>CM045990.1:104549618-107049618 GCA_025175895.1 Wurfbainia villosa
TATTCATATTTATCAAACCAAATATGCAAATGAAATGATCAAGAAATTTGGTTTAGAGAATACCAAAATTGTAACTACTCCTATGGCCACTAGCACTAGAATAGATATTGATCATGAAGGTAAATCAATTGATCTTAAACTTTATAGGAGTATGATTGGTAGCCTACTATACCTAACCGCTAGTAGACCCGATATCTTATTTGCGGTAGGTATGTGTGCAAGATACCAATATTGTGCCAAAGAATCACATTTAGTAGTCGTTAAGAGAATTTTAAGATATATTAAAGGCACCCTAAATGTAGGACTCTGGTATCCTAGGACTAGGTCGTTTGAATTGCTTGGTTATACCGATTCCGATTATGCCGGGTGCAAATTGGATAGGAAGAGTACTAGTGGTGGATGTCAATTTCTTGGGTCCTCCCTAGTTAGTTGGAGTAGTAGGAAGCAACATTGTGTTGCTTTATCAACCACCGAAGCCGAATATGTGGCTATGGGTGGTTGTGTAGCTCAACTACTTTGGATGAGACATACTCTTGTGGACTATGAGCTACACTACTCTAACATTAAAGTTTATTGTGACAATGTAAGTACCATCAACTTGACCAAAAATCCGGTACATCACTCTAGGACCAAGCACATTGAAGTGAAACATCACTTCATAAGAGATCATGTGGCAAGAGGGGATATTGAACTTAATTATGTAGAATCTAAGTCCAACCTTGCCGATATCTTCACCAAAGCTCTTCTTGAAACCGAATTTTCATCATTAAGGAGAGAGCTTGGTATGTGCTTTGTAGAGTAAAAGTCTAGGTTTGCATGATCCTATACTTATATAGTATTTTTATACCTTGATATGCATCTCACAAAAGCCTTAAGAAACCTTGATTTTTGTATTGACCCACTTATAAATATGTGAGATGATAGGGAAGGTGTACTTGGCTCATCATGCTTGTTATGATGCATTACTATGAGCCAATGACACACCTAGAGACATAAATACCTTATGGGTCAATCATTGGGAAGACTTGTATTCAAGTAATGGATACATAGCTCTAAGAACATGGTTGGAAATTCCAAATCATATATATTTTAAACTATATTCATCATATTTTGAAAAACAGTTTTCAAGTGGAACACAAAAGTGATACAAAGTGTCCAAAATCTTTAGAACTTTTGTTAGGTTCTAAGTTTGTGTCAATATGGAAATCTGGAGAACATACATTTTTAAAACTATTTTTCCTTAATAAAGTATGATCTCAGAAATTTGTACACAAAATTTCATGATTTTTCGAGGTTTCTAAAAGGTCAAATTTTGATTTCAGTGTAGAAATGATCGTTCGTAAACCAATGATTGATACACTGTATTCTTTGATAAAAAGCTCCATTTTATGATAGTGTATCTTTGATATCCTAAAACTATAATATGATAATATTGCGTATACATAAAGTTTTATGACTGATTAATGCAGTGTTTTAGGGGGAGTTTCATAAATTATATCTTTTTTATCCCCAAAACCATTGTTGGTGTAAAGTTAGGACTTAACTTTTGAATTTTTAATTATGCTTTGCTTCCAATATTATTTACACATTATAAAGCATATCTTGGATTAAGGGGGAGCTTAATTTCAATCTTATACCTTAGTCCAAGATCCAACACATTATTTCTTTCATGTTTGAATCCTTCTCTTTTTGATGTATGTCAAAGGGGGAGAAGGAGTGTTTAAGTTATAATTCATATTGAAAATATGATTATGTGTGTATCTTTAAAGACCTAACTTAAATGATTGCCAAACATCAAAAAGGGGGAGATTGTTAGTGCAACAATTCTCCAAGCATTTATATGTTTTGATGTTTGGATAATCATCTAAGTTAGGCAATATCTTGTGATCTAATTGCAAATATGTTTTAAGTGACAGGGAAATCCAAGGATGAAGACTTGGTAAAAGAGAAGTCCAAGTATGATCTTGGCAAGGGAAGCCTAAGGGATGGACTTGGCAGCATAAGACCAAGCTTGTAGTCTTGGCAGCGTAAAGTCCAAGTGAACCTTGGCAAAGAAAGTCCAAGGGATGGACTTGGCAGCATAAGACCAAGCCTGCAGTCTTGGAAGCATAAAGTCCAAGTGAACCTTGGCAAAGGAAGTCCAAAGTAAGGTCTTGGCAGCATAAGTCCAAGCTTGTAGTCTTGGCGGCGTAAAGTCCAAGCATTTGGCAACCTAAGACATGACGAAACCGAAGGAAGCTCTTGGAAGCAAAGTGCAAAGGATGAACAAGTCGCGGACTCGGAGGGATCCTGAAGGCGCAAGGCTTAATGAGGAGCTAGAAGGTTGAGTCTAGGTCTAGGGTGTAAAATCAAGTGTGAATTACTCATACTTGATCAGCGTTTCGATCGAGTCGTGGTGAAACTGTTAGTCGATCGCCGGTCGCAATCGATCGATAGGATGATCGATCGCGGCGCAGCAATGATCGATCAAGGAGAAAATCACCACGACGAATGCCTCACTCGATCGCATTTGATCACTGATCGATCACTCCATCGGGCCGATCGATGGAGGGATCAGTCGACTGATCACCTGGCCGTTGGAAATTGCGGCTACGAATCTCCGCGGAGATCTCGGGTCAGAAGCCATTGGCTTCGGCGGCAGTCGACTGATGGCAAGCATTAGTCGACTGATCGAGGCCCAATGGGAAAAACATCCCCTCTTCTATAAAAAGGGGCCTTGGGGAGCTTGGTGAAGCTAGCACTCTCATTCCTAACTACACCCTCGTGCTCACCAAGCTTTCCCAAGTCTTTTAGCAATTCAAAACCTCCTCTTCTCTAGTTCTTAATCATCCATCATTGTAAAGAAGAGGAGAGCATTGTAAGAAAGGTTTCTCCACCTTGGTTCATCCAAAGGAGAATATAGTGAAGCTTGGCTAGGACTAATCCACCTTACGGATTGTCGTGGAGTAGGAGCGTCATCTCCGAACCACGTACATCGGGTGTTAGCGTTTGGTTTCTTATTTCTTATTCATATTCGTTTTTGTATTTGTATTGCTTCCGCTAACTTACTTGTAGAAACGAAGAAACGCTATTCACCCCCCCCCCTCTAGCCATTACAAGGGTCCTAACACCCACCTCTGGTAGTTGACTGCTGGGACACTTCCCGCAGTCAAACCCTAGATGACTCACACCAGTCGACTGTCATATGACATCAGTCGACTGACACACCTCAAACATGAGGTTTAACCCAAGTATGGTGCCCCCATAATTGCTAGAACCAAACCATTTTGGTCCATCCATTATGTCTTCATAAGACACTGCCCATCCACGCTTCCATTGCGACTGAAACAATTTCATGCTCGCTTTATGTTTGGTCCAACCAAACATAGTTTCTCTCGGTCTGAGAATCCCATTCTCAAGCTCGTTTTAAATCCTTCGGATTACACTCGTTGTGCGTGTGACCAAATAGGTTCTCGGTTTATGTTGGCCGTCTATAATTAACCATTAATTATAGAACGATCATGAGTGACACCTAGTAGTACATCATGATCCCCAATTAACCGAAAAGATCAACGGTTGATCCAGAACTATTTCTGAAACCCTTCAGCAGCTCGAATGATTCGTGCCCCATTCCCTTCACTCATCTTATACCCACTTGGTTTAGGACATGGTCTATAGTGTCAGTCCCCACTAGGCTGACTACGTCACACCTAGCCCAAGTATCATTTCCTCGTCCTACGGATTCTAGTTACTGCACATGTATCGAAGAGTACCTTACTCTAAACATGTAATGCTTTGGCCAAAGACTTTAGTAACAATCCGACGAGAGGCCATGGGTATACATCTCCTCGCAAGGAGTGGTGAATCCTTTATAGGCTATTCAAACACCTTCGATCACTTCGACTTATACCCAATCATCCTGGGTCCACATCTCCTTAGAGATGTTTGCTTAAGATGTCAAAGCATAAGTCTCCATGATCAAGATGACTTGAATACCGCAAGTCAAAGGAACATCGCACTTAAGCCACAGTAAGAACTTCATTGACATATCTATATATGCAGAGAACCATATGAAGTCTTACAGCTGGTCACTCCAATGAACTAGTTACCATAACTAGCATCCACGATTAACTCCGGACATCACTATGTCTCGGCCCGGTGAGAATCACCGCTTGGATACACCAAGGAGTATACCTCGTGCTAGTCTCAAGCAATTGATGGTGTCGATCCATCAATTCATCGACTAGGGATAATTCCGATACATCACAATTACACATGTAGAGATACTCACTAGTTGTGATCCAATCACAAATTCTCTCATGCTGTGAATCGTATCGTGGACTTTCAGTAAATGAGTTTAAGATCCAATCAAATACATAAAACATGTATACTCAAATAGTGAATCTTCATTTATCATATAAATGGTTCATACATAAGGCGATTGCCTTAGGACATCTCTCATATATTACTAACAGACTCCCACTTGGCCTAATGTCAATCGCTACGGTATCCAATACCATAAGCACCAACATGACCCTCAAACTTACTTTGAGGTAATGCTTTAGTCAAAGGATCCGCTAAGTTCCTTTCAGTGGGACTTTTCTCGATTTGTATTTCGTTCCTACTGATGATCTCTCTGATAAGATGATAGCGGCGAAGCACATGTTTGGATCATTGATGAGACCACATCAAGTTCAGAGATGAACTTCTTGATCCAAACCGCTTCCTTTGCTGCTTCCAAAGCTGCAATGTATTCTGCCTTAGTGGCAGAATCCGCCATAGTGTCAAGCTTGGAACCTTTCCAACTTATTGCGCCTCCATTCCAGGTGAATACATACCCAGACAAAGACATGGAATTATCCTTGTCTGTCTGGAGCTGGTATCCGTATACCCACGTATCACCATGTACCCTTCTCCATATATTAGGAACACATCCTTAGTTCTTCTCAAGTACTTAAGGATCGTCTTAACAGCCGCCCAATGATCCATTCCTGGATCGGATTAGTATCTGCTCGTGACACTCAGAGCGTACGATACATCGGGCCTCGTACATAACATAGCATACATGATAGATCCTATTGCAGATGCATAGGGAATCTTACTCATGCAAATCCTCTCGTCTTCTGTGCGCGGACACATAGACTTCGAAAGGTGTTCCCCATGCCTGATGGGTGGATAACCTTTCTTGGATTCCGACATGCTAAACCTCTTTAGCACTCGGTCTATATATGTAGACTGCGAAAGACCAAGCAACCGTTCCGATCTATCTCTATAGATCTTAATCCCAAGGATGTAGGTTGCTTCTCCCAGGTCTTTCATGGAGAATGTCTTGGATAACCAAACCTTAACTGACTGTAAGATTGACACATCGTTTCCTATAAGTAATATGTCATCCACATACAATACTAGGAACACGACTGCACTCCCACTAACCTTCTTGTACACACAAGGTTCGTCTGGATTTTGTGAGAAATCAAACCTTTTGATTGTCTCATCAAAACGGATATTCCAGCTCCTGGATGCTTGCTTCAATCCATAAATGGATCGTCGCAATTTGCATACCTTGGTTTTATCAACCGATGTGAAACCCTCAGGCTGTATCATATACACGTCCTCGAGGTGTTTCCATTAAGGAAAGCTGTTTTCACATCCATCTGCCATATCTCATAATCATAATGAGCCGCTATGGCCAGGAGCATCCGAATGGATTTAAGCATAGCTACAGGCGAATAGGTTTCGTCATAATCAACACCTTATTTTTTACGATATCCTTTCGCCACCAATCTAGCCTTATAGGTAATCACATTACCATCCATGTCGGTTTTCTTCTTGAAAACCCACTTGCACCCTATAGGCTTTATGCCTTCAGGTGGGTCAACCAAGTTCCAAACTTGGTTTTCGTACATAGAATCCATTTCCGACTTCATGGCACCAAGCCACTTATCCCTTTCTGAACTTGTCAGCACTTCTTCATAACTGGTAGGCTCCTCATCATCAATGAGTAACACGTCGTTCGATTCACTTACGAGAAATCCATATCTCTCAGGAATATTGCGTGTTCTACCAGATCTACGAAGATGTGGTGTTACAATAGGTCCAGCCGATTGCTCATCACTATGAGTTGTCGGCTGTTGTGCTTCACCAGGTATCTCTTTAATGTCTATTTGAGTCTCTCGAGCCTCCTCAAGCTCGACGACACTCCCACTGTTTTCTTGAAAGAGAAACTCTTTCTCTAGAAACACAGCATGCCTTGAAACAAACACCTTTTGTTCCACAGGATGATAGAATTGGTAACCCCTTGTTTCCTTAGGGTATCCAATAAATAGACATTTATCAGACTTAGCATCCAGTTTGTCTGATACAGTCCGCTTCACATAAGCAGGACAACCCCATATCTTCAAGTAAGATACATGAGGTTTCTTACCATTCCATATCTCATATGGAGTAGTTGAGACTACCTTGGTAGACATTCTGTTTAACAAGTAAACAGCTGTCTGAAGTGCATAACCCCAAAAGGACTTGGGAAGAGTCGCATGATTCATCATTGACCTGACCATGTCCAACAAGGTCCGGTTACGCCTCTCAGATACACCATTATGCTATGGTGTATAGGGCGGAGTCCATTGAGACAATATGCCATTGTCTCTTAGATAATCAAGAAACTCTTGACTTAAGTATTCGCCACCTCGATCCGATCGAAGTATTTTAATACTCTTGTCATGTTGTTTCTCTACTTCATTTCTGAATTCTTTAAACTTTTCAAAGGCTTCAGACTTGTGTTTCATCAAGAACACATACCCAAACCGTGAGTGATCATCGGTGAAGGTAATGAAGTAGTTATGATGTACTTCGTTCAGTTACGTATTGCTCCCAGTTAACCTACCCGAACTTAGCGGCAGCAGACTCCTTGACCGAAGACCAGTGGGTAAAAGGTAACTTAGTCATCTTATGTATCCGCGCCAGAGGAGTCTCAGAATGACAAAAATCAAGCGGCCACCTCCACATGCGGTGTGATACAATTTTTATCAAGGCCTACAGCCACTATACATCGGTCAACCACGGTGGAACAAAAACATCTACACACGCAGATCATAAGGCCTCAGGCCAACCATCATAGTAAATAAATGAAATCTATAACATCTAGACTTACCCCTTCTGCCATCTGAGCAGGAACATACAACCAAACTAATTGAATAGTCCATAAGGACACCACAATTATTCCCAAACTTCCATAAGTACATAACCACAACATCAGGACCTATACATATCCTCTATACAAAATCCAAAACCAATAGACCAATAAAACCTATTCATTTCGACGAGGGGGATTGGCAGCTGGACTCTCCTGACAGCATCATCCTGAAATAAATATAAAACCACGGGGTAAGTTCAAAGAACTTAGCGGATACTAGTCGATATGAATAGTAAGAAATAGCTAACAATACTAATCATGCCAGTACAGTCTCATATATATGGTAAGCAAGAAATAAATGCAAAAGGATCAGACTCACCGAGTCTCCTACTCGATATAGGAGCATGTGCCCTACTATAAGAGATAAAGTCATCACCATATAAGAATATGAATCCTGTATGCATGACAATCATATGCAACATCCAAGGCATCAATACAATAATGCAGCAAACACAATACAAATGCAATCCGTGCAAAAATGCATGTTGTGCATATGACATGGTCACCCCTGACGCCAGTCAGCCGCCTCACACGCGATGGTGAAGCCGAGTGGGTAGGGCTATAACAACTGTGCACTCTGCCATCACTGCTCCTGAGTGACCGAGTGGACAGGATGCTGTCGGAGTACACCTATCCTCCTGCCCCAAACAGAGTGGGGGAGCTAAGCTCTCATCTCCCTCATGTCAGAGAGGAGGAGGATCTGCCCCGCTACCACGCCGCGTCGCTACCCATGGCGGTCCAATGAGCTCGACAGAGCAATCGCACACACCTCCTAATGTACCACTAACCCCATGAGTGGCAGCGAGTTATGTAACCGTCATGGCTCAACAATAATGGAACCCCGTCCAGCCAGCATGCAATCATGCAAGATGGTGCATGATACTAAAGCATGTAAATCCTACTCAAAATATCTATCCGAATAATATGTACAATCAGTATGTACATATCCCTAATCCAAGTACTATGATCCAAATAAAACAGGGAGATATACTCATATCCTATCCAATGCATGTATCAATAGGCACAAAAACATACTAGGCATATAAACATGAATATTATTGCATGCTATCCTAACTAACATATCAACTTGACTATATCTAAAAGATAAGTCAAAGTACCCGCCTGATAAAATATCCGCAAAAGAACCAAATCGTCACGACCATGAACCTGTCTCGTGGATCAAACTGATACATAATTATTGTTAAGCACAATATGCAATTCGCCGGAATACTTAATCGGTTTCTCACATAACCAATTAACCCAAATCAATTTCCAATTCCACTAATTTATCCAACCCTTACACAGTCGACCAAAACCACCCAAATAGAACACCTCAACCCTCACAGCCAACTCACTCAAAATAGATCCATCCCACAAATCAAAATTTATCCAAAACCAACCAACAATCTAATCTCCACTGAACAATTACAACTAACCGAATAACATAATAATAGGACTCATAACCATCCCTCCAATCACCCTCACTCCACACTGTAAACAAGCAGAAAAAAAGCATAGTTCGAGATATACCGCTGACTTCCCTAATTCTCGCCGGTTTGTCGGAAAAGACCACTGCCCAACACCGCTGCCCTATTCCTCTGTTCTGCTTACCGGAAGAAGTCCACTGCTCAAACATGAATCAAGCTCAACCAAAGGAAAATCCCTAAATCTCGTCCAAAGCAAAAAGGTAACCCTGCCTCACCTTGCTCCGGCGATAGCCAACCGTAAAACAACCCCCTTCACTCCGACTCGCCGCCTAGCCGCTGCCACTTGTCCAAGCCAGCCGAGAGAAGGCTACGGTGACGGCGAGGCTGTCACCCCCGGCGACGGCGAGGCTGTCACCCCCGGCGACGGCGACCTAGGCTCAACGAATGGCGACGACCGGCTCGAGGAAGCGATGGACCGGCCATGGACGCCGCCGAGCCGCAGCGCGGCGAGGGCGGTCGACGCATCAACAGCCGCGCGCATCAAGGCGGTGGCGTGGGCAAGGATAATGGCTCGGCAAAGAAAGGCGCCACGAGAGAGGCGGCGGCGGCGCAATAACAGAGGCGATCGTTGAATAGGGCGGCGACCTGGTCATCGGCGCAACGCAACACGCGAGCAGAGGGCGTCGACGGGAAGATCGCGACTGCTTGGTTGTCGGCGCAACGCCACGAGACGAGAGAGAGCGCCGGCGGGATCGCAGAAAGAGAAGATGAGGGTGTTTCAGAAGAAACTGCCGAAGGAGTCGCGGCGGGGAAGGAAATAGAAAAAAAAATAGATTTTTAGGGTTTTCATCGCGTATTTAACCCCTTAAATAGACCGCTATCTAAAACCTATCTATTTTATCCCCGTAAAAATCTCGTACGGAGTCCGTTTAAATCCAGAAAAATTCCTAAAATTCCCTAAAAATCCCGAAAAATTTTCAGGATTATTTCCTCAATTATTTGGCCATTTAATTTACTATTTAAATTTTTCCGTATTTAACATCTTGCCTTTTAAGCATTATTCGCATGTATCGTATGAATCCAATTCAAACGATTCCAGAATTCCACATCGGTGTAATTCGGACATGCGTTTCTTGCTTATATGGCCAAGACGACAATGCCACATATAGGAGTCTATTTGATTATCCTTTCGAGCACGTGTGTTGCTCGCTTCGATATTGAAAATGTCACTGGATACGTCCAACGTATAAACACCATTGCTTAAAGTTCCAGTCCCATAAAGAACTCCATTCAAAGTTATGTAACAACAATTGTTACTAAAAGTCAAATGGTACTCATTTCTATTTAAACAAGAAATAGAAATGATGTTCTTTATCAACGAAGGAACATAAAAGCAATTGTCCAGTTCTAAGACAAGTCCTACAGGGAGTTCCAACAAATACGTTCCGATGGCGAGTAAGAACCGCTTGCTCCATTCCCAACACGTAAATTTGACTCTCCTCGACGAGTCTTCTTCTATTCCTTAGCCCATGTATGTCATTACATATATGTGAGCCACACCCAGATCCAATACCCAAGTGTCTAAGGAAATAGAATGACAATCATAGAACGACAATCAATAAAGAAGATTTCAAGAAGATGGGCATCCGATGCCTTATCCTTCTTCATGGACTCAAGATAAATCTTGCACTTTCTTCAAGAATGGCTCTCCTTGCCATAATGATGGCAAGTTTCCTTGTGCTAGTTCTACCTTCTTAGCCCTTCTCTTCTTTCCCTTCTCACTGCCTTGACTTCCTCTTAGAACCTTTCTTCGAGGAATCAACTAACAAGACTGCCCCCTCATGCTTCTCAAGACTCCACAGCCTTCAAGATATTGAGCAAGACTACGATGAACCTCCTAGCATCTCAGAGGTGAAGAGGAGCTGAGACTTCAACCTTCAATCTCACTTGCTCATCAACCAACTCACAAAGATGAAGGATCACGATATGAGCATCCATATGCTCATGCCGCCAGATCTTGGGTTCCATCGCTGCTAGCATGATGCAACTCATTTGTTCGTAATCACTCACATGTTTCGATAGGCCAACAATTGGTCCAAAGTTGCATCGCTACTAGGACGAGCTGAAGAGGCGCCGAGGACATACACAAGCTTTTCACCTTGAGAACAATTCTCAAGTTTCTAAGCCACCCAAGAAGTTGCCCATAATTTATTGAATCCAAAATGGAACGCAAATTCAAACACATCATGATCAATATATTAACTTAGAAATACAAAACGAGCATATATGAGAAAGATGATTTTAAAAATGCATCAATATACATTTATAAATCCCATTCATTTTTTGAATTTAAAAAAAAAACCCTTAAAATCACTTCGGGAGATCGTAGGTCCATCTCCGAATGGGCTGATATCCATCATAGATAAGAACAACCTTGGAGTGAGTCCAACAAGCCATTCTTAGCTATGATGGTGGGTATCAAGTATACCGATTACATATAATGTATATGTAACTATCACAATGTGCTATCAACTAATTGAATGTTTACACATACATTGGGTTGTTAACACATTAACAAGTATGCATCATATGCATAGCACCCAACTTCACCTCTCTTCACATCGACCTTGGAGTGAGTCCAACAAATCGATGCTCCAAGTTAAAGCCGACCCATTAATCGCGAAATAGTTTTAATATGGTTAGAGCGCATTCAACCAATTAGCCAGGCTTGGAGTGAGTCCAACAACCCAAACTAACGATTGACCTCTGACTCTTACCATATTAGGGTTAAACTATTCCAATGATTTGAACATGTTCAGGTTCGAGCCGGGCTTGGAGTGAGTCCAACAACCCAAACAAGAAACAGAACTCTGGTTCTAACCATATTAATGGAAGGTGTAGGCTTTAATATTGATTAAGGGTTTTTATGTCTCATCCTCTTTGCATGCAAATAACTATTATCTACATGGCATGGCATACATGGTATACATCTACATGTCACGACACACATGGCATAATGTTATGCATCTAATGCAATTACATGGCATACAATTATGTCATGTATATATTTCCTTATATGTCATAACTATTTATGGAAATAAAATATGTTTAAGATTTGATTCTCCAAATCAAATCATAATTAAATTAGGAAACAAATTTCCAAATCTAATCACATATTTTATTCATGGAATTATTTGATTAAGGAAAATCTATTTAGGAAACCAATTTCCTAAATCTTTAAAACTACTTATGGAAATAAAATATTTTAAGATTTGATTTCCCAAATCAAATCATGATTAAATTAGGAAACAAATTTCCAGAATCTAATCAAATATTTTATTTATGGAAAATATCAATTTCATAAATACTTCCAACTTTCCAAAAGTGGAAGATTTCCATAAATACTTCTAGACTTTCCAAAATTGAAAAATTTATAAATACTTCTAAATTTCCAAAATTTAGAAAACTTCCAGAATACATTATGACTATCGCAAAACCATTTTTACGATTATGTAAACACAACCTCGGCTCGATACCATCAAGGTTTCTGATCACACAGGTGTGTGTTCGATCATGTTTCAGTAAACATGAGCACAAATGAAGCAATAAAATAATAAATACTCCTATTTATTACAACACACACAACACACGCATGCTATTACAACAAGTGTAGACATAACCGTAAATTAAAATTGCAATAAAGGAAATTAAACTACGTTATACCTTCCAGTATGACGTGTAGCGGAACGGCATCAACCGAACGATCCTCGTAAGAATCGCTCTATCCGTATCCACGCCGAGCTCCTCGGGATGACTTCGCTAAGTCACGAGCTTCGCCTTCAGACGGGTTACTAGCCTCGTGTTGAAGACGACGTGATCGAGATGATCACGATCCGAATCCAAATTCGATCCAAAACGAGTTCTCAAAACTCGCTTCTCCGGAGAGGTATTCACAACCGCTTGACGAATCCTTCGCCTCCACCTCAGAGGATTACCGGAGATCAAATCTCGTATGTTAGCCGCTGTCGGAGCACTAACCGCCGCCCAAACGACGCCCAACGAGGAGAAGCTGTCCAGAAAACTGGACAGCTTGGTGGAGGAGTAGGCGCCGGCCAAAACAAGGAGAGAAAAAGCTCACCTTGATGCCGAACCTATAGGAGATCATCGGAGGGTCGCCGGAGGTTCACCGGCTGGAGCTTGGTTGCGGCAAGGAGCTAGACGGCAGCAAGACAATCAGCTGGCAAGGAGGTTGGGCGGCACAACCAGGTTGGGCGGCAACTCCTTGGAGGCTAGGGTTTTGATTTTGGATTAGTTAGGGTTTAACAATCCCTTAAGCCCACTTTTATAGAGAACTAATTCTCTTAATGGTTAATGGATCATATCCATAAATCCCGTTAACCCGCTCCATTAAGATAAGTTAAAATAAACCAAACCATGATGGTTTATTTTAAGTTAAAACGAACCGAACCAACCTTTGGTTCATTCGTTTAATATAAACCAAACCATTTGGTTTATTCTCATCCATTGGATTAGAACCAAACCATTTTGGTCCATCCATTATGTCTTCATAAGACACTGCCCATCCACGCTTCCATTGCGACTGAAACAATTTCATGCTCGCTTTATGTTTGGTCCAACCAAACATAGTTTCTCTCGGTCTGAGAATCTCATTCTCAAGCTCGTTTTAAATCCTTTGGATTACACTCGTTGTGCGTGTGACCAAATAGGTTCTCGGTTTATGTTGGCCGTCTATAATTAACCATTAATTATAGAACGATCATGAGTGGCATCTAGTAGTACATCATGATCCCCAATTAACCGAAAAGATCAACGGTTGATCCAGAACTATTTCTGAAACCCTTCAGTAGCTCGAATGAATCGTGCCCCATTCCCTTCACTCATCTTATACCCACTTGGTTCAGGACATGGTCTATTGTGTCGCCCTCACTAGGTCGACTACGCCACACCTAGCCCAAGTATCATTTCTCGCCCTACGGATTCTAGTTACCCACATGTATCAAGAGTACCTTACTCTAAACATGTAATGCTTTGGCCAAAGACTTTAGTAACAATCCGACGAGAGGCCATGGGTATACATCTCCTCGCAAGGAGTGGTGAATCCTTTATAGGCTATTCAAACACCTTCGATCACTGACTTATACCCAATCATCCCGGGTCCACATCTCCTTAGAGATGTTTGCTTAAGATGTCAAAGCATAAGTCTCCATGATCAAGATGACTTGAATACCGCAAGTCAAAGGAACATCGCACTTAAGCCACAAGAAGAACTTCATTGACATATCTATATATGCAGAGAACCATATGAAGTCTTACTACCGTCACTCCAATGAACTAGTTACCATAACTAGCATCCACGATTAACTCCGACATCACTATGTCTCCACCAAAGGAGAATCACCGCTTGATACACCAAGGAGTATACCTCGTGCTAGTCTCGACAGAATTGATGGTGTCCAAATCCATCAATTCATCGACTAGGGATAATTCCGATACATCACAAATACACATGTAGAGATACTCACTAGTTGTGATCCAATCACAAATTCTCTCATGCCGTGAATCGTATCGTGACATTCAGTAAATGAGTTTAAGATCCAATCAAATACATAAAACATGTATACTCAAATAGTGAATCTTCATTTATCATATAAATGGTTCATACATAAGGCGATTGCCTTAGGACATCTCTCATATATTACTAACAGTGTCTACATCGCCAAGGCATATTGGACTTACGCTGCCAAGACTCCGCTTGGACTTTACATCGCTAACCATTGGACTTATGCTGCCAAGACTTCTGCTTGGACTTTACGCCACCAATATCAAACCCCTTGGACTTCTCAAATACTAAGACTCAAGCTTGGACTTTCCTTTGCCAACCCATGTTGGACTTTCAATACCAAGACACATGCTTGGACTTTTCTTTGCTAAGACCCATGCTTGGACTTTACATGCCAAGTACTCAAGACTTGGACTTTCCAAATGCCAAGTGTCCCACTTGGACTTTCCATGTCAAGTACCCATGACTTGGACTTTACCATCACATGGTCAACCCTAGTCAACCATCAAAATCCCCTCGAGTCAAACTCAAATCTGGTCAATCATGACCCGGGTTGATTGTGTCAACAATCTCCTCAAAATAATATCAGACATCAATGTCAAACATTGATGTCAAACTTCCATGACAAACATCAAAACATCACTCGAGTCAAACTTGAGTCCGGTCAATTGTGACCTGGGTCGATTGCACCAACAGAGACTCCACCTTCTTCATCCGATGAAGCCTCCTCCTCCTCCATGGATAGCACGGAAGAAGCATATATGGTAAGGAAGATAAGGAGTGCACTTAAAAGCTTTAAATTTAATAAATCTCATGATAGGGGAAGAAGGCTAAGGAGGAAGATTTGCTATAATTGCCAAGGAGAGGAACATATAAGGAATGATTGTCCCCTCTTGAACAAGTGCAAAGAAGAAAGGAGGAGAAAAGAAGAAAAGAAAAAGGGGAGCAAGAAGAAGGAAGAAGAGAAGAAAGCCAAGGAGAAAGGGAAGGCAAAGGCACACAAGGCCACTTGGGATGATCCTTCATCCTCATCATCCGAAAAAGAACATGTCTTCTCAAACCTTGCCTTGATGGCAATTGATGATCTAGACTCCACCTCCTCCGAAGGTGAAAAATCAAGCACAAGTGAAGAGAGCTCGAGTGAAGGGGGAGCTTCTTCTTCTTCTTCATCATCGGAAGAGGATTTGGTAAGTGAGGTAACGAATCTACCTCCCAAGGAAATCATGTCCATGATATCTAGTTTAACTAAGGAATTGTTTAGGGCTAAAAAGAAGAATAAGTGCATGCTTGATCAAATTAAGGCCCTAGAGGAAAAACTAGAACATGCATGCGTTAATGTTAATGATAATGCCTCTTCTTGTTTTGATAATGTATGCTCACATGATCATTATATGCCTCTTGATGTGAATGATGCATGCATTGAAGAAAATAAGACTTTAAGGGAAAAGGTAGATCACCTAACGAAAGCCTTAAAAAAATTCACCATAGGCTCCAATACTTTGAACATGATAATTGAGAGTCAAAGGGAAAGCTTCAATAGAAAAGGCCTAGGATATAAGGGGAAGAAAAATGAAAAGGCCTATCAATGCCTAATTGCTAGGGGTCAAGCCAAGAACAAAACAATAGCTAGAAAATGGATCCATAAGGAATTTCTAGTGAACCCTATAGGAAAGAACTTGTATTGGGTTCCTAAATCCATCATTAAGGGTTAGAAAAACCCAAGGATAGTCAACCATGTGGACTTTACTAATATCATATTATTTGGTTGACTTAGGATGGTATGGGTTATAAATTTTTAAATAGTACCCATAAATTGAATGCTTGAATCATGTTTCATGCTTAGTTTTATAATTTATAATCATGATATGTAATGATTGATGATTTATGATCATGATTGAAAATTCTTGATGCATGTTCATGATTGGGTTTTTAGGATGATACTTAACCATGGGTAGAAATGCATGAAATTTTTGTTAAGTGTAAATACCTTTAGAAACATCTCACATCCCACTATAAAGGCTAACTTTGATTGAAAACATAGCATGAGTGAGATGATAGGATGATACAAATGGTCCACTAATGCTTATGACATTTAGATGGGTCATTAAGTGTATCAAAAGAGCAATAATAGACCAACTGTGGGGAAAACAAGTGTTTAATTCATAGACATATTGCCCATAGATCATAGTTGGATATTTTAAATGTTTTTAAACCATTCTATGTTTCATAAACAGTGAGTTCATGTTTTTAAAAGTTTCAAGGAAAAACTAGGTTTTAAAGTTAATACAAAACTTTAGATATTTTACAACTTTTGAGTTTTTGCCTAACTTTCAAAAATAAAATGAATTTTCATGAAAAATAATTTTTCACTGATAAAGGAACTCACAAGAAATATGTACTTCAAATTTCATGATTTTTCGAATTTCCTAGAATTTTTAACGCATTTCTGAAATTGGATTTCGAAAATCAGAAAACCTAAAATTTGTGTGCCAGTCGACTGGTAGTCTGAACAAGTCGACTGATGTACTATGCACGAGCACAGTAACCTATTTTTATCAGGTTTTTGATGGGTTTTTGGGTATTTTTCCTCCTTAGAGTTGATGTCATACGTGTATAACATTTGGAAAATATTTTTGATGGTGTCAAAGAGGGAGAATTGATAAGTTTAAGTTAATCATGCTAAAAGGGTAAATTTAGCATGTCTTATTAGCATGTCTTAAGGGGGAGTTGCATGTTTAAGAGGGAGTTTTGATGATTTACATGCTTTCTTGCCTTATGTTGTTATTGTTATTTATTTTACCTAACTTAAACGGATTGTCACACATCAAAAAGGGGAAGATTGTTAGGGCAATCAACCCATGTGATATGGTTTTGATGTGTGTGGCAAAAGGTTTAAGTTAGGTTGTTATTGTTTTGATATGTGTGTTGGAGTCTTGCAGGACTTAGTAATTCGCACATGGAGCTTTGGCAAGTTTCACCAACTCACAACCTCGTGCTTGAGTTGACGAAAGAGCATTGCGAAGTCGGGCGCTTGATGCATCCGAGGGACCGTCGGACGAGATGACTTGAAGCGAAGCCAAGGAAGTAGACTTCGAGGGCAAGAGACGCGAAGGAGCATTGTGAAGCCGTGCGCTTGGTGCTGCCGAGGGATGTGGCCACGAACGAAGAGAGCTTCGGCGAGGGACTTCAAGTGAGATGAGAGAATGAGTGAAATGTAAGTAGCTCATTAGGTGAACTTGGCCGAAATGGCTAAGTGTCGGAGGCTCGACCGAGAGGGTTGAGTTTTACCCGACCGTCGGACGCTCAAACGGATGTGAAGTTGACTACCGATCGACCGAGATTATCACCGATCACGATGGCAGAATGACTGGTCGCGAGGGTTTCGGACACAGAATGGTGATTAGTCGAGTGCTCGCTTCCGGCACTCGACTGTTAGCTTCATCAGTCGACTGATGGGACTATCAGTCGACTGATGTGGGAGCCGTTGGTTGGAATCCAATGTGGAAGAGGACGTTATAGGCTAACGACTACAGGGGCAATCGATTGATCGGGACATCAGTCGACTGCCAGGCGCCCAACGGGAAGAATGAGTTCTTCTCTATAAAATGAGGCCTTGGGTCATCTTGGGAGGCTAATGGTTCATTGCTAAACATCCTCCAAGTGCCCAAAATGATTTCCTCCTCTTCCTAGTGTTTAACTTCATCTTATTGTAAGAGGAGAGAATTCTTGTAAGAAAAGTTACCTCCACCTAGCTTTGTGCAAAGGAGAGAGTAGTGGAAAGTTTGAGGCGTGATTCACCTTGGACAAATCGGGTCGTGGATTAGTGGCGAGACTGTGAACCATGTTATATCGGTTTGTTAGCATTGTCTTTGTATTGTCTTTACATTTCCGCTTGCGCTAATTATACTTGTAGGCAATCAACGAACGAATTCCACCATACGACAATTGAAGGTTATTCACCCCCCTCTAGCCGACCACATACGCTCCAACAGAAGGGTCATTAAGGAAGGTTATTTCTAGTAAGTACCTAGTAAATCCAAGGAGCTCCAATAGATTTTGGGTTCCTAGGAATGTGATCCCTTCACGTTAGATGAGTTTAGGGTGTATCAACCTTAAATGGATGGGTAGTTAACCTAACCATGGTAGAATTGACACTTTAGGACAGTTTCATAGTAATGTAATATCTTGAAAATGAGTTTAGAAATTTATCCTCCATATAATGAGAATTTCGTGCATTGGACTATTCTTTTATTACATGATTTATTATTTTTTTTGTATATGTTTTTATTTCCATTATTATCTATAATGTTGTTTGTGCGGCCTTGCCAAACCATTAATAAGATTATTCATCTTCTCTATCCATTAAGTACTTTCTCTCATGAACCTGACTACAATTCATCCTAAAGTTTATCATTTGATGTGTAAGAAACATTGGAAGCATTGCCCCTGTCAGTTCTAATTTTATCCATTACTTGTGCAAAAGTTAAAATTCATCAATCTAATAATTTTTATCAATTTATTTTTAAATTATTATAAAAAAATAAATCACGGAAATTTTTTTGATCCAAAGTTACCAGCACATGAAAAGATGAGTGAGACGTTCATATTTAGAGGATTGATCCTTAATGCAAAATCTATACGCTAACTTAACTGGGCTCGTCGGCGGGGACAAGTTCTGTCCATCACTTTTCTTCCATCTAAGCTTGCAACCTAAGATATGGAGAGATGCCAATATTTAAGAAGCCTTCTTCACATGGTACCCACGTTCCACGATCATTTAGGATAACTTATTTATTTTTATTTTAATTGAGGTTCCTGTCCGTTTTCTGCGATGGTGTCTCTTTTTGAGCCAAATCGATTAGGTGTTTTTCGGGGATTCTTCTTTCTCTGGCAATGGCGGAGACGGGGAAGATCACGCTGTACTCCTACTGGCGGAGCTCATGCTCGCAGCGAGTTCGTATCGCCCTTAATCTCAAAGGTAATGTGTTCACCGATTGACTTCCTATGAAGCTTGGGTTTTACTCCAGGTGAATGTTTTATTTTTTTTTCTTGTCCGGTTTAAATCGGTGATATCGTCTTTATTCTCTTGGTAGGGTTGGTCTATGAGTACAAGGCTGTCAATCTGTTGAAAGCAGAACACTCTGATCCAGGTCAGGGATTCAATTCCTCCTCTAGCGATCTCACATCAGTTGCTGCGCTATTCGTATGATTCATTTTCTTTCTTATTTTCTTTCTCTCTTGCGCATTGATTATTCGTGTTTGACCTTAGAATTTGAGAAGCAAAATCCAGTTAGGTATGTTCCGCAGGAGATCGTTGGAATGCTAAGGGGGGGGGGGGGGCGAATAGCGTCGTGCTATGCGTCGATAGAAATCGTTCGCGTGCTTTTCTACAATTTTCGTTAGTGCAACGGAAACAAAAATAATAAAGTAATAACGAAAACACAAACACACAAACGCAAGGATATAACGTGGTTCGGAACCGAACGGTTCCTACTCCACGGATCGAGCTTTAACGAGCTCTAGCGACGCCAATGCAATCACTAATCACAAATACTCCTTCTCGACACAAGTCGGAGGCGGAGAAACCTCGTATAAAGATTACACTAAGTAATACAAGATAAGACAAGCAAATACAACAAGAATACAACAATCTATGCAAAGAAAACTTTACAAATGCTCTTTAAATTTGCTTAATCTTTGATTGCCTTAAACTAGCCTTGAAGGACTGGAAAACACCAATTCTCCCCTTCAATTTGCCCAAGAAAATCGCTGCCTTTTTCCTCCTCCACGAGCTCCTTATAAAAAAGTCGATGCCATCCGTGAGACACCAGATCCACACTGGAAAAGTCCAACGGATCCACCATCACGACCGACATGACCATCACCGATCGATAAAGCCATCACCGCCGACCGCAATCTGGCCGAGCGAGACTTATTCTCAGGCTCGATTTCTCGAGCACCACCAATCGATCATTGAAGATCACCGATCGCCACCTACGACATGATCGCTAGGGCAATTCCACCAAGCCTCTAGTCGATTCTTACACCACCGATCGCCACATGACACTGGGCCGACCGCACACCTCAAACATGAGGTTTTAGCCCAAGTATGGTTCCCCCATTATTGCTAGACCACCCTTAGCCTAGACCTAAGCCTTCTAGCCACCTCCATCAGCCTCATGCCTCTCGGATCCCTCCAAGTCATCCATGACTTGTTCATCCATCGCACTAGACTTGAGGTACTTCCATCGACTATGCCATGCTAACGGTGTCTACACCGCCAAGGCACATTGGACTTACGCCGCCAACACTCCGCTTGGACTTTACGTCGCCAACCATTGGACTTATGCTGCCAAGACTCCCGCTTGGACTTTACACCGCCAATATTAAACCCCTTGGACTTCTCAAATGCCAAGACTCAAGCTTGGACTTTCCCTTGCCAACCCATGTTGGACTTTCCATGCCAAGACCCATGCTTGGACTTTCCATGCCAAGACCCATGCTTGGACTTTCCATGTCAAGTACCCATGACTTGGATTTTACCTTGCCAAGACCCATGCTTGGACTTTTCCAAAATCACATGGTTAACCCTAGTCAACCATCAAAGTATCCCTCGAGTCAAACTCGAGTCCGGTTAATCACAATCCGGGTCGATTGTACAAACAATCTCCCCAAAACATTAATAGACATCAATGTCAAAAATCAATGTCAACTCACTTTGTCAAACATCAAAACATCACTCGAGTCAAACTCGAGTCTGGTCAATCGTGACCTGGGTCGATTGCACCAACAATCTCCCCATTTTTTATGTTTGACAAAACAAAACTTGAGTTAGGCCTCTAACTCAAATTCCCTTATCAATTTCATAAATTGGTAATCTTATGTTCTCCCCCTTTTTGACATACATCAAAAAGTTTACTCTTCAAGGAGGTCAATGTCTCATGTCCCAATGAGATCTTACAATCTCCCCCTTGGTCCAAAAATACCTAGGATGTCTACCATCTTCCTAGTGATAAGTCCCATATCACTCAAAAGAGGCAATCCTATACTCTCTCCAAATTTCCAAATTGGATATCTCAAAATCCCATTTTCCCTCTCATGAGGAAAAGTACCATCCATCATCCCATGATGGATACCTCCCCCTAAAGGCTTGTTCCCCCTTGACCATTGCACCAACAATGTTCTTGGGAAATTCCTAAGCCAATAGGAACTCTAAACCATCAAAATTAAGGTTCTAAGTTCAAACATGAACTCTTCTACCCTTAAATTTGATACTTTGACCTAACACCTCTCCAAATCCATATCCAATGTATTTTCACCCTTTATAATGCTTTCCAAAGCATATCCTAGGGTTAGGAGTGGTTAGGGACCTTAACCGCAGCTGAACACGGGCTAAACAAACTTAGTTTTCCCGAAATCAGCATTGATGATCGACTGTTAGCTTAATGATCGACACTCACATCACGATCGATAATCAAATTTCAATTTCGCTTATCAAAAACGAATTTTGGAAATTTATAAATAATTATACGTAATTCGAAAAATCATGAAATTTGATACGTATAATACCTATGAACAATGCAATGGGTGAAAAATATTTGAAAATTATTTTACCCATAAAATACTGAAATTGATACAAAATTCAAAAGTGAAGAAAACTTCTAAGTTTTGGCTCACTTTGTATCAATCTCATCAATAGTGATTGCTATCAAAAGATAAACTTCACCAAGGTTTTTCAAAATGATTTTAAAATATTTTCAAAATCTTATTTTGGATCATATTCCTTGGACTCAATGTACATGACTTATACACAAGCTGTCCAATGATCCACCACTCATATAAGATGAGTTTGAGTTCATCTAGATGCAAAAACTATGCACCTTGAACTTAACTCATATCCTAGCATCTCACATGTATCTAGGGTGTATAAATATACATACATGTCAATGTGATGTGAGATGTGTGTTTTGTTCTCCCTAATCTAGGGTTTTATGTATTTTCTAAGGCAACTCTACTTGATTCCCTTATAAATGAGACTCCAAGTCATGCCATTGTCTTTAAATCAATTTCAATCAAATTATCTTAAATGCATGAATGATTATGGCATTAGAGATGATATAAATAAACACATGCTCATAATCATGATGTCATGACATAAGATATAATCTAAAAATACATGACATTTATCCTAAATTCTAAACATGATCATGACATATAAATGATGAAAATAAACATGATGTCATGTCATGACATATGACAAATCAAGGCATGACAAGTAAGATATAAAGGTATATAATACCTAAATTTTAATATTAATTGTCATTTGATATAATTAAGTATATTTTGCCATAATATTACTTTTCCTCCCAGTGTGCGAAAAATCCAAAATTGCACACTATGACTCTAAACCCTAAGTTGTGCCAATTTGATTGATTTATCAAACTTCATAATTAATATTGGCACATCCTAAAAGCCTTTAGGATTCAAATCAAACCACATTCCCAAGGTAATCATAACCTTGAAAATGACCTAAAGTGTCACCTTTACCATGGTTAGGTTAACTACCCTTCCATTTAAAGTTGGCACACCCTAACCCATTTAGTGTGAATCTATCACGCTCTTAGGAACCCAAAACCTATTTGAGCTCCTAGGGTTAATTATAGTAACCTTGGTTTTCCTAGGTTTAGTTCCATAATCAAATGGAACATTGTGATAAGTTTCCTTGGGCTTAGGTTTGCCCTTGGATGAATCTAGTTTCCTAGATCTTGATTTTTGACCATTTGACCCTAGGCTTTGACTTCTAGACCCTAAATGTTGACCTCTTGACCCTTGAAATTGATTTTGCATTTTTGCAAGGGTCTTCTCCATCTTTTCAAGCCTTGACCTCAAGACTTGATTTTCCTTTTCTAATTGCCCAATTTTTGAATTTTGATCTAATCTTTGGGCATTATTTTTCCTAGGCATATGCCTAGTCCACTCAGGGTTAAGACCTAGATGTTCTCCTATTTTCTTAATGGTTTCCTTAGGTAAAATATTTTTAGGGACATTAGTCCCAAATTTCCCCTTATTTCTAAGGTTGACATTCTTAGCTCCTAAACAAAAGTACTTGTTCCTATTAGCATGTTTTTTATAAATTGCAAGAGAATTAAAATTCCTAGCATGTTTTTTGACATTATTTGAATAAGGAGCTTTATTTAAAAATACCTTAGGGTTAGCTTTGGAAGCTCCCCCTACTTGTGTAGCTCCCTCTTTGACTTTCTTGCTCCCCCTAGGGCATTGATTCCTAAAATGCCCCGGTTGTTGGCACTTGAAACAAATGATGTGCTCTTTGCTTCTTTTAGTGGGGACACCGACATCTTTTGATTTTTCTCGAGGTTTTGGTGCCGGAGGAGTCTTCTTGACTTTCTTTGGGCCCTTGCTTTTGTAGTGCCCGGTTTCCCTACACTCAAAACATATTATATGCATTTTATTATTAACACATATGTTTGAGTTACCTAGGGTGGTTGTGGTGGTCGGAATCGGATCTTAAGCTTCTTCATCTTGACCGGATGTCGAAGCTTCTTCTTGATGTTCCGATGTGGAAGTTCTCTCCTCCCCCTCAATCCTAGAGGTGAAGGCTTCTTCCACTTCTTTCACCTCTTCCGATCCGGATGTTGATTCCCTATCAACCTCCGAATCCTCAAGCTCTTTAGATGACGATGTGCTTGCTTGAGCTTGAGAGGGTGAACACTCCTCTTCTTCTTGGATTGATGATGAATTTTCATGGAGCTTTGCCACTTGGCTCCACAACTCCTTAGCATCCATATAATCCCCTAACATACACACAATATCGTTAGGGATCAAATCAAAGATAAACTTTACTACCTTCATGTTTTTCTCGAAGGCTTGGATTTGATCTTCACTCCATTTCTTCTTCTTGAGGAAACCACCCTTTGGTCCTTTTGGATATTCAAATCCATCCATCAAAATAGACCATTCCTCAAAATCTCTCATCATAATGAAATCTTCAATTCTTTTCTTCCAAGAATTGAATCCTTCTCATCCGTATAGGGAGTAGGGCATCGGTGTGTTGATGTCCCATCCTAGTTGTCCTTGGACTTCCATCTTTACCTTCTAGCGTGCTCCCTTAGTTGTTAAACTTCAAGAGCGGCCTCGCTCTGATACCACTTGTAGGGGATCGTTGGAACGCTAGAGGGGGGGTGAATAGCGTCGTGCTATACGTCGATGGAAATCGTTCGCGTGCTTGTCTATAATTTTCGTTAGCGCAGCGGAAACAAAGATAATAAAGCAATAACGAAAACACAAACACACAAACGCAAGGATATAACATGGTTCGGAACCGAACGGTTCCTACTCCACGGATCGAGCTCTAATGAACTCTAGTGACGTCAATGCAATCACTAATCACAAATACTCCTTCTCGACACAAGTCGGAGGCGGAGAAACCTCGTACAAAGATTACACTAAGTAATACAAGATACGACAAGCAAATACAACAAGAATACAATAATCTATGCAAAGAAAACTTTACAAATGCTCTTTGGATTTGCTTTATCTTTGATTGCCTTGAACTAGCCTTGAAGGACTGGAAAACACCAACTCTCCCTTTCAATTTGCCCAAGAAAATCGCTGCCTTTTCCTCCTCTACGAGCTCCTTATAAAGCTTCAACCTTTGCTGGAAAAAGTCGATCAGTCGACTGGTCGGGACCATCAGTCGACTGATGCCACTGTTGTCGTGAGACAATGGCTAGATCCACACTGAAAAAGTCCAACGGATCCACCATCAGTCGATTGATAAAGCCATCACTGGCCGACCGCGGCCGAGTGAGACTCCATTTACGTGCTCGATTTCGAGCACGATCGAAGATCGATCGCCCACCGGCGATGCTGATCGCTAGGGCAATTCCCGCAGTCAAGCCCTAGTTGACTTACACCAGTTGACTGTCACATGACATCAGTCGACTGACACACCTCAAACATGAGGTTTTAGCCCAAGTATAGTTCCCCCATACTTGCTAGACCACCCTTAGCCTAGACCTAAGCCTTCTAGCCACTTCCATCAGCCTCACGCCTCTCGGATCCCTCCAAGTCATCCATGACTTGTTCATCCATCGCGCTAGCCTTGAGGTGCTTCCATCGGCTATGTCATGCTAACGGTGTCTACACCGCCAAGGCACATTGGACTTACGCTGCCAAGACTCCGCTTGGACTTTACGCCGTCAACCATTGAACTTATGCTGCCAAGACTCCCGCTTGGACTTTACGCCGCCAATATCAAACCCCTTGGACTTCTCAAATGCCAAGACTCAAGCTTGGACTTTCCCTTGCCATCCCATATTGGACTTTCCATGCCAAGACCTATGCTTGGACTTTCCATGGCAAAACCCATGCTTGGACTTTCCATGCCAAGTACTTATGACTTGAACTTTACCTTGCCAAGAGTCATGCTTGGACTTTTCCATAATCACATGGCCAACCCTAGTCAACCATCAAAGTCTCCCTTGAGTCAAATTCGAGTCCGGTTAATCATAACCCGGGTCGATTGTACAAACAATCTCCCCAAAACATTAATAGACATCAATGTCAAACATCAATGTCAACTCACTTTATTAAACATCAAAACATCACTCGAGTCAAACTCGAGTCTGGTCAATCGTGATCTGGGCCGATTGCACCAACATGTTCCGGCATTGGTAGATAGAGATTTTGTTCTTGCTGATTCATTTGCTATAATTTTGGTGAGACAGAAGTTGATTCCTTTGCCCTGTTTAATTTCTTGTCAAGTTGGGCTTATTTTCAGTCCAAATCTCATATTTTCGTTGGTTTTATAAAGTATTTAGAAGACAAATACCCTCAACATCGCCTGTTTCCGAAAGACCTGAAAAAGAAAACACTCAACATCCAGGTGAGTCACATATGGGGATGTTATGAGGCCTGGTGCATTATGATCTCTGATTGCATGCATCTTTCTGTTTACCACCTCACTATGATAAGTCCACGAATCTGCTTGTCCCAACACCTAAGTAGCAGGATATTAAGGGGATTTATCTGTAAAACCAATCTGTTTCTTTTTTAATAAAGCATTCTATTTTTGCAATTTTTCTGAATATTTTATTCTTAATTTTCAGTGTGTACTTACAGTGTTTATGTGTTTTTTGGTGATTGAGTAGGATACACATTCACTTTTGAAGTAGTTTGAGACCTATCTCTACAATAACCAAGTGCCAATAGTGCAATGACAAGTTGTTTTCTGTAAAAAAAGTAAAGTCGTTTCATGCTAAATGCTGTGTGCAAATGACCTTTTTCTTTGTTTTAAAGTTTATATGAACTATAGTTCATATCTTGGTACGTTTCACATTACCATGTCATTGACTTGCTTGCCCCCTTTTATGTTTGTATAATTCACGCCTATACTTGTATTGATATATTAGAAATGACCGAAACATAAAAATAAATAGACCGACCATCCCTTGGTTTTCCAAGATCTTAGTTTATATTGATTACACAATTGTGTATAATCACAATGGAAACTAAAAAAATGCTTTACAAACCAAAGACATTCTATTAATCTTCTTGTCACATGGAATTAATTTTTTGGAGACCTTAAGAACCTCCCTAATTAGTAATCCCATGAAGGTTACAAGGACTCTGCTCAAATTGAGTAAATGAAATTGATCATGTCATACAACTAGTACAATTCATCATTCCTTCTTTTTTAATGGGCGAGTGGAATCAGTCACGTCTATCATTGGTGGATTCACTCACTTTCTTATAACAAGTATCAAATCTAGATATCTCTATCTAGGTTGCACTCATTAACTAACACTTCAATTAAACTGTTTAGGTCCAGCATAACAAATTTATTCTGCACATGTTATCTATGTGTTATGTTTCAACTATTATACTTAAATATTCCACTTGCAAAAATTTCTTGAATCTTGAATGTTACCTACACTTGAGGTTAAGATATGAGACAAGATGACTCTTGTTCAGTTTGAACTCCTGTTTTTTTTTTTGTGGAAAATACACGCAGATTTGGAATTATATTAGTTCATGCTTGTAGTTGCCCTGGCTAATACCATTTGATCTTTTTTTTTCACACACAGATTGCAAGTATTGTTAGTTCAAGCATTCAGCCACTCCAAAATGGCAGTGTGATAGTAAGTAAAGGCTTGTGCCTGCCTATCGGAAGATATCAAGTTAGTAAGACTTAACTATACATATAGATAGATTTTAACTCCACATGAACTTGCAGAAATATATTGAAGAAAAATTGATTCTGAAGCAAAACTTGCATTGGTGCAGCTATACATCAACGATGGATTTGCAGGTTGTCTTTGAAAACTAATAATGCTTCCATTGATATGATTTAATCCCTAGAATGATATGCTTTCCTTGGAGTTTATGTGAAAAAAAAATCATAGTTTCCTAATATCTATAGTGTGTTGCAACCGCATAGCAAATAAGTCCTTGTATAATTGATTATTGATAATTGAAGTGGGTAATTATTATTATTTTTCTGATAAGTTATTTTTCTTATAAGCACATAGTCAATTATATAATCGATAATTAAAGTGTGTAACTAATAAGCACATTGTCCATCATATAATTGATAATTGTAATTCCTAATATCTTTGATAAGTTACAAGCACAAAGCAAGTCCATATATAATTGATAATTGAAGTAAGTGAGTATTATTATTTTTCCAATAAGCAATAGTCCATATATAATTGATAATTGAGGTGAGTAAGTATTATTATTTTTCTAATAAGCATAGTGATTTGTACAGTCTATTATAGTTGGACATTTCCAGTTTGCTCTCCTCAATTTCTATCCCGAGCCCATTGCACTTCCAAGCACAACTTTTTAGCTCTATCATTTAGGCATATCTATGGGCAACAAGTGAACAAACAATTTTGGATTTCGTGGACATGGACAATTTGCGTTTGGTTCATGAGATGCAAAATCCCTTGATGACATCACATCACTAGACATGCTTAGCATTAATTTTTTTTATATATGATGTGGTACATATTTTTCTTCCTTGATCTTAGGTCACCAAGGACGGATCCTCCCCGATCGCATCAATATATCTTCTACTCTCTTCTGTCAAAGTTAACACAGGTCAGACGACCGTCGGGATTCCAGCTACGACCCTCTGATGCCTAAGTTGGAGCTTGTTGTGAGAAGAGAAGAGAAGCAAATAGTAATATTGAAATGCAAAAGTATAGAGAAAACAAGTGTAAAAATGATCAGACCAAACCACTCCCCCCCCCCTCTTGGGGACACCTTCAGGCAAGTTGTTGCGTAACAACCTGTTAGGATCAACATCTACGTTGAAGGCCACACGGGTCAAGGTGATGATGCTGTTAGGTTGTTAGAGAATGACTAATGTAAGGAATCTTTTGTGGAGCCTATGAGGCATCTTCAATCCGTTACTAAAAAGGGTGATGTGTATGAATGAACTCTAATAAATCATCAAGGGAATATTTCATGAGGTCCCACCTTGACTGACTTATCATTCCTTCTCTTTGATTCAACTTTCTGTTGGCTTCTTCAGTCATCTCTTCTCGACTCAGCACCTTACTTGCTTCCCGAGTCGTCTCTTTCCTGACTTGACACTCTGTCCACTTCCCGAGTCGCCTCTTCTCTACTTGGCATTTTGCCTACTTCCGGAGTCGTCTCTTCCCTGACTCGATATTCTGCCTACTTTCCGAATTGTCTCTTCCCTACTTGGCACTTTGCTCACTTTTCGAGTCGTCTCTTTCCTGATTTGGCACTCTGCCCACTTCCCGAGTTGCCTCTTCCCTACTCGGCATTCTGTTTACTTCCCGAGTCGTCTCTTCCTTGACTTGGCACTCTGCCTATTTCCCGAATCGTTTATTCCCTACTTGACACTCTGCCCACTTCCCGAGTTGTCTCTTCCCTACTCGGCATTCTGTCTGCTTCCTGAATCGTCTTTTTCCTAATTGGCACTCTGCCCACTTCTCAAATCGTCTTTTCCCTACTTAGCACTGTGCTCACTTCCCGAGTTGTCTCTTCCTTGACTCGACACTCTGTCCACTTTCCGAGTCGCCTCTTCCCTACTTGGCATTCTGTCTGATTCCCGAGTCATCTCTTCTCTGACTCGACACTCTGCCTATTTTCCGAATCGTCTCTTCCCTACTTGTCACTCTGTCCACTTCTCGAGTCGTCTCTTCCCTACTCGGTATTCTGTCTGCTTCTCGAATCGTCTCTTCCCTACTTGACACTCTGCTCACTTCTTGAGCCGTCTCTTCCCTACACGACATTCTGCCTGCTTCCCGAGTCATCTCTTCTCTGACTCGACACTCTGTTTGCTTCCTAAGTCAGTCCTCTTCATGGGCTCGGCTATCGTCCTTCTTCCCGAGTCAATCATTTCCCCTGACTCAATGCTCCTACACTTAGCTATATTATTGTAACATCATTAGTCACCCCCCAAAATAGTCAGACTAATCATTTTGTCTGCCATTAATAAGACGTATGCACCATTTTCATCCTTGCTCTTGTTAATGCTCCGAGTCCTGCGCACTCCCTCATAACTTAACGACTACTTAGATGCCTCTTTCCCCTTTATAGGGCTCACCTATTGATTCTGTATTTTAGGTTGAGATCCTCAAGTTTCTTCCGCCTCGCTTTAATGGAGTAGGGCGTTCAGACAATCATCTTGTTGGAAGTATGGGGAATATAATTAAAGTCCCACATTGATAAGACATGAAAAAGATCATGTGTTTATAAGATAAAAAGATATTTTCATTGGCATGAGACCTTTTGGATAAAGTCCAAAAATAAAGCCATGAGAGTTTAGGCCCAAAGTGGACAATATCATGTTATTGTGGAGATATATGAATCTTATAGGCACTAACAATTAGTATTAGAGTCATAGTCTATGTCTAGCCATGAACCTCAAACGAAGAAAGTGGAGCTCTTATGTCCGGATCAAGAGAACCAGACGCCAGGCAGAAAGTCCAGTTGGGTCGGGAGGACCAAACAACTGGCAGGAAGTCCAATTGGGCTAGAAGGGTTGGACAACTGGTAGAAAGTTCAGCTGGGTCAGGAGGACCAGACAGTTGGTAGGAAGTTTTAGTTGGTTAAGGATCAGACATCAAGCAGAGGAAGTCCTTCAAGGATGGATAGGCTTGAGGGGGGCTCAATGTGGTCCTTCATTTGAGGGAAGGATTGTTGGAAGTATGAGGAATACAATCAAAGTCCCACATTGGTAAGACACGGAAAAGATCATGTGCTTATAAGATAAAAAGATATTTCCATTGACATGAGACCTTTTGGATAAAACTCAAAAATAAAACCATGAGGGCATAGGCCCAAAGGGGACAATATCATGCTATTGTGGAGATATATAAATCTTATAGGCGCTAAAACATCTATCAGGCCCAACCCATTAATATTCTAGGTAAAGTATTTAAATGCCTAAGCTCCAGATACCCCACATCTCCATCGTCACTTTCGTCACCTTCCTTCTTCCTACGACTCCAAATTCCCCATTTCACCTGGAAACCCTATTTAGCAGGTATTTTGCCTCAGAGTCCCTTGGTCAACACCAAAAGATTCCTTTTATTCTCTCAGTCTTCCCCTCTTAACCTGTAAAATACCGCAAATGGAGGGCTAAAGGAATAATATTATTATTGGGATAAATTAAATTAATGAAGAATGATTAGGAATTAATTTCATCCTAACCTAGGGTTAGATTAATTCCTTTAATTGATCAAGCGGACCCGGTTGTTTTCCAAACCCGATCCGCTTTTAGAACCCTCCCGGTTTCCTCACGCAGGCGTTTTCTCGCGTTTCTGCGCTAATATTTCTCTCGAGCGTTAATCAGTCGCACTCCTCTTCATTTCCAGCTGCGCCCTTTTCGCTGTCTCACCTTCTCATCGCCGATTCGCTCGCCTTTCTCGTTCTTCTTCTTCTCTGCAAGGGGTGCTAATCGGATCATCTTTGACGGTCTCTGTGGAGGCCGAATCGGAAGGAGAGGAGAGGTCGAAGCTTCGCCGGTGGCGAAGCGACGCTCTCGCGCCCACCGACGAGCCGGAGCGAAGGTGCGCGGCGATCGAAACTTCAGACCGGCGACGACTACACAGCTTCCGCCGGGCGGCGAAGTTCCCGGAAGCCACGATTTTCTAAGCAAGGGCAACGCGTTAGTTGGAGTGTCCGTGAACCAAGCAAATTAGGGCGATTCCGATTTTAAGTTTGATCTCTCCTCCGTTTACCTTGCTGTTTATCTTCCTTGGTTAAGCCGATCTTTGGATTTGGGCAGGAGGTGGGTCGGCAAACAGGGGAGGTTGCTGCCGACGAGATTCAACACCGGGTAAGCAAGATTAATCCCTTTTGTCTGTAAATTCCTTTTTGGTAGAAATTGCTGTGGTGTTGTCTATTGGACGTTGTCGCTGTTAGGGTTAGTTTGATTGTCGAAGTGTTGATTTGGTTTTGGGCAGTGGTCTCGAGCGGTTGAATAGGGCAGAGTTGGAGAGGATTGCCACCGGTGGCAATTCTAGGGTTGGTAAGCTGATCTATGCTATCACCTTCATCTGTTAATATTCTTGTATTAGAGTTGTAAGTGTTGGCTGTGAAATTGGAAGGGATGGACAGACCGGATTTGTTGGCATCGTTCTTGCTGTGAGTGTCTTTTGCCGATTGTTGCAAGTGTAGCTCAGATCGTTGTAGGAAGAAGGGGAGCTGTGATTGGAGTGGTATTGTTTGTTTCGGGTGTTGATTATGTTCGGTTATTACTAGTTTGATGTCTGATATATTTTGAGTTGGAGATCTTAGTGTATTGGATTAGGTTGGTTATGCTCAATTAGGGAGCTGTGATGGGTGAAGTAAGTGTGGTTAGATCTATTCACCGTAATTGATCTTGAGGATGTCGGTGATTCATTATGAGTTGGTTATGGTGAATCGGTTGGATATGATCGGTGTGGTTAAAATGTATTCAGGAAAAGAATGCGAATATAGCAATGATAGAATAGTAAATTATATATCTATTGTCGTATGCTTGAACATAACCACAATGTTTGAAATGTGCAGGACGTGGATACGAGATGGGTCCGCGGACGTGAGGACTTTATTACTGCGAGCATTGACAGTAGGTGGGTAATTCCTACCCTGGTCAGGTAGTTTTAATGCATTCAGATTTAGTCATAAATATGAGCATGTTAGGCGTTCATATTACCTTGACCCTGCTCTTATTATCTTATGCTTGAACTTATCGTTGGATGTATTTATGCTCAATGGTTGATATCACATATTCCCTATCATGATTTAAGAGTTATAGATGTGATATAAATTGGCCTAGATGTTTAGCAGGGTGTAAATGTTAGTACGGGTGATGACCCAATTTATAAATTGGCAAAAAGGTTATCTGTGGGTAGGTAATGCCCTGAATGTGGAATTTATTTTCAATACCCGTATGTTGTATACTTGTTACCAACCATGTGTTGTGTAATGGTTAAGTGAAGGGTGATTAGTGTGTCGCTGCGGACTGGTGGTCTCAGCTTGATATGATTAGTTAAGTACGACTCTCTATTGGAGAGAGAGTTATGATCAGTCGAGTACGTCTCTTTACAGGATAGAGAGTGCGTCGATCAGTTGAGTACGACTCTCTATTGGATAGAGAGTTATGATCAGTTGAGTACGGCTCTCTACAGGATAGAGAGTCCGTCGATCAGTTGAGTACGACTCTCTACAGGATAAAGAGTGTATTGATCAGATGGGTACGACTCTTTGTTGAACAAAGAGTCTGTGGTAGATGGTTGTACGAGTGACAACATACTCATGTCATATGCATGCATTCTGACGACATAGTCTCCCTTGGGGTTGAGAGAGTCGTTAGTCATCTTGCCTCCCAGAGCACTCCTCGAGGAGTAACTGGTGTGAGGGCAGAGCATCTGTTGTGCCGCACTCTACCACTATAGACTGTGGTAGTTGGAGTTGCGTGCAGTTGTCCTGGGTGCGTGGTACTCGACCACTCATTAGTAGTGTTAGTCGGAGTGGCCAGCAGCAGGGACCCTCGTTGTGTAGCGAGCTCTTTACGCTCATATGCTACTTGATCATACTGCCCACTCGGCCACTATATAGCAGTGGTTGGTGTGAGTTGGGACAGTTGTCATGTCGTGCCACCTAGGCCACACTGGGGTCGTGGTAGTGAGTAGGGGTGAGCAGGCATGACCATGCATGCTGCATTGCCATATCTGATGGCGCTTTGCATATTACCATGTATATATATATATGCATGTATATATATATATATATATATAGTTGATATTGATATATATATAGATGCAGTCTATATATATATGCTTATTGTGATGTTGCACTTGATTGTATTATGCTTGCTGCATTTGGTTATACATTATATTCATGCATGCTTCTTGCATATGTTTTACGGTTGTGTCGGGTACTGGTATATGTTTGGACAGACCATTAGATATCTTGACCTGTAGCTTGAGTATATTGTGAGTTGATCTTACTCTTCCTGTTATATATATGTTGGATATATGTTCAGGTTGAATCAGAGTAGCGTAGCAGACTTCAGGTATGTGTGCATTTTACGTTGTTCATTTGGTTAGACGGTATATGCTTGTATTTATATACTATGCTCATATACCTATTGTACCTCTAGATTATGTTATTGAAATACATGTGATATTACATATATACATGTTTTCTATTACCTGCTGAGTTTTTACTCACCACCCCCACGGACTCTGGGTTTTTCTGTTGCCCAAGTAATAGGTAGAAATTTTCGTGACGGCTTGGAGCACCGCTGACTGACATCTCATCTCACCTCCGAGGCTCCCGTGTTTGTTTTGGGCTTTCCGTCCGTCGTGTATTGTATTTTGGAGTTTTCGTGATGTACATGTTGTATATTCGGATTTTGTCGAGGTTCCGTGTTGTTGTGATGTGTTAGTCATACTGGTATGCATGTGTGGGATGGATATTGTTGTGTTTTATGTTTCCGCTGTGTAGTTGTTGTAATTAGTTGTTATGTTGTTGTGGTTGTTTTCATATTTATATGTTATGTTGTTATTGTGGGCCTACGAGCTTTGTATTAACCCGAAATATTGCCACGTACAGGGGAGATATCGTCCGTTTGATTTTCGGCTCGGCATGCTCTCGGGCGCGTGACAACTTTAGTGGTATCAGAGCCCAAGGTTCTGCGATGCCATACAATATTGTTTTGTGTTGAGTCTTGGATTCTCGGGAGTCGATTTATTCGGTTTTGGTTTTCTGAGATGAGATGGGCAGCGACTTGAGCTCCAAGTAGCACGAGGTAAGAATTCCAGATAACTTATGGTTTAGTATATAGTTGTCTAAACATGATAAGTAGGTGTATACAATAGAGTTATGACACCTGTGTAGACTTATAGTAGGGGTCGTCCACCGAGGCGACCAACCGGAGTTGCCGATAGGGAGTATACTCTCGGTTTGGTTGGCTATGCTTTTAGTGTATATAACAGGGAATAACCTGTAGTGTGTTGGTTATTGTTCGTAACCGTGGTATGAGTTGACCCCGGAAATGACCTGTTGTGTCTGTGAGTCTTGAACCTGTGTCGAGAAGGTGATTTACCTTTAAGAGCCGACTGATACCGAGTCGAAAAACAGGGGCCAAGTCGTCACATTTATTATTGAAATCAGAGACTACAGTCTTAGAGATTTCCACTAACTGTGCTAGTCAAATCATTACCTGTGGGTAATGAACAGACTTGTAGACTATTGTTGATGCAGATAGCGGAAGGCTAGGTTACGGTGTTTCATAGGGATTTTATCCCTGAGTTGTTCGTACTGAGTTGTATAACTTTGAGAGTACTTTTGAGTACTTAACTCATGTTATACCAAGAAAGTAGAGTTATTTGCATACCATTATCGGGATCAAGCCGATATTTGGTGGAAATGCAGGGTATAATAATCTTTGGGAAATAATATATCACTTGATCATAGTTTAGTGATGTTGAAAGAGAGTATTTCCCCGTGTCACTTTTAGTGACACATTGTAAGGAATTCTTGAGCTTCAAGAAAGGGTAATCGGTTAGTAACAGTGTACTGTGCAGAGTCATGAGACTTGCGGAGGTTACGGCCACCTAATAGCTCAAGAAGATGAATGAATGATTTAAGCCACCCAGAGTTATTGGCTTATAGTTGGACCGAGATGACAGGATTTTCTATCAGATCCTGCCGGAAGATGATGGAATGAGAAGTCTCCGAATGTTGGACAAAAGGAGCAAGATCGGAGTCATAGGCCACGTGCTACTAGTGGAGAGTTTTTCCGATCATAGAAGACCCACCGCAGATCGTTAGAACTGCCTGGTGTTATCAGCGAGATCCGAACAAAGACTCCAAAGAGATTATGTGCATGCAGTGCGGATCACGAAGACACGCGAAGTCAGATTATCTTTTGGAACAGTTCATCTGTGGCTATTGTGAGCAACCAGTACAGTGGAGGAGGTATACTTTGAAGACTCAGTTGAAGACTATCAATGGTGTTCTGGGAGGATGATGCATCACCTCAGGCGTGGTTGGAGTTCTTTGATACTTCTCTCCAGGGGAGGTGATTTATGCAGCAGTATCAGCAGAAGACATCGTGGAAGACTTATGCAGACAACAACAGTTACCCCCAGATATGATTTGTTTTGTACATATGAGAGAGTATATGATGATGATCGTATCTATTTGGTATCCTACAATTGCAGCTGGTAGGGTTAAGGATGGGATCAGATGATCTAGGAAAAATCCCCGAGGCATTCGTCGCAGAAATGTGACCGCTTTGTCACGAACTGTTGGATCTGATCTGGTTCTCTTCGGAGAAAGGCCGAGACCTGCAGGGAGCCTTTTGGATTGGATCGACAGATATTTGATCGTCCAGGGTATTACTCTAGTTTACCCTCTGAGTTAATATATCGAGAGATACTTGTAGTTTACGGGTATCTTAGTCTAGAACATTCTTTGTTTGGATTGGAAGGGTCCTTTACATCGACTTGTAGGTCGGTGGTATCTCTACCGTCAGGTGAGAAGTGGACCAACAATTAAGAAGTCAAGGGATACTCTTAGACTTTGATAGACATACTTTTGCTGTAGACATATCCTTACGGATGGTCAAGTTGTTGAGATTATAGTATGATTATGTCTCTCAGATGTGCGTATAATCCGAGAGCATTCGGATGTAGTTGCGGATGAACTCCTAGCATTGTCGTTGCTTAGGCAAGTGGAGTAGGCGATCGAAATGATTGCGAAAATAGTCCGATATCGAAGATCACATATCGAGTGATATTTTTGTTGGTATCAGTGTTGTTAAACACTATATAAGAATTGGAAGAACGTGAGTTGCGATTATAGGAGATGTTGGAGGGGATATTTATCTATCCCAGTATTCCTCCTTGAGAAGGATCCAGAACTCTTTATTGAAAGAGAGATGAACCTTTGAAATTATGCATCGATTATCGATGATGGAATGCGATAGTTGTTGAAAGTGAATATCCTCCATTGGGGATAGATGATATGTTTAGATCAACAAAGGACACCTGTGTATACTCTAAGGTTGATTTGCGATTGGAGCGTTGATATTGTAGTGACATGGTGTCATACAATTATCATTATCGTTATGATGGTTAATATATATCATCAGCGTAGAGTAAAGGGGATGCAGGTGTGTGGAGACGACCATTTCATATTTGGTATGAATTGTATGAATTTTGATTAAGTTGCTAGACTAATTAACGATTTAGTCGTCACTGGATTTGAGAATCGTGTATCCTGAACACGATTGGATCCTTTTGTAGTTGTTGGAGTTGCGTAACTTGGCCACTGTTGATTGTGGTAGTTGGAGTTGCACACTCGGTCACAGTAGATGGTGGTTTTCCTTGTATGGTTTGGTTAGTTCTGTAGATGTGGATAGAATGTTTGGCATTACTATACCACGGACTTGTTTGACAAAGGTGATGATGGAAATCATTTAGCCGGAAGCTGGTGAAACCAGTTACAAGACCTAGACGGCGGTTAACTTTTACACGAGTATTAGTTAATCCTTCCGGAGTGGATAAAAGGATGATGTACGCAAATGCATCATTTCAGGGATCGGAACGATTCCGATGCAGTGAATGAGGCATATCGTATGCCTACGACAGTTAAGAAACTACGAGATAGTCTGTCATATACATGACGTGACTTTAGTAGTTATTATCTGGATTTGTAATTGTATGGAGCAGGAATGCTCATGGGATTTTGACTAGCTACCGGTTAGCTACTATAGAGTTGTTGGAACGTGAACAGTTGTAACTTGAGAGATTGATCGCTAGTCTTCCGTGCACTTACAGAGTGTGTGGTAGAGTGGATTTTGAATGGTTGATGGACTTCTCTTTTGAGAAGATAATTCCCCGTCTCTGAGAAGGATAGTGGATTCCGAAGTTGCAGTGTTTAAGGAAGAGTTGCTACAGAAAGCACATCATTCGAGATGGGCTATATACCTTGGAGGTACTTGGATGTACTGAGATTTGAAACATTTATACTGGTAGAACGTATAAAGAGAGATATAGCAGATTTTGCTGCTCGATGTTTAGTATACCAGCAGGTGAAGGTTGAACATCAGAAACCCGCTGGATTGCTCCAGGAAATTCCGATTCCGGAATGAAAGTGGGAGCAAATCCCGATGGATTTCGCTATGGGATTGCTTAGAACCCGTAAAAGACATGATGTGATTTGGGTGATCATGGATAGACTGACCAAATCAGCTCATTTCCTTTCTATTCGTGGGTCGTACTCAGATCATTCGGTAGAGTTGTATTACCGAAAGATTATCAGATTGCGTGGGGTACTTTTAAGTACCATATCGGATAGAGATTCGCGATTTACCTCGCAATTTTGGCAGAGTCTGCACCAGACTATGGGCACAAAGCTTCAGCTTAGTGCAACGTTTCATCCGTAGACAGATGAACAGTCTGAGTGTATCATTTAGACGTTGGAGGATCTATTAAGATCTTGTGTCATGGATTATAGAGGTAGTTGGGAGAATTACATTCCTTTAGTGGAATTTGACTGTAAGAATAGTTATCCCTCATCCATACAAATGACTTCTTCTGAGGCCCAATATGGTAGACCCTGTAGATCTCCTGTGTACTGGGAGGAAGTGGGAAACGACAGTTATTGGGGCCACCAAGTATCCAACATGATGCAGAGTTAGTGCGGGTCATCAGATGATGGTTTTTGGAGGTACAGGATCGACAGAAGAGTTATGCAGACCGGAGGCGAAGACCTTTGAAAGTTCAATTGGGGGTGTAACTTATCGGTTGGCTTTACCTACGACACTTGTAGGTGTTCATAACGTATTTCATGTGCTGAGGAAATACGTTCCGTGCTCAAATCATGTTCTGAAAGAGGTTTCCTAATGCAACATATGAGGAGATTCCAGTGCGAATTCTTGGTCGCAAGGAGCAACAATTGCGAAACAAAACCATCCGACTTGTGAGGGTTGGATGATAGCATCATACTGATGAGAAAGCTACGTGAGAGCTGGAAGATACTATCTGAGCTCGATATCCTCATTTGTTCACTTGAGGCATGTAGTAGTTCAAGAAATCTCTTGAATTGGTTCTTGCATGTTAGTATGAAATTTGGGGATCAAATTTTTATAAGTGGGGGAGAATGTAAAATACCGCAAATGGAGGGCTAAAGGAATAATATTATTATTGGGATAAATTAAATTAATGAAGAATGGTTAGGAATTAATTTCATCCTAACATAGGGTTAGATTAATTCCTTTAATTGATCAAGCGGACCCGGTTGTTTTCCAAACCCAATCCGCTTTTAGAACCCGCCCGGTTTCCTCACGCAGGCGTTACTCACGTTTCTGCGCTAATATTTCTCTCGAGCGTTAATCAGCCGCACTCCTCTTCATTTCCAGCTGCGCCCTTTTCGCCGTCTCACCTTCTCATCGCCGATTCACTCGCCTTTCTCGTTCTTCTTCTTCTCTGCAAGGGGCGCCAATCGGATCATCTTCGACGGTCTCTGTGGACGGGCTGGAATCAGAAAGGAGAGGAGAGGCTGGAAGCCTGCGCCGTGGCGAAGCGACGCTTCCTCGCGCCAGACGAGCCGAGCGAAGGTGCGCGCGACTGGAAACTTGCACCGGCGACGGCTACCTGGCCGCTCGGGGTGGCGAAGTTCACGGAAGCCACGATTTTCTGCAAGGGCGTGCGCTTGTAGTTGGAGTGTCCGGCGAACCAAGCAAATTAGGGGGAGATTCCGACTGTCGGTAAGTTTGATCTCTCCTCCGTTTACCTTGCTGTTCATCTTCCTTGGTTAAGCCGATCTTTGGATTTGGGCAGGAGGTGGGTCGGCAAACAGGGGAGGTTGCTGCCGACGGGATTCAACACCAGGTAAGCAAGATTAATCCCTTTTGTCTGTAAATTTTTTTTTGGTAGAAATTGTTGTGGTGTTGTCTATTGGACATTGTCGCTGTTAGGGTTAGTTTGATTGTCGAAGTGTTGATTTGGTTTTGGGCAGTGGTCTCAAGCGGTTGAATAGGGCAAAGTTGGAGTGGATTGCCACCGGTGGCAATTCTAGGATTGGTAAGCTGATCTATGCTATCACCTTCATCTGTTAATATTCTTGTATTAGAGCTGTAAGTGTTGGCTGTGAAATTGGAAGGGATGGACAGACCGGATTTGTTGGCATCGTTCTTGCTGTGAGTGTCTTTTGCCGATTGTTGCAAGTGTAGCTCGGATCGTTGTAGGAAGAAGGGGAGCTGTGATTGGAGTGGTATTGTTTGTTTCGGGTGTTGATTATGTTCGGTTATTACTAGTTTGATGTCTGATATATTTTGAGTTGGAGATCTTAGTGTATTGGATTAGGTTGGTTATGCTCAGTTAGGGAGCTATGATGGGTGAAGTAAGTGTGGTTAGATCTATTCACCGTAATTGATCTTGAGGATGTCGGTGATTCATTATGAGTTGGTTATGGTGAATCGGTTGGATATGATCGGTGTGGTTAAAATGTATTCGGGAAAAGAATGTGAATATAGCAATGATAGAATAGTAAATTATATATCTATTGTCGTATGCTTGAACATAACCACAATGTTTGAAATGTGCAGGACGTGGATACGAGACGGGTCCGCGGAAGTGAGGACTTTATTACTGCGAGCATTAACAGTAAGTGGGTAATTCCTACCCTGGTCAAGTAGTTTTAATGCATTCAGATTTAGTCATAAATATGAGCATGTTAGGTGTTCATATTACCTTGACCCTGCTCTTATTATCTTATGCTTGAACTTATCGTTGGATGTATTTATGCTCAATGGTTGATATCACATATTTCCTATCATGATTTAGGAGTTATAGATGTGATATAAATTGGCCTAGATGTTTAGCAGGGTGTAAATGTTAGTACGGGTGATGACCCAATTTATAAATTGGCAAAAAGGTCATCTGTGGGTAGGTAATGCCCTAAATGTGGAATTTATTTTCAATACCCGTATATTGCATACTTGTTACCAACCATGTGTTGTGTAATGGTTAAGTGAAGGGCGATTAGTGTGTTGCTGCGGACCGGTGGTCCCAGCTTGATATAATTAGTTAAGTACGACTCTCTATTAGAGAGAGAGTTATGATCAGTTGAGTACGACTCTCTACAGGATAGAGAGTGTGTCGATCAGTTGAGTACGACTCTCTACAGGATAGAGAGTGTATTGATCAGATGGGTATGACTCTCTACAGGATAGAGAGTCCGTCGATCAGTTGAGTACGACTCTCTACAGGATAGAGAGTGTATTGATCAGATGGGTATGACTCTTTGTTGAACAGAGAGTCTGTGGTAGATGGTTGTACGAGTGACAACATACTCATGTTATATGCATGCATTTTGACGACATAGTCTCCCTTGGGGTTGAGAGAGTCGTAAGTCATTTTGCCTCCCAGAGCACTCCCCGAGGAGTAACTGGTGTGAGGGAAGAGCATCTGTTGTGCCGCACTCTACCACTATAGACGGTGGTAGTTGGAGTTGCGTGCAGTTGTCCTGGGTGCGTGGTACTCGACCACTCATTAGTAGTGTTAGTCGGAGTGGCCAGCAGCAGGGACCCCCGTTGTGTAGCGAGCTCTTTACGCTTATATGCTACTTGATCATACTGCCCACTCGGCCACTCTATAGCAGTAGTTGGTGTGAGTTGGGACAGTTGTCATGTCGTGCCACCTAGGTCACACTGGGGTCATGGTAGCGAGTAGGGGTGAGCAGGCATGACCATGCATACTGCATTGTCATATCTGATGGCGCTTTGCATATTACCATATATATATATATATATATATATATAGATGGTTGATATTGATATATATATAGATGCAGTCTATATATATACTTATTGTGATGTTGCACTTGATTATATTATGCTTGCTGTATTTGGTTGTACATCATATTCATACATGCTTCTTGCATATGTTATTGTTAGGGCAATCTCTTGCCGTGATATGGTTTTGATGGTGTGGCAAAGGGTTTAAGTTAGTGTGTTATGTTTATTTGATATGTGCGTTGAAGTCATGCAGGACTTAGTAATTCGCACATGGAGCCATGGCGAGTTTCACATCTCATGACTCGTGCCTTGAGTCGGTGAAGGATAGCTTTGCGGAAGCCGTGCGCTTGGAGCATCCGAGGGACCGTCGGACGAGAAGCTTGGAGTGAAGCCGGAGGAAGTAGACTTCGAGGCAAGAGACGCGAAGGAGCATTGCAGAGCCGTGCGCCTGATGCTGCCGAGGGACGTGGCCGAGAACGAAGAGAACTTCGAAGGCGAGGGACTCAGAAATGAGAGTGAGCGATTGTAACCAGTGGAAGGGTAGTCTTAGGTGAAACTTGGCCATTTGGCCAAGTGTCGGATGGGTTTTTCGACACCGATCGCTATGTCATGGCTGATCGCTTCGAGTCGAGTGTAGCTCGACCGTATACGATCGATCGGTTTGTGGCGTTAGCCGATCGCCATACGCTCGGGCCGATCGCGAAGATAGCGATCGGCAATGATCGCCGGCGGCGAGCCGACCGTCAATAGGGTTTAGCCAGTCCGCTCGTAGCCGATCGGCCGATTACGGGTCGCGAGAATGACCGTGAGGTCCAGCGCCGATCGCCAAGAGTTCCGCTGGACAACAACGGTCGGCAGATCCGACGTGTTCGAGGCCGCTAGAAGGACGGCAATGATCGCCATGGGCGGCAATGATCGATGGCGCTAACGGAAGAAACTCTCTATAAAAAGAGAGGGTGTGAGCCTTTGAGAGGCTAATGCTTAAGTTCCAAACAATCTTCCTAGTGCCCCACAAGCTCTAAACTCTTCTTACTCGCTTTTACTCCATTCCATTTGTAAGAAGAGTGATCTTGGTTGTAAAGGTTACCTCCACCTAGCTTTGTGCAAAGGAGAGACCGATAGTGATTGGTTTTGGCGGAGTGATTCACCGTGGACGAATCGGACCGTGGATTAGCGGCGTAGCCGTGAACCACGTTATATCTTGGTGTTTGTATTGCTTGTTTCTATTTTGCTTGTCTCTATTCATATTTGTATATTCCGCTTGCGCTAACGTTTTGTAGACGAGCAAAATACCGCCATCCAAACGAAAAGGGCTATTCACCCCCCCTCTAGCCGGCCATCCGATCCCTTACAAGTGGTATCAGAGCAAGGTTGCTTGTCACCGGACTAACCGCCGCAACAAGCCCTACATCAAAAATGGCCGGCTCCAACATCCATCCTCCGAAGTTTGAAGGAGAATTCGCTTGGTGGAAGAAGCGAATGGAGGTATTTTTCGAAACGGATTTTGATATAATGATTACAATGGAATCCGGTTTCATTTTGCCTAGGGATGAAGAGGGGAAGCCAATAGAGAAATCTAGGTGGACCAAGAAGCAAAGAGAGGAGCACCTTGCAAACTCCAAAGCCAAGCACCATCTCTACAATGTGCTTCCTCAACAAGAAATCAACCGAATAGGAGAATGCCTAAGCGCCAAGGAGATGTGGGAGAAACTAATTGAGCTCCATGAAGGCACATCCGAGGCAAAGCTAGCAAGGAGAGATGTCCTTCGCTCCCAATTATCCAACATTAAATTAGAAAAGGGGGAAAAGGTAATCTCTCTACACTCTAGGATTAAAGAAATTTTAATTGGGCTAACAAGTGTAGGTGAGAAGCTATCGAACCCGGACATGCTCATGAAGGCTATAGATGCCATACCCCGGACCTCAAAGTGGAGCTCCATGGTGGACTCCTTCTACATGTCCAAGAACCTAGAAGTGAGTACCTTGGAGGAGTTCTTCTCAACGATGGAACTCCACTAAACGAGGCTTGAAGGAATTCAAGAAGAGCCAAAAATTCAACCCTCAAGAGGAGTTGCATTGTTGGCAAACAAGGGGAAGAAGAAGATGGAAGTCCCCTCCTCCTCCGATGATGAAGCCTCCTCCTCCTCCATGGATAGCACCGAGGAAGCCTACATGGTAAGGAAGGTGAGGCGTGTTTTTAAGTATTTTAGATTTGATAAATCAAATGATAGGAATAGAAGACCAAGGGGAAGGTGATATGCTACAATTGCCAAGGAGAGGGACACATAAGGGACAATTGTCCTCTCCTAAACAAAAGCAAGGAAGAGAGGAAAAGAAAGAAGAAAAGAAGAAGAAAAAGGGAGCAAGAAAAGAAGGAAGAGGAGAAGAAGGCAAAGAAAAGGGAAGGCCAAAGCATTCAAGGCCAAGACATGGGATGATCCTTCCTCATCCTCCTCCTCATCATCGGATGAGGAGAATGCCTTTGTCGCCAATTTGGCCTTGATGGCCTTTGACGATTTGGATTGCTCCTCCTCAAAAATGAAGGATCAAGCACAAGAGGAGAGAGCTCAAGTGAAGGGGAGCCTCCTCACATCATCATCCTCCTCATCATCCAAGAAGAAGAGGACATGGAAACTATGGTAACCAATCTCTCACCTAGTAAAATAGTTTCTATGATTTCTAGTTTAACTAAGGATTTGTTTAGGGCAAAGAAGAAAAATAAATGCATGCTTGAACAAATTAAGGAATTAGAACAAAAATTAGAAAAGGCATGCTTAAATGATAATATTTCTTCTTGCCATGATGATGCATGCTCACATGAATACATGCCATTTAATGTTAGTGATGCATGCATGAATGAAAATAGGGCTTTAAGGGAAAAGGTAGACTATTTGACAAAAGCCCTAGAAAAATTCACTATTGGCTCCAACACTTTGAATATGATCATAGGGAGCCAAAGGGCAAGTTTTAACAAGAAAGGCCTAGGATATAAAGAGAAGAAAAATGAGAAGGCCTATAGATGCCTAATAGCTAGGGGACAAGACAAAAACAAAGTAATAGCTAAGAAATGGATTCCCAAGGAATTTCTAGTGAACCCCATAGGTAAAAATCTATTTTGGGTTCCAAAATCCATCCTTAAGGGTTAAAAAACCCCTAGGGTAGTCAACCATATGAACTTGACCTATATCATATTGTGGTTGACTTAGGATGACGGGACAACATTTTTTAGATAGTGTTGGGTGATGATAACGTGCCCATAAATAGGTAATAATGCTTAAATCATGATGATTAATGTAATTGCTATGTATATGCGAAATCATGATTTATGATTTTGATATTTGGCACGTTATTTTGAGAAATAGGTTTAAATCATGCTTTAGGTGATAACTTATTTATTATCATCATATAATGCCTAATGCATGGTTATAATTTGATGAAAACATGTATTTCATGGTCATAATATGAAATTAAATCATATATGTCATTATGATCATGTGGGTTGTTAGGTTGATACTTAACCATGATAGAATTGCTTGAATATATTGGTTAAGTATATATATATACAAATACCCCCCTAGGATGCATCTCACACTCACTATAGGCTAACTTGATTGCAAACTTAGCATGAGTGAGATGTTAGGATGATACAAATGTCCACTAATGCCTATGGCATTTAGATGGTCATTTAAAGTATCAAAATATCAATAATAGACCAATCATGGGGAAGGCTTATGTTTAATTAATAGACATATTGCCCAAAGATCATGGTTAGATATTTCTAATGTTTTCAAAATAATTTCTTACCTTAAAATACATATATTCATGTTTTGAAACAATTGAATGCAAAACTAGGTGTTAAAATGGATACTAACATGCTCAAAAACTAGTGGTTTTTCAAGTGTTTGGATTTTTGGCAAATCTTGTAAAATATAATGATTTTTCATTAAAAACTATTTTTCCTTGATAGATATACTTAAGAGAAATATGTTCCTCGAATTTCATGATTTTTCGAATTTTCTGGAATATTTAATGCATTTCTGAATTTCATCCGTAAAAATCGTAAATTTATTTTTGTGCTACGACCGCCATAATCGATAGCAATGATCGTGGCCTGTAAATAAGAATATTGAAGGCCGAATTCAGTGTGTAAACCTACTACAATTGTTAGAAATATACTTGATGACACCAACAAATTGTAACCAATATTTAAATAAAATTGACATATTTTTCCTCCATTATAATTGATGCCAGCTTTTACCTTAGTGTTACTCTTTTGGATGGTGTCAAAGGGGGAGAAATAAGTATGTTTAAGTTAATCACATTAGGGGGAGAAATATATGTAGGGGGAGAAATATATGATAGGGGGAGAAATTGCATAGAGAATTTCATGGATTAAGGGGGAATTGCATGTTGTTATATCATGTTTATCTTTACATGCTTTTCTTACCTTAGAATTTATATGATATGTTTTTACCTAACTTACACGAATTGCCACACATCAAAAAGGGGGAGATTGTTAGGGCAATCTCTTGCCGTGATATGGTTTTGATGGTGTGGCAAAGGGTTTAAGTTAGTTTGATATGTTGATTTGATATGTGCGTTGAAGTCGTGCAGGACTTAGTAATTCGCACATGGAGCCGTGGCGAGTTTCACATCTCATGACTCGTGCCTTGAGTCGGTGAAGGATAGCTTATGAAGCCGCGGCGCTTGGAGCATCCGAGGGACCGCCGACGAGAAGCTTGGAGTGAAGCCGAGGAAGTAGACTTCGAGGCAAGAGACGCTGAAGCGAGCATTGCAGAGCCGCTGCCGATGTCGCTGAGGACGGGCCGAGAACGAAGAGAACTTCAAGGCGCAGGGACTCCGAGAAATGAGAGTGAGCGATTGTAACCCGGGGAAGGGTAGTTTAGGTGAAACTCTCGCCATTTGGCCAAGTGTCTGATGGGTTTTTCGACACCGCCGATCGCCATGTCATGGCAATGATCGCTTCCGAGTCGAGTGTAGCTCGACCGTATACGATCGATCGTTTGTGGCGGCAATGCCGATCGCCATACGCTAAGCCGATCAAGCAGATTAGCAATGATCAAGGCAGAATGATCGGGTCAATAGGGTTTTCGCCATTAGACCTCAGCCAGAATCGATCGGCCGATTGATGGGTCGCGAATGCCGACCGTGAGGTCCAGAAGCCGATCGCTAAGAGTTCCGCTGATAACAACGGCCGCATCCGACGTGTTCGAGGCCGCTAGAGGATGGCAATGATCGCCATGGGCGGCAATGATCGATGGCGCTAACGGAAGAAGTTAGCCCTCTCTATAAAAAGAGAGGGTGTGAGCCTTTGAGAGGCTAATGCTTAAGTTCCAAACAATCTTCCTAGTGCCCCACAAGCTCTAAACTCTTCTTACTCGCTTTTACTCCATTCCATTTGTAAGAAGAGTGATCTTGGTTGTAAAGGTTACCTCCACCTAGCTTTGTGCAAAGGAGAGACCGATAGTGATTGGTTTTGGCGGAGTGATTCACCGTGGACGAATCGGACCGTGGATTAGCGGCGTAGCCGTGAACCACGTTATATTTTGGTGTTTGTATTGCTTGTTTCTATTTTGCTTGTCTCTATTCATATTTGTATATTCCGCTTGCGCTAACGTTTTGTAGACGAGCAAAATACCGCCATCCAAACGAAAAGGGCTATTCACCCCCCCTCTAGCCGGCCATCCGATCCCTAACAGTTATTTGGTTGTGTCGAGTACTGGTATATGTTTGGACAGACCATTAGATACCTTGACCTGTAGCTTGAGTATATTGTGAGTTGATCTTACTCTTCCTGTTATATATATGTTAGATATATGTTCAGGTTGGATCAGAGTAGCGTAGCAGACTTCAGGTATGTCTGCATTTTACGTTTTTCATTTGGTTAGACGGTATATGCTTGTATTTATATACTATGCTGATATACCTGTTGTACCTCTAGATTATGTTGTTGAAATACATGTGATATTACATATATGCATGTTTTCTATTACCTGCTGAGTTTTTACTCACCACCCCCACGGACTCTGGGTTTTTCTGTTGCCCAGGTAATAGGTAGAAATCTTCGTGACGGCTTGGAGCACCGCTGACTGACATCTCATCTCACCTCCGAGGCTCCCGTGTTTGTTTTGGGCTTTCCGTCCGTCGTGTATTGTATTTTGGAGTTTTCGTGATGTACATGTTGTATATTCGGATTTTATCGAGGTTCCGTGTTGTTGTGATGTGTTAGTCATACTGGTATGCATGTGTGGGATGGATATTGTTGTGTTTTATGTTTCCGCTGTGTAGTTGTTGTAATTAGTTGTTATGTTGTTGTGGTTGTTTTCATATTTATATGTTATGTTGTTATTGTGAGCCTATGGGCCTTGTATTAACTCGAAATGTTGCCACGTACAGGGGAGATGTCGTCCGTTTGATTTTCGGCTCGGCATGCTCTCGGGGTGTGACATAACCCCTTAAGTAAGTGACATTCCTTCTCCTTCATCTTCCTCTATTTATGGCTCCTCCTTTTCAAAACCGTAGCAAAACCCCTTGGTTCAAAACCACATCCACATGCATAGATGCCTCTCATCACTTTCGCAGAGACAAAGAATTTTATATCTCTAAGAGAGTTAAGTGTTTCTTTGCCTCCCCTGATCAGTGACCTTATCGTCGTCATCCTCACCATTACTTTTTCTTCCTAGACCAACTAGAAAATGGTCTCCGCCTTCCTGTCCCGTCTATCTATTTTGATCTTTTAGATTTTTACCAAATAGCTATAACCAGTTGACCCCTAACACCTTTCGAATCTTAGCGGGCACGGTCATCGTCTTTAAGCATCTAAACTTCCTTTATCTTCGCTAATATTCCATAGTTTATTTCAACTAAAGTCATCGGATATTAGGGTATTTTACTTCGCCGACCGCTTGGATTCATAGTTTCTCTGGGTTTGCCCTCCTCTGATAAGGGTTGGAAAGAACTATGCTTTCTTGCTTGACTCCCTACCCCTTTACCTTACTCTGAGATCTGCGATTCGATCTTCCTAATCTCCTTTCCAGGAATGCCGACTAAAATGCCCCTTTGTAGACGTTAGGAAAGTTCTCCGAGAACACCAATATAATTCTAACTTGCTTATGGATGCTCTTCTTCTAGGTCATTTTGGGGTGCCCCCCTTCGTTCCAAATGGTAGCGTCCTGATAGGTGGTGTACTATTACATTCCCTTTTTAGCGATGTGTGGCTTTACTAGCAACCAATTACTTATGACATTCTTCTATGTAGCAGACAACTTAATGCAGAAGGTTATGCTTAGCGCCATGGTAGCTCTGGCAAAGAAAGGGAAAAAGAAACGGAAAAGGGAAAAATCTCTAGCCCGCCTCTCTTCCCCCAATCACGATCCTTCCATCGAGGCAACTTCTCTATCATCCGAAGACCATCTTGCCCCTCAGCAATCTCAATAGAATCCATATGCATAGATGCCTCTCATCACTTTCGCATAGACAAAGTATTGTATATCTCCAAGAGAGTTAAGCGTTTCTTTGCCTCCCCTGATCAGTGACCTTATCGTCGTCGTCCTCACCACTATTTTTTCTTCCTAGACCAACTAGAAAATGGTCTCCGCCTTCCTATCCTATCTATCTATTTTGATCTTTTAGATTTTTACCAAATAGCTATAAACCAGTTGACCCCCAACACCTTTCGAATCTTAGTGGGCACGGTCATTGTCTTTAAGCATCTAGAGCTCCCTTTGTCCCCGCTGATATTCAATAGTTTATTTCAACTAAAGTCATCGGATGTTGGGGTATTTTACTTTGCCGACCGCCCGGATTGTCAATTTCTCCGGGTTTTCCCTCCTTTCATAAGGGTTGGAAAGAACTATACTTTCTTGCCCGACTCCCTACCCCTTTACCTTACTCTAAGATCTGCAAATCTATCTTTCTGATCTCCTTTCCAGGAATGTCGACTAAAATGTCCCTTTGCATACGTCAGGAAAGTTCTTCGAGAACACCAATATAATTCTAACTTGCTTCCGGATGCTCATCTTCTAGGTCATTTTGGGTTGCCCCCCTTCCTTCCAAATGGTAATATCCTAATAGGTGGTGTACTATTACACCCCCTTTTTAGCGATGTGTGGCTTTACTAGCAACCAATTACTTATGACATTCTTCTATGTTGCAAACGACTTAATGCAGAAGGATATGCTTAGTGCCATGGTAGCTCTGGCAAAGAAAGGGAAAAAGAAATAGAAAAAGGCAAAATCTCCAACCCACCCCTCTTCCCCCAGTCACGATCCTTCCATCAAGGCAACTTCTCTACCTTCCAAAGAGCATCTTGCCCCTCAACAATCTCAATAGAATCTTCCTTCTCCCTCCCCCTGCCCCCCCTAAAGGAAATCCCCTCGACTGAAAGGGGGCCTATTTACTCGGACCTCCCCTCTTGTAATCTCTTCTGCCTGCTCCCTTAGTCCTCCTCCTTGTCTCCGTCATCTCCATCCCTTCAACCCTTCCCCCTCCCCCTTAGATGGGGATATCGACATAGCCAGAGATCCCTCCCCAAGGCCAAAAGGAGGTTCTCCCTTTTTGCTCTCCTCTCCTGTACCCACATCCCCAGGGCTAGAGGTTAACCCTTCTTCTCCTCCTTTACCAACATCCTCGGCCATGGGAGAACCCACAATTGCCTCTTCTCAGCCGGACCCTTTTATTCCCGAGTCACCTCATCCCCTGACAGAGTCTAACCCTACCACCCAAGATGCTACTACCTCAGTTCCTCCCCAAGTAAATCCACCTACCATCACTTTACATTGCTCTCAGAATTCATACTCCCGAGGGAGTGAAACTTTTCTGTCAATCTGGAGTGCAGAGTCCCTTTGAATGCATGCAAGTACATCTCATAGCGGTACCTCCTTTTTGGATTTTTTCCCCATTGCCTCTATGAAAATTTTGTTGGTGCAATAATGCCCAAAGCATTTATATGTTTTGATGTTTGGATAAACATCTAAGTTAGGCAATACTTTGTGATCTAATTATGAATATATTTAAGTGACAGGAAAATCCAAGTATGAAGACTTGGTAAAGGCAAAGTCCAAGTGTGATCTTGGCAAGAGAAGTCCAAGGAAAAGGCTTGACGGCATAAGATCAAGCATATAGTTTTGGCGGCGTAAAGTCCAAGCGGACCTTGGCAAAAGAAGTTCAAAGGCAAGTCTTGGCAGCGTAAGTCCAAGCATGTAGTCTTGGCGGTGTAAAGTCCAAGCACACTTTGGCAAAGGGAAACCCAAGACATGACAAAATCGAAGGAAGCTCATGGAAGCAAGCGCAAAGGATGAACAAGTCACGGACTCGGAGGGATCCTGGAGGCGCAAGGCTTAAGGAAGAGCTAGAAGGTTGAGTCTAGGTCTAGGGAGTCAATTCAAGTATGAATTATTCATACTTGACAAGTATCAGTTGACTGATATGATATAGCAGTCGAATGATAGGGTGCTCGACTGAGTCAGGTTGAAAAGTTGAAACAATGATCATTTAGTCGTGGCTGCCGATCGATGTCGCCATCACCGATCGCCAAACAGTGGTAGTCGACTGATCAAGTCGAACCCAGGCACAGAATAGGGTCTCACTCGACTGCGCGCCGTGATCACTCGATTGCGCGCCGTGATCACTCGACTGATTACTCCATCAATCGACTGATAGAGGGATCAGTCGACTGATGAGCATGCCGTTGGTTGATGACGCTTATGAATCCCGCGAATCCAATTGTTCAGAAACCGTTAGCCGCAACGGCAGTCGACTGATGCTGTGCATCAGTCGACTGATTGTGACCCAACAAGAAAAACATCCCTCTCTCTATAAAAAGAGAGCTTGGGGTGGTTGAGAGGGTTAATGCTTATATTCTGATCATTCTCTCAAGCCCCCATGAATTTTCTAAGCTTTCTAAGTGTTTTAATTCCCCTCCTCCTCTCTAATCTTCATCTTCATCTTTTGTAAGAAGAGGAGGGTTTGTGTAAAAGAGAAAGCTTCTTAGTGAAGATTGATTTGGATTGATCCACCTTAAGGATCGTCGTGGAGTAGGAGCGTTATCTCTGAACCACGTAAAGGCTTCCGTGTTAGCATTGTATTTTCGTTTCTATTATTATTGTATTTGTTGTGCTTTCACTAATCATTTTTGTAGATATTGAAAAAGAGGCTATTCAGCCCCCTCTAGCCTTCCAAGGATCCCTAACAAATTTTCTTAATACATCTTCACTCTTCTCTAATACAGGCAGCTACTGACTACAACGAAGTGGTACATCATCTAGCCGAATATCAATCTACCATAGAAACTCGCCACGTAGCTTCAGAAGCTTGGCTAAAATAGATGACACACCAATTAGCCCAATCTACACAGTGGGAATCAGCCTTAGTCCGCTCAAAAGAGACTCTAAGAAAAACTTGTGTTGGCCTTAGGGTTGAGCTAGCCATGATGAAGAATGATCAGGAGGAGGCTTTCTGTGAGGCCGATTTGCTACGGGCCCAACTGCTAATCCAAAATGAACAATTTCTTCAAACAGAGGCCCTGACCAAAGAATTGGAAGATTGTAAATTTCAAATCCAAGAAGCTCAAACTGGTCGGGTGGAATCCCTCACCGCATTAGGAGAAATGTCCTCTAATGAAACCCTCAGGGCAACACATTCTTTCATTCGTACCCAACTAGATTATCTCTCCATTGTTTTTGAAGTCTCTGGGGATCTCTTAGAGGTGACCAATTGGTTCCAATCCTTACAACTAGATTGCACTACAACCTAGAAACCCTCACTCAGAAAGTATCTGCGGACTCTAAAGAATGGGATGACCTCAAACTTGCTCTTGCCACTCAAATATCCATAGAAGAAGCTCATTGAAAGGTACGAGAGCAAGAAATGATAGAAAAATTTGGTTTCAAAGTTGCTGACATTTTTATAATGGACTTTGAAGGGGCCACTAAACAATTTGATGAGTGAGGGTATCCCCCTGGGAGAAGATGATGATTTTCTAAATGTTGAAGCTGCTATAACAAGATACCTAGCAGAAGCCTTCGACTTGTAACAATTTTATTTCCTACAGTGGAACTGATTATCTTTTGATGTAATGTGACACCTATATTCTCCTATACTAAGTGTGCTCCTTTTTCACCATTCTTGTACCAGTCAACTAATACTGCGATAATCTAAAGGACTTTACCATTAAGTCGACTGAAATTTCATATACTAAGTATACTCATCTATCTCCACTCCTGTATCAGCCCACTGATACTGTGATACTATAAGGAACTTTACTGGGCTAATAATTATTGGACAAATATCATTTTATTGTATATATAAAAACATCGTAATATAAACCCTTATAGATTTCTGCGTCTTATGCATCTGTCTTCCCGTCATCATAATTATAGGATTATACCTAAATGTCATTCCTCGGATACACAAACCATTAATTAATATGACCTTTCACCTTCCTATTTAATGTACAAGGCTCTTTAGGTACTCCTACCAAGCTGCTTATTCTTTTTAAGTATTCTTTATCCATCTCTTTAGCTTCCATCACATCTCTTCCCTAGAAACCATTTAACACCTCTTCCTCCTCTATAAATATCCCTTCTCTCTGGTTATCTATCCTCATCTTTCGTCCTCTCTCTATCTTTCTAAACGCTCCTTAATACATGACCGATACTCCACTACGAGGGAGGAATTTTCTTCCCCTCAACACCCCAATCCTAACCAATAGCATATAACAAAATTAGAGGATTCTACATCTACTCGAATCTACTCTCTGCGTCAAGAACTGACGATCACTCAATGCGGCTTAGCAAGAGCTCGCGAAGCGTACAGAACTCTCCTAAGGCATCACATCTCTAAGATGCCTCCCCTTGTCACTCCACCCCCAAATATCCCAACAGAAGAGAAAATCATCCGAGAGACTCCCTAATTTCTTCCCCCTTTTAGAATGTATCTCCCTCTCTTTCTTAGTATCAAAGAGTAACTGTATTTATCTCTATGACTTCAAATAAATATATTATGATATTACTTCTGTTATTCAATCAATTTCATTGTACTACATAAAGAAGATCAAAATTTGATAGTCGACACAGCGTACCTCTTTTTGGAGATTATACTTTTAGAGTTCTTTTCCTTACCTCCATGTATGACTTCCATAACGATATAATTAACCTGCTAATAGACTTTAGAAATCCACTAGATATATAATATGAACCATCTAAAAAAAAGGATGAGATAGATGAATAACATCGGTCAATTAAGCCGAGTGAAAGTGTGAAGACTGACTCGCGAACTCCTAAAAGGCCTCGCCCCACTAAGCTGAATAAGAAATAAGATTTGTCTGGAAGACTTCCAAACTGCCTCAAATGGCCTAGTTGGATGAAAACTGACTTGGGGGCTTATGAACTACCTTAGCCTGCTGAGTTGCATAATAATGAAGACTACATCAAGGACTTACGAATTGCCTCAGCCAGTTGAGGTAAATACTTCATCGTTCTTCCAAAGTGATTTCTACCTTAAACCTGACTCCTCTGATCCACCACCGTATGGGGACTGTCAAGCTACGACCAACGCCGAGTTGAATAAGAATGAAGACCAACTCGAGGGCTTACGAATTACCTTGGCCGACTATAACAATATTCTCCGTCGTTCTTCCAATGTGATTTTTACCTTAAACCCGACTCCTCTGATTCACCACCGCATGGGAACTGTTAAACTACGGCCAACACCGAGCTGAATAAGAATGAAGACAAATTCGAGGGCTTATGAACTGCCTCAGTCGGCTGTAGTAATGTACGCCGTCGTTCTTCCAAAGTGATTTCTACCTTAAACTCGACTCTTTTGATCCGCCACCACATGGGGACTGTTAAGCTGTGATCAACATCGAGCTGAATAAGAATGAAGATCGACTCGAGGGCTTACAAACTGTCTCGGCCGGGTGTAGTAATATACTCCGTCGTTCTTCCAAAATAATTTCTACCTTAAATTCGACTCCTCCAATCTGCCACCGCACGGGAACTGTCAAGCTGCGGCCAACGCCGAGCTGAATAAAAATAAAGACCGACTTGAGGACATACGAACTGCCTCAGCCGACTATAACAATATACTCAGTCGTTCGTCCAATGTAATTTCTATCTTAAATTCAACTCCTTCGATCCGCCACCACACGAGGACTATTAAGCTGAATAAGAATGAAGACCGACTCGAGGGATTACGAACTGCCTCGGTCGACCATAGTGATATACTCTGCCATTCTTCCAAAGTGATTTCTACCTTAAATCCAACTCCTTTGATCCGCCACCGCACGGGGGCTATTAAACTGCGGCCAATGCCGAGCTGAATAAGAATGAAGACCGACTAAAGGGCTTACGAATTGTCTCGGTCAATCGTAGTAATATACACCGTCGTTATTCCAAAATGATTTCTAACTTAAATCCGACTCCTGCGATCCACCACCGCACGGGGACTATTAAGTTACGGCTAATGCCGAGTTGAATAAGAATGAAAACTGACTCGAGGGCTTACGAACTACCTCGATCGACTGTAATAATATACTCTACCATTCTTCCAATGTGATTTTTACCTTAAACCTGACTCCTCCGATCCGCCATCGCACGGGGACTGTTAAGCTGTGACCAACGCCGAGCTGAATAAGAATGAAGACCAACTCGAAGGCTTACGAACTGCCTCGGCTAGCCATAGTAATATACTCTGTTGTTCTTTCAAAGTAATTTCTACCTTAAACTTGACTCGGTCGATCCGCCACCATATGGGGGATGTTAAGCTTCAGTCAATGCCGAGCTGAATAAGAATGAAGACCGACTCGAGGGCTTATGAACTGCCTCGGCCGACCGTGTGAAAGACTTCTGTGGAAACCTTCTGCTGTAAAGTTTTAGAATTGGGCTTCTAATATCATCAGCTTACAGACCGACCCATAAATGACCTGTATTTTTGACCTGGACTGTTGCCTACAACCTTACCCATGAGCTTTTCTCCTCCCTTTTTACAGAGAATCCGTCATTGCACCTTAAATAGGGTTTCATGCTTATCCCCCCAAACCTTTCAGATTCTTTGGTGCTTGAGTATCCCTTGTCGCCACAACCTTATCTCCCTTCTTCTTGCAATGACTTTGCCTCATCCTCCTAAAAAATTGAAGGCGACCATGATGAACGTCGCTCGCCGGAGAACTCAAAAGAACCATGCCGGTGCCACAGGAGTATCTTCCGGTCCTTCTTCTCCACTATCTGTCCCTGCCATTGATGACCTTCCTTCTGCCATCCCCTCTTCTGTCCCTACTTTTTCATCACCCCTGTTAATATCCCTGTTAGTCTTGCCAAACATTTTCGCCCTAGTTTCCTCCCCCTTGTCGCTGGAGGAAATGATTTTTTCGCTCATACCGCAGAACCCTAACTCCCCTTCTTCTTCCCTTTCTTTTTTCAAAGAAAATGCATCAGCCGTGGACGACCTCTTCCCTCTTGCCCTCCTATCTTCCACTGTAGTCCTTCCTGATACCTCTCCCTTCCCATGCCAAGAGGACATAGACTCCTCTTTAACCGTACAAGATCCTGACCTCCATTCTCCCCCCCTTCTCCTTTGTAGCAGAAGTCATTCCTACTACTAATACTTGTTCTTCTATTGTTCCTTGGTTGTCTACAATATTACCCAGCCCCACCTCGCATGGGGTTTCACTGTACCCTTCTTCAGGCCCTCATCCTACTAACATCTTCCAACCATTCCTTGAAGTTTCCCTTCCTCTTCCAACCGAGGCGATTCGATATTCTGATACAGTGACCTCGTTCTCCACTCGAGGACGTGAATTAATTTCGCTCCCCCTTCCTTCTCTTCTTTCATACCTTCAAGAGATTTATGAATTTTTCATCAAGAGGAGCTGATACCCCGAATGGAAAACATACAACACACCCTGATTTTGGAAAGTTCTTTTGAACCTTGTTATATTCGCTCTTGAATGGTTCCTCTTTTCTGACCCATGTTGCACATGCAATGACAAACTACCAAGAGTTAGGGTGCTCCTTATCCCAGTATCAGACCCAAGTCCATCAATAAGTTTTCTTGCAAAATCAAGCAGACCAGACTGCTCATGAAGCAACCCATCAACGAGACGATTCCCTCCTTCAAGAATTAACCCTGTGTCGTGCCCAATTGGTAGAGACACAGTCACAACAAAAGAAAAATGAAGAGAAATAGCAGATTTGAAGGGTCAGATAACCAGGGAGATCTGTCAGAGCTCCTACTTCCAACCAGAGAGGGATAGGGCCCTTTCCCTTGTGCAGAGGCATAAAGCTTCCTTGTAGCAAGTGAAGTATGAAGTCACTCATTCCATGACCCACTCAGCGGTTGTTAGAGATGTTTCGACTTCGATACGTCAGGATCTGGTGTAAATGTCCAAGATTATTCAAAAAGATTAAACTTATACCCATGATATGCAAATCCTTGTCGTAACTCTAAAGCAATCGTCCTGCCGATACCGTCGACTCCGCCGAGACTTCATAGAACATCGAGAGCGATGTGTTAAATTTCGACAAGATGTGGATGCCTCTGAAAGACGACAACAAGAACACTTGACTCCCCGGATAAAGGCTACTTTTCAAGACGATTTTAATAAGGCAGTTCGCTAATATACAGAGGAAGGATTCCCTCCTGCTCAGCAGCCGACTCCTTTTCTTAATTGGGAGATTGGTTTCCAATGTTATCCCCCAAACCATTTTAACCTATAACTTCATTCTTGATCCTTCGTATAATTGTAAATAATGAAAACCAATGTGACATGAATGTTGATGCTATAAAATATTGTATTCTTCTTGTCGATTGTAAATACAAGTGTACAAATGTAAGATCGAGACTCCCTTTCCCTTGTATCTTCTACTTACACCTTCTCCTCTTCAATAATAAAAATGCTTCAAATGCACCACATTCCAAGGTTTAAGCAACTCCTTACCCCCAGCATCTTGGAGGTAGTATGTTGCCCCAGTAACTTTGCGAGTAACCTTGTAGGGTTCCTCCCAATTAGGGGCTAGCTTTCCTGGATTCCCTACATGATTAACCTTGTGTAACTGTTAGGGCAATCTCTTGCCATGATAAGGTTTTGATGTGTGTGGCAAAGGGTTTAAGTTAGTTTGTTATGTTGATTTGATATGTGCGTTGAAGTCGTGCAGGACTTAGTAATTCGCACATGGAGTCGTGGCGAGTTTCACAATCTCATGACTCGGTCCTTGAGTTGGTGAAGGATGGCTTTGCGGAAGCCGTGCACTTGGAGCATCCGAGGGACCGTCGGACGAGGAACTTGGAGTGAAGCCGAAGGAAGTAGACTTCGAGGCAAGAGATGCGAAGGAGCATTGTAGAGCCGTGCGCCTGATGCTGCCGAGGGACGTAGCCGCGAACGAAGAGAACTTCGAAGGCGAGGGACTCCGAGAGATGAGAGTGAGCGAATGTAACCCGGGAAGGGGGTAGCTCTTAGGTGAAACTTGGCCATTTGGCTAAGTGTCGGATGGGATTTCCCGACACCAGTCGACTGCCATGGAACATCAGTCGACTGCTCTTAGTCGAACGTGGTTCGACTGGTATTTGACTGAGTGTGTTGAGGCCGTGATCATTGCCAAGACCATCATCAATTCTTTGAAGCGTGATCGGTCGTAGTCGAAAGGGTTTAGCCAGAATCGCTGCAGCCGGGGCGATCGACTACGCGTGATCGGATGATGAGGTCCATCATCGGCGCCAAGTGTTCCGTTGGACTATAGCGGTCGAGGATCCGGCGTGTTCGAGGCCGTTGGAGTGGCGACGATCGGCTGCAAGCGGCGTGATCGTGATGGCGGCCAACGGGAAGAAAAGCTTCCTCTCTATAAAAAGAGAGGGTGTGGGCTTTTGGATGGTTAATGCTCTTACTCCAAACGACCATCCAAGTGCCCCACAAGCTCTAAACTCTTCTTACTTGCTTTTACTCCATTCTTATTGTAAGAAGAGTGATCTTGTTTGTAAAGGTTACCTCCACCTAGCTTGGTGCAAAGGAGAGACCAATAGTGATTGGCTTTGAAGGAGTGATTCACCTTGGACTAATCGGACCGTGGATTAGCGGCGTAGCCGTGAACCACGTTATACCATCGTGTTAGCGTTTGTTTTATTGTTTATCTTTTGTTTTGTCTATTTGTATTTGTATATTCCGCTTGCGCTAATCTTTTGTAGACGAGCAATTTACGACATCCATCGTAAGAGGGCTATTCACCCCCCTCTAGCTAGCCGTTTCGATCTCCTACAAGTGGTATCAGAGCCAAGGAAAGCTTGTCGAGGACTAACCGCCACAACAAGCAACTTTCAAAATGGCCGGCTCCAACATCCATCCACCGAAGTTTGAAGGAGAATTCGCTTGGTGGAAGAAGCGAATGGAGGTATTTTTCGAAACGGATTTTGATATCATGATTACAATGGAATCCGGTTTCGTTTTGCCTAGGGATGAAGAAGGGAAGCCAATAGAAAAATCTAGGTGGACCAAAAAGCAAAGGGAAGAGCACCTTGCAAATTCAAAAGCCAAGCACCATCTCTTCATTGTGCTCCCCCAACAAGAGATCAACCGAATTGGGGAATGCTCAAGTGCCAAGGAGATGTGGGAGAGATTGGTTGAACTTCATGAAGGCACTTCGGAAGCCAAACTTGCAAGGAGAGACCTCCTCCGCTCCCAACTATCAAATATCAAATTGGAAAAGGGAGAAAAGGTAACATCATTACATTCTAGGTTTAAGGAAATATTAATTGGGCTAACAAGTGTAGGAGAGAAGCTCTCCAACCGGGATATGGTAATGAAGGCCATAGATGCCTTTCCCCGGTCCTCAAGATGGAGCTCCATGGTGGATTCGTTTTACATCTCCAAGAACTTGGAAGTAAGTACCTTGGAGGAGTTTTTCTCAACAATGGAGCTCCACGAAACGAGGCTTGAAGGAATACAAGAAGAGCCTAGAATCCAACCTTTAAGGGGAGTAGCATTGATGGCAAATAAGGGGAAGAAGAAGATGGAGATCCCCTCCTCCGACGATGATGAAGCCTCTTCCTCCTCCTCCATGGATAGCACGGAAGAAGCGTATATGGTAAGGAGGGTAAGACGTGCATTAAAAGGTTTTAGATTTAATAAGTCTAATGATAGGAATAGAAGACCAAGGGGGAAGGTCATATGCTACAATTGCCAAGGAGAGGGGCACATAAGGGACAATTGTCCTCTCCTAAACAAGAGCAAAGAAGAGAGGAAGAAGGAAGAAGAAAAGAAGAAGAAAAAGGGGAGCAAGAAGAAAGAGGAGAAGAAGGCAAAGGAAAAGGGGAAGGCCAAAGCATTCAAGGCCAAGACATGGGATGACCCTTCTTCCTCTTCCTCATTGTCTACTCCAACCTTGCATTGATGGCTTTCGATGACTTGGATTGCTCCTCCACCGAAAATGAAGAATCAAGCTCAAGTGGAGAGAGCTCAAGTGAAGGGGGAGCCTCTACATCCTCCTCATCCGAAGAAGAAGAAGAGGAAATGGAAACTATGGTAACGAATCTAACTCCTAAGAAAATAGTTTCCATGGTTTCTAGCTTAACTAGGGATTTATTTAGAGCTAAGAAGAAGAACAAAAGCATGCTAGATCAAATTAAGGACTTAGAAAATAAACTAGAAAAAGCATGTTTAAATGATGATAATATTTCTTCTAGCTTAAATGATGCATGCTCACATGATAACTATATGCCTTTTGATGTTAATGATGCATGCATAGAGGAAAATAGGGCTCTAAGGGAAAAGGTAGATTACTTGACAAAAGCCCTCGAAAAATTCACTATAGGCTCAAACACCTTGAACATGATCATAGGGAGCCAAAGAGCTAGCTTCAATAAAAAGGGCTTAGGATATAAAGAAAAGAAAAATGAAAAGGCCTATAAATGCCTAATTGCTAGGGGACAAGATAAGAAGAAAGTAATAGCTAGGAAATGGATTCCTAAGGAGTATCTAGTGAACCCCATAGGCAAGAACTTATTTTGGGTTCCAAAATCCATCCTTAAGGGTTAGGATAACCCTAGGGTAGTCAACCATATGGACTTAACCTATATCATATTTTGGTTGACTTAGGATGGCGGGACAACATTTTGAAATAGTGTTAGGTGATGATAACGTGCCTATAAATAGGTAATAATGCTTAAATCATGATGATTAATGTAATTCCTATGTATGTTTGCAATCATGATTTATGATTTTGAGTTTTGGCACATAATCATGAGAAATAGGGTTAAATCATGCTTTAGGTGATACTTTGCTTATTATCATATAATACCTAATGCATGATTATTAATTGATGAATACATGTATTTCATGATCATAATGTAGAATTAATTGATATATGCCTTTATGATCATGAGGATTATTAGGGTGATACTTAACCTTGATAGAATTGCATGAATATAATGGTTAAGTACATACAAATACTCTCTAGGATGCATCTCACACTCACAATAGGCTACTATGATTGAAAACTTAGCATGAGTGAGATGTTAGGATGATACAAATGTCCACTAATTCCTATGACATTTAGATGGTCATTTGAAGTATCAAAATAGCAATAATAGAACAATCATGGGGAAGACTTATGTTTAATTCATAGACATATTGCCCAAAGATCATGGTTGGATATTTCATGTATTTTCAAAACAATTTCTCAATCTAAAATCTATGTATTCATGTTTTGAAACAATTGGAATCAAAACTAGGTGATTAACTTGATACTCACATGATCAAAAACCTAGTGGTTTTTAAAGCTTTTGGATTTTTGGCAAATACGTGAAAATATAATGACTTTTCATGAAAAACTATTTTTCACTGATAAAGAACCTTACAAGAAATATGTTTCCTAAATTTCATGATTTTTCAAATTTTTTGGAATTTTTAATGTATTTCTGAATTCAAAATCGTAATTTTGAAACAAAGCTGCCAATGATCGTAGTCCAACTGTTTGATCGTGGCCTCGATATTCGAACAAGAAAGGCTGATTTCAGGTTTTAAAACAATTTTTGGTATTTTCTTTCTATTAGACTTGATGCCATGAGTTTATAACTTAATGTTAATCTTTTTGATGGTGTCAAAGGGGGAGAAATAATTATGTTTAAGTTAATTATGATAGGGGGAGAAATTTGTAGAGAGAGTTTCATGGATTAAGGGGGAGTTGCATGTTGCTATATCATGTTTATGTTTACACGCTTTCTTACCTTAGAAATTTATATCAAATGTTTTTACCTAACTTAAACGGATTGCCACACATCAAAAAGGGGGAGATTGTTAGGGCAATCTCTTGCCATGATAAGGTTTTGATGTGTGTGGCAAAGGGTTTAAGTTAGTTTGTTATGTTGATTTGATATGTGCGTTGAAGTCGTGCAGGACTTAGTAATTCGCACATGGAGCCGTGGCGAGTTTCACAATCTCATGACTCGGTCCTTGAGTTGGTGAAGGATGGCTTTGCGGAAGCCGTGCGCTTGGAGCATCCGAGGGACCGCCGGACGAGGAGCTTGGAGTGAAGCCAGAGGAAGTAGACTTCGAGGCAAGAGACGCGAATGAACATTGCAAAGCCGTGCGCCTGATGCTGCCGAGGGACATAGCCGCGAACGAAGAGAACTTCGAAGGCGAGGGACTCCGAGAGATGAGAGTGAGCGAATGTAACCCGGGAAGGGGGTAGCTCTTAGGTGAAACTTGGCCATTTGGCTAAGTGTCGGATGGGATTTCCCGACACCAGTCGACTGCCATGGAACAATAGTCGACTGCTCTTAGTCGAACGTGGTTCGACTGGTATTCGACTGAGTGTGTTGAGGCCAGCGATGCCAGATCATCGATCATCGACAAGGCGCGATCCGTCGAAAGGGTTCGCAGACCGCTCGTAGCCGATCGCGGCCGGCGTCGACTACGGAAGCGGTGTCGGCGATGGTCCATCGATCGCCAATGTTCCGTTGGACTACAACGATCGGGATCCGACGTGTTCGGAGGCCGTTGATGGCGGCGATCGCCAAGGCGTGATCAGCGATGGCGTAGCGGAAGAAAAGCTTCCTCTCTATAAAAAGAGAGAGTGTGGGCTTTTGGATGGTTAATGCTCTTACTCCAAACGACCATCCAATTGTCCCACAAGCTCTAAACTCTTCTTACTTGCTTTTACTCCATTCTTATTGTAAGAAGAGTGATCTTGTTTGTAAAGGTTACCTCCACCTAGCTTGGTGCAAAGGAGAGACCAATAGTGATTGGCTTTGAATGAGTGATTCACCTTGGACGAATCGGACCGTGGATTAGCGGCGTAGCCGTGAACCACATTATACCATCGTGTTAGCATTTGTTTTATTGTTTATCTTTTGCTTTGTCTATTTGTATTTGTATATTCTGCTTGCGCTAATCTTTTGTAGACGAGCAATTTACGACATCCATCGTAAGAGGGCTATTCACCCCCCTCTAGTCAGCCGTTTCGATCTCCTACAGTAACATCATGTCTCCTACTTGAAATGACCAAGGTAATACCGTTTTGTTGAAGACTTACTGTATTCTCTGCTTGTAGGCCTCAGTCTGGACTCGAGCTTGCTCTCGCTTTTCCTCCACCAAATCCAACTCAGTACTTCTCAATATCTAATTCTGTTTCGAGTCATAAGCTTAGACTCAGACATTATCCACAAGAGCTTCTACATGAATTACAGCCTCGGTCCTATACACCAAGCTGAAAGGTGTCTCTCCGGTTGCTGCCTTGATCATGGTCCGGTAAGCCTACATTATCCCTGGGAGCTCGTCCACCCAATTTCCTGATTTTCCCTTAGTATGACCTTCAACCCTTGGATAATAATCTGGTTAACCACTTCCACTTGTCCGTTAGCCTATGGATAAGCCACTTAGGTAAAAGGTTGCTCAATATTAAGTCTCTGACACCACTCTCATATTTTCTGGCCCTAGACTAACGTCCATTATCACTAACCAAATTTCACGGAATTCCGTATCTACAGATAATATTCTTCCATAAAAACTATATAACAACTCCTTTGGTAATCTTAGTCAAGGGCTCAACCTCTATCTATTTAGAGAAATAATCAACAACCACCAATAAAAACTTCTCTGTAAAGGAGTTGTAGGCATTAACCCGATTATATGCATTCCCCATTGATTAAAAGGACAAGAGCTACTATGACTTTCATCAACTTAGATGGTCGATTCGGCTTGTTGCTGTACATCTGACAAGCTTGGCACTTTTTAACCAGGTGGATAGCATATTGGTGCAGAGTCGGCCAAAAATATTCGGCCAGCAACACCTTTCGAGTCAATGCTTGACCTCCTAAATGGTTACCACAACAATCTTCATGAACCTCCTGCAGTATCCAATCAATATCCTCCTTCCCAAGGCATTTTAGCAAAGGTATGTCGAATGATGAATTGTATAAAACTCCGTCAATAAGCATAAAGCGCTTTACTCTTCTCATCAAGGATGATGCCACTCGAGAATCCGCTGGAAAACTTCTCTATTGGAGATAAGCTATTATATCTGTCTTCCAGTCGGGCGCGCCACCCCCTTTAATCATCACATCCTCCACATTGTAAACTGTTAAAGATGCAGGAACCTCTAAGCACAAAGGATCCCAAGACGTCCATTCTGTTAATGTACTGGCTAGCTGAGCTCATTTATCTGCCTTCCTATTTTCTTCTCTGGGAATTTGTTACAGGTGCACTTCTCGAAAATGAACTTTTAGCTTCTCAAAGGCATCAACATATTTTCACAATCTCTCTTCTCGAACAGCGAAAGCACCTTGAAGTTAGGAAATAGCTAATTGAGAATATGAGTGTACCAGGACTGAGTCGCCCTCCATTGCCCGCGCTGCTTGCAATCCTGACAGAATAGCTTCATACTCGGCTTCGTTATTGGATGCCTTATACTCCAGCCGTATGACTATACGAGTTTCTTCTTCAGAAGGAGACACCAACAATACCCCTACTCAACTTCCTCTAGCCCCTGAAGACCCATCTACAAAAACTCTCCATGTAGCTGCCCCTCCTTCCTTTGCCGAGCTAATTTCGTGATCAACCGACACCTCAACCAGAAAGTCTGCCAGAGACTGAGCTTTAATAGTAGTACGAGGATGATAATGAATATTATATTCACTCAATTCTACAATCCATTTGTCCAATCTTCCTGAGCAGTTAGGTTTAGTAACCACTCGACCAATCTCACTGTTGGTCAACACATTTGCCGGATGAGCCAGGTAGTAGGATCTCAATTTTTGAGTAGTCAACACTAAAATATATGTCAAATTTTCTAACTCGGCATATCTCAGCTCGACTCCTTTTAATATATGACTAGTATAATAGATAGGCTGCTATAGAGAACCTTCCTGCCGTAATAAGACTGAATTGATTGTCTCTTCGGAATTCGCTAAATACACCCACAGAGGTTCCCCAGAGATAGGTTTAGCTAACATAGGGAGCTGAGCTAGATATTTCTTCAATTCTTGGAAAGCCTGCTCACATTAATCATCCCACTGAACCGAGTTGCCTTTCTTAGGATCCGGAAGAATGGTAACCCTTGGTTTGCTAATCGGGCAATGAAACAAGATAATGAGACAATTCTCCCGACGAGTCTCTGTGCCTCTTGCTAATTGGTGGGTGACTTCATGTTGCATAACGCTTGAACCTTCTCCAGAGTATCTTGCAACCCCTTCTCTGTAACAATATATCCCAGAAACTTTCCACTCCGCACTCCGAACAAATACTTCTTTGGATTCAACTTCTTGTTATAATGCCTTAATTGGCAAAGGTTTCTTCTAGGTCTTGTATTAAATCCTGACTTAGTCGGGATTTCACCAGGATATCATCAACATATACCTTCACATTCCTTTCCTTCTGTTCGGCAAATATCTTGTCTATGAGCCTTTGATATGTGACCCTAGCGTTCTTAAGCCCCAAAGGCATCACCACACAAGAATATAACCCACCTTCTTTCACAAAACTAACTTTCCTCTGATGATACCCCTGGTATACATCCATAAGTGAGATAACTTCATAACCTATTATAGAATCAATAAATTGATCAATACGAGGTAAGAGGTAGTGGTCTTTAGGACAAACTTTATTTAAATCATGAAAGTCGATACACATACGCCACTACCCTGAGGGCTTGGGGTCTAACACTACATTAGACATCCACTCAGGAAATTGAATTTATTTTACATGCCCCGGTTGCAACAATTTCTCTACCTCTTCAGTGATGACTTTGTCTTTCTCAGGTCCGAAATGTCGCCTCTTCTATTGGATCGGCCAAGCTCCCTGGGTGATGTTCATCCACTTGAGGATCGATCTTAGTCAAGTTGTGTACATCCTTAGCGAAAATATCCTCGTTCCTTCGCAGGCATGCAACGAGTTCGTCCTTCACCTCCAGCTGCTTTGCCACCCGAGTTAATTTTCCCGGGGTTATCTCCACTGACTTCTCTTCCTCCATTGTCTCTTTCTTGGGAGTTGTCTCCTCCAGCATGTAGACTTTAGAAATTATAGGGGCTTTTCCTTTGGGATCATCCGTCTAGGCTCTTTTCTTATCATCCCGAACCATCTGGACATAACAGCCTCGAGCTGCCCTTTGTTCGCCTCTGACCTCCCCTACCAGTCGACCTATAGGAAATTTCACCTTTTGATGATAAAGAGATGCCACCGCCTTAAAATCTGAGAGGAACGACCTACCCAAGATAGCATTGTATGTTGAAGGGGAGTCCACTACCAGGAAAGGAGTTATGTTGGTCTTTTGAGTCGGCTTCGTCTCCAGAGTGAGGGGCAAGGATATTTGCCCTATAAATCCGGACAACTCCTCTACCTGTGCATTCCCTAGCTACATCTGATTAAAGGCCTCCTAGAAAAGAATTTTGACCGAACTTCTCGAGTCCACTAGAACTCGAGCAACCTCATAGTTTGTAAGAGAAATTCTAACGATCAAGGCATCAGTGTGAGGTAGAAAAATACCTTGCAGGTCTTCTGGCCCAAAGCTTAGCTGAGGAGTCTCTTGCAATGCCCTGTCCTCCTAGATGGCCAAACTCTTCATCAGACGGGCGTAAAATATTTGGGCCCTATTAGAGTCCCCATCAGTGGGTCCTCTAGCAATAACATTAATGGCACCTCTAATAGGAACGTCTTCAAGAGAGGCTAGGGTCCCGTCGCTTATCCCTCCCTCCTCAGGGATAACTCCCTAGCTTGGCTATGTTTGTCCTTACAGTGGGAGGGTCGGTGGTCTCCTATTATAAGGTCCTAGACAAGTGGAAAGAGGCCTATGATCCCTTCCTGCACCCAACCCTAATTGATGTTGCAAATGGCGATGCTCCCTGGTTCATTCCAAGTCCCTTTGTAACCTGAAATACTGCTCACTGAAATGCCCATACTCCATGTAGTAATGACAGAAGAATGAGGTTGGGGGGTTGTGGGGAGCTCCTCTATATCCAGCAGGACGTTGAAGGACCCGTACTTCTCATAAGCTTTTAATTCTCATTCCTTCAAAGTTTGAGGCAAGGGCGAGAATTTAGTGGCTATTATCTGCAGAGGGCGATTGGGAGGAGCTTCTAACATAAAAGGTCGGGGATGAGGGATCTCTTGAGGAAAAGATCTAACATATTGCCTCCTTGGGGGAGTTTGGTGAATAGGAGGTTGATTTCTCTCTACAATGGTAGGGATAGATTTCTTATTATCTCTCCAGACCTTCAATACTTCCTCTTCATTAATATAATCCTCGACTCGGCCAAGTAACTCCTCGTAACTGACAACATGCTTTCTTAGCAAAGAACTAAGAAGTGATCCTTCCCTCAAACCATGAGATATAGCCACCATTAAGAAATCCGGTGTAGCCGAGGGTACTCCCAAAGCAGCATTAGTAAACCGGTGGATGTAACTTCGCTGCGACTCAACAGATTCCTGCTTTAAATGAAGTAAACTAGAAGTAGTATATTTGTACCTTTTGCTGCTGGCAAAGTGCTTGAGAAAAACTTCCTTTAGATCCTTGAAGCAAGTAATGGAACTTGGACGCAACAAATTAAACCACCTTTATGTCGAGAATGACAAGGTAGTGCGAAAGGCTCGACACTTAATAGCATCAGTGTATTGATGGAGAGCGGTTGCACCTTCAAACTGAGGAAAATGCTCCTCCGGGTCAGAGGTACTATCATACAACCCGATATTAGGGAGTTGGAAGTGAGGAGGTGGATTCTTCAGCACTATGTCCTCCGTGAAGGGGGAAGGTTCATATTGCTCCTAAGCATTAGTTGAATGACTCTCTCCTTGATCCTCCCTTCTTGCAGGCAAGAGAGAGAGGGGATATCGATCAGCCCCCCCCCCCCACCCCCCACAGCGGTGCTTCTCCTGGTAGTACCTCTGTTTCTGGTTGGCTAGGTGCGGGGATATGCGAGAATCCGCCATATGGTTTCTCTCTTCTGGATAGTTCTCCGGAATGAGGTTGAAGATATCCCATCCTTCTATCCTCTTGCATCTGCGAATCAACCACTACCTTATTTATCATTGTGGCTAGTTGGGAAGGTAATATAGTAATAGGAGTTTCTTCAGGAGTAGAAGCCACAGGAGGAATTTCTTGAGGCTGCATCTCGACATCTTGCTCACAGTTCTCACAAACGGCGCTAGCTAATGCGGTGCTGATTTTTTTCCCTCAATCTTAGGTCACCAAGGACGGGTTCTCTCCGACCGTAGTAGTATATCTTTTGCTCTCTCCTATCAAAGTTAACACAGGTCAGACGATCGCCGAGATTCTGACTATGGCCCTCCGATGCCTAAGTTAGATTTTGTTGTGAGGAGAGAAGAGAAGAGAAGCAAGTAGTAATAGTGAAATACAATAGTATAGAGAAAACAAGTGTAAGAATGATCAGATCAACTTCTTTTCTCATCCCCACGACTCCTTGGGGACACCTTTGGGCAAGTTGTTGCGTAACAACCTGTCAGGATCAACATCCATATTGAAGGCCACACGGATTGAGGTGATGATGTTGTTAGGCCATTAGAGAATGACTACTATAAGGAATCTTTTGTGGAGCCTATGAGGCGTCTTAAATCCGTTACTAAAAAAGGTGACATATATGAATGAACTATAACAAATCATAAAGGGAATATTTCATGAGATCCCACCTTAACTAACTTTTCTTGAGCTATCTCTTCCCTGATTCAACACTCTAGCCACTTCCTGAGTCGCTTCTTCCTTACTCGGTATTCTGCCTACTTTTCGAGTCATCTCTTCCCTAACTCGACATTTTGCCTACTTCCCGAATCGTTTCTTCCTTGACTCGACACTCTGCCCACTTCCCGAGTCGCCTCTTCCCTACTCAACATTCTGCTTGCTATTTGAGTCATCTCTTTCCTGACTCGACACTCTGCTTACGTCCCGAATCGTCTCTTCCCTACTTGACACTCTGTCCACTTCCTGAGTCGTCTCTTCCCTACCAGGCATTCTGCTTACTTCCCGAATTGTTTCTTCCCTACTTTGCACTCTGCCCACTTCTCAAATCATCTCTTCCCTACTTGTCACTCTGTCCACTTCCCAAGTCATCTCTTTCCTGACTCGATACTCTGCCCACTTCCCGAGTCACCCCTTCTCTACTCAGCATTCTTCCTGCTTCTTGAGTCATCTCTTCCCTGACTCGACATTCTCTCTACTTCTCGAATTGTCTCTTCCCTACTTGGTACTCTATCCACTTTCCGAGTCGTCTCTTCCTTACTCGACATTCTGCCTACTTCCCGAATTGTCTCTTCTCTACTTGACACTCTGTCACTTCCCAAGTCATCTCTTTCCTACTCTGTATTATGTCTACTCCCCGAGTCATCTCTTTTCTGACTCGACACTCTGTCTACTTCCTAAGTCAATCCTTTTCATGGGCTCGACTATCGACCTTCTTTCCGAGTCAGTCCTTTCTCCTTGACTCGGTGCTCCTACACTTAGCTATATTATTGTAGTATCAATATATATACGTAGCCTAGTTTAATTATTTTCAAATGAATCTACAATTGAATTGACTGGTATCCAATATATTTCCTGTTTATCTTATAAAATAGGAGTTTGGAAATATTTAACACTACTTTGTAATGTTCCTTTTCCTTAATATGAGGTTAAGTTAATATGTGAATTAAATTAACGTAATATTTTTTGCTGGAAGGTTAATATGTGAGGGAAAGGAAATCAATTTGCCTCATCAGGAATATCGAATAATTTTCTTGTACAATACAAGTTAAATATATTTTTATTGACACCTGCATATAAATAATGCATATACTGTTCTTCGAAGCGGAAAGGAATTCTTATTATTACTACGAAAATTAAGTGCTGATGCAAGCATATGTTTGTATAATGGCGGCACAGCCACCTGGTATGGAGCAGAATGGGTAGCCAATTGTCACTAATGTGAGAGAAGAGGATTCAGAGAACCACACACAGAACTAATACAGCATCACCTTTTCTCATGCCCAAAGATACTCAATATTCCTTCTTAGATTTGACAACATTACATGAATTTCAACTTACTTTGTTTGAAGTATTGGGTGTTTCCTCTTGTAAGCCTTGTATTCTAGTTTTGGATTAGAAGCATCTAGATGGATCAATTAAAGATTATCTAGTTGGCACCTTTGGCACAGGATGAGGTTGGGAAAGTTAGCAAGCCACTCGAACCAAAATATAGTAGGGTAAGATGTGCTATGAAGTGAATATATGTTCGAAATGGATGTACATTTAATTATCAGAGAATGATGAATTGACATGATTGTCAAAATTGGTATCAACCTTGGATAGTTAAAATTAAAGCAAACCCTAGTACAATTTGTAGCAGATTGATATTATAAGTGATATCAGAATAAATGGAGAAATAAGAAAAAAAGGAAAAAAAAAATATTACAAGTGTGGTATAGGAAAAGATGTCCAAAAATTGGATCCATGTTAAAAACTGAATCTTAATGATTATTCTATAATATAATAACAAATACTAGAATTAATGAAACTAAATCAATTGTACGCAACACATTTTCTAATATGAGATTATCATTATTATCATATTAGTGATTTCAAGCTAATATTGTTCAATAGAATTTCTAAATAATATATCATGTTTATGTTATTGTTAGGAGGAGATTGTTGGTACCATTAACCTCAAGTCAAGATTAACCAAGCTCGAGTGACGCTTGAGTTGGAGTTGAATTTCGATGTTTGATAATGTGACAATAGTATGAGACATCCGTAGTCATATGATCATCATTGGGTCAGGATGACCATGATGAGAGTGTTGGTGTGACGAAAAGTCAAGTAGATCATGATTGATCAGAGACTTGACGAGTGAAGTTCAATCGGAGTTGGAGAGTGAGAAATCCAAGTCAGTCAAGGAAGACCGAACACTTGGTAGGTGAAAGTCCAACTGGAAATTTACAAGTGAGAAATTCAAGTCGATCAAAGAAGACTGAACGCTTTGTGGTTGGAAGTCCAACTGGGAGTTGGCTTGGGTCATGGTTGATAGGGCACTTGGTGGTTGAAAGTCCAACAGGACATTGGCAAGGTAAAAATCCAAGTGGGTTATGCAGGACTGGACACTTAGTGATGGAAAGTCCAACTAGGAGTTGCAAAGTGTGAAGTCCAAGTAGGTCAAAGTTGATCGGATACTTGGCACAGAGAGAAAAGTCCAAGCAAGTTAGGTAGGATCAGATGCTTGGTGTCGGAAAAACCCTTGTAGGTTTGGAGGCCTGATGCAAGATAAGGAAAGTCCAAACAGGTCAAGGAAGACTAGATATTTAGTGAAGTGAAGTCCTGACAGGTCAAGGTGATCGGATGATTAGACAAGTGAAGTCTCGACAGGTTAAGTGATCATGCTTGGCAGGTGAAGTCTCGGTAGATCGAGGCAACCTTACTTGGAAAGGGAGGTTCCGAAAGATTAAGAGTGATCGAATGTTGGACGAGAAAAGTCCCAGTATGTTGCGATCAACTGGATACCAGGTGAAACAAGAGTTGGTTGAGATTAGGCTGAAACAGAGGTATCAGTCGACTAGTAGGGTTTACTAGTCGACTAGTGATAGTGTTGTAGTCAGCTCATTCCGACTGAGGTGTGGGCAATCAATTGCTAGTTGAAAGCAGTCGACTGGTAACAAGCAAGCAGGGTCAGGCGATGAGGAAGCGACGCTCGAGTCGATGCTTGGGAAGCCACTCTTGGGTGATGAGAACGCAGTGCTTGGGACGGCTGTGTGGAAGTGCTCGTGTACTCGGGCGATTGATGGTCGGGAAGTCGGTGCTCGGGAAGTCAATGCTCGAGATGAGAAACGGAGTTTGATGCTCGGGCAGTTGATTGTTGTGGTGAAGCAGTTGATTGACTATGAGTATGTAGAGGAAATTTTGACCGCTAGAGGGTGGGGGGGGGGGTGAATAGCGTCGTGCTCGTAAGTTGATGGAATTCGTTCGCATTTGTCTCTACAATCTTCATTAGCACAGCGAAAATAGAAATAAAGCAATAACGAAATAGACAAACACGCAAATACAACTATGTAATGTGGTTCGGAACCGAATGGTTCATACTCCACGGATTGGGCTAGCCCTTGCGATGCCAATCACACGCCACTAATGAACACTCCTTCTCGGAACAATCCGGAGGTGGAGAAACCTCGTACAATAGTTTACAACAATAAACTAAATACAACAAGCAAATAAAATATGAAATACAACAAGAGATGCAAAGAAAACTTTACACAAAACTTTTTTGAAAGCTTGCTTGTTAGGTTGATCGAGTAGCACTTGGAGACCCTGAATTGCAGCAGCAACTCGCCCCAAAACACCTCAAAGAACCTTGTTAATTTCCTCCTCCACGAGCTCCATTTAAAGCTTCTGTCTGGGCTGGAAATCGCCGATCAGTCGACTGCTCGAGACCATCAGTCGACTAATGATATTGTTGATATGAGACAATGGTGTAATCCACGCTGAAAAAATCCAACGGATAGGACATCAGTCGACTGATCATGTCCATCAGTCGACTGATCGAGCCTTCACTCGACTGCTAGCCCAGCAGTCGAGTGAGACTCCATTCTATGCCCGAAATTCTGAGTACCAGTCAACTGATCACATGATTAGTCGACTACTCGAACCAGAGAGATCGCCACCGCAATGACCATCGACATTTCCGCAATAAACCCTAGTTGACTTACACCAGTCGACTGCCATATGACACCAGTCGACTGGCACACCTCAAACATAAGGTTTTAATCTCAAATATGAGGTTTAATCCAAGTATGGTTCCCCCATACTTGCTAGACCACCCGTAGCCTAGACCTAAGCCTTCTAGCCACCCCCGTCAGCCTCACGCCTATCAGATCCCTCCAAGTCATCCATGACTTGTTCATCCATACGCTAGCCTTCAGGTGCTTCCATCGGCTATGTCATGCTAACGGTGTCTACACTGTCAAGGCACATTAGACTTACGCCTCCAAGACTCTTCTTGGACTTTACGCCGCCAAGACTTCGCTTGGACTTTACGTCGCCAACCATTGGACTTATGCTGCCAAGACTCCCACTTGGACTTTACGCCGTGAATATCAAACCCCTTGGACTTCTCAAATGCTAAGACTCAAGCTTGGACTTTCCCTTGCCAACTCATTTTGAACTTTCCATGCCAAGACCCATGCTTGGACTTTTCCTTACCAAGACCCATGCTTGGACTTTACCTTGCCAAGACCCATGCTTGGACTTTACATGCCAAGTACTCAAGACTTGGACTTTCCATGACATGGTCAACTTCAGTCAACCATCAAAATCTCCCTCGAGTCAAACTCGAGTCCTGTCAATCATGACCCGGGTTGATTGCTCCAACAATCTCCCCAAAATATTACCAGACATCAATGTCAAACATCGATGTTAAACTTCCATGTCAAACATCAAAACATCACTCGAGTCAAACTTGAGTCCGGTCAATCGTGACCTGGGCCGATTGCACCAACAATCTCCCCCTTTTTGATGTTTGACAAAAACACATACCTTTGAGTTAGAACACTAACTCAAATCTCCTTACCAATTATCCCAAATTGGTAATGCCAAACATTCTCCCCAATTCTCCGAATTGACAATTGATAACACTCTCCATACCATTCTCCCCCAAAACATTTGGGAGAAAGGTAACATTCTCCCCCAAAATATTCTTCCCCTTTTTGACTAACATCAAAAAGGTTTACTCTCCAAGGAGGTCAATATCTCATATCCTAATGAGATCTTATAATCTCCCCATTGGTCCAAAAATACCTAGGATGCCTACCATCTTCCTAGTGATAAGTCTCATATCACTCAAGAGAGGCAATCCTATACACTCTACCAATTTCTAAATTGGGTATCTCAAAATCCCATTTTCCCCCTCATGAGGAAAAATACCATCCATCATCCCTCGATGGATACCTCCCTTTAAAGGCTTTCTCCCCCTTGACCATTGCACCAACAATGTCCTTGGGAAGTCCCTAAGCCAATAGGAACTCTAAACCATCAAAAATAAGGTTCAAAGTTCAAATATGAACTCTCCACACCTTAAATTTGATACATCACCCTAACACCTTTCCTAATCCATATCCAATGGATTTTCACCCTTTATAATGCTTCTCAAAGTATATCCTAGGGTTAGGAGTGGTTAGAGAACTTTACCATAGCCGAACACAGGCTAAACATCCTTGTTTTTCCCGAAATCAGCCTGGCAGTCAACTCTATTAGAGATCAGTCGACTGCCACCAAGGGCAGTCGATTGATAACTAAAAAAAATCCGATTTTCAATTATCAGAAATGGATTTTGAAAAATCATAAATAATTATGCGTATATCGAAAAATCATGAAAATTCATACGTATAATACTTATGACCAATACAATGGGTGAAAAATGTTAGAAAAATATTTTACCCATAAAATATTGAAATTGATACAAAGTTCAAAAGTGAAGAAAAACTTTAATGTTTTAGCTCACTTTGTATCAACTTCATCAATGGTGATTGCTATCAAAAGATAAACTTCACCAAGGTTTTCTAAAATGATTTTGAAAACCTATATTGGATCATATTTCTTGGGCTCAATGTACATGACTTGTACACAAGCTTTCCCAATGATCCATAATTAAGATAAGATGAGTTTTAGTTCATCTAGATGCAAAAACTATGCACCTTGAACTTAACTCATATCCTAGCATCTCACATGTATCTAGGGTGTATAAATACACATACATGTCAATGTGATGTAAGATATGGGTTTTGTTCTCCTAAATTAGGGTTTCATGCATTTTCTAAGACAACACTACTTGATTCCCTTATAAATGGGACTCCAAGTCATGCCATTATCCTTAAATCAATTTTAATTAAATGCATGAATAATCATGGCATAAATAATAGCAATAATTAAGCATGACCAATGATCATGATGTCATGACATATGATTAAATCTAAGCATACATGACATTAAAACCTTAATTCTAACATGATCATGACATATTAAATGATTAAAAATAAACATGATGTCATGACATGTTATATGACAAATCAAGCATGACAAATGAGATGTATAGGTATAACAATACTTAAAATTTAATATTAATTGTCATTTGATATAATTAAGTATATTTTTCCATAATACTAATTTTCTCCCAAGTGTGCCAAAAATCCAAAATGGCACACTATGACTTCTAAATCTAAATTGTGCCAATTTAATTGATTTTTCATAATCCCAATAATGTATTGGCACATCCTAAAATCTTTTAGGATCAAAGATCAAACCTATTTCCAAGGTATCCATAACCTTGAAAATAATCTAAAGTGTCACCTTTACCATGATTTGGTTAACTACCCATCCATTTAAGGTCGACACACCTAAACCCATCTAGCGTGAATCAATCACGCTCTTAGGAATCCAAAACCTATTTGAGCTCCTAGGGTTAATTAGGTATTCCTTAGGGATAACCTCCCTAGATATCTTCCTAATGACCCTTCTAGGCTTATTAGCCTTGGTCATTTGGGTCTTGTCTAGGTTAACTCTAGGGGTAACTCCCCTTGCAACCTTCTTAGTGGCTTCCCTAGGTTTCCTTGAAACCCTAGCCACTAGGCACATACCTTAGTCAACTCTAGGGATGACTTCCCTATTGACCTTGGTCTTCCTAGACCTAGTTTGTGTTCCATAATCAAATGAAACACTATGATAAGCCATCTTAGGCTTAGGTTTGTGACCCAAACCTTTCTTGCCCTTGATTGACTTTTGTCTCTTAGGCCCTAGGTCTTGACTCTTAGACCTAGACCCTATGGTTTGACCATTTGACCTTTGTATTTGATTTGTCATTTTTGAAAAGGTCTTTTCCAACTTCTCAAGTCTTGACCTCAAGACTTGGTTCTCTAATTCTAATTTCTCTAATTTTGTAGGCCTATTGTTTCTATGATCATTTTTGCCCTTCCTAGACATGTGTCTAGAATTCTTGAAGTTAAAACCTAGATGATCCTCAATTTTCTTAATGCTTGTCCTAGGTAAGGTCTTTCTAGGGACATTAGTCCCAAATTTCTCCTTATTTTCAAAGTGAACATTTTTAGCTCCTAAATAAAAATATTTGTTATTTCTAGCATGCTTTTCATGATAAATTGTAAGAAAATTAAAATTCCTAGTATGCTTTTTGACATTTAAATTAGAAGGAGCATTACTAAAATATATCTTAGGGTTAGCCTTGGCTCCCACTACATGTGATGCTCTATTTTGGGTCTTTTTGCTCCCCCTAAGGCATTGACTCCTATAGTGCCCCTTTTGATGACACTTGAAGCAAATGATGTGCTTCTTTCTCCTTTGACTTTGGGCACCGGCATCCTTGACCTTTGGCGCCGGTGGACTTTTCTTGACCCTCTTTGGGCACTTGCTCTTATAGTGCCCAATTTCCTTACACTCAAAGCAAATTATATGAATTTTATTTTGAACCGAAATGCTTGAGTTACCTAGGGTGGTGGTTAGGGCCTCTTGAGCTTGTTCATCACTTCTCCCGGAAGTAGATGACTCTCCTTGCTCTTGCCCTTGCTCCGGAGTAGATGATCTCTTCTCCTCAATCCTAGAGGTGGAGGTCTCCTCCAATTCTTCCTCTTCTTTCACCGATTTGGAGGTTGACTCCCTATCAACTTTCAAATCCTCACTTGCTTGTGAGGATGAGGATTCATCTTCGGCCTCCTCTTCTTGAGCCGATGATGGGTCTTCATGGAGCTTAGCCACTTGGCTCCATAGCTCCTTGGCATCTATATAATTACCTAACATACACAAGATATTGTTAGATATTAAATCAATCAAGAACTTTATTACCTTGGTGTTTTTCTCGAATCTTTCGAGTTGTTCCTCACTCCATCTCTTTTTCTTGAGGAATCCTTCCTTTGGTCCTTTTGGATATTCAAATCCTTCCATCAAAATAGACTATTCCTCAAAGTCTCTCATCATGATGAAATCTTCAATTCTTCTCTTCCAAGAATTGAAACCTTCTCGTCCATATAGGGTGTAAGGCACCAGTGTGTTGATGTCCCAAAATAGTTGGTCTTCTAACTCCATCTTCACCCTCTAGCGTCTTTGCCTTTGCTCCTGGCAGTTAGTCTGTAGAAGAGCCCCGGGCTCTGATACCAATTATAGAGGAAATGTTGACCGCTAGAGGGGGGGGTGAATAACGTCATGTTCATAAGTTGATGGAATTCATTCGCGTTTGTCTCTACAATCTTCATTAGCACAACGGAAATAGAAATAAAGAAATAATGAAATAGACAAACACGCAAACACAACTATGTAACGTGGTTAGGAACCGAATGGTTCTTACTCCACAAATTGGGCTCAAATGAGCTCTAGCGATGCCAATCACACACCACTAATGAACACTCCTTCTCGAAACAATCCAGAGGCGGAGAAACCTCGTACAATAGTTTACAACAATAAACTAAATACAACAAGCAAATACAATATGAAATATAACAAGAGATGCAAAGAAAACTTTACACAAAACTTTTTTGAATGCTTGCTTGTTAGGTTGATCGAGTAGCACTTGGAGACCTTGAATTGCAACAGCAACTCTCCCCAAAACACCTCAAAGAACCTTGTTGATTTCCTCCTTCATGAGCTCCATTTAAAGCTTCTGCCTGGGCTAGAAATCGCCGATCAGTCGACTACTCAGGACCATCAGTCGACTGATGACACTGTCGCTGTGAGACAATGGTGTAATCTATGTTGGAAAAATCCAATGGATAGGACATCAGTCGACTGATCATGTCCATCAATCGACTGATCGAGCCTTCACTCGACTGCTATCCCCAGCAGTCGAGTGAGACTCCATTCTGTGCCCAAAATTCCAAGCACCAGTCGACTGATCATATGATCAGTCCACTGCTCGAGCTAGCAGTCGATTGCCCACCTCTGGCAGTAGACTGCTGGGACACTTCCTGCAGTCAAACCCTAGTTAACTTACACCAGTCGACTGCCATATGACACCAGTCGACTTACCTCATGTTTTAAACTCAAACATGAGGTTTAATCTAAGTATGGTTCCCCCATACTTCCTAGACCACCCGTAGCCTAGACCTAAGCCTTCTAGCCACCTCCATCAGCCTCGCACCTATCGAATCCCTCCAAGTCATCCATGACTTGTTCATCCATACGCTAGCCTTCAGGTGTTTCCATCGGCTATGTCATGCTAACAGTGTGTACACCACCAAGGCGCATTGGACTTACGTTGCCAAGACTCCGCTTGGACTTTACGCCATCAACCATTGGACTTATGCTGCCAAGACTCTCGCTTGGACTTTACGCCGCCAATATCAAACCCCTTGGACTTCTCAAATGTCAAGACTTAAGCTTGGACTTTCCCTTGCCAACCCATGTTGGACTTTCCATGCCAAGACCCATGCTTGGACTTTACCTTGCCAAGACCCATGCTTGGACTTTACATGCCAAGTACTCAAAACTTGGACTTTCCATGACATGGTCAACTCCAGTCAACCATCAAAATCTCCCTCGAGTTAAACTCGAGTCCTGTCAATCATGACCCGGGTCGATTGCTCCAATAATCTCCCCAAAACATTACCAGACATCAATGTCAAACATCGATGTCAAACTTCCATGTCAAACATCAAAACATCACTCGAGTCAAACTCGAGTCCGGTCAATCGTGACCTGGGTCGATTGCACCAACAGGGTAGTTGGGATGACACTCGGTCGTGGGTGCTCGGGACAAGCGGGGCTCAACCGCAGGTGCTCAAGAAAATGAGAAGTCGATGCTCAGAGGCTCACGAATCAGCAATCGATTGCTGTGGTGAAGCAGTCGACTGACTGAAGGGAAGAGTTGGGGACTCAAGTGCTCGGGCAGTCGCGGAACTCAAGATGGAAAATCAGGTGCTCGTGAAAGTCATGATGAAGCAGTCAACTACTGTGTTGAAGCAGTCGATTGGCTTTAGCGATCAACGAATAGAAACCTGCTTAATCGACTGTCCAATTCGATTGGAGGTTTTGCAGTCGACTGATGATCAAAAGCAGTTGACTGTTCGATTGAAATCCGACGTGAATTGAGCCATTGTGAATAAACAGTCATGTGACTAGTCAACTGGAGGTATGACTAGTCGACTAGTAGGTGGAAATCAGTTGATGCCGAGCTTATAAAAGGACTTCATCGATTTTTGGTGACTTAGAAGGGATGCTTTCCAGACCTTCGAAGCCGTTCCAAAGCAACTAAATCAAACAACGATCAAAAGCATTCTTGTATAAAGTGTTTTATTATTGTATTTTGTTTTGTTTTCTTTACACTTGTTGTTGGTTGTGTTGGTTGTATTCTTGTAACCTCTAGGTTGTAAGAGGTTTCTCTACCTTCAGAAGTTTCTGAGAAGGAAAAAGATAGTGGGATTATCGGAGAGCTAGGTTGTGGAGTAGGAATCGGAGATTCTGAACCATGTAAAATTTAGGTGTAGTGCTTGTTTCTATTTATATTTTGTTTTCGCTCCGTATAACATTTTGTAGACAACCACATGAGTGAACAAATTCGATGATTGAGTCGCGACGCTATTCACCTCCCCCCTAGCGCATTCCGGTCCTAACAGTTATATCTATTAGACTTTTGATAGATAAGAAACTTGCAAAATCATATTATTCTTTGATGCTAGGTTTAACAATAATCTTACATTATTTAATAAAATCATATTATGTATTGCTCCATGGGATAAAATTCAGTTGTGATTTTAATTGGAAATTTTATTTAAAGAGGGTATTTGAAGGAGTATTAATCAAGATAAGTAACACAGTTTTGTTTTAAACTTCTATATTTGTTTAAATTTTTCATAAAGTTGTTTAAATTTTTTAGGAAGTTTGTTGTAGATTTTCTAAAACTCCACACAAGTCACAACATTCCCAATTTTTCTAGTCTTGATCTAACTCGACTGACTCATATTGGTATTAGGATTTTGACAATCATTAAATTAAATGATTAGTATATATATGTCTTGGGCGACACACTATGGGCGCTTGTGTGTGGCTGCGGATGTGGTGACGCCAACTCAGTATCGGCCACGCCACGGTTGCCATTGGAGTAGAGGAAACTGCGATTCCTCTCGAGTTCCGAAATTCAGTTTTGTCTTGCAAAATTCTTTACCTCTAAATTTCCGCCGGGGGTCTGACCCTCGCCATCATTGCGCTCCTCGTCGGAAGCCATCATCCCTCGTCGTGCAGTCGGGAGCAACTCCGCAATGGTCAGTGTCGCCCCAAGGTGACATCCGCCTCACAGCACGCCATCCGTGACTCTTTCTTTTGATTTTGTTCCCCGGTAGGGTTTCCAAGTTCCGCGGGGGTTCGACCCTCACCATCGTCGTGCTCCTAAACACATCAACATGGATCTGGCCCACACCATGCCTTCCCCCTCGGTGCATGGGCGGAGGCACAGGATATCAGAACCCTCGGTGCGTGGGCGGAGGCGCAGGCCTCCATCACCTCGCCGTGTAGTCGGGAGTAGGATCCTCGACGGTCAGTGTCGACCCAGGGTGAAATCCCCTCGTCGCACGCCATCCATGAGTTTGAAATTTCACATGACTTCATGCTTGAAAATTGCAGCCTGCAATATTTTTTTTTAATCTCTTACCCAAAAACATGGATTCACAGATCTTTCAGATGAGGTTACGATTTGGGATGTTTTTTCCTTGGCTAAAATGGGTTCAAAAAATCTCGCCACATTTTAATTAATGGAATGAAACATCTTTGATTAGTCCTGGGCTATGATTATAGCTTACTTGGACTATAATCATAGGTTACCCGTGCTTGTGACACTCATCATGAAGCATAGGGGAAATGATGGTTCATTTTCTTAATATGAACATGCTTCGTTCTGTAAATTTGTAGTGATGGCTTACTTAGTAGTTTTGATTATCTAGTCTTGCTTCAGATACGATGATCGATGAAATTATGTATACTTATTTCATTGTTTATGCTTTCTAATGGTGGAGTGTACGTCATTTTTAGGTATAGACGGCTCGAGATCGCTGATTATTGGAGAGAGAACATAACCCAATCGATGCTGATATAATCAGATGCAATAGGTTAGAATTTTATGAGCGAAAATAAATCTTTATTCATGAGACTCCAACTATTTTACTCATTAATTTTCATAAGTTACTTTAATTGAACAATGGGCAGCTATGTTTACCATGAAATAGCAGTCCTTACCATGAAATATGTGAAATTTTTATTTTCTTTGTTAGTACATGTACCTGTATGTTGGCATTTCTTTTAATATATTTGTATTTTTAGGCTTAATTAAAGTTTTTAAATTTGATGGTTTAATTTAGGTTGTTTATCATGTTTATAATTCAAATTTTGAATGGGCACATCCCTTCTCGTAGGGACGTCGAAACTCGACGTATCCGATCGAAACACCTTCGCTGCACTCCCTTCTGCCGGGGGCGGCAATTGCCCGGAAATCCAAGTCCCCTTGGTCCATCAATGGGTTTTAACTGAAACTCATTGATGGACCTAGAGAGCTCCAATTGGGTTGATTCTAAGTGCGGTGGGGTCGTGAAGTGCCCCACACTTCATCCGTGGAGAAAAGCATCACACTTCCAATTCCTCAGTGACAGCGGCACGAAACTATTCAAACTCCCTTACTATAAGACAGTTGACACGGGCACATCCCTTCTCGCAGGGACGTCGAAACTCGGCGTACCCTCCTGAAACACCTTCGCGCGCACTTCATGACCTAGAGAGTGTTCTTGGTATTTCAAGTGCACCCTGGATCTCACCAAAAAGCTTGTTGGTGATGTTATTCCAAGTACAACACCAGGGTGGTCTTGTACTTCCAATATCAGAACATAGTTTATTTCACGATATTAACTCATGGTGTTGGAATTTGAAGTGCAGCACCATTGTGGTGCTGAGATTCAAAGATCAGCACCATCGATTATCGAAGCTCACAACTCGATAGTTCTGTTATTTCATGTGCAGCACCACGCTGGTTCTGGACTCTGAACAATAGCACCACCGTGGATCTCACCTAAAACCTTGGTGGTGATGTTATTCCAAGTACATCACCAGGCTGGTCCTGCATTTCCAATATCAGAACCACAGTTTATTTCACAACATTAACTCATGGTGCTGGAATATGATGTGCAGCACCATTGTGGTGTTGGGATTCAAAGACCAGCACCATCAGTTATCAAAGCTCACAACTCGATGGTCTTGTTATTTCAAGTCCAACAACACGCTGGTCCTGGACTTTGAACATCAGCACCACTGTGGATCTCACCTAAAACCTTGGTGGTGATGTTATTCCAAGTACAACACCAGGCGGATCCTGCACTTCAAATATCAACACCACTATTGATTTCCCAATTTTAATGCATGGGTGCATCCCTTCTCGTAGGGGCGTCGAAACTCAACATACCCATCCAAAACACCTTCGCCGCACTCCCCTCTTCCAGGGGGCGGCAATTGCCCAGAAATCCAAGTGCCCTGGGCCTATCAATGGGTTTCGATCGAAGCTCATTAATGGACCTAGAGAGCTCCGATTGGGCTGATTCTGAATGCGACGGGGTCATGAAGTGCCCCACACTTCATCCGTGGGGAAAAACATCGCACTTCCAATTCCTCAGTGGCAGCGACACGAAAAATTTAAACCCGTTTCTATACACTCGACCCTCCTCGTAGGGACGTCGAAACTCGGCGTACCCGCCCGAAACACCTTCGCCCCACTTCATGACCTAGAGAGTGTTCCTGGTATTTCAAATGCACCCTGGATCTCACCAAAAAGCTTGCTGATGATGTTACTCCAAGTACAGCACCAGGGTGGTCCTGTACTTCCAACATCATAACCATAGTTTATTTCACGACATTAACTCATGGTGCTGGAATTTGAAATGCAGCACCATTGTGGTGCTGGGATTCAAAGATCAACACCATCTATTATCGAAGCTCACAATTCGATGGTCCTGTTATTTCATGTGCATCACCATGCTGGTACTGGACTCTGAACAACAACACCACCATGGATCTCACCTAAAACCTTGGTGGTGATGTTATTCCAAGTATAGCACCAGGCTGGTCCTGCACTTCCAATATCAACACCACTGTTTGTTTCCCGATTTTAATGCACGGTGATGGAATTTGATGTGCAACACCATTATGGTGCTGGGATTCATAGAACTGCACCACCGATTTTCGAATCTCCCTACTCGGTGGTTCTAGTACTTCAAGTGTAGCACCATTAGGGTTGCGGTTTTTTTTATTTTCATTCATACACAAAAGTGTACGAGAAGGAATTATTCTACTGGCAATTAAATTCGGATTTTGGTTTAGGCTTGCGGTTTAATAATTGTGCTGCACTATTAAAGTTTGACCCGTAAAATTTAAACCCGTTTCTGTACACTCGACCCAAACAATTTAAAAGGACATCTCTTCCACAGGTGACGACCACACTTGGCTATCAATGTTCTGACATGTCTCTCAAGCGCTCCGTTAGGTGATCATTGTGATCCTCCGATTTCGTGGCAATTGTAAGTCCTGAATATTATGTAGCTTCACTTGTGTAGCTAAGATTGCGTCCGACCTCATTCTCAATGGCAGTGAAACGTGAAAAATTCTTGATTGGCAGCTAGTAGTTCGTCGGGAATATATAGGGTTAGGATTTAGGGTTTAATGCGTCGGGTGAGAGCAAATCTTTCTGATGTATGTTGGGTATGTTTGGATGAAAATCAGTCATGGTTTTGGTTTTACTACATCAGGACCAGTGGTCTTGTTTTTATGTTTTTTTCATCAAAACTGAACCACTTATTATATTATATTCGAAAATTTACCAAATGGTGCACCTCAAGTTTGGAATTGCTCAAATACAGTCCCATGGTTTTATATTTACCAAAGGGCTCACCTCATTCCCTTTCTACCCCTTCCGTCAAACGTGGATTTAATGCTCAGATATTGCATGCATCCGAGCCACAACTGGAAATTCTGAACCATCTAAACGTAGTACTGAGAATTCAAATCTCAGGACCACTGTGTTCCTGGGAATATAATTCCCAGCACCACCTTTTTTCGGCCTAATTTCTGATTTATATCGGCCTGATTTCTGAAATATGACTATGGATACCTAATAAAATCTTGAATATCAGAAATTTTGGGCGGATACACAGAGGGACACTTCCCAAACCTAATGAACTTGGATTGGATCGAAGAAGAGGTGAATAGGGTCATCAATGGGTTTTGATCGAAACCCATTGATGGATCTAGAGGAGTCTAAATTTCGAAATCTTGGCTGTGTGCCACATATAAATTCAAGCTGGGTGCAAAAAAAGGTGGTGCTGGAAATTATATTACCAGGAACATAGTGGTGTTGGGATTTAAATTTCCAGCACCACGTATAATATCAAGCTGATAATATAATTTCCAGCACCACTTTTTTGTCGGCCAGCTTGATATTGTACATGGTGCTGGGAATTTAAATCTCAGTACCACTATGTTCCTGGTAATATAATTTCTAGCACCACCTTTTGTCTCAACCAGCTTGAAATTATACGTGGTGTTGGGAATTTAAATCCCAGGACTACTGTGTTCCTGGGAATATAATTTCCAGCACCACCTTTTTTCTCAGCCAGCTTGATATCATATGGTGCTGGAATTTTAAATCCCAGAACCACTGTGTTCTTGGGAATATAATTCTCAACACCACCTTTTTTCTCGGGCAGTTTGAAAATTGGACGTGTTGTTGGAAATTTAAATTTCAGGACCACTATGGTCCCGAGATTTAAATCCCATGACCACTATGTTCATGGGAATATAATTCCCAACACCACTTTTTTTCTCACCCAACTTGAATTTATATGTGGCATGCGGCCAAAACTGGGAGGTAGGAGGATCAGAACCAAGTTTCCTCAACACATCAACAATTCATGCGGTAAGATCTTTCAGTCCTTGTCAAGATTTCAAAATTTGGACTCCTCTAGGTCCACTAATGGATTTTGATCAAAACCCATTGATGACTCTATTCACCTCTTCTTCGATCCAATCCAAGTCCATTGGATTTGGGAAGTTCTCCTCTGTATATCTGTGCCCAAAATGTCTAATATTCAAAGTTTTATTAGGTATCCGAAGCCATATTTCAGAAATTAGGCTGATATAAATTAGAAATCAAGCAAAAAAAGGTGGTGCTAAGAATTATATTCCCAAGAACACAGTGGTCCTGAGATTTGAATTCCCAGCACCACGTTTGGATGGTTCAGAATTTCCAGTTGTGGCTCGAATGCATGCAATATATGAGCATTAAATCCATGTTTGGTAGGAGGGGTAAAAAGGAAATGAGGTGCGCACTTTGGTAAATATGAAACCATGGGATTGTGTTTGGGCAATTCCAAACTTGAGGTTCGTGCCCCTTTGGTAAATTATCGTATTATATTTCATCGGATATGTTTTCTTTTCACTTGCAGATGGTTGCAACTGCATCATCATCAAGCGACAATGCTGGTCAAACCTGTCGTTTGATGAGAGGACGAATGAAGAGAATAAATTGGAAAAGCAACACGTCCGGATTTAGAAAATTTATTGAAAATGTGCCACCTACTATGGAACAAGAAAACATGCTTCGAAACACTCCATTTGGGTGGGTGTTGGACATCTTGGACAATCCAAATCTGAGAGGACTGGTGCAAAATATGTTTGATAATTGGGACTGCGAGGAAAAATGTTTCATTTTCCTTCAAAAAAACTATACATTACAAAGAATGATGGGTCGCTGATATGGGTCGACCAGATCGTGGAGAGGCACTTCCTCTACATGTCGATGCTGCCTCTAGTCAACTATATGAGCAATTTTTCACGGATGATGACTGCACAAACAAGTATCTAGAGAAACTGCTCAGGACCTAAAGATACCCAGATACCTCAGGAGGCGATAAATTATATTGCCAACTTTTTATTTTATATTTTTTTTCATGTGTTTTTTTTTACTACCACTAACAGTATCCTAGATTACCTATGCGATCACTAATATATTGTGTATACGATTTTGACAACTTGGGCAGGTACAATTGGTGTGAGACACTTTATGAATACATGACTCCTCAAATGGAGTTAATCGGGATGACAGTTTCTTTGAGACTCAAACCAGATTTTGATGGTCCATCTAAGAAACCAATGCTGAAGGGTTTCACATATTTATTAGTTGTAAGTTAAAAACTTTGGTTATATTGCTGGTGTAATATTTTTTAATTATAATTTGAAGTTAATATGACATTGCAGGTATGGATGTGTTAGCACGTCCGTATCATAAACCCGCACGTGGCTCATGCTTTTCCAAGAATATTGAGGTGGAGGTGGTCTGCCTCACATGTAACCAGAGTAAAAAAATTGGTAGATGATCTCTATCCAGAACAGATTGATATAGATTTGATCCCAGCACAGTAAGAGTTCCATTTGGTATAAATTAGTTCCCCACCTCGTATACAACTAGAGGTTGCTACAGGAGAAACTTCCAAACAACCTGAGGTTATCAAAACCTCTTGCTAGTCATGCAAGAAGGTAGAGGGATTGATATCATTGTTGACTATAGATGTCGTCCAGTTAACAAAAAACTTGCACACCACCTCTGCAGATAGAGATTTGACAATTGAAGAGTATGAAACGAAAATTCAAGACCTTCTTCATCACGTAGAGGAGGTGACAAGAAAGAAGGATAATTATTGATGAAAGGGATGCAACCATCGTTGAAAAAGAGTCTTTAATTGCATAAAGGACACGTTAATAACCGAGCTACAATTAAAAATACAGTCCCAAGATGCAGAGGGGTTTCTCACACAGGATATACGACCAATAAAGGTTATGCAGCCAACTGTTTACACTAGGTGGAAGACTTGTGTGACCAAAAAATTTTCATCCTCTGGCTCACCCCATACACCACCACCAGCTACTTGGTTTGAAAACATTCCTAAAAGGCAGAGACTTGAGAGTCAACTTGTTATTAGAGACCCTATAGTAGAAGGGCCTTCAGAGACTCATGTCGAGTCCCAGGAAGGTATTGGTAGTCGGGAGTCAGATGTGCAGGGGAAAATAAGGGGAAGTCACCTACAGAATCTGGTGTGATTTCCAAAATGTCTACTGCGATACAATCATCAATAAACAAATTATAGACAATTGGCGAGGTGAAGAATAATATATTGGAGGTAACAATTAATGGGCATGTACAATCCTAACATTTACTTAGAAAATGGTTGAATTTAATATAACAGTTTGTTTGTATGTAGCAAGCTTCTAAAGAATTCAGTAGTCAAATGGATGCTATCGTTGGGGGGACTTTGTTGAACCTAAAAAAGTTGTAGTAAGATTCATTAACTTTATCATTGGAAACAAAATTTGTCGTTGTGTTATTTGGTGGTAAATTTTAGGAGCTAAACAAAGATTTTGATTGTGCAGGCCCACACTACAGCCAGTTTGGTCGAAAGAATATTTTAAATTATACATGGACTCATTCTTGACAATATTTGACTGGAATTCATTGACCCATGGAGAGTGTATTAATGCTTATTTTAGTGTATTAGCTGACGAATGCAAGGGACTGATAAGGCGTACTACCCATCCATATTCTGTGGGAGTGAATTCCCTGTAGGTTTTTTTTTTGTCTATCTACTGATCTCAACATATTAAATAAACTTTGGTTTGACTTGGTTTGTATACACAGGAAATGTTCAATTTTATGTACGCCTAATAATTCTAGCAAATAGTTAAAATGCAGTCAATGATCCAATCAGATTTATATTTTGTCCAGTAATCCTTAATGACCACTGGCACCTTGTGGCAGTGGACTTCTTGAAATAGAGTTTATTCACTACAATTCTGCCACGGCTAAAAAAGGCTACAATGATCAATTTGATGAAACAGTAAGTACACAAATTCTGATCTTAGATCACTGGAGGTGGTGTATTTTGGGAATTTAGGATGTTTCATGATGGTTGTAGGTTGCATTCTTTAAACAAATACACCCTTCATATTATGACAATTGGCATCTTGGGATGGTTGAAAAAATCGTAAAGATTGTTTTCTCCATGCGCTGCGTGCAGGCTCCAAAGCAATGCTCCTCGTAAGACATTACAAATGCTTTTCCACATAGTTGATAAGTTTAAGCTGATGCTAAACTATATTTTCTTTTTCATACAGATTAGACTGTGCATTTTTTTTTTACTATAATACATCGAAAGTCTCATTTTTGGCTACCCTCCGAAATTCAAACAGTAAGATATGAAGAGGTATAGATTCGAGGTTGGGAATAAAATAATGCGGAACACAAATTTCCAGTTTAAATTATGACTGTGCACGGATTGTAATACTGTACGAAGTTGTGTATATTATTCTTCTTGTACCTGCCCAGGTCTAATTGTATATGATGAGTTAGTAAATGGTAACACCATTATGTATATTAAGTTTTTATACAAATGATATACTTTATTGATTTTGTCTATATGGAATATATCTGATTCTTCGGGGTATGACAATGTTTATAACTTTGTGATTGAGTGTATTGTATAGACATGGTATTTCATGGTAATCAATATGTGTGCACAGGATATGTAACTCAATAGTTGATGGTGTTGTTATTTCAAGAGCATCACCATTGTGGTGCTGAACTTAGAATATCAGCCCCCGTCGGTCATCGAATCGTAATATTTGATTGTGTTGGTCTTTCAGGTGTAGCACTGCGTTGGTCCTGCACCATGATTATCATGACCACTATTGATCTCATCTAAACGGCTTCGACATGCTGGTATTCCAGGTTCGGCACCAAAGTGGTCCTGAACTTAATGTCTCCAAACCACAGTTAATTTCCCTAGCTTAACCCATGGTGATGACAATTCAAGTGCAACAACACGTTGGTCGTGAACTTTGAATATCTGTAACATTGGTTATCGAGCACTATATGTTATGGTGCTGCTATTTCAAATGCAACACCACGATAGTCATGCACTCTGGATAGCAGGACCACTTTGGTGTTGGTATTCCAAGTTCAGCACCAAAGTGGTCCTGAACTTAATGTCTCCGAACAACAGTTAATTTTCCCAGCTTAACCCATGGCGATGACAATTCAAGTGCAACAACACGTTGCTTGTGAACTTTGAATATTTGCAACACCGGTTATCTAGCACTATATGTTATGGTGCTGCTATTTCAAATGCAGCATCACGATGGTCATGCACTTTGGATAGCAGTGTTGGATCGAACGGATCGCTAGAGGTGGGGGTGAATAGCGATAAATCTTTTCGTACGAATTAGTTAAGTAGACAATTAAACGCAGCGGAAAGATAAATGACAAACAAACAAGACAAATTGATTTTTTACTTGGTTCGTAGCCTTCGGCTACTACTCCAAGGCCCTAGTGGTCCTTGACCATGCACGGAGGGAAAAACACTAAATGAACTCCTCCTTGTTGGAGGTAGGAGTCAAACGAATACAAAAAGATCACAAAGCTTGAGGTAGAGGGACACTCCCCCTCTCCTCGTTACGATAAAAACTCCAAGACAATAAAAGAAATGAAATGAATTGAAGCTTGCACCGACAGAAAATAATAAACAAATAAACCTAGAGCGTCGGAGAGGTAGCACTTCGTTGTTGGAGAGTTGTAGCTTTGGGAGGCTTTTGGAAGCTTAGAATTGATGAGAAAACCCTAGGAGAGGCCCTCTTTTTATAGCCCTTGAGCCCCTTTTCGAGAGGAACTTCAGCCAATAGAAATTGGGCATAAGACTCCTTGAAAAATGGTGATAAAACTTGACTCCTCGAGGCTAATCCTTAACCATCAGTCGACTAATGGCCATCATCAGTCGACTGATGGACGATAGTCGAGTCCTCCAAGCTGGCAATCGACTGATGCTAGCTGAAATCAAAAGTTAGCTAAACAGAAATATTATTTCGACAGCCTCCAACTGTCCGATCTCGACCTAGACCATCCATGGGATGTCTTGGGTCAGATCTATGCTTAAGACTATCCTCGTAAGGAGGATACGCCCTCACTTACGCTCGCACACATGAGCTTACCTCGATACTTACTGTTTCGCTTTTGCTTTCGGCCTTTCACTCGATTTCTTCGGCTTCCTCCGAAATCACTCAAGTGTCGCCTGACCACCGCGGCTTCTTTTGGGTGTCGCTAGCCTTCAGCTCTAGTAGTGGTACTTTTCTACACACTCGATTCAGCTCGTGAGATAACAATATGAGCTTAACTTTGTATCGTTTGCTATAATCAAAACTCAGGTTCGACTTAGGTGCCTACTGCACCAACAATCTCCCCCTTTTTGATCTATGGAAAACCCACATACAAAGTTAAAAAAATAGCATGCATGAAGAATAATAATGTGTTAAGAAAATAACATGCATGAAGAAGAATAATGTGCATGAGAAACAATAATAAAGATTAAGTAGGAGTAGTAAGGATTTTCTTCAAGTACTCCCCCTTGGGGAAACCTCCCCCTTGACCGAGGGTGAGTCTTGAAAGAAGACCTTAATCCTCTCCCTTGAGGGTTGCTATTTAGGAAGACTTTAACATTACTTAAAGTTGGCCTTAGTAATATGTTTAAGTTAAGAGGACTTCTTAACTTGGCCCTTTCTCCCCCTTTCTTAAGTAAAACATTAACGTTAACAATTCTCTTGACTTGGTAAATTTTCAAAACTTAAAGTTAAGTAAACATTAAGTAAACATTTACTTAACTTTTGGCCATGTGAATAAGTAAGAAGTAAGTTAAGTTAAGTTATAAAAAAAAATTTGATCCCTTAACTTTGGCCTTTTTGATCCCTTAACTTTGGCCTTTTTCTCCCCCTTTTGCAATATATCTAAAAGAGTGGAGGTGTGTGAAAAACAAATATAGGTATTAAATTTAAAGTCCAAGCATGTTCCATATTATTTTGAAAATAATATACTGAATATAACCTCATCTATAAAATGTTCGACTCATATTTGACTTGATTGATATGAAAGATCAACCAGTCCTGGTTAGAGTCGGTTAATATGTATGATTATACTCCGTGGTTCATGGTGATGCACTAGCTCTACATATGGAACCAGGAGTAAGGTCCTAACATCTCACGCCAATCTACGTGGCTAAGTACACAAACACATTAGTCCTATGTGTTGTGAGATGTATTGGCTCCTTAAATCTATAGGTGCATGAAATCTAAGGTATGTCCTATGCTAGTTCCATGAAAATGAAAAGTAAGAAATAGTAGTAAGAAAATATAATTTTTAAGTTCCTATTCTACTACGCACATGCCCAATTTTCATCTTAATAGATTGAATTCGGCTTCGGGTAGGGGTTTAGTAAATAAGTCTTCCAAGTTAGACTTCGATTCGACGTATTCAAGTTGTATGGCTCCGTTGGCCACATGTTCTCGAATAAAATGGTGTTTGACCTCTATATGTTTGGTCCTAGAGTGACATATCGGATTCTTAGTTAGGTTAATTGAGCTAATATTATCTACGTTGAGTTTAGTGTTCGTAAAGTCTAACTTAAAGTCGCGGAGAGTGTGCTTCATCCAAAGAAGCTGAGTGACACACTCACCCATCGCGATGTATTCGACTTCGGTGGTAGATAAGGCAACACAGTGATGCTTCCTACTGCACCAACTCACTAGACTAGAGCCGAGAAGTTGACAACAACCACTCGTACTATTTCTATCGAGCTTACTACCGGCATAGTCCGAATCGGAGTAGCCGGTTAGTTTGAACTCGGTAGATTTAGGGTACCAAATACTGACATTAAGTGTACCCTTTAGATATCTAAGGATACGCTTGACTAGAGTTAGGTGAGACTCCTTGGCATAGGTTTGGAACCTTGCACACATACTTACTGCAAATAGGATATCAGGTCAGCTCGCAGTTAAGTAAAGGAGACTCCCTATTATGCTCCTATAGTATTTTAAATCAATTAAATTTCTGATTACATCTTCTTCTATATTCACATTAGTTGCCATTGGGGTATTAATAATTTTAGCGTCTTGCATTCCAAAGCGTTTAATTAATTCCCTAGTATATTTGCATTGATGTAGGTATATTCCATCTTTAGTTTGTTTAATTTGTAGACCTAAGAAGAAACTTAACTCACCTACTAAATTATTTTCAAATTCACTTTCCATAAGTGAAATGAATTCATTTAGTAGGATCGAGTTGGTGGTTTCGAAAATAATATCATCTACGTAGATTTGAGCTATGAATATGTCTTTACCTACGATTTTTACAAAAAGAGTTGGGTCAACTACACCTTGGTTAAATCCTTTTGACTTAAGATAAACCGAGAGTCTTTTGTACCAAGCTTGAGGAGCTTGTTTAACTCCATAGAGGGCTTTCTTTAACCTAAGAACATGGTAGGGTTTATCTAAACTTTCAAAATCGGGGGCTTGACTAACATAATCCTCTTCTTTAATGTATCCATTCAAGAATGCTGACTTCACATCCATTTGAAACAACTTAAATCCTCGATGTGCAGCATATTCTAATAACATTCGAATGGACTCTAATCTAGCTACTGGGGCATATGTCTCGTCGTAATCTAAACCTTCGACTTGACTAAATCTTTTTGCGACTAGTCTAGCTTTATTTCTAACTACTTCACCTTTATCATCAAGTTTATTCCTAAACACCCACCTTGTTCCAATGATTATTTTATCTTTAGGTGGTGGTACTAATTCTCATACTTCGTTCCTAGTGAATTGAGCCAGCTCTTCTTGCATTGCAATAATCCAATCGAGATCAAGAAGAGCTTGGTCAATAGTTTTGGGTTCAATTTTGGAGATCAAGGAGATTTGACTTCTGTATGAGGCTCTAGTTCGAACTCCTAGGCTTGGATCACCTATCACTTGGTCGATAGATGATTCGTTTGAGTCCTAGTTTGATTTGGGTTTGAGTCTACCACTTGGTCAATAGGCTGACTTGGTTGACTTAGGTTAGGATTAATATTAGACTTGATCTCCAGATCGGAGTTGAGTCTGGTATGAATCGGCTCGTTAATTGGGGTTGCCGGGGGTTTTATAGGTTTGTGTCCTTCATCAAACACTACATTGATAGTCTCCTCGACTCTAAGGGTGTCATGATTATATACTCTATACGCTCTACTCGTAGTCGAGTATCCTAGAAAGATTCCGGTCGAGATTTTGGATGTAAATTTCCCTAGGTAATCCTTAGTGTTTAGGATATGTACCTTACACCCAAATACCCTAAAGTACTTGATGTCATAATCATCATTCATGCATTAATTAAAATTGAGTTAAGGACAATGACATGACTTGAAGTCCCATGCATAAGGGAATCAAATAGTGTTGCCTAGAAAAATGCATGAGACCCTTGAAGGGTTTAGCTTATCGAGTCTGTGAGGGGAAAATTTGCTTCCCACTTCACCTCGGTTTGCTTGACCATGGCGATCCCTTCGATGTCCCCGGATTAAAAAAAATTAATCCTAGACAAAAGGAATTGCTCAAACAACCAAGTCATCGTCGTGCTATTCGTTTAGAGAGGTCACTTGAACAAACTCGTTGTTCAAGCGACCATCCTCTATTCTACGAGTAGCCGCGGAATAGACGATGTCTGGATCGCCGGTTTTCGTGTTTATGCTCGGGATCCAAGTATTATTTAGCCACATACAGATTTATATCATGCTCATAATTGAAAAACAAAAATAAGCAAGTAACAAAAGAGAATAAAGAATAGGTATACCTCTCGATCTTCTAATGTATGACCTTCCTCCTTTTGGACGTCGTGTGGGTGACGATCTACCAAAAGTCGAAGCTCCTAGATCGCAAATCTTCCTTCCTTGCTCTTCCAAAGCAAGAGGAAGAATAGAAACAAGGTTCTTTTCCTCCCTAAAACCAACCAACAAGGAACAAATAGAATCCTTGCCGCCGGCCAACTAGGAGGAGTTTGTGGTGGAATCCGGCCAAGACACCAAGGGAAAGGCCTATATCTTGTTTCCACCACCTAAAGAGAAGAAGAAGAGAAGCTTTGGCCATCGGCCAAGGTTGGAAAGGGGTTGGAAAAGATGCTGGACGCCGTCCAATGAAGGAAGAAGAAGAAAGGAAAACCTTCCTTATTTGGTGCCGCCCAAGCCTCCAAACCCTAGCCCTAATCCTATCTCAACTAGGATTCCTCTCTTGCCGCCCAAAACCCTAGCTCTCTTGGATATTCTTCATGCCAACCCCCTTGCCCTCCTTTTATAGAGTTATGGATAAGTCATGATTTAATCTCCTCCATTGGTTCTAGGGATTTAATCTCAACCGTCGGATCTAGAGATTTAATCTCAACCGTCGAATCTTAGAGATTTAATCTCTACCTATGGATCTTAGAATTTTGTTTCTATCCATTGGATCTAAGCTTCATGAGGTGTTAATAGGCTACATTAGGGACCATGAGGAGGAGTTGGGTCTTGGCCACCCATGGATCAAGCCCACATCCACTAATGATAATCCAATCCACTAAAGGATCATCATCGATCTACCTCACCAAACCCCATATGATAATATGGGCTCCATATATTATTTGTACATTTTCTCCCTGTGTTTAAGATCTCGAATGTCCATCGATTAATTAATTTACTGACCATTAATTAATCAACATCTAACTCCTTGAGTAGTACCACTCAACCTTTTCATCATGCCAGACCAAGTCCACCTGCAGGGTTTACATGATGAACCTTATGAGCTCCTCAAGGGGACATCATCATCCTAATATATAGGACACGGTTTCCTCCTATAATCAATGGCACACCATAAAAATAATATCATCTCTCAACTTACCGAGCCTATCGATTTAATCTATAAATCTCGCTCATTGGTAAATCAAAGAGATGAATACTAAGTATATGTGCCCGTTATTATATCGGGATTAAAAGCATGTACTAAATAATATCTGAGGTCAGATTCGATTATGTAGTCAACAATAAATCGAATCACCTCTAAGTCGGTCCTACTCAATACACACAAAGTGCACTAGTGTGATTCTATGGTCAAGACAAACCAATACCAAATCACACTACAACCATTCCGATAGTTTGTCCAAAGCCATCTCGGTTGTGAGCCTTTACTTATCCGATGTACTTCGTTCCGGTTACGTATTGCTCTTAAATTGGCACCACTTTATATTATTGATGTAAAAGTATTAGACAATATGCATAACCATAATAATATGCAAACAATGATCATGTGATTTTTATTTCAAAATAAAGATGTCCATACAAAAGATAGACTTTTCAATATACATCCATACAATCTCCCACTTATACTAAAAGACTATGCTGTCCTCAAACTGCCATACATCTGATCCCCATTCCCTCCACATGCCTATCAAAAGCTCTCGCTGGAAGGGCCTTAGTGAAAGGATCTGCCAGGTTATCCTCTGATGCAATCTTGGCCACAGCAACTTCTCCTCTCTTTACGATTTCTCGTATCAGGTGGCACTTGCGCTCTATGTGTTTACTAGCCTTATGGGCTCGTGGTTCCTTCGAGTTTGCAACTGCACCACTATTATCACAATAAATTGTGATAGTTCTGGGCAAACCAGGAATCACATCTAAGTCCATCAGGAAGTTCCTGAGCCACATAACTTCTTTGGCCGCCTCAGAGGCTGCCACATACTCACCTTCCATGGTGGAGTCCGCCACGCATTTCTGCTTGACACTCCTCCATACAATGACTCCACCTCCCAAAGTAAACACAAAACCTGAGGTAGACTTACTTTATCCCTATCAGATTGGAAGTTGGAATCCGTGTAACCCACAGGGAGTAATTGGTCTGCCCGGTAAACCAGCATATAATCCCTAGTCCTTCTCAGGTACTTCAATATATGCTTTACCGCAGTCCAATGTCCCTATCCTGGATTACTCTGATATCTGCTGACCATGCCCACGACATAGCAGATATCTGGTCTTGTACATAGCATCGCATACATGAGGCTTCCTACTGCCGAAGCATAAGGAACCACCTTCATCTCCTCTATCTCCTCAGATGTTCTAGGACACATCTCCTTAGATAAAGGAACTCCATGCCTGAAAGGTAGAAAACCCTTCTTGGAGTTCTGCATGCTAAAACGATCCATAATCGTGTCTTTGTATGAAGCTTGGGATAAGCACAACATCCTTTTCTTGCGATCTCTTATAACCTTGATCCCAAGGATGTGTCCCACCTCTCTCATGTCCTTCATATCAAACTGTTTGGACAACCATACCCTTACGTCCGATAACACCTTGATATTGTTGCCAATCAACAAAATGTCATCTACGTATAGTACAAGAAATACCACTACGTTTCCATCACATCTCTTGTATACACAAGACTCATCCGGACTTTGAATAAATTCATAAGACTGGATTACCTCATCAAAGCGGATGTTCCAAGACCTCGAAGCTTGCTTCAATCCATAAATGGACCGATTAAGCTTACACACAAGATGCTCTTTGCCTTTAGCAATGAATCCCTCTGGTTGCTTCATGTAGATGTTTTCCACTAGACTTCCATTAAGGAAAGCTGTCTTGACATCTATCTGCCACACCTCATAATCCATATGAGTTGCTATTCATAAGAGAATCCGGATAGACTTAAGAATGGCTACCAGCGAAAAGGTCTCCTCATAATCGATACCCTCTTTCTGAGTATACCCCTTCGCAACAAGCCTCGCTTTGAAGGTCTCAACCTTCCCATCTATTCCTCTCTTTCTCTTGTAGATTCACTTGCATCCAATGGTTTTTACACCATCGGGTGGTTCTACTAGCTCCCAGACCTGATTTGAATCCATAGATTCAATCTCAGCATTCATTGCACTTTGCCAAGATACTGCATCTTTATCTTGGATTGCCTCGTCATATGTCCAGGGATCAGGTTCATATTCGCCAAGGACCAAATCAAAAGATTCTCCCAAGAACATGAATCTATCAGGCTATCTCACAACACTCCCACTACGATGAGGTATCACCTGTGTATCCTCTGTGACACGCGGTGCAGTGACATGTGGTATATCCTCTTGTACCGATCGTACTAAAGAAGTGACTTCCCCTTTTAACTCCTCCAGAATAATTTTACTCTTGGGCTTGTGGCTCATCACATAGTCTTCCTCTAGAAATCTGGCGTTCGTGCTAACGATCACCCTCTGATCTCTAGGACTATATAACAATCCACCCTTCGTTTCCCTGGGATAGCCAACGTGTTAGTAATATATGAGAGATGTCCTAAGGCAATCGCCTTATGTATGAACCATTTATATGATAAATGAAGATTCACTATTTGAGTATACATGTTTCGTGTATTTGATTGGATCTTAAACTCATTTACTGAATGTCCACGATGCGATTCACAGCATGAGAGAATTTGTGATTGGATCACAACTAGTGAGTATCTCTGCATGTGTAATTGTGATGTATCGAAATAATCCCTAGTCGATGAATTGATGGATTTGGACACCATCAATTCTGTCGAGACTAGCACGAGGTATACTCCTTGGTGTATCCAAGCAGCTGATTCTCACTGGCTGGAGACATAGTGATGTCCGGAGTTAATCGTGGATGCTAGTTATGGTAACTAGTTCATTGGAGTGACCAGCCGTAAGACTTCATATGGTTCTCTGCATATATAGAAATGTCAATGAAGTTCTTACTGTGGCTTAAGTGCGATGTTCCTTTGACTTGCGGTATTCAAGTCATCTTGATCATGGAGACTTATGCTTTGACATCTTAAGCAAACATCTCTAAGGAGATGTGGACCCGGATGATTGGGTATAAGTCGAAGTGATCGAAGGTGTTTGAATAGCCTATAAAGGATTCACCACTCCTTGCGAGGAGATGTATACCCATGGCCTCTCGTCGGATTGTTACTAAAGTCTTTGGCCAAAGCATTACATGTTTAGAGTAAGGTACTCTTCGATACATATGGAGTAACTAGAATCCGTAGGACGAGGAAATGATACTTGGGCTAGGTGTGACGTAGTCAGCCTAGTGGGGACTGACACAATAGACCATGTCCTGAACCAAGTGGGTATAAGATGAGTGAAGGGAATGGGGGCACGAATCATTCGAGCTGCTGAAGGGTTTCAGAAATAGTTCTGGATCAACCGTTGATATTTTCGGTTAATTGGGGATCATGATGTACTACTAGGTGCCACTCATGATCGTTCTATAATTAATGGTTAATTATAGACGGCCAACATAAACCGAGAACCTATTTGGTCACACGCACAACGAGCATAATCCAAAGGATTTAAAACGAGCTTGAGAATGGGATTCTCAGACCGAGAGAAACAAGGTTTGGTTGGACCAAACATAAAGTGAGCATGAAATCGTTTTGATGGCGTGGATGGGCCGCGTCTTATGAAGACGTAATGGATGAACCAAAATGGTTTGGTTCTAATCCAATGGATGAGAATAAACCAAAGGGGTTTGGTTTATTTTAAACGAATGAACCAAAAGTTGGTTCGGTTCGTTTTAACTTAAAATAAACCATCATGGTTTGGTTTATTTTAACTTATCTTAATGGAGCGGGTTAACGGGCTTTATGGATATGATCCATTAACCATTAAGAGAATTAGTTCTCTATAAAAGAGGGCTTAAGGGATTGTTAAGCCCTAACCTAATCCAAAACCCTAGCCTCTTGAGTTGCCGCCCACCTCCACCCTTGGAGTTTTTCGGCGCCAACCAGCCGCCCCACTTGTGTGCTGCCATCCAAGTCCTTGCGCATCCAAGCTTCAGCCGGTGATCCTCCGCGACCCTCCGTGATCTTCCTAGGCTTCGTGAAAAGGTGAGCACTTGACTTCCTTTGTTGGCGGCGCCTATCTCCTCCACCAAGCTGTCCAGTTTTCTGGACAGCTTCTTCTCCTCGTCGAGCGTCGTTTGGGCGGACGGTTAGAGCTCGACAGCGGCTAACTTACGAGGATTCGATCTCCGGTAATCCTCTGAGGTGGAGGAGCGAAGGATTCGTCAATCGGTTGGCGAATACCTCTCGGAAGCGAGTTTTGAGGACTTCTTAGGATCCGAATTTGGATTCGGATCGTGATCATCTCTCGATCACATCGTCTTCAACACGAGGCTAGTAACCCGTACGAAGACGAAGCTCGTGGCTTAGCGAAGTCATCCCGAGGAACTCGGCGTGGATACGGATAGAGACGATTCTAGCGAGAATCGTTCCGGTTGATGCCGTTCCCGCTACACGTCATACGAAAGGTATAACGTAGATAAATTTCCTTTTATTGCAAATTTAAATTTACGGTTATGTCTACACTTGTTGTAATAAGCATGCGTGTGTTGTGTGTGTTGTAATAAATAGGAGTATTTATTATTTTTATTGCTTCCGCTGTGTTCATGTTTACGAAACATGATCGAACACACACACGCCGCGGTGCCGGAAACCCAACAGTGGTATCAGAGCCCAGGTTGTGTTTCGACATAATCGTAAAAATAGTTTTGCGATAGTCATAATGTATTTCTGGAAATTTTCTAATTTTGGAAATTTAGAAGTATTTATGGAAATTTTTCAATTTTGGAAAGTCTAGAAGTATTTATGGAAATCTTCCACTTTTGGAAAGTTGGAAGTATTTATGGAAATCGATATTTTCCATAAATAAAATATTTGATTAGATTTGGAAATTTGTTTCCTAATTTAATCATGATTTGATTTGGGAAATCAAATCTTAAAATATTTTATTTCCATAAGTAGTTTTAATGATTTAGGAAATTGGTTTCCTAAATAGATTTTCCTTAATCAAATAATTCCATGAATAAAATATGTGATTAGATTTGGAAATTTGTTTCCTAATTTAATTATGATTTGATTTGGAGAATCAAATCTTAAACATATTTTATTTCCATAAATAGTTATGACATATAAGGAAATATATACATGACATAATTGTATGCCATGTAATTGCATTAGATGCATAACATTATGCTATGCGTGTCGTGACATGTAGATGTATGTCATGCCATGTAGATAATAGTTATTTGCATGCAAAGAGGATGAGACATAAAAACCCTTAAACAATATTAAGGCCTACACCTTCCATTAATATGGTTAGAACCAGAGTTCCGTTTCTTGTTTGGGTTGTTGGACTCTCTCCAAGCCCGGCTCGAACCAGAATATGTTCAAACCATGGAATAGTTTAATACTAATATGGTAAGAGTCAGAGGTCAATCGTTAGCTTTGGTTGTTGGACTCTCTCCAAGCTGGGCTAATTGGTTGAATGCGCTCTAACCATATTAAAATTATGTCCTGATTAATGGGTTGGCTTTAACCTGGAGCATCGGCTTGTTGGACTCTCTCCAAGGTCGATGTAAAGGGAGGTGAAGTTGGGTGCTATGCATATGATGCATACTTGTTAATGTGTTAACAACCCGATGTATGTGTGAACATTCAATTAGTTGATAGCACATTGTGATAGTTGCATATACGTGATATGCAATCGGTATAGAAGATACCTACCGTCGTAGTTATGAATGGCTTGTTGGACTCTCTCCAAGGTTGTTCATAACTATGATGGATATCAGCCCATTCGGAGATGGACCTACGATCTCCCAAAGTGATTTTGGGGTTTTTGAAATTCGAAAAATGAATGGGATTTATAAATGTATATTGATGCATTTTAAAATCATCTTTCTCATATATGCTCGTTTTGTATTTCTAGGTCAATAAATTGATCATGACGTCTTTGAATTTGCGCACTATTTTGGATTCGAACAAACTGACTGGGCCTAACTTTCTGGACTGGCTTAGAAACCTGAGAATTGTTCTCAAGGCGGAAAAGCTTGCATATGTCCTTGAAGAGCCTCTTCCTGACCGTCCTAAGGACGATGCAACTCCAGACCAAATGTTGGTCTATCGTAAGCATGTGGCGATTCGAGCCGGCGAAGTTGCATCATGCTAGCGGCGCGATGGTACCGAGTCAAAGCATGAGCATATGGATGCTAATACTATGGTCTTCCATCTTCATGAGTTTTTCGATGAGCAAGCGAGATCCGAACGGTTCGAGGTCTCTAGGCTCCTCTTCACCACGAAGATGCAAGAAGGTTCATCTGAAGTGCAGTTTGTGCTAAAGATGAACGGGTACATCGAGCGGCTAGCTACCCTCGGTTTTGTGATGGATCATGAGTTAAGTATTGACTTAATTCTGCATTGTTTGCCCAAGAGTTTCTCGCAATTTGTGATGAACTATCGGATGAACAAATTGGAATCCACCATTCCCGAGCTCCTCAATATGTCAAGACCTGTGGAGCCTTCGTGAAGCATGAGGAGAAGGCAGCTTAGTTGATTCTCAAAGAAAGGTTCTAAGAGGAAGGCAAAGAATGTAAGAAAGGAAAGAACAAAAGGCAAAGAAGGCGGAACCTAAAAGGGCACTTGCCATCACTGTGGCAAGGAAGGCCCGCAAAGAAATCAAGATTTATCTTGAGTCCATGAAGAAGAAGAAGGCATCCGATGCCCCATCCTCTTCAGGTATCTTCGTTATTGATTGTCATTCTATTTCCTTGGACACTTGGGTATTGGATACTGGGTGTAGCTCACATATATGTAATGACATACAGGGGCTAAGGAATAGAAGAAGACTTGTCAGAGGGGAGTCAAATTTGCGAGTTGGCAATGGAGTAAAGGTTGCTGCGGTCGCCATCGGAACTTATTTGCCGAAGCTCCCTAGTGGACTAGTCTTAGAACTGGACAATTGCTATTATGTTCCTTCTCTAATAAAGAACATTGTTTCTATTTCCTGTTTAAATAGAAATGGTTTCCATTTGACGTTTAGTAACAATTGTTGTTATATAACTTTAAATGGCGTACTTTATGGAACTGGAACCTTGAGTAATTGCATTTATACGTTGGACGTATCCAGTGACATTTTCAATATCGAAGCGAGCAACACGCGTGCTCGAAAGGATAATCAAATAGACTCCTATATGTGGCATTGTCGTCTTGGCCATATAAGCAAAAAACGCATGTCCGAATTACACCGATGTGGAATACTGGAATCGTTTGAATTGGATTCATACGATACATGCGAATCATGCTTAAAAGGCAAGATGACTAAGTTACCTTTTACTGGAAAAGGTGAACGAGTGGGAGAGTTACTAGGTCTAATACATACTGATGTATGTGGACCTATGTCAACTCAAGCATTAGGAGGCTATAGCTACTTCATTACCTTCACCGATGATCACTCACGGTTTGGGTATGTGTTCTTGATGAAACACAAAAATGCGAAGCCTTTGAAAGGTTGAAGAATTGAAATGAAGTAGAGAAACAACATGACAAAGTATTAAAATACTTGATCGGATCGAGGTGGTGAATACTTAAGTCAAGAGTTTCTTGATTATCTAAGAATGGCATATTGTCTCAATGGACTCCGCCCTATACACCCTGACATAATGGTGTATCGAGGCGTACTTAGGACCTTGTTGGACATGGTCGGTCAATGATGAATCATCGACTCTTCCCAAGTCCTTTTGGGGCTATGCACTTGAGACGGATTTGTTTACTTGTTAAGCAGAATGCCTACCAAGGTAGTCTCCTACTCCATATGAGATATGGAATGGTAAGAAACCTCATGTATCTTACTTGAAGATATGGGGTTGTCTGCTTATGTGAAGCAATTGTATCGGACAAATTGGATGCTAAGTCGATAAATGTCTATTTATTGGATACCCTAAGGAAACAAGGGGTTACCAATTCTATCATCTGTGGAACAAAAGGTGTTTGTTTCAAGGCATCTTTGTGTTTCTAGAGAAAGAGTTTCTCTTGCAAGAAAGCGATGGGAGTGTCGTCGAGCTTGAGAGGCTCGAGAGACTCGAATAGACATTAATGAGATACGGTGAAGCCTGTGATGACAACTCATAGTGATGAGCAATCATTTGGACCTATTGTAACACCACATCTTCGTAGATCTGGTAGAACCGATATTCACGAGAGATATGGATTTCTCGTAAGTGAATCGAGCACGTGTTACTCATTGATGATGAGAGCCTACGATTATGAAGAAGTCTTGACAAGTTCGAGAAAGGGATAAGTGGCTTGGTGCCATGAAGTCGGAAATGGATTCCATGTATGAAAACCAAGTTTGGAACTTGGTTGACCCACTGAAGGATAAAGCCTATAGGGTGCAAGTGGGTTTTCAAGAAGAAAACCGACATGGATGGTAATGTGATTACCTATAAGGCTAGATTGGTGGCGAAGGATATAAATCAAAAACAAGGTGTTGATTATAATGAAACCTATTAAACTTGTAGCTATCTTAAATCCATTCGGATGCTCTGGCCATAGCGGCTCATTATGATTATGAGATATGGCGGATGGATGTGAAAACAACTTTCCTTAATGGAAACACCGCTCGAGGGCGTGTATATGATCTGACTGAGGTTTCACATCGGTTGATAAAACCAAGGTATGCAAATTGCGGATCCATTTATGGATTGAAGCAAGCATCCAGAGGCTGGAATATCCGTTTTGATGAGACAATCAAAAGTTTGATTTCTCACAAAATCGAGCGAACCTTGTGTGTACAAGAAGGTTAGTGGGAGTGCGATCGTATTCCTAGTATTGTATGTCGATGACATACTACTTATAGAAGCGATGTTTCAATCTTACTGATCAGTGAAGGTTTGGTTATCCAAGACATTCTCCATGAAAGACACAGGAGAAGCAACCTACATCCTTGGGATTAAGATCTATAGAGATAGATCGAAAGCGGTTGCTTGGTCTTTCGCGATCTACATATATAGGCCAGAGTGCTAAAGAGGTTTAGCATGTCGGAATCCAAGAAAGGTTTCCTACCCATCGGGCATGGGGTACACCTTTCAAGTCTATGTGTCCGCCGAGAAGGCGAGAGGATTTGCATGAGTAAGATTCCCTATGCATCCGCAATAGGATCTATCATGTATGCTATGTTATGTACGAGGCCCGATGTATCGTATGCTCTGAGTGTCACGAGCAGATACCAGTCCGATCCAGGAATGGATCATTGGGCGGCTGTTAAGACGATCCTTAAGTACTTGAGAAGAACTAAGATGTGTTCCTAATATATGGAGAAGGGGACATGGTGATACGCGGGTATACGGATGCCAGCTTCCAGACAGACAAGGATGATTCCGTGTCTCGTCGATACGTGTTCACCTTGAATGGGGGCGCAGTGAGTTGGAAAAGTTCCAAACAAGAGACTGTAGCGGATTCTACCACTGAGGCAGAATACATTGCAGCTTCGGAAGCAGCAAAGGAAGCGGTTTGGATAAAAAAAAAAAGTTCGTTCATGAACTTAGTGTGATTCCGGCCATTGTTGAAGCAATACTGGTCTACTGCGACAACAATGGAGCAATTGCACAGGCGAAAGAGCCAAGGTCTCATCAACGATCCAAACATGTGCTTCGCCGCTATCATCTTATCAGAGAGATCATCAGTAGGAACGAAATACAAATCGAGAAACTTCCCACTGAAAGGAACTTAGCGGATCCTTTAACTAAGGCATTACCTCAAAATAAGTTTGAGGGTCATGTTCGAGCTTATGGTATTGGATACCGTAGCGATTGGCATTAGGCCAAGTGGGAGTTTGTTAGTAATATATGAGAGATGTCCTAAGGCAATCGCCTTATGTATGAACCATTTATATGATAAATGAAGATTCACTATTTGAGTATACATGTTTATGTATTTGATTGGATCTTAAACTCATTTACTGAATGTCCACGATACGATTCACAGCATGAGAGAATTTGTGATTGGATCACAACTAGTGAGTATCTCTACATGTGTAATTGTGATGTATCGAAATAATCCTAGTCGATGAATTGATGGATTTGGACACCATCAATTACATGCGAGACTAACAGTATACTCCTTGGTGTATCCAGCGGTGATTCTCCTTTGGGTGATGTCCGGAGTTAATCGTGGATGCTAGTTATGGTAACTAGTTCATTGGAGTGACTAGCTGTAAGACTTCATATGGTTCTCTGCATATATAGATATGTCAATGAAGTTCTTACTGTGGCTTAAGTGCGATGTTCCTTTGACTTGCGGTATTCAAGTCATCTTGATCATGAAGACTTATGCTTTGACATCTTAAGCAAACATCTCTAAGGAGATGTGGACCCGAGATGATTGGGTATAAGTCGAAGTGATCGAAGGTGTTTGAATAGCCTATAAAGGATTCACCACTCCTTGCGAGGGGATGTATACCCATGGCCTCTTGTCGGATTGTTACTAAAGTCTTTGGCCAAAGCATTACATGTTTAGAGTAAGGTACTCTTCGATACATGTGGAGTAACTAGAATCCGTAGGATGAGGAAATGATACTTGGGCTAGGTGTGACGTAGTCAGCCTAGTGGGGACTGACACAATAGACCATGTCCTGAACCAAGTGGGTATAAGATGAGTGAAGGGAATGGGGTATGAATCATTCAAGCTACTGAAGGGTTTCAGAAATAGTTCTGGATCAACCGTTGATCTTTTCGGTTAATTGGGGATCATGATGTACTACTAGGTGCCACTCATGATCGTTTTATAATTAATGGTTAATTATAGACGGCCAACATAAACCGAGAACCTATTTGGTCACACGCACAACGAGCGTAATCCAAAGGATTTAAAACGAGCTTGAGAATGGGATTCTCAGACCGAGAGAAACAAGGTTTGGTTGGACCAAACATAAAGCGAGCATAAAATCGTTTCAGTCGCAATGGAAGCGTGGATGAGCCGCGTCTTATGAAGACGTAATGGATGAACCAAAATGGTTTGGTTCTAATCCAATGGATGAGAATAAACCAAAGGGGTTTGGTTTATTTTAAACGAATGAACCAAAAGTTGGTTCGGTTCGTTTTAACTTAAAATAAACCATCATGGTTTGGTTTATTTTAACTTATCTTAATGGAGCGGGTTAACGGGCTTTATGGATATGATCCATTAACCATTAAGAGAATTAGTTCTCTATAAAAGAGGACTTAAGGGATTGTTAAGCCCTAACCTAATCCAAAACCCTAGCCTCTTGAGTTGCCGCCCACCTCCACCCTTGGAGTTTTTCGGCGCCAACCAAAAGGCTGCCGCCGCCCAGCTTGTGTGCTGCCGTCCAAGTCCTTGCCGGCGTCCAAGCTTCAGCCGGTGATCCTCCGGCGACCCTCCGGTGATCTTCCTAGGCTTCGGTGAAAAGGTGAGCACTTGGCTTCCTTTGTTGGCTGACGCCTATCTCCTCCACCAAGCTATCCAGTTTTCTGGACAGCTTCTTCTCCTCTCGTCGGAGCGTCGTTTGGACGACGGTTAGAGCTCCGAAAGCGGCTAACTTATCGGGGATTCGATCTCCGGTAATCCTCTGAGGTGGAGGACGAAGGATTCGTCAATCGGTTGACGAATACCTCTCCGGAGAAGCGAGTTTTGAGGACTCGTCTTAGGATCCGAATTTGGATTCGGATCGTGATCATCTCTCGATCACGTCGTCTTCAACACGAGGCTAGTAACCTGTACGAAGACGAAGCTCGTGGCTTAGCGAAGTCATCCCGAGGAACTCGGCGTGGATACGGATAGAGACGATTCTAGCGAGAATCGTTCCGGTTGATGCCGTTCCCGCTACACGTCATACGAAAGGTATAACGTAGATAAATTTCCTTTTATTGCAAATTTAAATTTACGGTTATGTCTACACTTGTTGTAATAAGCATGCGTGTGTTGTGTGTGTTGTAATAAATAGGAGTATTTATTATTTTTATTGCTTCCGCTGTGTTCATGTTTACGAAACATGATCGAACACACACACGCCGCGGTGCCGGAAACCCAACACAACGAACATGCGTACTTCTTTACGAGGTTCTAACATACCAGCATCTGCCTTCAGCACATGTGCTGGACTCCCCCATATCCAAATATGTCTTAGACTAGGCTTTCGCCCAGTCCACAACTCTGTGGAAGTAGAAGACACTGATTTAGATAGAACCAAGTTCAGAATGTACACCGCCGTATCTAGAGCATAAATGATAACATGAATCAAAGTATGTGCTAATAATCATGATGCCATGACATGTGATATAAACTTAAGCATAACATGACATTCCTAAGCATAAATCATGACATTTTTATGATTAAAAATAAATATGATGTCATGACATGGTAATGGCAATCAAAGCATGACAAATAAAAATATAAAGGTATAGGAATACATAGATTTTAATATTAGTTGTCATTTGATAGAATTAAGTTTATTTTTCCATATTAACCAACTCTACCAAGTGTGCCAAAAATGAAAATGGCACACCAAGACCTCTAACCCTAATTGTGCCAATTTTATTAATATTCAACTTCTCAAAACACATTGGCACATCCTAAAGTGTCAACTCTACCATGGTTAGGTTAACTACCCATCCACTTAGGGTTGACACACCCTAACCCATCTAGCGTGAATCGATCATGCTCCTAGGAACCCAATACCTATTGGAGCTCCTTGGGTTAACAAGGTATTCACTACGGATAACTTCCCTAGATATCTTCCTAATGACCCTTTTTGACTTTGAAGCCTTAGTCATTTGGATCTTTCCTAGGTTAACTCTAGGGGTAACTCCCCTTGTAATCTTATTAGTGGCTTCCTTAGGTTTCCTTGAAATCTTAGCCACTAGACACCTACTTTGGTTAATCTTAGGGATGACTTCCCTATTTACCTTGACTTTCCTAGACCTAGATATTGTTCCATAATCGAATGGAACATTGTGTTAGGTCTTCTTGGAGTTAGGTTTGTGACCCAAACCTTTCTTCCCCCTTGATGGTTCTTGCCCCCTAGAACCTAGATTTTGACCAATAGACCCCATAAATGAATTTTTCATTTTTGCTAGGGTCTTTTTTAATTTTTCAAGCCTTAACCTCAAAGCTCGATTTTCTAATTCTAACTTTCCCAATTTTGATTGTTCATTAATCTTTTGGGAATGACTCTTCCTAGGTATATCTCTATGATTCTTGGCATTAATGTTTAGGTGATTCTCTACCTTCCTAATAGACTCCCTAGGTAAAATGGGTCTAGAGTTATTTGTTCTAGATTTGTCCTTAGGTAAGTTTACATGCTTGGCACCTAAACAATAATATTTATTTTTACTAGCATGTTTTTCATGATTATTAACAATTGCAAGAGTACTAAAAACATGCTTTTTAACCCTAGAACTAGAAGGTGCATTAAAATATACCTTAGGGTTTGCTTTGGAAGCTCCCCCTACTTGTGTAGCTCCTTCTTGGATTTTCTTCTTCCCTTTAGGGAATTGGCTCCTATAGTGCCCCTTTTGGTTGCATTTGAAGCAAATCATGTGCTCCTTTCTCTTCCTAATTGGGGCTCCGACATCCTTAGCTTTCTTTTGACTTTTAGGCACCGGTGGAGTCTTCTTGACTCTTTTCGGACACTTACTCTTGTAGTTTCCTTGCTCCCTACACTCAAAGCATATACTATGATCTTTATTTTTGACTAAAATGCATGAGTTACCTAGGGAATTTTCTTCTTGTTCTTCACTTCTCCCGGATGTAGATGCTTCTTCTTGTTTTTGCTCCGGGATGGAAGATCTCTACTCCCCCTCAATGCTAGAGGTGGAGGTTTACTCCAATTCATCCACATTCTTGGATGTTGATGGCAATTCTTCCTCGGCATCCTTCTCTACTTATGCCGGTTCGGGATTCTCGTGAAATTTTATCAATTTATTCCATAGGTCCTTAGCATCCCGATATTCACCTAGCTTGCACAAAATATTGTTAGGTATTAATTTTACTAACATAATAGTTACCTTAACATTTTTTTGAATTGTTGCCATTGCTCCTCGATCTTTCTTGATTTTACTAACGGCTTGTTGTCTTCACCCCAAGGCACTTCAAAACTATTTTCAATGATTAGCATAGTATCGAAATCGGTTTCGAAGTATACCTCCATCCTTCTTTTCCACCATGAGAATTCTCCCTCGAATTTTGGTGGGTGGATGTTGATGCCAGCCATTTGATGTGCTTATCTTGGCAATGAGTCCGATGATAAGAGCCTTGCGCTGATACCACTTGTTGGAGGATCGAGGCCTAGCTAGAAGGGGGGTTGAATAGCCTTTTCACATGTTCGATGGAAATCGTTCATTTGTCGTGTTCTTGTCGACAATACTCGTTAATACGCAGTAGAAATACAAATAACAAATACAAATACAAGAGACAAATACACAGTCACAAGAACAACCGATATAGGTGGTTCGGAACCTTAGGGTTCCTACTCCACGGGGTGTGTAAAATACCATAAATAATAATAATAATAATAGATGTTGAGTAATTAGGAGAATACCCTATAGAAATTTTCCAGAAATTTTTAGGAATTTTTCTGGACTCGAACAGAAATTTCTAAGACCCTTTTGTTTAGGAGTTAGTGGGCTTAACATGTCTAAAATTCGACCCGTTTATCTGAAATCCGACCCGCTAGGCCTTAACGCTGTGATTTCTTTCCGTTTCTGCACTGCTGACTTTATTTTTTCGGCGAGCATTTCTCGATCGCGTTCTCTTCTTATCTCCTCGGCAACCACAGCGCCGGTCGACATTTCTCTCCGCACGAACAGAACTCTCCCTCTCTCTCCTCCACCGCGCTACCTCTTTGACTCCTGCCGCCGGAGTTTGTCGACTCCTCTATTCGAGTGGACGACGATAGGCGATGGTGCTCGCGGACATACCAGAGCAACGAAGGAGGCTCACGATGACACTGTGCTCGGGTAGGGAAGACGACGACTGGCTGTCGAAGCTGGAGGTTCCAGCGTGAGCTAAGGCAGTGCATCGGGGGCATTGATTTCGTCGGTGAGCAGAGCCGTCGGTTGGGGTTTCTCACTGCCGATCAGCGTCAGAGCTAGGGCACCGGAGATCTTGACAGGCGAATAGGGCAGGTGAGCTTGGATCTCTCCATCAGTAGGTTTATTTTCCCCATCTATGATGAGTTGCATCTCTGACCAATTTCGTTCGTTAATTGGATATTGTTTTGGGCAGTGGGTTCCGGTGAATAGGGGTGGCTGTCGGTTATTGGGGATTATAATTGCCGGTGAAGTTCAATTTTGGGTAAGGAAGAGTAATTTTCCTTTGTTATATGAATTCTTTTCGGTAAAGATTTCATGGGTGATGCTGTTGGGGTTTTGGGCAGTGGTCTCGAGCAGTTGAACGGGGCTGCCAGTCCTAGGGGAGTTGTTGCCGGTGGAGACTTCAATTGTTGGTAAGCCCGATTACCTACCTTTTGTTCTATCAGTCCAGTTCAATTTATTGTATTGGCTGTGAGCGAGAGGAGAGGATGTGTGTGGCCTATCCCGGTGGATAAAATAGGTAGGGATGGCTGTAAACCATTGTAGGTTAGCATACTTGTTAATCAGGAATGATGGATGTTAATTATAGAATTAATTATAGTAGGGGGCATCTGTGATTTAAGTGTTGTGTTTATGAATCATATTTATAACTGATTCTGTTGGTGATACTATTACAATAGGTTGGGGGTAAAAGGTTAAATCTTTATGAGATTAACTTTGTTAAGTCGGATATAGAATTGGATTAGGGAGTTAGCACTTTTGCTAATTGAAACCGATGGGTTTAAATTAAATGGTCAAGTCTGGCTAATTGGGGTTTCTAAATCGTATTCGATTAAGGGATGCGAATATAGAAACGGGAGAATAGCAAATTTATATATATGTTGTTGTATGCTTGAACATGACCACAATGTTTGAAATGTGCAAGACGTGGATACGAGATCGGTCCACGGACATGAGGACTCTATTACTACGAGCATTGACAACAGGTGGGTAATTTCCTACCTGGTCAGGTAGATGTAATGGTTTTCAAATTTAGACATAGATATGAGCATGTTAGGTGTTCATATTATCTTGACCCTGCTCTGATTATCGTATGCTTGAACTTATCGTTGGATATATATATGCTCAATTGTTGATATCACATTTTCCCTATCATGATTTAGGAGTTACAGATGTGATACAAGTAGGTCTAAATGTTTAGTAGGGTGTAGATGTTAGAGTACGGAGGATGACCTAAATTGTAAATTTGGCAAAAAGGTCCTCCGTGGGTAGGTAATGCCCTAAATGTATGACTTATTCCATACCTGTATGTTGCACACTTATTTACCAACCACGTGTTGTGTAAATGGTTAGGTGAGTCGTGGATAGTGTGTTACTACGGATCGATGGTCCTAGCTTGCCATGATCAGATGAGTATGACTCTCTACAGGATAGAGAGTGTACTGATCAAATGGGCGTGACTCTCTGTTGAATAGAGAGTCTATGGTAGATGTTTGTATGTGAGACAATACCTTCATGACATTGCATGCATACTGACGACATTGTCTCTCTTGGAGTTGAGAGAGTCGTCAGTTATCCTGCCTCCCAGGTTACTCTCAGAGGAGTAACTAGTGTGAGGGCTGAGCATTTGTTGTGCCACACTCTACCATTATAGACGATGGTAGTTGGAGTTGTGTGCAGTTGTCCTGGGTGCATGACACTCGACCACTCTTTGGTAGTGTCAGTCGGAGTGGCCAACAGCAGGGACCCCTGTTGCGTAGTGAGCTCTTTACGCTCATATTCTACTTGATCATACTACCCACTCGACCACTCTATAGCAGTGGTTGGTGTGAGTTGGGACAGTTGTCATGTCGTGCCACCTAGGCCACACTGGGGTCGTGGTAGCGAGTAGGGGTGAGCAGGCATGACCATGCATGCTGCATTGCCGTATCATACGGTGGTTTGCATATGGTTATATATATATACATACATGCTTGTATATATATATATACATGGATGATGGTGATTAGTATGCATACAAATACAGTCTATATGTATACTCACTTTGATGATGCATTTGTATGTACTATGCTTCTTGCATTTGTTTGTACATATTCATACATGCTTTTGCATTTCCTGTATGGTAGTAGGTCGGTACTTGTATACCTGTTGGTTATTCACTGTGATACCCTTGACCCATATCAGGATATTGTGTGAGTTAATACTATTCTTTATACCCTATGTTATGGATATATGCCCAGGTTGGATGAGGATAGAGTAGCTGACTGTCAGGTATGTCAGCATCGTTTGTTGTTTAGTTTATTTAGTGTATGCATGCATGTATACTTGTTATGCTGATGTATACCTATTGTACGAGTAGATTAAACTGTAGAATGACATATAATATTGATACATATATTTACATGTTCTATCTTATTACCTGCTGAGTTTTACTCACCACCATAGACCCTGGGTTTTTCTGTCGCCCAGGTAACAGGAAGAAGTCTTCGTGACGACTTGGAGCTGCGCCGACGATCCATCCATCTTCGTTTTCCGAGTCTCCCGAGGAGTTCATTTTATGTCTTGGACTTATGTTATGTTATGTACTGGTTTTATTATGGATTTTGTCATGATGTCGTGGACTTTATTCCTGTAGTCGATGTTTACTTACGGTTTTATTACTGTGGACTTGTCAGGTTGTGTACACCTGTATGTTTTTGATATGTATGTTGTGGGTATGTGGTTTCTATTTCCTCTGCGGTTGTTATGTTTATATTATGTTGTTGTTGTGGGCCTACGGGCCTTGTATTAACCCGAAATGTTGCCACGTACAAAGGAGATGTTGTCCGTTTAATTTTCGGCACGACATACTCTCGGGGTGTGACAACTTTATTGGTATCAGAGCCAGGTTCTGCGATGCCATACAATAATTTTGTTTTTTGAGTCTTAGATTCTCGGGAGTCGGTATATTTTTTTCGGATTTGGTTTTTGTGAGATGGGATTGACAGCGGCATAAGCTCCAAGCATCATGAAGTAAGAATTTCTGATAACTCATATTTCAGATAGTTACTTATCTAAATTTTTTCAATAGGTGTATACCGTAAAAGATTATGGCACCTATGCAGACTTGTAGTAGAGGTCGTCCATCAAGGCGATCTGTCAGAGTTGAGGGATAGGAGGGTGCTACTATTGAGCCCGTTATTCGGGAACAACCTTAGCTTTCCCCTATTGGTGATTCGGAGCCTCAGAATCTGGATGTACCACTGACTATGCTAGAGCCTGTAGAGTCCAGTTGGCTCAATGATAAGGCACGAATACTCGTGTTAGTACGTTAGGCCAAGGAAAAGTTCACCTTGTTCCGAGGGGAGTCCGACCCATGGATTGCCCGATCTTGGCTGGAAAATATGGAAGACACCTTCGAGTACATGAATTGTACAGATGTGGAGAAGATGGGCCTTGCTGCATATCATCTCAGAGATCAGGTTGTTACTTGGTGGAAATTGCAGAAGACTCTACTCGGGGAGCGTGGGATTACTTGGGCCATCTTTCGAGACGCTTTCTGGAGACAGTACTTTCCTTCGACGTTTTCTACAGCACGCTGTTAGGAATTCTTGAGCTTGAAGCAAGGTGATCGTTCCATCATGGAGTACAACGCAGAGTTTACTAGACTTTTAGAGTTTTGCTCTCACCTGGTAGCACAGGATGCAGATCGAATGTACCAGTTCACACAGGGTCTTGCTACTTATATACGGAGCCGGATGTCAGGATCTAGCATTACCTTATACAGGGAGGTATTGGACTGTGCCCTCTTCATCGAGATGACTTCCTAGTAAATTTCCAGGGAGAAGGATATCGAGAAGCAGATGACTAAGGGAAAGCAGCAGAACCAGGGTTCAGCTTAGGGGACTCAGAAGAAAGGGGAGCAAAAAGGAACTGTGCAAGGTGCTGCAGAAGGGTCAGCTAGATCGCAGAAGGGGAAACATCTAGCATCAGAGTATTCTGGAGGGTCTCAGGGTAGCCGTAAGGGCCGAAGCAGGAATGGATGTTATAAATATGGATCTGAAAGCCACAGAGTATCAGAGTGTCCTTTGGAGCAGTCGGTTTGCTATTATTGCAAACAACTGGGTCATACTAGTTGTGATTGTACACTGAAAGTACAGTTGGAGTTTTCTGATAGCTCCAACAAGGGGAAGAAGTCTACCCAGCAGCGACAACAGAGGACAACACCACGGACTCAGACATATGGATAGAGGCAGCCAGTACCTCCACCAGCACAGTTGTACCAGATGCAGGGGGTGCCCCTACAATGATGTCGACAGCGATCTAGTATCCTACATCTCCGGTGATCTACTACCTAGAAGTATCTGCACCACAGAAGTTCTTACCAGCCAACTCTCAGGGGTATCTTATGCTCCGCACCCGACTCAAATCTCCAAGACCCGCAGAGCCGATCCAAATGAGTGGATGCACACTACTACTTCGTCAGGGATGCAGCCGACGAATATCGAGACTGGACGAGTTTTTGCCATCACCAAAGATGAGGCACAGCGGGTTGAGGGATCAGTCATACGCGGTATGGTTTCAGTTTATTCTATATATGCTGATACTCTGATTGATACTGGTAGTTCCCACTCATTCGTATCTAGAGTATTTCTGGGTAGATTTGGAAGAATCCCAATGGTTCATTCTTGTGGGTTAGCAGTATCCTTGCCATCTGGAGAGGTGCTGACTAACAACCAAGAAATCAAGGGTTGCCCATTAGATTTTGACGGGCATCTCCTTACAGTGGACCTTCAGGTTTTGGAAATGATAGAGTTCGATATTATTCTCGGTATGGACTGGTTGGCCGCTTATCATGCTACAGTGGATTGTAGAGCAAGGGTGATGACATTTCGACCACCGAATCAACCAGCTTGAAAATTTGTTGGTACTAGAAATGATGGATTATCTATTATATCAGCTTTACAGGCTCACAAGCTATTGGCCCAGAGTTGTCAGGGTTATTTATTATCTCTAGTCAAAGTTGAGAACGAAGGACTACCACCCCTCTCTGATGTGCGAGGAGTCCGGGAGTATCCAGACGTATTTCCAGATGAACTTCCAGGCTTCCACCTCCTAGGCAAGTTGAATTTGCGATAGAGGTGATTCCAGGAACTGCTCCTATATTAAAACCTCCTTATCGGATGGCGCCAAAGGAGCTGGATGAACTTAAAGTTCAACTGTAGGAGTTGCTGGATAATGGATTCATCCGCCCTAGTGTTTCACCATGGGGAGCACTAGTACTCTTTGTCAAAAAGAAGGATGGATCGTTGCGGTTATGTATTGACTATCAGCAATTGAATACAGTCACAGTTAAGAACAAATATCCACTGCCGAGGATAGAAGATTTGTTCGATCAGCTTAAGGATATAAGTGTGTATTCTAAAATTGATCTGCGCTCAGGATATCATCAGCTTAGGATAAGAGATGAGGATGTTCAGAAAATAGCTTTCCGCACCCGTTATGGGCATTACGAGTTTCTAGTGATGTCGTTCGGTCTCACGAATGCCCCAGCTGCATTTATGGACTTAATGAACTAGGTATTCCTGAGCTATATATATTAGTTCGTGATAGTGTTCATCGATGATATATTGATTTATTCTCGATCCGAGGAGGAGCATGAACAACATCTGCGGATAGTATTGGAGACATTGCGATGGGAGCAGTTGTATGCCAAATTTAGTAAGTGTGCATTCTGGTTATCCTCAGTGGGTTTTCTTGGACATGTGGTGTCCAACAGAGGTATTTCTGTAGATCCCTAGAAGATTGAGGCAATTACCAGTTGGGAGCAGCCAAAATCAGTACAGGAGGTTCGTAGTTTCCTTGGTCTGGCCGGGTATTATCGGAGATTCGTGGATGGATTCTCGAGTATCGCCATGCCACTCACTCGCCTGACTCAGAAAGGGGTCAAGTTCACCTGGTCAGAGGCCTGTGAAACTAGTTTCCAGGAGCTTAAGCAATGGCTAGTTTCTACACCAATCTTAGTGATTCCTTCTGGTATTGATGGGATGGTTCTCTATACGGATGCTTCTATCCAAGGGTTGGGTGCCGTTCTGATGCAATCCAACCATGTGGTATCTTATGTCTCCCATCAACTAAAAGATCACAAGAGAAATTACCCAGTGCACAATTTGGAGTTAGCCGCCATTATTTTTGCATTGAAGATATGAAGGCACTACTTGTATGGGATTACCTTTGAGATCTACACAAACCATAAAAGTCTGAAGTATCTGTTCACCCAGAAAGAGCTGAATTTGAGACAGAGATGGTGGATGGAATATCTGAAGGATTACGACTGCACCATCCAGTATCATCCGGGAAAAGCTAATATGGTAGCAGATGCGCTGAGCAGGAAGTCTCGTGGAGTTACGCCATCCGACAAGAGTTACCGATCTAGTTCGGATAGCTTCGAGTTGGGATTGTTTGAACATGGTCAAACACCCCGGGGGATATTAGTTTCTATGGTTGCCTATTCCGCTATTACTAAGAGGATCAAGGAAGCATAAGTCAGTGACCAACATCTGCAGTTCTTGAGCAGCACGATAGACTCAGAACGTCAGACGGATTTCTCGAGTGACGAGAATGGTGTACTTCGTTTCCGAGGATGACTATTTGTTCCGGACACGCACTCAGTTAAGGAAGAATTGCTACAGGAAGCACATCAGTCGAGATTTACTATACATCCTAGTGGTACTCGGATGTACCAAGATTTGAAGCATTTATACTGGTGGAACGGTATGAAATGAGATATTGCAGACTTTGTTGCACGATGTCTAGTATGCCAGCAAGTGAAGGTTGAACATCAGAAACCTACTGGCTTACTTCAGGAAATTCTGATCCCGAAATGGAAGTGGGAAAATATCACGATGGATTTCGTTACGGGATTACCCAGAACCCGTAAAGGACATGATGCGATTTGGGTGACATGGATCGATTAACCAAATCAGCTCACTTCCTTTCGATTCATGAGATGGACTCATTGGATCGTCTAGCGGAATTGTACTGCCGAGAGATCATCAGATTGCATGGTGTATCATTGAGTATCATATTTGATAGAGATCCGCGATTTACTTCGCGATTCTGGCAGAGTCTGTAGTAGGCCATGGGCACAGAGCTTTGACTCAGTACATCATTTCATCCGCAGACAGACGGACAGTCCGAACGTACCATTCAGACATTGGAGGATCTATTGAGATCGTGTGTCATGGATTTCGGTGGCAGTTGGGAGGATCACATTCCTTTAGTGGAGTTTGCCTACAACAACAGCTACCACTCTTCTATCCAGATGGCTCCTTTAGAGGCATTATACGACAAACCCTGCAGATCTCCTGTGTTATGGGAGGAAGTTGGGGAACGACAGATATTGGGGCCTCAGAGTATCCAGCATGATGCGGAGTTGGTACGAGTCATCAAACGATGATTATCAGAGGCACAAGATAGACAGAAGAGTTACGCGGACCAGAGGCGAAGGCCTTTGGAATTCTTAGTAGGAGATCATGTATTTTTGCGAGTTTCACCTATGAAAGGGGTGAAACGATTTGGGCTAAAAGGAAAATTAGCTCTACGCTACATTGGTCCATTTGAGGTATTGGAGAAGATTGGAGGTGTTGCTTATCGGTTGGCATTACCTCTAACACTTGCGGGTGTTCACAACGTATTCCATGTATCTATGCTGAGGAAATATGTGCCGCGATCTGACCATGTTTCGAAAGAGGTTTCGATACCACTCCAGGCGAATGCGACTTACGAGGAGACTCCGGTGCAGATTCTGGGTCGCAAGGAGCGGCAGTTGCGGAACAAAACCATCCGACTCATAAAAGTGGGATGGCAGCATCATACGGATGAGGAGGCTACATGGGAGCTGGAAGATACTATCCGAGCTCGATACCCTCATCTGTTTACCGGAGGTATGTGGTTATTTCAGAATATACTTGAATTAATTTTGCATTTAAGTACGAAATTTGGGGACCAAATTTTAATAAGTGGGGGAGAATGTAAAATACCACAGAAAAAAATAATAATAATAGATGTTGGGTAATTAGGAGAATACCCTATAGAAATTTTCCAGAAATTTTTAGGAATTTTTCTAGACTCAAATGGAAATTTCTAAGACCCTTTTGTTTAGGAGTTAGTGGGCTTAACGGGTCTGAAATTTGACCAGTTTATCTGAAATCCGACCCGCTAGGCCTGAACGCTGCGATTTCTTTCCGTTTCCACGCCGCTGACTTTATTTTTTCGGCGAGTGTTTCCTGATCGCGTTCTCTTCTTATCTCCTCGGCGACCACAGCGCCGGTTGACATTTCTCTCCGCACGAACAGACCGCTCCCTCTCTCGCTTTCTCTCCTCCAACGCGCGACCTCTTCGACTCCTGCCACCGGAGTTCGTCGGCTCCTCTGTTCGAGTGGACGACGGCAGGCGACGGTGCTCGCGGATAGACCAGAGCAACGAAGGAGGCTTGCGATTTGGGGGCTTGGGTCGGTGGCGACGACACTGTGCTAGAGTAGGGAAGACGACGACTGACTGTCAGAGCAGGAGGTTCCAGCGTGAGCTAGGGAAGTGCGTTGGGGGCGTTGGTTTCGCCTGTGAGCAGAGCCGTCGGTTAGGGTTTCTCACTACTGATCAACGCCGGAGCTAGGGCACCAAAGATCTTGGCAGGTGAATAGGGAAGGTGAGCTTGGATCTCTCCATCAGTAGGTTTCTTTTCCCCATCTACGATGAGTTGCATCTCTGACCAATTTCGTTCGTTAACTGGATATTGTTTTGGGCAGTGGGTTCCGGTGAACAGGGGTGGCTGCCGGTTGTTGGGGATTGTAATTGCCGGTGAAGTTCAATTTCGGGTAAGGAAGAGTAATTTTCCTTTGTTCTGTGAATTCTTTTCGGTAAAGATTTCATGGGTGATGCTGTTGGGGTTTTGGGCAGTGGTCTCGAGCAGTTGAACGGGGCTGCCAGTCCTAGGAGAGTTGCTGTCGGTGGAGACTTCAATTGTTGGTAAGCCCGATTACCTACCTTTTGTTCTATCAGTCTAGTTCAATTTATTGTATTGGCTGTGAGCGAGAGGAGAGGATGTGTGTGGCCTGTCCCAGTGGATAAAATAGGTAGGGATGGCTGTAAACAGTTGTAGGTTAGCATACTTGTTAACCGGGAATGATGGATGTTAATTATAGAATTAAGTAGAGTAGGGGGCAGCTGTGATTTAAGTGTTGTGTTTATGAATCAGATTTATAACTGATTCTGTTGGTGATTCTATTACAATAGGTTGGGGGTAAAAGGTTAAATCATTATGAGATTAACTTTGTTAAGTTGAATATAGAATTGGATGAGGGAGTTAGCACTTTTGCAATTTGAAACCGATGGGTTTAAATTAAATGGTCAAGTCTGGCTAATTGGGGTTTCTAAAGAGTATTCGATTAAGAGACGCGAATATAGAAATGGGAGAATAGCGAATTTATATATATGTTGTTGTATGCATGAACATGACCACAATGTTTGAAATATGTAGGACGTGGATACGAGACCGGTCCGTGGACGTGAGGACTCTATTACTACGAGCATTGACAGCAGGTGGGTAATTTCCTACTTGGTCAGGTAGATGTAATGGTTTTCAGATTTTGACATAGATATGAGCATGTTAGGTGTTCATATTATCTTGACCTTGCTCTTATTATCGTATGCTTGAACTTATCGTTGGATATATATATGCTCAATTGTTGATTTCACATTTTCCCTATCATGATTTAGGAGTTACAGATGTGATGTAAGTAGGTCTAAATGTTTAGTAGGGTTTAGATGTTAGAGTACGGAGGATAACCTAAATTGTAAATTTGGCAAAAAGGTCCTCCGTGGGTAGGTAATGCCCTAAATGTAGGACTTATTCCATACCTGTATGTTGCACACTTATTTACCAACCACGTGTTGAGTAAATGGTTAAGTGAGTCATGGATAGTGTGTCGCTACAGATCGATGGTCCTAGCTTGCCATGATCAGATGAGTACGACTCTCTATAGGATAGAGAGTGTACTGATCAAATGGGCATGACTCTCTATTGAACAGAGAGTCTATGGTAGATGTTTGTATGTGAGACAGTACCTTCATGACATTGCATGCATACTGACGACATCGTCTCCCTTAGGGTTGAGAGAGTAATCAGTCATCCTGCCTCCCAGGTTACTCTCAGAGGAGTAACTGGTGTGAGGGTTGAGCATTTGTTGTGCCGCACTCTACCATTATAGACGATGGTAGTTGGAGTTGCGTGCAGTTATCCTGGGTGCATGACACTCGACCACTCATTAGTAGTGTCAGTTGGAGTGGCCAGCAGTAGGGACCCCCATTGCGTAGCGATCTCTTTACGCTCATATGCTACTTGATCATACTGCCCACTCGGCCACTCTAAGCAGTGGTTGGTGTGAGTTGGGACAGTTATCATGTCGTGCCACCTAGGCCACACTGGGGTCGTGGTAGCGAGTAGGGCGAGCAGGCATGACCATCCATGCTGCATTGCCGTATTATACGGTGGTTTGCATATGGTTATATATATATATACATACATGCTTGTATATATATATACATGGATGATGGTGATTAGTATACATACAAATACAGTATATATGTATACTCACTTTGATGATGCATTTGTATGTACTATGCTTGTTGCATTTGTTTGTACATATTCATACATGCTATTGCATTTCCTGTATGGTAGTAGGTCGATACTTGTATACCTGCTGGTTATTCACTGTGATACCCTTGACCCATATTAGGATATTGTGTGAGTTAATACTATTCTTTATACCCTATGTTGTTGATATATGCCCAGGTTGGATGAGGACAGAGTAGCTGACTTTCAGGTATGTCAGCATCATTTGTTGTTTATTTTATTTAGTGTATGCATGCATTTATACTTGTTATGATGATGTATACCTGTTGTACTAGTAGATTAAACTGTTGAATGACATGTAATATTGATACATATATTTACATGTTCTATCTTATTACTTGCTGAGTTTTACTCACCACCACAGACCCTGGGTTTTTCTGTTGCCCAGGTAATAGGTAGAAGTCTTCATGACGACTTGGAGCTACGCCGACGATCCATCCCATCTCCGTTTTCTAAGTCTCCCGAGGAGTTCGTTTTATGTCTTGGACTTATGTTATGTTATGTACTGGTTTTATTATGGATTTTGTCATGATGTCGTGGACTTTATTCCTGTAGTCGATGTTTACTTACAGTTTTATTACTGTGGACTTATCAGGTGGTGTACACTTGTATGTTTTTGATATGTATGTTGTGGGTATGTGGTTTCTATTTCCGCTGCGGTTGTTATGTTTATATTATGTTGTTGTTATGGGCCTACGGGCCTTGTATTAACCCGAAATGTTGCCACATATAGGGGAGATGCCGTCCGTTTGATTTTCGGCACGGCATACTCTCGGGGCATGATAGGGTGAGCTCAACGAGCTCGAGTGATGAACACACTACTACTAAAACTCTTTCTCGACAACAAGTCGGAGGTGGAGAAACCTCATACAAGAAATTACAAAGTAATACAAAAATGTACAAGCAAATATAAAGATGAAATGAAATACATAAAGAAAACTTTACAATAAATGGCTTTGAACTCTTGCTTGTTGCTTGCTTTGGTTTGCTCTTGAAGGTCTGGAATGCAGCAACAATTCCCTTCCAAAATATCCCAAAAAATCACTGTGGAAATCCTCCCCAAGCTCCAACTTTTATGCTTATCTCTGGATGATTCTGCGCCTAGCAGTCGACTGCCATTAGACCCTAGTCGATTGCTCCTATAGCCATTATGAGACAATGACCTAATCCACGTTGGCATCCAGCCAACAGATACACTAGCAGTCGACTGCCAGCCATGTAGTCGACTAATCGACCACCATCGAGCATTCTGCTATGGTCTTCGACCATGATCGCCATCCATGATCAGCTGTTGAAGCCATCGATCGACTACCCAATCTTTGGCGATAAGCGGCATGGCATATGATGTAGTTGAACAACAATCGACTTTCACCAGTAAACTGGGACATACCATCAATCGACTGTTGTCGGGTAAAACCTCAAACACAAGTTGTTTGAGCATCCGACCGTCAGGTAAAACCTCAAACAACAAGTTTGAGCATCCGACACTTGACCTCAGTCACTTGGCCAAATTCACCTCATCCATGAGGTTTAACCCAAGACACCCTTAGCCTAGACCTAATCCTTCTAGCCACCTCTACTAGCTTCGTGCCGATCGGATCCCTTTAAGTCGTCCATGACTTGTCATCCATGCATGGATCCCTCCAAGCCATCCATGACTTGTTCATCCATACGCTAGCCTCCAGGTGCTTCCTTCGATTATTGTCATGCTCTCGGTGTCCACACCGCCAAGGTACAGATGGAAATACGCTCCCAAGACTATCGCTTGGCCGTACGCCACTAAACTGTTGGGATGTATACTGAAAAGTCTATCTTTTGTATGAACATCTTTATTTTGAAATAAGAATCACATGATTATTGTTTGCATATTTATGGTTATACATATTGTCTAATACATTACATTGTAGATAACATGGTGTGTGGTGTCACACGGGAGATCATGTTATCGACTCATTGTAAAGTATAAGTATAGGCTCACAACCGAGATGGCGTTGGACAAACCATTGGTATAATTGTAGTGTGATTTGGTATTGGTTTGTCTTGACCATAGAATCACACTAGTACACTTTGTGTGTATTGAGCAGGACCAACTTAGAGGTGATTCGATTTATTGCTGACTACATAATCGAATCAGACCTCAGATATTATATTGTACATACTCTTAATCCCGATATAATAACGGGCACATATACTTAGTATTCATTTCTTTGATTTACCAATGGGCGAGATTTATAGATTAAATCAATAGGCTCGGTAAATTGGGAAATAATATTATTTATATGGTGTGTCGTTGATTATAGGAGGAAACCGTGTCCTATATATTAGGATGATGATGTCCCCTTGAGGAGCTCATAAGGTTCATCATGTAAACCCAGCAGGTGGACTTGGTCCGACATGATGAAAAGGTTGAGTGGTACTACTCATGGAGTTAGATGTTGATTAATTAATGGTCAGTAAATTAATTAATCGAAGGACATTTGAGATCTTAAATACGGGGAGAAAAATGTACATATAATATATGGAGCCCATATTAACTTATGGGGGTTGGTGAGGTAGATCAATGATAATCCTTTAGTGGATTGGATTATCATTAATGGATCGGACTTTATGTGGGCTTGATCCATTGGGTGGCCAAGATCCAACTCCTCCTCATGGTCCCTATTGTAGCCTATTAATACCTCATGAAGCCTAGATCCAATGGATGAAAACAAAACTCTGGATCCAACGATAGAGATTAAATCTTTAGATCTGACGGTTGAGATTAAATCTCTAGATCCGACGGTTGAGATTAAATCCCTAGAAACCGATGGTGGAGATTAAAGGAGGCTTAGGCCTAACTCTATAAAAGGGTGCTTAAGGGTGGACGACAAAAAAAAAGATAGAAGAGGGATTAGGGTTAAGGGGCGGCAAGCTTGGGCGATTAGGGTTTAGGGTGTAGGCGGCACCAAATAAGGAAAGGTTTTCCTTTTCTTCTTCTTCTTCCTTGGTGGCCGGTGCCCAAACCAGCCTTTCTCCTCCTTTGCCGACGTCCAAACCCCTTCTTCCTCTTCTCTTTGGCCGGTGGAAACATTGCTTAAGGTCTTCTCTTGGAGATTTTGGCCGGCATCCATCTTCCTCATCCCTTCTCCTTGTTGGCCGGCGGCAAGCATCTAGGTTGGTGCTTGTTGGTTGGCTAAAGGAAGGAGAAGGGTTTTGTTTCTATACTTCCTCTTGTTCGGAGCGAGCAAGGAAGGAAGATTGGTGATCTAGGAGCTTCGACTTTTGGTAGATCGTCGCCCACACGATGTCCAAAAGGAGGAAGGTCATACAATAGAAGACCAAGAGGTATAACGTTTGTTTATATTCTTTTGTAAGTTGTCTATATTTATTCTTCAATTATATGAATGTTATACATTCTGTTTTGTGGCTAATATAACTTGGACCCCGAACATAAACACAAAAGCTGATGATCCGTACATCATCTATTCCGTGGCTATTCGTAGAATAGAGGTTGGTTGCCATTGGTATAATTGTAGTGTGATTTGGTATTGGTTTGTCTTGACCATAGAATCACACTAGTACACTTTTTGTGTATTGAGCAGGACCAACTTAGAGGTGATTCGATTTATTGCTGACTACATAATCAAATCAGACCTCAGATATTATATTGTACATACTCTTAATCCCGATATAATAACGGGCACATATAATTAGTATTCATTTCTTTGATTTACCAATGGGTGAGATTTATAGATTAAATCAATAGGCTCGGTAAATTGGGAAATAATATTATTTATATGGTGTGTCGTTGATTATAGGAGGAAACCGTGTCCTATATCTTAGGATGATGATGTCCCCTTGAGGAGCTCATAAGGTTCATCATGTAAACCCAGCAGGTGGACTTGGTCCGACATGATGAAAAGGTTGAGTGGTACTACTCATGGAGTTAGATGTTGATTAATTAATGGTCAGTAAATTAATTAATCGAAGGACATTTGAGATCTTAAATACGGGGAGAATGCTTCGTTTCAGTTACGTATTGCTATATTAACTTATAGGGGTTGGTGAGGTAGATCAATGATAATCCTTTAGTGGATTGGATTATCATTAATGGATCGGACTTTATGTGGGCTTGATCCATTGGGTGGCCAAGATCCAACTCCTCCTCATGGTCCCTATTGTAGCCTATTAATACCTCATGAAGCCTAGATCCAATGGATGAAAACAAAACTCTGGATCCAACGATAGAGATTAAATCTTTAGATCTGACGGTTGAGATTAAATCTCTAGATCCGACGGTTGAGATTAAATCCCTAGAAACCGATGGTGGAGATTAAAGGAGGCTTAGGCCTAACTCTATAAAAGGGTGCTTAAGGGTGGACGGCAAAAAAAAAGATAGAAGAGGATTAGGGTTAAGGGCTGCAAGCTTGGCGATTAGGGTTTAGGTGTAGGCGGCAAATAAGGAAAGGTTTTCCTTTTCTTCTTCTTCTTCCTTGGTGGCCGGTGCCCAAACCAGCCTTTCTCCTCCTTTGCCGACGTCCAAACCCCTTCTTCCTCTTCTCTTTGGCCGGTGGAACATTGCTTAAGGTCTTCTCTTGGAGCTTTTGGCCGGCAGCCATCTTCCTCATCCCTTCTCCTTGTTGGCCAGCGGCAAGCATCTAGGTTGGTGCTTGTTGGTTGGCTAAAGGAAGGAGAAGGGTTTTGTTTCTATACTTCCTCTTGTTTGGAGCGAGCAAGGAAGGAAGATTGGTGATCTAGGAGCTTCGACTTTTGGTAGATCGTCGCCCACACGATGTCCAAAAGGAGGAAGGTCATACAATAGAAGACCAAGAGGTATAACGTTTGTTTATATTCTTTTGTAAGTTGTCTATATTTGTTCTTCAATTATATGAATGTTATATATTCTGTTTTGTGGTTAATATAACTTGTACCCCGAACATAAACACAAAAGCTGATGATCCGTACATCATCTATTCCGTGGCTATTCGTAGAATAGAGGTTGGTTGCCATTGTTATAATTGTAGTGTGATTTGGTATTGGTTTGTCTTGACCATAGAATCACACTAGTACACTTTTTGTGTATTGAGCAGGACCAACTTAGAGGTGATTCGATTTATTGCTGACTACATAATCGAATCAGACCTCAGATATTATATTGTACATACTCTTAATCCCGATATAATAACGGGCACATATACTTAGTATTCATTTCTTTGATTTACCAATGGGCGAGATTTATAGATTAAATCAATAGGCTCGGTAAATTGGGAAATAATATTATTTATATGGTGTGTCGTTGATTATAGGAGGAAACCGTGTCCTATATATTAGGATGATGATGTCCCCTTGAGGAGCTCATAAGGTTCATCATGTAAACCCAGCAGGTGGACTTGGTCCGACATGATGAAAAGGTTGAGTGGTACTACTCATGGAGTTAGATGTTGATTAATTAATGGTCAGTAAATTAATTAATCGAAGGACATTTGAGATCTTAAATACGGGGAGAAAAATGTACATATAATATATGGAGCCCATATTAACTTATGGGGGTTGGTGAGGTAGATCAATGATAATCCTTTAGTGGATTGGATTATCATTAATGGATCGGACTTTATGTGGGCTTGATCCATTGGGTGGCCAAGATCCAACTCCTCCTCATGGTCCCTATTGTAGCCTATTAATACCTCATGAAGCCTAGATCCAATGGATGAAAACAAAACTCTGGATCCAACGATAGAGATTAAATCTTTAGATCCGAAGGTTGAGATTAAATCTCTAGATCCGACGGTTGAGATTAAATCCCTAGAAACCGATGGTGGAGATTAAAGGAGGCTTAGGCCTAACTCTATAAAAGGGTTCTTAAGGGTGGACGGCAAAAAAAAAGATAGAAGAGGGATTAGGGTTAAGGGGCGGCAAGCTTGGGCGATTAGGGTTTAGGGTGTAGGCGGCACCAAATAAGGAAAGGTTTTCCTTTTCTTCTTCTTCTTCCTTGGTGGCCGGTGCCCAAACCAGCCTTTCTCCTCCTTTGCCGACGTCCAAACCCCTTCTTCCTCTTCTCTTTGGCCGGTGGAAACATTGCTTAAGGTCTTCTCTTGGAGCTTTTGGCCGGCATCCATCTTCCTCATCCCTTCTCCTTGTTGGCCGGCGGCAAGCATCTAGGTTGGTGCTTGTTGGTTGGCTAAAGGAAGGAGAAGGGTTTTGTTTCTATACTTCCTCTTGTTCAGAGCGAACAAGGAAGGAAGATTGGTGATCTAGGAGCTTCGACTTTTGGTAGATCGTCGCCCACACGATGTCCAAAAGGAGGAAGGTCATACAATAGAAGACTAAGAGGTATAACGTTTGTTTATATTCTTTTGTAAGTTGTCTATATTTGTACTTCAATTATATGAATGTTATATATTCTGTTTTGTGGCTAATATAACTTGGACCCCGAACATAAACACAAATGCTGATGATCCGTACATCATCTATTCCGTGGCTATTCGTAGAATAGAGGTTGGTTGCCATTGGTATAATTGTAGTGTGATTTGGTATTGGTTTGTCTTGACCATAGAATCACACTAGTACACTTTTTGTGTATTGAGCAGGACCAACTTAGAGGTGATTCGATTTATTGCTGACTACATAATCGAATCAGACCTCAGATATTATATTGTACATACTCTTAATCCCGATATAATAACGGGCACATATACTTAGTATTCATTTCTTTGATTTACCAATGGGCGAGATTTATAGATTAAATCAATAGGCTCGGTAAATTGGGAAATAATATTATTTATATGGTGTGTCGTTGATTATAGGAGGAAACCGTGTCCTATATATTAGGATGATGATGTCCCCTTGAGGAGCTCATAAGGTTCATCATGTAAACCCAGCAGGTGGACTTGGTCCGACATGATGAAAAGGTTGAGTGGTACTACTCATGGAGTTAGATGTTGATTAATTAATGGTCAGTAAATTAATTAATCGAAGGACATTTGAGATCTTAAATACGGGGAGAAAAATGTACATATAATATATGGAGCCCATATTATCTTATGGGGGTTGGTGAGGTAGATCAATGATAATCCTTTAGTGGATTGGATTATCATTAATGGATCGGACTTTATGTGGGCTTGATCCATTGGGTGGCCAAGATCCAACTCCTCCTCATGGTCCCTATTGTAGCCTATTAATACCTCATGAAGCCTAGATCCAATGGATGAAAACAAAACTCTGGATCCAACGATAGAGATTAAATCTTTAGATCCGACGGTTGAGATTAAATCTCTAGATCCGACGGTTGAGATTAAATCCCTAGAAACCGATGGTGGAGATTAAAGGAGGCTTAGGCCTAACTCTATAAAAGGGTGCTTAAGGGTGGACGGCAAAAAAAAAGATAGAAGAGGGATTAGGGTTAAGGGGCGGCAAGCTTGGGCGATTAGGGTTTAGGGTGTAGGCGGCACCAAATAAGGAAAGGTTTTCCTTTTCTTCTTCTTCTTCCTTGGTGGCCGGTGCCCAAACCAGCCTTTCTCCTCCTTTGCCGACGTCCAAACCCCTTCTTCCTCTTCTCCTTGGCCGGTGGAAACATTGCTTAAGGTCTTCTCTTGGAGCTTTTGGCCGGCATCCATCTTCCTCATCCCTTCTCCTTGTTGGCCGGCGGCAAGCATCTAGGTTGGTGCTTGTTGGTTGGCTAAAGGAAGGAGAAGGGTTTTGTTTCTATACTTCCTCTTGTTCGGAGCGAGCAAGGAAGGAAGATTGGTGATCTAGGAGCTTCGACTTTTGGTAGATCGTCGCCCACACGATGTCCAAAAGGAGGAAGGTCATACAATAGAAGACCAAGAGGTATAACATTTGTTCATATTCTTTTGTAAGTTGTCTATATTTGTTCTTCAATTATATGAATGTTATATATTCTATTTTGTGGCTAATATAACTTGGACCCCGAACATAAACACAAAAGCTGATGATCCGTACATCATCTATTCCGTGGCTATTCGTAGAATAGAGGTTGGTTGCTTGAACAACAAGTTTGTTCAATTGACTACTCTAATCGAATAGCACGATGATGAAACGGTTGCTTGGGCAATCCCTCTTGTCAAGGATAAATTTTTTTATCCGGGGACGTAGAAGGGATCGCCATGGACAAGCGACCGAGTTGAAGTGGAAAGCGAAGTTTCCTACCTTCAAGTGGTATCAGAGCCACGGTTTCCAGTTTTGTGTGTTTAGGATTCAATTACTTTTATGCACTTTTCATATATTATATGTGCCGGATAATAGTAGGATATGCGTAGGTTAACTCTTTGGTTGCAGGCATAGGATCCAACTATTATTGCCATATGCGTGTATGTGATTGTATGTGTGTAATTGTATATTTTATTGAATCCTCGGGGTTGACGAAGCTAGTATTTAATTTTTGTAAATTAGATACGGCATTGTTTAGCCACTCTTTTTATTTTAGTTTACTTTCAATCTAGATTTCATGTACACTCCCTCGTGGAGTATAGGATTGATGGATGTAAATTAACATAATTTTTCTCGGCTCGGATCTCCGGATGGCTTGTACATGGCGTAGGGAGGAGTGAATGAGATTGCGATACGACGGGAGACATATTGAAGTCAAAATCCATAATAGTTGGAAAATATTTATTTTTTATATTTATTGATTATTGTTTGATATGCATGTCGTAGACTAGAAAATTCCTTAATTTCAAATTACTAAGTGGGAGAGGGATATTTTTATAAATTCCCACAACCTCCATTACGATTTGACATGTGATGCAAACAAACTTGCGCGTCGGCTCTGAGTGCCTTCCTCCCCATCGGATGAGTTTGTTTGCGGATCACAAGGTCGAATATGGTTATAGGAAGTTATTAAGGAGCGTGTGTACTTCCCCATCGGAAGGCACATAACCCGATATAATTACCATTGTATCGAGTAATGGTGAACACTTAGATACAAATATAAGTATCCTCCCCATCAGAGTCTCTGCTTTTATTTGTAGGGGCGAAGAAGAACCAACTATTAATTTTACTTGTCAAAAAGTTAGGTTGGCAAGATAGTAAAATTAATGGGTAAAACCTACTCTTACAAATGTAGAATTCGTATACGTCCACACTATCGTGGCATACGATATTCTCAGTATTTTGAGGTGTTGGTTGATTTTAAAATTTTATTGTTTGAGGAATCAATAATTTTTTGAAATATAATATTTTGATCTATGTGATTCTTAGGTTTTCTTTCAAAATGACTTTCAACCCGCTTGCTGTGATACTGAAAGAAAATAAACTTACTGGACCCAACTATGTTGATTGGAAGAGGAATCTAGACATTGTCTTGACTACTGAGGAATACAAATATGTACTCCTCGAAGAGTGCCCTCCTAAGCCGGTGGATGATTCTGGAGAAAAGGAGAAGGAGAGATATAAGAAGTGGATCGAGGCCGATGAGATGGCGTGGTGTTACATTTTGGCATCTTTGTCAAATGTACTACAACATTAGCATCAAGCCATGCCCACTGCTTATGACATGATGCTCAATCTCAAAGAGCTTTTCGAACACCAGAATCGGGCTGCAAGGCAGGAAGCCATGAGGAACTTGATGACGACCACCATGATCGAGGGAACACCCGTGAGGGATCATGTTCTCTAGATGATGGCTCATTTGAATGAGTTGGAAGTCCTCAGAGCTGAGATCGATGGGAAAACCTAGGTCGATATCATTCTTCAGTCTCTACCTAGGAGTTTTGAGCAGTTTCACCTAAACTACAACATGAACAAGAGGTTGTATTCATTGGCGGAGCTTCTGACAGAACTCCAGGCGGTAGAGGGGCTATTTCGTCAGAGTGCTCAGGCGCATGCCATGGTTACCCAAAAGGTTTCTACTTCTAAGCCAAAAGGCAATAAGAAGAAGAAACAAGCTAGGGCAAAGGCGGTGGGAGGAACTCAGGGAGGAGTGAAGAAGCCGAAAGACAAGTGCTTCACTTGTAAGCAGACTGGACACTGGAAGAAGGACTGCCCCAAGCGCAAGCAGAACAAAGGTATATCTTCTAATCTAGTTGTTGAAACATGTTTAGCGGTGTTATCTATCGGCACCTGGTGTGTAGATACGGGAGCCACTGATCATGTCTGCAATTCTTTGCAGGGGTTCCTGGAAACCAGACGACTGGCTAAAGGGGAGATTATTGTATACTTGGGCGATGCCACGAAGGTGACAGCTGTTGCAGTGGGAGATGTTTATTTATCTTTTGAGAAAAATAAAGTTTTGGTTCTTAAGAATTGCCTTTTTGTACCTTTATTTAGAAAGAATTTAATTTCAGTTTCTAAATTGTTTATAGATGGATATTCTATTTCTTTTAATGACAGAGCTGTTATAAAAAGGAATAGGGAGATTATCTATTCGGGTGCATTGATAGGAAATTTATACACACATGAACCAAAAGCTCCCACGATACAAATAGAAGTTAATAACTCATCTTCTAATTCCAATAAGAGAAAAGAACCTTCGAAGATGAACCAAACATATCTTTGGCATCTTAGGCTTGGTTATATTAACCTAAGCAGAATTCAAAGGTTGATAGCCGATGGACCTCTGGGTTCATTAGTGGTGGAAGATTTCCCAACCTGCGAATCTTGCTTGGAGGGTAAAATGACCAAGAGGCCTTTTAAGGCCAAGGGGTATAGAGCTAAAGATGTGTTAGAATTGGTTCATTCTGATTTGTGTGGTTCTATGTCTATCCAGGCTAGAGGTGGTTTTGAGTATTTCGTCTCTTTTATAGACGATTATTCGAGATATGGATACATTTACTTGATACGTCGCAAGTCTGAATGCTTTGACAAGTTCAAAGAATTCAAGGCTGATGCGGAGAAACGTCAAGGAAAAAATATCAAGACACTACAATCTGATCGTGGTGGTGAGTACCTCTTGGGAGAGTTTAGGAATTACTTATCAGAGGCTGGGATTCAATCCCAATTGTCTGCACCTGGCACACCCCAGCAGAATGGTGTAGCAGAGCGAAGGAATATGACTCTTATGGAGATGGTTAGATCGATGATGAGTTATTCTGAGTTGCCAGATTCGTTCTGGGGATATGCTCTAGATATGGCAATGTACATTCTGAACTTGGTTCCATCTAAATCAGTGCCTTCTACTCCCATAGAATTGTGGACCGGGCGAAAGCCTAGTCTAAGACATATTCAGATATGGGGGAGTCCAACACATGTGCTGAAGGTAGATGCTAGTAAGTTGGAACCCCGTACAGAAGTGCGCATGTTCGTTGGCTATCCTAGAGGAACGAAAGGTGGTTTATTTTATAGTCCTAGAGATTAGAAAGTGATCGTCAGCACAAACACCAGATTTCTAGAGGAAGACTATGTCATGAACCACAAGCCCATGAGTAAGATTGTTCTGGAGGAATTGAAAGGGGAAGTCACTTCTTCAGTACCACTGGTACAAGAGGATATACCATAAGTCACTGCACCGCGTGTCACAGAGGATACACAGGTGATACCTCATTGTAGTGGGAGGGTTATGAGACAACCTGATAGATTCATGTTCTTGGGAGAATCTTCTGATTTTGTCCCTGGTGAACATGAACCTGATCCCTGGACATATGACGAGGCAATCCAAGATAAAGATGTAGTATCTTGGCAAAGTACAATGAATACTGAGATTGAATCTATGGGTTTGAATTAGGTCTGGGAGCTAGTAGAACCACCCGATGGTGTGAAAACCATTGGATACAAGTGGATCTACAAAAGAAAGAGAGGAATAGACGGAAAGGTTGAGACCTTCTAAGCGAGGCTTGTTGCGAAGGGGTATACTCAGAAGGGTATCGATTATGAGGAGACCTTTTCGCCGGTAGCCATGCTTAAGTCTATCCGGATTTTCTTATGCATTGCTGCTCATATGGATTATGAGGTATGACAGATGGATGTCAAGACAACTTTCCTTAATGGAAGTCTTGAGAAGAACATCTACATGAAGCAAACAGAGGGATTCATTGCAAAGGGCAAAGAGCATCTTGTGTGTAAGCTTAATCGGTCCATTTATGGATTGAAGAAAGCTGCGAGGTCTTGCAACATCCGCTTTGATGAGGTAATCTAGTCTTATGGATTTATTCAAAGTCTGGATGAGTCTTGTGTATACAAGAAATGTGACGGAAACGTAGTGGTATTTCTTATACTATACGTAGATGACATTTTGTTAATTGGCAACAATGTCAAGGTGTTATCGGATGTAAGGGTATGGTGAGCAAACCGTTTGATATGAAGGACTTGGGAGAAGTGGGACACATCCTTGGGATCAAGGTTATAAGGGATCATAGGAAAAGGATGTTGTGCTTATCTCAAGCTTCATACATAGACACAATTATGGATCGTTTTAGCATGCAAAACTCCAAGAAAGGTTTTCTACCTTTCAGGCTTGGAGTTCCTTTATCTAAGGAGATGTGTCCTAGAACATCTGAGGAGATAGAGGAGATGAAGGCGGTTCGTTATGCTTCGGCGGTAGGAAGCCTCATGTATGCGATGCTATGTACGAGACCAGATATCTGCTTTGCCGTGGGCATGGTCAGTAGATATCAGAGTAATCCAGGACAGGGACATTGGACTGTGGTAAAGCATATATTGAACTATCTGAGAAGGACTAGGGATTATATGCTAGTTTACCAGGCAGACCAATTACTCCCTGTGGATTAGATGGATTCCAACTTCCAATCAGATAGGGATAACATTAAGTCTACCTCAGGTTTTGTGTTTACTTTGGGAGGTGGATCCATTGTATGGAGGAGTGTCAAGCAGAAATGTGTGGCGGACTCCACCATGGAATCTGAGTATGTGGCAACCTCTGAGGTGGCCAAAGAAGCTGTATGGCTCAGGAACTTCCTGATGGACTTGGATGTGATTCCTGGTTTGCCCAGAACTATCACAATTTATTATGATAATAGTGGTGCAGTTGCAAACTCGAAGGAACCACGAGCCCATAAGTCAAGTAAACACATAGAACGCAAGTACCACTTGATACGAGAAATCATAAACAGAGGAGAAGTTGCTGTGGCCAAGATTGCATCGGAGGATAACCTGACAGATCCTTTCACTAAGGCCCTTCCGACGAGAGGTTTTGATAGACATGTGGAGGGAATGAGAATCAGATGTATGGTAGTTTGAGGACAACATAGTCTTTTAGTATAAGTGGGAGATTGTTGGGATGTATACTGAAAAGTCTATCTTTTGTATGAACATCTTTATTTTGAAATAAGAATCACATGATCATTGTTTGCATATTTATGGTTATGCATATTGTATAATACATTACATTGTAGATAACATGGTGTGTGGTGTCACACGGGAGATCATGTTATCGGCTCCTTGTAAAGTATAAGTATAGGCTCACAACCGAGATGGATTTGGACAAACCATTGGTATAGTTGTAGTGTGATTTGGTATTGGTTTGTCTTGACCATAGAATCACACTGGTACACTTTGTGTGTATTGAGCAGGACCAACATAGAGGTGATTCGATTTATTGCTGACTACATAATCGAATCAAACCTCAGATATTATATTGTACATACTCATAATCCCGATATAATAACGGGCACATATACTTAGTATTCATTTGTTTGATTTACGAATGGGCGAGATTTATAGATTAAATCGATAGGCTCGGTAAGTTGGGAAATGATATTATTTATATGGTGTGCCGTTGATTATAGGGGGAAATTGTGTCCTATATATTAGGATGATGATGTCCCCTTGAGGAGCTCATAAGGTTCATCATGTAAACTCTGCAGGTGGACTTGGTCCGGCATGATGAAAAGGTTGAGTGGTACTACTCATGGAGTTAGATATTGATTAATTAATGGTCAATAAATTAATTAATCAACGGACATTCGAGATCTTAAACACGGGGAGAAAAATATACATATAATATATGAAACCCATATTAACTTATGAGGGTTGGTGAGGTAGATCAATGATAATCCTTTAGTGGATTAGATTATCATTAATGGATCGGACTTTATGTGAGCTTGATCCATTGGGTGGTCAAGATCCAACTCCTCCTCATGGTCCCTATTGTAGCCTATTAATACCTCATGAAGCCTAGATCCAATGGATGAAAACAAAACTCTGGATCCAATGGTAGAGATTAAATCTCTAGATCCGACGGTTGAGATTAAATCTCTAGATCCGACGGTTGAGATTAAATCCCTAGAACCGATGGTGGAGATTAAAGGAGGCTTAGACCTAACTCTATAAAAGGGTGCTTAAGGGTGGATGGCAAAAAAAAAAAGATAGAAGAGGGATTAGCATTAAGGGGCGGCAAGCTTGGGCGATTAGGGTTTGGGGTGTAGGCGGCACCAAATAAGGAAAGGTTTTCCTTTTCTTCTTCTTCTTCCTTGGTGGCCGGCACCCAAACCAGCCTTTTTCCTCCTTTGCCGGCGTCCAAACCCCTTCTTCCTCTTCTCCTTTGCCGGTGGAAACATAGCTTAAGGTCTTCTCTTGGAGCTTTTGGCCGGCATCCATCTTCCTCATCCCTTCTCCTTGTTGGCCGACGGCAAGCATCTAGGTTGGTGCTTGTTGGTTAGCTAAAGGAAGGAGAAGGGTTTTGTTTCTATACTTCCTCTTGTTCAGAGCGAGCAAGGAAGGAATATTGGTGTTCTAGGAGCTTCGACTTTTGGTAGATCGTCACCCACATGATGTCCAAAAGGAGGAAGGTCATATAATAGAAGACCAAGAGGTATAACGTTTGTTTATATTCTTTTGTAAGTTGTCTATATTTGTTCTTCAATTATATGAATGTTATATATTCTGTTTTGTGGCTAATATAACTTGGACCCCGAATATAAACACAAAAGCCGACGATCCGTACATCGTCTATTTCGCAGCTATTCGTAGAATAGAGGTTGGTTGCTTGAACAACAAGTTTGTTCAAGTGACTACTCTAATCGAATAGCACGACGATGAAACGGTTGCTTGGGTAATACCTCTTTTCAAGGATAAATTTTTTTATCCGGGGACGTAGAAGGGATCGCCATAGACAAGTGACCGAGTTGAAGTGGGAAGCGAAGTTTCCTACCTTCACAAACCACCCCTTGGACTTCCCAAATGCCAAGTATCCATAACTTAGACTTTCACCACCAAAGCTACACACTTGGACTTACGTGGCCAAGGCTACACACTTGGACTTCCCATTGCCAATGCCAACCCATGTTGGACTTTCACCACCGAGGCTATACACTTGGACTTACGTGGCCAAGGCTACACACTTGGTTTTCCCTTGCCAACTCCATGTTGGATTTCCAATACCAAGCCCCATGCTTGGACTTTCACCGCTAAGGTTATACACTTGGACTTACATGGCCAAGGCTACACACTTGGTCTTCCTATGACAATCACATGTCATATGTTTTGTCTAACATCAAAATACTGCTCGAGTCAAACTCGAGTCCGATCAATCGTGACCTTGGTCAATTGCACCAACACTATCATCTCACCATGTCCTGATACTATGTTATTAAGGTTAATTAACTATTTCCTAACTAACCATTCTATGAGATTTAATTTAAGACTAGTATGTATGATATGACAAAAATAAGCATGGTAATTAATTAAAATGATATGTATGCATGAGCATGTTATGTCCAATAAATTCAAATAAATGGTTGCTTCTTAGGTAGATTTTTATTTGTTGAATTTCTAAAAGTTGAAGGTTTAATTGCTAAATTATTATTTTTTACATAATCAAATGGTACTCTATTATAATTAATTTTATTAGTTTGATTATTTAATTTTGAATTTTTAATTAAGTTAGATTTTGAATTTAAAATAGATTTAATAGGATTCTTATATTTTTTAAAACTAGAATTATTATTAGGATTTTTAAAAGTAGAATTATTATTAGAATGTTTCAAAGTGGAATTTTTATTAGAATGTTTAAAAGTGGAATTATTATTAGAATGTTTAAAAGTAGAATTATTATTAGAATGTTTCAAAGTAGAATTATTATTAGAATGTTTAAAAGTGGAATTATTATTAGATTTTTTTAAGATAAAATTTTTAGACTTTTCAACAATAGAATTATTAATAGAATTTTTCAAGCTAAGATTGTTAGAATTTTTAAAGGTAGAATTATTATTAGAATTTTTTAAGATAAGATTGTTTGAATTTTTAAAGGTAGAAGAATTATTAGAATTTTTTAAGATAAGATTATTAGAATTTTTAAAGGTAGAATTATTAATTGAATTATTAGAATTTTTTAAAATAAGATTGTTAGAATTTTTAAAGGTAGAATTATTAATAGAATTATTTAAGATAAGGTTGTTAGAATTTTAAAGGTAGAAATATTAATAGAATTATTATAATTTTTATAATTAATTATATTATCTTTGGAATTTTTTAAAGTTAATTTCGAATTTTTTATGGTTGAATTTTTTAAAATAGAATTTTTTTAATTCAAAATTATCTAGATTGATCAGATCTAGGGTTTGATGATTCTATTCTAAAGTTTGATTATTCTGATTTAGAGTTTGATTATTCTAATTAAATCTAAGGTTGATTTTATCCTTGAATTGATCTAGATCTATGTTGATTAAACTAAAAATTTGATTAAGCTCTTGATTAATTTGATCATTTTCTTCCATGATATTGTTATTATTATTATTTAAACTAATTAAATATGAATTAATTAATTTTTTATTAGTTGAATTATTAATTTTATTAATTAATTGACAATAATTAACTAATTTACTAGCATTAATGCACAATTTATCTAAATTATCAAGTATTCTAAAACTCAACTTTTCAAAATTATTAATTTTACTAACCTTTTTCTTCGGGCACCGATTCTTGTAGTGACCGAATCTTCCGCACCCGAAGCACTTGATGTGCTCCTTGTTCTTTCGGACTCCTGACAATGATGTCTCCTTTGCCGCCGATTGCGTCGTTCGAGTCTTACGAGCAGGACACTTATTTTTACAGTGTCCTCTCTCCCTACACTTGAAGCAAATAATATGCGATTTAAATTTTAAATTTACATTGTTACCTTTATGCCTTGTGGGATGCTCTTCCATGGTTAGCTCGGTCAATGATCTTCCAATACTTAAAAAAAACAAAACAAAAAGTCCCATGACTTGGTCTTGGATTAGTAGTGCGAGAGATAATTGTTGGAATGTATACTGAAAAGTCTATCTTTTATATAAACATCTTTGTTTTAAAATAAGAATCACATGATCATTGTTTGCATATTTATTGTTATGCATATTGTCTAATACATTACATTGTAGATAACATGGTGTGTGGTGTCACACGGGAGACCATGTTATCGGCTCCTTATAAAGTATAAGTAAAGGCTCACAACTGAGATGACTTTGGACAAACCATTGGTATGGTTGTAGTGTGATTTGATATTGGTTTGTCTTGACCATAGAATCACACTAGTACACTTTGTGTGTATTGAGCAGGACCGACTTAGAGGTGATTCGATTTATTGCTGACTACATAATCGAATCAGACCTCAAATATTATATTGTACATACTCTTAATCCCGATATAATAACTGGCACATATACTTAGTATTCATTTCTTTGATTTACCAATGGGCGAGATTTATAGATTAAATCGATAGGCTCGGTAAGTTGGGAAATGATATTATTTATATGGTGTGCCGTTGATTATAGGAGGAAACTGTGACCTATATATTAGGATGATGATGTCCCCTTGAGGAGCTCATAAGGTTCATCATGTAAACCCTGCAGGTGGACTTGGTCCGGCATGATGAAAAGGTTGAGTGGTACTACTCATGGAGTTAGATGTTGATTAATTAATGGTCAGTAAATTAATTAATCGACGGACATTCGAGATCTTAAACACAGGGAGAAAATATACATATAATATATGGAACCCATATTAACTTATGGGGGTTGGTGAGGTAGATCAATGATAATCCTTTAGTGGATTGGATTATCATTAATGGATCGGACTTTATGTGGGCTTGATCCATTGGGTGGCCAAGATCCAACTCCTCCTCATGGTCCCTATTGTATCCTATTAATACCTCATGAAGCCTAGATCCAATGGATGAAAATAAAACTCTAGATCCAAGGTAGAGATTAAATCTCTAGATCCGACGGTTGAGATTGAATCCCTAGAACCAATGGTGGAGATTAAAACAAGGCTTATCCCTAACTCTATAAAAGGAGAGGAAGGGGTGGGTTGCAAGAAGAATCCCATTAGAGATAGGATTAGGGCAAGGGGCGGCAAGCAAGGGGATTAGGGTTTAGGTGTTGGCGACACCAAATTAGTAAAAGTTTTCCTTATCTTCTTCTTCTTCCTTGGTGGTCGGCACCCATACAACCCTTCCCTCCCTTGGCCGGCATCCAAACCAGCCTTTCTCCTTCTCCTTGGTCGGTAGAAACAAGACTTAGGGTCTTCCCTTGGAGTCTTGGCCGGTTTCCATCTTATTCTTCTTCTCCTTCTTGGCCAGCGGCAAGCACCAAGCTTGAAGCTTGGTGGTTGGTTGAAAGAAGGAGAAGTGCTTTGTTTCTTAGTCTTCCTCTTGTTCGGAGCGAGCAAGGAAGGAAGATTGGTGATCTAGGAACTTCGATTTTTGGTAGATCGTCACCCACACAACGTCCAAAAGGAGGAAGGACATACGATAGAAGATCGAGAGGTATAATACTTGTCTATTTTCTTATGTAACATGTTTATGATTGTTTTCAATTACATATGCATGATATATTCTGTTTTGTGGCTAATATAACTTGGACCCCGAACATAAACACAAAAGCCGGTGATTCGTACATCATCTATTCCACGACTATTCGTAGAATAGAGGTTGGTTGCTTGAACAACAAGTTTGTTCAAGTGACTACTCTAATCGAATAGCACGACGATGAAACGGTTGCTTGGGTAATCCCTCTTGTCAAGGATAAATTTTTTTTATCCGGGGACGTAGAAGGGATCGCCATGAACAAGCGACCGAGTTGAAGTGGGAAGTGAAGATTCCTACCTTCAATAATAAAAAATAAAAATAAAGAAAAGAAAATGCCCGATTTATGATTGCACTGAATCTGAACGCCCTCACTCTGATACCAATTGTTGGATCGAGAAATGTCACTAGAGGGGGGTGAATAGCATTCGCAAAACTTTTCTTTTCGTCGATTAAAACAAAGTATGCAGCGGAAAACTAAAACCCAAAACACAAGTATTTTTTACTTGGTTGACATCCCACCGGTTGCTAATTGAAGGCCCTGCAATCCTTGATCGCTTCCGAAGGGCAAAGCACTAAAAATCTCTTCCTCGTTGGAGGTAAGAGACAACTGAATACAATGATGTAGAGGCAGAGGTAACAACCTTACCTCTCCTCTTTGCAAATAATAGTTAAGTAAAGAATACCGACAAAGAACTTGTAGCAGATGCACGGTCGGAGTAGCATTGTAGCACGAAGGATTGCGGAGAGCTGACACACTTAGGAGTTCATTGATTGATTGATGGGTTTGAGTCCTCTCCTCCTTTTATAGATTGTCACCTTGGAATTTGTCTCGATCTAGATCCAAAACTCGTGGATCTTATCTTGAGGTGGCGACTTATCTTATCATGAGGTGGAGGCATTGATCTCTATCTCTTTGACCTTGTGCACTGGGTTGATTCGTCGACATCAGTCGACTGATCCTTTTAGAAGTCGACTGCCTTTAGTCAAATACTGCACTTGAGAATTCTTGCAACACAAGGTTAGGACAAGAGATGCCTAATGCCATGCAGTGTGACAGTCCTTTAACTGTCCGATCTCGACTTCGACATTCCTCCGGAAGCCTTGGTCAGAATGATGCCTATGATTGTCCTCTAACCAAGGACGCATCATTACCACCGCTCCACACCCGAAGCTTACCTTTGGTCCTCCTGACCCATCACTTAGCTTTCGGTCTTCTACCTAGGTTCCTCGACTCCACGAGGTTCTCTCAGTATCGCCCGACCACCACGGTTTCTCGTCCCAAGATTCTCTGGGTGTCGCTGACCTTCAGCTTAGCTTAAACACTTCCTGCACACTTATCATAACATATGAGATAACAAAATATCTTAACTTTGAATCTTTGCCATTATCAAAACCAAGGCTTGATTAACTAGTGCCCCTACACCAATAGATAAGTCTTTGAACACCACAAGGGATTGCCTTGATAAGTTCTAGTTCAATGAAGAACCAACAAGTGAGAGCCTCACCATGCTATAGATTGAAAAATCACCAAAGATTCGAATAATAAGAAAATAATATCAAAAGATGAGCAAAATAGATGAAAAGTATCGCAAACATTTGAGCACAAGAGAAAAGATAACCAAATCAATTTAGAAAGAACTTGGCTCTGATACCAACTAATGACAATCTCCATCTCTTTGTGATATTCCTCCACACTTTTAGATCCTTGGGTTAAACTCTGCAGACGTTGGTACAAATCTCGATAGTAATGTGATGGAATGAACTGCTTCTACATAATAGATTTCATTTCATCCCATGTGTCAACTGGTCTCTCTCGATTTCTTCTCCTGGTTAGAACAATTTGATCCCACCAAATAATAGCATTATCAATATACTCAACTGCAGCAAATTTTACCTTCTTCTCTTCAGAGTAATTGTGGCAATCAAATACTAGTTCCATTTTCTTTTCCCATTCTAAATATGCATCCGGATCACTTTTGCTTGAAAATGATGGAATCTTCATCTTGATGTTTCCTAAGTTTCTATCAATATGGTCATTGAAGCTTCCTCTTCGGCTAACAATTCTTCCATGTCCAGATCTATTACTTGAAGGTCTATCATCAAGATCCTCAAAAACACCATCTTCATCTTCATTTATGACATGATTTTGATGCCTTGCCCTTTGTGTATGAACTCTACCAACTTGATTCCTTTGTAATCTAGTAATTGCAGCATCTTGTTGTTCCATTTTGTCTAAGATCTGACTAAATATGATTTCCATGTGCTCCAAGTGTTGTCTCAAGGAACGTTGCTCGAATGATTCACCCAGTCTAGTTTCATCGCCGCTTGTTGCCATTAAAGAAATATGTTGTCACTCACTCAATCACTCAACTGACTAAGATTAGCTCTTTAATGAACTTAGAATAGAGGTAAATCCCTGTAAGCATTTGTTGACTAATAGAAATTTTTCAAGGGCATGGAGTAGGATTAGGATAAAAGATAGGAATTGTGATACTGCTGTTACCTCTTTTCTGTGAATAAGATAAAAATATCCGCGCATGGGACACTATCTAAACCAAGTAACCGATTTGGCAGGGGAATCGGGGAAGAATGGTTCGGGAACATCAGTCTGAGGCAATTGGAATGGGAGGATAGTTTAAAGTAGTTGGTGTTGGTGCAGGGGCACTAGATAATCGAACCTGTGTTTTGATTATGGCAAACACACAAAGTTAAGTTTACATCGTTATCTCACGAGCTAAGTCAAGTGTGCAGAAAAGTACTAAAGCTGCAGCTGAAGGCTAGCGACACCCAGAGGAAGCCGCGGTGGTCGGGCGACACTCGAGTGACTTCGGAGGGAGCCGAAGGAATCGAGTGGAAGGCCGGAAGCGAGAGCTACAAGGTAAGTATCGAGGAAAGCTTGTGTGAGTGAGAGATTGTAAGGTCGTGTCCTCTTTACGGGGATGACCGTAGGCGGTGATCTGACTAAGACTTCCTGTGGAAGGTCTAGGTTGAGATCAGACGGTTAGAAACCGTCGCATTTATCATTTTTCGAGCTAGCCTCTTATTGCAGGGAAGTGACTAGGTTGGTAGTCGACTGCTGGACATTGGGCAGTCGACTGATGCTCATCAGTCGACTGATGGGAGTCATCAGTCGACTGATGGTGACGAATCAGCCTTTGCACTAGGTTAAAATGGATAACGTTTGACGCGGCCACTTCGCGATAAAATTTGGACAACTTCGTGATCTGTTCAAAAAAAAAAGGAGACAAATTCAGAGGCCAAAATCTATAAAAGGAGGGGTGGATTCCAACTCCAATTATTATAAAGTTTATTCATCAAGTGCTCCTACAACGCCAACGCTCCAACACCGTCATAACGCCGACGCGACAACAAGCTCAGATCTTCTTCGTTGGCAGCAACATCTAGTAATATATTTTAATATTGTATTCATTGTTTTTATTTGTAACGAGGTGAGGTAGGCTTGTTGCCTCATCCTCGTACTTCCAGATTTTGTGATCGTTGTCTCCTACCTCCAACGAGGAGGAGACGTTATAGTGCTTTACCCTCCGTATGCGGTCTAGGACCGATAGGGCCTTGGAGTAGCAACCGCTGGGTTGTGAACCAAGTAAAATAAACGTGTCACTTTATTTTCCCCTGTGCTTACTCGTTTACTTGTGTCTCAACGAACGAATTTGAACGAAAGATTTACGATCGCTATTCACCCCCCTCTAGCGACGCTTCTCGATCCAACAATTGGTATCAGAGCGGGGGCGCTAAGATTTGGTGAAACCACCGATCTAGCACGTTTTGGTTTTCAGTTTGTATTTTTCGATTCATTTTTTTTTTGGTCTTTTTCCTCCCGCACTACTAATCCAAGACGAAGTCTTGGTACATTTCTTTTGGTTGTGTGCTTGCAAGTTTTCTCTCTTGGAGTAGCCGACGGTAAAACGACCATAACTTTTCATACAAGTGGACTCACATAACGATCTAGCTACCAAATCGAAGCTCTCTGAGAGATATACATTTATTACTAGGGTTTACCCTTGTAACAAGCTGTTTCCAGACCCAAAATCCAACGTCTAGTACCCTTTCGGGGACATCAAAGGTCGTAAGTTGTTAGTTTCTTATTTTTCTCATTTAACTCTGTTTATTTCCTATTTATTTCCCGCATTACTAATCCAAGAATGTGTCTTGGAATTCCCTTTGGTTTTTATTCGTGTTTTGCAAGATACTTAATGGCTCACATTGAGGGGTATAGCACCTGACCTCCGTTCTTTAACGGAGATAATTTCCGTTATTGGAAAGGTCGGATGGAGTGTTTCTTGAAAACACAAGTCGAGACTTGGATAATAATCCAAACCGGCTTTGCTCTACCCACCAATGATCAAGGAGAGCCCTTAGATTTCAACAAGTGGACTAACGCAACCAAGAGGCAAATTGAAGCCGATGCAAGAGCAACTCAAATATTGCAATGTGGGTTGTCCAAGGGGGAACTCAACCGCATCAGACCATTCATTAGCGCCAAGGACCTATTGAACAAATTAATCGAGCTACACGAAGGAACGTTCGATGCTAAGGTATGTAAACGTGACCTTCTTTTCAATAAGTTGTATAACCTTAAGATGCAGGAACACGAGACACGACGCAAATACATGCCCGTGTCCAGGACATTGTCAACGGCCTGCACACCATCGGACACAAGGTCGAAAACCGTGACCTACTAAGATACGTTCTTAATTAATTTCCTAGGACTACCTTGTGGGCATCTATGGTCGATGCCTACAAGGTCTCTAAGGACCTTTTGAAGCTTAGGTTAGACGAATTATTTTCCGAGTTTGAACTTCATGAGCAAACTAACGTGGTCTGGGCCGAGAGAGGTATTGCTCTACTTGCAGGACAAAGAAGCAAGCCATCTACCAGGCAAGAAGATGGACTCGAACCCGACGACGAATTAGAGTCTGAATCCGAAAAGGTGGAAGCAATAGTGAACGTAGTGCAGAAGATCGTTCGGAGGGAAAGGAGGCTACTAAAGAATCAAAAGAGGGCACAATTCAAATCAAATCAAAAGAAGGCTTTTCATGCAACATGGGACAACGAAGAAGGCAGCGACATAGCATGCATGGCAAGACCTGAAGAGTCCGAGTCAGAGTCCGAATCCGAATCCAATTACAACACCGACTCCGAACTCGAGGACTACTTCGAGAAGCAACTCAAAGCTGGACCAAAAGAGAAAATTAAGGTTAGCCGCTCACTAATTCATACGCTTTACAATACAATTAAAATGCTTAATAGGAAATTAACTAAGTCTGAGTCTAGGGTTGAGTCGCTACTTGAGGAGGTTGAAACCCTCAAGCAAGAGGCTACTCTAACCTCTTCAACTAGTCAAGTTCAAGAGGGAAACTCAACCCAAATTGAAAAACTTGAGGAGGAGAATTCTATCTTGAAAGACCAAGTTCAAGAGGTTGAGGCTAGGTTGGAAAAGTTCACGTTGGGATCTAAGAACCTTAATCGACTACTTGGAACCCAAAGAGCCGTCTACAACAAAGCTAGACTCGGATTTAAGTCAAAGACTACGAATAGGTCTTATATGTCTATCGTAAATCGTAGTCATCAAAGAGTCCAAGCATGGGTCCCAAAGGTTTTATTGAATTCACATATAAGGACTAAAAAGTTTTGGATTCCCCAGGATCAAATTCATTTTTTGAATAGACCATATTGGTTCAATGGTCCAGGGGGAGCTAACACTAAAATAGTATACCCGCTTACTTAGCAAAACCATTGAATATTTTACTTTAATTTGTAGAACGGCTAGATAGGGAAAATAGTTAGTCAACTCTTGACAACATAGTATCAGGACACGGAGAGATGATAGTACGTTAGGGAAACAAAGTCTCGTGTATTTGAGCTAGATAAGGCGTATCTAGCTTGGGGCACTTGACCGAGTGGAACTAGCTGAAGCTACCTCGCCGTATCCTAAACTAGTTAGACCAGGAAGTAACCCTAAGTGACTTAAGTGATATTTTCTTGAATTTGGCTTTGTCTAAGGAAGTGGTCGTTGTTCCGATCAAAGAAGGCCCCTGTGCCTCGCCACGACCTGGAAGCCAGTTTCTCAAAAAGTTACTTAACGATCTAAAGGTTAAATCCGAATCTAACCCAAGGTTGACTATCTTTAATCAATTTAAAATCATCTCACAAAACATATAAGGTGAACAAATTATGAGACACATAGAATGGGTGAGATGTTAAGGATAATTGAAATATACTTAAAACAATCTCTTCAAGATACTACTTATTTTCTCAACTGTTGTACTTAACAACTCTTAGGCCAAAGTTCAGTGCCCCCTACATCTCTTATACTTCATATATTTGACTAAGGGGGAGAGCAAACTAACCTTTGTGTATGAACTCTACCAACTTGATTCCTTTGTAATCTAGTAATTGCAGCATCTTGTTGTTCCATTTTGTCTAAGATCTGACTAAATATGATTTCCATGCGCTCTAAGTGTTGTCTCAAGGCACGTTGCTCGAATGATTCACCCAGTCTAGTTTCATCGCCGCTTGTCGCCATTAAAGAAATATGTTGTTACTCATTCAATCACTCAACTAACTAAGATTAGCTCTTTAATGAACTTAGAATAGAGGTAAATCCCTGTAAACATTTGTTGACTAATAGAAATTTTTCAAGGGCATGGAGTAAGGATTAGGATAAAAGATAGGAATTGTGATACTGCTGTTACCTCTTTTCTATGAATAAGATAAAAATATCCGTGCATGGGACACTATCTAAACCAAGTAACCGATTCGGCAGGGGAATCAGGGAAGAATGGCTCGGGAACGTCAGTCTAGGGCAATTGGAATGGGAGGATAGTTTAAAGTAGTTGGTGTTGGTGTAGGGGCACTAGATAATCGAACCTGTGTTTTGATTATGGCAAACACACAAAGTTAAGTTTACATCGTTATCTCACGAGCTAAGTTGAGTGTGCAAAAAAGTACTAAAGCTGCAGCTGAAGGCTAGCGATACCCGGAGGAAGCCGCAGTGGTTGGGCGACACTCGAGTGACTTCGGAGGGAGCCAAAGGAATCGAGTGGAAGGCCGGAAGCGAGAGCTACAAGGTAAGTATCGAGGAAAGCTCGTGTGAGTGAGAGATTGTAAGGTCGTGTCCTCTTTACGGGGATGACCGTAGGCAGCGATCCGACTAAGACTTCCCGTGGAAGGTCTAGGTCGAGATCGTACGGTTTGAAACCGTCGCATTTATCATTTTCCGAGCTAACCTCTTATTGCGTGAAGTGCCGGTGGTAGTCATCGGCCGATATCGGGCGATCGATCGATGCTCATCGGCCGATCGATGGGAGTCATCAGTCGACTGATGGCGATGAATCAGCCTTTGCGCTAGGTTAAAATGGATAACGTTTGATGCGGCCACTTCGCGATAAAATTTGGACAACTTCGTGATCTGTTCCAAAAAAAGGAGACAAATTCAGAGGCCAAAATCTATAAAAGGAGGGGTGGATTCCAACTCCAATCATTATCAAGTTTATTCATCAAGTACTCCTACAACGCCAACGCTCCAACACCGTCATAACGCCGACGCGACAACAGGCTCAGATCTTCTTCGTCGATAGCAGCATCTAGTAATATATTTTAAAATTGTATTCGTTGTTTTTATTCGTAACGAGGTGTGGTAGGCTTGTTGCCTCATCCTCGTACTTTCGGATTTTGTGATCGTTGTCTCCTACCTCCAACGAGGAGGAGACGTTATAGTGCTTTGCCCTCCGTACGTGGTCTAGGACCGATAGGGCCTTGGAGTAGCAACCGCTGGGTTGTGAACCAAGAAAAATAAACGTGTCACTTTATTTTCCGCTGTGCTTACTCGTTTACTTGTGTCTCAACGAACGAATTAAAACGAAAGATTTACGATCGCTATTCACCCCCCCTCTAGCGACACTTCTCGATCCAATAGTTTGCACGACAGAGCTATCATGAAGATCATTTCGGTATGGGGTGGACAAGAATCAACTCGGTCTAGTAGGCCCATAAATGGTTCGGTGCAGGAAAAAAAGGAGTTGGTTCGGGCTACTGGGAAGAGCCTAATGGATATGCTACACGTGAGCATTAGGTTTAGGTTAGTTTCGTCGAAGGCAAGTGGCTGAAAGGGATGGGCTAGGATATTTCCCGAAATATAGATAAGAAGTTGTTACACAACAGAAGAGGGCCCCCCACATAATATTCCGAGGAGCCTTCGCTCCTCGTGTTTGTAACAGAATGATTCTCCAGATGGGCAAGGTGGCCAAGTGTACGATGAAGGAGGCTTGCGATGCAATAGCTGGCCAGAGGAAGAGGATAAAAGGGAGAAGTAGGGCAGGAGAAAGGGGATCCACATTTTTCTAAGAAGTGATAGACGAAGGCACATCCGAAGGGGAGAGCAACCACATCGCCGAAGAAGGAGACCATGAGAGTAGTGAGCTCCATTCTTCTGATATTTTCCTATGTATTTGGGCTAATTGTAAGAGTTTTTCTCCTCCGCCTTCGGAAGTTCTTTCCAGGAAGGAGGAAGTTTATAGTGAAAAGTGCTTTGGCACCGTAGCTCATGGGAGAGCTCACCCCCGTGGAGTAGGAATCCTTATTCCGAACCACATTACATCCTGTGTCTTTGTTTGTTGCTTGTGTTGGTGTGCATTTCTTTTCTTCACATTTCATTTTACTATTGCGGTCGGAGAGAACCCCCCTAAGCTTCCCTCGTGCTCCCCTGCGTTGAAAGGAAGCCAGTGAACCCTTTCTTCCCCGTTACCGCATTAGTTGGCACCGTCTATGGGAAACATCTGAGTAAGACGTAGAGATGCAGCCAGAGGAGATACAACACCCGGTAGCCTCCACTGCGGAGGAAAACTCCATCACGATACTACCATCACAACTAAGAGCCATTGTGGACATCGCCGTGGCTGAGGCCCTTGCCAAAGAAAGGAGAAGGATGGGGTACCTTCATCCTCATTCTGGTGAACCTTCCTCTCATGGACCATCACCAGAGATGCCCCCTGCACCTTGTACAACCACCAACGTTGAAGAATTACCTACAGAGGGGCTAGGGGGACGAGTACATCAGACTACTATGCCACTAACCCAGAATCAACGAGAAGAGCAAGGCGAAAGCCGGTCGACTAGGGCTCCAGAGATTTACGAGCCCAGTCCTTTCACCATGAACATCCTTTCTAAAGTCCCACCGTCATACTTCAAAAATCCCCAAGTAGACAAGTAAAATGGCACGATGGATCCTGAGGATCATCTATCACAGTTCGTAGGAGCCGCCTCGCTTCATTGCTACACCGACGCCCTCAAGTGCCGGGTCTTCGACACTACCTTAACCGACTCAGCGTAAAAATGGTTTAACACCCTGCCTCCGGGGTCTATCACTTGTTTTGCTAATTTTCAGAGGATGTTCCACCAAGAGTTTGCCTGTTGCAAGGCGTACAAGCATGACGCTTCCATCCTACTGCACATTACGCAGGCCCTCAGAGTCACTTAGAGGGTATCTTCATCGGTTCACTTCCACCGCCAGATGTATCCCCTCAGCAAGGTCAGATGCTTTCAGAGTGGCCATTCCACATGGGCTAAGGGAGGGTCCTTTCCTTAGCTCACTTTTGAGAAAGCCCACGACCAGCTACGAGGAGCTGTTGAGTCGTATGGAGAAGTATATCAATGAGGAAGAAGGGATGAAAGTCCGGAGAGCCGAACAAACTTTTGCAATGGTCCCTATGGAAAGAAACCGCCCCGCCGCCCCTCGAGCACCTCCCAGACAAGAATATGTATGACCCCTTCTACCGAAGGCTCCTAGGCCTTGATTATTGATACAGGGCGCTCGCCCCCCTCCTCTATTGCAGATCATGGCCGCCGATGCGGTCCCTCCCCCAAGGACTTGGAAGGAGCAGGAGATGGAGTTCTATGACCAGCAAGGTCTTCTACAGCGGCCAATGGGGTATAGGGGAGTTCCTCGCAACCCTCCCACCCTGTTATTTTGGCAGCATCACATGGAATACGGCCACACCAGTGGCTGATGTTTCAAATTGCAAGAAGAATTAGAGCGCATCCCAACCGCTTATCCACAGGTGCGACCTTAGACAGGAGGACCGGCATGGTGCGACTAATGACCCAACGCGGCTCGTTCGGGGCCCTATAATCAACGATCGCAGGTTACTTTCCCTCCGGACCCTCAGACTCCAGTCCAGGAGGGTATCTCACAAGGTGGCCCATCAGGTGAGGGTCCATCATCTGGTCTGAATGACGTCCCCACATGGGGGGTTATTTACGTTATCGCAGAAGGACCCACTGATGGGGATTCCAACTGGGAACGAAAATCATACGACCATCTCATGGAGAGCTTGACTATAGTTACTGATTAGGCTATTCAGACCGCACCGCCAGTTTCATTCGGGCCGAAAGATCTCCGAGGCATTCTGTTGCCTCACATGAATGCTTTGGTGATCCGTATTTCCCTGGCCAACTATGAAGTGGCCCGGGTACTAGTTGATTCGGGGAGTTCTGTCAACATCCTCTTCTAGGAGGCCTTCAGACAGATGCAGCTAGGAAATGCTCAGCTAGAAGATGTGGCCACACCTCTCTTCGGGTTTGCAGGACATGTGGTCCATCCCACAGGGCAGATCTCATTGCCCCTGACTCTGGCCACAAAGCCCAGCCAAAAAATCAACATAGTTCCTTTTCTTATCATGGATGCTCCATCCACCTATAATGCAATTCTGGGTTGTCCCTTCCTTTCCATTTTTCAGGCGGTGGCTTCTCCTTACCACCAAAAGGTGAAATTTCTAGTCTGGCAGCTGATTGAAGAGGTTAGAGGTGAGCAGAAGGCTGCAAGGAGCTGCTACGTGCAAACGGTCAGGGATGACCAAAAGAAGGCCCGAACCGATGACCTCAAAGGAAAAGCCATCGTGATTTCTGACGTATACGTGCTAGAGGAATTCCCTCTCAAAGCGGAGAAAATAGAGGAAGGAGAGCTGGTAGAGATAGCTCCTAATAAGGCCAATTGGGTAGCATAGCAACTAGAGGCCAAAGAGGAGCTGGTGGCCTGCCTAAAGAAAAATGAAGATATTTTCTCCGGGGATGTGCATGATCTTACGAGAATCGACCCTCGCGTTGCTGAACATCACCTCAACATTACTAGAGGAGTCCGACTCATCCAATAGAAGCGGCGACATTTCGGACCCAAAAAAGATAAAGTGATAGCTGAAGAAGTAGATAAATTGTTGAAAGCGGGTCATGTGAAAGAAATTCAATTCCCCGAGTGGGTCTCTAATGTTGTCTTGGTCCCTAAGCCTTCGAGGCAATGGAGGATGTGTATTGACTTCCGTGATTTAAATAAAGCATGCCCTAAAGACTACTACCCCTTGCCTCGTATTGATCAGTTGGTGGACTCTACGGTGGGATATGAAGTAGTGTCTTTAATGGGTGCTTACTAGGGATACCACTAGATACCGCTGGCTAAGGAAGATCAGAAGAGGGTTAGCTTTGTAACATCAGGAGGGTTATATGCCTATGTGGTAATGCCCTTCGGCCTAAAAGATGCCTATGTGGTAATGCCCTTTGGCCTAAAATCTTTGCGGAACAAAAAGGAAGAAATGTGGAAGTTTATGTTGATGACATTCTGGCCAAATCAAAAATCACTCGGGATATGGTTAATGATCTAGAGGAAACTTTCGCTACCTTGAGGCGATATAACATGAAACTGAACCCTAAAAAATGTTTATTCGGGGTGAAGAGTAGGAAATTTTTAGGATATATAGTAACTAAGAAGGGACTGCAGGCTAATCCGGAGAAGGTGCAAACATTATGCAATATGAAGTCACCTACTAATTTGCGAGAGACTCAAAAGCTAGTAGGGAGAATTGTTTCCTTGTACCGATTTATAGCCAGATCAGTGGACAAGGGGCTACCTTTCTTCAGGATTTTATGCAAGGCTACTAAATTTTAGTGGGATGATCAATGCGAGCAAGCTTTCCAAGAGCTGAAGAAGTATTTAGCTGGACTTCCACTATTATCCAAGCCAGTGGCAGGAGAGCCCTTGTGGATGTACTTAGCTATTTCAGAAGAAGCCATTAGTTCAGTCTTGTTAAAGCAAGAAGGTTCTCAGCAACTTGAAGGTTTTGCGAAATTGAAGCTCTGATACCACTTGAAGGTAAGGGAACTTCGCTTCCCACTTCAACTCGGTTGCTTGTTCATGGCGATATCTTCGTCATCCCTGAATTAAAAAATTAATCCTAGATAAAAGGGATTACCCAAGCAACCGTTTCATCGTTGTGCTATTCGATTAGAGCGGTCACTTGAACAAACTTGTTGTTCAAGCAACCAACCTCTATTCTACGATTAGCCGCGGAATAAACGATGTATGGATCGCCGGTTTTTTCATTTGTATTCGAGATCCAAGTAAATTTAGCCACATAACAAAACATACAACATGCATATAATTTAAAATAATTATAGACATAATACAAAAGAATATAAACAACCATTATACCTCTCGATCTTCTATTGTATGTCCTTCCTCCTTTTGGACGTCGTGTGGGCGACGATCTTCCAAAAGTCGAAGCCTCCTAGATCACTAGCTTCCCTTCCTTGCCCGCTCCGAACAAAAGGAAGACACACCCTCCCTTCTTCTCCTATCTAGTGTCGACCAACAATCCTCCAAGAATTGTTGTCGCCGGCCAAGGAGAGGGAGAGGAAGAAGTGGGCGCCGGCCAACAAGAGGAGTTCTTGTTGTCGCCGGCCAAGAAAAAATAGGAGAAGGCACCGACAATGAATATGGAGAAGATGAGGGTGGTGCCGGCCAAGGAGAACCAAGAGACAAACCCTAATCTCCCATTAGCCGCCGACCATGAAGAAGCCCTCCTTAGGTTTTCTGCCCAAGAGAAGCCAAACCCTAATCTTCTTATGTTGCCACCCACTCCTAAACCCTAATCACCCATTGGATGTTCTTGCCGCCCAAGCCTCTTCCTTATTTATAGAGTTAGGCTTAAGCCTCATTTCAATCTCCACCGTCGAATCTAGGGATTTAATCTCAACTATCGGTTCTAGAGAATTAATCTCAACCGTCGGATCTAGAGATTTAATCTCCACCATCGGATCCAGAGTTTTAATCTCCACCATTGGATCTAAGTTTCATGAGGGTTTTAATAGGATACAATAGGGACCATGAGGAGTAGTTGGATCTTGGCCACCCAATGGATCAAGACCACATAAAGTCCGATCCATTAATGATAATCCATTCCACTAGAGGATTATCATTGATCTACCTCACCAACCCCCATAAGTTAATATAGGCTCCATATATTATTAATACATTTATCTCCCCGTGTTTAAGATCTCGAATGTCCGTCGATTAATTAATTTACTGACAATTAATTAATCAACATCTAACTCCATGAGTAGTACCACTCAACCTTATCATCATGCCGGATCAAGTCCACCTGTAGAGTTTACATGATGAACCTTATGAGCTCATCAAGTGGATATCATCATCCTAATATATAGGACACGATTTCCTTCTATAATCAATGGCACACCATATAAATAATATCATTTCCCAACTTACCGAGCCTATCGATTTACTCTATAAATCTCGCCCATTGGTAAATCAAAAAATGAATATTAAGTATATGTGTCCATTATTATATCAGGATTAAGAGCATGTACAACATAATATCTGAGGTCCGATTTGATTATATAGTCAGCAATAAATTGAATCACCTCTAAGTCGGTCCTGCTCAATACACACAAAGTGCACTAGTGTAATTCTATGGTTAAGACAAACCAATACCAAATCACACTACAACCATACCAATGGTTTGTCCAAAACCATCTCGGTTGTGAGCCTTTACTTATACTTTACAAGGAACTGATAACATGATCTCCCGTGTGACACTACACACCATGTTATCTACAATGTAATGCATTAGACAATATGCATAACCATAAATATGCAAACAATGATCATGTGATTCTTATTTCAAAAATAAAGATATTCATATAAAAGATGACTTTTCAGTATACATCGCAACACACCAGCCTATCTATTATACCATCCATATCCTGAAGGGGGATGAATCCCATTACATTGAGATGGAGAAGTTGGCATATATTCTAGTCTTGACAGCCCGCAAGTTAAGGCCATACATCCTAGCTCATCCGATTAATGTCCTAACTCACAGTGAATTAGGCAAGGTGGTTACTAAGTCTAATTCTTCTAGGAGATTGGCTAAATGGGCAGTAGAACTAAGCGAGTATGACATCCATTATCAACCCTGAATCGTCATCAAGGCTCAGGCACTCGTGGATTTTCTAGCAGAGGTACCTGTCGGTTCAAAAGATGGCTCGTCGGAAAAAGAAGAGGGGTCGGAAGCATGGAATGTATTTGTGGGCGGCTCTTCTGGATCTGCAGGCAGCGGGGTGGGAGTCCTACTAATGTCCCCGGAGAAAGAGGAAACTTGCATAGTCATACGACTAGGATATCGGACGTCCAACAATGAAGCAGAATATGAAGCCATTTTAGCCGGGTTGCAAGCCGCCCGAGCCGTAGGAGCAACCTTCATTATAATCCATTCGGATTTCCAGTTGGCAGTATCACAACTTCAAGGCTCTTTCACGGTTCAGGAAGAAAGATTACAAAAATATTTGAAGGCTTTCGAGAAAGAAAAGGCTCATTTTCACCAAGTTCTCTTAAAACATATTCCGAGGGAGAACAATGGAAAGGCGGATGAGTTGGCTTGGTTGGCTAGAGCGATGGAAGGGGTGAAGCAGCTTGAAATAGTATGTGTGGAAGTCCCTACTTCTCTGGTGATATACAATGTGGAGGGGACAGTACCTGAACCAGATCCGATGCCTGATTGGAGGACTGACATTATAACATATCTACAGCAAGGAAAGGTCCCGGAAGAATGAGGGGCGACATCTGTTTTAATGAACAAAGAAAAATGATTCACCATCTTGAACGGAGATTGTACAAGATGTCTTTTGAACGACCCCTGTTGAAGTGTTTGGGAAAGGAAGATGCTGAATGGGTACTCCGGGAAATCCATGAAGGTTGCTGCAACAATCATTTTGGAGGGAGAGCCTTGGTGAGGAAAGTCTTGTTAGCTGGATACTTTTGGGCCACCCTCCAACAAGATGCAGCTCATATAGTGCAAATTTGCTCGACCTGTCAGAAGCATAACAACCGGTCTAAACGACCGACTGAATTAATGAAAGTTGTTGTTTCTTCATGCCCTTTCGATCAGTGGGGAATGGATATAGTGGGTCCCATGCCTGTGGCACCTTTACAGAAAAAATTCTTATTGGTGGCTATGGATTACTTCTTCAAGTGGGTGGAAGCAGAGCCCCTTGCCAAAATCACTGAGAATGCTGTGATACAATTCCTATGGAAGAATATTATTTGTCGGTATGGTATTCCCCGGAGGTTAGTTAGTGACAATGGGCGGCAGTTCCAGGGCAAGAATATCAAGGAATCGTGCAAAAGTCTTAATATCCAGCAAGCTTTTACTTCGGTAGCTCATCCTCAAGCTAACGGGCAGGTCAAAGTAACTAATAGAATCCTTATCCAAGGGTTGAAGACTAAATTGGGGGCTCAGAAAGGAAACTGGGTGGAGGAATTGCCAAGGATCTTGTGGGCCTACCGAACCATGCCAAAAACTGCAATAGGTGAAACTCCTTTCAGCCTGGTATATGGAACGGAGGCCGTTATTCTGGTGGAGGCCCTTTTAAGTAGTGCCCGCATGGAAGTTTATGAGTCGGAGCAGAACTAAATTATTCGAAGCACTAAGCTGGAGTTGGTGGAAGAAAAAAGGGAACAGGCGTGGAGGCGAGCGGGATTTTATAAACGGAGGGTTCAACAAGCAATCAACAAAAGGGTAATGTCCTAGAGATTTCAAGAAGAGGATTTGGTTCTGCGCAAAGTTAATCCCGCTAGAGATCCTAGAAAGTTAGCTCCAAATTGAGAAGGACCCTACGAAGTAATGCGCCGCATGGCAGGATCAGCGTATTATCTGAAAGATGATCAGGGCAAGGAATTCCCTCGACCCTGGAACGCTGTACACTTGAAATATTATTATACTGTGTAAGGGAGGGTGGATGGAAAAAAGAATTAAGAAGTTTCTTGAGAAACATATTTGACAATTCACTATGTTGTTAGATGTATGGCAAACCCGAATCTGATTGATGAATCATTTATATTAACATTAAATTCTCTTTGGTGGGCTATGAAAAGAAAAGAGGGAGCTATGTCTCGAAGCAATACATCAAATTATAATCTAAAATAATCTGGAGGATAGCTTTGGAAGCCCATTTCCCAGTGTAAGGAAAGAGCAGGGTGATTCGCAGGGGGTAATCCTTGGTCAGCATACTGCCGAACCGTTTCATTAAATTCGTCCTGGAAGGTGACACACATCAAGGCTATTAACCATTCGCGTTGGTTTGGGTCATCTGGACTTCGATTATGGTGGAGCCTGCGACAATTCTCTTGATGCTCTCGGAGAGATCGGCGCATTTCTCTATAACGCCAGGATATTTCCATAATAGCATCCGCCAGGACCAAGATGTCGTCCGCTCAGGAGGTTTGGTCCTGCTGAAGGAGCCTCATCATGTCCATCATATTTTGGCATATCGAAGCTGAAATTCTCTCTATAGCCTCTGTATGGGATCTGGTGCGAACAAGCTCACTGCCCAGCCTCTAGAGGGATGTTTCTTGCCTACATATATGGGCTTGAGCATGCGCCCTAGAAGTTATTAATGAGGAGTTTTCTTGTACCTCCTTGCACAGGCGGGTGCGGAGATCCCCTATTTTATCCTCCTCTCTTTGGTGTCGAACTCGCAAGCTCGCAATGAGTTCAAAATCCTTTTGTTTTTCGTAGAGGAGCTCAGCTATTTTCTCCTTAAGGTTCACTAACTCTTGAGAACAGGAGGCTACTACATCAATTTGTTCCCGCTGAGGGTCCTGTGGAGTGGGTATCAATTCTGTGTGGGCTTGCTGTTGTGCTTATAGTGCCGCTATGGTTTCGACATCTTTCTACTATTGGCAATGAGCTTCGGTCAATTGCTCCTGACATTGTTTCAGCTGTTGTGACAAGAAATGCTCCAGATTCTGGGCAGCAGTTTGATCCTCCAGTCGCTGTTGCTCCCACTTTCAAGTCTGAGCTTGATATTGTTGGAAGGAGCAATCCACCTCTTGGTAGTTCGTTATGGCCTGGAATTTATTGATGAGGAAGGAGTTAAAAACTTGAAGGAGTCAGCAGAGCCATTGTAAGGAGCTTACCAATTCCAGAACATGCCGTAAACTTTCCATCCTGGGAGTCAATTCTTCTAGGTTCAGAATTTGAAGCCCGCGGTTGGAGGAGGAGGGGATAGATGACACTAGCAGGGGAGATTCGCTCATAAGGGGCGAAGGGAAGGTGGAAATGGTAGGCTGTGTTAAAGGTTCAGAAGGGGAAGAGATAACATGGAAGGGAAGGGAAGGTGGTACGAGGGCAGTCAAAGGGATAGAGGAGACTGCAAGTAAAGCCCTCGCTAAGAGACTTGAAGAAATTGGAGAAGAAAGAGGGGAGACAGACGTAAGTGGAGGAAGACCAGATGTTGCTTGTTGTTGGACAGGGGCGGAAGAATCCGATAGGAAGTAATGGGGCGGGCGAGGAGTTTGGTGAGGAAGATATGGAGAACACCGGGATGGAAATCTCTTCGCTGGAAAGGGGGAAGATAGGAGGATCCTAGTTTATATCCAAAGGAGGGAAATGCCTCCCAGGTTATAAGCATCGGGGGAAAGTGACGATGGGGGAATCTCAACTACCATAGGTTCAGGTGCAGGAGAATGCTCTGGGGAAAGAGAAGGAGAGGATGCAAGGACGTCTGCTGCCGACAGGCGTTGGCGCGCCACTTCTTTGTACTCAGTTTCAGGTTGCAATAAGGGAGGGGCGACTTACGAATGCCCAAGACAGAAGGGGAAAAGACGAGCGAGTTAGGGTTTACGAGCGGTGTTGGAGATGATGATAGACCAACTACCATGATCTCATCTGAAATGGGAGAGATGGGGGTTTCAGAGGAACGAAGAGGATAAGGGAGAGCCGAGATAGATGTGGTGGAGATGGACGAAGGTACGGGAGGAGGCAAAGATGAAGGCACCGCTAGTTGTTGACCCTCATCCCGCCTGGATTGTTGGTAGCGTTTCACCATTTCTCATTAAAAAAAGGAATACATCCTGCTTGTTGGGGAAAGAAAAGAAGTACAAGAGTTAGTGGCTGGGACGCCGAAGGATGGTGGTGGAAGGAAGAAAGGATAAAGAAGCAGTAGAAGATGGAAAGGAAAATAGAGAAGATGAAAATGGAGTAGAGGAAAGATGAAGCGTCTTATATAGAAGGGGTATTGAATGGGCTTGCAATGTCAATTGGGCTACTAAGTTGTAAAATGGGCCCCTGGAGAAAGGGGAAATGATGATTTATTTCTCTGATTGCCCGCTATCTGTTAAATCCCTCCTCTTCATATGATAAAAAGAACGAGGATATCCAACTTCAAGATGAGTGAAGAAATAATGGCAGTATGAGGACAGATCCTTGGGTCAAGTTATTATATTTTTTATGGGGCTTGGCATTGGTCGCAGTTATTTTATCCCCGTGTGGTGGTGGAATGGAAGAACTGAGCATGCTTCAGTTATCTTTTATTTTATCCCCATGCGGTGGTGGAACGGAAGAACTGAGCATCCCTCAGTTATATATTATTTTATCCCCGTGCAGTGGTGGAACGGAAGAACTGAGCATTCCTCAGTTATATATTATTTTATCCTCGTGTGGTGACGGAACGGAAGAGTTGACTATCTCCTCAACTATATATTGATCCCCGTGCGGTGGTGGAATGGAAGAACTGAGCATCCCTTAGTTATATATTATTTTATCTCCGTGCGGTGGTGGAACGGAAGAGTTGAGTATCTCTTCAACTATATATTGTTTTATCCCCATGCGGTGGTGAAACGGAAGAACTGAGCATCCCTCAGTTATATATTGTTTTATCCCCGTGCGGTGGTGGAACCGAAGAACTGAGCATTCCTCAGTTATATATTATTTTATCCCCGTGTGGTGGCGGAATTGAAGAGTTGAGTATCTCCTCAACTATATATTGTTTTATCCCCGTGCGATGGTGGAACGGAAGAACTGAGCATTCCTTAGTTATATACTATTTTATCCCCATGTGGTGGCGGAACGAAAGAGTTGAGTATCTCCTCAACTATATATTGTTTTATCCCCGTGCGGTGACGGAATGGAAGAGTTGAATATTCCTTCAGCTATATATTATTTTATCCCCGTGTGGTGGCGGAACGGAAGAGTTGAGTATCTCCTCAACTATATATTGTTTTATCCCCGTGCGGTGGCGGAACGAAAGAGCAGAATATTCCTTCAGCTATATATTATTTTATCCTCGTGTGGTGGCGGAACGGAAGAGTTGAGTATCTCCTCAACTATATATTATTTTATCCCTGTGCGGTGGTGGAACGGAAGAACTGAGCATTCCTCAATTATATATTATTTTATCCTTGTGTGGTGGCGAAACGGAAGAGTTGAGTATCTCCTCAACTATATATTATTTTATCCCCGTGCAATGGTGAAATGGAAGAGCTGAATATTCCTTCAGCTATATATTATTTTATCCCCGTGTGGTGGTAGAACGGAAGAGCTGAGTATTCCCTCAGCTGCATATTGTTTTATTCTCATGCAGTGGAAGTGCATATGTAATCCTTCGGTAAGGAAAGGGTGAAGAAGTTGTAGGCTTACTTAATTTTCGTATTATCTAAGAGAAGTGTAAAATTTGGCACAGCAGAAGGAAGGCCAAAAAGGGAGGATAAACAAGGAAGGGTATAGGCGAAAGTTTACACTGAAGAAATTCATTACTCTGGAAGAGCTACATATCACAACTTCCCCAAAAGAAGAAAATAACAAAAGAAGCCCTTATTCATAGGGTGTTACAGTTCTTTATTGGGAGGTACTGAAGGAGCCTCTTTGCGTGGCTTGGGTTGGCGTAGTAGCTGCCGGAGGTAAGACTGTTGTATGAAGATGTGCTTGGATAAGTCCTTCTGGGACACTGCCAGTTGTTGGCACAGGGAGTAGTTACTGGTAGAAGCCTCTCTTAAACGTCGTTGTAGATATCCAACCTGTTCCTCCAAATGGGCGATGTAGCGCTGTTCCTCAGTCGTTTTCTCAGGAGGAAAAGAGTTGCTGCCTTGTTCAGAAGTTTGTTCCATAGAGAAGAGAGGAAAAAGAGAGGAGGAATGTTAACCAAGCGATGGTTTGGGGTCCTTATAGCGGCGAAGGAAGAAGGTGCATTGACTCGCGGAGGAGGTAAAAATAATAAATGCTAGTAAAGAAGGGGAAACGTAAAGACAGTAGGTGAGAGTTGTTAGTGCAGTAACTCCGAGAAGGATGGTCCAAATTCCATGGAAGCAGTAAGAGGAAGTATGTTCAGATAAGGTTGCAGTCTTTTCTGGTGGCAATTGTTCTACATTTACAGGAAAGCGATAAAAAAAGTCTCAGTACTCCCCTTTTTCTTTTTATTAATATTCTCGATAGCAATTACATCATTTAAGCTAATCATTATACAAGCTTTTTATGGTTATCACTAGTAGGAGGATTATCAGAGGACTCCTCCGGGGGTGAGGGGGGGGGGGGGAGGCACCAAGACGACTCTGTAGAGGTCGCCTTGAGCTGGAGGTGATGTTGGTGGAGCTTTATAAAAAGGGGGTGGATGAGTCCCCGCTAGAGGGACTGGAATGAATGCTAGGGCCGGCAGAAGCGGAGGAAGTTTAGCGGAGGCCCGAGGATCTCCTACCGTGTATTCCTACGTCAGGGGAGGATTCCAGACCCGGTTGCGGAATGAAGGGAAAGGGGGCTCGGAAGGATCTCCCTGGATTAGGAGGGGGGACAGTGGTTGATGATGGATTCGAAAACGGATGAAACGCCGAAGTTGCAGTCGATTGCGTTTCAGATTCTTTAGTGTCTTCCGTGGCCCAGTCATGTAATTCAAAAGAATCGGAGTCTGAGGAGATCTCGATGGGGTATTCCGCGGAAGCCATGAACGAGAGATGGAAGGCCGAAGACACTTGTGGTGGCAATTTATAATCAAGGAAGGAAGAACCACATTTGTCCTCGGGAAGGAGAAGAAGATAGAAGGACTAACGTTATAATGGCGTCGGCATAGGAAATCATTGAGACGTCCTTTCCGGAGCAGTCAATTAGCCTAAGAAGATCAAGAGGAAAAAGTAGATTAATTGCTGGCCGAGCCAAAATTGGTTTAGGTTAGAAGAAGATCACTCCTGGGATGTCCCGAATGGATTCCCGAGCACAGAAGGTCATCACACATTTAGTGTTAAGGAAAGCAGAGAATAGGCAATAACTCTGAAAAGAACAAAACTAAAAGGGCAGACTTAAGATCTCAGACTCATACCACTACATATATAAGGAGCGGCACAGGGCCGTGCCAATTCAAATATTCTTTGATAGCAAAGAAACAGTTAGCATGAAGACTAAATATGACAAGTTACAATTCGAAAAGTTCAAGGGGGGGCATTTAGCTAAAGCTATTTCGGGATTCAAGTAGCTGGTGTCTGTGCCAGGGGGAGGATACCCTCGTTTGGCGTTTAAAGCAGAAGAGTCATCGAAGCCCAGCATGAATAAGTCTACCCGCTTCTGAACATAACGCCCCTTCAGATCTGTCTCCTGCTCCTTCAGTTGGGACTGGCAGGCAGCAAGTTGGGCCTGACATTCGGCTAATTAGGCCACCAAGGCATCTCTTTCTATTGTTGCTGTCATGGCCCCGCTGACCCAGAGCAGATAAAGCTTCGGTATATTCTTGGCGAAGCTCTTGTTGTTGCCGGGTCACAGAAGACAGGACTTCGGGGAAGGTAGCCACCTGGGAGGAGAGTTCTTCGCACCTCTCCAAGCAGGATTTTTGGGTAGCCTCCCATGTCTGATGTTCTTGCTACAACTGATGGATGGTGGCTAAAGAATCAACAGCCTGAATATATGCATCTGCAAGTTGTCTTTTATACCCGGTCAGCTCGTGGGTAAGGAGGTCCACCTGCTAAAGTTGGCTAGACTGCAAGAATATTTGCTGCTCGAGGTCTTCATTTTTCTGTTGGAGCTCTTCCTTCTCACTCTGGACCAGGGCCAATTGGGTTATGGAATCCTCGTACCGGGTGATTAAATCGGATTCCTTTTGCTCGTTTTCGTTCAGCCGCTGTGTGAGTTTCTTCTGGTGTGCCAGGGCAACAAAATGGCGAGTCTCCACACTAGACTGGAACTAGGCTATGTGTGATGTCGTCTTATTATACGTGGCCGATACCTAAAGAAAAGGAGACAGATGTTAAGTATTGGCATTGCATGTGTACTAGAGATAAAGGAAGGGAACAATTACCTCGGCCAGAAGTTTGCCCATATGATCGCAGGGACGTTGCACACCTGATTGATTGAAGAATTTTACTTCTGATAGGTGGCGGATTTTTAGGGAGGATCCCAGCGTGGCTAATGGAGGATTCGGGACGGGAAGATCTCTCCCCTCCGAAGGGGGAGAGGGACCTATAATCCGAGAGGGAGTGGGGGAAGGATGTGGTTTGGGGGGAATAGTTACCAGGAGAGATTCAGTTGAGGAATGTGTGGGAGAGTCAAGAGGAATGGGGGATGAAATAGGAGAATGAGAAGGGAACCTTCCCCCTTGGGGGGAAGAAGATGGGGTGGCTAATGTGGTATCCCTCACCCTCGGTTTGTATATGGCTAAGCGTTGGTGTTTCTCCAGTTTGGAAAGAGATGACAGAGGAGAGGAATAGGCAGAAGAGGATGCAGGAAAGAACAAAGAACTTGTTGGTGCAATCGGCCCAGGTCACGATTGACCAGAACTCGAGTTTGACTCGAATGATGTTTTGATGTTCGACAAAAATATATGACAATGTAATTGTCAAGGTAAAGTCCAAGTCATGGGTACTTGGCATGGAAAGTCCAAGTGGAACACTTGGCATTTGGTAAAGTCCAAGTCTTGAGTACTTGGCATGGAAAGTCCAAGTGGGACACTTGGCACATGAAAAGTCCAAGCATGGGTCTTGGCAATGTAAAAGTCCAACATAGGTTGGCAAGGGAAAGTCCAAGCTTGAGTCTTGGCATGAGAAGTCCAAGGGATTTGATATTGGCTGCGTAAAGTCTAAGCGGGAGTCTTGGCAACATAAGTCCAATGGTTGGCGGCGTAAAGTCCAAGCGAAGTCTTGGCAGCGTAAGTCCAATGTGCCTTGGCGGTGTAGACACTGTTAGCATGACATAGCCGATGGAAGCACTTGAAGGCTAACGCGATGGATGAACAAGTCATGGATGACTTGGAGGGATCCGAGAGGCGTGAGGCTGATGGAGGTGGCTAGAAGGCTTAGGTCTAGGCTAAGGGTGGTCTAGCAAGTATGGGGGCACCATACTTGGGCTAAAACCTCATGTTTGGTCGGCCCGGTGCCATGTGGCGTCGACCGGACCAAATCAACTAGGGTTTGAGTGGGAAGTGGTCTAGCGATCGCCAGAGGTGGGCGATCGGTCGATGAGCTCAACGATCGTGATCGTGTGATCAGTCGACTGGTTCTCGGATTTTCGGCCACAGAATGGAGTCTCACTTGACCGCTGTGACGAGCAGTCGAGTGATGGCTCATCAGTCGACTGATGCTCATGATCAGTCGACTGATGTCCTAGCCGTTGAATTTTTCCAGCGTGGATTACACCATTGTCTCACAGCAACAGTGTGATCAGTCGACTGATGGTCCTGAGCAGTCGACTGATCGACTTTTTCCAGCACAGGTTGAAGCTATAAAAGGAGCTCGTGAAGGAGAAAAAGATAGTGATTTTCTTGAGCGAAATTGAAGGGGGAAGTTGGTGCTTTCCAGTCCTTCAAAGCTAGTTCAAGGCAATCAAAGATCAAGCAATCCAAAGCTCTTGTAAAGTGTTTTTCCTTTACTTGCATTTGTATTTCATTGTATTTGCTTGTATTTATTTGACTATTGTTGTAATCATTATTGTACGAGGTTTCTCCGCCTCCGGATTGTTCCGAGAAGGAGTGTTTATTAGTGGTTGCGTGTGCATCACTAGAGCTCGTAGAGCTCAATCCGTGGAGTAGGAACCGTGCGGTTCCGAACCACATTACATACTCGTGTTCTTGTTGTGTTGGCGTATTTTGTTATTGTATTATATCTATTTCCGCTGCGGACTAACGAAATTGTAGAGACGAACACGCGATCGAATTCCTTCTATGAATGGTCAAACGCTATTCACCCCCCTCTAGCGGCATCAAATATCCTACAATTGGTATTAGAGCCCGGGGCTCTTCTACGGACTAACTGCCGGGAGCTAAGATAAAGAAGCTAGAGGGTGAAGATGGAAGAACCATTGGGATGGGATATCAACACCCCAATTCCCTATTCCTTCTATGGACAAGAAGGATTTAGACAATGGAAGGTGAGAATTGAGGACTTCCTAATGATGAGGGATCTCGAAGAATGGTCCATTTTAATGGAAGGATATAGCTATCCAAGAGGACCAAAAGGTGGATTCCTCAAGAAAAAAAGATGGACCGAAGAACAAGTTCAAGCCTTCGAGAAAAATGAGAAGGTAACGAAGTTTTTAATTGATTTAATACCTAACAATATCTTGTGTATGTTAGGTAATTATGTAGATGCAAACGAGCTATGGAGCCAAGTGGCCAAGCTTCATGATAGCCCATCAACGGTCCAAGAGGAAGAGACCAAAGAGGCTAATGCATCATCCTCACAAGGAATTGAGGATTCGGAGGTTGATAGGGAATCAACATCCGGATCGGAAAAGGTGGAGGAAGTGGAAGAAGCATCCACCTCAAGGATTGAGGGGGAGGAGAGAACTTCCACATCGAAACATCAAGAAGAAGTTTCGACATCCGGTCAAGATGAAGAAGCCCAAAGTCCAATTCCGGTCTCCATTAACCTAGGTAACTCAAACATATGTGTTAATAATAAAATGCATATAATATGCTTTGAGTGTAGGGAAACCGGGCACTATAAGAGCAAGTGCCCAAAGAAGGTTAAGAAGACTCCTCCGGCGCCTAAAAGTCAACAAAAGTCAAAGGATGCCGGTTCCCCATCATCTAAAGACAAGGAGCATATCATTTGCTTCAAATGTCGGCAACCGAGACATTACCGAAATCAATGTCCTAGGGGGAGCAAGAAGATCCAAGAAGGAGTATCACAAGTAGGGGGAGCTACTAAGGCAAACCCTAAGGTATATTTTCATAATGCTCATTCCTTAAATTCTAAGCAAAAGCATGCTAGAATTAATTCAAATAACTTTGCTATTACTCATGAATCGAAGCATGCTAGGAATGATAACTCTAGATCTATTTCAAAGAAGGAGAAATTTGGGACTAATGTCCCTAGAAATGTCATTCCTAAGAAAGTAATTAAGAAAATCGAAAACCATTTAGGTATCAATTCCAATAAGGGTAAACATATGTCTAAGGTAAATGGTAATGCCCAAAAACCTAATCAAAAATCATTTGGGCAATTAGAATTAGAGAACCAAGCCTTAAGGTCAAGGCTTGAAAAACTAGAAAAGACCCTAAATAAGCTACAAAATCAATTTCAAGGGTGTAACGGTCAAAGTCAAGGGTCAAGATCTCAAAGTCAACATCTAGGACCCAAAAGACAAAAGTCAACCAAGGGCAAGAAAGCTTTGGGTCACAAACCTAAGCCTAAGGTGACTTATCATTGTGTTCCATTTGACTATGGAACACAAACTAGGTATAGGAAGACCAGGGTTGCAAGGGGAGTTACCTCTAGAGTCAACCTAGATAAGACCACAATGACCAAGGCTAACAAGCCTAGGAGGGTCATTAGGAAGGTATCTAGGGAGGTTATCCCTAAGGAATACCTATTTAATTCAATGAGCTCAAATAGATTTTGGGTTCCAAAGAGCGTGATTGATTCACGTTAAATGGGTTAGAATGTGCCAACCATGATTGGATGAGTAGTTAACTCAACCATGGTGAAGGTGGCACTTTAGGTTATTTTCAAGGTTATGGTTACCTTGGAAATACATTTGAGCCTTAATCCTAAAGGATTTTAGGATGTGTCAATATATTTTTGAAAACATGAAAATCAATAAAATTGGCACAATCTAGATTTAGAGGTCATAGTGTGTAACTTTGATTGTTGGCACACTTTAGAAGTTCATGTATCAAGAGAAGTGTGTTTAAGATGTAAAAGTAACATCTAGAGTGATACTCAAGTGCCACATAACTTGATGTCTTGTACTTACCATGCTTCATATGTTTCACCATGTGTTTGCATGGAAGGAATGTCTAGGATGAATTGCATCTCACAAAACAAGTCTTTTTATCTTGATTGTGTATTTCAATACTTAGAAAGGGTGAGATGTTAGGATTTGGAAATCATTGGATGTTAATGTTTGCCAAAATGAAATAAAACATTAAAATACATTAACGAATACATGATTAAACATGATAAAATGGAATAAATTAGATGAAGAAATCGAGATTTTTTGAATTTCAGAATAGGAAATCAGATATCACGATCGACATGCTTATCGATCCGACCGATAATATCAGAGACGAGACGATGAGTCGGCTCCAGGACTCGACTGCTTGAACATCAGTCGACTGATGGGATACATCAGTCGACTGATGGTACTGTTCACCGAGGCTGAGGGTCATCAGTCGAGTGCTCGCTCATCAGTCGAGTGGTGACAACACCAGTCGACTGATGTTACTGTAGCACGTCACAGAAGACTCAGCAGTCGATTGCTGAACCGGAGCAGTCGACTGTCGGGTCGGTAAACCCGCTAATTAGCCGTGATCAGTTGACTGATGCTGCACATCAGTCGACTGGCATCCCGATTTTATAACGCCGAACTGCTAGGGTTCGATGTCTTCACGCGACGTCTCTCATTTTCTTTCTCCTCTCCGATCGCCAACCTCCTCTCCGATCACTCTTTCCGACCGTGTCAGCCGCCCAAGCCTTAGGTTTGATGGCTAAGCTTCTCTTCTCGTTTTTTCACCCATCTCACAGCCCTAGTTCACTCGTTACAACGTTTGTTTCCTTGTCTCCGATTTAGGGTTCCGGCGTCTAAGTCCTCCGGCGAACTTTTCGGCGACCCCCTCAGCAATATCCGAGCATTCCCTCGTCACACCTCCAAATGGCACCGAAGTAAAATTTTTCTTACCCAAAACCCTAATTTTCCTTTCCATTGTAATTTATTTTTATCTAATCGTGTATTGGTGTCCTTGCATGTCATATCATTACATTGCATTAATAATAGGAGAGCCCGTAGGAATGATCCACCCAAGGCTGAATCTCGATTGTACCAACCTATGTTGGTTAGGTACATCGATAGGGACTTTTTTCATCGCTATTGTAGTGATGTCATGGACTTATTTGCATACTATCATCTCATGAAAATTGTCTTATGCACACATCCCATTAACGATGACCTCTTTAAGGAGTTTTATCAGAACCTAAAGAAGGTAGACGATGGCCCTACCTACACTACTCGCGTTGCAAAACGTGATTTAGAGTTCACTTCTGTGATACTGCAGGAGTTTCTCAAGTGTAAGCCCTCGGATGACACCTTCATTTTTTACCCAACTTTTGATGCTCCTTTACCCGAGCCATTTGACCATATTTCCTTGGACTCTATGCATGAGCATATTTTTGGTCATCCTCGTCCACCAGCCCAGAATTTATTTCCTATTACTGAGTTATCTGCACCTGACAATGTACTCTACAAGGTCATTGTTGGGTGCTTTCTTCCGATCATCACTCGGGGTCTGGCCAAGATTCGGCCTCCCCATCTCTTTCTACTCTACGCCATGCGTAATAGATTAGACATTAACATTGCATTAAATATGTTTCATTGCATAGTGCATTTCATTTCCCCTGTACAAGGGAAAGTGCATATGCCATATGGTCACATTATCACAGCATGGCTAGAGTCAGTAGGCATCAACATTCACAGGGGTTCTCTGAGAGCGCTCTCTGAGGTGTACGACTGCATATCGATTCGCAACTTCTCGTTAGCGAAGCTGCGGATGGGGCCTGGACAGATGGAGTTGGCGCCTCGACCACCACCCAGGGCACGCAGAGAGCCTCCTCTGGTACCCAGAGAGGCGGCAGAGGACTATGAGGGTGCAGACGCCGCTGATGAGGAGGGTCAGCTGCCAGCAGATGCATCAGCGGCGGGTCCATCAGATCGTCTTGGCCAGCTGGAGTCCAGATTCCAGGACTATCAGCAGACGGTCGACTCTAGACTGTCAGAGCTCTTAGTAGGGCAAGCATCCATGGGCGCATGTCTTGGTCGGATGGAGGAGAGATACATGCAGATTGTAGAGTCCCAGAGCCGTATTGAGCAGCGTCAGCTCGATATGTATGAGATGATGTGGGCTTGGACTTTGAGCCAACAGCCTCCTCCACCGCCACCTCCTGCAGACGACTAGATCTAGAAGATGTTAGGATTATCTTTTGTTTCTTAGTTTTGTAGTGAGATTGAGTATATCAAATCTCCATTTTGAATGTAAAAACTGAAATCCTTTTAAATTGAATGAAATTTCTATTTGTGAAAATCATGTGTGCTTGAGTGTGTATTTGTATTAATGTATTGGTTTATGAAAATTGCTATATCATGACATGACATGGAATTTCATCTTATTATATAACATGTCATGTCATTGGTTGTGATTACTTTAAATGTCATGTGTTTTTAAATTTCATCATATGCCATGACATCATGATCATTGGTCATGTTTTTATTTTGCTATCACTATGCCATGATCATTTCATGCATTAATTTGATTGAACATTGATTTAAGGAAAATGGCATGACTTGAAGTCTCATTTATAAGGGAATCAAGTAGGGTTGCCTAGGAAATGCATGAAACCCTAGATAAAATGAATCAAAACCCACATCTCACATCACATTGACATGTATGTGTATTTATACACCCTAGATACATGTGAGATGCTAGGATAATAAGTTAGGTTCAAGGTGCATAGGTAGTGCATCTAGATGAACTCAAACTTATTTTAATTATCACCAAGAATCATAAGGAAAGCTGATATACAAGTTATGTATATTTAGCCAATAAACCATGGTTCAAAATAGGTTTTCAAAAATATTTTAAAATCATTTTAGAAAACCTTGGTGAAATCTATCTTTTGATAACCATCATCATTGTAAAAGTTGATACAAAGTGGATCAAAAACTTTAAAGTTTTAATAGTTTTTGAACTTTGTACCAATCTCCTATTTCAATGGTAAAAATATTTTTCCAAAATTTTTTACTGATTGTATGTGTGATAAGTAATATACATATCAAGTTTCGTGATCTTTTGATTTACGTAGAATTACTTATAAATTTCCAAAAGTCGAGTCTGATTTCTGAAAATCAGGTTTTTAGTTATCAGTCGACTGCCTCTATAGTGCTGATCTGATGGGCGCGTTGGACTCATCGTAGCAGTATCACTCATTGTTGCTGTCGTCGGTGATCGATGGACACATCAGTCGACTGGTAGCTGACAGAGTCGACTGATAGCCTGATTTCGAGGTAACCAAAGTTGTTTAACCCGATTTCAGCTACGGTTAAGGTCCCTAACCACTCCTAACCCTAGGATATGCTTTGGGAAGCATGATGAAGGGTGAAAATCCATTGGATATGGATTAGGAGAGGTGTTTAGGGTTTGTATCAATTTTAAGGTGTTGGGAAGTTCAATGTTGAATTTCTAACCTTAATTTTGATGGTTTAGAGTTCCTATTGGCTTAGGGACTTCCCAACGACATTGTTGGTGCAATGGTCAAGGGGGAGCAAGCCTTTAGGGGGAGGTATCCATCTTGGAGTGATGGATGTGTTTTTCTTTCTTCTTGAAGGGGAAAATGTTATCAATTGGGAAAATTGATGGATTTTTAGAAACCCAATTTGGAAATTGGGAGAGTGTATAGGATTGCCTCTCTTGAGTGATATGAGACTTATCACTAAAAAGATGGTAGGCATCCTAGGTATTTTTAAACCAAGGTGGAGATTGTAAGATCTCATTGGGCCATGAGACATTGACCTCCTTGGAGAGATAACTTTTTGATGTATGTCAAAAAGGGGGAGAATATGTTTGGGAAAATATTTAGGATTACCAATTTGGAATAATTGGTAAGAGACTTGAGTTAGCGGTCTAACTCAAATGGTTTGGTTTTTGTCAAACATCAAAAAGGGGGAGATTATTGGTGCAATCGGCCCAGGTCACGATTGACCAGGACTCGAGTTTGACTCGAATGATGTTTTGATGTTCGACAAAAATATATGACAATGTAATTGTCAAGGTAAAGTCCAAGTCATGGGTACTTGGCATGGAAAGTCCAAGTGGAACACTTGGCATTTGGTAAAGTCCAAGTCTTGAGTACTTGGCATGGAAAGTCCAAGTGGGACACTTGGCACATGAAAAGTCCAAGCATGGGTCTTGGCAATGTAAAAGTCCAACATAGGTTGGAAAGGGAAAGTCCAAGCTTGAGTCTTGGCATGAGAAGTCCAAGGGGTTTGATATTGGCTGCGTAAAGACCAAGCGGGAGTCTTGGCAGCATAAGTCCAATGGTTGGCGGCGTAAAGTCCAAGCGGAGTCTTGGCGGCGTAAGTCCAATGTGCCTTGGCGGTGTAGACACCGTTAGCATGACATAGCCGATGGAAGCACCTGAAGGCTAACGCGATGGATGAACAAGTCATGGATGACTTGGAGGGATCCGAGAGGCGTGAGGCTGATGGAGGTGGCTAGAAGGCTTAGGTCTAGGCTAAGGGTGGTCTAGCAAGTATGGGGGCACCATACTTGGGCTAAAACCTCATGTTTGAGGTGTGCCAGTCGACTGGTGCCATGTGGCAGTCGACTGGACCGAGTCAACTAGGGTTTGACTGCGGGAAGTGGTCTAGCAGTCGACTGCCAGAGGTGGGCAGTCGACTGATGGCTCGAGCAGTCGACTGATCGTGTGATCAGTCGACTGGTGCTCGGATTTTTGGCCACAGAATGGAGTCTCACTCGACCGCTGCGACGAGCAGTCGAGTGATGGCTCATCAGTCGACTGATGCTCATGATCAGTCGACTGATGTCCTAGCCGTTGGATTTTTCCAGCGTGGATTACACCATTGTCTCAGAGCAACAGTGTGATCAGTCAACTGATGGTCTCGAGCAGTCGATGTTGGATCGAGAAGCGTCGCTAGAGGGGGGGGGTGAATAGCGATCGTAAATCTTTTCTTTTTCGTTCATTCGATACGCAAAGTAAGCACAGCGGAAAATAAATGAACACATTTATTTTACTTGGTTCACAACCCAGCGGTTGCTACTCCAAGGCCCTATTGGTCCTAGACCGCGTACGGAGGGCAAAGCACTATAACGTCTCCTCCTCGTTGGAGGTAGGAGACAACGATCACAAAACCGAATATATGAGGATTAGGCAACAAGCCTACTTCACCTCGTTATGAAGAAAAATAAAGAATACAATATCAAAAATATTACTTGATTCTGTTCCCGACGAAGAAGATCGAAACTTGATGTCGCGTCGGCGTTATGACGATGTTGGAGTGTTGGCGTTGTAGGAGCACTTGATGAATAAACTTGATGTGATTTGGAGATGGAATCCTCCCCTCCTTTTATAGACTTTGGCCTCTGAATTTGTCTCCTCTTATTTCGGAACGGATCATGAAGTTGTCCAAATTTTATCGCGAAGTGGCCGCGTCAAACGTTATCCGTTTTGACCTAGCGCAAAAACTGAATCGTGACCATCAGTAGACTGATGCCTCCCATCGATTGGTGATGGGCATCGATCGCTTCCATTTTCCAAAGAATGATCGCCAGCTTGGCCACTTCCCTGCAATAAGAGGTTAGCTCGGAAAATGATAAATACGACGGTTTCTAACCGTCCGATCTCGACCTAGACCTTCCACAGGAAGTCTTAGTCGGATCGCCGCCTACGGTCATCCCCATAAAGAGGACACGACCTTACAATCTCTCACTCACACGAGCTTACCTCGATAGTAGCTCTCGCTTTCGGCCTTCCACTCGATTCCTTCGGCTCCCTCCGAAGTCACTCGAGTGTTGCCCGACCACCGCGGCTTCCTCCGGGTGTCGCTAGCCTTCAGCTCTAGCTTTAACACTTTTCTGCACACTTGATTTAGCTCGTGAGATAACAATGTAGACTTAACTTTGTGTCTTTGCCATAATCAAAACACATGTTCGATTATCTAGTGCCCCTGCACCAACAATCTCCCCCTTTTTGATCTATGGCAAACCAACACAAAGTTAAGGAAAATTAAAGCATAAAACAAGTATAGTAAATGATGAATGTCATTTTCAAAAACTCCCCCTTAACCAAAACTCTCCCTTAACCTTAGGTGAGTTTTGAATAATTCAAAATTAAATAAATTAAATTTTGTGTTACTCCCCCTTAACTTTCGCTCTTCTCCCCCTTTTGCCATAAATCAAAACAAATGTTGGGGTTTTTATGTAAAATTAAAGTTTGGTATATAAAATAGGGGCTTAAAAACAATATGATATATGCATGCATCAAGATAAATCAACTATAAGTCCAAGCATGCGTCTAGCAGTAATTAGATAGATTGGTTCGAGGTGTGTCCCTCTGCACCAATAATCTAAATGTTTATAATATAACCCTTAAGGTTAGTTTGCTCTCCCCCTTAGTCAAATATATGAAGTATAAGAGATGTAGGAGGCGCTAAACTTTGGTCTAAGAGTTGTTAAATACAATAGTTGAGAAAATAAGTAGTATTTTGAAGAGGTTATATTTCAATTATCCTTAACATCTCACCCATTCTATGTGTCTCAGAATTTGTTCACCTTACATGTTTTGTGAGATGATTTTAAATTGATTAAAGATAGTCAACCTTGTGTTAGATTCAGATTTAACCTTTAGATCGTTAAGTAACTTTTCGAGAAACTGGCTTCTAGGTCGTGGCGAGGCACAGGGGCTTTCTTTGATCGGAACAACGACCACTTCCTTAGACAAAGCCAAATTCAAGAAAATATCACTTAAGTCACTTAGGGTTACTTCCTGGTCTAACTAGTTTAGGATACGGCGAGGTAGCTTCAGCTAGTTCCACTCTGGCAAGTGCACCAAGCTAGATACGCCTTATCTAACCTGAATACACGAGACTTTGTTTCCCTAACGTACTATCATCTCGCCGCGTCCTGATACTATGTTGTCAAGAGTTGACTAACTATTTTTCCTATCTAACCATTCTAAAAATTAAAGAAAAATATTCAATGATTTTGCTCAATACTCGGGTATACTATTTTACTGTTAGCTCCCCCTGGACCATTGAACCAATATGGCCTATTCAAATAATGAACTTGATCCTGAGGAATCCAATACTTATTAGTCCTTATATGTGAGTTCAATAAAACCTTTGGGACCCATGCTTGGACTCTTTGATGACTACGATTTACGATAGACATATAAGACCTATTCGTAGTCTTTGACTTAAATCCGAGTCCGGCTTTGTTGTACATGGCTCTTTGGGTTCCAAGTAGTCGATTAAGGTTCTTAGATCCCAATGTGAACCTTTCCAACCTACCCTCAACCTCTTGAACTCGGTCTTTCAAAAGAGAATTCTCCTCCTCAAGTTTTTAAATTTGGGTTGAGTTTCCCTCTTGAACTTAACTAGTTGAAGAGGTTAGAGTAGCCTCTTGCTTGAGGGTTTCAACCTCCTCAAGTAATGACTCAACCCTAGACTCGAACTTAGTCAATTTCCTAGTAAGCATTTTAATTGTAATGTAAAGTGTACTAATTAAGGAGCGATTAACCTTGACTTTCCCTTTTGGTCCGGCTTTGAGTTTTCTCTCGAAATAATCTTCGGGGTCGGAGTCGGAGTTGTAGTTGGACTCGGCTTCGGATTCTGACTCGGACTCCTCCGTTCTTGCCATGTAAGCTATGTCTTCTCTGTTGTCCCAAGTTGCATGGAAGGCTTTCCTTGCTCCCTTTTTCTTTTGGCTCTCATTCTTCAATTTCCTTCTTTCTTGTCGAACTATTCTCCGCACAATGTTGACTATTATGACCTCCTCTTTTGATTCGGATTCGTCTTGGGTTCGAGTTCATCTACTTGATTAGTAGGTGGCTTCCTTCTTTGTCCTGCAAGTAGAGCAATACCTCTCTCGGCCCGGACCACGTTAGTTTGCTCATGAAGTTCAAACTCGGAAAATAATTCGTCTAACCTAAGCTTCGAAAGGTCCTTAGAGACCTTGTAGACATCGACCATGGATGCCCACAAGGTAGTCCTAGGGAAAGCATTTAAAGCGTACCTTATAAGGTCCCGGTTCTCTATGGCTTGCCCGATCGAATGAAGACCGTTGACGATATCTTGGATCCGCGCATGTAGTTGGGTGGCAGTCTCATGATCCTGCATCTTTAGATTGTACAGTTTATTTAAAAGTAAATCTCTTTTACATACCTTAACATCGGTCGTCCCTTCGTGTAAATCAATCAATTTGTTCCAGAGGTCTTTGGCGCTAATGAATGGGCCGATGCGGTTGAGTTCCTCCTTGGACAAGCCGCATTGCAATATTTGGGTTGCTCTTGCATCGACTTCGATTTGCCTCTTGGTTGCATTTGTCCACTTGTTGAAATCCAAGGCCTCTCCTTGATCATTGGTGGGTAGAGCAAAGCCAGTTTGGATTATTATCCAAGTCTTGACTTGTGTTTTTAGAAAACACTCCATCCGACCTTTCCAATAACGGAAATCATTTCCGTTAAAGAACGGAGGTCGGGTGGTGCTATACCCCTCAATGTGAGCCATTAAATATCTTGCAAAATACGAATAAAAACCAAAGAGAATTCCAAGACTTGGTCTTGGATTAGTAGTTCGGGAAATAATAGGAAATAAACAGAAATAAATAAGGAGAATAAAAAACTAACAAAAACTTGAAACTTACGACCTTCGATGTCCCCGAAAGGGTACTAAACGTTGGATTTTGGGGCTGGAAACAGCTTGTTACGAGGGTAAACCCTAAAAAGAAATGTAGATCTTTCTGAGATCTTCGATTTGGTACGTAGATCCTTATGTGAGTCCACTTGTGCGAAAAGTTATGGCCGTTTTACCATCGGCTACTCCAAGAGAGAAAACTTGCAAGCACACAACCAAAAGAAACGTACCAAGACTTCGTCTTGGATTAGTAGTGCGGGAGGAAAAAGACCAAAAAAAATACGAATCGAAAAATACGAATAGAAAACCAAAACGTGCTAGGTTGGTGGTTTCACCAAATCTTAGCGCCCCCGCTCTGATACCAATTGTTGGATCGAGAAGCGTCGCTAGAGGGGGGGGTGAATAGCGATCGTAAATCTTTTCTTTTTTGTTCGTTCGATAGCAAAGTAAGCGCAGCGAAAAATAAATGAACACGTTTATTTTACTTGGTTCACAACCCAGCGGTTGCTACTCCAAGGCCCTATCGATCCTATACCGCGTACGGAGGGCAAAGCACTATAACGTCTCCTCCTCGTTGGAGGTAGGAGACAACGATCACAAAAACGAATATACGAGGATGAGGCAACAAGCCTACCTCACCTCGTTATGAAGAAAAACAAAGAATACAATATCAAAAATATTACTTGATTCTGCTGCCGACGAAGAAGATCGAAACTTGACGTCGCGTCGGTGTTATGACGATGTTGGAGCGTTGGCGTTGTAGGAGCACTTGATGAATAAACTTGATGTGATTTGGAGATGGAATCCTCCCCTCCTTTTATAGACTTTGGCCTCTGAATTTGTCTCCTCTTATTTCGGAACGGATCATGAAGTTGTCCAAATTTTATCGCTGGCGGCGTCGCCAAACGTTATCCGCTTTGACCTAGCGCAAAGTGAATCGCCGCCATCACGATCGGATGCCTCCCATCATCGATCGATGGGCATCACGATCGCTTCCATTTTCCGGTCACGCCAGCTTGGCCACTTCCCTGCAATAAGAGGTTAGCTCGAAAAATGATAAATACGACAGTTTCTAACCGTCCGATCTTGACCTAGACCTTCCACAGGAAGTCTTAGTCGGATCGCCGCCTACGGTCATCCCCGTAAAGAGGACACGACCTTACAATCTCTCACTCACACGAGCTTACTTCGATAGTAGCTCTCGCTTCCGGCCTTCCACTCGATTCCTTCGGCTCCCTCCGAAGTCACTCGAGTGTTGCCCGACCACCGCGGCTTCCTCTGGGTGTCGCTAGCCTTCAGCTCCAGCTTTAACACTTTTTTGCACACTTGATTTAGCTCGTGAGATAACAATGTAGACTTAACATTGTGTCTTTGCCATAATCAAAACACAGGTTCGATTATCTAGTGCCCCTGCACCAACAGTCGACTGATCGACTTTTTCTAGCACAGGTTGAAGCTATAAAAGGAGCTCGTGATGGAGAAAAAGATAGCGATTTTCTTGAGCAAAATTGAAGGGGGAAGTTGGTGCTTTCCAGTCTTTCAAAGCTAGTTCAAGGCAATCAAAGATCAAGCAATCCAAAGCTATTGTAAAGTGTTTTTCCTTTACTTGCATTTGTATTTCATTGTATTTGCTTGTATTTATTTGACTATTTTTGTAATCATTATTGTACGAGGTTTTTCCGCCTCCGGATTGTTCCGAGAAGGAATGTTTATTAGTGGTTGTGTGTGCATCACTAGAGCTCGTAGAGCTCGATCCATGGAGTAGGAACCGTGTGGTTCCGAACCACGTTACATACTCGTGTTCTTGTTGTGTTGGTGTATTTCGTTATTGTATTATATCTATTTCCGCTGCGCACTAACGAAATTGTAGAGACGAACACGCGATCGAATTCCTTCTACGAACGGTCAAATGCTATTCACCCCCCCTCTAGCGGCGTCAAATATCCTACAGAACTGGGGACTCCTTCCCCGACATGGTGCAACCTCTTCCGAGGTGAAGAGGGGGCAACCGCAGATTTACCTTTACCTCGCTTTGTGGAGGTCTTCTTTTTCCTAGCTGCATCAACCTCCTCGCCTTTTACAAAAGCATCCTGCATTAGGTTATCTGCGAAATCCATTGTTAAAAAAGGTAGGTTGATCTGGATAATGAGCTATATCAAATATGAATACTGTCCTACTTATGGTGGCCGGGGCAATTAGAGGAAAAGGGGATAGCCTGTAGTGACTGAGGAGAGGAGGTTTCATCAAATGGTCTGAGAAACAATGGGATTCTCTCAACACTTTGTAAACCTCAGGGAAAGGACATTGGGTCCTCATTTTGCGAAAGGGAGGTAGCTCTGGAAGATCTAACTTCTAGATATCTGAATAGAGGAGGGGCATCGAGAGTTGAGCGAAGAAATATAGTTCTTCCCATCCTTTGTGAGAAGAGGGCATGTTCACTAAGAATTGGCAGTCCGTGCGGCTGGAGAGATAGAAGAGACCCGCTTTAGAAGATTTTAGTTGGAAGAAGTAGTGAAATAGTTGGGGGGGATAAAGGGAGGTCTAGGTGTCGAAATACTATGGTAGCCCCCAATAAAATACGGAAGGAATTGGGGGTAAATTGATTTAAGGGCAGCCCGTAAAAATCTAGGATTTCTACGTAGGGAGAGGGCACAGGCAAAAACAAACCATTAATAAATTGTTCGGAAAAGAAGCTAGTCAGGCCGGGGGGAGGACGATGTGGTCGGTAAGTCTTAGTATTGAAACGACATTGTATGGAAGAGTCTATGAATTGGTTCCTAAGGTTAAAGAAATAATGCTTGCTGTCTAGTTGGGTGACGGTGTGCTCGTACCAAGGAGATGAGGGCAAGGTCCTAGGGGCCATAGGTATAGAACAAGGAAGAACACTTACTTGAAGTTTGAAGAAGGAACGTTTGCGAAAGAAGGGGCTAGGTCGCTGAAATACTGTCGGAGAAAATCGCTAGAAGGGAGAAGTGGAAAAGATTGGATTGTTAGACACGTCAAGTTATGTGTAAAAGGAAAGGACGAAGGTTTACATAGGGTTTCTATGACTTTTCGACTACCTAAGAGAAAAACAGAAGCGGGGCCCATGGGCCCATTAAGCCGCTTCGAGCATAGGGGGTAAAGCGATGGGAAAGAAGTAAATTTGAATCGACAAGGAAAGGGTGAGTTAGAGGCTTCATACATTTAGAAAGTCAAGCTTATGACTTCGCTTGACTATTTTTGGGGGTTGGCTAATGATACTGCTGTTATCTCTTTTCTGTGAATAAGATAAAAATATCCGCATGGGGCCTTCTCCGAACCAAGTAATCGTTGGCAGGGAATCGGGAAGAATGCCTCAGCACGCCATCAGGGCAATTGGAACAGAAGGATAGTTTAAAGTAGTTGGCACGGCAGAGCTATCGTGAAGATCATTTCGGTACGGGGAGGACAAGAATCGGCTCAGTCTAGCAGGCCCAGAAATGGTTCGATGCAGGAAAAAGAGGAGTTGGTTCGGGCTACTGGGTAGAGCCTAATGGCTACGCTACACGTGAGCGGTAGGTTTAGGTTAGTTTCGTTGAAGGCAAGTGGCTGAAAGGGATGGACTAGCATATTTCCCGAAATGTAGATAAGAAGTTGTTACACAACAGAAGAGGGCCCCCCCGCATAATATTTCGAGGAGCCTTCGCTCCTCATGTCTGTAACAGAATGATTCTCCAGATGGGCAAGGTGGCCACATCTACGATGAAGGAGGCTTGCAATGCAACAACTGGCCAGAGGAAGAGGAAAAAATGGAGAAGCAGGGCAGGAGAAAGGGGATCCACATTTTTCCAACAAGTGATAGACGAAGGCACACCCGAAGGGGAGAGCAACCACATCGCCGGAGAAGGAGACCAGGAGAGTTGTGAGCTCCATTCTTCTGATATTTTCCTATGTATTTGGGCTAATTGTAAGAGGTTTTCTCCTTCGCCTCCGAAAGTTCTTTCCGCAAAGGAGGAAGTTTATAGTGAAAAGTGCTTTGGCACCGTAGCTTGTGGGAGAGCTCACCCCCATGGAGTAGGAATCCTTATTCCGAACTACGTTACATCCTATATCTTTGTTTATTTCTTGTGTTGGTGTGTGTTTCTTTTCTTCACATTTCATTTTACTATTGCGGCCGGAGAGAACCCCCCCTAAGCTTCCCTCGCACTCCCCTGCGTTGAAAGGAAGCCAGTGAACCCTTTCTTCCCCGTTACCACATCAAATTGAAAGAAAAAAAAAGCACTTAGTAGAATGATAAACTTGAATTAAGTGCAGAAAAGAAATTATTAGAATGGAATATGAGCAGGTGACAGAATTGAATCTTGGCAGAACATAAAGAAATACGGAATTGAAAGATAAAGATACATCAAATAAGTGTTGAAATGACTTTTGCTAGAATTTAATCTAGGCAAGTTGTGCCAGAATTTAATCTTGGTAAAACTTAAAGGAAATGTAGAATTGAAAGGTAAGGATAAAATAAGTGCTGAAAGGAATTTTGTCAGAATTTAATTTAGGCAGATGGTGCCAAAATTTAATCTTAGCAAAGCTTAAAGGAAATACTGAATTGAAAGATAAGGATAAAATAATGTCTGAAAGAAATTTACCAGAATTGAATCTAGACAGTTGCCAGAATTGAATCTAGGCAGTACTTAAAAAAAAATATGCAGAATTGAAAGAGTAGAAGAAGTATTTCTACCTTTTTCTTTCTTTCTTTCTTTTCTTTTCTTTTTTTTTTGATTTTTTCCATTTTTTTTTAAATTTCGGCGTTCCCTTGTTTTTTCTTCTTCTTCTTCTTGCCTCTTTTTTTTTCTGCCGAAAATCACAACTTTTTTTTCTTTTTTTATAGCAAAAAATGCAAATAAGACTTGCAAATCAATTTTAGAGAAAATGAAAGAGCCCTGTAATTCATCTAGCATATCATCTAATCTAGGAATAAGATGACGATGCTTTACCGTTATCTTGTTGATTGCTCTGCAATCCACACACATTCTTCAAGTCCCATCATTCTTAGGCACAAGCAAAATAGGAACAACGCAAGGACTCAAACTTTCTCTTACATACCCTTTTCTTATCAACTCCTCGACTTGCCGTTAAAGCTCCTTTATTTCCTCGGGATTGCTCCTATAGGCTGGCTGATTAGGAATCAATGCTCCAGGGATGAAATCACTACAACAAAAATCGAATAGACAACGGTGAAAAACCGTTGTCTATTAGCAAAAAAATCTGTGGTAAATCGACCCATTGTGAAAAGTGGTTCGGGCAAAGACAACGGTGAAAAACCGTTGTCGTTTCAAGGATAAGACAACGGTTTTTACCCGTTGTCTTTGACCGAACCACTTTTCACAACGGGTCGATTTACCACGGATATTTTTGCTAATAGACAACGGTTTTTCACCGTTGTCTTTTCCTTAAATCTACAATGGTCTTTCACCGTTGTCTTTGACTGACCACCGATTTACCATGGATTTTTTTTTCTCATAGACAACGGTTTTTCACCGTTGTCATTTCTCAACGATTACTCTAGAACACAATAAACCGTTGTAGATTTATAGTGTTGCGTTTTTAATATAAATCATACAACATCAAAAAGAATTATAGAAAACACATATATACATGCGCACTTGTGGCAATGTAAAGTACAAGGTCACATCACATTTTAAATGATCACTCTTACCGATATATATTAAAAAATACTGTGGCAAAACAACTACACATCATATGCACCAAAAGTATTATGCATAATATGCAAAACACATATAGATTACCACATGTAACCAAAAGAGTTAAGTACACTTAAATCTCTCCTAATCATCTGATATGTGATCTTGTATGCATTCAACCCACTCCGAACGTACTTCATCGATTTCCTTTGCCGCTATCATAGATTTTGCGAACTGCATGTGAATAAATGAATGAAAATGTAATTAAACACTATGGTATCAATAAGAAAATTTGAAAATATATCTAATATTACTATTGACCATAGGGAAGACTTGTCAAAGGATGCCGTGCCTTCAATTATCTCTCTCATATATCGTAAAACAAAATAATCGCATTTAACTCTATCCGGTTGAAAAGGAACCTGTGATGAAAAAAATTATAGCAGTTATGCAGAGATTTTCATAAAGCTTCTCATTTCCTACAAAGTACAAAATATTTAACGGATCTTTGCTAGATTTCAACATCAATATAACTTTCATATCTGCCAGAATGCACAAAAACATTTCCCACTATGACTATGAAACGAACATACAAAAATATAGACATAATAAATTATTATACGTAACTAAGCAAAATAGGAAAAAACAAGTATAATACTCACTTTCTGAATATAGACCAGATTTGTTCTTGTAATTCAAGATTCGAAAGATGGTTGTGCTTCATTAAGTTTGCTTGCTAATTCATGCTAAAGTTCATGAGGATTTAAATATGACCATATTTTATATACTTCTTAGTATGCTTGCACAACCAGGAAATACAGACCTTGCAACTCAGATAGCCACCCAAAGACTGGATTAGCAATAGCATCATAAAAACAGATTAATTGTTCACACAACATTACAAGAATAAAAAGTGCAATATTTAATATAAGATGCAGAGTGTGAAATTTCTTCAAGCTACTAAATTCCAAGTAATTGATTCAGACTATATAATTCCTTGTTTGCAACCAATTTTTTTAGGAGAGATAATTATTTGGAAACTTCACAAAATTAGTGGCATTTCTAAACAATGTATCAAACCAACAAGAATGGTTATTTAAGAATACAAACAAACCTGTCCACTCATTGCTCTTTGTAAAATCAATACCAACAATCAGATTCGAAGATTCAAGACCAACATTTGAAAGAGCTTCAGTAACCTGCATTATAAAGGTGGAATAACTTAGAGTATTGCAAAGAAAATCCATTTAATAGACAAAAGAAAATTTGCAAAGTTAATTTAGGTTTTTTAAGTTTTTATACAAGTATACTGATCGGATAAGGTGTAGCATGTCAACTCTTTCCAAATGTTTGCTTAGCATTGGCTTCTTATATCAAGCAAAGGTTTTTGAGAAGCATACTCAATTTGGCTTCAGCTAAAGTCAGCAAACACATCAAGTCATATTTGTCCCAAGTATTTGAAGTCAGCTACAGATATTTTATTCCTCCAATGAGCTCTATGTAAGACTATATCACTACTAATATTCAAATCAATTAAATTATATTAATTACATTCCCTAAATTTCTTTGATTACCTTGTACCTATTAAAGCTTATACTCTAATCAATTAAGCTCCTCTAGATATAGAACATATTGGTCGATTTTAAAAATGTGCAACTTTACATGACAAAAAGGTGTCACTAAATTAACACTGCAGTTAAAATCATGGTAAGAATTTGATCAAATACAACTGCCAAATTTTTAGTTAATGGTTATGACTATGAGTGTGCTGAATATTTCAACAAATATACTCCTGTAATCCCAAATGTAAGAAAAGGCTCTAAACCTTCCAAATAATTGACAAAAGTTCTTTTAAAGTATTTCTCAAGATAAGTAGCCTTAGATTTAAGTTTTAAATCCTCAATGGTAAAATTATAAGAATAGAAAAAAGTGTTATGAAGTGCTAATAACTTGTTAGCAACTTTTACCTGCACTAGAGTTTCAAATGAAACAAATTGCTAAAATGATAGATCATGTAAGTCTATTACTAAAGGGAACTTCAGAAAATTCAACATGTAGGTGAAATTCAAACAAAACTTTCAAGTCTAGACATATTGCACACATTAAGGAATTACTATGGTGGCATGAAGACATCCTACTGCATCAAATTCTACAAAGAGACAAAAGTTAATATAATAAAATTGAAATGCAACGGGTAAATGCAAAGAGTTTTAGCAAACCAGTTTTGCTAAAAGAATTTTCTTCTCAATTTGAATAGAAATCAAAGATCTGCATAAGAGAAACACCATGACCATTGTCTCATGCAAAGCAGGCTTCTTGAGGCACTCACTCGCTTTCGCTGTTGCATATGGCTTACCCACTTCTCCAACGCAATCAAATCAAGATACCATCAACAATTAGTGATGGTGGCACTGTATTGAAGACTCTGTCCGACCGCCACAATGCGGCTGATGGTGAAACCAAGCTCACTGCGAAGGCTGGTCCGATGATGCGACGGATGGAGGAAAAATCGACAGTGGTGAATCTACCCTCACGATAAAGAGCTAGGAAGGGATTACCGACAATGGAAATCAAATCGGCGACACCAAAAGCATCGAATCCTTTGCTCGTGCGAAGAGGACGACAATGGAGCAACGACCACTGGCGGAAGAGAAGATACGGCGATGGGGCGGCAGTGTCGCATACGGAGTGAGGGCTATGACGATGAGAAAGAAAGGGCAACAACTCGCCAACGAGGCAAGCGGTGGTGGATGACCGACGGAAAAGGAAGAGAACGAATAGAGGGCGAGCAACCGTGAGAAGGCGGCGCGGAAGAAGAAGGGATGGACGAGCGCGCAACCTAGAACGAACGGCGGAGGTTTTTTGGGAAGTAGGAATGGCGGAGGTTTTTGGGAAGTAGGAAGAGAAGTTTAGGGAAGCATTATTTAACCTAACAAATTTTTAAATATATATAAACTCTTAAAAAAATTATTGTTGTAATATATTGTTTAAAAAATATATATAAATTTTTAAATATATTGTTGTAAACGTATATATTTATATTTTCTTTAAAAAAAACTTATTTCCAATAATTTTAAAAAAATAGTATTAATAATTAAAAAAATAATTTCACCGTTGTATTATAATAAAAAAAATAGTATTAAAAAAAATCACCGTTGTATTATTTCCAATAATTTTTAAAAAATAGTAAAAATAATTAAAAAAAATAGTATTATAAACTTTTAAAATTTCATTGACAACGGTTTAAAACTGTTGTAATATTATCACAACGACAACAAAAAAATTCCCATTGACAATGGTTGATTGCACCGTTGTCCCAACTGTTGTTAAGATAAAAAAAAAACCTTAAAGACAACAGTTCTGGAAAACCGTTGTAAAATGTGTTGTTGATTTAAAAAAAAATATGCTCAACGACAACGGATACTGTAAAACCGTTGTCTTTTGTGTTATATGGGCGCTCAAAGACAACGATTTTGTCAAAAACCGTTGTCTTTTAACAAAAAGACAACGGTTTCTCCTAAAACCGTTGTCTTTGTGGTGTTGTCTTTTATCATTTTTGTTGTAGTGAATCGATCTGATGCTCTATTCCCCTAAGTGGTGGCAATCCATCGAGAATCTTATCAGGGAATACATCTTTAAATTCTTGCAAAAGAGAATCAACACTAGGAAGAGTAGAGTTAAGATGGTTAGTGTTGAAACAAGCCTCCTTGTACAATAGTAAAATCATTGGTTGTTGAGAATAAAAAGCTCTCTTAATCTCTCTTTCTTTTGCATAAAATCTCTCATTTTTCCTCTCATGCTTTTGAACGTTTTCTTCTTTTTCATTCTTTTCTCCACTCATCTCATCCTTATTTAATCTTTTTTCACACTTTTTTTTCTTTTTCACTTGTTTTCCTTTTATCATTCTCTTTTTCCTCATCATTTTTTTTTTCTCTCACAAACATTCAACCATTGTAATTTATATGGTCTAGGATGTTTAGTAGTAGGCAAGCTTAATTTCTCAACCAAGATAGTGCTTGCTACATTAGTGCAACTACCCCCATCTATAACCATACTACATACCTTATCTTTAATGTGGCAGCGAGTACGAAAGATGTTGTCTCGTTGTTCTTCTTTCACTTGTACATTTAAAGCACGCCGAGTGACAAGGGCATCACCCTCAACTGCATATTCCTCTCCATCACTTTCCAATAATTGTGACAAAGCATTATCATCATCTAACTCATTGTCAGTTTCAATATCTCCATTTTCTCTCACAATCATGACTCTTTTGTTTGGACATTGTGATGCAATATGACCTCTTCCAAAGAACTTAAAGCATTTGATATCTCTATTTCTCATAGTTTGTGTAGGTTCTTTACCTTTAAATGAAGTAGAACTTGCATCCTTATTCTTTGAAAGTTCGGTCTTACTCTTATAAATAATTCTATCATCTCTTTTGCTCTAGCTAGATTTCCATATGGATGAACTTGAACTATGACCATGCTTGGTTGAAGCCTTCCTTTTGAGTTGCCTTTCTACTTTCATGGACATATGCACCATATCATCAATCTCCACATAATGTTGCAACTCCAGTATATTTGCAATTTCTGGATTCAATCCTTGGAAAATCTTGCTATCATTGCTTCTTGATCCTCCTCCACATTGGCTCTGATACCAACTGATGCGAACCCGATGAGAAGAAAGTCTCAAGAACCCACAACTGATGTAATTGAGAGGTGTCCTAAGACAACCGCCTTAGAAGTTATTAAAAAAATTTACTATTTGAGTATACATTATCTATGTATTTGATTGAATCTTAAACACATATACTGAAGTCCACAATACGATGCATAACAAGAGAGAAATTGTGATTGGATCACAATTAGTGGGTATCTCATCATGTATAAATATGCAAGTATTGAAACTATCCCTAGTCAATGAATTGATGAGATTGTGTTGGGTTTCCGGCACCGCGGCGAGTGTGTGTTCGAACATGTTTCGTAAACATGTGCACAGCGGAAAGAATAAAATAATAAATCTAATTTATTACAACACACACATCACACACATGCATAGTACAACATGTGTAGACATAACCGTAAATTTAAATTTTGCAATAAAAGGAAATTTAACTACATATACCTTACGTATCACATGTAGCGGGAAAGACATCAACCGGAACGATCCTCGCTAGAATCGTCTCTATCCGTATCCACACCGAGTATCTTCGGGATGACTTCACCAAGTCACGAGCCTCATCTTCGTACGGGTTACTAGCCTCGTGTTGAAGACGATGTGATCGAGAGAAGATCATGATCCGAATCCATATTCGGATCCAAAATGAGTCCTCAAAAACTCGCTTCTACGGAGAGGAATTCGTCAACCGTTTGACGAATCCTTCATCATCCACCTATGAGGATTGCCGGAGATTGGATCCCCGGCAAGGCTACCGCTGTCGAAGCTCCAAACGTCGTCCAAACGACGCTCCGACAAGAGGGAAACAAGCTGTCCAGAAAACTGGACAGCTTTGGTGGAGAAGTAGGGGCCGGCCAAAAAGGGTAGGATGAAGCTCACCTTGATGCCGAACCCAAAGGAGATCACCGGAGAGTTGCCGGAGGATCACTGGCCGAAGCTTGGACGCTGGCAAAAATTTGGACGGCGGCACAAGGGGTTGGGCGGCGGCAATGGATGTTGGCGCCGACTTCTCCAAGGAGAGGAAGGGGGGCGGCAACAATTAGGTTAAGGGAATTGGATTAGGGCTTAACAAACCCTTAAGCCCTCTTTTATAGAGAACTAATTCTCTTAATGGTTATCGGATCATAACCATAAGGCCCGTTAACCCACTCCATTAATATAAGTTAAAATAAACCAAACCATGATGGTTTATTTTAAGTTAAAACGAACCGAATCAACTTTGGTTCATTCGTTTAAAAATAAACCAAACCCTTTGGTTTATTCTCCTCCATTGGATTAGAACCAAACCATTTTGGTTCATCCATTATGTCTTCATAAGACACGGCCCATCCATGCTTCCATTGCGACTGAAACGATTTCATGCTCGCTCCATGTTTGGTCCAACCAAACCCAGTTTCTCTCGGTCTGAGAATCTCATTCTCAAGCTCGTTTTAAATCCTTCGTATTACCCTCGTTGTGCGTGTGACCAAATAGGTTCTCATTTTATGTTGGCCGTCAATAATTAACCATTAATTATAGAACGATCATGAGTGGCACCTAGTAGTACATCATGATCCCCAATTAACCGAAAAGATCAACGGTTGATCCAGAACTATTTCTGAAACCCTTCAGCAGCTCGAATGAATCGTGCCCCATTCCCTTCACTCATCTTATACCCACTTGGTTCAGGACATGGTCTATAGTGTCAGTCCCCACTAGGCTGACTACGTCACACCTAGCCCAAGTATCATTTCCTCGTCCTACGGATTCTAGTTACTGCACATGTATCGAAGAGTACCTTACTCTAAACATGTAATGCTTTGGCCATATACTTTAGTAACAATCCGACGAGAGGCCATGGGTATACATCTCCTCGCAAGGAGTGGTGAATCCTTTATAGGCTATTCAAATACCTTCGATCACTTTGACTTATACGCAATCATCCCGGGTCCACATCTCCTCAGAGATGCTTGCTTAAGATGTCAAAGCATAAGTCTTTATGATCAAGATGACTTGAATACCGCAGGTCAAAGGAACATTGCACTTAAGCTATAGTAAGAACTTCATTGACATATCTATATATGCAGAGAACCATATGAAGTCTTACGGTTGGTCACTCCAATGAACTAGTTACCATAACTAGCATCCACGATTAACTTCGGACATCACAATGTCTCTAGCTAGTGAGAATCAGCTGCTTGGATACACCAAAGAGTATACCTCATGCTAGTCTCGACAGAATTGATGGTGTCCAAATCATCAATTCATCGACTAGGGATAATTCCGATACATCACAATTACACATGTAGAGATACTCACTAGTTGTGATCCAATCACAAATTCTCTCATGTTGTGAGTTGTATCGCGGACATTTAGTAAATGAGTTTAAGATCCAATCAAATACATGAAACCATGTATACTCAAATAGTGAATCTTCATTTATCATATAAATGGTTCATACATAAGGCGATTGCCTTAGGACATCTCTCATATATTACTAATAGACTCCCACTTGGCCTAATGTCAATCGCTACGGTATCCAATACCATAAGCTGTAACATGACCCTCAAACTTACTTTGAGGTAATGCCTTAGTCAAAGGATCCGCTAAGTTCCTTTCAGTGGGGATTTTCTCAATTTGTATTTCTTTCCTACTGATGATCTCTCTGATAAGATGATAGCGGCGAAGCACATGTTTGGATCATTGATGAAACCACATCAAGTTCAGAGATGAACTTCTTGATCCAAACCGCTTCCTTTGCTGCTTCCAAAGATGCAATGTATTCTGCCTTAGTGGCAGAATCCACTATAGTGTTAAGCTTGGAACCTTTCCAACTTATTGCGCCTCCATTCTAGGTGAATACATACCCTGACTGAGACATGGAATCATCCTTGTCTATCTGGAGCTGGTATCCGTATACCCACGTATCACCATGTCCCCTTCTCCATATATTAGGAACACATCCTTAGTTCTTCTCAAGTACTTAAGGATTGTATTAACAGCTGCCCAATGATCCATTCCTGGATCAGACTGGTATCTACTCGTGACACTCAAAGCATACGATAAATCGAGTCTCGTACATAACATAGCATACATGATAGATCCTATTATGGATGCATAGGGAATTTTACTCATGCAAATCCTCTCGTCTACTGTGCGCGGACACATAGACTTCGAAAGGTGTATCCCATGCCTGATGGGTAGAAAACCTTTCTTGGATTCCGACATGCTAAACCTCTTTAGAACTCGGTCTATATATGTAGACTGTGAAAGACCAAGCAACCGTTTCGATCTATCTCTATAGATCTTAATCCCGAGGATGTAGGTTGCTTCTCCCAAGTCTTTCATGGAGAATGTCTTGGATAACCAAATCTTAACTGACTGTAAGACTGAAACATCGTCTCCTATAAGTAATATGTCATCGACATACAATACTAGGAACACGACTGCACTCCCACTAACCTTCTTGTACACACAAGGTTCGTCTGGATTTTGTGAGAAATCAAACTTTTTGATAGTCTCATCAAAATGGATATTCCAGCTTCTGGATGCTTGCTTCAATCCATATATGGACCGTCGCAATTTGCATATCTTAGTTTTATCAACCGATGTGAAACCCTCAGGCTGTATCATATACACGTCCTCGAGCAGGTTTCCATTAAGGAAAGTTGTTTTCCCATCCATTTGCTATATCTCATAATCATAATGAGCCGCTATGGCCAAAAGCATCCGAATGGATTTAAGCATAGCTACAGGCGAATAGGTTTCGTCATAATCAACACCTTGTTTTTGACGATATCCTTTCGCCACTAATCTAGCCTTATAGGTAATCACATTACCATCCATGTCGGTTTTCTTCTTAAAAACCCACTTGCACCCTATAGGCTTGATGCCTTCAGGTGGGTCAACAAAGTTCCAAACTTGGTTTTCATACATGGAATCCATTTCCGACTTCATGGCATTAAGCCACTTATCCCTTTCTGAACTTGTCAGCACTTCTTCATAACTGGTAGGCTCCTCATCATCAATGAGTAACACGTCATTCGATTCACTTACGAGAAATCCATATCTCTCAGGAATATTACGTGTTCTACCAGATCTACGAAGATGTGGTGTTACAATAGGTCCAGCCGATTGCTCATCACTATGAGTTATTGTCTGTTGTGTTTCACCAGGTATCTAATCAATGTCTATTTGAGTCTCTCGACCCTCCTCAAGCTCGATGACACTCCCATAGTTTTCTTGCAAGAGAAACTCTTTCTTTAGAAACACAGCATGCCTTGAAACAAACACCTTTTGTTCCACAGGATAATAGAATTAGTAACCCCTTGTTTCCTTAGGGTATCCAATAAATAGACATTTATCAGACTTAGCATCCAATTTGTACGTCTGATCAGCTTCACATAAGCGAGACAACCCCATATCTTCAAGTAAGATACATGAGGTTTCTTACTATTCCATATCTCGTATGGAGTAGTTGAGACTACCTTAGTTAGGCATTACATTTAACAAATAGCGGTATGCATGCGAAGTGCATAGCCCCAAAAGGACTTGGGAAGATTCATGATTCATCATTGACTGACCATGTCCAACAAGGTCGATTCGCCTCAGATACACCATTATGCTGTGGTGTATATGGCGGAGTCCATTGAGACAATATACCATTGTCTCTTAGATAATCAAGAAACTCTTGACTTAAGTATTCACCACCTCGATCCGATCGAAGAATTTTAATACTCTTGTCATGTTGTTTCTCTACTTCATTTCTGAATTCTTTGAACCTTTCAAAGGCATCAGACTTGTGTTTCATCAAGAATACATACCCAAACCGTGAGTGATCATCGGTGAAGGTAATGAAGTAGCTATAGCCTCCTAAAGCTTGAGTTGACATAGGTCCACAAACATCAGTATGTATTAGACCTAGCAACTCCCCCACTCGTTCACCTTTTCCTGTAAAAGGTAACTTAGTCATCTTGCCTTTTAAGCATGATTCACATGTATCATATGAATCCAATTCAAACGATTCCAGAATTCCACATCGGTGTAATTCAGACATGCGTTTCTTGCTTACATGGCCAAGACGACAATGCCACATGTAGGAGTCTATTTGATTATCCTTTCGAGCACGCTTGTTGCTCGCTTCAATATTGAAAATGTCACTTGATACGTCCAACGTATAAATGCCATTGCTCAAAGTTCCAGTTCCATAAAGTACGCCATTCAAAGTTATATAACAACAATTGTTACTAAACGTCAAATGGTAACCATTTCTATTTAAGCAGGAAATAGAAACAATGTTCTTTATTAGAGAAGGAACACAATAGCAATTGTCCAGTTCCAAGACTAGTCCACTAGGGAGCTTCAACAAATACGTTCCGATGGCGAGTGCAGCAACCTTTGCTCCATTCCTAACACATAAATTTGACTCTCTCTTAACGAGTCTTCTTCTATTCCTTAGCCCATGTATGTAATTACATATATGTGAGCCACACCCAGTATCCAACACCCAAGTGTTTGAGGAAATAGAATGACAATCAAAAACGAAGATATCTGAAGAAGATGGGGCATCCGATGCCTTATTCTTCTTCATGAACTCAAGATAAATCTTGCAATTTCTTCGCCAATGGCCCTCCTTGCCATAATCATGGCAAGTGCCCTTTTGAGTTGGTTCTACCTTTTTACCCTTTTCTTCCCCTTCTGCTATTCCTTTGACTTCCTCATAGAACGTTTCTTCGAGGAATCAACTTACAACACCGTCCCCTGCTCATGCTTCACAGAAGACTCCACAGTCTTCAGCATGTTGAGTAGTACCACAGATGAACCTTCTTGTATCTCAGAGGTGAAGAGGAGCTTGGAGACTTCAAACCTTTCGAATCTCACTTGCTCATCAACCAACTGATAAAGATGAAAGACTATTGTATGAGCATCCATATGTTCATCTTTGCTTCGTAAGGTTCCATGGCTAGCATGATGCAACTCTCCATTTCAGAATTAGTCACATGTTTTTGATAGGCCAACAATTGGTCCAGAGTTGCATTGTCACTAGGACGGGCGGGAAGAGGCGCTTCGAGGACATTTGCAAGCTTTTCAACATTGATAACAATTCTCAAGTTTCTAAGCCAGTACAAGAAGTTCGACCCGGTCAATTTATTCGAATCCAAAATGGAACGCAAATTCAAAGATATCATGATCAATTGATTAACTTAGAAATACAAAACGAGCATATATGAGAAAATGATTTTTAAAATGCATCAATATACATTTATAAATCCCATTAATTTTTCGAATTTTAAAACCCCCAAAATCACTTCGGGAGATCGTAGGTCCATCTCCGAATGGGCTGATATCCATCATAGATATGAACAACCTTGGAGAGAGTCCAACAAGTCATTCATAACTACGATGGTAGGTATTAAATATATCGATTGCATATCACGTATATGCAACTATCACAATGTGTTATCAACTAATTGAATGTTCACACATACATCGGGTTGTTAACACATTAACAAGTATGCATCATATGCATAGCACCCAACTTCACCTCCCTTTACATCGACCTTGGAGAGAGTCCAACAAGCCGATGCTCCGGGTTAAAGCCAACCCATTAATCGAGAAATAGTTTTAATATAGTTAGAGCGCATTCAACCAATTAGCCCGGCTTGGAGAGAGTCCAACAACCAAAGCTAACGATTGACCTCTGACTCTTACCATATTAGTATTAAACTATTCCATGGTTTGAACAAGTTCGGGTTTGAGCCGGGCTTGGAGAGAGTCCAACAACCCGAACAAGAAATGGAACTCTGGTTCTAACCATATTAATGGAAGGTGTAGGCTTTAATATTGAGTTAGGGTTTTATGTCTCATCCTCTTTGCATGCAAATAACTATTATCTAGATGACATGGCATACATCTACATGTCACGACACACATGACATAATGATATGCAACTAATGCAATTACATGACATACAATTATGTCATGTACAAAATTTTCTTATATGTCATAACTATTTATGGAAATAAAATATGTTTAAGATTTGATTCTCCAAATCAAATCATGATTAAATTAAGAAACAAATTTCCATATCTAATCACATATTTTATTTGTGAAAATAGTTGATTAAGGAAAGTCAATTTTGGAAACAAATTTCCTAAATCATCAAAACTACTTATGGAAATAAAATATTTAAAGATTTGATTTCCCAAATCAAATAATGATTAATTTAGGAAACAAATTTCCAAAATCTAATAAAATATTTTATTTATGGAAAATATCAATTTCCATAAATACTTCCAACTTTCAAAAGTAGAAGATTTCCATAAATACTTCTAGACTTTCCAAAATTGAAAAATTTCCATAAATACTTTTAACTTTTCAAAAGTAGAAAATTTCCAGAAATATCATTATGACTATCGCAAAACCATTTTACAATTATGTCGAAACACAACCTGGGCTCTGATACCACTGTTGGGTTTTCGGCACCACGGCGAGTGTGTGTTCAAACATGTTTCGTAAACATGTGCACAGCGGAAGGAATAAAATAATAAATCTAATTTATTACAACACACACATCACACGCATGCATAGTACAATATGTGTATACATAACTATAAATTTAAATTTTGCAATAAAAGGAAATTTAACTATGTATACCTTACGTATCACGTGTAGCGGGAAAGACATCAACCGGAACGATCCTCGCTAGAATTGTCTCTATCCATATCCACGCCGAGTATCTTCGGGATGACTTCACCAAGTCACGAGCCTCATCTTCATATGGGTTACTAGCCTCGTGTTGAAGATGATGTGATCGAGAGAAGATCACGATCCGAATCCAAATTCGGATCTAAAACGAGTCCTCAAAAACTCGCTTCTCCGGAGAGGAATTCGTCAACCGTTTGACGAATCCTTTGTCCTCCACCTATGAGGATTGCCGGAGATCGAATCCCCGGAAAGGATACCGCTTTCGGAGCTCCAAACGTCGTCCAAACGACGCTCCGACGAGAGGGAAACAAGCTGTCCATAAAATTGGACAGCTTTGGTGGAGGAGTAGGGGCCGGCCAAAAAGGGTAGGATGAAGCTCACCTTGATGCCAAACCCAAATGAGATCACCGGAGAGTTGCCGGAGGATCACCGGCCGAAGCTTGGACGCCGGCAACAATTTGGACGGCGGCACAAGGGGTTGGGCGGCAGCAATGGATGTTGGCGCCGACTTCTCCAAGGAGAGGAAGGGGGGCGGCAACAATTAGGTTAAGGGAATTGGATTAGGGTTTAACAAACCCTTAAGCCCTCTTTTATAGAGAACTAATTCTCTTAATGGTTATCGGATCATAACCATAAGTCCCGTTAACCCGCTCCATTAATATAAGTTAAAATAAACCAAACCATGATGGTTTATTTTAAGTTAAAACGAACCGAACCAACTTTGGTTCATTCGTTTAAAAATAAACCAAACCCTTTGGTTTATTCTCCTCCATTGGATTAGAACCAAACCCTTTTGGTTAATCCATTATGTCTTCATAAGACACGGCCCATCCATGCTTCCATTGCGACTGAAACGATTTCATGCTCTCTCCATGTTTGGTCCAACCAAACCCAGTTTCTCTCGATCTGAGAATCTCATTCTCAAGCTCGTTTTAAATCCTTCGGATTACGCTCGTTGTGCGTGTGACCAAATAGGTTCTCGGTTTATGTTGGCCATCTATAATTAACCATTAATTATAGAATGATCATGAGTGGCACCTAGTAGTACATCATGATCCCCAATTAACCGAAAAGATCAACGGTTGATCCAGAACTATTTCTGAAACCCTTTCACGAATGAATCGTGCCCCATTCCCTTCACTCATCTTATACCCACTTGGTTCAGGACATGGTCTATAGTGTCAGTCCCCACTAGGCTGACTACGTCACACCTAGCCCAAGTATCATTTCCTCATCCTACGGATTCTAGTTACTGCACATGTATCGAAGAGTTCCTTACTCTAAACATGTAATGCTTTGGCCATATACTTTAGTAACAATCCGACGAGAGGCCATGGGTATACATCTCCTCGCAAGGAGTGGTGAATCCTTTATAGGCTATTCAAATACCTTCGATCACTTCGACTTATACCCAATCATCCCGGGTCCACATCTCCTCAGAGATGCTTGCTTAAGATGTCAAAGCATAAGTCTTTATGATCAAGATGACTTGAATACCGCAAGTCAAAGGAACATTGCACTTAAGCTATAGTAAGAACTTCATTGACATATCTATATATGCAGAGAACCATATGAAGTCTTACGGTTGGTCACTCCAATGAACTAGTTACCATAACTAGCATCCACGATTAACTTCGGACATCACAATGTCTCTAGCTAGTGAGAATCAGCTGCTTGGATACACCAAAGAGTATACCTCGTGCTAGTCTCGACAGAATTGATGGTGTCCAAATCTATCAATTCATCGACTAGGGATAATTCCGATACATCACAATTACACATGTAGAGATACTCACTAGTTGTGATCCAATCACAAATTCTCTCATGTTGTGAGTTGTATCGCGGACATTTAGTAAATGAGTTTAAGATCCAATCAAATACATGAAACCATGTATACTCAAATAGTGAATCTTCATTTATCATATAAATGGTTCATACATAAGGCGATTGCCTTAGGACCTCTCTCATATATTACTAACAGACTCCCACTTGGCCTAATGCCAATCGCTACGGTATCCAATACCATAAGCTGTAACATGACCCTCAAACTTACTTTGAGGTAATGCCTTAGTCAAAGGATCCGCTAAGTTCCTTTCAGTGGGGATTTTCTCAATTTGTATTTCTTTCCTACTGATGATCTCTCTGATAAGATGATAGCGGCGAAGCACATGTTTGGATCATTGATGAAACCACATCAAGTTCAGAGATGAACTTCTTGATCCAAACCGCTTCCTTTGCTGCTTCCAAAGATGCAATGTATTCTGCCTTAGTGGCAGAATCCTCTATAGTGTTAAGCATGGAACCTTTCCAACTTATTGCGCCTCCATTCTAGGTGAATACATACCCTGACTGAGACATGGAATCATCCTAGTCTATCTGGAGCTGGTATCCGTATACCCACGTATCACCATGTCCCCTTCTCCATATATTAGGAACACATCCTTATTTCTTCTCAAGTACTTAAGGATTGTATTAACAGCCGCCCAATGATCCATTCCTGGATCAGACTGGTATCTACTCGTGACACTCAGAGCATACGATACATCGAGTCTCGTACATAACATAGCATACATGATAGATCCTATTGTGGATGCATAGGGAATCTTACTCATGCAAATCCTCTCGTCTACTGTGCGCGGACACACAGACTTCGAAAGGTGTATCCCATGCCTGATGGGTAGAAAACCTTTCTTGGATTCCGACATGCTAAACCTCTTTGCTTTTCGATCTATATATGAAGCTGCGAAAGACCAAGCAACCGTTTGATCTATCTCTATAGATCTTAATCCAGGATGTAGGTTGCTTCTCCCGAAGTCTTTCATGGAGAATGTCTTGGATAACCAAACCTTCAGCATTTGTAAGATTGAAACATCGTTTCCTATAAGTAATATGTCATGACATACAATACTAGGAACACATTTGCACTCCCACTAACCTTCTTGTACACAAAGGTTAAATGCGGATTTTGTGAGAAATCAAACTTTTTGATGGTCTCATCAAAACGGATATTCCAGCTCCTGGATGCTTGCTTCAATCCATATATGGACCGTCACAATTTGCATACCTTGGTTTTATCAACCGATGTGAAACCCTCAGGCTGTATCATATACACGTCCTCGAGCAGGTTTCCATTAAGGAAAGTTGTTTTCACATCCATTTGCTATATCTCATAATCATAATGAGCCGCTATGGCCAAAAGCATCCGAATGGATTTAAGCATAGCTACAGGCGAATAGGTTTCGTCATAATCAACATCTTGTTTTTGACGATATCCTTTCGCCACTAATCTAGCCTTATAGGTAATCACATTACCATCCATGTCGGTTTTCTTCTTAAAAACCCACTTGCACCCTATAGGCTTGATGCCTTCAGGTGGGTCAACAAAGTTCCAAACTTGGTTTTCATACATGGAATCCATTTTCGACTTCATGGCATCAAGCCACTTATCCCTTTCTGAACTTGTCAGCACTTCTTCATAACTGGTAGGCTCCTCATCATCAATGAGTAACACGTCATTCGATTCACTTACGAGAAATCCATATCTCTCAGGAATATTACGTGTTCTACCAGATCTACGAAGATGTGGTGTTACAATAGGTCCAGCCGATTGCTCATCACTATGAGTTATTGTCTGTTGTGTTTCACCAGGTATCTAATCAATGTCTATTTGAGTCTCTCGAGCCTCCTCAAGCTCGATGACACTCCCATAGTTTTCTTGCAAGAGAAACTCTTTCTTTAGAAACACAGCATGCCTTGAAACAAACACCTTTTGTTTCACAGGATGATAGAATTGGTAACCCCTTGTTTCCTTAGGGTATCCAATAAATAGACATTTATCAGACTTAGCATCCAATTTGTCTGATACAGTCCGCTTCACATAAGCAGAACAACCCCATATCTTCAAGTAAGATACATGAGGTTTCTTACTATTCCATATCTCATATGGAGTAGTAGAGACTACCTTGGTTGTCATTTTGTTTAACAAGTAAATAGCTGTCTGAAGTGCATAGCTCCAAAAGGACTTGGGAAGATTCGCATGATTCATCATTGACCTGACCATGTCCAACAAGGTCCGGTTACGCCTCTCAGATACACCATTATGCTGTGGTGTATATGGCTGAGTCCATTGAGACAATATACCATTGTCTCTTAGATAATCAAGAAACTCTTGACTTAAGTATTCACCACCTCGATCCGATCGAAGTATTTTAATACTCTTGTCATGTTGTTTCTCTACTTCATTTCTGAATTCTTTAAACCTTTCAAAGGCTTCAAACTTGTGTTTCATCAAGAACACATACTCAAATCGTGAGTGATCATCGGTGAAGGTAATGAAGTAGTTATAGCCTCCTAAAGCTTGAGTTGACATAGGTCCACATACATCAGTATGTATTAGACCTAGTAACTCTCCCACTCGTTCACCTTTTCCAGTAAAAGGTAACTTAGTCATCTTGCCTTTTAAGCATGATTCACATGTATAGTATTAATCCAATTCAAATGATTCAAGAATTCCACAACGGTGTAAATCAGACATGCGTTACTTGCTTGCATGGCCAAGGCGACAATGCCACATGTAGGAGTCTAATTGATTATCCTTTCGAGCATGCTTGTTGCTCGCCGATATTGAAAATGTCCTTTGGATCGTCCAAGCGTATAAATGCCATTGCTTAAAGTTCAGTTCCATAAAGAACTCCATTCAAAGTTATATAACAACAATTGTTACTAAGCGTCAAATGGTAACCATTTCTATTTAAACAAGAAATAGAAACAATGATGTTCTTTATTAGCGAAGGAACATAAAAGCAATTGTCGATTCTAAGACTAGTCCACTGAGGAGTTTCAACAAATACGTTCGATGGCGAGTCACGGCAACCTTTGCTCCATTCCCAACACGTAAATTTGACTCTCCTTGGAGTCTTCTTCTATTCCTTAGCCCATGTATGTCATTACATATATGTGAGCCACACCGATATCAATACCCAAGTGTTTGAGGAAATAGAATGACAATCAATAACGAAGATATCTGAAGAAGATGGGGCATCCAGTGCCTTATTCTTCTTCATGAACTCAAGATAAATCTTGCAATTTCTTCGCTTATGGCCCTCCTTGCCATAATCATGGCAAGTGCCCTTTGAGTTAGTTCGCCTTTTTACACTTTTCTTCTTCCCTTCTTTATTCCTTTGACTTCCTCTTAGAACGCTTCTTGAGGAATCAACTTACAACACCGTCCCTGCTCATGCTTCACGAAGACTCCAGTCTTGACATGTTGAGTAGTACCACAGATGAACCTTCTTGTATCTCGAGGTGAAGAGGAGCTTGGAGACTTGAACCTTTGAATCTCACTTGCTCATCAACCAACTCATAAAGATGAAAGACTATTGTATGAGCATCCATATGTTCATCTTTGCTCCGCAGCTAGCATGATGCAACTCTCCATTTCAGAATCAGTCACATGTTTTTGATAGGCCAACAATTGGTCCAGAGTTGCATTGTCACTAGGACGGGCGGGAAGAGGCGCTTCGAGGACATTTGCAAGCTTTTCAACATTGATAAAAATTCTCAAGTTTCTAAGCCAGTACAAGAAGTTCGACCCGGTCAATTTATTCGAATCCAAAATGGAACGCAAATTCAAAGATATCATGATCAATTGATTAACTTAGAAATACAAAACGAGCATATATGAGAAAATGATTTTTAAAATGCATCAATATACATTTATAAATCCCATTAATTTTTCGAATTTTAAAACCCCCAAAATCACTTCGGGAGATCGTAGGTCCATCTCCGAATGGGCTGATATCCATCATAGATATGAACAACCTTGGAGAGAGTCCAACAAGTCATTCATAACTACGATGGTAGGTATTAAATATATCGATTGCATATCACGTATATGCAACTATCACAATGTGTTATCAACTAATTGAATGTTCACACATACATCGGGTTGTTAACACATTAACAAGTATGCATCATATGCATAGCACCCAACTTCACCTCCCTTTACATTGACCTTGGAGAGAGTCCAACAAGCCGATGCTCCAGGTTAAAGCCAACCCATTAATCGAGAAATAGTTTTAATATAGTTAGAGCGCATTCAACCAATTAGCCCGGCTTGGAGAGAGTCCAACAACCAAAGCTAACGATTGACCTCTGACTCTTACCATATTAGTATTAAACTATTCCATGGTTTGAACAAGTTCGGGTTTGAGCCGGGCTTGGAGAGAGTCCAACAACCCGAACAAGAAATGGAACTCTGGTTCTAACCATATTAATGGAAGGTGTAGGCTTTAATATTGAGTTAGGGTTTTATGTCTCATCCTCTTTGCATGCAAATAACTATTATCTAGATGACATGGCATACATCTACATGTCACGACACGCATGACATAATGATATGCAACTAATGCAATTACATGACATACAATTATGTCATGTTCAAAATTTTCTTATATGTCATAACTATTTATGGAAATAAAATATGTTTAAGATTTGATTCTCCAAATCAAATCATGATTAAATTAAGAAACAAATTTCCATATCTAATCACATATTTTTTTGCGGAAATAGTTGATTAAGCAAAGTCAATTTAGGAAACCAATTTCCTAAATCATCAAAACTACTTATGGAAATAAAATATTTAAAAATTTGATTTCCCAAATCAAATAATGATTAAATTAGGAAACAAATTTCCAAAATCTAATCAAATATTTTATTTATGGAAAATATCAATTTCCATAAATACTTCCAACTTTCAAAAGTAGAAGATTTCCATAAATACTTCTAGACTTTCCAAAATTGAAAAATTTCCATAAATACTTTTAACTTTTCAAAAGTAGAAAATTTCCAGAAATATCATTATGACTATCGCAAAACCATTTTACAATTATGTCGAAACACAACCTGGGCTCTGATACCACTGTTGGGTTTCCGGCACCGCGGCGAGTGTGTGTTCAAACATGTTTCGTAAATATATGCACAGCGGAAGGAATAAAATAATAAATCTAATTTATTACAACACACACATCACACGCATGCATAGTACAATATGTGTATACATAACCATAAATTTAAATTTTGCAATAAAAGGAAATTTAACTATGTATACCTTACGTATCACGTGTAGCGGGAAAGACATCAACCGGAACGATCCTCGCTAGAATCGTCTCTCTCCATATCCATGCCGAGTATCTTCGGGATGACTTCACCAAGTCATGAGCCTCGTCTTCATACGGGTTACTAGCCTCGTGTTGAAGATGATGTGATCGAGAGAAGATCACGATCCGAATCCAAATTCGGATCCAAAACGAGTCCTCAAAAACTCGCTTCTCCGGAGAGGAATTCGTCAACCGTTTGACGAATCCTTTGTCCTCCACCTATGAGGATTGCCGGAGATCGAATCCCCGGAAAGGCTACCGCTGTCGGAGATCAAAACGTCGTCCAAACGACGCTCCGACGAGAGGGAAACAAGCTGTCGATAAAATTGGACAGCTTTGGTGGATGAGTAGGGGCCGGCCAAAAAGGGTAGGATGAAGCTCACCTTGATGCCAAACCCAAAGGAGATCACCGGAGAGTTGCCGAAGGATCACCGGCCGAAGCTTGGACGCCGGCAACAATTTGGACGGGGGCACAAGGGGTTGGGCGGCGGCAATGGATGTTGGCGCCGACTTCTCCAAGGAGAGGAAGGGGGGCGGCAACAATTAGGTTAAGGGAATTGGATTAGGGTTTAACAAACCCTTAAGCCCTCTTTTATAGAGAACTAATTCTCTTAATGGTTATCAGATCATAACCATAAGTCCCGTTAACCCGCTCCATTAATATAAGTTAAAATAAACCAAACCATGATGGTTTATTTTAAGTTAAAATGAACCGAACCAACTTTGGTTCATTCGTTTACAAATAAACCAAACCCTTTGGTTTATTCTCCTCCATTGGATTAGAACCAAACCCTTTTGGTTAATCCATTATGTCTTCATAAGACACGGCCCATCCATGCTTCCATTGCGACTGAAATGATTTCATGCTCGCTCCATGTTTGGTCCAACCAAACCCAGTTTCTCTCGGTCTGAGAATCTCATTCTCAAGCTCGTTTTAAATCCTTCGGATTACGCTCGTTGTGCGTGTGACCAAATAGGTTCTCGGTTTATGTTGGCCGTCTATAATTAACCATTAATTATAGAACGATCATGAGTGGCACCTAGTAGTACATCATGATCCCCAATTAACGGAAAAGATCAATGGTTGATCAAGAACTATTTCTGAAACCCTTCAGCAGCTCGAATGAATCGTGCCCCATTCCCTTCACTCATCTTATACCCACTTGGTTCAGGACATGGTCTATAGTGTCAGTCCCCACTAGGCTGACTACGTCACACCTAGCCCAAGTATCATTTCCTCGTCCTACGGATTCTAGTTACTGCACATGTATCGAAGAGTACCTTACTCTAAACATGTAATGCTTTGGCCATATACTTTAGTAACAATCCGACGAGAGGCCATGGGTATACATCTCCTCGCAAGGAGTGGTGAATCCTTTATAGGCTATTCAAATACCTTCGATCACTTCGACTTATACCCAATCATCCCGGGTCCACATCTCCTCAGAGATGCTTGCTTAAGATGTCAAAGCATAAGTCTTTATGATCAAGATGACTTGAATACCGCAAGTCAAAGGAACATTGCACTTAAGTTATAGTAAGAACTTCATTGACATATCTATATATGCAGAGAACCATATGAAGTCTTACGGTTGGTCACTCCAATGAACTAGTTACCATAACTAGCATCCACGATTAACTTCGGACATCACAATGTCTCTAGCTAGTGAGAATCAGCTGCTTGGATACACCAAAGAGTATACCTCGTGCTAGTCTCGACAGAATTGATGGTGTCCAAATCTATCAATTCATCGACTAGGGATAATTCCGATACATCACAATTACACATGTAGAGATACTCACTAGTTGTGATCCAATCACAAATTCTCTCATGTTGTGAGTTGTATCGCGGACATTTAGTAAATGAGTTTAAGATCCAATCAAATACATGAAACCATGTATACTCAAATAGTGAATCTTCATTTATCATATAAATGGTTCATACATAAGGCGATTGCCTTAGGACATCTCTCATATATTACTAATAGACTCCCACTTGGCCTAATGCCAATCGCTACGGTATCCAATACCATAAGCTGTAACATGACCCTCAAACTTACTTTGAGGTAATGCCTTAGTCAAAGGATCCGCTAAGTTCCTTTCAGTGGGGATTTTCTCAATTTGTATTTCTTTCCTACTGATGATCTCTCTGATAAGATGATAGCGGCGAAGCACATGTTTGGATCATTGATGAAACCACATCAAGTTCAGAGATGAACTTCTTGATCCAAACCGCTTCCTTTGCTGCTTCCAAAGATGCAATGTATTCTGCCTTAGTGGCAGAATCCGCTATAGTGTTAAGCTTGGAACCTTTCCAACTTATTGCGCCTCCATTCTAGGTGAATACATACCCTAACTGAGACATGGAATCATCCTTGTCTATCTGGAGCTGGTATCCGTATACCCACGTATCACCATGTCCCCTTCTCCATATATTAGGAACACATCCTTAGTTCTTCTCAAGTACTTAAGGATTGTATTAACAGCCGCTCAATGATCCATTCCTGGATCAGACTGGTATCTACTCGTGACACTCAGAGCATACGATACATCGAGTCTCGTACATAACATAGCATACATGATAGATCCTATTGTGGATGCATAGGGAATCTTACTCATGCAAATCCTCTCGTCTACTGTGCGCGGACACATAGACTTCGAAAGGTGTATCCCATGCCTGATGGGTAGAAAACCTTTCTTGGATTCCGACATGCTAAACCTCTTTAGAACTCGGTCTATATATGTAGACTGGAAAGACCAAGCAACCATTTCGATCTATCTCTATAGATCTTAATCCCGAGGATGTAGGTTGCTTCTCCCAAGTCTTTCATGGAGAATGTCTTGGATAACCAAATCTTAACTGACTGTAAGACTGAAACATCGTCTCCTATAAGTAATATGTCATCGACATACAATACTAGGAACACGACTGCACTCCCACTAACCTTCTTGTACACACAAGGTTCGTCTGGATTTTGTGAGAAATCAAACTTTTTGATAGTCTCATCAAAATGGATATTCCAGCTTCTGGATGCTTGCTTCAATCCATATATGGACCGTCGCAATTTGCATATCTTAGTTTTATCAACCGATGTGAAACCCTCAGGCTGTATCATATACACGTCCTCGAGCAGGTTTCCATTAAGGAAATATGTTTTCACATCCATTTGCTATATCTCATAATCATAATGAGCCGCTATGGCCAAAAGCATCCGAATGGATTTAAGCATAGCTACAGGCGAATAGGTTTCGTCATAATCAACACCTTGTTTTTGACGATATCCTTTCGCAACTAATCTAGCCTTATAGGTAATCACATTACCATCCATGTCGGTTTTCTTCTTGAAAACCCACTTGCACCCTATAGGCTTGATGCCTTCAGGTGGGTCAACAAAGTTCCAAACTTGGTTTTCATACATAGAATCCATTTCCGACTTCATGGCATCAAGCCACTTATCCCTTTCTGAACTTGTCAGCACTTCTTCATAACTGGTAGGCTCCTCATCATCAATGAGTAACACGTCGTTCGATTCACTTACGAGAAATCCATATCTCTCAGGAATATTACGTGTTCTACCAGATCTACGAAGATGTGGTGTTACAATAGGTCCAGCCGATTGCTCATCACTATGAGTTATTGTCTGTTGTGTTTCACCAGGTATCTCATCAATGTCTATTTGAGTCTCTCGAGCCTCCTCAAGCTCGATGACACTCCCACAGTTTTCTTGCAAGAGAAACTCTTTCTTTAGAAACACAGCATGCCTTGAAACAAACACCTTTTGTTTCACAGGATGATAGAATTGGTAACCCCTTGTTTCCTTAGGGTATCCAATAAATAGACATTTATCAGACTTAGCATCCAATTTGTCTAATACAGTCCGCTTCACATAAGCAGGACAACCCCATATCTTCAAGTAAGATACATGAGGTTTCTTACTATTCCATATCTCATATGGAGTAGTAGAGACTACCTTGGTTGTCATTTTGTTTAACAAGTAAATAGCTGTCTGAAGTGCATAGCTCCAAAAGGACTTGGGAAGATTCGCATGATTCATCATTGACCTGACCATGTCCAACAAGGTCCGGTTACGCCTCTCAGATACACCATTATGCTGTGGTGTATATGGCGGAGTCCATTGAGACAATATACCATTGTCTCTTAGATAATCAAGAAACTCTTGACTTAAGTATTCACCACCTCGATCCGATCGAAGAATTTTAATACTCTTGTCATGTTGTTTCTCTACTTCATTTCTGAATTCTTTGAACCTTTCAAAGGCATCAGACTTGTGTTTCATCAAGAACACATACCCAAACCGTGAGTGATCATCGGTGAAGGTAATGAAGTAGCTATAGCCTCCTAAAGCTTGAGTTGACATAGGTCCACATACATCAGTATGTATTAGACCTAGCAACTCCCCCACTCGTTCACCTTTTCCTGTAAAAGGTAACTTAGTCATCTAGCCTTTTAAGCATGATTCACATGTATCATATGAATCCAATCCAAACGATTCCAGAATTCCACATCGGTGTAATTCTGACATGCGTTTCTTGCTTACATGGCCAAGACGACAATGCCACATGTAGGAGTCTATTTGATTATCCTTTCGAGCACGCTTGTTGCTCGCTTCGATATTGAAAATGTCACTGGATACGTCCAACGTATAAATGCCATTGCTCAAAGTTCCAGTTCCATAAAGTACGCCATTCAAAGTTATATAACAACAATTGTTACTAAACGTCAAATGGTAACCATTTCTATTTAAGCAGGAAATAGAAACAATGTTCTTTATTAGAGAAGGAACACAATAGCAATTGTCCAGTTCCAAGACTAGTCCACTAGGGAGCTTCAACAAATACGTTCCGATGGCGAGTGCAGCAACCTTTGCTCCATTCCTAACACATAAATTTGACTCTCTCTTAACGAGTCTTCTTCTATTCCTTAGCCCATGTATGTCATTACATATATGTGAGCCACACCCAGTATCCAACACCCAAGTGTTTGAGGAAATAGAATGACAATCAATAACGAAGATATCTGAAGAAGATGGGGCATCCGATGCCTTATTCTTCTTCATGAACTCAAGATAAATCTTGCAATTTCTTCGCCAATGGCCCTCCTTGCCATAATCATGGCAAGTGCCCTTTTGAGTTGGTTCTGCCTTTTTACCCTTTTCTTCCCCTTCTGCTATTCCTTTGACTTCCTCTTAGAACGTTTCTTCGAGGAATCAACTTACAACACCGTCCCCTGCTCATGCTTCACAGAAGACTCCACAGTCTTCAGCATGTTGAGTAGTACCACAGATGAACCTTCTTGTATCTCAGAGGTGAAGAGGAGCTTGGAGACTTCAAACCTTTCGAATCTCACTTGCTCATCAACCAACTCATAAAGATGAAAGACTATTGTATGAGCATCCATATGTTCATGCTGCTTCCGCAGATCAGGTACCATTGTGGCTAGCATGATGCAACTCTCCATTTCAGAATCAGTCACATGTTTTTGATAGGCCAACAATTGGTCCAGAGTTGCATTGTCACTAGGACGGGCGGGAAGAGGCGCTTCGAGGACATTTGCAAGCTTTTCAACATTGATAACAATTCTCAAGTTTCTAAGCCAGTACAAGAAGTTCGACCCAGTCAATTTATTCGAATCCAAAATGGAACGCAAATTCAAAGATATCATGATCAATTGATTAACTTAGAAATACAAAACGAGCATATATGAGAAAATGATTTTTAAAATGCATCAATATACATTTATAAATCCCATTAATTTTTCGAATTTTAAAACCCCCAAAATCACTTCGGGAGATCGTAGGTCCATCTCCGAATGGGCTGATATCCATCATAGATATGAACAACCTTGGAGAGAGTCCAACAAGTCATTCATAACTACGATGGTAGGTATTAAATATATCGATTGCATATCACGTATATGCAACTATCACAATGTGTTATCAACTAATTGAATGTTCACACATACATCGGGTTGTTAACACATTAACAAGTATGCATCATATGCATAGCACCCAACTTCACCTCCCTTTACATCGACCTTGGAGAGAGTCCAACAAGCCGATGCTCCGGGTTAAAGCCAACCCATTAATCGAGAAATAGTTTTAATATAGTTAGAGCGCATTCAACCAATTAGCCCGGCTTGGAGAGAGTCCAACAACCAAAGCTAACGATTGACCTCTGACTCTTACCATATTAGTATTAAACTATTCCATGGTTTGAACATGTTCGGGTTTGAGCCGGGCTTGGAGAGAGTCCAACAACCCGAACAAGAAATGGAACTCTGGTTCTAACCATATTAATGGAAGGTGTAGGCTTTAATATTGAGTTAGGGTTTTATGTCTCATCCTCTTTGCATGCAAATAACTATTATCTAGATGACATGACATACATCTACATGTCACGACACGCATGACATAATGATATGCAACTAATGCAATTACATGACATACAATTATGTCATGTACAAAATTTTCTTATATGTCATAACTATTTATGGAAATAAAATATGTTTAAGATTTGATTCTCCAAATCAAATCATGATTAAATTAAGAAACAAATTTCCATATCTAATCACATATTTTATTTGTGGAAATAGTTGATTAAGGAAAGTCAATTTAGGAAACCAATTTCCTAAATCATCAAAACTACTTATGGAAATAAAATATTTAAAGATTTGATTTCCCAAATCAAATAATGATTAAATTAGGAAACAAATTTCCAAAATCTAATCAAATATTTTATTTATGGAAAATATCAATTTCCATAAATACTTCCAACTTTCAAAAGTAGAAGATTTCCATAAATACTTCTAGACTTTCCAAAATTGAAAAATTTCCATAAATACTTTTAACTTTTCAAAAGTAGAAAATTTCCAGAAATATCATTATGACTATCGCAAAACCATTTTACAATTATGTCGAAACACAACCTGGGCTCTGATACCACTGTTGGGTTTCCGGCACCGCGGCGAGTGTGTGTTCAAACATGTTTCGTAAACATGTGCACAGCGGAAGGAATAAAATAATAAATCTAATTTATTACAACACACACATCACACGCATGCATAGTACAATATGTGTATACATAACCGTAAATTTAAATTTTGCAATAAAAGGAAATTTAACTATGTATACCTTACGTATCACGTGTAGCGGGAAAGACATCAACCGGAATGATCCTCGCAAGAATCGTCTCTATCCATTTCCACGCCGAGTATCTTCGGGATGACTTCACCAAGTCACGAGCCTCGTCTTCATACGGGTTACTAGCCTCGTGTTGAAGATGATGTGATCGAGAGAAGATCACGATCCGAATCCAAATTCGGATCCAAAATGAGTCCTCAAAAACTCGCTTCTCCGGAGAGGAATTCATCAACCATTTGACGAATCCTTTGTCCTCCACCTATGAGGATTGCCGGAGATCGAATCCCCGAAAAGGCTACCGCTGTCGGAGCTCCAAACGTCGTCCAAACGACGCTCCGACGAGAGGGAAACAAGCTGTCCATAAAATTGGACAGCTTTGGTGGAGGAGTAGGGGCCGGCCAAAAAGGGTAGGATGAAGCTCACCTTGATGCCAAACCCAAAGGAGATCACCGGAGAGTTGCCGGAGGATCACCGGCCGAAGCTTGGACGCCGGCAAAAATTTGGACGGTGGCACAAAGGGTTGGGCGGCGGCAATGGATGTTGGCGCCGACTTCTCCAAGGAGAGGAAGGGGGGCGGCAACAATTAGGTTAAGGGAATTGGATTAGGGTTTAACAAACCCTTAAGCCCTCTTTTATAGAGAACTAATTCTCTTAATGGTTATCGGATCATAACCATAAGTCCCGTTAACCCGCTCCATTAATATAAGTTAAAATAAACCAAACCATGATGGTTTATTTTAAGTTAAAACGAACCGAACCAACTTTGGTTCATTCATTTAAAAATAAACCAAACCCTTTGGTTTATTCTCCTCCATTGGATTAGAACCAAACCCTTTTGGTTAATCCATTATGTCTTCATAAGACACGGCCCATCCACGCTTCCATTGCGACTGAAACGATTTCATGCTCGCTCCATGTTTGGTCCAACCAAACCCAGTTTCTCTCGGTCTGAGAATCTCATTCTCAAGCTCGTTTTAAATCCTTCGGATTACGCTCGTTGTGCGTGTGACCAAATAGGTTCTCGGTTTATGTTGGCCGTCTATAATTAACCATTAATTATAGAACGATCATGAGTGGCACCTAGTAGTACATCATGATCCCCACTTAACCGAAAAGATCAACGGTTGATCCAGAACTATTTCTGAAACCCTTCAGCAGCTCGAATGAATCGTGCCCCATTCCCTTCACTCATCTTATACCCACTTGGTTCAGGACATGGTCTATAGTGTCAGTCCCCACTAGGCTGACTACGTCACACCTAGCCCAAGTATCATTTCCTCGTCCTACGGATTCTAGTTACTGCACATGTATCGAAGAGTACCTTACTCTAAACATGTAATGCTTTGGCCATATACTTTAGTAACAATCCGACGAGAGGCCATGGGTATACATCTCCTCGCAAGGAGTGGTGAATCCTTTATAGGCTATTCAAATACCTTCGATCACTTCGACTTTTACCCAATCATCCCGGGTCCACATCTCCTCAGAGATGCTTGCTTAAGATGTCAAAGCATAAGTCTTTATGATCAAGGTGACTTGAATACTGCAAGTCAAAGGAACATTGCACTTAAGCTATAGTAAGAACTTCATTGACATATCTATATATGCAGAGAACCATATGAAGTCTTACGGTTGGTCACTCCAATGAACTAGTTACCATAACTAGCATCCACGATTAACTTCGGACATCACAATGTCTCTAGCTAGTGAGAATCAGCTGCTTGGATACACCAAAGAGTATACCTCGTGCTAGTCTCGACAGAATTGATGGTGTCCAAATCTATCAATTCATCGATTAGGGATAATTCTGATACATCACAATTACACATGTAGAGATACTCACTAGTTGTGATCCAATCACAAATTCTCTCTTGCTGTGAGTTGTATCGTGGACATTCAGTAAATGAGTTTAAGATCCAATCAAATACATGAAACCATGTATACTCAAATAGTGAATCTTCATTTATCATATAAATGGTTCATACATAAGGCGATTGCCTTAGGACATCTCTGATATATTACTACATATTGGACATCATCAATTCTGTGAGACTACACATGTTATGCTCCTTGGTTTATCCAAGCATTCGGTACTCACTGAATGGAAGCATAGGGATGCTGAGAGTGAACATGTGGATGCTAGTTATGGTAACTAGTTCATTGGAGTGACCTGCTATGAGACTTCATATGGTTCTATATGTCGTTGAAGATCTCATTGCAACTTGAGTGCGAGCTTCCTTAGACTTGAGGTATTCAAGTCAACTTGATCATGGCACCTTGTACTTTGACTTCTTCGCAGCCATTTACATAGTAGGTGTAACTCCGGGATGATTGGGTATAAGCCAAAGTGATCGAATGTGTTTGAATAGCCTATAGAGGATTCACCACTCTTGATAAAGGAGATGTATACCCTAGGTCTCTTGTCAGGATTATTACTTAGAAGTCTCTGGCCAGAGCAAGCATGTTAAGAAGATTGTCTTCTTAGGAACATGTATGAGTAACTTGAATCCACATGACAAGGAAAATAACTTGGGCTAGGTGTGACGTAGTCAGCCTAGTGGGGATGAATACAGAGACCATGTCCTAAACCAAGTGGTTATAGGATGAATGAAAGGAACAAGGCACGAACAACTGAAGTTGCTGAAGGGTTAAGAAAATGTTCTGAAGTCGATTTAGACTTTCCGATCAATTGGGGGTCATGATGTACTGCTAGGTGTCACTCATGATCTATTCATAATTAAGGCATTAATTATTAATGACCAACATAATATTAGTAATATGTGAGAGATGTCCTAAGGCAATCGCCTTATGTTTGAACCATTTATATAATAAATGAAGATTCACTATTTGAGTATACATGTTCTCATGTATTTGATTAGATCTTAAACTCATTTATTGAATGTCCACGATACGATTCACAGCATGAGAGAATTTGTCATTGGATCACAACTAGTGAGTATCTCTACATGTGTAATTGTGATGTATCAGAATTATCCCTAGTCGATGAATTGATGGATTCGAACACCATCAAATCTGTCGAGACTAGCACGAGGTATACTCCTTGGTGTATCCAAGCAGCTGATTCTCATTGGTTGGAGACATTGTGACGTTCGGAGTTAATCGTGGATGCTAGTTATGGTAACTAGTTCATTGGAGTGACAAGTCATAAGACTTCATATGGTTCTTTGCATATATAGATATGTCAATGAAGTTCTTACTGCAGCTTAAGTGCGATGTTCCTTTGACTTGCGATATTCAAGTCATCTTGATCATGAAGACTTATGCTTTGACATCTTAAGCAAGCATCTCTGAGGAGATGTTGACCCGGGATGATCGGGTATAAGTCGAAGTGATCGAAGGTGTTCGAATAGCCTATAAAGGATTCACCACTCCTTGCGAGGAGATGTATACCCATGGCCTCTCGTCGGATTGTTACTAAAGTCTTTGGGCAAAGCGTTACATGTTTAGAGTAAGGTACTCTTGGATAAATGTGCAGTAACTTGAATCCGTAGGACGAGGAAATGATACTTGGGCTTGGTGTGACGTAGTCAACCTAGTAGGGACTGACACTATAGACCATGTCCTGAACCAAGTGGGTATAAGATGAGTGAAGGGAATGGGGCACGATTCATTGTAGCTGCTGAAGGGTTTTAGAAATAGTTCTGGATCAACCGTTGATCTTTTCGATTAATTGAGGATCATGATGTACTACTAGGTGCCACTCATGATCGTTCTATAATTAATGGTTAATTATAGACGGCCAACATAAACCGAGAACCTATTTGGTCACACGCACAATGAGCGTAATCCGAAGGATTTAAAACGAGCTGGAGAATGAGATTCTCAGACCGAGAGAAACTAGGTTTGGTTGGACCAAACAAGGAGCAAGCATGAAATTGTTTCAGTCGCAATGGAAGCATGGATGGGCCATGACTTATGAAGACATAATGGATGAACCAAATTGGTTTGGTTCTAATCCAATGGTGGAGAATAAATCAAAGGGGTTTAGTTTGTTTTAAACGAATGAACCAAAGTTGGTTTGGTTCGGTTTTAACTTAAAATAGACCAAATCGGTTTGGTTTATTTTAACTTAAATTAATGGAGCGGGTTAACGGGCTTTTGGTTATGATCCGATAACCATTAGGAGAATTTGTTCTCTATAAAATAGGGCTTAAGGGTTTTGTGAAAACCTAATCCAAGCAACCCCTAGTTGCCGCTCACCCTCTCCTTCTCCTCTTGTGGTCGGCACCCAACCCTAGCCGCCGCCCACCCTTGTGCCACCGTCCAAGCTTGTTGCCGGCGTCCAAGCTTCAGCCGGCGACCCTCCAGTGATCCTCCTTGGCTCCGGTGACCAAGGAATTGCTGGCCCTCTTCTCTTTGGCCGGCGCAAACTCCTCCACCAAGCTGTCCAGTTTTCTGGACAGCTTGTGTTGGGTTTCCGGCACCGCGGCGTGTGTGTGTTCGATCATGTTTCGTAAACATGAACACAGCGGAAGCAATTAAAAATAATAAATCTATATTTATTACAACACACACAACACACGCATGCTATTACAACAAGTGTAGACATAACCGTAAATTAAAATTTGCAATAAAAGGAAATTAAACTACGTTATACCTTCCGTATGACGTGTAGCGGGAACGGCATCAACCGGAACGATCCTCGTAAGAATCGTCTCTATCCGTATCCATGCCGAGCTCCTCGGGATGACTTCGCTAAGTCACGAGCTTCGTCTTCGTACGGGTTACTAGCCTCGTGTTGAAGACGACGTGATCGAGAGATGATCACGATCCGAATCCAAATTCGGATCCAAAACGAGTTCTCAAAACTCGCTTCTCTGGAGAGGTGTTCGTCAACCGTTTGACGAATCCTTCGTCCTCCACCTCAGAGGATTACCGGAGATCAAATCCCCGGTAATTTAGCCGCTGTCGGAGCACTAACCGTCGTCCAAACGATGCTCCGACGAGAGGAGGAGAAGCTGTCCAGAAAACTGGACAGCTTGGTGGAGGAGTAGGCGCCGGCCAAAACAAGGAGAGAAAAAGCTCACCTTGATGCCGAACCTATAGGAGATCACCGGAGGGTCGCCGGAGGTTCACCGGCTGGAGCTTGGACGCCGGCAAGGGTCTTGGACGGCGGCACAAAGCTGGGCGGCGGCAGCTTTAGGGTTGGCGCCAATTAACTCCTCCAAGGAGTGGGCGACAACTCAAGGGGAGGCTAGGGTTTGGATTAGTTAGGGTTTAACAATCCCTTAAGCCCATTTTTATAGAGAACTAATTCTCTTAATGGTTAATGGATCATATCCATAAAGCCCGTTAACCCGCTCCATTAAGATAAGTTAAAATAAACCAAACCATGATGGTTTATTTTAAGTTAAAACAAACCGAACCAACCTTTGGTTCATTCGTTTAATATAAACCAAACCCTTTGGTTTATTCTCATCCATTGGATTAGAACCAAACCATTTTGGTCCATCCATTATGTCTTCATAAGACACGGCCCATCCACGCTTCCTCTGCGACTGAAACAATTTCATGCTCGCTTTATGTTTGGTCCAACCAAACATAGTTTCTCTCGGTCTGAGAATCCCATTCTCAAGCTCGTTTTAAATCCTTTGGATTACACTCGTTGTGCGTGTGACCAAATAGGTTCTCGGTTTATGTTGGCCGTCTATAATTAACCATTAATTATAGATCGATCATGAGTGGCACCTAGTAGTACATCATGATCCCCAATTAACCGAAAAGATCAACGGTTGATCCAGAACTATTTCTGAAACCCTTCAGTAGCTCGAATGAATCGTGCCCCATTCCCTTCACTCATCTTATACCCACTTGGTTCAGGACATGGTCTATTGTGTCAGTCCCCACTAGGCTGACTACGTCACACCTAGCCCAAGTATCATTTCCTCGTCCTACGGATTCTAGTTACTCCACATGTATCGAAGAGTACTTTACTCTAAACATGTAATGCTTTGGCCAAAGACTTTAGTAACAATCCGACGAGAGGCCATGGGTATACATCTCCTCGCAAGGAGTGGTGAATCCTTTATAGGCTATTCAAACACCTTCGATTACTTCGACTTATACCCAATCATCCCGGGTCCACATCTCCTCGGAGATGTTTGCTTAAGATGTCAAAGCATAAGTCTCCATGATCAAGATGACTTGAATACCGCAAGTCAAAGGAACATCGCACTTAAGCCACGAAGAACTTCATTGACATATCTATATATGCAGAGAACCATATGAAGTCTTACTACCGTCACTCCAATGAACTAGTTACCATAACTAGCATCCACGATTAACTCGGACATCACAATGTCTCCAAACCGGTGAGAATCACCGCTTGGATACACCAAGGAGTATACCTCGTGCTAGTCTAATTGATGGTGTCCAAATCCATCAATTCATCGACTAGGATAATTCCGATACATCACAATTACACATGTAGAGATACTCACTAGTTGTGATCCAATCACAAATTCTCTCATGCCGTGAATCGATCGTGGACATTCAGTAAATGAGTTTAAGATCCAATCAAATACATAAAACATGTATACTCAAATAGTGAATCTTCATTTATCATATAAATGGTTCATACATAAGGCGATTGCCTTAGGACATCTCTCATATATTACTAACAGCTTGTTTTCCTTCGTGTCGGAGCATCGTTTGGACGACGTTTGGAGCTCCGACAGTGGCTTACTTGCTGGGGATTTGATCTCCAGTAATCCTCATAGGTGGAGGATGAAGTATTCGTCAAACGGTTGGCGAATACCTCTCTGGAGAAACGAGTTTTTGAGGACTCGTTTTGAATCCGAATTTTGATTCGGATTGTGATCTTCTCTCGATCACATCGTCTTCGACACGAGGCTAGTGACTCGTACGAAGACGAGGCTCATGACTTTGTCAAGTTATCCTGAAGATACTCGGCATGGATACGGATAGAGGCGATTCTAGCGAGGATCGCTCCGGTTTATGCCTTTACTGCTACACGTGATACGTCAGGTATACGTAGAATAAATTTCCTTTAATTACAAAATTTGAAACTATGATTATGTCTACACATATTGTACTATGCATGTGTGTGGTGTGTGTGTTGTAATAAATTAGATTTATTATTTTTATTTCTTCCGCTGTGCACATGTTTACGAAACATGTTCGAACACATACTCGCCGCGGTGCCGGAAACCCAACACATAACTGGGAACCTATTGGGTCACACGCACTACGGGTGATCTCGAGATGTAAAACAAGTCTGAGAATGAGATTCTAGTTGAGAGAGGATATGTCTGGTTGGACCAGACCAAGGGGGTGTGAAACGAAGGCTATAGAACCACCTATGGCCTTGTCGGACTTAGCACGACTATATCGCACTTAAACGAAGTCAAACGGACCATACAGAGCCTCACACGGTCATGCCTATCTTGGCATGTGTCGTGCCTAGCACTGGCCACAAATTGACAAAGTCTGGGTTGCGCCCAGAGAGACACACGGTCAGGCCATGTGAATCCACATGACCATGTGAATCCACATGACCAGGCCATGTGAATCCACACGACCGTGTCGCGTCACCGTCGATTTTCTCTTATGGAAATTTCCTAGATTGTTCTTACCTTAATTATGGGATAATTATGGTAAGATATGTTTCGTTTAAGCCTCATAATATGACCTAATCAAGAGATCTATAAAAGGATCCCTTGATAATCTTAGGCTAAGGTTTTGGTTTTAGGTTTCTCCCTTGGTAGCCGCTTTTGCTCCTTCCTCTCTCCTCTTCTGTTGTCTTCGTCGGTTGGCTAGCACCAATCGGAGACAAAGACTTGCTGCTCTAGGAGTTGTCTCAGGTGATCCCGGTGTGGATACTGATAGAGGCAAGGCTCGTTGGTCTTGCTTGTGGTTTCGACAGATTCAAAAGAATCCTAAAGGTATAACTTCTCCTTCTCCTTATGTGTTTTTCATGCGATTATGCCAAAGAAAGTTTTCTTGGCCCCAAGGGATTTCTGGGATGTAATACAAATTATTTTTATTTGCTTTATTCCACTGCACATGATCCCGAAATCTTCTACAAGTGGTATCAGAGCCACCTTGTTCGTTTGGCATAGATTGCATGTTGTAAGAGAATATTTAAAGCATGTTTGATGTTTTAATATACCTGTGCCATGTTTATCTATATGATAGATTAGAGTATGCTTGTTTTACTTATAGGATATGTTTGTAACCTAAAAAGGAAATACCGAGGATGCGCCTGGAAACACCGAAGGTGTTGGCCGTATCGTTAGAGCCTAAGCATAGACTCATGTTCACATCGGGAAATTTGTTTCCAAATATGACCTTGGTTTTTCCATATTTAGATTTATTTCCCTTTTAGATGAGACCCATAATAATCTGAAATCCCTTGTGCAAATATTAAGGCTAACACCTTCCATTAATATGGTTGAATTAGAGTTCTTTTTCGTGTTTGGGTTGTTGGACTCTCTCCAAGCCTGGCATGAAATCAAGCATGTTCAATTCATATGAGATTCGATGTTTATTTAAAATGGTAAGGACCATAGGTCAATTTCAAGTTTGGGTTGTTCAACTCTCTCCAAGCTTGGCTTGTAAATTGGATATGTTCAAATCATTTAAATTCGACCTCACGATTAATGGGCCGACCCTAACTGAAAGCATTGATTTGTTGGACTCTCTCCAAGGTCAATGTGAACAGAGGTGCAATTAGGTTATATGCATTGGATGTATATATATTAATGAGTTAACAACCTAATGTATATGTGAATATTCAATTAGTTGATAGCATAAAGTGATAGTTATATATTTGATATATAATGGGTACTGTTGATACCTAATATTATGACTATGAATGACTTGTTGGACTCTTTTCAAGGTTGTTCTTAGTCATAATGGATATCAACCCACTAAGAGATCACCTACCATCTCTCGAATTCAAAGTGAGGGCTATTGAATTTGATAAAATAGTGGGAGTTTCTTGTTAATGTAAATTGTTTACATTACTATAAATTCATCTCTCTTATACACCTCTTTTTGTATGTCTAGGTACTAATTAGAACAACATGTCAACCTCCATTAATTTACGTTCGATTTTGGACAACAATAAATTGAATGGGCCAAATTTCTTGGACTGGCTTCGCAACCTGAGAATTGTTCTCAAGGCTGAAAAGCTAGCTTATGTCCTTGAAGAGGTTCTTCCCAAACCTCCTGCAGACAATGCATCTAGTGACCAAAAGTTGGCTTACCAGAAACATGTTGCTGACTCTGAGATGGCAAGTTGCATTATGCTAGCGTCGATGTCTCCTGAGTTACAGAAGCAACATGAGCATATTGACACTAATATGATTGTCTTTCATCTTTGAGAATTTTTCGATGAGCAGGCGTGATCTAAAAGTTTCGAGGTCACCCACCTTCTCTTTCGCTCGAAGATGCAGGAGGGTTCATCTGCAGTGCAATTTGCACCAAAGATGAATAACTATATTGAGCGATTGGGATCATTAGGGTTTTTCATGGACCATGAATTAAGTATCGACTTAATTCTTCACAATCTGACTGGTAGCTATTCACAATTTGTGATGAACTATCAGATGAATAAGATTGAGTCCACGATTCCTTAATTGATCAATATGCTCAAAACAGTGGAGTCAAATGTTGCGAAAGAACAGAAGGTGATGATGCTGGTTGACTCCTCAAAGAAAGGTTCTAAGAGGAAGTCAAAAACCAAAGCTAAAGGGAAGAAGAAAGCAAAGAAGGAAGAAATAACTCTCAAGGGCACCTGCCATCATTGTGGCAAGGATGAGCATTGGAAGAGAAACTGCAAACAGTATCTGGAGTCACTAAAGCAGAAAAAGGCATCTGATGCCCAATCTACTTTAGGTACATTTGTTATTGAATGTCATACTATTTCTTTTAACACTTGGGTATTGGATACCGGGTGTGGCTCACATATATGTAATGACATATAGGGGCTTAGGAACAGAAGAAAACTGATTAAGGGAGAAGCAGATCTAAGGTTTGGCAATGGAGCAAAAGTTGCTGCAGTAGCCAAGGGTATTTATATGTTGCGACTTCCTACAGGACTAGTCTTAGAGTTGGATGATTGTTTTTATATTCGTGCATTAATAAAGAATATTGTTTCTATTTTATGTTTGAATAAGAAAGGTTATCATTTGATGTTTAGTAATAATTATTGTTATATTATGTTGAATGGTGTTCTTTATGCTACTGGGATATTAAATAATGGGATTTACATGTTATATACATCCAACGAGATATTCAATATAGAATCAAATAGAAAATGTGCTAAGTTAGATAATCAATTAACCTCGCAATTATGACATTGTCGTCTTGGCCATATAAGCAATGAACGTATGTCCAAACTGTAGAGGCTTGACATTTTGAAGTCTTATGAATCAGATTCATTAGACACATGTGTTTCATGCTTAAAAGGAAAGATGACTAAACTACCTTTCAGAGGAAAGGGTGAATGAGCAGTTGAGGTATTGGGCCTTATACATACCGATGTATGCGGACCAATGTCAACTCAAGCCATAGGAGGTTATAGCTACTTCGTTACCTTTATCGATGATTATTCACGATATGGGTATTTGTATCTGTTAAGATACAAGTCTGAAGTCTTTGAAAGGTTTACAAATTTTAGAAAGGAAGTAGAGAAACAACTTGGGAAAAGTATTAAAGTACTTCGATCTGATCGAGGTGGTGAATACTTAAGCCAAGAGTTTCAAGATTATCTAAGGGACAATGACATCTTGTCCCAAAGGACTCCACCTTACAAGCCACAACATAATGGTGTGGCTAAAAGGAGAAACCGAACCTTGTTGGACATGGTTAGGTCAGATGCAGCATGCAAGTCTTCCAAAAACCTTTTGGAGTTATGCACTTGAGACTGTTGTTTACTTGTTAAATAGAGTCCTGACTAAGACAATCTCTACTACTCCATATGATATGTGGAAAAGTAAGAAATCTCATTTATCTTATTTGAAGATATGAGGTTGTCCTGCTTATGTGAAGAGGACAGTATCAGATAAGCTAGAGGCTAAGTCTGATAAGTGTCTATTTATTGATTACCCTAAGGAAATGAGGGATTACCAATTCTATCATCCCTTGGAACAAAAGGTGTTTGTTTCAAAGCATGTTGTATTCCTAGAGAAGGAGTTTCTCTTACAGGAAAATAGTGGGAGTGAGGTTGTACTAAGTGTAGTTCAGGAGGCTCCGGTAGACACAGAAGAGATGCCTAGTCAAGAACCACAGCTGATTACTCATTCGGATGAGAAAATAGCTAAACCTAATAATACACCACCTCCTCGTAGATCTAGTAGGACACGTAGGATTCCTGAGAGATATGGATTCTCATAAGTGAATCTAATGACGTGTTGCTCATAGATGATGAGGAACCTACAAGTTACAAAGAGGCACTGAATAATTCAGACAGGGATAGATGACTAATAGCCATGAAATCAGAAATGGATTCCATGTATGAAAACCAGGTTTGGAATTTGGTAGACCCACCTGAAGGCATAATACCTATAGGGTGCAAGTGGGTTTTCAAGAAGAAAACTGACATGAATGGTAATATTATTACCTATAAAGCTAGATTAGTGGCAAAAGGCTATCATCAAAGGCAAGGTGTTGACTATGACAAAATCTTTTCATCAGTTAGCTATGCTTAAATCCATTCGGATAATCCTAGCCATGGCGGCTCATTTTGATTATGAGATATGACAAATGGATGTGAAAATAACTTTTCTTAATGGAAACCTATCTGAGGATGTATATATGATACAACCTGAGGGTTTCACATCCATTGACAAGAACAAAGTATACAAGCTTCAACGTTCCATTTATGGATTGAGGCAAGCATCCAGGAGTTGGAATATCTCTTTTGATGAGGCAATCAAACAGTTTGATTTCTCACAAAATCTTGAAGAGCCTTGTGTGTATAAGAAGGTTAGTGGGAGTGTGGTCATGTTCTTAATATTGTATGTCGATGACATATTAATTATATGAAATGATATTCCTGTTTTGCAAATAGTCAAGGTCTGGTTGTCCAAAATGTTCTCCATGAAAGACATGGGAGAAGCAACCTATATTTTGGGGATTAAGATCTATAGAGATAGATCGAATCAGTTGCTTGGTCTTTCACAGTCTACATACATAGACAAAGTTCTAAAACGGTTTAGCATGGAAGAATCCAAGAAAGCTTTTATTCCCATGAGGTATGGGATTCATCTTTCGAAGTTTATGTGCCCGTGCACTGAAGACGAGATGATTCACATGAGTCAAATCCCATATGCGTCAATTATAGGATCGATCATGTATGTTATGTTATGTATGAGGGCCGATGTATCGTACGCTTTGAGCATTACGAGTAGATACCAGTCGGATCCTGGTATGGACCATTGGGTGGCTATCAAGATAATCCTTAAGTACTTGAGAAGGACTAAGGATTTATTCTTGGTATATGGAGGAGGTGATATGGTAGTAAGCGGGTATACTGATGCCAGGTTCCAGACAGATAAGGATGATTCCAAATCTCAGTTTAGATATATATTCATCTTGAATGAAGGTGAGGTGAGTTGGAAGAGTTCCAAGAAAGATACTGTTGTTGATTCTATTACAGAGGCAGAGTACATTGCAGCTTCTGAAGCAGCAAAGGAGGCGGTCTGGATCAAGAAGTTCATTATTGAACTTGGAGTAGTTTCCAGCATTGTTGAAGCATTACCGATTTACTACGACAACAATGGCCCCATTGCATAGGCGAAGGAACCATAGTCTCATCAGCGATCCAAGCACGTACTACGCCGTTACCATATGATCAGAGAGATCATTGGTAGAAGAGATGTACAAATATAGAAAGTTCCCACTGATAGGAATCTAGCAGATCCCTTGACAAAGCCTCTTCCCCAAGAAAAATTCGAGAGGCATATAGAGGCCTATGGTATTAGTTAGATACTAAGGCGATTGGCTGTAGGCCAAGTGGGAGTTTGATGTAATTGAGAGGTGTCCTAAGGCAATCGCCTTAGAAGTTATTAATAAAATTTACTATTTGAGTATACATTATCTATGTATTTAATTGGATCTTAAACTCATATACTTAAGTCCACAATACAATTCATAGCATGAGAGAAATTGTGATTGGATCACAATTAGTGGGTATCTTATCATGTGTAAATATGTAAGTATTGAAACTATCCCTAGTCGATGAATTGTTGAAATTGGACATCATCAATTCTGTGAGACTAGCATATGTTATGCTCCTTGGTTTATCCAAGCATTCGGTACTCACTGAATGAAAGCATAGGGATGCTGAGAGTGAACATGTGGATATAAGTTATGGTAACTAGTTCATTGGAGTGACTTGTTATGAGACTTCATATGGTTCTATATGTCGTTGAAGATCTTATTGTAGCTTGAGTGCGAGCTTCCTTAGACTTGAGGTATTCAAGTCACCTTGATCATAGCGCATTGTACTTTGACTTCTTCGCAGCCATCTACATAGTAGGTGTAACTCCGGGATGATTGGGTATAAGCCAAAGTGATCGAAGGTGTTTGAATAGCCTACAGAGGATTCACCACTCCTGATAAAGGAGATGTATACCCTAGGCCTCTTGTCCAGAGCAAGCATGTTAAGAAGATGGTCTACTTGGGAACATGTAGGAGTAACTTGAATCCACAGGACAAGGAAAATAACTTGGGCTAGGTGTGACGTAGTCAGCCTAGTGGGGGCGAACACAGAGACCATGTCCTGAACCAAGTTGGTATAGGATGAGTGAAAGGAATAAGGCACGAACAATTGAAGCTGTTGAAGGGTTCAGAAAATGTTCTGAAGTTGATTTAGACTTTTTGGTCAATTGGGGGTCATGATGTACTATTAGGTTCCACTCTTGATCTATTCATAATTAAGGCATTAATTATGAATGACCAACATAACCGGGAACCTATTGGGTCACACGCACTACGGGTGATCTCAAGATGTAAAACAAGTCTGAGAATGAGATTCTCATTGAGAGAGGATATGTCTGGTTGGACCATACAAAGGGGGTGCGAAACGGAGGCTATGGAACCTCCTATGGCCTTGTCGGACTTAGCACGACTATATCACACTTAAACGAATTCAAATGACCATACAGAGCCTCACACAATCATGCCTAACTCGGCATGGGTCGTGCCTGGCTCTGGCTATAAATTAGCAAAGTCTGGGTTGCGTCGAGAGAGACACACGACCAGGCCATGTGAATCCACATGGCCAGGCCATGTGGATCCATACGGTCGTGTCGCGTCTCCACCGATTTTGGTGATTTTTTCTTATGAAAATTTCCTGGGTTGTTTTTACCTTAATTATGGGATAATTATGATAAGATATGTTCCGTTTAAGCCTCATAAGATGATCTAATCAAGAGATCTATAAAAGGATCGCTTTTATTATCTTTGGCTATGGTTTTGATTTTAGTTTTCTCCCTTGGTAGCCGCTTTTGCTCCTTCCTCTCTCCTCTTCTATTGTCTCCACCGGTTGGCTAGCACCAATCGGAGACAAAGACTTGCTTCTCTAGGAGTTATCTCAGGTGATCTCAGCGTGGATACTGATAGAGGCAAGGCCTGCTGGTCTTGCTTATGGTTTCGACGGATTCAAAAGAATCCCGAAGGTATAACTTCTCCTTCTCCTTTTGTGTTTTTCATGTGATTATGCCAAAGTAAGTTTTCTTGGCCCCACGGGATGTCTGGGATGTAATAAAAATTATTTTTATTCGCTTTATTCCACTGTGCATGATCTCGTAATCTCCAACAACAACAAATTGAAGAAGAAACAAGGAAAGTCTAAATCGATAAGATGGATGGAAAGAACCTTGTCCCAAAGATTAAGAAAGCACGAACCTTAGTATAGAAGATTGAAGACGCCACAGCTTTGGGATTGAGGTTAATAAGTCTTTGAACACCACAAGGGATTATCTTGATAAGTTCTAGTTCAATGAAGAACCAACAAGTGAGAGCCTCACCATGCTATAGATTAAAAAATCACCAAAGATTCGAATAATTAGAAAAAAAATATCAAAAGATGAGCAAAATAAATGAAAATTATCGCAAGGATTTGAGCACAAGAGAAAAGATAACCAAATCGATTTAGAAATAACTTGGCTCTGATACCAACTAATGGCAATCTCCATCTCTTTGTGATATTCCTCCACACTTTTAGATCCTTGGGTTAAACTTTGCAGATGTTGGTACAAATCTCGATAGTAATGTGATGGAATGAACCGCTTCCGCATAATAGATTTCATTTCATCCCATGTGTCAAATAGTCTCTCTCGATTTCTTCTCCTGATTAGAACAATTTGATCCCACCAAATAAAAACTTAATCAATAAACCCAACTGCAGCAAGTTTTACCTTCTTCTCTTCAGAGTAATTGTGGCAATCAAATACTAGTTCCACTTTCTTTTCCCATTCTAAATATGTATCCGGATCACTTTTTCTTGAAAATGATGGAATATCCAAAAATGTTCTTTTTGCACTAATCAAATTGAGTTTCTTCTTGGTTATATTGTTAGTGCTAAGGGAATAGTAGTCGATGAAGAGAAGGTGAGGGCTATTTGTGAACGACCAACACCAAAAACGATAACTGAGGTACGTAGCTTTCATGGGTTGGCTAGTTTCTATAGAAGATTTGTTAAGAATTTTAGTACTCTAGCTGCACCCTTGACTGAAGTGGTTAAAAAGATTGTTGGGTTTCATTGGGGTAGTGAACAAGATTCAGCTATCAACTTACTTAAGGAGAAGTTAAGTTCTGCGTCATTACTCACATTACCTAACTTTGCTAAAACTTTTGAAATTGAGTGTGATGCCTCAGGAATAGGTATTGGAGCTGTGCTAATACAAGAAGGTCGACTACATCATGTTACATCTAGATGAACTCAAACTCATAATATGACATTAAGGAATCATGAGGAAAACTTATGTACAAGTCATGTACATCTAGCCCATAGACCATGGTTTAAAATAAGATTTGAAAAATATTTTAGAAAACTTTGGTGAAGTCTATATTTTGATAGCAATCACCATTAAAAATGTTGATACAAGTTAGGCCAAAAATATTGAAGTTATCAATGCTTTTGAACTTTGTATCAACCTTTCAATTTAATAGGTATTTTAATATAAAACTATTTTTCCCGATTATATTTCATGTAAGTAATGTACGTATGAATTTTCAAGATTTTTCAAAGTGCATATAATTACTTATGATTTTTCAAAACTCATATATGAAATCTAATCTATATTTTGCAGAAACCAATCGACTATTAGGTTAGCTAGTCGATTGGTGGTGGTGCATTTGACTAATTTCTATTTCAGTCGACTGCTATGAATGATATTGGCTAAACAAGATTTGTTTAGCTAATTATTAGCACCCTTAAAGTACCCTAACATTTCCTAATCCTAGAATATGCTTTAGAAAGCATTGGAAGAGTGAAATAATCATTGAAAATGATTAGGAGAGTTATTTAGGGTGGAGTTTCGAATTTTAAGGGAGGTTAAAGTTCAAGTTTGAACTTTTACCCTTATTTTCGATGGTTTAAGTTTTCTATAGGCTTAAGAACTCTTCAAGGACATTATTGGTGCAATGGTCAAGAAGGAGCAAGCCTTTAGGGGGAGGTCATCCATCTTGGGATGATGGATGCACCTTTGATTACAAAAGGGGGAGACGTGAGGGTTAGGTAAGCCTTCATTGTGGATTGCCTCTCATTTAGTGATATGAGATTTATCACTAGGAAGAGTGAAGGTATTCTAGATGATTTTGGACCAAGGGGGAGAATATAGGATCTCATTGGGAGATGAAACATTGAAAACCTTGATAGACTTTTTGATGTATGCCAAAGGAAGAGGAGTGAGGTTTAAGTTAGGTAAACCTTCACTATGCTTTAGAATTAGAAGAGTTAAGTTGGGTTATTGTTAGCCTAACTTAAAGTATTATCAAACATCAAAAAGGAGGAGATTATTGGTGTAATCGACCCAAGTCACGATTGACCAGACTCGAGTGGGACTCGAGTTGAATTTTAATGTTTGACAATGGGTTGATCATTGTTTGACAATATAATTTAATCATATGTTGACTATATGACTAGTGGATGATTGGAATATCCAAAGTCATATGGGGGAAATTATTAGAGCAATCAAACCTTAGGTCATGGTTGACCAAACTCGAGTGAGACTTAAGGGGAAGTCCAAGTTAGATACTTGGCATGGAAGTCCAAGTTTGGATACTTGGCATGGAAAGTCCAAGAATGGTCTTGGCATGGAAATTCCAAGCATGGTCTTGGCATGAAAGTCCAAGTTTGGATACTTGGCATGGAAATTCCAAGAATGATCTTGGCATGGAAAGTCTAAGCATGGTCTTGGCATGGAAGTCCAAGTTTGGATAATTGGAATGGAAGTCCAAGTTTGGATACTTTGCATGGAAAGTCCAAGTATGGTCTTGGCAGTGAAAGTCCAAGTTATGGATACTTAAAAAATGAAAAATCCAAGGGTGTAGTCTTGGCCACGTAAGTCTAAGTGTGTAGTTTTGACAGTGAAAGTCCAAGCATTGAGGCTTGACAATTAGAAAGTCTAAGGGTGAGGTTTTTGGTAGTGCAAAGTTCAAGTATGTAGTTTTGGTGGCATAAGTCCAAATGAATCATGGAAAAGGAGACCCAATTAGCATGATATAGACGATGGAAGCAACTGAAGGCTAACACAAAGATTAAAGGAGTCGTGGAGGACTCGGATGAACCCTAAGATGTGAGGCTGATGGAGGTGGCTAGAAGGCTTAGGTCTAGGCTAAGGGTGGTCGATCAAGTATGAGGTGATCATACATGGGTTAAACCTCATGTTTGAGGTTTACCAGTCGATATTAGTATTAACCCTTAGTGTCAATCAATTATGAGATGATTGGTAAGGAAAAATCATATTTAATAATAAAGGCAAAGTTTATGATTATTGTATTTACTTCATTGATGTGTCATTTACATAAATATAATAATATCTTAGGGTAGTTCGTTCTAGTCTACGACATATCAAGTTGGTGACTTGATAGTAGAATACTATATATATATAACACTATTATATATATCTAGGTCAACTGATGACTTAATCTCACAAGTCATGGATATAAGATATCAAGTTAGCACATGGTATGTATTAGATAATACATACCAAATTGATTCGCCATGAGAATGTTTCATGGATCATCATATTAGTGTCATAAATATTCTCATAGTGACTATTGGTATGAATAGTCCTTAGACTTGAAATCAGTATGGTTCCTTACATAAGGAGTTGTATACTTTGACATTGACAAACGTCACCTGTAACAAAGTGGACTATAAAGTCGATCACTAGGTATGCAATGAATTATGAGGAGGAATGTGAGTGATGGAGATGAGATCTGTCCCTTCCATATGATAGAAATGATATCTATGGGCCCCTTGATAAAGTAGGACTACTAAAATGTATGACCATGTTAAAATAAGTCAATATAAGATATTGAGCTCATTTGATTAAGATAGTCTACTTGGAGATCAAGAAATACAAAGATTGATAAGAGGATGACACGGTCTATGCCTTATTGATCAATCTAGATATCAAGGATAGAAGGATTGAGTCATACAATATAATAGTCACAAAAAAGTTATGTCGGATCTCGACATTCTTGTTACTTGGGTAACAATGATGCATTGCTAGATGTCACTCATTGCTTATGTTTTAAATGTCATTTTAGAGACATTGCCAATGTTACGAGAACCTATTGGGTCACACACAAAGAACATGTTGTTTTAGAGATAGGTTCATTTTAGTTTGACTAAAAGGAACCATTAGGCTCATTGGATGGACTAGATTGAGTTAGACTCAATGCTTGGTCAAAACTTGAGTTAGAATCAAATTATACCAATTGAAGAAGATGAATGGATATGGATTCATCATGCAAGATTAATGTGGATTAATCGTGATTAGAAGAAGATGAATGGATTTGGATTCATCATGCATGATTAATGTGGATTAATCATGTATTGAAGAGGTAATACAAAGAGATGCAAAACCTTTCGTATTCATAGGATGAATATAAAAGGTCTTTGGATTATGATGCTTAAGGGTGTGCTTTTTGTTCATCTTCTAGTCTTCTTGGCCGAAACTTTTTCTTCTCCTTTTGGGAAAAAGCTTTTGTGGGGTTGCTAGCACAACCAAAGCCTTCTTCTTCTCCAAATAGAGTGTTCGTGTGGATGTCATAGAGGTGCGACCATCCTGATCGCGCTGTGATCCATTTGAAAAGTTACTGCCGGAATTGCGAAGGGCTACGCATCAAGGGTAATCTCTCAACTAGATGTAGTTGTAAGAATGATCAGTATTATATATATGTTGGTGCAATTGGCCCAGGTCACGATTGACCAGGACTCAAGATTTGACTCGAGAGATGTTTTGATGTTTAACAAAAACCAAACAAACCATTGAGTTAGAGCACTAACTCAAATCCCTTACCAAATATCCCGAATTGGAAATTTTACCTTCTCCCCCTTTTTGACATACATCAAAAAGGTTATCTCTCCAAGGAGGTCAATGTCTCATGTCCCAATGAGATCTTACAATCTCCCCCTTGGTCCAAAAATACCTAGGATGCCTACCATCTTCCTAGTGATAAGTCCCATATCACTCAAGAGAGGCAATCCTATACACTCTCTCAATTTCCAAATTGAGTATCTCAAAATCTCTTTTTCCCCCTCATGAGGAAAAATACCATCCATCATCCCATGATGGATACCTCCCCCTAAAGGCTTGCTCCCCCTTGACCATTGCACCAACAATGTCCTTGGGAAGTCCCTAAGCCAATAGAAACTCTAAACCATCAAAAATAAGGTCTAAAGTTCAAATATGAACTTTCCTATACCTTAAATTTGATATATTATCCTAACACCTCTCCTAATCCATATCCAATGGATTTTCACCCTTTATAATGCTTCCCAAAGCATATCCTAGGGTTAGAAGTGGTTAGGGACCTTAACCGTAGCTGAACACGGCCTAAACATACCTTGTTTTCCCGAAATCAGCATTGGCAGTCGACTCTCTCAGATACCAGTCGACTGCCACCCTCATCAGTTGACTGCCACCTAGAGCAGTCGACTGATAACTGAAATATCAGAATTTCAATTATCAGAAATAAAATTCAGAAAATCATAAGTAATTTTACGTATATCGAAAAATCGTGAAAATTCATACGTATATTACTTATAGTCAATACAATGGGTGAAAAATGATAGAAAAATATTTTACCCATAAAATATAGAAATTGATACAAAATCCAAAAGTGAATAAAAGCTTCATAGTTTTAGCTCACTTTGTATCAATCTCATCAATGGTGATTGTTATCAAAAGATAGACTTCACCAAGGTTTTTCAAAAAGATTTTAAAATGTTTTCAACACCTTATTTTGGATCATATTCCTTGGGCTAAATGTACATGACTTGTACACAAGCTTTCCCAATGATCCACAAATGAAATAAGATGAGTTTTAGTTCATCTAGATGCAAAAACTGTTGGAATGTATACTGAAAGCCTAGTTTTTTTTGTATGAACATTTTATTTTGAAATAAGAATCACATGATCATTGTTTGCACTTTATATTTATTATATGTGTGCATATTGTCTAATATTTTACATTGTAGATAACATGGTGCTTGGTGTGGCATAGAAGATCATGTTATCAGTTCCTTGTAGAATATAAGTAGAGGCTTACAACCAAGATGGTTTTGGACAAACCATTGGCATGGTTGTAGTGTAGCTTGGTATTGTTTTGTCTTGAACATAGAGTTACACTAGTACACTTAGGTGTATTGAGCAGGACCAACATAGAGGTGATTCAATTTATTGCTGACTACATAATTGAATCGGACCTCGGATATTGTGTTGTACATGCTCTTAATCCCGATATAATAACGGGCACATGTACTTAGTATTTATTTCTTTGATTTACCAGAGGGTGAGATTTCTATGGATTAAATCAATATGCCCGGTAAGTTGGGAAATGATATTATTTACATGGGAAATAATATATAGGACACGGTTTCCTCCTATAATCAACGGCACACCATGTAAATAATATCATTTCCCAACTTACCGGGCATATTGATTTAATCCATAGAAATCTCACCCTCTGGTAAATCAAAGAAATAAATACTAAGTACATGTGCCCGTTATTATATCGGGATTAAGAGCATGTACAACATAATATCCGAGATCCGATTCAATTATGTAGTCAGCAATAAATTGAATCACCTCTATGTCGGTTCTGCTCAATACACCTAAGTGTACTAGTGTAACTCTATGTTCAAGACAAAACAATACCAAGCTACACTACAACCATGCCAATGGTTTGTCCAAAACCATCTTGGTTGTTAGCCTCTACTTATATTCTACAAGGAACTGATAACATGATCTTCTGTGTCACACCAAGCACCATGTTATCTACAATGTAAAATATTAGACAATATGCACACATATAATAAATATAAAGTGCAAACAATGATCATGTGATTCTTATTTCAAAATAAAATGTTCATACAAAAAAAAACTAGGCTTTCAGTATACATTCCAACAAAAACTATGTACCTTGAACTTAACTCATATCCTAGCATCTCACATGTATCTAGGGTGTATAAATACACATACATGTCAAGTTAGATGTGAGATGTGGGTTTTGGTTCATCTTAAACTAAGGTCTCATGCATTCTCTAAGGCAACTACTTGATTCCCTTATAAATGAGACTCCAAGTCATGCCATTGTCCTTAAATCAATTTTCATAAACTTAAATGCATAAAGTATGATCATGGCATAAATGATAGCATAATAAATCATGACCAATGATCATGATGTCATGGCATATGATATAAAACTAAAAACACGACATTAATTCTTAATCCTAAACATGATCATGACATATTAAAAGGTTAAAAATAAATATGATGTCAGGACATGTTATATGGAAAATCAAGCATGTCACATAAAATGTATAGGTATAATAATACCTAAAACTTAGTATTAATTGCCATTTGATATAATTAAATATATTTTGCCATATTATCACTTCTCTCCCAAATGTGCCAAAAACCCAAAATGACACACTATGACTTCTAAACCTAAATTGTGCCAAATTAATTGATTTTTCATAATCCCAAAAATGTATTGGCACATCCTAAAATCTTTTAGGATTAAAGATCAAACCTATTTCCAAGGTATCCATAACCTTGAAAATAACTTAAAGTGCCACTTTTACCATGGTTAGGTTAACTACCCTTCCATTTAAAGTTGGCACACCCTAAACCCATCTAGCGTGAATCAATCACGCTCTTAGGAACCCAAAACCTATTTGAGCTCCTAGGGTTAATTAGGTATTACTTAGGGATAACCTCCCTAGATACCTTCCTAATGACCCTCCTAGGCTTGTTAGCCTTGGTCATTGTGGTCTTACCTAGGTTGACTCTAGGGGTAACTCCCCTTGCAACCTTTTTAGTGGCTTCCCTAGGTTTCCTTGAAACCCTAGCCACTAGGCACATACCTTGGTCAACTCTAGGGATGACTTCCCTATTGACCTTGGTCTTCCTAGACCTAGTTTGTGTTCCATAATCAAATGGAACACTATGATAAGCCACCTTAGGCTTAGGTTTGTGACCCAAACCCTTCTTGCCCTTGGTTGACTTTTGTCTATTAGGCCCTAGGTGTTGACTCTTGGTCCTAGACTCTTGACTTTGACCATTTGACCCTTTAACTTGATTTTGCATCTTTGCAAGGGTCTTTTCTAATTTTTCAAGTCTTGACCTCAAGACTTGATTTTCTAATGCTAATTGCCCAATTTTTGAATTTTGATTTGGTCTTTGGGCATGGGACTTCCTAGGCATATGTCTAGTCCATTTAGGGTTAAGATCTAATTGCTCTCCTATTTTCCTAATAGACTCCCTAGGTAAAACTTTTCTAGGGACATTAGTCCCAAATTTCTCCTTCTTTGAAATATTAACATTTTTGGCACCTAAACAAATATATCTATTATTTCTAGCATGCTTTTCATGTACAATAGCAAGATTGCTAACATTATTTCTAGCATGCTTTTTAACATAAATTGATGGTGCATTATTAAAATATACCTTAGAGTTAGCCTTAGCTCCCCCTACATCTGATGCTCCTTCCTTATCCTTGATTTCCTTCTTCCTAGGGCATTGACTTCTATAGTGCCCCTTTTGATGACACTTGAAACATACTACAAGCTCCTTGGCCTTCCTAATTGAGGCATTGACATCGTTTGAATTTGTGTTGACTTTTGGTGCCGGAGGAGTCTTCTTAACTCTTTTCGGGCACTTACTCTTGTAATGCCCACTTTCCCTACACTCAAAGCAAATTATATGATTTTTATTTAAAATTACATTGCTTGAGTTACCTAGGTCCATGGTGGAAGCCAGAATTGCTTCTTCACTTCTTCCGGAGGTTGAAGGCTCCTCTTGAGGTTGCTCCGGTGTGGATGGTCTCTCCTCCCCCTCAATCCTAGAGGTGGAGGTCTCTTCCAATTCTTCCTCTTCCTCTTCCACCGATTTGGAGGTTGACTCCCTATCAACTTCCAAATCCTCACTTGCTTGTGAGGATGAGCTCTCTTCCTCCTCTTCCTTTTCTTCTTGAATGGAGTGAGGCTCTTCATGGAATTTTGCCAATTTTTCCCATAGCTCCTTGGCGTCTAGATATTCACCTATCCTAGACAAAACATAATTAGGTATCAAATCTTCTAAAATCTTTGTTACCTTGACTTTGGTCTTGAACTTGAGACGTTGCTGTTGTGTCCATTTCTTCAACTTCAAGATGTTTCCATTCTTATCCCTAGGGGTTTCAAAGCCTTCTACAAGGATGAACCAATCCTCTATATCCATCATCAAGAATATTTCCATTCTTGATCTCGACACCGGAAAATCTTCTCGGTCGTATGGTGGAGTGTTGATGTCCCATCCAAGCTTGTCTTGGAATTCTATCTTCCCTCTAGCGTGCTCCCTTAGTTGTTAAACTTAAAGAGCGGCCTCACTCTGATACCACTTGTAGGAGATCCTTGGAAGCTAGAGGGGGGGGGGTGAATAGCTTGTTTTCGTTCGTGATGGAAATCGTTCGTGATCGAATCTACAATTTTCGTTAGCGTGCAGCGGAATAATAATAAAGCGATAATGAAATAGACAAACATACCACAACACAAGAATAAATGTGGTTCGGAACCTCAAGGTTCCTACTCCACGGATCGAGCTCTACAAGCTCTAGTGATGCACACACAACCACTAATAAACTCTCCTTCTCGGAACAATCCAGAGGCGGATAAACCTCGTACAATAGTTTACAACAATAAACTAAATACAACAAGCAACTAATATGAAATACAATGCAATACAAGTAAAGAAAACACTTTACAAATACCTTTGGATTGCTTGCTTTTTGTTGCTTGAAGAATGACCTTGGAGACCCTGATTTGTAGCAACAAATCGTCCCAAGGATGCTCAAGAACCGGATGCTTTTTCCTCCTCCACAAGCTACATTTAAAGCTTCTGCCTGGGTTGGAAAATGCCGATCAGTCGACTGCTCGGGATTGTTGGGTTTCCGGCACCGCGGCGTGTGTGTGTTCGATCATGTTTCGTAAACATGAGCACAGCGGAAGCAATAAAAATAATAAATACTCCTATTTATTACAACACACACAACACACGCATGCTATTACAACAAGTGTAGACATAACCGTAAATTAAAATTGCAATAAAAGGAAATTAAACTACGTTATACCTTTCGTATGACGTGTAGCGGGAACGGCATCAACCGGAACGATCCTCGTAAGAATCGTCTCTATCCGTATCCATGCCGAGCTCCTCGGGATGACTTCGCCAAGCCACGAGCTTCGTCTTCGTACGGGTTACTAGCCTCGTGTTGAAGACGACGTGATCGAGAGATGATGACGATCCGAATCCAAATTCGGACCTAAAACAAGTCCTCAAGACTTGCTTCTCCGGAGAGGTATTCGTCAACCGATTGACGAATCCTTCGTCCTCCACCTCAGAGGATTACCGGAGATCAAATCCCCGGTATGTTAGCGCTGTCGGAGCACTAACCGTCGTCAAGCGGCGCTCGGCGGAAGGAGGAGAAGCTGTCAGAAAACTGGACAGCTTGGTGGAGGAGATAGGCGCCGGCCAAAACAAGGAGACAAAAGCTCACCTTGATGCCGAACCTTTTAGGGGATCACCGGAGGGTCGCCGGAGGTTCATCGGCTGGAGCTTGGACGCCGGCAAGGGTCTTGACGGCAGCACAATCAAGCTGGGCGGCAAGGAGCTTGGGCGGCACAAACAGGTTGGGCGGCAACTCCTTGGAGGCTAGGGTTTTGATTTTGGATTAGGGTTTAACAATCCCTTAAGCCCACTTTTATAGAGAACTAATTCTCTTAATGGTTAATGGATCATATCCATAAAGCCCGTTAACCCGCTCCATTAAGATAAGTTAAAATAAACCAAACCATAATGGTTTATTTTAAGTTAAAACGAACCGAACCAACTTTTGGTTCATTCGTTTAAAATAAACCAAACCCTTTGGTTTATTCTTATCCATTGGATTAGAACCAAACCATTTTGGTCCATCCATTACGTCTTCATAAGACGTAGCCCATCCACGCTTCCATTGCGACTGAAACAATTTCATGCTCGCTTTATGTTTGGTCCAACCAAACATAGTTTCTCTCGGTCTGAGAATGTCATTCTCAAGCTCGTTTTAAATCCTTTGGATTACACTCGTTGTGCGTGTGACCAAATAGGTTCTCGGTTTATGTTGGCCGTCTATAATTAACCATTAATTATAGAATGATCATGAGTGGCACCTAGTAGTACATCATGATCCCCAATTAGCAAAAAGATCAGCGGTTGATCCGAACTATTTTCAGAACCCTTGAGCTCGAATGAATCGTGCCCCATTCCCTTCACTCATCTTATACCCACTTGGTTCAGGACATGGTCTATTGTGTCAGTCCCCACTAGGCTGACTACGTCACACCTAGCGCAAGTATCATTTCCTCGTCCTACGGATTCTAGTTACTCCACATGTATCGAAGAGTACCTTACTCTAAACATGTAATGCTTTGGCCAAAGACTTTAGTAACAATCCGACGAGAGGCCATGGGTATACATCTCCTCGGAGTGGTGAATCCTTTATAGGCTATTCAAACACCTTCGATCACCCGACTTATACCCAATCATCCGGGTCCACATCTCCTTAGAGATGTTTGCTTAAGATGTCAAAGCATAAGTCTCCATGATCAAGATGACTTGAATACCGCAAGTCAAAGGAACATCGCACTTAAGCCCGATAAGAACTTCATTGACATATCTATATATGCGAGAGAACCATATGAAGTCTTACAGCTGGTCACTCAATGAACTAGTTACCATAACTAGCATCCACGATTAACTCCGGACATCACTATGTCTCCAGCCAGTGAGAATCAGCTGCTTGGATACACCAAGGAGTATACCTCGTGCTAGTCTCAACAGAATTGATGGTGTCCAGATTCATCAATTCATCGACTAGGGATAATTCCGATACATCACAATTACATATGTAGAGATACTCACTAGTTGTGATCCAATCACAAATTCTCTCATGCTGTGAATCGTATCGTGGACATTCAGTAAATGAGTTTAAGATCCAATCAAATACATAAAACATGTATACTCAAATAGTGAATCATCATTTATCATATAAATGGTTCATACATAAGGCGATTGCCTTAGGACATCTCTCATATATTACTAACAGACTCCCACTTGGCCTAATGCCAATCGCTACGGTATCCAATACCATAAGCACCAACATGTCCCTCAAACTTACTTTGAGGTAATGCTTTAGTCAAAGGATCCGCTAAGTTCCTTTCAGTGGGAATTTTCTCGATATGTATTTCGTTCCTACTTATGATCTCTCTGATAAGATGATAGCGGCGAAGCACATGTTTGGATCATTGATGAGACCTTGGCTCTTTCGCCTGTGCAATTGCTCCATTGTTGTCACAGTAGACCGGTATTGCTTCAACAATGGCAGGAATCACACCAAGTTCATGAACGAACTTCTTGATCCAAACCGCCTCCTTTGCTGCTTCCGAAGCTGCAATATATTCTGCCTCAGTGGTAGAATCCGCTACAGTCTCTTGTTTGGAACTTTTCCAACTCACTGCGCCCCCATTCAAGGTGAACACGTATCGGTGAGACTGGAATCATCCTTGCTGCGGAAGTGGCATCTGTATACCGCGTATCACCATGTCCCCTTCTCCATATATTAGGAACACATCCTTAGTTCTTCTCAAGTACTTAAGGATCGTCTTAACGCCAATGATCCATTCTGGATCGGTAGTATCTGCTCGTGACACTCGAGCATACGATACATCGGGCCTCGTACATAACATAGCATACATGATATATCCTGTGCGGATGCATAGGAATCTTACTCATGCAAATCCTCTCGTCTTACGTGCGGACACATAGACTTGAAGGTGTACCCCATGCACGATGGGCGGATAACCTTTCTTGGATTCCGACATGCTAAACCTCTTTAGCACTCGGTCTATATATGTAGACTGCGAAAGACCAAGCAACCGTTTCGATCTATCTCTATAGATGTTAATCCCGAGGATGTAGGTTGCTTCTCCCAGGTCTTTCATGGAGAATGTCTTGGATAACAAAACCTTCACTGACTGTAAAATTGAAACATCGTTTCCTATTAGTAGTATGTCATCGACATACAATACTAGGAACACGACTGCACTCCCACTAACCTTCTTGTACACACAAGGTTCGTCTGGATTTTGTGAGAAATCAAACTTTTTGATCGTCTCATCAAAATGGATATTCCAGCTCCTGGATGCTTGCTTCAATCCATAAATGGATCGTCGCAACTTGCATACCTTGGTTTTATCAACCGATGTGAAACCCTCAGGCTGTATCATATACACGTCCTCGAGCAAGTTTCCATTAAGGAAAGCTATTTTCACATCCATCTGCCATATCTCATAATCATAATGAGCTGCTATGGCCAGGAGCATCCGAATGGATTTAAGCATAGCTACAGGCGAATAGGTTTCGTCATAATCAACACCTTGCTTTTGGCGATATCCTTTCGCCACCAATCTAGCCTTATAGGTAATCACATTACCATCCATGTCGGTTTTCTTCTTGAAAACCCACTTGCACCCTATAGGCTTTATGCCTTGGTGGGTCAACCAAGTTCGAACTTGGTTTCGTACATGGAATCCATTTCGACTTCATGGCACCAAGCCACTTATCCCTTCGAACTTATCGGCACTTCTTCATAACTGGTAGGCTCCTCATCATCAATGAGTAACACGTCGTTCGATTCACTTCGAAATCCATATCTCTCGGGAATATTGCGTGTTCTACGGATCTCTGAAGATGTGGTGTTACATTAAGTATTGCTCGTCACTATGAGTTGTCTTGTTGTGCTCACTGTATCTCATCAATGTCTATTTGAGTCTCTCGAGCCTCCTCAAGCTCAGCACTCCCCTTGTTTTCTTGCAAGAGAAACTCTTTCTCTAGAAACACGGCATGCCTTGAAACAAACACCTTTTGTTCCACAGGGATGATAGAATTGGTAACCCCTTGTTTCCTTAGGGTATCCAATAAATAGACATTTATCAGACTTAGCATCCAGTTTATTTGATATAGTCCGCTTCACATAAGCAGGACAACCCCATATCTTCAAGTAAGATACATGAGGTTTCTTACTAGCCCATATCTCATATGGAGTAGTAGAGACTACCTTGGTAGGCATTGTTTAACAAAGTAACGGTATGCGAAGTGCATAACCCTAAAGGACTTGGGAAGAGTCGCATGATTCATCATTGACTGACCATGTCCAACAAGGTCGATTCTTATGCCTCTCGGATACACCATTATCTTTGTGGTGTATAGGGCGGAGTCCATTGAGACAATATGCCATTGTCTCTTAGATAATCAAGAAACTCTTGACTTAAGTATTCACCACCTCGATCCGATCGAAGTATTTTAATACTTTTGTCATGTTGTTTCTCTACTTCATTTCTGAATTCTTTGAACCTTTCAAAGGCTTCAGACTTGTGTTTCATCAAGAACACATACCCAAACCGTAGTGATCATCGGTGAAGGTAATGAAGTAGCTATAGCCTCCTAATGCTTGAGTTGACATAGGTCCACATACATCGGTATGTACTAGACCTAGTAACTCTCCCACTCGTTCACCTTTTCGGTAAAGGTAACTTAGTCATCTTGCCTTTTAAGCATGATTATGTATCGTATGAATCTAATTCAAGCGATTCTAGAATTCCACATCGGTGTAATTCGGACATGCGTTTCTTGCTTATATGGCCAAGCGACAATGCCACATATAAGTCTATGTGATTATCCTTTCGAGCACGCGTGTTGCTCGCCGATATTGAAAATGTCCTGGATCGTCCAGCGTATAAATGCCATTACTCAAAGTTCCGGTTCCATAAAGTCGCTATTCAAAGTTATATAACAACAATTGTTACTAAGCGTTAAATGGAAACCATTTCTATTTAAGCGAAATAGAAACAATGTTCTTTATTAAAGGAACATAATAGCAATCGTCTGGGCCCAAGACTAGTCCACTAGGAGCTTCAAAGAAATAAGTTCCGATGGCATCAAGCAAAGAACCTTTGCTCCATTGCCAACTCGCAAATTTGACTCTCCGACAAGTCTTCTTCTATTCCTTAGCCCTCGTATGTCATTACATATATGTGAGCTACACCCAAGATCCAATACCCAAGTGTCTAAGGAAATAGAATGACAATCAATAACGAAGATACTCAAGAGGATGGGGCATCGATGCCTTCTTCTTCTTCATGGACTCAAGATAAATCTTGCAGCTTTTCGCCATGGCCTTCCTTGCCACAAAGGATGGCAAGTGCCCTTTATACCGGGTTCCGCCTTCTTTGCCTTTTTTCTTTCCTTTCTTCCTGCTCTTTTGCCTTCCTCTTAGAACCTTTCGAGGAATCAACTAATGTAACCGCTTTCTCCTCATGCTTCATGCAAGGCTCCACATGCCTTCAAAGATATCGAGGAGCTCGAATGGTGGATTCCAATTTGTTCATCCGATAGTTCATCACAAATTGCGTAGAAACTCTTGGGCAAACAATGCAGAATTAAGTCAATACTTAACTCATGATCCATCACAAAACCGAGGGTAGCTAGCCGCTTGATGTACCCGCTCATCTTTAGCACAAATCGCACTATGCATTTAACCTTCTTGCATCTTCGTAGTGAAGAGGAGCCTAGAGACCTCGAACCTTTCGGATCTCGCTTGCTCATCGAACAACTCATGAAGATGGAAGACCATAGTGTTAGCATCCATATGCTCATGTCGCTCGCACTGTGTACCATCGCCGCTAGCATGATGCAATCCGCCACATGCTTCGATAGACCAACATTTGGTCCGAGTTGCATCGCCCTTAGGACGGCCAGAAGAGGCTCTTCAAGGACATATGCAAGCTTTTCCGCCTTGAGAACAATTCTCGTGTTTCTAAGCCACCCAGAAGTTAGCCCAAATTTGTTCGAATCCAAAATAGTGCGCAAATTCAAAGACGTCATGATCAATTTATTGACCTAGAAATACAAAACGAGCATATATGAGAAAATGATTTTAAAATGCATCAATATACATTTATAAATCCCATTCATTTTTCGAATTCAAAAACACCAAAATCACTTCGGGAGATCGTAGGTCCATCTCCGAATGGGCTGATATCCATCATAGATAAGAACAACCTTGGAGTGAGTCCAACAAGCCATTCTTAGCTATGATGGTGGGTATCAAGTATACCGATTACATATCATGTATATGTAACTATCACAATGTGCTATCAAATAATTGAATGTTTACACATACATTGGGTTGTTAACACATTAACAAGTATGCATCATATGCATATCACCCAACTTCACCTCTCTTCACATCGACCTTGGAGTGAGTCCAACAAATCGATGCTCCAAGTTAAAGCCGACCCATTAATCGCGAAATAGTTTTAATATGGTTAGAGCGCATTCAACCAATTAGCCAGGCTTGGAGTGAGTCCAACAACCCAAACTAACGATTGACCTCTGACTCTTACCATATTAGAGTTAAACTATTCCAATGATTTGAACATGTTCAGGTTCGAGCGGGCTTGAGTGAGTCCAACAACCCAAACAAGAAATGTAACTCTGGTTCTAACCATATTAATGGAAGGTGTAGGCTTTAATATTGAGTTAGGGTTTTATGTCTCATCCTCTTTGCATGCAAATAACTATTATCTACATGGCATGGCATACATGGCATACATCTACATGTCACGACACGCATGGCATAATGTTATGCATCTAATGCAATTACATGGCATACAATTATGTCATGTATATATTTCCTTATATGTCATAACTATTTATGGAAATAAAATATGTTTAAGATTTGATTCTCCAAATCAAATCATAATTAAATTAGGAAACAAATTTCCAAATCTAATCACATATTTTATTCATGGAATTATTTGATTAAGGAAAATCTATTTAGGAAACCAATTTCCTAAATCATTAAAACTACTTATAGAAATAAAATATTTTAAGATTTGATTTCCCAAATCAAATCATGATTAAATTAGGAAACAAATTTCCAGAATCTAATCAAATATTTTATTTATGGAAAATATCAATTTCCATAAATACTTCCAACTTTCCAAAAGTGGAAGATTTCCATAAATACTTCTAGACTTTCCAAAATTGAAAAACTTCCATAAATACTTCTAAATTTCCAAAATTAGAAAATTTCCAGAAATACATTATGACTATCGCAAAACCATTTTACGATTATGTCGAAACACAACCTGGGCTCTGATACCACTGTTGGGTTTCCGGCACCGCGGCGTGTGTGTGTTCGATCCTGTTTCGTAAACATGAGCACAGCGGAAGCAATAAAAATAATAAATCTATATTTATTACAACACACACAACACACGCATGCTATTACAACAAGTGTAGACATAACCGTAAATTAAAATTGCAATAAAAGGAAATTAAACTACGTTATACCTTTCGTATGACGTGTAGCGGGAACGGCATCAACCGGAACGATCCTCGTAAGAATCGTCTCTATCCGTATCCACGCCGAGCTCCTCGGGATGACTTCGCCAAGCCACGAGCTTCGTCTTCGTACGGGTTACTAGCCTCGTGTTGAAGACGACGTGATCGAGAGATGATCACGATCCGAATCCAAATTCGGACCTAAAACAAGTCCTCAAGACTTGCTTCTCCGGAGAGGTATTCGTCAACCGATTGACGAATCCTTCGTCCTCCACCTCAGAGGATTACCGGAGATCAAATCTCCGGTAGGTTAGCCGCTGTCGGAGCACTAACCGTCGTCCAAACGACGCTCCGACGAGAGGAGAAGAAGCTGTCCAGAAAACTGGACAGCTTGGTGGAGGAGATAGGCGCCGGCCAAAACAAGGAGACAAAAGCTCACCTTGATGCCGAACCTTTTAGGGGATCACCGGAGGGTCGCCGGAGGTTCATCGGCTGGAGCTTGGACGCCGGCAAGGGTCTTGACGGCAGCACAATCAAGCTGGGCGGCAAGGAGCTTGGGCGGCACAAACAGGTTGGGCGGCAACTCCTTGGAGGCTAGGGTTTTGATTTTGGATTAGGGTTTAACAATCCCTTAAGCCCACTTTTATAGAGAACTAATTCTCTTAATGGTTAATGGATCATATCCATAAAGCCCGTTAACCCGCTCCATTAAGATAAGTTAAAATAAACCAAACCATGATGGTTTATTTTAAGTTAAAACGAACCGAACCAACTTTTGGTTCATTCGTTTAAAATAAACCAAAACCTTTGGTTTATTCTTATCCATTGGATTAGAACCAAACCATTTTGGTCCATCCATTACGTCTTCATAAGACGCAGCCCATCCACGCTTCCATTGCGACTGAAACAATTTCATGCTCGCTCTATGTTTGGTCCAACCAAACATAGTTTCTCTCGGTCTGAGAATCCCATTCTCAAGCTCGTTTTAAATCCTTTGGATTACACTCGTTGCCAGCGCGGTGACCAAATAGGTTCTCGGTTTATGTTGGCCGCCTATAATTAACCATTAATTATAGAACGATCATGAGTGGCACCTAGTAGTACATCATGATCCCCAATTAACCAAAAGATCAACTGCTGATTCGTAACTATTTCAGAACCCTTCAAGAGCTCGAATGAATCGTGCCCCATTCCCTTCACTCATCTTATACCCACTTGGTTCAGACATGGTCTATTGTGTCACCCCCACTAGGTCGACTACGCCACACCTAGCCCAAGTATCATTTCCTCGTCCCACGATTCTAGTTACTCCACATGTATCAAGAGTACCTTACTCTAAACATGTAATGCTTTGGCCAAAGACTTTAGTAACAATCCGAGAGGCCATGGGTATACATCTCCTCGCAAGGAGTGGTGAATCTTTATAGGCTATTCAAACACCTTGATCACTCGACTTATACCCAATCATCCGGGTCCACATCTCCTTAGAGATGTTTGCTTAAGATGTCAAAGCATAAGTCTCCATGATCAAGATGACTTGAATACCGCAAGTCAAAGGAACATCGCACTTAAGCCACAAGAAGAACTTCATTGACATATCTATATATGCAGAGAACCATATGAAGTCTTACGGCTGGTCACTCCAATGAACTAGTTACCATAACTAGCATCCACGATTAACTCCGGACATCACTATGTCTCCAGCCAGTGAGAATCAGCTGCTTGGATACACCAAGGAGTATACCTCGTGCTAGTCTCAACAGAATTGATGGTGTCCAGATTCATCAATTCATCGACTAGGGATAATTCCGATACATCACAATTACATATGTAGAGATACTCACTAGTTGTGATCCAATCACAAATTCTCTCATGCTGTGAATCGTATCGTGGACATTCAGTAAATGAGTTTAAGATCCAATCAAATACATAAAACATGTATACTCAAATAGTGAATCTTCATTTATCATATAAATGGTTCATACATAAGGCGATTGCCTTAGGACATCTCTCATATATTACTAACAGGGATCATCAGTCGATTGATGTCACTGTTGTCGTGAGACAACGGCTAGATCCACGCTGGAAAAATCCAACGGATCCATCATCAGTCGACTGATTATGACCATCAGTCGACTGATAGAGCCTCCACTCGATTGCTAACCCTAGCAGTCGAGTCATACTCCATTCTGTATCCGCAAAACCGAGCACCAGTCAATTGATCACACGATCAGTCGACTGCTCGACCAATCAATCGACTGCCCTCCTCTGGCAGTCGACTGCTATGGCACTTCCCGCAGTCAAACCCTAGTTGACTCACACCAGTCGACTGTCATATGGCACCACTCAACTGGAACACCTCAAACATGAGGTTTTAACCTCAACCATGAGGTTTAACCCAAGTATGGTGCCCCTATACTTGCTAGACCACCCTTAGCCTAGACCTAAGCCTTCTAGCCACCTCCGTCAGCCTCACGCCTCTCAGATCCCTCCAAGTCATCGATGACTTGTTCATCCAATGCGCTAGCCTTCAGATGCTTCCATCGACTATGTCATGCTAATGGTGTCTACACCGCCAAGGCACATTGGACTTACGCTGCCAAGACTCTGCTTGGACTTTACGCCGACAATCATTGGACTTATGTTGCCAAGACTCCCGCTTGGACTTTACGCTGTCAATATCAAACCCCTTGGACTTCTCAAATGCCAAGACTCAAGCTTGGACTTTCCCTTGCCAACCCATGTTGGACTTTCTATTGCCAAGACCCATGCTTGGATTTTCCCAAATGCCAAGTGTCTCACTTGAACTTTCCATGCCAAGTACCCAAGACTTGGACTTTCCCAAATGCCAAGTGTCCCACTTGGACTTTCCATGACAATTACATTGTTATATGTTTTTGTCTAACATCGAAACATCTCTCGAGTCAAGCTCAAGTCCTAGTCAATCGTGACCTGGGTCGATTGAACCAACAATCTCCCCTTTTTTGATGTTTGACAAAAACCAAACAAACCACTAAACAATGCCATCTAACTCAAACCAATCATCCCCATCAAATTTCCCAATTGATGTCATTCTCCCAATAAGTTCTCCCCCTTTTTGACTAACATCAAAAAGGTTTTCTCTAAGGAGGTCAATGTCTCATGTCCCAATGAGATCTTACAATGTCCCAATGAGATGTCTGGTTCCCAGAGGTTTTAATAGGCTACAGCCCAGGGACAATGAGGAGGAGTTGGATCTTAGCACTCCCAATGGATCAAGCCACAAAAAACAAGTTCCATTAATGATAATCCAATCCACTAAGGTTATCATTGAAGTCTTGTCAAACATCAAAAAGGGGGAGATTGTTGGTGCAATCGGTCCAAGTCACGATTGACCAGGACTCGAGCTTGACTCGAGAGATGTTTTGATGTTCGACAAAAACATATGATAATGTAATTGTCATGGGAAAGTCCAAGTCATGGGTACTTGGCATGGAAAGTCCAAGTGGGACACTTGGCATTTTGGAAAGTCCATGTCTTGGGTCTTGGCAATGGAAAGTCCAACATGGGTTGGCAAGGAAAGTCCAAGCATGGGTCTTGGAAATCGAAAGTCCAACATGGGTTGGTAAGGGAAAGTCCAAGCTTGAGTCTTGGCATTTGAGAAGTCCAAGGGCTTTGATATTGGCGGTGTAAAGTCCAAGTGGGAGTCTTGGCAGCATAAGTCCAATGATTGGCGGCGCAAAGTCCAAGCGGAGTCTTGGCAGCGTAGGTCCAATGTGCCTTGGCGGTGTAGACACCGTTAGCATGACATAGCCGATGGAAGAACCTGAAGGCTAGCGCAATGGATGAACAAGTCATGGATGACTTGGAGGCATCCAAGAGGCGTGAGGATGACGGAGTTGACTAGAAGGCTTAGGTCTAGCCTAAGGGTGGTCTAGCAAGTATGGGGACACCATACTTGGGTTAAACCTCAAGGTTGAGGATAAAACTGAATGGTTTTATCTGGAACCGAAGCTTTTATTCCACATGAAGGTGGAGAAACTTCGTATCCCACTTCAACTCGGTTGCTTGTTCATGGCGATCCCATCGACGTCCCCGGATTAAAAAATTTAATCCTAGACAAAAGGGATCACCCAAGCAACCGTTTCATTGTTGTGCTATTCGATTAGAGTGGTCACTTGAACAAAATTGTTGTTCAAGCCACCAACCTCTATTCTATGAATAGCCACGGATTAGACGATGTACGGATCATCGACTTTTGTGTTTATGTTCGGGGTCTAAGTTATATTAGCCATAAAACAGAATATATCATGCATATATAATTGAGAACAATTATAGACACTATACAAAAAAACACTAATCAAAATAAACAAGATTATACCTCTTGATCATCTAATGTATGTGCTTCCTCCTTTTGGACGTCGTGTGGGCAACGATCTTCCAAAAGTCGAAGCCTCCTAGATCACCAATCTTCCTTTCCTCGTTCACTACGAACAAAGGAAGATCGTAAAACAAAACTCTTCTTCCTATCTATAACTGACCACCAAGTCAATAGACTCGATATTGCCACCGGCCAAGGAAGAGAATATGGAGTGAGGAACCGGCCATAAGAGAATCAAGGAGGGTGATGGGTGCCGACCAACACTTGGAGAAGAGAAAGGAAACCATTCTTCACCATGTAGCTGCCCATAACCCTAACCCTAACTTTCCTAGACCACCGGCCAAAGAAGAGGGGAAGAGGAATAGATTGAGCACCGGATAGAGTAGAGGGAAGAAGAATAGGTGCCGACAACACCTTAGGAAGAAGAAGAAAGCAACTTCTCCTTATGTTGCCGCCCACTCCAACACCCAAACCCTAGCCGCCCAAACACAATCCTAACCTAATTAGGATTCCTTGTCGCCCAAGGGAAGCAAACCCTAATCCCTTCCATCAAGTTGCCGCCCACCCCATGCTCTCCTTTTATAGAGTTAGGGATATGCCTTGTTTTAATCTCCACCATTGGTTCTAGGGATTTAATCTCAACCGTCGAATCTCGAGAATTAATCTCAACTGTCGGATATAGAGATTAAATCTCTACCATTGGTTCTAGAGTTTTGTTTTCATCCATTGGATATAAGCTTCATGAGGTATTAATAGGCTACAATAGGGACCATGAGGAGGAGTTGGATCTTGGCCACCCAATGGATCAAGCCCACATAAAGTCCTATCCATTAATGATAATCCAATCCACTAAAGGATTATCATTGATCTACCTCACCAACCCCCATAAGTTAATATGGGCTCCATATATTATATGTACATTTTCTCTCCGAGTTTAAGATCTCGAATGTCCGTCGATTAATTAATTTACTGACCATTAATTAATCAACATCTAACTCCATGAGTAGTACCACTCAACCTTTTTATCATGCCGAACCAAGTCCACCTGCAGAGTTTACATGATGAACCTTATGAGCTCCTCAAGGGGGCATCATCATCCTATTAAATAGGACACGGTTTCCTCCTATAATCAACAGCACACCATATAAATAATATCATTTCCCAACTTACCGAGCCTATCGATTTAATCTATAAATCTCGCCCATTGGTAAATCAAAGAAATGAATACTAAATATATGTGCCCGTTATAATATCGGGATTAAGAGTATGTACAATATAATATCTGAGGTCCGATTCGATTATGTAGTCAGCAATAAATCGAATCACCTCTAAGTCAGTTCTTCTCAATACACACAAAGTGTACTAGTGTGATTCTATGGACAAGACAAACCAATACCAAATCACACTACAACCATTCCAATGGTTTGTCCAAAGCCATCTCGGTTGTGAGCCTATACTTATACTTTACAAGGAGCCGATAACATGGTCTCCGGTGTGACACCACACACCATGTTATCTATAATGTAATGTTTTAGACAATACGCATCACCATAAATATGCAAACAATGATCATGTGATTCTTATTTCAAAAATAAAGATGTTCATACAAAAGATAGACTTTTCAGTATACATCCCAACAATCTCCCACTTATACTAAAAGACTATGCTGTCCTCATACTGCCATAGATCTAATTCCCCTTTCCTCCACATGCCTATCAAAGCTCTCGCTAGAAGGGCCTTAGTGAAAGGGTTTACCAGGTCATCCTCTGATGCAATCTAGGCGACAACAACTTCTACCTCCTTTACGATTTCTCGTATCATGTGGTACTTGCGCTCTATGTGTTTACTTGCCTTATGGGCTCATGGTTCCTTCGAGTTTGCAACTACACCACTATTATCACAATATATTGTGATAGTTCTGGGCAAACCAGGAATCACATCCAAGTCCATCAAGAAGTTTCGGAGTCATACAACTTCTTTGGCCGCCTCAGAGGCTGCCACATACTCAGCTTCCATGGTAAAGTTCGCCACGCATTTTTGCTTGACACTCCTCCATACAAAGGCTCCACCTCCTAAAGTAAACACAAAACCTGAGGTAGACTTACTGTTATCCCTATCTGATTGGAAGTCAGAATCTGTATAACCCACAGGGAGTAATTGGTCTGCCTGGTAAACTAGCATATAATCCCTAGTCCTTCTCAGGTAGTTCAATATATGCTTTACCGTAGTCCAATGTCCCTTTCCTAGATTACTCTGATATCTGCTGACCATGCCCACGGTAAAACAGATATCTTATCTCGTGCATAGCATCGCTTACATGAGGCTTCCTACCGCCGAAGCATAAGGAACCGCCTTCATCTCCTCTATCTCCTTAGATGTTCTAGGACACATCTCCTTAGATAAAGGAACTCCATGCCTGAAAGGTAGAAAACCTTTCTTGGAGTTTTGCATGCTAAAACGATTCATAATAGTGTCTATGTATGAAGCTTGAGATAAGCACAACATCCTTTTCCTACGATCCCTTATAACCTTAATCCCAAGGATGTGTCCCACTTCTCCCAAGTCCTTCATATCAAACTGTTTGGACAACCATACCCTTACGTCCGATAACACCTTGACATTGTTGTCAATTAACAAAATGTCATCTACGTATAGTACAAGAAATACCACTACGTTTCCGTCACATCTCTTGTATACACAAGAATCATCCAGACTTTGAATAAATCCATAAGGCTGGATTAACTCATCAAAGCGGATGTTCCAAGATCTCAAAGCTTTTTTCAATCCATAAATGGACCGATTAATTTTACATACAAGATGCTCTTTTCCCTTTGCAATGAATCCCTCTAGTTGCTTCATATAGATGTTTTCCTCAAGACTTCCATTAAGGAAAGTTGTCTTGACATCCATCTGCCACACCTCATAATCCATATGAGATGCAATGCATAAGAGAATTCGAATAGACTTAAGCATGGCTACCGGCGAAAAGGTCTCCTCATAATCGATACCCTCTTTCTGAGTATACCCCTTCGCAACAAGCCTCACTTTGAAGGTCTCAACCTTCCCATCTATTCCTCTCTTTCTTTTGTAGATCCACTTGCATCCAATAGTTTTTAAACCATCGGGTGGTTCTACTAGCTCCCAGACCTGATTTGAATCCATAGATTCAATCTCAGCATTCATTGCACTTCGCAAAGACACTGCATCTTTATCTTGGATTGCCTCGTCATATGTCCAGGGATCAGATTCATGTTCGCCATGAACCAAATCAGAAAATTCTCCCAAGAACATTAATCTATCAGGCTGTCTCACAACACTCCCACTACGACGAGGTATCACCTGTGTATCCTTTATGACACATGGTGCAGTGACTTGTGGTATATTCTCTTATACCGGTGGTACTGAAGAAGTGACTTCCCCTTTTAATTCCTCCAGAATAATCTTACTCTTGGTCTTGTGGTTCATCACATAGTCTTCCTCTAGAAATCTGACATTCGTGCTAACGATCACCTTCTGATCTCTAGGACTATAAAACAAACCACCTTTCGTTCCTCTAGGATAGCCAACGAACATGCGTACATCTGTACGAGGTTCCAACTTACCAGCATATGCCTTCGGCACATGTGCTGGACTCCCCCAAATCCGAATATGTCTTAGACTAGGCTTTCGCCTAGTCCACAATTCTGTGGGAGTAGAAGGCACTGATTTAGATGGAACCAAGTTCAGAATGTACACTGCCATATCTAGAGCATATCCCCAAAACGAATCTGGCAACTCAGAATATCTCATCATCAATCTAACCATCTCCATAAGAGTCCTATTCCTTCGCTCTGCTACACCATTCTGCTGGGCTGTGCCACGTGCAAACAATTGGGATTGAATCCCTGCCTCTGATAAGTAATTCCTAAACTCTCCCAAGAGGTACTTACAACCACGATCAGATCGTAGTGACTTGATATTTTTGCCTTGACGTTTCTCCGCATCAGCCTTGAATTCTTTGAACTTGTAAAAGCATTCAGACTTGCGGCGCATCAAGTAAATGAATCCATATCTCGAATAATCATCTATAAAAGAGACAAAATACTCAAAAACCCCTCTAGCCTAGATAGACATAGGACCACACAAATCAGAATGAACCAATTCTAACACATCTTTGGCTCTATACCCCTTGGCCTTAAAAGGCCTCTTGTTCATTTTACCCTCCAAGCAAGATTCACAGGTTGGGAAATCTTCCACCACTAATGAACCCAGAGGTCCATCAGCTATCAACCTTTGAATTCTACTTAGGTTAATATGACCAAGCCTAAGATGCCAAAGATATGTTTGGTTCATCTTCGAAGGTTCTTTTCTCTTATTGGAATTAGAAGATGAGTTATTAACTTCTATTTGCATCGTGGGAGCTTTTGGTTCAAGTGTATACAAATTTCCTATCAATGCACCAGAACACATAATCTCCCTATTCCTTTTTATATCAACTCTATCATTAAAATAAATAGAGTATCCATTCACAAACAATTTAGAAACCGAAATTAAATTCTTTCTAAATAAAGGTACAAAAAGGAAATTCTTAAGAACCAAAACTTTATTTTTCTCAAAAGACAAATAAACATCTCCCACTGCAATAGCCGCCACCTTCGTGGCATTGCCCAAGTAAACGATAATCTCCCCATTATCTAGTCGTCGGGTTTCCTGGAACCCCTGCAAAGTATTGCAGACATGATCAGTGGCTCCCGTATCTACACACCAAGTGTCGGTAGATAACACCGCTAAACATGTTTCAACAACTAGAGCAAAGGATATACCTTTGTGCTATTTCGGATTGGGACAGTCCTTCTTCCAATGTTCAGTCTGCTTGCAAGTGAAGCACTTGCCTTTCAGCTTCTTCACTCCTCCCTGAGATCCTCCCACCAGCTTTGCTCCACCTTGTTTCTTCTTATTCTTGCCTTTCGGCTTAGAAGTAGAAACCTTTTGAGCAACCATGGCCTGAGCCTGAGCAAACCTTTCTGTCGACTGGAGAATGATATCGACTTGGGTTTCCCCATCGATCTCAGCTCCAAGGACTTCCAACACATTCGCAGGCTTAGGAGGACACTCTTTGAAGAGTACATATTTGTACTCCTCAGCAGTTAAGACAATGTCAAGATTCCTTTTTCCAATCAACATAATTATGTACAGTAAGTTTATTTTCCTTTAGTATCATAGCAAGTGGACTGAAAGTCATTTTTGAAAAAAAATAATTAAGAATCACATAGATCAAAACTTTAGATTTCAAAAAATTATTGATTCCTCAAACAATAAAATTTTAAAATCAACCAACACCTTAAAACACCGAGAATATCGTATGCCACAATCGTGTGGATGTATATGAATTCTACATTTGTAAGAGGAGGTTTTACCCATTAATTTTACTATCTTGTCAACCTAACTTTTTGACAAATAAAATTAATAGTTGGTTTCTCTTCGGCTCTAGAAATAAAAGCAGTGACTCCGATGGGGAGGATACTCTTATTTGCATCTAAGTGTTCACCATTACTCGATACCAAGGTAATTATCTCGGGTTATGTGCCTTCCGATGGAGAAGTACACACGCTCCTTAATAATTTCCTATGACCATATTTGACCTTGTGATCCACAAACAAACCTATCTGATGGGGAGGAAGGCACTCAGAGCTGACGCACAAGTTTGCTTGCATCACATGTCAAATCGTAATGGAGGCTGTGGGAATTTATAAAAATATCCCTCTCCCACTTAGTAATTTAAAATTTAGGAATTTTCTAGCCTACGACATGCATATCAAACAATAAGGAATAAATATGAAAAAAATAAAATTTTTCCAACTATTATGGCTTTTGTCTTCAATATGTCTCCCGTTGTATCGCCATCTCGTCTGCTCCTCCAACGCCATGTACGAGCCATCCGGAGATCCAAGCCGAGAAAAAAATATCTTAATTTACATCCATCGATCCTATACTCCACGAGGGAGTGTACATGAAATCTAGATCGAAAGTAAACTAAAATAGAAAGAGTGGCTAAACAATGTCGTATCTAATTTACAAAAATTAAATAATACCATCGTCAACCCCGAGGATTCAACAAAATATACAATTACACACATACAAGCACACACACACATATGGCCATAATAGTTGGATCCTATGCCTACAACCAAAGAGTTAACCTACGCATATCCTACTATTATCTGGCACATATAATATATGAAAAGTGCATAAAAGTAACCGAATCCTAAATACACAAAACCGGAAACCATGGCTCTGATACCACTTGAAGGGTTTTGTCAGGAACCGAAGCTCTTATTCCACATGAAGGTGGAGAAACTTCGCATCCCACTTCAACTCGGTCGCTTGTTCATGGCGATCCCATCGACGTCCCCGGATTAAAAAATTTAATCCTAGACAAAAGGGATCACCCAAGCAACCGTTTCATCGTCGTGCTATTCGATTAGAGTGGTCACTTGAACAAACTTCTTGTTCAAACCACCAACCTCTATTCTACGAATAGCCGCGGAATAGATGATGTACGGATTGCCGACTTTTGTATTTATGTTCTGGGTCCAAGTTATATTAGCCACAAAATAGAATATATCATGCATATATAATTGAGAAAAATTATAGACATTATACAAAAGAACACTAATCAAAACAAACAAGATTATACCTCTTGTTATACCTCTTGATCTTCTATTGTATGTCCTTCCTCCTTTTGGACGTCGTGTGGGTGACGATCTTCCAAAAGTCGAAGCCTCCTTGATCACCAATCTTCCTTTCCTTGTTCACTCCGAACAAAGGAAGATCATAAAACAAAACTCTTCTTCCTATCTAGAACCGACCACCAAGTTAATAGACTCGATGTTGCCACCGGCCAAGGAAGAGAATATGGAGTGAGGAACCGGCAATAAGAGAATCAAGGAGGGTGATGGGCGCCGGCCAACACTTGGAGAAGAGAAAGGAAACCAATCTTCACCTTGTAGCCGCTCAAAACCCTAACCCTAACTTTCCTAGACCACTGGCCAAAGAAGAGGGGAAGAGGAATAGATTGAGTACCGGCCAGAGTAGAGGGAAGAAGAATAGGTGCCAGCAACACCTTAGGAAGAAGAAGAAAGAAACTTCTCCTTATGTTGCCGCCCACTCCAACACCCAAACCCTAGCCACCCAAACACAATCCTAACCTAATTAGGATTCCTTGTTGCCCAAGGGAAGCAAACCCTAATCCCTTCCATCAAGTTGCCACCCACCCCATGCTCTCCTTTTATAGAGTTAGGGATATGCCTTGTTTTAATCTCCACCATTGGTTGTAGGGATTTAATCTCAACCGTCGAATCTTGAGAATTAATCTCAACCGTCGGATCTAGAGATTCAATATCTACCATTGGTTCTAGAGTTTTGTTTTCATATATTGGATCTAAGCTTCATGAGGTATTAATAGGCTACAATAGGGACCATGAGGAGGAGTTGGATCTTGGCCACCCAATGGATCAAGCCCACATAAATTCCGATCCATTAATGATAATCCAATACACTAAAGGATTATCATTGATCTACCTCACCAACCCCCATAAGTTAATATGGGCTCCATATATTATATGTACATTTTCTCTCCGTGTTTAAGATCTCGAATTTCCGTTGATTATTTAATTTACTAACCATTAATTAATCAACATCTAACTCCATGAGCAGTACCACTCAACCTTTTCATCATGCCGGACCAAGTCCATCTGCAGGGTTTACATGATGAACCTTATGAGCTCCTCAAGGGGACATCATCATCCTATTATATAGGACATGGTTTCCTCCTATAAACAACGACACACCATATAAATAATATCATTTCTCAACTTACCGAGCCTATCGATTTAATCTATAAATCTCGCCCATTGGTAAATCAAAGAAATGAATACTAAGTATATGTGCTCGTTATTATATCGGGATTAAGAGTATGTACAATATAATATCTGAGGTCCGATTCAATTATGTAGTCAGTAATAAATCAAATCACCTCTAAATCGGTCCTTCTCAATACACACAAAGTGTACTAGTGTGATTCTATGGTCAAGACAAACCAATACCAAATCACACTACAACCATTCCAATGGTTTGTCCAAAGCCATCTCGGTTGTGAGCCTATACTTATACTTTACAAGGAGCCGATAAAATGGTCTCCTGTGTGACACCACACACCATGTTATCTACAATGTAATGTATTAGACAATATGCATCACCATAAATATGCAAACAATGATAATGTGATTCTTATTTCAAAAATAAAGATGTTCATACAAAAGATAGACATTTTAGTATACATCCCAACAATCTCCAACTTATACTAAAAGAATATGTTGTTCTTATATTGCCATACATCTAATTCCCCTTTCCTTCACATGCCTATCAAAGCTCTCGCTAGAAGGACCTTAGTGAAAGGGTCTACCAGGTCATCCTCTGATGCAATCTAGGTGACAACAACCTCTACCTCCTTTACGATTTCTCGTATCATGTGGTACTTGCGCTCTATGTGTTTACTTGCCTTATTGGCTCGTGGTTCCTTCGAGTTTGCAACTGCACCAATATTATCACAATAAATTATGATAGTTCTGGACAAACCAGGAATCACATTCAAGTCCATCAAGATGTTCCTGAGCCATACAACTTCTTTGGCCGCCTCAGAGGCTGCCACATACTCAGCTTCCATGGTAAAGTTCGCCACGCATTTCTACTTGACACTCCTCCATACAATGACTCCACCTCCCAAAGTAAACACAAAACCTGAGGTAGACTTACTGTTATCCCTATCTGATTGGAAGTCGGAATCTGTATAACCCACAGGGAGTAATTGGTCTGCCTGGTAAACTAGCATATAATACCTAGTCCTTCTCAGGTACTTCAATATATACTTTACCGCAGTCCAATGTCCCTGTCCTGGATTACTCTGATATCTACTGACTATGCCCACGGTAAAGCAGATATCTTGTCTCGTACATAGCATCACATACATGAGGCTTCCTACCGCCGAAGCATAAGGAACCGCCTTCATCTCCTCTATCTCCTTAGATGTTCTAGGACACATCTCCTTAGATAAAGGAACTCCATGCCGGAAAGGTAGAAAACCTTCCTTAGTGTCTATGTATGAAGCTTGAGATAAGCACAACATCCTTTTCCTGCAATCCCTTATAACCTTGATCCCAAGGATGTGTCCCACTTCTCCCAAGTCCTTCATATCAAACTGTTTGGAAAACCATACCCTTACGTCCGATAACACCTTGACATTGTTGCCAATTAATAAAATGTCATCTATGTATAGTACAAGAAATACCACTATGTTTCTATCACATCTCTTGTATACACAAGAATCATTCGGACTTTGAATAAATCCATAAGACTGGATTACCTCATCAAAGCGGATGTTCCAAGATCTCGAAGCTTGTTTCAATCCATAAATGGACCGATTAAGCTTACATATAAGATGCTCTTTGCTCTTTGCCCTTTGCAATGAATCCCTCTGGTTGCTTCATATAGATGTTTTCCTCAAGACTTCCATTAAGGAATGTTGTCTTGACATCCATCTGTCACACCTCATAATCAATTTGAGATGTAATGCTTAAGAGAATCCGGATAGACTTAAGCATGGCTACCGGCGAAAAGGTCTCCTCATAATCGATACCCTCTTTCTGAGTATACCCCTTCGCAACAAGCCACGCTTTGAAGGTCTCAACCTTCCCATCTATTCCTCTCTTTCTTTTGTAGATCCACTTGCATTCAATAGTTTTTACACCATTAGATGGTTCTACTAGCTCCCAGACCTGATTTGAATCCATAGATTAAATCTCAACATTCATTGCACTTCGCCAAGATACTGCATCTTTATCTTGGATTGCCTTGTCATATGTCAAGGGATCAGGTTCATGTTTGCCAGGGACAAATAAGAAAATTCTCCCAAGAACATGAATCTATCAGGCTATCTCACAACCCTCCCACTACGACGAGGTATCACCTGTGATCCTCTATGACACGCGGTGTAGTGACTTGTGGTATATTCTCTTGTACCGGTGGTAGTGAAAAAGTGACTTCCCCTTTTAATTCCTACAGAATAATCTTACTCTTTGGCTTGTGGTTCATCACATAGCCTTCTTCTAGAAATCTGGCATTCGTGCTAATGATCACCTTCTGATCTCTAGGACCATAAAACAAACCACCTTTCGTTCCTTTAGGATAGCCAATGAACAAGAACACATATCTACGAGTTTCCAACTTACCAGCATCTGCCTTCAATACATGTGCTGGATTCCCCCAAATCCGAATATGTCTTAGACTAGGCATTCGCCCAGTCCACAATTCTGTGGGAGTAGAAGACACTGATTTAGATGGAACCAAGTTCAGAATGTACACTGTCGTATCTAGAGTATATCCCCAGAACGAATCTGGCAACTCAGAATAACTCATCATCAATCTAACCATCTCCATAAGAGTCCTATTCCTTCACTCTGCTACACCATTCTACTGTGTTGTGCCAGGTGCAGACAATTGGGATTGAATTCCAGCCTCTGATAAGTAATTCCTAAACTCTCCCAAGAGATACTCACCACCACAATCAGATCGTAGTATCTTGATACTTTTGCCTTGATGTTTCTCCGCATCAGCCTTGAATTCTTTGAACTTGTCAAAGCATTCAGACTTGCGGCGTAACAAGTAAATGTATCCATATCTCGAATAATCATCTATAAAAGAGACGAAATACTCAAAACCCCCTCTAGCCTAGATAGACATAGGACCACACAAATAAGAATGAACCAATTCCAACACATCTTTGGCTCTATACCCCTTGGCCTTAAAAGCCCTCTTGTTAATTTTACCCTCCAAGCAAGATTCACAGGTTGGGAAATCTTCCACCACTAATGAACCCAGAGGTCCATTAGCTATCAACCTTTGAATTCTGCTTAGGTTAATATGACCAAGCCTAAGATGCCAAAGATATGTTTGGTTCATCTTCGAAGGTTCTTTTCTCTTATTGGAATTAGAAGATGAGTTATTAACTTCTATTTGCATCGTGGGAGCTTTTGGTTCTAGTGTATACAAATTTCCTATCAATGCACCAGAATAGATAATCTCCCTATTCCTTTTTATAACAACTCTGTCATTAAAAGAAATAGAGTATCCATTCACAAACAATTTAGAAATCGAAATTAAATTCTTTCTAAATAAAGGTACATAAAGGCAATTCTTAAGAACCAAAACTTTATTTTTCTCAAAAGACAAATAAACATCTCCCACTGCAACAACCACCACCTTCGTGGGATTGCCCAAGTAAATGGTAATCTCCCCTTTAGCTAGTCGTCGGGTTTTCTGGAACCCTACAAAGTATTACAGACATGATCAGTGGCTCCCGTTCTACACACCAAGTGCCGGTAGATAACACCGCTAAACATGTTTCAACGACTAGACCAAAGGATATACCTTTGTTCTATTTCAGATTGGGATAGTCCTTCTTCCTATGTCGATTCTGCTTGCAAGTGAAGCACTTGCCTTTCAGTTTCTTCACTCCTCCCTGAGATCCTCCCACCATCTTTGCTCCACCTTATTTCTTCTTCTTATTGCCTTTGGCTTAGAAGTAGAAACCTTTTGAGCAACCATGGCCTGAGCCTGAGAAAGCCTTTTTGTCGACTGGAGAATGATATCGACCTAGGTTTCCCCATCGATCTCAGCTCCAAGGACTTCCAGCTCATTCGCAAGCTTAGGAGGACATTGTTCGAAGAGTACATATTTATACTCCTCAGCAGTTAAGACAATGTCAAGATTTCTTTTTCCAATCAACATAATTATGTACAGTAAGTTTATTTTCCTTTAGTATCATAGAAAGTGGACTGAAAGTCATTTTTGAAAAAAAACTTAAGAATCACATAGATCAAAACTTTAGATTTCAAAATATTATTGATTCCTCAAACAATAAAATTTTAAAATCAACCAACACCTCAAAACACCGAGAATATCGTATGCCACGATCGTGTGGACGTATACGAATTCTACATTTGTAAGAGGAGGTTTTACCCATTAATTTTACTATCTTGTCAACCTAACTTTTTGACAAATAAAATTAATAGTTGGTTTCTCTTCGGACCTACAAATAAAAGCAGTGACTCTGATGGGGAGGATACTCCTATTTGCATCTAAGTGTTCAACATTACTCGATACCAAGGTAATTATCTCGGGTTATGTGCCTTCCGATGGGGAAGTACACACACTCCTTAATAATTTCTTATAACCATATTTGAGCTTGTGATCCGCTAACAAACCCATCCGATGGGGAGGAAGGCACTCAGAACTGACGTACAAGTTTGCTTGCATCACATGTCAAATCGTAATGGAGGCCGTGAGAATTTATTAAAATATCCCTCTCCCACTTAGTAATTTAAAATTGAGGATTTTTCTAGCCTATGACATGCATATCAAACAATAAGCAATAAATATGAAAAAATAAAAATTTTCCAACTATTATGGCTTTTGTCTTCAATATGTCTCCCGTCGTATCGCCATCTCATCCGCTCCTCCTACGCCATGTACGAGCTTCCGGAGATCTGAGCCGAGAAAAAAATATTTTAATTTACATCCATCGATCCTATACTCCACGAGGGAGTGTACATGAAATCTAGATAGAAAGTAAACTAAAATAGAAAGAGTGGCTAAACAATGTCGTATCTATTTTACAAAAATTAAATACTAGCCTCGTCAACCCCGAGGATTCAACAAAATATAAAATTACACACATACAATCACATACACACATATGACCATAATAGTTGGATCCTATGCCTGCAACCAAAGAGTTAACCTATGCATATCCTACTATTATCTGGCACATATAATATATGAAAAGTGCATAAAAGTAACCGAATCCTAAACACACAAAACCGGAAACCGTGGCTCTGATACCACTTGAAGGGTTTTGTCCGGAACTGAAGCTCTTATTCCATATGAAGGTGGAGAAACTTCGCATCCCACTTCAACTCGGTCGCTTGTTCATGGCGATCCCATCGACGTCCTCGGATTAAAAAAATTTAATCCTAGAAAAAAGGGATCACCCAAGCAACCATTTCATCGTCGTGCTATTTGATTAGAGTGGTCACTTGAACAAACTTGTTGTTCAAGCCACCAACCTCTATTCTATGAATAGCCATAGAATAGACGATTTACGGATCGCCGACTTTTGTTTTTATGTTCGGGGTCCAAGTTATATTAGCCACAAAACAGAATATATCATGCATATATAATTGAGAACAATTATAAACATTATACAAAAGAACACAAATCAAAATAAATAAGATTATACCTCTTGATCTTCTATTGTATGTCCTTCCTCCTTTTGGACGTCGTGTGGGCGATGATCTTCCAAAAGTTGAAGCCTCCTAGATCACCAATCTTCCTTTCCTCGTTCACTCCGAACAAAGGAAGATCATAAAACAAAACTCTTCTTCCTATCTAGAACCAGCCACCAAGTCAATAGACTCGATGTTGCCACCGACCAAGGAAGAGAATATGGAGTGAGGAACCGGCCATAAGAGAATCAAGGAGGGTGATGGGCGCCGACCAACACTTGGAGAAGAGAAAGGAAACCAATCTTCACCTTGTAGCTGCCCAAAACCCTAACCCTAACTTTCCTAGACCACCGGCCATAGAAGAGGCGGAGAGGAATAGATTGAGCACCGGCTAGAGTAGAGGGATGAAGAATAGGTGCCGGCAAAACCTTAGGAAGAAGAAGAAAGCAACTTCTCCTTATGTTGCCGCCCACTCCAACACCCAAACCCTAGCCGCCCAAACACAATCCTAACCTAATTAGGATTCCTTGCCGCCCAAGGGAAGCAAACCCTTTGTGTCATATGGCAGTCGACTGGTGTGAGTCAACTAGGGTTTGACTATGAAAAGTGCCATAGAAGTCGATTGCAAGAGGAGGCGTCGGTGATTGGCGATCGGCCGATCTGATCGTGTGTTCGATCGACTAGTGCTCGATTTTTGGGCCTGAGAATGGGTCTGAATCATTCTTTGGGGTTAGCGATCGAGTTGTGATACTTTATCATTTGTTGTATTATTTTGGTCCTTAATATCACTGTTTTTATCCTCTCGAGTGATTTATTATTGATTATTATCATGTTTTATGAGTTGGATATATTTTTGGACCTTATTGTAAATTCTCCTAATTTTTGGACTTATATATAAATTTTATCTTTGTTTGTAGGAGATGAGCCATCCATCTAGATCTGGAGCGATCCGACCCATACATTAAGATCTACACGTCTTGGTCGTTCATCCGGACCGTTGGATCGTGATTATACCTTCAGACGGATCAGATCCGTCCATTTCAAATTAAACTAATTTTTAGCCGTTGGATGGAGAAGCTTAATTAAGCAATTAATATATCCATCAAACCCTAGCGTGTTTGGACGGTTGGGATCATATGAGGCTCAAATCGGACGACTGGGAGAAAATAACTAAAACCTTACCTATCTTCCCAAAATCGGCAGAATCGGAAGAAGAGAAAGCGGCAGAAACTTCACGAGAGTGGCGTCTTCTTCCTCACGAGCGACGGCGGCATCCTCTTCCGCTTTCGTGTGAGCGGCATCGGGATTGCACAGGAGTCGCCGACGATGCGCAGAAGGAGGTCCTTCAATATCGCGACGAGCAGCGCAACTCGAGCCGAGGAGTTTTTTCCCCCTTTTCATGTGTGGTAGAGCATCTTCTTCCCCACGAGCGGCGACAACAGTCCGGCAGCTCCTTTCCGGTGACCTTCCCTCTGACAGCCGGTGGCAATCCCATACGATCCTCAGCGGCAGACCAGATGTCGTGATTTGGTCAGCTGATCCAAAGCGAGGCGAGAGCGGGATTCCGGCAAGTTCATCCTTCACCGGCATTTCACTTCATTCCGGCGACTGGGATAGGCCTTTCCATCTCGCCGGAGTCACCCACCAGCTGTGCCGGATTAGGACAGTTCCATCTCCAACCGGTGAAGATTCCATTGACTGTCCGGTGAATTTAGATCGCCGAAATAGGGATCGCATTCATCCGTCTGTCTGTCCTTCCTGCTGCGCTAAATGGGCAGATTCGCATTCACCGCCGGAGAGGGTTGTTCGGGTTATTGTGGCCATCGTGGGGTTACCGATTACTTATATTTGAATTCAATCCATTTAATCGGATAGTTTATTTTTCTATGTTTGTTTGCTTACGGTTAAGTTGTTATGTTATGTTTAGTTTTGTCATTTATATTTTACTTTAGTTGTTAGCTTAGTTTTTATTTATATTCGATCAACGTGTCGTATAGTGACAGTGTGGTGCCTGGTTGAATTGCTTTCGTTATTAGTTTAGATTTTATTTACATTTGGCCAGTGCACCGTATAGTGACAGAGCGGTGCTTGGTTGAATTGCTTTCTTTTATTGAATTTCGTTTATTACAGTTTTTAGTGACTGTTTGACTACTGTGTCGTATATTGATAGTGCGGTGCTTGGTTGAATTGTTCACCATTATTTCGTGATCATTGTACCGTATAGTGAAATGCGGTGCGTGATTACTTACTTTTGCGCATTAGGATAGTTACTTGTTAATTGTTATTTGGAAGTTAGATTTACTTCCTGCAGATTTAATTTCCATGTCTGTTTACCAGAATTGTTTGACCATTGCATCGTATAGTGAGATTGCGGTGCAAGGTTGAATCGTTCTTGCATTAGGTTAGCTTTGAATAATTGTTTTGATAATTGTAAAAAACCCCAGTGTTTACTTCTGTTTAAAAACAAATGTCCAACCATTAGGTTTGTTGGGAGATGATCCGAGTCAGTCCTATACTGCATTAGTGTAGTTAGGAGGTTCGGTAAATAATTTGGGAATGGTATTGCGATAATTAAAATCGTTCGATCAAAATTTTGGCGTCGTTGCGAGGAACTTTAATGGGTTCGTTTGTCTTTAAACTGTAGTTTGTTTGTTTGTTTTCTTTTTCTTTTGTTATTTTTGTCTTTCTTAATATTTATATTTGTTTCTCATTGTATTTGTTTGTGTGGATGAATAGGTCTTCAGGTGATAATCTTCTTGAGTTTTATGCAGCAGTTTTTCTCTTCCCTCAGAGGCCCAACCTAGGAAGGGGGTTGTTGAAGAAAAGGCTAGGGAATTCCAAGAGCTAATAGATTCCAAAGTATGCCAAGTTTTTTTTTAAAGATCTGTGTGTTCACGAGAAGTTGTACTCTTTCTATGGATGTAGGAGATATTGTAGTTCGATTCAGTATTTTGGACGCTATGAGGTACCCGATAGAGGATCATTATATTCTTAGCGTGGTTATAGCTGATGAGTTGGACTGCATGAACTTTATTTCTTAGTCTGTTTTTCATTTGGATATCTCTGCACCTTCGATAATTTGTTGTGATTTTATTGATTCTGTTGATTCTGATGTTGATAATGATTTATCATTAGGACCTATCTGTGGGCCCTCTTTATGTAGATAGGGATATGAATTGTGTAGGGACTAGCGCTCTTCAGGCGGCGCCCAAAGAATCACTTCCATCAGATGTTTGTGAGAAATATCATTTCATGGTCGAGCATGGGATAGTCTTAGGTTATATTATCTCTGTGTAAGGTATTGAAGTAGATCCTGATAAAATTCATGTTATATCTTCTTTATCTTACCCCGCTTCTGTGCGAGAAGTTCATGCTTTTCTTGGTCATGCAGGTTTCTACAGATGTTTTATCAAATACTTCAGCAAGATTTCCCCCTACCCTTGACCAACTTGTTGTAGAAGGAGATGGTATTTCAGCTTGACCAGGATTGTGATGGAGATTGAGTCCACCCCCATAGCAGCTTCTTTTCAAGATGAGCAACTTTTTCACTTGTAGGGTAAGACACCATGGTATGCAGATCTTACTATTTAATTAGTTGTCGTGTTGTACATTCACATTTTACTCATGCACAAGTCTAGAAATTGAAAAATGATGCTAAGTATTATGTATGGGATAATATTTATCTTTGAAAATTTTGTAGTGATCAGATCATTAGACAATGTGGACTTGATTATGAGTTTCATTTCATATGTACTTACTTTTTGTTATTCTCTGGCTTATGGGGGGTATTTTCGACCCCAAAGGACTGCTAGAAAAGTTGTATAGTCTAGTTTGTATTGACCAACCTTATTTCATGATGCCTTTGAATTCTACAAGTCTTGTGAGCAATGTCAACGAACAGGGAACATAGGACGTAGAAATGAAATGCCTCAACAACTTTTGTTATTCTGTGAGATTTTCGATATTTGGGGTATTGATTTTATGGGTTCGTGTCCAGTATCTTTTGAATTTTCATATATTCTTTTGGCATATGATTATGTTTCTAAATGGATGGAGGCCATCCCCACCAGGATTGATCATTCTCTAGTTGTTGTGGATTTTGTTAGGTCTCACATATTTTACAGATTTGGAGTTCCCAGGGTGATCATTAGCGATCAAGGGTCTCACTTTTGAAATAGACTCATGAAGTGTCGAGCAAAGAGATCAAGTCTATTCTGGAGAATACGGTGGGGCCAGACATGATGATGCTTTTTCTCCGACTTGAAAGGGGATTGTGTTCTTTTATTTACTACATTTATTTTCTTTCTTTCATGTTCGGAATAATTTATGTGGTTGATTGCTTGTTTGCCTGTTTACCTAGGTTTAGTGTTGTTGAGTCAAATAATATTCCCTATGCATGCCTTAGTATCATTTCAGAGGTGGTAAAAATTAGTTAAGTTTGATCATCAAATTGTGGATTTTTGTGTATGATAGGAGACTTCACCTGCATGCAGTCACTTGTTATGATGGTGAACTTTTTATTGATAGACTAAGCTTGATTTTGATTCACCTAGTGAGGTTGCAAGCCATTCTTATCACCTATCCACTTTTGTGTGAGAACACATGTGATTCTTGTTACTCTAGAACTTGCTTTGAGTCTTTTCAAAACTGCAGTAACATTTACTTGCATGAAGATGAAGGATTTCATTCTTGGATTCTTTTCCTGATTTAGTTTGATTGTCTAATCCACTTGATACTTTCATCTTCTATGTCTTGTCTCATCTCTTCATTTGCTATCTATTGTCTTTGTATCTTTGTGGATTATCTTTTGTATATCTATTGTTTTCCATGTTGGAGGAATAGTTTGATGGGTTGTATTGTCCGAGACGGACAAAATTTTTAAGTTTGGGGGAGGAGCTATATTATTTTTGTTGGAAACATGATATGGAAGGAATAGTTTTCATAGGTCATTGGTCCTAAGCTATATTTTCCTGTGATTAGTACTTGATTTTTTGCACACCAAAAGAAAAAAAAAATGGCACCATTGATGTTTCTTTTGTAAAAAAAAAGTGCAATTGTAATACAGGAAAATGAAATTGCAATGTGTTGGATAGAGTCATTTTATCTTGAATCCAATTCTAAAGTTTCTAATTGTCCTAGTCTCTTCCCATATTGCTGGTTACTGAGCATTTCACAGAGCAACTCATCAGGTTTATTTCTCCAATTCTTCTCTTGTTCCATATTCATTTGTACCTTTGTCTTGTACTTCTCTTTGCATACTTTATCTTCAATCTACTTTTAATCTTATTCTGATTCATGATAAATCCTTTTGATTCATGTATGAGATGTATTGATAGCAGTAGAGAAGTAGATGATAAGCAAGCATATGGTAGTACAAAATTGCATGTTGTTTTGAGGGCGCCCCACTCCCACATTTATTATGTGAGCATCAGTGCATGTATCCATTTTGGGAGGTTTTTTATCAGGCTTAGTCTATTTGATTTGACTTTAAATCATCATACATGTTGACTGTTGTAGGAGTCGGATCCTTTGACTACCTAGGATCCGGATCGATTTGGTGATCCTAAGTAACTTATTTTTCTTATCTCTGAATTATTGATCTGAGTATTGTTTGGGGAATGAGTGATGAAGTTAGTGTGTCTTTCTTTTTGTTATTGCACGGGATGCGCAAAAATAAGTGTGGGGGAATTGATAACTGTCATTTTGTTGTATTATTTTGGTCCTTAATATCACTCTTTTTATTCTCTCGAGTGCTTTATTATTGATTATTATCATATTTTATGATTTGGATATATTTTTGGACCTTATTGTAAATTCTCCTAATTTTTAGACTTATATGTAAATTTTATGTTTGTTTGTAGGAGATCGAGATGAGCCACTAGACTAGACTCAAGTTTGATCAAATATGGCTTCATCTGGGGTCATAATGGATATTTCAAGATGATATAATCTGAGCCCTTCATTCAGATCAGAAGGCAAATGAAATCAAGGGTTCAGATCTGAGCATTATGAACTGTCCGAGGAAAGTGATTGATTCTGAGCCATCCATCTGGATCTGGAGTGATCCGGCCCGTACATTAAGATCTACATGTCTTGGTCGTTCATCCGGACCGTTGGATCGTGATTATACCTTCAGATGGATCAGATCCATCCATTTCAAATCAGAATAATTTCAGTCGTTGGATGGAGCAACTTAATTAAGCAATTAACATATCCATAAAACCCTAGCTAGTTTGGACGGCTGGGATCAGATGAGGCTCAAATCGGACGGCTGGAAGAAAATCACTAAAACCTTACCTATCTTCCCAAAATCGACAGAATCGGCAGAAGAGAAAGTGGCAGAAACTTCATGAGAGCGGCGTCTTCTTCCTTGCGAGCAACGACGGTGTCCTCTTCCGCTTTCGTGCGAGCGACGATGGGATTGCACAGGAGTCACCGGCGATGCGCAGAAGGAGGTCCTTCAATATCGCGACGAGCAGCGCAACTCGAGCCGAGGCATTTTTCCCCCTTTTCACGGGCAGCAGAGCGTCTTCTTCCCCATGAGCGACGGCGACAGTCCGGAAGCTCCTTTCCGGCGACCTTCCCTCCGACAGTCGACGATAATCCCCTACGATTCTCAGTGGCAGACCAGATGTCGTGATTCGGTCAGCTGATCCAAAGCGAGGCGAGAGTGGGATTCCGGCGAGTTGATCCTTCACCGGCATATCACTTCATTCCGACGACTTGGATAGGCCTTTCATCTCACCCGAGTCACCCACCAGCTGTGTCGGATTAGGATAGTTCCATCTCCAAACGGTGAAGATTCCCTTCACTGTCCGGTGAATCCAGATCGCCAGAACAGTGATCGCATTCATCTGTCTGTGCGTCCTTCCTGTTGCGCTGATTGGGCAGCTTCACATTCACCGTCGGAGAGGGTTGTTCGGGTTATTGTGGCCATCGTGGGGTTACCGATTACTTATATTTGAATTCAGTCCATTTAATAGGATAGTTTATTTTGCTATGTTTGTTTGCTTACGGTTAAGTTGTTATGTTATATTTTTCATGTTTAGTTTTGTCTATTATATTTTACTTTAGTTGTTAGCTTAGTTTTTATTTACATTCGATCAACGTGTCGTACAGTGACAGTGCGGTGCCTGGTTGAATTGCTTTCTTTATTAGTTTAGATTTTATTTACATTTGGCCAGTGCACCGTATAGTGACAGTGTGGTGCTTGGTTGAATTGCTTTCGTTTATTACAGTTTTTAGTGACTGTTTGACTACTGTGGCGTATAGTGACAGTGCAGTGCTTGTTTGAATTGTTCACCTTTGTTTCGTGATCATTGTACCGTGACAGTGCGGTGCGTGATTACTTACTTTTGCGCATTAGGATAGTTACATGTTAATTGTTATTTGGAAATTACATTTACTTCCTGCAGATTTAATTCCATGTCTGTTTACCAGAATTGTTTGACCATTGCATCGTATAGTGACAGTGCGGTGCAAGGTTTAATCGTTCTTGGATTAGGTTAGCTTTGAATAATTGTTTTGATAATTGTAAAAACCCCAGTGTTTACTTCTATTTAAAAACAAACGTCCAGCCATTAGGGTCATTGGGAGACGATCCGAGTCAGTCTTATACAGCATTAGCCTAGTTAGGGGGTTCGGTAAATAATTTGGGAACGGTATTGCGACAATTAAAATCGTTTGATAAAAATTTTGGCGTCGTTACGGGGAACTTTAATGGGCTCGTTTGTCTTTACACTGTAGTTTGTTTGTTTGTTTTCTTTTTCTTTTGGTATTATTGTATTTCTTATTATCTATATTCTTTTCTCATTGTATTTGTTTGTGTGGATGACTAGGTCTTCAGGCGATAATCTTCTTGAGTTTTATGCAGCAGTTTTTCTCTTCCCTCTGAGGTCCAGCCTAGGAAGGGGGTTGTTGAAGAAAAGGCTAGGGAATTCCAAGAGCTAACAGATTCCCATGTATGCTAAGTTTTTTTTTAAAGATCTGTGTGTTCACGAGAAGTTGTACTCTTTCTATGGATGTAGGAGATACTGTAGTTCGATTCAGTATTTTGGATGCTATGAGGTACCCGATAGAGGATCATTATATTCTTAGCGTGGTTATAGCTGATGAGTTGGACTGCATGAACTTTATTTCTTAGTCTGTTTTTCATTTGGATATCTCTGCACCTTCTATATTTTGTTGTGATTTTATTGATTCTGTTGATTCTGATGTTGAAAATGATTTGTCATTAGGACCTATCTGTGGCCCCTCTTTATGTAGATAGGGATATGAATTGTGTAGGGACTAGCGCTCTTCAGGCGACGCCCCAAGAATCACTTCCATCAGATGTTTTTGAGAAATGTCATTTCATGGTCGAGCATGGGATAGTCTTAAGTTATATTATCTCTGTGTATGGTATTGAAGTAGATCCTGCTAAAATTCATGTTATATCTTCTTTATCTTACCCCGCTTCTGTGCGAGAAGTTTGTACTTTTCTAGGTCATGCAGGTTTCTACAGATGTTTTATCAGAGACTTCAGCAAGATTGCCCCCTACCCTTGACCAACTTGTTGCAGAAGGAGATGGTATTTCAGCTTGACCAGGATTGTGATGGAGATCGAGGCCACCCCCATAGCAGCTTCTTTTTCAGATGAGCAACTTTTTCACCTGTAGGGTAAGACACCATGGTATGCAGATCTTACTATTTAATTAGTTGCCGTGTTGTACCTTCATATTTTACTCATGCACAAGTCTAGAAATTGAAAAATGATGCTAAGTATTATGTATGGGATAATATTTATCTTTGAAAATTTTGTAGTGATCAGATCATTAGACAATGTGGACTTGTTTATGAGTTTCATTTCATATATACTTACTTTTTGTTATTCTCTAGCTTATGGGGGGTATTTTCGACCCCAACGGACTGCTAGAAAAGTTGTAGAGTCTAGTTTGTATTGACCAACCTTATTTCATGATGCCTTTGAATTCTACAAGTCTTGTGAGCAATGTCAACGAACAGGGAACATAGGACGTAGAAATGAAATGACTCAACAATTTTTGTTATTCTGTGAGATTTTCGATATTTGGGGTATTCATTTTATGGGTTCGTGTCCAGTATCTTTTGAATTTTCATATATTCTTTTGGCATATGATTATGTTTCTAAATGGATGGAGGCCATCCCCACCAGGATTGATCATTCTCTAGTTGTTGTGGATTTTTTTAGGTCTCACATATTTTACAGATTTGGAGTTTCCAGGGTGATCATTAGAGATCAAGGGTCTCACTTTTGCAATAGACTCATGAAGTGTCGAGCAAAGAGATCAAGTCTATTCTGGAGAATACAGTGGGGCCAGACATGATGATGCTTTTTCTCCGACTTGAAAGGGGAGTGTGTTCTTTTATTTACTACATTTATTTTCTTGCTTTCATGTTCGGAATAATTTATGTGGTTGATTGCTTGTTTGCCTGTTTACCTAGGTTTAGTGTTGTTGAGTCAAATAATATTCCCTATGCATGCCTTAGTATCATTTCAAAGGTGGTAAAAATTAGTTAAGTTTGATCATCAAATTGTGGATTTTTGTGTATGATAGGAGACTTCACCTGCATGCAGTCACTTGTTATGATGGTGAACTTTTTATTGATAGACTAAGCTTGATTTTGATTCACCTAGTGAGGTTGCAAGCCATTCTTATCATCTATCCACTTTTGTGTGAGAACACATGTGATTCTTGTTACTCTAGAACTTGCTTTGAGTCTTTTCAAAACTGCAGTAACATTTACTTGCATGAAGATGAAGGATTTCATTCTTTGATTCTTTTCCTGACTTAGTTTGATTGTCTAATCCACTTGATACTTTCATCTTCTATGTCTTGTCTCATCTCTTCATTTGCTATCTATTTTCTTTGTATCTTTGTGGATTATCTTTTGTATATCTATTGTTTTCCATGTTGGAGGAATAGTTTGATGGGTTGTATTGTCCGAGACGGACAAAATTTTTAAGTTTGGGGGAGGAGCTATATTATTTTTATTGGAAACATGATGTGGAAGGAATAGTTTTCATAGGTCATTGGTCCTAAGCTATATTTGCCTGTGATTAGTACTTGATTTTTTGCACACCAAAAGAAAAAAAAATGGCGCCATTGATGTTTCTTTTGTAAAAAAAAAAGGTGCAATTGTAATACAGGAAAATGAAATTGCAATGTGTTGGATAGAGTCATTTGATCTTGAATCCAATTCTAAAGTTTCTAATTGTCCTAGTCTCTTCCCATATTGCTGGTTACTGAGCATTTCACAGAGCAACTCGTCAGGTTTATTTCTCCAATTCTTCTCTTGTTCCCGAATCATTTGTACCTTTGTCTTGTACTTCTCTTTGCATACTTTATCTTCAATCTACTTTTGATCCTATTCTGATTCATGATAAATACTTTTGATTCATGTATGAGATGTATTGATAGCATTAGAGAAGTAGATGATAACAAGCATATGGTAGTACAAAATTGCATGTTGTTTTGAGGGCGCCCCACTCCTACATTTATTATGTGAGCATCAGTGCATGTATCCATTTTGGGAGGTTTTGTATCAGGCTTAGTCTATTTGATTTGACTTTAAATCATCATACATGTTGACTGTTGTAGGAGTCGGATCTTTTGACTACCTAGGATCCGGATCGATTTGGTGATCCTAAGTAACTTATTTTTCTTATCTCTGAATTATTGATCTGGGTATTGTTTGGGGAATGAGTGATGAAGTTAGTGTGTCTTTGTTTTTGTTATTGCACGGGACGCACAAAAAAAAGTGTGGGGGAATTGATAACTGTCATTTTGTTATATTATTTTGGTCCTTAATATCACTGTTTTTATCCTCTCGATTGATTTATTATTGATTATTATCATATTTTATGATTTGGATATATTTTTGGACCTTATTGTAAATTCTCCTAATTTTTAGACTTATATGTAAATTTTATGTTTGTTTATAGGAGATCGAGATGAGCCACTGGACTAGGCTCAAGTTTGATCAAATATGGCTTCATCTGGGGTCATAATGGGCATTTCAAGATGATTAAATCTGAGCCCTTCATCCAGATCAGAAGGCAAATGAAATCAAGGGTTCAGATCTGAGCATTATGAACTGTCCGAGGAAAGTGATTGATTCTGAGCCATCCATCTGGATCTGGAGTGATCCGGCCCGTACATTAAGATCTACATGTCTTGTTCGTTCATCTGGACCGTTGGATCATCATTATACCTTCAGACGGATCAGATCCATCCATTTCAAATCAGACTGATTTCAGCCGTTGGATGGAGAAACTTAATTAAGCAATTAATATATCCATCAAACCCTAGCTTGTTTGGACGGCTGGGATCATATGAGGCTCAAATCGGACGGCTGGGAGAAAATCACTAAAACCTTACCTATCTTCCCAAAATCGGCAGAATCGGCAGAAGAGAAAGTGGCAGAAACTTCACGAGAGCGGCGTCTTCTTCCTTGCGAGCGACGGCGGCGTCCTCTTCCGCTTTCGTGCGAGCGGCGGCGGGATTGCACAGGAGTCACCGGCGACGCGCAGAAGGAGGTCCTTCAATATCGCGATGAGCAGCGCAACTCGAGCTGAGGCATTTTTTCCCCCTTTTCACGGGCGGCAGAGCGTCTTCTTGCCCATGAGCGGTGGCGACAGTCCGGAAGCTCCTTTCCGGTGACCTTCCCTCCGATAGCCGACGACAATCCCATACGATTCTCAGCGGAAGACCAGATGCCGTGATTCGGTCAGCTGATCCAAAGCGAGGCGAGAGTGGGATTCCGACGAGTTTATCCTTCACCGGCATATCACTTCATTCCAGCAACTTGGATAGGCCTTTCCATCTCACCGGAGTCACCCACCAGCTGTGCTGGATTAGGACAGTTCCATCTCCAACCGGTGAAGATGCCCTTCATTGTCCGGTGAATCCAGATCGCCAGAACAGTGATCGCATTCATCCGTCTGTGCATCCTTCCTGTTGTGCTGATTGGGCAGCTTCACATTCACCGTCGGAGAGGGTTGTTCGGGTTATTGTGGCCATCGTGGGGTTACCGATTACTTATATTTGAATTCAGTCCATTTAATAGGATAGTTTATTTTGCTATGTTTGTTTGCTTATGGTTAAGTTGTTATGTTATATTTTTCATGTTTAGTTTTGTCTATTATATTTTACTTTAGTTGTTAGCTTAGTTTTTATTTACATTCGATCAACGTGTCATACAGTGATAGTGCGGTGCCTGGTTGAATTGCTTTCGTTATTAGTTTAGATTTTATTTACATTTGGCCAGTGCACCGTATAGTGACAGTGCGGTGCTTGGTTGAATCGCTTTCGTTTATTACAGTTTTTAGTGACTGTTTGACTACTGTGTCGTATCGTGACAGTGCGGTGTTTGGTTGAATTGTTCACCTTTGTTTTGTGATCATTGTACCGTGACAGTGCGGTGCATGATTACTTAGTTTGGCGCATTAGGATAGTTACTTGTTAATTGTTATTTGGAAATTAGATTTACATCCTGCAGATTTAATTTCCATGTCTGTTTACTAGAATTGTTTGACCATTGCATCGTATAGTGACAGTGCGGTGCAAGATTGAATCGTTCTTGGATTAGGTTAGCTTTGAATAATTGTTTTGATAATTGTAAAAACCCCAGTGTTTACTTCTATTTAAAAACAAACGTCCAACCATTAGGTTCATTGGGAGACGATCTGAGTCAGTTCTATACTGCATTAGCGTAGTTAGGGGGTTCGGTAAATAATTTGGGAACGGTATTGCAACAATTAAAATCGTTCGATCAAAATTTTGGCGTCATTGCGGGGAACTTTAATGGGTTCGTTTATCTTTAAACTGTAGTTTGTTTGTTTGTTTTCTTTTTCTTTTGTTATTATTGTCTTTCTTATTATCTATATTTGTTTCTCATTGTATTTGTTTGTGTGGATGACTAGGTCTTCAGGCGATAATCTTCTTGAGTTTTATGTAGCAGTTTTTCTCTTCCCTCAGAGGCCCAGTCTAGGAAGGGGGTTGTTGAAGAAAAGGCTAGGGAATTCCAAGAGCTAACAGATTCCCAAGTATGCCAAGTTTTTTTTTAAAGATCTGTGTGTTCACGAGAAGTTGTACTCTTTCTATGAAGGTAAGAGAATCGTAGTTGGTTCGAGATTTTGGATGCTATGAGGAGATGAGGATCATTATATTCTTAGCGTGGTTATAGCTGATGAGTTGGACTGCATGAACTTTATTTCTTAGTCTGTTTTTCATTTGGATATCTCTGCACCTTCTATATTTTGTTGTGATTTTATTGATTTTGTTGATTCTGATATTGATAATGATTTGTCATTAGGACCTATCTGTGGGCCCTCTTTATGTAGACAGGGATATGAATTGTGTAGGGACTAGCACTCTTCAGGCGACGCCCCAAGAATCACTTCCATCAGATGTTTATGAGAAATGTCAATTCATGGTCGAGCATGGGATAGTCTTAAGTTATATTATCTCTGTGTATGGTATTGAAGTAGATCCTGTTAAAATTCATGTTATATCTTCTTTATCTTACCCCGCTTCTATGTGAGAAGTTCGTGCTTTTCTAGATCATGCAAGTTTCTACAGACGTTTTATCAGAGACTTCAGCAAGATTGCCCCCTACCCTTGACCAACTTGTTGCAGAAGGAGATGGTATTTCAGCTTGACCAGGATTGTGATGGAGATCGAGTCCACCCCCATAGCATCTTCTTTTCCAGATGAGCAACTTTTTCACTTGTAGGGTAAGACACCATGGTATGTAGATCATACTATTTAATTAGTTGTCGTGTTGTACCTTCACATTTTACTCATGCACAAGTCTAGAAATTGAAAAGCGATGCTATGTATTATGTATGAGATAATATTTATCTTTGAAAATTTTGTAGTGATCAGATCATTAGACAATGTGGACTTGATTATGAGTTTCATTTCATACGTACTTACTTTTTGTTATTCTCTGGCTTGTGGGGGGTATTTTAGACCCCAAAGGATTGCTAGAAAAGTTATATAGTCTAGTTTGTATTGACCCACCTTATTTCATGATGCCTAGAATTCTACAAGTCTTGTGAGCAATGTCAACGAACAGGGAAAATAGGACGTAGAAATGAAATGCCTCAACAACTTTTGTTATTCTGTGAGATTTTCGATATTTGGGGTATTGATTTTATGGGTTCGTGTCCAGTATCTTTTGAATTTTCATATATTTTTTTGGCATATGATTATGTTTCTAAATGGATGGAGGCCATCCCCACCAGGACTGATGATTCTCTAGTTGTTGTGGATTTTGTTAGGTCTAACATATTTTACAGATTTGGAGTTCCCAGGGTGATCATAAGCGATCAAGGGTCTCACTTTTGCAACAGATTCATGAAGTGTCGAGCAAAGAGATCAAGTCTATTCTGGAGAATACGGTGGGGACAAACATGATGATGCTTTTTCTCCGACTTGAAAGGGAAGTGTGTTCTTTTATTTACTACATTTATTTTCTTGCTTTCATGTTCGGAATAAGTTGTGTGGTTGATTGCTTGTTTGCCTGTTTACCTAGGTTTAGTGTTGTTGAGTCAAATAATATTCCCTATGCATGCCTTAGTATCATTTCAGAGGTGGTAAAAATTAGTTAAGTTTGATCATCAAATTGTGGATTTTTGTGTATGATAGGAGACTTCACCTGCATGCACTCACTTGTTATGATGATGAACTTTTTATTGATAGACTAAGCTTGATTTTGATTCACCTAGTGAGGTTGCAAGCCATTATTATCATCTACCCACTTTTGTGTGATAACACATGTGATTCTTGTTACTCTAGAACTTGCTTTGAGTCTTTTCAAAACTGCAGTAACATTTACTTGCATGAAAATGAAGTATTTCATTCTTGGATTCTTTTTTAGACTTAGTTTGATTGTCTAATCCACTTGATACTTTCATCTTCTCTGTCTTGTCTCATATCTTCATTTGCTATCTATTGTCTTTGTATCTTTGTGGATTATCTTTTGTATATCTATTGTTTTCCATGTTGGAGGAATAGTTTGATGCGTTGTATTGTCCGAGATGGACAAAATTTTTAAGTGTGGGGGAGGAGCTATATTATTTTTGTTGGAAACATGATATGGAAGGAATAGTTTTCAGAGGTCATTGGTCCTAAGCTATATTTTCCTGTGATTAGTACTTGATTTCTGCACACCAAAAGAAAAAAAAATGGCACCATTGATGTTTCTTTTGTAAAAAAAATAGAAAGAAAAAATGCAATGGTAATGCAGGCAAATGAAATTGCAATGTGTTGGATAGAGTCATTTGATCCTGAATCCAATTCTAAAGTTTCTAATTGTCCTAGTCTCTTCCCATATTGCTGGTTACTGAGCATTACACAGAGCAACTCATCAGGTTTATTTCTCCAATTCTTCTCTTGCTCCCTATTCATTTGTACCTTTGTCTTGTACTTCTCTTTGCATACTTTATCTGCAATCTACTTTTGATCTTATTCTGATTCATGATAAATCCTTTTGATTCTTCTATGAGATGTATTGATAGCAGTAGAGAAGTAGATGATAAGCAAGCATATGGTAGTACAAAATTGCATGTTGTTTTTAGGGCGCCCCACTCCTACGTTTATTATGTGAGCATCAGTGCATGTATCTATTTTGGGAGGTTTTTTATCAGGCTTAGTCTATTTGATTTGACTGTAAATCATCATACATGTTGATTGTTGTAGGAGTCAGATCTTTTGACTACTTAGGATTCGGATCGATTTGGTGATCCTAAGAAACTTATTTTTCTTATCTCTGAATTATTGATCTGGGTATTGTTTGGGGAATGAGTGATGGAGTTAGTGTGTCTTTGTTTTTGTTATTGCACGGGATGCGCAAAAATAAGTGTGGGGGAATTGATAACTGTCATTTTGTTGTATTATTTTGGTCCTTAATATCACTGTTTTTTTGCTCTTGAGTGATTTATTATTGATTATTATCATGTTTTATGAGTTCGATATATTTTTGGATCTTATTGTAAATTCTCCTAATTTTTAGACTTATATGTAAATTTTATCTTTGTTTGTAGGAGATCGAGATGAGCCACTAGACTAGACTCAAGTTGGATTAAATATGACTTCATCTGGGGTCATAATGGACATTTCAAGATGATTTAATCGGAGCCCTTTATCCAGATCAGAAGGCAAATGAAATCAAGGGTTCAGATCTGAGTGTTGGTGCAACAATGCTCCAAGCATTTATATGTTTTGATGTTTGGATAATCATCTAAGTTAGGCAATGCTTTGTGATCTAATTGTGAATATGTTTAAGTGACAGGAAAATCCAAGGATGAAGACTTGGTAAAAGAGAAGTCCAAGGGACGGACTTGGCAATGTAAGACCAAGCTTGTAGTCTTGGCAGCGTAAAGTCCAAGTGAACCTTGGCAAAGGAAGACCAAGTATGACCTTGGCAAGGGAAGTCCAAGGGATGGACTTGGCAGCGTAAGACCAAGCTTGTAGTCTTTGCAGCATAAAGTCCAACTGAACCTTGGCAAAAGAAGTCCAAAGTAAAGTCTTGGCAGCATAAGTCCAAGCTTGTAGTCTTGGCAGCATAAAGTCCAAGCATTTGGCAACCCAAGACATGATGAAACCGAAGGAAGCTCTCGGAAGCAAAGCACAAATGATGAATAAGTCACGGACTTGGAGGGATCCTAGAGGCGCAAGGCTTAATGAGGAGCTAGAAGGTTGAGTCTAGGTCTAGGGTATAAAATCAAGTGTGAATTACTCATACTTGATGAGTATCACGATCGTGCGTACTCGAGTCGGTGAAACCACGACCATCGATCGCTTCTGGCAGTGGTAGTCGACTGATGTTGCAATCAGTCGACTGACAACAGTGGAACTCGACTGATCAACACAAAAATGAGCACAGTGTATAGTTGCACTCGACTGCGGCCTACGATCACTCGACTGATCACTCCATCAGTCGACTGATGGAGGGATCAGTCGATTGATCACTTGGCCATTGGAAATTGCGGCTACGAATATCCGCGCAGATTTTTGGTTCAGAAGTTGGCTGACGGTCGTGATGGTAAGCATCGATCGGATCAACGGGAAAAACAACCCCTCTTCTATAAGAAGGGACCTTGGGGAGCTTGGTGAAGCTAGTTCTCTCATTCTTAGCTACACCTTTGTGCTCACCAAGCTTTCCCAAGTGCTTTAGTGATTCTAAACCTCCTCTTCTCTAGCTTTTAATCTTCCATCATTGTAAAGAAGAGGAGAGCATTGTAAACAAGGTTTCTCCACCTTGGTTCATCCAAAGGAGGATATAGTGAAGCTTGGCTAGGACTAATCCACCTTACGGATTACCGTGGAGTAGGAGCATCATCTCCGAACCACGTACATCGGGTGTTAGCTTTGTTTCTTGTTCTTATTTGTGTTTATATTTGTATTGCTTCCGCTATCATTTTTGTAGATACGAAGAAAGGCTAATCACCCCCCCTCTAGCCATTACAAAGTGGTATCAGAGCCCGAATAGCTTGGAAGATTTCACCATCAACCAAGGCATCAATGGCTCTTCAAGAGGGATATAGCACCGCCAAGCCACCACTCTTCGATGGTAGTCATTTTGTATATTGGAAAGGTAGGATGAAGTACTATCTAATGAGTAATATTGAAATTTGGCATAACATTGTAGATGGCTTCGAGGAACCGGTGGACGAACATGGGAATCCTATTCCAAGCAAGGATTGGACAAGGGAAATGAATAGGAGATTCGAATCAAATGCAAAGGCGGTACTCACCATTCAATGCGGTATTACCATGGAGCAACTCAACAAGGTAGGCCCTTTCGAATCCACCAAGGAGCTATGGGAAAAGCTCATTGAGCTAAATGAAGGATCCAAGGAGTCAAAGAGGGCCAAGAAGGACTTGCTAATTGGACAACTTCAAGACTTCCAAATGAAGATGCATGAAACCGTAAGTCAAATGCATGGAAGGTTCAAGGAGATTGTGAATGGACTCCATATCATAGGTGAGCGAGTTGACAACCAGGATTTGATAAGATACATACTTCAAGCATTTCCTAGAAATTCTCTATGGACTTCTATAGTTGATGCTATTAAAGTAACTAGGGATCTTTCTCAAATTAAAATTGATGAATTATTTTGTGTGTTTGAATTGCATGAGCAAACTAACATGTCTTCTAAGGAAAAAGGTTTAGCTCTATTTGTTGAGAAGAAAGAAAAGAAGTGTCATCATCATCCGAGTCGGAGAGTGATTCAAGTAGTGATGGAGACTCTTCTAGTGAGATGGCCAACTTTGTCAAGAAACTCTATAGAAAATCAAAGGAGTTCAAGAATAGAGAAGCAAGGAAGGGGTCTCATTCTTCAAGAGGTAAAATTAGTGGTAATTCAAATTTTAATAATAATGTGATTTGCCATGCTTGCAATAAGAAGGGGCACATAAAGCCAAATTGCCCGGAGCTAAAGAAGAAGGAGGAAAAAGAAAAGAAAAAGAAGGACAAGAAGGAGAAGAAGAAGGAGGAGGCCTTGGTGGCTCAAACCACATGGGACACACCAAGTGTTGAAGATTCCTCCGATGATGATGAGCTTTGCCACATCACACACCATGTAGCACTCATGGCCCAAGAAGATGACTCCGGTACATCAAGCCAAGGAGAAGAGTCTTCAAGTGATGAATCGTCATCTAGTGACGATGAGGTAATGAACTCTCCCAAAGTTAAGCTTCTTTATAAATCAATTGCCTATCTTAAAGAAGCTCTAGATAAGTCTAAATCTAAGGTTAAGAGCATGAAGGTAGAACTAAAGGCCATTAGGAATGAAAAACCTTCACATGTTGATTCTTGCATGCTTAAGGAAGACAATGACAAACTTAAGGATGAGGTTAGTGAATTAAAAGCATGTTTAGAGAAATTTTCAAATGGCTCAAAATATCTTGATATGATCCTTAGTCGACAAAGAGCCGTTTACAACAAGGCTGGTTTAAAATATAAGTCAAAGGAAAAAAGAAGTTGCTTATATTTCATTGATTAATAGGAAAGCAACCATTAAGGGTAAGGTCAAGAAAGCATGGGTACCTAAGAAGTTTTTACTTAATGTTACCGGTCCAAATGTTTGGGTACCAAAAGTTTGTGTTTTTCATGTGATTTAGGTAGGAGAGCAAGGTATGTGGATTGTGGATAGCGGTTGCTCAACACATATGACCGGGGATGTGAGCAAATTCTCCACAATTAAGTATGTGAAGAAGGGAGCGGTGTCTTTTGGAAATAGTGGAAAACTCAAGATATTAGGTAGAGGTACAATTGAGGTATCTCCCAAAATTGTCATTCACAAAGTTTTACTAGTTGAAAATATGAAATTTAATTTATTAAGTGTTAGTCAACTTTGTGATGCAAACTATCATGTCTCTTTTGAATCCTCTAAATGCATGATTAGACACAAGGAATTAAATGATTGTATGTTAGTTGGATATAGGAAATCAAATATATATTATGTTGATCTTTCATATGCTTCTAACATTTCTACTAAGTGTCTTGTTGCAAAAGAAGAAGAAAGTTGGCTATGGCATAGGAGATTGGGGCACATCAACATGAAAAACATAGCCAAGGTAGCCAAGATGGAGTTGGTCAAAGGGCTACCAAAGATCAAGTATGTCAAGAACAAAATGTGTGATGCATGCCAAGAAGGAAAACAAACAAAAGCATCACACAAAGGTAAAACCTTAACTAATACTTCCTTACCATTAGAACTATTGTATCTTGACTTATTTGATTGCCATAGTACTCTTCTTTAAATGGTAACAAATATTGTTTAGTAATAGTAGATGACTTTTCTAGGTATACTTAGGTCTACTTTATGAAACATAAGGATGATACCTTAGAAATAATCATAGGATTTAGTAAAAGGGTTGAAAATGAAAAGAGTCTCAAAATCAACCGGATCCATAGTGATCATGGTGGTGAATTTGAGAATTCTAAATTTTCACAATTTTGTTTAGAGCAAGGGTACAAGCATGAGTTCTCTTGTCATAGAACACCCCAACAAAATGGGGTGGTGGAAAGGAGAAATCGTGCCCTACAAGAGGCGGCTAGGACTATGCTTAATGCATATTCTCTACCTAGCTACTTGTGGGCGGAAGCGGTTAATACCGCTTGCTATATCCAAAATAGGGTTCAAATTCATAGGTTTTTAGGAAAGACACCATTTGAATTATGGAATGAGACTATTCCCACAATTCATTATTTCAAAGTCTTTGGATGTAAAGTTTATATTCTAAACACCAAAGATAACTTAGGAAAATTTGAATCCAAAGCGGATGAGGGAATCCTAGTTGGATACTCATCCACAAGTAGAGGATATAGAGTCTACAATAAGAGAACCCAAGGGATTGAGGAGTCCTCTAATGTTCAATTTGATGAAACCACTAGTACCTACCCTAGAAAGTCCTCTATTGATAAGGATATTAATGACAATAATCAAGACATTACCCAAAAACTTCAAAATTTGACCATAAGGGGTAATGATCAAGGGGGAGGAAGAGGAGATTCCGATGATGAAAGAAGGGTGGAAGATAACAATGATCAATTTGAAACCCCTTCTAGAAACCTAAGAATTCATCAAGATCATCCACTTGACCAAGTAGTAGGAGATCTATCTCAAGGAGTAAGAACTAGGTCATTTCATAGGGCTCCTACTAGTCAAGTTGCTCTTATTTCACAAATTGAGCCTAAATCGATCAATGATGCATTACATGATCCGGATTGGATTTTGGCAATGCAAGATGAATTGGCTCAATTTGAGAGGAGTCAAGTATGGGAGTTAGTACCTGGACCCAATGATAGAACCATAATTACTACAAGATGGGTCTTTAGGAATAATCTAGATGACCAAGGAAATATCACTAGAAATAAGGCTAGGTTGGTTGCTAGGGGATTCAATCAAGTTGAGGGGCTTGACTATGATGAGACTTATGCCCCGGTTGCTAGATTAGAATCTATTAGAATTCTCTTAGGATATGCTTCCTATATGGGATTTAAACTTTACCAAATGGATGTTAAATCAGCATTCTTAAATGGTAATATTAAGGAGGAAGTATATGTAGAGCAACCACCTAGGTTTGAGAACATAGATTATCCAAACCACGTATATAAGCTTAGGAAAGCATTATATGGGTTAAAACAAGCTCCCCGGGCATGGTATGAAAGATTGTCATCTTTCTTAATTTCTAAGGATTTTAGGAGAGGCCAAGTAGATCAAACCTTGTTTATAAAGTCAACATTAAAGGACATTTTTATAGCCCAAATATATGTTGATGACATTATTTTTGGGTCAACAAATGATGATCTTCTTCAAGACTTTATAAAAAACATGGAGAATGAATTTGAAATGAGTTTAGTTGGAGAGCTTAACTTTTTCCTAGGGTTACAGGTCAAACAAACCAATGAAGGTATTCATATTTATCAAACCAAATATGCAAATGAAATGATCAAGAAATTTGGTTTGGAAAATGCAAAAATTGTAACCACTCCTATGGCCACTAGCACTAAAATAGATAGTGATCATGATGGTAAATCAATTGATCTTAAACTTTATAGAAGTATGATTGGTAGCCTACTATACCTAACCGCTAGTAGACCCGATATCTTATTTGCGGTAGGGATGTGTGCAACATACCAATCTTGTGCCAAAGAATCACATTTAGTAGCCGTTAAGAGAATTTTAAGATATATTAAAGGCACCCTAAATGTAGGACTTTGGTATCCTAGGACTAGGTCTTTTGAGTTGCTTGGTTATACCGATTTCGATTATGCCGGTTGCAAATTGGATAGGAAGAGTACTAGTGGTGGATGCCAATTTCTTGGATCCTCCCTAGTTAGTTGGAGTAGTAGGAAGCAACATTGTGTTGCTTTATCAACCACTGAAGCCGAATATGTGGCTATGGGTAGTTGTGTAGCTCAATTACTTTGGATGAGACATACTCTTGTGGACTATGAGCTACACTACTCTAATATTAAAGTTTATTGTGACAATGTGAGTACCATCAACTTGACCAAAAATTCGGTACATCACTCTAGGACCAAGCACATTGAAGTGAAACATCACTTCATAAGAGATAATGTGGCAAGAGGGGACATTGAACTTAATTATGTAGAATCTAAGTCTAACCTTGCCGATATCTTCACCAAAGCTCTTCCCAATTTTCATCATTAAGGAGAGAGCTTGGTATGTGCTTTGTAGAGTAAAAGTCTAGGTTTGCATGATCCTATATTCATATGTTAGCCTTATACCTTGATGCATCTCACAAAAGCCTTAAGAAACCTTGATTTTTGTATTTAGACACTTAGAAATATGTGAGATGATAGGGAAGGTGTACTTGGCTCATCATGCTTGTTATGATGCATTACTATGAGCCAATGACACACCTAGAGACATGAATACCTTATGGACCAATCATTGGGAAGGCTTGTATTCAAGTAATGGATACATAGCTCTAAGAACATGGTTGGAAATTCCAAATCATATATATTTTAAACTATATTCATCATATTTTGAAAAACAATTTTCAAGTGGAACACAAAAGTGATACAAAGTTTGCAAAATCTTTAGAACTTTTGTTAGGTTCCAAGTTTGTATCAATCTTTAAATCTGGAAAACATATATTTTTCAAATTATTTTTCCTTAATAAAGTATGATTTCAGAAATGTGTACACAAAATTTCGTGATTTTTCGAGATTTATAGAATTTCTAACGCATTTCTGAAGTTGGGCTGAAAAGACTGAAATTTCGATTTCAGGCGTAGCAGTCGACTGATTCAGAAACCAGTCGACTAATACACTGTGTTTTCTGATAATTAGCTCTATTTTTTGATATTTAGTGTATCCTTGATGTCCTAAAACTATAGCATGATAATATTGAGTATAAACAAAGTTTTAGGACTGTTTAATGCAATGTTTTAGGGGGAGTTTCATAAATTACATCTTTTTCATCCCCAAAACTTCCATATTGTTGGTGCAAAGTTAGGACTTAATTTTTGAATTTTTGTTATGCTTTGCTTCAAATATTATTTACACATCATGAGGCATATCTTGGATTAAGGGGGAGCTTAATATCAATCTTATACCTTAGTCCAAGATACAACAATGTTAATTCTTTCATTTATGAATCCTTCTCTTTTTGATGTATGTCAAAGGGGGAGAAGATGATTATGTGTGTATCTTTAAAAGACCTAACTTAAATGATTGTCAAACATCAAAAAGGGAGAGATTGTTGGTGAAACAATGCTCCAAGCATTTATATGTTTTGATGTTTGGATAATCATCAAAGTTAGGCAATGCTTTGTGATCTAATTGCGAATATGTTTAAGTGACAAGAAAATCCAAGGATGAAGACTTGGTAAAAGAGAAGTCCAAGGGACGGACTTGGCAGCGTAAGACCAAGCTTGTAGTCTTGGCAGCGTAAAGTCCAAGTGAACCTTGGCAAAGGAAGACCAAGTATGATCTTGGCAAGGGAAGTACTAGGGATGGACTTGGCAGCGTAAGACCAAGCTTGTAGTTTTTGCAGCATAAAGTCCAAGTGAACCTTGGCAAAAGAAGTCCAAAGTAAAGTCTGTTAGAATGTATACTGAAAGCCTAGCTCTTTTTGTATGAACATTTTATTTTGTAATAAGAATCACATGATCATTGTTTGCACTTTATATATTTATTATATGTGTGTGCATATTGTCTAATATTTTACATTGTAGATAACATGGTGCTTGGTGTGGCACAGAAGATCATGTTATCAGTCCCTTGTAAAATATAAGTAGAGGCTCACAACCAAGATGGTTTTGGACAAACCATTGGCATGGTTGTAGTGTAGCTTGGTATTGTTTTATCTTGAACATAGAGTTACACTAGTACACTTAGGTGTATTGAGCAGGACCGACATAGAGGTGATTCAATTTAGTGCTGACTACATAATTGAATTGGACCTCGGATATTATGTTGTACATGCTCTTAATCCCGATATAATAACGGGCACATGTACTTAGTATTTATTTCTTTGATTTACCAGTGGGTGAGATTTAGATGGATTAAATCAATATGCCCGGTAAGTTGGGAAATAATATTATTTACATGGTGTGTAGTTGATTATAGGAGGAAACCGTGTCCTATATATTAGGTTGATGATGTCCCCTTGAGGAGCTCATAAGGTTCATCATGTAAACCCAGCTGGTTGACTTAGTCAACATGATGATAAGGTTGAGTGGTACTACTCGAGGAGTTAGATGTTAATTAATTGATGGTCAGTAAATCAATTAATTGACGGACATTCGATATCTTAAACACGGGGAGATAAATGTACAAATAATATATGGAGCCCATATTAATTTATGGGGGTTGGTGAGGTAGTTCAATGATGATCCTCTAGTGGAATGGAACATCATTGATGGATCAAGTTTGTGTGGTTCCGATCCATCGGGTGGCCAAGACCCAACTCCTCCTTATGGTCCCTATCGTAGCCTAACATAATCCTTGTGAAGTCTAGATCCAAGAATGTAAAACAAAACCTAGAACCAATGGTTGGGTTAAATCCATAGATCCGATGGTTGGGATGAAACCCTAGAACCAACGGTTGGATTAAATCCATAGATCCGATGGTTAGGATGAAACCCTAGAATCGACGGTTGGGATGAAATCCTTGATCCGACGGTTGGGATGAAATCCTAGATCCGACGGTTGGGATTAAATCCCTAGATCCGACGGTTGGGATTAAATCCCTAGATCCAACGGTTGGGATAAAACCCTAGATCCGACGGTTGGGATGAAATCCTTGATCCGACGGTTGGGATGAAATCCTAGATCCTACGGTTGGGATGAAATCCTAGATCCGACGGTTGGGATAAAACCCTAGATCCGACGGTGGAGATTAAATCCCTAGATCCGACGGTGGAGATTAAATCCCTAGATCCGACGGTGGAGATTAAAGGAGGCCTAAGCCTAATTCTATAGTTAGGGTTTGGCTCATCCATGTGTTGGGCGGCAACAAATCCTAGAGGAGATAAGGTTATTTGGGCGGCAAGAAAATAGGGATTAGTTCCTATATTTTAGGCTAACCAACTTTCTCCTAAATTCTATAAATAAGGGCTTAGGCATTGGGTGAAAACATGATTTTTTGGATTGGAGGATTAGGGTTTGGCTCATCCAAGTGTTGGGCGGCAACAAACCCTAGAGGAGCTAGGGTTTTGGGCGGCTAGGAAAGTGGGCGGCAAGGTGATTGTTCTCCCTAGGTTTTTGGCCGGCGCCCCTCTTCTTCTCCTCCTCCCTTTGCCGATTCTCTTCTTCCTCCTCTCTTGCTCCTTGGTGGCCAGCGGCTCTCCAACAATTGGTGGCCGGTGCTTCTCCAACATCTAGGTGGCCGGCGGCAACAATACAACTAGTTGGCCGGCGCTCATCCAATCGTTCCTTGGCCGGCGGTTGCATCAAACTCTCTTGTTTGGTGGCCGACTCTAGAAAGGAAAGGTTTTTGTTGGTTCTTCTCTTTGTTTGCAGCAGACAAGGAAGAGAAAAACACGATCTACAAGGCTTCTACTCGTGGAGGATCTTCGTCCACACGTTGTCCACCAGGAGGATAGGACATACGGTAGAAGATCGTAAGGTATAAAGTTTTATAACTTTAATTTCAGATCTGAACATGTTCTTATATATGATGATTATGCATGTGTGTGTATGAATATATATTGTATAATCATGGACCCCGAAGACAAACACAAAAACCGGCGATCCGTCCGTCGTCTCTTCCGCGGCTAATCAACTAGAAGAGTAGAGTTGCTTGAACAACTAGTTTGTTCGAGCGACCACTCAAGTTGTTAGCACGACGACAAAATGGTGTTACTAAGGAAGCTCATCCTATCCGGATTAATCCTTTCATTAGTGAAAATTTTAATCCGGGGACATGGGAGCCAATGAGGCTCTGAAGCATCCACCTAACAAAGTCTTGGCAGCATAAGTCCAAACTTGTAGTCTTGGCATCATAAAGTCCAAGCATTTGGCAACCCAAGACATGACGAAACCGAAGGAAGCTCTCGGAAGCAAAGCGCAAAGGATGAACAAGTCACGGACTCGGAGGGATCCTAGAGGCGCAAGGCTTAATGAGGAGCTAGAAGGTTGAGTCTAGGTCTAGGGTATAAAATCAAGTGTGAATTACTCATACTTGATGAGTATCAGTCGATCGATCGATGTATCGATCGATCGTCAGTCGGTACTCGAGTCGGTGAAACCCCGACCATCGATCATTGCTAGCGATGGCGATCGGCCGATGTTGTAATCGATCGATCGATCGACAAAACGAGCACAGAGTATAGTCGCACTCGACTGCGGCCTATGATCACTCGACTGATCACTCCATCAATCGACTGATGGAGGGATCAGTCAAATAATCACTTGGCCGTTGGAAATTACGGCTACGAATATCCACGGAGATTTTTGGTTCAGAAGCCGTTGTCTTCGGCGGCAGTCGACTGATGGTAAGCATCAGTCGGCTGATCGAAGCCCAACAGAAAAAATAGCCCCTCTTCTATAAGAAGGGGCCTTGGTGAGCTTGGTGAAGCTAGTGCTCTCATTCCTAGCTACACCTTTGTGCTCACTAAGCTTTCCCAATTGCTTTAGTGATTCTAAACCTCCTCTTCTCTAGCTTTTAATCTTCCATCAATGTAAAGAAGAGGAGAGCATTGTAAACAAGGTTTCTCCACCTTGGTTCATCCAAAGGAGGATATAGTGATGCTTGGCTAGGACTAATCCACCTTACGGATTACCGTGGAGTAGGAGCGTCATCTCCGAACCACATACATCGGGTGTTAGCTTTGTTTCTTGTTCTTATTTGTGTTTATATTTGTATTGCTTCTGCTAACATTTTTGTAGAAACGAAGAAAGGCTAATCACCCCACCTCTAGCCATTATAAAGATCCTAACACTGAGCATTATGAATCGTCCAAGGAAAGTGATTGATTCTGAGCCATCCATCTGGATCTGGAGCGATCCGGCCCGTACATTAAGATCTACATGTCTTGGTCGTTCATTCGGACCGTTGGATCGTGATTATACCTTCAGACGGATCAGATCCATCCATTTCAAATCAGACTGATTTTCAACTGTTGGATGGAGCAGCTTAATTAAGCAATTAATATATCCATCAAACCCTAGCTTGTTTGGATGGCTGGGATTAGATGAGGCTCAAATCGGACGGCTGGGAGAAAATCACTTAAACCTTACCTATCTTCCCAAAATCGTCAGAATCGGTAGAAGAGAAAGCGGCAGAAACTTCACTAGAGCGGCGTCTTCTTCCTCGCGAGCAATGGCGGCATCCTCTTCCACTTCCGTGCGAGCAGTGGTGGAATTGCACAGGAGTCGCCAGCGACGCGCAGAAGGAGGTCCTTCAATATCACGATGAGCAGCGCAACTCGAGCCAAGGCATTTTTCCCCCTTTTCATGCGCGGAAGAGCGTCTTCTTCCCCACAAGCGGCGGCGATAGTCCGACAGCTCCTTTTCGGTGACCTTCCCTATGATAGCCGGTGGCAATCCCATACGATCCTCAACGGCAGACCAAATGCGATGATTCGGTCAGCTGATCTAAAGCGAGGAGAGAGTGGGATTCCGGCGAGTTGATCCTTCACCGACATTTCACTTCTTTCCGATGACTTAGATAGGCCTTTCCATCTCGCCGGAGTCACCCACCAGCTGTGCCGGATTAGGACAGTTCCATCTTCAACCGGTGAAGATTCCCTTCACTGTCTTGTGAATCCAGATCGTCAGAACAGTGATCGCATTCATCCGTCTGTGCGTCCTTCCTGCTGCGCTGATTGGGCAGCTTCGCATTCACCATCGGAGAGGGTTGTTCGGGTTATTGTGGCCATCGTGGGGTTACCGATTACTTATATTTGAATTCAGTCCATTTAATTGGATAGTTTATTTTTCTATGTTTGTTTGCTTACGGTTAAGTTGTTATGTTATGTTTATCATGTTTAGTTTTTTCTATTATATTTTACTTTAGTTGTTAGCTTAGTTTTTATTTACATTCGATCAACGTGTCGTAAAGTGACAGTGCGGTGCCTGGTTGAATTGCTTTCGTTATTAGTTTAGATTTTATTTACATTTGGCCAGTGCACCGTATAGTGACAGTGCGGTGCTTGGTTGAATTGATTTCGTTTATTTCATTTACTTTATTACAGTGTTTAGTGACTATTTGACTCCTGTGATGTATAGTGACAGTGCGGTGCTTGGTTGAATTGTTCACTTTTGTTTCGTGATCATTGTACTGTATAGTGACAGTGCGGTGCGTGATTACTTACTTTTGCACATTAGGATAGTTACTTGTTAATTGTTATTTGGTGGTTAGATTTACTTCCTGCAGATTTAATTTCCATGTCTGTTTACCAGAATTGTTTGACCATTGCATCGTATAGTGATAGTGCGGTGCAAGGTTGAATTGTTCTTGCATTAGGTTAGCTTTGAATAATTGTTTTGATAATTGTAAAAACACCTAGTGTTTACTTCTGTTTAAAAACAAATGTCCAGCCATTAGGTTCATTGGGAGACGATCCGACTCAGTCCTATACTGCATTAGTGTAGTTAGGGGGTTCGGTAAATAATTTGGGAACGGTATTGTGACAATTAAAATCGTTCGATCAAAATTTTGGCATCGTTGCGGGGGACTTTATTGGGTTCGTTTATCTTTAAACTGTATTTTGTTTGTTTGTTTTCTTTTTCTTTTGTTATTATTGTCTTTCTTATTATCTATATTTGTTTCTCATTGTATTTGTTTGTGTGGATGACTAGGTCTTTAGGCGATAATCTTCTTGAGTTTTATGCAGCAGTTTTTCTCTTCCCTCAGAGGCCCAGCCTAGGAAGGGGGTTGTTGAAGAAAAGGCTAGGGATTTCCAAGAGCTAACAGATTGCCACGTATGCTAGAAAAGTTGTATAGTCTAGTTTGTATTGACCCACCTTTTTTCATGATGCCTTTGAATTTTACACGTCTTGTGAGCAATGTCAACAAACAGGCAACATAGGACGTAGAAATGAAATGCCTCAACAACTTTTGTTATTCTGTGAGATTTTCGATATTTGGGGTATTGATTTTATGGGTTCGTGTCCAGTATCTTTTGAATTTTCATATATTCTTTTGGTATATGATTATGTTTCTAAATGGATGGAGGCCATCCCCACCAGGACTGATGATTCTCTAGTTGTTGTGGATTTGGTTAGGTCTCACATATTTTATAGAATTGGAGTTTCTAGGGCGATCATTAGCGATCAAGGGTCTCACTTTTGCAACAGACTCATGAAGTGTCGAGCAAAGAGATCTAGTCTATTCTGGAGAATACGGTGGGGCCAGAGATGATGATGCTTTTTCTCTGACTTGAAAGGGGAGTGTGTTCTTTTATTTACTACATTTATTTTCTTCCTTTCATGTTCGGAATAAGTCGTGTGGTTGATTGCTTGTTTGCTTGTTTACCTAGGTTTAGTGTTGTTGAGTCAAATAATATTCCCTATGCATGCCTTAGTATCATTTCAGAGGTGGTAAAAATTAGTTAAGTTTGATCATCAAATTTTGGATTTTTGTGTATGATAGGAGACTTCACCTGCATACACTCACTTATTAGGATGGTGAACTTTTTATTGATAGACTAAGCTTGATTTTGATTCACCTAGTGAGGTTGCAAGCCATTCTTATCATCTACCCACTTTTGTGTGATAACACATGTGATTCTTGTTACTCTAGAACTTGCTTTGAGTCTTTTCAAAACTGTAGTAACTTTTACTTGCATGAGGATGAAGGATTTCATTCTTGGATTCTTTTCCTGACTTAGTTTGATTGTCTAATCCACTTGATACTTTCATCTTCTATGTCTTGTCTCATCTCTTCATTTGCTATCTATTGTCTTTGTATCTTTGTGGATTATCTTTTGTATATCTATTGTTTTCCATGTTGGAGGAATAGTTTGATGGGTTGTATTGTCTGAGATGGACAAAAATTTTAAGTGTTGGGGAGGAGCTATATTATTTTTTTTGGAAACATGATATGGAAGGAATAGTTTTCAAAGGTCATTGGTCCTAAGCTATATTTTCCTGTAATTAGTACTTGATTTTCTGCACACCAAAAGTAAAAAAAAATGTCGCCATTGATGTTTCTTTTGTAAAAAAAAAAAAAGTGCAATTGTAATGCAGGCAAATGAAATTGCAAAGTGTTGGATAGAGCCATTTTATCCTGAATCCAATTCTAAAGTTTCTAATTGTCCTAGTCTCTTCGCATATTGCTGGTTACTGAGCATTTCACAGAGCAACTCATCAGGTTTATTTCTCCTATTCTTCTCTTGTTCCCTATTCATTTCTACCTTTGTCTTGTACTTCTCTTTGCATACTTTATCTGCAATCTACTTTTGATCTTATTCTGATTCATGATAAATCCTTTTGATTCATGTATGAGATGTATTTATAGCAGTAGAGAAGTAGATGATAAGCAAGCATATGGTAGTACAAAATTGCATGTTGTTTTGAGGGCACCCCACTCCTACGTTTATTAGGTGAGCATCAGTGCATGTATCCATTTTGGGAGGTTTTGTATCAGGCTTAGTCTATTTGATTTGACTGTAAATCATCATACATGTTGACTGTTGTAGGAGTCGGATCTTTTGACTACCTAGGATCCGGATCAATTTGGTGATCCTAAGTAACTTATTTTTCTTATCTCTGAATTATTGATCTGGGTATTGTTTGGGGAATGAGTGATGGAGTTAGTGTGTCTTTGTTTTTGTTATTGCACGGGACGCGTAAAAATAAGTGTGGGGGAATTGATAACTGTCATTTTGTTGTCTTATTTTGGACTTTAATATCACTGTTTTTATCCTCTCAAGTGATTTATTATTGATTATTATCATGTTTTATGAGTTGGATATATTTTTGGATCTTATTGTAAATTCTCTTAATTTTTAGACTTATATGTAAATTTTATCTTTGTTTGTAGGAGATCGAGATGAGCCACTGGACTAGTCTCAAGTTGGATCAAATATGGCTTCATCTGGGGTCATAATGGACATTTCAAGATGATTTAATCTGAGCCCTTCATCCAGATCAGAAGGCAAATGAAATCAAGGGTTCAGATCTGAGCATTATGAACCGTCTGAGGAAAGTGATTGATTCTGAGCCATCCATTTGGATCTGGAGTGATCCAGCCCATACATTAAGATCTACACGTCTTGGTCGTTCATCCGAACCGTTGGATTGTGATTATACCTTCAGACAGATCAGATCCGTCCATTTCAAATTAGACTGATTTCAGCCATTGGATGGAGAAGCTTAATTAAGCAATTAATATATCCATCAAACCCTAGCTTGTTTGGACGGCTGGGATCAGATGAGGCTCAAATCGGACAGCTGGGAGAAAATCACTAAAACCTTACCTATCTTCCAAAAATCGGCAGAAGAGAAAGCGGTAGAAACTTCACAAGAGCGGCGTCTTCTTCCTCGCGAGCGACGGCGGCGTCCTCTTCCGCTTCCGTGCGAGTGGCGGCGGGATTGCATAGGAGTCGCCGGTGACGCGCAGAAGGAGGTCCTTCAATATCGCGACGAGCAACGTAACTCGAGCCAAGGCATTTTTTCCCCCTTTTCACGCACGACAGAGCGTCTTCTTCCCCATGAGCGGCGCGACAGTCTAGCAGCTCCTTTCCGGCGACCTTCCCTCCAACAGCCGACGAGAATCCCATATGATCCTCAGCGGCAGACCAGATGTCGTGATTCGGTCAGCTGATCCAAAGCGAGGAGAGAGCGGGATTCTGGCGAGTTCATCCTTCACTGGCATTTCACTTCATTCTGACGACTGGGATAGACCTTTCCATCTCGTCGGAGTCACCCACTAGCTATGCTGGATTAGGACAGTTCCATCTCTAACCGGTGAAGATTCCCTCCACTGTTCGGTGAATCCAGATCGCCGAAATAGTGATCGCATTCATCCGTCTGTCCGTCCTTCCTGCTATGCTGATTGGGCAGCTTCGCATTCACCGCCGGATCGGGTTATTGTGGCCATCGTGGGGTTACCGATTACTTATATTTGAATTCAGTCCATTTAATTGGATAGTTTATTTTGCTATGTTTGTTTGCTTACGGTTAAGTTGTTATGTTATGTTTATCATGTTTAGTTTTGTCTATTATATTTTACTTTAGTTGTCAGCTTAGTTTTTATTTACATTCGATCAACGTGCCGTATAGTGACAGTGTGGTGCCTGGTTGAATTGCTTTCGTTATTAGTTTAGATTTTATTTACATTTGGCCAGTGCACCGTATAGTGACAGTGCGGTGTTTGGTTGAATTGGTTTCGTTTATTGCATTTCATTTATTACAGTTTTTAGTGACTGTTTGACTACTGTGCCGTATAGTGACAGTGCGGTGCTTGGTTGAATTGTTCACCTTTGTTTTGTGATCATTGTATCGTATAGTGACAGTGCGGTGCGTGATTATTACTTTTGCACATTAGGATAGTTACTTGTTAATTGTTATTTGGTAGTTAGATTTACTTCCTGCAGATTTAATTTCCATGTTTGTTTACCAAAATTGTTTGACCATTGCATCGTATAGTGACAGTGCGATACAAGATTGAATCGTTCTTGCATTAGGTTAGCTTTGAATAATTGTTTTGATAATTGTAAAAACCCCCAGTGTTTACTTCTGTTTAAAAACAAACGTCCAGCCATTAGGTTCATTGGGAGATGATCCGAGTCAGTCCTATACTACATTAGTGTAGTTAGGGGGTACGGTAAATAATTTGGGAATGGTATTGCGACAATTAAAATCATTCAATCAAGGCTCTATCAGTTGACTGATGGTCATAATCAGTCGACTGATGATGGATCCATTGGATCTTTCTAGCGTGGATCTAGCGGTTGTCTCACGGCAACAGTGGCATCAGTCGACTGATCAGCGATTTCCAGCCCTGGCAGAAGCTTTAAATGGAGCTCGTGGAGGAGGAAAAAGCATCCGGTTCTTGAGCATCCTTGGGGTGATTTGTTGATGCAAATCAGGGTCTCCAAGGACATTCTTCAAGCAATCCAAAGGCATTTGTAAAGTGTTTTCTTTACTTGTATTGCATTGTATTTCATATTAGTTGCTTGTTGTATTTAGTTTATTGTTGTAAACTATTGTACGAGGTTTCTCCGCCTCCGGATTGTTCTGAGAATGAGAGTTTATTAGTGGTTCCATGTGCATCACTAGAGCTCGTAGAGCTCGATCTGTGGAGTAGAAACCTTGAGGTTCCGAACCATGTTATATCCTTGTGTTGTGGTATGTTTATCTATTTCATTATCACTTTATTATTATTCCACTGTGCGCTAACGAAAATTGTAGACTCAATCACGAACGATTTCCATCACGAACGAAAAAAAGCTATACACCCCCCCTCTAGCTTCCAAGGATCCCCTACAATATACACATGAATCTCTGGAGGGATCCAATTTTCGCTGGGTTTTGCGATGAGTTTTTCACATAAGATCTCAACAGTCGACTGGGGTTATGGACTAGCTGACTGGCAAAGTGCATGACACTTGAGAGCCTAGATCGACTCGAGCAGTCGATTGGTCGTGTAGTCTACTGAGGCTTGACTGCTCGGCTGAGGCTCTACAGTCAACTACCTTAAGCAGTCGACTGTCATGGATTGACAGTCGATTGGTCATAAGTTGCTAGGGAATAGAATGTTGCGTAGTCGATTAGGCAGTCAACTACTGGCTTGACAATCAACTGTTGGTAAGGGCAGTCAACTGCTAGGGTATCCATTGGAGTAATCCAACATGGATTAGTCCGTTTTGAGACAACGGATAGACAAGCAGTCGACTGGTGCCTTTTGGCAGTCGACTGGTAGGCAGAAATCAAGTCCGATGTAGGTTATAAAAGGAGAAGCAAAGGGAGGATTTTGGCAGAGATTTTTGGGGCAATTTTGAAAGAGAAGTGCTATTGCATTCTAGATCTTTAAGAGTAATCCAAAGCAATCAACAAGCAATCAATCAAAAGTTTTCTTTATAAAATTTTCTTTACTTATTGTTATATTTGCTTCTTGTATTTGGTTGTATTTTATTATATATTATTGTAAACATCTTGTAAGTGGTTTCTTCACTTCCAGAGTATCTCCGAAAAGGAGAAGTTTGTTAGTGGTGGTGTGCATCACTAGAGTTCACTCTAGAGATTGACTGTGGAGTAGAAACTAGGGTTCCGAACCATATTAAATCATTCTTGCCTTGTGTTGTGTGTTGTATATTTGTATTTATTTTTGTATTGCACTGTGTTAACTTGTGAAGACAATAACGCACGAACATGATCAAATCGAAGAAAGTGAAAAATGTTATTCACCCTCCTCTAGTGCATCAAACGATTCCCAACATTTATCGTGTTTTGATAACAACTTTTACTTGCTAAGCAAAAGTGGTACAAAGTTTTGAAAAAACTTTAGAGCTTTGGCTAGTTTTCAAGCTTGTGTCAATTTCAAAATCTAGAAAAGATATATTTTTAAAATTATTTTTCCTTGATAGAAAATTACACGGAATGTGTCTGTAAAATTTGTAGGGGATCGATCGGTGTGTAGATGTTGGACGGCTAGAGGGGGTGAATAGCCTTTGTCGTAGACAGTGGAATTCGTTCGTTCGTTGCTCATCTACAAAACTATTAGCGCAAGCGGAATATGCAAATACAAACAATTAAAGACAATAACAATAACGAGAATACAAACACTAACAAAGGATGTAACGTGGTTCATGGCTACGCCGCTAATCCACGGTCCGATTCGTCCAAGGTGAATCACTCCTTTGCCAAATCCACTAGATCTCTCCTTTGCACAAAGCAAGGTGGAGGTAACCTTTCTTACAAAATCACTCCTCTTGCAATAAGATGAATATAAGCACAAGGAAAAGGAGGAAATTCGTTTGGGCACTTTGGGAGATGTTTAGAAGAGAAGCATTAGACCCCCAAAGCCCCACACCCTTCCTCTTTATAGAGGAAGAGGGTTTCTTCCCGTTGACACAGGACCAATCGACTGATGCCCCTGATCAGTCGACTGATCCTGTAGCCGTTGCCCAATAATGGCTGCTTTCCACATTAGATTTCTTCCAACGACACCGTCATCAATCGACTGATATTGCCATCAGTAGACTGATGCTCGATCAGTCGAGTGCTCACGAGCTTGACTCCATTCTATGCCCGAAACACTTGTGACCAGTCGACTGATGCCTTCATCGATTGACTTGTATCTCGCAATGATCATTGCCAATCCATGGCGGATCATTGCACTTGAACTGGACTCAAACACTAGTCGAGTCACAGTCGACTTAGAATAGTCGACTACAATTACATGGCAATCGACTGGTGTCGGGAAATCCCATCCGACACTTAGCCAAATGGCCAAGCTTCACCTAAGAGCACTACCCCTTCCCGGGTTACATTCACTCACTCTCATCCCTCGGAGTCCCTCGCCTTTGAAGTTATCTTTGTCCGGCCACATCCCTCGGATGCGCCAAGCACACTGCTCTGCAGTACCATCCTTCGCGTCTTGCCCTGAAGTCTACTTCCTCCGGCTTCACTCCAAGCTCCTCGTCCGGCGATCCCTCGGATGCTCCAAGCGCACGGCTTCCGCAAAGCCATCCTTCACCGACTCAAGGGCCGAGTCATGAGATGTGAAACTCGCCAAGGCTCCATGTGCGAATTACTAAGTCCTGCAAGACTCCAACGCACATATTAAATCCACACATCCCAACTTAAACCCTTTGCCACACACATCAAAACCATATCAAGGATTGATTGCACTAACAATCTCCCCCTTTTTGATGTGTGGAAATCCATTTAAGTTAGGTAAAACATTTGATAAAACTATTAATGAAAGAAAGCATGTAAATAACATGATTAGCAACTCTCTCCCTTAATACACGAAACTCCCCCTAAATACAATTCCCCCTTACTTAAACATGTATATTTCTCCCCCTTTGACACCATCAAAATTATTAAACAAAGTTTATACAAGTATTTCATCAAGTTTAGAGAAAAACAAAACCAAAACATGCCTTAAAATTGGATAAAAGAAATTACTGGGCATGTTATCAGGCTACCAGTCGACTGGTTCAGACTACCAGTCGACTGGCACATGCATTTCGGGTTTTTCAGGTTTCCAGGGTGGATTTCAGAAATGTATTAGAAAATCTATAAAATTCAAAAACTCATGAAATTTGTGGAACATATTTCTTGTAAGTATATTTATCAATGAAAAATAGTTTTTCATGAAAAATCATTATATTTTCAAAGATTTGTCAAAAATCTAAAAGCTTTAAAAACAACTAGTGTTTTGATCAAGTTTGTATCCATTTTAACACCTAGTTTTACTTTAAATTGTTTCAAAATATTAACACAGATTTTAAAGTAATAAATTATTTTGAAAACATATGAAATATCCAACGATGATCTTTGGGCAATATGTCTATGAATTAAACATAATCCTTCCCCATGATTGGTCTATTATTGCTATTTTGATACTTTAAATGACCATCTAAATCCAATAGGCATTAGTGGACATTTGTATCATCCTATCATCCCACCCATGATAAGTTTTCAATCATGGTAGCCTATGGTGAGTGTGAGATGTATCCTAAAGGTATTTGTATATACTTAACCATTAATTCATGCAATTCTACACAAGGTTAAGTATCATCCTAACATACCACATGATCATAAAGACATATATGTATGAATTCCATATTATGATCATGAAACAAGTGTATTAATCAAATTGTGATCATGCATTAGGTATTACATCATGATAATAAGGCAAATATCACCTAAAGCATGATTTATCTATTTATAGGTGCATTATCATCACCTAACACTATTTCAAAAATATTGTCCTGCCATCCTAAGTCAACCAAAAATATGATATAGATAAATTCCATATGGTTGACTATCCTAGGGTTTTCCTAACCCTTTAAGATGGATTTAGGAACCCAAAACAAATTCTTGCCTATGGGGTTCACTCCAAGCTCCTCGTCCGACGATCCCTCGGATGCTCCAAGCGCACGGCTTCCGCAAAGCCATCCTTCACCGACTCAAGGACCGAGTCATGAGATGTGAAACTCGCCAAGGCTCCATGTGCGAATTACTAAGTCCTGCAAGACTCCAACGCACATATTAAATCCACACCTCCCAACTTAAACCCTTTTCCACACACATCAAAACCATATCAAGGATTGATTGCACTAACAATCTCCCCCTTTTTGATGTGTGGAAATCCGTTTAAGTTAGGTAAAACATTTGATAAAACTATTAATGAAAGAAAGCATGTAAATAACATGATAAGCAACTCTCTCCCTTAATACACGAAACTCCCCCTAAATACAATTCCCCCTTACTTAAACATGTATATTTCTCCCCCTTTGACACCATCAAAAATATTAAACAAAGTTTATACAAGTATGTCATCAAGTTTAGAGAAAAACAAAACCAAAACATGCCTTAAAATTGGATAAAAGAAATTTCTAGGCATGTTATCAGGCTACTAGTCGACTGGTTCAGACTACCAGTCGACTGGCACATGCATTTCGGGTTTTTCAGGTTTCCAGGGTGGATTTCAGAAATGTATTAGAAAATCTATAAAATTCAAAAACTCATGAAATTTGTGGAACATATTTCTTGTAAGTATATTTATCAATGAAAAATAGTTTTTCATGAAAAATCATTATATTTTCAAAGATTTGTCAAAAATCTAAAAGCTTTAAAAACAACTAGTGTTTTGATCAAGTTTGTATCCATTTTAACACCTACTTTTACTTTAAATTGTTTCAAAACATTAACACACAGATTTTAAAGTAATAAATTATTTTGAAAACATATGAAATATCCAACGATGATCTTTGGGCAATATGTCTATGAATTAAACATAATCCTTCCCCATGATTGGTCTATTATTGCTATTTTGATACTTTAAATGACCATCTAAATCCAATAGGCATTAGTGGACATTTGTATCATCCTATCATCCCACCCATGATAAGTTTTCAATCATGGTAGCCTATGGTGAGTGTGAGATGTATCCTAAAGGTATTTGTATATACTTAACCATTAATTCATGCAATTCTACACAAGGTTAAGTATCATCCTAACATACCACATGATCATAAAGACATATATGTATGAATTCCATATTATGATCATGAAACAAGTGTATTAATCAAATTGTGATCATGCATTAGGTATTACATCATGATAATAAGGCAAATATCACCTAAAGCATGATTTATCTATTTATAGGTGCATTATCATCACCTAACACTATTTCAAAAATATTGTCCCGCTATCCTAAGTCAACCAAAAATATGATATAGATAAATTCCATATGGTTGACTATCCTAGGGTTTTCCTAACCCTTTAAGATGGATTTAGGAACCCAAAACAAATTCTTGCCTATGGGGTTCACTCCAAGCTCCTCGTCCGGCGATCCCTCGGATGCTCCAAGCGCACGACTTCCGCAAAGCCATCCTTCACCGACTCAAGGACTGAGTCATGAGATGTGAAACTCGCCAAGGCTCCATGTGCGAATTACTAAGTCCTGCAAGACTCCAACGCACATATTAAATCCACACATCCCAACTTAAACCCTTTGCCACACACATCAAAACCATATCAAGGATTGATTGCACTAACAATCTCCCCCTTTTTGATGTATGGAAATCCATTTAAGTTAGGTAAAACATTTGATAAAACTATTAATGAAAGAAAGCATGTAAATAACATGATTAGCAACTCTCTCCCTTAATACACGAAACTCCCCCTAAATACAATTCCCCCTTACTTAAACATGTATATTTCTCCCCCTTTGACACCATCAAAAATATTAAACAAAGTTTATACAAGTATGTCATCAAGTTTAGAGAAAAACAAAACCAAAACATGCCTTAAAATTGGATAAAAGAAATTACTGGGCATGTTATCAGGCTACCAGTCGACTGGTTCAGACTACCAGTCGACTGGCACATGCATTTCGGGTTTTTCAGGTTTTCAAGGTGGATTTCAGAAATGTATTAGAAAATCTATAAAATTCAAAAACTCATGAAATTTGTGGAACATATTTCTTGTAAGTATATTTATCAATGAAAAATAGTTTTTCATGAAAAATCATTATATTTTCAAAGATTTGTCAAAAATCTAAAAGCTTTAAAAACAACTAGTGTTTTGATCAAGTTTGTATCCATTTTAACACCTAGTTTTACTTTAAATTGTTTCAAAACATTAACACACAGATTTTAAAGTAAGAAATTATTTTGAAAACATATGAAATATCCAACGATGATCTTTGGGCAATATGTCTATAAATTAAACATAAACCTTCCCCATGATTGGTCTATTATTGCTATTTTGATACTTTAAATGACCATCTAAATCCAATAGGCATTAGTGGACATTTGTATCATCCTATCATCCCACCCATGATAAGTTTTCAATCATGGTAGCCTATGGTGAGTGTGAGATGTATCCTAAAGGTATTTGTATATACTTAACAATTAATTCATGCAATTCTACACAAGGTTAAGTATCATCCTAACATACCACATGATCATAAAGACATATATGTATGAATTCCATATTATGATCATGAAACAAGTGTATTAATCAAATTGTGATCATGCATTAGGTATTACATCATGATAATAAGGCAAATATCACTTAAAGCATGATTTATCTATTTATAGGTGCATTATCATCACCTAACACTATTTCAAAAATATTGTCCCGCCATCCTAAGTCAACCAAAAATATGATATAGATAAATTCCATATGGTTGACTATCCTAGGGTTTTCCTAACCCTTTAGGATGGATTTAGGAACCCAAAACAAATTCTTGCCTATGGGGTTCACTAAAAATTCTTTAGAGATCCATTTTCTAACTATCACCTTCTTTTTGTCTTGACCCCTAGCAATTAAACATTTATAGGCCTTTTCATTTTTATTTTCTTTATATCCTAGGCCTTTCTTGTTGAAGCTTGCCCTTTGGCTCCCTATGATCATGTTAAGGGTGTTGGAGCCTATTGTAAACTTTTCTAGGGCCTTAGTCAAATGATCTACCTTTTCCCTTAGAGCCATATTTTCCTCTATGCAAGCATCATTAACATCAAATGGCATATAAAGATCATGTGATCATGCATCATTATGACTAGAAGAAACATTTTCATTAATATTTAAGCATGCTTTTTCTAGTTTTTCTTCTAAGTCCTTAATTCGATCAAGCATGCTTTTGTTCTTTTTCATGGCTCTAAATAAATCCTTAGTGAGGCTAGAAATAATTGACATAACTTTCTTGGTGGAAAGATTTGTTACCTCACTTACCAAATCCTCTTCCGATGATGAGGATGTAGAAGAAGCTCCCCCTTCACTCGAGCTCTCCTCACTTGAGTTTGCTTCTTCATTTTCGGAGGAGGAGGAGTCTAAGTCATCAAAAGCCATTAATGCCAAATTTGTGACAAAGGCATTTTATTCCTCGAATGATGATGATGATGAGGAAGAAGGGTCATCCCAAGTTCTTACTTTTAGTGCCTTTGTCTTTCCTTTTTCTTTGGCTTTCTTCTCTTCTTCCTTCTTCTTGCTCCCCTTTTTCTTCTTCTTTTCTTCCTTCTTTCTCTTCTCCTCAGTCTTGTTCAAGAGGGGACAATTATCCCTTATATGTCCCTCTCCTTGGCAATTATAGCAAATCACCTTCCCCCTTAGTCTTCTTCTCCTATCATTAGATTTATTAAATTTAAAACCTTTTAATGCACGCCTTACCCTCCTTACCATATAAGCTTCTTCCGTGCTATCCATGGAGGAGGAGGAGGATGCTTCATCATCGGAGGAGGTGGGAATCTCCATCTTTTTCTTCCCCTTGTTGGCTACCAAGGTCACTCCTCTTAAAGGTTGAATTCTTGGCTCTTCATTTATTCCTTCAAGCCTTGTTTCATGGAGCTCCATAGTTGAGAAGAACTCCTCCAAGGTGCTCACTTCCAAATTCTTGGAGATGTAGAAGGAGTCCACCTTAGAGTTCCATCTTGAGGACCGGGGAAAGGCATCGATGGCCTTCATTACCATATCCCGGTTGGAGAGTTTTTCACCTACACTTGTCAAACTGGTTAGAATTTCCTTATATCTAGAGTGTAGGGATTTTACCTTCTCTCCCTTTTCGAGTTTGATATTGGATAATTGGGAGTGAAGGACATCTCTCCTTGCTAGCTTCGCCTCGGATGTGCCTTCATGAATCTCTATTAGTTTCTCCCACATGTCCTTGGCGGTAGCGCATTCCCCAATCCGATTCACTTCTTGTTTGGGGAGTACATTGTAAAGATGATGATTGGCTTTTGAGTTTGCAAAGTACTCTTCCCTTTGCCTCTTGCTCCACCTTGATTTTTCCAATGGCTCCCCTTCTTCATCCCTAGGCATTTCGAAATCATTTTCCATAATTAAAAGAATTTCAAAATCGGTTTCGAAGAATACCTCCATTCTCTTTTTCCACCAAGAGAATTCTCCTTCAAACTTCGGTGGATGAATGTTCGAGCCGGCCATTCTTGAATGTAGTGCTTGTGTTAGTGGTTAGTCCTCAACAAGCGCCTTAGCTCTGATACCACTTGTAGGGGATCGATCGGTGTGTAGATGTTGGCCAGCTAGAGAGGGGTGAATAGCCGTTGTCGTAGACGGTGGAATTCGTTCATTCTTTTCTCGTTTACAAAACTATTAGCACAAGTGGAATATGCAAATACAAACAATTAAAGACAAAAACAATAACGAGAATACAAACATTAACAAAGGATGTAACGTGGTTCATGGCTACGCCACTAATCCACGGTCCGATTCGTCCAAGGTGAATCACTCCTTTGTCAAATCCACTAGATCTCTCCTTTGCACAAAGCTAGGTGGAGGTAACCTTTCTTACAAAATCACTCCTCTTGCAATAAGATGAATATAAGCACAAGGAAAAGGAGGAAATTCATTTGGGCACTTTGGGAGATGTTTAGAAGAGAAGCATTAGACCCCCAAAGGCCTACACCCTTCCTCTTTATAGAGGAAAAGGGTTTCTTCCCATTGATGCCTGATCGGTCGTGATCCTATAATCGATACCCAATAACGGCTGCTTTCCACATTGGCTTTCATCCAACGGCACCGTCATCAGTCGACTGATATTTCCATCAGTCGACTGATGCTCGATCAGTCAAGTGCTCACGAGATTGACTCCATTCTATGCCCGAAACACTTGCGACCCGATCGGTGATGCCTTCATCGATCGGTAGTCAATCTCATGATCGATCGCCAATCCATGGGCGATCGGTATCACTGGACTTGAACACTAGTCGAGTCATAGTCGACTACCATTACATGGCAGCCAACTGGTGTCGGGAAATCCCATCCGACACTTAGCCAAATGGCCAAGCTTCACCTAAGAGCACTACCCCTTCCAGGGTAACATTTGCTCACTCTTATCCCTCGGAGTCCCTCGCCTTTGAAGTTATCTTCGTCCAGCCACGTCCCTCGGATGCGCCAAGCGCACGACTCTACAGCGCCATCCTTCGCGTCTTGCTATGAAGTCTACTTCCTCCAGCTTCACTCCAAGCTTTGTTGGTGCAGTAGGCACCTAAGTCGAACCTGAGTTTTGATTATAGCAAATGATATAAAGTTAAGCTCATGTCATTATCTCACGAGCTGAATCGAGTGTGCATAAATGACAAGTTAAGCCGAAGGTCAGTGACACTCGGAGAGAATCGTAGTGGTCGGGCGACACCGGGAGGACTTCGGAGGGAGCCGAAAGAATCAGGTGGAGACCGAAAGCAAGGCTTCAAAGGTAAATGTTGGGGTAAGCTCATGTGAGTGAGCATAATTAAGGTTGAGTCCTTCATACGGGGACATCCTAAGGCGACGATCCGACCAAGACTTCCCATGGAAGGTCTATGTTGAGATCGGATGGCATGTGACCGTCGAATTCACTTATATTTCGAGCTAACTCTTTATTACAGTCAAAAAGTCTGGAAATCAGTTCAACCGGCCAAGGATCAGTTCAACTGCTGAGCCATCAGTTCAACCGGCCAAGGATCAGTTCAACTGCTGAGCCATCAGCTCAACCGGCCAAGAAATCAGTTCAACCGATGGTCAAAAATCAGCCTCGAGGAGTCAAGCTTAATCACCATTTTTCAAGGAGTTTTGTGCCCAATTCCTATTGGTTGAAGACCCATTCGATGAGGGGCTTAAAGGCTATAAAAGGAGGGCCTCTCCTAGGGTTTTTCATAAATCTCTAAGTGCTCAAAAGCCTCCGCAATGCTACAACTCTCCGACGACTCTACAACGACGAAGTGCTGCCAACAACCCTAGCTTAATTTATATTTACTAGTTGTTGGTATAATTTTATTTTGTCATCTCTTTTATACTACAATTCTTTATTGAGGTTTTCTATCATTGCATTTTACATTAATAGAAGAGAGGGTATGTCTATCTATCTTTTGCTTTCGAAGGTTTTTGTAATCGTCTAACTCCTACCTCCAACGAGGAGGAGTGTTTTAGTGTTTTTCCTTCCGTCCGTGGTCAAGGACCACTAGGGCCTTGGAGTAGTAGCCGAAGGCTACGAACCAAGTAAAAGTATTTGTCTCCTTTATTTATTGCTTATCTTTCTGCTGCAATTAATTATCTACTCGGGTTTTAACGAACGAACAAAAAAAAAAGTTTTTATCGCTATTCACCCCCCCCCCTCTAGCGATCCGCTTCGATCAAACAATTGGTATCAGAGCCGGGGGCGCTTAGATTTGGTTAAACCACCAATCTAGCATTTTTTTGCAGATTTGTTATTTCGTTCGTTTAAATTTTTCTCCCACACTACTAATCCAAGAAGAAGTCTTGGTACTCTTCGTTTGGTTTTGTTTTGCAAGTATTCGCTTTTGGAGTAGCCGACGGTAAAACGGGCATAACTTTTCTTACAAGTTGACCCACAAAACGGGCTACCTACCAAAACGAAGCTCTCGGAGAGATCTACATTTCTTACATGGGTAAACCCTCAAAACAAGCTGTATTCATCCCCAAAAACCATCGTTTAGTACCATTTCCGGGACATCGAAGGTTGTAAGTGCTCATCTTTTATTTTAGTTGGTTATTTCTCGTTTATTCCTTTTGTTTCTTTTCATTTCCTACATTACTAATCCAAGGCGAAGTCTTGGAACCTTTTTTGTGTTTTTTTTGGTATTTTTTGTGCAAGGTTTCTCTTCCAAATGGCCCATCTCGAGGGGTTTAGCACTGTCTAACCTCCGTTTTCCAACGGAGATGATTTCCGTTACTAGAAAGGTCGGATGGAATGCTTTCTCAAAACCCAAATTGAGATGTGGATCATAATCCAAACGGGATTCATACTTCCGACTAACGAAGTGGGTGAATCCTTGGATTATGACCAATGGACCATTGCGACAAAATGACAAGTCGAAGCCGACGCTAAGGCAACTCAAATCGTTCAATGCGGCTTGTCCAAGGAGGAGCTAAATCGTGTCGGCCCCTTCATAAGTGCAAAGGACCTTTGGACAAAGGTAGTGGAGCTACACGAAGGGACCGATGAAGCCAAGGTATGTAAGTGTGATCTTTTATTTAATAAACTATATAATCTAAAAATGCAGGAACACGAGTCCGTGATGCAACTTCATGCCCGCGTCCAAGACATAGTCAACAATCTACACACGATTGGGCAAAAGGTCGAAAACTGCGACCTTATAAGGTATGTCCTAAACTCCTTTCCGAGGACTACCTTGTGGGCATCCATGGTCGATGCCTACAAGGTCTCCAAGGATCTTTCGAAACTTAGGTTAGATGAACTATTTTATGATTTTGAACTTCATGAGCAGTCTAACTCGAAACCCGAGAAGGGTATAACACTTTTTGCAGGTTCAAGGAAGAAAACCGTAAGCAAGCCACCCTCGAAGGAAGAAGAGGATGAGTCCGATTCGGAGGTCGACATGGAAATGGAGGCCGAACTAGTCAACCTAGTTCGGAGGATAGTCAAGGGCCGAAAATGAATTGTCACTCGACACAACGAAGGTAAGCCTAAAAGTTCAAATATTAGATGTTATGAATGCAACAGGTTTGGACATATCAGGTTCGAATGCCCAAAACTCAAGACCAAAGCACCAAAACACAAAAAGGCACTCAACGCTACTTGGGAAGAAGCATCCGAGGAAGAAGATAATGATCGTGTTCTCATGGATTAACCGGTGGAATCGGAGATGGAGTCGGAACTGGAACCTGAATCGGAAATCGAAGACGAGTCGGACTACGAAGCACTAATCAAGACAAGCCACGGATACACATCCGGTTCAAAAGATACACTCAAGGTAAGTCGGTCTCTCATTAGTACACTTTATAGTGCAATTAAGTTTTTAACTAGAAAGTTAGCTAAGTCCGAGTCCAAGGTCGAGACCCTAGTTGAGGAAGTTAAACTCCTCAAACACGAGGTCTCCCTAACCTCTTCGACTAGTCGAGTTCAAGAGGAGGACTCAACTCGGGTTGAAAAACTCGAAGTTGAGAACTCACTTTTGAAGAGTCAAGTCGAAGATCTTAGGAATACGTTGGAAAGGTTTACTTTGGGATCCAAAGGACTTGACCTCCTACTTGGGTCGCAAAGGGCCGTGTACAACAAGGCCAAGCTAGGGTTTAGCTCAAATATGACCAACAAGTCGTATATGTCGATTGTAAGTCGACATAAAAAACATGTCCAAGCATGGGTCCCTAAGACCACCTTAATTTCAAACTTAGGATCGAAACAGTACTGGGTTCCCAAGGACCAAATCCACTATGTGGAGAGACCGAATCGATTCAACGGTCCAGGGGGAGCTAGTACGAAACTTGTTTGTGTTTTAACCTAGAAATTTCATGCTTAGGTTTTTATTTAGTTTGATTTTCCTTTTTAGAATGGTTAGATAGGACTATAACTCGTCAATACTTGATAACATAGTACCAGGATGTGGCGAGATGATAGTATGCTAGGAAAGTGGAGTCTTGTGTATTCGGGCTAGATAAGGCGTATCTAGTTCGGTGCACTTGACCGAGTGGAACTAGCTGAAGCTACCTCGCCGTATCCTAGACTAGTTAGACTAGGAAGTGGTCTTAGGTGAGTCAAGTTATTATTTTCTTGAAAATGGCTTTGTCTAAGGAAGTGGTCGTTGTTCCGATCAAAGAAGGCCTATGTGCCTCGCCACGACCTGGAAGCTATGATCTTGAAAAGGTGACTTGATGAGCCTAAGGTCAAATCCGAATCTAACGCAAGGTTGACAAGTGTTTAAGTCATTAAATTTAAATCAAGTAAAATTGGAAGTCATCTCACAAGAACATATAGGGTTAACGTGTTTGATCATGTAGACATGGGTGAGATGATTTAGGTTAATAATTTTCAACCAATCTTTAATAAATCCAATATCCGATCCAACTACCTTGCGTGTAGGATCAATGGATGTTGGACAGTGGTTGCTCCCGACACATGACCGGGGATCAACTCAAGTTTTTGAAGCTTCGATTCAAACGACAGGGATCGGTAGCCTTCGGAAATAATGGCAAGCTTAAAATCATCGGATCGGGTGATATTGAGCTTAACTCAAATTTTGTTATTCAAAATGTTTTATTAGTAGAAAATTTTCAATATAATTTACTTAGTGTAAGACAATTGTGTGATAATAACTATAAGGTCATATTTCTAAAAAATGAATGCGTAATTAATACAAATGAAACTTCTAAAACAATTCTTAAGGGAACTAGAAATAACAATATTTACACTATTAACTTAACTAACTCCTCAACTAAGTGTCTTATGACACGACAAGAGGAATCATGGTTGTGGCACCGACGACTCGGTCACTCACACCCAAGACTCATCCACAAGATGAGTCAGAGTGACTTAGTCAGCGGTTTGCCTAACCTCAATAACTTGGATAATAAAATATGTAATGCTTGTCAACAAGGTAAACAATCTAGGACACAACATCAACTAACTAATCAAGAACGAACCAAAAGTGTGCTTGAGCTCTTACACATGGATCTATTTGATTCACACGGAGCTAAGTCACTTAATGGAAGTAAATTTTGCTTAGTCATAATTGATGACTATTCTAGATTTACTTGGGTTAGGTTTATCAAACACAAAAGTGATACCCTAAATCAATTAATAAATCTATTTAAATTAATAGAAAATCAACAAAGCATTAAAATCAAAAGACTTAGGACTGATCATGGTGGTGAATTCGAGAACCATAGGTTTATAGAATTCTGTAACATAAATGGACACCACCATGAGTTCTCTTGCCCTAGAACTGTAGGGAATTCTTTATGCCAAATGGCATATGCGCAACGGAAAATAGGATCCCTTCCAAGTGATCCATGCGAAAGCAAACTCGTATAAAATAAATTTCTCTAAACTAAACCTATCTTATAGGAGAGGATTACCTTTGTTGCGTGCCCTTGTTAATCCCGCTTTTCCTTTCGGTTTGTTGGATCTTTAGCACGTTCAAGTGTCCGTGCCTCTATACGTATCCACACGAGCACGCTCTTGTCTCACAAAAGGAAAACTAGAAGAGCTCTCCTTTACTTCTTGCTAGAGAAGTCCCTAAAGGAGAGGAAGAGAGGGAAAAGGAAAAAGGAAGAAGAAGACTCCTCTTCTTTCTAGCCTACACTCACAAACCCACACAACCAAAGCTTCCACCAAGCTTTCTCACCACTAACACAACCAAAGCTTCCACCAACAACAAAGCCAATCCCCCATTTGGCCGGCCACTTAGGGTGTCTTTTATAGGGTTGGAAAAACCCTTTCACCTCCACACATTCAATGCAATCCATTGCATTGAGACATATCCTTGTTTGGCCGGCCACTTAAGGAGACAAAACCATTTTGTTTCCTTCCACCTTAACTAGCTTAGGTGGATGCTTAGGTGGCATGCTTATGTGGCATGCTTATGTGGCATTCTTATGTGGCATTCATGCATGTTGAATTAATCTTATTAATTCAATTAAGCTTATGTTATCATATTGAATTAATCTTATTAATTCAATTAAGCTTATGTTATCATATTGAATTAATCTTATTAAATCAATAAGGTAACATATTGAATTAATCTCATTAAATCAATTAGCTAAAATTCTCATTAAGCTTAAAGTCCAAAACCATTTTGTACTTAAGCTTATTCCCATATTATTCTAGTCAAACTAGAATACTCTAATTCCTCTAATTATCATGCTTCTTTACAGTAGACCATAAAGCTCTCATAACGCTGGCAAGTGGATCTAAACTCTTTAGATACACAAGCAATGAGCGATCTAGCAATACATCATTGCTACCTAAGTTACGAGATAAGTCAAGATCCGACTAACCTTTCCGTGACTACTATAATATATGACCGTGTCCTTCTATCCTGATATCGATTGATCAATGAGGCATAGACCGTGTCATCCTCGATCAATCTATGTGTTTCTGATCCCCGAGTAAACTAACTCAAACAAATGAGCTCAATATCTCATATTGACTCATTCGAGCATGGCCATGCGCTTTTAGTAGTTCTACTCAATCAAGGCCCACCGATATCACTCTGGCCATATGGAAGGGATAGATCCCATCTACATCACTCACATCCCTCCGCATAATTTGTTACATACCCAAGAATCGCTTTATGGTCCACCTATTACGGGTGACGCTTGACGATACCAAAGTACATAACTCCTTATGTAGGGAACCATAGTGACTTCAGTGTCTAAGGACTATTCATACCAATAGTCACATGAGAAAGTTTATGACACTCATATAACGATCCATGAAACTTTCTCATGGCGGGTTCAAGATATATTCTCCAATATATACCCATGTGTCAACTTGATATCATATATCCATGACTTGTGAGATCAAGTCATCAATTGACCTACATGTTAGTCTTTATGTATTAATATTGCCCTTGCATATTAATACTGACTAGAACATTTAGGAAAGTGTTCTCATACACCTCTCATAATCAATTTCGCCAATTGATGTGTCAGAGATAAGAACCTACTTTTCTAGGGCATTATTATATTTAAATTAGTGCACAAGCAAGATGTAAATATAATAACCAATCCTTTGCCTTTATAGAATATGATACAAAATGTTCCCTATTCAACCATCACATGATTGGTTCTAGGGCTTTAACTAACAATCTCCCACTAGCACTAGTACCAATCACTATGATATCTAATACCTAGTGACCTAGTGTGACCATCATGCTTCCTCTACAAAGCCTTGGTCAATGGATCTGCGATGTTAGCTTCACGCGGTACTGCATATCCTCACATCTCCTCTATCGATGATCTCTCGAATGAGATGGAAGCGCCCAGCATGTGTTTGGTCCGCGATGTGATCGAGGTTCCTTAGCTCGCGTAATAGCCCCATTGTTGTCACAATAGAGGTATCTCAATGCTAGGAACTACCCCAAGTTCATCGATGAACTTGCATGGAGCCAAACAGCCTCCTTTGTCGCATCGATGCAATATACTGGCTTGTTGTAGAATCAAGAATCGTGTCTCGCTCAACTCTTCCACTCACACCCACCATTCAGGCAAAACACGTACCCCGATTGCGATCTATAGTCATCCTTGTCTGTTTGGAAGCTTGCATCACTGTAACCCTTTACAGTTAGCTCCTCATTGCCTCCAAATATCAGGAAATATTCTTTCGCTCTTCGTAAGTACTTAAGAATATTTTGACCGCTATCCAAAGGACTTTCACCGGATCCGATCCGTATCTACTCGTCATGCTCAAAGCATACGAGACGTCAGGACGAGTACAAAGCATGGCGTACATGATAGACCCTATAGCTGATGCATAAGGGATCTTATCCATGCGATCTCTCTCCTCCTTAGAAGAGGGACATTGAGTCTTCAAAAGACTCACACCATGTGATAAAGGCAGAAACCCTTTCTTAGAATTTTGCATAGCAAAATGATCTAGCACTTTATCAATGTATGTACTCTGACTTAGGCCAAGTAATCTTCTAGATCTATCTCTATAGATCTTGATGCCTAGAATATAGGCAGCTTCACCTAAGTCCTTCATCGAGAAACAATTCCCTAACCACATCTTCACAGACTGGAGTGAGGGATTGTCATTTCCGATGAGAAGTATGTCATCTACATACAAGACAAGAAATACAACTGTGCTCCCACTATTTCTCTTGTAGACACAAGGCTCATCTTCATTCTTGATGAAACCAAACTCTTTGATTGCATCATCGAATCGAAGATTCCAGCCGAGAGGCTTGCTTTAGTCCATAAATGGACCTTTGCGCTTGATACCTTTCCAGGATGCTTGATCTTCAAAACCCTCAGTGTGTCATGTACACATCTCGAGTAGCTTTCCATTCGTAAAAGCGGTTTTGACATCCATCCGCCAGATCTCATAATCATGGTAGGTCGCAATAGCAAGTATGATCCGAATGGATTTAAGCATCGAATCGTGAAAAGGTTTCTTCATAGTCAATACCATGAATTTGTTTGAATCTTTAGCCACCAATCTACCTTTATAGGTATGCTTATTACCATCCATGTCTTTACTTTAAAGACCCACTTACACCCAATGGGTTTTACCCTTCAGTGGATCAACCAAAGTCCATACTTGGTTAGTGTACATGGATTCCATTTCGGATCTCATGGCCTCTAGCCATTTCTCGAACTGGGCTCATCATAGCTTCTTGATAGGATGTAGGCTCGCCAAGATCGACAAGCAATACTTCACCGCTGTCACCAAGAGAAAAGAATATCTCTCGGGTTGACGACGGATCCTATTAGATCTACGAAGAGGTTGGTCTACTTGAATGTGTTTGCTCCACAACTCTTTGGGCAACAAATTCCTCATCCACAACACTTTGTGGTGCTCATTTTCCATCGGCTTTAGTGTTATCATCATCTTGAACTTCTTCAAGATGAATTTTACTCCCACTAGTATTTCTAGAAATAAATTCTCTTTCTAGAAAGACAAGATTTCGCAACAAACACCTTGCCAAGTGTGGATTGTAAAAGTAATATCCCTTAGTTTCCTTGGGATATCCTACAAAATAACACTTATCCGATTTGGGTCCTAGTTTATCCGAGACTTGACGCCTAACGTAAGCTTCACAACCCCAAATCTTTATAAAAGACATTTTGGGACTCTTCCCACCATATCGATATGGTGTCTTTTCTACGCTTTTGATGGAACGCGATTAAGTGTGAAAGCTACTGCCTCTAGAGCTAAACCCCAAAAGGAAGTAGGTAGATCACGGCTCATCATCGATCGTACCATATCTAATAGAGTACGATTTCTCTCTCAGATACACCATTCCATTATGGTGTTCCAGGTGGAGTGAGTTGGGATATTATCCCACACTCAGCCAGGTGATCACGAAACTCTTGACTAAGGTATTCACCACCTCGATCTGATCGAAGTAGCTTAATACGCTTACCAAGTTGGTTTTGTACTTCATTCTTGAATTCTTGAACTTTTCAAAGGATTCTGACTTATGTCTCATCAAATATAAGTAGCCAAATCTACTCATATCATCAGTGAAAGTAATAAAGTACTTGTAGCCTCCTCTCGCCGACATTGAAAGGGCCACATACATCGATGTATGAGTCCTAACAAATCCGCGCTCTCTCGCCATGTCCACTAAATGGAGTTTTAGTCATCTTTCCTAAAGACAAGACTCGTGATACCTCATATGATTCAAAATCAAATGAGTCCAATAATCCATCTTTATGGAGGTGGGAGCTGCGTTTTTCATTTATGTGACCTAGGCGACAGTGCCAGAGATATGTCTGGTTCAAATCATTCGATTTGAACCGTTTGGTATTTACGTTATAAATTGGGTTTTCTAAATCTAGAACATAGAGACCATTCATAAGTGGTGCATTACAATAGAACATTTCATTTAAATAAATGGAACAACATTTGTCCTTTATTATAAAAGAAAAGTTTTTCTTGTCTAAACAAGATACAGAGATTATGTTCTTTGTCAATGCAGGTACATAAAAGCACTCCTCTAGTTCTAAGATAAGCCCAGTGGGCAAAGACAAAGAATATGTTCCTACAGCTACAGCAGCAACTTTTGCGCCATTGCCTACTCGTAGGTCCACTTCGCCCTTTGCCATTATTCTACTATTTCTCAGTCCCTGCACATTAGTACAAATGTGAGATGCACATCCGTATCTAATACCCATGTAGAAGAAATAGATATATTAACTTCTATAACGAGGCGTAAGTCCCACTTCTCTTGTTCTTTACTTCCTCAAGGTAGACTTTGCCCGCCTGGTCCGGGCCTTACCAAGAATGGAAGCAGTCCCCTTCCTTAGGTACTTTACCTTTACCCTTTGAAGTGGATGAATTGGCCTTGCTTTTGGCTTGGGTCTTACCCTTGCCTTTGCGCTTACCTTTGTCCTTCTTGACCATTAGTACATTACTAACTTTCTTCTTGAGATTTGGTTCAGCAGTTCTTAACATGCTGAGAATCTCAGGCAAAGGTTTATCAATTTCATTCATGTTATAATTCATGACGAATTGATTGTATGCTTCCTGAACGATGGATAACATCGATTGCCAATTCTTGGCTGTGGAAAACCTAGTCTTCAAGGTTCTCAACGCATCCCAATCATTTTGAGTACGTGAGTTCCTACAGGTGTTCCTTCTTGCATCTTGCATGCAAAAAGAGCCTTAGACACTTCAAAACGCTCGTGCCTAGCTTGTCCTTGATATAGTTGTTTCAAGTGCTCAACCATATCATAGGCATCCATGTTCTCATGTTGCTTCTGAAGCTCAGAGTTCATGGTGGCAAGCATAAGGCATGACACATCTAATGCGTCATCTTGATGCTTCTTATAAGCATCCTTTTCAGCACGAGTGGCCGTAGGGGCGGGTATTTCAGGGTAGCCTTCTAGGACATATAGTTTGCGTTCTTGCTTGAGGATAATCCTCAAGTTCCTATACCAGTCAAGAAAGTTTGCTCCATTGAGCTTGTCCTTCTCAAGGACAGATCGCAAGTTGAGGGGGTGTGTCGTGTTAGATGACATGGTGATCTACAACATTAAAATGCAAAGTTAAGTATCATACCTAAATCATTTAATTAGGCCTTTAATTAAATGAGGCTCCCACTAAATTCTCATAGCTACTATTTAGCTATAAATTTATATGGGATAAAGATCCACATCATAATTCGTCTTGAGTTAGCTTTGGCTAATCGCCCAAGACGTAGTATAATTAGGTAGGCAATCTTTTGCCAATTACATATGATGTAACTCTTTAATAGCTTTGGTTAAGTTTTAGATTAGTTCAGTGTTTATTCCTAAACCAGCTTCCAGGCTGTGGCGAGGCACAGAGGCCTTCTTGGATATCGGAGCAACGACCACTTCTAAGACAAAGCTGATGTTCGGAAATCACACAAAACTAATGTTAACACTTATGTTCAAAGCTAATATATGCCTCTACTTTCTTAACCAATTAAGAAAACACTTAATTAAGTCTTAACTAAGACTGATAGCGGACATCACGATTGTCCACTCGCACTCTCCAAGATAAAATGCATTGCTTTGCTTTGGCAAACCCAATAACAAATGATCGAGGAAGTAGTGAGTACCAACTTTGGTAGGCATATCGTTTAGACTTATTAAGAAATAAACATGTATCATATACATATTAGCATACATCACATATAAGCTAAACTAATCATGCATCACATACAAGCTAAACTAACATGCATCACATACATATTAAACTAACGTGTCATGGTTATGGCCCTTATTCTACAATCTTCTCAAGCCAATGAAAAGATTGATTGGTCAACCTAGGATAGCATCTTCTCCTAAGTGCTTCCTTTGGTTGTCTTGTGTGTTGACTTCCTCCTTGTAACCTCATCTTCCAATGGACCCTCCATCCTTGTTTTGTACATTACAAAAGGAGAAATACTGAGTTACATCGAGTCTAAAACTAATTTTACAACAAGAATATTAGGAGAAAGGCACGACTACACGCAGCCGTATTAAGAATTACAACACACAATCACAAACTTTTTGGGACTAGGCCATAACCATGCACCATGTCATTTTAACTTTTAAAGACATTTGATATTTTATTATGTTTGAAAATTTGCTAATGCAATTATCAACTCATAATAAAATTTATCCTACTTCTATATCACATATAAAATAGAGAAAACCTATTTTTATACGATCTTCGCATAAGTGGCTCGATACCATCAGTAGGGAATTCTTTATGCCAAATGGCATATGAACGGAAAAATAGGATCCCTTCCAAGTGATCCATGTAAAGCAAACTCGTATAAAATAAATTTCTCTAAACTAAACCTATCTTATAGGAGAGGATTACCTTTGTTATGCGTGCCCTTGTTAATCCCGCTTTTCCTTCGGTTTGTTGGATCTTTAGCACGCTCAAGTGTCCGCTCTATACGTATTATCCACACGAGCACGCTCTTGTCTCACAAAAGGAAAACTAGAAGAGCTCTCCTTTACTTCTTGCTAGAGAAGTCCCTAAAGGAGAGGAAGAGAGGGAAAAGGAGAAAGGAAGAAGAAGACTCCTCTTCTTGCTAGCCTACACTCACAAACCCACACAACCAAAGCTTCCACCAAGCTTTCTCACCACTAACACAACCAAAGCTTCCACCAACAACAAAGCCAATCCCCCATTATGCCGGCCACTTAGGGTGTCTTTTATAGGGTTGGAAAAACCCTTTCACCTCCACACATTCAATGCAATCCATTGCATTGAGACATATCCTTGTTTGGCCGGCCACTTAAGGAGACAAAACCATTTTGTTTCCTTCCACCTTAACTAGCTTAGGTGGATGCTTAGGTGGCATGCTTATGTGGCATGCTTATGTGGCATTCTTATGTGGCATTCATGCATGTTGAATTAATCTTATTAATTCAATTAAGCTTATGTTATCATATTGAATTAATCTTATTAATTCAATTAAGCTTATGTTATCATATTGAATTAATCTTATTAAATCAATAAGGTAACATATTGAATTAATCTCATTAAATCAATTAGCTAAAATTCTCATTAAGCTTAAAGTCCAAAAACCATTTTGTACTTAAGCTTATTCCCATATTATTCTAGTCAAACTAGAATACTCTAATTCCTCTAATTATCATGCTCTTTGTGTGTGACCCTATAGGCTCTCATTACGTTGGCAGTGGATCTAAACTCTTTTAGATACACAAGCAATGAGCGGCATCTAGCAATACATCATTGCTACCCAAGTTACGAGATAAGTCAAGATCCGACTAACCTTTCCGTGACTACTATAATATATGACCGTGTCCTTCTATCCTTGATATCAGATTGATCAATGAGGCATAGACCGTGTCATCCTCGATCAATCTATGTGTTTCTTGATCCCTGAGTAAACTAACTCAAACAAATGAGCTCAATATCTCATATTGACTCATTCGAGCATGGCCATGCGTTTTAGTAGTTCTACTCAATCAAGGGGCCCACCGATATCACTCCTGGCCATATGGAAGGGATAGATCCCATCTACATCACTCACATCCCTCCGCATAATTTGTTACATACCCAGTAATCGCCTTTATGGTCCACCCTGTTACGGGTGACGTTTGACGATACCAAAGTACATAACTCCTTATGTAGGGAACCATAGTGACTTCAGGTCTAAGGACTATTCATACCAATAGTCACATGAGAAAGTTTATGACACTCATATAACGATCCATGAAACTTTCTCATGGCGGGTCAGTTCAGTATATATTCTCCAATATATACCCATGTGTCAACTTGATATCATATATCCATGACTTGTGAGATCAAGTCATCAATTGACCTACATGCTAGTCTTTATGTATTAATATTGCCCTTGCATATTAATACTCGACTAGGAACATTTAGGAAAGTGTTCTCTACAGCCTCTCATAATCAATTCTGCCAATTGATGTGCTGTAGATAAGAACCTACTTTTCTAGGGCATTATTATATTTAAATTAGCTGGCACAAGCAAGATGTAAATATAATAACCAATCCTTTGCCTTTATAGAATATGATACAAAATGTTCCCTATTCAACCATCACATGATTGGTTCTAGGGCTTTAACTAACAAGAACTCCACAACAAAATGGCCTAGTAGAAAGCAAAAATAGAACCCTACAAGAAGCCGCTAGGACAATGTTAAACGAGTATAACCTACCCGATAGGTTTTGGGCGGAAGCCATGAGTACGACATGCTATGTCCAAAATAAGATCCTTATGGTAAAGAGGCACCTTAAGACCTCATACGAGATTTATCACGATAAAATACCTAACATCATGTACTTTAGGGTATTTGGGTGTAAGGTACATATCCTAAACACTAAGGATTACCTAGGGAAATTTACATTCAAAACCACAATCGAAATCTTTCTAGGATACTCGACTACGAGTAGAGCTTATAGAGTATATAACCATGACACCCTTAGAGTCGAAGAGACTATTAATGTAGTATTTGATGAAGGACACGAACCTACAAAATCCCCGGCAACCCCAATTAGCGAGCCGATTCATACTAGACCTAACTCTGATCAGGAGATCAGGTCTAGTGTTAATCCTAATCTAAGTCAACCAAGTCACTCTAATGACCAAGTGATAGATGACTCTAACCAAACTAGAACTCAAACGAGTCATCCTATTGATCAAGTTGTAGACTCAAACCCAAATCCGACTAGGACTCAAACAAATCATCCTATCGACCAAGTGATAGGTGATCCAAGTCTAGGAGTTCGAACTAGAGCCTCATACAGAAACCTTAGTCAAATCTTCTTAATTTCCAAAATTGAACCCAAGACTATTGACCAAGCTCTTCTTGATCCCGATTGGATTATTGCAATTCAATAAGAGTTGGCTCAATTCACTAGGAATGAAGTATGGGAATTAGTACCACCACCTAAAGATAAAACAATCATTGGAACAAGGTGGGTGTTTAGAAATAAACTTGATGATAAAGGTGAAGTGGTTAGAAATAAAGCTAGACTAGTTGCTAAAGGGTTTAGTCAAGTCGAAGGTTTAGATTACGATGAGACCTATGCCCCAGTAGCTAGATTAGAGTCCATTCGAATGCTATTAGCGTATGCAGCACATCGAGGATTTAAGTTGTTTCAAATGGATGTGAAATATGCGTTCTTAAATGGATACATTAAAGAAGAAGTTTATGTTAGTCAACCCCCCGGTTTCGAAAGTTTAGACAAACCCAACCATGTCCTTAGGTTAAAGAAAGCTCTCTATGGACTTAAACAAGCTCCTCGATCTTGGTACGAGAGACTTTTGATTTATCTTAAGTCCAAAGGTTTTAACCAAGGTGTAGTTGACCCAACTCTTTTCGTAAAAACCTTAGGTAAAGACATATTCATAGCCCAAATCTACGTAGATGATATTATTTTCAGAACCACCAACTCAATCCTACTAAATGAGTTCATTTCACTTATGGAAAGTGAATTTGAAATGAATTTAGTAGGTGAGTTAAGCTTCTTTTTAGGTCTACAAATTAAACAAACTAAAGATGGAATATACCTACATCAACGCAAATATACTAGGGAATTAATTAAATGTTTTGGAATGCAAGACGCTAAAATTATTAATACCCCAATGGAAACTAATGTGAATATGGAAGAAGATGTAATCGGAAATTCAATTGATTTAAAATACTATAGGAGCGTAATAGGGAGTCTCCTTTACTTAACTGCAAGCTGACCCGATATCTTATTTGCAGTAAGTATGTGCGCAAGGTTCCAAACCTATGCCAAGGAGTCTCACCTAACTCTAGTCAAGCATATCCTTAGATATCTAAAGGGTACACTTAATGTCGGTATTTGGTACCCTAGATCTACCGAGTTCGAACTAACCGGCTACTCCGATTCAGACTATGCTGGTAGTAAGCTCGATAGAAAGAGTACGAGTGGTTGTTGTCAACTTCTCGACTCAAGTCTAGTGAGTTGGTGCAGTAGGAAGCAACACTGTGTTGCCTTATCTACCACCGAAGCCGAATACATCGCGATGGGGGAGTGTGTCACTCAGCTTCTTTGGATGAAGCACACTCTCCGTGACTTTAAGTTAGACTTTACAAATACTAAACTTCATGTAGATAACATTAGTTCAATTAATCTTACTAAGAATATGATATGTCACTCTAGGACCAAACATATAGAGGTCAAACACCATTTCATTCGAGAGCATATGGCCAACGGGGCCATACAACTCGAATACGTCAAATCGAAGTCTAACTTGGCAGACCTATTTACTAAACCCCTACCCGAAGCCGAATTTAGTCTATTAAGACAAAAATTGGGCATGTGCGTAGTAGAATAGGACTTTGCAAATTATATTACTACTATTTCATACTTTTCATTTTGATGGAACTAGCATAGGACATACCTTATATATCATGCACCTATAGATTTAAGGAGCCAGTACATCTCACAACACATAGGACTAATGTGTGTGTACTTAGCCACGTAGATGGGCGTGAGATGTTAGTACGTTACTCCTGGTTCCAGATGTAGAGCTAGTGCATCGCCATGAACCACGGAGTATAATCATACATACTAACCGACTCTGACCAGGACTGGTTGATCTTTCATATCAATCAAGTCAAATATGAGTCAAACATTTTATAGATGAGCTTATTTTCAGTATATTATTTTCAAAATAATATGAAACATTCTTGGACGTTAAATTTAATACTTATTTTCCACACACCCTTCCACCTTTCGATATTTGGCAAAAGGGGGAGAAAAAGGCCAAAGTTAAGGGATCAAAAGTTTTCATGGCCAAAAGTTAAGTAAATGTTTACTTAACTTTAAGTTTTACTTAAAAGGAAGTAAAGGCCAAGTTAAGAGAATTCTTAACTTAAACTTATTATTTTTTTAAACACTATGGCCAAATGCTAATGCTTTACTTAAGAAAGAGGGAGAAAGGGCCAAGTTAAGAAGTCTTCTTAACTTAAATGTTTTACTAAGGCCAACTTTAAGTAATGTTAATTATTTAAACTCTTCCTAAATAGCAATCCTCAAGGGGGAGGACTAAGGTCTTCTTTCAAGATTCACCCACGGTCAAGGGGGAGGTTTCCTCAAGGGAGAGTACTTGAAGAAAATTCTTACTACTCCAACTTAATCTTTATTTTTGTTTTTCATGCACATTGTTAGTTTTCATGCATGATATTTTATGCGCATTATTATTCTTCATGCATGATATTTTTATTCTTCATGCATGCTATGTTCTTAACTTTGTATGTGGGTTTGCCATAAATCAAAAAGGGGGAGATTGTTGGTGCAGTAGGCACCTAAGTCGAACCTGAGTTTTGATTATAGAAAATGATACAAAGTTAAGCTCATGTCATTATCTCATGAGCTGAATCGAGTGTGCAGAAATGCTAAGCTAAGCTGAAGGTCAGCGACACTTGGAGAGAACCGTAGTGGTCGGGCGACAAGGACTTGAGGAGCCAAGGAATCAGTGGAGACCGAAAGCAAGGCTTCAAAGGTAAATGTTGAGGTAAGCTCGTGTGAGTGAGCGTAAGTAAGGTCGAGTCCTTCATACGGGGACATCCTTAGGCGATGATCCGACCAAGACTTCCCATGGAAGGTCTATGTTGAGATCGGACGGCAAGTGGTCATCGAATTCACTTATATTTCGAGCTAACTCTTTATTACAGTTGAAAAGTCTGGAAATTAGTTCAACTGGCCAAGGATCAGTTCAACTGCTGAGCCATCAATTCAACCGGCCAAGGATCAGTTCAACTACTAAACCATCAGTTCAACCGGCCAAGAAATCAGTTCAACCGATGGTCAAAAATCAGCCTCGAGGAGTCAAGCTTTATCACCATTTTTCAAGGAGTTTTGTGCCCAATTCCTATTGGTTGAAGACCCATTCAATGAGGGGCTTAAAGGCTATAAAAGGAGGGCTTCTTCTAGGGTTTTTCATCAATCTCTAAGTGCTCAAAAACCTCCACAACGCTACGACTCTCCGACGACTCTACAGCGACGAAGTGCTGCCAACAACCCTAGCTTAATTTATATTTACTAGTTGTTGGTATAATTTTATTTTGTCATCTCTTTTATACTGCAATTCATTATTGAGGTTTTCTATCGTTGCATTTTACATTAATAGAAGAGAGGGTGTGTCTCTCTATCTTTTGCTTTCGAAGGTTTTTGTAATCGTCTAACTCCTACCTCCAACGAGGAGGAGTGTTTTGCCCTCCATGCATGGTCAAGGACCACTAGGGCCTTGGAGTAGTAGCCGAAGGCTACGAACCAAGTAAAAATATTTGTCTCCTTTATTTATTGCTTATCTTTCCACTGCAATTAATTATCTACTCGGGTTTTAACGAACGAACAAAAAAAAAGGTTTTATCGCTATTCACCCCCCCTCTAGTGATCCGCTTCGATCCAACAAGCTCCTCGTCCGGTGGTCTCTCGGATGCTCCAAGCGCACGACTTCCACAAAGCCATCCTTCACCGACTCAAGGACCGAGTCATGAGATGTGAAACTCGCCAAGGCTCCATATGCGAATTACTACGTCCTGCAAGACTCCAACATACATATTAAATCCACACATCCTAACTTAAACCCTTTGCCACACACATCAAAACCATATCAAGGATTGATTGCACTAACAAAATTTTGTGAATTTTTGACACTGTATTTATTTGTGTATTTTGGAATCCCATCTAAAAAACCAAACTATAACATTCAGAAGTTAGCAGTCAATTGCTGCATAAACCAATCGACTGGTCATGCACCAGTCGACTATCTTCCGCTTGAGTCAACTGATCACCCTATTTCTAGTTGAGTAGGCTTGATTTCACATTCTCACATCACTCTTAGACTGTCCTAACCCTATAATATGATTATAGCAACATTCAAATGATAATTTCTTATGGAATAAGGGGGAGTAGGATTAATTGATGCAATGGTTAAGGGGGAGGTTTACCTATGACAATATCTAAACCACATGCTTAATTGTTGGTGCAAAGTTAGGCAATACTTTTTATCTATTCCCTTTATATACTTTGTTCAACACGAATACATAATAGATTTTGTCTTGGATTAAGGGAAAGCCTTAAGTATATCTTATACCTTAGTTCAAGGCATAACCACATATTATACTTGCTTTATTGAAAGTTTGCCTACTTCAAAGGGGGAGAAGGGAAAAGATTTAAGTTAAAATTCAATCCATATTGTGACATATGATGTTTCTTTGCATATTTAAAGACCTAACTTAAATGATTGCAAAACATCAAAAGGGAGAGATTGTTAGTGCAATAATGCACCAAGTATTATTTAATTTTGATGTTTGGATAATCATTTATAGTTAAGCAATATTTGTGATCTAATATGGATGATTAGGTTTCAGGTTTAAAGAAAGTCCAAGTGTGAAGACTTGGCAAGGAAAGTCCAAGGGTGAAGCCTTGACAAGAAAAGTCCAAGAATGTGGAATTAGTGGCATAAGTCCAAATATATAGTCTTGGCGGCATCCTTCCAAGTTGATCTTGGCAAGGAAGTCCAGGGGTGAGGTCTTGGCAGCATAAGTCCAAGCATGTAGTCTTGGCGGCGTAATGTCCAAGCGAACCTTGGCAAAGGTGGAACCCAAAGCATGACAAAATCAAAGGAAGCTTTTGAAGGTAAGCGTAAGGATGAAGGAGTCATAGACTCAAAGGGATCCTGAAGTCACAAGGATGATGGAGAAGCTTGAAGGTTAAGTCTAGGCTTAGGGTGTGTTTTTAAGTGTGAAATGGGCATACTTAAGGTATACCAGTCGACTGGTTCTTGTACCAGTCGACTGGTCTCGAGTATTTAGCACTCGAGGGACTAGAAGACTTGAGCAATCCACTGGGGTTATGACCCAGTCGACTGCTGCTCGATTGATTTGTCTTAGGGATTGGTGACCGTGCTAGATGGGGGGGGTGAATAGTGATTTAACGATTTCTACTCATTGATCATGTCATGCTTATCTATAATCATTAGTGCGCAGTGAAAATAAAGTAAAGCATGAACGAAATGCACAAACACATAACACAAGAATATAACGTGGTTCGGAACCTAGGGTTCCTGTTGGGGATCGAATGGCCGGCTAGAGGGGGGTGAATAGCCCTCGTTCGTTGGATGCCGTATTTTGCTCGTCTACGAAAATGTTAGCGCAAGCGGAAGCAATAAACTAAGACAAGCAAATAGAAATAAAACAAAGACAATACAAACGCGGAGATGTAACGTGGTTCACGGCTACGCCGCTAATCCACGGTCTGATTCATCCACGGTGAATCACTCCGCAATCTATCCACTAGATCTCTCCTTTGCACAAAGCTAGGTGGAGGTAACCTCTTTACAACAACACTCCTCTTACAAATATAATGAAAATAAGATTGGGTAAGAGGATGGACAGCTTTAGGGAACTTTGGGAGAGTGTTAGAGTATAAGCATTAACCCCCCAAAGCCCCAACCCTTTCCTTTTTATAGAGGAAGAGGGTTTCTTCCCGTTGACACAGGATTAGTCGACTGATGGCACCAATCAGTCGACTGGTGCTGTAGCCGTTGCCCAATAATGGCCGCTTTCCACGTTGGATTTCATCCAATGGTATTGGCATCAGTCGACTGATGGCACCCATCACCGATCCGATGTCAACCACCTGAGTACTCAACGAGGTCGACTCCATTCTCGTGCACGTGACATCGATTGACCGATCCCTTGGCCGATCGGCGATCAGCTTATCACGATCGCCCATACGCCGCGTTGATCGATCAACTTGATTCAAGACCATTAGACCGGTCGATCGAACCATCGACTCAGCAATGATCGCCATGACATGGTAGTCGATCGTGCCGGAAACTATCCGAACTCTGGCCAAATGGCCAAGTTTCACCTAAGAGCCACCCTTCCCGGGTTACAATCGCCACTCTCATCCCTGAGTCCTCGCTGTTCTTCGTCACGCCACGCCCCTACAAAGATCAGGCGCACGGCTCTGCAATGCTCCTTCGCGTCTCTTGCCTCGAAGTCTACTTCCTCTGGCTTCACTCCAAGCTCCTCGTCTGGCGGTCCCTCGGATGCTCCAAGCGCACGGCTTCCGCAAAGCTATCCTTCACCGACTCAAGGCACGAGTCATGAGATGTGAAACTCGCCATGGCTCCATGTGCGAATTACTAAATCCTGCACGACTTCAACGCACATATCAAATCAACATATCAAACTAACTTAAACCCATTGCCACACCATCAAAACCATATTACGGCAAGAGATTGCCCTAACAATCTCCCCCTTTTTGATGTGTAACAATCCGTTTAAGTTAGGTAAAAACATTTGATATAAATTTTAAAGGAAGGAAAGCATGTAAACATAATCATGATATAGCAACATGCAACTCCCCCTTAATCCATGAAACTCTCTATGTAAATTTCTCCCTATCATAAATTTCTCCCCCTTTTATAATTAACTTAAACATAATATATTCTCCCCCTTTGACACCATCAAAAAGATTATCACTAAGTTAAAAACACATGGCATCAAGTCTAATAGAAAGAAAAATACCACAAGTTGATTTAAAATCGGAATTCAGCCTTTACTGGTCTGATATTCAGCTATCACGATCGTTCAGATACTACTGACCGCACGTGAATTTCGGGATTTTTTGATTTTCAGACCGAATTTCAGAAATGCATTAAAAATTCCAAAAAATTCAAAAAATCATGAAATTTGGGGAGCACATTTCTTTTAAGTATATCTATTAGTGAAAAATATGTTTTGATGAAAAATCATTATATTTTCACGTATTTACCAAAAATCAAAAAGCTTTAAAAACTACTAGGTTTTTTATCATAAGAGTATCCATTTTAACACCTAGTCTTGCATCCAATTGTTTCAAAACATGAATACATATATTTTAAAGTAAGAAATTATTTTGAAAACATATGAAATATCCAATCATGATCTTTGGGCAATATGTCTATGAATTAAACATAAGGCTTCCCCATGATTGGTCTATTATTGCTATTTTGATACTTTAAATGACCATTTAAATGGCATAGGCATTAGTGGACATTTGTATCATCCTAACATCTCACTCATGCTAAGTTTTCAATCAAGGTAGCCTATGGTGAGTGTGAGATGCATCCTAGGGGGTATTTGTATATACTTAACCAATATATTCATGCAATTCTATCATGGTTAAGTATCAACCTAATATCCTACATGATCATAAAGACATATATAAATGAATTCTACATTATGATCATGAAACTCATGTATTCATCAAATAATAGTCATGCATTAGGTATTATATGATGATAATAACCAAAGTATTACCTAAAGCATGATTCAAACCTATTTCTCATGATAACGTGCCAAATTTCAAAAACATAAATCATGATTGCAAATATACATAGGAATTACATCAATCATCATGATTTAAGCATGATTATCTATTTATGGGTACGTTATCATCACCCAACACTATCTAAAAAATGTTGTCCCGTCATCCTAAGTCAACCAAAATATGATATAGGCTAGGTCCATGTGGTTGACTACCCTAGGGTTATTCTAACCCTTAAGGATGGATTTTGGAACCCAAAATAAGTTCTTTCCTATTGGGTTCACTAGATATTCCTTGGGGATCCATTTTCTAGCAATTACTTTCTTTTTATCTTGTCCCCTAGCTATTAGGCATTTGTAGGCCTTTTCATTTTTCTTTTCCTTATATCCTAGGCCTTTTTTGTTAAAACTTGTTCTTTGGCTCCCTATGATCATATTTAATGTGTTGGAGCCAATTGTGAATTTCTCTAGGGCTTTGGTTAAATAATCTACCTTTTCCCTTAATGCCCTATTTTCCTCTATGCATGCATCATTAACATCCAAAGGCATATAGTCATGTGAGCATGCATCATCATGGCAAGAAGAAACATTATCATTTAAGCATGCTTTTTCTAGTTTTTGTTCTAAATCCTTAATTTGATTAAGCATGCTTTTATTTTTATTTTTCATGCCAAATAACTCCTTAGTTAAACTAGAAATTATGGAAACTATTTTCTTAGGAGAAGCATTCGTTACCATAGTTTCCATATCCTCTTCTTCTTCTTCGGATGAAGAAGATGTAGAAGCTCCCCCTTCATTTGAGCTCTCCCCACTTGTGCTTGATTCTTCATTTGAGGAGGATGAGCAATCCGAGTCATGAAGAGCCATTAGTGCTAGGTTGGAGTAGACATGCTCTTCTTCTTCGGATGAGAATGAAGAGCCAAGGTCATCCCATGTCTTGGCTTTGAGCGCCATGGCCTTCCCTTTTCCTTTTGCCTTCTTCTCCTCTTCCTTCTTTTTACTTCCCTTCTTCTTCTTCTTTTCTTCTTTCTTCTTTCTTTCTTCCTTGCTCTTGTTTAGGAGGGGACAATTATCCCTTATATGTCCCTCTCCTTGGCAATTATAACATATGACCTTCCCCCTTGGTCTTCTATTCCTGTCATGAGATTTATCAAATCTAAAATTCTTAAATGCACGCCTTACCTTCCTTACCATGTAGGCTTCTTCCGTGCTATCCATGGAGGAGGTAGAGGCTTCATCGGATGAGGATGAGGGGACTTCCATCTTCTTCTTCCCCTTGTTCGCTATCAAAGCTACTCCTCTTGAGGGTTGGACTCTAGGCTCTTCTTGTATACCTTCCAGCCTTGTCTCATGAAGCTCCATTGTTGAGAAAAATTCCTCCAAGGTACTTACTTCCAAGTTCTTGGAGATGTAAAATGAGTCCACCATGGAGCTCCATTTTGAGGACCGGGGAAAGGCATCTATGGCCTTCATTACCATATCCTGGTTTGATAGCTTCTCACCTACACTTGTTAGCCCAATTAATATTTCTTTAAATCTAGAATGTAGGGAAGTTACCTTTTCTCCCTTTTCTAATTTGATGTTTGAGAGTTGGGAGCAGAGGAGGTCTCTTCTTGCTAGCTTAGCCTCCGAGGTACCTTCATGAAGCTCCACTAGCTTCTCCCACATCTCCTTAGCACTAGAACATTCCCCTATCCTATTGACTTCTTGTTGGGGGAGGACATTGTATAGGTGGTGCTTGGCCTTTGAATTTGCCAAGTATTCTTCTCTTTGCCTTTTGCTCCACCTCGATTTCTCCAATGGTTCCCCATCCTCGTTCCTAGGCAACTCGAAACCGTTTTCCATTATTAACAATATTTCAAAGTCGGTTTCGAAGAATACCTCCATTCGCTTCTTCCACCAAGCGAATTCGCCATCGAACTTCGGTGGATGGATATTTGAACCGGCCATTTTGAAAATTTGCTTGTTGTGACGATTAGTCCTCGACAAGCTTTCCTTGGCTCTGATACCACTTGTTGGGGATCGAATGGCCGGCTAGAGGGGGGTGAATAGCCCTCGTTCATTGGATGTCGTATTTTGCTCGTCTACGAAAATGTTAGCGCAAGCGGAAGCAATAAACTAAGACAAGCAAATAGAAATAAAACAAAGACAATACAAACGCGGAGATGTAACGTGGTTCACGGCTACGCCGCTAATCCACGGTCCGATTCGTCCACGGTGAATCACTCCGCAATCTATCCACTAGATCTCTCCTTTGCACAAAGCTAGGTGGAGGTAACCTCTTGACAACAACACTCCTCTTACAAATATAATGAAAATAAGCTTGGGTAAGAGGATGGAAAGCTTTAGGGAACTTTGGGAGAGTGTTAGAGTGTAAGCATTAACCCCCCAAAGCCCCAACCCTTTCCTTTTTATAGAGGAAGAGGGTTTCTTCCCGTTGACACAGGATCAGTCAACTGATGGCACCCATCAGTCGACTGGTGCGGTAGCCGTTGCCCAATAACGGCCGCTTTCCACGTTGGATTTCATCCAATGGTATTGGCATCAGTCGACTGATGGCACCCATCAGTCGACTGATGTCAACCAGTCGAGTCCTCAACGAGGTCGACTCCATTCTGTGCCCGTGCACAGTGACATCAGTCGACTGTCGTCCCTTGGCAGTCGATCAACTATCGATCGACTACCCATCGGGCAATGACCGATCAACTTGATTCACCATTGACATTAGACCGCCGATCGAATCCATCGATCGAGCAATCGCCATGACATGGTAGTCGACTGGTGCCGGGAAAAACTATCCGACACTTGGCCAAATGGCCAAGTTTCACCTAAGAGCTACCCTTCTCGGGTTACAATCGCTCACTCTCATCCCTCGGAGTCCCTCGCCTTTGAAGTTCTCTTCGTTCGTGACCACGTCCCTCGGCAGCATCAGGCGCACGACTCTGCAATGCTCCTTCGCGTCTCTTGCCTCGAAGTCTACTTCCTCCGGCTTCACTCCAAGCTCCTCGTCCGGCGGTCCCTCGGATGCTCCAAGCGCACGGCTTCCGCAAAGCTATCCTTCACTGACTCAAGGCACGAGTCATGAGATGTGAAACTCGCCATGGCTCCATGTGTGAATTACTAAGTCCTGCACGACTTCAACGCACATATCAAACTAACTTAAACCCTTTGCCACACCATCAAAACCATATTACGGCAAGAGATTGCCCTAACAGTTCCTACTCTACAGGTTGAGCTCAAGTGAGCTCTAGTGATGCATACCACCACTAAATATTCTCCTTCTTGGTGACACACCAGAGGTGGAGAAAATCTCTTTCAATGAATTATAACGACAATAATAAAGATACAACCAAAGGACAACAAGATTACAATTGAAATGCAAAGAAACACTTTACAAATGAGAGCTTTGAATGATTGTTGATGTGGTTGCTTGGATGAGCTTGGAAGGTTTGGAATGTAGTAGTAATTCCCCTTCAACATCACCAGAAATTAGTTTGCAAAATCCTCCCCAAGCTGCTCCTTTTATAACCTATATCGGGTTAATGTCATGGTTGGTAGTCGACTGCCAAAATGCCCCAGTTGACTATCCACAGTGACATTGTCTCACAGTGGATTTGACATTCTAGCTAACAGATACCTTAGCAGTCGACTGCCAACCCAATAGTCGACTGGGCAGTCGACTATGGGACATTCTATATTGGTGTCCACAACCACCAGTTGACTGCCCATTATTGGCAGTTGACTATCATGGACCAGTCGATTGGAATAACCTCTAGCTGACTGCTAAAACACTTAGTCGACAATCAAGCCTTAGTCAACTACTCGGCCAATCGACTGCTCCGAGTTAACAAAACTCCAAGTGCTTACACATTCAATCAATCGATTCGCCAAAGCCATCGGTCGACTGGTAAATCTCAAACATGAGGTTTAACCCAAGTATGATCCCCTCATACTTAATTGACCACTCTTAGCCTAGACCTAAGCCTTCTAGCCACCTCCATCAGCCTCATGCCTATAGGATCCCTCCAAGTTCTCCATGACTCGTTCATCCATACACTAGCCTTCAGGTCCTTCCATCGAATATTGTCATGCTAATCGAGTCTACTTTGCCAAGGTTCATTTGGACTTATGCCGCCAAGACTCCATGCTTGGACTTTATGACGCCAAGACTACATCCTTGGACTTTATGCTGCCAACACTAAACATAAACCGCCAAGACTACATGCTTGAACTTTACACTGCTAGCACCACACCCTTGAACTTTCCAATTGCCAAGACCCATGCTTGGACTTTCACTTATGAACTCCATGTTGGACTTTCCAATTGCCAAAGTTCACTTGGACTTTATGCTGCCAAGACTACACACTTGGACTTACGATGCCAAGGCTTCACCTTTGCAATTTTCCCTTGCCAAGTATCCATACTTGGACTTTCCTTGTCAACTCCATGTTGGACATTCATGCCAAGACCCATGCTTAGATTTTTCATGCCAAGATCATTCCTGGACTTTCCATGCCAAGTACCCATGACATGGACTTTCCCATGACAATCACATTGTCAATCCATTTATCAAACATCAAAACACTACTCGAGTCCCACTCGAGTCCGGTCAATCATGACTCAGGTCGATTGCACCAACAATCTATGGCTTTGGTAGCCGACTGCTCGGGTTTAGCAATCGATTAGGCACTAGCAATTGATTGCCATGTATCGAAAGTTGACTTATTTAAGTGGACACTAGCACAGAAACTTCTTGAGTCAACTGTTCGCTTGGAGCGATGATCGTTGGCTTGGGCGTGATACCGGTATAGGCACGGTAATCAGGTATGAGCAAATAAGTGATCAAGAGTCCATTGAGAGGTGATGATCATGATCAGGTTCATCAAAAGTCATTGGATTTGATTAATAGTAACACCAGTCGACTGCTGATATGCAGCAGTTGACTGGAGTTGGGCTCAATAGGATGAAATGCTCAAGTCTATAAAAGGAGGCTTGGGGAGCTTGAAGATGGCTAGTGCTCTCATTCAAATATTTCTTCCTAAGCTCATCAAGCCTTCCTCTAAGCTTTCTAAGTTCTTTAACCTCTTCTTTCTTAGCTCAATTCAATCATCTTGTAAGAAGAAGAGTGTGCTTGTAAAGAAGGCTTTTCCACCTTGGTGTTCTCATCCAAAGGAGTTCTAGTGAAGACTTGCAAGGGGTGATCCACCTTAAGGATTGCTGTGGAGTATGAGCGTCATCTCTAAACCATGTTAAACAACTAGCAATTGTTTTTTTTGTTGGATTAAAAGAATCGCTAGAGGGGGGGTTGAATAACGATCATAAAGCTTTCTTTTCGATTCGATTAAACCAAAGTAATTAATGCAGCAGAAATGAAATTAAAGTAAAAAGGTAAAGAGGAACTTTTTTTTTACTTGGTTCACGACCGAAAGGTTGCTACTCCAAGGCCCCGTGATCGTAGGCTGCGTACGAAGGGGCAATCCACTAACAATCTCCTCCTCATTGGAGGTAGGAGACAACAGTTACAAAAAGACACAAAAAAGAGGAAGAGGCAACAAGCCTATATCTCCTCTTTGTAATTGAAAGCTCGAAATACACGAAAATAAGACAACTAAATAAGGGCTACCGACTTAGAAGATTGAAGCTCGGCGTGTCGTCGGCATGTCGACGTCGTAGCATTATCGTCGAAGTGTACCATCGTTGGAGCACTTTGGGAGCAATGAATGATTTTTCCAAAGAGGTGAAATGCTCTTCTTTTATAGCCCTCCAAACCCTAGCTCATTAAGATCATGATCTGGGTCAAAGAGCCTCATCTCCTCAAGATAAGTGGAGCTTATCTTGACTTTCATCGAGCTGGTCAGTTTGAATAATAGTCGACTGATTACCCTCAGCAATTGACTAATGCTAGTAGTAGTCGACTGCCAACAGCTATCAGTCAACTGTTGGACTGGTCACTCTTCTGTAGCAAAGAGTTAGCACAGAACTAACAAGTAATGGATAATACGATGGCTACTTACTGTCCGATCTTGACCTAGACCTTCCATTAGAAGTCTTAGTCGGATCGCCGCCTAAGTTTGTCCCCGTACAGATGATATGACCTCACCATTACTCTTCACTCAATGCTTACCTCTGGTCCTCCTTCTGACTTGTCGGTTAGCTTCCGGTCTCCACCGAGGTTCCTCGACTCCACGAGGTTCTTCTGATGTTGCCCAATCACCATGGTTTCTCGACTCGAGATTCTCTGGGTGTCGCTTGACCTTGAGCTTAGCTTAAACACTTCCTACACACTTAACACAGCTCATGAGATAATAATAACAACTTAACTTAGAACCTTTACCATAATCAAAACCTAGGTTCGATTATTTGGTGCCCCTACACTAACAATCTCTCCCTTTTTTATCTATGACAAACCGATTCAAAGTTAAGGAAACTTTTAAGCATGAAATGAAGTGAGTAGTAATAAACATGAATAGCATGTAGTAATGAAATATAAGTAAGCAAGTATAAATAAGCATGTAACATCCCAAATTTTAGTTACTATATTTTTATATAAAGGAAATATATATATATATATATATATAGAAATAAGAATAAAAAAAAGAAAAATGAATAAATAGTTCGTAGTCGAGGCTTGAACCATGATCCGTTGATTTGAGGGAATAGGCTTCCCACCACTAAGTCATAAGATTACCAATGAGTAGGATATAATAGAATATATCTATTGGTAGAAAAAAAGAAAGAAGTTGATTAATCTAGCTGATCATTTAAAGGGATAATAAGGTTAAGAAAAATAATCCTAATTTATATATTCTCTTTTTATTCCTTTTTCCCTAAATTCCCACGCCGCCTCTCTCTCTCTCCCTCCTCTCTCTAACGTCGACGCCCGAACGTCTTCGTTCCCCGACTCCATCGATCTCGATCGCGCCAGAGCCCGCTTCCATCGCCAATCACCGCTATAAAGACTCGCATCCGCACCCCTCGCCGTGGTAATCGCAGCCGGTCACTAGTGATTGCCGAGTTCGTGCAGACATGGATCGTCCATGACAGTGAGAAGGAGGATTTTTATCGACGAATCTTAGGGGTCAGTAAACCTCTTCTCACCTCTCTAGGCTGGTGATGTTCTATTTTAGGGATTGGATCAAGGGATGCCGCGATGGTAGTGTTTTTGGGGCGAGATTTTGGGCGACGATGAGTATCCCCTCACCTGCAGTATAAGTGCTTACGATGTAATGTTGTATGCTTGATTTTGAACGAAAGAATCTAGAACTATGTGTAGAAGGTTCGGCTAATAGGATTAGAGAAATTATTCTTGAACAATCTTATGAAACTCTTTTTTTAGCTTAAGGGGCACCAAATTTTAGAAGTTGTCTTTGTAATAATTAACCAAAATAATAGTAGTTGATGTTTTTTTCATCTCACATCAAATTGGTCAAACCAAAATATATATTGAGTTGGTTTGGCTTGATTCCAAGTGCTATGACAGTTTGTTGTGTCAAAAATTAGCCAAGGAAATGTGTCTATTGATTAAGCATAAGTTTTATTTAGCTCCAACAAATTGTAAACCCCAGCAGTCTTATTAGGAGTACTGGAGGATCTTACTAGAAATAGTAAGTGGGTGTGCTGGCATTAGTAAAGTCATCTTATTATTATAAGAACAAAACATCTATCTATTTATATTTTTGGGGAAATGCTAATTTTTGTTAATCCATTGTACTTAGTTAATGTTTTCTAAGATTTGTATATATTTCTTAAATTTTATGCATATTTTATTGTAAAGGATGTGTCAGTTTGGTAGGCTTGCATGAATCTTCTTGTGCTTGTAACAAGGTTTTGATTTGATGATTTCTATTTATGTTAGCTTAATTTTCCTTATGTCACTACCTTATGCCATGTTAAATTGTACTCATGTCGATTTATGTTATGCTACATGCTTATGTTTTCACCCATGTTAGGCATGACTCACGTATATCAAATGTCTAAGAAATGTTTCCCTAAGAGTGGGGACAAGAACACTCTTTAGGACAAAGAACATGTATGTTATTTTACTTTATGCATGGCTTGTACCGGACCCTAACAAGGTCCACGGGATGGGCTCCAAGGTTGCCCCTAGGTCGACGAACATAGTACGGACCTAGTAACCTAGTAGGTTCGAAATTAGCTACCTCGGATCTATTTAGGATGCGCGCGAATGATGTATGTGGTACAATGTCGGGCCCAATATGTTGAGATTATATTTAAGTATATAAACTGTACGTTTTCAAAGAGCATCCTACATATACCATTTTATGTTCATCGAATTATCATGTTTAGAGACAATGTACTGTTGCGATGAAAATGCTAAGTTTATGTTCTTTTCCTAAATTGATCATGTCTCTACTTTAAATAAATGTTGTGCTCATATGTTGTTTAAACGAACATGTCATTACTTTACGTTTAATTCATGATGTATATTTTTGTGAGTAGGAAAGGACCTTACTAAGCCTATATGCTTACAGTTTACTTTCCTTGTACTAAAGAAAAGGGCAAGGAATGGATAAATTAAAGGGAGCAGCAGGAGGGGCAAAGATGTGTGTGGCAGTGGCATGGTGGACGAGATCATTTTTCATATACGGACTTATGCATGATTTTCAGTTTATGTGTAAACTGTTAGGAGACGTTAATGCTTTCTATGGTTGTTACTCATGTTTATTTTTATGAACCTTGAAATGGTTAATACATGTTTAGTTAAATAAATTGCTAAGACCTTTTGCCATGATTAAATTGTTAGGTTGATTGGGTTAATGTAATTAGAGTTAAAAGTTGTAAAGTTTTTAAATGCTTCCGCTGTTATATACATGAATGTATGATCGCATAGCGCCGCCGCCCGTCTATAGGATTTGTGTTAGGAGGACGGGAAGGGCAGGCGTTACAGGTGGTATCAAAGTCCAGTTCTTCCTTTCCACTACACACACATCAAGCTCCAAATCCTTCCGCTCCAAGTAAGAAATTCTATGCCTACTCTATTTCTTTCATGTAAGATAAGAAATGCTTTTAGCTTAAATATGCATGAATATATGTATGATAACCTTATTCTAGCCTTTAGTTTAAAGATGCATAAATAAATATGAATGATAACCTTATGCTAGCCTTATTATAATATATGAAGATAAGCATGGCTAGAAGACGTAGTCATAGAGTCGATGAGACAAGTAATATATGGAAGACGTAGTAATAGAGTCGATGAGATGAATATATGCATAATAATCTTATGCTAGCCTTATTATAATATATGAAGATAAGCATGGTTGGAAGACATAGTAATATATGGAAGACGTGGTAATAGAGTCTATGAGACAGTAATATATGGAAGACGTAGTAATAGAGTCGATGAGACAGTATTTTGCTCTCCATAAGGAGCTCCAGTACTGTTGGTAAAGAAGAAAGATGGGTCTATGCAAGTGTGCATAGACTACTGAGCGCTAAATAATGTGACGATCAAGAACAGGTACCCTTTACTATGGATTGACGATCTGTTCGACCAGTTAAAAGGTGCCACCGTCTTTTCAAAGATTGACCTCAGATCTAGCTATCATCAAGTGAAAGTGAAACTAGATGATATACCGAAGACAGCTTTCCGAACAAGATACAAACATTATGAGTTCGTAGTCGTGCCTTTCGGAGTGACGAATGCTCCTGCTATGTTCATGGACCTGATGAATCGGGTATTCTCGGCGTTTCTTGACAAGTTCGTGATCGTCTTCATTGACGATATCCTCGTCTATTCGAGAAATCAGGAAGAGCATGCCGAACACCTAAAGATGGTATTACAGACTCTTCGATAAAAGCAACTATATGACAAGTTCTCCAAATGTGAATTCTGGCTCAATCAAGTATCTTTTCTGGGTCATATTATATCCAAAGACAGAGTTATGGTAGACCCAAGAAAGATTGAAGCTGTGAGTAACTGGAGCAGGCCAAAGAATGCTAGCGAAGTGAGGAGTTTTCTCAGATTAGCAGGCTATTACCGAAAATTCGTAGAAGACTTCCGCATAGCAAAGACTATGGCTCTCACCCTAAGAACAAGAAGTATGTATGGATGGAGGAATGTGAGAAGAGTTTCTTAGCCAAAAGGAGACTTACAAGTGCTCCAATCCTTACTCTCCCAGAGAACGACAAGAGCTTCGACATGTACAGCGATGCCTCCGGATTGGGACTCGGAGCTGTACTTATGCAGAGGGGTAAAGTTATTGCCTATGCCTCTAGGAAAATAAAAGAACATGAAAAGAACTATCCCACTCACGATTTAGAGCTAGCAGCTGTGGTCTTCGCTCTCAAGGTATGGAGGAACTATCTGTATGGAGCACAGTGCAAGATTTATACGAATCACCAGAGTCTGCGATATTTCTTCACTCAGAAGAACCTCAATATGAGACAACGCAGATGGCTAGAGCTCGTGAAGGACTATGACTGCGAGATCTTTTACCATCCTGGCAAGGCAAACAAAGTGGCCGATGCACTCAGTAGGAAGTCCAGTGCCACCCTGATGTCCTTATCGGTATTGTCTCGACTGCTGAAGAAGGAAATTATGTGCTACGGAATCGAGGTTATTTCCGGGCAGCTTTCAACCATGGCAATAATACCAGCACTATTTGATGACATATTAGCAAAACAAAGTGATGATCCAAGTCTCCAGAGGATCAAGCAGGAGATCCTAGAAGGAAAAGGCGAGGGTTTCCATATCGCCAATAGCAGAGTATTATACCTTAGGGATCGGTTATGTATCCTTAACGATCTGGAACTACGCAAAAAGATATTAGAGGAGGCTCACAGAACCCCCTATTCTATGCATCCGGAATCCACCAAAATGTATCAAGACCTGAAAGAGAAGTTCTGGTGGTCCGGTATGAAGAGGGATTTAGCTCAAAGACGCCGCATTTCCACCGACCGCCGAGTTAAAGCAGAACACCAGAGGCCTGGATGAGTTCTGCAACCGATCCAAATTCCGGAGTGGAAATGGGAAGACATCTCTATGGATTTCATTTCAGGTCTTCCCAGGACTACGAACGGATATGACGCTATATGGGTTATCGTTGACAGATTGACAAAGTCAACTCATTTCCTAGCGATCAAGATGACATATTCGATTGAGCAACTGACTCAATTATATGCTAAGGAAATCATCAGACTTCATGGTATTCCCAAGACCATCATTTCAGATAGGGATGGTCGCTTCACTTCACAGTTTTGGGGATGCGTTCATAAGGCACTTGACACGAAACTGTGTTTCAGTACCGCCTTTCATCCTCAGACAGATGGGCAAACAGAAAGGGTGAACCAAGTACTGGAAGGCATGTTATGAGCTTGTGCCTTGGATTTCAAAGGGAGTTGGTGCCGCTACTTATGTTTAGCGGAATTCGCTTACAATAATAGCTACCAAGCTACCATCGGAATGACACCTTGTGAAGCATTATATGGGAGGAGATGTAGGTCTCCGATCTGTTGGTACGAAGGTGGTGAGAAGAAAGAGATGGGACTTCAGATAGATTTCATCGACGACACCACCCGAGCAATACAGAATATCCGCCAAAGAATAGAGACTGCTCAGAGCCGATAGAAGAACTATGCGGATCAGCGATGTAGACCTTTGGAATTAAATGTTGGAGATTTGGTATTTCTCCGGGTAGTTCGTATGAAAGGAATAATGATATTCGGGAATAAAGGAAAGCTAAGTCCGCGATACGTAGGGCCGTACAAGATCCTGAAAAGAGTTGGCAAGGTAGCTTACAAGCTAGGACCATCTCAGGAGATGTTTTCTATTCACAATGTGTTCCATGTCTTGATGCTTAAGAAGTGCATTTCCAGTACCGAGCAAGTGGTCGAGCCACAGACAGTGCAAATTCAAGAGGACCTGAGCTATGAAAGTCGATCTATCCGGATACTAGACCGAGAAGTCAAAAGACTAAGGAATAAAGAAGTACCCTTAGTGAAGGTCCTATGGCAAAGTCAACGATACAAAGAAGCCACCTGGGAACGTGAAGATGACATGAAGCAAAAGTACCCCGAGTTATTCTAAGTTTCGAGGACGAAACTTTTATAAGGTATAACGGATTGTAACATCCCAAATTTTAGTTATATATATATATATATATATATATATATATATAGAGAGAGAGAGAGAGAGAGAGAGAGAGAGAGAGAGAAATAAGAATAAAAAAAAGAAAAATGAATAAATAGTTCGTAGTCGAGGCTTGAACCGTGAACCGTTGATTTGAGGGAATAGGCTTCCCACCACTAAGTCATAAGATTACCAATGAGTAGGATATAACAGAATATATCTATTGGTAGAAAAAAAGAAAGAAGTTGATTAATCTAGCTGATCATTTAAAGGGATAATTAGGTTAAGAAAAAAATCCTAATTTATATATTCTCTTTTTATTCCTTTTTCCCTAAATTCCCACGCCGCCTCTCTCTCTCCCTCCTCTCTCTAACGCCGACGCCCGAACGTCTTCGTTCCCCGACTCCATCGATCTCTGACCGCGCGTAGCCCGCTTCCATTCATCGCCCAATCACCGCTTGCAGCACCCGCATCTGCACCCCTCGCCATGGTAATCGCAGCCGGTCACTAGTGATTGACGAGTTTGTGCAGACGTGGATCATCTGTGACAGTGAGAAGGAGGCTTTTGATCGACGGATCTTAGGGGTCAGTAAACCTCTTCTCTCCTCTCTAGGCTGGTGACGTTCTATTTTAGGCATTGGATCAAGGGATGCTGCGATGGTAGTGTTTTTGGGGCGGGATTTTGGAACTTTCGGCACCAAGGAAAAGATTTTCCTACTCGTGTAAGTATCCCCTCACCTACAGTATAAGTGCTTACGATGTAATGTTGTATGCTTGATTTTGAACGAAAGAATCTAGAACTATGTGTAGAAGGTTCGACTAATAGGATTAGAGAAATTATTCTTGAACAATCTTATGAAACTCTTTTTTTATCTTAAGGGCCACCAAATTTCAGAAGTTGTCTTAGTAATAATTAACCAAAATAATAGTAGTTGATGTTTTTTTAATCGCACATCAAATTGGTCAAACCAAAATATATATTGAGTTGGTTTTGCTTGATTCCAAGTGCTATGACAGTTTGTTGTGTCAAAAATTAGCTAAGGAAATGTGTCTATTGATTTAGCATAAGTTTTATTTAGCTCTAACAAATTGTAAACCCCAGCAGTCTTATTAGGAGTACTGGAGGATCTTACTAGGAATAGTAAGTGGGTGTGCTGGCATTGGTAAAGTCATCTTATTATTATAAGAACGAAACATCTGTCTATTTATATTTTTGGGGAAAAGCTAAGTTGTGTTAATCTATTGTACTTAGTTAATGTTTTCTAAGATTTGTATATATTTCTTAAATTTTATGCATATTTTATTGTAAAGGATGTGTCAGTTTGGTAGGCTTGCATGAATCTTCTTGTGCTTGTAACAAGGTTTTGATTTGATGATTTCTATTTATGTTAGCTTAATTTTCCTTATGTCACTACCTTATGCCATGTTAAATTGTACTCATGTCGATTTATGTTATGCTACATGCTTATGTTTTCACCCATGTTAGGCATGACTCACGTATATGAAATGTCTAAGAAATGTTTCCCTAAGAGTGGGGACAAGAACACTCTTTAGGACAAAGAACATGTATATTATTTTACTTTATGCACGGCTTGTACCGGACCCTAACAAGGTCCACGGGATGGACTCCAAGGTTGCCCCTAGGTCGACGAACATAGTACGGACCTATTAACCTAGTAGGTTTGGGATTGGCTACCTCGGATCTATTTAGGATGCGCGCGAATGATGTATGTGGTACAATGCTGGGCCCAATATGTTGAGATTATGTTTAAGTATATAAACTATACATTTTTAAAGAGCATCCTGCATATACCATTTTATGTTCATTGAATTATCATGTTTAGAGACAATGTACTGTTGCGATGAAAATGCTAAGTTTATGTTCTTTTCCTAAATTGATCATGTCTCTACTTTAAATAAATGCTGTGCTCATATTTTGTTTAAATGAACATGTCATTACTTTACGTTTAATTAATGATATATGCTTTTGTGAGTAGGAAAGGACCTTACTAAGCCTATGTGATTACAGTTTACTTTCCTTATACTGCAGAAAAGGGCAAGGAATAGATAAATTAAAGTGAGCAGCAGGAGGGGCAAAGATGTGTGTGGCAGTGGCATGGTGGACGAGATCATTTTTCATATACGGACTTATGCATGATTTTCAGTTTGTGTAAACTGTTAGGAGACGTTAATGCTTTCTATGGTTGTTACTCATGTTTATTTTTATGAACCTTGAAATGGTTAATACATGTTTAGTTAAATAAATTGCTAAGACCTTTTGACATGATTAAATTGTTAGGTTGATTGAGTTAATGTAATTAGAGTTAAAAGTTGTAAAGTTTTTAAATGCTTCCGCTGTTATATACATGAATGTATGATCGCGTAGCGCCGCCGCCCGTCTATAGGATGTGTGTTAGGAGGACGGGAAGGGCGGGCATTACAAAGCATGAGTAAGTTAGTATTAGTAACTTACTATAAGTATGAAATAAATATGAAATGAGTATGAGTAGCAAGTGTAAGTAAGAAATAAGTATGACTAACTTAGAATGAGTAAATTAGGTTCTTCTTCAAATCCTTCCCCTCAAGACTACCTCCCCCTTGACCTTAGGTGAGTTTTGAAAAAGAAACTTGTAGTTCTTTAGATAAAGTTTAAAAAACTTTGATGTTAGTGATATATGAGAGATGTTTTAAGGCAATCGTCTTATGTTTGAACCATTTATATGATAAATGAAGATTCACTATTTGAGTATACAAGCTTTCATGTATTTGATTATATCTTAAATTCATTTACTGAATGTCCACAATAAAATTCACAGCATAAGAGAATTTGTGATTGGATCACAACTAGTGAGTATCTCTACATGTGTAATTGTGATGTATTGGAATTATCCCTAGTCGATGAATTGATGGATTTGGAGACCATCAATTCTGTTGAGACTAGCACGAGGTATACTCCTTGGTGTATACAAGCAGCTGATTCTCACTGGCTGGAGACATTGTGATGTCCGGAGTTAATCATGGATGCTAGTTATGGTAACTAGTTCATTGGAGTGACCAACTGTAAAGCTTTATATGGTTCTCTGCATATATAGATATGTTAATGAAGTTCTTACTGCAGCTTAAGTGCGATGCTCCTTTGACTTTCGGTATTCAAGTCATCTTGGTCATGAAGACTTATGCTTTGACATCTTAAGCAAGCATCTCTGAGGAGGTGTGGACCCGGAATGATTGGGTATAAGTCGAAGTGGCCGAAGGTGTTTGAATAGCCTATAAAGAATTCACTACTCCTTGCGAGGAGATGTATACCCATGGCCTCTCGTCGGATTGTTACTAAAGACTTTGGCCAAAGCATTACATGTTTAGAGTAAGGTACTCTTGGATACATGTGCAGTAACTAGAATCTGTAGGACGAGGAAATGATACTTGGGCTAGGTGTGACGTAGTCAGCCTAGTGGGGACTGACACTATAGACCATGTCCTAAACCAAGTGGGAATAAGGTGCACGAAGGGAACGGGGCATGATTCATTGTAGCTGCTGAAGGGTTTCAGAAATAGTTCTGGATCAACCGTTGATCTTTTGGTTAATTGGGGATCATGATGTACTACTAGGTGCCACTAATGATTATTCTATAATTAATGGTTAATTATAGACGACCAACATAAACTGAGAACTTTTTTGATCACACGCACAACGAGCGTAATCTTAAGGATTTAAAATGAGCTTGAGAATGAGATTCTCAGACCGAGAGAAACTAGGTTTGGTTGGACCAAACAAGGATCGAGCATGAAATCGTTTCAGTCGCAATTGAAGCGTGGATGGGCCGTGTCTTATGAAGACATGATGGATGAACCAAATTGGTTTGGTTCTAATCCAATGGTGAAGAATAAACCAAAGGGGTTTGGTTTGTTTTAAATGAATGAACCAAAGTTGGTTCGGTTTGTTTTAGCTTAAGATAGACCAACTCGGTTCGGTTTATTTTAACTTAAGCGGGTTAATGGGTTTTTTGGTTATGAACCAATAACCGTTAGGAGAATGTGTTCTCTATAAAAACAGGGCTTAAGAGTTTTGTGAAAACCTAATACTAGTCTTGCCACCCCCTCCCTCTCTTCTCCTTGTCGCCGCCCAACAAGGTTGCCGCCCAGCTTTGTGCCGCTGTCCAAGCTCCTGCCGGCGACTTCCCTTGGCTCACGTGACCAAGGAGCAGCCGACCATCCTCTTTGGGCTGGCGCAACCCCTCCACCAATCTGTCCAGAATTCTGGACAGCTTCCTTCCTTTGTGTCAGAGCATCGTTTGGATGACATTTGGAGCTCTGACAGTGGCTACCTTGTCGGGGATTCGATCTCCAGTAATCCTCATAGGTGGAGGACGAAGGATTCGTCAAACGGTTGACAAATACCTCTCCGGAGAAGCGAGTTTTGAGGACTCGTTTTTGAATCTGAATTTTGATTCGGATTGTGATCTTCTCTCGATCACATCGTCTTCGACACGAGGCTAGTGACTCGTATGAAGACGAGGCTCGTGGCTTTGTGAAGTCATCCCGACGTGGATATGGATAGAGGCGATTCTAGCGAGAGTCGCTCCGGTTGATGCCTTTACCGCTACACGTGAAACGTCAGGTATACGTAGAGTAATTTTCTTTTATTGAAAAATTTGAAACTATGATTATGTCTACACATGTTGTTCTATGCATGCGTGTGATGTGTGTGTTGAAATAAATTAGATTTCCTTTTAATTCTTTCGCTGTGCATATGTTTACGAAACATGTTCGAACACACACTCGCCGCGGTACCGGAAACCCAACAGTGGTATCAGAGCCCAGGTTATGTTTTGACATAATCGTAAAATTATTTTGCGATAGTCGTAATTGTATTTATGGAAATTTTCTACTTTTGGAAAGTTTAGAAGTATTTATGGAAATTTTCTAATTTTGAAAAGTTTAGAAGTATTTATGGAAATCTTCTACTTTTGGAAAGTTTAAAAGTATTTATGGAAATTAACACTTTCCATTAATAAAATATTTGATTAGATTTGGAAATTTATTTCCTAATTTAATCATGATTTGATTTGGGAAATCAAATCTAAAATATATTTTATTTCCATAAATAGTTTTGACAATTTAGAAAATTTGTTTCCTAAATTAAATTTGACTTTTCCTTAATTAACACTTTCCATAAATAAAATATGTGATTAGATTTGAAAATTTGTTTTCTAATTTAATCATGATTTGATTTGGAGAATCAAATCTCAAACATATTTTATTTCCATAAATAGTTATGACATATAAGGAAATCTTGTACATGCCATAATTTTATGCCATGTAATTGCATTAGATGCATATCATTATGTCATGCATGTCGTGACATGTAGATGTATGTCATGTATTCCATGCCATGTAGATAATAGTTATTTGCATGCAAAGGGGATGAGACATAAAACCCTTACTCAATATTAAAGCCTACACCTTCCATTAATATGGTTAGAACCGGAATTCTATTTCCTGTTTGGGTTGTTGGACTCTCGCCAAGCCCGGCTCAAACCTGAACATGTTCAAACCATGAAATAATTTAATACTAATATTGTAAGAGTCAGAGGTCAATCGTTAGCTTTGGTTGTTGGTCTCTCTCCAAGCCGGGCTAATTGGTTGAATGCGCCCTAACCATATTAAAACTATTTCTCGATTAATGGGTTTGCTTTAACCTAGAGCATCAACTTGTTGGACTCTCTCCAAGGTCGATGTAAAGGGAGGTGAAGTTGGGTGTTATGCATATGATGCATACTTGTTAATGAGTTAACAACCCGATGTATGTGTGAACATTCAATTAGTTGATAGCACATTGTGATAGTTGCATATATATGATATGCAATCAGTATATTTGATACCTACCATCGTAGCTATGAATGGCTTGTTGGACTCTCTCCAAGGTTGTTCATATCTATGTTGGATATCAGCCCATTCGGAGATGGAACTACAATCTCCCGAAGTGATTTTGGGGTTTTTGAAATTAAAAAAATGAATGGGATTTATGAATCTATGTTAATGCATTTTAAATCATCTTTCTCATATATGCTCAATTTGTATTTCTATGTTAATCGCTTGGTCATGATGTCTTTGAATTTGCACTCTATTTTGAATTTGAATAAATTGACTGGGCCTAACTTCTTGGACTAGCCTAGAAACTTGAGAATTGTTCTCAAGATTGAAAAGCTTGCGTATATCCTCGAAGAGCCTCTTCCCACCTGTCCTAGTGATAATACAACTCTGGACCAATTGTTGGCTTATCAGAAACATGTGAGTGATTCTCAGCAAGTGAGTTGCATCATGCTAGCCGCGATGGTACCCGAGCTACAGAAGCAGCATGAGCATATGGATGCTCATACCATAGTCTTTCATCTTTATGAGTTGTTTGATGAGCAAGAGAGATTTGAAAGGTTCGAAGTCTCCAAGCTCTTCTTCACCTCTGAGATGCAAGAAGGTTCATCTGTAGTACTGCTCAACATGCTGAAGACTGTGGAGCCTTCTGAGAAGCATGAGCAGGGGATGGTGCTGTTAGTTGATTCCTCGAAGAAAGGTTCTAAGAGGAAGTCAAAGGAACAGCAGAAGGGGAAGAAGAAAAAGGCTAAAAAGGCAGAACCAACTCAAAAGGGCACTTGCCATCATTATGGCAAGGAGGGCCATTGGCGAAGAAACTGCAAGATTTATCTTGAGTCCGTGAAGAAGAATAAGGCATCAGATGCCCCATCTTCTTCAGATATCTTTGTTATTGATTGTCATTCTATTTCCTCAAACACTTGGGTATTGGATACTAGGTGTGGCTCACATATATGTAATGACATACATGGGCTAAGGAATAGAAGAAGACTCATCAGAGGGGAGTCAAATTTGCGAGTTAGCAATAGAGCAAAGGTTGTTGCGGTTGCCATCAGAACTTATTTACTGAAGCTCCCTAGTGGACAAGTCTTAGAACTGGACAATTTCTATTATGTTCCTTCTCTAATAAAGAACATTGTTTCTATTTTCTGCTTAAATAGAAATGGTTACCATTTGATGTTTAGTAACAATTGTTGTTATATAACTTTGAATGGCGTGCTTTATGGGACTGGAACTTTGAGCAATGGTATTTATACGTTGGACGTATCCAGTGACATTTTCAATATCGAAGCGAGCAACAAGCGTGCTCGAAAGGATAATCAATTAGACTCCTACATGTGGCATTGTCGTCTTGGCCATGCAAGCAAGAAACGCATATCTGAATTACACAGATGTGGAATTCTGGAATCGTTTGAATTGGATTCATATGATACATGCGAATCATGCTTAAAAGGCAAGATGACTAAGTTATCTTTTAAAGGAAAAGGTGAACGGGTGGGAGAGTTGCTAGGTCTAATACATACTGATGTATGTGGACCTATGTCAACTCAAGCATTAGGAGGCTATAGCTACTTCATTACCTTCACCGATGATCACTCACAGTTTGGGTATGTGTTCTTGATGAAACACAAGTCTGAAGCCTTTGAAAGGTTCAAAGAATTCAGAAATGAGGTAGAGAAATAACATGACAAGAGTATTAAAATACTTTGATTAGATCGAGGTGGTGAATACTTAAGTCAAGAGTTTCTAGATTATCTAAGAGACAATGTGGTAGGGATGGGGTGGTAGCAATAGCGGTGGCCCATGAATCGAACTGCAGAGGGTTGGGAGCAGCGGAGGAAGGAAGAAACATGCCGCTGGTACTCGCCAGCGGCCAACGGATGCGAGAGGTGGTGGAGATCAGAGAAGTCGTCGGCGTGTTTTGGCTGGAATCACTAACATCTGATCCTAATGGACTTCCTGGGTTCAAGCTCCGCCGTACTGCCCCGGATGAGACACCCAACCTGTCGCTGCACGTCCGTTTAAGCGACCTCTCTGCCGTGTCGGTGGTTCCATTCGCGGGGGTGAAAGACAAGTATTGTCACTTGAGGGTTGGGTTGTAGTGTTTCTTGACCGCGTTGTCGGTTCGGCCGGAGAGGAGGCGAGCGATGGTGGCCCACTTATTGCCTCAATGGACTTCGCCATATACACCACAACATAATGGTGTATCTGAGAGGCATAACCGAAGCTTTTGGACATGGTCAGGTCAATGATGAATCATGCGAATCTTCCAAATTCCTTTTGGGGCTATGCACTTCAGACAACTGTTTACTTGTTAAACAGAATGCCAACCAAGGTAGTCTCAACTACTCCATATGAGATATGGAATAGTAAGAAACCTCATGTATCTTACTTGAAGATATGGGGTTGTCCTGGTTATGTGAAGCGGACTGTATCAGACAAACTGGATGCTAAGTCTGATAGATGTCTATTTATTGGATACCCTAAGGAAACGAGGGGTTACCAATTCTATCATCCTATGGAATAAAAGGTGTTTGTTTCAAGGCATGCTGTGTTTCTAGAGAAAGAGTTTATCTTGCAAGAAAACAGTGGGAGTGTCGTTGAGCTTGAGGAGGCTCGAGAGACTCAAATAGACATTGATGAGATACCTAGTGAAGCACCACAATCGATAACTCATAATGATGAGCCATCGGCCTGACCTATTGAGACACCACATCTTCGTAGATCTGGTAGAACATACAACATTCCTGAGAGATATAGATTTCTCGTAAGTGAGTCGAATGACGTGTTACTCATTGATGATGAGGAGCCTACCAGTTATGAAGAAGTTCTGAAAGATTCAGAAAGGGATAAATGGCTTAACGCCATGAAGTTGGAAATGAATTTCATGTATGAAAATCAAATTTGGAACTTGGTTGACCCACCTGAAGGCATAAAGCCTATAGGGTGCAAGTGGGTTTTCAAGAAGAAAACCGACATGGATGGTATTGTGATTACCTATAAGGCTAGATTGGTGGCGAAAGGATATCGTCAAAAGCAAGGTGTTGATTATGACGAAACCTATTCGCCTGTTGTTATGCTTAAATCCATTCGGATGCTCCTGGCCATAGCAGCTCATTATGATTATGAGATATGGCAAATGGATGTGAAAATAACTTTCCTTAATGGAAACCTACTCGAGGATGTGTATATGATACATCCTAAGGGTTTCACATCGGTTGATAAAACCAACGTATGCAAATTGCGACGGTCCATATATGGACTAAAGCAAGCATCCAGGAGCTGGAATATCTGTTTTGATGAGGCAATCAAAAGGTTTGATTTCTCACAAAATCCGGACGAACCTTGTGTGCACAAGAAGGTTAGTGGGAGTGCAGTCGTGTTCCTAGTACTATATGTCAATGACATATTATTTATAGGAAATGATGTTTCTGTCTTACAGTCAGTTAAAATTTGTTTGTCCAAGATATTCTCCATGAAAGACCTGGGAGAAGCAACCTACATCCTCGGGATTAAGGTCTATAGTTATAGATCGAAATGGTTGCTTGGTCTTTCACAGTCTACATATATAGACCGAGTACTAAAGAGGTTTAACATGTCGGAATCCAAGAAAGGTTACCTTCCCATCAGGCATGGGATACACCTTTCGAAGTCTATGTGTCCGCGCATAGAAGACGAGAGGATTTGCATGAGTAAGATTCCCTATGCATCGACAATAGGATCTATCATGTATGCTATGTTATGTACGAGGCCTGATGTATCGTATGCTCTGAGTGTCACGAGAAAATACCAGTCTGATCTAGGAATGGACCATTGGGTGACTATTAAGACGATCCTTAAGTACTTGAGAAGAACTAAGGATGCGTTCCTAATATATGGAGAAGGGGACATGGTGATACGTGGGTATACGGATGTCAGCTTCCAGACAGACAAAGATGATTCCAAGTCTTAGTCTGGGTATGTATTCACCTGGAATAGAGGTGCAAAAAGTTGGAAAGGTTCTAAGCTTGACACTATAGCGGATTCTGTCATTAAGGCAGAATACATTGCAGCTTCGGAAGCAGCAAAAGAAGCGGTTTGGATCAAGAAGTTCATCTTTGAACTTGATGTGGTCTCATCAATGATCCAAACATGTGCTTCGCCGCTATCATTTGATCAGAGAGATCATAAGTAGGAATGAAATACAAATCGAGAAGATTCCCACTGAAAGGAACTTAGCGGATCCTTTAAGTAAGGCATTACCTCAAAGTAAGTTTGAGGGTCATGTTAGAGCTTATGGTATTGGATACCGTAGCGATTGACATTAGGCCAAGTGGGAGTTTGTTAGTAATATATGAGAGATGTCCTAAGGAAATCGCCTTATGTTTGAACCATTTATATGATAAATGAAGTTTCACTATTTGAGTATACATGCTTTCATGTATTTGATTAGATCTTAAACTCATTTAATGAATGCCCACAATACGATTCACAACATGAGAGAATTTGTGATTGGATCACAACTAGTGAGTATCTCTACATGTGTAATTGTGATGTATTAGAATTATCCCTAGTCGATGAATTGATGGATTTGGACACCATCAATTCTGTTGAGTCTAGCACGAGGTATACTCCTTGGTGTATCCAAGCAGTTGATTCTCAGTAGCTGGGGACATTGTGATGTCCGAAGTTAATCGTGGATGCTAGTTATGGTAACTAGTTCATTGGAGTGACCAGCTGTAAAACTTCATATGGTTCTCTGTATATATAGATATGTCAATGAAGTTCTTACTATAGCTTAAGTGTGATGTTCCTTTGACTTGCGGTATTCAAGTCATCTTGGTCATGAAGACTCATGCTTTGACATCTTAAGCAAGCATCTCTGAGGAGATGTGGACCCGGGATGATTGGGTATAAGTCGAAGTGGCCGAAGGTGTTTGAATAGCCTATAAAGGATTCACCACTCCTTGCGAGGAGATGTATACCCATGGCCTCTCGTCGGATTGTTACTAAAGTCTTTGGCCAAAGTATTACATGTTTAGAGTAAGTTACTCTTGGATACATGTGTAGTAACTAGAGTCCGTAGGACGAGGAAATGATACTTGGGCTAGGTGTGATGTAGTCAGCCTCGTGGTGATTGACATTATAGACCATGTTCTGAACCAAGTGGGTATAAAGTGTGTGAAGGGAACGGGGCACATTCATTGTAGCTACTGAAGGGTTTCAGAAATAGTTCTGGATCAATCGTTGATCTTTCGGTTAATTGGGAATCATGATGTACTACTAGGTACCACTTCTGATCATTCTATAATTAATGGTTAATTATAGTCAACCAACATAAATCGAGAACCTATTTGGTCACACGAACAACGAGCATAATCCGAAGGATTTAAAACGGGCTTGAGAATGAGATTCTCGGACCGAGAGAAACTAGGTTTGGTTGGACCAAACAAAGATCGAGCATGAAATCGTTTCAGCCGCAATGGAAGTGTAGATGGGCCGTGTCTTATGAAGACATGATGGATGAACCAAATTGGTTTGGTTCTAATCCAATGGTGAAGAATAAACCAAAGGGGGTTAGTTTGTTTTAAACGGATGACCAAAGTTGGTTCGATTCATTTTAACTTAAAATAGACCAACTCGGTTCGGTTTATTTTAACTTAAGCAGGTTAACGGATTTTTGGTTATTAACTAATAACCGTTAGGAGAATGTGTTCTCTATAAAAACAGGTCTTAAGGGTTTTGTGAAAACCTAATCCTAGTCTTGCCGCCCCCTCCCTCTCTTCTCCTTGCCGCTGCCCAACAAGGTTGCCGCCCAACCTTTGTTGCCACCCAACTTTGTGTCGTCGTCCAAGCTGCTGCCAACATCCAAGCTCCTGTCGGCGATCCTCCGGCGACCCTCTGGCGACTTCCCTTGGCTCAGGTGACCAAGGAGCAGCCGACCATCCTCCTTGGGCCGGCGCAACCCCTCCACCAATCTGTCCAAAATTCTGGACAGCTTCCTCCCTTCGTGTCGAAGCGTCATTTGGACGACGTTTGGAGCTCCGACAGCGGTTACCTTGCCATAGATTCAATCTTCGATAATCCTCATAGGTGGAGGATGAAGGATTCGTCAAACGGTTGACGAATACCTCTCCGGAGAAGCGAGTTTTGGGGACTCATTTTTGAATCCGAATTTTGATTCGGATTGTGATCTTCTCTCGATCACATCTTCTTCGACACGAGGCTAGTGACTCATACGAAGATGAGGCTCGTGGCTTTATGAAGTCATCCCGACGAAACTCAGCGTGGATACGGATAGGGGCGATTCTAGCGAGAGTCGCTCCGGTTGATGTCTTTCCCGCTACACGTGATACGTCAGGTATACGTAGAGTAATTTTCTTTTATTGCAAAATTTGAAACTATGATTATGTCTACACATGTTGTACTATATATGCGTGTGATATGTGTGTTATAATAAATTAGATTTATTGCCTTTTAATTCTTCCGCTGTGCACATATTTATGAAACATATTCGAACACACACTTGCCGCGGTGCCGGAAACCCAACATTTTACTCCCCCTTAACTTTGCCCTCTTCTCTCCCTTTTGCCATATATCAAAAAATAGGGGTGTATTTATAAATTAGGGGTGTATTTAAAAGATTAATAGGAGAAGAAATGTTATATGAGTTTGGAAAACCAATGAAAAGATAGAAAAATTAAGTCCAAGCATGTGTCCCTTTTGAAGTAAACTCTTGACTTATTAAGTCCTAGGGATTGTGAAAAGGTGTAGGAAAATTTTAAGTTTTTATTCCTCTCCACCAACAATATTAAACTAGTTTTTTTTTTGTTTTGAGAGAAAGTGTATAATAGCTAGTTTTGGTAAAGTGAGTTTTTGAAACTACTTACAAACATAATCTTTGATTTCAAAAATACTTGAACGTTATAACCATAAGTATGTTTTCAAAATATAAGTAACTATTAAATGCATCAATCAAGAAGATAAGTATTCATATAAGTTTTGAAGGTATTTCAAATATTAGGTTATTCTCATTTAAATTGTCCTTAGCATCTCACCCATTCTATGTGTCTCAAGGCATGTTAACCTTATATGTTCTTGTGAGTTGATTTCAATTTTACTTGTTTAAACTTTAGTGATTCAAAGATTAATTAACCTTGGGTTAGATTTGGATTTAACCTTTAGATCATTAAGTAAACTTTTCGAGAAAATAGCTTCTAGGTCGTGGCGAGGCACAGGGGCCTTCTTTGATCGGAACAACGACCACTTCCTTAGACAAAGACAATTTCAAGAAAATGTTTACTTAAGTCACTTAGGGTCACTTCCTGGTCAAACTAGTTTAGGATGTGGCGAGGTAGCTTCAGCTAGTTCAACTTAGTCGAGTGCACCAAGCTAGATACGCCTTATCCAGCTTGGATACACAAGACCTCATTTTCCTAATGTACTATCATCTCGTCGCGTCCTAATACTATGTTATCAAGTTTGATTAACCATTAGTCCTATATAATCATTCTAGAAATTAAAAGAAAAGACTAATTATTAAGAGATTGGGTACACAATTTTAGTATTAACTCCCCCTAGATCATTGAACTGGTACGGTCTAACCACATAGTGGACTTGATCCTTGGGAATCCAATACTTATTAGTCCTTATATGTGAGTTTAGCAAACTCTTAGGGACCCATGCCTAGACTCTTTGATTACTACCTTTGACAATCGACATATAAGATTTGTTTATAGTAGTTGTCCTAAACCCGAGTCCGACTCTGTTGTACACAGCCCTTTGAGTTCCAAGGAGTCTGTTAAGACCCATGGATCCCAATGTGAACTTTTTCAATCTAGCCTCGAGCTCTTGAACTTGCCCTTTCAAGAGAGAATTCTTTTCCTCAAGTCTTTTGACTTGAGTTGAGTTTCCCTCTCGAACTTGACTAGTCGAAGAGGTTAGGGTGGCCTCATGCTTAAGGAGTTTAACCTCCTCAAGTAAAGACTCAACCCTAGACTCGAACTTAACTAACTTCTTATTTAACAATTTAATTATGCGATATAAATTACCAATTAAAGAACAACTTACCTTGATCTTTTCTTTTGAGTCGGCTTTGAGTCTTTTATCGAAATCATCCTCGGAGTCGGAGTCAGAGTTGGACTCATAGTTTGCTTCGAACTCAGACTCAGACTCTACCGGTCTCACCATGAATGCTAAGTCGTCATCTTGATCTTCTTGCTCCCAAGTTGCTTGGAATGCTCTCTTTGATTGTCTCGCATTCCTTTCCCTTTTGATCATCCTCCGAACTAGGTTGACTAGTTCGGTCTCCATCTCTTTCTCTGATTGGTAGTCGTCTTCTTCGGGAGGTGGCTTGCCTTTCGCCTTTCTTCTTTGACCTGCAAACAATGCTACACCTTTCTCGAACGGAACCACGTTAGATTGTTCGTGTAATTCAAATTCTAAAAATAATTCATCTAATCTAATCTTAGTTAAGTCTCTAGACACTTTGTAGGCATCAACCATAGATGGCCACAAGGTGGTCCTAGGAAATGCGTTTAATGCGTACCTTATTATGTCCCGATTCTCTGCCTTTTGTCCGATAGCATGTAGGCTATTCAGGATGTCTTGGATCCGGGCATAGAGTTGCATAGTGGTCTCGTGATCCTACATCTTTAGATTATACAACTTATTCACTAGTAAGTCTCTTTTACATACCTTTGCATGGATGTCCCTTCATGTAGCTTGATTAACTTGTTCTAGAGGTCTTTGACACTAATGAACTGTCACGCCTCAAGAGTATGCCGAGCCCGATAAACAGACAACATCTCTCTTGTACGTGATACAATATCTTGTTGATACAAAGCCTTTCGGCCACAACCACACAACATACATATGTATATAACCAAAATCACAGTGAAAAGCATCAGAGAGAGTTACAAACTCAACCAGACTGCATACCGGTATGACTAATCACAAATAAGAAAGTATCGAAAATAAACCAGAAAGATCAATGCAACACTAACAATTTCCAACACTACAAACCACCATATGAATCTAAGTTCATAAAAAGAAATATCCGAAACCAAAGGAAAAATAAATCAAAAGTCGGGACCCTCGGAAGTGAGATGAGAAGATATCAGCCAGCGATGCTCCAAGCCCATCACGAAGTCGGCTACCTGTTACTTGGGCGACAAGAAACCCAGGGTCTATGGTGGTGAGTATAAAACTTAGCGGTAATATGAAAAAGAAGTGCATGCATAATATATATCAAATGAGAGTCAACAATATACAGGCTAAAGGTGTATCCCAAAATATCTACTGAACAATATAAGGTACTGTCATACCTGGAGCATTGCCGCTCTACAACTCATACAAACTGAATACATAAGTCACAATATAACCCATACAACATGAAAGAACATCACTAAGCATGTAATTAGCACACTACCCTATGAACTTATAAGCAACATCATCAACGAACCTAATCAACCCTATACAATATCATGATACTGATCATAGGTGTACAACAGTCCGGTCCAGCTCATACACTAGAATCCCACACACAATAGTATAGATCATGCAAAAAACATGCAAGAAGATGTACAATCAAATGCAACAAACAATAGCACAACAAATACAACAGCACAACAAGCATATATATAGACTATATCTATATATACTGCTCACACTCACACACATATATATACAAAAATATATGTATATGTATATATATGCAAATGCCCTCACACATGGCAATGAAAATGCATGGTCATGCCTGCGCACCCCACTCGCTACCACGACCCCAGTGTGGTCTAGGTGGCACGACATGACAACTGTCTCAACTCAACAACAACCACAGCTCTCGAGTGATCGAGTGGGTAGTATGAATAAGTAGCGATAAGCTAAAGAAATATAAGCTACACAACGGGGGTCCCTGCTGTTGGCCACTCTGACTGACACTACCCACGAGTGGTCGAGTGCCACACACCCATGACAACTTCATGCAACTTCAACTACCACTATCAATAGTCGCCGAGTGCGGCAAACAAATGAACTGCCCTCACACCAGTTACTACTACCACGAGTAACCGTGGAGGCATGATGACTGACGACCCTCTCAACCACAAGGGAGGCCAAGTCGCCATCATGCATGCAAATGGAATGAATGCACAACCACACATACGTACATCCACAACACACTCTCTATCCCTCAGAGAGTCGTATACAACCAACCATTGACCATGCTAGGACTTTCAGTCCGTAGCGACACACCGTTGACAACCCACACTACCATATATAAACATATGATCTGTAATACTTGTACAACAAAAAGTAAGATGATACAACCACAAACTCTACATTAAGGACATCATCCACCCCCGAATGATTGTTTCTGATGACATGAGTCAAATCAACATCCATACTCAGCTACATACACATAGTTAAGCATCTAAAGATCTACATACCATAACATAGATAATTTATAGCAACGATGATCGAAATATGACAACAACAACAGTATAATTCAAGTGCAAATATTAATTATCAAGTATAGAATAACATGAGTGGAGTCAAGGTACGATATTAACAATATAGAAACTCATACACTTAGAATAATCAACTACTTGACCAGGGTAGGAAATATTACCCACCTGCTATGTAGACTATACTGATGGTCTTCACATCCATAAATCTATCTCGAATTAGGATCCTGTATATAACACAGAATATAACCCAACACGAATATAAACAAACTGTAGGAATCTAACTCAATCTTAATCCTTATTGATTAACCAAACCCATATTAAATCTAGACAGTTATAGTAGATCCACCCTAATTAATCAATCACACATATATAACTCTTCTAGTGTACAATTAGCCAAATCCAAATTGAAACTTACCTCGTTTCAAATCCATAACATCAGCCCGTAGTTGTCTCCCATTTGATTTAATGTTCATCGCTTCTTGATTCACAGCTGTGTATCCAATCCAAATCAAATAGTCAAATCGAAGACAACCGATCTCAATAATTAGTTGCATTGGAAGCTAACCCCAAATCCACCTTAGAAAGTTCAAATATGCAATGACCAGATTCATTAGCCAAAACCATTACTCCGAGTCCCCTTTTCCACCTAGCAATCACAAGACACAGCTAACTCCAAAGTCCCAATCAACTCCTCTGATCTAGAAATGGATCAAGCAATTTACCTGTACATGGGAGAGGAGCTAAATGGACGACAACAACACTAATGGATCTGTCGCCCGTAGTGAACAAGGAAGTGATCGGCTATGAATGGCTGCTAAGAGTCAATCAGCTGATATGGCCCTGAAGATGATCATGACATACTGATCTGGAGGCGATGGCCACGGAGATGCCAACGATGAACAGAGTTGTGCTCAGATTGGGAGTAGTCACAAAGAACGATGGCGGTAGACTACTACTCGTGGCGGAGATGATAGCGGCGGCTATCCGGGGTGATCGCAGCTAGCCATGATGGTCGCTGTGGTTGTCCACAATGATGAGCGCGATGAGGAAGAGAAGGATCGGCAATGACTGGGGGATGGGGTCGGCGGCAACCGAGCTCGGGGCGGAGATCGACAATCGCAAGTTGGCTCGGCGCTGGTGGCGGTGAAGAGGAGCACTCGAGTGACGGTGGCAAAGAGGAGGGGGCGGCGAAGAGAGAAGGCGATCGGGAGGGGAAGACTCACAGCGGTGGCTCGAGCTCATGGGATGAATCGACGTCGATGGGGAAAAGAAAAGATCGAGGATAATTAAGAGGAGAAAAACCTAGGTTTAGGTATTTAAGCATAGAGTTAATTAAATTCATTAATCCCTCAACTATACATAATTTAAACAGGCTTTAATGAAACCTATTAAATATGTACCCATATGTTCATGAAAATTTTATTTAAATCCAAATAAATTTCTAAAAATATCTGTAAAATTTCATAGGGTATTTTCCTAATTAACAAGCATTATCTTATTATTATTTTATTTTTCTGGTATATTACATTCTCCTCTACTAATAAAAATTTGGTCCCCAAATTTCCTACTCCAGTACGATGAGCAAGCAATATCATACTGCTCAACTCAAGTACTTGAAGAAAATCACACACCTCAAGTAACTAAGTGGGGGTTTAGATAGCCTCCAAAATTATATCACGCATGCTTCCAACATCCCTTCTAAAGTATGGATGGTACCTTCATAGACCATCTGCTAAAAGATGAATAACTATATCAAAGTGGAGCTTCATACTTATGACTTATTGGGGACTTTTCAGAATTGTAAGGTAAATCTTGAATCGTTATCAGATACGATACTCAAAGATACTCCATGAGCCTGGAAATCTACTCATAGTATAAATCTATCAAGCGATTCAACAAATTCATCTTACAGCTCGGTAGAAAAAAATGAGCGGACTTGGTTAATCGACCACCAATTACCCAAACCACATAAAATCCTTTCCGAATTTCAGATAATCCCCTAACATAATCCATCATACCATACTACCACTTCCATCTCGATACACGACCTGTCTGATAACTAGTATTCCACTTTTACTAGTTGACACACTGAACACCAGACTACGTAATCAACTATGTCTTGCATGTTGTTCCACTATGAAGAATGTTTCCACATTTGCTATTTTCGGATCCCCTCTGAATACATCACAAATTCCAAATGACGAGTCTCCTAAAACAACTCTTCCTATTCCAGATGCAACTTCGAAACCTCTATCCTCCTCAGAGATAGAGAATTACAACCAACCATCGACCTTGCTAAGACTTCCAGTCCGTAGTGACACACCTTTGACAACCCACACTACCATGTACAAACATATGATCCGTAATATTTATACAATGAAAAGTAAGATGATACAACCACAAACTCTACATTAAGGACATCATCCACCCCTCGGATGATTGTTCTTGATGACACGAGTCAAATCAGCATCCATACTCAGCTACATACACATGGTTAAGCATCTAAAGATCTACATACTATAAGATAATTTATAGCAACGATGATCGAAATATGACAACAACAATAGTATATCTCAAGTGCAAAGATTAAGTATCAAGCACAGAATAACATGAGTGGAGTCAAGGTACGATATTAACTATATAAAAACTCATGCACTTAGAATAATCAACTACTTGACCAGGATAGGAAATATTACCCACCTGCTATGTAGACTATGCTGATGGTCTTCACATCCGTAAATCTATCTCGAATCAGGATCCTATATATAACACAGAATATAACTCAACATGAATATAAACAAATCGTAGGAATCTAACTCACTCTTAATCCCTGATTGATTAACCAAATCCCATATTAAATCTAGACAGTTATAATAGATCCACCCCAATTAATCAATCACATATATACAACTCTTCTAGTGTACAATTAGCCAAATCCAAATTGAAACTTACCTAGTTTCAAATCCATAACATCAACCCATAGTTGCCTCCCATTTTATTTAATGTTCACTGCTTCTTGATTCACAGTTGTGTATCCAAACCAAATCAAATAGTCGAATCGAAGACAACCGATCTCAATACTTAGTTGCATTGGAAGCTAACACCAAATCCACCTTAGAAAGTTGAAATTTGCAATGACCAGATTCATTAGCCAAAACCATTACTCCGAGTGCCTTTTTCCACCTAGCAATCACAAAGACACAACTATCTCCAAAGTCCCAATCAACTCCTCTGATCTAGAAATGGATCAAGCAATTTACCTATACATGGGAGAGGAGCTAAATGGACGGCAGCAACACTAATGGATTTGTCGCCCATAGTGAACAAGGAAGTGATCGGCTATGAATGGCTGCTAAGAGTCAATCAACTGCAATGGCCCTAAAGACGATCACGCCATACTGATCTGGAGGCGATGGCCATGGAGATGCCAACGATGAATAGGGTTGTGCTCAGATTGGGAATAGTCGCAAAGAAAGATGGTGGTAGACTTCTACTCATGGAGGAGAGGACAGCGACGGTTGTCCAGGGTGATCGTAGCTGGCCGCGATGACCGCGATGGCCGCGATGGCTGCTGTGGCTGTCCGCGATGATGAGAGCGATGAGGAAGAGAAGGATTGGAAATGACTGGGGGATGGGGTCAGCGATAATCGAGCTCGGGGTGGAGATCGACAATCGCAAGCTGGCTCGGTGCTGGCAGCGGTGAAGAGGAGTGCTCGAGCAACAGTGGCGAAGAGGAGGTGTCGGTGAAGAGAGCATGCGATCGGGAGGGGAAGACTCGCAGCGGTGGCTTGAGCTCATGGGACGAATCAACGTCGATGGGGAAAAGAAAAGATCGAGGATAATTAAGAGAAGAAAAACCTAGGTTTAGGTATTTAAGCATAGAGTTAATTAAATTCATTTCCCTCAACTATAGATAATTTAAATAAGCTTTAATGAAACCTATTAAATCTGTACCCATATGTTCATGAAAATTTTATTTAAATCCAAATAAATTCCTAAAAATATCTGGAAAATTCTATAGGGTATTTTTCTAATTAATAAGCATTATTTTATTATTATTTTATTTTTTTGATATCTTACATGAACGGTCCAATTCGGTTGAGCTCCTCCTTGGACAAGCCGCATTGCAAAATTTGGGTCGCTTTTGCATTGGCTTCGATCTTCCTCTTGGTTGTGTTGGACCATTTGTCAAAGTCCAATGGCTCCCCTAGATCATTGGTGGGTAGAGCAAAGCCAGTTTGGATTATTATCTAAGTCTCGACTTGTGTTTTCAAGAAACACTCCATCCGACCCTTCGAATAACGGAAGTCACCTTCGTTAAAGAATGGAGGTCGGGTGGTGCTATACCCCTCAAGATGGGTCATTGACTAAAACCTTGCACAACAAAAAGGATGACAAAACACGAATTTCCAAGACTTCATCTTGGATTAGTGGTGCGGGAAAAATAATAAGGACAAGCTTAAATTAATTTTCGAATCGAAAATACAAAAAGAATTAGAAAGATGCTAGAATGGTGGTTGCACCGAATATGAGCGCCCCCACTCTGATACCAATTGTTGGATCGAAAGAATCACTAGAGAGGGGGGTGAATAGCGATCGTAATGCTTTCTTTTTTATTTGATAAAATCAATGTAATGAATGCAGCGGAAATGAAATTAAAGTAAAAAGTAAAGAGGCACTTTCTTTTTACTTGGTTCACAATCGAAAGGTTGCTACTCCAAGGCCCGTGATCCTAGACCGTGTACGAAGGGGCAATCCACTAATAATCTCCTCCTCATTGGAGGTAGGAGACAACAGTTACAAAAAGACACAAAATAGAGGAAGAGGCAACAAGCCTACCTCTCCTCTTTGTAATTGAAAGCTCAAAATACACGAAAGTAAGAAAACTTAATAAGGACTACTGACTTAGAAGATTGAAGCTTGGCGTGTCAGCGTCCTAGCGTTGTCGTCGAAGCGTAGCATCGTTGGAGCACTTTGGGAGCAATGAATGATTTTTCCAAAGAGGTGAAATGACTCTTCTTTTATAGCCCTCCAAACCCTAGTTCGTTGGGAACTGAATCTGGGTCAAAGAGCCTCATCTCCCCAAGATAAGTGGAGCTTATCTTGACTTTCACCGAGCTGGCCAGTTTGAATAGTAGTCGACTGATTACCCTCAGCAATTGACTAATGCTAGTAGTAGTCGACTGACAATAGCTGTCAGTCGACTGTTAGACTGGTCACTCTCCTACAGCAAAGAGTTAGCACAGAACTAACAAGTAATGGATAATACGACGACTACTTACCATCTGATCTCGACCTAGACCTTCCACTGAAAGTCTTAGTCGGATCGCCACCTAAGTTCGTCCCCGTATAGAGGACATGACCTCACCATTACTCTTCACTCATTACTTACCTCTGGTCCTCCTTTTGACTTATCTCTTAGCTTCCAGTCTCCACCGAGGTTCCTCTACTCACGAGGTTCTCCTAGTGTCGCCCGACCACCACGATTTCTTGACTCAAGATTCTCCCGGTGTCGCTTGACCTTGGGCTTAGCTTAAACACTTCCTGCACACTTAACACAACTCATGAGATAACAATAACAACTTAACTTAGAACCTTTGCTATAATCAAAACCTAGGTTCGATTATCTGGTGCCCCTGCACCAATATTTTTGTCTTTCATTATTAGCTTTCGATTTGTATTTTGCTTCCGCTAATTATTCGTGTAGAAATTGAAAGAGACTATTCACCCTCTAGCCATCCTAAGGATCACTAACAGATAGGTGGTTGTAAGGGCGTAAGAGATTTATGGAACAACTTAGTCAAGTTTTGTGAAGAACCCTTACTGGCCCAAAAAGTAGAGGAGGAGTCTAAGGAGGAATGCTCATACTCTCAAGCTCATGAAGATTCAGAAGTTGATAGGTGTTTGTAGGATCGAGATTTCCGAGAGAGGGGGTTGAATCTCGTAGTTATAAAATTTTCTTTTTTAACTTTTTAAAACTTATCTTTTTTTTTTGAAATACAGGAGTATTTACAGAGGAATAAAATAAAGTAAATGAAGGCAATTATTTTTATTTAGTTCACAACCCGAGCTGGGTTACTACTCCAAGGGTCGTAGCTCTTCGACAACTACGTTGATAGGCAATCTACTAAAAAGCCCTTTGATTCAAAACTCTCGAACTCGGAGGGTATTCACTTTTTACAAATGCTAAGGGTAAGATAACAAGCTACCTTCCCTTTAGAAATATAAACACACAAGAGAAATTGAAATTACAATAATTTAAAGCTTATACCAACACTTGAAATGTTGCTCGAAGAAGCTCGAAGAGTAGTGTCGGCGTGTTGATACTTGTTGCAGAAGACGAATGAAGGAGACAACAATTGAACGTATTAGCCTTGTTCTCCTCGGAGATGTATCTTAATATCTTATATAGACACTTTTCAGTCGATTGGAACACCCTCCAGTCGGCTCCAAATTTGCCCGTCGATTTGGTACTTCTGCCTTCCCAATCGACTGGACCTAGTCCAATCAACTCTAGGTCACTTGGCTCCGCTTCAAAAAAATTTCATATCCCAATTGATTGGACCTCCCTAGTCGACCAGAGTTCTTGCCATCTCGGTAAGCCGATCTGCAGTCGATCACTAGCTCAAACTGCCAACTAGGTGTTTCAGTCGACTGGAATCCTTTCAGTCGATTGGAGCTCTACAAAACAAGATTAGCAACATACACAATATGAAATGTAATGACAGTAGTAATACTATCCAATCTCGACTTCTTAGTCCCACGCAGACTATCCGTCGGATCAATGCCTACCTTATCCCCCTACAGAGGACTCGACCTCACCTCTTCACTCGAGGCTTATCTGTCGATTGCCCAGCCGGACTTACCATGCTTGACATTTGATCTGACCCACCAAGACTTCACACCAGCTATCCAGTCTCTCTGACCCAGCTGAACTTCATGTTGGTTATCTGATCTCCTGACCCAACCAGTTTTCATGCTAGATGTCTGGTCTTTTGATCCATCTGGACTTCTTGCCTGGTGTCCGGTCCTCCTGATCTATTAAGTCTTCTACCTAGTATACGATCAATACATCCCACTAGGACTTTTCTGTTAAGCTTGTACACTTAACATGCATATTAAAACACACACTAATCCTAACTTTAACTATGGTTCAACATCAAAACTAAGGAGTGGTTCTCTCTACACCAACAATCTCCCCCATTTTGATGTATGACAACACATCAATTAAAGTTTGGAGAATTTAAGTTCACCACATATTCATATATTCACATGCAATGCATTAAGTTCAAGTATAAAGTTTAAGTTTATATGCAATGAATGAAACCATGAAATGCATTCTTAATACCAAGTAAGTGTATTAACTTTAAATTTTACTTCTCTCTTTTTGATACTAACTTAAAACCTCTCTTTACAAACTTTAAACTTTAAACCTCTCTCTCTCCCTTTGGCATAAATTAAAAATACCATTGTATTTTAAATGCCAAAATTCAAAAATCAAACCACTTAGTAAGATCAAGTATTTAGCTTTCAAAATAGGTAATATTGGTTAAAAGCTAAGTTCATCAAATTACTTAAGTATGTTACTTTTGACAAAGTATATTAGCTTTACATAAGCATTTCAAAGTACTTAAGCTTTTCATACTTAAACATTTCAAATTAGATAAGAATTTCAAAGTACTAGAGATTTTCAAAGTAAATGTGCATTTCAATGTACTTAAGCTTTTTCAAATGTTTTTTTTTAAATTACTAGTTTTTCAAGCTAAGCTTTTGAAAATGTGCTTATCAAAGTATATAAGTATTTTAAAATATAAGACATTGTCTAAGGTTTCGAAAAGAATTTCTCCTCCTTAATTAAAGATTTTAATTTTGAAATTGTTTTCTCCCCCTTTAATTCAAACCATGCAATTAAGAAGTTTTGAAAAAAATTTCTCTCCCCCTCAATAAAAGCTAAAACATTTAAAGCTCCCCCTCAAACATGACATTGTCTAACTCTTGGAAAACTCAAATGATATAAAATTATCATTAAGTCTTGGGAAAGAATTAGTCACCGAGGTGATCATTTTTCTTTAAACCCCTTTTAGTTCATGTTGATGCATTGAGTCTACATCTAGAACTAGGGGTGCAATTCTAGCATCTCACGCCCATCTTCATGTCTCAACACACAAATAGGTAATCCTTGGTGTTTGTTAGATGAGAAGGCTTACCTAGATATATAGGATCATGAAGTCTAACTCCATCCTAGGCTAGCTCAATTTTTAATTTTACTTTAAGAAAAATAAAGTTACTTAGTAAAAATAGGTTTGAACTGATAAAGAAATCTATTCTACCAAGCATAACTTCAATTAATTATTAATCCAACAATCAAGACTTAAAATAAATATTTGAAATCTTAATTACATATGTCCATAGTAAGTCAACTATAAAATCCTAATTTATGGAAGAGGAAGGTGGATGAGGATGGCTCATGCCCCATGATCGAATCTATCATCTCTCTATGCTCGCCCCTCTACTGCTGGAGCATCTGCATCATCTCTAGATGCTGCTGCTCCTGACGCTGCATCACATCCTCCAGTCTGGATGATCTCTCGGCTACTGTGGGAGGAGCAGGAAGTCCAAGAAAGGGAGATAAGCCATGAATCTCATAACCTAGTGGCTCCTCACTTCTATCTGGCCGATGCTCTGGGTAAAGCTCAGGCTCAGGCTGTAGGGAGTCGCTTCGGAGGCTCATTGGCTCCCATGTCCCCGGATTAAAATTTTCACTAATGAAAGAATTAATCCGGATGGGACGAGCTTCCTTAGCACAACCATTTCATCGTCGTACTAACAACTTGAGTGGTCGCTTGAACAAACTAGTTGTTCAAGCAACACAACTCTTCTAGTTGGTTAGCCGCGGAAGAGACGACGGACGGATCGCCCGTTTTTGTGTTTGTCTTTGGGGTCCATGATTATACAATATATATTCATACGCATACATGTATAATCAAAACATAAAAGAACATGTTCAGATCTGTAAATGAAGTTAAAAAACTTTATACCTTACGATCTTCTACAGTATGTCCTATCCTTCTCGTGGACGACGTGTGGACGAAGATCCTCCATGAGTAGAAGCCTTCTAGATCACGTTCTTCCCTTCCTTGTCCGCTACGAAGAAAGAGAAGAACCAACAAATACCTATCCTTTCTAGAACCGGCCACCAAATTAGGGAATTTGGTGCAACCACCGGCCAAGGAGCAAGTGGATGAAGCGCTGGCCAACTTGAAGAGGGGTTGCCGCCGGCCACCAAGGAGAAAGGGAGAAGGAAGAGCACCGACCACCAATGGAAGGAGAACCGCCGGCCAAGGAATAAGAGAGAGGCCTTGAGAATGGGCGCCGGCCAAGTCTAGATGGAGGAAGATGGGCGCCAGCAACAAGGAGAAGGAAGATGGTTGCCGCCCAAGCCTTTGCTCCAAACCCTAGCCGCCCACTTTGAGAAGAGCCAAACCCTAACTCCCTATTCTATTGATTCTTGCCGCCCAACCCTAAGCTTTCCTTTTATAGAGTTAGGCTTAAGCTTCCTGTAATCTCCACCGTCAGATCTAGGGATTTAATCTCCACCGTCGGATCTAGGGTTTTATCCCAACCGTCGGATCTAGGGTTTCATCCCAACCGTCGGATCTAGGGATTTAATCACCACCGTCGGATCTAGGGTTTCATCCCAACCGTCGGATCTAGGGTTTCATCCCAACCGTCGGATCTAGGATTTCATCCTAACCGTCGGATCTAGGGTTTCATCCCAACCGTCGGATCAAGGGATTTAATCCCAACCATCGATTCTAGGGATTCATCCTAACCATCGAATCTAGGGATTTAATCCCAACCATTGGTTCTAGGGTTTCATCCTAACCATCGGATCTAGGGATTTAATCCCAACCGTTGGTTCTAGGTTTTGTTTTACATTCTTGGATCTAGACTTCACAAGGATTATATTAGGCTACGATAGGGACCATAAGGAGGAGTTGGATCTTGGCCACCCGATGGATCGGAACCACACAAACTTGATCCATCAATGATGTTCCATTCCACTAGAGGATCATCATTGAACTACCTCACCAACCCCCATAAATTAATATGGGCTCCATATATTATTTGTACATTCATCTCCCCGTGTTTAAGATATCGAATGTCCGTCAATTAATTGATTTACTGACCATCAATTAATTAACATCTAATTCCTCGAGTAGTACCACTCAACCTTATCATCATGTTGACTAAGTCAGCCAAGTTTAGTTTACATGATGAACCTTATGAGCTCCTCAAGGGGACATCATCAACCTAATATATAGGACACGGTTTCCTCCTATAATCAACGGCACACCATGTAAATAATATTATTTCCCAACTTACCAGGCAAGTTGGGAAATAATATTATTTACATGGTGTGCCATTGATTATAGGAGGAAACCATGTCCTATATATTAGGTTGATGATGTCCCCTTGAGGAGCTCATAAGGTTCATCATGTAAACTCACCGGGTGACTTAGTCAACATGATGATAAGGTTGAGTGGTACTACTCGAGGAATTAGATGTTAATTAATTGATGGTCAGTAAATCAATTAATTGACGGACATTCGATATCTTAAACACGGGGAGATGAATGTACAAATAATATATGGAGCCCATATTAATTTATGGGGGTTGGTGAGGTAGTTCAATGATGATCCTCTAGTGGAATGGAACATCATTGATGGATCAAGTTTGTGTGGTTCCGATCCATCGGGTGGCTAAGATCCAACTCCTTCTTATGGTCCCTATCGTAGCCTAATATAATCCTTGTGAAGTCTAGATCCAAGAATGTAAAACAAAACCTAGAACCAACGGTTGGGATTAAATCCCTAGATCCGATGGTTAGGATGAAACCCTAGAACCAACGGTTGGGATTAAATCCCTAGATCCGATGGTTAGGATGAATCCCTAGAATCGACGGTTGGGATTAAATCCCTTGATCCGACGGTTGGGATGAAACCCTAGATTCGACGGTGGTGATTAAATCCCTAGATCCGACGGTTGGGATGAAACCCTAGATCCGACGGTTGGGATAAAACCCTAGATCCGACGGTGGAGATTAAAGGAGGCTTAAGCCTAACTCTATAAAAGGAAAGCTTAGGGTTGGGCGGCAAGAATCAATAGAATAGGGAGTTAGGGTTTGGCTCTTCTCAAAGTGGGTGTCTAGGGTTTGGAGCAAAGGCTTGGGTGGCAACCATCTTCCTTCTCCTTGTTGCCGGCGCCCATCTTCCTCCATCTAGACTTGGTCGGCGCCCATTCTCAAGGCCTCTCTCTTATTCCTTGGCTGGCGGTTCTCCTTCCATTGGTGGCCGGTGCTCTTCCTCCTCCCTTTCTCCTTTGTGGCCGGCGGCAACCCCTCTTCAAGTTGGCTGGCGCTTCATCCACTTGCTCCTTGGCCGGCGATTGCACCAAATTCCCTAATTTGGTGGCCGGTTCTAGAAAGGATAGGTATTTGTTGGTTCTTCTCTTTGTTCGTAGTGGACAAGGAAGGGAAGAACGCGATCTAGAAGGCTTCTACTCGTGGAGGATCTTCGTCCATACGTCGTCCACGAGAAGGATAGGACATACGGTAGAAGATCGTAAGGTATAAAGTTTTTTAACTTCATTTACAGATCTGAGCATGTTCTTTTATGTTTTGATTATACATGTATGCGTATGAATATATATTGTATAATCATGGACCCCGAAGACAAACACAAAAACCGGCGATCCGTCCGTCGTCTCTTCCGCGGCTAACCAACTAGAAGAGTTGTGTTGCTTGAACAACTAGTTTGTTCAAGCGACCACTCAAGTTGTTAGCACGACGACGAAATGGTTGTGCTAAGGAAGCTTGTCCCATCCGGATTAATTCTTTCATTAGTAAAAATTTTAATCCGGGGACATGGGAGCCAATGAGCCTCCGAAGTGACTCCCTACAATTGGTATCAGAGCCACGGTTTCCGGTTTTGTGTGTTTTGGATTCGGTTAATTTTTATGCACTTTTTCATATATTATATGTGTCGGATAATAGTAGGATATGCGTAGTTTAACTCTTTGGTTGCAGGCATAAGATCCGACTATTATGGCCATGTGTGTGTATGTGAATGGATGTGTGTAAATATTTATTATTTGAATCCTTGGGGTTGACGAGGCTAGATTAGTATTTAATTTTTGTAATTAAATACGGCATTGTTTAGCCACTCATTTTAGTTTACTTTCGATCTAGATTATTTGTACACTTCTTCGTGGAGTATAGGATCGATGGATGTAAATAAAATGATTTATCTCGGCTCGGATATCTTTGGTGACTTGCGCACGGGAAAAGGTGGAGCGAACGAGGTGGCGACACGACGGGATGTATATTGGAGGACAATGCCATAATAGTTGGAAAAATTCTATTTTTTTCCATATTTATTTCTTATTTTTTCTATATGCATGTTGTGTATGTTTTAAAATTCCTCATTTTCAATTTACTAAGTGGGAGAGGGATATTTTAATTAATTCCCGTGGCCTCCATTACAATTTGACGTATGATGCAACAAACTTGTGTGTCGACTCTGAGTGTCTTCCTCCCTGCGGACGGGTTTGTTTGCGGATCACTAGGTCAAATAATGGTTATAGGAAATTATCCAGGAGCATGTGTACTTCCACAGCGGTAAGGCACATAATCCGAAATAATTCCCTTAGTATCGTGTAATGGTGCACACTTAGATGCAAATAAAAGTATCCTCCCCATCGGAGTCACTTCTTTTATTTGTAGGGCCAAAGAGGAACCAATTATTATTTTTATTTGTCAAAAAGTAAGGTTGACAAGATAATAAAATTAATGGGTAAAACCTCCTCTTACAAATGTAGAATTAGTATACGTCCACACAGCGTGGCATGCGATATTCTCGGTGATTTGAGGTGTTGGTTGATTTCGGGATTTTATTATTTTTGAGGAATCAATAATATTTGAAATCTAATATTTTGATCATTGTGATTTTTAGGATTTTCAAATGGTTTTCAACCCACTTGCTGTGATTTTAAAAGAAAATAAGCTTACTGGACCAAACTACATTGATTGGAAAAGAAATCTGGATATTGTCTTAACTGCGGAGGAGTACAAATTTGTACTCTTCAAGGTCTGTCCTCCTAAGCCCTCCGATGACTCTGATGAAAAGGAGAAAGAACGTTATAAGAAATGGGTCAAGGCAGATGAGATGGCGCGGTGTTACATTTTGGCATCTATGTCAAATGTCTTTTAACATCTCGATGTCGAGCCATAGCCACGACATGACATGATGTTCAATCTCAAGGAACTTTTCGGACATCAGAGTAGGGCGGCTAGACAGGAGGCAATGAGAAACTTGATGACGACCACCATGATCGAGGGAACACCCATTAGGGATCATGTTCTCAAGATGATGGCTCATCTTAATGAGATGGAAGTCCTCGGAGCTGAGATCGATGGGGAAACCCAGGTCGATATCATTTTTCAGTCTCTGCCTAGGAGTTTTGAGCAGTTCCACCTCAATTACAACATGAACAAAAGGTTGTATTCGTTGGCGGAGCTTCTGACAGAACTCCAGGCGGCAGAGGGGCTTTTTCGTCAAAGTGCTCAAGCCATGGTCGCTCAGAAGGTTTCTTCCTCTAAACCGAAAGGTAAGAAGAAGAAGAAGCAAGGTGGGGCAAAGAAGGTGGCAGTGGGACCTCAGGCAGGAGTGAAGAAGCCGAAAGGCAAGTGCTTCACTTGCAAGCAGACTGGACATTGGAAGGCGGACTATCCTCGTCGAAAGAACAAAGGTATATCTTCTTGTTTAGTTGTTGAAACATGTTTAGTGGTGTTATCTACCAGTGCATGGTGTGTAGATACAGGAGCCACTGATCATGTCTGCAATACTTTGCAGGGGTTCCAGGAAACCCGACGACTAGCTGAGGGAGAGATCACCGTCTTCATGGGCATTGCTTCAAAGGTGGCGGCTATTGCAGTGGGAGACGTTTATTTATCTTTTGATAGGAATAAAGTTTTAGTTTTGAGAAATTGTCTTTATGTACCTTCTTTTAGAAAGAATTTAATTTCAGTTTCTAAATTGTTTATGGATGGATATTCTGTTTCTTTTAATGACAAAGTGGTTATAAAAAGGAATAGGGAGATTATCTGTTCTGGTACATTGGTTGGCAATTTATATACTCTTGAACCAAAAACTCCCACGATGCATATAGAGATCAATAACTCATCTTCTAAGTCTAATAAGAGAAAAGAACCTTCGCAAATGAACCAAACATATCTTTGGCATCTAAGGCTTGGTCATATTAACCTAAGAAGAATTCAAAGGTTGATAGCTGATGGACCTTTAGGTTCATTAGTGGTGGAGGATATCCCAACCTGCGAATCTTGCTTGGAAGGTAAAATGACCAAGAGGCCTTTCAAGGCCAAGGGGTATAAAGCCAAAGATGTGTTAGAATTGGTTCATTCTGATTTGTGCGGTCCTATGTCTATCCAGGCAAGAGGTGGTTTTGAATATTTTGTCTCTTTTATAGATGATTATTCAAGATATGGATACATTTACTTGATGCGCCGCAAGTCTGAATGCTTTGACAGGTTCAAAGAATTCAAGGCTGATGTGGAGAACCGTCAAGGTAAAAGTATCAAGATATTACGATCTGATCGTGGTGGCGAGTACCTCTTGGGAGAGTTTAGGAATTACTTATCAGAGGCTGGGATTCAATCCCAATTGTCTGCACCTGGCACACCCCAGCAGAATGGTGTAGCGGAGCGAAGGAATAGGACTCTTATGGAGATGGTCGGATCGATGATGAGTTATTCGAGTTACTGTTTCGTTGCGGGGGTATGCCGATCTCAATGTATACTCTGAACTTGGTTCTATCCAAATCAGTACCTTCTACCCCTGTAGAATTGTGGACTGGGCGAAAGCCTATTCTAAGACATATTCGGATATGGGGGAGTCCAGCACATGTGCTGAAGGCTGATGCTGGTAAGTTGGAACCTCGTACAGAAGTATGCATGTTTGTTGGCTACCCTAAGGGAACGAAAGGTGGTTTGTTTTATAATCCTAGAGATCAGAGGGTGATCGTTAGCACGAACGGCAGATTTATAGAGGAGGATTATGTAATGAACCACAAGCCTAAGAGTAGGATTGTTCTTGAGGAGTTGGCAGGGGAAGTCCCGACTTCAGTACCACCGGTACAAGAGAAGACACCACAAGTCACTGCACCGCGTGTCATAGAGCATACACAGCAGGCACCTCGTCGTAGTGGGAGGGTTGTTAGACAACCCGAGAGATTCATGTTTTTGGGAGAGTCTTCGGACTTAGTCCCTGGTGAACATGAATCGGATCCCTGGACATATGATGAGGCACTCCAAGATCGAGATGCGGTATCTTGGCAAAGTGCGATGAATTCAGAGATAGAATCTATGGATTCTAATCAGGTCTGGGAGCTAGTAGAGCCACCCGATGGTGTAAAAACCATTGGATGCAAGTGGATCTACAAGAGAAAGAGAGGAGTAGATGGGAAGGTTGAGACCTTCAAAGCTAGGCTTGTTGCGAAAGGGTATACTCAGAAAGAGGGTATCGATTATGAGGAGACCTTTTTGCCGGTAGCTATGCTTAAGTCTATTAGGATTCTCTTATCTATAGCTGCTCATATGGATTATGAGATTTGGCAGATGAATGTCAAGACAGCTTTCCTTAACGGAAGTCTTAAGGTGAACATCTATATGCGGCAACCAGAGGGATTCATTGCTAAAGGCAAAGAGCATCTTGTATGTAAGCTTAATCGGTCCATTTATGGATTGAAGCAAGCTTCTAGATATTGGAACATCCGCTTTGATGAGGTAATCCAGTCATATGGATTTATTCAAAGTCCGGATGAACCTTGTGTATACAAGAGATGTGACGAAAACGTAGTGGTGTTTCTTGTACTATACGTAGATGACATTTTGTTAGTTGGCAACAATATCAAAGTGTTATCAGACGTAAGGGTATGGTTGTCCAAACAGTTTGACATCAAGGACTTGGGAGAAGTGGGACACATCCTTGGGATCAAAGTTATAAGGGATCGCAAGAAAAGGATGTTGTGCTTATATAAAGCTTCATACATTGACACTATCCTTGCTCGTTTTAGCATGCAGAACTCCAAGAAAGGTTTTCTACCTTTTAGGCATGGAGCTCCTTTATCTAAAGAGATGTATCCCAAAACATCAAAGGAGATAGAGGACATGAAGGCGGTTCCTTATGCTTCGGCAGTAGGAAGCCTTATGTATGCTATGCTATGTACGAGATCGGATATCTGCTTTGTCGTGGGCATGGTTAGCAGATATCATAGTAATCCTGGACAGGGACATTGGACTGCAGTAAAGCATATATTGAAGTACCTGAGAAGGACTAGGGATTATATGCTGGTTTACCGGGCAGATCAATTGGTCCCTGTGGGTTACACGGATTCGGATTTCCAATCAGATAGGGACAAGAGTAAGTCTACCTCGGGGTTTGTGTTTACTTTTGAAGGTGGAGCCATAGTTTGGAGGAGTGTCAAGCAGAAATGCGTGGTGGACTCTACCATGGAAGCTGAGTATGTGGCAGCCTCTGAGGCAGCCAAGGAAGCTGTATGGCTCAGGAACTTCTTGATGGACTTGGATGTGATTCCTGGTTTGCCCAGAACTATCACAATTTATTGTGATAATGTGATTGCAAACTCGAAGGAACCACGAGCCCATAAGGCGAGTAAACACATAGAGCGCAAGTACCACCTTATACGAGAGATCGTAAAGCGAGGAGAAGTTGTTGTCGCCAAGATTGCATCAGAGGATAACCTGGCGGATCCATTCACTAAGGCCTTTCCAGCGAAAGCGTTTGATAGGCATGTGGAGGACATAGGAATCAGATGTATGGCAGTGTGATGACGGCATAGTCTTTTAGTATAAGTGGGAGATTGTTGGAATGTATATTGAAAGCCTAGCTCTTTTTGTATGAACATTTTATTTTAAAATAAGAATCATATGATCATTGTTTGCACTTTATATATTTATTATATGTGTGCATATTGTCTAATATTTTACATTGTAGATAACATGGTGCTTGGTGTGGCACAGAAGATCATGTTATCAGTCCCTTGTAAAAATATAAGTAGAGGCTCACAACCAAGATGGTTTTGGACAAACCATTGGCATGGTTGTAGTGTAGCTTGGTATTGTTTTATCTTGAACATAGAGTTACACTAGTACACTTAGGTGTATTGAGCAGGACCGACATAGAGGTGATTGATTTAAATGCGACTACATAATTGAATCGGACCTCGGATATTATGTTGTACATGCTCTTAATCCCGATATAATAGCATGGGCACATGTACTTAGTATTTATTTTTGATTTACGATGGGTGAGATTTAGATGGATTAAATCTCACCACCTGTCATCAAAAGAATAAATACTAAGTACATGTGCCCGATGATCTCGGGATTAAGCATGTATCAACATAATATCCATTCAATTATGTAATCGATACTAGAGTGAATCACATCTATATCGATCTGCTCAATACACTAAGTACTGAGTGTAACTCTATGTTCAGAACAAATAACTGCAGCTACACTACAACCGTACCAATGGTTTGTCCCAGCCATCTTGGTTGTGAAACCTCTACTTATATTTTACAAGGGCTGATAACATGATATTATTATTATAACACCATGTTATCTACAATGTAAAATATTAGACAATATGCACACATATAATAAATATATAAAGTGCAAACAATGATCATGTGACTCTTATTTCAAAATAAAATGTTCATACAAAAAGAGCTAGACTTTCAGTATACATTCCAACACAGGCTTAGGCTGAGGTTGTGGTCTATCCCTCCTCCAAGTTAGGACATTATTTTCATCTAGACCTATTTTAGCTAATGAAAATTGTCTAGAGCCTATCATGTCATACTCAATGAGTTGTTTGACGTTACCTGCGGTAACATCAAACCCTAATGTAGCTAGTAGAGATGTGATGACATGGCAGTCGGGCATATGTGCCCTACCACTAGTAACGACCCTAGAATGATAAATGATAGACTGAAACATCTATAAACTAATATCTATGTCTAATTTGTGACTAAGTGCATAGAGTAAAAATTGAATGATAGGGATGTATCATAGTGATGCCCGTGGCGGTGAGTGACAAAATACAGTTCACTATGACTCTGTACAGGGCATAGTCCTGTACTCTAAGTCTAGTAGAACTGAATATACTCACTGATGGAGTCCTCTCCTCACCAACGAAATACAGATGTATCATATCTAATGTGATATGAGAGTAGTGATCACGTAAGATAATTCCCTACAAGGAAAACACACAACTGGACACGATGAATGCATGAGACCTAGATGATCTCTCAATATGGAAGGGGTAAAGATAAAATATCTACCATGTACTCTAGTGGAGTATGCAAGATCATCAATCCTAATAAAGTTATTGTAGAACTTAGCATATAAGTCTATGTTTATTGAGGTATTGCAATAAACTATTTTATATAAACCATAATATTGTATGACCTCTACGCTTGGTATGCATGACCTACTCAGATGCCTAGTAGGTATAGGAGTATATGTAATTGTATTAAATCTAATCCTATGTCCCTCAGTGGGACATTTGTTGGTGCAATCGACCCAGGTCACGATTGACCAGACTCGAGAGGGACTTGAGTAGGGTTTTAATGTTCGACAATAGTTTACAATATGATTTGACCATATGACTAGTGGATGGTATGAGACATCCAAGGTTATATGAGGGAGACTATTGGAAGAATCCAAGTCGGTTAAGGTTGACCGGACACTTAGTGTTGGAAAGACCAACGAGGAGTTGGTGAGGAAAGTCCCGGCAGGTCTGGGAGACTGTGCTTGGCAATGAAGTCCCGGACAAGGAGGCTTAGCAGTGAAGTTTCGGAGGCGTGGCCTCTTGGCAGTGAAGTCCCAGACTAGAAGTCTTGGTAGTGAAGTCCCGGAGGTATGGCCTCTTGGCAGTGAAGTCTCGGACGAGAAGTCTTGGCAAGGGAAGTCCCGGAGGCGAGGCCTCTTGGCAGAGGTAGACCCGAGTGCATGACAATAGCCGATGGAAGCACTTGAAGGCTAGTGCAAGGATGAAGAGTCGCCGACTCGAGGGATCTGGGAGGTGTGAGGCTGATGAAAGTGGGTTGAAGGCTCAGGTCTAGGCTTAGGGTGAGTATCAAGTATGAAAAGATCATACTTGGGGTGTTAAACTTCAGTGTAGAGGTATAACAGTCGACTGCCAGCTCGGTTCAGTCAACTAGGCTTCGTTTGTAGGCAAACAGGAGCAAGGGTGTTGGTGCAATCGGTCCAGGTCACGATTGACCAGACTCAAGTTTGACTCGAGTAGTGTTTTGATGTTTGACATTGATGTCTGACATGTATTGGGGAGATTGCTGGTGCAATCGACCCATGTTAGTATTTGATGTTTGACGATGGTTTGACCATTGTCATGGGAGAAATCCAAGTCTTGTGTACTTGGCATAAAAAGTCCAAGCTTGAGTCTTAGCATGTAAAGTCCAAGTCTTGTGTACTTGGCATGTAAAGTCCAAGCATGGGTCTTGGCAAGGGAAAGTCCAACATGGGTTGGCAAAGGAAAGTCCAAGCATGGGTCTTGGCATGGAAAGTCCAACATGGGTTAGCAAGGGAAAGTCCAAGCTTGAGTCTTGGTATTTGGAAAGTCCAAGGGGAATATTGGCAGCGTAAAGTCCAAGCGGGAGTCTTGGCAGCATAAGTCCAATGGTTGGTGGCGTAAAGTTCAAGCGAGAGTCTTGGCAGCGTAAGTCTAATGTGCCTTGACGGTATAGAACAACTTAGCATGACATAACCAATGGAAGCACCTGAAGGCTAGCGCATGGATGAACAAGTCATGGATGACTTGGAGGGATCTGATAGGGCTGAGGCTGACGGAGGTGGCTAGAAGGTCTAGGATAAGGGTGGTCTAGCAAGTATGGGGGCACCATACTTGGGTTAAAACCTCATGTTTGAGGTGTATCAGTCGACTGGGACTATGGTCAATCGACTGATGGGAGTCAACTAGGGTTTGGCGGAAGTGCCTTAATGATCATTGCGAGTTAGGCGATCAACAGCATTGTTGGCGATCGGCGATCTAGTGATCAGTCGACTGATGGTCGGGATTTCAGGTACAGAAGGGTCGTTAGTCGAGTGATCGGCCCGGACACTCGACTGATTGAGCCATCAGTTGACTGATGGTGTATCCGTTGGATATATCCGACGTGGTTCATGCCATTGTGAGACAACAGCTACAGGGGCAGTCGACTGATGGTCCCGATCAGTCGACTGCTAGGCAAAATCTAGCCCAAGGAGCAGCTTTTAAGGGAGCTCATGGAGGAAGGATTTGGCACCGGTTCTTGGATGTGTTTAGGGCGATTTGTTGTTGCAAATCAGGGTCTCCAAGTGTAATTCAAGCAACCAAACAAGTAAGCATCCAAAAAATCGATTGTAAAGTTTTATTTTCATTTCTTTTGTTGTATTTCATTGTAATAGCTTGTATTCAATTTTTATTGTTGTAAGAATACTTGTACGAGGTTTCTCCGCCTCTGGATTGTTCCGAGAAGGAGTTATTTGTTATAGTGGTGTGTGGTTGCATCACTAGGGCTCTTACGAGCCCAATCCGTGGAGTAGGAATCATTCGGTTTCGAACCACGTTACATCGTCTTGTCGTGTGATTGTGTTTGTTCAATTTGTATTGTATTATTTCTATTTCCGCTACGTATAACACATTTTGTAGCAAGCACAATCGAGATCCATTGCAAATGACGAACGACGCTATTCACCCCCCCCTCTAGTGGTCACGAAGGTTCCTACAATTGGTATCAGAGCTAGGAGCTCTTCTATGGATTAACAACCGGGAGCAAAGACGCTAGAGGGTGAAGAGGAAGAAGATGGAGTTGGAAGAAAAATTAGGTTGGGACATCAACACCCCAATTCCATACACCTTCTATGGACAAGAAGGTTTTGAACAATGGAAGGCACGAATGGAGAACTTCTTCATGATGGACTTCGAAGATTGGATGATCCTAGTGAGGGGTTTTGAATTTCCAAGAGGTCCAAAAGGTGGATACCTCAAGAAGAAGAGATGGACCGAAGAGCAAGTCCAACCCTTCGAGAGAAATGATAAGGTAATGCAATTGATATTAAATTCATTACCTAACGATATTGTGTCTAGGTTAGGTGAATGTCTAGATGCCTAGGAGCTATGGGAAAAAGTAGCTAAGCTCCATTAAGATCCATCATCGGCTCAAGAAGAGGAGGAGCCCAAAGAAGAAGAAAGTTCTTCCTCACAAGCAAGTGAGGATTCGGAAATTGATAGAGAATCAACATCCGGATCCGGATTGGAAGAGGATGAAAAGGTGGAAGAAGCTTCCACCTCTAGGATTGAGGGGGAGGAGATTAGATCTCCGGGTCAAGGGCAAGAGCAAGAAGAGCCATCTACTTCGGGGAGAAGTGATGTACAAGCTCAAGAGAACCTCATCACTACCCTAGGTAACTCAAACACTTCAATTCAAAATAAAATCCATATTATGTGTTTTGAGTGTAGGGAGTATGAGAATTACAAGAGTAAATGCCCTAAGAAAGTTAAGAAGACCCCTCCGGCACCAAAAGTCAACGAGAAAGTTAAGGATGTCGGTGCCCCCGCCATTAAAAGCAAGGAGCACATCATTTGCTTCAAGTGCCATCAAAAGAGGCACTATAGGAGTTGTTGGTGCAGGGGCACTAGATAATCGAACTTGTGTTTTGATTATGGAAAAGACACAAAGTTAAGTTTACATCATTATCTCATGAGCTAAATCAAGTGTGCAGAAAAGTGCTAAAACTGGAGCTGAAGGCTAGCGACACCCGGAGGATGCCGCGGTGGTCGGGTGACACTCGAGTGACTTCGGAGGGAGCTGAAGGAATCGAGTGGAAGGCCGGAAGCGAGAGCTACTATCGAGGTAAGCTCGTGTGAGTGAGAGATTGTAAGGTCGTGTCCTCTTTACGGGGACGACCGTAGGCGGCGATCCGATTAAGACTTCCCGTGGAAGGTCTAGGTCGAGATCGGACGGTCAAAAACCGTCGCATTTATCATTTTCCGAGCTAACCTCTTACTGCAAGGAAGTGGCCAGGCTGGCAGTCGACTGCTGGACATCAAGCAGTCGACTGATGCTCATCAGTTGACTGATGGGAGGCATCAGTCGACTGATGGCGACGAATCAGCCTTTGCGCTAGGTCAAAACGGATAAGGTTTGACGCGGCCACTTCACAATCAAATTTGGACAACTTCGTGATCTGTTCCGAAAAAAGAGGAGACATATTCGGAGGACAAAATCTATAAAAGGAGGGGAGGATTCCAACTCCAAACATCATCAAGTTTATTCATCAAGTGCTCCTACAACGCCAACGCTCCAACGTCGTCATAACGCCGACGCGACGACAAGTTCAAATCTCCTTCGTCGGCAGCAGTAGCAAGTAATTATTTTTTATATTCTTTATTTTAATCGTAATGAGGTGAGGTAGGCTTGTTGCCTCATCCTCATACATTCGGTTTTTGTGATCGTTGTCTCCTACCTCCAACGAGGAGGAGATGTTATAGTGCTTTGCCCTCCATACGCGGTCTAGGACCGATAGGGCCTTGGAGTAGCAACCGCTGGGTTGTGAACCAAGTAAAAATAAACGTGTTCCTTTATTTTCCGCTGCTCTTACTCGTTTAATTGTCTACTCGAATGAAACGTCGAAAAGATTTACGATCGCTATTCACCCCCCCCCTCTAGCGACGCTTCTCGATCCAACAATTGGTATCAGAGCGGGGGTGCTAAGATTTGGTGAAACCACCAATCTAGCACGTTTTGGTTTTCTTTTCGTATTTTTCAATTCGTATCTTTCTTAGGTTTTTATTCCTTCCGCACTACTAATCCAAGACGAAGTCTTGGTACGTTTCTTTTGGTTGTGTGCTTGCGAGTATTCTCCCTTGGAGTAGCCGACGGTAAAACGGCCATAACTTTTCGCACAAGTGGACTCATGTAACGATCTACCTACCAAATCGAAGCCCTCTGAGAGATCTACATTTCTTATAGGGTTTACCCTCATAACAATCTGTTTCCAGCCCAAAAATCCAACGTTCAGTAGCCTTTCGGGGACACCGAAGGTCGTAAGTTTCTAGTTTTTGTTAGTTTCTTATTCTTCTTATTTATTTATGTTTATTTCCTATTATTTCCCGCACTACTAATCCAAGACCAAGTCTTGGAATTCTCTTTGGTTTTTATTCGTGTTTTTGCAAGAGACTTAATGGCTCACATTGAGGGGTATAGCACCACCCGACCTCCGTTCTTTAACGGAAATGATTTCCGTTATTGGAAAGGTCGGATGGAGTGTTTCTTGAAAACACAAGTCGAGACTTGGATAATAATCCAAACTGGCTTTGCTCTACCCACCAATGATCAAGGAGAGCCCTTGGATTTCAATAAGTGGACAAATACAACCAAGAGGCATATCGAAGCCGATGCAAGAGCAACTCAAATATTACAATGTGGCTTGTCCAAGGAGGAGCTCAACCGCATCGGTCCATTCATTAGCGCCAAAGACCTCTGGAACAAATTGATTGATCTACACGAAGGGACGCCCAATGCTAAGGTATGTAAAAGAGATTTACTTTTAAATAAATTGTACAATCTAAAGATGCAGGATCGCGAGACCGCCACCCAATTACATGCACGGATCCAAGACATCGTTAATGGTCTTCACTCGATCGGGCAAGCCGTAGAGAACCGGGACCTTATAAGGTATGCTTTAAATGCTTTCCCTAGGACTACCTTGTGGGGATCCATTGTCGATGTCTATAAGGTCTCTAAGGACCTTTCAAAGCTTAGGTTAGACGAATTATTTTCCGAGTTTGAACTTCACGAGCAAACTAACGTGGTCCGGGCCGAGAGAGGTATTGCTCTACTTGCAGGACAAAGAAGCAAGCCACCTACTAGGCAAGTAGATAAACTCGAACCCGAAGATGAATCAGAGTCCGAATCAGAAGAGGTGGAAGCAATAGTGAACGTTGTGCAGAGAATAGTTCGAAAAGAAAGAAGAAATAGAAGTACGAGAACCAAAAGAAAAAGGGAGCAAGGAAAGCCTTCCATGCAACTTGGGACAACAAAGAAGACATAGCTTACATGGCAAGACCGAAGGAGTCCGAGTCAGAATCCAAAGCCGAGTCCAACTATAACACCGACTCCGAACTCGAGGACTACTTCGAGAAGCAACTCAAAGCCGGACCAAAAGAGAAAATTAAGGTTAGTCGCTCACTAATTCATACGCTTTACAATACAATTAAAATCCTTAATAGGAAATTAACTAAGTCCGAGTCTAGGGTTGAGTCGTTACTTGAGGTTGAAACCCTCAAGCAAGAGGCTACTCTAACCTCTTCAACTAGTCAAGTTCAAGAGGGAAACACAACCCAAATTGAAAAACTTGAGGAGGAGAATTCTCTCTTGAAAGACCGAGTTCAAGAGGTTGAGGCTAGGTTGGAAAGGTTCACATTGGCATCTAAGAACCTTAATCGACTACTTGGAACCCAAAGAGCCATCTACAACAAAGCCAGACTCAGATTTAAGTCAAAGACTACGAATAGGTCTTATATGCCTATCGTAAATCGTAGTCATCAAAGAGTCCAAGCATGGGTCCCAAAGGTTTTATTGAACTCACATATAAGGACTAATAAGGTTTGGATTCCCCAGGATCAAGTTCATTATTTTAATAGACCATATTGGTTCAATGGTCCAGGGGGAGCTAACACTAAAATAGTATACCCGCTTACTTAGCAAAACCATTGCATATTTTACTTTAATTTTTAGAATGGCTAGATAGGGTAAATGGTTAGTCAACTCTTGACAACATAATATCAGGATGCGGCGAGATGATAGTACGTTAGGGAAACAAAGTCTCGTGTATTCGAGCTAGATAAGGCGTATCTAGCTTGGTGCACTTGACCGAGTGGAACTAGCTGAAGCTACCTCGCCGTATCCTAAACTAGTTAGACCAGGAAGTAACCCTAAGTGACTTAAGTGATATTTTCTTGAATTTGGCTTTGTCTAAGGAAGTGGTCGTTGTTCCGATCAAAGAAGGCCCCTGTGCCTTGCCACGACCTGGAAGCCAGTTTCTCGAAAAGTTACTTAACGATCTAAAGGTTAAATTCAAATCTAACCCAAGGTTGACTATCTTTAATCAATTTAAAATCATCTCACTAAACATATAAGGTGAACAAATTCTGAGACACATAGAATGGGTAAGATGTTAAGGATAATTGAAATATACTTAAAACAATCTCTTCAAAATACTACTTATTTTCTCAACTATTGTACTTAACAACTCTTAGGCCAAAGTTTAGCGCCCCCTACATCTATTATACTTCATATATTTGACTAAGGGGGAGAGCAAACTAACCCTAAGGGTTATATTATAAACCTTTAGATTATTGGTGCAGAGGGACACACCTCGAACCAATCTATCTAACTACTGCTAGACGCATGCTTGGACTCATATTTGATTTATCTAGATGCATGCATATACGATATTATTTTCAAAACCCTATTTTATACAAAAACCCCAAATTTTTTTTTGATTTATGGCAAAAGGGGGAGAAGAGCAAAAGTTAAGGGGAAGTAACATAAAATTTAATTTTGAAAATTCAAAACTCACCTAGGGTTAAGGGGGAGTTTTGGTTGAGGGGGAGTTTTTGGAAATGATATTCATCTTCACATTCATCTTCTACTATACATGTTTTATGCTTTAATTTTCCTTAACTTTGTATTGGTTTGCCATAGATCAAAAAGGGGGAGATTGTTGGTGTAGGGGCACTAGATAATCAAACCTGTGTTTTGATTATGGCAAAGACACAAAGTTAAGTTTACATCGTTATCTCATGAGCTAAATCAAGTGTGCAGAAAAGTGCTAAAGCTGGAGCTGAAGGCTAGCGACACCCGGAGGAAGCCGCGGTGGTCGGGCGACACTCGAGTGACTTCGGAGGGAGCCGAAGGAATCGAGTGGAAGGCCGGAAGCGAGATCTACTATCGAGGTAAGCTCGTGTGAGTGAGAGATTGTAAGGTCGTGTCCTCTTTACGGGGGCGACCGTAGGTGATGATCCGATTAAGACTTCCCGTGGAAGGTCTAGGTCGAGATCGGACGGTCAGAAACCGTCGCATTTATCATTTTCTGAGCTAACCTCTTACTGCAGGGAAGTGGCCAGGCTGGCAGTCGACTTTTGGACATCAAGCAGTCGACTGATGCTCATCAGTCGACTGATGGGAGGCATCAGTCGACTGATGGCGACAAATCAGCCTTTACGCTAGGTCAAAATGGATAAGGTTTGACGCGGCCACTTCGCGATAAAATTTTGACAACTTCGTGATCTGTTCTGAAAAAAGAGGAGACATATTCAGAGGCCAAAATCTATAAAAGGAGGGGAGGATTCCAACTCCAAACATCATCAAGTTTATTCATCAAGTGCTCCTACAATGCCAACGCTCCAACGCTGTCATAATGCCGATGCGACGACAAGTTCAAATCTCCTTCGTCGGCAGCAGTAGCAAGTAATTATTTTTTGTATTCTTTATTTTAATCGTAACAAGGTGAGGTAGGCTTGTTGCCTCATCCTCGTACATTCGGTTTTTGTGATCGTTGTCTCCTACCTCCAATGAGGAGGAGACGTTATAGTGCTTTGCCCTCCGTATGCGGTCTAGGACCGATAGGGCCTTGGAGTAGCAACCGCTGGGTTTTGAACCAAGTAAAAATAAATGTGTTCCTTTATTTTCCACTTCTCTTACTCGTTTAATTGTCTACTCGAACGAAACGTCAAAAAGATTTACGATCGCTATTCACCCCCCCCCCTCTAGTGACGCCTCTCGATCCAACAGGAGTCAATGCCCAAAGGGAGAGAAGAAGACTCAAAAGGGAGCTACACATGTAGGGGGAGCTAAGGCAAACCCTAAGGTAACTTCTAAATTTGCTCATTCCATAATTAATAGGCAAAAGCATGTTAGGAGTAATCTTGCTATTTATCATAAAGAGCATGCTAGAAATAGGTTTCATTGTTTAGGTGCTAAGAGTGTCAACCTTAGGAATAAGAAGAAATTTGGGACTAATGTTCCTAAAAATATTTTACCTAAGGCAAGTATTAGGAAAATTGAGGACCACCTAGGTTTTAACCCTAAATGGATTAGACACATGCCTAGGAAGTCTCATGTCCAAAGAATAGATGAAAAAACAAAAATTGGACAATTAGAGTTAGAAAATCAAGCCTTGAGGTCAAGGCTTGAAAAACTTGAAAAGACCCTTGCAAAGATGCAAAATTTAATTATAGGGTCAAGTGATAAAATATTTAGGTCTAAGAGTCAAAGTCAAAGGCCTAGGAAACAAGAACCATCAAAGGGCAAGTCTAAGCCCAAAAAGATCTACCATAGTGTTCCATTCGATTATGGAACACAACCTAGGTCTAGGAAAACCAAGGTCAATAGGGAAGTCATCCCTAAGGTTGACCAAGGTAGGTGCTTAATGGCTAGGGTTTCAAGGAAACCTAGGGAAGTCATTAAGAAGGTCAAAGGGGGAGTTACCTCTAGATTTGACCTAGGCAAAACCCAAATGACGAAGGCTTCAAAGCCTAGGAGGGTATCTAGGGAAGTTATCCCTAGTGAATACTTAGTTAACCCAAGGAGATCCAATAGGTATTGGGTTCCTAAGAGGGTGATCGATTCACGCTAGATGGGTTTAGGTGTGCCAACCTTGAATGAATGGGTAGTTAACCTAATCATAGTAAAGGTGGCACTTTAGGTCACTTTCAAGGTTATGGATACCTTGAAAATAGATTTGAATTATGATCCTAAAAGAGTTTAGGATGTGCCAATATATTTTTGGGATTATGAAAAATCAATTAAATTGGCACAATTTAGGTTTAGAGGTTGTTGTGTGTCATTTTGGATTTTTGGCACACTTGGGAGATAATTGAAAATGTGGCAAAATGGACTTAATAACAACAAATGACAATTAACTTTAAAAATTTAGGTATTATATACCTTTATATTTTATTTGACATGCTTTGTTTGCCTTGCCATGACATGACATCATATTTATTTTTATCATATAAAATATCATGATCATATTTAGGGTTATTTATATATGTCATGTATGCTTAGATTTCAATCACATGCCATGACATCATGATTTTGGCACATATTTTTATTCTTGTATCATTATGTCATAATCATCATTCATGCATAAATAAAATGGATTTAAGGACTAAGGCATGATTTGAAGTCCCATGCATAAGGGAATCAAATAATATTGCCTAGAAAAGTGCATGACACTAAATGAACAAAGCTAACATCTCACTACAACTTGACTTGTATGTGTTTCACACATTTAGATACAAGTGAGATGTTTAGGAAAATGGAATTAAAGGTTTTGAAATCCTTTTAAAATCATTTTATAAAACCTTGGTGAAGTCTATCTTTTGATAGCAATCACCATTGATGAAGTTGATACAAATTGAGCTAAAACATTGAAGTTTTTCTTCACTTTTGAACTTTGTGTCAATTTTGTTATTTTATGGGTAAAATATTTTTCAAACATTTTTCACCCATTGTATTGCTTATAAATAATATACGTATGAATTTTCAAGATTTTTCAAAATACGTAAAATTACTTTTGATTTTTCAAAATTGGCTTCTGATAATTGAAAATCAAAATTTTGATTATCGATCATTGCCATGGATGGCGATCATGATCTTCACAATGATCAATTGTCGGTGATTTCGGGTAAACAAAGTATGTTTAACTCAATTTTAGCTATGTTAGGGTTCCCTAATCACTCCTAACCCTAGGATATGCTTTGAGAAGCATTGGAAAGGGTGAAAATCCATTGGATATGAATTAGGAGAGTTGTTAGGGTGATGTATCAATTTTAAGGTATGGGAAAGTTCAATGTTGAACTTTGGACCTTAATTTTGATGGTTTAGACTTCCTATAGGCTTAGAGAATTCCCAATGACATTGTTGGTGCAATGGTCAAGGGGGAGCAAGCCTTTAGGGGGAGTTATCCATCTTAGGATGATGGATGTATATTCTTCCTTATAAAGGGAAGAATGGGAATTTGAGATACCCAATTTGGAAATTAGGAGAGTTAATAGGAGTGCCTCTCTTGAGTGATATGAGACTTATCACTAGGAAGATTGTAGGCATCCTAGGTATTTTTGGACCAAGGGGGAGATTGTAAGATCTCATTGGGATATGAGACAATGACCTCCTTGGGGAGAATTTTTTTGTTGTATGTCAAAAAGGGGGAGAAAATAAAATTACCAATTTGGGAAAATTGGTAAGAAAATTTGAGTTAGGGACCTAACTCAAGGGTGTTTTTGTCAAACATCAAAAAGGGAGAGATTGTTGGTGCAATCGACCCAGGTCACGATTGACCAGATTAGAGTATGACTCGAGTAATGTTTTGATGTTTGACATTGATGTCTGACATGTATTGGAGAGATTGCTGGTGTAATCGACATAGGTTAGTATTTAATGTTTGACGATGGTTTGACCATTGTCATGGGAGAAATCCAAGTCTTGTGTACTTGGCATGAAAAGTCCAAGCTTGAGTCTTGGCATGTAAAGTCCAAGTCTTGAGTACTTGGCATGTAAAGTCCAAGCATGGGTCTTGGCAAGGGAAAGTCCAACATGGGTTGGCAAAGGAAAGTCCAAGCATGGGTCTTGGCATGGAAAGTCCAACATGGGTTAGCAAGGGAAAGTCCAAGATTGAGTCTTGGCATTTGGAAAGTCCAAGGGGAATATTGTAGGTGTAAAGTCCAAGAGGGAGTCTTGGCAGCATAAGTCCAATGGTTGGCGGCGTAAAGTCCAAGCGGGAGTCTTGGCAGCGTAAGTCCAATGTGCCTTGGCGGTATAGATTAACTTAGCATGATATAGCCAATGGAAGCACCTGAAGGCTAGCGTAAGGATGAATAAGTCATGGATGACTTGGAGGGATCTGATAGGCATGAGGCTGACGGAGGTGGATAGAAGGCTTAGGTCTAGGCTAAGGGTGGTCTAGCAAGTATGGGGGCACCATACTTGGGTTAAAACCTCATGTTTGAGGTGTATCAGTCAACTGAGACTATGGTTAGTCGACTGATGGGAGTCAACTAGGGTTTGACTACAGAAAGTGCAGCCGAGTTGCGCGATCGGGCCGAGCCGATCGATTGGTGATCCGATCGTGATGGTTAGGATTTTGAGCACAGAAGGGTCGTCAGTCGAGTGATCGTCCCAAACACACGACTGATTGAACCATCAATCGACTGATGAGTATAATCAGTCGACTGATGGTGTGTCCGTTGGACTTATCCGACGTGGTTCATGCCATTGTGAGACAACGACTACAGGGGCAGTCGACTGATTGTCCCGATCAGTCGACTGCTAGGCGAAATCCAGCCCAAGGAGCAACTTTAAAGGGAGCTCGTGGATAAAGGATTTGGCACCGGTTCTTGGACGTGTTTGGGGCAATTTGTTGCTTCAAATCAGGGTCTCCAAGTGCAATTCAAGCAACCAACAAGCAAGCATCCAAAAGATCGATTGTAAAGTTTTCTTTGCATTTATTTTATTGTATTTAATTATAATTTCTTGTATTCAATTCTTATTGTTGTAAGAATACTTGTACGAGATTTCTCCACCTCCGAATTATTCCGAGAAAGAGTTATTTGTTATAGTGGTGTGTGGTTGCATTGCTAGGGCTCTTACGAGCCCAATTCGTGGAGTAAGAACCATTCGATTCTGAACCATTTTACATCGTCTTGTCATGTGATTTTGTTTGTTCATTTTGTATTGTATTATTTCTATTTCCTCTGCGTATAACATATTTTATAGCAAGCACGATCGAGATTCATCGCAAACGATGAACGACCCTATTCACTCCCCTCTAGCGGTCACAAGGTTCCTACAAAGGGGACCTCGACCAGTGCATCGACTGGACTGTAGTCGAGGCGACGCATCGACTAGTAAAGAGTGTTTAAAGGTGAAACTTAGAGAGTCGAGTGAGTGCTATGGAAGCACTCGATTGGGGGCTCAACTTGGGGCTCGACTGTTGTATCAGTTGAGGCAGCACCTCGACTGGTTAGGCAGCTGAGTGTGAGAGGATTCACTCAGAAGCGAGGCAGGCTTTACCAGCACCTCGACTAGATGCTAGTCGAGGCGGTGCCTTGACTAGATCACTTGACTGGTGCCTCGACTAGTTGCAGCACAGGTATGAAGACAACTGCTCAGATACAAGGCGCCTCGACTGGAGAAGCAACCATTGCAGATCGGGAAGCTTCGATGGAGCTCTATAAGAGGAAGCTTGAGGAGGTCTTTGAGCTAGGTTTTGGATGGGCGATTTGAGGCGAGGTGTTGCTGCATTTCAGATCTTTCAAAGTCATCCCAAAGCAACCAACAAGAAAAGATTCAAAAGTCCTAATTTGTAAAGTGTGCTCACTTGTTCTTCCATTTGCTTTTGTTATTGTTGTAGTTGTTTGTTGTATCTCGTTCTTATTAAAATAAGAGACTTGTAAGAGGTTCCTCCACCTCCGGTGTGTCACTGAGAAGGAGAAGTTTGATAGTAGTGGTTTGCATCACTAGAGCTCGCTAGGGCTCTGTCGTGGAGTAGGAACTAGGGTTCCAAACCACGTTAAATTCATGTGTTGCTGTGTGTATTTTGTTTTGTGCTTGTATTTGTATTTCCACTTCATACTAATGATTGTAGACAAGCATGACGAATTCCATCATCGATCGACGTGGATTTCTATTCACCCCCCTCTAGTGACGCCAAGGGTCCTACAAGTGGTATCAGAGCACGGTCGACTCTAAGAAGAAGAAGACACTCCGATATCTACAAGTGTCTTCAATCGGACTAACCTCCGAGGGAGCTAAAGCTAGAGTTGATGGAATTTAAAGATGGATTTGGACGCGATGTTCAATTTCCACCACCCTATGGATTTGGAGGATTTGCTCAATGGAAGACGATGACAGAATTCTTCTTCCAAATGAACATAGAGGAGTGGTTCGCACTAATGGAAGGGTTCAATACTTCAACGGACAAGAAGGGGAGAACTCTAGATCGGAGTAAATGGACTGAGGGAGAAGTCCAAAGATTTGAAGCGAATGAAAAGGTAATGAACATTTTAGTTAATTTAATACTTAATAACATTTTGTGCAAATTAGGGAAGTTTGTGGATGCCAAAGAATTATGGAGAAAACTTGCTAAGCTCAATGGAGAAACTTCCATGATCCAAGAGGTGTTGGGTTTCCGGCACCGCGGCGTGTGTGTGTTCGATCATATTTCGTAAACATGAACACACCGGAAGCAATAAAATAATAAATACTCCTATTTATTACAACACACACAACACACGCATGCATATTACAACAAGTGTAGACATAACCGTAAATTTAAATTTGCAATAAAAGGAAATTTATCTACGTTATACCTTTCATATGACATGTAGCGGGAACGGCATCAACCGGAACGATTCTCGCTAGAATCGTCTCTATCCGTATCCACGCCGAGTTCCTCGGGACGACTTCGCTAAGCCACGATCTTCGTCTTCGTACGGGTTACTAGCCTCGTGTTGAAGACGACGTGATCGAGAGATGATCACGATCCGAATCCAAATTCGGATCCAAAACGAGTCCTCAAAACTCGCTTCTCCGGAGAGGTATTCGTCAACCGATTGACGAATCCTTCATCCTCCACCTCAGAGGATTACCGGAGATCGAATCCCCGGTAAGTTATCTGCTGTTGGAGCTCTAACCGTCGTCCAAACGACGCTCCAACGAGAGGAGAAGAAGCTGTCCAGAAAACTGGACAGCTTGGTGGAGGAGTAGGCGCCGGCCAAAACAAGGAAGCCAAGTGCTCACCTTTTCACCGAGGCCTAGGAAGATCACCGGAGGGTCGCCGGAGGGTTCACCGGCTGAAGCTTGGACGCCGGCAAAGAGATGGACGGCAGCACACAAGCTGGGCGGCGACAATGGAGTTGACGCCAACAAGAGGAAGGGGTTTGGGCGGCCAAGCTTGATTAGGGTTAGGGATTAGGGTTTAAGCCCTATTTTATAGAGAACTAATTCTCTTAATGGTTAATGGATCATATCCATAAATCCCGTTAACCCGCTCCATTAAGATAAGTTAAAATAAACCAAACCATGATGGTTTATTTTAAGTTAAAACGAACCGAACCAACTTTTGGTTCATTCGTTTAAAATAAACCAAACCCCTTTGGTTCATTCTCATCCATTGGATTAGAACCAAACCATTTTGGTTCATCCATTACGTCTTCATAAGACGCAGCCCATCCACGCTTCCATTGCGACTGAAACGATTTCATGCTCGCTTTATGTTTGGTCCAACCAAACCTAGTTTCTCTCCGTCTGAGAATCCCATTCTCAAGCTCGTTTTAAATCCTTTGGATTACGCTCGTTGTGCGTGTGACCAAATAGGTTCTCGGTTTATGTTGGCCGTCTATAATTAACCATTAATTATAGAACGATCATGAGTGGCACCTAGTAGTACATCATGATCCCCAATTAACCGAAAAGATCAGCGGTTGATCGAACTATTTACGAAACCCTTGATGGCTCGAATGATTCGTGCCCCATTCCCTTCACTCATCTTATACCCACTTGGTTGAGGACATGGTCTATTGTGTCCGATCCCACTAGGTTGACTCGTCACACCTAGCCCAAGTATTATTTCCTCGTCCTCACAGTTCTAGTTACTCCACATGTATCGAAAGTACTTTACTCTAAACATGTAATGCTTTGGCCAAAGACTTTAGTAACAATCCGACGAGAGGCCATGGGTATACATCTCCTCGCAAGGAGTGGTGAATCCTTTATAGGCTATTCAAACACCTTCGAACACTTCGACTTATACCCAATCATCCCGGGTCCACATCTCCTTAGAGATATTTGCTTAAGATGTCAAAGCATAATACTCCATGATCAAGATGACTTGAATACCGCAAGTCGAAGGAACATCGCACTTAAGCCACGCGATAAGAACTTTCATTGACATATCTATATATGAGAGAACCATATGAAGTCTTACGGTGGTCACTCCAATGAACTAGTTACCATAACTAGCATCCACGATTAACTCGGACATCATAATGTCTCGGCCCGGTGAGAATCAGCTGCTTGGATACACCAAGGAGTATACCTCGTGCTAGTCTCGACAGAATTGATGGTGTCCAAATCCATCAATTCATCGACTAGGGATAATTCCGATACATCACAATTAAACATGTAGAGATACTCACTAGTTGTGATCCAATCACAAATTCTCTCATGCTGTGAATCGTATCGTGGACATTCAGTAAATGAGTTTAAGATCCAATCAAATACATAAAACATGTATACTCAAATAGTGAATCTTCATTTATCATATAAATGGTTCATACATAAGGCGATTGCCTTAGGACATCTCTCATATATTACTAACAGACTCCCACTCGGCCTAATGCCAATCGCTACGGTATCCAATACCATAAGCTCTAACATGACCCTCAAACTTATTTTGAGGTAATGCCTTAGTCAAGGGATCCGCTAAGTTCCTTTCAGTGGGAATTTTCTCGATTTGTATTTCATTCCTCATGATCTCTCGATAAGATGATAGCGGCGAAGCACATGTTTGGATCATTGATGAGACCACATCAAGTTCATGAGATGAACTTCTTGATCCAAACCGCTTCCTTTTCTTGCTTCAAGCTTCAATGTACGCCTTAGTGGCAGAATCCGCTATAGTGTCAAGCTTGGAACCTTTCCAACTTATTTCACCTCCATTCCAGGTGAATACATACCCAGACTAAGACATGGAATCATCCTTGTCATGCATGATCACGGCATCCGTATACCCACGTATCACCATGTACCCTTCTCCATATATTAGGAACGCATCCTTAGTTCTTCTTAAGTACTTAAGGATTTTCTTAACAGTCACCCAATGATCCATTCCTGGATCAGACTGGTATCTGCTCGTGACACTCAGAGCATACGATACATCGGGCCTCGTACATAACATAGCATACATGATAGATCATATTGCGGATGCATAGGGAATCTTACTCATGCAAATCCTCTCGTCTTCTGTGCGCGGACACATAGACTTCGAAAGGTGTACCCCATGCCTGATGGGCAGGAAACCTTTCTTGGATTCCGACATGCTAAACCTCTTTAGCACTCGGTCTATATATGTAGACTGCGAAAGACCAAGCAACCGTTTTGATCTATCTCTATAGATCTTAATCCCGAGGATGTAGGTTGCTTCTCCCAGGTCTTTCATGGAGAATGTCTTGGATAACCAAACCTTCACTGACTGTAAGATTGAAACATCGTTTCCTATAAGTAGTATGTCATCGACATACAATACTAGGAATACGACTGCACTCCCACTAACCTTCTTGTACACACAAGGTTCGTCTAGATTTTGTGAGAAATCAAACTTTTTGATTGTCTCATCAAAACAGATATTCCAGCTCCTGGATGCTTGCTTCAATCCATAAATGGACCGTCGCAATTTGCATACCTTGGTTTTATCAACCGATGTGAAACCCTCAGGCTGTATCATATACACGTCCTCGAGCAGGTTTCCATTAAGGAAAGCTGTTTTCACATCCATCTGCCATATCTCATAATCATAATGAGCCGCTATGGCCAGGAGCATCCGAATGGATTTAAGCATAGCTACAGGCGAATAGGTTTCGTCATAATCAACACCTTGTTTTTGACGATATCCTTTCGCCACCAATCTAGTCGTATATGTAATCACATTACCATCCATGTCGGTTTTCTTCTTGAAAACCCACTTGCACCCTATAGGCTTTATCCCTTCAGGTGGGTCAACCAAGTTCCAAACTTGGTTTTCATACATGGAATCCATTTCCGACTTCATGGCACCAAGCCACTTATCCCTTTCTGAACTTGTCAGCACTTCTTCATAACTGGTAGGCTCCTCATCATCAATGAGTAACACATCGTTCGATTCGCTTACGAGAAATCCATATCTCTCAGGAATATTGCGTGTTCTACCAGATCTACGAAGATGTGGTGTTACAATAGGTCCAGTCGATTGCTCATCACTATGAGTTGTCTACTGTTGTGCTTCACCAGGTATCTCATTAATGTCTATTTGAGTCTCTCGAGCCTCCTCAAGCTCGACGACACTCCCACTGTTTTCTTGCAAGAGAAACTCTTTCTCTAGAAACACAGCATGCCTTGAAACAAACACCTTTTGTTCCACAGGATGATAGAATTGGTAACCCCTTGTTTCCTTAGGGTATCCAACAAATAGACATTTATCAGACTTAGCATCCAATTTGTCTGATATAGTCCGCTTCACATAAGTAGGACAACCCCATATCTTCAAGTAAGATACATGAGGTTTCTTATTATTCCATATCTCATATGGAGTAGTTGAGACTACCTTGGTAGGCATTCTGTTTAACAAGTAAACAGCTGTCTGAAGTGCATAGCCCCAAAAGGACTTGGGAAGAGTTGCATGATTCATCATTGACCTGACCATGTCCAACAAGGTCCGGTTACGCCTCTCAGATACACCATTATGCTGTGGTGTATATGGCGGAGTCCATTGAGACAATATACCATTATCTCTTAGATAATCAAGAAACTCTTGACTTAAGTATTCACCACCTCGATCCGATCGAAGTATTTTAATACTCTTGTCATGTTGTTTCTCTACTTCATTTCTGAATCCTTTGAACCTTTCAAAGGCTTCAGACTTGTGTTTCATCAAGAACACATACCAAAACCGTGAGTGATCATCGGTGAAGGTAATGAAGTAGCTATAGCCTCCTAATGCTTGAGTTGACATAGGTCCACATACATCAGTATGTATTAGACCTAGTAACTCTCCCACTCGTTCACCTTTTTCAATAAAAGGTAACTTAGTCATCTTGCCTTTTAAGCATGATTGCATGTATCGTATGAATCTAATTGAAGCGATTCGAATTCCACATCGTGTAATTCGGACATGCGTTTCTTGCTTATATGGCCAAAACGACAATGCCACATATAGGAGTCTATTTGATTATCCTTTCGAGCACGCAGCGTGTTGCTCGCCGATATTGAAAATGTCCTTTGGATCGTCCAGCGTATAAACACCATTGCTTAAAGTTCCATCCCATAAAGAACTCCATTCAAAGTTATGTAACAACAATTGTTACTAAAAGTCAAATGGTACCCATTTCTATTTAAACAAGAAATAGAAATGATGTTCTTTATCAACGAAGGAACATAAAAGCAATTGTCGTTCTAAGACAAGTCCTACAGGAGTTCCAACAAATACGTTCGATGGCGAGTCACGGCAACCTTTGCTCCATTCCCAACACGTAAATTTGACTCTCCCTTGACGAGTCTTCTTCTATTCCTTAGCCCATGTATGTCATTACATATATGTGAGCCACACCCAGTATCCAATACCCAAGTGTCTAAGGAAATAGAATGACAATCAATAAAGAAGATTTCTGAAGAAGATGGGGCATCCGATGCCTTATTCTTCTTCACGGACTCAAGATAAATCTTGCACTTTTCTTCGCAAATGGCTCTCCTTGCCATAATGATGGCAAGTTTCCTTTTGTGCTAGTTCTACCTTCTTAGCCCTTCTCTTCTTTCCCTTACATGTTCCTTTGACTTCCTCTTAGAACCTTTCTTGAGGAATCAACTAACAAAGACCGTCCCTGCTCATGCTTCTCGAGAAGACTCCACGGTCTTCAACATATTGGCGGTAGACCACAGATGAACCTCCTAGCATCTCAGAGGTGAAGAGGAGCTTTGAGACTTCGAACCTTTCGAATCTCACTTGCTCATCAACCAACTCACAAAGATGAAGGACTACGATATGAGCATCCATATGCTCATGCTGCTTTCGTAGCTTGGGTTCCATTGTGGCTAGCATGATGCAACTCATTTGTTCAGAATCACTCACATGTTTCTGATAGGCCAACAATTGGTCCAGAGTTGCATTGTCACTAGGATGGGCGGGAAGAGGCGCTTCGAGGACATACACAAGCTTTTCCACCTTGAGAACAATTCTCAAGTTTCTAAGCTAGTCCAAGAAGTTTGGCCCCGTCAATTTATTTGAATCTAAAATGGAATGCAAATTCAAACACATCATGATCAATATATTAACTTAGAAATACAAAATGAGCATATATGAGAAAGATGATTTTAAAATGCACCAATATACATTTATAAATCCCATTCATTTTTCGAATTTCAAAAAACCCCAAAATCACTTCGGGAGATCGTAGGTCCATCTCCGAATGGGCTGATATCCATCATAGTTATGAACAACCTTGGAGAGAGTCCAACAAGCCATTCATAACTACGACGGTAGGTATCTTCTATACCGATTGCATATCACGTATATGCAACTATCACAATGTGCTATCAACTAATTGAATGTTCACACATACATCGGGTTGTTAACACATTAATAAGTATGCATCATATGCATAGCACCCAACTTCACCTCCCTTTACATCGACCTTGGAGAGAGTCCAACAAGCCGATGCTCCAGGTTAAAGCCAACCCATTAATCGGGAAATAGTTTTAATATGGTTAGAGCGCATTCAACCAATTAGCCCAGCTTGGAGAGAGCCCAACAACCAAAGCTAACGATTGACCTCTGACTCTTACCATATTAGTATTAAACTATTCCATGGTTTGAACATATTCGGGTTCGAGCCGGGCTTGGAGAGAGTCCAACAACCCAAACAAGAAACGGAACTCTGGTTCTAACCATATTAATGGAAGGTGTAGGCTTTAATATTGTTTAAGGGTTTTTTATGTCTCATCCTCTTTGCATGCAAATAACTATTATCTACATGGCATGACATACATGATGTTAGTAATATATGAGAGATGTCCTAAGGCAATCGCCTTATGTATGAACCATTTATATGATAAATGAAGATTCACTATTTGAGTATACATGTTTTATGTATTTGATTGGATCTTAAACTCATTTACTGAATGTCCACGATACGATTCACAGCATGAGAGAATTTGTGATTGGATCACAACTAGTGAGTATCTCTACATGTGTAAATGTGATGTATCGGAATTATCCCTAGTCGATGAATTGATGGATTAGGACACCATCAATTCTGTCGAGACTAGCACGAGGTATACTCCTTGGTGTATCCAAGCAGCTGATTCTCACTGGCTGGAGACATAGTGATGTCCGGAGTTAATCGTGGATGCTAGTTATGGTAACTAGTTCATTGGAGTGACCAGCCGTAAGACTTCATATGGTTCTCTACATATATAGATATGTCAATGAAGTTCTTACTGTGGCTTAAGTGCGATGTTCCTTTGACTTGCGGTATTCAAGTCATCTTGATCATGGAGACTTATGCTTTGACATCTTAAGCAAACATCTCTAAGGAGATGTGGACCCAGGATGATTGGGTATAAGTCGAAGTGATCGAAGGTGTTTGAATAGCCTATAAAGGATTCACCACTCCTTGCGAGGAGATGTATACCCATGGCCTCTCGTCGGATTGTTACTAAAGTCTTTGGCCAAAGCATTACATGTTTAGAGTAAAGTACTCTTCGATACATGTGGAGTAACTAGAATCCGTAGGACGAGGAAATGATACTAGGGCTAGGTGTGACGTAGTCAGCCTAGTGGGGACTGACACAATAGACCATGTCCTGAACCAAGTGGGTATAAGATGAGTGAAGGGAATGGGGCACGAATCATTCGAGCTACTGAAGGGTTTCAGAAATAGTTCTGGATCAACCGTTGATCTTTTCGGTTAATTGGGGATCATGATGTACTACTAGGTGCCACTCATGATCGTTCTATAATTAATGGTTAATTATAGACGGCTAACATAAACCGAGAACCTATTTGGTCACACGCACAACGAGTGTAATCCAAAGGATTTAAAACGAGCTTGAGAATGAGATTCTCAGACCGAGAGAAACTATGTTTGGTTGGACCAAACGTAAAGCGAGCATGAAATTGTTTCAGTCGCAATGGAAGCGTGGATGGGCAGTGTCTTATGAAGACATAATGGATGGACCAAAATGGTTTGGTTCTAATCCAATGGATGAGAATAAACCAAATGGTTTGGTTTATATTAAACGAATGAACCAAAGGTTGGTTCGGTTCGTTTTAACTTAAAATAAACCATCATGGTTTGGTTTATTTTAACTTATCTTAATAGAGCGGGTTAACGGGCTTTATGGATATGATCCATTAACCATTAAGAGAATTAGTTCTCTATAAAATAGGGATTAAACCCTAACCCTAAACCTAATCTGTTTTGGCCGCCCAACATCAAGAGTTGCCGCCAACCTCCTTGGTGAAGTTGCCGCCCAGCTTGTGTTGCCGCCCAGCCCACAGCTCCTCCAACCGGCGTCCAGAAGGCGGCTTCCTTCCTCCTCGCCGGCGTCGAGCTGCTGCCGGAAGAGTTCCGGCGATCCTCCTTAGGTTAGGCATCAAGGTAAGCACTTGGCTTCCTTTTTTGGCCGGCGCCTATCTCCTCCACCAAGCTGTCCAGTTTTCTGGACAGCTTCTTCTCCTCTCGTCGGAGCGTCGTTTGGACGACGGTTAGTGCTCCGACAGCGGCTAACATACCGGGGATTTGATCTCCGGTAATCCTCTGAGGTGGAGGACGAAGGATTCGTCAAACGGTTGACGAATACCTCTCCGGAGAAGCGAGTTTTGAGAACTCGTTTTGGATCCGAATTTGGATTCTGATCGTGATCATCTCTCGATCACGTCGTCTTCAACACGAGGCTAGTAACCCGTACGAAGACGAAGCTCGTGACTTAGCGAAGTCATCCCGAGGAGCTCGGCGTGGATACGGATAGAGACGATTCGTACGAGGATCGTTCCGGTTGATGCCGTTCCCGCTACACGTCATACGGAAGGTATAACGTAGTTTAATTTCTTTTATTGCAATTTTAATTTACGGTTATGTCTACACTTGTTGTAATAGCATGCGTGTGTTGTGTGTGTTGTAATAAATATAGATTTATTATTTTTAATTGCTTCCATTTGTGCTCATGTTTCTGAAACATGATCGAACACACACCTTGTGATGCAGAAACCTTGATGTGGTATCAGAGCCCAGGTTGTGTTTCGACATAATCGTAAAATGGTTTGGCGATAGTCATAATGTATTTCTGGAAATTTTCTAAATTTTGGAAATTTAGAAGTATTTATGGAAATTTTTCAATTTTGGAAAGTCTAGAAGTATTTATGGAAATCTTCCACTTTTGGAAAGTTGGAAGTATTTATGGAAATTGATATTTTCCATAAATAAAATATTTGATTAGATTCTGGAAATTTGTTTCCTAATTTAATCATGATTTGATTTGAAATCAAATCTTAAAATATTTTATTTCCATAAGTAGTTTTAATGATTTAGAAATTGGTTTCCTAAATAGATTTTCCTTAATCAAATAATTCCATGAATAAAATATGTGATTAGATTTGGAAATTTGTTTCCTAATTTAATTATGATTTGATTTGGAGAATCAAATCTTAAACATATTTTATTTCCATAAATAGTTATGACATATAAGGAAATATATACATGACATAATTGTATGTCATGTAATTGCATTAGATGCATAACATTATGCCATGCGTGTCGTGACATGTAGATGTATGCCATGTATGCCATGCCATGTAGATAATAGTTATTTGCATGCAAAGAGGATGAGACATAAAAACCCTTAATCAATATTAAAGCCTACACCTTCCATTAATATGGTTAGAACCAGAGTTCTGTTTCTTGTTTGGGTTGTTGGACTCTCTCCAAGCCCGGCTCGAACCTGAATATGTTCAAACCATGGAATAGTTTAATACTAATATGGTAAGAGTCGAGGTCAATCGTTAGCTTTGGTTGTTGGACTCTCTCAAGCTGGGCTAATTGGTTGAATGCGCTCTAACCATATTAAAACTATATGTCGATTAATGGGTTGGCTTTAACTTGGCATCGGCTTGTTGGACTCTCTCCAGGGAGGTGAAGTTGGGTGCTATGCATATGATGCATACTTGTTAATGTGTTAACAACCCGATGTATGTGTGAACATTCAATTAGTTGATAGCACATTGTGATAGTTGCATATACGTGATATGCAATCGGTATAGTTGATACCTACCGTCGTAGTTATGAATGACTTGTTGGACTCTCTCCAAGGTTGTTCATAACTATGATGGATATCAGCCCATTCGGAGATGGACCTATGATCTCCTGAAGTGATTTTGGGGTTTTTTGAAATTCGAAAAATGAATGGGATTTATAAATGTATATTGGTGCATTTTAAAATCATCTTTCTCATATATGCTCGTTTTGTATTTCTAAGTTAATATATTGATCATGATGTGTTTGAATTTGCATTCCATTTTGGATTAAAATAAATTGACTGGGCTGAACTTCTTGGACTGGCTTAGAAACTTGAGAATTGTTCTCAAGGTTGAAAAGCTTGCAAATGTCCTCGAAGCGCCTCTTCCCGCCCGTCCTGGTGACGATGCAACTTTGGACCAATTGTTGGCCTATCAGAAACATGTGAGTGATTCTAAACAAATGAGTTGCATAATGCTAGCCGCGATGGAACCCAAGCTACGAAAGCAGCATGAGCATATGGATGCTTATATCGTAGTCCTTCATCTTTGTGAGTTGGTTGATGAGCAAGTGAGATTCGAAAGGTTCGAAGTCTCAAAGCTCCTCTTCACCTCTGAGATGCTAGAAGGTTAATCGTGTCTTGCTCAATATCTTTGAAGGCGTGGAGTCTTACGAGAAGCATGGCGAGGGGAGTCTTTGTTATTTGATTCCTCAATGAAAGTTTCTAAGAGGAAGTCAAAGGAACAGCAGAAGGGAAAGAAGAGAAGGGCTAAGAAGGTAGAACTAGCACAAAAGGAAACTTGCCATCATTATGGCAAGGAGAGCCATTTTCGAAGAAAGTGCAAGATTTATCTTGAGTCCGTGAAGAATAATAAGGCATCGGATGCCCAATCTTATTCAGAAATCTTCGTTAATGATTTACATTCTATTTCCTTAGACACTTGGGTATTGGATCTTGGGTGTGGCTCACATATATGTAATGACATACATGGGCTAAGGAATAGAAGACTGTCGAGGAGAGTCAAATTTACGTGTTGGGAATGGAGCAAAGGTTCTTTTCGCCATCGGAACGTATTTGTTGAAACTCCCTGCACGACTTGTCTTAGAACTGGACAATTGCTTTTATGTTCCTTCGTTGATAAAGAACATCATTTCTATTTCTTGTTTAAATAGAAATGGTTTCCATTTGACGTTTAGTAACAATTGTTGTTATATAACTTTGAATGGAGTTCTTTATGGAATGGAACTTTAGCAATGGTGTTTATCGTTGGGCGTATCGATGACATTTGCAATATCGAGCGAGCAACAAGAGTGCTCGAAAGGATAATCAAATAGACTCCTATATGTGGCATTGTCGTCTTGGCCATATAAGCAAGAAAAGCATGTCGAATTACACCGATGTGGAATGCGGAATCGTTGAATTGGATTCATACGATACATGCGAATCATGCTTAAAGGCAAGATGACTAAGTTACCTTTACTAGAAAAGGTGAACAGTGGGAGAGTTACTAGGTCTAGTACATACTGATGTATGTGGACCTATGTCAACTCAAGCTTTAGGAGGCTATAGCTACTTCATTACCTTCACCGATGATCACTCACGGTTTGGGTATGTGTTCTTGATGAAACACAAGTCTGAAGCCTTTGAAAGGTTCAAAGAATTCAGAAATGAAGTAGAGAAACAACATGACAAAAGTATTAAAATACTTCGATCGGATCGAGGTGGTGAATACTTAAGTCAAGAGTTTCTTGATTATCTAAGAGACAATGGCATATTGTCTCAATGGACTCCGCCCTATACACCAAAGCATAATGGTGTATCTAAGAGGCGTAACCGGACCTTGTTGGACATGGTCAGGTCAATGATGAATCATGCGACTCTTCCCAAGTCCTTTTGGGGTTATGCACTTCAGACAGCTGTTTACTTGTTAAACAGAATGCCTACCAAGGTAGTCTCAACTACTCCATATGAGATATGGAATGGTAAGAAACCTCATGTATCTTACTTGAAGATATGGGGTTGTCCTGCTTATGAAGCGGATCAGATTGCATAAATTGGATGCTAAGTCTGATAAATGTCTATTTATTGGATACCCTAAGGAAACAAGGGGTTACCAATTCTATCATCCTGTGGAACAAAAGGTGTTTGTTTCAAGGCATGCTGTGTTTCTAGAGAAAGAGTTTCTCTTGCAAGAAAACTGTGGGAGTGTCGTCGAGCTTGAGGAGGCTCGAGAGACTCAAATAGACATTGATGAGATACCTGGTGAAGCACAACAGCCGACAACTCATAGTGATGAGCAATCGACTGATTCCATTGTAACACCACATCTTCAGAGATCCGTAGAACACGCAATATTCCCGAGAGATATGGATTTCTCGTAAGTGAATCGAACGACGGTTACTCATTGATGATGAGGAGCCTACCGCTTATGAAGAAGCCGATAAGTTCGTAAAGGGATAAGTGGCTTGGTGCCATGAAGTCGAAATGGATTCCATGTACGAAAACCAAGTTTGGAACTTGGTTGACTCCACCAAGGCATAAAGCCTATAGGGGGCAAGTGGTTTTCAAGAAGAAAACCGACATGGATGGTAATGTGATTACCTATAAGGCTAGATTGGTGGCGAAAGGATATCGTTAAAAGCAAGGTGTTGATTATGACGAAACCTATTCGCCTGTAGCTATGCTTAAATCCATTCGGATGCTCCTGGCCATAGCGGCTCATTATGATTATGAGATATGGCAGATGGATGTGAAAACAGCTTTCCTTAATGGAAACTCGCCGAGGACGGTATATGATACAACCGAGGGTTTCACATCGCTGATAAAACCAAGGTATGCAAATTGCGACGATCCATTTATGGATTGAAGCAAGCATCCAGAGTCGGAATATCCGCTTTGATGAGACGATCAAAAAGTTTGATTTCTCACAAAATCCGCATTTAACCTTGTGTGTACAAGAAGGTTAGTGGGAGGCAATGTTCCTAGTATTGTATGTCGATGACATATTACTTATAGGAAACGATGTCAATCTTACAATGCTTAAGGTTTGGTTATCCAAGACATTCTCCATGAAAGACTGGGAGAAGCAACCTACATCCTTGGGATTAAGATCTATAGAGATAGATCAAATTGCTTGGTCTTTCGCAGCTTCATATATATAGACCGAAAAGCAAAGAGGTTTAGCATGTCAATCCAAGAAAGGTTATCTACCCATCGCATGGGGTACACCTTTCAAGTCTATGTGTCCGCGCACGTAAGACGAGAGGATTTGCATGAGTAAGATTCCCTATGCATCCGCAATAGGATCTATCATGTATGCTATGTTATGTACGAGGCCCGATGTATCGATGCTCGAGTGTCACGAGCAGATACCACCGATCCAGAATGGATCATTGGGTTGTCATAAGACGATCCTTAAGTACTTGAGAAGAACTAAGGATGTGTTCCTAATATATGGAGAAGGGTACATGGTGATACGCGGTATACGGATGCCGCCTGCATGCATAAGGATGATTCCATGTCTTAGTCCGGGTATGTATTCACCTAGAATGGAGGCGCAATAAGTTGGAAAGGTTCCAAGCTTGACACTATAGCGGATTCTCGCCACTAAGGCGTAATACGCTGTGCCTTGGGAAGCAAAGAAGGAAGCGGTTTGGATCAAGAAGTTCATCTATGAACTTGATGTGGTCTCATCAACGATCCAAACATGTGCTTCGCCGCTATCATCTTATCAGAGAGATCATCAGTAGGAACGAAATACAAATCGAGAAAATTCCCACCGAAAGGAACTTAGCGGATCCTTTGACTAAGGCATTACCTCAAAGTAAGCTCGAGGGTCATGTTGGTGCTTATGGTATTGATACCGTGAGCGATTGGCATTAGCCAAGTGGAGTCCGTTAGTAATATATGAGAGATGTCCTAAGGCACGCTTTATGTATGAACCATTTATATGATAAATGAAGATTCACTATTTGAGTATACATGTTTTATGTATTTGATTGATCTTAAACTCATTTATCAATGTCCACGATACGATTCACAAAGATGAGAGAATTTGTGATTGGATCACAACTAGTGAGTATCTCTACATGTGTAATTGTGATGTATCTAATTATCCCTAGTCGATGAATTGATGGATTCGACACCATCAATTCGCCGAGACTAGCACGAGGTATACTCCTTGGTGTATCCAAGCACCGATTCTCACCGGGCCGAGAGACATAGTGATGTCCGAGTTAATCGTGGATGCTAGTTATGGTAACTAGTTCATTGAGTGACCACCGTAAGACTTCATATGGTTCTCTGCATATATAGATATGTCAATGAAGTTCTTATCGCGGGCTTAAGTGCGATGTTCCTTGACTTGCGGTATTCAAGTCATCTTGATCATGGAGACTTATGCTTTGACATCTTAAGCAAACATCTCTAAGGAGATGTGGACCCGGGATGATTGGGTATAAGTCAAGTGATCAAGGTGTTTGAATAGCCTATAAAGGATTCACCACCTTGCGAGGAGATGTATACCCATGGCCTCTCGTCGGATTGTTACTAAAGTCTGGCCAAAGCATTACATGTTTAGAGTAAAGTACTTTCGATACATGTGGAGTAACTAGAACTGAGGACGAGGAAATGATACTTGGGCTAGGTGTGACGAGTCGTACTTAGTGGGGACCGGCACAATAGACCATGTCCCAACCAAGTGGGTATAAGATGAGTGAAGGGAATGGGGCACCATTCATTCGAGCCATCAAGGGTTTCGTAAATAGTTCGATCAACCGCTGATCTTTTCTGCTAATTGGGGATCATGATGTACTACTAGGTGCCACTCATGATCGCTCTATAATTAATGGTTAATTATAGACGGCCAACATAAACCGAGAACCTATTTGGTCACACGACAACGAGTGTAATCCAAAGGATTTAAAACGAGCTTGAGAATGAGATTCTCGCATCGAGAGAAACTATGTTTGGTCGACCAAACATAAAGCGAGCATGAAATTGTTTCAAATGCAATGGAAGCGTGGATGGGCCGTGGTCTTATGAAGACATAATGGATGGACCAAAATGGTTTGGTTCTAATCCAATGGATGAGAATAAACCAAAGGGTTTGGTTTATATTAAACGAATGAACCAAAGGTTGGTTCGCTTTTAACTTAAAATAAACCATCATGGTTTGGTTTATTTTAACTTATCTTAATGGAGCGGTTAACGGGCTTTATGGATATGATCCATTAACCATTAAGAGAATTAGTTCTCTATAAAATAGGATTAAACCCTAACCAACATTGTTGCCGCCAACCCCTTGCCGCTCCAACCGCCGGGCCGCTTCTCCAAGCTTCCTCCGCGATGCTGCTGCCGGAAGAGTTCCGGTGATCCTCCTAGGTTTGGCATCAAGGTGAGCACTTGGCTTCCTTTTTTGGCCGGCGCTATTCTTCCACCAAGCTGTCCAGTTTTCTGACAGCTTCCTCCTTCGCCGAGCCGCTTGACGACGGTTAGTGCTCCGACAGCGCTAACATACCGGGATTTGATCTCCGTAATCCTCTGAGGTGGAGGACGGCGATCTGGCCAAACGGTTGACGAATACCTTCTCCGGAGAAGCGAAGTTTTGAGAACTCGCTTTGGATCCGAATTTGGATTCGGATCGTGATCATCTTCGATCACGCCGCCTTCAACACGAGGCTAGTAACCCGCACGAAGACGGCTCGTGACTTAGCGGTCATCCCGACATGAACTCATCCAAACGACGCCCGATGAGGGAAGAAGCTGTCCGTAAAACTAGACACCTTTTGGAGGAGTACGGCACCAAACAAGGATCAAGCCACATTTTCACCGAGGCCTAACTGAGATCGAGAGGGTCGCAGAGGGTTCACTACAGCACGACCAAACAAGATGGATAACAATCAATGAGTGGCCAAGGCGTTGAGCTAGATTAGGATTAGGATCTATTTGCCTTCTATAGATAGTTTAAGCCTTAATTTTAAATGGTTAAATGGTTAATATCCATAAACTCCATTAAGATAAGTTAAAATAAACCAAACCATGATGGTTTATTTTAAGTTAAAACGAACCGAACCAACTTTTGGTTCATTCGTTTAAAATAAACCAAACCCCTTTCGTTCATTCTCATCCATTGGATTAGAACCAAACCATTTTGGTTCATCCATTACGTCTTCATAAGCATGATCAAACGATTTCATTTTGCGCTTATGTTCTCCAACCAAACCTAGTTTCTCTCGATCCGATAATCTCATTCTCAAGCTCATTTTAAATCTCTTGGCGATTGTCCATCAGTGACCAAATAGGTTCTCGGTTTATGTTGGCCGTCTATAATTAACCATTAATTATAAAATGATCATGAGTGGCACCTAGTAGTACATCATGATCCCCAATTAACCGAAAAGATCAACGGTTGATCCAGAACTATTTCTGAAACCCTTCAGCAGCTCGAATGATTCGTGCCCCTATTGTGTCAGTCCCCACTAGGCTGACTACGTCACACCTAGCCCAAGTATTATTTCCTCGTCCTACGGATTCTAGTTACTCCACATGTATCGAAGAGTACCTTACTCTAAACATGTAATGCTTTGGCCAAAGACTTTAGTAACAATCCGACGAGAGGCCATGGGTATACATCTCCTCGCAAGGAGTGGTGAATCCTTTATAGGCCATTCAAACACCTTCGATCACTTCGACTTATACCCAATCATCCCGGGTCCACATCTCCTTAGAGATGTTTGCTTAAGATGTCAAAGCATAAGTCTCCATGATCAAGATGACTTGAATACCGCAAGTCAAAGGAACATCGACTTAAGCCACAAGAAGAACTTCATTGACATATCTATATATGCAGAGAACCATGAAGTCTTACTACTGTCACTCCAATGAACTAGTTACCATAACTAGCATCCACGATTAACTCCGGACATCACAATGTCTCCAGCCAGTGAGAATCAGCTGCTTGGATACACCAAGGAGTATACCTATGGTGTCCAAATCCATCAATTCATCGACTAGGGATAATTCTGATACATCACAATTACACATGTAGAGATACTCACTAGTTGTGATCCAATCACAAATTCTCTCATGCTGTGAATCGCATCGTGGACATTCAGTAAATGAGTTTAAGATCCAATCAAATACATGAAACATGTATACTCAAATAGTGAATCTTCATTTATCATATAAATGGTTCATACATAAGGCGATTGCCTTAGGACATCTCTCATATATTACTAACAAGAGGAAGAGGATAAATCCAAAGAATTGGAATGTTCATCCTCTCAAGAGAGTGAAGAACTGGAAGATAATAGGTGTTCATCTTCTGAGATAGAAGAAATTGTAGAGGCCTCCACTTCAAGAATTGAGGGGGAGCTTAGATCTATAACCCCGGAACAAGAACAAGAGGAGGAGCCCTCTACCTCAGAGAGAAATGAAGAAGTCCAAAGTTCTTCAATCATTCAAGAAGGTAATTTAAATGCAATTGTTAAAGATAAAAGTCATATAACATGCTTTGAGTGTAGGGAAGTAGGGCACTATAAGAGTAAATGCCTAGCAAGAGTCAAAAAGGCTCAACCGGCACCAATGGACCAAGAAAAATCAATGGAAGTCGGTGCCCCAATTCATAAGAGCAAGGAGCATATAGTATGCTTCAAGTGCCACAAACGGGGATATTATCGGAGCCAATGTCCTAGGGGGAGTCACTCTCGGAAGGGCAAAGGAGAGAGTTCAAATGTAGGGGGAGCTAAGGTAATCTCTAAGGTAAATTTAAATAATACTCTTACTTTATGCAATGTTAGAAACCATGCTCATAATTTTAATGCACTTGCTATTGTTCACGAAAAGCATGCTAGAAATAGATTTTATTATTTAGGTGCTAAGCATGTAAATTTATCTAAGGACAATGCTAGATCAACCTTACCTAAGGATAGGAAGATAGAAAAATATGTAGATGATATCCTATTTAAATCAAAAACTACTTGGGATTTGGTTTGGGATTTGGAGGAGACTTTGCCACTCTGCGACTATACAACATGAAGTTGAATCCAAAGAAGTGTCTGTTCGGAGTGAAGAGTGAGAAATTCTTGGGATACATTGTAACAGAGAAAGGGTTACAAGCTAATCCAGAGAAGGTGCAGGAACTCTGTAATATGAAGTCACCTACTAATCTGCGAGAGACTCAAAAACTAGTAGGAAGAATAGTTTCCTTGTCTCGCTTCATAGCCAGGTCAGCGGACAAAGGGCTACCTTTCTTCCGGATTTTGCATAAAGCTACTCAGTTTCAGTGGGATAATCAGTGTGAATAGGCCTTCTAGGAACTTAAGAAATATTTAGCTGAATTACCTTTGTTGGCTAAACCTGTAGTGGAGGAACCGCTGTGGATATATCTAGCAGTTTCAGATGGAGCCATCAATTCGATTTTGTTGAAGCAAGAGGGTTCTCACCAGCAGCCCATTTACTACATGTTGGAACGTCGGTGCCCGGCTAGAGGGGAGTGAATAGCCTTCTTTCACGTACGGTGGAATTCGCTCATTCTTGATCGTCTACGAATATAATTAGCGCACAATAAAGACAATCAAAAAGACAAGTGCTAACAAACCGATATCATGGTTCATGGCCTTGCCGCTAATCCACAGACCGATTCGTTCTAGGTGAATCTCGCCTAAACCTTCACTTTTCTCTCCTTGGCACCAAGCAAGGTGGAGGTAACTTTTTCTTACAAAAGCACTCTTCTTACAATAGGATTGAGATAATTGCAAGTAAGAAGAGTAGGAAAATGTTTTAGGCACTTGGGTGTTGTTTGGAGTTAAAGCATTAGGTTCCCTAAGTGTCCAAATGCCTCTTCTTATAGGGAAGGGGGCATTCTTCCCGTTGAACTAGTCATTGATGATCCCGCCGATCGGCCGTGGTCGCTGCCTCGCAACGCCCTTCCACGCTGGGATTCCAACCAATGGCTCTACATTAGTCGACCGATCTTTCCATCGCTGACTAATGGAGCCATCACCGCATCATCCTCCTCGCTTCTTCTATGCCCGAAACCTCTCATCAATCGACCGATGGAACTATCAATGATCAAGATGGCAATCGATCCAACCGTAACTCTCCTCCAACACCAGTCGAGTCTCCAATCGACTTGGAGCAGTTGACTACTACCTATAGCAGTCGACTGGTGTCGAGAAAACGCATCCGACACTTAGCCAATTGGCCAAGATCATGTTGGTGCAATCGGCCCAGGTCACGATTGACCGGACTCGAGTGATATTTTGATGTTTGACATGGAAGTTTGACATCGATGTTTGACATTGATGTCTTATAATGTTTTGGAGAGATTGTTTGCACAATTAACCTAGGTCATGATTGACCGGACTCGAGTTTGACTCAAGGAGGATTTTGATTGTTGACTAGAGTTGACCATGTCAAGGGAAAGTCCAAGTCTTGAGTACTTGGCATGAAAAGTCCAAGCATGAGTCTTGGCAAGGAAAAGTCCAAGCATGGGTCTTGGCATTTGGAACATCCAAAGGGTTTGATATTGGCAGCGTAAAGTCCAAGCGGGAGTCTTGGCAGCACAAGGCCAATGGTTGATGGCATAAAGTCCAAGCGAATCTTGCAGAAGTTAATCCAAGTGTAGACGCTTAGCATGATAGCCACATAATGGAGCCCAAAGGCTAGCGCAATGGATGAACAAGTCATGGATGACTTGGAGGGATCCGAGAGGCGCGAGATTGACGGAGGTGGCTAGAAGAATTAGGTCTAGGCTAAGGGTGGTCTAGCAAGTATAGGGGCACCATACTTGGGTTAAACCTTATGTTTGAGGTTAAAACCTCATGTTTAAGGTGTGCTAGTCGACTGGTTCCATATGGTAGTCGACTGGTATGAGTCAACTAGGGTTTGACTATGAGAAGTGTTCGAGTAGTCGATTGCTAGAGGTGGGCAAATGATGGAGCCGGCGAAATGATCGTGTGATCACCAATGGTGCTCGAATTTCATGCACAGAATGTCGGAGTTTGACATCGGGCTAGTAGTAAAGTGAAGGCTCGATATCGATGTCCTATCCGCTGGACTTTTTCACATGGATTACACCGCTTGTCTCATAGCAATAAAGGTCATCATGATGGTCCCAGTAGTCAATCGTTTTCGAGCAATGATCGCATCGATCGGGCGATTTTCACCAGCTTAAGCTTTAAATGGAGCTCATGGAGGAGGAAATCAACATGGTTCTTTTGAGTTTTGTGAATGTAGTGGTCAATGTTGGTCTCCAATAACCAACCAAGCAGCCAAGATCCCAAAGCAAGTCGATTGTATTTTTTTATTCTTTTGTTGTATTCACTTTGTTATTTGCTTGTTGTATTTAGTATTAATGTTGTAATCATTTGTACGAGGTTTCTCCACCCCCGACTTGTGTCGAGGAGGAGTGTTTTATTAGTGGTGGGTGATTGGAATCGCTATAGCTCTTTATAGCTCAATCCGTGGAGTAGGAACCATTCGGTTCCGAACCACATTACATAGTTATGTTTGCATGTTTGTCTATTTCTTTATTGCTTTATTTCTATTTCTGCTGCGCTAACGATTGTGTAGAGACAAACGCAAACGAATTCCATCAACGTACTAGCATGACGCTATTCACTCCCCCTCTAGCGGTCAAGATTTCCACAACAAGTGGTATCAGAGCCCGGGGCTCTTCTACGGACTAACCGCCAGGAGCTAAGATAAAGACGCTAGAGGGTGAAGATGGAGTTGGAAGAACAACTAGGTTGGGACATAAACACACCGGTGCCCTACACCCTATATGGACGAGAAGGCTTCAATTCTTGGAAGAGAAGGATTAAAGATATCGTCATGATGAGAGACCTTGAGGAGTGGTCCATCTAAAAGGAAGGATTTGAATATCCAAGAGGACCAAGAGGTGGCTTCCTCAAAAAGAAGAGATGGAGTGATGAGCAACTCCAACAATTTGAGAAAACCAAGAAGGTAGTCAAATTTATTTTTGGTTTGATATCTAATGACTTCTTGTGTAGCCTAGGTGATTGCATAGATGCCAAGGAGCATTGGAGGGAATTGGCCAAGCTTCATGAAGACCCATCACCGGCTCAAGAAGAAGAAGCCGAGGAAGAATCATCATCATCCTCACAAGAAATTGAGGAGTCGGAAGTTGAGAAGGAATCAACTTTCGGATCGGTGGAAGAAGAGGTAGAAGAAGTGGAAGAAGAATCCACCTCTAGGATTGAGGGGGAGGAGAAAATTACCACACCGGAGAAACCTCAAGAAGAGCCTTCAACATCCGGTCAAGATGAAGAAGCTCAAAATCCAGCTTCCACCATCGACCAAGGTAACTCAAGCAATGTAATGTTAAATAAAATGTGTATAATATGCTTTGAGTGTAGGGAGCAAGGACACTACAAGAGTAAGTGTCCTAAACGGGTTAAGAAGGCTCCACCGGCTCAAAAGATCAAGCAGACCGGAGCCTCAACCATCAAAGGCAAGGAGCTCGTAGTATGTTTCAAGTGCCATCAAAAGGGGCACTATAGAAGTCAATGCCTAAAGGGGAAGAAAACCTAAGAGGGAGAAACACATGTAGGGGGAGCTTCTAAAGCAAACCCTAAGGTAAAATTAAATAATGCTCTTTCTTTAGTTAATAGACAAAAGCATGCTAGGAATTTCAATTCACTTACTATTTATCATGAAAATCATGCTAGGAACAATGTGTAGGGAAATCTCGTATGCCAAATGGCATATGCGCAACGGAAAATAGGATCCCTTCCAAGTGATCCATGCGAAAGCAAACTCGTATAAAATAAATTTCTCTAAACCAAACCTATCTTATAGGAGAGTTCTACCTTTGTTGCGTGCCCTTTGCAATCCCGCTTTTCCTTTCGGTTTGTTGGATCTTTAGCACGTTCAAGTGTCCGTGCCTCTATACGTATCCACACGAGCAAGCTCTTGTCTCACAAGAGAAACTAGAAGAGCTCTCCTTTACTTCTTGCTAGAGAAGTCCCTAAAGGAGAGGAATCTAGGGAAGAAGAGAAAGGAGGAAGAAGACTACTCTTCTTGCTAGCCTACACTCACAAAGCCACATAACCAAAGCTTCCACCAAGCTTCTCAAGCTCTCTCTCACAACCACCACAATCACAATCCAATGATGCTTTGGCCACCATGGGGCCTTTATAGGGTTGGCAAAACCCTTTCACCTCCTACAATTTAATGCAATCCATTGCATTGAGACCCTTTGTTTTGGGCCACTTAAGGAGACAAAACCATTTTGTCCCCTTCCACCTTATCTAGCTTAGGTGGATGCTTAGGTGGATGCTTAGGTGGCATGCTTATGTGGCATGCATGCATGTTGAATTAATCTTATTAATTCAATTAAGCTTATGTTATCATATTGAATTAATCTTATTAATTCAATTAAGCTTATGTTATCATATTGAATTAATCTTATTAAATCAATAAGGTAACATATTGAATTAATCTCATTAAATCAATTACCTAAAATTCTCATTAAGCTTAAAGTCCAAAAACCATTTTGTACTTAAGCTTATTCCCATATTATTCTAGTCAAACTAGAATACTCTAATTCCTCTAATTATCATGCTCTTTGTGTGTGACTTATAGGCTCTCATAACGCTGGCAAAGTGGACCTAAACTCTTTTAGATACACAAGCAATGAGCGGCATCTAGCAATACATCATTGCTACCCAAGTTACGAGATAAGTCAAGATCCGACTAACCTTTCCGTGACTACTATAATATATGACCGTGTCCTTCTATCCTTGATATCAGATTGATCAATGAGGCATAGACCGTGTCATCCTCGATCAATCTATGTGTTTCTTGATCCCTGAGTAAACTAACTCAAACAAATGAGCTCAATATCTCATATTGACTCATTCGAGCATGGCCATGCGTTTTAGTAGTTCTACTCAATCAAGGGGCCCACCGATATCACTCTCGTCATATGAGAGGGATAGATCCCATCTACATCACTCACATCCCTCCGCACAATTTGTTATATACCCAGTAATCGCCTTTATGGTCCACCCTGTTACGGTGACGCTGACGATACCAAAGTACATAACTCCTATGTAGGGAACCGTAGTGACTTCGTGTCTAAGGACTATTCATACCAATAGTCACATGAGAAAGTTTATGACACTCATATAACGATCCATGAAACTTTCTCATGGGGTCGGGTCAAGATATATTCTCCAATATATACCCATGTGTCAACTTGATATCATATATCCATGACTTGTGAGATCAAGTCATCAATTGACCTACATGCTAGTCTTTATGTATTAATATTGCCCTTGCATATTAATACTTGACTAGGAACATTTAGAAAGTGTTCTCATACCTCTCATAATCAATTCGCCAATCGATGTGTCAGTAGATAAGAACCTACTTTTCTAGGCATTATTATATTTAAATTAGGCACAAGCAAGATGTAAATATAATAACCAATCCTTTGCCTTTATAGAATATGATACAAAATGTTCCCTATTCAACCATCACATGATTGGTTCTAGGGCTATAACTAACAATCTCCCACTAGCACTAGTACCAATCACTATGATATCTAATACCTAGTGACCTAGTGTGACCATCATGCTTCCTCCAAAGCCTTGGTCAATGGATCGCGATGTTAGCTTCGCTTCAGACTGTGCATATCCTCACATCTCCTCTATCGATGATCTCTCGAATGAGATGGAAGCGCCGCAAAGATGTGTTTGGTCCACGATGTGATCGAGGTTCCTTAGCTCGGTAATAGCCCCATTGTTGTCACAATAGAGGTCTATTGGATCTGCAATGCTAGGAACTACCCCAAGTTCACTGATGAACTTACGGAGCCAAACAGCCTCCTTTCGCATCGATCGCCGCAATATACTCGCTCACAGAATCAAGAATCGTGTCCTTCTTCAACTCTTCCAGCTCACAGCTCCACCATTCAGGCAAAACACGTACCCCGATTGCGATCTATAGTCATCCTTGTCTGTTTGGAAGCTTGCATCATTGTAACCCTTTACAGTTAGCTCCTCATTGCCTCCAAATATCAGGAAATATTCTTTCGTTCTTCGTAAGTACTTAAGAATATTTTTGATCGCTATCCAGCTGACTTTCACCGATCCGATCGTATCTACCGTCATGCTCAAAGCATACGAGACGTCAGGACGAGTACAAAGCATGGCGTACATGATAGACCCTATAGCTGATGCATAAGGGATCTTATCCATGCGATCTCTCTCCTCCTTAGAAGAGGGACATTGAGTCTTCGAAAGACTCACACCATGTGATAAAGGCAGAAACCCTTTCTTAGAATTTTGCATAGCAAAACGATCTAGCACTTTATCAATGTATGTACTCTGACTTAGGCCAAGTAATCTTCTAGATCTATCTCTATAGATCTTGATGCCTAGAATATAGGCAACTTCACCTAAGTCCTTCATCGAGAAACAATTCCCTAACCACATCTTCACAGACTGGAGTGAGGGAATATCATTTCCGATGAGAAGTATGTCATCTACATACAAGACAAGAAATACAACTGTGCTCCCACTATTTCTCTTGTAGACACAAGGCTCATCTTCATTCTTGATGAAACCAAACTCTTTGATTGCATCATCGAATCAAGATTCTAGCCGAGAGGCTTGCTTTAGTCCATAAATGGACCTTTGCGGTTTGCATACCTTTCCAGATGCTTTGGATCTTCAAAACCCTCGGTTGTGTCATGTACACATCCTCGAGTAGCTTTCCATTCGTAAAAGCGGTTTTGACATCCATCCGCCAGATCTCATAATCATGGTAGGTCGCAATAGCAAGTATGATCCGAATGGATTTAAGCATCGCAATCGTGAAAAGGTTTCTTCATAGTCAATACCATGAATTTGTTTGAATCCTTTAGCCACCAATCTACCTTTATAGGTATGCTTATTACCATCCATGTCAGTCTTTACTTTAAAGACCCACTTACACCCAATGGGTTTTACCCTTCGTGGATCAACCAAAGTCCATACTTGGTTAGTGTACATGGATTCCATTTCGATCTCATGGCCTCTAGCCATTTCTAACTGGCTCATCATAGCTTCTGATAGGATGTAGGCTCGCCAAGATCGATAAGCAATACTTCACCGTTGTCACCAAGAGAAAAGAATATCTCTCGGGTTGACGACGGATCCTATTAGATCTACGAAGAGGTTGGTCTACTTGAATGTGTGTTTGCTCCACAACTCCAACAAATTCTCATCCACAACACTTTGTGGTGCCTGCTCATTTTCCATCAAGCCTTAGTGTTATCATCATCTCGAACTTCTTTCAAGATGAATTTTACCCACTAGTATTTCTAGAAATAAATTCTCTTCTAGAAAGACAAAGATTGCAACAAACACCTTGCCAAGTGTGGGATTGTAAAAGTAATATCCCTTAGTTTCCTTGGGATATCCTACAAAATAACACTTATCCGATTTGGGTCCTAGTTTATCCGAGACTTGACGCCTAACGAAGCTTCACAACCCCAAATCTTTATAAAAGACATTTTGGGACTCTTCCTGTCCATATCAGATATGGTGTCTTTTCTACGGCTTTTGATGGAACGCGATTAAGTGTGAAAGCTACTGCCTCTAGAGCTAAACCCCAAAAGGAAGTAGGTAGATCCCTGCTCATCATCGATCGCATTCATCTAATAGAGTACGATTTCTCCTCTCGATACACCATTCCATTGTGGTGTTCCAGTGGAGTGAGTTGGGATATTATCCCACACTCACCAGTGATCACGAAACTCTTGACTAAGGTATTCACCACCTCGATCCGATCAAGTAGCTTAATACGCTACCAAGTTGGTTTTGTACTTCATTCTTGAATTCTTTGAACTTTTCAAAGGATTCTCGACTTATGTCTCATCAAATATAAGTAGCCAAATCTACTCATATCATCGCGAAAGTAATAAAGTACTTATAGCCTCCTGCTTCGACATTGAAAGGGCCACATACATCAAGATGTATGAGTCCTAACAAATCTGTCGCCTCTCGCCATGTCCACTAAATGGAGTTTTAGTCATCTTTCCTAAAAGACAAGACTCATACCTCATATGATTCAAAATCAAATGAGTCCAATAATCCATCTTTATGGAGTTGGGATGTCGTTTTCATTTATGTGACCTAAGCGGCGATGCGAAGATATGTTTGGTTCAAATCATTCGATTTGAACCGTTTTAATATTCGTTATAAATTGGGTTATCTAAATCTAGAACATAGAGACCATTCATAAGTGGTGCATTACAATAGAACATTTCATTTAAATAAATGGAACAACATTTGTCCTTTATTATAAAGAAAAGTTTTCTTGTCTAAACAAGATCTGAAATTATGTTCTTTGTTAATGCGGTACATAGAAGCACTCCTCTAGTTCTAAGATAAGCCCGATTGGGCAAAGACAAAGAATATGTTCCTCTGACTCTGGCTGACAACTTTTGCGCCATTGCCTACTCGTAGGTCCACTTCACCCTTTGCCATTATTCTACTATTTCTCGGATCCACGCACATTAGTACAAATGTGAGATGCACATCCGGTATCTAATACCCATGTAGAAGAAATAGATAGATTAACTTCTATAGCGTGTATACAGGGAAGTCCCACTTCTCTTGTTCTTTACTTCCTCGAGTAGACTTTGCGGTTCCGCTTCCGGTGTCGATCTCACGCAATGGAAGCAGTCCCCTTCCTTAGGTACTTTACCTTTACCCTTTGAAGTGGATGAATTGGCCTTGCCTTTGGCTTGGGTCTTACCCTTGCCTTTGCTTACCTTTGCCCTTCTTGACCATTAGTACATTACTAACTTTCTTCTTGAGATTTGGTTCTGATTCTTAACATCTTTGAGAATCTCGACAAAGGTTTATCAATTTCATTCATGTTATAATTCATGGCGAATTGATTGTATGCTTCCGGCAGCGATTGCGAGGATAACATCGATTGCCAATTCTTGGCTCGATGGAAAACCTAGTCTTTGAGGTTCTCAGCGTACCCAATCATTTTGAGTCGTGAGTTCCTACAGTGTTCCTTCTTGCATCTTGCATGCAAAAGAGCCTTAGACACTTCAAAAGCGCTCGTGCCTAGCTTGTCCTTGATATAGTTGTTTTGCTCAACCATATCATAGGCATCCATGTTCTCATGTTGCTTACGAAGCTCGAGTTCATGGTGGCAAGCATAAGGCATGACACATCTAATCGTCATCTTGATGCTTCTTATAAGCATCCTTTTCAATACAGTGGCGCGTAGGCGTATGTTTGAGGGGTAGCTCTAGGACATATAGTTTGCGTTCTTGCTTGAGGATAATCCTAAGTTCCTATACGATCAAGAAAATTTGCTCCATTGAGCTTGTCCTTCTCAGGGATCGCAAGTTGAGGGTGTGGCGTGTTAGATGTCATGGTGATCTACAACATTAAAATGCAAAGTTAAGTATCATACCTAAATCATTTAATTAGGCCTTTAATTAAATGAGGCTCCCACTAAATTCTCATAGCTACTATTTAGCTATAAATTTATATGGGATAAAGATCCACATCATAATTCATCTTGAGTTAGCTTTGGCTAATCGCCCAAGCCGTAGTATAATTAGGTAGGCAATCTTTTGCCAATTACATCTGATGTAACTCTTTAATAGCTTTGGTTAAGTTTTAGATTAGTTTAGTGTTTATTCCTAAACCGACTTCGGTGTGGCGAGCAGAGGCCTTCTTGGATATCGAACAGCGACCACTTCTAAGACAAAGTGATGTTGAATCACACAAAACTAATGTTAACACTTATGTTCAAAGCTAATATATGCCTCTACTTTCTTAACCAATTAAGAAAACACTTAATTAAGTCTTAACCAAGGCGATAGCGGGACATCACGATTGTCCACTCGCACCCCTCAAGATAAAATGCATTGCTTTGCTTTTGGCAAACCCAATAACAAATGATCGAGGAAGTAGTGAGTACCAACTTTGGTAGGCATATCGTTTAGACTTATTAAGAAATAAACATGTATCATATACATATTAGCATACATCACATATAAGCTAAACTAATCATGCATCACATACAAGCTAAACTAACATGCATCACATACATATTAAACTAACGTGTCATGGTTATGGCCCTTATTCTACAATCTTCTCAAGCCAATGAAAAGATTGATTGGTCAACCTAGGGATAGCATCTTCTCCTAAGTGCTTCCTTTTGGTTGTCTTGTGTGTTGACTTCCTCCTTGTAACCTCATCTTCCAATGGACCCTCCATCCTTGTTTTGTACATTACAAAAGGAGAAATACTCGAGTTACATTCGAGTCTAAAACTAATTTTACAACAAGAATATTAGGAGAAAGGCACGACCAGCAGTAGTATTAAAAGTACAACACACAATCACAAACTTTTTGGGACTAGGCCATAACCATGCACCATGTCATTTTAACTTTTAAAAGACATTGGATATTTTATTATGTTTGAAAATTTGCTAATGCAATTATCAACTCATAATAAAATTTATCCTACTTCTATATCACATATAAAATAGAAAACCTATTTTTATACGATCTTTCATAAGTGGCTCTCGATACCCTTTGTAGGGAAATCTCGTATGCCCAATGGCATATCTTGTGAAAATAGGATCCTTCAAGTGATCCATGCGAAAGCAAACTCGTATAAAATAAATTTCTCTAAACCAAACCTATCTTATAGGAGAGTTCTACCTTTGTTGCGTGCCCTTGTTAATCCCGCTTTTCCTTTCGGTTTGTTGGATCTTTAGCACGTTCAAGTGTCCGTGCCTCTATACGTATCCACACGAGCACGCTCTTGTCTCACAAAAGGAAAACTAGAAGAGCTCTCCTTTACTTCTTGCGAGAGAAGTCCCTAAAGGAGAGGAAGAGAGGGAAAAGGAGAAAGGAAGAAGAAGACTCCTCTTCTTGCTAGCCTACACTCACAAACCCACACAACTAAAGCTTCCACCAAGCTTCTCAAGCTCTCTCTCACAACCACACCACAATCACAATCCAAATGATGCTTTGGCCACTCCATGGGGCCTTTTATAGGGTTGGAAAAACCCTTTCACCTCCTACAATTTAATGCAATCCATTGCATTGAGACCCCTTTTGTTTTGGCCGGCCACTTAAGGAGACAAAAACCATTTTGTCCCCTTCCACCTTATCTAGCTTAGGTGGATGCTTAGGTGGCATGCTTATGTGGCATTCATGCATGTTGAATTAATCTTATTAATTCAATTAAGCTTATGTTATCATATTGAATTAATCTTATTAATTCAATTAAGCTTATGTTATCATATTGAATTAATCTTATTAAATCAATAAGGTAACATATTGAATTAATCTCATTAAATCAATTAGCTAAAATTCTCATTAAGCTTAAAGTCCAAAAACCATTTTGTACTTAAGCTTATTCCCATATTATTCTAGTCAAACTAGAATACTCTAATTCCTCTAATTATCATGCTCTTTGTGTGTGACCCTATAGGCTCTCATAACGTTGGCAGTGGACCTAAACTCTTTTAGATACACAAGCAATGAGCGGCATCTAGCAATACATCATTGCTACCCAAGTTACAAGATAAGTCAAGATCCGACTAACCTTTCCGTGACTACTATAATATATGACCGTGTCCTTCTATCCTTGATATCAGATTGATCAATGAGGCATAGACCGTGTCATCCTCGATCAATCTATGTGTTTCTTGATCCACAGTAAACTAACTCAAACAAATGAGCTCAATATCTCATATTGACTCATTCGAGCATAACCATGCGTTTTAGTAGTTCTACTCAATCAAGGGCCCACCGATATCACTCTCGTCATATGAGAGGGATAGATCCCATCTACATCACTCACATCCCTCCGCATAATTTGTTATATACCCGATGTCGCCTTTATGGTCCACCACATTACGGGTGGCGTTTGTGATACCAAAGTACATAACTCCTTATGTAGGGAACCGTAGTGACTTCAGGTCTAAGGACTATTCATACCAATAGTCACATGAGAAAGTTTATGACACTCATATAACGATCCATGAAACTTTCTCATGGCGAATTGATTCGGTATATATTCTCAATATATACCCATGTGTCAACTTGATATCATATATCCATGACTTGTGAGATCAAGTCATCAATTGACCTACATGCTAGTCTTTATGTATTAATATTGCCCTTGCATATTAATACTTGACTAGGAACATTTAGAAAAGTGTTCTCTACAGCCTCTCATAATCAATTCTGCCAATTGATGTGCTGTAGATAAGAACCTACTTTTCTAGGGCATTATTATATTTAAATTAGCTGGCACAAGCAAGATGTAAATATAATAACCAATCCTTTGCCTTTATAGAATATGATACAAAATGTTCCCTATTCAACCATCACATGATTGGTTCTAGGGCTATAACTAACACAATGAATATTTTTGCCTAGGAGCTAAGAATATTCACTTTAAAACTAAGGAGAAATTTGGAATTAATGTCCCTAAAACAAATTTATCTAAAGACAAATCTAGGTCAAATAATTCTAGACCAATTCTACCTAGGGAGACAATTAGAAAGGTACAAGAGCACCTAGGTTTTAACCCCAAATAGACTAGGCATATGCCTAGGAAGAACCATGCCTAAGGATTAAATTAAAATTCTAAAATTGGGCAATTAGAGGTTGAAAATCAAGCCTTGAGGTCAAGGCTTGAAAAACTTAAAAAGACCCTTAAGATTATGCAAAATCAAATAAAAGGGTCAAATGGTCAAAGTAAAGGGTGTAGGTCCAACAGTCAAGGCCTAGGGCATAGGAGATAAGAGTCAACCAAGGGCAAGAAAGGTTTGAGTCACAAACCTAAGCCTGAGGTGACTTATCATAGTGTTCCATTTGATTATGGAACACAAACTAGGTCTAGGAAGACCAAGGTAAATAGGGAAGTCATGCCTAAGGTTGACCAAGGAATGTGCCTAGTGGCAAGGGTTTCAAGGAAACCTAGGGAAGCCACTAAGAAGGTTGAAACCTAGGGAAGCCACTAAGAAGGTTGCAAGGGGAGTTTCCCCTAGAGTCAACCTAGGTAAGACCTAAATGACCAAGGCTAACAAGCCTAGAAGGGTCATTAATAAGGTATCTAGGGAGGTCATCCCCAAGGAATACCTAGTAAACCCTAGGAGCTCAAATAGGTTTTGGGTTCCTAAGAGCATGATTGATTCACGCTAGATAGGTTTAGGATGTGCATCCTTAAATGGAGGGGTAGTTAACCTAACCATGGTAAAGGTGGCACTTTAGGTTATTTTCAAGGTTATGGATACCTTGGAAATAGATTTGATCTTTTGATCCTAAAATATCTTAGGATGTGCCAATGCATTTTTGGGTTTATGAAAAATCAATTAAATTGGCACAATTTAGGTGTAGAGGTCATAGTGTGTCATTTTGGATTTTTGACACACTTGGGAGAAAAGTGATAATATGGCAAAATATACTTAATTATATCAAATGACAATTAATACTAAAATTTAGGTATTATTATACCTAACATTTTATGTGTCATGCTTGATTTGCCATATAACATGTCATGACATCATGTTTATTTTTATCATTTATATGTCATGATTATGTGTAGGATTAAGGCTTAATGTCATGTGTTTTTAGATTGTATCATATGCCATGACATCATGATCATCGGCCATGTTTTATTATGCTATCATTTATGCCATGAACATTCATGCATTTAATTTGATTAAAAATGATTCAAGGACAATGGCATGACTTGAAGTCTCATTTATAAGGGAATCAAGTAGGGTTGCCTTAGAAAAATGCATGAGGCCTTAGATTAGGATAACCAAAACCCACATCTCACATCACATTGACATGTATGTGTATTTATACACCCTAGATACAGGTGAGATGCTAGGATATGAGTTAAGTTCAAGGTGCATAGTTTTTGCATCTAGATGAACTAAAACTCTCATCTTATCTTAATTGTGGATCATTGGGAAAGCTTGTGTACATTCATGTACATTAATCCCATGGAACATGATCCAATATAGGTTTTCAAAAACATTTTAAAATCATTTTAGAAAACCTTGGTGAAGTCTATCTTTTGATAGCAATCACTATTGATGAAGATGATACAAAGTAGGGCCAAAACATTGAAAATTTCAATGGTTTTAAACTTTGTGTCAATTTCGATATTTTATGAGTAAAATATTTTTCTATCATTTTTCACCCATTGTATTAGTCATAAGTATTATATGTATGAATTTTCATGATTTTTCGATATACGTATTATTATTTATGAATTTTCAAATCTCATTTCTGATAACTGAAAATCGAGATTTTCAGTTATTAGTCGACTACCCTTGGTGGCAGTCGACTGATCTCTTATAAAGTCGACTACCAAGCTGATTTTGGGGAAAACAAGGTTGTTTAGCCCATTTTCAACTACGGTAAAGTACCCTAACCAATCCAAATCCTAGGATATTCTTCGGGAAGCATTATAAAGGGTGAATATCCATTGGATATGGATTAGGAGAGGTGTTAGGATAATGTATCAAATTTATGGTATGGAGAGTTCATGTTTGAACTTTTAACCTTATGTTTGATGGTTTAGAGCTCCTATTGGCTTAGGGACTTCCCAAGGACATTGTTGGTGCAATGGTCAAGGGGGAGCAAGCTTTTAGGAGGAGGTATCCATCATGGGATGATGGATGATATTTTTCCTCAAGAGGAGGAAAATGGGATTTTGAGATACCCTATTTGGAATTTGGGAGAGTGTGTAGGATTGCCTCTCTTGAGTGATATGGGATTTATCACTAGGAAGATGGTAGGCATCGTAGGTATTTTTGGACCAAGGGGAAGATTGTAAGATCTCATTGGGACATAGACATTGACCTCCTTGGAGAGTAAACCTTTTTTATGTTAGTCAAAAAGGGGGAGAATATTTTGGGAGAGAATGTTATGGAAATTGGTAATCTTACCTTTCTCCAAATGTTTTGGGGGAGAATGGTATGGAGAGTGTTATCAATTGATATTATCAATTGTCAATTCGGAGAATTGGGTGTTGGTGCAATCGGCCCAGGTTGACTCGAGTTAGACTCAAGCAGTACCTTGATAGTATTTTGATGATATACAAAACTCATGACATGGGATTGTCATGGGAAAGTCCAACATGGGGTTGGCATGAAAAATCCAAGCATGAAGCTTGGTGTGGAAAAGTACAAAGCATTGCGAAGTCGTGCGCTTGGTGCATGTGGGAAGTCTTGAGGACTTGGTAAGTTCACTAGGCTCGGGGTCCTTGAGTCGGTGAAGGATGGCATTGCGTGTTGGGTTTCCGGCACCGCGGCGAGTGTGTGTTCGTACATGTTTCGTAAACATGTGCACAGCGGAAGAAATAAAAATAATAAATCTATATTTATTACAACACACACAACACACGCATGCATAGTACAACATGTGTAGACATAACCGTAAATTTAAATTTTGCAATAAAGGAAATTTAACTACGTATACCTTTCGTATCACGTGTAGCGGGAACGGCATCAACCAGAACGATCCTCGCTAGAATCGTCTCTATCCGTATCCACGCCGAGTATCCTTAGGATGACTTCGCTAAGCCACGATCTTCGTCTTTGTACGAGTTACTAGCCGCGTGTTGAAGACAACGTGATCGAGAGATGATCATGATCCGAATCCAAATTCGGATCCAAAGACGAGTCCTCAAAACTTGCTTCTCCAGAGAGGTATTCATCAACCGTTTGACGAATCCTTCGTCCTCCACCTCAGAGGATTACCGGAGATCGAATCCCCAGTAAGTTAGGCGCAGTCGGAGCTCTAACCGTCGTCCAAAAGATGCTCCGACGAGAGGAAAACAAGCTGTCCAGAAAACTGGACAGCTTTGGTGGAGGAGTAGGCGCCGGCCAACCAAGGGAAGCCAAGTGCTCACCTTATCGCCACACCCAAGAGAGATCACCGGAGCACCAACCGGCAGCATCTCGACGCCGGCGAGGGGGAAGGAAGGCTCCTTCTGGACGCCGGTTGGAGGAGATGGGCGGTGGCCATGAAGTTGGCGCCGAATTCTCCAAGGAGAGGAGGTGGGCGGCAACTAGGTTTAGGGATTTGGGATTAGGGCTTAACAATCCCTTAAGCCCTCTTTTATAGAGAACTAATTCTCTTAATGGTTATTGGATCATAACCATTAGGCCCGTTAACCCGCTCCATTAATATAAGTTAAAATAAGCCAAACCATGATGGTTTATTTTAAGTTAAAACGAACCAAACCAACTTTTGGTTCATTCGTTTAAAATAAACCGAACCCTTTGGTTTATTCTCCTCCATTGGATTAGAACCAAACCATTTTGGTTCATCCATTATGTCTTCATAAGACACGGCCCATCCACGCTTCCATTGCGATTGAAACGATTTCATGCTCGCTTCTTGTTTGGTCCAACCAAACCTAGTTTCTCTTGGTCTGAGAATCCCATTCTCAAGCTCGTTTTAAATCCTTCGGATTACGCTCGTTGTGCGTGTAACCAAATAGGTTCTCGGTTTATGTTGGCCGTCTATAATTAACCATTAATTATAGAACGATCATGAGTGGCACCTAGTAGTACATCATGATCCCCAATTAACCGAAAAGATCAACGGTTGATCCAGAACTATTTCTGAAACCCTTCAGTAGCTCGAATGATTCGTGCCCCATTCCCTTCACTCATCTTATACCCACTTGGTTCAGGACATGGTCTATAGTGTCAGTCCCCACTAGGCTGACTACGTCATACCTAGCCCAAGTATCATTTCCTCGTCCTACGGATTCTAGTTACTGCACATGTATCGAAGAGTACCTTACTATAAACATGTAATGCTTTGGCCAAAGACTTTAGTAACAATCCGACGAGAGGCCATGGGTATACATCTCCTCGCAAGGAGTGGTGAATCCTTTATAGGCTATTCAAACACCTTCGATCACTTCGACTTATACCCAATCATCCCGGGTCCACATCTCCTTAGAGATGCTTGCTTAAGATGTCAAAGCATAAGTCTCTATGATCAAGATGACTTGAATACCGCAAGTCAAAGGAACATCGCACTTAAGCTACAGTAAGAACTTCATTGACATATCTATATATGTAGAGAACCAAATGAAGTCTTACGGCTGGTCACTCCAATGAACTAGTTACCATAACTAGCATCCACGATTAACTCCGGACATCACAATGTCTCTAGCCAGTGAGAATCAGCTGCTTGGATACACCAAGGAGTATACCTCGTGCTAGTCTCGACAGAATTGATGGTGTCCAAATCCATCAATTCATCGACTAGGGATAATTCTGATACATCACAATTACACATGTAGAGATACTCACTAGTTGTGATCAATCACAAATTCTCTCATGCTGTGAATCGTATCGTGGACATTCAGTAAATGAGTTTAAGATCCAATCAAATACATAAAACATATATACTCAAATAGTGAATCTTCATTTATCATATAAATGGTTCATACATAAGGCGATTGCCTTAGGACATCTCTCATATATTACTAACAGACTCCCACTTGGCCTAATGCCAATCGCTACGGTATCCAATACCATAAGCTCTAACATGACCCTCAAACTTATTGTGAGGTAATGCCTTAGTCAAAGGATCCGCTAAGTTTCTTTCAGTGGGAATTTTCTCGATTTGTATTTCCTTCCTACTGATGATCTCTCTGATAAGATGATAGCGACAAAGCACATGTTTGGATCGTTGATGAGACCTTGGCTCTTTCGCCTGTGCAATTGCTCCATTGTTGTCGCAGTAGACCGGTATTGCTTCAACAATGGCTGGAATCACACCAAGTTCATAAATGAACTTCTTGATCCAAACCGCTTCCTTCTTTGCTTAGAATCTAATGTATTACCTCGTGGTAGAATCCGCTCTGATGTCTTGTTTGGAACTTTTCCAACTCACTTTGCGCCCCATTCAAGGTGAACACATATCGGTGAGACATGGAATCATCCTTATGCATGCGGCTGGCATCCGTATACCCGCGTATCACCATGTCCCCTTCTCCATATATTAGGAACTCATCCTTAGTTCTTCTCAAGTACTTAAGGATCGTCTTAACAGCCGCCCAATGATCCATTCCTGGATCGGATTGGTATCTGCTCGTGACACTTTCGGGCATCGATACATCGGGCCTCGTACATAACATAGCATACATGATAGATCCTATTGCGGATGCATAGGGAATCTTACTCATGCAAATCCTCTCGTCTTACGTGCGCGGACACATAGACTTGAAAGGTGTACCCCATGCACGATGGGTAGGAAACCTTTCTTGGATTCGACATGCTAAACCTCTTTGCTTTTCGGTCTATATATAGACTGCGAAAGACCAAGCAACCGTTTCGATCTATCTCTATAGATCTTAATCCCGAGGATGTAGGTTGCTTCTCCCAGGTCTTTCATGGAGAATGTCTTGGATAACCAAACCTTAACTGACTGTAAGATTGAAACATCGTTTCCTATAAGTAATATGTCATCGACATACAATACTAGGAACACGACTGCACTCCCACTAACCTTCTTGTACACACAAGGTTCATCTGGATTTTATGAGTAATCAAACTTTTTGATCGTCTCATCAAAACGGATATTCTAGCTCCTGGATGCTTGCTTCAATCCATATATGGACCGTCGCAATTTGCATACCATGGTTTTATCAACCGATGTGAAACCCTCAGGTTGTATCATATACACGTCCTCGAGCAGGTTTCCATTAAGGAAAGTTGTTTTCACATCCATCTGCCATATCTCATAATCATAATGAGCCGCTATGGCCAGGAGCATCCGAATGGATTTAAGCATAGCTACAGGAGAATAGGTTTCTTCATAATCAACACCTTGTTTTTGATGATATCCTTTCGCCACTAATCTAGCTTTATAGGTAATCACATTACCATCCATGTCGGTTTTCTTCTTGAAAACCCACTTGCACCCTATAGGCTTTATGCCTTGGTGGGTCAACCAAGTTCCAAACTTGGTTTTCATACATGGAATCCATTTCGACTTCATGGCACCAAGCCACTTATCCCTTCTACGAACTTGTCGGCACTTCTTCATAAGCTGGTAGGCTCCTCATCATCAATGAGTAACACGTCGTTCGATTCACTTACGAAATCCATATCTCTCGGGAATATTGCGTGTTCTGCGGATCTCTGAAGATGTGGTGTTACAATAAGTCAGGATTGCTCATCACTATGAGTTATTTGTTGTGCTTCACCGTATCTCATCAATGTCTATTTGAGTCTCTCAGCCTCCTCAAGCTCGGCGACACTCCCCTTGTTTTCTTGCAGAGAAACTCTTTCTCTAGAAACCACATGCCTTGAAACAAACACCTTTTGTTCCACGGGATGATAGAATTAGTAACCCCTTGTTTCCTTAGGGTATCCAATAAATAGACATTTATCAGACTTAGCATCCAATTTGTCTGATACAGTCCGCTTCACATAAGCAGGACAACCCCATATCTTCAAGTAAGATACATGAGGTTTCTTACCATTCCATATCTCATATGGAGTAGTAGAGACTACCTTAGTTGGCATTACATTTAACAAGTAAGCGGTTGTCTAAAGTGCATAGCCCCAAAGGACTTGGGAAGATTTGCATGATTCATCATTGACTGACCATGTCCAACAGTCGATTCGCCTCTCAGATACACCATTATGCTGTGGTGTATATGACGGAGTCCATTGAGACAATATACCATTGTCTCTTAGATAATCAAGAAACTCCTGACTTAAGTATTCACCACCTCGATCCGATCAAAGTATTTTAATACTCTTGTCATGTTGTTTCTCTACTTCATTTCTGAATTCTTTGAACCTTTCAAAGGCTTCAGACTTGTGTTTCATCAAGAACACATACCCAAACCGTGAGTGATCATCGGTGAAGGTAATGAAGTAGCTATAGCCTTCTAAAACTTGAGTTGACATAGGTCCACATACATCAGTATGTATTAGACCTAGTAACTCTCCCACTCGTTCACCTTTTCCAATAAAAGGTAACTTAGTCATCTTGCCTTTTAAGCATGATTCACATGTATCGTATGAATCCAATTCAAACGATTTCAAAATTCCACATCAGTGTAATTCGGACATGCGTTTCTTGCTTACATGGCCAAGACGACAATGCCACATATAGGAGTCTAATTGATTACCCTTTCAAGCACGCTTGTTGCTCTCTTCGATATTGAAAACATGACTGGATACGTCCAACGTATAAACACCATTGCTTAAAGTTCCAGTCCCATAAAGAACTCTATTCAAAGTTATGTAACAACAATTGTTACTAAAAGTCAAATGATACCCATTTCTATTTAAACAATAAATAGAAATGATGTTCTTTATCAACGAAGGAACATAAAAGCAATTGTCTAGTTCTAAGACAAGTTCTGCAGAGAGTTTCAACAAATATGTTCCGATGGCGAGTGCAGCAACCTTTGCTCCATTCCCAACACGTAAATTTGACTCTGTTAGTAATATATGAGAGATGTCCTAAGGCAATCGCCTTATGTATGAACCATTTATATGATAAATGAAGATTCACTATTTGAGTATACATGTTTAATGTATTTGATTGGATCTTAAACTCATTTACTGAATGTCCACGATACGATTCACAGCATGAGAGAATTTGTGATTGGATCACAACTAGTGAGTATCTCTACATGTGTAATTGTGATGTATCGGAATTATCCCTAGTCGATGAATTAATGGATTTGGACACCATCAATTCTGTCGAGACTAGCACGAGGTATACTCCTTGGTGTATCCAAGCAGCTGATTCTCACTGGCTGGAGACATAGTGATGTCCGGAGTTGATCGTGGATGCTAGTTATGGTAACTAGTTCATTGGAGTGACCAACCGTAAGACTTCATATGGTTTTCTGCATATATAGATATGTCAATGAAGTTCTTACTGTGGCTTAAGTGCGATGTTCCTTTGACTTGCGGTATTCAAGTCATCTTGATCATGAGACTTATGCTTTGACATCTTAAGCAAGCATCTCTAAGGAGATGTGGACCCGGGATGATTGGGTATAAGTCGAAGTGATCGAAGGTGTTTGAATAGCCTATAAAGGATTCACCACTCCTTGCGAGGAGATGTATACCCATGGCCTCTCGTCGGATTGTTACTAAAGTCTTTGGCCAAAGCATTACATGTTTAGAGTAAGGTACTCTTCGATACATGTGGAGTAACTAGAATCCGTAGGGACGAGGAAATGATACTTGGGCTAGGTGTGGCGTAGTCGACCTAGTGAGGGACACTATAGACCATGTCTGAACCAAGTGGGTATAAGATGAGTGAAGGGAATGGGGCACGATTCATTCGAGCTCTTGAAGGGTTTGAGAAATAGTTACGGATCAACGTTGATCTTTTGGTTAATTGGGGATCATGATGTACTACTAGGTGCCACTCATGATCGTTCTATAATTAATGGTTAATTATAGGCGGCCAACATAAGCGAGAACCTATTTGGTCACGCTGCGAGTGTAATCCAAAGGATTTAAAACGAGCTTGAGAATGGGATTCTCAGACCGAGAGAAACTATGTTTGGTTGGACCAAACATAAAGCGAGCATGAAATTGTTTCAGTCGCAATGGAAGCGTGGATGGAAAGTGTCTTATGAAGACATAATGGATGGACCAAAATGGTTTGGTTCTAATCCAATGGATAAGAATAAACCAAAGGGTTTGGTTTATTTTAAACGAATGAACCAAAAGTTGGTTCGGTTTGTTTTAACTTAAAATAAACCATCTTGGTTTGGTTTATTTTAACTTATCTTAATGGAGCGGGTTAACGGGCCTAATGGTTATGATTTAATAACCATTAAGAGAATTGATTCTCTATAAAATAGGGCTTAAGGGTTTTTGTAAAAACCTAATTTTTGAGGCAACCCTAATTGGCCGCCCACCCCTCTCTCCCTCTTGTTGTTGGCGTCAACAACAAGAGCAGCCGCCCAACCTCATTGAGCTGCTGCCATCTCTTTGCCGGCGTCCAAGCCGGCGGTGGACCTCGGCGACCCTCCGGTGATCTCCCTTGGGTTCGGTGTAAGGTGAGCCTCCATCTCTCTTTAGCGCGCCTATATCCTCCACCAAGCTGTCCAGTTTTCTGGACAGCTTCTTCTCCTCTCGTCGGGCGTCGTTTGGGCGGCGGTTGAGTGCTCGACAGCGGCTAACATACGGATTTGATCTCCGGTAATCCTCTGAGTGGAGGGCGAAGGATTACGTCAATCGGTTGGCGAATACCTCTCGAGAAGCAAGTCTTGAGACTTGTTTTAGGATCCGAATTTGGATTGGATCGTGATCATCTCGATCACGTCGTCTTCAACATGAGGCTAGTAACCCGTCTGCGAAGAGCGAAGCTCGTGACTTAGCGAAGTCATCGAGAGCTCGGCGTGGATCACGGATAGAGACGATTCTTACGAGGATCATTCCGGTTGTTGCCGTTCCCGCTACACGTCATACGGAAGGTATAACGTAGTTTAATTTCCTTTTATTGCAAATTTTAATTTACAGTTATGTCTACACTTGTTGTAATAGCATGCGTGTGTTGTGTGTGTTGTAATAAATATAGATTTATTATTTTTAATTGCTTCCGCTGTGCTCATGTTTACGAAACATGATCGAACACACCTGCAGTGATGCAGGAAACCCAACGGATGGTATCGAGCCCAGGTTGTGTTTCGACATAATCGTAAAATTGGTTTTGCGATAGTCATAATGTATTTCTGGAAATTTTCTAATTTTGGAAATTTAGAAGTATTTATGGAAATTTTTCAATTTTGGAAAGTCTAGAAGTATTTATGGAAATCTTCCACTTTTGGAAAGTTGGAAGTATTTATTGAAATTGATATTTTCCATAAATAAAATATTTGATTAGATTCTGGAAATTTGTTTCCTAATTTAATCTTGATTTGATTTGGGAAATCAAATCTTTAAAATATTTTATTTCCATAAGTAGTTATGAAGATTTAGGAAATTGGTTTCCTAAATAGATTTTCCTTAATCAAATAATTCCATGAATAAAATATGTGATTAGATTTTGAAATTTGTTTCCTAATTTAATTATGATTTGATTTGGAGAATCAAATCTTAAACATATTTTATTTCCATAAATAGTTATGACATATAAGGAAATATTGTACATGACATAATTGTATGACATGTAGTTGCATTAGATGCATAACATAATGCCATGCGTGTCGTGACATGTAGATGTATGCCATGTATGTCATGCCATGTAGATAATAGTTATTTGCATGCAAAGAGGATGAGACATAAAAACATTTAAACAATATTAAAGCCTACACCTTCCATTAATATGGTTTGAACCAGAGTTCCGTTTCTTGTTTGGGTTGTTGGACTCTCTCCAAGCCCGGCTCGAACCCGAACATGTTCAAACCTTGGAATAGTTTAATACTAATATGGTAAGAGTCAGAGGTCAATCGTTAGCTTTGGTTGTTGGACTCTCTCCAAGCTGGGCTAATTGGTTGAATGCGCTCTAACCATATTAAAACTATTCTTGATTAATGGGTTGGCTTTAACCTGGAGCATCGGCTTGTTGGACTCTCTCCAAGGTCGATGTTAAGGGAGGTGAAGTTGGGTGCTATGCATAAGATGCATACTTGTTAATGTGTTAACAACCCAATGTATGTGTGAACATTCAATTAGTTGATAGCACATTGTGATAGTTGCATATACGTGATATGCAATCGGTATAGATGATACCTACCGTCGTAGCTATGAATGGCTTGTTGGACTCTCTCCAAGGTTGTTCATAACTATGATGGATATCAGCCCATTCGGAGATGGACCTACAATCTCCCGAAGTGATTTTGAGGTTTTTGAAATTCGAAAAATGAATGGGATTTATAAATGTATATTGATGCATTTTAAAATCATCTTTCTCATATATGCTCGTTTTGTATTTCTAAGTTAATATATTGATCATGATGTGTTTGAATTTGCGTTCCATTTTGGATTCAAATAAATTGACTGGGCCGAACTTCTTGGACTGGCTTAGAAACTTGAGAATTGTTCTCAAGGTTGAAAAGCTTGCAAATGTCCTCGAAGCGCCTCTTCCCGCCCGTCCTAGTGACGATGCAACTTTGGACCAATTGTTGGCCTATCAGAAACATGTGAGTGATTCTGAACAAATGAGTTGCATCATGCTAGCCAGTGGAACCCAAGCTCTGGCGGCATGAGCATATGGATGCTCATATCGTAGTCCTTCATCTTTGTGAGTTGGTTGATGAGCAAGTGAGATTGAAAGGTTCAAGTCTCAAAGCTCCTCTTCACCTCTGAGATGCTAGGAGGTTCATCTGTGGTACTGCTCAATATGCTGAAGACTGTGGAGTCTTCTGAGAAGCATGAGCAGGGGACGGTGCTGTTAGTTGATTCCTCGAAGAAAGGTTCTAAGAGGAAGTCAAAGGAACAGCAGAAGGGAAAGAAGAGAAGGGCTAAGAAGATAGAACTAGCACAAAAGGAAACTTGCCATCATTATGGCAAGGAGAGCCATTTGCGAAGAAAGTACAAGATTTATCTTGAGTCCGTGAAGAAGGATAAGGCATCGGATGCCCCATCTTCTTCAGATATCTTCGTTATTGATTGTCATTCTATTTCCTCAAACACTTGGGTATTTGATACTGGGTGTGGCTCACATATATGTAATGACATACATGGGCTAAGGAATAGAAGAAGACTCGTCAAGGGGAGAGTCAAATTTACGTGTTGGGAATGGAGCAACGGTTGCTGCACTCGCCATCGGAACGTATTTGTTGGAACTCCCTGTAGGACTCGTCTTAGAACTGGACAATTGCTTTTATGTTCCTTCGTTGATAAAGAACATCATTTCTATTTCTTGCTTAAATAGAAATGGTTTCCATTTAACGTTTAGTAACAATTGTTGTTATATAACTTTGAATGGCGTACTTTATGGAACTGGAACTTTGAGTAATGGCATTTATACGTTGGACGTATCCAGTGACATTTTCAATATCGAAGCGAGCAACACGCGTGCTCGAAAGGATAATCACATAGACTCCTATATGTGGCATTGTCGTCTTGGCCATATAAGCAAGAAACGCATGTCCGAATTACACCGATGTGGAATTCTGGAATCGTTTGAATTGGATTCATACGATACATGCGAATCATGCTTAAAAGGCAAGATGACTAAGTTACCTTTGGAAAAGGTGAGCGAGTGGGAGAGTTACTAGGTTTAGTACATCGATGTATGTGGACCTATGTCAACTCAAGCATTAGGAGGCTATAGCTACTTCATTACCTTCACCGATGATCACTCACGGTTTGGGTATGTGTTCTTGATGAAACACAAGTCTGAAGCCTTTGAAAGGTTCAAAGAATTCAGAAATGAAGTAGAGAAACAACATGACAAGAGTATTAAAATACTTCGATCTGATCGAGGTGGTGAATACTTAAGTCAAGAGTTTCTTGATTATCTAAGAGACAATGGTATATTGTCTCAATGGACTCCGCCATATACACCACAGCATAATGGTGTATCTGAGAGGCGTAACCGGACCTTGTTGGACATGGTTAGGTCAATGATGAATCATGCAACTCTTCCCAAGTCCTTTTGGGGCTATGCACTTCAGACAGCTGTTTACTTGTTAAACAGAATGCCTACCAAGGTAGTCTCAACTACTCCATATGAGATATGGAATAGTAAGAAACCTCATGTATCTTACTTGAAGATATGGGGTTGTCCTGCTTATGTGAAGCGGACTGTATCAGACAAATTGGATGCTAAGTCTGATAAATGTCTATTTATTGGATACCCTAAGGAAACAAGGGGTTACCAATTCTATCATCCTGTGGAACAAAAAGTGTTTGTTTCAAGGCATGCTGTGTTTCTAGAGAAAGAGTTTCTCTTGCAAGAAAACAGTGGGAGTGTCGTCGAGCTTGAGGAGGCTCGAGAGACTCAAATAGACATTAATGAGATACAGGTGAAGCCACAGCGGTAAAACTCATAGTGATGAGCAATCAATTTGGACCTATTGTAACACCACATCTTCGTAGATCTTGTAGAACACATATTCACGAGAGATATGGATTTCTCGTAAGCGAATCGAGCGACGTGTTACTCATTGATGATGAGAGCCTACAGTTATGAAGAAGTCTTGACAAGTTCGAAGGGATAAGTGGCTTGGTGCCATGAAGTGAAATGGATTCCATGTACGAAAACCAAGTTTGGAACTTGGTTGACCCACCTGAAGGCATAAAGCCTATAGGGTGCAAGTGGGTTTTCAAGAAGAAAACCGACATGGATGGTAATGTGATTACCTATAAGGCTAGATTTGTGGCGAAAGGATATCGTCAAAAGCAAGGTGTTGATTATGACGAAACCTATTCGCCTGTAGCTATGCTTAAATCCATTCGGATGCTCCTGGCCATAGCGGCTCATTATGATTATGAGATATGGCAGATGGATGTGAAAACGGCTTTCCTCAATGGAAACCTGCTCGAGGACGTGTATATGATACAGCCTGAGGGTTTCACATCGGTTGATAAAACCAAGGTATGCAAATTGCGACGATCCATTTATGGATTGAAGCAAGCATCCAGGAGCTGGAATATCCGTTTTGATGAGACGATCAAAAGGTTTGATTTCTCACAAAATCCAGACGAACCTTGTGTGTACAAGAAGGTTAGTGGGAGTGCAGTCGTGTTCCTAGTATTGTATGTCGATGACATATTACTTATAGGAAACGATGTGTCCATCTTCTGATCGATTAAGGTTTGGTTATCCAAGACATTCTCCATGAAAGACACAGGAGAAGCAACCTACATCCTTGGGATTAAGATCTATAGAGATAGATCGAAGCAGTTTGCTTGGTCTTTCGCGCGGTCTACATATATAGGACCGAGTGCTAAAGAGGTTTAGCATGTCGGAATCCAAGAAAGGTTATCTGCCCATCAGGCATGGGGTACACCTTTCGAAGTCTATGTGTCCGTGCACAGAAGACGAGAGGATTTGCATGAGTAAGATTCCCTATGCATCCGCAATAGGATCTATCATGTATGTTATGTTATGTACGAGGCCCGTATCGTATACTCGAGTGTCATGGCGGATATCCGATCCGAGGAATGGATCATTGGGTTTAAGGCGATCCTTAAGTACTTAAGAAGAACTAAGGATGCGTTCTAATATATGGAGAAGGGTACATGGTGATACGTGGGTATCACGGATGCGGCTCGACGGATTCCATGTCTTTGTGCAGGTATGTATTCACACGGAATGGGCGCAATAAGTTGGAAAGATTCCAAGCTTGACACTATAGCGGATTCGCCACTAAGGCGAGAATACATTGCGGCTTTAGGCGACAAAGGAAGCGGTTTGGATCAAGTAGTTCATCTATGAACTTGATGTGGTCTCATCAATGATCCAAACATGTGCTTAGCGCTATCATCTTATCGGAGAGATCATCGTAGGAATGAAATACAAATCGAGAAAATTCCCTTTGAAAGGAACTTAGCGGATCCTTTGACTAAAGCATTACCTCAAAGTAAGTTTGAGGTCATGTTAGTGCTTATGGTATTGGATACCGTAGCGATTGGCATTAGGCCAAGTGGGAGTCTGTTAGTAATATATGAGAGATGTCCTAAGGCAATCGCCTTATGTATGAACCATTTATATGATAAATGAAGATTCACTATTTGAGTATACATGTTTTAGGTATTTGATTGGATCTTAAACTCATTTACTGAATGTCCACGATACGATTCACAGCATGAGAGAATTTGTGATTGGATCACAACTAGTGAGTATCTCTCCATGTGTAATTGTGATGTATCGGAATTATCCCTAGTCGATGAATTGATGGATTTGGACACCATCAATTCTGTCGAGACTAGCACGAGGTATACTCCTTGGTGTATCCAAGCAGCTGATTCTCACTGGCTGGAGACATAGTGATGTCCGGAGTTGATCGTGGATGCTAGTTATGGTAACTAGTTCATTGGAGTGACCAGCCGTAAGACTTCATATGGTTTTCTGCATATATAGATATGTCAATGAAGTTCTTACTGTGGCTTAAGTGCGATGTTCCTTTGACTTGCGGTATTCAAGTCATCTTGATCATGGAGACTTATGCTTTGACATCTTAAGCAAACATCTCTAAGGAGATGTGGACCCGGGATGATTGGGTATAAGTCGAAGTGATCGAAGGTGTTTGAATAGCCTATAAAGATTCACCACTCCTTGCGAGGAGATGTATACCTATGGCCTCTCGTCGGATTGTTACTAAAGTCTTTGGCCAAAGCATTACATGTTTAGAGTAAGGTACTCTTCGATACATGTGGAGTAACTAGAATCCGTAGGACGAGGAAATGATACTTGGGCTAGGTGTGGCGTGAAAGTCGACCTAGTGAGGTGACACTATAGACCATGTCCTGAACCAAGTGGGTATAAGATGAGTGAAGGGAATGGGGCACGATTCATTCGAGTCTTTGAAGGGTTTGAAATAGTTAGGATCAACTTTTGGTTAATTGGGGATCATGATGTACTACTAGGTGCCACTCATGATCGTTCTATAATTAATGGTTAATTATAGACGGCCAACATAAACCGAGAACCTATTTGGTCACACGCACAACGAGTGTAATCCAAAGGATTTAAAACGAGCTTGAGAATGAGATTCTCAGACCGAGAGAAACTATGTTTGGTTGGACCAAACATAAAGTGAGCATGAAATTGTTTCAGTCGCAATGGAAGCGTGGATGGGCCGTGTCTTATGAAGACATAATGGATGGACCAAAATGGTTTGGTTCTAATCCAATGGATGAGAATAAACCAAAGGGTTTGGTTTATTTTAAACGAATGAACCAAAAGTTGGTTCGGTTTGTTTTAACTTAAAATAAACCATCTTGGTTTGGTTTATTTTAACTTATCTTAATGGAGCGGGTTAACGGGCCTAATGGTTATGATTTAATAACCATTAAGAGAATTGGTTCTCTATAAAATAGGGCTTAAGGGTTTTTGTAAAAACCTAATTTTTGAGGCAACCCTAATTGGCCCCCTCTCTCCCTCTTGTTGTTGGCGTCAACAACAGCCCAACCTCATTGAGCTGCTGCCATCTCTTTGCCGCGTCAAGCTTCGGTCGGTGGACCTCCGGCGACCCTCGGTGATCTCCCTTGGGTTCGGTGTAAAGGTGAGCCTCCATCTCCTCTTTGGCGGCGCCTATATCCTCCACCAAGCTGTCCAGTTTTCTGGACAGCTTCTTCTCCTTCGTCGGGCGTCGTTTGGGCGGCGGTTAGTGCTCCGACAGCGGCTAACATACGAGATTTGATCTCCGGTAATCCTCTGAGGTGGAGGACGAAGGATTCGTCAATCGGTTGACGAATACCTCTCCGGAGAAGCAAGTCTTGAGGACTTGTTTTTAGGTCCGAATTTGGATTCGGATTGTGATCATCTCTCGATCACGTCGTCTTCAACACGAGGCTAGTAACCCGTACGAAGACGAAGCTCGTGACTTAGCGAAGTCATCCCGAGGAGCTCGGCGTGGATACGGATAGAGACGATTCTTACGAGGATCGTTCCGGTTGATGCCGTTCCCGCTACACGTCATACGGAAGGTATAACGTAGTTTAATTTCCTTATATTGCAAATTTTAATTTACGGTTATGTCTACACTTGTTGTAATAGCATGCGTGTGTTGTGTGTGTTGTAATAAATATAGATTTATTATTTTTAATTGCTTCCGCTGTGCTCATGTTTACGAAACATGATCGAACACACACACGCCGCGGTGCCGGAAACCCAACAGACTCTCCCTTGACGAGTCTTCTTCTATTCCTTAGCCCATGTGTGTCATTACATATATGCGAGCCACACCCAGTATCCAATACCCAAGTGTCTGAGGAAATAGAATGACAATCAATAACAAAGATATATGAAAAAGATGGAGCATCTTATGCCTTATTCTTCTTCACGGACTCAAGATAAATCTTGCAATTTCTTCGCCAATGGCCCTACTTGCCATAATGATGGCAAGTGCCCTTTTGAGTTGGTTCTGCCTTTTTAGCCTTTTTCTTCTTCCCCTTTTGTTGTTCCTTTGACTCCCTCTTAGAACCTTTCTTCAAGGAATCAACTAACAACACTGTCCCCTGCTCATGCTTCTCAGAAGGCTCCACAGTCTTCAACATGTTGAGCAGTACCACAGATGAACCTTCTTGCATCTCAGAGGTGAAGAGGAGCTTGGAGACTTCGAACCTTTCGAATCTCACTTGCTTATCAAACAACTCATAAAGATGAAGGACTACGATATGAGCATCCATATGCTAATGCTACTTCTGTAGCTTGGGTTCCATCACGGCTAGCATGATGCAACTCACCATTTCAGAATCATTCACATGTTTCTGATAGGCCAACAATTGGTCCAGAGTTGCATTGTCACTAGGACGGGCGGGAAGAGGCGCTTCGAGGACATACGCAAGCTTTTCCACCTTGAGAACAATTCTCAAGTTTCTAAGCCAGTCCAAGAAGTTCGGCCCAGTCAATTTTATTTGAATCCAAAATGGAACGCAAATTCAAAGACATCATGATCAATCTTAGAAATACAAAATGAGCATATATGAGAAAGATGATTTAAAATGCATCAATATACATTCATAAATCCCATTCATTTTTTTGAATTTCAAAAACCCCAAAATCACTTCGGGAGATCGTAGGTCCATCTCCGAATGGGCTGATATCTATCATAGATATGAACAACCTTGGAGAGAGTCCAACAAGTCATTCATAACTACAATGGTAGGTATCAACTATACCGATTGCATATCACGTATATGCAACTATCACAATGTGCTATCAACTAATTGAATGTTCACACACATACATCGGGTTGTTAACACATTAACAAGTATGCATCATATGCATAGCACCCAACTTCACCTCCCTTTACATCGACCTTGGAGAGAGTCCAACAAGCCAATGATCCAGGTTAAAGCCAACCCATTAATCGAGAAATAGTTTTAATATGGTTAGAGCACATTCAACCAATTAGCCCAGCTTGGAGAGAGTCCAACAACCAAAGCTAACGATTGACCTCTGACTCTTACCATATTAGTATTAAACTATTCCATGGTTTGAACATGTTTGGGTTCGAGCCGGGCTTGGAGAGAGTCCAACAACCCAAACAAGAAATGGAACTCTGGTTCTAACCATATTAATGGAAGGTGTATGCTTTAATATTGAGTAAGGGTTTTTATGTCTCATCCTCTTTGCATGCAAATAACTATTATCTACATGGCATGACATACATGGCATACATCTACATGTCACGACACGCATGGCATAATGATATGCATCTAATGCAATTACATGGCATACAATTATGTCATGTACATAATTTCTTTATTTGTCATAACTATTTATGGAAATAAAATATGTTTAAGATTTGATTCTCCAAATCAAATCATGATTAAATTAGGAAACAAATTTCCAAATCTAATCACATATTTTATTTATGGAAATAGTTGATTAAGGAAAATCAATTTCCTAAATCATCAAAACTACTTATGGAAATAAAAATATTTTAAGATTTGATTTCCCAAATCAAATCATGATTAAATTAGGAAACAAATTTCCAGAATCTAATCAAATATTTTATTTATGGAAAATATCAATTTCCATAAATACTTCCAACTTTCCAAAAGTTGAAGATTTCCATAAATACTTCTAGACTTTCCAAAATTGAAAAATTTCCATAAATACTTCTAAATTTCCAAAATTAGAAAATTTCCAGAAATAACATTATGACTATCGCAAAACCATTTTGCGATTATGTCGAACACAACTGGGCTCGATACCCGGTTTCCTGCATGAGTGTGTGTTCGTACATGTTTAAATAAACATGTGCACAAATAATAAATCCATAGTTATTACAAAACACACAACACACGCTTGCATAGTACAACATGTGTAGACATAACCGTAAATTTAAATTTTGCAATAAAGGAAATTTAACTACATATACCTTTCGTATCACGTGTAGCGGGAACGACATCAACCAGAACGATCCTCGCTAGAATTGTCTCTATCCGTATCCACGCCGAGTATCCTTAGGATGAATTCGCTAAGCCACGAGCTTCGTCTTTGTACGGGTTACTAGCCTCGTGTTGAAGACGACGTGATCGAGAGATGATCACGATCCGAATCCAAATTCGGATCCAAAGATGAGTCCTCAAAACTCGCTTCTCCGGAGAGGTATACGTCAACCGTTTGACGAATCCTTCATCCTCCACCTCAGAGGATTACCGGAGATCGAATCCCCAGTAAGTTAGGCACTGTCGGAGCTCTAACCGTCGTCCAAACGACGCTCCGACGAGAGGAAAACAAGCTGTCCAGAAAACTGGACAGCTTTGGTGGAGGAGTAGGCGCCGGCCAACCAAGGGAAGCCAAGTGCTCACCTTATCGCCACAACCAAGGGAGATCACCGGAGCACCAACCGGCAGCATCTCGACGCTGGCGAGGGGGAAGGAAGGCTCCTTCTGGACGCCAGTTGGAGGAGATGGGCGGCGGCAATGAAGTTGGCGCCGAATTCTCCAAGGAGAGGAGGTGGGCGGCAACTAGGTTTAGGGCTTTTGGATTAGGGCTTAACAATCCCTTAAGCCCTCTTTTATAGCGAACTAATTCTCTTAATGGTTATTGGATCATAACCATTAGGCCCGTTAACCCGCTCCATTAATATAAGTTACAATAAGCCAAACCATGATGGTTTATTTTAAGTTAAAACGAACCGAACCAACTTTTGGTTCATTCATTTAAAATAAACCGAACCCTTTGGTTTATTCTCCTCCATTGGATTAGAACCAAACTATTTTGGTTCATCTATTATGTCTTCATAAGACACGACCCATCCACACTTCCATTGCGACTGAAACGATTTCATGCTCGCTTCTTGTTTGGAACAACCAAACCTAGTTTCTCTCGGTCTGAGAATCCCATTCTCAAGCTCGTTTTAAATCCTTCGGATTACGCTCGTTGTGCTTGTGACCAAATAGGTTCTCGGTTTATGTTGGCCGTCTATAATTAACCATTAATTATAGAACGATCATGAGTGGCACCTAGTAGTACATTATGATCCCCAATTAACCGAAAAGATCAACGGTTGATCCAGAACTATTTCTGAAACTTTTCAGCAGCTCGAATGATTTGTGCCCCATTCCCTTCACTCATCATATACCCACTTGGTTCAGGACATGGTCTATAGTGTCAGTCCCCACTAGGCTGACTACGTCACACCTAGCCCAAGTATCATTTCCTCGTCCTACGGATTCTAGTTACTGCACATGTATCGAAGAGTACCTTACTCTAAACATGTAATTCTTTGGCCAAAGAATTTAGTAACAATCCGACGAGAGGCCATGGGTATACATCTCCTCGCAAGGAGTGGTGAATCCTTTATAGGCTATTCAAACACCTTCGATCACTTCGACTTATACCCAATCATCCCACGTCCACATCTCCTTAGAGATGCTTGCTTAAGATGTCAAAGCATAAGTCTCTATGATCAAGATGACTTGAATACCGCAAGTCAAAGGAACATCGCACTTAAGCTACAGTAAGAACTTCATTGACATATCTATATATGCAGAGAACCATATGAAGTCTTACGGCTGGTCACTCCAATGAACTAGTTACCATAACTAGCATCCACGATTAACTCCGGACATCACAATGTCTCCAGCCAGTGAGAATCAGCTGCTTGGATACACCAAGGAGTATACCTCGTGCTAGTCTCGACAGAATTGATGGTGTCCAAATCCATCAATTCATCGACTAGGGATAATTCTGATACATCACAATTACACATGTAGAGATACTCACTAGTTGTGATCCAATCACAAATTCTCTCATGTTGTGAATCGTATCATGGATATTCAGTAAATGAGTTTAAGATCCAATCAAATACATAAAAACATGTATACTCAAATAGTGAATCTTCATTTATCATATAAATGGTTCATACATAAGGCGATTGTCTTAGGACATCTCTCATATATTACTAACATTGCGAAGCCATGCGCTTGTTGCATCCGAGGGGCTGCCGAACGGGGAGCGAATGGAGTGAGCCCAAAGGGAAGCATACTTCGAGGGAATGAGACGCGAAGGATAGCATTGCGAAGCCGTGCTCTTGCCGCATCCGAGGGATGTAGGCCGAGGGAAGAGAGAGACAATGGCTACAGGGGCAGTCGACTGGGGCCTTTTGGCAGTCGATTGATGGGCGTGAAAACAGCTTGATTTAGGTTATATATGGAGCTCAAGTTGGAGGATTTAGCCAAGACTTTAAGGGAGCTATTGGAGGGGAATTGCTGCTACATTCCAGTCCTTCAAGAGCCATCCAAAGCAAGCAACAAGGAAGGCTTCAAAGCTAAGAGTTGTAAAGCGTTCTTTACTTGTATTTCTTGTGTCTTTCTATTTCTTGTAGTATTACTGTTGTAATAGCTTGTGAGAGGTTTCTCCACCTCCGATGTGTAGTCGAGAAGGAGTTTAGTTAGTGTCGTGCACATAACTAGAGCTCGGTGAGCTCGCCCGTGGAGTAGGATCCATTCGGTTCTGAACCACATATATGCTTGTGTATTGCTTGTGATTGTTATGTGTTGTTAGTATTGTTATTATCATTGTTATTCCGCTGTGTTAACAACAATCGTAGACAAACAATGCAATGAGAACGAGCAAATTCCACCATCAGACAATTGAGGGATTCACCCCCTCTAGTCGGCCTAATACACACTGATCAATCCCCGTCAAGTGGTATCAGAGCCAGGTTACTCTTCAAGGATTGACCGCTGCGAGAGCACTACAAAATGGTCGGCCTCATCCATCCGCCGAAATTCGATGGAGATTTTGCTTGGTAGAAGAAACGGATGGAGGTATATCTCAAAACCGATTTTGATTTTATGATTATTATAGAAAACGGTTTTGAGATGCCTAGGGATAAAGAAAACAAACCCATTGAGAAGTCAAAGTGGGCCCAAGACCAAATCAAGAACTTCAAGACAAATCTTGAGGTAATAAAATTGATTAGTGATTTGTTACCTAACACTATTTGGTCTAGATTGGGTGATTATAGGGATGCAAGGGAATTATGGAATAAGATAATGAAATTCCAAGAAAATTCCCAACCGACACAAGTAGAGGAGAATGCTGAAGAAGAAGCACCGTCCACTTTTGATGATGTTGATGATTTGGTGGAGACCTCCACCTCTAGCATTGAGGAGGAGGAAAGGGTTTCTATTCTGGAGCAAGATCAAGATGAAGCTTCTACCTCCGGATGAAGTGAAGAGGCCTCCACCACCTCCCTAGGTAACTCAAGTGTTATTATTTTGAATAAAAATCACATAATACGCTTTGAGTGTAGGGAGAAAGGGCATTACAAGAGCAAATGCCCTAAATTAGCTAAGAAGAAGACACCGGCATCAAAAGTCAACCCAAAGTCAAAGGATGCCGAAGTCCCCACAACTAGAAGCAAAAAGCACATTGTGTGCTTTAAATGCAATCAAAAGGGGCACTACCGAAGCCAATGCCCTAGGGGGAGGAAGAAAGGGCAAGAAGGTGTATCTCATGAAGGGGGAGCTTCCAAAGCTAACCCTAAGGTACATTTAGTTAATGCGCCTTCAATTCCTAAAGTCAAAAAGCATGCCAAAAATTATTTTAGTTCTCTTGCAATTATAAATGAAAAGCATGCTAGTAGAAATAATAAAGTTTATTGTTTAGGTGCAAGACATGTTAATTCATCTAAGGATAAACCTAGGACCAATAACACTAGAACTATTTTGCCTAGGGAATCAATTAGGAGAATTGAAGAAAACTTGGGTGTTAATCCCAAGAAATCTAGGCACATGCCTAAGAAGAAGAACATTTCCCAAAAGATAAATGAAAATTCAAAATATGGAAAATTAGAGCTAGAGAACCAAGCCTTGAGGTCAAGGCTAGAAAAACATAAGAAGACCCTAGCAATAATCACAAACTCGGTTAAAGGGTCAAATGCCCAAAAGTCAAGACCTAAGGTTCAAAAATGGTCTAAGGGCAAGGAAGGTCTGGGTCACAAACCTATGCCCAAGAAGACTTATTATAATGTTCCATTTGATTATGGAACTATTTCTAGGTCTAGAAAAACCAAGGCTAATAGGGAAGCCATCCCTAAGTCTAGCCATGGTATGTGCTTAGTGGCTAAGACCTCAAAGAAATCAAATGTAGCCACTAGGAAGGTCAAAGGAGGAGTCACCTCTAGAGTTGACCTAGGAAAGACCCAAAAGACTATGACTTTAAAGCCTAAAAGGGGCATTAGGAAGGTATCTAGGGAAGTTATCCCTAGAGAATACCTTGTTAACCCAAGGAGCTCCAATAGATATTGGGTTCCTAAGAGCGTGATCGATTCACGCTAAATGGGTTAGGGTGTGTCAACCTTAAGTGGATGGGTAGGTAACCTAACCATAGTAGAGTTGACACATTAGGATGTGCCAATGTGCTTAAGAAGTTAAAAATGATTTAAATTGGCACAATTAGGTCTTAGAGGTATTGGTGTGTCATTTTGGGTTTATGGCACACTTGGGAGATAATGGCTTTAAGGCAAAATGTAATAAATTCCTAGAAATGGCAACTTGGATTTAACACTTAGGTATTCCATACCTTAGTATATTTTACTTGCCATGATTTATTTGTCTTGCCATATCATGACATCATTCTCATTTTTATCTCTAAAATTGTCATGATCATGTTTTAGACTTTTCTTTAAATGTCATGTATGCTAAAAATGTCATTCACATGCCATGACATCATGATTTTGGCATATGCTTTTATCTATATCATATTTATGTCATAATCATATCATACATATAAATAAAATGAAATTAAGGACTATGGCATGATTTGATGGGAATCAAATAATATTGCCTAGAAATATGCATGAAACCATTAAACGAACAAAAATCCACATCTCACTAAAAACTTGACTTGTATGTGTTTTACACATCTAGATATAAGTAAGATGTTTAGGAAAAAGGAATTAAAGGTTTCAAAAAACATTTTGAAAAACCTTGGTGAAGCCTATCTTTTGATAGTCATCACTATTGAATGGGATAATATAAAGCGGGCTCTTTATTGAAGCTTTTCTTAACTTTTGGACTTTGTGTCAATCTCTTAATTTAGTGGGTAAAATATTTTTCACCCATAGTGTTTATGATAAGTAATATACATACCAAATTTCAATATTTTTAAACCTATGTATATTTACTTATGAATTTTGGAAAGTCATTTCTGAAATTCAAAAAATTACAAATGCAGTTATCAGTCGACTGCCATGGTGGCCAGTCCACTGATGGAGGTGGCAGTCGACTAATTTCTGAATTCAGTCAACTGCCCAAGCTGATTTCGGGTAAATCTTGTTGGTTAGGCCCATGTTCAGCTAGGTTAAGGTACCCTAACCACTCTTAACCCTAGGATATGCTTGGGAGAGCATTAGAAAGGGTGGAAATCCATTGGACATGGATTAGGAGAAGGGTTTAGGAAGAGTATCAATTTAAGGTGGAAGAGAGTTCATTGTTGAACTTTGCCTTGATTTTGAATTGGTTAATGTTCCTATTGGCTTAGGGACTCTCCAAGGACATTGTTGGTGCAATGGTCAAGGGGGAGTAAGCCTCTAGGGGGAGGTATCCATCATGGGAAGATAGATATGTATTTCCTCATGAGAGGAAAATTGGGTTGCCTCTCTTTAAGTGATATGATATCACTAGAAAGATTGTAGGCATGTGTTTCCTCCAAGGGAGAGATTGTAAGATCTCATTGGGATATGAGACATTCATACGCTTGGGGAGGACCTTTTTGATGTACCATCAAAAAGGGGGAGAAGTTACCAAGTTACCAATTAGGTTTGGAATTCTCATCTGGGATGTGAGAATTGCCAATTGGGAGAATTGGTAGACTTGAGATGGTAGTTTTGTCAATCATCAAAAAGGGGGAGATTGTTGGTGCAATCGGCCCAGGTTGACTCGAGTTTGACTCGAGCAGTACCTTGATAGTATTTTGATGATAGACAAAACTCATGACATGGGATTATCATGGGAAAGTCCAACATGGGATTGACATGGAAAATCCAAGCATGGAGCTTGGTGTGGAAAAGTCCAAAGCATTGTGAAGCCATTCACTTGGTGCTTGGTGAGAAATGCATTGCGAAGTCGTGCGCTTGGTGCATGTGGGAAGTCTTGAGGACTTGGTACGTTCACTAGGCTCGGGGTCCTTGAGTCAGTGAAGGATGACATTGCGAAGCCGTGCGCTTGGTGCATCCGAGGGACCGCCGGACGGGGAGCGAATGGAGTGAGCCCAAAGGGAAGCATACTTCGAGGGCATGAGACACGAAGGATGACATTGCGAAGCCGTGCGCTTGGCCCATCCGAGGAACGTAGGCCGAGGGAAGAGAGCTTCGGTGGGGAACTCCATGAGGGATGATGTGGACTTAGCCAAGTGGCCAAGACTGAGTGTCAGAGGCTCAAACTTGATGTTTGAGGGTTTACCCGATGGTCGAATGCTCAAACAACTTGTGTTTGAGGTTTTGCCCGACAACAGTCGACTGGCATAGGTGCCGGTTCAACTGGTCCAAGTCGACTAGGGTTCGACTAGTGTTAGACTTGCGGGTTTGTGCTTGGCAGTCGTCTGCCATGGACTGGCAGTCGACTAATGTCGACAGCAGTCAACTGTCGAGGGATGGCAGTCGACTGATGGGAGTGTCGCGAGCACAGAACGCTCCGTAGCCGACTGGGCAGTCTGCTACTAGGTCACTAGTCGACTTCCATGGACTGGTAGTCGACTGGTAGGTGATCTGTTGGAACTTATCCAACGTGGATCTGGCCGTTGTGAGACAACGACTACAGGGGCAGTCGACTGGGGCCTTTTGGCAGTCGACTGATGGGCGCGAAAACAACTTGATGCAGGTTATAAATGGAGCTCATGTTGGAGGATTTCGCCAAAACTTTAAGGGAGATATTGGAGGGGAATTGCTGCTACATTCCAGTCCTTCAAGAGCCATCCAAAGCAAGCAACAAGAAAGGGTTCAAAGCTAAGAGTTGTAAAGTGTTCTTTACTTGTATTTCTTGTGTCTTCGTATTTCTTATAGTATTACTATTAGTGAAAGCCCTAGAGCCAATCATGTGATGATTGTTGTATGGACTTTATTGTATCATATTCCTATTTATAAAGGCATGATTATTATATTTACTTGTATTGGTGCCAAATAACTAAATATAATAATGTCCTTGAGTAGTAGGTTCTTATCTATATCAATCGATTGGTTGAATCGATAATGAGATGATATAGAGAACACTACTCTTAATCATTCCTAGTCGAGTATTAACATTCAAGAACAATGTTAATGCGTAGAGACTAGCATGTAGGTCAACACGATGACTTGATCTCACAAGTCATGGATATGAGATATCAAGTTGACACATGGGTATGCATTGGAGAATGTATACTGAATGACCCGCCATGAGAAAGTATCATGGATCGTTATATGAGTGTCATATACTTTCTCATGTGGCTATTAGTATGACTATTAGTCCTTAGACCTGAAGTCACCATAGTTTCCTACATAAGGAGTTACATACTTTGGCTTCGTCAAATGTCACCCGTAAATGGGTGGACTATAAAGGCGATTACTGGGTATGTAACAAATTATGCGGAGGGATGTGAGTGATATAGATGGGATCTATCCCTCCTATATGACAGGGGTGACATCGATATTTTTGATAGAGTGAGACCACGAAGTGCATGGCAATGCCCAAATGAGTCAATATGAGATATTGAGCTCATTTGATTAGAATGAGTCTACTTGGAGTTCAAGATATAGATTGTACCGAGGATGACACGGTCTATGCCTCAATTGGTCAATCTAGATGTCAAGGATAGAGGGGTATTGTCACATATTGTGAGAGTCACAATTAGTAGTCACAAAGGTGATGTTGGAGCTCAACATTTTTGTAACTTGGGTAGCAATGATGTGTTGCTAGATACCGCTCATTGCTTATGTTCCTAAATCGGTTTAGGGACATTGCAAACGTTACAAGAACCTATAGGGTCACACACAAAGGGCAATTAGATGGAGATTAGGTTCATATGATGAACAATGAGGATTAGGTTCATGGGATGAACCAAATTGGATTAATAGTAATCCAAATTAGACTAATTGAGTTAGACTCAATTTGATTCAAGTGTTGAATGAGTCTAATTTAGATTTGATTCATTGAGTCAATTTAAATTAATGAATAAAGATTCATTAAATCAAATTGACTTGAATCAAGTGGTTAGATTTGATCAACCATGGGAGATAATAGGTCAAGTTTGACTTGACTTGAGAGGGAAGATGAATGGTCAATTTTGACTTGACCAATTACCATGTCATGGTGACTTGGAATGGGGCCGGCCAATGATGATGCTCCACATCATCATGGACACATCATGGGGTGCCACGTCATGAGGGAGACCAAGAGCCATTGATTCTTGGAGTTACATGCATGCATGTAACCCCCTTATAGTGGGTTATGAAAGTGTGAAGTTAAGTTGTGTAACTTCATCTTCTTCCTTGGTTCTTCCTCTCTTGCTCTCCCAATCCTTCTTTGCCGAAATTTCCATGAGTGCTAGCACACTCTAGGTTGAGTTTCTCCACCATTTGTCCGTGTGGATACCAATAGAGGAGTGTACACTTGACACTCTTGAGTTCCGGCAAGCTTTTGGACGAGCGGGATAAGCGAAGGGGGTCGCTACGAGGGTAACACTCTATTTTGTAGATCTAAGGTAGATCTAGGATCTTTAAACACATACATGTTTTATTTTATATATATCTTCGCACGGATCCGTGGCTGGGCTTCAGAGGTTTCCGCAATGCAAAAAGCAATTTTTGCGGCTCGGAAAGTCCAATAGTGGTATCAGAGCCACATGCGAAGCATGTATGTGTTTCATTTTTATAATTTTTATATTAGATATAAAAATTACATATTTTTATGTTTCTGTAAATTTCCTATTTTTATAGAATTTTTGGGTATTTTTCTCGAAGAGTCGAAGCAACAAGTGTTGGGACACTTGTAGGCTTCAACCATCGAGAAAAACTCTCCGAAACGGTGAGTTCTCGCTTTTGGTTTTTGGGATAGTGACTTAAGTCACTGTAAGATCGTAGTAGGGACACTCGCAAACTTTATTTTGCGAGTAGGGCCGCTGCCCCTATCCCCGAAAGTGGCCTTGTCCCGTGATCGCGCCCGGAAACCGCTTAGCGGGACCGTTACGGAGAGGTGACTCATAAAATTGAAAATAAAATAGTAAAAATTATAGAAATTTTCTGTAAAAATACATAATTTAGAATTATGTATAATTTTGTGATTTTCATGACCCAAGAACCCCAATTTGATTGGACGTTAATGTGTTGTAATTCATAATACAGCCTGCTTGCCGTTTTTGTGGTTGTGCATGTTGTATAGTGTATGTGACCTGCACGTCGTGCCTCTTCTTTTGAAATTCTAGTTGTAAATAGTTTTAGACTCAAATGTAACTCGAGTTTCAAATTTGTAATGTACAAAATGGAGCGGTGGAAAGTCCACTTGTAGACCAAGTTATGAGAAGGGTGCCGACGACACATGGCGGTTAAAGGAAGTGCTTGGAGAAGCCGCTAGCCCTAGGTTGACCATCCGATCTTCTCATTGGCTTGAGAAGATCATAGTAGGGCCATGAACACATCACAGTTGATTATATATATATATTTGATTTTGCTTGTATGTATGTGATGCATGCTAGTAGAATAATGCTTGTATGTATATGATGCATGCTAGTATATTTTTCTTGTATGTATATGATGCATGCTAGAATAATGTTTGTATGTATGTGATTCATGCTAATATATGATAATAAAGGCCTTAATGCGTATATGATACACATTACGATTAGATTAGATCTTAATCGAATCAACTCGTAAATGCCTACCAGGTCCTTGATACCCATCACTACCTCGATCATTTGTAGTTGTTGAATCTGCCAAAGAAGAGCAACACATATTATCTTGGTAGGGTGCGGAGGGACAATCTTGGTCCCGCCTATCACGGCTTGGGTTAGAGTAAGCTCAATTAGATTGAGTAAAACTAGTTAACTCAATTGGATCGAGTAGAACTATAGGTATATTCCAACCGTTAGAAAGATAGGATAAGATAACATTTACACTAAATCTTGGGCGATTTAGCCAAAGATAACTCAAGGTCTTTTGTAAATGTGGGTCTTGATTCTATAAAAAAGAGTTGCATAGAGATGTAATCGGTAATGTACCCACCGATCGTACTAAGTCTTGGGCGATTTAGCCAAAGCTAACTCAAGGCTTAGTATGATGTGGATCTTGTCCCGCAAGAATTATAGCTAGTTTGTATGAATCTAGTAATGTGGTTTGACCACATCCATAACTCGATTCTACAAAATTCCTATAAATAAATGAGAGCATCATTTGATTAAAGGCTTAATTAAATGATAAAAGGAATATGATATTAATTCTCTGCATTGTATTTTGTAGATTACTATGTCGACAAACACGAACACTCTCTCTCTACGTTTTGTCATTGAGAAGGACAAGATCAATGGAGCAAATTTCCTTGACTGGTATAGGAACCTGAGAATTGTTCTCACCCAAGAAAGAAAACTGTACGTCTTGGAGCAGCCCATTCCGGAGGCACCTTCTGCCACTGCCTCGCGAGCTGACAAAGATGCTTACAAGAAGCATCAAGATGATGCATTAGATGTGTCATGTCTAATGCTCGCGACCATAAACTCAGAGCTTCAGAAGCAACACGAGTTCATGAATGCTTATGATATGGTTGAACATCTTCGTCAACTATATCAAGGACAAGCAAGGCACAAGAGATATGAAGTCTCTAAGACATTGTTTGGTTCCAAAATACAAGATGAGACTCCCGTAGGTCCATATGTGCTTAAGATGATTGGGTACGTAGAAAACCTACAGAGATTGGGATTCCCCCTTGACCAAGAGCTGGCCACTGACTTGATCTTGCAGTCTTTGCCGCAAAGCTACAATCAATTTGTCATGAATTATAACATGAATGAAATTGATAAGCCACTGCCTGAGATGCTCAGCATGTTGAGAACTGCTGAGCTCAACCTTAAGAAGGGAAAAACTGATGCCATTTTGATGGTGCAAAAGAAGAAAGGCAAGGGCAAACCTAAAGGTAAGGGAAAGTCTCAAGCCAAGGGCAAAGGCAAGGAACTGAAACCCAAAGGAGGGGTGGCCAAGGAAGGGGCTTGCTTCCACTGTAAGGAAGCTGGACACTGGAAGCGTAACTGCAAGGCATACCTGGAAGATCTTAAGAAGAAGAGAAGTGAGACTTCTACTTCAGGTATAAATGTTATAGAAGTAAATCTATCTATTTCTTCATCATGGGTATTAGATACCGGATGTACATCTCACATTTGTACCAATGTGCAGGTGGTGAGAAATAGCCGGGCATTGACAAAGGGCGAGGTGGACCTACGAGTAGGCAATGGAGCAAGAGTTGCTTCTATTGCTGTAGGAACTTATGATCTATCTCTGCCCTCTGGGCTTGTACTAGAATTAGATGAATGTTGTTATGTGCCTGCTTTAACTAAGAACATAATTTCGGTTTCTTGTTTGGACAAGAAAGGATTTACATTTATAATAAAGAACAAATGTTGTTCAGTTTATTTAAATGATATGTTCTATTATAGTGCACCTCTAATGAACGGACTCTACTTTCTAGACTTAGAGAGCCCTATCTATAACATAAGTACCAAAAGGTTCAAGTCAAATGAGTTGAACCAAACCTATCTCTGGCATTGTCGCTTAGGTCACATAAATGAGAGTCGCTTATCTCAACTCCATAAGGATGGGCTGCTAGACTCATTTGATTTTGAATCATATGAGACATGCGAGTCTTGCCTTTTAGGCAAGATGACCAAGACTCCCTTTAGTGGACACAGCGAAAGAGCAACAGACTTGTTAGGACTTATACATAGTGATGTATGTGGCCCTTTCAATGTTGCTGTTAGAGGTGGTTACAGATACTTCATTACATTTATTGATGACTTCAGTAGATATGGTTATGTGTATCTTATGACACATAAATCAGAATCCTTTGGAAAGTTCAAAGAATTCAAGAATGAAGTACAAAACCAGCTTAGCAAAAGTATTAAGATACTTCGATCAGATCGAGGTGGTGAATACCTTAGCCATGAGTTTCGTGACTATCTAGCTGAGTGTAGGATTCTATCCCAACTCACTCCTCCTGGAACACCACAGTGGAATGGCGTATTCGAAAGGAGGAATCGTACCCTATTAGATATGGTACGATCTATGGTGAGTCATACAGATTTTTCTATATCCTTTTGGGGATATGCTCTAGACATAGCAGCCTTTACCCTTAACCGTGTACCATCCAAGGCTGTGATAAAGACACCATATATGATATGGACATGGAGAAATCCCAAGATGTCTTTCATGAGGATTTGGGGTTGTGAGACTTACGTTCGACGTCAAGTCTCAGACAAACTGGGACCCAAATCCGATAGGTGCTATTTTGTTGTATATCCCAAGGGTACAAAGCGATATTACTTCTACATTCCCAGTCAACACAAAGTGTTTGTGGTGAAGACTAGGGTTTTTCTAGAAAGGGATTTTGTTTCTAGAAAAACTAGTGGGAGTACGTTCGATCTTGAAGAAATTCAAGATAAGGACCATAGCATTGAAGCCTTGATGGAGTTTGAATAGGAACCACAAAGTGTTGTGGGTGATGATATTGTTGCACAAAGAGTTGTGGAACAACCACCTGTTCATGTAGACCTACCTCTTCGCAGGTCTGATAGGGTACATCGTCAGCCTGAGAGATACTCATTTATCTTGTCTGACCATGATGACGTTATGCTCATTGAGAATGAGCCTACCTCCTATTAGGAAACTATGATGATCCCAGATTCTGAGAAATGGCTAGAGGCCATGAGATCCGAGATGAAATCCATGTACACCAACCAAGTATGGACTTTGGTTGATCCACCTGAAGGGGTCAAACCCATTGGGTGTAAGTGGGTCTTTAGGAGAAAGACTGACATGGATAGACTTATGCATACCTATAAGGGCCGATTAGTGGCTAAAGGTTTCAAGCAAATTCATGGTATTGACTATGATGAAACCTTTTCTCCAATGGCGATGTTTAAGTCCATTCGGATCTTGCTTGCTATTGCAGCATACCATGATTATGAGATCTGGCAGATGGATGTCAAAACCGCATTTTTGAATGGAAACTTACTCGAGGATGTGTACATGACACAACCTGAGGGTTTTGAAGATCCATAACATACTGGGAAAGTATGCAAGCTGCAAAGGTCCATTTATGGGCTAAAGCAAGCCTCTCGGAGCTGGAATCTTCGATTCGATGATGCGATCAAACAGTTTGGTTTCATCAAGAATGAAGATGAACCCTGTGTCTACAAAAGGAATAATGGGAACACAGTTGTCTTCCTTGTATTGTATGTGGATGACATACTACTCATTGGGAATGACATCCCTTCGCTATAGTCTGTGAAGACTTGGCTGGGAACGTGCTTCTTAATGAAGGACTTAGGTGAAGCAGCCTGTATTCTAGGCATCAAGATCTATAGAGATAGATCTAAGAGATTGCTTAGCCTAAGTCAGAGTACATACATGACACGGTATTACTACGGTTGGCCATGCAGAATTCCAAGAAGGGACTTCTGCCGATGTCACATGGTGTGAGTCTTTCGAAGACTCAAAGTCCCTCTTCTAGAGAGGAGAGAGAGACCGAATGGATAAGATCCCTTACGCATCTGCTATAGGATCTATCATGTACGCCATGCTGTGTACTCGTCCTGATGTTTCATATGCTTTGAGCATGATGAGTAGGTACCAGTCAGATCTAGGTGAGCGTCACTGGATAGCAGTCAAGAATATTCTTAAGTACTTGAGAAGGACTAAAGAATATTTCTTAATATTTGGAGGCAATGAGGAGCTAACTGTAAAGGGTTACAGCGATCCCAGCTTCCAAACTAACTAGGATGATTATAGATCGTAGTCAGGGTTCGTGTTTTGCTTGAATGTTGGCACTGTGAACTGGAAGAGTTCCAAGCAGGACACAGTTGCTGATTCTACAACAGAGGTCGAATATATCGGTGCTTCCATCTCATTCAAGAGATTATCGATAGAGAAGATGCGAAGATTCGCAGAGTACCCACAAAGGATAACATCGCAGATCCCTTGACCAAGGATTTGACACAGAAAAAGCATGATGGTCACACTAGGTCATTGGGTATTAGATACTACGGTGATTGGCACTAGTGCTAGTGGGAGATTGTTAGTGAAAGCCCTAGAGTCAATCATGTGATGATTGTTGTATGAACTTTATTGTATCATATTCCTATTTATAAAGGCATGGTTATCATATTTACTTGTATGGGTGCCAAATAACTAAATATAATAATGTCCTTGAGTAGTAGGTTCTTATCTATATCAATCAATTGGTTGAATCGATAATGAGATGATATAGAGAACACTACTCTTAATCATTTCTAGTCGAGTATTAACATTCAGGGACAATGTTAATGCATAGATACTAGCATGTAGGTCAACACGATGACTTGATCTCACAAGTCATGGATATGAGATATCAAGTTGACATATGGGTATGCATTGGAGAATGTATACTGAATGACCCGCCATGAGAAAGTATCATGGATCATTATATGAGTGTCATATACTTTCTCATGTGGCTATTAGTATGACTATTAGTCCTTAAACCTGAAGTCACCATAGTTTCCTACAGAAGGAGTTACATACTTTGGATTCGTTAAACGTCACCCGTAAATGGGTGGACTATAAAGGCGATTACTGGGTATGTAACAAATTATGCGGAGGGATGTGAGTGATGTAGATGAGATCTATCCCTCCTATATGACGGGGGTGACATCGTTATTCTTGATAGAGTGAGACCACGAAGTGCATGGCCATGCCCAAATGAGTCAATATGAGATATTGAGCTCATTTGATTAGAGTGAGTCTACTTGGAGTTCAAGATATAGATTGTACCGAGGACGACACGATCTATGCCTCAATTGGTCAATCTAGATGTCAAGAATAGAGGGACATTGTCACATATTGTGAGAGTCACAATTAGTAGTCACAAAGGCGATGTTGGAGATCAACATTCTTGTAACTTGGGTAGCAATGATGTTTTGCTAGATACCACTCATTGTTTATGTTCCTAAATCGGTTTAGGGACATTGCCAACGTTACAAGAACCTATAGGGTCACACACAAAGGGCAATTAGATTGAGATTAGGTTCATATGACGAACCATGAGGATTAGGTTCATGGGATGAACCAAATTGGATTAAGAGTAATCCAAATTAGACTAATTGAGTCAGACTCAATTTGATTCAAGTGTTGAATGAGTCTAATTTAGATTTGATTCATTGAGTCAATTTAAATTAATGAATAGAGATTCATTAAATCAAATTGACTTGAATCAAGTGGTTAGATTTGATCAACCATGGGAGATAATAGGTCAAGTTTGACTTGACTTGAGAGGGAAGATGAATGGTCAATTTTGACTTGACCAATTGCCATGTCATGGTGACTTGGCATGGGGCCGGCCAATGTTGATCGTCCACATCATCATGGACACATCGTGGGGTGCCACCTCATGAGGGAGACCAAGAGACATTGGTTCTTGGAGTTACATGCATTCATGTAACCCCCTTATAGTGGGTTATGAAAGTGTGAAGTTAAGTTGTGTAACTTCATCTTCTTCCTTGGTTCTTCCTCTCTTGCTCTCTCAATCCTTCTTGGCCAAAATTTTCATGAGTGCTAGCACACTCTAGGTTGAGTTTCTCCACCATTTATTCGTGTGGATACCAATAGAGGAGTGTACACTTGACACTCTTGAGTTCCGGCAAGCTTTTGGACGAGCGGGATAAGCGAAGGGGGTCGCTACGAGGGTAACACTCTATTTTGTAGATCTAAGGTAGATCTAGGATCTTTAAACACATACATGTTTTATTTTATATATATCTTCGCACGGATCCGTGGCCGGGCTTCCGAGGTTTCCGCAATGCAAAAAGCGATTTTTGTGGCTCGGAAAGTCCAACAATTACTGTTGTAATAGCTTGTGAGAGGTTTCTCCACCTCCGAGGTGTATTCGAGAAGGAGTTTAGTTAGTGTCGTGCGTATAACTAGAGCTCGGTGAGCTCGCCTGTGGAGTAGGAACCATTCGGTTCCGAACCACATATATGCTTGTGTATTGCTTGTGATTGTTATGTGTTGTTAGTATTGTTATTATCATTGTTATTCCACTGCGCTAACAACAATCGTAGACAAGCAACGCAACGAGAACGAGCAAATTCCACCATCGGACGATTAAGGGCTATTCACCCCCCTCTAGCCGGCCCAATACACACCGATCGATACCCGTCATTGGGGAGTCAATTTGAAGAATTGGGGAGAATGTTTGGGATAACCAATTTGGGATAATTGGTTAGAAGATTTGAGTTAGTGTTCTAACTCAAAGGTTTGTGTTTTTGTCAAACATCAAAAAGGATGAGATTGTTGGTGCAATCGGCCCGGGACACGATTGACCGGACTTGAGTTTGACTCGAGTGATGTTTTGATGTTTGACATTGATGTTTGACATTGATATCTGGTAATGTTTTGGGGAGATTGTTGGCACAATCGACCCGGGTCATGATTGACCGGACTCGAGTTTGACTCGAGGGAGATTTTGATGGTTGACTAGAGTTGACCATGTCAAGGGAAAGTCCAAGTCTTGAGTACTTGACATGAAAAGTCCAAGCATGGGTCTTGGCATTTGGAAAGTCCAAGGGGTTTGATATTGGCAGCGTAAAGTCCAAGCGGGAGTCTTGGCAGTATAAGTCCAATAGTTGGCGGCGTAAAGTCCAAGCGTAGTCTTGGCAATGTAAGTCCAATGTGGCTTGGCAGTGTAGACACCGTTAGCATGACATAGCCGATGGAAGCACCTGAAGCACAATGGATGAACAAGTCATGGATGACTTGGAGGGATCCGAGAGGCACGAGACTGACGGAGGTGACTAGAAGGCTTAGGTCTAGGCTAAGGGTGGTCTAGCAAGTATGGGGGCACCATACTTGGGTTAAACCTCATGTTTGAGGTGTGCCAGTCGACTGGTTCTATATGATAGTCGATTGGTGTGAGTCAACTAGGGTTTAAATGAGGGAAGTGTCCCAACTATCGACTGCCAGAGGTGGGCAATCGACTGATGGCTCAAGCAGTCGACTGATCATGTGATCAGTCGATTGGTGCTCATAATTTCAGGCACAAAATGGAGTCTCACTCGACTACTGGGGCTAGCAGTCGAGTGAAGGCTCGATCAGTCGACTGATGGACATTATCAGTCGACTGATGTCCTATCGGTTGAATTTTTCTAGCATGGATTACACCGTTGTCTCACATCAACAGTGTCATCAGTCGACTGATGGTCCTGAGCAGTCGACTGATCGGTGATTTCCAGCCCAGGCAGAAGCTTTAAATGGAGCTCGTTGAGGAGGAAATCAACATTGTTCTTTGAGGAGTTTTTGGGGAGAATTTCTGGTGTAATTCAGGGTCTCCAAGTGCCACTCAACCTACCAAACAAGCAAGCTTCCAAAAGACCAATTGTAAAGTTTTCTTTACATTTCTTTTGTTGTATTCACTTGTATTTGCTTGTTGTGTTTAGTATTACTGTTGTAATCATTTGTACGAGGTTTCTCTACCTCTGACTTGTGTCGAGAAGGAGTGTTTTATTAGTGGTGTGTGATTGACATCGCTAGAGCTCTTTAGAGCTCAATATGTGGAGTAGGAACCGTTCGATTCCGAACCATGTTACATAATTGTGTTTGCGTGTTTGTCTATTTCGTTATTGCTTTATTTCTATTTCCGCTGTGCTAACGATTGTGTAGAGACAAATGCGAACGAATTCCATCAATGTACTAGCATGATGCTATTCACCCCCTCTAGCGGTCAACATTTCTCCAACAAGTGGTATCATAGCCCGGGGCTCTTCTACGGACTAACCGTTGGGAGCTAAGACAAAGATGCAAGAGGGTGAAGATGGAGTTGGAAGAACAACTAAGTTGGGACATCAACACACTGGTGCCCTACACCCTATATGGATGAGAAGGCTTCAATTCTTGAAAGAGAAGGATTGAAGATTTCGTCATGATGAGAGACCTTAAGGAGTGGTCCATCTTAATGAAAGGATTTGAATATCCAAGAGGACCAAGAGGTGGCTTCCTCAAAATGAAGAGATGGAGTGAAGAGCAACTCTAACAATTCGAGAAAAATAAGAATGTAGTCAAATTTATTTTTGATTTGATACCTAATGACTTCTTGTGTAGCCTAGGTGATTGCATTGATTCCAAGGAGCTTTGGAGGGAATTGGCCAAGCTCCATGAAGACCCATCACCGGCTCAAGAAGAGGAAGCCGAGGAAGAATCATCATCATCTTCACAAGAAAATGAGGAGTCAGAAGTTGAGAAGGAATCAACTTCCGGATCGGTGGAAGAAGAGGTAGAAGAAGTGGAAGAAGCATCCACCTCTAGGATTGAGGGGGAGGAGAGAATTCCCACACCAGAGCAACCTCAAGAAGAGCCTTCAACATCCGGTCAAGATGAAGAAGCTCAAAATCCGACTTCCACCACAGAGCTAGGTAACTCAAGCAATGTAATGTTAAATAAAATTCATATAATATGCTTTGAGTGTAGGGAGTAAGGACACTACCAAAGTAAGTGTCCTAAACGGGTTAAGAAGACTCCACCGGCTCAAAAGATCAAGGAGACCGGAGCCTCAACCATCAAAGGCAAGGAGCTCGTAGTATGTTTCAAGTGCCATCAAAAGGGGCACTATAGGAGTCAATGCCCAAAGGGGAAGAAAACCCAAGAGGGACCATCACATGTAGGGGGAGCTTCTAAAGCAATCCCTAAGGTAAAATTAAATAATACTCTTTCTTTATTTAATAGACAAAAGCATGCTAGGAATTTCAATTCACTTGCTATTTATCATGAAAAGCATGCTAGGAACAATGAATATTTTTGCCTAGGAGGTAAGAATATTCACTTTAAAACTAAGGAGAAATTTGGGACTAATGTCCCTAAAACAAATTTGTCTAAAGACAAATCTAGGTCAAATAATTCTAGACCAATTCTTCCTAGGGAGACAATTAGAAAGGTACAAGAGCACCTAGGTTTTAACCCCAAATAGACTAGGCATATCCCTAGGAAGAACCATGCCCAAGGATTAAATCAAAATTCTAAAATTGGGCAATTAAAGGTTGGAAATCAAGCCTTGAGGTTAAGGCTTGAAAAACTTGAAAAGACCTTTAAGATTATGCAAAATCAAATAAAAGGGTCAAATGGTCAAAGTCAAGGGTCTAGGTCCAATAGTCAAGGCCTAGGGCATAGGAGACAAGAGTCAACCAAGGGCAAGAAAGATTTGGGTCACAAACCTAAGCCCAAGGTGGCTTATCATAGTGTTCCATTTGATTATGGAACACAAACTAGGTCTAGGAAGACCAAGGTAAATTGGGAAGTTATACCTAAGGTTGACCAAGGAATGTGCCTAGTGGCAAGGGTTTCAAGGAAACCTAGGGAAGCCACAAAGAAGGTTGCAAGGGGAGTTACCCCTAGAGTCAACCTAGGTAAGACCCAAATGACCAAGGCTAACTAGCCTAGAAGGGTCATTAAGAAGGTATCTAGGGAGGTCATCCCTAAGGAATACCTAGTAAACCCTAGGAGCTCAAATAGGTTTTGGGTTCCTAAGAGGGTGATTGATTCACGCTAGATAGGTTTAGGATGTGCCAACCTTAAATGGATGGGTAGTTAATCTAACCATGGTAAAGGTGGTACTTTAGATTATTTTCAAGGTTATGGATACCTGAAAATAGATTTCATCTTTTGATCCTAAAAGATCTTAGGATGTGCCAATACATTTTTGGGTTTATGAAAAATCAATTAAATTGGCACAATTTAGGTTTAGAGGTCATAGTGTGTCATTTTGGGTTTTTGGCACACTTGGAAGAAAAGTTATAATATGACAAAATATACTTAATTATATCAAATGGCAATTAATACTAAAATTTAGGTATTATTATACCTATACATTTTGTATGTCATGCTTGATTTGTCATATAACATGTCATAACATCATGTTTATTTTTATCATTTATATGTCATGATTATGTGTAGGATTAAGGCTTCATGTCATGTGTTTTTAGATTGTATCATATGCCATGACATCATGATCATCGACCATGTTTTATTATGCTATCATTTATGCCATGATCATTCATGCATTTAATTTGATTAAAAATGATTCAAGGACAATGGCATGACTTGAAGTCCCATTTATAAGGGAATCAAGTAGGGTTGCCTTAGAAAAATGCATGAGGCCTTAGATTAGGATAACCAAAACCCACATCTCACATCACATTGACATGTATGTGTATTTATACACCCTAGATACTGTTAGTGCAATCAACCCGTGATATGATTTTGATGTGTGTGACAAAGGGTTTAAGTTAGGTTGTTATTTTGATTTGATAAGTGCATTGGAGTCTTGCAGGAGTTAGTAATGTTAAGGCAATCTCTTGCCATGATAAGGTTTTGATGTGTGTGGCAAAGGGTTTAAGTTAGTGTGTCATGTTGATTTGATATGTGCGTTGAAGTCGTGCAGGACTTAGTAATTCGCACATGGAGCCGTGGTGAGTTTCACATCTCATGACTCGTGCCTTGAGTCGGTGAAGGATAGCTTTGCGGAAGCCGTGCGCTTGGAGCATCCGAGGGACCGCCGGACGAGAAGCTTGGAGTGAAGCCGGAGGAAGTAGACTTCGAGGCAAGAGATGCGAAGGAGCATTGCAGAGCCGTGCGCCTGATGCTGCCGAGGGACGTGGCCGAGAACGAAGAGAACTTCGAAGGCGAGGGACTCCGAGAGATGAGAGTGAGCGAATGTAACCCGGGAAGGGGTAGCTCTTAGGTGAAACTTGGCTATTTGGCCAAGTGTCAGATGGGTTTTCCCGACACCAGTCGACTGCTCTGAGTCGATGGTTCGATCGACTGGTATAATACCAGTTTAGTGCTTGGCAGTCGACTGCCATGGACTGGCAGTCGACTGATGTCGACAGCAGTCGACTGCCAGGGAATGGCAGTCGACTGATGGCACTGTGCACGGGCACAGAATGGAGTCGACTCCATTGAGCACTCGACTGATGCCAATACCGTTGGATGGAATCCAACGTGGAAAGTGGTCGTTATTGGGCAATGGCTACGGGATCAGTCGACTGATCGAGGGCATCAGTCGACTGATCCTGTGTCAACGGGAAGAAACCCTCTTCCTCTATAAAAAGGAAGGGGATGGGGCTTTGGGAGGCTAATGCTTGAGCTCTAAACTTCTCCCAAAGTGCCATACACGATTTCCTACTCTTCTACTTGTTCTAATCTCTATTCTATTGTAGAAGAGTGATCCTTGTGTAAAAGAGGTTACCTCCACCTAGCTTTGTGCAAAGGAGAGATCTAGTGGATTTGGAGGAGTGATTCACCTTGGACGAATCGGACCGTGGATTAGCGGCGTAGCCGTGAACCACGTTACATCTCGTGTTTGTATTGCTTGTTTATATTTTGCTTGTCTTTATTTATATTTGCATATTCCGCTTGCGCTAACATTTTGTAGGAGAGCAAAATACGACATCCAACAAAAAGGGCTATTCACACCCCCTCTAGCCGGTCGTTCGATCTCCAACAAGTGGTATCAGAGCAAGGTTGCTTGTCATCGGACTAACCGCCGCAACAAGCTCTACATCAAAAATGGCCGGCTCAAACATCCACCCACCGAAGTTCGACGACGAATTCTCTTGGTGGAAAAAGAGAATGGAGGTATTCTTCGAAACCGACTTTGAAATATTGTTAATTATGGAAAACGGTTTCGAGTTGCCTAGGAACGAAGATGGGGAGCCATTGGAGAAATCAAGATGGAGCAAAAGACAAAGAGAGGAGTATTTGGCAAATTCAAAGGCCAAGCACCACCTCTATAATGTACTCCCCCAACAAGAAGTCAATAGGATAGGGGAATGTTCTAGTGCTAAGGAGATGTGGGAGAAGCTAGTCGAGCTTCATGAAGGTACCTCGGAGGCTAAGCTAGCAAGAAGAGACCTCCTCCACTCCCAACTATCGAATATAAAATTAGAAAAGGGAGAAAAGGTAACTTCATTGCATTCTAGGTTTAAAGATATTTTGATTGGACTAACAAGTGTAGGAGAAAGGCTCTCCAATCGCGATATGATAATGAAGGCCATAGATGCTTTCCCCCGATCATCCAAGTGGAGTTCAATGGTGGACTCATTTTACATTTCAAAGAATCTAGAGGTAAGTACTCTAGATGAATTTTTCTCCACTATGGAATTACATGAATCTAGGCTTGAAGGAATACAAGAAGAGCCAAAAATACAACCTTCAAGGGGAGTAGCTTTGTTTGCAAATAAGGGGAAGAAGAAGATAGAGATCCCCTCCTCCTCCGATGATGAAGCCTTTACCTCCTCCATGGATAGCACGGAAGAAGCCTACATGGTAAGGAAGGTAAGGCATGCATTTAAGAATTTTAGATTTGATAAATCTCATGATAGGAATAGAAGACCAAGGGGGAAGGTCATATGCTACAATTGTCAAGGAGAGGGGCACATAAGGGATAATTGTCCCCTCCTAAACAAGAGCAAGGAAAAGAAGAAAAAGGGGAGCAAAAAGAAAGAGGAGAAGAAGGCAAAAGAAAAGGGGAAGGCCAAAGCATTCAAGGCCAAGACATGGGATGATCCTTCTTCTTCTTCCTCATCCGATGAAGAAGATCATGTCTACTCCAACCTAGCACTAATGGCTCTTCATGACTCGGATTGCTCCTCCTCCTCCACCGAAAATGAAGAATCAAGCTCAAGTGGGGAGAGCTCAAATGAAGGGGGAGCTTCTACATCCTCATCATCCGAAGAAGAAGAGGACATGGAAACTATGGCAACCAACCTCTCACCTAATAAAATAGTTTCTATGATTTCTAGTTTAACTAAGGATTTATTTAGAGCAAAGAAGAAAAACAAATGCATGCTTGAACAAATTAAGGAATTAGAACAAAAATTAAAAAAAGCATGCTTAAATGAAAATGAAAATATTTCTTCTTGCCATGATGAAGCATGCTCACATGAATATATGCCATTTAATGTTAGTGATGCATGTATAAATGAAAATAGGGCCTTAAGGGAAAAGGTAGATTATTTGACAAAAGCCCTAGAAAAATTCACTATAGGCTCCAACACATTGAATATGATAATTGGGAGCCAAAGGAAGGCCTAGGTTATAAAGAAAAGAAAAATGAAAAAGCCTATAAATGCCTAATTGCTAGGGGACAAGATAAGAAGAAAGTAATTGCTAGGAAATGGATTCCTAAGGAATTTCTAGTGAACCCTATAGGCAAGAATTTGTATTGGGTTCCAAAATCCATTCTTAAGGGTTAGAAAACCCCTAGGGTAGTCAACCATATGCAATTAACCTATATCATATTTTGGTTGACTTAGGATGGCGGGACAACATTTTTGAATAGTGTTAGGTGATGATAACGTGCCTATAAATAGTTAATAATGCTTTAATCATGATGATTAATGTATGGTTGCAATCATGATTTGTGATTTTGAAATTTGGCACATTATCATAAGAAATAGGTTTAAATCATGCTTTAGGTGATAATTTGTTTATCATCATCATATAATACCTAATGCATGATTATTATTTGATGAATACATGAGTTTCATGATCATAATGTAGAACTCATTCATATATGTCTTTATGATCATGAGGATTATTAGGTTGATACTTAACCTTGATAGAATTGCATGAATATATTGGTTAAGTATATACAAATACCCCCTAGGATGCATCTCACACTCACCATAGGCTACCTTGATTGAAAATTTAGCATGAGTGAGATGTTAGGATTATACAAATGTCCACTAATGCCTATGGCATTTAGATGGTCATTTAAAGTATCAAAATAGCAATAATAGACCAATCATGGGGAAGGCTTATGTTTAATTCATAGACATATTGCCCAAAGATCATGGTTGGATATTTCATATGTTTTCAAAACAATTTCTTAATCTAAAATCTATGTATTCATGTTTTGAAACAATTCAAAGCAAGACTAGGTGTTAAAATGAATACTCTTATGATCAAAAACTTAGTAGTTTTTAAAGCTTTTGGATTTTTGGCAAATACGTGGAAATATAATGATTTTTCATGAAAACCTATTTTGCACTGATAGATATACTTAAAAGAAATGTGTTCCCCAAATTTCATGATTTTTTGAATTTTCTGGAATTTTTAACGCATTTATGAAATTCGGTCCGAAAATCAGAAAATCCTGAAAATCATGTGCCAGTCGACTAGTATCTGAACCAGTCGACTGATGGCCTTTAAATCAGACTAGTTGAGGCCGAATTCAGGTTTTAGAGCAATTTTTGGTATTTTTCCTTCTAATATACTTGATGCCATGAGTTTTTAACTTAGTGTTAATCTTTTTGATGGTGTCAAAGGGGGAGAAATAATTATATTTAAGTTAATTATGATAGGGGGAGAAAATTGAGAATTTGTAGAGAGAGTTTCATGGATTAAGGGGGAGTTGCATGTTGCTATATCATATTTTATGTTTACATGCTTTCTTACCTTAGAAATTTTTATCAAATATTTTTACCTAACTTAAACGGATTGCCACACATCAAAAAGGGGGAGATTCTTAAGGCAATCTCTTGCCATGATAAGGTTTTGATGTGTGTGGCAAAGGGTTTAAGTTAGTGTGTCATGTTGATTTGATATGTGCATTGAAGTCGTGCAGGACTTAGTAATTCGCACATGGAGCCATGGCGAGTTTCACATCTCATGACTCGTGCCTTGAGTCGGTGAAGGACAGCTTTGCGGAAGCCATGTGCTTGGAGCATCCGAGGGACCGCCGGACGAGAAGCTTGGAGTGAAGCCGGAGGAAGTAGACTTCGAGGCAAGAGACGCGAAGGAGCATTGCAGAGCCGTGCGCCTGATGCTGCCGAGGGACGTGGCCGAGAACGAAGAGAACTTCGAAGGCGAGGGAATCCGAGAGATGAGAGTGAGCGAATGTAACCCGGGAAGGGGTAGCTCTTAGGTGAAACTTGGCTATTTGGCCAAGTGTCGGATGGTTTTTCCCGACACCAGTTGACTGCCAGGGAATGGCAGTCGACTGCTCTGAGTCGATGGTTCGATCGACTAGCTATGGAATGGGATCATGTCGGCGTGATCGTGGCGGGAATGGCGATCGTGATGGCCCGATGTGCGACGCAGAATGGAGTCGACTCCATTGAGCACTCGACTGATGCCAATACCGTTGGATGGAATCCAACGTGGAAAGCGGCCGTTATTGGGCAACGGCTACGGAATCAGTCGACTGATCGAGGGCATCAGTCGACTGATCCTGTGTCAATGGGAAGAAACCCTCTTCCTCTATAAAAAGGAAGGGGATGGGGCTTTGGGAGGATAATGCTTGAGCTCTAAACTTCTCCCAAAGTGCCATACACGATTTCCTACTCTTCTACTTGTTCTAATCTCTATTCTATTGTAGAAGAGTGATCCTTGTGTAAAAGAGGTTACCTCCACCTAGCTTTGTGCAAAGGAGAGATCTAGTGGATTTGGAGGAGTGATTCACCTTGGACGAATCGGACCATGGATTAGCGGCGTAGCCGTGAACCACGTTACATCTCGTGTTTGTATTGCTTGTTTATATTTTTCTTGTCTTTATTTATATTTGCATATTCCGCTTACGCTAACATTTTGTAGAAGAGCAAAATACGACATCCAACAAAAAGGGCTATTCACCCCCCCCTCTAGCCGGCCATTCGATCTCCAACAAGTAATTCGCACATGAAGCCTTGGCAAGTTTTACCTCTCAATACTTGGTCCTTGAGTCGGTGAAGGATGGCTTTGCTAAAGCCGTGCGCATGGAGCATCCGAGGGACCGCCGGACGAGGAGCTTATAGTGAAGCCGGAGGAAGTAGACTTCAGGGCGAGACGCGAAGGATGGCGTTGCAGAGTCGTGCACTTGGCGCATCCGAGGGACGTGGCCAGACGAAGACAACTTCAAAGGCGAGGGACTTCGAGGGATAACAGTGAGCGATTGTAACTCGGGAAGGGGTAGTGCTCTTAGGTGAAATATGGCCATTTGACTAAGTGTCGGATGAGGTTTCCCGATACCAGTCAACTGCCATGAAATGTCATGTTGGTGCAATCGGCCCAGGTCACGATTGACCAGGACTCGAGTTTGACTTGAGTGATGTTTTGATGTTTCAACAAAAACATATGACAATGTAATTGTCAAGGTAAAGTCCAAGTCTTGAGTACTTGGCATGGAAAGTCCAAGTGGGACATTTGGCATTGGGAAAAGTCCAAGCATGGGTCTTGGCAATGTAAAGTCCAACATGGGTTGGCAAGGAAAGTCCAAGCATGGTCTTGGCATGTAAAGTCCAACATGGGTTGGCAAGGAAAGTCCAAGCATGGTCTTGGCATGAAAAGTCCAACATGGGTTGGCAAGGGAAAGTCCAAGCTTGAGTCTTGGCATTTGAGAAGTCCAAGGGTTTGATATTGGCGGCGTAATGTCCAAGCTGGAGTCTTGGCAGCATAAGTCCAATGGTTGGCGGCGTAAAGTCCAAGCGGAGTCTTGGCGCCGTAAGTCCAATGTGCCTTGGCGGTGTAGACACTGTTAGCATGACATAGCTGATGGAAGCACTTGAAGGCTAGCGTGATGGATGAACAAGTCATGGATGACTTGGAGGGATCTGAGAGGCATGAGGCTGATGGAGGTGGCTAGAAGGCTTAGGTCTAGGCTAAGGTTGGTCTAGCAAGTATGGGGGAACCATACTTGAGTTAAAACCTCATGTTTAGGGTTTGCGGGTCATGGGTGGCGGTCATTTGCGAGTTTGGCAGTCGACTGATGGCTCGAGTAGTCAACTGATCGTGTGATCAGTCGACTGGTGCTTGAGAAATCGGCCACAGAATGGAGTCGAGACTCAACTGGTCGAGTGAGGACTCCATCAGTCGATTGATGGTCACAATCAGTCGACTGATGAAGGTTCCGTTGGACTTATCCAGTGTGGATCTAACCGTTGTCTCACGACAACAGTGGCATCAGTCGACTGATGGTCCCGATCAGTCGACTGATTGACTTTTTCCAGCACAGGTTGAAGCTATATATGGAGCTCGTGATGGAAGAAAAACCAAGTGATTTTCTGGGACAAAATTGAAGGGGGAAGTTGGTGCTTTCCAGTCCTTCAAAGCTAGTTCAAGGCAATCAAAGATCAAGCAATCCAAAGCTCTTGTAAAGTTGTTTTTCTTTACTTGCATTGTATTTCTTACTTGTATTTGCTTGTATCTTGTGTATTACTTAGTGTAATCCTTGTACGAGGTTTCTCCGCCTCCGGATTGTTCCGAGAAGGAGTTATTATTAATTAGTGATTGCGTGTGCATCACTAGAGCTCTTTAGAGCTCGATCCGTGGAGTAGGAACCGTGTGGTTCCGAACCACGTTATATCTTTGTGTGTGCTTGTCCATTTCGTTATTGTTTTACTATCTATATTCTGCTGCGCTAACGAAATTGTAGACACGAACGAGATCAAATTCCATCGTACGAGAAAAATGCTATTCACCCCCCCCCCTCTAGCCGTTCCAAATATCCCCAACAAGTGGTATCAGAGCCCGGGGCTCTTCTACGGATTAACAACCCGGAGCTAAGACAAAAAGCTAGAGGGTGAAGATGGAAGGGCAATTAGGATGGGACATCAACACACTGGTCCCTTATTCATTCTATGGACGAGAAGGTTTCAATTCTTGGAAGGCGAGAATTGAAGAGTTTTTGATGATGAGAGACCTTGAGGAATGGTCCGCCTTGATGGAAGGATTTGAATATCCTAAGGGACCAAAGGGAGGATGTCTCAAGAAGGAGAAATGGAGTGAAGAACAACTACGACAATTCAAGAAAAATAAGAAGGTAATCAAATTTATATTTGATTTAATTCCTAATGACATCTTGTGTAGCCTAGGTGACTATGGGGATTATAAAGACGCCAAAGAGGTATGGAACATATTGGCAAAATTCCATGAAGAGCCTCATTCAATCCAAGAAGACAAGGAGGATGAAGAGGAGAGCTCATCTTCAAGTGAGAGTGAGGAATCGGAAGTTGAGATGGAGTCAACTTCCGAATCGGAGAAAGAAGAAGTAGAAGAGGTGGAAGAAGCATCTACCTCAAGGATTGAGGGGGAGGAAAGGATCTCCACTCCGGAGCGACAAGAAGAAGCTTCCACATCCGGTCAAGATGGAGAAGCTCCAACTCCGGCACCCACCACCACAAATACCCTAGGTAACTCAAACACTCAAGGTTCAAATAAAATTCATATCATTTGTTTTGAGTGTAGGGAATCCGGACACTACAAGAGTAAGTGTCCAAAAAGGGTCAAGAAGCCTCAACCGGTTCCAAAGGTCAAGGAGACCGGTCCCCCAACTATCAAAAGCAAGGAGCAAGTCATTTGCTTCAAATGTCGGCAACCGGGACACTACCGGAATCAATGTCCTAAGGGGAAGAAAAAGACCCAAGAAGGAGCTATACATGTAGGGGGAGCCTCCAAGGCAACCCCTAAGGTATATTTCAATAATGCATCTTCTAAATTTAAAAGTCAAAAGCATGCTAGGAATTTTAATTCTCTTGCAATTTTCCATGAAAAGCATGCTAATAGAAATAATAGATATATTTGCCTAGGAGCTAAGAAGGTTCACCTTAGGAATAAGGAGAAATTTGGGACTAATGTCCCTAAAAATATCTTACCTAGGGAATCAATTAGGAAAATAGGAGAACATCTAGGCCTTAACCCTAAATGAACTAGGCATATGCCTAGGAAGAACCATGCCCATGGTCTAAATCAAAATTCTAAAATTGGGCAATTAGAATTAGAGAACCAGCCTTGAGGTCAAGGCTTGAGAAACTTGAAAAGACCCTAAATAAGATACAAAATCAATCTAAAGGGTCTATTGGTCAAATTCCGTGGTCAAGAAGTCAAAGTCAACACCTAGGACCTAAGAGTCAAAAGTCAACCAAGGGCAAGCAAGGTTTGGGTCACAAACCTAAGCCTAAGGTGGCTTACCATTGTGTTCCATTTGATTATGAAACACAAACTAGGTCTAGGAAGACCAAGGTCAATAGGGAAGTCATCCCTAGAGTTGACCATGGTGTGTGCCTAGTGGCTAGGGTTTCTAGGAAACCTAGGGAAGTCACTAAGAAGGTTGCAAGGGGAGTTACCCCTAGAGTCAACCTAGGTAAGACCAAAATGACCAAGGCTAATAAGCCTAGGAGTGTCATTAGGAAGGTATCTAGGGAGGTTATCCCTAAGGAATACCTAATTAACCCTAGGAGCTCAAATCGGTTTTGGGTTCCTAAGAGCGTGATTGATTCACGCTAGATGGGTTAGGGTGTGCCAACCTTAAATGGATGGGTAGTTAACTCAACCATGGAAAAGGTGGCACTTTAGGTTATTTTCAAGGTTATGGATACCTTGGAAATAGAATTGAATTATCATCCTAAAAGATTTTAGTGTGTGCCAATATTATTTGAGAAGCTTGATAAAATGGTCAAATTGACACAATTTAGGTTTAGAGGTCGTAGTGTGCCATTTTGGGTTTTTGGCACACTTGGGAAAATTTAGGTTAATATGGAAAAATATACTTAATTATATCAAATGGCAATTAATATTAAAATTTAGGTATTACCATACCTATATATTTTATTTGCCATGCCTTTTTTGCCATATGCCATGACATGACATCATGTTTATGTTCTATCATTTATATGTCATGAGTATGCTTAGGGATTAAGTATAAATGTCATGTGTTTATAGACTTCATTTTATGCCATGTCATCATGATTATGAGCATATACTTATTTATATCTTCATTAATGCCATAATCATTCATGCTTTTGATTAAAATTGAGTTATGGACTTTGGCATGACTTGGAGTCCCATTTATAAGGGAATCAAGTAGAGTTGCCTTAGAAAAATGCATGAAACCCTAGTTTAGGGAGAACAAAACCCACATCTCACATCCAATTGACATGTATGTGTATTTATACACCCTAGATACATGTGAGATGCTAGGATATGAGTTGAGTTCAAGGTGCATAGTTTTTGCATCTAGTTGAATCAAAACTCATCTAATTTTATTAGTGGATCATTGGGAAAGCTTGTGTACAAGTCATGTGCATAGATCCCAAAGAATATGATCCAAAATAAGGTTTTGAAAACATTTTAAAATCATTTTGAAAAACCTGGGTGAAGTCTATCTTTTGATAGCAATCACCATTGATGAAGTTGATACAAAATAGGGCCAAAACATTGAAAATTTCAATGGTTTTGAGTTTTGTATCAAATTCACTATTTTATGGGTAAAATAATTTTAAAATATTTTTCACCCATTGTATTTGTCATAAGTATTATACGTACCAAATTTCATGATTTTTCGATATACGTATAATTATTTATGATTTTCCAAAACTCGATTCTGATAACTGAAATTGAAATTTGTTATCGATCGCCTACTGGATCGAGCGAGTGTGGCAATGACCGGTAGTCGACAGAGTCGATCGCCAAGGTCGATTTCGAAAAACTAGATTTGGTTAGCCCGTGTTCATCCATGGTAAAGGTCCCTAACCACTCCTAACCCTAGGATATGCTTTGGGAAGCATTATAAAGGGTGAAAATCCATTGGATATGGATTAGGAGAGTTGTTTAGGGTTTGTATCAATGTTAAGGTGTTGGAAATTTCAATGTTGAATTTCTAACCTTAATTTTGATGGTTTAGAGTTCTTATTGGCTTAGGGACTTCCCAAGGATATTTTTGGTGCAATGGTCAAGGGGGAGCAAGCCTTTAGGGGGAGATATCCATCTTGGGATGATGGATGTGTTTTTCTCCTTGAAGGGGAAAATGTTATCAATTTGGGAAATTGATGGATTTTTAGAAACCCAATTTGGAAATTGGGAGAGTGTTTAGGATTGCCTCTCTTAAGTGATATTGGACTTATCACTAGGAAGATGGTAGGCATCCTAAGTATCTTTGGACCAAGGGGGAGATTGTAAGATCTCATTAGGACATGAGACATTGACCCTCTTGGGGAGAAAACCTTTTTGATGTTAGTCAAAAAGGGGGAGAATGTTTGGGGGAGAACATTTGGAGAGTATTTACCAATTTGGGATAATTGGTAAAGGATTTGAGTTAGTGTTCTAACTCAATCATTTGTTTGGTTTTTGTCAAACATCAAAAAGGGGGAGATTGTTGGTGCAATCGGCCCAGGTCACGATTGACCAGGACTCGAGTTTGACTCGAGTGATGTTTTGATGTTTCGACAAAAACATATGACAATGTAATTGTCAAGTTAAAGTCCAAGTCTTGAGTACTTGGCATGGAAAGTCCAAGTGGGACACTTGGCATTGAGAAAAGTCCAAGCATGAGTCTTGGCAATGTAAAGTCCAACATGGGTTGGCAAGGAAAGTCCAAGCATGGTCTTGGCATGTAAAGTCCAACATGGGTTGGCAAGGAAAGTCCAAGCATGGTCTTGGCATGGAAAGTCCAACATGGGTTGGCAAGGGAAAGTCCAAGCTTGAGTCTTGGCATTTGAGAAGTCCAAGGGTTTGATATTGGCGGCGTAAAGTCCAAGCTGGAGTCTTGGCAGCATAAGTCCAATGGTTGGCGGCGTAAAGTCCAAGCGGAGTCTTGGCGGCGTAAGTCCAATGTGCCTTGGCGGTGTAGACACCGTTATCATGACATAGGTGATGGAAGCACCTGAAGGCTAGCGCGATGGATGAACAAGTCATGGATGACTTGGAGGGATCCGAGAGGCGTGAGGCTGATGGAGGTGGCTAGAAGGCTTAGGTCTAGGCTAAGGGTGGTCTAGCAAGTATGGGGGAACCATACTTGGGTTAAAACCTCGGTGTCATGATCAACTAGGGTTTTGTGGGTTATGGCCTAGCGATCGGACCGATGGCTCGGCGATCGGTGATCGTGTGATCGATCGTGGTGCTCGAAAATCGGCCGCTGAGAATGGAGTCGCGACTCGACTGGTCGAGTGAGGACTCCATCAGTCGACTGATGGTCACAATCAGTCGACTGATGAAGGTTCCGTTGGACTTATCCAACGTGGATCTAGCCATTGTCTCATGACAACAATGGCATCAGTCGACTGATGGTCCCGATCAGTCGACTGATCGACTTTTTCCAGCACAGGTTGAAGCTATATATGGAGCTCATGATGGAGGAAAAACCAAGCGATTTTCTTGGGCGAAATTGAAGGGGGAAGTTGGTGCTTTCCAGTCCTTCAAAGCTAGTTCAAGGCAATCAAAGATCAAGCAATCCAAAGCTCTTGTAAAGTTGTTTTTCTTTACTTGCATTGTATTTCTTACTTGTATTTGCTTGTATCTTGTGTATTACTTAGTGTAATCCTTGTACGAGGTTTCTCCGCCTCCGGATTGTTCCGAGAAGGAGTTATTATTGATTAGTGATTGCGTGTGCATCACTAGAGCTCGATCCGTGGAGTAGGAACCGTGTGGTTCCGAACCACGTTATATCTTTGTGTGTGCTTGTCCATTTCGTTATTGTTTTACTATCTATATTCCGCTGCGCTAACGAAATTGTAGACACGAACGAGATCAAATTCCATCGTATTGGCAAAACGCTATTCACCCCCCCCTCTAGCCGGTTCCAATATTCCCAATATGTCAGTCGACTGCTCTGAGTTGAACGGGGTTCGATTGGTATCCGAATGATGGGTTTTTTGCCCAGCAGTCGACTGCCATATGTTGGCAGTCGACTGCCAAGACCATCAGTCGACTACTTATTGCAGCAGTCGACTTGTCGAGAGGGTTTGGGCCACAGATCTCTCGTAGCTGACTGGGCAGTCGACTACGAGGCATCAGTCGACTGATGGATACATCAGTTGACTGCCAAGGGTTCCATTGGACTACAACAGTCGGGATCTGACATGTTCGGAGGCCGTTGTAGTGGAGACAGTCGACTGCCAAGGGCAGCAGTCGACTGGTTGTGGCCAACGGGATGAAATCAACCCTCTCTATAAAAAGAGAGGGTGTTGGACTTTGGGAGCCTAATGCTTCTATTCTAAACATCTCCCAAAGTGCCCAAACGAATTTCCTCTTCTTCCTTGTGCTTATATTCATCTTATTGCAAGAGGAGTGATTCTGTAAGAAAAGGTTACCTCCACCTAGCTTTGTGCAAAGGAGATTATAGTGAAAGCTTACGGAGTGATTCACCGTGGACGAATCAGACCGTGGACTAGCAGCGCAGCTGTGAACCACGTTATATTCTCTTGTTAGCATTGTTTGTTTCCTTTGCTTTGTCTTTCTTTATTTGTATTTGCATATTCCTCTTGCGCTAATATTCTTTGTAGACGAGAAAATTCCATCATCGTACGAATAGGGCTATTCACCCCCTCTAGCCGGCCAACACATACACTTCATCGACCCTACAAGTGGTATCAGAGCCAAGTTGTTTGTCGAGGACTAACTGCCGCAACAAACACTTCATCAAGAGATGGTCGGCTCCAATATTCATCCGCCAAAGTTCGAGGGGGAATTCGCTTGGTGGAAGAAGCGAATGGAGGTATTTTTCAAAACCGATTTCAAAATTCTTTTAATCATGGAAAACGGTTTCGAAATGCCTAGGGATGAAGAAGGCGAGCCATTGGAAAAATCAAGGTGGAGCAAGAGGAAAAGGGAAGAGTACTTGACAAACTCAAAAGCCAAACATCAACTCTACAATGTACTCCCCTAACAAGAAGTCAACCAGATAGGAGAGTGTGCTAGCACCAAAGAGATGTGGGAGAAGCTCATAGAAATTCATGAAGGCACATTGGAGGCCAAGCTAGCAAGGAGAGATGTCCTTCGCTCCGAACTATCCAATATCAAACTCGAAAAGGGAGATAAGGTAAAATCCCTACACTATAGATTTAAGGAAATTCTAACCAGTTTGACAAGTGTAGGTGAAAAACTCTCCAACCGGGATATGGTAATGAAGGCCATAAATGCTTTTCCCCGGTCCTCAAGATGGAGCTCTATGGTGGACTCCTTCTACATCTCCAAGAATTTGGAAATTAGCACCTTGGAGGAATTTTTCTCAACCATGGAGCTTCACGAAACAAGGCTCGAAGGAATAGTAGAAGAGTCTAGAATTCAACCATCAAGGGGAGTGGCACTATTGGCCAACAAAGGGAAGAAGAAGATGGAGACTCCTTCCTCCTCCGATGAAGCATCCTCCTCTTCCTCCATGGATAGCACGGAAGAAGCATACATGGTAAGGAAGGTAAGGCGTGCATTAAGAAATTTTAAATTTAATAAATCTAATGATAGGAGGAGAAGACCAAGGGGGAAGGTGATTTGCTATAATTGCCAAGGAGAGGGACATATAAGGGATAATTGTCCCCTCCTAAACAAGAGTAAAGAGGAGAGGAGAAAGAAGGAAGAAAAGAAGAAGAAGGGGAGCAAGAAGAAAAAGAAAGAAGAAAAGAAGGCCAAGGAAAAGGGGAAGACAAAGGCATTAAAAGCAAGGACTTGGGATGACCCTTCTTCATCATCATCATCATCATCCGAAGGAGAAAATGCCTTTGTCACAAATTTGGCATTAATGGCATTTGATGACTTAGGCTCCTCCTCCATCGAAAATGAAGAATCAAGCACATGTGAGGAGAGCTCTAGTGAAGGGGGAGCTTCTTCACCATCATCGGAATCGGAGGAAGAGGACATGGAGACTATGGTAACGAACCTCTCACCAAGTAAAATAGTTTCCATGATTTCTAGTCTCACTAAGGACTTGTTTAGGGAAAAGAAGAAAAATAAGAGCATGCTAGATCAAATTAAGGACTTAGAAAATAAACTAGAAAAACCATGCTTAAATATTAATGAAAATATTTCTTCTAGTCATGATGATGAATGCTCACATGATCTTTATATGCCATTTGATGTTAATGATGCATGCATAGAGGAAAATAGGGTCCTAAGGAAAAAGGTAGATCATTTGACCAAGGCCCTAGAAAAGTTTACAATTGGCTCCAACACTCTTAACATGATAATTGGGAGCCAAAGAGCAAGCTTCAACAAGAAAGGCCTAGGATATAAAGAAAATAAAAATGAAAAGGCCTATAAATGTTTAATTGCTAGGGGTCAAGACAAAAAGAAGGTAATAGCTAGAAAATCGATCCCTAAGAAATTTTTAGTAAACCCCATAGAAAAGAACTTATTTTGGGTTCCTAAATCAATCCTAAAAGGTTAGGAAAACCCTAGGATAGTCAACCATAAGGATTTCACCTATATCATATTTTTGGTTGACTTAGGATGGCGGGACAATATTTTTGAAATAGTGTTAGGTGATGATAATGCACCTATAAATAGATAAATCATGCTTTAGGTGATATTTTCCTTATTATCATGATGTAATACCTAATGCATGATTACAATTTGATAAATACATTTGTTTCATGATCATAATATGAAATTCATACATATATGTCTTTATGATCATGTGGAATGATAGAATGATACTTAACCTTGATAGAATTGCATGAAAATAATGGTTAAGTATATACAAATACCTCTAGGATACATCTCACACTCACCACAGGCTACCTTGATTGAAAACTTAGCATGAGTGAGATGTTAGGATGATACAAATGTCCACTATTGACCTATGGCATTTAGATGGTCATGTAAAGTATCAAAATAGTAATAATAGAGCAATCATGGGGAAGACTTATGTTTAATTCATAAACATACTGCCCAAAGATCATAGTTGGATATTTCATATGTTTTCAAAACAATTTCTTACTTTAAAATCTGCATGTTCATGTTTTGAAACAATCCAAAGCAAAACTAGGTGTTAAAATGAATACAAATTTGATCAAAACACTAGTTGTTTTTATAGCTTTTGGATTTTTGGAAAATCTTTGAAAATATAATGATTTTTCATAAAAAAAAACCATTTTTCATTGATAAATAACCCTAAAAGAAATGTGTTCCCCAAATTTCACTATTTTTTGAATTTTTTGGAATTTATAGTGCATTTCTAAATTTTGTCCAGAAAATCAGAAAACCTGATTTCCTTGTGCTACCGACCGCCATCGATAGCGATCGATGTAATCGCACGATACAGTAAACTGATTTTATCAAGATTTTAAGTGTTTTTGATTTTTGCTTCTCTCTAGACTTGATTCCATGTCATATAAACCCTGTTTAATCTTGTTGATGGTGTCAAAGGGGAAGAAAGATATATGTTTAAGTAAGGGGGAATGTATTTAGGGGGAGTTTCATGTATTAAGGGGGAGAGTTGCTAATCATGTTATTTACATGCTTTCTTTCCTTAATAGTTTATCAAATGTTTTTACCTAACTTAAACGGATTGCCACACATCAAAAAGGGAAAGATTGTTAGTGCAATCAACCCGTGATATGATTTTGATGTGTGTGGAAAAGGGTTTAAGTTAGGTTGTTATTGTGATTTGATATGTGCGTTGGAGTCTTGCAGGACTTAGTAATTTGCACATGAAGCCTTGGCGAGTTTTACCTCTCATGACTCGGTCCTTGAGTCAGTGAAGGATGGCTTTGCGGAAGCCGTGCGCTGGAGCATCCGAGGGACCGCCAGACGAGGAGCTTGGAGTGAAGCCGGAGGAAGTACACTTCAGGGTGAGACGCGAAGGATGGCACTGAAGAGCTGTGCGCTTGGCGCATCCGAGGGATGTGGCCGAATGAAGACAACTTCAAAGGTGAGGGACTTCAAGGGATGAGAGTGAGCGAATGTAACCCAGGAAGGGGTAGTGATCTTAGGTGAAACTTGGCCATTTGGCTAAGTGTCGGATGAGGTTTCTCGAAACCAGTCAACTTCCATGAAATGACAGTCGACTGCTCTGAGTCGAACAGGGTTCTGACCGTATCCGACCGATGGGTTTTGGCCTAGCGATCGGCGCCTATATGTTGGCGATCATTGCCAAGACATCGATCGACTATGGCGGCCGATCGACTAGTCGAGAGGGTTTGGGCCACAAAACCTCTCGTAGCCGACTAGGTAGTCGACTACAAGGCATTAGTCGACTGATGGATACATCAGTCGACTGCCAAGGGTTCCATTGCTTCCCGTTCCAGTTTACGTATTGCTAACTAGATCCTTAGAAGGCCTTATAGTAGCACGGCGGTTGGCTGCGACAGTCATTGTTGGATGAGGAAGAAATCAGCCCTCTCTATAAAAAGAGAGGGTGTTGGACTTTGGGAGACTAATGCTTCTATTCTAAACATCTCCCAAAGTGCCCAAACGAATTTCCTCCTCTTCCTTGTGCTTATATTCATCTTATTGCAAGAGGAGTGATTTTGTAAGAAAAGGTTACCTCTACCTAGCTTTGTGCAAAGGAGAGAATAGTGAAAGCTTGTGGAGTGATTCACCGTGGACTAGCGGCGCAGCCGTGAACCACGTTATATTCTCTTGTTAGCATTGTTTGCTTCCTTTGCTTTGTCTTTCTTTGTTTGTATTTGCATATTCCACTTGCGCTAATATTCTTTGTAGACGAGCAAATTCCATCATCGTACGAAGTGGGCTATTCACCCCCCTCTAGTCGGCCAACACATACACTTCATCGACCCTACAAATACATGTGAGATGCTAGGATATGAGTTAAGTTCAAGGTGCATAGTTTTTGCATCTAGATGAACTAAAACTCATCTTATCTTAATTATGGATCATTGGGAAAGCTTGTGTACAAGTCATGTACATTAAGCCCAAGGAACATGATCCAATATAGGTTTTCAAAAATATTTTAAAATCATTTTAGAAAACCTTGGTGAAGTCTATCTTTTGATGGCAATCACCATTGATGAAGTTGATACAAAGTAGGGCCAAAACATTGAAAATTTCAATGGTTTTGAACTTTGTGTCAATTTTGATATTTTATGGACAAAATATTTTTCTATCATTTTTCACCCATTGCATTAGTCATAAGTATTATACGTATGAATTTTCATAATTTTTTGTTATACGTATAATTATTTATGAACTTTCAAATCTCATTTCTGATAATTGAAAATTGAGATTTTCAGTTATCAGTCGACTGCCCTTGTTGGCAGTCAACTGATCTCTGATAAAGTCTACTGCCAAGCTGATTTCGGGAAAAACAAGGTTGTTTAGCCTGTTTTCAGCTATGGTAAAATACCCTAACCAATCCTAACCCTAGGATATGCTTTGGGAAGCATTATAAAGGGTGAAAATCTATTGGATATGGATTAGGAGAGGTGTTAGGGTAATGTATCAAATTTAAGGTGTGGAGAGTTCATGTTTGAACTTTTAACCTTATGTTTGATGGTCTAGAGTTCCAATTGGCTTAGGGACTTCCCAAGGACATTGTTGGTGCAATGGTCAAGGGGGAACAAGCCTTTAGGGGGAGGTATCCATCATGGGATGATGGATGACATTTTTCCTCATGAGGAGGAAAATGGGATTTTGAGATACCCAATTTGAAAATTGGGAGAGTGTGTAGGATTGCCTCTCTTGAGTGATATGAGATTTATCACTAAGAAGATGGTAGGCATCCTAGGTATTTTTGGACCAAGGGAGAGATTGTAAGATTTCATTGGGACATGAGACATTGACCTCCTTTGAGAGTAAACCTTTTTGATGCTAGTCAAAAAGGGGGAGAATGTTTTGGGGGAGAATGTTATGGAAATTGGTAATCTTACCTTTCTCCAAATGTTTTAGGGGAGAATTGTATGGAGAGTGTTATCAATTGATGTTATCAATTGTCAATTCGGAGATTTGGGGAGTCAATTCGGAGAATTGGGGAGTCAATTTATTTTGGGATAATTGGTAAGAAGATTTGAGTTAGTGTTCTAACTCAAAGGTATATGTTTTTGTCAAACATCAAAAAGGGGGAGATTGTTGGTCCAATCGACCCAGGTTACATTTGACCGGACTCGAATTTGACTCGAATGATGTTTTGATGTTTGACATGAAAGTTTGACATTGATGTTTGACATTGATGTCTGGTAATGTTTTGTGGAGATTGTTGGCACAATCGACCCGGGTCATGATTGACCGGACTCGAGTTTGACTCGAGGGGGATTTTGATGGTTGACTAGAGTTGACCATGTCAAGGGAAAGTCCAAGTCTTGAGTACTTGGCATGAAAATTCTAAGCATGGGTCTTGGCAATGAAAAGTCTAAGCATGGGTCTTGGCATTTGGAAAGTCCAAGGGGTTTGATATTGGCGGCGTAAAGTCCAAGCGGGAGTCTTGGCAGCATAAGTCCAATGGTTTGCAGCGTAAAGTCCATGTGGAGTCTTGGTTGCGTAATTCCAATGTGCCTTGGCGGTGTAGACATCAATAGCATGACATAGCCGATGGAAGCACTTGAAGGCTAGCGCAATAGATGATCAAGTTATGGATGACTTGGAGGGATCTGAGAGGCGCGAGGCTGACAGAGGTGGCTAGAAGGCTTAGGTCTAGGCTAAGGGTGGTCTAGTAAGTATGGGGGCACCATACTTGGGTTAAACCTCATGTTTGAGGTGTGCCAGTCAACTGGTTCCATATGACAGTCGACTGGTGTGAGTCAACTATGGTTTGACTGCGGGAAGTGTCCCAACAATCGACTGCCAGAGGTGGGCAGTGGACTGATTGTTGGGATGTATACTGAAAGCCTAGCTCTTTTGTATGAACATCTTTATTTTGAAATAAGAATCACATGATCATTGTTTGCATATTTTTATGGTTATGCAATATTGTCTAATACCTTACATTGTAGATAACATGGTGTATGGTGTCACACGGGAGATCATGTTATCGGCTCCTTGTAAAGTATAAGTAAAGACTCACAACTGAGATGGCTTTGGACAAACCATCGGAATAGTTGTAGTGTGATTTGGTATTGGTTTGTCTTGACCATAGAATCACACTAGTGCACTTTGTGTGTATTGAGCAGGACCGACACAGAGGTGATTCGATTTATTGCTGACTACATAATCGAATCGGACCTCAGATATTATTTAGTACATGCTCTTAATCCCGATATAATAACGGGCACATATACTTGGTACTCATCTCTTTGATTTACCAATGGGCGAGATTTATAGATTAAATCGATAGACTCGGTAAGTTGGGAGATGATATTATTTATATGGTGTGCCGTTGATTATAGGAGGAAACCGTGTCCTATATATTAGGATGATGATGTCCCCTTGAGGAGCTCATAAGGTTCATCATGTAAACCCTGCAGGTGGACTAGGTCCGGCATGATGAAAAGGTTGAGTGGTACTACTCAAGTAGTTAGATGTTGATTAATTAATGGTTAGTAAATTAATTAATCGACGGACATTCGAGATCTTAAACACGGGGAGAAAATGTACAAATAATATATGGAGCCCATATTATCATATGGGGGTTGGTGAGGTAGATCAATGATGGACCTTTAGTGGATTGGACCATCATTAGTGGATCGGACTTTATGTGGGCTTGATCCATGGGTGACCAAGACCCAACTCCTCCTCATGGTCCCTAATGTAGCCCATTAACACCTCAAGATGCTTAGATCCAATGGATAGAAACAAAACTCTAAGATCCATTGGTAGAGATCAAATCTCTAAGATCCGACGGTTGAGATTAAATCTCTAGATCCGACGGTTGAGATTAAATCCCTAGAACCAATGGAGGAGATTAATTCATGACTTATCCCTAACTCTATAAAAGGAGGGCAAGGGGATTGGTCGTGGAACACATGAAAATGAAGAGGAGAGCTAGGGTTTGGGCGGCAAGGAGCAATCCTAATTGAGATAGGATTGGGATTAGGGTTTTGAGGCTAGGGTGGCACCAAATAAGGAAGGTTCTTTCTCTCTTCTTCTTCCTCTTTGTGCCAACGTCCAGCAGCCTTATCCATCTCTTTTCCAGCCTTGGCCGGCGCCCAAGGTCCTCTTCTTCTCCTCCTTAGGTGGTGGAAACAAGATATAGGGTTTCCCTTGGTGTCTTGGTAGTTTTCCACCATCTCCTTCTCCTTTTAGTTGGCCGGCGGCAAGAGCTTTGATAGCTCCTTGTTGGTTGAGTTTTTGAAGGAGATAAACATTGTTTCTCTTCTTCCTCTTGCTTGGGAAAAGCAAGGAAGGAAGTTTTGCGATCTAGGAGCTTCGACTTTTGGTGGATCGTCGCCCACACGACGTCCAAAAGGAGGAGGGTCATACATTAGAAGACCAAGAGGTATAACTATTCTTCTATCTCTTTTGTTCATTGCTTGTGTTTGTTTTTCAAAATATAAGCATGTTATATTTCTGTAAATAGGCTAAATAATACTTGGATCCCGAGTATAAACACAAAAATCGGCGATCCGGACATCGTCTATTCCGTGGCTACTCGTAGGATAGAGGATGGTCGCTTGAACAACTAGTTTGTTCAAGTGACCTCTCTAAATGAATAGCACGACGATGACTTGGTTGCTTTGGGAATCCCTTTTGTCTAAGATTAAATTTTTAATCCGGGGACATCAAAGGGATCACCATGGTCAAGCAACCGAGGTGAAGGGGAAGCGAAGTTTCCCCTCACGGATCAACCCCAACAATTGGTATCAGAGCTTCCGGGCAAAACCTTTCAATTGGTATCAGAGCCAAGGTTTCCGGTTTTGTGTGTTTAGGATTCGGTTAATTTTTATGCACTTTTTCATATATTATATGTGCCAGATAATAGTAGGATATGCGTAGTTTAACTCTTTGGTTGCAGGCATAAGATCCGACTATTATGGCCATGTGTGTGTATGTGATTGTATGTGTGTAAATATTTATTTTGTTGAATCCTCGGGGTTGACGAGGTTAGTATTTAGTTTTTGTAAATTAAATACGGCATTGTTTAGCCGCTCTTTATTTTATTTTACTTTCGATCTAGATTCATGTACACTCCCTCGTGGAGTATAGGATCGATGGATGTAAATTAAAATAGGTTTTAGTCTCGGCTCGGATCTCCGGAGGGCTTGTACATGGCATAGGAGGAGCGGACGAGATGACGATGCGACGGAAGACATATTGAAGACAAAAGCCATAATAGTTGGAAATTTTTTTATTTTTCATATTTATTGCTTTTTGTTTGATATGCATGTCGTTGGCTAGTAAAATTCCTCATTTTCAATTTACTAAGTGGGAGAGGGATATTTTAATTAATTCCCGCGGCCTCCATTACAATTTGACGTGTGATGCAACAAACTTGCGTGTCGGCTCTGAGTGCCTTCCTCCCTGCGGACGAGTTTGTTTGCGGATCACTAGGTCAAATAATGGTTATAGGAAATTATCTAGGAGCATGTGTACTTCCACAGCGGTAAGGCACATAATCCGAAATAATTCCCTTAGTATCGTGTAATGGTGCACACTTAGATGCAAATAAAAAGTATCCTCCCCATCGGAGTCACTGCTTTTATTTGTAGGGTCAAAGAAGAACCAACTATTAATTTTATTTGTCAAAAGTAAGGTTGACAAGATTAATGGGTAAAACCTCCTCTTACAAATGTAGAATTCGTATACGTCCACACTGCGTGGCATGCGATATTCTCGGTGTTTTGAGGTGTTGGTTGATTTCGAAATTTTATTGTTTTGAGGAATCAATAATTTTTTGAAATCTAAAATAATAATCTATGGGATTCTTTAAAATTCCTCACTATCAATTTACTAAGTGGGAGAGGGATATTTTAATTAATTCCACGGCCTCCATTACAATTTGGCGTGTGATGCAACAAACTTGCGTGTCGCTCTGAGTGCCTTCCTCCTGCGGATGAGTTTATTTGCGGATCACTAGGTCAAATAATGGTTATAGGAAATTATCTAGGAGCGTGTGTACTTCCACGCAGTAAGGCACATAATCGAAATAATTCCCTTAGTATCGTGTAATGGTGCACACTTAGATGCAAATAAAAGTATCCTCCCCATCGGAGTCACTGCTTTTATTTGTAGGGCCAAAGAGGAACCAACTATTAATTTTATTTGTCAAAAAGTAAGGTTGACAAGATAATAAAATTAATGGGTAAAACCTCCTCTTACAAATGTAGAATTATTATCGTCCACCTTTGCGTGGCATGAGATATTCGGTGTTTTGAGGTGTTGGTTGATATCAAAATTTTATTGTTTGAGGAATCAATAATTTTGAAATCTAAAGTAATGATCTATGTGATTCTTAGGATTTTCAAAATGACTTTCATCCACTTGTTGTGATACTAAAAGAAATAAACTTCTTTGTACCCAAATAATGTTGATTGGAAAAGAATCTAGATATTGTCTTATCTGCTAAGGAGTACAAGTATGCACTCTTAAGAATGTCCTCAAGCCATGGTTGCTCAAAGGTTTCTACTTCTAACCGAAGGCAAGAAGAAGGAGAAACAAGGTGGAGCAAAGGTGGTGGGAGGATCTCAGGGAGGAGTGAAGAAGCCGAAAGGCAAGTACTTCACTTACAAGCAGGATGGACATTGGAAGAAGGACTGTCCCAATCCAAAGCAGAATAAAGATATATCCTTTGAACTAGTCGTTGAAACATGGTTAGCGGTGTTATCTACCGGTACCTGGAGTGTAGATACAGGAGCCACTAATCATGTCTGCAATACTTTGCAGGGGTTCCAGGAAACCTGACGACTAGCTAAAGGGGATATTACCATTTACTTGGGCAATGCCATGAAGATGGCGGCTATTGCAGTGGGAGATGTTTTATTTATCTTTTGAGAAAAATAAAGTTTTTGGTTCTTAAGAATTTTCTTTATGTACATTTATTTAGAAAGAATTGATTTCGGTTTCTAAATTATGGATGGATAATCTATTTCTTTTAATGACAGATTTGTTATAAAAGGAATAGGGACATTATCTATTCAGGTACATAGATAGGAAATTTATAACTTGAACCACTAGCTCCCACGATGCAAATAGAAGTTATTAACTCATCTTCTAAGTCTAATAAGAGAAAAGAACCTTCGAAGATGAACCAAACATATCTTTGCCATCTTAGTCTTGGTCACATTAACCTGCAGAATTCAAAGGTTGATAGCTGATGGACCTTTGGGTTCATTAGTGGTGGAGGATCTCCCAACCTACGAATCTTGCTTGGAGGGTAAGATGACCAAGAGGCCTTTCAAGGCCAAGGGGTATAGAGCCAAAGATATGTTAGAAATGGTTCATTCTGATTCATATGGTCCTATGTCTATCCTGGCAAGAGGTAGTTTTAAATATTTCATCTTTTTCATAGACAATTATTCAAGATGACACTACGATCTGATCGTGGTGACGAGTACCTCTTGGGAGAGTTTAGGAATTACCTATCAGAGGTTGGGATTCAATCCCAATTGTCTGCACCTGGCACACCCCAGCAGAATGATGTAGAAGAGCGAAGGAATAGGACTCTTATAGAGATGGTTAGATCGATGATGAGTTATTCTGACTTGCCAGACTCGTTCTGGGGATATGCTCTAGATACGGCGGTGTACATTCTGAACTTGGTTCCATCTAAATCAGTGCCTTCTACTCCCACAGAGTTGTGGACCGGGCGAAAGCCTAGTCTAAGATATATTCGGATATGGGAGAGTCCAGCACATGTGCTGAAGGCAGATGATGGTAAGTTGAAACCTCATACAAAAGTGCGCTTGTTCGTTGGCTATCCTAGATGAACGAAGGGTGGATTGTTTTATAGTCCTAGAGATCAGAGAGTGATCGTTAGCACGAACACTAGATTTCTAGAGGAAGACTATGTGATGAGCCACAAGCCCAAGAGTAAAATTGTTCTGGAGGAGTTAAAAGGGGAAGTCACTTCTTTAGTACCACCGGTACAAGAGGATATACCACATGTCACTGCACCGCGTGTCACAGAGAATACACAAGTGATGTCTCGTCGTAGTGGGAGGGTTGTGAGACAGCCTGATAGATTCATGTTCTTGGGAGAATCTTTCGATTTGGTCCCTGGCAAACATGAACCTGATCCCTGGACATATGACGAGGCAATCCAAGATAAAGATGCACTATCTTGGCAAAGTGCAATGAATACTGAGATTGAATCTATGGATTCAAGTCAGGTTTGAGAGCTCTTATGCATAGCAGCTCATATGGATTATGAGGTGTGGCATATGGATATCAAGAAAGCTTTCCTTAATGGAAGTCTTGAGGAAACCATCTATATGAAGCAACCAGAGGGATTCATTGCTAAGGGCAAAGAGCATCTTGTGTGTAAGCTTAATCGGTCCATTTATGGATTGAAGCAAGCTTCAAGATCTTGGAACATCCGCTTTGATGAGATAATGCAGTCTTATGGATTTATTCAAAGTTCGGATGAGTCTTGTGTATACAAGAGATGTGACGGAAACGTAGTGGTATTTCTTGTACTATACGTAGATGACATTTTGGTGGTTGGCAACAACATCGAAGTGTTATCGGACGTAAGGGTATGGTTGTCCAAACAGTTTGATATAAAGGACTTGGGAGAGGTGAGACACATCCTTGGGATCAAGGTTATAAGGGATCGCAGGAAAAGGATGTTGTGCTTATCCCAAGCTTCATACATAGACACGATTATGGAGCGTTTTAGCATGCAGAACTCCAAGAAGGGTTTTCTACCTTTCAGGCATGGAGTACCTCTATCTAAGGAGATATGTCCTAGATCATTTGAATAGATAGAGGAGATGAAGGTGGTTCCTTATGCTTCGGCAGTAGGAAGCCTCATGTATGCGATGCTCTGTACGAGACCAGATATCTGCTTTGCCGTGGGCATGGTCAGCAGATATCAGAGTAATCCAGGACAGGGATATTGGACTGCGGTAAAGCATATATTGTAGTGCCTGAGAAGGACTAGGGATTATATGCTAGTTTACTGGGCAGACCAATTACTCCCTGTGGGTTACACGGATTCTGATTTCCAATCTGATAGGGATAACAGTAAGTCTACCTCAGGTTTTGTGTTTACTTTGGGAGGTGGAGCCATTGTATGGAGGAGTGCCCGAAATGCGTGGCGGACTCCACCATGGAAGTGAGTATGTGGCGACCTAGGCGGCCAAAGAAGCTGTATGGCTCAGGAACTTCCTGATGGACTTGGATGTGATTCCTGGTTTGCCCAGAACTATCACAATTTATTGTGATAATAGTGGTGCAGTTGCAAACTTGAAGGAACCACGAGCCCATAAGGCTAGTAAACACATAGAGCGCAAGTACCACCTGATACGAGAAATCGTAAAGGAGGTAGAAGTTGTTGTCGCCTAGATTGCATCAGAGGATGACCTGGTAGACCCTTTCACTAAGGCCCTTCTAGCGAGAGCTTTGATAGGCATGTGGAGGGAAGGGGAATCAGATGTATGGCGATAAGGACAGCATAGTCTTTTAGTATAAGTGGGAGATTGTTGGGATGTATACTGAAAGCCTAGCTCTTTTGTATGAACATCTTTATTTTGAAATAAGAATCACATGATCATTGTTTGCATATTTTTATGGTTATGCAATATTGTCTAATACCTTACATTGTATATAACATGGTGTGTGGTGTCACACGGGAGATCATGTTATCGGCTCCTTGTAAAGTATAAGTAAAGGCTCACAACCGAGATGGCTTTGGACAAACCATCGGAATGGTTGTAGTGTGATTTGGTATTGGTTTGTCTTGACCATAGAATCACACTAGTGCACTTTGTGTGTATTGAGCAGGACCGACACCGAGGTGATTCGATTTATTGCTGACTACATAATCGAATCGGACCTCAGATATTATTTAGTACATGCTCTAAATCCCGATATAATAACGGGCACATATACTTGGTACTCATCTCTTTGATTTACCAATGGGCGAGATTTATAGATTAAATCGATAGACTCGGTAAGTTGGGAGATGATATTATTTATATGGTGTGCCGTTGATTATAGGAGGAAACCGTGTCCTATATATTAGGATGATGATGTCCCCTTGAGGAGCTCATAAGGTTCATCATGTAAACCCTGCAGGTGGACTAGGTCCGGCATGATGAAAAGGTTGAGTGGTACTACTCAAGGAGTTAGATGTTGATTAATTAATGGTTAGTAAATTAATTAATCGACGGACATTCGAGATCTTAAACACGGGGAGAAAATGTACAAATAATATATGGAGCCCATATTATCATATGGGGGTTGGTGAGGTAGATCAATGATGGACCTTTAGTGGATTGGACCATCATTAGTGGATCGGACTTTATGTGGGCTTGATCCATGGGTGACCAAGACCCAACTCCTCCTCATGGTCCCTAATGTAGCCCATTAACACCTCAAGATGCTTAGATCCAATGGATAGAAACAAAACTCTAAGATCCATTGGTAGAGATCAAATCTCTAAGATCCGACGGTTGAGATTAAATCTCTAGATCCGACGGTTGAGATTAAATCCCTAGAACCAATGGAGGAGATTAATTCATGACTTATCCCTAACTCTATAAAAGGAGGGCAAGGATTGGTCGTGGAACACATGAAAATGAAGAGGAGAGCTAGGGTTTGGGAAGGAGCAATCCTAATTGAGATAGGATTGGGATTAGGGTTTTGAGGCTAGGGTGGCACCAAATAAGGTTCTTTCTCTCTTCTTCTTCCTCTTTGTGCCAACGTCCAGCAGCCTTATCCATCTCTTTTCCAGCCTTGGCCGGCGCCCAAGGTCCTCTTCTTCTCCTCCTTAGGTGGTGGAAACAAGATATAGGGTTTCCCTTGGTGTCTTGGTAGTTTTCCACCATCTCCTTCTCCTTTAGTTGGCGTGGCAAGAGCTTTGATAGCTCCTTGTTGGTTGAGTTTTTGAAGGAGATAAACATTGTTTCTCTTCTTCCTCTTGCTTGGGAAAAGCAAGGAAGGAAGTTTTGCGATCTAGGAGCTTCGACTTTTGGTGGATCGTCGCCCACACGACGTCCAAAAGAAGGAGGGTCATACATTAGAAGACCAAGAGGTATAACTATTCTTCTATCTCTTTTGTTCATTGCTTGTGTTTGTTTTTCAAAATATAAGCATGTTATATTTCTGTAAATAGGCTAAATAATACTTGGATCCCGAGTATAAACACAAAAACCGGCGATCCGGACATCGTCTATTCCGCGGCTACTCGTAGGATAGAGGATGGTCGCTTGAACAACTAGTTTGTTCAAGTGACCTCTCTAAATGAATAGCACGACGATGACTTGGTTGCTTTGGGAATCCCTTTTGTCTAAGATTAAATTTTTAATCTGGGGACATCAAAGGGATCACCATGGTCAAGCAACCGAGGTGAAGGGGAAGCGAAGTTTCCCCTCACGGATCAACCCCAACAATTGGTATCAGAGCTTCCGGGCAAAACCTTTCACTGATGGCTCGAGCAGTCGACTGATCATCTGATCAGTCGACTGGTGCTCAGAATTTCGGGCACAGAATGGAGTCTCACTCGACTGCTAGGGTTAGCAGTCGATTGAAGGCTCGATCAATTGACTGATGGACATGATCACTCGATTGATGTCCTATCCGTTGGAATTTTCCAGCGTGGATTACACCATTGTCTCACAGCAACAGTGTTATCAGTCGATAGATGGTCTAGAGCAGTCGACTGATCGGCGATTTCTAGCCCAGGCAGAAGCTTTAAATAGAGCTCGTGGAGGAGGAAATCAACATGGTTCTTTGAGGAGTTTTTGGGGCGAATTGCTGGTGTAATTCAGGGTATCTAAGTGCCACTCAACCAACCAAACAAGCAAGCTTCCAAAAGATCGATTGTAAAGTTTTCTTTACATTTCTTTTGTTGTATTCACTTGTATTTGCTTGTTGTATTTAGTATTACTGTTGTAATCATTTGTACGAGATTTCTCCACCTCCGACTTGTGTTGAGGAGTGTTTTATTAGTGGTGTGTGATTGTCATCGCTAGAGTTCTTTAGAGCTTAATCCATGGAGTAGGAACCGTTCAGTTTCGAACCACATTACATAATTATGTTTGCGTGTTTGTCTATTTCGTTATTGCTTTATTTCTATTTTCGTTGTGCTAACGATTGTGTAGAGACAAACATCAACAAATTCCATCAAAGTACTAGCATGACGCTATTCAACCCCCCTCTAGCGGTCAACATTTCCGCAACAGATCACCTAAGGGCTACCCTGTCCCGGGTTACAATCGCTCACTCTCATTCCCTTGGAGTCCCTCGCCTTTGAAGTTCTCTTCGTCGGGCCACGTCCCTCGGATACGCCAAGTGCACAGCTTCGCAATGTCATCCTTCGCGTCTCGCACTAAAGTCTACTTCCTTTGGCTTCACTCTAATGCTCCTCGTCCGGCGGTCCCTCAGATGCACCAAGTGCACGGCTTCCGCAATGTATCTTTCATCGACTCAAGGACCGAGTCATGAGAGGTGAATCTTGCCAATGCTATCGTCCATGTGCGAATTACTAAGTCCTGCATGACTTCAACGCACATATCAAATCCATAACAATCCTAACTTAAACCCTTTTCCACACACATCAAAACCACATCACCACATCACATGGGTTGATTGCCCTAACAATCTCCCACTTTTTGATGTGTGGCAATCCGTTTAAGTTAGGTAAAAACATAAGGCAAGAAAGCATGTAAATAACATGAGTATAAAAACTCCCCCTTAAACATGCAACTCCCCCTTAAGACATGCTAACTCTCCCCTTAGCATGATTAACTTAAACTCACCATTTCTCCCCTTTTGACACCATCAAAAATATTAGTCAAATGCTATACACGCATGGAATCAAGTCTAATGGGAGAAAAAACCAAAAACATGTTCAAAACCTGATAAAAATAGGTTACTGTGCTCATGCACAGTACATCAGTCGACTGATCCACTGATTCAGTCGACTGGCACCTCAGTCAAATGATAATGATGGATCATCCCATTTTGCCTTGTGTGCCTTGGCCTTCCCTTTCTCCTTGGATTTCTTCTCTTCATCCTTCTTCTTGCTCCCCTTCTTCTTCTCTTCTTTCTTTCTCCTTTCCTCTTTGCTCTTGTTCAATAGGGGACAATCATCCCTTATGTGTCCCTCTCCTTGGCAATTATAACATATGATCTTCCTCCTTGGCCTTCTTCTCCTATCATTAGATTTGTTAAATTTAAAATTTTTCAATGCAGGCCTTACCTTCCTTACCATATATGCTTCCTCATTGCTATCCATTGATGAGGAAGATGAATCTTCATCGGATGAGGAAGGTGGTGTCTCCTTCTTCTTCTTCCCTTTGTTGGCTATGAGCGCTACTCCCCTTGGCTTTAAACTTGGTTCTTCAATTATCCCTTCAAGCCTTGTCTCATGAAGCTCCATGGTGGAGAAAAACTATTCTAGAGTGTGTTGGAACGTAGATGGCCGGCTAGAGGGGGGGGTGAATAGCCCTCAATCGTCGTATGGTGGAAGTCATTCTTAATCGTCTACAATTATCGTTAGCGTAAGTGGAAATATAAAGCTAAGACAATTAAGAACAACACAAAATAAAGAACAATGCTAACAAAAGATATAACGTGGTTCATGGCCTCGCCACTAATCCACGGTCCAATTCGTCTCCGGTGAATCACTCTGAAACCAATCCAATATGGTCTCTCCCTTTAGCCAAAGCAAGGTGGAGGTAAACCTTCTTACAACACAACACTCTTTCTTACAATAGATTTGAAATAAAAGCAAGAGAAAGAGTTGGAAGCTTGTGGAGCACTTGGATGATCACTTAGAGCATAAGCATTACTCATCCAAAAGCCCACACCTTCTCTATAAATAGAGAGGGATGTTTTCTTCCCGTTGGCCACTAGCAGTCGACTGATGCCTCGATCAGTCGACTGCTCTTGTAGTCATTGCCCAATAACGGCTTCTTCCACATTGGATTTCATCCAATGGCTCCCACATCAATTGACTGATCATCCCATCAGTTGACTGATGGAGCTATCAGTCGAGTGCCAGAAGCGAACACTCGACTGATCACCATTCTGTGCCCAAAACCCTCACGACAAGTCGACTGATGCCATCATCAGTCGACTGGTGGTCTCGAAAGTCGATCGCCACCCCGTGGCAGTCGATTGATGGCACATAATCCAGACTCGAACACTAGTCGAGTCACATTCGACTTGGAGCAGTCGACTGCCATGACATGGCAGTCGACTGATGCCGGGTAAACCTTAAACTTTACATCTGTTTGAGTATCCGACGGTCGGGTAAACCTCAACCCTTGAGGTCGAGACTCTGACACTTAGCCATTCGACCAAGTTCACCTAATGAGCTACTTACATTTCACTCATTCTCTCATCTCACTTGAAGTCCCTCGCCGAAGGTCTCTTCATTCGCGGCCACGTCCCTCGGCAGCATCAAGCGAACGACTTCACAATGCTCTTTCGTGTCTCTTTCCCTCGAAGTCTACATCCTTATCTTCGCTTCAAGTCATCTCGTCCGGCGGTCCCTCGGATGCATCAAGCACATGGCTTCACAATGCTCCTTCGCCGACTCAAGCACGAGGTTGTGAGTTGGTGAAACTTGCCAAAGCTCCATGTGCGAATTACTAAGTCCTGCAAGACTCCAATGCACATATCAAATCTAATCAACCTAACTTAAACCCTTTTCCACACACATCAAAACCATATCACATGGGTTGATTGCCCTAACAATCTCTCCCTTTTTGATGTGTGGCAATCCGTTTAAGTTAGGTAAAACAAATAACAATAACAACATAAGCAAGGAAAGCATGTAAATAATATGAGCATCAAAACTCCCCCTTAAACATGCAACTCCCCCTTAAGACATGCTAAATTTTCCCTTTTAACATGATTGACTTAAACCTATTAATTCTCCCCTTTTGACACCATCAAAAACTTTATCTAAATGTCATAAACGCATGGCATCAAGTCTAGGGAACAAAAATCACCAAAAACTGAACAAAAATCAGTTAAAACACCTTACTGTGCTCGTACCGCGATACCGATCGTAGTTCGGACTACGATCAAGCGGCACTCAGTTTTCAGCCATTTCTAATTTTTGAACCGAAATTCAGAAATGCACCTGAAATTCCAGAAAATTCAAAAAATTTTGAAATTTTGAAAACACATTTCTTTTAAGGTCCTTTATCAGTGAAAAATGAGTTTTCATGAAAATTTCTTATATTTTCAATGATTTTCCAAAAATCCAAAAGTTTCAAAAACAACTAGTATTTGATCAAGTTTGTATCAATTTTAACATATAGTTTTATTTTATATTATTTCAAAACATGAAAACACAGATTTTAAAGTAAGGAATGGTTTTGAAAACATATGAAATATCCAACCATGATCTTTGGGCAATATATCTATGAATTAAACATATGCTTTCCCCATGATTGGTCTATTATTGCTATATTGATACACTTAATGACCATCTAAATGCCATAGGCATTAGTGGACCATTTGTATCATCCTATCATCTCACCCATGCTATGTTTTCAATCAAGGTTATCCTTATGTTGAGTGTGAGATGTTCCTAAAGGTATTTATATACTTAACCTTTAAATTCATGCAATTCTACACAAAGTTAAGTATCACTCTAACATACCACATGATCACAAAGTCATATATGCATTGATTTCACATTATGATCATGAAACAAATGTATTAATCAATTTGTAGTCATGCATTAGGTATAAAATCATGATAACAAGTCAAGTATCACCCAAAGCATGATTTAAACTATTTATGGGTGCATTATTGATAACTGCCATTTTGTTGTATTATTTTGGTGTAGAGATGTATACTAAAAAGTCTATCTTTTGTATGAATATCTTTATTTTGAAATAAGAATCACATGATCATTGTTTGCATATTTTTATGGTTATGCAATATTGTCTAATACTTTACATTGTAGATAACATGGTGTGTGGTGTCACACAGGAGATCATGTTATCGACGCCTTGAAAAGTATAAGTAAAGGCTCACAACCGAGATGACTTTGGACAAACCATCGGAATGGTTGTAGTGTGATTTGGTATTGGTTTGTCTTGACCATAGAATCACACTAGTGCACTTTGTGTGTATTGAGCAAGACCGACTTAGAGGTGATTCGATTTATTGCTGACTACATAATCAAATCGGACCTCAGATATTATTTAGTACACGCTCTTAATCTCGATATAATAACCGGCACATATACTTAGTACTCATCTCTTTGATTTACCAATGGGTGAGATTTATAGATTAAATCGATAGGGTCGGTAAGTTGGGAAATGATATTATTTATATAGTGTGTCGTTGATTATAGGAGGAAACCGTGTCCTATATATTAGGATGATGATGTCCCCTTGAGGAGCTCATAAGGTTCATCATGTAAACCCTGTAGGTGGACTTGGTCCCGCATGATGAAAAGGTTGAGTGGTACTACTCAAGGAGTTAGATGTTGATTAATTAATGGTCAGTAAATTAATTAATCGATGGACATTCGAGATCTTAAACATAGGGAGAAAATGTACAAATAATATATGGAGCCCATATTATCATATGGGGGTTGGTGAGGTAGATCAATGATGATCCTTTAGTGGATTGGATCATCATTAGTGGATCAGACTTTATGTGGGCTTGATCCATGGGTGGAAAAGATCCAACTCCTCCTCATGGTCCCTAATGTAGTCTATTAACACCTCATGAAGCTTAGATCCAATGGATAGAAACAAAACTCTAACATCCGACGGTTGAGATTAAATCTCTAGATCCGATTGTTGAGATTAAATCCCTAGAACTAATGGAGGAGATTAATTCATGACTTATCCCTAACTCTATAAAAGGAGGGCATGGGAGTTGGCATGAACTACATCAAAGAGAGCTAGGCTTGGGCGGCAAGAGAAGGGAATCCTAGTTGAGATAGGATTAGGGTTTGGGTTTGGAGGCTACGGCGGCACCAAATAAGGAAGGTGTTGTTTTCTTCTTCCTCCTTCATTGGTCGGCGTCCAACAGCCTTTCTAGCCTTTTCCCAGCCCTTGGCCGGTGGAAAAATCCTCTCCTCTCTTCTCCTTAGGTGGTGGAAACAAGATATAGGGCTTCCTTGGTGTCTTGGTTGTTTTCCACCATCTTCCCCTCCTTCTAGTTGGCCGGCGGCAAGGGTTTGGTGTGCTCCTTGTTGGTTGGTTTAAGGGAGGAGAAAAACCTTGTTTCTATTCTTCCTCTTGCTTTGGAAAAGCAAGGAAGGAAGATTTGCAATCTAGGAGCTTCGACTTTTGGTAGAGCGTCGCCCACATGACGTCCGAAAGGAGGAAGGTCATACATTAGAAGATCGAGAGGTATATCGATTCTCTAATTTTTATATGTTATATGTTTGTATTTGTTTTTCAATTATGAGCATGATATATATCTATAAATTGCTAAATAATACTTGGATCCTGAGCATAAACATGAAAACCGGCGATCCGGACATCGTCTATTCCGTGGCTACTCGTAGAATAGAGGATGGTCGCTTGAACAACTAGTTTGTTCAAGTGACCTCTCTAAACGAATAGCATGACGATGACATGGTGGTTTGGGCAATCCCTTTTGTCTAGGATTAAATTCTTTTTTAATCCAGGGACATCGAAGGGATCGCCATGGACAAGCTACCGAGGTGAAGTGGGAAGCGAAGTTTCCCCTCACGAACTCGATAAGAAAAACCCTTCAATTGGTATCAGAGCCAAGGTTTCCGGTTTTGTGTGTTTAGAATTCGGTTAATTTTTATGCACTTTTTCATATATTATATGTGCCAAATAATAGTAGGATATGCGTAGTTTAACTCTTTGGTTGTAGGCATAAGATCCGACTATTATGGCTATATGTGTGTATGTGATTGTATGTGTGTAAATATTTATTTTGTTGAATCCTCGGGGTTGACGAGGCTAGTATTTAGTTTTTGTAAATTAAATACGACATTGTTTAGCCACTCTTTATTTTATTTTACTTTCGATCTAGATTTCATGTACATTCCCTGGTGGAGTATAGGATCGATGGATGTAAATTAAAATAGGTTTTAGTCTTGGCTCGGATCTCCGGATGGCTCGTACATGGCATAGGAGGAGCGGATGAGATGGCGACGCGATGGGAGACATATTGGAGACAAAAGCTATAATAGTTGGAAAATAAATTATTTATCATATTTATTGCTTTTTGTTTGATATGCATGTCGTAGGCTAGGAAAATTCTTCAATTTCAAATTACTAAGTGGGAGAGGGATATTTTTATAAATTCCCGCGGCATCCATTACGATTTGACAAGTGATGCAAACAAACTTGCGCGTCGGCTCTGAGTGCCTTCCTCCATATCGGATGGGTTTGTTTGTGGATCACAAGGGAGGATGACTATGTGATGAGCCACAAGTCCAAGAGTAAAATTATTCTGGAGGAGTTAAAAGGGGAAGTCACTTCTTTAGTACCAAACAAGAGGATATACCACATGTCACTGCACCGTGTGTCACAGAGGATACACAGGTGGTACCTCGTCGTAGTGGGAGGGTTGTGAGAAAGCCTGATAGATTCATGTTCTTGGGAGAATCTTCTGATTTGGTCCCTGGCGAACATGAACCTGATCCTTGGACATATGATGAGGCAATCCAAGATAAAGATGCAGTATCTTGGAAAATTACAATGAATGTTGAGATTGAATCTATGGATTCAAATTAGGTCTGGGAGCTAGTAGAACCACCCGATGGTGTAAAAACCATTGGATGCAAGTGGATCTACAAGAGAAAGAGAGGAATATATGCGAAGGTTGAGACCTTCAAAGCGAGGCTTATTGCGAAGGGGCATACTCAGAAAGAGGGTATCGATTATGAGGAGACCTTTTCGCCGGTAGCCATGCTTAAGTCTATCCAGATTCTCTTATGCATATCAGCTCATATGGATTATGAGGTGTGGTAGATGGATGTCAAGACAACTTTCCTTAATGGAAGTCTTGTGGAAAACATCTACATGAAGCAACCAGAGGGATTCATTGCTAAGGGCAAAGAGCATCTTGTATGTAAGCTTAATCGGTCCATTTATGGATTGAAACAAGCTTCAAGGTCTTGGAACATCCGCTTTGATGAGGTGATCCAGTCTTATGGATTTATTCAAAGTCTGGATGAGTCTTGTGTATACAAGAGATGTGACGGAAACGTAGTGGTATTTCTTGTACTATACGTAGATGACATTTTGTTGATTGACAACAATATCAAGGTGTTATCAGACGTAAGGGTATGGTTGTCCAAACAGTTTGATATGAAGGACTTGGGAGGGGTGGGACACATCCTTGGGATCAAGGTTATAAGGGATCGCAAGAAAATGATGTTGTGCTTATCCCAAGCTTCATACATAGACACGATTATGGAGCGTTTTAGCATGCAGAACTCCAAGAAGGGTTTTCTACCTTTCAGGCATGGAGTTCCTTTATCTAAGGAGATGTGTCCTAGATCATTTGAGGAGATAGAGGAGATGAAGGCGGTTCCTTATGCTTCGATAGTAGGAAGCCTCATGTATGCGATGCTCTGTACGAGACCAGATATCTTCTTTGCCGTGGGCATGGTCAGCAGATATTAGAGTAATCCAGGACAGGGACATTGGACTGAGATAAAGCATATATTGAAGTACCTGAGAAGGACTAGGGATAATATGCTGGTTTATCGGGAAGACCAATTACTCCTTCTGGGTTACACGAATTTCGACATCCAATCTGATAGGGATAACAGTAAATCTACCTCAGGTTTTGTGTTTACTTTGGGAGGTGGAGCCATTGTATGGAGAAGTGTCAAGCAGAAGTGCGTGGCGGACTCCACCATGGAAGCTGAGTATGTGGCGGCCTCTGAGGCGGCCAAAGAAGTTGTGTGGCTCAGGAACTTCCTGATGGACTTGGATGTGATTCTTGGTTTGCCCAGAACTTTCACAATTTATTATGATAATAGTGGTGCAGTTGCAAACTCGAAGGAACCCCAAGCCCATAAGGCTAGTAAACACATAGAGCGCAAGTACCACCTGATACGAGAAATTGTAAAGAGAGGAGAAGTTGTTGTGGCCAAGATTGCATCGGAGGATAACCTGGCAGATCCTTTCACTAAGGCCCTTCCGACGAGAGCTTTTGATAGGCATGTGGAGGGAATGGGGATCAGATGTATGACACTTTGAGGACGACATAGTCTTTTAGTATAAGTGGAAGATTATAGGGATGTATACTGAAAAGTCTATCATTTATATGAACATCTTTATTTTGAAATAAGAATCACATGATCATTGTTTGCATATTTTTATAGTTATGCAATATTGGCTAATACTTTACATTGTAGATAACATGGTGTGTGGTGTCACACAAAAGATCATGTTATCAGCCCCTTGAAAAGTATAAGTAAAGGCTTACAACCGAGATGGCTTGGACAAACCATCGGAATGGTTGTAGAGTGATTTGGTATTGGTTTGTCTTGACCATAGAATCACACTAGTACACTTTGTGTGTATTGAGCAGGATCGACTTATAGGTGATTAGATTTATTGCTGACTACATAATCGAATCGGACCTCAGATATTATTTAGTACATGCTCTTAATCTCGATATAATAACGGGAACATATACCTAGTACTCATCTCTTTGTCCTACCAATGGGCGAGATTTATAGATTAAATCGATAGGCTCGGTAAGTTGGGAGATGATATTATTTATATGGTGTGGCGTTGATTATAGGAGGAAACCATGTCCTATATATTAGGATGATGATGTCCCCTTGTGGAGCTCATAAGGTTCATCATGTAAACTCTGCAGGTGGACTTGATCCGGCATGATGAAAAGGTTGAGTGGTACTACTCAAAGAGTTCGATGTCGATTAATTAATGGTCAGTAAATTAATTAATCGACGGACATTCGAGATCTTAAACACGGGGAGAAAATGTACAAATAATATATGGAGCCCATATTATCATATGGGGGTTGGTGAGGTAGATCAATGATGATCCTTTAGTGGATTGGATCATCATTAGTGGATCGGACTTTATGTGGGCTTGATCCATGGGTGGCCAAGATCCAACTCCTCCTCATGGTCCCTAATGTAGCCTTTTAACACCTCATGAAGCTTAGATCCAATGGATAGAAACAAAAACTCTAAGATCCATAGGTAGAGATTAAATCTCTAAGATCCGACGGTTAAGATTAAATCTCTAGATCCGACGGTTGAGATTAAATCCTTAGAACCAATGGAGGAGATTAATTCATGACTTATCCCTAACTGGATAAAAGGAGGGCATGGGAGTTGGCGTGAACTACATCAAAGAGAGCTAGGCTTGGGCGGCAAGAGAAGAGAATCCTAGTTGAGATAGGATTAGGGTTAGGGTTTGGAGGCTAGGGCGGCACCAAATAAGGAAGGTGTTGTTTTCTTCTTCCTCCTTCATTGGCCGGCGTCCAGCAGCCTTTCCAGCCTTTTCCCAGCCCTTGGCCGGCGGCAAAATCCTCTCCTCTCTTCTCCTTAGGTGGTGGAAACAAGATATAGGGCTTCCCTTGGTGTCTTGGTTGTTTTCCATCATCTTCCCCTCCTTCTAGTTGGCCGGCGGCAAGCGTTTGGTGTGCTCCTTGTTGGTTGGTTAAAGGGAGGAGAAAAACCTTGTTTCTATTCTTCCTCTTGCTTTGGAAAAGCAAGGAAGGAAGATTTGTGATCTAGGAGCTTCGACTTTTGGTAGAGCGTCGCCCACACGACGTCCGAAAGGAGGAAGGTCATACATTAGAAGATCGAGAGGTATATCGATTCTCTAATTTTTATATGTTACATGTTTGTATTTGTTTTTCAATTATGAGCATGATATAAATCTGTAAATGGATAAATAATACTTGGATCCCGAGCATAAACACGAAAACCGATGATACGAACATCGTCTATTCCGCTGCTACTCGTAGAATAGAGGATTGTCGCTTGAACAACTAGTTTGTTCAAGTGACCTCTCTAAACGAATAGCATGACGATGACATGGTGGTTTGGGCATTCCCTTTTGTCTAGGATTAAATTTTTTTTTAATCTGGGGACATCGAAGGGATCGCCATGGACAAGCTACCGAGGTGAAGTGGGAAGCGAAGTTTCCCCTCATTGACTAGATAAGCAAAACCCTTCAATTGGTCCTTAATATCATCGTTTTAGTCCTCTCGTGTGTTTAATTGTTGATTATTTGCATGTTTTATGAGTTGAATCATCTTTTGGACATAATTGTAAATTCTCCTATATTTTGGACTTATATGCAAAATGTATCTTTATTTGTAGGAGATCAAGATGGGCCACTGGACTAGACTCAAGTTGGATCAAATATAGTCATCTAGGGTTAGAAGGATCATTTCAAACTGAATTAATCTGGGCCCTTCATCGTGATCAAAGGCAAATCACTCAAGGGATCAGATCTGAGCATTATGGATCGTCCGATGAAAGTAGTTGATTCTGAGCTATTTATCCAGATCTGGAGAGATCCAGTCTGTACATTTAGATCTGGACATCATAGCCCTTCATCCAGATTCAACTGATCATGATTATCCCTTTAGATGGATCAGATCCGTTCATTCAAAATAGGAGGAAGCTGAGCCATTGGATGCACAACAACTTAATCGATTAATCAAGGAAATTAACCTAGCTTCAATTGGACGGCTGGCGTTAGATCTGGATTCAAATGGACGGCCAAGGAAAATCACCTTATAAATCCAACATTTTCTTCTTCTTCTCCAATCGCGCAGCGCAGTTTTCTTCTTCTTCCCGAATCACGCAGCTTCCTCTCCAACACCGCGATGCCGATGACTCTCCTCTACGCCATCTGCCCGAAGCACCGTCGGTCATTCCCTTCCTCCACCAAGGTCGGCGGTGGCATTTCCTATTTCCTATTTCCTCATCTTCTCCGCGCAGCTTCTTCCTCCTCTCCAACGCATGACACTGGCAGCGATTCCTCCACAGCAGTTTTCGACGGTAGATCTAGCAGTCTCGGCGGTGTCTCCTTCATCTTCATTTCCTTATTTGCAGCAGAGCTTAGTCTAAGGTTGGGCAGATGACCAGTTTCACCGGAGAGGGGTTTCCGGCCATCTTCACCAGCACTTCTATGATGCCTGACAACCGGAGCTGAGCTACCCCAGCTGGACATGGTCACAGAAGGCTGGGGGTGACCTTCTACTGCCATGGTAGCAGCAGCATGTATTTCCAGATTCCGATAGCCCTTCGATTCCTTAATTCCGATGGCAGAACCCTATTTCCAGCATCGGTGAAGGCTTGTAGAGGATCACAACTCCAGTTCCTTCCATTTTCGCGGCCGTGATTCGTGCGGTTCGCCTCCGCATTCATCCACCGACTGCAGTGGTCGCGACAGTCCCGAAGTCCATCACCAGAGTAGTGATTCGTTCCACCAATTCCAGCTTTCATTGGAGGATTATTTTGCTGAGAGATCCATGCCATTGAAGTCGTTAGAAGCTGTCCAGATCTGTCATGGGTAACTGGAGAGGGTGGTTCCTTTCCAGGAGTTATGGACGAGAGTTGGTTAATTTTTATTGTGTGGTTCATTTTGTATTTTCCTTTGTATTTGCACTTGTGTTTTCATTTGTGTTGTCACTGGTGTTCTTACATTGTGTTTGCATTAGTGTTTTCAATTGTGTTTTCGCTAGTGTTTTTAATATGTGCTTTCACTAGTGGCCTTGAATTGTGTTTTTATTCGTAACTGTGTTTTCACTAGTGTTTTAACTTGTGTTTTAAACTGCGGTTTATCTTGTATTTTATTCTATATTCTAACTTGTGTTTTAACTCGAGTCGTAGTTAGAGTTTTAATTGTGTTATGTTTGATTATGTTTAGTTTAGTTTCAGTTAATGTTTGACCAATGTACTGTTTAGTGATAGTGCGGTGCTTGGTTAAATTGCTTTCGTTATTAGTTTAGATTTCATTTACATTTGGCCAGTGTATCGTATAGTGACAGTGCGGTGCCTGGTTGAATTGCTTACTTTCCTTGCATTTAGTTTTTAGTGACTTTTTGACCACTGTGGCGTATAGTGGCAGTGCAGTGCTTGGTTAAATTGTTCACATTTGTTTCTTGAACACTGTGCTGTATAGTGACAGTGCGGTGTGGTGCTTGGTTGAATTATTTTATGTTTGTTAGTTTAGTTTTTAGTGACCGTTTGACCACTGTGTCATATAGTGACAGTGTGGTATTTGGTTGAATTGTTCACATTTGTTTCTTGATCATTGTACCATATAGTGACAATGCGGTGTGTGATTACTTGCTTTTGCACATTAGAATAGTTACTTGGTAATTGTCAATTGGTAGTTAGATTTACTTCTTGCAGATTTAATTCCCATGTTTGTTTACTAGAACTGTTTGGCCATTGTATCGTATAGTGACAGTGCGGTGCATGGTTGAATTGCTTGGGTTTGTTAGTTTGGCTTTTGGCCAACACTTGATCATTGTATAGCATAGTGACAGTGCAGTGCTTGGTCGGATTGTTTGTACTTCTCATGTTTGCTTTTCGATTTTGCATTTTAATAGATTCAGAAAACCCCTAGTGTTTACTTCTGTTAAAAAACAAATGTCCAACCATTAGGTTCGTTGGGAAACGATCTGAGTTAGTCATATACTGCATTAGTGTAGTTAGAGGGTTCAGTAAATAATTTGGGAACGATATTGCGACATTTAAAATCGTTCGATCAAATTTTGGCGTCGTTGCCGGGGAACCTTTTATAATGGCATTCGTTTGTCTTTAAATTGTAGTTTGTTTATTTGTTTCTTTTTATTTTGTTATTATTGTCTTTCTTATTATCTATATTTATTTCTCATTGTATTTGTTTATGTGGATGACTAGGTTTTAAGCGATAATCTACTTGAGTTTTATGCAGCAGTTTTTTGTTGGATCGAAGCGGATCGCTAGAGGGGGGGTGAATAGCGATAAAACCTTTTTTTTTGTTCGTTCGTTAAAACCCGAGTAGATAATTAATTGCATCGGAAAGATAAGCAATAAATAAAGGAGACAAATATTTTTACTTGGTTCGTAGCCTTCAGCTACTACTCCAAGGCCCTAGTGGTCCTTGACCATGCACGGAGGGCAAAACACTAAAACACTCCTTCTCGTTGGAGGTAGGAGTTAAACGATTACAAAAACCTTCGAAAGCAAAAGATAGAGAGACACACCCTCTCTTCTATTAATGTAAAATGCAACGATAGAAAACCTCAATAAAGAATTGCAGTATAAAAGAGATGACAAAATAAAATTATACCAACAACTAGTAAAAATAAATTAAGCTAGGGTTGTTGGTAGCACTTCGTCGTTGTAGAGTCGTCGGAGAGTCGTAGCGTTGCGAAGGCTTTTGAGCACTTAGAGATTGATGAAAAACCCTAGGAGAGGCCCTCCTTTTATAGCCTTTAAGCCCCTCATCGAATGAGTCTTCAACCAATAGAAATTGGGCACAAAACTCCTTGAAAAATGGTGATAAAGCTTGACTCCTCGAGGCTGATTTTTGACCATTGGTTGAACTGATTTCTTGGCCGGTTGAACTGATGGGTCAACAGTTGAACTGATCCTTGGCCGGTTGAACTGATGGCTCAACAGTTGAACTGATCCTTGGCTGGTTGAATTGGTTTTCAGACTTTTCGACTGTAATAAAGAGTTAGCTCGAAATATAAGTGAATTCGACGGCCACTTGTCATCCGATCTCAACATAGACCTTCCATGGGAAGTCTGTTGGTGCAATCGGCCCAGGTCACGATTGACCAGGACTCGAGTTTGACTCGAGTGATGTTTTGATGTTTGACAAAAACATATGACAATGTAATTGTTATGGGAAAGTCCAAGTGGAACACTTGGCATTTGGTAAAGTCCAAGTCTTGAGTACTTGGCATGGAAAGTCCAAGTGGGACACTTGGCAAATGAAAAGTCCAAGCATGGGTCTTGGCAATGTAAAAGTCCAACATTGGTTGGCAAGGGAAAGTCCAAGCATGGTCTTGGCATTTGAGAAGTCCAACATGGGTTGGCAAGGGAAAGTCCAATTTTGAGTCTTGGCATGAGAAGTCCAAGGGGTTTGATATTGGCTGCGTAAAGTCCAAGCGGGAGTCTTGGGAGCATAAGTCCAATGGTTGGTGGCGTAAAGTCCAAGCGGAGTCTTGGCGACGTAAGTCCAATGTACCTTGGCGGTGTAGACACCGTTAGAATGACGTAGCCGATGGAAGCACCTGAAGGCTACCGCGATGGATGAACAAGTCATGGATGACTTGGAGGGATCCGAGAGGCGTGAGGCTGATGGAGGTGGCTAGAAGGCTTAGGTCTAGGCTAAGGGTGGTCTAGCAAGTATGGGGGCACCATACTTGGGCTAAAACCTCATGTTTCAACTAGGGTTTAAGTAGCCTAGTAGTGTGCCAAAGGATGGCGGTCGGTGATGCCTCAGCGATCGGTGATTGCATGATCGATCGATCGGCGGTGCTCGAATCGGCCCGAGTGTAGTCCACTCGACCGCTGGGACCAACAGTCGAGTGAGGACACCATCAGTCGACTGATGGGTTTGATCAGTCGACTGATGGTAGATCCGTTGGACTTATCCAGCGTGGATCTAGCCGTTGTCTCATGACAACAGTGGCATCAGTCGACTGATGGTCCCGAGCAGTCGAATGATCGTCTTTTTCCAGCACAGGTTGAAGCTTTATAAAAAGCTCATGATGGAGAAATTTGGCATCGATTTCTTGGACGTCTTGAGGCGATTTGCTGTTGCAAATCAGAGTCTTCAACCACGATTCAAGCGATCAACAAGCAAGCAATCCAAAGGCATTTGTAAAGTTGTTTTCTTTACTAGTTTTGAATTGTATTATTGTATATTGCTTGTATTCATCTCTTATTGTTGTAAGAGTAGTTTTTAAGGGGTTTCTTTGCCTCGGACTTGTGTCGAGGAGGAGTGTTTTATAGTGGTGTGTGATTGGCATCGCTAGGGTTCGTACGAACCCGATCCGTGGAGTTGGAACCGTGCGGTTCCGAATCACGTTAAACAATTGTGTTCATGTGTGATTGTTTATTTCGTTATTGTATTATTTCTTTTTCCGCTGCGTACTAACGAAATTGTAGAGACGATCACTATCGAATTCCATCAACAAACGAACACGCACTATTCACCCCCCTCTAGCCATTACAAAGATCCTAACAAGTGGTATCAGAGCCCGGGGCTCTTCTACGGATTAACAACCCGGAGTCAAGACGCTAGAGGGAAAGATGGAAGTCCAAGAACAATTAGGATGGGACATCAACACACTGGTTCCTTATTCATTCTATGGACGAGAAGGCTTCAATTCTTGGAAGAAAAGGATTGAAGATTTTTTGATGATGAAAGATTTTGAGGGGTGGTCCCTATTAATGGAAGGATTTGTGTTTCCAAGAGGACCAAAAGGTGGATTCCTCAAAAGGAAGAGATGGAGTGAAGATCAAATTCAAGCCTTCGAGAAAAACGTAAAGGTAGTAAATTTTATTTTTGATTTGGTCCCTAATGATATTGTGTGTATGGTAGGGGATTTTATGGATGCTAAGGAGTTATGGAGCCAAGTGGCAAAGCTCCATGAAAACTCATCATCGGTCCAACAAGAAGAAGAAGAAGAGGTGGAAGAAGTATCCACTTCTAGGATTGAGGAGGAGAGACCCATCTACATCGGAGCAACCTCAAGAGGAGCCTTCAACATCCGGTCAAGATGAGGAAGCTCAAAATTCAACTCCGGCACCTACCATCACCCTAGGTAACTCAAGCATATGTGTTAATAATAAAATGCATATAATATGCTTTGAGTGTAGGGAAACCGGACACTACAAGAGCAAGTGCCTAAAGAAGGTTATGAAAGCTCCTCCAGCGCCCAAAAGTCAACAAAAGTCAAAGAATGCTGGTTCCCCAAGTCAAAAGAGCAAGGAGCATATTATATGCTTCAAGTGCAATCCAAAAGGACATTATAGGAATCAATGTCCTAGGGGAAGAAGAAGATCCAAGAGAGAGCTACACATGTAGGGGGAGCTTCCAAAGCTTACCCTAAGGTATTTTTAAATAAAGCTCTTTATTCAAATAATGTCAAAAAGCATGCTAGAAATAATTTTATCAATCTTGCTATATATCACAAAGAGCATGCTAGAAATAAGGAATTTTGTCTAGGAGCTAAGAAAGTCCACTTAGGAAATAAGGAGAAATTTGGGACTAATGTCCCTAAAAACAATTTACCTAAGGACAAACCTAGGTCAAATAACTCAAGATCAATTTTACCTAGGGAGACAATTAGAAAGGTGCAAGAGCATCTAGGTCTTAACTCTAAGTGGACTAGGCACATGCCTAGAAAGAACCATGCTCAAAGTTTAAATAAAAATTCTAAAATTGAGCAACTAGAAAAGGAAAATCAAGTCTTGAGGTCAAGGCTTGAAAAGATGGAGAAAACCCTTGCAAAAATGCAAAATCAATTTCAAGGGTCTAGAAGTCAAAGCCTAGGGTCAAATGATCAAAAGTCTAGGTCCAAAAGTCAAAGTCAACACCTAGGACCTAAGAGTCAAAAGTCAACCAAGGGCAAGCAAGGTTTGGGTCACAAACCTAAGCCTAAGGTGGCTTACCATAGTGTTACATTTGATTATGGAACACAATCTAGGTCTAGGAAGACCAAGGTTACTAGGGAAGTTATCCCTAAGAGTAACAAAGGTTTGTGCCTAGTGGCTAAGGTTTCTAGGAAACCTAGGGTGGCCACTAAGAAGGTTACTAGGGAGGCAATCCTTAAGACCCAAATGACCAAGGCTAATAAGCCTAGAAGGGTCATTAGGAAGGTATCTAGGGAGGTTATCCCTAAGGAATACCTAATTAACCCTAGGAGCTAAAATCGGTTTTGGGTTCCTAAGAGCATGATTGATTCACGCTAGGTGGGTTTAGGGTGTGCCAACCTTGATTGGATGAGTAGTTAACTCAACCATGGTAAAGGTGGCACTTTAGGATATTTTCAAGGTTATGGTTACCTTGAAAATACATTTAAGCTTTAATCCTAAAAGATTTTAGGATGTGCTAATATTATTTGAGAAGTTTGATAAAATGATTAAATTGGCACAATTTAGTTTTAGAGATTAGTTTGCCATTTTGGGTTTTTGGCACACTAAGAAGATTAGTGATAATATGGCAAAATATAATTAATTATATCAAATGGCAATTAATATTAAAATTTAGGTATACTTATACCTATACTTTTTACTTGCCATGATTTGTTTGCCATATGCCATGACATGACATCATGTTTATGTTCTATCATTTATATGTCATGAGTATGCTTAGGGATTAAGGATAAATGTCATGTGTTTTTAGATTTCATATTATGCCATGACATCATGATCATTGGCCATGCTTAATTATTTCTATTATTATGCCATGATCATTTCATGCATTTAATTGATTAAAATTGATATAAGGACTATGGCATGACTTGAAGTCCCATTTATAAGGGAATCAAGTAGGGTTGCCTAGGAAATGCATGAAACCCTAGATTAAATGAACCAAAACCCACATCTCACATCCAATTGACATGTATGTGTATTTATACATCCTAGATACATGTGAGATGCTAGGATATGAGTTAAGTTCAAGGTGCATAGTTTTTGCATCTAGTTGAACCCAAACTCATTTTAACTCAACATATGGATCATTGGGAAAGCTTGTGTACAAGTCATGTGCATAGAGCCCAAGGAATATGATCCAAAATAAGGTTTTGAAAACATTTTAAAATCATTTTGAAAAACCTTGGTGAAGTCTATCTCTTGATAGCAATCACCATTGATGAGATTGATACAAAGTGAGCTTAAACTTTAAAGTTTTTAGTCACTTTTCGATTTTGTATCAATTTCGCTATTTTATAGGTAAAATATTTTTCACCTATTGTATTGGTCATAAGTATTATACGTATCAAATTTCATGATTTTTTGATATATGTATAATTAGTTATGATTTTCCAAAACTCATTTCTGATAACTGAAAATCGAGATTTTGATGTCGAATGATCGCCTAGGTGTCGATCGGTGATGGGCGTGTCAGTCGACTGATTTCTGAATCACTCAACTGATAGCCTAATTTCGGGGTAACCAAGGTTGTTTAACCCGATTTCAGCTGCGGTTAAGGTCCCTAACCACTCCTAACTCTAGGATATGCTTTGGGAAGCATGATGAAGGGTGAAAATCCATTGGATATGGATTAGGAGAGGTGTTTAGGGTTTGTATCAATTTTAAGGTGTTGGAGAGTTCAATGTTGAATTTCTAACCTTAATTTTGATGGCTTAGAGTTCCTATTGGCTTAGGGACTTCCCAAGGACATTGTTGGTGCAATGGTCAAGGGGGAGCAAGCCTTTAGGGGGAGGTATCCATCTTGGGATGATGGATGTGTTTTTATCCTTGAAGAGGAGAAGTTATTGGAAGAGTATCATCAATTTGGGAAAATTGATGGGTTTTTTGATACCCAATTTGGAAATTGGGAGAGTGAATAGGATTGCCTCTCTTGAGTGATATGGGACTTATCACTAGGAAGATGGTAGACATCCTAGATATTTTTAGACCAAGGGGGAGATTGTAAGATCTCATTGGAACTTGAGACATTGACCTCCTTGGAGAGAAGACCTTTTTTTGATGTTTGTCAAAAAGGGGGAGAATGTTTGAGGGAGAACATTTGGAGAATGTTTAAGATTACCAATTTGGAATAATTGGTAAGGGATTTGAGTTAGTGTTCTAACTCAATGATTTGTTTGGTTTTTGTCAAACATCAAAAAGGGAGAGATTGTTGGTGCAATCGGCCCAGGTCACGATTGACCAGGACTCGAGTTTGACTCGAGTGATGTTTTGATGTTTGACAAAAATATATGACAATGTAATTGTTATGGGAAAGACCAAGTGGGACACTTGGCATTAGGTAAAGTCCAAGTCTTGAGTACTTGACATGGAAAGTCCAAGTGGGACACTTGGCACATGAAAAGTCCAAGCATGGGTCTTGGCAATGTAAAAGTCCAACATTGGTTGACAAGGGAAAGTCCAAGCATGGTCTTGGCATTTGAGAAGTCCAACATGGGTTGGCAAGGGAAAGTCCAAGCTTGAGTCTTGGCATGAGAAGTCCAAGGGGTTTGATATTGGCTGCGTAAAGTCCAAGCGGGAGTCTTGGCAGCATAAGTCCAATGGTTGGCGGCGTAAAGTCCAAGCGGAGTCTTGGCGGCGTAAGTCCAATGTGCCTTGGCGGTGTAGACACCGTTAGCATGACATAGCCGATGGAAGCACCTGAAGGCTAGCGCGATGGATGAACAAGTCATGGATGACTTAGAGGGATCTGAGAGGCGTGAGGCTGATGGAGGTGGCTAGAAGGCTTAGGTCTAGGCTAAGGGTGGTCTAGCAAGTATGGGGGCACCATACTTAGGCTAAAACCTCATGTTTGAGGTGTGTCAGTCGACTGGTGCCATGTGGCAGTCGACTAGACCAAGTCAACTAGGGTTTGACTGCTGGAAGTGGCCTAGATCGATCGCCGGGAGGATATGATTGGTGATGGCTCGAGCGATGATCGATTGCATGATCGGTCGACCGGTGCTCGAATCGACCCGAGTGTAGTCTCACTCATTCCGGGACCAAAGAATGAGTGAGGACACAATCGATCGGTGATGGGTTTGATCAGTCGACTGATGGTAGATCCGTTGGACTTGTCCAGCGTGGATCTAGTCGTTGTCTCATGACAACAGTGGCATCAGTCGACTGATGGTCCCGAGCAGTCGACTGATCGACTTTTTCCAGCACAGGTTGAAGCTTTATATGGAGCTCATGATGGAGGAATTTGGCATCGATTTCTTGGACGTCTTGAGGCAATTTACTGTTGCAAATCAGGGTCTTCAACCACGATTCAAGCGATCAACAAGCAAGCAATCCAAAGGCATTTGTAAAGTTGTTTTCTTTACTAGTTTTGCATTATATTATTGTATATTGCTTGTATTCATCTCTTATTGTTGGAAGAGTAGTTTGCAAGGGGTTTCTCCACCTTGGACTTGTGTCGAGAAGGAGTGTTTTATAGTTGTGTGTGATTGGCATCGCTAGGGTTCGTACGAACCCGATCCGTGGAGTAGGAACCGTGCGGTTTCGAACCATGTTAAACAATTATGTTCATGTGTGATTGTTTATTTCGTTATTGTATTATTTCTTTTTCCGCTGCATACTAACGAAATTATAGAGACGATCACGATCGAATTCCATCAACAAACGAACACGCGCTATTCACCCCCCCTCTAGCCATTACAGAGATCCTAACAAAGTCTTGGTCGGATCATCGCCTAAGGATGTCCTTGTATGGAGGACTCGACCTTACTTACACTCACTCACACGAGCTTACCTCAACATTTACCTTTGAAGCCTTGCTTTCGCTCTCCACCTGATTCCTTCGGCTCCCTTCGAATTCCTCCCGGTGTCACCCGACCACTACGGTTCTCTCCGAGTGTCGCTGACCTTTAGCTTAGCTTAGCATTTCTGCATACTTGATTCAGCTCGTGAGATAATGACATGAGCTTAACTTTGTATCGTTTGCTATAATCAAAACTTAGGTTTGACTTAGATGCCTACTGCACCAACAATCTCCCCCTTTTTGATTTATGGCAAACCCACATACAAAGTTAAGAAAAATAAATTAAGTGCATTAAGCAAAATGAGTATGAGATATGCATGAATGAGCAGGAGTATATAAAAACTCTTTTTCAAGTGCTCTCCCTTGCGGAATCCTCCCCCTTGACCGAGGGTGAGTACTTGAGAAAGAGTTTTAACTCTCCCCCTTGATGTTTGCTACTAAAAAGAATTTAAGTAACCGAAATTACTTAATATTGGGCATAGTGTTTAAAATAAGTTTTAAGTTAAGAAATCAAAAAATTGATTTCTTGGCCTTTACTTCCGTTTTGTTAACAAGTTAACTTAAAGTTAAGTAAATTACTTTTTTTTTAACAAGTTAACTAAATGTAAGTTAACTAAATGTAAGTTAACTTAAAGTTAAGTAAATTACTTTTTTGTTAACAAGTTACCTAAATGTGTTTAAGTTAAGAATTCTCTTAACTTGTTTTGTTAACTTAAAGTTAAATAAGCCTTGGCCATAAAAAAATTGATCCCTTAACTTTGGCCTTTTATCCCCCTTTTGCCATATATCGAAAAGAGTGAGGGTATGTGTGGAATAAAAAATAAGTATTAATTTTAAAGTCCAAGCATGTTCCACATTATTTTGAAAATCATATACTGAAAATAAGTTCTTCTATAAAATGTTCGACTCATATTTGGCTTGATTGATGCTGAAAGATCAGCAGTCTGAGTCAGTCGGTTAGTATGTATGATTATACTCCGTGGTTCATGGCGATGCACTAGCTCTACATCTGGAACCAGGAGTAAGGTCCTAACATCTCACGCCCATCTACGTGGCTAAGTACACAAACACATTAGTCCTATGTGTTGTGAGATGTACTGGCTCCTTAAATATATAGGTGAATGATATCTAAGGTATGTCCTATGCTAGTTCCATGAAAATATAAAGTATGAAATAGTAGTAATATAATTTGCAAAGTCCTCTTCTATTACGCACATGCCCAATTTTCGTCTTAATAGACTAAATTCGGCTTCGGGTAGGGGTTTAGTAAATAGGTCTGCCAAGTTAGACTTCGATTCGACGTATTCGAGTTGTATGGCTCCGTTGGCCACATGTTCTCGAATGAAATGGTGTTTGACCTCTATATGTTTGGTCCTAGAGTGACATATCGGATTCTTAGTAAGATTAATTGAACTAATGTTATCTACGTGAAGTTTAGTATTTGTAAAGTCTAACTTAAAGTCACGGAGAGTGTGCTTCATCCAAAGAAGTTGAGTGACACACTCACCCATCGCGATGTATTCGACTTCGGTGGTAGATAAGGCAACACAGTGTTGCTTCCTAATGCACCAACTCACTAGACTTGAGCCGAGAAGTTGACAACAACCACTCGTACTCTTTCTATCGTGCTTACTACCGACAAAGTTCGAATCGGAGTAGCTGGTTAGTTCGAACTCGGTAGATCTAGGGTACCAAATACCGACATTAAGTGTACCCTTTAGATATCTAAGGATACGCTTGACTAGAGTTAGGTGAGACTCCTTGGCACAGGTTTGGAACCTTGTGCACATACTTATTGCAAATAAGATATTGGGTCGGCTTGCAGTTAAGTAAAGGAGACTCCCTATTACGCTCCTATAGTATTTTAAATCAATTGAATTTCCGATTACATCTTCTTCCATATTCACATTAGTTGCCATTGGGGTATTAATAATTTTAGCGTCTTGCATTCCAAAGTGTTTAATTAATTCCCTAGTATATTTGCATTGATGTAGGTATATTCCATCTTTAGTTTGTTTAATTTGTAGACCTAAAAAGAAGCTTAACTCACCTACTAAATTCATTTCAAATTCACTTTTCATAAGTGAAATGAACTCATTTAGTAGGATTGAGTTGGTGGTTCCGAAAATAATATCATCTATGTAGATTTGGGCTATGAATATGTCTTTACCTAAGGCTTTTACGAAAAGAGTTGAGTCAACTACACCTTGGTTAAAACCTTTGGACTTAAGATAAATCAAAAGTCTCTCGTACCAAGCTCGTGGAGCTTGTTTAAGTCCATAGAGAGCTTTCTTTAACCTAAGGACATGGTCGGATTTGTCTAAACTTTCGAAACCGGGGGGTTGACTAACATAAACTTCTTCTTTAATATATCCATTTAAGAACGCTGATTTCACATCCATTTGAAACAACTTAAATCCTCGATGTGCTGCATACGCTAATAGCATTCGAATGGACTCTAATCTAGCTACTGGGGCATAGGTCTCGTCGTAATCTAAACCTTCGACTTGACTAACCCTTTAGCGACTAGTCTAGCTTTATTTCTAACCACTTCACCTTTATCATCAAGTTTATTTCTAAACACCCACCTTGTTCCAATGATTGTTTTATCTTTAGGTGGTGGTACTAATTCCCATACTTCATTCCTAGTGAATTGAGCCAACTCTTCTTGCATTGCAATAATTCAATCGGGATCAAGAAGAGCTTGGTCAATAGTCTTGGGTTCAATTTTGGAAATTAAGGAGATTTGACTAAGGTTTCTGTATGAGGCTCTAGTTCAAACTCCTAGACTTGGATCACCTATCACTTGGTCGATAGGATGATTTGTTTGAGTCCTAGTTGGATTTGGGTTTGAGTCTACAACTTGATCAATAGGATGACTCGTTTGAGTTCTAGTTTGGTTAGAGTCATCTATCACTTGGTCATTAGAGTGACTTGGTTGACTTAGATTAGGATTAACACTAGACCTGATTTTCGGATCCGAGTTAGCTCTAGTATGAATCGGCTCACTAATTTGGGTTGCCGGGGGTTTTGTAGGTTCGTGTCCTTCATCAAATACTACATTAATAGTCTCTTCGACTCTAAGGGTGTCATGGTTATATACTCTATAAGCTATACTCGTAGTCGAGTATCCTAGAAAGATTCCGGTCGTGGTTTTGGATGTAAATTTCCCTAGGCAATCCTTAGTGTTTAGGATATGTACCTTACACCCAAATACCCTAAAGTACTTGATGTTAGGTATTTTATCGTGATAAATCTCGTATGAGGTCTTAAGGTGCCTCTTTACCATAAGGATCCTATTTTAGACATAGCATGCCGTACTCACGGCTTCCGCCCAAAACCTATCGGGTAGGTTATACTCGTTTAACATTGTCCTAGCGGCTTCTTGTAGGGTTTTATTTTTGTGTTCTACTAGGCCATTTTGTTGTGGAGTTCTAGGGCAAGAGAACTCATGGTGGTATCCATTTAGGTTACAGAATTCTGTAAACCTATGGCTCTCGAATTCACCACCATGATCAGTCCTAAGTCTTTTGATTTTAATGGTTTGTTGATTTTCTATTAATTTAAATAGATTGATTAATTGATTTAGGGTATCACTTTTGTGTTTGATGAACCTAACCCAAGTAAATATAGAATAGTCATCAATTATGACTAAGCAAAATTTAATTCCATTAAGTGACTTAGCTCCGTGTGAATCAAATAGATCCATGTGTAAGAGCTCAAGCACACTTTTGGTTCGTTCTTGATTAGTTAGTTGATGTTGTGTCCTAGATTGTTTACCTTGTTGACAAGCATTATATATTTTATTATCCAAGTTATTGAGGTTAGGTAAACCTCTGACTAAGTCACTCTGACTCATCTTGTGGATGAGTCTTGGGTGTGAGTGACCGAGTCGTCGGTGCCACAACCATGATTCCTCTTGCCGTGCCATAAGACACTTAGTTGAGGAGTTAGTTAAGTTAATAGTGTAAATATTGTTATTTCTAGTTCCCTTAAGAATTGTTTTAGAAGTTTCATTTGTATTAATTACGCATTCATTTTCTAGAAATATGACCTTATAGTTATTATCACATAATTGGCTTACACTAAGTAAATTATATTGAAAATTTTCTACTAATAAAACATTTTGAATAACAATATTTGTGTTAAGCTCAATATCACCTGATCCGATGATTTTAAGCTTGTCGTTATTTCCGAAGGCTACCGATCCTTGTCGTTTGAATCGAAGCTTCGAAAACTTGAGTTGATCCCCGGTCATGTGTCGGGAGCAACCACTGTCCAACATCCATTGATCCTACACGCAAGGTAGTTGGATCGGATATTGGATTTATTAAAGATTGGTTGAAAATTATTAACCTAAATCATCTCACCCATGTCTACATGATCAAACATGTTAACCCTATATGTTCTTGTGAGATGACTTCTAAATTTACTTGATTTAAATTTAATGACTTAAACACTTGTCAACCTTGCGTTAGATTCGGATTTGAGCTTAGGCTCATCAAGTCACCTTTTCAAGATCATGGCTTCTAGGTCGTGGCGAGGCACAGAGGCCTTCTTTGATCGGAACAACGACCACTTCCTTAGACAAAGCCATTTTCAAGAAAATAATAATTTGACTCACCTAAGACCACTTTCTGGTCTAACTAGTCTAGGATACGGCGAGGTAGCTTCAGCTAGTTCCACTCGGTCAAGTGCACCGAACTAGATACTCCTTATCTAGCCCGAATACACAAGACTCCGCTTTCCTAGCGTACTATCATCTTGCCGCATCCTGGTACTATGTTATCAAGTATTGACGAGATATAGTCCTTGTTAGTAATATATGAGAGATGTCCTAAGGCAATCGCCTTATGTATGAACCATTTATATGATAAATGAAGATTCACTATTTGAGTGTACATGTTTTATGTATTTGATTGGATCTTAAACTCATTTACTGAATGTCCACGATACGATTCACAGCATGAGAGAATTTGTGATTGGATCACAACTAGTGAGTATCTCTACATGTGTAATTGTGATGTATCGGAATTATCCTAGTCGATGAATTGATGGATCCGACACCATCAATTCTGGAGACTAGCACGAGGTATACTCCTTGGTGTATCCAAGCGGTGATTCTCCTTTGGTGGAGACATAGTGATGTCGGAGTTAATCGTGGATGCTAGTTATGGTAACTAGTTCATTGGAGTGACAGTAGTAAGACTTCATATGGTTCTCTGCATATATAGATATGTCAATGAAGTTCTTACTGTGGCTTAAGTGCGATGTTCCTTTGACTTGCGGTATTCAAGTCATCTTGATCATGGAGACTTATGCTTTGACATCTTAAGTAAACATCTCTAAGGAGATGTGGACCCGGGATGATTGGGTATAAGTCGAAGTGATCGAAGGTGTTTGAATAGCCTATAAAGGATTCACCACTCCTTGTGAGGAGATGTATACCCATGGCCTCTCGTCGGATTGTTACTAAAGTCTTTGGCCAAAGCATTACATGTTTAGAGTAAGGTACTCTTCGATACATGTGGAGTAACTAGAATCCGTAGGACGAGGAAATGATACTTGGGCTAGGTGTGACGTAGTCAGCCTAGTGGGGACTGACACAATAGACCATGTCCTGAACCAAGTGGGTATAAGATGAGTAAAGGGAATGGGGCACGATTCATTCGAGCTACTGAAGGGTTTCAGAAATAGTTCTTGATCAACCGTTGATCTTTTCGGTTAATTGGGGATCATGATGTACTACTAGGTGCCACTCATGATCGTTCTATAATTAATGGTTAATTATAGACGGCCAACATAAACCGAGAACCTATTTGGTCACACGCACAACGAGTGTAATCCAAAGGATTTAAAACGAGCTTGAGAATTGGATTCTCAGACCGAGAGAAACTAGGTTTGGTTGGACCAAACATAAAGCGAGCATGAAATCGTTTCAGTCGCAATGGAAGCGTGGATGGGCTGCGTCTTATGAAGACGTAATGGATGGACCAAAATGGTTTGGTTCTAATCCAATGGATAAGAATAAACCAAAGGGTTTGGTTTATTTTAAACGAATGAACCAAAAGTTGGTTCGTTTTAACTTAAAATAAACCATCATGGTTTGGTTTATTTTAACTTATCTTAATGGAGCGGGTTAATGGGCTTTATGGATATGATCCATTAACCATTAAGAGAATTAGTTCTATATAAAAGTGGGCTTAAGGGATTGTTAAACCCTAACTAATCCAAACCCTAGCCCCCCTTTGAGTTGCCGCCCACTCCTTGGAGGAGTTATTCGGCGCCCAACTACTAGCTGCCGCCGCCCAACTTTGTGCCGCCGTCCAAGACCCTTGCCGGCGTCCAAGCTCCAGCCGGTGAACCTCCGGCGACCCTCCGGTGATCTCCTATAGGTTCGGCATCAAGGTGAGCTTTTTCTCTCCTTGTTTTGGCCGGCGCCTACTCCTCCACCAAGCTGTCCAGTTTTCTGGACAGCTTCTCCTCCTCTCGTCGGAGCGTCGTTTGGACGACGGTTAGTGCTCCGACAGCGGCTAACTTACCGGGGATTTGATCTCCGGTAATCCTCTGAGGTGGAAGACGAAGGATTCGTCAAACGGTTGACGAACACCTCTCCGGAGAAGCGAGTTTTGAGAACTCGCTTTGGATCCGAATTTGGATTAGGATCGTGATCATCTCTCGATCACGTCGTCTTCAACACGAGGCTAGTAACCCATATGAAGAAGAAGCTCGTGACTTAGCGAAGTCATCCCGAGGAGCTCGGCGTGGATACGGATAGAGACGATTCTTACGAGGATCGTTCCGGTTGATGCCGTTCCCGCTACACGTCATACGGAAGGTATAACGTAGTTTAATTTCCTTTTATTGCAAATTTTAATTTACGGTTATTTCTACACTTGTTGTAATAGCATGCGTGTGTTGTGTGTGTTGTAATAAATATAGATTTATTATTTTTAATTGCTTCACTGTCATGTTTACGTAAACATGATCGAACACACACACGCCATGCAAGGAAAACCCAACAAAGGGTATCGTGAGCCTGTGTTGTGTTTCACATAATCGTAAAAATGGTTTTATGATAGTCATAATGTATTTCTGGAAGTTTTCTAAATTTTGGAAATTTAGAAGTATTTATGGAAATTTTTCAATTTTGGAAAGTCTAGAAGTATTTATGGAAATCTTCCACTTTTGGAAAGTTGGAAGTATTTATGGAAATTTATATTTTCCATAAATAAAATATTTGATTAGATTCTGGAAATTTGTTTCCTAATTTAATCATGATTTGATTTGGGAAATCAAATCTTAAAATATTTAATTTCCATAAGTAGTTTTAAAGATTTAGGAAATTGGTTTCCTAAATAGATTTTCCTTAATCAAATAATTCCATGAATAAAATATGTGATTAGATTTGGAAATTTGTTTCCTAATTTAATTATGATTTGATTTGGAGAATCTAATCTTAAACATATTTTATTTCCATAAATAGTTATGACATATAAGGAAATTACATACATGACATAATTGTATGCCATGTAATTGCATTAGATGCATAACATTATGCCATACGTGTCGTGACATGTAGATGTATGCCATGTATGCCATGCCATGTAGATAATAGTTATTTGCATGCAAAGAGGATGAGACATAAAACCCTTAATCAATATTAAAGCCTACACCTTCCATTAATATGGTTAGAACCAGAGTTCTGTTTCTTGTTTGGGTTGTTGGACTCTCTCCAAGCCCAGCTCGAACCTGAATATGTTCAAACCATGGAATAGTTTAATACTAATATGGTAAGAGTCAGAGGTCAATCGTTAGCTTTGGTTGTTGGACTCTCTCCAAGCTGGGCTAATTGGTTGAATGCGCTCTAACCATATTAAAACTATGTCCCGATTAATGGGTTGGCTTTAACCTGGAGCATCGGCTTGTTGGACTCTCTCCAAGGTCGATGTAAAGGGAGGTGAAGTTGGGTGCTATGCATATGATGCATACTTGTTAATGTGTTAACAACCCGATGTATGTGTGAACATTCAATTAGTTGATAGCACATTGTGATAGTTGCATATGTTGGGATTTTTCGAGCCGCAAAAACCGCTTTTTGCGTTGCGGAAACCTCGGAAGCCCCGGCCACGGATCCGTGCGAAGTATAAAAATTATAATTACATGTATGTGCTTACAAAAATCCTAGATCTACCTTAGATCTAAGAGGTTAGAACGTTACCCTCGTAGCGACGCCCTTCGCTTATCCCGCTCTTCCAAAAGTCCGCCGGAACTCGAGAGTGTCAAGTGCACACTCCTCTATGGTATCCACACAAGCAATAGGTGGAGAAAAAGACACTTGAGTGTGCTAGCACTCCTCTATGGTGTCTCGGCAAGATGAGGTTGGAGAGGGAGAGCTTGAGAGAAAAATTCCCAAGGAAGAAGATGAAGTTAAGAGTGTGTAACTCACCAAATGAACTCACCACCCATAACCCCAAAGTGGCCGGCCACTTCATGGAGGGGGGGTTACATGCATGCATGTAACTCCCATGACCCTTGGTCTCCCTCATGATGTGGCACCAATTGACCAAGTCATCATCATTGGCCGGCCATGCCTAGTCATCATCATGACATGGCATTTGGTCAAGTCAAACTTGACCTTTCATCTTCCCTCTCAAGTCAAGTCAAACTTGACCTCTAATCTCCCATGGTTGATCAAATCTATCCACTTGACTCAAGTCAATTTAATATAATGAATCTCTATTCATTAATTTAAATTGATTTGATGAATCAAATCTCAATTAGACTCATTCAACACTTGAATCAACTTGAGTCTAACTCAATTAGTCTAATTTGGATTACTCTTAATCCAATTTGGTTCATCCCATGAACCTAATCCTCATGGTTCATCATATGAACCTAATCTCCATCTAATTGCTCTTATGTGTGACTATAGGTTCTTGTAACGCTGGCAATGTCCCTAAACCGATTTAGGAACATAAGCAATGAGCGGTATCTAGCAACACATCATTGCTACCCAAGTTACAAGAATGTTGAGCTCCAACATCACCTTTGTGACTACTAATTGTGACTCTCACAATATGTGGCAATGTCCCTCTATCCTTGACATCTAGATTGACCAATCGAGGCATAGACCGTGTCATCCTCGGTACAATCTAAGTCTTAAACTCCAAGTAGACTCACTCTAATCAAATGAGCTCAATATCTCATATTGACTCATTTGGGCATGGCCATGCACTTCGTGGTCTCACTCTATCAAGAATATCGATGTCACCCCCATCATATAGGAGGGATAGATCCCATCTACATCACTCACATCCCTCCGCATAATTCGTTACATACCCAATAATTGCCTTTATAGTCCACCCATTTACGGGTGATGTTTGACGAAGCCAAAGTATGCAACTCCTTATGTAGGGAACCATGGTGACTTCAGGTCTAAGGACTAATAGTCATACTAATAGCCACATGAGAAAGTATATGACACTCATATAACGATCCATGATACTTTCTCATGGCGGGTCATTCAGTATACATTCTCCAATGCATACCCATGTGTCAACTTGATATCTCATATCCATGACTTGTGAGATCAAGTCATCTTGTTGACCTACATGCTAGTCTCTACGCATTAACATTGTCCCTGAATGTTAATACTCGACTAGGAATGATTAAGAGTAGTGTTCTCTATATCATCTCATTATCGATTCAACCAATCGATTGATATAGATAAGAACCTACTACTCAAGGACAATATTATATTTAGTTATTTGGCACCAATACAAGTAAATATAATAACCATGCCTTTATAAATAGGAATATGATACAATAAAGTCCATACAACAATCATCATATGATTGGCTCTAGGGCTTTCACTAACAATCTCCCACTAGCACTAGTGCCAATCACCGTAGTATCTAATACCCAATGACCTAGTGTGACCATCATGCTTTTTCTGTGCCAAAGCCTTGGTCAAGGGATCTGCGATGTTAGCCTCTGTGGGTACTCTGCAAATCTTCACATCTCCTCTATCGATGATCTCTCGAATGAGATGGAAGCGCCGTAGTATGTGTTTGGTACGCTGGTGTGAGCGAGGTTCCTTAGCCTGTGCAATCGCTCCATTGTTGTCACAATAGAGCTCTATAGGATATGCAATGCTAGGAACCACCCCAAGCTCAGTAATGAACTCATGGATCCAAATCGCTTCCTTTGTCGCCTCGATGCAATGATATACTCGCCTCTGTAGAATCAAAGAATCGTCCGCTCAACTCTTCCACCACAGGCCACCATTCAAGCAAAACAAGAACCCCGACCGGCGATCTGTAATCATCTCGGTCATTTTGGAAGCCGCATCGCCAGAGAACCCTTTACAGCCTAGCTCCTCATCGCTTCCAATATCAAGAAATATTCTTTAGTCCTTCTCAAGTACTTAAGAATATTCTTGATCGCTATCCAAAGGACGCTCACCGATCTCGATCGGTATCTACTCGCCATGCTCAAAGCATACGAGACATCGTGACGAGTACATAGATGTATGCGCATATGATAGATCCTATAGCGTATGCGTAAGGGATCTTATCCATGCGGTCTCTCTCCTCTAGAAGAGGGACTTTGAGTCTTCGAAGACTCACACCATGTGACATCAGAAGTCCTTTCTGGAATTCCGCATGGCAAACCAAGTAATACGTGTCAATGTATGTACTCGACTTAGGCCAAGCAATCTCTTAGATCTATCTCTATAGATCTTGATGCCTAGAATACAGTCGCTTCACCTAAGTTCTTCATTGAGAAGCACGCCCCCCAAGTCTTCACTGCATCAGAGCGAAGGGATGCCATTCCCAATGAGTAGTATGTTATCCACATACAATACAAGGAACACAACTGTTCCCATTAACCCTCTTGTAGACACAGGTTCATCTTCATTCTTGATGAAACCAAACTGCTTGATCGCATCATCGAATCAAGATTCCACCCGAGAAGCTTGCTTTAGCCCATAAATGGACCTTTGTAGCTTGCATACCTTCCCAAGATGATGTGGATCTATAAAACCTCAGTTGTGTCATGTACACATCCTCGAGTAAGTTTCATTCAAACGCGGTTTTGACATCCATCCGCCAGATCTCATAATCGTGGTATGCCGAATAGCAAGCAAGATCCGAATGGACTTAAACATCGCCATCGGAGAAAAGGTTTCATCATAGTCAATACCATGAATTTGCTTGAAACCTTTAGCCACCAATCGGCCCTTATAGGTATGCGTAAGTCCATCCATGTCAGTCTTTCTCCTAAAGACCCACTTACACCGAATGGGTTTGACCCCTTCAGGTGGATCAACCAAAGTCCATACTTGGTTAGTGTACATGGATTCCATCTCGGATCTCATGGCGCCTAGCCATTTCTAACTGCTCATCACAGCCTTCCTCGATAGGAGGTAGGCTCATTCTCAATGAGCATAACGTCATCATGGTCGATAAGAGAAATGAGTATCTCTCAGCCGACGACGCACTCCTATCGCACTGCAAGAGGTAGGTCTACTTGAACAGTGGTTGTTCCACAACTCTCAGGCAACAACCTCATCACCCACAACACTTTGTGGTTCCTGCTCAACCTCCATCAAGGCCTGCTATGGTCCTTATCTTGAATTTCTTCAAGATCAAGGTATTCCCACTAGTTTTTCTAGAAACAAAATCCTTTCTAGAAAAACCCCAGCCTTTGCCACAAACACTTTGTGCCGACCGAATGTAGAAGTAATATCCCTTAGTATCCTTGGGATATCCAACAAAATAGCACCTATCGGATTTGGGTCCCAGTTTGTCTGAGACTTGACGTCGAACGTAAGCCTCACAACCCCAAATCCTCATAAAAGACATCTTGGGATTTTTCCCTGTCCATATCGTATATGGTGTCTTTACCATAGCCTTGGATGGTACACGGTTAAGGGTAAAGGCTGCTGTGTCCAGAGCATATCCCCAAAAGGATATAGGAAGATCTGTGTGACTCATCATAGATCGTACCATATCCAATAGGGTACGATTCCTCCTTTCGGATACACCATTCCACTGTGGTGTTCCAGGAGGAGTGAGTTGGGATAGAATCCCACACTCAGCTAGATAGTCACTAAACTCATGGCTAAGGTATTCACCACCTCGATCTGATCGAAGTATCTTAATACTCTGCTGCGGTTTTGTACTTCATTCTTGAATTCTTTGAACTTTTCAAAGGATTCAGATTTATGTGTCATAAGATACACATAACCATATCTACTCAAGTCATCAAGAATGTAATGAAGCACTGAACCACCTCTAGCAAAGAATTGAAAGGACCACATACATCACTATGTATAAGTCCTAACAAATCTGTTGCTCTTTCGCTATGTCCACTAAAGGGAGTCTTGGTCATCTTGCCTAAAAGGCAAGACTCGCATGTCTCATATGATTCAAAATCAAATGAGTCTAGCAGCCCATCCTTATGGAGCTGAGATAAGCGACTCTCATTTATGTGACCTAAGCGACAATGCCAGAGATAGGTTTGGTTCAACTCATTTGACTTGAACCTCTTGGTACTCATGTTATAGATAGGGCTCTCTAAGTCTAGAAAGTAGAGTCCGTTCATTAGAGGTGCACTACAATAGAACATATCATTTAAATAAACCGAACAACATTTGTTCTTTATTATAAATGAAAAACCTTTCTTGTCCAAACAAGAAACTGAAATGATGTTCTTAGTTAAAGCAGTACATAACAACATTCTTCTAATTCTAGTACAAGCCCAGAGGCGTAGATAGATCATAAGTTCCTACAAATGATGAAGAACCCTTGCTCCATTGCCTACTCGTAGGTCCACCTCGCCTTTGTCAATGCCTTGCTATTTCTCACCGCACATTGGTACAAATGTGAGATGCACATCCGTATCTAATACCCATGATGAAGAAATAGATAGATTGACTTCTATAACATTTATACCAAGTAGAAGTCTCACTTCTCTTCTTCTTAAGATCTTCCAGTATGCCTCATAGCTACGCTTCCAAAGTTGTCTCCGCTTCCTTGCAAAGGGAAGCAAGCCCTTCCTTGGCTACCCCTCCTTTGGGTTTAAGTTCTTTGCCTTGCCCTTGGCTTGGGACTTTCCCTTACCTTTAGGCTTGCTTTGCCTTTCTTTTCTCGCACCATCAAAATGGTGTCGATTTACCCTTCTTAAGGTTAAGCTCACAGCTTCAACATGCCGAGCATTTCAGTAATGGCTTATCAATTTCATTCATGTTATAATTCATGACAAATTGATTGAAGGCTTGTGGCAAAGATTGCAAGATTAGGTCAGTGGCCAGCTTTTGGCCAAGTGGGAATCCCAGCCTTTGTAGGTTTTCTACGTACCCAATCATCTTGAGTACATATGTACCTACGGGAGTCCCTTCTTGCATTTTGGACCCAAATAATGCCTTAGAGACTTCATATCTCTCATGCCTAGCTTGTCCTTGATATAGTTGACAAAGATGTCCAACCATATCATAAGCATTCATGAACTCGTTGCTTCAAGCTCGAGTTCATGGTCGCGAGCATTAGACATGACACATCTAATGCATCATCTTGATGCTTCTTGTAAGCATCTTTGTCACCGCGAGGCATTGGCGTGGAGGTGCCTCCTAATGGGCCGCCCAGACGCATAACTTCCTTTCTTGGGTGAGAATACTCTCAAGTTCCGCATCACCAGAAATTTGCTCCATTGAGCTTGTCCTTCTCAAGGACGGATCGCAGAGAGAGAGTGTTCGTGTTTGTTGACATAGTAATCTACAACATACAATGCAGAGGATTAATATCATATTCCTTTTATCATTTAATTAGGCCTTTAATCAAATGATGCTCCCACTAAATTATAGGAATTTTGTAGAATCGAGTTATGGATGTGGTCAAACCACTTTTACTAGATTCATACAAACTAGCTATAATTCTTGCGGGACAAGATCCACATCATACTAAGCCTTGAGTTAGCTTTGGCTAAATCGCCCAAGACTTAGTACGATCGGTGGGTAACACATTACCGATTACATCTCTATGCAACTCTTGTTTATAGGATTAAGACCCACATTTACAAAAGACCTTGAGTTAGCTTTGGCTAAATCGCCTAAGATTTAGTGTAAATGCGATCTTAACCTATCTTTCCAACGATTGGAATATGCCTATAGTTCTACTCGATCCAATTGAGTTAACTAGTTTTGCTCAATCTAATTGAGCTTACTCTAACCCGAGTCGTGATAGGCGTGACCAAGATTGTCCCTCCGCACCCTACCAAGATAATATGCGTTGCTCTGCTTTGGCAGATTCAACAACAACAAATGATCGAGGTAGTGATGGGTATCAAGGCTCGGTAGGCATTTTCGAGTTGATTCGATTATGATCTAATCTAATCGTAATGTGTATCTTATATGCATTTAGGCCTTTATTATCCTATATTAGCATGCATCATATACATACATTAATTATTCTAGCATGCATCATATACATACAAGAAAATTAACCTAGCATGCATCATATACATACAAACATGTTTCTACTAGCATGCATCACATACATACAAGCAAAATCAATTAAATATACATATATATATATCAACATATATATATATATCATTAAATGTGATATAGTCATGGCCCTACTACGATCTTCTCAAGCCAATGAGAAGATCGGACGGTCAACCTAAGGCTAGCGGCTTCTCCAAACGCTTCCTTTGACCGCCATGTGTCGTCGTCACCCTTCTCGTAAGCTCGTCTTCAAGTGGACTTTCCACCGCTCCATTTTTGTACATTACAAATACGAAACTCGAGTTACATTCGAGTCTAAAACTATTTACAACTAGAATATTAAAAGAATAGGCGCGACGCGCAGGTCGCAAACACTTTACAACACGCACAACCACAAAACGGCACGCAGGCCGTATTATGAATTACAACACACTTAATCCAATCCAATTGGGTTATTGGGCCATGACAATCACAGAATTATACATAATTCTAAATTATGTATTTTTTACAGAAATTTCTATAATTTTTCCTAATTTATTTCGAATTTATGAGTCAACTCTAAGCGGCTTTTTTGGCGATCAAGGACATGACCCTTTCGGGATAGGGCAGCGCCCCTACCGCAAAAATTAACTACGCGAGTGTCCCTACAATGATCTTACAGCGACTTAAGTCGCTGTCCCAAAAACCTAAAGCGAGAACTCGCCGATTCGGAGAGTTTTTCTCGACGGTTGAAGCCTACGAGTGTCCCAACACTCGTTGCTTCGACTCTACGAGAAAAATACCCAAAAATTCTATAAAATAAGAAAATTTACAGAAACATATAAATCTGTAATTTTTATATCTAATATAAAAAAACTACAAAAACGAAACACATACATGCTTCGCACGTGGCTCTGATACCACTGTTGGGTTTTTCCGAGCCGCAAAAACCGCTTTTTGCGTTGCGGAAACCTCGGAAGCCCCGGCCACGGATCCGTGCGAAGTATAAAATTATAATTACATGTATGTGCTTACAAAAAATCCTAGATCTACCTTAGATCTAAGAGGTTAGAACATTACCCTCGTAGTGACGCCCTTCGCTTATCCCGCTCGTCCAAAAGTCCGCCGGAACTCGAGAGTGTCAAGTGCACACTCCTCTATGGTATCCACACAAGCAATAGGTGGAGAAAAAGACACTTGAGTGTGCTAGCACTCCTCTATGGTGTCTCGGCAAGATGAGGTTGGAGAGGGAGAGCTTGAGAGAAAAATTCCCAAGGAAGAAGATGAAGTTAAGAGTGTGTAACTCACCAAATGAATTCACCACCCATAACCCCAAAGTGGCCGGCCACTTCATGGAGGGGGGGTTACATGCATGCATGTAACTCCCATGACCCTTGGTCTCCCTCATGATGTGGCACCAATTGACCAAGTCAATGATGATGTGGAGCATCATCATTGGCCGGCCATGCCTAGTCATCATCATGACATGGCATTTGGTCAAGTCAAACTTGACCTTTCATCTTCCCTCTCAAGTCAAGTCAAACTTGACCTCTAATCTCCCATGGTTGATCAAATCTAACCACTTGACTCAAGTCAATTTAATATAATGAATCTCTATTCATTAATTTAAATTGATTTGATGAATCAAATCTCAATTAGACTCATTCAACACTTGAATCAACTTGAGTCTAACTCAATTAGTCTAATTTGGATTACTCTTAATCCAATTTGGTTCATCCCATGAACCTAATCCTCATGGTTCATCATATGAACCTAATCTCTATCTAATTGCTCTTATGTGTGTGACCCTATAGGTTCTTGTAACGTTGGCAATGTCCCTAAACCGATTTAGGAACATAAGCAATGAGCGGTATCTAGCAACACATCATTGCTACCCAAGTTACAAGAATGTTGAGCTCCAACATCACCTTTGTGACTACTAATTGTGACTCTCACAATATGTGACAATGTCCCTCTATCCTTGACATCTAGATTGACCAATCGAGGCATAGACCGTGTCATCCTCGGTACAATCTAAGTCTTGAACTCCAAGTAGACTCACTCTAATCAAATGAGCTCAATATCTCATATTGACTCATTTGGGCATGGCCATGCACTTCGTGGTCTCACTCTATCAAGAATATCGATGTCACCCCCGTCATATAGGAGGGATAGATCCCATCTACATCACTCACATCCCTCCGCATAATTCGTTACATACCCAGTAATCGCCTTTAAAGTCCACCCATTTATGGGTGACGCTTGACGAAGCCAAAGTATGCAACTCCTTATGTAGGGAACCATGGTGACTTCAGGTCTAAGGACTAATAGTCATACTAATAGCCACATGAGAAAGTATATGACACTCATATAACGATCCATGATACTTTCTCATGGCGGGTAATTCAAAGATACATTCTCCAATGCATACCCATGTGTCAACTTGATATCTCATATCCATGACTTGTGAGATCAAGTCATCTTGTTGACCTACATGTTAGTCTCTACGCATTAACATTGTCCCCGAATGTTAATACTGACTAGGAATGATTAAGAGTAGTGTTCTCTATATCATCTCATTATCGATTCAACCAATCGATTGATATAGATAAGAACCTACTACTCAAGGACATTATTATATTTAGTTATTTGGCACCAATACAAGTAAATATAATAACCATGCCTTTATAAATAGGAATATGATACAATAAAGTCCATACAACAATCATCATATGATTGGCTCTAGGGCTTTCACTAACAGCATATACGGGATATGCAATCGGTATAGATGATACCTACCGTCGTAGTTATGAATGGCTTATTGGACTCTCTCCAAGGTTGTTCATAACTATGATGGATATCAGCCCATTCGGAGATGGACCTACAATCTCCCGAAGTGATTTTGGGGTTTTTGAAATTCGAAAAATGAATGGGATTTATAAATGTATATTGATGCATTTTAAAATCATTTTCTCATATATGCTCGTTTTGTATTTCTAGGTCAATAAATTGATCATGACGTCTTTGAATTTGCGCACTATTTTGGATTCGAACAAACTGACTGGGCCTAACTTCCTGGACTGGCTTAGAAATTTGAGAATTGTTCTCAAGGCGGAAAAGCTTGCATATGTCCTTGAAGAGCCTCTTCCTGACCGTCCTAAGGACGATGCAACTCCAGACCAAATGTTGGTCTATCAGAAGCATGTGGCAGATTCTGAGCTGGCGAGTTGCATCATGCTAGCGGCGATGGTACCGAAATGCAAAAGATGAGCATATGGATGCTAACACTATGGTCTTCCATCTTCATGAGTTGTTCGATGAGCAAGCGAGATCCGAAGGTTCGAGGTCTCTAGGCCCTCTTCACCACGAAGATGCAAGAAGGTTCTCTGTGCAGCTTTGTGCTAAAGATGAATGGGTACATCGAGCTAGCTACCCTCGATTTTGTGATGGATCATGAGTTAAGTATTGACTTAATTCTGCATTGTTTGCCCAAGAGTTTCTAAATTTGTGATGAACTATCGGATGAACAAATTGGAATCCAACCATTCCCGAGCTCTCAATATGTCATGGAATATACCTTGGAAAAGCATGAGGAGAAAAGCGGTTCTGTTAGTTGATTCCTCGAAAAGGTTCTAAGAGGAAGGCAAAAGAGCGGAAGAAAGGAAAGAAAAGGCAAAGCGGAACCCGAAAGGGCACTTGCCATCCTTTGTGGAAGGCCCTTGGGCGAAAAGCTGCAAGATTTATCTTGAGTCCATGAAGAAGAAGAAGGCATCGATGCCCCATCCTCTTGGTATCTTAGTTATTGATTGTCATTCTATTTCCTTAGACACTTGGGTATTGGATCTTGGGTGTAGCTCACATATATGTAATGACATACGAGGGCTAAGGAATAGAAGAAGACTTGTCGGAGAGTCAAATTTGCGAGTTGGCAATGGAGCAAAGGTTCTTTGCATCGCCATCGGAACTTATTCTTTGAAGCTCCTAGTGGACTAGTCTTAGGGGACAATTGCTATTATGTTCCTTCTCTAATAAAGAACATTGTTTCTATTTCTGCTTAAATAGAAATGGTTTCCATTTAACGTTTAGTAACAATTGTTGTTATATAACTTTGAATGGCGTACTTTATGGGCTGGAACTTTGAGTAATGGCATTTATCGTTGGGCGTATCGGTGACATTTTCAATATCGAAGCGAGCAACAGCGTGCTCGAAAGGATAATCACATAGACTCCTATATGTGGCATTGTCGTCTTGGCCATATAAGCAAAAGCGCATGTCCGAATTACACGATGTGGAATTCGGAATCGTTTGAATTGGATTCATACGATACATGCGAATCATGCTTAAAGGCAAGATGACTAAGTTACCTTCTTTGGAAAAGGTGAGCGAGTGGGAGAGTTACTAGGTTTAGTACATCGATGTATGTGGACCTATGTCAACTCAAGCATTAGGAGGCTATAGCTACTTCATTACCTTCACCGATGATCACTCACGGTTTGGGTATGTGTTCTTGATGAAACACAAGTCGAAGCCTTTGAAAGGTTCAAAGAATTCAGAAATGAAGTAGAGAAACAACATGACAGAGTATTAAAATACTTGATCGGATCGAGGTGGTGAATACTTAAGTCAAGAGTTTCTTGATTATCTAAGAGACAATGGCATATTGTCTCAATGGACTCTCCGCCTATACACCACAACATAATGGTGTATCTGAGAGGCGTAACCGGACCTTGTTGGACATGGTCAGGTCAATGATGAATCATGCGACTCTTCCCAAGTCCTTTTGGGGCTATGCACTTCAGACAGCTGTTTACTTGTTAAAGAGAATGCCTACCAAGGTAGTCTCAACTACTCCATATGAGATATGGAATGGTAAGAAACCTCATGTATCTTACTTGAAGATATGGGGTTGTCCTGCTTATGTGAAGCCTTATGTCGAGACAAATTGGATGCTAAGTCGATAAATGTCTATTTATTGGATACCCTAAGGAAGCAAGGGTTACCAATTCTATCATCTGTGGAACAAAAGGTGTTTGTTTCAAGGCATCTTTGTGTTTCTAGAGAAAGAGTTTCTCTTGCAAGAAAATAGTGGGAGTGTCGTCGAGCTTGAGAGGCTCGAGAGACTCAAATAGACATTAATGAGATACAGGTGAAGCCTGTGACAACTCATAGTGATGAGCAATCAATTTGGACCTATTGTAACACCACATCTTCGTAGATCTGGTAGAACCATAATATTCACGAGAGATATGGATTTCTCTAAAGTGAATCGAGCACGTGTTACTCATTGATGATGAGAGCCTACATTATGAAGAAGTCTTTGACAAGTTCGAAAGGGATAAGTGGCTTGGTGCCATGAAGTGAAATGGATTCCATGTATGAAAACCAAGTTTGGAACTTGGTTGACCCACTGAAGGCATAAAGCCTATAGGGTGCAAGTGGGTTTTCAAGAAGAAAACCGACATGGATGTAATGTGATTACCTATAAGGCTAGATTGGTGGCGAAAGGATATCGCTGCGCCAAGGTGTGTCGACATGCATTTAAACCTATTCTGTAGCTATGCTTAAATCCATTCGATGCTCCCGCCATAGCCTCATTATGATTATGAGATATGGCGATGGATGTGAAAATAGCTTTTCCTTAATGGAAACTTGCTCGAGGACGGTATATGATACACCGAGGGTTTCACATCGTTGATAAAACCAAGGTATGCAAGTTGCGACGATCCATTTATGGATCAAGCAAGCATCCAGAGTCGGAATATCCGCTTTGATGAGACGATCAAAAAGTTTGATTTCACAAAATCCGCATTTAACCTTGTGTGTACAAGAAGGTTAGTGGGAGGCAAATGTTCCTAGTATTGTATGTCATGACATATTACTTATAGGAAACGATGTGTCAATCTTACGCTTAAGGTTTGGTTATCCAAGACATTCTCCATGAAAGACTCGGGAGAAGCAACCTACATCCTTGGGATTAAGATCTATAGAGATAGATCAAACGGCTGCTTGGTCTTTCGCAGCCTACATATATAGACCGAAAAGCAAAGAGGTTTAGTCAATCCAAGAAAGGTTATCCGCCCATCGTGCATGGGGTACACCTTTCAAGTCTATGTGTCCGCGCACGTAAGACGAGAGGATTTGCATGAGTAAGATTCCTATGCATCCGCAATAGGATCTATCATGTATGCTATGTTATGTACGAGGCCCGATGTATCGTATGCTCCGAGTGTCACGAGCAGATACTACCGATCCAGAATGGATCATTGGGCGGTCATAAGACGATCCTAAGTACTTGAGAAGAACTAAGGATGTGTTCCTAATATATGGAGAAGGGGACATGGTGATACGCGGTATACAGATGCCACTTCCAAATAGACAAGGATGATTCCGTGTCTCACCGATACGTGTTCACCTTGAACGGGGGCGCAGTTGAGTTGGAAAAGTTCCAAACAAGAGATCAGAGCGGATTCTACCATCGAGGCAGTAATATATTGCAGCTTCAAGAAGGAAGCGGTTTGATCAAGAAGTTCGCTCATGAACTTGGTGTGATTCCGCCATTGTTGAAGCAATACCGGCCCATCATGCGACAACAATGGAGCAATTGACAGCGAAAGAGCCAAGGTCTCATCAACGATCCAAACATGTGCTTCGCCGCTATCATCTTATCGAGAGATCATCAAGAGGAACGAAATACAAATCGAGAAAATTCCCAATCGAAAGGAACTTAGCGGATCCTTCGACTAAAGCATTACCTCAAAGTAAGTTTGAGGGTCATGTTGCTTATGGTATTGATACCGAGCGATTGGCATTAGCCAAGTGGGAGTCCGTTAGTAATATATGAGAGATGTCCTAAGGCAATCGCTTTATGTATGAACCATTTATATGATAAATGAAGATTCACTATTTGAGTATACATGTTTTATGTATTTGATTGGATCTTAAACTCATTTACTGAATGTCCACGATACGATTCACAGCATGAGAGAATTTGTGATTGGATCACAACTAGTGAGTATCTCTAAATGTGTAATTGTGATGTATCGTAATTATCCCTAGTCGATGAATTGATGGATCCGACACCATCAATTTCGCTGAGACTAGCACGAGGTATACTCCTTGGTGTATCCAAGCAAATTGATTCTCACCGGGCCGAGACATAGTGATGTCCGAGTTAATCGTGGATGCTAGTTATGGTAACTAGTTCATTGAGTGACCAAAGTAAGACTTCATATGGTTCTCTCGCATATATAGATATGTCAATGAAGTTCTTATCGTGGCTTAAGTGCGATGTTCCTTCGACTTTGTATTCAAGTCATCTTGATCATGGAGACTTATGCTTTGACATCTTAAGCAAACATCTCTAAGGAGATGTGGACCCGGATGATTGGGTATAAGTCGGCGTGATCAAGGTGTTTGAATAGCCTATAAAGGATTCACCACTGCGAGGAGATGTATACCCATGGCCTCTCGCCTGGATTGTTACTAAAGTCTGCCAAAGCATTACATGTTTAGAGTAAGGTACTCTTCGATACATGTGGAGTAACTAGAATCGAGAGGACGAGGAAATGATACTTGGGCTAGGTGTGACGAGTCACTTAGTGGGGATCGGCACAATAGACCATGTCCCAACCAAGTGGGTATAAGATGAGTGAAGGGAATGGGGCACGATTCATTCGAGGCATCAAGGGTTTCGTAAATAGTTCGATCAACCGCTGATCTTTTCGCTAATTGGGGATCATGATGTACTACTAGGTGCCACTCATGATCGTTCTATAATTAATGGTTAATTATAGACGGCCAACATAAACCGAGAACCTATTTGGTCACACGCACAACGAGTGTAATCCAAAGGATTTAAAACGAGCTTGAGAATTGGATTCTCGCATCGAGAGAAACTAGGTTTGGTCGATCAAACATAAAGCGAGCATGAAATCGTTTCAGTCGCAATGGAAGCGTGGATGGGCTGCATCTTATGAAGACGTAATGGATGGACCAAAATGGTTTGGTTCTAATCCAATGGATAAGAATAAACCAAAGGGTTTGGTTTATTTTAAACGAATGAACCAAAAGTTGGTTCAGTTGCTTTTAACTTAAAATAAACCATCATGGTTTGATTTATTTTAACTTATCTTAATGGAGCGGGTTAACGGGATTTATGGATATGATCCATTAACCATTAAGAGAATTAGTTCTCTATAAAAGTGGGCTTAAGGGATTGTTAAACCCTAACTAATCCAAACCCTAGCCCCCTTTGAGTTGCCGCCACTCCTTGAGGAGTTATTCGGCGCCTAACTACTAGCCGCCGCCCAGCTTTGTGCCGCCGTCCAAGACCCTTGCCGGCGTCCAAGCTCCAGCCGGTGAACCTCCGGCGACCCTCCGGTGATCTCCGATAGGTTCGGCATCAAGGTGAGCTTTTTCTCTCCTTGTTTTGGCCGGCGCCTACTCCTCCACCAAGCTGTCCAGTTTTCTGGACAGCTTCTCCTCCTCTCGTCGGAGCGTCGTTTGGACGACGGTTAGTGCTCCGACAGCGGCTAACTTACCGGGGATTTGATCTCCGGTAATCCTCTGAGGTGGAAGACGAAGGATTCGTCAAACGGTTGACGAACACCTCTCCGGAGAAGCGAGTTTTGAGAACTCGCTTTGGATCCGAATTTGGATTCGGATCGTGATCATCTCTCGATCACGTTGTCTTCAACACGAGGCTAGTAACCCGTACGAAGACGAAGCTCGTAACTTAGCGAAATCATCCCGAGGAGCTCGGCGTGGATACGGATAGAGATGATTCATACGAGGATCGTTCCGGTTGATGCCGTTCCCGCTACACGTCATACGGAAGGTATAACGTAGTTTAATTTCCTTTTATTGCAAATTTTAATTTACGGTTATGTCTACACTTGTTGTAATAGCATGCGTGTGTTGTGTGTGTTGTAATAAATATAGATTTATTATTTTTAATTGCTTCCGCTGTAATCATGTTTACGAAACATGATCGAACACACACACGCCGCGGTGCCGGAAACCCAACAGTCCTATCTAACCATTCTAAAAAGGAAAATCAAACTAAATAAAAACCTAAGCATGCAATTTCTAGGTTAAAACACAAACAAGTTTTGTACTAGCTCCCCCTGGACCGTTGAATCGATTCGGTCTCTCCACATAGTGGATTTGGTCCTTGGGAACCCAGTACTGGTTCGATCCTAAGTTTGAAATTAAGGTGGTCTTAGGGACCCATTCTTGGACAATTTTTTTATGTCGACTTACAATCGACATATACGACTTGTTGGTCGTATTTGAGCTAAACCCTAGTCCGGCCTTGTTGTACACGACCCTTTGCGACCCAAGTAGGAGGTCAAGTCCTTTGGATCCCAAAGTAAAACTTTTCAACGTATTCCTAAGATCTTCGACTTGACTCTTCAAGAGTGAGTTCTCAACTTCGAGTTTTTCAACCCGAGTTGAGTCCTCCTCTTGAACTCGACTAGTCGAAGAGGTTAGGGAGACCTCGTATTTGAGGAGTTTAACTTCCTCAACCCGGGTCTCGACCTTGGACTCGGACTTAGCTAACTTTCTAGTTAAAAACTTAATTGCACTATAAAGTGTACTAATGAGAGACCGACTTACCTTGAGTGTATCTTTTGAACCGGATGCGTTTCCGTGGCTTGTCTTGAATAGTGCTTCGCAGTCCGACTCGTCTTCAGTTTCCGATTCAGGTTCCGGTTCCAACTCCATCTCCGATTCCACCAGTTTATCCATGAGAACATGATCATTATCTTCTTCCTCGGATTCTTCTTCCCAAGTAGCATTGAGTGCCTTTTTGTGTTTTGGTGCTTTTCTCTTGAGTTTTGGGTATTCGGACTTGATATGTCCAAACCTGTTGCATTCATAACATCTAATATTTGAACTTTTAGGCTTACCTTCGTTGGGTCGAGTGACGATTCATTTTCGGCCCTTGACTATCCTCCGAACTAGGTTGACTAGTTCGGCCTCCATTTCCGAGTCGACCTCCGAATCGGACTCATCCTCTTCTTCCTTCAGGGGTGGCTTGCTTGCGGTTTTCTTCCTTGAACCTGCAAAAAGTGCTATACCCTTCTCGGGTTCCGAGTTACACTGCTCATGAAGTTCAAAATCAGAAAATAGTTCATCTAACCTAAGTTTTGAAAGATCCTTGGAGACCTTGTAGGCATCGACCATGGATGCCCACAAGGTAGTCCTCGGAAAGAAGTTTAGGACATACCTTATAAGGTCGTGGTTTTCGACCTTTTGCCCGATCGCGTGTAGATTGTTGACTATGTCTTGGACGCGGCGTGAAGTTGCGTCGCGGACTCGTGTTCCTGCATTTTTAGATTATATAGTTTATTAAATAAATGATCACGCTTACATACCTTGGCTTCATCGGTCCCTTCGTGTAGCTCCACTAGCTTTGTCCAAAGGTCCTTTGCGCTTATGAAGGGCCTGACGCGATTTAGCTCCTCCTTGGACAAGCCGCATTGAAGGATTTGAGTTGCCTTAGCGTCGGCTTCGACTTGTCGTTTTGTCGCAATGGTCCATTGGTCATAATCCAAGGATTCACCCACTTCGTTAGTCAGAAGTGTGAATCCCATTTGGATTATGATCCACATCTCAATTTGGGTTTTGAGAAAGCATTCCATCTGACCTTTCCAGTAATAGAAATCATCTCCGTTGTAAAACGGAGGTCGGACGGTGCTAAACCCCTCGAGATGGGTCATTTGGAAGGGAAACCTTGCACAAAAAATACCATAAAAACACAAAAAAGGTTCCAAGACTTCGCCTTGGATTAGTAATGTAGGAAATGAAAAGAAACAAAAGGAATAAATGAGAAATAACCAACTAAAATAAAAGATGAGCACTTACAACCTTCGATGTCCCGGAATGGTACTAAATGATGGTTTTTGTCGATGAATACAGCTTTTTACGAGAGTTTACTCATGTAAGAAGTGTAGATCTCTCCGAGAGCTTCGTTTTAGTAGGTAGCCCGTTTCGTGGGTCAACTTGTACGAAAAGTTATGCCCATTTTACCGTCGGCTACTCCAAAAGCGAATACTTGCAAAACAAAACCAAACGAAGAGTACCAAGACTTTGTCTTGGATTAGTAGTGCAGGAGAAAAATTTAAATGAACGAAAAAACAAATCTGTAAAAAATGCTAGATTGGTGGTTTCACCAAATCTAAGCACCCCCGGCTCTGATACCAATTGTTGGATCGAAGCGGATTGCTAGAGGGGGAGGGGGGGTGAATAGCGATAAAAAATTTTTTTTTGTTCGTTCGTTAAAACCCGAGTAGATAATTAATTGGAGCAGAAAGATAAGCAATAAATAAAGGAGACAAATATTTTTACTTTGTTCGTAGCCTTCGGCTACTACTCCAAGGCCCTAGTGGTCCTTGACCACGCACGGAGGGTAAAACACTAAAACACTCCTCCTCGTTGGAGGTAGGAGTTAGACGATTACAAAAACCTTCGAAAGCAAAAGATAGAGAGACACACCCTCTCTTCTATTAATGTAAAATGCAACGATAGAAAACCTCAATAAAGAATTGCAGTATAAAAGAGATGACAAAATAAAATTATACCAACAACTAGTAAATATAAATTAAGCTAGGGTTGTTGGCAGCACTTCGTCATTGTAGAGTCGTCGGAGAGTCGTAGAGTTGCGGAGGCTTTTGAGCACTTAGAGATTGATGAAAAACCCTAAGAGAGGCCCTCCTTTTATAGCCTTTAAGCCCCTCATCGAATGGGTCTTCAACTAATAGGAATTGGGCACAAAACTCCTTGAAAAATGGTGATTAAGCTTGACTCCTCGAGGCTGATTTTTGACCATCGGTTGAACTGATTTCTTGGACGGTTGAGCTGATGGCTCAGCAGTTGAACTAATCCTTGGCCTATTGAACTAATTTTCAGACTTTTCGACTGTAATAAAGAGTTAGCTCGAAATATAAGTGAATTCGACGGCCACTTGCCATCCGATCTCAACATAGACCTTCCATGGGAAGTCTTGGTCGGATCGTCGCCTAAGGATGTCCCTGTATGGAGGACTCGACCTTACTTACGCTCACTCACACGAGCTTACCTCAACATTTATCTTTGAAGCCTTTCTTTCGGTCTCCACCTGATTCCTTCGGCTCCCTCCGAAGTCCTCCCGGTGTCGCCCGACCACTACGTTTCTCTCCGAGTGTCACTGACCTTCAGCTTAGCTTAGCATTTCTGCATACTTGATTCAGCTCGTGAGATAATGACATGAGCTTAACTTTGTATCGTTTGCTATAATCAAAACTCAAGTTCGACTTAGGTCCCTACTGCACCAACATTTTTCTCTTTCCTCAGAGGACCAGCCTAGGAAGAGGGTTGTTGAAGAAATGGCTAGGGAATTTTAGGAGCTAGTAAATTCCCAAGTATGCCGAGGTTCTGAAAGATTTATGTATTCACAAGAAGAAGCTGAAAGAATTTCTTGCAGATTTTTATATTCTTGATATGAAGGTAGGAGATGTTGTAGTTCGGTTCAGTATTTTGGACGCTATGAGGCACCTGATGGAGGATTATTCTATTCTTAGCTTGGTTATAGCTGATGAGATGGATTGCATGAACTTTATTTCTTAGTCTGTTTTTCATTTGGATATCTCTGTACCTTCTACATTTTGTTGTGATTTTATTGATTATGATGATTCTGATGTTGATGATGATTTTTCATTAGGACCTATCTGTGGGCCCTTTTATGTAGACAAGGATATGGAATGTGTAGGGACTTGCACGCTTCAGGTGACGCCCCAAGGATCACTTCCATCAGATGTTTGTGAGAAATGTCATTTCATGGTCGAGCATGGGATAGTCTTAGGTCATATTATCTCTGTGTATGGTATTGAAGTAGATCTTGCTAAAATTCATGCTATATCTTCTTTATCTTACCCCGCTTCTGTACGGGAAGTTCGTGTTTTTCTGGGCGATGCAGGTTTCTACAGACATTTTATCAGAGACTTCAGCAAGATTGCCCTACCCTTGACCAACTTGTTGCAGAAGGAGGTGGTATTTCAGTTTGACCAGGATTGTGAGGGAGATCGACTCCACCCTCATAGCAAATTATTTTCCAGATGAGCAGTTTTTTTTCACATGTAGGGTAAGACACCATGGTATGTAGATCTTGCTATTTATTTAATTTCCGTGTTGTACCTTCACATTTTACTCATGCACAAGTCCAGAAATTGAAAAGTGATGGTAAGTATTATGTATGGGATGATCTTTATCTTTGAAAATTTTGTAGTGATCAGATCATTAGATGATGTGTACCTGATTATAAGTTTCATTCCATACTTTTTTTTATTTTTTTTATTCTCTAGCTTGTGGGGGGCATTTTGGACCCCAAAGAACTGCTAGGAAAGTTTTAGAGTCTGGTTTGTATTGGCCCACCTTATTTCATGATGCCTATGAATTCTCTAAAGCCTGTGAGAGATGTCAACGAATAGGGAACATAGGACGTAGAAATGAAATGCCTCAACAACCTTTATTATTCTGTGAGATTTTTGATGTTTGGGGTATTGATTTTATGGGTCATTTTCCTATATCTTTTGAATTTTCATATATACTTTTGGCTGTTGATTATGTTTCCAAATAGTTGGAGGTCATCCCCACCAGGACTGATGGTTCTCTAGTTGTTGTGGATGTTGTTAGGTCTCACATATTTTGCAGATTTGAAGTACCCGGGGCGATCATTATTGATCAAGGGTCTCACTTTTGCAACAGACTCATGAAGCGGCGAACAGAGTGATCAAGTCGATACTGGAGAATACAGTGGGGCCAGACATGACAATGCTTCTTCTCCGACATGATAGGGGAGTGTGTTCTTTTACTTACTGTATTTTCTTCCTTCCTTTCATGTCGAAATAAACTGGTTGTTTGTTTGTTTGTATTTGCCTGTTGACTTAGGTTTGTTTTTTTGTTGGGTTGTTGTTAAGTCAAATAATTTTCCCTTTTTCATGCCTTAGTATCATTTCAGAGATGGTAAAAATTAGTTAAGTTTGATCATCAAATTATGGATTTTTGGTGTATGATAAGAGAATTCACTTGCATGCAGTCACTTGTTAGGATGGTGAATTTTTGTCAATAGAATAAGCTTGATTTTGATTCACCTAGTGAGGTTATAAGACATTCTTATCATCTACCCACTTTTGTGTGATAACACATGTGATTCTGGTTACTCTAGAACTTGCTTTGAGTCTTTTCAAAACTGCAGTAATATTTACTTGCATGAGTATGATGAAGGATTTCATTCTTGACTCTTTTTTGACTTGGTTTGCTTGTCTAATCCACGTGATACTTACTTATTCCATGTCTCACTTGTCATATCTCTTCATTTGCTATCCATTGTCTTTGTATCTTTGTGGATTATCTTTTGTATATCTATTGTTTTCCATGTTGGAGGAATAGTTTGATGGGTTGTATTGTCCGAGACAGATAAAATTTTTAAGTGCGGGGGAGGAGCTATATTATTTTTGTTGGAAACATGATATGGAAGGCATAGTTTTCAGAGGTCATTGGTCCTAAGATATATTTGTCTATGATTAGTATTTGATTTTTTGCAAAAAAAAAAAAGGAAAAAGAAAAAAAGAGAGAAAAATGTGCAATTGTAATGTAGGCAAATGGAATTGCAATGTGTTGGATAGAGCCATTTGATCCTGAATCCAATTCTAAAGTTTCCAATTGTCCTAGTCTCATCCCATATTGCTGGTTACTGAGCATTTCACAGAGTAACTCACCAGGTTTATTTCTCCAATTCTTCTCTTATTCCTTATTCATTGTACCTTTGTCTTGTACTTCTCTTTGTATACTTTATCTGCAGTCTACTGTTGATCTCATTCTGATTCTTGATAAATCCTTTTGATTCATGTATGAGATGTATTGATAGCAGTAGAGAAGTAGACGATAAGCAAGCATATGGTAGTACAGGATTACATATTGTTTTGAGGGTGCCCCACTCCTACATTATTATGTGCGCATAAGTGCATTTATCTATTTTGGGAGGTTTTGTATCAGGCTTAGTCTATTTGATTTGACTGTAAATCATCATACAAGTTGACTGTTGTAGGAGATTGATTTTTTGACTACCCTAGATCTGGACCTATTTGGTGATCCTAAGTAACTTATTTTTCCTATCTCTGAATTATTGATCTGGGTATTGTTTGGGGAAATGAGTAATTGAGTCAGTGTTTCTTTATTTTATTATTGCTTGGGACGCACAAAAATAAGTGTGAAGGAGTTGATAACTGTCATTTTAATGTATTATTTTGGTCCTTAATATCATCGTTTTAATCCTCTCGGGTGTTTAATTGTTGATTATTTGCATATTTTATGAGTTGAATCATCTTTTGGACCTAATTGAAAATTCTCCTATATTTTGGACTTATATGCAAAATGTACCTTTATTTGTAGGAGATCGAGATGAGCCACTGGACTAAACTCAAGTTGGATCAAATATGGTCATCTAGGGCTAGAAGGATCATTTCAAACTGAATTAATCTGGGCCCTTCATCGTGATCAAAGGCAAATCACTCAAGGGATCAGATCTGAGCATTATAGACCGTCTGATGAAAGTAGCTGATTCTGAGCTATTTATCTAGATCTGGAGAGATCCAGTCTGTACATTTAGATATGGACATCTGAGCCCTTCATCTAGATTCGACCGATCATGATTATCCTTTCAGATGAATCATATTCGTTCATTCAAAATCGAAGGAATCTGAGTCGTTGGATGCACAGCAGCTTAATCGATTAATCAAGGAAATTAACCTAGCTTCAATCGGACGACTGGGATTAGATCTAGATTCAAATGGACGACCAAGGAAAATCACCTTATAAATCCAACATTTTCTTCTTCTTCTCCAATCGCACAACGAAGTTTTCTTCTTCTTCCCGAATCGTACAGCTTCCTCTCCAACGCCGCGACGCCGATGGCTCTCCTCTACGCCATCCGCCCGAAGCACCGCCGGCCGTTCCCTTCCTCCACCAAGGGCGACGGTGGCATTTCCTATTTCCTATTTCCTCATCTTCTCCATGCAGCTTCTTCCTCCTCTCCAACATGCGGCGATTCCTCCACAGCAGTTTTCGGCGGAAGATCTGGCAGTCTTGGCGGTGTCTCCTTCATCTTCATTTCCTTATTTCCGACAAAGCTTAGTGTGAGGTTGGGCAGATGACCAACTTCACCGGAGAGGGGTTTCCGACCATCTTCACTGGCGCTTCTATAATGCCTGACAATCGGAGCTGAGCTACCCCAGCTTGACGTGGTCGCAGAAGCCTGGGGGTGATCTTCTACTGCCATGGTAGCGGCAACATGTATTTCCAAATTCTGACAGCCCTTCGATTCCTTAATTCCGATGGTAGAACCTTATTTCCAGCATCGGTGAAGGTTTGTAGATGATCACAGCTCCAGTTCCTTCCATTTTTGCGACCGTGATTTGTGCGGCTTCGGCTCCGCATTCATCCACCGGTTGTCGTGGTCGCGATAGTCCCGAAGTCCATCATCGGAGCAGTGATCCGTTCCACCAATTCCGGCTTTCGTCGGAGGATTATTCTGATGAGAGATCCGTGCCATTAAAGCCATTAGAAGCTATCCAGATCTATCGTGGGTAACCGGAGAGGGAGGTTCCTTTCCGAGAGTTGTAGATGAGAGTTGGTTAATTTTTATTTTATGGTTCATTTTGTGTTTTCCTTCATATTTTCACTTGTGTTTTCATTTGTGTTGTCACTGGTGTTCTTCCATTGTGTTTGCATTAGTGTTTTCAATTGTGTTTTCGCTAGTGTTTTTAATATGTGCTTTCACCAGTGACCTTGAATTGTGTTTTTACTAGTGTTCGTAACCTGTGTTTTCACTAGTATTTTAACTTGTGTTTTAAAATGTGGTTTATCTTGTAATTTATTCTGTATTCTAACTTGTGTTTTAACTTGAGTCGTAGTTAGAGTTTTAATTGTGTTATGTTTGATTATGTTTAGTTTAGTTTCAGTTAATGTTTGATCAATGTACCATATAGTGACAGTGCGGTGCTTGGTTGAATTGCTTTCGTTATTAGTTTAGATTTCATTTACATTTGGCCAGTGTACCGTATAGTGATAGTGCGGTGCCTGGTTCAATTGCTTACTTTTCTTGCATTTAGTTTTTAGTGACTGTTTGACCACTATGTCATATAGTGACAGTGCGGTGCTTGCTTGAATTGTTCACATTTGTTTCTTGACCACTGTGTCGTATAGTGACATTACGGTGTTTGGTTGAATTATTTTATGTTTGTTAGTTTAGTTTTTAGTGACCATTTGACCACTATGCCGTATAGTGACAGTGTTGTATTTGGTTGAATTGTTCACTTTTGTTTCTTGATCATTGTACCGTATAGTGACAGTGTGATGCGTGATTACTTGCTTTTGTACATTAGAATAGTTACTTGGTAATTGTCAATTGGTAGTTAGATTTACTTCTTGCAGATTTAATTCCCATGTTTGTTTACCAGAACTGTTTGGCCATTGTATCGTATAGTGACAGTGCGGTGCATGGTTGAATTGCTTGGGTTTGTTAGTTTGGCTTTTGGCCAACACTTGATCATTGTATCGCATAGTGACAGTGCGGTGCTTGGTCGGATTGTTTGTACTTCCCATGTTTGCTTTTTGATTTTTCATTTTAATAGATTCAGAAAACCCCCCGTGTTTACTTATGTTTAAAAACAAACGTCCAGCGATTAGGTTCGTTGGGACACGATCCGAGTCAGTCCTATACTGCATTAGTGTAGTTAGGGGGTTTGGTAAATAATTTGGGAACGGTATTGAAACAATTAAAATCGTTCGATCAATTATCATCACCCAACACTATTTCAAAAATTAAGTCCCGATCATCCTAAGTCAACCAAGTAATATGATATAAGTAAAGTCCTTATAGTTGACTATCCTAGGGTTTTCCTAACCCTTAAGGATGGATCTAGAAACCCAATACAAGTTCATTCCTATGGGGTTCATTAAATATTTTTTAGGGATCCATTTTCTAGCTATTGTCTTGTGCTTGGCTTGACCCCTAGCAATTAAACATTTATAGGCCTTTTCATTTTTATTTCCCTTATAACCTAGGCCTTTTTTTATTAAAGCTTGCCTTTTGGCTCCCTATAATCATATTAAGGGTGTTGGAGCAATAGTGAATTTTTCTAAGGCCTTAGTTAGGAAATCTACCTTTTGCCTTAATATCCTATTTTCCTCAATACATGCATCATTAACATTGAGAAGAATATAATCATGTGAGCATGCATCATCATCATTAATATTTAAACATGCATGTTCAAATTTTTCTTCTAGGGTCTTAATTTGATCAAGCATGCATTTGTTCTTTTTCTTAGCCCTAAATAAATCCCTAGTTAAGCTAGAAATCATGGAAACTATTTTCTTGGGAGAAATATTTGTTACCATAGTTTCCATGTCTTCTTTTTCAGATGAAGAGGATGATGATGAGCCTCCCCCTTCACTTAAGCTCTCCTCACTTGTGCTTGATTTTTCACCTTCGGAGGAGGTGAAGTCTAGATCATCAAATGTCATTAGGGCAAGGTTCGTGACAAACGCATTTTCTTCCTCCGATGATGATGATGAAGGATCATCCCATGTCCTTGCTTTGAGTGCTTTTGTCATCTCCTTTTCTTTGGCTTTCTTCTCTTCTTCCTTTCTCTTACTCCCCTTCTTCTTTTCTTCTTTCTTCCTCCTCTCTTTTTTTCTCTTGTTCAAGAGGAGACCCTCATCTCTTATATGTCCCTCTTGTTGGCAATTATAGCAAATTATCTTCCTCTTGTGCCTTCTCCTATCATAAAATTTGTTAAATTTTAAATTTCTTAAAGCACGCCTTACCTTCCTTACCATATAAGCATCTTCATTGCTATTCATGGAGGATGAGGAGGATGCTTCATCGGAGGAGGAGGGAGTTTCCATCTTCTTCTTTCCCTTGTTGGCTACTAGTGCCACTCCCCTTGTTGTCTTGATGCTTGGTTCTTCACTTATTCCTTCAAGCCTTATCTCATGCAACTCCATGGTGGAAAAGAATTGCTCTAGAGTGGTTATCTCTAGATTCTTAGAGATGTAGAAAGAGTCCACCATTGAGCTCTATCTTGATGACCGAGGGAAGGCATCTATTGCCTTCATGACCATGTCCTGGTTGGAGAGTTTTTCTCCTACACTTGTTAGTCCAATCAAAATGTCTTTAAACCTAGAATGTAAATAATTTACTTTCTCTCCCTTTTCGAGTTTGATGTTGCTTAATTGGGAGTAAAGGAGGTCTCTCCTTGCAAGCTTCGCCTCAGAAGTGCCTTCATGAAGCTCTATGAGTTTCTCCCACATTTCCTTGGTGTTTGCACATTCCCCTATCCGGTTGATCTCTTGTTGGGGGAGCACATTGAAGAGGTGGTGCTTGTCCTTTGAATTTTGAAGGTGCTCCTCCCTTTTCTTTTTAGTCCACCTTGACTTCTCTATTGGTTCACCCTTTTCGTCCCTAGGCATCTCAAAACCATTTTCCATTATAAGCATGATATCGAAATCGGTTTTAAAGAATACCTCCATTCTCTTCTTTCACCAAGAGAATTCTCCTTCAAACTTCGGTGGGTGGATGTTTGAGCTGACCATCATAGTTGTCATGCTTGTTGCGGCGGTTAGTCCAGTGACAAGCACCTTGGCTCTGATACCACTTGTTGGAACGTAGGTGGCCGGCTAGAGAGGGGTGAATAGCCCTCAATCGTCGTATGGTGGAAGTTGTTCTTAATCGTCTACAATTATCATCAGCGCAAGTGGAAATATAAAGCTAAGCCAATTAAGAACAATACTAACAAAAGATATAACATGGTTCATGGCCTCGCCGCTAATCCACGGTCCGATTCGTCTCCGGTGAATCACTCCAAAACCAATCCAATATGGTCTCTCCCTTTAGCCAAAGCAAGGTGGAGTTAAACCTTCTTACAACACAACACTCTTTCTTACAATAGATTTGAAATAAGAGCAAGAGAAAGAGTTGGAAGCTTGTAGAGCACTTGGATGATCACTTAGAGCATAAGCATTACCCATCCAAAAGTCCACACCTTCTCTATAAATAGAGAAGGCTATTTTCTTCCCGTTGGCCACTAGCAGTCGACTGATGCATCGATCAGTCGCCTGCTTCTATAGCCATTGACCAATAACGTCTTCTTCCACATTGGATTTCATCCAACGACTCCCACATCAGTCGACTGATCATCCCATCAGTCGACTAATGAAGCTATCAGTCGAGTGCCAGAAGTGAGCACTCGACTGATTACCATTCTATGCCCGAAACCCTCGCGACTAGTTGACTGATGCCATCATCAGTCGACTGGTGGTCTCGGCAGTCGACTGCCACCCCGTGGCAGTCGACTGATGGCACATAAATCCACACTCGAACACCAGTCGAGTCACAGTCGACTGCCATGACATGGCAGTCCACTGATGTCGGGTAAACCTCAAACTTTACATCCGTTTGAGCATCCGGCGGTCGAGTAAACCTCAACCCTTGTGGTCCAACCTCCGACACTTATCCATTCAACCAAGTTCACCTAATGAGCTACTTACATATCACTCATTCTCTCATCTCACTTGAAGTCCCTCGCCGAAGCTCTCTTCATTCGCGGCCACATCCCTCGGCAACATCAATCGCACAGCTTCACAATGCTCCTTTGCGTCTCTTACTCTCGAAGTCTGCTTCCTTGGCTTCGCTTCAAGTCATCTCATTCGGCGGTCCCTTGGATGCATCAAGCACACGGCTTTGCAATGCTCCTTCGCCGACTCAAGCATGAGGTTGTGAGTTGGTGAAACTTGCCAAAGCTCCATGTGCGAATTACTATGTCCTGCAAAACTCCAACGCACATATCAAATCCAATCAACCTAACTTAATCCTTTGCCACACGCATCAAAACCATATCACATGGGTTGATTGCCCTAACAGAGTGCTTACCTCTAGATTTTTCGAAATATAAAAGGAGTTCACCGTAGAGCTCCATCTTGAGGACCGGGGGAATGCATCAATAGCCTTCATGATCATGTCCCGATTTGATAGCTTTTCACCTACACTTGATAAATCGATTATGATTTCTTTAAATCGAGAATGCAACGATAATACCTTCTCTCCCTTTTCTAACTTGATGTTATTCAATTGGGAGCGGAGGAGGTCGCTTCTTGCCAGCTTGGCCTCGGAGGTGCCTTCATTAAGCTCAATCAATCTCTCCCACATCTCTTTGGCACTTGAGCACTCCCCAATTCCATTTATCTCTTGTTGGGGAAGCACGTTGAAAAGGTGATGCTTGGCTTTTGAGTTTACAAGGTGCTCCTCCCTTTTCTTCTTGGTCCATCGTGATTTCTCAATTGGTTCACCCTCTTCGTTCCTAGGTATATCGAAATCGGATTCCATTATTAACATGATATCAAAATCTGTTTCGAAAAATACCTCCATTCGCTTTTTCCACCAAGTGAATTCTCCTTCAAACTTTGACGGATGAATATTGGAGCCGACCATCTTTGTTTTCATGCTTGTAGCGGCGGAGAGTCCGGTGAAAAGTAACATGGCTCTGATACCACTTGTTGGAATGTCGGTGGCCGACTAGAGGGGGGTGAATAGCCTTCTTTCGCGTATGGTGAAATTCGCTCGTTCTTGATCATCTACGAATATGATTAGCGCAACGAAAGTATAAACAATAAAGACAATCAAGAAGACAAGCGCTAACAAAACCGATATAACATGGTTCACGGCCTTGCCGCTAATCCACAGATCGATTCGTTCCAGGTGAATCACGCCTAAACCTTCACTATTCTCTCCTTGGCACCAAGCAAGGTGGAGGTAACTATTTCATACAAAATCACTCTTCTTACAATAGGATTGAGATAATTGCAAGTAAGAAGAGTAGGAAAACGTTTTGGGCACTTGGGTGTTGTTTGGAGTTAAAGCATTAGGCTCCCCATGTGTCCAAAGGACTCTTCTTATAGGGAAGGGGGCATTCTTTGTTAGGGCAATCTCTTGTCGTGATATGGTTTTGATGTGTGTGGCAAAGGGTTTAAGTTAGAGTGTTATTATGATTTGATTTGTGGGTTGGAGTCTTGCAAGGCTTAGTAATTTGCACATGGAGCCTTGGAGAGTTTCACCTCTCATGACTCGGTCCTTGAGTCGGTGAAGGATGGCTTTATGGAAGCCGTGCGCTTGGAGCATCTGAGGGACCGCCGGACGAGGAGCTTGGAGTGAAGCTGGAGGAAGTAGACTTCAGGGCAAGACACGAAGGATGGCGCTGCAGAGCCGTGCGCTTGGCGCATCCGAGGGACATGGCTGGACGAAGATAACTTCAAAGGCGAGGGACTCCGAGAGATGAGAGTGAGTGAATGTAACTCGGGAAGGGGTAGTAGCTCTTAGGTGAAACTTGGCCATTTGGCTAAGTGTCGGATGGGATTTCCCGACATTAGTCGACTACTATGTTAATGGTAGTCGACTACTCTAAGTCGATGGTGACTCGACTAGTGTTCGAACCGTTCAGTGCCAGCGATGACCGCCATGGAATGACAATGATCATTGCGAGACCACCAGTCGACTGATGAAGGCATCAGTCGACTGGTCGCAAGAGTTTCAGGCATAGAATGGAGTCAAGCTCGTGGAGCACTCGACTGATCGAGCATCAGTCAACTGATGGCAATATCAGTTGACTGATGCCGGTGTCGTTGGATGGAATCCAACGTGGAAAGCATCCATTATTGGGCAGCGGCTACAGGACCAGTCGACTGATAGGGACATCAGTCGACTGCTCCTGTGTCAATGGGAAGAAACCCTCTTCCTCTATAAAGAGGAATGGTGTGGGGTTTTGGTAGGCTAATGCTTATGCTCTAATCTTCTCCCAAAGTTCCCTAAAGCTTTCCATCCTCTTACTTGAGCTTATTTCCATTATATTTGTAAGAGGAGTATTTTTGTGTAAAAGAGTATACCTCCACCTAGCTTTGTGTAAAGGAGAGATCTAGTGAAAGATTAAGGAGTGATTCACCTTGGACGAATCAGACCGTGGATTAGCAGCGTAGCCGTGAACCATGTTACATCTCCGTGTTTGCATTCTTTGTATTCTTGTGTATCTTTTGCTTTGTCTTTATTTGTTTGTATTTGCATATTCCGCTTGCGCTAACATTTTGTAGATGCGCAAATTGCTTCATCCAACAATTGAGGGCTATTCACCCCCTCTAGCCAGTGGATCGTTCTTCAACAAGTGGTATCAGAGCCAAATCGCTTGTTGAGGACTAACCGCCGCAACAAGCACTTCATCAAAAGATGGCCGGCTCGAACATTCATCCGCCGAAGTTCGAAAGGGAATTCTCTTGGTGGAAGAAGAGAATGGAGGTATTCTTCGAGACCAATTTTGATATCATGCTTATAATGGAAAATGGTTTCGAGTTGCCTAGGGATGAAAGGGGTGAACCAATTGAAAAATCACGATGGACTAAGAAGCAAAGAGAGGATCACCTTGCAAACTCAAAGGCAAAACATCATCTTCTCAATGTGCTCCCTCAACAAGAGATCAACCAGATTGGAGAATGTACTAGCGCCAAAGAGATGTGGGTAAAGCTTATAGAACTCCATGAAGGCACATCCGAGGCCAAGCTCGCAAGGAGAGATGTCTTCCACTCCCAACTCAACAACATTAAACTAGAAAAGGGAGAAAAGGTACTTTCCTTACATTCTCGTTTCAAGGAAATTATAACCGGTTTGTCAAGTGTAGGTGAGAAGCTATCAAACCGGGATATGGTTATGAAGGCTATAGATGTCTTTCCGCGATCCTCAAAGTGGAGCTCCATGGTGGACTCCTTCTATATTTCGAAGAATTTAGAAGTGAACACCTTGGAGGAGTTCTTCTCAACAATGGAGCTCCACGAAACGAGGCTTGAAGGAATACAAGAAGAGTCAAAGTTTCAACCTTCAAGAGGAGTAGCCTTGATGGTACATAAGGGGAAGAAGAAGATAGAGATTCCCTCCTCCTCCGATGAAGCGTCCTCATCTTCCTCCATGGATAGCATGGAAGTGTTGGGATGTATACTGAAAGCCTAGCTCTTTTTGTATGAACATTTTATTTTGAAATAAGAATCACATGATCATTGTTTGCACTTTATATTTATTATATATGTGCATATTGTCTAATACTCTACATTGTAGATAACATGGTGCTTGGTGTGGCACAGAAGATCATGTTGTCAGTCCCTTGTAGAATATAAGTAGAGGCTCACAACCAAGATGGTTTTGGACAAACAATTGGCATGATTGTAGTGTAGCTTGGTATTGGTTTGTCTTGACCATAGAGTTACACTAGTACACTTAGGTGTATTGAGCAGGACCGACATAGAGGTGATTCAATTTATTGCTGACTACATAATTGAATCGGATCTCGGATATTATGTTGTACATGCTCTTAATCCCGATATAATAACGGGCACATGTACTTAGTATTTATTTATTTGATTTACCAAAGGGTGAGATTTCTTTGGATTAAATCAATATACCCGGTAAGTTGGGAAATGATATTATTTACATTGTGTGTCGTTGATTATAGGAGGAAACCATGTCCTATATATTAGGTTGATGATGTCCCCTTGAGGAGCTCATAAGGTTCATCATGTAAACCCTGCAGGTTGACTTAGTCAACATGATGATAAGGTTGAGTGGTACTACTCGAGGAGTTAGATGTTAATTGATTGATGGTCAGTAAATCAATCAATTGACGGACATTTGATATCTTAAACACGGGGAGACGGATGTACAAATAATATATGGAGCCCATATTAATTTATGGGGGTTGGTGAGGTAATTCAATGATGATACTCTAGTGGAATGGAACATCATTGATGGATCAAGTTTGTGTGGTTCCGATCCATCGGGTGGCCAAGATCCAACTCCTCCTCATGGTCCCTATCGTAGCCTAATATAATCCTCATGAAGTCTAGATCCAATGATGGAAAACAAATCTCTAGAACCGACGGTTGAGATTAAATCTCTAGAACCGACGGTGGAGATTAAATCTCTAGATCCGATGATTGAGATTAAATCTCTAGAACCGACGGTGGAGATTAAATCTCTCGATCTGACGGTTGAGATTAAATCTCTAGAACTGACGGTTGAGATTAAATCTCTAGAACCGACGGTTGAGATTAAATCTCTAGAACCGACGGTTGAGATTAAATCCCTAGAACCGACGGTTGAGATTAAATCTCTAGATCCGATGGTTGAGATTAAATCTCTAGATCCGACGGTTTAGATTAAATCTCTAGATCCGACGGTTGAGATTAAATCCCTAGAACCAATGGTGGAGATTAAACCAAGGCTTATCCCTAACTCTATAAAAGGGTGGCTTAGGGTGGGCGGCAAGAGGTGGTTGGTTTTTGAGGGAGATTAGGGTTTACCAATCAAAAGGTTGGGCAGCAAGAAACCCTAGGAGGATTAGGGTTTTGCCTATCTTTTGTTGGGCGGCAAAAAACCCTTGGAGGATTAGGGTTTTGCCTATCTTTTGTTGGGCGGCAAGAAACCCTAGAAGGTTAGGAGGTTGGGCGGCTAGGGTTTGGAAGCTAAGGTGGGCGGCAACTATAGGAGAGGTGTTCTTCTTCTTCCTAAGGGGTGGCCGGCTCCTACCTCTTCTTCCTTCTACCTTGGTCGGGGCTCAACCGATTTCCTATTCTCCTCTTCTTTTCCTCTTGGCCGGCGGCACAAAGGAGCTCGGGATTGTTCCCTAGTTCGGTTCCTTGGTTGGCCATCTTGTTCTCTCCATTCTTGGGGCCGACGGCATCAATCCTTTGTGGATTGGTGTTTGGCTCAAGCAAGAAGGGAAGGAGAGTTCTTCTTTCTTTCGATTGAAGAAGATCTAGGAAGCTTCAACTTGTGGAGGATCTTCGCCCACACGAATTCTACAAGGAGGTTAGGACATACGATAGAAGATCGAGAGGTATAAAACTTTTACAAGTTTTATTATTGGTCTTTGCATGTTCTTATTTATATGTTAGTATGTGTTGATTATACATGTCTATATCCATATGTATTTGTATATTCATGGACCCCGAAAATAAACACAAAAACCGGCGATCCGTCCGTCGTCTCTTCCGCGGCTAACCGACTAGAAGAGTATTGTTGCTTGAACAACTAGTTTGTTCAAGCGATCGCTCAAGTCATTAGCACGATGACGAATTGGTTGAGCTTAGGAAACTCATCCCATCCGGATTAGTTTTCATTAGTGAAAATTTTAATCCGGGGACATGGGAGCCAATGAGCCTCCGAAGCAATTCCCATCAATTGGTATCAGAGCCATGGTTTCCGATTTTGTGTGTTTTGGATTCGGTTACTTTCATGCACATATCATATATTGAGTATGTCGAATAATAGTAGGATGTGCGTAGGCTAACTTTTTTGGTTGCAGGCATAAGATCCGACTATTATGGCTATATATGTGTATGTGATTGTTTTTGTGTGATTGTATGTATATCATTTGAATCCTCAGGGTTGATGAGGCTAGATTAGTATTTAATTTTTATAATTAAATACGACATTGTTTAGCCGATCATTTTAGTTTACTTTCGATCTAGATAGTTTGTACACTCCTTCGTGGAGTATAGGATCGATGGATGTAAATTAAAATGATATATCTCGGCTCGGATCTCTTTTGTGGCTTGCACACGGAAAAGGTGGAGCGGATGAGGTGGCGACACGACGGGACGCATATTGGAGAACAATGCCATAATAGTTGGAAAAATTCTGATTTTTTCCATATTTATTGCTGATTTGTTTTATATGCATGTTGTGTGTGCTTGAAAATTCCTCATTTTCAATTTACTAAGTGGGAGAGGGATATTTTAATTAATTCCCGCAGCCTCCATTACAATTTGACATGTGATGCAACAAACTTGTGTGTCGGCTCTGAGTGCCTTCCTCCCCAACGGATGGGTTTGTTTGCGGATCACTAGGTCAAATAATGGTTATAAGAAATTATTTAGGAGTGTGTGTACTTCCACATCGGTAAGGCACATAATCCGAGATAATTCCCTTAGTATCGTATAATGGTTCACACTTAGATGCAAATAAAAAGTGTCCTCCCCATCGGAGTCACTGCGTTTATTTGTCGGGCCAAAGAGAAACCAACTATTAATTTTATTTGTCAAAAAGTAAGGTTGACAAGATAATAAAATTAATGGGTAAAACCTCCTCTTACAAATGTAGAATTCGTATATGTCCACACTATCATGGCATGCGATATTCTCGGTGTTTTGAGGTGTTGGTTGATTTAGAACAATGTCATAATAGTTGGAAAAATTCTAATTTTTTCCATATTTATTGCTGATTTGTTTTATATGCATGTTGTGTGTGCTTGAAAATTCCTCATTTTCAATTTACTAAGTGGGAGAGGGATATTTTAATTAATTCCCGCGGCCTCCATTACAATTTGACGTGTGATGCAACAAACTTGCGTGTCGGCTCTGAGTGCCTTCCTCCCCATTGGATGAGTTTGTTTGTGGATCACTAGGTCAAATAATGGTTATAGGAAATTATTTAGGAGCGTGTGTACTTCCACATCGGTAAGGCACATAATCCGAGATAATTCCCTTAGTATCGTGTAATGGTGCACACTTAGATGCAAATTAAAAGTATCCTCCCCATCGGAGTCACTGCTTTTATTTGTAGGGCCAAAGAGGAACCAACTATTAATTTTATTTGTCAAAAAGTAAGGTTGACAAGATAGTAAAATTAATGGGTAAAACCTCCTCTTACAAATGTAGAATTCGTATACGTCCACACTATCGTGGCATGCGATATACTCGGTGTTTTGAGGTGTTTGTTGATTTCGGAATTTTATTGTTTTGAGGAATCAATAATATTTGAAATCTAATATTTTGATCATTGTGATTCTTAGGATTTTAAAAAATGACTTTCAGTCCACTTACTATGATACTAAAGGAAATAAACTTACTGTACCCAAATAATGTTGATTGGAAAAGAATCTACATATTGTCTTATCTGCTAAGAAGTACAAGTATGCACTCTTCAAAGAGTGTCCTCAAGCCATGGTTGCTCAAAAAGGTTTCTACTTCTAAGCCGAAAGGCAAGAAGAAGGAGAAACAAGGTGGAGTAAAGGTGGTGGGAGGATCTCAGGGAGGAGTGAAGAAGCCGAAAGGCAAGTACTTCACTTGTAAGCAGACTGGACAAAAGAAGAAGGATTATCCCAATCCGAAGCAAGAACAAATGGATATCCTTTGGTCCAGTCGTTGAAACATGGTTAGAGGCATTATCTACCGGCACCTGGTGTATAGATACGAGAGTCACTAATCATGTCTGCAACACTTTGTAGGGGTTCCAGGAAACCCGACGACTAGCTAAAGTGGAGATTACCATTTACTTTGGCAATGCCATGAAGGTGGCGGCTATTGCAGTGGGAGAAGTTTTATTTATCTCTTAAGAAAAATAAAATTTGGGTTCTGGAAAATTCCCTTTATGTACCTTTATTTAGAAAGAATTTAATTTCGGTTTCAAAATTGTTTATTGATGGATATTCTATTTCTTTTAATGACAGAGTTGTTATAAAAAGGAATAGGGAAAATATCTGATCAGGTACATTGATAGGAAATTTGTAAACACTTGAACCAAAACCCTCCCATGATGCAAATTGAAGTTTATAACTCATCTTCTAATTCTAATAAGAGAAAAGAACCTTCGAAGATGAACCAAATATATCTTTGGCATCTAAGGCTTGGTCATATTAACCTGAGTAGAATTCAAAGGTTGATAGCTGATGGACCTTTGGGTTCATTAGTGGTGGAGGATCTCCCAACTTGCGAATCTTGCTTGGAAGGTAAAATGACCGAGAGGCCTTTTTAGGCCAAGGGGTATAGAGCCAAAGATGTGCTAGGAATGGTTTATTCTGATTTGTGTGGTCCTATGACTATCTAGGCAAGAGGTAGTCTCGAATATTTCATCTCTTTCATAGATGATTATTCAAGATATGGATGACACCACAATCTGATCGTGGTGGTAAGTACCTCTTGGGAGAGTTTAGGAACTACTTATCAGAGGTTGGGATTCAATCCCAATTGTCTGCACCTGACACACCCCAGCAGAACGGTGTAGCAGAGAGAAGGAATAGGACTCTTATGGAGATGGTTAGATCGATGATGAGTTATTCTGACTTGCCAGATTCGTTTTGGGGATATGCTCTAGATACGGCGGTGTACATTATGAACTTGGTTCCATCTAAATCAGTGCCTTCTACTCCCACAGAGTTATGGACTAGGCGAAAGCCTAGTCTAAGACATATTCGGATATGGGGAGTCTAGCACATGTGCTGAAGGCTGATGCTCGTAAGTTAGAACCTCATACAGAAGTGCGCTTGTTTGTTGGCTATCCTAGGGGAACAAAGGGTGGTTTGTTTTATAGTCCTAGAGATCAGAGGGTGATCATTAGTACGAATGCCAGATTTCTAGAGGAGGACTATGTGATGAACCACAAGCCCACGAGTAGGATTGTTCTTGAGGAGTTGACAGGGGAAGTCCCGACTTCAGTACCACCAGTACAAGAGGATATACCACATGTCACTGCACCGCGTGTCATAGAGGATACACAGGTGATACCTCGTCGTAGTGGGAGGGTTGTGAGACAGCCTGATAGATTCATGTTCTTGGGAGAATCTTCCGATTTGGTCCCTGGCGAACATGAACCTGATCCCTGGACATATGACGAGGCAATCCAAGATAAAGATGCAGCATCTTTGCAAAGTGCAATGAATACTGAGATTGAATCTATGGATTCAAATCAGGTCTGGGAGCTCTTATGCATAGAAGCTCATGTGGATTATGAGGTGTGGTAGATGGATGTCAAGACAGCTTTCCTTAATGGAAGTCTTGAGGAGAACATCTATATGAAGCAACCAGAGGGATTCATTGCTAAGGGCAAAGATCATCTTGTATGTAAGCTTAATCGGTCCATTTATGGATTGAAACAAGCTTCGAGGTCTTGGAACATCCGCTTTGATGAGGTAAATCCAGACTTATGGATTTATTCAAAGTCCGGATGAGTCTTGTGTATACAAGAGATGTGACAGAAACATAGTGGTATTTCTTGTACTATACGTAAATAATATTTTGGTAGTTGGAAACAATATCAGAGTGTTATCAGACGTAAGGGTATGGTTGTCCAAACAGTTTGATATGAAGGACTTGGGAGAAGTGGGACACATCCTTGGGATCAAGGTTAGTGTACTAATCCCAAGCTTCATACATAGACACGATAATGGATCATTTTAGCATGCAAAACTCCAAGAAAGGTTTTCTACCTTTCAGGCATGGAGTTCCTTTATCTAAGGAGATGTATCCTAGATCATCTAAGGAGATAGAGGAGATGAAGGCGGTTCCTTATGCTTTGGCAGTAGGAAGCCTCATGTATACGATGCTATGTATGAGACCCGATATATGCTATGCCATGGGCATGGTCAATAGATATCATAGTAATCCAGGACAGGAACATTGGACTGCGGTAAAGCATATATTGTAGTGTCTAAGAAGGACTAGGGATTATATGCTAGTTTACCGGGCAGACCAATTACTCTCTGTGGGTTACACGGATTTTGATTTCCAATCTTATAGGGATAACAATAAGTCTACCTCGGGTTTTGTATTTACTTTGGGAGGTGGAGCCATTGTATGGAGGAGTGTCCAGCAGAAATGCATGATGGACTCCACCATGGAAGCTGAGTATGTGGCAGCCTCTTAGGCGGCCAAAGAAGCTGTGTGGCTCAGGAACTTCCTGATGGACTTGGATGAGATTCCTGGTTTGCCCAGAAATATCACAATTTATTGTGATAATAATGGTGCAGTTGCAAACTCGAAGGAACCACGAGCCCATAAGGTAAGTAAATTCATAGAGCACAAGTACCACCTGATACGAGAAATCGTAAAGGAGGTAGAAGTTGCTGTCACCTAGATTGCATCAGAGGATGACCTGGTAGACCCTTTCACTAAGGCCCTTCTAGCGAGAGCTTTGATAGGCATGTGAAGCGAAAGGGAATCAGATGTATGGCAGTGTGATGACAACATAGTCTTTTAGTATAAGTGGGAGATTGTTGGGATGTATACTGAAAGTCTAGCTCTTTTTGTATGAACATTTTATTTTGAAATAAGAATCACAAGATCATTGTTTGCACTTTATATTTATTATATGTGTGCATATTGTCTAATACTCTACATTGTAGATAACATGGTGCTTGGTGTGGCACAGAAGATCATGTTGTCAGTCCCTTGTAGAATATAAGTAGAGGCTCACAACCAAGATGGTTTTGGACAAACCATTGGCATGGTTGTAGTGTAGCTTGGTATTGGTTTGTCTTGACCATAGAGTTACACTAGTACACTTAGGTGTATTGAGCAGGACGGACATAGAGGTGATTCAATTTATTGCTGACTACATAATTGAATTGGACCTCGGATATTATGTTGTATATGCTCTTAATCCTGATATAATAACGGGCACATATACTTAGTATTTATTTCTTTGATTTACCAAAGGGTGAGATTTCTATGGATTAAATCAATATGCCCGGTAAGTTGGGAAATGATATTATTTACATGGTGTGTCATTGATTATAGGAGGAAACCGTGTCCTATATATTAGGTTGATGATGTCCCCTTGAGGAGCTCATAAGGTTCATCATGTAAACCCTGCAGGTTGACTTAGTCAACATGATGATAAGGTTGAGTGGTACTACTCGAGGAGTTAGATGTTAATTGATTGATGGTCAGTAAATCAATCAATTGACGGACATTCGATATCTTAAACACGGGGAGACGGATGTACAAATAATATATGGAGCCCATATTAATTTATGGGGGTTGGTGAGGTAATTAAATGATGATCCTCTAGTGGAATGGAACATCATTGATGGATCATTTTTGTGTGGTTCCGATCCATCGGGTGGCCAAGATCCAACTCCTCCTCATGGTCCCTATCGTAGCCTAATATAATCCTCATGAAGTCTAGATCAAATGATGGAAAACAAATCTCTAGAACCGACGGTTGAGATTAAATCTCTAGAACCGACGGTGGAGATTAAATCTCTAGATCCGACGGTTGAGATTAAATCTCTAGAACCGACGGTTGAGATTAAATCTTTAGAACCGACGGTTGAGATTAAATCCCTAGATCCGATGGTTGAGATTAAATCTCTAGAACCGACGGTTGAGATTAAATCCCTAGAACCGATGGTTGAGATTAAATCTCTAGATCCGATGGTTGAGATTAAATCTCTAAATCTGACAGTTGAGATTAAATCTCTAGATCCGACGGTTGAGATTAAATCCCTAGAACCAACGGTGGAGATTAAACCAAGGCTTATCCCTAACTCTATAAAAGGGTGGCTTAGGGTGGGCGGCAAGAGGTGGTTGGTTTTTGAGGGAGATTAGGGTTTGCCAATCAAAAAGGTTGGGTGACAAGAAACCCTAGGAGGATTAGGGTTTTGCCTATCGTTTGTTGGGCGGCAAGAACCCCTAGGAGGATTAGGGTTTTTCCTATCTTTTGTTGGGCGGCAAGAAACCCTAGATGGTTAGGAGGTTGGGCGGCTAGGGTTTGGAAGCTAAGGTGGGCGTCAACTATAGGAGAGGTGTTCTTCTTCTTCCTAAGGGGTGGCCGGCTCCTACCTCTTCTTCCTTCTACCTTGGTCGGGGCTCAACCAATTTCCTCTTCTCCTCTTCTTTTCCTCTTGGTTGGCGGCACAAAGGAGCTAGGGATTGTTCCCTAGTTCGGTTCCTTGGTTGGCCATCTTGTTCTCTCCATTCTTGGGGCCGGCGGCATCAATTTTTTATGGATTGGTGGTTGACTCAAGCACGAAGGGAAGGAGAGTTCTTCTTTCTTTCAATTGAAGAAGATCTAGGAAGCTTCAACTTGTGGAGGATCTTCGCCCACATGAAGTCTACAAGGAGGTTAGGACATACGATGGAAGATCGAGAAGTATAAAACTTTTACAAGTTTTATTATTGATCTTTGCATGTTCTTATTTATATGTTAGTATGTGTTGATTATACTTGTCTATATCCATATGTATTTGTATAATCATGGACCCCGAAGATAAACACAAAAATCGGCGATCCGTCCGTCGTCTCTTCCGCGGCTAACCGACTAGAAGAGTATTGTTGCTTGAACAACTAGTTTGTTCAAGCGATCGCTCAAGTCATTAGTATGACGACGAATTGGTTGAGCTTAGGAAACTCATCCCATCCGGATTAGTTTTCATTAGTGAAAATTTTAATCCGGGGACATGGGAGCCAATGAGCCTCCAAAGCAATTCCCATCAGGAAGAAGCCTACATGGTAAGGAGGGTAAGGCGTGCTTTGAAAGGGTTTCAATTTAATAAATCTAATGATAGGAGGAGAAGACCAAGGGGAAAGGTAATTTGTTACAATTGCCATGGAGAGGGACACATAAGGGACAATTGTCCTCTCCTAAACAAGAGCAAAGAAGAGAGGAAGAAGAAAGAAGAAAAGAAAAAGAAGAAGGGTAGCAAGAGGAAAGAAGAAGAAAAGAAAGCCAAAGAAAAGGGAATGACAAAGGCACTAAAGGCAAGGACTTGGGATGACCCGTCTTCCTCCTCATCATCATCATCCGAGGAAGAAAATGCCTTTGTCACAAATTTGGTATTGATGCCGTTTGATGATCTCTCCACCTCCTCATCCGAAAATGAAGAAGCTAGCTCAAGTGGAGAGAGTTCAAGTGAAGGGGGAGCCTCCTCTACATCCTCATCATCGGAAGAGGACTTGGTAAGTGAGGTAACAAATCTACCCCCTAAGCAAATTATGTCAATGATTTCTAGCCTCACTAAGGATCTTTTTAGAGCAAAGAAAAAGAATAAAAGCATGCTTGATCAAATTAAGGAATTAGAAGAAAAATTAGAAAAAGCTTGTTTTAATGATAATGATGATGATGCATGCTCACATGATAATTATATGCCTTTGGATGTCAATGATGCTTGCATAGAAGAAAATAGGGTTTTAAGAAAAAAGGTAGACTATTTGACAAAAGCCCTAGAAAAATTCACTATTGGCTCAAACACTTTGAACATGATCATAGGGAGCCAAAGAGCAAGTTTTAACAAAAAAGGCCTAAGATATAAGGAAAAGAAAAATGAAAAGGCCTATAAATGCCTAATTGCTAGGGGACAAGATAAGAAGAAGGTAATAGCTAGAAAATGGATTCCAAAGGAATTTATAGTGAACCCCATAGGCAAGAATTTATATTGGGTTCCAAAATCCATCTTAAAGGGTTAAGAAAACCCTAGGATAGTCAACCATGTGGACTTGACCTATATCATATTTTGGATGACTTAGGATGGCTGGACAACATTTTTAAAATAGTGTTAGGTGATGATAATGTACCTATAAATAGATAATAATGCTTAAATCATGATAGTTAATGAAATTGCTATGTATGTTTGAAATCATGATTTTGATAATTGGTACATAATCATGAGAAATAGGGTATAAATCATGCTTTAGGTGATATTTGCTTTATTATCATGACATAATACCTAATGCATGATCACAATTTGATGGATACATTTGCTTCATGATCATAATGTGAAATTAGTTCATATATGTCTTTATGATCATGAGGATTGATAGGATGATACTTAACCTTAATAGAATTGCATGAATACAATGGTTAAGTACATACAAATACCCTTAGAATACATCTCACACTCACCATAGGCTACCTTGATTGAAAACTTAGCATGAGTGAGATGTTAGGATGATACAAATGTCCACTAGGGCCTATGGCATTTAGATGGTCATTTAAAGTATCAAAATAGCAATAATAGACCAATCATGGGGAAGGCTTATGTTTAATTCATAGACATATTGCCCAAAGATCATGGTTGGATATTTCATATGTTTTCAAAACAATTTCTTACTTTAAAATCCATGTATTCATGTTTTGAAACAATCCAAAACAAAACTAGGTGTTAAAATGGATACTAACATGATCAAAAACCTAGTGGTTTTTAAAGCTTTTGGGTTTTTGGAAAATCTTTGAAAATACAATGATTTTTCATGGAAAACTATTTTTCATGGATAGATATACTTACAAGAAATGTGTTCCCCAAATTTCATGATTTTTTGAATTTTATATATTTTCTAGTGCATTTCTGAAAACCACCCTAAAAACCTGAAAAATCCGAAATGAACGTGCCAGTCGGCTGGTAGTCTGAACCAGTCGACTGTTAGTCTGATAACATGCCCAATAACCTTGTGTATCCGATTTTAAGGCATGTTTTGGGTTTTGTTTCTCTCTATACTTGATGTCATGCTTAGATAAACTTTGTTTAAATATTTTTGATGGTGTCAAAGGGGGAGAAATGTTATGTTTAAGTAAGGGAGAATAGTTTAAGTAAGGGGGAATATATGTAGGGGGAGTTTCATGTATTAAGGGGGAGAGTTGCTAATCATGTTTACTTACATGCTTTCCTCTCTTAATAGTTTTATCAAATGTTTTTACCTAACATAAACGGATTGCCACACATCAAAAAGGGGGAGATTGTTAGGGCAATCACTTGCCGTGATATGGTTTTGATGTGTGTGGAAAAGGGTTTAGGTTAGAGTGTTATTATGATTTGATATGTGCATTGGAGTCTTGCAGGGAATAGTAATTCGCACAAGGAGCCTTGGAGAGTTTCACCTCTCATGACTCGGTCCTTGAGTCGGTGAAGGATGGCTTTGCGGAAGTCGTGAGCTTGGAGCATCCGAGGGACCGCCGGACAAGGAGCTTGGAGTGAAGCCGGAGGAAGTAGACTTCAGGGCAAGACACGAAAGATGGCGCTGTAGAGCCGTGCGCTTGGCGCATCCGAGGGACGTGGTCAGACGAAGATAACTTCAAAGGCGTGGGACTCCGAGAGATGAGAGTGAGTGAATGTAACCCGGGAAGGGGTAGTAGCTCTTAGGTGAAACTTGACCATTTGGCTAAGTGTCGGATGGGATTTCCCGACATCAGTTGACTACCATGTTAATGGTAGTCGACTACTCTAAGTCGACGGTGACTCGACTAGTGTTCGAGTCTGGTTCAAGTGCCAACAATCGACTACCATGGAATGGCAGTCGACTGCGAGACCACCAGTCGACTGATGAAGGCATCAGTCGACTGGTCACAAGAGTTTTGGGCACAGAATGAAGTCGAGCTCACGGAACACTCGACTGATCGAGCATCAGTCGACTGATGGCAATATCAATCGACTGATGCCAGTGTCGTTGGATGGAATCCAACGTGGAAAGCAGCCGTTATTGGGCAACGACTATAGGACCAGTCGACTGATAGGGACATCAGTCAACTGCTCCTGTGTCAACAGGAAGAAACCCTCTTCCTCTATAAAGAGGAATGGTGTGGGGTTTTGGTAGGCTAAAGCTTATGCTCTAATCTTCTCCCAAAGTTCCCTAAAGCTTTCCATCCTCTTACTTGAGCTTATTTCCATTATATTTGTAAGAGGAGTGTTTTTGTGTAAAAGAGGTTACCTCCACCTAGCTTTGTGCAAAGGAGAGATCTAGTGAAAGATTAAGGAGTGATTCACCTTGGACGAATCAGACCGTGGATTAGCGGCGTAGCCGTGAACCACGTTACATCTCCGTGTTTGCATTGTTTGTATTCTTGTGTATCTTTTGCTTTGTCTTTATTTATTTGTATTTGCATATTCTGCTTGCGCTAACATTTTGTAGACGAGCAAATTGCTTCATCCAACAATTGAGGGCTATGCACCCCCTCTAGCCGGCCAATCGATCTTCAACATTCTTCCCGTTGAGCCAACGGCAGTCGACTGATGCCTCGATCAGTCGACTGCTGCTGTGGCTGTTGCCTCGCAACGACTCCTTCCATGTTCGATTCCAACCAATGGCTCCCACATCAGTCGACTGATCTTCCCATCAGTCGAAAGATGGAGCCATCAGTCGAGTGGTCGACGCGATTACTCGACTATTGAAGCTTCTGTGCCCGAAACCCTCGACATCAGTCACTGATCTTCCCATCAGTTGACTGATGGAGCTATCAATCGACTGCCACAAGCTGGCAGTCGACTGATTGGCCAGAACTTTGACTCGAACACTAGTCGAGTCTCCAGTCGACTTGGAGCAGTCGACTGCTACCTATAGCAGTCGACTGTGTCGAAAAAACCCATCTGATACTTAGCCAATTGGCAAAGATCACCTAAGAGCTACCCCATCTCGGGTTACAATCACTCACTCTCATTCCCTTGGAGTCCCTCACCTTTGAAGTTCTCTTTGTCCGACCACGTCCCTCGGATGCGCCAAGAGCACGGCTTCGCAGTGCCATCCTTCGCGTCTCGCCCTGATGTCTACTTCCTTCCGCTTCACTCCAATGCTCTTCATTCGATGGTCCCTCTAATGCACCAAGCATACGTCTTCTACAATTCATCTTTCACCGACTCAAGGACTGAGTCATGAGAGGTGAATCTTGCCAATGCTATCGTCCATGTGCGAATTACTAAGTCCTGCATGACTTCAACGCACATATCAAATCCATAACAATCCTAACTTAAACCCTTTGACACACACATCAAAACCACATCACATGGGTTGATTTCCCTAACACTACACAAGTCATATTTTGAAGGGAGCGGAACTGCGATACACTGAGTTAGAGAAGTTAGCGTTCATCCTGATGTTGACGGCTCGAAAATTGAGGCCGTACTTCTTGGCTCATCCCATCAGCGTGTTAACTCATAGTGAATTAGGTCGAGTGGTTACTAAACCTAATGCCTTAGGAAGGTTAGCCAGGTGTGTTGTGGAGCTAAGCGAGTATGAAATCAAATATCATCCTCTAACCGTTGTCAAAGCAAAATCCTTAGCCGATTTTATAGCTGAGGTACCTGCAAAGTCGAAGAACGGATCAGCCGAAGAAAAAGAAGGAAAGGATGTTTTGAGCATCTTTGTGGATGGGTCTTTGGTATCTACAGGTAGTGGGGCAGGTGTGCTGTTGGTTTCGCCTGAAGGAGAGGAAACTCGTATCGCTATTCGCCTTATCTACCTGGCATCTAACAATGAGGCGGAGTATGAGGCTATCCTGGCAGGGTTACAGGCAGCTAAAGCAACTTCGGTCATTATGCATTCAGATTCTCAGTTAACTATATCACAACTTCAGGGATCTTTTGACATTTGAGAGGAGAGGTTTTAGAAATATTTAACAGCTTTCGAAAATGAGAAGGCACATTTCCAAGAAATCATCTTGCAATAGATTCCAAGAGAAGATAGTCGATAGGCATATGAACTGGCTCAGCTGACTAGCACCCTGGAGGGAGCAAAATAGTAGGATTCTATTTGTGTGGAAGTTTCCAATTTCTTTGGGGTATATAATGTGGAAGAAGAGGCATCCGGAAGTGATTCTGATCCGGATTGGTGAACCGATCTCATGGTATATTTCCAGCAAGGACAAGTGCCGGAGGAAAGTAGAGCCACCTCTCTTTTAGTGACAAGAGCAAAGCGATTTACACTTATAAATGGAGTTCTGTATAAGATGTCTTTTGGGCGTCCTCTTTTAAAATGTGTGGCGAAGGAAGACGCTGAATGGGTATTGCAAGAGATGCATGAAGGATGTTGCAACAATCACATCGGAGGAAGAGCTCTGGCTAGGAAGGTCTTGTTGGTTGGGTATTTTTGGCCCACTCTGCAGCAAGATGCGACTCGCCTCATGCAAACCTGTTCGACCTATCATAAGCACAGTAACCGATCCGAGCGACCCGCCGAACTGATGAAAGCTATAGTGGCTTCTTGCCCTTTTGATCAGTGGGGGATCGACATAGTTGGCCCCATACCTACTGCGCAGAAGAAGTTTTTATTGGTAACATTAGATTATTTCTCTAAATGGGTAGAAGTTAAACCTTTATCTAAAATTATAGAAGAGGCAGTTATACAATTCTTATGGAAGAATATCATTTGCCGATATGGAATTCCTCGAAGATTAATAAGTGACAATCGACGACAATTCCAGGGCAAGAAAATTAGAGAATGATATCAAAGTCTCAATATCCGACAATCTTTTACTTCTGTTGCTCATCCTCAAGCCAATGGTCAAGTCGAGGTGACTAACAGAATTCTTATCCAAGGATTAAAAACTAAGTTGGGTGCTAAGAGAGGAAATTGGGTGAACGAATTGCCTGGGATTTTATGGGCTTACAAAAACACTCCTAAAACATCTACGGGGGAGACCCCCTTCATCTTAGTATATGGGACCGAGGCTGTTATTCCAGTGGAAACTATTTTAAGCAATGCTCGGGTTGAAGCATATGAGCCAGAGCAGAACCAAATTATCAGAAGCATCGAGTTAGACCTATTGGAAGAAAAGAGGGAGCAATCTCGAGTGTGAGCTGAAGCATACAAGCAAAGAATTCAATGAGTTTTCAATAAGAAGGTGATACCTAAGAGGTTTCGAGAGGGTGACTTGGTGCTGCGGAAGGTCAACCCTGCGAGAGATTCGGAGAAGTTAGCTCCTAATTGGTAACGTCTCTATATGGTTGTTCGCAGAGTGGCTAGGTCAGCCTATTACCTAAAAGATGAAAAAGGTAAAGAGCTGCCCAGGCCCTGGAATGCTGTACATTTAAAGCACTTTTATACTGTGTAAGGGAAAATTATCACAAAAGAAAAAGAATTAAGCGTATTCCTTTTGAAATGTGAAGGAAAAGACCATATTGGGAACGTTAGTGCCTTACGTTATTAGTCATCATTGGGAGTTAAAGAACACACAAAGCAATTCTCATGATAAAAACTATCTGTATTTATCAGAGACGGTTCAAATTAGACATAACATTTCATCCAAGCAGGTTACTTTTAGGAATACAAGTATACAAAAGAAAATCCTGGCAAGCAATGAATATTCAAGAAGATTTGCAAGAAAGACTATAGCCTAAAGTGGTCAGGAGGATAGCGCTGGAAGCCCCTTTCCCAGTGTAAAAATAACGCAGGTTGATCAGCTAAGGGGAACTCATTCTCCGCATACTGCCGGACTGCTTCATTAAACCCGTCTTGATACGTGGATCACATTAGAGCTATTAGGCGCTCCTGCCGGTTTGGATCATGGTATTGTCTATGCCTATCCTGATGAAATCTAGCGTAGCGTGTTCTCAACTCCCTAAGATCTCGACGAACTTGCACATATCGGTGTGAAACTTTCATAATGGAGTCCGCCAGGATGGATATATCATCAGATTGTTAGGATTGTCCTTGCTGTATAACCCTTGATGCCTCCACCATATCTCTACGCATAGAAGCAGAAATTCCCTCTGCTGCTTTAGTATAAGACCTCGTCCGGACTATTTCGCTGTACAGTTGGCGAAGGGAAGTTTCTTGTCATCTGATTTGGGAATGGACATGAGCTCTGGATGTTATCAAAGTTGAATTCTCAGTGACCTCCCTACTCAGCTGATTTTGGAGGTCGGATATGGTGTTCTCATCCCTTTGACCTTGTAGTTGAAGTGTCGATATTGTTGCTGCGTCCTCTTGCCTCTGCCACTGAAGTTCGCCTATTTGATTATGATAAGCAGTCAGTTCTTACTGTAGGGAATTTTCCCTATCCGGGTATGCCGCAATATTAGGTTCTTCTTGCTTGGCACTTTAGAGGGCATATATTGTTTCAGCGTCCCTCCGTTGTTGGTCTTGAAGTTTAGCTATGGTTATGGCATCCTCTCTGTGTCGACGATGGGCTTCGAGTAGCTGGTCTTGACAGTGAGCTAATTCTTGCAGCAAGGCATTCTCCCATTCCTTAAAGGCAACCTATTCGTTGTTGGTTCTGCTGTTGTAGTGATTCTTGGTAGGCGGAAAAGGAGCCATGAAGCTCCTGATAATTCACCATTGCCTGAAAATAGTCCGGAGAGGAAGAGGTCATTGTTGCTAAAAAGGTCAGCATATTTCGGTGAGAAATCTTACCAATTCTAAAACATGGAGTAGACTTTCCATCCTTGGGATAAATTGCTCCAAATTGAGGATCCGGGTATCTCTATCTGAAGAGGAAGAAGGAACGGTAGCTACTAGAGGCATGGATTCGCTCAGTATGGGTTGAAAATGGGGTGGCTTCAAAGGCTGTATAGTTACCTCTAAGGGTGGAGGAATAATGTTCTGAGAAAGAGGAGGAAGTATTGGGGGTTGAGATACCGAAGTAACAGGGAAAAGGGTCGCCACTAAAAGGTTCGTCAAAGCAGAAAAGGAGTGGGGTGGGCCTGTGGATGGTTGAAGAATCTCATAGACAACCTTGCTTATTATATAGGAAGGGGAACTCATAGGGGAGAGAGAAGGAGAAGTAATAAGAAGGGGAGCTGATTCTGATGGTGACGGTAAAGGAACGGAAGAAGATGCTGAAAAAATACCTACATTAAAGGGAGGCATTAGGGTTTTTATCTCTTTGCTGGAAGAGAAAGCGTCGACATCATCTCCCAGAGCAAGGTGGGAAGAAGGGATCGCTAAGGCATGAGTTGGAGGAGAAGATGATGAGGATATTAGCGAAGTAGGTGGTGGCAGAGAAGGGGACGATTTAGGGGAAGCTGATTCTACTGCTGAAGGAAGTATGGGGAAAGAGGATGAAGCCATTGAAACTGTTTCCTCTTCCTGGAGTCGTCTGCGCGCCGCTCCCCTCAATTCAGAGTATGCTTCTAAAAACCAGGGAGGGGACCTATGACTCCCAAAAATTGAAGGAGGAGAAGTGGACTGGTTAGGGTTTATAGGAAAAGTCGGAAGGGGAGAGGAAGAAGGTGGCAGTGATGGGGATTGCATTCTTGATGGCGATGAAACTATAGGTGATGGAGACATGGGAGAAGGTGAAGAGGAAGTGAACTTTTGGGTAGGAATGGGGAGTGCTTTGGAGGGCAAAATTAGAAGAGGAAATGTCGTGGTAGAGGAGGGCTGGTTGGCATTTCGCCCTTCCTCTTCAAGAATTTCTATCAAAAATTATTGGAGGATGGATTTCATTGTGGTTTGGGAGGAAGAGCAAAGGCGAAGGAGCTGTGTGCATAAAGCCGGTAAATTTTTTGGCAAGTAGAAGAAGGGGAAAGAGGGGTGGAAATTTAGGAAGTCGAGGATGAAGATGGAGGGTAGGTGAAGAGTCTCATAAAAACCAGTGAGAGAATTCTGATAGGCCTTCTAAGCCAAAGTGTGGGCCCCAAGGAAAGTTGAAGGTATGATTTCTTTTCTTTATGGCCTGGTATTAGCCAGAGTCGTTATCCCCGTGCGGTGGTGGAACGGAGGAGTTGGGTTTAAGGTAAAGACACCAGTGAAGAATATCATTCGGCGGAGTAAAACATTTATTCCGACCTGATGGGGTGAAACTCTGGATCGGGTCATCACATTCTTTATGGCTTGGTATTAGCTAGCCAGAGCTGTTAACCCCGTACGGTGGTGAAAGAGAGGAGTTGGGTTTAAGGTAAAGACATCAGTGAAGAATATCATCCGACGGAGTAAAACATTTATTCCGACCCGACGGGGTGAAGCTCTGGATCGGGTTGTCACATTCTTTATGGCCTGGTATTAGCCAGAGCCGGCATCCCCGTGTGGTGGTGGAATGGAGGAGTTGGATTTAAGGTAAAGACACCAGTGAAGAATATCATCCAGCGGAGTAAAACATTTATTCCGACCCGACGGGACGAAGCTCTGGATCGAGTCATCACATTCTTTATGGCCTGGTATTATCTAGAGTCGGCATCCCCATGTGGTGGTGGAACGGAGGAGTTGGGTTTAAGGTAAAAACACCAGTGAAGAATATCATTCGGCGGAGTAAAATATTTATTCTGACCTGATGGGACGAAGCTCTGGATCAGGTCGTCACATTCTTTATGGCCTGGTATTAGCCAGAGCTGAAATCCCCGTGTGGTGGTAGAATGGAGGAGTTGGGTTTAAGGTAAAAACACCAATGAAGAATATCATTCGGCGGAGTAACACATTTATTCCGACCCAACGGGGCGAAGCTCTAGATCGGGCCGTCCCATTCTTTATGGCCTGGTATTAGCCAGAGCCGGCATCCCCGTGTGGTAGCGGAACGGAGGAGTTGGGTTTAAGGTAAAACACTAGGGAAGATCGACGGAGTAAAAAATTATTCCGACCTGATGAGGTAAAGCCCTAGATCGGGTCGTCACACTTTTTTAGGGCATGACGTTAGCCAAAGCCGTCAATCCCCGTGTGGTGGTGGAACGGAGTTGGGTTCAAATGCACTGAAGATATACATACGACAGAGTAGAAAATTATTCCGACCTGATAGGGCAAAGCCCTCAATCCAGTCATCACACTTTTTTATATCGCGGTGTTGGCCGAACCCGTCGTCCCCGTGCGGTGGGGGAATGGAAGAGTTGAGTTTAAGGTAAATCACACTTTGTGAAGAATGGCGTAGTAAAAAATTATTCCGACCTGATAGGGTAAAGCCCCCAATCGGGTCATCACATTTTTTATGGCTCTACGTTGGCCAAAGCTGTCGTCCCCATATGGTGGTGGAACAGAGGAGTTGGATTTAAGGTAAATTACACTTTGTGAAGAATGGCGAAGTAAAACATTTATTCTGACATGATGGGGCGAAGCCCTCAATCAGGTCATCACACTTTTTGTGGAACGACGTTAGCCGAAGCCGTCATCCCCGTATGTTGGTGGAATGGAGGAGTTGGGTTCAAGGTAGATGCACTGAAGATATACGTACGGCGGAGTAAATATTGGGATGTATACTGAAAAGTCTATCTTTTATATGAACATCTTTATTTTTGAAATAAGAATCACATGATCATTGTTTGCATATTTATGGTTATGAATATTATCTAATACATTACATTGTAGATAACATGGTGTGTAGTGTCACACGGGAGATCATGTTATCATTTCCTTGTAAAGTATAAGTAAAGGCTCACAACGGAGATGGTTTTGGACAAACCATTGGTATGGTTGTAGTGTGATTTGGTATTGTTTTGTCTTGACCATAGAATTACACTAGTACACTTTGTGTGTATTGAGCAGGACCGACTTAGAGGTGATTCGATTTATTACTGACTAAATAATTGAATCGGATCTCGGATATTATGGTGTACATGCTCTTAATCCCGATAAAATAACGGGAACATGTACTTAGTATTTATTTCTTTGATTTACCAATGGGCGAGATTTATAGAGTAAATCGATAGGCTCGGTAAGTTGGGAAATGATATTATTTACATGGTGTGTCGTTAATTATAGGAAGAAACCGTGTCCTATATATTAGGATGATGATGTCACCTTGAGGAGCTCATAAGGTTCATCATGTAAACCCTGTAGGTGGACTTGAACCGGCATGATGATAAGGTTGAGTGGTACTACTCATGGAGTTAGATGTTGATTAATTAATTGTCAGTAAATTAATTAATTGACAGACATTCGAGATCTTAAACACGGGGAGATATTTATACAATTAATATATGGAGCCTATATTTATTTATGGGTGTTGGTGAGGTAGATCAATGATAATCCTCTAGTGGAATAGATTATCATTAATGGATCGGATTTTATGTGGGTCGGATCCATTGGATGGCCAAGATCCAACTCCTCATGGTCCATATTGTAGCCTATTAAAACCCTCATGAAGCCTAGATCCGATGGTGGAAAATGGAACTCTATATTCGACGGTGGAGGTTAAATATCTAGATCCGACGGTGGAGATTAAATCTCTAGATCCGACGGTTGAGATTAAATATCTAGATCTGACGGTGGAGATTAAAAGGAGGACTAAGCCTAACTCTATAAATAAGGGCTTGGAGTGGGCGGTAAGACATCTTTGGGAGATTAGGGATTTGGCTTGGCCGGCCAGGGTTGGGAATTAGGCTTGGGCAGCAACTCTTTGGAAGGATTAGGGTTTGCTTCCTTCTCTTCCTAATTGGTAGCCGGCGCCCATCTTCATCCTCCTTAGTTTGGTTGGCACCCAAACCTCCTCCTACTCCTCTCCTTTGGATGACAGTAAGATATCAATCTTGGCTAGAAATTCCATCTCCCACTCCTTGGTGGTTGGCGGTAACAACAAAGAGGAGAAGGTTGCTTGATCTTTCTCCAAAGGGATTGTGTCTGGAACTAAAAAGGAGAAGAAGGGAGCTTATTATCTTCCTTTGTTCGGAGAGAACAAGGAAAGGAAGATATGTGATCTAGGAGGCTTCATCTCTTGGAGGATTGTTGCCCACACAACGTCCAAGAGGAGGATAGGACATACGATAGAAGACCAAGAGGTAAACAAGAGGTATAATTCTTGTTTTGGTTTCCTTTTGTTTCATTATATGATGTATGTAATTGCATGTGGCTAATTTACTTGGACCCCGAAGACGAACACAAAAACCATCAATCCGTACATCATCTATTTCGTGGCTAATTGAGAAAAAGAGTTAGGTTGCTTGAACAACTAGTTTGTTCAAGAGACCACTCTAATCGAATAGCACGATGATGGATCAGTTTTTTGGGTAATCCATCTTCATCTTGGATTAATTTTTTTTAATACGGGGACGTAGATGATGTTAGGGCAATCTCTTGCCATGATAAGGTTTTGATGTGTGTGGCAAAGGGTTTAAGTTAGGGTGTTATTATGGTTTGATAAGTGCATTGGAGTCTTGCAGGACATAGTAATTCGCACATGGAGTCTTTGTGGGTTCACCACTCACTACCTCGTGCTTGAGTCGGAGAAGGAGCATTGCAGAGCCCTGCGCTTGATGCTGACAAGGGACTGCCGGACAAGATGACTTAAAGCAAAGCAAAGCAAGCAGACTTCGAAGGCAAGAGACGCGAAGGAGAATTGCAGAGTTGTGCGCCTGATGCTGTCGAGGGACATGGCCACGAACGAAGAGAGCTTCGGCGAGGGACTTCGAGTGAGATGAGAGAATGAGTGAATTGTAAGTAGCTCATTAGGTGAACTTGGCCGAATGGCTAAGTGTCTGATGAGTTTTCCCGACATCAGTCGACTGCCATGGAATTGCAGTCGACTGCTCTGAGTCGAAAGGGTTCGACTGGTATCCGACTGATGGGTTTATGCCCAGCAGTCGATTGTCATGGAATGGTAGTCGACTGCCAGAGGATGTCGCGTCCATAGAACCACTCGTAGCCAACTGGGCAGTCGACTATGGAGGAACAGTCGACTGATGAGGTCCATCAGTCGACTACCAAGTGTTCCAGTGGACTACAACGGTCGGGATCCGATGTGTTCGGAGGCCATTGTAGTGGTGGCAGTCGACTGCTAAGGGCAGTAGTCGACTGGTGGCGACCAACGGGAAGAAATCAGCCCTCTCTATAAAAAGAGAGGGTGTGGGCTTTTGGATGGCTAATGCTCAAATCCCAAATGATCGTCCAAGTGCTCAACAAGTGATAAACTCCTTCTTCTAGATATCTTTCACATCTATTGTAAAATAAGGAGTGTTCTTGAGTTGTAAGGGTTACCTCCACCTAGCTTAGTGCAAAGGAGAGACCGATAGTGATTTGGTTGAAGAGTGATTCACCGAGGACGAATCGACGATCGTGGATTAGCGGCGTAGCCGTGAACCACATTATATTTCAGTGTTAGAATTGTTTGTATTCTTCATTGTTTATTTGCTTGTCTTTATTAGTATTCCGCTTGCGGTAATAATTGTGTAGATGAGCAAATTCCACCATCCAACGATAAAGGGATATTCACCCCCCTCTAGCTGGCCGATCGATCCCCTACAAGTGGTATCAGAGCCAAGGAAAGCTTGTCGAGGACTAACCGCCACAACAAGGACATTCAAGGATGGTCGGCTCAAACATTCACCCACCAAAATTCGAAGGCGAATTCTCTTGGTGGAAAAAGAGAATGGAGGTATTCTTTGAAACCAACTTTAAAATTTTATTAATAATGGAAAACGGTTTTGAGATGCCTAGGAATGAAGATGGGGAGCCATTGGAGAAAGCATGGTGGAGCAAGAGGCAAAGGGAAGAATACTTGGCAAATTCAAAGGCCAAGCACCACCTCTACAATGTACTCCCCCAACAAGAGGTGAATAGGATAGGGGAATGCTCTAGTGCGAAGGAGATGTGGGAGAAGCTAGTATAGCTTCATGAAGGCACCTCGAAAGCCAAACTTGCAAGGAGAGACCTCCTCCGCTCCCAACTATCCAACATAAAATTAGAAAAGGGAGAAAAGGTAACATCATTTCATTCTAGGTTTAAGGAAATTTTGATTGGACTAACAAGTGTAGGAGAAAGGCTCTCCAACCGGGACATGCTCATGAAAGCAATTGATGCTTTTCCCCGGTCATCAAAATGGAGATCAATGGTGGACTCCTTCTACATGTCCAAGAACCTAAAAGTGAACACCTTGGAGGAGTTCTTCTCAACAATGGAGCTCCACGAAACGAGGCTTGAAGGAATACAAGAAGAGCCAAAGTTTCAACCTTCAAGAGGAGTAGCCTTAATGGCACATAAGGGGAAGAAGAAGATAGCGATCCCCTCCTCCTCCGATGAAGCGTCCTCATCTTCCTCCATGGACAGCATGGAAGAAGCCTATATGGTAAGGAGGGTAAGGCATGCTTTAAAAGGTTTTCAATTAAATAAATCTAATGATAGGAGGAGAAGACCAAGGGGAAAGGTCATTTGTTACAATTGCCAAGGAGAGGGACACATAAGGGACAATTGTCCCCTCTTGAACAAAAGTAAGGAGGAGAAGAGAAAGAAGAAAGAAAAGAAGAAGAAGGAGAGCAAGAAGAAAAAGGAAGAAGAAAAGAAGGCCAAAGAAAAAGGGAAGGCCAAGGCATTCAAAGCAAAGACATGGGATGATCCTTCTTCCTCATCATCTTCATCATCATCGGAAGAGGAGAATGCTTTTGTCACAAATTTGTCATTGATGGCTTTTGACGACTTGGATTGCTCCTCCTCTGAAAATGAAGGATCAAGCTCAAGTGGAGAGAGCTCAAGTGAAGGGGGAGCCTCCTCTACATCCTCATCATCGGAAGAGGATTTGGTAAGTGAGGTAACGAATCTACCCCCTAAGCAAATAATGTCTATGATTTCTAGCCTCACTAGGGATTTATTTAGAGCAAAGAAGAAAAATAAAACCATGCTTGATCAAATTAAAGATTTAGAGCAAAAATTAGAAAAAGCATGTTTTAATGATAATGATGATGATTCATGCTCACATGATAACTATATGTCATTTAATGTTAGTGATGCATGTATGGATGAAAATAGGGCTTTAAGGGAAAAGGTAGACTATTTGACCAAAGCCCTAGAAAAGTTTATTATAGGCTCCAACACCTTGAACATGATAATTGGGATCCAAAGGGCAAGCTTTAACAAGAAAGGCCTAGGATATAAAGAAAAGAAAAATGAAAAGGCCTATAAATGTCTAATAGCTAGGGGTCAAGATAAAAAGAAGCTAATTGCTAGGAAATGGATCCCTAAGGAATTTTTAGTGAACCCCATAGGCAAGAATTTATATTGTGTTCCAAAATCCATCCTAAAGGGTTAGAAAAACCCTAGGATAGTCAACCTTAAGGACTTTACCTATATCATATTTTTGGTTGACTTAGGATGGCGGGACAACATTTTTGAAATAGTGTTAGGTGATGATAATGCATCTAAAAATAGATAAATCATGCTTTAGGTGATATTTGCTTTATTATCATGATATAATACCTAATGCATGATCACAATTTGATGAATACATGTGTTTCATGATCATAATGTAAAATTAAGTCATATACATCTTTATGATCATGTGGATTGATAGGATGATACTTAACCTTGATAGAATTGCATGAAATTAATGGTTAAGTACATACAAATACCCTTAGGATACATCTCACACTCACTATAGGCTACCTTGATTGAAAACTTAGCAAGGGTGAGATGTTAGGATGATACAAATATCCACTAGTGCCTATGACATTTAGATGGCCATTAAAGGTATCAAAATAGCAATAATAGAACAATCATGGGGAAGGATTATGTTTAATTCATAGACATATTGCCCAAAGATCATAGTTGGATATTTCATATGTTTTCAAAATAATTTCTTACTTTAAAATTTGTGTATTCATGTTTTGAAACAATTCAAGCAAAAACTAGGTGTTAAAATGGATACTAACTTGATCAAAAACCTAGTGGTTTTTAAAGCTTTTGGATTTTTGGCAAATACTTGAAAATATAATGGTTTTTCATGGAAAACTATTTTTCATTGATAGATATACTTACAAGAAATATGTTCCCCAAATTTTATGATTTTTTTGAATTTTATAGATTTTCTAATGCATTTCTGAAATTCATTCTGAAAACTTAAAAATCCCGAAATGCTTGTGCCAGTCGACTGGTAGCCTGATAATATGCCCAATAACCTTTTGTATCCGATTTTAAGGCATGTTTTGGCTTTTGTTTACCTCTAGACTTGATGTCATGCTTGTATAAACCTTGTTTATTATTTTTTATGGTGTCAAAGGGGGAGAAATGTTATGTTTAAGTAAGGGAGAATAGTTTAAGTAAGGGGGAATATATGTAGGGGGAGTTTCATGTATTAAGGGGGAGAGTTACTAATCATGTTTATTTACATGCTTTCCTTTCTTAATGTTTTATCAAATATTTTTACATAACTTAAACGGATTGCTACACATCAAAAAGGGGGAGATTGTTAGGGCAATCTCTTGCCATGATAAGGTTTTGATGTGTGTGGCAAAGGGTTTAAGTTAGGGTGTTATTATGGTTTGATATGTGCATTGGAGTCTTGCAGGACTTAGTAATTCGCACATGGAGTCTTGGTGGGTTAACCACTCACTACGTCGTGCTTGAGTCGGAGAAGGAGCATTGCAGAGTCGTGCGCTTGATGCTGCCGAGGGACCGCCGGACGAGATGACTTGAAGCAAATCCAAGGAAGCAGACTTCGGAGGCAAGAGACGTGAAGGAGCATTGCAGAGCCGTGCGCCTGATGCTGCCGAGGGACATGATCACGAACGAAGAGAGCTTCGGCGAGGGACTTCGAGTGAGATGAGAGAATGAGTGAATTGTAAGTATCTCATTAGTTGAACTTGGCCGAATGGCTAAGTGTCGGATGAGTTTTCTCAACATCAGTCGACTGCCATGGAAAGGCAGTCGACTGCTCTGAGTCGAAAGGGTTCGACTGGTATCCGACAGATGGGTTTATGCCTAGCAGTCGATTGCTATGGAATGGCAGTCAACTGCCAGAGGATGTCGCGGGCACAGAACCACTCGTAGCCGACTGGGTTGTCGACTACGGAGGAGCAGTCGACTGATGAGGTCCATCAGTCGACTGCCAAGTGTTCCGTTGGACTACAATGGTTGGGATCCGATGTGTTCGGAGGCCGTTGTAGTGGCGGTAGTCGACTGCTAAGGGCAGCAGTCGACTGGTGGCGGCCAACGGGAAGAAATCAACCCTCTCTATAAAAAGAGAGGGTGTGGGCTTTTGGATGATTAATGCTCATATCCCAAACGATCATCCAAGTGCTCCACAAGTGATAAACTCCTTCTTCTAGATCTCTTTCACATCTATTGTAAAAGAAGGAGTGTTCTTGAGTTGTAAGGGTTACCTCCACCTAGCTTAGTGCAAAGGAGAGACCGATAGTGATTTGGTTGCGGAGTGATTCACCGAGGATGAATCGGGGACCGTGGATTATCGGCGTAGCCGTGAACCACGTTATATTTCGATGTTAGCATTGTCTGTATTCTTCATTGTTTATTTGCTTGTCTTTATTAGTATTCCGCTTGCGGTAACAATTGTGTAGACGAGCAAATTCCACCATCCAACGATAAAGGGCTATTCACCCCCTCTAGTCGGCCGATCAATCCCCTACATATGAGATCGCCATGCACAAGCGATCGAGGTGGAAAGCGAAGCTTCGGATTCACACCCTTCAGTAAAAAATTATTCCAACCTGATAGGGTAAAGGCCTCAATCAGGTTGTCACACTTTTTGTGGCACGGCGTTAGCCGAAGCCGTCATCCCCGTATGGTGGTGGAACGGAGGAGTTGAGTTTAAGGTAGATGAACTGAAGATATACATACGACAAAGTAAAAAATTATTCCAACCAGATAGGGCAAAGCCCTCAATCCCATCGTCTCACTTTTTGTGGCACGGCGTTAGCCGAAGCCGTCATTCCCATATGGTGGTGGAACGGAGGAGTTGGGTTCAAGGTAGATGCACTGAAGGTATACATACGGCGGAGTAAAAATTATCCCGACCTGATAGGGCAAAGCCCTCAATCGGGCCGTCACACTTTTTGTGGCACGTCGTTAGCCAAAGTCGTCATCCCTGTATGGTGGTGGATTGGAGGAGTTGAGTTTAAGGTAGATATTCTGATGAAGAGTTGTTATTCTGTTTCTTCTTTTTAAATGACTCTTAAGTCAATTTATCATCCATGTGGGAAATAAAATTTTTACGGTACTTGATTGCCTCTTCTTGAATGGCCATTGAGCCAGGTTGATACTCCCATATGGGAACGAAGGAGTAAAAATGCTTTTATGGAGTGCCTATAATTACTTCTGTTGCTACAGCTTGGGGGTAGCGGGCCTTGCTCTGTTATAAAGGAAGAATGGGAAATGACGGTGGAAGATGGTGAAGGAATTTATCTCCATTTTATCATACCTAAAAGCAAGTATATGAATTGCAGGTTCTTTCCTTTTCTTTATTGCAAAAGGATTTTTTTTAGATGAGATCATATCTGAAATAGAAGAGAGTCAGGTAGATGAGTCATTAGTATTGTTCTAAGGAGTGTGATATTGTGAATATGTCGTGCTTCATATCCCTATTAAATTACAGAGGATCTGATTTCTCTCAGAAATCCTATATGATATAGAGAAGAAGAATACACAGTATATAACAGTTTATCAAGATAGATAGATCTTTGATAAGAGAGCTTTTTCATTAATCTAAGAAGGGAAGACACATTACATGTCGTATAGACCAGAACAAAAATCAAAAGCTTCTCTTATGATCAATTAAAGAGATTCGTAGATGGTCTTTCCGAGAGGAAGAGGAGGATGGAGGTCCGCCCGCTTGGCACAGACTCTATGGAATCACAAAGGAGATTGCCGGTATTTCGACAAAGCCCACTGGGCCACTGCTAGTTCTTGGCGCAGTGTGTAGTTGTAAGTGGAAACGATCCATAGGCGATGCTTCAGTTCTTCCACCTGCATTTCTAATTCCTCAATATGACGTCATTCTGTCGTCGGCTCGACAGAAGGAGGGAGACTTTGCTCTGCCATGAAAGTGAAGAAGCACACTGATGAAGGCTGGAAGGTGAGAGGGTACGGTGAAGAAAGGTGATACGGGATATCCCTCTTTTATATAAAGAAAAGGGAATTTTAATAAATTTTCTTGGGAGTTGAGAATCATAAAGGTCGGCAGGTGGGGAAGACGTGGAGACGCCGGTGAGAGCAGACGAGTATAGTAATTGCAAATAACTATGGGGTTAATCTATCACCCCAAGAAGATAAGGGAGCAAAAGAGCATGGCTTAAAATAAAGATACGGGGGGAATACCCGATATCTCTTTTTTGTTTGCCGAACCAATTTCTGGCACCCCAGAGAGAATAGAAGAAAGAATCATGTTAGAAGAATAAGGGGAGAGGGTGTACACCACCCTTAAAAGAAAGTTTCTATTTATAAATAGAAAGGGGTACATGGTACATTGCCTTAGATAAAGTAACAACGGAAGACCACCTGGAGAGGGTGGGGGAGTTATTTTTTCTGGGACTTGGAAGGAGCTTGTTTCCTTATCCCTCTGATGTCGCGCAGCTGACTAAGGTATGATTGCTCTAAGAGGAAGTCTTTGGATAGAGTTTCCTTGGATATCTTCAATTCCTGGTTCAAAAAGTAGTTGTAGTTGGAGGTTATCTGCAGGCTTCGGCGGAGGTCTCGAATTTGTTCCTCTAGCTCTTCTATGTAGAGTTGTTCTTCGGTCAGTCTTTCAGGAGAAGGGAAATTGCTACTCTAGGCTGAAACGTCCCCCATGGAGAAATATGGGGAAGAGGAATGTGTTTGCAAAGACAAGGAAACGCAGAAGTGTGCGGGTCGGAGAGGGTTGTAAAGTGTTTTTATAAAGAAAAGGATGATATTAATGAGCCCTCTTCTGGGGGAAGTGAGAATCATAAATGTTGGGTGGATAAAAAGATCAGTAAAGTATTAAATGTCAAAAGGAATCTTCGTCTGTGAAGAAAATAGCTGAAGGAGAAAACTTCGTGATGCTAAGGTGATTATTCATAAGTAGCATTCATTATTCTTATTATGCAGGGTTATTTTTTATAAAGTGAATGATTCATTGAGAAAAGTTACATCAGGCTGTTTCCTGAAACATTCCTTTTTGGTACACTAAGGAAAATAATTGATACCCTTATTAAAAAACTTAACTACGCAGGTTTTGAGTTGTTTGAAGAGTCAGCATCTGACTCGACATCCGAGTCAGAGTGCAATACCACCATATAGCAGGGATGCAAGGAAGAACTAGCATCATGTCGAAGGGAAGGGGGAATTTCTGCTGATGGGATGGGAAGAAAAGAGGCCCACGAAGGAATATGGGGGTGTACAGGCAGAGGAGATGGCTCTGTCACTGCTGGCTTTCTAGCTGAAGGTGAAGGCCGGGGATCCTCCTCAACGAGTCTTCTGGTGGGGGTTAAAAATTGAGGACCCTCTGGATGGTGCTCCTTAGGGGGTGGAGGATTCCACACCCTGTTGCCAAAAGAGGGGAAAGGGGATCAAAAGGATCTTCGAGCCCCCGGAGTTGGGGATGTATCTGTGAGAATAGGGGAAGGAGGAGGCCGATATGTAGAAGTGGCTGTTGAGTGTATGGACGGATCGCCCTGGGAGTAAGTATCCGAAGTATAGGGATCAAGAGGATTGTGGTTGGAGCTGATAGTGATAGGAGATTCGTCAGACATCGTGAAGAAGGTGTGAGGGTCACTGGTGCGACCAAGAGCCATTTATAGACCGGAAGAAGATTTGCGTTTCTTCTTGGGAAAAAGGAGGGATAGCGAAGAGACAAGGGGAGTAATAGCCAAGATGGTGGGGGAAATGACAATGGTCATGATCTCGAGGCGAAGGGATAAGAATTGCATTTCTTAAGAAAAAAGGGATTAGACTTAGTGCATACAAAACAACTCCGGGGGGTGGCCACGACAACCCGAGTGAATACCCGAGCGAAGGTTTGTATCAGTTGACTGGTGTTGTAAGGAATGAATGATTCTGAACCATAGAAAGAATAGACTTGAAAATCAACTTGGTCTCAAAACCAATTATATTCGTAATCAATATTTTACATATAATCTCAAAGAGGGTTATGATACTGCTATGAACCTGATTTATGCAGAAAGGGTTTAAATGTGAAACACCGGTCAAATCGGACCAGATATGGTTCAGGGAAGGTGTCTATGCTTTTAAAGAGGAAAGGTAAAATGGGTCGGATGAAGCCTTGACCCTAAAGAAGATCATATAAGTGATTCGGATATTGACTCGGGAAGTGGTTCGGGTACCGGTTCGGGCAATTACCGAAGGTGTGTAAAGAGGGGTCTGCTCTTCAAAGAAAGCTCCCCAGACACTTAGAAAGGTATAATAGGCATTATTACTCTAGTAAGTTAAAAGGGTCATATTAAAGGGAAAGGGAATGAAGTAAGGATGAGACGTTTGCTCAATGTTGAAGGCTAGGGGAGGTTGTTATAACAAACTGGGGCCCCACGCAGGAGGTAAAGGCATTTCTATATATAATCTTGCTAACAGAATGATTCTCTAGGAAAGGGAGCCTTACACATGGACGACGATGGAGGCAGTTTGTTAGTGTACGACGAGGGAAGAATCTAGGAATATAATAACTGCCCACAGATACCTATAGAAAAAGAAAAAAAAAAGGAAAAGGAGGAGGAGAAGGAGGGAGGCTGGCATCGAGGGAGGAGGAGGAAGGAGAGTGACCGGCGAGGATTCTATCTTCTTCATTGGTTGTGTAATTCAACCTATTGTAAGGGGTTTTCCTCCACCTCTTGAGATACTTCCAAAAAGGAGAGCATATATAGTGAACGTGCTTTGGCACTCCGGCTCCAAAGATAGCTAACCCTGTGGAGTAGGAATTGGAATTCCGAACCACGTTAGATCCTGTGTCTCTACGTGTCTGTGTTGGTGATTGTTCGTAGTTCTCTTATTTTTTTACCTTTCTTACTGTTGCGGTCGGAAAGAACCCCGGAGACCTCTCGGACGCTTATTTGCTTCAAAGGAAGGTAACGAAAGATCCCAATCGCATCAGGTTACAACTTAAAACTTAAAAATTTCTGGGGGATAATCAGCCAAGGCCGCGGTTGGATCCAAATGACTCGTATCAGCGCCTGGCGGAGGATAAGCTTTAGCTTCATTTTGCTTGGAGGATCCTTTAAATCCCAGCATAAACAATTGTATTCCCTACCTACCGAACTGCAGTTTCAAATCTTTTTCTCTGGCCTCTCACTGGGCTTGGCATTCCACTAGTTGGGCAGCTGCAGTATCCCTACATTCAGCAACAGTGGTAGCTTGTTGGCTTAGTGTAGTTATAGCTTCAGAATGAGCATTTTGGTGTTCTTGTTGCTGCTGAAGGAGTGCCTCCAAAGACTGATTCTTTTCCTGCTCTTGAAGGAGAGTTGTAGAGGATTGTGCAGCTTCAGTCTTAGCCTCCTGAAGCTGATTGAATTGCATGGATAATTGGCATTTTAGATCTGCAACCTGTTGAAGGGCTTCTTCTTTTTCACTCTGAGCCGTAGCCAGCCATGCCATATAGTCCTCGCAATTGCTGGTCAGAGTGGCTTCCCTTTGTTTGCTTTCAACTAATTATCGAGCTAGAGTTTTTTGTTTGGCCTAGGAAGCATTGTGTCGGGCAGTCATAGCAGTTTGGTATTCCATTATTCCCTGGGTGGTTTTGTCAAAAAGGATGGCCGCCTGAGAAGAGGAAAAGGGATATTATGAAAATCAACTTTAAGGATTGTTGTTAAATTAAGGGTAACAAGGAGGTACCTCTGCTAGACATTTTCGAAGTAGCTCGTGGGGACCATGTAGATTGGACCGATTAAAGATCCTTAACTCTTTAGTATTGCTGATCCTCAAGGAAGATCCTAGGGAAGTATAAGGGGTATTTATGGGGAGAACATCTCCCTTTATTAAAACTGGCTCCTCAGCGAGCCCTTCAAGAGCTAAAGGATCAGCCGTAGGGATCTGAGAAGAAGGAGATGGTAATTCTACATGAGTGAAAGGGGAGAGAGAGGAATGAGGAAGATCCGTGTCCTTGTCAGGTGTCGGGGAGGATAAGGAATGAGAAGGATTTATAGTAGGAATAGAGGAGGAAGGAGGATGTAGTTCTGTGAGAGGGAGAGGAAAAAAATATAGGATCAGGAAATGGGGTTTCCCTGGAGAATTATGGGGAAGGGGAAGAATGAGAAGGAGAAGGAGTAATTTCCTTTGAAGAGATAGGGGGAGAATAAGTTGGGAAGTCTCCCCCTCGATAGGCTTTGGAATTCTGAGCCTACAGTTTCGATTCAACTTGAGAGGGGGAGGAGAGGGTGAAGTACGATAGGAAGGAGAGGAAGCTGGTTGGGTTGTGGAGCTGGGGCCTTCATCTCCTTGAGAAGAATGTCTTCTATGGGGGGGGGGGGGGGAGGGGGGAGAGAGAACAGGGGATTTACCCCTGATTCACTTTTTAGAAGGTTTTTTCTTCTGGGTAGCAGTGATAATTTCCCCATTGACCCTGGCTATTTGCATTAAGTCATCTGCTAGGAAAATTAGTGAAGTTAAAATCAGATAGTAAAGTAAAACGTTAAGCCAATTCAGAGAATGAAAGCATACCTATAGCATTTGGGTCTTCCAGGGGGAATGGAGATAACCCGTAACAACTCAAGAGGGGAGACTTTAAGAGATATTTAGAGTCGTAGTGGAACTCTTTTAGTACTGAATAGATCTCCTAAAAAGGGCATTGGGTCCCGCTATCTTTGAAAGGGGGTAGGTCTGGAAGAGAAGCTTTCCATTCCCCTGAATGGGGTAAAGGAGTGGGAAGTTGAGCAAAAAAGAACAAGTCTTCCCAACCCTTGTGAGAAGAGGGCATGTTGAAGAGGAATTGGCAGTAAGACTGACTAGCAAAATAAAAGATACCAGGTTTGGAGGATTTTAATTAAAAAAGGCAATGGAACAGCAGGGGGGGATAGGGTAAGACCTAGATGTTTAAAGATTATCACTGTTCCTAATAAAATACGAAAGGCGTTAGGAGCTAATTGGCTGATAGGAAGCTGGTAGAAGTCTAGTATGCTTGTGTATGCTGAGGGGATGGGCAGTCGCAGGTCATTAAGCATTTGCTCGGAGAAGAAGCAATAGAAACCCTCAGGAGGGCAACTAGGGTTGTGAGAGATGGCACGAAATCGACATGGTATGGAAGGGTCAATGTATCGATCTTTAATGTTAAAAAAGAAATGTTGGGGGTCCAGATGGGTGATCGTTGTATCATACCAAGGAGTAGAACTAGGGTTCTTCGGGGCCATAGTTGAAGTTGGAAGAACGCCTACTCAGGATGTGGGAGAAATGCTTGTTGAAAGAAACCGGTACCTGGAGACTGAAATCTAGGGTTGTAGAGCATTCATTGGTGAGCGTCAGCAAGGAAGAAGGAGCATCAGACCTGGGAAGCAGAATCGTTGCAGGAGCAATGGTTTAGTCGAGGTGTAAGTTTTATGTTTTCCTTCAATAAAGGAAAAAGGGGGGCCCAAGGGCCCATTGAACCACTTTAGGCCCTTAAGGATGAGGTGGAAAAAGGAGAGATCGTTTAGGTCTTCTAAAATTAGTGAAGAAATGAGAGAAAATATAGTGTTTCACTTGGAAAGTCAAACTCGATGCCTTGTTTTACTATTTTAAAGGGGTGGCTAATGATACTACTATGAACTTGATTTATGCAGAAAGGGTTTAAACGTGAAACACTAGTCAAATCGGACCAGATATGGTTCAGGGAAGGTGTTCGAGATGTTAAAGAGGGAATGTAAAATGGGTGGGATGAAGCCTTGACCCTAAAGAAGATCATATAAGTGGTCTGGATATTGACTCGGTAAGTTGCTTAGGAAGTGGTTCGGGTACCGGTTCAGGCAATTACCGAAGGTGTGTAAAGAGGGGGCTGCTCTTCAAAGAAAGCTCCCCAGACACTTAGAAAGGTATAATAGGCATTATGACTCTGGTAAGTTAAAAGGGTCATATTAAAGGGAAAGGGAATGAAGTAAGGATGAGACGTTTGCTCAATGTTGAAGGCTAGGGGAGGTTGTTATAACAAATTGGGGCCCCACACAGGAGGTAAAGGCATTTCTATATATAATCTTGCTAACAGAATGATTCTCCAGGAAAGGGAGCCTTACACATGGACGGCGATGGAGGCAGTTTGTTAGTGCATGATGAGGGAAGAAGCCAGGAATATAATGACTGCCCACATATACTGGAGAAAAAAAAAGGGGAAAAGGAGGAGGAGAAAGAGGGAGGCTTGCATGGAGGTAGGAGGAGGAAGGAGAGTGACCGACGAGGATTCTATCTTCTTCATTGGTCGTGTAATTCAATCTATTGTAAGGGGTTTTCCTCCACCTCTGGAGATACTTCCAAAAAGGAGAGCTTATATAGTGAACGTGCTTTGGCACTTCGGCTCCAAAGAGAGCTAACCCCGTGGAGTAGGAATTGGAATTCCGAACCACGTTAGATCCTATGTCTCTATGTGTCTGTGTTGGTCATTGTTCGTAGTTCTCTTGTTTTTTACCTTTCTTATTGTTGCGCCCGAAAAGAACCCCGGAGACCTCCCAGACACTTATTTGCATCAAAGGGAGGTAACAAAAGATCCCAGCCGCATCAATAACTAAAGACAAAAGTACCAAGGATGTGTTGGAATCTTTTGCGACAATAATCGCAAATGCAGTGGAAAAAACTTGATCCCTCAAGATATCCATGTGTATACATAAAGAAAATTATTTATTTTAACTACACCTTAGTTGAGAAGTTACCCTTGTAGCGTAGCCCTTCGCAATCCCGACAATAATTCCTTGATGATGGATCTTAGCGCGATCAGAATGACCGTGCCTCTACGGTATCCACACGAACACTATCTTGGAGAAAGAGGCAAAACCTTTGGTTGTGCTAGCAACCACACCAAGGCTCTCCACCAAAGACTAATTTTTGGCCAAGAAGAGGGACAAGGAAATTTGATGCTAGGCACAAATGGGATACACACAAGGAAGAGAACACCCCCTTTTGGTCACGTTGAGCAAGAAGCTTATATCCCATTTTTATCCATTAAATCCCATTTGCATGCAATAAATCATATTTTCATGCATTAATCTCCATTTTGCATGCAACATTGAGAGGTTTTCCATTAAATCCCATTTGCATGCAATAACCTCCATTTGCATGCAATAACCTCCATTTGCATGTAACGTTGAGAGGCTTCATGAAATCCCATTGCATGCTATTAATCCATTTGCATGCATGATTAATCATCATTAATCAAGCTAACCTTCTTCAATTGGTTTCACTTGAGTCTAACTCAAATTACACCAATTTGAGTCCAACTTAAGTTTGGCCAAGCAATGAGTCTAACTCATTCTAGTCCATTCAATTAACTAATGATTCATTTAGTCAAACTAAGATGATCCTATCTACAAAATAACGTGTTATTTGTGTGTGACCCAATAGGTTCTTGCAACGTTAGCAATGTTTCTAAAACCCTTTTAGAAACATAAGCATTGAGTGGAATCTAGCAATGCATCATTGCTAGCCAAGTGGCAAGAATGTCAAGATCCGACATAACCTTACTATGGCTACTATAATATATAACCTTGTCCTTCTATCCTCAATATCTAGATCGATCAATGAGGCATAGATTGTGTCATCCTCTTATCAATCTTTGTGCTCTTGATCCCCAAGTAGACTCACTTAAACAAATGAGCTCAATATCTCATATTGACTTATTTGAGCATAGCCATGCATTTCGTAGTCCTACTCTATCAAGATGCCTAAGGATATCACTCTCGTCATATGGGAGGGATAGATCTCATCTACATGACTCACATCCCTCCACGTAATTTGTTACATATCCAGTGATCGCCTTTATAGTCCACCTTGTTACGGGTGACATTTGACGATACCAAAGTACATAACTCCTTATGTAGGGAATAATAGTGATTTCAGGTCTAATGACTAATCATACCAATAGTCACTATGAGAAAGTTTATGACACTCATATGACGATTCATGAAACTTTCTCATGGTGGGTCAATTTAGTATATATTCTCTAATATATACCCATGTGTCAACGTGATATCACATATCAATGACTTGTGAGATCAAGTCATCAATTGACCTACATGCTAGTCTCAATGCATTAATATTTCCCTTGTATATTAATGCTTGACTAGGAATATTTAAGAATAGTGTTCTCTACAGCCTCTCACAATCAATTCTACCAATTGATGTGCTATAGATAAGAACCTACTTTCTAGGGCATTATAATATTTATTCGGCTGACACAAGCATGAAGTAAATATAATAACCAAACTTTGCCTTTATTATTAATAGAATATGATACATATGTCTCTAGTCAATCATCACATAATTGGCTCTAGGGCTTACTACTAACAATCTCCCACTAGCACTAGTGTCAATCACTGTAATATCTAATACCTAGTGACTGTTAGGGCAATCTCTTGCCATGATAAGGTTTTGATGTGTGTGGCAAAGGGTTTAAGTTAGTTTGTTATGTTGATTTGATATGTGTGTTGAAGTCATGCAGGACTTAGTAATTCGCACATTGAGCCGTGGTGAGTTTCACATCCCATGACTCGGTCCTTGAGTTGGTGAAGGATGGCTTTACTGAAGTCGTGCGCTTGGAGCATCCGAGGGACCGCCAGACGAGGAGCTTGGAGTGAAGCCGGAGGAAGTAAACTTCGAGGCAAGAGACGCGAAGGAGCATTGCAGAGCCGTGCGCCTGATGCTGCCGAGGCATGTGGCCGCGAACGAAGAGAACTTCGAAGGCGAGGGACTCCGAGAGATGAGAGTGAGCGAATGTAACCCGGGAAGGGGTAGCTCTTAGGTGAAACTTGGCCATTTGGCTAAGTGTTGGATGGGATTTCCCGACACCAGTCGACTGCCATGAAATGGCGATCGCTCGAGTCGAACGTGGTTCGAGTATTCGATCGATTATTTTGAGGATGCCAGATCGATCGCCATATGTGGGCGATCATTGCCAAGACCATCGATCGACGACTCGAAAGCGGCAATGATCGGTAGTCGAAAGGGTTTAGCCAGAACCGCTCGTAGCCGATGGGCGATCGATGGAGGCGTGATCGGCGATGAGGTCCATCAGTCGACTGCCAAGTGTTCCGTTGGACTACAATGGTCGGGATCCGACGTGTTCGGAGACCGTTGTAGTGGCGACAGTCGACTGCCAAGGGCAGCAGTCGACTGGTGGCGGCCAACGGGAAGAAAACCCTCCTCTCTATAAAAAGAGAGGGTGTGGAGCTTTGGGGGGGCTAATGCTCTTACTCAAAACGACCATCCAAGTCCCCCACAAGCTCTAAACTCTTCTTACTTGTTTTTACTCCATTCTTATTGTAAAAAGAGTGATCTTGATTGTAAAGGTTACCTCCACCTAGCTTGGTGCAAAGGAGAGACCAATAGTGATTGGCTTTGAAGGAGTGATTCACCTCGGACGAATTAGGATCGTGGATTAGCGGCGTAGCCGTGAACCACGTTACATCTTGCGTTAGCATTTTGATTCTTGTCTTGTATATTTACTTGTCTTGTCTTATTATATTTCACTTGCACTAACCTTTTGTAGACGAGTAAATTACAACATCTAATGTTTGAGAGCTATTGCTTCGTTCAGTTGCATGTTACTGATCCCCAACAAGAGTGGTATGAGCCAAGGAAAACATGGGGACTAACATACAACAAGCAACATTCAAAATGGTCGGCTCCAACATCCATCCACCGAAGTTTGAAGGAGAATTCGCTTGGTGGAAGAAGCGAATGGAGGTGTTTTTCGAAACAGATTTTGATATCATGATTATAATGGAATCCGGTTTCGTTTTACCTAGGGATGAATAAGGGAAGCCAATAGAGAAATCTAGGTGGACCAAAAAGCAAAGGGAAGAGCACCTTGCAAACTCAAAAGCCAAGTACCATCTCTTCAATGTGCTCCGCCAACAAGAGATCAACCGAATTGGAGAATGCCTAAGTGCCAAGGAGATGTGGGAGAAGCTAATTGAGCTTCATGAAGGCACATCCGAGGCGAAGCTAGCAAGGAGAGACCTCCTCCGCTCCCAACTCAACAACATTAAACTAGAAAAGGGAGAAAAGGTAATTTCCTTACATTCTAGGTTTAAGAAATTTTAATTGCTAACAAGTGTAGGTGAGAAGCTATCAAACCGGGATATGGTTATGAAGGCTATAGATGCCTTTCCGTGATCCTCAAAATGGAGCTCCATGGTGGACTCATTTTATATCTCCAAGAATTTAGAAGTAAGCACCTTGGAGGAATTCTTCTCAACCATGGAGCTTCATGAAACAAGACTTGAAGGAATACAAGAAGAGCCTAGAATCCAACCTTCAAGAGGAGTAGCTTTGATGGCAAAAGAGGGGAAGAAGAAGATGGAAATCCCCTCCTCCTCCGATGATGAAGCATCCTCATCCTCCTCAATGGATAGCACGGAAGAAGCGTATATGGTAAGGAGGGTAAGGCGTGCTTTAAAAGGTTTTCGATTTAATAAATCCAATGATAGGAGTAGAAGACCAAGGGGAAAAATCATTTTCTACAATTGCCAAGGAGAGGGTCACATAAGGGACAATTGTCCTCTCCTAAACAAGAGCAAAGAAGAGATGAAGAAGAAAGAAGAAAAGAAGAAGAAAAAGGGGAGCAAGAAGAAAGAGGAGAAGAAGACAAAGGAAAAGGGAAAGGCCAAAGATCTCAAGGCAAGGACTTGGGATGATCCATCCTCATCCTCTTCATCATCATCGGAAGAGGAGAATGCCTTTGTCACCAATTTGGCCTTAATGGCCTTTGATGACTTGGATTGCTCCTCCACTAAAAATGAAGAATCAAGCTCAAGTAGAGAGAGCTCAAGTGAAGGTGGAGCTTCTACATCCTCCTCATCCGAAGAAGAAGAAGAGGACATGGAAACTATGGTAACGAATCTAACTCCTAAGAAAATAGTTTCCATGGTTTCTAGCTTAACTAGGGATTTATTTAGAGCTAAGAAGAAGAACAAAAGCATGCTAGATCAAATTAAGGACTTAGAAAATAAACTAGAAATAGCATGCTTAAATGATGATAATATTTCTTCTAGATTAAATGATGCATGCTCACATGATAACTATATGTCTTTGGATGTTAGTGATGCATGTATAGAAGAAAATAGGGCTTTAAGAGAGAAAGTAGATTATTTAACCAAAGCCCTAGAAAAGTTTACAATTGGCTCAAATACATTGAACATGATTATAGGGAGCCAAAGAGCTAGTTTTAATAAGAAAGGCCTAGGATACAAAGAAAAGAAAAATGAAAAGGCCTATAAATGCCTAATTACTAGGGGACAAGATAAGAAGAAAGTAATAGTTAGGAAATGGATTCCTAAGGAGTATCTAGTGAACCCTATAGGCAAGAATTTGCATTGGGTTCCAAAATCCATCCTTAAGGGTTAGGAAAACCCTAGGATAGTCAACCATATGGACTTGACCTATATCATATTTTTGGTTGACTTAGGATGGCGGGACAACATTTTTAAATAGTGTTAGGTGATGATAATGTGTCTATAAATAGTTAATAATGCTTAAATCATGATGATTAATGTAATTGCTATGTATGTTCGCAATCATGATTTATGATTTTGATATTTGGCACATAATCATGAGAAATAGGGTTAAATCATGCTTTAGGTGATACTTTGTTTATTATCATGACATAATACCTAATGCATGATAACAATTCAATGAATACATGTGTTTCATGATCATAATGTAGAATTAATTGATATATGCCTTTATGATCATGAGGATTGTTAGGTTGATACTTGACCTTGATAGAATTGTATGAATATAATGGTTAAGTATATACAAATACCCCCTAGGATGCATCTCACACTCACTATAGGCTACCATGATTGAAATCTTAGCATGAGTGAGATGTTAGGATGATACAAATGTCCACTAATGCCTATGGCATTTAGATGGTCATTTAAAGTATCAAAATAGCAATAATAGACCAATCATGGGGAAGGCTTATGTTTAATTCATAGACATATTGCCCAAAGATCATGGTTGGATATTTCATATGTTTTCAAAACAATTTCTTACTTTAAAATCTATGTATTCAAGTTTTGAAACAATTGGATGCAAAACTAGGTGTTAAACATGATACTAGAATGGTCAAAAACCTAGTGGTTTTTAAAACTTTTGGATTTTTGTCAAATATGTGAAAATATAATGATTTTTTATGAAGACCTATTTTTCACTGATAAAGAATCTTACAAGAAATATGTTCCCCAAATTTCATGATTTTTTGAATTTTCTAGAATTTTTAATGCATTCAAATTACTTAAAATTAGAATTCTGAACCATTGTGCGATCAGATCGATAGTGGCTGATCGAAAAACAGTCCAATATTTTTTGATTTCAGATTTTAAACATGTTTTTGGTATTTTCCTTCTATTAGACTTGATGCCATGGGTTTATAACTTAGTATTATTCTTTATGATGGTGTCAAAGGGGGAGAAATAATTATGTTTAAGTTAATTATGATAGGGGGAGAAATTTATAGAGAGAGTTTCATGGATTAAGGGGGAGTTGCATGTTGCTATATCATGTTTATGTTTACATGCTTTCTTACCTTAGAAATTTATATCAAATGTTTTTACCTAACTTAAACGGATTGTCACACATCAAAAAGGGGGAGATTGTTAGGGCAATCTCTTGCCATGATAAGGTTTTGATGTGTGTGGCAAAGGGTTTAAGTTAGTTTGTTATGTTGATTTGATATGTGCGTTGAAGTCGTGCAGGACTTAGTAATTCGCACATTGAGCCGTGGCGAGTTTCACATCTCATGACTCGGTCCTTGAGTTGGTGAAGGATGGCTTTACGGAAGCCGTGCGCTTGGAGCATCCGAGGGACCACCGGACGAGGAGCTTGGAGTGAAGCCGGAGGAAGTAGACTTCGAGGCAAGAGACGTGAAGGAGCATTGCAGAGTCGTGCTGATCTTTGCCGAGGGCGTGGCGCGAGAACGAAGAGAACTTCGAGCGAGGGACTCAGGAGATGAGAGTGAGCGAATGTAACCCGAAGGGGTAGCTCTTAGGTGAAACTTGACCATTTGGCTAAGTGTCGATAGGATTTTTCAACCGATCATTGCCATGAAATGGCAGTCGACTGCTCTGAGTCTAATGGTGTTCGACTGGTATTCGACAGAGTGTTTTGAGGCATTGCCCGGTGGCGCCATATGTGGGCGATGTTATCGAAGACTCATCGGATCATTCGAAAGCGATCGGTGTCGAAAGGGTTTGGCCGAATGATCGCTTCGTAGCCGTAGCGATCACGGAGGCGGCCGATCGTGATGAGGTTCATCGATCATCGCCAAGTGTTCCGTTGGACTACGATCCGGACGTGTTCGGAGATGTAGTGATCCCAAGGGCAGTAGTCGACTAGTGGAGGCCAACGGGAAGAAAAGCCTCCTCTCTATAAAAAGAGAGGGTGTGGAGCTTTGGGGGGCTAATGCTCTTACTCAAAACGACCATCCAAGTCCCCCACAAGCTCTAAACTCTTCTTACTTGTTTTTACTCCATTCTTATTGTAAGAAGAGTGATCTTGATTGTAAAGGTTACCTCCACCTAGCTTGGTGCAAAGGAGAGACCAATAGTGATTGGCTTTGAAGGAGTGATTCACCTCGGACGAATCGGGATAGTGGATTAGCGGCGTAGCCATGAACCATGTTACATCTTGCGTTAGCATTTTGATTCTTGTCTTGTATATTTACTTGTCTTGTCTTATTATATTCCGCTTGCACTAACCTTTTGTAGACGAGTAAATTACAACATCCAACGTTTGAGGGCTATTCACCCCCCTCTAGCCGGTCGTTCGATCCCCAACTGTGACCTAGTATGACCATCATGTTTTCTCTATGCCAAAGCCTTGGTCAAAGGATCTACAATGTTAGCATCTGTCGGTACTCTGCATATCCTCACATCTCCTTTATCGATGATCTCTCGAATGAGATGGAACCTCCGTAGTATGTGTTTGGATCGCTAATGAGAGCGAGGTTCACTAGCCTATGCAATAGCCCCATTGTTATCACAATAGAGGTCTATAGGGTCCGCTATGCTAGGAACCACCCCAAGTTCAGTGATGAATTTCTGGATCCAAACAGCCTCCTTTGTCGCATCAGACACAGCAATATACTCGACTTCTGTTGTAGAATCTGCAATTGTGTCTTGCTTTGAACTCTTCGAGCTCACAACATCACCATTAAGGCAAAATACATTCCCTAACTGTGATCTAAAATCATCCCTATCGGTTTGGAAGCTTGCATCACTGTAACCCTTTACAGCTAACTCCTCATCGCCTCCAAATATGAAGAAATATTTTTTCATCCTTCGTAAGTACTTAAGAATGTTCTTGATAGTTGTCCAGTGACTTTCACCTAGATTTGACAGGTATATGCTCGTCATGCTCAAAGCATATGAGACATCGGGGCGAGTACAAAGCATGTTGTACATGATAGACCCTATAGTAGATGCATAAGGGATCTGATCCATGCAGTCTCTCTCCTCCTTAGAAGAGAGACATTGAGTGTTCGAAAGACCCACACCATGTGACATTGGCAGAAATCCTTTCTTAGAATTCTGCATGACAAAATGATTTAGCACCTTGTCAATGTATGTACTATGACTTAGGCTAAGAAGTCTCTTAGATCTCTCTCTATAGATCTTGATGCCTAATATATAGGCTGCTTCTCCTAAGCCTTTCATTAAGAAATAATTCCCAAGCCAAGTCTTCACAGACTGCAGCATAGGGATATTGTTTCCAATAAGAAGTATGTCATCAACATACAAGATAAGAAAAATAACTATGCTCCCACTAACCCTCTTGTAGACACAAAGTTCATCTTCATTCTTGATGAAACCAAACTCTTTGATCACATCATTGAATTAAAGATTCTAACTTCTAGATTCTTGCTTTAAAGCATAAATGGACCTTTGCAGCTTGCATACCTTTCCAACATGCTTTGGATCTACAAAACCCTCATGTTGTGTCATGTACACATCCTCGAGTAGGTTTCCATTCAGAAATGCAGTTTTGATATCCATTTGTCGGATCTCATAATCATGGTAAGCTGCAATAGCAAGCATGATCCAAATTGACTTAAGCATCGCAACTGGTGAAAAAGTTTCATCATAGTCAATACCATGAATATGCTTGAAACCTTTAGCTACCAATCGCGCTTTATAGGTATGCATAAGACCGTCCATGTCAGTCTTTCTCTTAAAGATCCACTTACACCCAATGGGTTTAACCCCTCCAGGTGGATCAACCAAAGTCTATATTTGATTAGTGTACATGGATTCCATTTCAGACCTCATGGCCTCTTGCCATTTCTCAGAATCTGGGCTCATCACAGTTGTAGGGATGTATACTGAAAAGTCTATCTTTTGTATGAACATCTTTATTTTGAAATAAGAATCACATGATCATTGTTTGCATATTTTTATGGTTATGCAATATTGTCTAATACTTTACATTGTAGATAACATGGTGTGTGGTGTCACACGGGAGATCATATTATCGGCCCCTTGAAAAGTATAAGTTAAGGCTCACAACCGAGATGGCTATGGACAAACCATCGGAATGGTTGTAGTGTGATTTGGTATTGGTTTGTCTTGACCATAGAATCACACTAGTGCACTTTGTGTGTATTGAGCAAGACCGACTTAGAGGTGATTCAATTTATTGCTGACTACATAATCGAATCGGACCTCATATATTATTTAGTACATGCTCTTAATCCCAATATAATAACGGGCACATATACTTAGTACTCATCTCTTTGATTTACCAATGGGCGAGATTTATAGATTAAATCGATAGGCTCGGTAAGTTGGGAGATGATATTATTTATATGGTGTGTCGTTGATTATAGGAGGAAACCATGTCCTATATATTAGGATGATGATGTCCCCTTGAGGAGCTCATAAGGTTCATCATGTAAACCCTGCAGGTGGACTTGGTTCGGCAAGATGAAAAGGTTGAGTGGTACTACTCAAGGAGTTAGATGTTGATTAATTAATGATCAGTAAATTAATTAATCGATGGACATTCGAGATCTTAAACACGGGGAAAAAATGTACAAATAATATATGGAGCCCATATTATCATATGGGGGTTGGTGAGGTAGATCAATGATGAACCTTTAGTGGATTGGATCATCATTAGTGGATCGGACTTTATGTGGGCTTGATCCATGTGTGGCCAAGACCCAACTCCTCCTCATGGTCCCTAATGTAGCCTATTAACACCTCATGATGCTTAGATCCAATGGATAGAAACAAAACTCTAAGATCCATTGGTAGAGATTAAATCTCTAAGATCCGACGGTTGAGATTAAATCTCTAGATCCGACGGTTAAGATTAAATCCCTATAACCAATGGATGAGATTAATTCATGAATTATCCCTAACTCTATAAAAGGATGTCATCGGAGTTGGCATGAATGACATTGAAGGAGAGCTAGGGTTTGGGCGGCAAGAAGGAATCCTAGTTGAGATAGGATTAGGATTAGGGTTTGGAGTCAAGGGTGGCACCAAATAAAGAAGGTATTCTTCTCTGTTAGTAATATATGAGAGATGTCCTAAGGCAATCGCCTTATGTATGAACCATTTATATGATAAATGAAGATTCACTATTTGAGTATACATGTTTCATGTATTTGATTGGATCTTAAACTCATTTACTGAATGTCCACGATGCGATTCACAGCATGAGAGAATTTGTGATTGGATCACAACTAGTGAGTATCTCTACATGTGTAATTGTGATGTATCGGAATTATCCCTAGTCGATGAATTGATGGATTTGGACACCATCAATTCAGCCGACGAGACTTTATACTTTGGTGTATCCAAGCGGTGATTCTCACTTTTGGAGACATTGTGATGTCCGGAGTTAATCGTGGATGCTAGTTATGGTAACTAGTTCATTGGAGTGACCAGCCGTAAGACTTCATATGAGTCTCTGCATATATAGATATGTCAATGAAGTTCTTACTGTGGCTTAAGTGCGATGTTCCTTTGACTTGCGGTATTCAAGTCATCTTGATCATGGAGACTTATGCTTTGACATCTTAAGCAAACATCTCTAAGGAGATGTGGACCGGATGATTGGGTATAAGTCGTGATCGAAGGTGTTTGAATAGCCTATAAAGGATTCACCACTCCTTGAGGAGATGTATACCCATGGCCTCGTCGGATTGTTACTAAAGTCTTTGGCCAAAGCATTACATGTTTAGAGTAAGGTACTCTTGATACATGTGGAGTAACTAGAATCAGTAGGATGAGGAAATGATACTTGGGCTAGGTGTGGCGTAGTCGACCTAGTGAGGGTGACACAATAGACCATGTCTGAACCAAGTGGGTATAAGATGAGTGAAGGAATGGGGCACGAATCATTCAAGCTCTTGAAGGGTTTGAGAAATAGTTACGGATCAGCGTTGATCTTTCGGTTAATTGGGGATCATGATGTACTACTAGGTGCCACTCATGATCGTTCTATAATTAATGGTTAATTATAGATGACCAACATAAACCGAGAACCTATTTGGTCACACGCACAACGAGCGTAATCCAAAGGATTTAAAACGAGCTTGAGAATGAGATTCTCAGACCGAGAGAAACTAGGTTTGGTTGGACCAAACATAAAGCGAGCATGAAATCGTTTCAGTCGCAATGGAAGCATGGATGGGCCGAGTCTTATGAAGACGTAATGGATGAACCAAAATGGTTTGGTTCTAATCCAATGGAGGAGAATAAACCAAAGGGTTTGGTTTATTTTAAACGAATGAACCAAAAGTTGGTTCGGTTCGTTTTAACTTAAAATAAACCATCATGGTTTGGTTTATTTTAACTTATCTTAATGGAGCGGGTTAACGGGCCTAATGGTTATGATCCAATAACCATTAAGAGAATTAGTTCTCTATAAAAAAGGGTTTTAGGGTTTGTTAAGCCCTAATGAAGAGGCAACCCTAGTTTGGCCGCCCACCTCATCTCCCCTTTTGAGTTGGCGCCAACTTCTCTTGCGCCTTCACCCATAGCTCCTCCAACCGGCATCGAAGGTCTTCCTTCCTCCTCGCGGCCGAGCTGCTGCCGGAAGAGTTCCGACGATCCTCCTTAGGTTTGTCATCAAGGTGAGCACTTGGCTTCCTTGTTTTGGCCGGCGCCTACTCCTCCACCAAGCTGTCCAGTTTTCTGGACAGCTTCTTCTCCTCTCGTCGGAGCGTCGTTTGGACGACGGTTAGAGCTCCGACAGAAACTAAATTACCGAGGATTCGATATCCGGTAATCCTCTGAGCTGGAGGACGAAGGATTCGTCAATCGGTTGACGAATACCTCTCCGGAGAAGCGAGTTTTGAGAACTCGTGTGAGGATCCGAATTTGGATTCGGATCGTGATCATCTCTCGATCACGTCGTCTTCAACACGAGGCTAGTAACCCGTACGAAGACGAAGCTCGTGGCTTAGCGAAGTCATCCCGAGGAACTCAGCGTGGATACGGATAGAGACGATTCTAGCGAGAATCGTTCCGGTTGATGCCGTTCCCGCTACACGTCATACGAAAGGTATAACGTAGATAAATTTCCTTTTATTGCAAATTTAAATTTACGGTTATATCTACACTTGTTGTAATATGCATGCGTGTGTTGTGTGTGTTGTAATAAATATAGATTTATTATTTTTAATTGCTTCCGCTGTGCTCATGTTTACGAAACATGATCGAACACACACACGTCGCGGTGCCGGAAACCCAACAGTGGTATCAGAGCCCAGGTTGTGTTTCGACATAATCGTAAAAATCGTTTTGCGATAGTCATAATATATTTCTGGAAATTTTCTAATTTTGGAAATTTAGAAGTATTTATGGAAATTTTTCAATTTTGGAAAGTCTAGAAGTATTTATGGAAATCTTCCACTTTTGGAAAGTTTGAAGTATTTATGGAAATTGATATTTTCCATAAATAAAATATTTGATTAGATTCTGGAAATTTGTTTCCTAATTTAATCATGATTTGATTTGGGAAATCAAATCTTAAAATATTTAATTTCCATAAGTAGTTTTAATGATTTAGGAAATTGGTTTCCTAAATAGATTTTCCTTAATCAAATAATTCCATGAATAAAATATGTGATTAGATTTGAAAATTTGTTTCCTAATTTAATTATGATTTGATTTGGAGAATCAAATCTTAAACATATTTTTATTTCCATAAATAGTTATGACATATAAGGAAATTATATACATGACATAATTGTATGCCATGTAATTGCATTAGATGCATAACATTATGCCATGCGTGTCGTGACATGTAGATGTATGCCATGTATGTCATGCCATGTAGATAATAGTTATTTGCATGCAAAGAGGATGAGACATAAAAACCCTTAATCAATATTAAAGCCTACACCTTCCATTAATATGGTTAGAACCAGAGTTCTGTTTCTTGTTTGGGTTGTTGGACTCTCTCCAAGCCCATTTCGAACTGAATATGTTCAAACCATGGAATAGTTTAATACTAATATGGTAAGAGTCGAGGTCAATCGTTAGCTTTGGTTGTTGGACTCTCTCCAAGCTGGGCTAATTGGTTGAATGCGCTCTAACCATATTAAAACTATTTCCCGATTAATGGGTTGGCTTTAACCTGGAGCATCGGCTTGTTGGACTCTCACCAAGGTCGATGTAAAGGGAGGTGAAGTTGGGTGCTATGCATATGATGCATACTTGTTAATGTGTTAACAACCCGATGTATGTGTGAACATTCAATTAGTTGATAGCACATTGTGATAGTTGCATATACGTGATATGCAATCGGTATAGAAGATACCTACCGTCGTAGTTATGAATGGCTTGTTGGACTCTCTCCAAGGTTGTTCATAACTATGATGGATATCAGCCCATTCGGAGATGGACCTACGATCTCCCGAAGTGATTTTGGGGTTTTTGAAATTCGAAAAATGAATGGGATTTATAAATGTATATTGATGCATTTTAAAATCATCTTTCTCATATATGCTCGTTTTGTATTTCTACGATTGATCATGATGTCTTTGAATTGCGTTCTATTTTGGATTCGAATAAATTGACTGGGCCGAGCTTCATGGACTGGCTTAGAAGCTTGAGAATTGTTCTCAAGGTTGAAAAGCTTGCAAATGTCCTCGAAGCGCCTCTTCCCGCCCGTCCTAGTGACGATGCAACTCTGGACCAATTGTTGGCCTATCAAAAACATGTGAGTGATTCTGAACAAATGAGTTGCATCATGCTAGCCGCGATGGAACCCAAGCTACGAAAGTAGCATGAGCATATGGATGCTCATATCGTAGTCCTTCATCTTTGTGAGTTGGTTGATGAGCAAGTGAGATTCGAAAGGTTCGAAGTCTCAAAGCTCCTCTTCACCTCTGAGATGCTAGAAGGTTCATATGTGGTACTGCTCAATATACTGAAGATTGTGGAGTCTTCTGAGAAGCATGAGCAGGGGACGATGTTGTTAGTTGATTCCTCGAAGAATGGTTCTAAGAGGAAGTCAAAGGAACAGCAGAAGGGAAAGAAGAGAATGGCTAAGAAGGTAGAACTAGCACAAAAGGAAACTTGCCATCATTATGGCAAGGAGAGCCATTTGCGAAGAAAGTGCAAGATTTATCTTGAGTCCGTGAAGAAGGATAAGGCATCGGATGCCCCATCTTCTTCAGAAATCTTCTTTATTGATTGTCATTCTATTTCCCTAGACACTTGGGTATTTGATACTGGGTGTGGCTCACATATATGTAATGACATACATGGGCTAAGGAATAGAAGAAGACTCGTCAAGGGAGAGTCAAATTTGCGTGTTGGGAATGGAGCGAGGTTCTTTGCGATCGCCATTGGAGCGTATTTGTTGAAACTCCCTGTAGGACTTGTCTTAGAAGGGACAATTGCTTTTATGTTCCTTCATTGATAAAGAACATCATTTCTATTTCTTGTTTAAATAGAAATGGGTACCATTGACTTTTAGTAACAATTGTTGTTACATAACTTTGAATGGAGTTCTTTATGGTGGAACTTTAAGCAATGGTGTTTATCGTTGGGCGTATCGGTGACATTTGCAATATCGAAGCGAGCAACACGCGTGCTCGAAAGGATAATCAAATAGACTCCTATATGTGGCATTGTCGTCTTGGCCATATAAGCAAGAAACGCATGTCCGAATTACACTGATGTGGAATTCTGGAATCGTTTGAATTGGATTCATACGATACATGCGAATCATGCTTAAAAGGCAAGATGACTAAGTTACCTTTTACTGGAAAAGGTGAACGAGTGGGAGAGTTACTAGGTCTAGTACATACTGATGTATGTGGACCTATGTCAACTCAAGCATTAGGAGGCTATAGCTACTTCATTACCTTCACCGATGATCACTCACGGTTTGGGTATGTGTTCTTGATGAAACACAAGTCTGAAGCCTTTGAAAGGTTCAAAGAATTCAGAAATGAAGTAGAGAAACAACATGATAAGAGTATTAAAATACTTCGATCGGATCGAGGTGGTGAATACTTAAGTCAAGAGTTTCTTGATTATCTAAGAGACAATGTTATATTGTCTCAATGGACTCCGCCATATACATCACAGCATAATGGTGTATCTGAGAGGCATAACCGGACCTTGTTGGACATGGTCAGGTCAATGATGAATCATGCGACTCTTCCCAAGTCCTTTTGGGGCTATGCACTTCAGACAGCTGTTTACTTGTTAAACAGAATGCCTACCAAGGTAGTCTCAACTACTCCATATGAGATATGGAATGGTAAGAAACCTCATGTATCTTACTTGAAGATATGGGGTTATCCTGCTTATGTGAAGCGGACTGTATCAGACAAATTGGATGCTAAGTCTGATAAATGTCTATTTATTGGATACCCTAAGGAAACAAGGGTTACCAATTTTATCATCCTATGGAACAAAAGGTGTTTGTTTCAAGGCATGCTGTGTTTCTAGAGAAAGAGTTTCTCTTGCAAGAAAACAGTGGGAGTGTCGTCAAGCTTGAGGAGGCTCGAGAGACTCAAATAGACATTGATGAGATACCTGGTGAAGCACAACAGCCGACAACTCATAGTGATGAGCAATCGGCTGGACCTATTGTAACACCACATCTTCGTAGATCTGGTAGAACACGCAACATTCCTGAGAGATATGGATTTCTCGTAAGTGAATCGAACGACGTGTTACTCATTGATGATGAGGAGCCTACCAGTTATGAAGAAGTCTTGACAAGTTGAAAGGGATAAGTGGCTTGGTGCCATGAAGTCGGAAATGGATTCCATGTATGAAAACCAAGTTTGGAACTTGGTTGACCCACTGAAGGATAAAGCCTATAGGGTGCAAGTGGGTTTTCAAGAAGAAAACCGACATGGATTAATGTGATTACCTATAAGGCTAGATTGGTGGCGAAGGATATCGTCAAAAACAAGGTGTTGATTATGGCGAAACCTATTACTTTGTAGCTATCTTAAATCCATTCGGATTCTCCACGGCCATAGAGGCTCATTATGATTATGAGATATGGCGGATGGATGTAAGCGGCTTTCCTTAATGGAAACTGCTCGAGGGCGTGTATATGATACTGACTGAGGTTTCACATCGGTTGATAAAACCAAGGTATGCAAATTGCGACGGTCCATTTATGGATTGAAGCAAGCATCCGAGTGGAATATCCGTTTGATGAGACAATCAAAAGGTTTGATTTCTCACAAAATCGAGCGAACCTTGTGTGTACAAGAAGGTTAGTGGGAGTGCGATCGTGTTCCTAGTATTGTATCGATGACATATTACTTATAGAAAGCGATGTCTCAATCTTCTGATCGATTGAAGGTTTGGTTATCCAAGACATTCTCCATGAAAGACACAGGAGAAGCAACCTACATCCTCGGGATTAAGATCTATAGAGATAGATCGAAGCGGTTGCTTGGTCTTTCGCGATCTACATATATAGGCCAGTGCTAAAGAGGTTTAGCATGTCGGAATCCAAGAAAGGTTTCTTACCCATCGGGCATGGGGTACACCTTTCGAAGTCTATGTGTCCGCGCACAGAAGACGAGAGGATTTGCATGAGTAAGATTCCCTATGCATCCGCAATAGGATCTATCATGTATGCTATGTTATGTACGAGGCCCGATGTATCGTATGCTGAGTGTCACGGCGGATACGATCGATCGAGGAATGGATCATTGGGTGGCTATTAAGACAATCCTTAAGTACTTAAGAAGAACTAAGGATGTGTTCCTAATATATGGAGAAGGGTACATGGTGATACGCGGGTATACAGATGCCAGCTTTCAGACAGACAAGGATGATTCCAGGTCTCAGTCTGGATACGTGTTCACCTGGAATGGAGGCGCAATAAGTTGGAAAGGTTCCAAGCTTGACACTATAGCGGATTCTGCCACTAAGGCAGAATACATTGCGACTTTAGGCGACAAAGGCGGTTTGGATCAAGAAGTTCATCTCTGAACTTGATGTGGTCTCATCAATGATCCAAACATGTGCTTCGCCGCTATCATCTTATCAGAGAGATCATCAGTAGGAACGAAATACAAATCGAGAAAATTCCCACTGAAAGGAACTTAGCGGATCCCTTGATTAAGGCATTACCTCAAAATAAGTTTGAGGGTCATGTTCGAGCTTATGGTATTGGATACCGTAGCGATTGGCATTAGGACAAGTGGGAGTCTGTTAGTAATATATGAGAGATGTCCTAAGGCAATCGCCTTATGTATGAACCATTTATATGATAAATGAAGATTCACTATTTGAGTATACATGTTTCATGTATTTGATTGGATCTTAAACTCATTTACTGAATGTCCAGGTTTCGATTCACAGCATGAGAGATTTTGTGATTGGATCACAACTAGTGAGTATCTCTACATGTGTAATTGTGATGTATCGGAATTATCCCTAGTCGATGAATTGATGGATTTGGACACCATCAATTCTGTCAAGACTAGCACGAGGTATACTCCTTGGTGTATCCAAGCAGCTGATTCTCACTGGCTGGAGACATAGTGATGTCAGGAGTTAATCGTGGATGCTAGTTATGGTAACTAGTTCATTGGAGTGACCAGCCGTAAGACTTCATATGGTTCTCTGCATATATAGATATGTCAATGAAGTTCTTACTGTGGCTTAAGTGCGATGTTTCTTTGACTTGCGGTATTCAAGTCATCTTGATCATGGAGACTTATGCTTTGACATCTTAAGCAAACATCTCTAAGGAGATGTGGACCCGGGATGATTGGGTATAAGTCGAAGTGATCGAAGGTGTTTGAATAGCCTATAAAGGATTCACCACTCCTTTGCGAGGAGATGTATACCCATGGCCTCGTCGGATTGTTACTAAAGTCTTTGGCCAAAGCATTACATGTTTAGAGTAAGGTACTCTTGATACATGTGGAGTAACTAGAATCCGTGGGGCGAGGAAATGATACTTGGGCTAGGTGTGGCGTAGTCGACCTAGTGAGGGCTGACACAATAGACCATGTCACGAACCAAGTGGGTATAAGATGAGTGAAGGGAATGGGGCACGATTCATTCGAGCTACTGAAGGGTTTCAGAAATAGTTCTGGATCAACCGTTGATCTTTTCGGTTAATTGGGGATCATGATGTACTACTAGGTGCCACTCATGATCGTTCTATAATTAATGTTTAATTATAGACGGCCAACATAAACCGAGAACCTATTTGGTCACACGCACAACGAGCGTAATCCAAAGGATTTAAAATGAGCTTGAGAATGGGATTCTCAGACCGAGAGAAACTAGGTTTGGTTGGACCAAACATAAAGCGAGCATGAAATCGTTTCAGTCGCAATGGAAGCGTGGATGGGCCGAGTCTTATGAAGACGTAATGGATGAACCAAAATGGTTTGGTTCTAATCCAATGGAGGAGAATAAACCAAAGGGTTTGGTTTATTTTAAACGAATGAACCAAAAGTTGGTTCGGTTCGTTTTAACTTAAAATAAACCATCATGGTTTGGTTTATTTTAACTTATCTTAATGGAGCGGGTTAACGGGCCTAATGGTTATGATCCAATAACCATTAAGAGAGTTAGTTCTCTATAAAAAAAGGGTTTTAGGGTTTGTTAAGAACTAATGAAGAGGCAACCCTAGTTTGGCCGCCCACCTCATCTCCCCTTTTGAGTTGGCGCCAACTTCTCTTGCCGCCCAGCCCATAGCTCCTCCAACCGACGTCCAGAAGGCTGCTTCCTTCCTCCTCGCCGGCGTCGGGCTGCTGCCGGAAGAGTTCCGGCGATCCTCCTTAGGTTTGGCATCAAGGTGAGCACTTGGCTTCCTTTGTTGGCTGGCGCCTATCTCCTCCACCAAGCTGTCCAGTTTTCTGGACAGCTTCTTCTCCTCTCGTCGGAGCATCGTTTGGACGACGGTTAGAGCTCCGACAGTGGCTAAATTACCGGGGATTCGATCTCCGGTAATCCTCTGAGGTGGAGGATGAAGGATTCATCAATCGGTTGACGAATACCTCTCCGGAGAAGCGAGTTTTGAGGACTCGTCTTAGGATCCGAATTTGGATTCGGATCGTGATCATCTCTCGATCACGTCGTCTTCAACACGAGGCTAGTAACCCGTACGAAGACGAAGCTCGTGGCTTAGCGAAGTCATCCCAAGGAACTCGGCGTGGATACGGATAGAGACGATTCTAGCGAGAATCGTTCCGGTTGATGCCGTTCCAGCTACACGTCATACGAAAGGTATAACATAGATAAATTTCCTTTTATTGCAAATTTAAATTTACGGTTATGTCTACACTTGTTGTAATATGCATGTGTGTGTTGTGTGTGTTGTAATAAATATAGATTTATTATTTTTAATTGCTTCCCCTGTGCTCATGTTTACGAAACATGATCGAACACACACACGCCGCGGTGCCGGAAACCCAACATTCTCTTCTTCTTCCTCTTTTGGCCAATGTCCAGCACCTCTCTAGCCTCTTTTCCAGCCTTGGCCGGTGCCCAAAAGCCCCCTTCTCCTTCTCCTTAGGTGGTGGAAACAAGATATAGGGCTTCCCTTGGTGTCTTGGTTGTTTTCCACCATCTTCTCCTTCACCTAGTTGGCCGGCATCAAGGATAGTTTTAGTTCCTTGTTGGTTGTTTCTAGTGAGGAGAAAAACCTTGTTTCTATTCTTCCTCTTGCTTTGGAAAAGAAAGGAAGGAAGATTTGTGATCTAGGAGCTTCGACTTTTTGTGGATCGTCGCCCACACGACGTCCAAAAGGAGGAAGGTCATATATTAGAAGATCGAGAGGTATACCTATTCTACTTTCTTCTTTTGTTTGTTGCTTGTTTTTGTTTTTCAATTATAAGCATGTTATAAATCTGTAAATGGGTAAATAATACTTGGATCCCGAGCATAAATACAAAAACCAGTGATCTGGACATCGTCTATTCCGCGACTACTTGTAGAATAGAGGATGGTCGCTTGAACAACTTGTTTGTTCAAGTGACCTCTCTAAACGAATAGCACGACGATGACTTGGTGGTTTGGGCAATCCCTTTTGTCTAGGATTAAATTTTTTTAATCCGGGGACATCGAAGGGATCGCCATGGACAAGCTACCGAGGTGAAGTGGGAAGCAAAGTTTCCCCTCACGGACTCGATAAGCAAAACCCTTCAACAACTTCCTGATAAGATGTAGGCTTGTTCAACTCAACAAGCATAACGTCATCATGATGAGACAAGAGAAATGAATATCACTCAGGCTGATGACGTATCCTATTAGACCTGCGAAGAGCTTGGTTTACTTGAACAGGTTATTGCTCCACAACTTCTTATACAATAATCTCATCATCCACAACACTTTATGGTACCTGTTCAATTTCCATCGAGGCCTCAGTGCTATCTATATCTTAAACTTCTTCAAGATGGATTTTACTCCCACTTGTTCTTCTAGAAACGAACCCTCTTTCTAGAAATACGCCATTTCTAGCGACAAACACTTTGCCTTGTGTGGGATTGTAAAAGTAATATCCATTTATTTCCTTGAGATATCCTATAAACTAGCACTTGTCTGATTTAGGGTCTAGTTTATCCGAGACTTGATGTCGAACATAAGCCTCACAACTCCAAATCTTCAAAAAAGACATTGGACTCTTCCCAGTTCATATCGTATATGGTGTCTTTATAACAGCTTTAGATGAAACGCGGTTAAGTGTAAAGATAGTCGTCTCTAGAGTGAATGCCCAGAAGAAAGTAAGTACATCAGTCTGACTCATCATTGATCGTACCATATCTAATAAAGTATGATTTCTCCGCTCGGATACTCCATTCCACTGTGGTGTTCCAGGTGGAGTGAGTTGAGATATGATTCCACACTTAGTAAGATGGTCATGAAATTGTTGGCTAAGGTATTCACCACCTCGATCTGATCAAAACATCTTAATACTTTTGCCAAGTTGATTTTATACTTCACTCTTGAATTCTTTAAACTTTTCAAAGGATTCTAACTTGTGTTTCATGAGATACACATAGCCGCTGTATCTACTGACATCATCAATAAAAGTGATGAAGTACTGATAGCCTCCTCTAGCAGCGATATTGAAAGGGCCACATACATCAGTATGTATGATTCCTAAAAAGTATGTCACTCTTTTGCCATGTCCACTAAATGGAGCCTTGGTCATCTTGCCTAGAAGATAGGATTCGCATGTCTCATATGATTCAAAATAAAATGAGTTTAGTAATTCATCCTTATGGAGCTGGGATATGCGACTCTCATTTATGTGACCCAGGTGACAATGCCAGAGATATGTTTGGTTCAAAATATTCGATTTGAATCATTTGGTATTTATGTTATAGATTGGGTTTTCCAAGTCCATAACATAGAGTCCATTCATAAGAAATGCGCTGCAATAGAACATATAATTTAAATGAATAGAACAACATTTGTCCTTTATCATAAACGAGAAACCTCTCTTGTCCAGACAAGAAACAGAGATAATGTTCTTAGTTAAAGTAGGCACACAATAGCACTCTTCTAGTTCCAAAATAAGCCCAGTGGGTAAAGATAAAGAGTATGTTCCTACAACTATAGTAGCAACTCTTGCGCCATTGCCTACTCGTAGGTCCACTTCACCCTTTGTCAATGATCTAGTCTTTCTTAGGCCTTACACATTAGTACAAATGTGTGATGCACAACCAATATCTAATACCCATGAAGAAGAAATAGATAAATTGACTTCTATAACAAATATACCTTGTTAGGGCAATCAACCCAAGTATGGTTTGGTTTTGATGTGTATGGCAAAGGTTTTAAGTTAGGTTATTTAATTGATTTGATGTGTGTGTTTAAGTTGCGCAGGACTTAAGTGAATCACACATGTGTTAGCTTGATAAAGCATTGGCGAGTTCACCATCTCATGGCTCGGGTCCTTCAGTCGGTGAAGAATGACATTGCGGAAGCCGTGCGCTTGGTGCATCCGAGGGACCGTCGGACGAGGAGCATTGGAGTGAAGACAAAGGAAACAGACTTCAGGGTGAGACACGAAGGATGGCACTGGAGGAGTCACGGGTTTAGTGCATCTGAGGGACATGGTCGGACGAAGAGAGCTTCGGTGAGGGACTCTATGGGGAGATGAGAGTTGAGCAATTGTAACCCGGGACGGGGTAGCTCATAGGTGAACTTGGCCGAATGGCTAAGTCAAGTGTCGGACGCTCAAACTTAGGTTTGAGGTTTTACCCGACAAGTCGGATGCTCAAACAAGTGTTTGTTTGAGGTTTTACCCCACATTAGTCGACTGCTATAGATAGCAGTCGACTATTCTGAGTCAACTGATTATCGATTGGTGTTCGACTGAAGTGTTTCTGGCCCAACAGTCAACTACTAGGGTTTTGTAGTCAACTGTTGCACCATCAGTCGACTGCCAAGGGACGACAGTCGACTGCTGAAGGTGGTCATGGGCATAGAAGGTCAACTTCTATAGATAGCAGTCGACTGTTCTGAGTTAACTGATTGACGATTGGTGTTCGACTGAAGTGTTTCTGGCCCAATAGTCGACTGCTAGTGTTTTGTAGTCAACTGTTGCACCATCAGTCGACTGCCGAAGGTGGTCATGGGCATAGAAGAGTTTTGAGTCGACTGATTTCCTGGATCACTCTACAGATGGCTTGATCAGTCGGCTAGTAGGCATGTTCAATCGACTGCCCAATGTGTCATTGGACTGCAACGGTCGTGATCTGGTGTGGTCAGAAGCCATTGGAATGGCACCAGTCGAATGATGGCTTGCATCAGTCGACCGTTGCAAGCCCAACGGGAAGAAACCCCTCTTCTCTATAAAACGATGGGTTGGGAGCCTTGAGGCACCTAATGCTTAACTCCCATTCATACTCCCAAGTGTTGTGAACGATTTTCATCCCTCTTCCTTGTTCTTATTTCTATCTTATTGTAAGAGGGAGAGAATTGTGTAAAGAGGTTACCTCCACCTTGTTGGGCTAAAGGAGAGACTAGTGGATTGATTTGAGGGGATGATTCGTTGAATGAATCATTCTGGATTAGCGGCAAGGGTCGTGAACCATGTTACACGTCTTAGTATTTGCTTCTCTTTATCTTGGTCTTTAGTTTTAATTGTCTTGCTTTAACATATATTCCACTGTGCTAATTATTTGTAGACGATTAAGAACACGAGAATTCCATCTACGACATGTTTGGCTATTCAACCCCCCTTCTAGCCGGGCCATGATCTTCCAACAAGTGGTATCAAAGCAAGGAGCTTGTCGACAGACTCATTGCCAAAACAAGCACGACAACGAAATGACCGGCTCAAACATTCATCCGCCAAAATTCGAAGGGGACTTCACTTAGTGGAAAAAGCTTATGGAGGTATTTTTCAAAACGGACTTTGATATTATGATTACTATGGAAACCGGTTTCGAGATACCTAGTGATGAAGAGGGGAAGCCAATTGAAAAATCATGATGGACTAAGAAGCAAAGAGAGGAGCACCTTGCAAATTCGAAAGCCAAGCACCATCTCTACAATGTGCTCCCTCAACAAGAAATCAACCGGATTGGAGAGTGCTCAAACGCTAAAGAAATGTGGGAGAAGCTAGTGGAGCTTCATGAAGGCACCACCGAAGCCAAGCTTGCAAGACGGGACCTTCTCCGGTCGTAATTAAGCAACATCAAGCTAGAAAAAGGAGAAAATGTACAATCTTTGAATTCTAGGTTTAAGGAAATAATCACTGGTTTATCTAGTGTTGGGGAGAAGCTTTCATATAGAGACATGATAATGAAAGCTATAGACACCTTCCCTCGTTCATCAAAATGGAGCTCAATGGTAGATTCATTTTACATTTCAAGAAATCTAGAGGTAAGTACTCTAGAAGAATTTTTTTTCTACCATGGAACTTCATGAAACTAGGCTTGAAGGAATAGTTGAAGATACAATCAAGCAATCAAGGGGAGTAGCATTAGTGGCCGACAAAGGAAAGAAGAAGGAGACTCCATCCTCCTCATCTGATGACGAATCTTCCTCATCAATGAATAGCAATGAAGAGGCTTATATGGTAAGGAAGGTAAGACGTGCATTGAAATTTTTTAAATTTAACAAATCTCATGATAAGGGAAGAAGGCAAAGGAAAATTATATGCTACAATTGCTAAGGAGAGGGACATATGAGGGATGAGTGTCCCTAATTAAACAAGAGCAAGGAAGAAAGAAAGAAAAATGACAAGAAGAAAGAAGGGAAGAAGAAAGAAGAAAAGAAGTCAAAGGAGAAGAAGAAGAAGTCAAAGTCCCGAAACTTAAAAGCTACATGGGATGACTCGTCCTTATCGGAGGAAGAAATTTTCACACACCTAGCACTCATGGGAATAGATGACATAGCCTCCACCTCCTCCGAGCAAGAAGAAGGAAGCACAAGTGAGGAGGAGAGCCCAAGTGTAGGGGGAGCTTCATCTACATCGGAATCGGAAGAAGGGGATTGGGTAAGTGACGTAAATAAACTACCCTCCCATGATGTTATTTCCATGATTACTAGCTTGACTAAGGACTTATTTAGAGCTAAAAAGAAAAACAAATGCATTCTTGATAAAATTAAGAAATTAGAAGAAAAGCTAGAAAATGCATGTTTAAATGATGATGTTTCTTCTTCTATGACAAATGATGCTTGTTTAGAAGAGAATAAGGTTTTAAGGGAAAAGGTAGAATTCCTTGCTAAGGCCCTTGTGAAATTCACAATTGGCTCAAATACTTTAAATATGATTATTGGGAGCCAAAGGGCAAGTTTCAACAAAAATGGCTTAGGATATAAGGGATCTAGGAATGAGAAAGCCTATCATTGTTTAATTGCTAGAGCTCAATCTAAAACAACAATGGTAGCTAAGAAATGGATCCCAAAGGAGTACTTGGTGAACCCTATTGGAAAGAACTTATATTGGGTTCCCAAGTCCATCCTTAGAGGTTAGAGAAACCTAGGATAGTCAACCATAAGTGGACTTATTTTATATCATATTATTTGGTTGACATATGAAGATGTGGGTGATAGTTTTTGACTTATGATATTGAGTGATAATGTTTGAATCATGATTTGTGATATCATATACATGCATTATGATCATGATGATTGATAATACTTAACCTTGGTAAAAATTGCATGAAATTTATGGTTAAGTATAATTACCTTTAGTTACATCTCACAATTCACCATAAGGCTAACTTGATTGAAAACATAGCAATGGGTGAGATGTTAGGTTGATACAAGTGATTCACTAATGCTTATGACATTTAGATGGGTCATTTAGAGTATCATGACATAACAATCATAGACTAACCATGGGGAAAGCTTATGTTTAATTCATGGACATTTTGCCCAAAAATCATGGTTGGATATTTTAAATGTTTTAAAACCATTTCATGTTTTGAAATATGTGAGTTTATGTTTTAAAACGTTTCAAGGAAAAACTAGGCTTTCAGGTTGATAAAAATTTGAGTCATTTTTAAACTTTGAGGTTTTGCCTTATTTTGGAAAATTGATGAATTTTCATGAAAAATCATTTTTCCTTGATAAAGGGACTCATAAGAAATGTGTTCCTTGAATTTCATGATTTTTCGAATTTTTTAGAATTTTTAATGCATTTCTGAAGTTGGCTTTAGAAATCAGAAATCGAGATTTTTAGGTGTAAGTCAACTGCTGGTCTGACGGAGTCGACTGATGTACTATGCACAAGCACAATAAGATATTTTAGGTGGATTTAAGTATCAGAAATCGAGATTTTTAGGTGTCAATCAACTGCTGGTCTGACGGAGTCGACTGATGTACTGTGCACAAGCACAATAACCTATTTTAGGTGGATTTAAGTCAAATTTTGGTCATTTTATTCCCTTAGACTTTGATATCTTGATGTATAACATTTGTATGATGTTTTTGATAGTGTAAAAGGGGGAGAAATATGAGAGTTTAAGTTAATCATGCTAGGGGGAGAATTAGCATGTGTTAAGAGAGAGTTGCATGTATTAAGGAGGAGTGTTTTGATACTCCTGTTATGTTTACATGCTTTCCTTTCCTTAGTGTTTTGTTAATATTTTACCTAACTTAAACATGTTGCCACACATCAAAAAGGGAGAGATTGTTAGGGCAATCAACCCAAGTATGGTTTGGTTTTGATGTGTATGGAAAAGGTTTTAAGTTAGGTTGTTTATGTGATTTGATGTGTGTGTTTAAGATGTGCAGGACTTAAATTAATCACACATGTGTTAGCTTGATAAAACATTGGCGAGTTCACCATCTCATGGCTCGGGTCCTTGAGTTGGTGAAGGATGGCATTGCGGAAGTTGTGCGTTTGGTGCATCCGAGGGACCGCTGGATGAGGAGCATTGGAGTGAAGCCAAAGGATGCAGACTTCAGGGCGAGACATGAAGGATGACACTAGAGGAGTCGCGGGTTTAGTGCATACGAGGGACGTGGCTGGACGAAAAGAGCTTCGGTGAGGGACTCCATGGGGAGATGAGAGTTGAGCGATTGTAACCCGAGATAGGGTAGCTCATAGGTGAAATTGGCCGAATGGCTAAGTCAAGTGTCGGACGCTCAAACATAGGTTTAAGGTTTTACGCGACAAGTTGGATGCTCAAACAAGTGTTTGTTTGAGGTTTTACCCGACATCAGTCGACTGCTATAGATAACAGTCGACTGATGGTCGACTGTTGTTTGACTGAAGTGTTTATGGCCCAGTAGTCGACTACTAGGGTTTTGTAGTCGACTGCTGCACCATCAGTCGATTGCCAAGGGACGACAGTCGACTGTTGAAGGTGGTCGTGGGCACAGAAGAGTTTTGAGTCGACTGATTGCCTGGATCACTCAACTGATGGCTTGATGAGTCGGCTGATAGGCTTGATCAGTCGATTGCCCAGTGTGTTGTTGGACTGCAACGGTCATGATATGGCATGGTCAAAAGCCATTGGAATGACACTAGTCGAATGATGGCATGTAGCAGTCGACTGTTGCATGTCCAATGGGAAGAAACCCCTCTTCTCTATAAAAAGAGGGGTTGGGGGCATTGGGGCACCTAATGCTTAACTCTCATTCATACTCCCAAGTGTTGTGAATGATTTTCTTCCCCTTCCTTGTTCTTATTTCTATATTATTGTAAGAGGGAGGGAATTGTGTAAAGAGGTTACCTCTACCATGTTGAGCTAAAGGAGAGACTAGTGGATTGATTTGAGGGAGTGATTCGCCGAACAAATCGTCCTTGGATTAGCGGCAAGGGTCGTGAACTACGTTACATCCTCGTCTTAGCGTTTGCTTCTCTTTATCTTTGTCTTTAGTTTTAATTGTCTTGCTTTAGCATATATTCTGTTGCACTAATTATTTGTAGAAGATTAAGAACATGAGAATTTAATCTACGACACGTTTGGCTATTCAACCCCCCTTCTAGCCGGGTCACAATCCTCCAACATACCTGAGGCAGAAGTCTCACTTCTTTTCTTCTTAACTTCCTCTAGGTATAACTTGTAGTTCCTCTTCCAATGCTCAGTCTCACAGCAGTGGAAGCAGTCCCCTTCCTTAGACACCCCGCCTTTAGCCTTTGATGTAGTAGAGTTGGCCTTGCCTTTCGCTTGGGTCTTACCCTTGCCTTTAGGCTTCTTTTTGCCTTTGCCCTTTTTAACCATCAATATGTTACTAGTCTTGGTTTTCTTGAGATTAGGTTCAGTAATTCTCAACATGCTGAGCACCTCAGGCAGAGGCTTGTCAATTTTGTGTTGGATCGAGAAGCGTCGCTAGAGGGGGGGTGAATAGCGATCGTAAATCTTTTCTTTTTCGTTCGTTCGATACTCAAAGTAAGCACAGCGGAAAATAAATGAACACGTTTATTTTACTTGGTTCACAACCCAGCGGTTGCTACTCCAAGGCCCTATCGGTCCTAGACCGCATACGGAGGGCAAAGCACTAAAACGTCTCCTCCTCGTTGGAGGTAGGAGACAACGATTACAAAAACCGAATATACGAGGATGAGGCAACAAGCCTACCTCACCTCGTTATGAAGATAAAAATACAGAATATAATATCAAAAATATTACTTGAATCTGCTGCCGACGAAGAAGATCAAAACTTGGCGTCGCGTCGGCGTTATGACGGTGTTGAAGCGTTGGCGTTGTAGGAGCACTTGATGAATAATTGATGTGATTCGGAGATGAATCCTCCCCTCCTTTTATAGACTTTAGCCTCTGAATTTGTCTCCTATTTCTTTGGAACGGATCATGAATTTTTCCAAATTTTATCGAAGCGTTATCCGTTTTGACCTAGGCGAATCGTCGCCATCGATCGATGCCTCTCATCGATCGATGATCGCTTGATCGATGCATCTCATCACCAATCGATGCAACAATGATCCCAATGTCCGCCGATCGCTTGCCCGGCTACCACTTCCTGCGTAAGAGATTAGCTCGGAAAATGATAAATACGACGGTTTCTAACCGTCCGATCTCGACCTAGACCTTCCACAGGAAGTCTTAGTCGAATCGTCGCCTACGGTCGTCCCCGTAAAGAGGACACGACCTTACAATCTCTCACTCACACGAGCTTACCTCGATAGTAGCTCTCGCTTCAGGCCTTCCACTCGATTCCTTCGGCTCCCTCCGAATTCACTCAAGTGTCGCCTGACCAGCACGGCTTCCTCCGGGTGTCGCTAGCCTTCAGCTCCAGCTTTAGTACTTTTCTGCACACTTGATTTAGCTCGTGAGATAACAATATAAACTTAACTTTGTGTCTTTGCCATAATCAAAACACAGTTCGATTATCTAATGCCCTGCACCAACAATCTCCCCTTTTGATCTATGGCAAACCAACACAAAGTTAAGGGAAATTAAAGCATAAAACACATATAGTAGATGATGAATGCCATTCCCAAAAACTCCTCCCTTAACCAAAACTCCCCTTAACCCTAGGTGAGTTTTGAAAGAGATACTTTAGTTTTCAAAACAAATTTTGTGTTTCAAAATGAAATTTTGTGTTACTCCCTTAACTTTCGCTCTTCTCCCTTTGCCATAAATCAAAAAAGAGTGTTGGGGTTTTTGTATAAAATAGGGGTTTAAAACAATGTCGTTATGAATGCATCTAGATAAATCAAATATAAGTCCAAGCATGCGCCTAGCAATAGTTAGATAGATTGGTTCGAGGTGTGTCCTCTCGCAATAATAATCTAAAGATTTATAATATAACCCTTAAGATTAGTTTGCTCTCCCCCTTAGTCAAATATATGAAGTATAAGAGATGTAGGGGGCGCTAAACTTTGGCCTCAGAGTTGTTAAGTACAATAGTTGAGAAAATAAGTAGTATTTTGAAGGGATTGTTTCAAGTATATTTCAATTATCCTTAACATCTCACCCATTCTATGTGTCTCATAATTTGTTCACCTTATATGTTTTGTGAGATGATTTTAAATTGATTAAAGGTAGTCAACCTTAGGTTAGATTCAGATTTAACCTTTAGATTGTTAAGTAACTTTTCGAGAACTGCTGTGTCGTGGCGAGGCACAGGGGACTTCTTTGATCGAACAACGACCACTTCCTTAGACAAAGCCAAATTCAAGAAAATATTACTTAAGTCACTTAGGTTACTTCCTCGGTCTAACTAGTTTAGGATACGAGGTAGCTACTAGTTCCACTCGGTCAAGTGCACCAAGCTAGATACGCCTTATCTAGCTCGAATACACGAGACTTTGTCTCCTAACGTACTATCATCTCGCCGTCCGATACTATATTATCAAGAGTTGACTAACTAGTTATTTATGAAAAGAGGCTCCCGAGGCTCAATCTTTTCAAGGATTTTAGTTGGTTATGTACGTATTCTAAGTAAGTTCACAAGTTAACGTAAATTCTAAGCATGCAATGGTTTTGCTAAGTAAGCGGGTATACTATTTTAGTGTTAGCTCCTAGACCATTGAACCAATAAGGTCTATTCAAATAATGAACTTGATCTGAGGAATCCAATACTTATTAGTCCTAATATGTGAATTTAACAAAACCTTTGGGACCCATGCTTGACTCTTTGATGACTACGATTTACGATAGACATATAAGACCTATTCGTAGTCTTTGACTTAAATCCGAGTCCGGCTTTGTTGTACACGGCTCTTTGGGTTCCAAGTAGTCCTTAAGGTTCTTAGATCCCAACGTGAACTTTTCCAACCTAGCCTCGACCTCTTGAACTTGGTCTTTCAAGAGAGAATTCTCCTTCTCAAGTTTTTCAATTTGGGTTGAGTTTCTCTTGAACTTGACTAGTTGAAGAGATTAGAGTAGCCTCTTGCTTGAGGGTTTCAACCTCCTCAAGTAACGACTCAACCCTAGACTCGGACTTAGTTAATTTCCTATTAAGCATTTAATTGTATTGTAAAGTGTACTAATTAAAGAGAAATCAACCTTAACATTCCCTTTGGTCCGGGCTTTGAGTTTTCTCTCAAATAATCTTGGTCGAGTCGAGTTGTAGTTGGACTCGGCCGGATTGACTCGGACTCCTCCGTTCTTGCCATGTAAGCTATGTCTTCTCTGTTGTCCCAAGTTGCATGGAAGGCTTTCCTTGCTCCCTTTTTCTTTTGGTTCTCATTCTTCAATTTCCTTCTTTCTTGTCGAACTATTCTCCGCACAATATTGACTATTATGGCCTCCTCTTCGGATTCGGATTCGTCTTCGGGTTCGAGTTCATCTACTTGCCTAGTAGGTGGCTTGCTTCTTTGTCCCGCAAGTAGAGCAATATCTCTCGCCCGGATCACGCTTAGTTTGCTCGTGAAGTTCAAACTCGGAAAATAATTCATCTAACCTAAGCTTCGATAGGTCCTTAGAGACCTTGTAGGCATCGACCATGGATGCCCACAAGGTAGTCCTAGGAAATGAATTAAGAACGTACCTTAGTAGGTCACGGTTTTCGACCTTGTGTCCGATGGTGTGTAGGCCATTGATAATGTCCTGGACGCGGGCGTGTAGTTGCGTTGCCGTCTCGTGTTCCTGCATCTTGAGGTTATACAACTTATTGAAAAGAAGGTCACGTTTACATACCTTAGCATCGGACGTTCCTTCGTAGCTCAATTAATTTATTCCATAGGTCCTTGGCGCTAATGAATGGTCCGATGCGGTTGAGTTCCTCCTTGGACAAGCCGCATTGCAATATTTGGGTTGCTCTTGCATCGGCTTCGATTTGCCTCTTGGTTGCATTTGTCCACTTGTTGAAATCCAAGGGCTCTCCTTGATCATTGGTGGGTAAAGCAAAGCCGGTTTGGATTATTATCCAAGTCTCGACTTGTGTTTTCAAGAAACACTCCATCCGACCTTTCCAATAACGGAAATCATCTCCGTTAAAGAACGGAGGTCGGGTGGTGCTATATCCCTCAATGTGAGCCATTAAGTATCTTACAAAAACACAAATAAAAACCAAAGAGAATTCCAAGACTTGGTCTTGGATTAGTAATGCGGGAAATAATAGGAAAAAAAACAGAAATAAATAAGGAGGATAAAAAACTAAAAAAAATTGAAACTTACGACCTTCGATGTCCCAGAAAGGGTACTAAACGCTGGATTTTGGGGCTGGAAACAGCTTGTTACGGGGGTAAATCATTTCAGAGAGCTTCAGAGAGCTTCGATTTGGTGGGTAGATCGTTTCGTGAGTCCACTTGTAGCAAAAGTTATGCTCGTTTGATCGTGAGGTACTCTGAAGGAGATTAGTACTAGCAAAAACACAACCAAAAACTATGTACCAAGACTTGGTCTTGGATTAGTAGTGCGGGAAACAAAACCTAAGAAATATACGAATCGAAAAATACGAAAAGAAAACCAAAACGTGCTAGATTGGTGGTTTCACCAAATCTTAGCGCCCCCGCTCTGATACCAATTGTTGGATCGAGAAGCGTCGCTAGAGGGGGGGTGAATAGCGATCGTAAATCTTTTCTTTTTCGTTCGTTCGATACGCAAAGTAAGCACAGCGGAAAATAAATGAACACGTTTATTTTACTTGGTTCACAACCCAGCGGTTGCTACTCCAAGGCCCTATCGGTCCTAGACCGCGTACGGAGGGCAAAGCACTAAAACGTCTCCTCCTCGTTGGAGGTAGGAGACAACGATTACAAAACCGAATATACGAGGATGAGGCAACAAGCCTACCTCACCTCGTTATGAAGATAAAATACAGAATATAATATCAAAAATATTACTTGAATCACACGAAGAAGATCAAAACTTGGCGTCGCGTCGGCGTTATGACGGTGTTGAAGCGTTGGCGTTGTAGGAGCACTTGATGAATAATTGATGTGATTTGGAGATGAATCCTCCCCTCCTTTTATAGACTTTAGCCTCTGAATTTGTCTCCTATTTCTTTGGAACGGATCATGGATTTTTCCAAATTTTATCGCTGGCGGTGGCGCGTCAAACGCGTTATCCGCTTTGACCTAGCGCAAAGTCGAATCGTCGCCATCATCGATCGATGCCTCATCACCGATCGATGATAATGATCGATGCATCTCATCACCAACGATATAACGATCGCCTAATGTCCAAAATGATCACCCGCCACTTCCCTGCAGTAAGAGATTAGCTCGGAAAATGATAAATACGACGGTTTCTAACCGTCCGATCTCGACCTAGACCTTCCACAGGAAGTCTTAGTCGAATCGTCGCCTACGGTCGTCCCCGTAAAGAGGACACGACCTTACAATCTCTCACTCACACGAGCTTACCTCGATAGTAGCTCTCGCTTCCGGCCTTCCACTCGATTCCTTCGGCTCCCTCCGAATTCACTCAAGTGTCGCCCGACCACCACGGCTTCCTCCGGGTGTCGCTAGCCTTCAGCTCCAGCTTTAGTACTTTTCTGTACACTTGATTTAGCTCGTGAGATAACAATATAAACTTAACTTTGTGTCTTTGCCATAATCAAAACACAGGTTCGATTATCTAATGCCCCTGCACCAACAATTTGTTCATGTTATAGTTCATGACAAATTGACTATACCCTTCCGGTAATGATTGCAGGATAAGATCAGTGGTCTTTTCTTGGCATAGTGGAAATCCTAGTCTCTCAAGGTTCTCTACATAGTCAATTATCTTGAGTCCGTGAGTTCCTACTGGAGTTCCTTCTTGCATCTTGCATGCAAATAGGGCCTTAGACACCTCAAACCGCTCGTGCCTAGATTTCCCTTGATGTAGTTGTTTCAGGTGCTCAACCATATCATGTGCATCTTTATTCTCATGTTGCTTCTGAAGCTTAGAGTTCATGGTGGCAAGCATTAGGTAGGATACGTCTAGTGCATCATCCTGATGCTTCTTGTAAGCATCTTTCTCCACACAAGTGGCGATAGTGGCGGATGCTTCATGAAGAGGTTGCTCTAGGACATACAGTTTTCATTCTTGCTTGATGATCATCCTTAAGTTTCTATACCAGTCTAGGAAATTAGCTCCATTGAGCTTGTCCTTCTCAAGGACAGATTACAGTGAGAGAGTATTTGACGTGTTAGATGACATGGTGATCTATAACAGTAAAATGAAGAAATAAGTATCATATCTAAATCATTTAATTAGGTCTTTAATTAAATGATGCTCCCAATAAATCATAGAGCTTCGGTAGGGGATAGTCATGGATGTAGGAAAACACTTTTTTCCCACACTACTAGCTCCCAACCCAACAACTACAAATTCATGTGGGACAAGATCCACATCATGTTGGACTATCCGAGCTGCAAAAACCACTTTTTTGCATTGTGGAAACCCCGGAAGTCAGCCACGGATCCGTGTGAAGTTAAACAAAATTACATGTACATGTTTAAAAACCTTAGATCTACTCTATATCTACATGTTAAGAGTTTTACCCTTGATGCGGCGCCCTTCGCTTATCCTGCTTGTCCAAACGGCTTGCCGGAACTCGAGAGTGCCAAGTGTACACTCCTCTATCGGTATCCACACAAGAAATAGGTGGAGAAAAGACAACTTAGAGTGTGCTAGCACTCTTGAAGTCCATGTCAAAGGAGGGGGAGAGAGCTTGAGGGAAGATAGGAGGAAGAAGATGAAGTTACCACACTTAACTTCACACTAATCCACTCAATAGTGGCCGACCACTATAAGGGGGTTACATGCATGCATGTAATTCCAAGAGCCAATGGCTCTTGGTCTCCCTCATGAGGTGGCACCCCATGATATGTCCATGATGATGTGGAACATCATCATTGGCCGACCCAATGCCAAGTCACCATGACATGGCAATTGGTCAAGTCAAAATTGACCATTCATCTTCCCTCTCAAGTCAAGTCAAACTTGACCTCTTATCTCCCATGGTTGATCAAATCCAACCATTTGATTCAAGTCAATTTAATTTAATGAATCTCTATTCATTAGTTTAAATTGACTCAATGAATCAAATCTAAATTAGACTCATTCAACACTTGAATCAAATTGAGTCTAACTCAATTAGTCTAATTTGGATTACTCTTAATCCGATTTGGTTCATCCCATGAACCTAATCTTCATGGTTCATCATATGAACCTAATCTTCATCTAATTACCCTTTGTGTGTGACCCTATAGGTTCTTGTAACGTTGACAATGCTCCTAAACCGATTTAGGAACATAAGCAATGAGCGGTATCTAGCAACACATCCTTGCTACCCAAGTTACAAGAATGTTGAGATCCAACATCACCTTTGTAACTACTAATTGTGGCTCTCACAATATGTGACAATGTCCCTCTATCCTTGACATCTAGATTGACCAACTGAGGCATAGACAATGTCATCCTCGGTACAATCTATAGCTTGAACTCCAAGTAGACTCACTCTAATCAAATGAGCTCAATATCTCATATTGACTCATTTGGGCATGACCATGCACTTAGTGGTCTCACTCTATCAAGAATAACGATGTCACTCCCATTATATAGAAGGGATAGATCACATCTACATCACTCACATCCCTCCGCATAATTTATTACACACCCAGTAATCACCTTTATAGTCCACCCATTTACGGGTGACTTTTGACGAAGCCAAAGTATGCAATTCCTTATGTAGGGAACCATGGTGACTTCAGGTCCAAGGACTAATAGTCACATGAGAAAGCATTGAAGGAAGGAAACTTCGCTTCCCACTTCAACTCGGTCACTTGTTCATGGCGACCGCTTCTACGTCCCCGGATAAAAAAAATTTATCCTTGAAAAGAGGGATTACCCAAGCAACCGTTTCATCGTCATGCTATTCAATTAGAGTAGTCACTTGAACAAATTTGTTGTTCATGCAACCAACCTTTATTCTACGAATAGCCAAGGAATAGACGATGTACGGATCGTCGGCTTTTGTGTTTATGTTCGGGGTCCAAGTTATATTAGCCACAAAATAGAATATATCATGCATATATAATTGAAAACAATCATAAACATGTTACATAAGAAAATAGACAAGTATTATACCTCTCGATCTTCTATCGTATGTCCTTCCTCTTTTTGGACGTCGTGTGGGCGATGATCTACCAAAAGTCGAAGCTCCTAGATCGCCAATCTTCCTTCCTTGCTCCCTCCGAACAAGAGGAAGACTAAGAAACAAAGCACTTCACCTTCTTTCAACCAACCACCAAGCTCCAAGCTTGGTGCTTGCCGCCGGCCAAGAAGGAGAAGAAGAAGATAAGATGGAAACCGGCCAAGACACCAAGGGAAGACCCTAAGTCTTGTTTCCACCGGCCAAGGAGAAGGAGAAGGGCTGGTTTGGACACTGGCCAAGGGAGGGAAGGGCTGAATGGGCGCCGGCCACCAAGGAAGAATAAGAAGATAAGGAAAATTTTTCCTTATTTGGTGCCGCCAACACCTAAACCCTAATCCCCAATGCTTGCCGCCCCTTGCCCTAATCCTATCTCTAATGGGATTCATCTTACCGCCCACCCCCTCCACTCCTTTTTTAGAGTTAGCGATAAGCCTTGTTTTAATCTCCACCATTGGTTCTAAGGGTTTAATCTCAACCGTCAAATCTAGAGATTTAATCTCTACCTTTTGATCTAGAGTTTTGTTTTCATCCATTGGATCTAGGCTTCATGAGGTTTTAATAGACTACAATAGGGACCATAAGGAGGAGTTGGATCTTGGCCACCCAATGGATCAAGCCCACATAAAGTCCGATCCATTAATGATAATCCAATCCACTAAAGGATTATCATTGATCTACCTCACCAACCCCCATAAGTTAATATGGGCTCCATATATTATATGTATATTTTCTCCCCGTGATTAAGATCTCGAATGTCCGTCGATTAATTAATTTACTGACCATTAATTAATCCACATCTAATTCCATGAGTAGTACCACTAAACCTTTTCATCATGGCGGACCAAGTCCACCTGCAGGGTTTACATGATGAACCTTATAAGCTCCTGAAGGGGACATCATCATCCTAATATATAGGACACAGTTTCCTCCTATAATAAACAGCACACCATATAAATAATATCATTTCCCAACTTACCGAGCCTATCGATTTAATCTATAAATCTCGCCCATTGGTAAATCAAAGAAATGAATACTAAGTTTATGTGCCCGTTATTATATCGGGATTAAAAGCATGTACAATATAATATCTGAGGTCCGATTCGATTATGTAGTCAGCAATAAATCGAATCACCTCTAAGTTGGCCCTGCTCAATACACACAAAGTGTACTAGTGTGATTCTATGGTCAAGACAAACCAATACCAAATCACACTACAACCATGCCAAAGGTTTGTCCAAAGTCATCTCGGTTGTGAGCCTATACTTATACTTTACAAGGATCTGATAACATGATCTCCCGTGTGACACCACACACCATGTTATCTACAATGTAATGTATTAGATAATATGCATCACCATAAATATGCAAACAATGACCATGTGATTCTTATTTCAAAATAAAGATGTTCAAACAAAAGATAGACTTTCCAGTATACATCCCAACAATCTCCCACTTATAATAAAAGACTATGTTGTCCTCAAACTGCCATACATCTGATTCCCATTCCCTCCACATGCCTATTAAAAGCTCTCCCCGGAAGAACCTTAGTGAAAGGATCTGTCAGGTTATGCTCCAATGCAATCTTGGCCACGATAACTTCTCCTCTTTTAACGATTTCTCGTATCAGGTGCTACTTGCGCTCTATATGTTTACTTGCCTTATGGGCTCGTGGTTCCTTCGAGTTTGCAACTGGACCACTATTATCCAAATAAATTGTGATAGTTCTGGGAAAACCAGGAATCACATCCAAGTCCATCAGGAAGTTCCTGATCGACACAACTTCTTTGGTCGCCTCAGAGGCCGCCACATACTCAGCTTCCATGGTAGAGTCCGCCACGCATTTCTGCCTGACACTCCTTCATACAATGGCTCCACCTCCCAAAGTAAACACAAAACATGAGGTAGGCTTAATGTTATCCCTATCTGATTGGACGTCGGAATCTATATAACCCACAAGGAGTAATTGGTCTGCCTGGTAAACTAGCATATAATCCCTAGTCCTTCTCAAGTACTTCAATATATGCTTTACCGCAATCCAATGTCCCTGTCCTGGATTACTCTGATATCTGTTGACCATGCCCACGACAAAGCAGATATCTGGTCTCGTACATAGCATCGCATACATGAGGCTTCCAACCGCCGAAGCATAAGGAACCGCCTTCATCTCCTCTATCTCCTCAGATGTTCTAGGACACATCTCCTTAGATAAAGGAACTCCATGCCTGAAAGGTAGAAAACCTCTTTGAGTTTTCATGCTAAAATGATCCATAATAGTGTCTATGTATGAAGCTTGAGATAAGCACAACATCCTTTTCCTACGATCCCTTATAACCTTGATCCCAAGGATGTGTCCCACTTCTCCAAAGTCCTTCATATCAAACTGTTTGGACAACCATACCCTTACGTCTAATAACACCTTTACATTGTTGCCAATTAACAAAATGCCATCTACGTATTGTACAAGAAATACCACTACGTTTCCGTCACATCTCTTGTATACACAAGACTCATCCGGACATTGAATAAATCCATAAGATTGGATTACCTCATCAAAGCGGATGTTCCAAGACCACAAAGCTTGCTTCAATCCATAAATGGACCAATTAAGCTTACATAGAAGATGCTCTTTACCCTTCGTAATGGATCCCTCTGGTTGCTTCATATAGATGTTTTCCTCAAGACTTCCATTAAGGAAAGCTATCTTAACATCCATCTGCCACACCTCATAATCCATATGAGCTGCAATGCATAAGATAATCCGAATAGACTTAAGCATGGCCACCGACGAAAAGGTGTCCTCATAATCGATACCCTCTTTCTGAGTATACCCCTTCGTAACAAGCCTCGCTTTTAAGGTCTCAACCTTCCCATCTATTCCTCTCTTTCTTTTGTAGATCCCCTTGCGACCAATGGTTTTTACACCATCGGGTGGTTCTACTAGCTCCCAGACTTGATTTGAATCCATAGATTCAATCTCAGCTTTCATTGCACTTTGCCAAGATACCGCATCTTTATCTTGGATGGCCTCGTCATATGTCTAGGGATCAGGTTCATGTTCGCCAGGGACCAAATCAGAAGATTCTCCCAAGAACATGAATCTATCAGGCTGTCTAACAACCCTCCCACTACGACGAGGTATCACCTGTATATCCTCTGTGACACGCGGTGCAGTGACTTGTGGTATATCCCCTTGTACCGGTGGTACTGAAGAAGTGACTTCCCCTTTCAATTCCTCCGGAACAATCTTACTCATGGGCTTGTGGTTCATCACATAGTCTTCCTCTAGAAATCTGGCATTCGTGCTAACGATCACCCTATGATCTCTAGGACTATAAAACAAACCACCTTTCGTTCCTCTAGGATAGCCAACGAACATGCTTACTTCTGTACGAGGTTCCAACTTACCAGCATCCGCTTTCAGGACATGTGCTGGACTCCCCCAAATCTGAATATGTCTTAGACTAGGCTTTCGCCCAGTCTACAATTATGTGGGAGTAGAAGACACTGATTTAGATGGGACCAAGTTCAGAATATACATTGTCGTATCTAGAGCATATCCCCAGAACGAATCTGGCAACTCAGAATAACTCATCATTGATCTAACCATCTCCATAAGAGTCCTATTCCTTCGCTCTGCTACACCATTCTGCTAGGGTGTGCCAGGTGCAGAAAATTGGGATTGAATCTCAGCCTCTGATAAGTAATTCCTAAACTCTCCCAAGAGGTACTCACCACCACGATCAGATCGTAGTGTCTTGATACTTTTACCATGACGTTTCTCCACATCAGCCTTGAATTCTTTAAACTTGTCAAAGCATTAAGACTTGCGGCACATCAAGTAAATGTATCCATATCTCGAATAATCGTCTATAAAAGAGACGAAATACTCAAAACCACCTCTATCCTGGATAGACATAGGACCACACAAATCATAATGAACCAATTCTAACACATCTTTGGCTCTATACCCCTTGGCCTTAAAAGGCCTCTTGGTCATTTTACCCTCCAAGCAAGATTCGCAGGTTGGGAAATCTTCCACCACTAATGAACCCAGAGGTCCATCAGCTATCAACCTTTGAATTCTGCTTAGGTTAATATGACCAAGCCTAAGATGCCAAAGATATGTTTGGTTCATCTTCGAAGGTTCTTTTCTCTTATTGGAATTAGAAGATGAGTTATTAACATCTATTTGCATCATGGGAGCTTTTGATTCAAGTGTGTATAAATTTCCTATCAATGCACCCGAATAGATAATGTCCCTATTCCTTTCTATAATAACTCTATCATTAAAAAAAAATAGAATATCCATCCATAAACAATTTAGAAATCAAAATTAAATTCTTTCAAAATAAAGGTACATAAAGGCAATCCTTAAGAACCAAAACTTTATTTTTCTCAAAAGATAAATAAATGTCTCCCACTGCAACAGCCGCCACCTTCGTGGCATCGCCCAAGTATACGGTAAACTCCCGCTCAGTTAGTCGTCTAGTTTCCGGGAACCCCTGCAAAGTATCGCAGAAATGATCAGTGACTCCTGTATCTACACACCAGGTGCCGGTAGATAACACCGCTAAACATGTTTCAACGACTAGACCAAAAGATATACCTTTGTTCTGCTTGAGGTTAGGGCAGTCCTTCTTCCAGTGTCCAGTCTACTTACAAGTGAAGCACTTGCCTTTCATCTTCTTCACTCCTCCCTGAGTTCCTCCCACCGCCTTTGCCCCAGCTTGTTTCTTCTTCTTCTTTCCTTTCGGCTTAGAAGTAGAAACCTTTTGGGTAACCATGGCATGCGCCTGAGCACTTTAGCGAAATAGCCCCTCTGCCGCTTGGAGTTCTGTCAGAAGCTCCGCCAATGAATACAACCTCTTGTTCATGTTGTAGTTCAGGCAAAACTGCTCAAAACTCCTAGGTAGAGACTGGAGAATGATATCGACCTGGGTTTCCTCATCAATCTTAGCTCCAAGGACTTCCAACTCATTTAAATGAGCCATCATCTTGAGAACATGATCTCTCACGGGTGTTCCCTCGATCATGGTTGTCGTCATCAAGTTCTTCATGGCTTCTTGCCTTCTAGCCTGATTCTGGTGTCCGAAAAGCTCTTTGAGATTGAGCATCATGTCATAAGCAGTGGACATGGCTTGATGCTGATGTTGCAGTACATTTGACATAGATGCCAAAATGTAACACCGCGCCAGCTCATCGGCCTTGATCCACTTCTGATAACTCTCCTTCTCCTTTTCCCTAGAATCATTCGCAGGCTTAGGAGGGAACTCTTCGAGGAGTACATATTTGTATTCCTCAGCAGTCAAGACAATGTCAAGATTTCTCTTCCAATCAACATAGTTGGGTCTAGTATGTTTATTCTCTTTCAGTATCACAACAAGTAGGTTGAAAGTCATTTTGAAAGAAAACCTAAGAATCACATAGATCAAAACATTAGATTTCAAAAAATTATTGATTCCTCAAACAATAATATTTTAAAATCAACCAACATATCAAAACACCGAGAATATCCTATGCCATGATAGTGTAGACGTATACGAATTCTACATTTGTAAGAGGAGGTTTTACACATTAATTTTACTATCTTGTCAACCTAACATTTTGACAAGTAAAATTAATAGTTGGTTCCTCTTTGACCCTACAAATAAAAGTAGTGACTCCGATGGGGAGGATACTTATATTTGTATCTAAGTGTTCACCATTACTAGGTACCAAGGTAATTATCTTGGGTTATGTGCCTTCCGATGGGTAAGTACACACACTCCTTAATAATTTCTAATAACCATATTTGACCTTGTGATCCGCAAACAAACTCATCCGATAGGGAGGAAGGCACTCAGAGCCGACGTGCAAGTTTGTTTGCATCACATGTCAAATCGTAATGGAGGTTGTGGGAATTTATAAAAATATCCCTCTCCCACTTAGTAATTTGAAATTGAGGAATTTTCTAGCCTACGACATGCATATCAAACAATAAGCAATATATATGAAAAATAAAAATTTTCCAACTATTATGGCTTTTGTCTTCAATATGTCTCGAGTCGTATCACCATCTCATCCGCTCCTCCTACGCCATGTACAAGCAATCCGGAGATCCGAGCTGAGACTAAATATTTTAATTTACATCAATCGATCCTAAACTCCACGAGGGAGTGTACATGAAATCTAGATCGAAAGTAAACTAAAATAAAAAGAGTGGCTAAACAATGTCGTATCTAATTTACAAAAAATTAAATACTAGCCTCGTCAACCCCGAGGATTCAACAAAGTATACAATTAAACACATACAATCATATACACACATATGACCATAATAGTTGGATCCTATGCCTATAACCAAAGAGTTAACCTATGCATATCCTACTATTATCCGACACATATAATATATGAAAAGTGCATAAAAGTAACCGAATCCTAAACACATAAAACCGGAAACCGTGGCTCTGATACCACTTGAAGGTAGGAAACTTCGCTTCCCAGTTCAACTCGGTCGCTTGTTCCTGGCGACCCCTTCTACATCCCCAGATAAAAAAAAATTATCCTTGACAAGAGGGATTACCCAAGAAACCATTTTATCGTCGTGCTATTCGATTAGAGTAGTCACTTGAACAAAGTTGTTGTTCAAGCAACCAACCTCTATTCTACGAATAGCCACAGAATAGACGATGTACGGATCGCCGACTTTTGTGTTTATGTTCGGGGTCCAAGTTATATTAGCCACAAAATAGAATATATCATGCATATATAATTGAAAACAATCATAAACATGTTACATAAGAAAATAGACAAGTATTATACCTCTCGATCTTCTATCGTATTGTTAGGGTTTTGCCCCGTAAGCCCTAATACCAATTTAATGGTTTTAGCTTATCGAGTCTGTGAGGGGAAGCTTCGCTTCCCACTTCACCTCGGTAGCTTATCCATGGCGATCCCTTCGCCGTCCCCAGATTAAAAAAATTTAATCCTAGACAAAAGGGATTGCCAAAGCAACCAAGTCATCGTCGTGCTATTCGTTTAGAGAGGTCACTTGAACAAAATAGTTGTTCAAGCGACAATCCTCTATTCTACGAGTAGCCGCGGAATAGACGATGTCCGGATCGCCAGTTTTTGTGTTTATACTCGGGATCCAAGTATTATTTAGCCATTTACAGATTTATAACATGCTTATAATTGAAAAACAAATACAAGCAATAAACAAAAGAAGAAAGTAGAATAGGTATACCTCTCGATCTTCTAATGTATGACCTTTCTCCTTTTGGATGTCGTGTGGGCGACGATCTACCAAAAGTCGAAGCTCCTAGATCGCAAATCTTCCTTCCTTGCTCTTCCAAAGCAAGAGGAAGAATAGAAACAAGATTTTTCTCCTCTCTAGAAACAACCAACAAGGAACTAAAACTATCCTTGCCACCGGCCAACTAGGTGAAGGAGAAGATGGTGGAAAACAACCAAGACACCAAGGGAAGCCCTATATCTTGTTTCCACCACCTAAGGAGAAGGAGAAGGGAGCTTTTGGGCACTGGCCAAGGCTGGAAAAGAGGCTGGAGAGGTGCTGGACGTTGGCCAAAAGATGAAGAAGAAGAGAAGAATACCTTCCTTATTTGGTGCCACCCTTGCCTCCAAACCCTAATCCTAATCCTATCTCAACTAGGATTCCTCTTCCTTGCCGCCCAAAAACCCTAGCTCTCATCAATTATCCCACGCCAACTCCCTTGACATCCTTTTATAGAGTTAGGGATAAGTCATGAAATATTCTCATCCATTGGTTATAGGGATTTAATCTCAACCGTCGGATCTAGAGATTTAATCTCAACCGTCGGATCTTAGAGATTTAATCTCTACCTATGGATCTTAGAGTTTTGTTTCTATCCATTGGATCTAAGCTTCATGAGGTGTTAATAGGCTACATTAGGGACCATGAGGAGTAGTTGGGTCTTGGCCACCCATGGATCAAGCCCAAATAAAGTCCGATCCACTAAAGATGATCCAATCCACTAAAGGTTCATCATTGATCTACCTCACCAACCCCCATATGATAATATGGGCTCCATATATTATTTGTACATTTTCTCCCCGTGTTTAAAATCTCGAATGTCCGACGATTAATTAATTTATTGATCATTAATTAATCAACATCTAACTCCTTGAGTAGTACCACTCAACCTTTTTATCATGCCGGACCAAGTCCACCTGTAGGGTTTACATGATGAACCTTATGAGCTCCTCAAGGGGACATCATCATCCTAATATATAGGACACGGTTTCCTCCTATAATCAACTACACACCATATAAATAATATCATCTCCCAACTTACCGAGTCTATCGATTTAATCTATAAATCTCGCCCATTGGTAAATTAAAGAGATGAGTACAAAGTATATGAGCCCGTTATTATATTAGGATTAAGAGCATGTACTAAATAATATCTGAGGTCCAATTCAATTATGTAGTCAGCAATAAATCGAATCACCTCTAAGTCGGTCATACTCAATACACACAAAGTGCACTAGTGTGATTCTATGGTCAAGACAAACCAATACCAAATCACACTACAACCATTCCGATGGTTTGTCCAAAGCCATCTCGGTTGTGAGCCTTTACTTATACTTTTCAAGGGGCCGATAACATGATCTCCTGTGTGACACCACACACCATGTTATCTACAATGTAAAGTATTAGACAATATTGCATAACCTTATGCAAACAATGATCATGTGATTCTTATTTCAAAAATAAAGATGTTCATAGAAAAGATAAACTTTTCAGTATACATCCCTACAATCTCCCACTTATACTAAAAAACTATGTTGTCCTAATACTGCCATACATCTGATTCCCCTTCCCTCCACATGCCTATCAGAGCTCTCGCTAGAAGGGCCTTAGTGAAAGGGTCTACCAGGTCATCCTCTGATGCAATCTAGGCGACAGCAACTTCTACCTCCTTTATGATTTCTCGTATCAGGTGGTACTTGCGCTCTATGTGTTTACTAGCCTTATGAGCTCGTGGTTCCTTCGAATTTGCAACTGCACCATTATTATCATAATAAATTGTGATAGTTCTGGGCAAACTAGAAATCACATCCATGTCCATCAGGAAGTTCCTGAGCCATACAACTTCTTTGGCCGCCTCAGAGGCTGCCATATACTCAGCTTCCATGGTGGAGTCTGCCACGCATTTCTACTGGACACTCCTCCATACAATGGCTCCACCTCCTAAAGTAAACACAAAACCTAAGGTAGACTTACTGTTATCCCTATCTGATTGGAAGTCGCAATCCATGTAACCCATAAGGAGTAATTGGTCTGACCGGTAAACTAGCATATAATCCCTAGTCCTTCTCAGGCACTACAATATATGCTTTACCACATTCCAATGTCCCTGTCGTGGATTACTCTGATATCTGCTGACCATGCCCACGGCAAAGCAGATATCTGGTCTCATACATAGCATCGCATACATGAGGCTTCCTACTGCCGAAGCATAAGGAACCGCCTTCATCTCCTCTATCTCCTCAGATGATCTAGGACACATCTCCTTAGATAAAGGAACTCCATGCCTGAAAGGTAGAAAACCCTTCTTGGAGTTTTGCATGCTAGAACGATCCATAATCTTGTCTATGTATGAAGCTTGGGATAAGCACAACATCCTTTTCCTGCGATCCCTTATAACCATGATCCCAAGGATGTGTCCCACCTTTCCCAAGTCCTTCATATCAAACTATTTGGACAACCATACTCTTACGCCCGATAACACGTTGATATTGTTGCCAATCACCAAAATGTCATCTACGTATAGTACAAGAAATACCACTACATTTCCGTCACATCTCTTGTATACACAAGACTAATCCGGATTTTAAATAAATCCATAAGACTGATTTACCTCATCAAATCGGATGTTCTAAGACCTTGAAGCATGCTTCAATCCATAAATGAACCGATTAAGCTTACATACAAGATGCTCTTTGCCCTTAGCAATGAATCCCTCTGGTTGCTTCATATAGATATTTTCCTCAAGACTTCCATTAAGAAAAGCTGTCTTGACATCCATCTGCCACACCTCATAATCCTTATAAGCTACTATGCATAAGAGAATCGGGATAGACTCAAGCATGACTACCGGTGAAAAGGTCTCCTCATAATCGATACCCTCTTTCTGAGTATACCCCTTCGCAACAAGCCTCGCTTTGAAGGTCTCAACCTTCCCATCTATTCTTTTCTTTCTCTTGTAGATCCACTTGCATCCAATGGTTTTTACACCATCGGGTGGTTCTACTAGCTCCCAGACCTGATTTGAATACATAGATTCAATCTCAACATTCATTGCACTTTGCCAAGATACTGCATATTTATCTTGGATTGCCTCGTCATATGTCCAGGGATCAGGTTCATGTTCGCCAGGGACCAAATCAGAAGATTCTCTCAAGAACATGAATCTATCAGGCTATCTCACAACCCTCCCACTATGATGAGGTATCACCTGTGTATCCTATGTGACATGTAGTGGAGTGACATGTGGTATATCCTCTTGTACCGGTGGTACTAAAGAAGTGACTTCCCCCTTTTTAATTCCTCCAGAACAATTTTACTCTTGGGCTTGTGGCTCATCACATAGTCTTCCTCTAGAAATCTAGCATTCGTGCTAACGATCACCCTCTGATCTCAAGGACTATAAAATAAACCACCCTTCGTTCCTCTAGGATAGCCAACGAACAAGCGTACTTCTGTACGAGGTTCCAACTTACCAGCATCTGCCTTCAACACATGTGCTGGACTCCCCATATCCGAATATGTCTTAGTTTAGGCTTTCGCCCAGTCCACAATTATGTCGGAGTAGAAGGCACCAATTTAGATGGAACCAAGTTCAGAATGTGCACCGCCGTATCTAGAGCATATCCCCAGAACGAATCTGGCAAGTCAGAATAACTCATCATCGATCTAACCATCTCCATAAGAGTCCTATTCCTTCACTCTGCTACACCATTCTGTTGGGGTGTGCCAGGTGCAGTCAATTGGGATTGAATCCCAGCCTCTGATAGGTAAGCCCTAAACTCTCTCAAAAGGTACTCCCCACCACAATCAGATCGTAGTGTCTTGATACTTTTACCTTGACATTTCTCCACATTAGCCTTGAATTCTTTGAACTTGTCAAAGCATTCAGACTTGTGGCGCATCAGGTAAATGTATCCATATCTTGAGTAATCGTCTATAAAAGAGACAAAATACTCAAAACCACCTCTAGCCTGGATAGACAAAGGACCACAAAAATCAAAATTAACCAATTCTAACACATCTTTGGCTCTATACCCCTTGGCCTTAAAAGGCCTCTTGGTAATCTTACCCTCCAAGCAAGATTCGCATGTTGGGAGATCCTCCACCACTAATGAACCCAAAGGTCCATCAGCTATCAACCTTTGAATTCTGCTTAGGATAATATGACCAAGCCTAAGATGCCAAAGATATGTTTGGTTCATCTTCGAAGGTTCTTTTCTCTTATTGGAATTAGAAGATGAGTTATTAACTTCAATTTGCATCGTGGGAGGTTGTGGTTCAAGTGTATACAAATTTTCTATCAATGTACCTGAACAAATATTCTCCCTATTCCTTTTTATAACAGCTCTGTCATTAAAAGAAAAAGAATATCCATCAATAAATAATTTAGAAACTGAAACTAAGTTCTTTCTAAATAAAGGTACAATAAGGGAATTTTCCAGAACCTAAGTTTTATTTTTCTCAAGAGATAAATAAAACTTCTCCCACTGCAATAGCCGCCATTTTCATGGCATTGCCCAAGTAAATGGTAATCTCTCTTTTAGCTAGTCGTCGGGTTTCCTGGAACCCCTGCAAAGTGTTGCAGACATGATTAGTGGCTCCCGTATCTACACACCAGGTGCCGGTAGATATCACCGCTAATCATGTTTCAACGACTAGACCAAAGGATATACCTTTGTTCTTCTTTGGATTGGGACAATCCTTCTTCTAATGTCCATCTTGCTTATAAGTGAAGTACTTGCCTTTTGGCTTCTTCACTCCTCCCTGAGATCCTCCCACCACCTTTGCTCCACCTTGTTTCTCCTTCTTCTAGCCTTTCGGCTTAGAAGTACAAATCTTTTTGAGCAACCATGCCTTGAGGATACTCTTCGAAGAGTGCATACTTGTACTCCTTAGCAGATAAGACGAATATCTAGATTCTTTTCCAATCAACATTATTTGGGTAAAATAAGTTTATTCCCTTTAGTATCATAGTAAGTGGACTGAAAGTCATTTTTGAAAATACTAAGAATCACATAGATCATTACTGTAGATTTCAAAAAATTATTGATTCCTCAAACAATAAAATTTCAAAATCAACCAACACCTCAAAACACCGAGAATATCGTATGCCACGATAGTGTGGACGTATACGAATTCTACATTTGTAAGAGGAGGTTTTACCCATTAATTTTACTATCTTGTCAACCTAACTTTTTGACAAGTAAAATTAATAGTTGGTTTCTCTTCGGCCCTACAAATAAAAGCAGTGACGCCTATGGGGAGGGTACTTATATTTGTATCTAAGTGTTCACCAATATTCGCTACCAAGGTAATTATCTCGGGTTATGTGCCTTACGATGGGCAAGTACACACGCTCCTTAATAATTTCCTATAACCATATTCGACCTTGTGATCCGCAAACAAACTCATCCGATGGGGAGGAAGGCACTCAGAGCCGATGAGCAAGTTTGTTTGCATCACTTGTCAAATCGTAATGGAGGCCGTGGGAATTTTAAAAATTCCCTCTCCCACTTAGTAATTTGAAATTGAGGAATTTTCCTAGCCTACGACATGCATATCAAACAAAAAGCAATAAATATGAAAAATAAATTATTTTCCAACTATTATGGCTTTTGTCTTCAATATTACTCCCGTCGCATCGCCATCTCGTCGGCTCTTCCTACGCCATGTACGAGCCATCCGGAGATCCGAGCCGAGACTAAAACCTATTTTAATTTACATCCATCGATCCTATACTCCATGAGGGAGTGTACATGAAATCTAGATCGAAAGTAAAATAAAATAAAGAGTCGCTAAACAATGTCGTATCTAATTTACAAAAAATCAAATACTAGCCTCGTCAACCCTGAGGATTCAACAAAATAAATATTTACACACATACAATCACATACACACATATGACCATAATAGTCGGATCTTATGCCTTCAACCAAAGAGTTAAACTACTCATATCCTACTATTATCTGGCACATATAATATATGAAAAAGTGCATAAAAATTAACCGAATCCTTAACACACAAAACTAGAAACCTTGGCTCTGATACCAATTGTTAGGGTTTTGCCCCGGAAGCCCTCATACCAATTTAATGGTTTTAGCTTATCGAGTCCGTGAGGGGAAGCTTCGCTTCCCACTTCACCTCGGTAGCTTGTCCATGGCGATCCCTTCGCCGTCCCCGGATTAAAAAATTTAATCATAGACAAAAGGGATTGCCAAAGCAACCAAGTCATTGTCGTGCTATTCGTTTAGAGAGGTCACTTGAACAAACTAGTTGTTCAAGCGACCATCCTCTATTCTACGAGTAGCCACGGAATATATGATGTCCGGATCGTCGATTTTCATGTTTATACTCATGATCCAAGTATTATTTAGCCATTTACAGATTTATAACATGCTTATAATTGAAAAACAAATACAAGCAATAAACAAAAGAAGAAAGTAGAATAGGTATACCTCTCGATCTTCTAATGTATGACCTTCCTCCTTTTTGACGTCGTGTGAGAGACTATCTACCAAAAGTCGAAGCTCCTAGATCACAAATCTTCCTTCCTTGCTCTTCCAAAGCAAGAGGAAGAATAGAAACAAGGTTTTTCTCCTCTCTAGAAACAACCAACAAGGAACTAAAACTATCCTTGCCGCCGGCCAACTAGGTGAAGGAGAAGATGGTGGAAAATAACCAAGACACCAAGGGAAGCCCTATATCTTGTTTCCACCACCTAAGGAGAAAGAGAAGGGAGCTTTTGGGCACTGGCCAAGGACGGAAAAGAGGCTGGAGAGGTGCTGGACATTGACCAAAAGAGGACGAAGAAGAGAAAAATACCTTCCTTATTTGGTGCCACCCTTGCCTCCAAACCCTAATCCTAATCCTATCTCAACTAGGATTCCTCTTCCTTGCCACCCAAAAACCCTAGCTCTCATCAATTATCCCATGCCAACTCCCTTGACATCCTTTTATAGAGTTAGGGATAAGTCATGATTTAATCTCATCCATTGGTTCTAGGGATTTAATCACAACCGTCGGATCTAGAGATTTAATCTCTACCGTCGAATCTTAGAGATTTAATCTCTACCTATAGATCTTAGAGTTTTGTTTCTATCCATTGGATCTAAGCTTCATGAGGTGTTAATAGGCAACATTAGGGACCATGAGGAGGAGTTGGGTCTTGGCCACCCATGGATCAAGCCCACATAAAGTCCGATCCACTAATGATGATCCAATCCACTAAAGGTTCATCATTAATCTACCTCGCCAACCCCCATATGATAATATGGGCTCCATATATTATTTGTACATTTTCTCCCCGTGTTTAAGATCTCGAATGTCCGTCGATTAATTAATTTACTGACCATTAATTAATCAACATCTAACTCCTTGAGTAGTACCACTCAACCTTTTCATCATGTCGACCAAGTCCACCTGCAGGGTTTACATGATGAACCTTATGAGCTCCTCAAGGGGACATAATCATCCTAATATATAGGACACGGTTTCCTCCAATAATCAATGACACAACATATAAATAATATCATCTCCCAACTTACCGTGCCTATAGATTTAATCTATAAATCTCGCCCATTGGTAAATCAAAGAGATAAGTACTAAGTATATGTGCCTGTTATTATATTGGGATTAAGAGCATATACTAAATAATATCTGAGGTCCGATTCGATTATGTAGTCAGCAATAAATCGAATCACCTCTAAGTCGGTCCTACTCAATACACACAAAGTGCACTAGTGTGATTCTATGGTCAAGACAAACCAATACCAAATCACACTACAACCATTCTGATGGTTTGTCTAAAGCCATCTCGGTTGTGAGCCTTTACTTATACTTTTCAAGGGGTCAATAACATGATCTCCTGTGTGACACCACACACCATGTTATCTACAATGTAAAATATTAGACAATATTGCATAACCATATGCAAACAATGATCATGTGATTCTTATTTCAAAAATAAAGATGTTCATAGAAAAGATAGACTTTTCACTATACATCCCTACACGTATGTCCTTCCTCCTTTTGGACATCGTGTGAGTGACGATCTACCAAAAGTCGAAGCTCCTAGATCACCAATCTTCCTTCCTTGCTCGCTCCGAACAAGAGGAAGAACGAAGAAACAATGCACTTCTCCTTCTTTCAACCAACCACCAAGCTCCAAGCTTGGTGCTTGCCGCTGGGCAAGAAGGAGAAGAAGAAGATAAGATGGAAACCGGCCAAGACTCCAAGAAAAGACCCTAAGTCTTGTTTCCACCGGCCAATGAGAAGGAGAACGGCTGGTTTGGACATCGGCAAAGGGAGGGAAGGGTTGTAAGGGCACCGTCCACCAAGGAAGAAGAAGAAGATAAGGAAAACTTTTTCTTATTTGGTGCCGCCAACACCTAAACCTTAATCCCCAATGCTTGTTGCGCCTTGCCCTAATCCTATCTCTAATGGGATTCATCTTGTCGCCCACCCCCTCCTCTCCTTTTATAGAGTTAGGGATAAGCCTTGTTTTAATCTCCACCATTGGTTATAGGGATTTAATCTCAACCGTCGGATCTAAAGATTTAATCTCAACTGTCGGATCTAGAGATTTAATCTCTACCTTTGGATCTAGAGTTTTGTTTTCATCCATTGGATCTAGGCTTCATGAGGTTTTAATAGGCTACAATAGAGACCATGAGGAGGAGTTGGATCTTGGCCACCCAATGGATCAAGCTTACATAAAGTCCGATCCATTAATGATAATACAATCCACTAATGGATTATCATTGATCTACCTCACCAACCCCCATAAGTTAATATGGGCTCCATATATTTTACGTACATTTTCTCCCCTTGTTTAAGATCTTGAATGTCCGTCGATTAATTAATTTACTGACCATTAATTAATCCACATCTAATTCCATGAGTAGTACCACTCAACCTTTTTATCATGCCGGACCAAGTCCACCTGCAGGGTTTAAATGATGAACCTTGTGAGCTCCTCAAGGGGACATCATCATCCTAATATATAGGACACGGTTTCCTCCTATAATCAACGACACACCATATAAATAATATCATTTCCCAACTTACCGAGCCTATCGATTTAGTCTATAAATCTCGCCAATTGGTAAATCTAAGAAATGAATACTAAGTATATGTGCCCGTTATTATATCGGGATTAAGAGCATGTACAATATAATATCTGAGGTCCGATTCGATTATGTAGTCAACAATAAATCGAATCACCTCTAAGTAGGTCCTGCTCAATACACACAAAGTGTAATAGTGTGATTATATGGTCAAGATAAACAAATACCAAATCACACTACAACCATGTCAATGGTTTATCCAAAGTCATCTCGGTTGTGAGCCTATACTTATACTTTACAAGGATCCGATAACATGATCTCCCGTGTGACACCACACACCATGATATCTACAATGTAATGTATTAGACAATATGCATCACCATAAATATGCAAACAATGATCATGTGATTCTTATTTCAAAATAAAGATGTTCATACAAAAGATAGACTTTTCAGTATACATCCCAACAATCTCCCACTTATACTAAAAGACTATGTTGTCCTCAAACTACCATACATCTAATTCCCATTCCCTCCACATGCCTATGAAAAGCTCTGGCCGAAGGGCCTTAGTTAAAGGATCTGCCAGGTTATTCTTCGATGCAATCTTGGCCACAGCAACTTCTCCTCTCTTTACGATTTCTCGTATCAGGTGGTATTTGCGCTCTATGTGTTTACTTGCCTTATAGGCTCGTGGTTCCTTCGAGTTTGCAACTGCACCACTATTATCACAATAAAATGTGATAGTTATGGGCAAACCAGGAATCACATCCAAGTCCATCAGGAAGTTCCTAAGCCACACAGCTTCTTTGGTCGCCTCAGAGGCCGCCACAAACTCAGCTTCCATGGTAGAGTCCGCCACGCATTTCTGCTTGACACTCCTCCATGCAATGGCTCAACCTCCCAAAGTAAACAGAAAACCTGAGGTAGACTTACTGTTATCCCTATCTGATTGGAAGTCGGAATCTTTATAACCCACAGGGAGTAATTGGTCTGCCTGATAAACTAGCATATAATCCCTTGTCCTTCTCAGGTACTTCAATATATGCTTTACAGCAATCCAATGTCCCTGTCCTGGATTACTCTGATATCTGCTGACCATGCCCACGGCAAAGCAGATATCTAGTCTCGTACATAGCATAGCATACATGAGGCTTCCTACCGCCGAACCATAAGGAACCACCTTCATCTCCTCTATCTCCTCAGATGTTTTAAGACACATCTCCTTAGATAAACGAACTCCTTGCCTGAAAGGTAGAAAACCTTTCTTGGAGTTTTGCATGCTAAAACGATCCATAATAGTGTCTATGTATGAAGCTTGAGATAAGCACAACATCCTTTTCCTACGATCCCTTATAACCTTGATCCTAAGAATGTGTCCCACTTCTCCCAAGTCCATATCAAACTGTTTGGACAACCATACCCTTACGTCCGATAACACCTTGACATTGTTGTCAATTAATAAAATGTCATCTACATATAGTATAAGAAATACCACTACGTTTTTGTCACATCTCTTGTATACACAAGACTCATCTGGACTTTGAATAAATCTATAAGACTGGATTACCTCATCAAAGAGGATGTTCCAAGACCTCGAAGCTTGCTTCAATCCATAAATGGAAAGATTAAGCTTACATACAAGATGCTCTTTGCCCTTCGCAATGAATCCCTCTGGTTGCTTCATATAGATGTTTTCCTCAAGACTTCCTTTAATGAAAGCTGTCTTGACATCTATCTGCCACACCTCATAATCCATATGAGTTGTAATGCATAAGAGAATCCGGATAGACTTAAGCATGGCCACCGGCGAAAAGGTCTCCTCATAATCGATACCCTCTTTCTGAGTATACCCCTTCATAACAAACCTCGCTTTGAAGGTCTCAACCTTCCCATCTATTCCTCTCTTTCTTTTGTAGATCCACTTGCAACCAATGGTTTTTACACCATCGGGTGGTTCTACTAGCTCCCATATCTGATTTGAATCCATAGATTCAATCTCAGCATTCATTGCCCTTTGCCAAGATACCACATCTTTATCTTGGATTGTCTCGTCATATGTCCAGGGATTAGGTTCATGTTCGCCAGAGACCAAATCAGAAGATTCTCCCAAGAACATAAATCTATCAGGCTGTCTAACAGCCCTCCCACCACGATGAGGTATCACCTGTGTATCCTCTGTGCCAGGTGCAGACAATTGGGATTGAATATCAGCCTCTGATAAGTAATTCCTAAACTCTCCCAAGAGGTACTCACCACCACGATCAGATCGTAGTGTCTTGATACTTTTACCTTGACGTTTCTCCACATCAGCCTTCAATTTTTTGAACTTGTCAAAGCATTCAGACTTGCGGCGCATCAAGTAAATGTATCCATATCTCGAATAATCGTCTATTAAAGAGATGAAATACTCAAAACCACCTCTATCCTAGATAGACATAGGACCACACAAATCATAATGATCCAATTCTAACACATCTTTGGCTCTATACCCCTTGGCCTTAAAAGGCCTCTTGGTCATTTTACCCTCCAAGCAAGATTCGCAGGTTAGGAAATCTTACACCACTAATGAACCCAGAGGTCCATTAGCTATCAACCTTTGAATTCTGCTTAGGTTAATATGACCAAGCCTAAGATGCCAAAGATATGTTTGGTTCATCTTCGAAGCTTCTTTTATCTTTTTGGAATTAGAAGATGAGTTATTAGCTTTTTTTTGCATCGTGGGAGCTTTTGGTTCAAGTGTGAATAAATTTCCTATCAATGCACCCGAACAGATAATGTCCCTATTCCTTTTTATATCAACTCTGTCATTAAAAGAAATAGAATATACATCCATAAACAATTTAGAAACCGAAATTAAATTATTTCTAAATAACGGTACATAAAGGCAATTCTTAAGAACCAAAACTTTATTTTTCTCAAAAGATAAATAAGCATCTCCCACTGCAACAGTCGCCACCTTCGTGGCATCGCCAAAGTATATGGTAATCTCCCCCTCAGCTAGTCGTCTGGTTTCCTGAAACCCCCTACAAAGTACTGCAGACATGATCAGTGGCTCCCATATCTACACACTAGGTGCCGGTAGATAACACCGCTAAATATGTTTCAATGACTAGACCAAAAGATATACCTTTGTTCTGCTTGCGGTTGGGGCAGTCCTTCTTCTGGTGTCCAGTCTGCTTATAAGTGAAGCACTTGCCTTTCGGCTTCTTCACTCCTCCCTAAGTTCCTCCCACCGCCTTTGCCCCAGCTTGTTTCTTCTTCTTCTTGCCTTTCGGCTTAGAAGTAGAAACCTTTTGGGTAACCATGGCATGCGCCTGAGCACTCTGGTAAAATAGCCCCTCTGCCACCTGGAGTTCTGTCAGAAGCTCCGCCATTGAATACAACCTCTTGTTCATGTTGTAGTTTAGGCAAAACTGCTCAAAACTCCTTAGTAGAGACTGGAGAATGATATCGACCTGGGTTTCCCCATCAATCTTAGCTTCAAGGACTTTCAACTCATTTAAATGAGCCATCATCTTGAGAACATGATCCCTCACGGGTGTTCCCTCGATCATGGTGGTTGTCACAAGTTCCTCATGGCTTCCTGCCTTGCAGCCCGATTCTGGTGTCCGTAAAACTCTTTGAGATTGAGCATCATGTCATAAGCAGTGGGCATGGCTTGATGTTGATGTTGCAGTACATTTGACATAGATGCCAAAATGTAACACCGCGCCATCTCATCGGCCTTAATCCACTTCTTATAACTCTTTTTCTCCTTTTCCCCAGAATCATCCACAGGCTTAGGAGGGCACTCTTCGAGGAGTACATATTTGTATTCCTCAGCAGTCAAGACAATGTCAAGATTCCTCTTCCAATCAACAGAGTTGGGTCTAGTAAGTTTATTCTCTTTCAGTATCACTGCAAGCGGGTTGAAAGTCATTTTGAAAGAAAACCTAAGAATCACATAGATCAAAACATTAGATTTCAAAAAATTATTAATTCCTCAAACAATAATATTTTAAAATCAACCAACACCTCAAAACATCGAGAATATCTTATACCACGATAGTGTGGACGTATACAAATTCTACATTTGTAAGAGGAGGTTTTACCCATTAATTTTACTATCTTGTCAACCTAACCTTTTGACAAGTAAAATTAATAGTTGGTTCCTCTTTGACCCTACAAATAAAAGCAGTGACTCCGATGGGGAGGATGCTTATATTTGTATCTAAGTGTTCACCATTACTCGCTACCAAGGTAATTATCTCGGGTTATGTGCCTTCTGATGGGGAAGTACACACGCTCCTTAATAATTTCCTATAACAATATTTGACCTTGTGATCCACAAACAAACTCATCCGATGGGGAAGAAGGAACTCAGAGCCGACGCACAAGTTTGTTTGCATCACATGTCAAATTGTAATGGAGGCCGTGGGAATTTATAAAAATATCCCTCTCCCACTTAGTAATTTGAAATTGAGGAATTTTCTAGCCTACGACATGAATATCAAACAATAAGCAATAAATATGAAAATTAAAAATTTTCCAACTATTATTGCTTTTGTCTTCAATATGTCTCCTGTCGTATCGTCATCTCGTCCGCTCCTCCTACGCCATGTACGAGTCATCTGGAGATCCAAGCCGAGACTAAATATTTTAATTTACATCCATTGATCCTACACTCCACGAGGGAGTGTACATGAAATCTAGATCGAAAGTAAACTAAAATAAAAAGAGTGGCTAAACAATGTCGTATCTAATTTATAAAAAATTAAATACTAGCCTCGTCAACCCCGAGGATTCAACAAAGTATATAATTACACACATACAATCACATACACACATATGACCATAATAGTTGGATCCTATGCCTGCAACCAAAGAGTTAACCTACGCATATCCTACTATTATCCGTCACATATAATATATGAAAAGTGCATAAAAGTAACCGAATCCTAAACACATAAAATCGGAAACCATGGCTCTGATACCACTTGAAGGTAGGAAACTTCGCTTCCCACTTCAACTCGGTCGCTTGTTCATGGCGACCCCTTCTACGTCATCGGATAAAAAAAATTTATCCTTGACAAGAGGGATTACCCAAGCAACCATTTCATCGTCGTGCTATTTGATTAGACTAGTCACTTGAACAAACTTGTTGTTCAAGCAACCAACCTCTATTCTACGAATAGCCGCGGAATAGACGATGTACGGATCGCCGTCTTTTGTGTTTATGTTCGGGGTCCAAGTTATATTAGCCACAAAACAAAATATATCATGCATATGTAATTAAAAACAATCATAAACATGTTACATAAGAAAATAGACAAGTATTATACCTCTCAATCTTCTATCGTATGTCCTTCCTCCTTTTGGACGTCGTGTGGGCGATGATCTACCAAAAGTCGAAGCTCCTAGATCACCAATCTTCCTTCCTTGCTCGCTCCGAACAAGAGGAAGAACTAAGAAACAAAGAACTTCTCCTTCTTTCAACCAACCACCAAGCTCCAAGCTTGGTGCTTGCTGCCGGCCAAGAAGGAGAAGAAGAAGATAAGATAGAAACTGGCCAAGACTCCAAGGGAAGACCCTAAGTCTTGTTTCTACCGGCCAAGGAGAAGGAGAAGGGCTAGTTTGGACATCGGACAAGGGAGGGAAGGGCTGTATAGGCGCCGTCCACCAAGGAAGAAGAAGAAGATAAGGAAAACTTTTCCTTATTTGTTGCCCCCAACACCTAAACCCTAATCCCAAATGCTTGCCAGCCCTTGCCCTAATCCTATCTCTAATGGGATTCATCTTGCCACCCATCGCCTCCTCTCCTTTTATAGAGTTAGGGATAAGCCTTGTTTTAATCTCCACCATTGGTTCTAGGGATTTAATCTCAACCGTCGGATCTAGAGATTTAATCTCAATTGTCGGATCTAGAGATTTAATATCTAGCTTTGGATCTAGAGTTTTGTTTTCATCCATTGGATCTAGGCTTCATGAGGTTTTAATAGGCTACAATAGGGACCATGAGGAGGAGTTGGATCTTGGCCCCCCAATGGATCAAGCCCATATAAAGTCCGATCCATTAATGATAATCCAATCCACTAAAGGATTATCATTGATCGACCTCACAAACCCCTATAAGTTATTATGGGCTCCTATATTATAAGTACATTTTCTTCCCGTGTTTAAGATCTCGAATGTCCGTCGATTAATTAATTTACTGACCATTAATTAATCAACATCTAATTCCATGAGTAGTACCACTCAACCTTTTCATCATGTCGGACCAAGTCCACCTGCAGGGTTTACATGTTGAACCTTATGAGCTCCTCAAGGGGACATCATCATCCTAATATATAGGACACGGTTTCCTCCTATAATCAACGACACACCATATAAATAATATCATTTCCCAACTTACCGAGCCTATCGATTTAATCTATAAATCTCGCCCATTGGTAATTCAAAGAAATGAATACTAAGTATATGTGCCCATTATTATATCGGGATTAAGAGCATGTACAATATAATATATGAGGTCCGATTCGATTATGTAGTCAGCAATAAATCAAATCACCTCAAAGTCGGTCCTGCTCAATACACACAATGTGTACTAGTGTGATTCTATGGTCAAGACAAACCAATACCAAATCACACTACAACCATGCCAATGGATTATCCAAAGCCATCTCGGTTTTGAGCCTATACTTATACTTTACAAGGATCCGATAACATGATCTCCCGTGTGACACCACACACTATGTTATCTATAATGTAATGTATTAGACAATATGCATCACCATGAATATGCAAACAATGATCATGTGATTCTTATTTCAAAATAAAGATGTTCATACAAAAGATAGACTTTTCAGTATACATTCCAACAAGTATATGACACTCATATAACGATCCATGATACTTTCTCATGGCGGGTCATTCAGTATACATTCTCCAATGCATACCCATGTGTCAACTTGATATCTCATATCCATGAATTGTGAGATCAAGTCATCGAGTTGACCTACATGCTAGTCTCTTCGCATTAACATTGTCCCTGAATGTTAATACTTGACTAGGAATGATTAAGAGTAGTGTTCTCTATATCATCTCATTATCGATTCAACCAATCGATTAATATAGATAAGAACCTTCTACTCAAGGACATTATTATACTTAGTTATTTGGCACCAATACAAGTAAGTATAATAACCATAAAGAAATACCTTTATAAATAGGAATATGATACAACAAAGTCCATACAACAATCATCACATAATTGGCTCTAGGGCTTTCACTAACAATCTCCCACTAGCACTAGTGTCAATCACTGTAGTATCTAATATCCAATGACCTAGTGTGACCATCATGTTTTTTCTGTGCCAAAGCCTTGGTTAAGGGATCTGCGATGTTAGCCTCTGTGGGTACTCTGCAAATCTTCACATCTCCTCTATCGATAATCTCTCAAATGAGATGGAATTGTCATAGTATGTGTTTGGTCTGTTGGTGTGAGCGAGGCTCCTTAGCTTGCGCAATCACTCCATTGTTGTCACAATAGAGTTCTATAGGATATGCTATGTTAGGAACCACCCCAAGATCAGTAATGAACTTGCAGATCCAAACTGCCTCCTTTGCTGCCTCTGATACAACGATATACTCGGCCTCTATTATAGAATCAGCAATTGTGTCCCGCTTCAAATTCTTCCAGCTCACAACGCCACCATTCAAGCAAAACACAAACCATGATTGTGATCTATAATCATCCTGGTCAGTTTGGAATTTGGCATCGTTGTAACCCTTTACATCTAACTCCTCATCACCTCCAAATATCAAGAAATATTCTTTAGTCCTTCTTAAGTACTTAAGAATATTCTTGACTGCTATCCAGTGACGCTCACCTGGATCTGACTGGTATCTACTCGACATGCTCAAAGCATATGAGACATTACGATGAGTACATAACATGACGCACATGATAGATCCTATGGCCGATGCATAAGAGATCTTATCCATGCAGTCTCTCTCCTCTCTAGAATAGGGACTTTGAGTCTTTGAAAGACTCACACCATGTGACATCGGTAGATGTCCTTTCTTGGAATTTTGCATGGCAAACTGTAGTAATACCGTGTCAATATATGTACTCTGACTTAGGCCAAGCAATCTCTTAGATCTATCTCTATAGATCTTGATGCCTAGAATACAGGTTGCTTCACCTAAGTCCTTCATTGAGAAGCATATCCCCAGCCAAGTCTTCATAGACTCTAGAGAAGGGATGTCATTCCCAATGAGTAGTATGTTATCCACATACAATACAAGGAAGACAACTGTGTTTCCATTAACCCTCTTGTAGACACCGAGTTCATCTTCATTCTTGATGAAACCAAACTGTTTGATCGCATCATCGAATCGAAGATTCTAGCTCCGAGATGCTTGCTTTAGTTCATAAATGGACCTTTGCAGCTTGCATACTTTGCCAGTATGTTGTGGATCTACAAAACCCTCAGGTTGTGTCATGTACACATCCTCGAGTAAGTTTCCATTTGGAAATGCGGTTTTGACATCCATCTGCCAGATCTCATAATCGTGGTATGCTACAATAGCAAGCATGATCCGAATGAACTTAAACATCGCCATTGGAGAAAAGGTTTCATCATAGTCATATACCATGAATTTGCTTGAAACCTTTAGCCACCAATCGACCCTTATAGGTATGCGTAAGTCCATCCATGTCAGTCTTTCTCTTAAAGACCCACTTACACCCAATGGGTTTGATGCCTTCAGGTGGATCAACCAAAGTTCATACTTGGTTAGTGTACATGGATTTCATCTCGGATCTCATGGCCTCTAGCCATTGTTAGGGCAATCTCTTGCCATGATAAGGTTTTGATGTGTGTGGCAAAGGGTTTAAGTTAGATTGTTATTATGATTTGATATGTGCGTTGGAGTCTTGCAAAGCTTATTAATTCGCACATGGAGCCTTGGTGAGTTTCACCTCTCATGACTCAGTCCTTGAGTCGGTGAAGGATGGCTTTGCGAAAGCCTGCGCTTGGAGCATCCGAGGGATCGTCGGACGAGGAGCTTGGAGTGAAGCCAGAGGAAGTAGACTTCAGGGTGAGACGTAAAGGATGGCGCTGCAGAGCCGTGCGCTTGGCGCATCCAAGGGACGTGGTCGGACGAAGATAACTTCAAAGGTGAGGGACTCCGAGGGATGAGAGTGAGCGAATGTAACCTGGGAAAGGGGTAGAGCTCTTAGGTGAAACTTGGCCTTTTGGCTAAGTGTCGGATGAGATTTCCTGACATCAGTCGACTGCCATGGACTAGCAGTCGACTACTCTAAGTCGAACGGAGTTCGACTGGTATAAGACTAGGGTTTTGACCCTGCCAGCCGATCGACATGGATCGGCGATCATTGCCGACATCATCGAATCGTCGAGGATGGCGATCGATAGCACCGCGGCAGGCAGTAGAATGGAGTCGAGCTCGCGGAGCACTCAACTGATCGAGCATCAGTCGACTGATGGACATATTGGTCGATTAATGCTAGTGTCGTTGGATAAAATCCAACGTGGAAAGCAGCCATTATTGGGCAACGGCTACAGGACCAATCGACTGATAGGGACATCAGTCGACTGCTCCTGTGTCAATGGGAAGAAACTCTCTTCCTATATAAAGAGGAATGGTGTGGGGCTTTGGGAGGCTAATTCTTATGCTCTAATCTTCTCCTAAAGTGCCCTAAAGCTTTCGATCCTCTTACTTGAGCTTATTTCCATTATATTTGTAAGAGGAGTGTTTTTGTGTAAAAGAGGTTACCTCCACCTAGCTTTGTGCAAAGGAGAGATCTAGTGAAAGATTAAGGAGTGATTCACCTTAGACGAATCGGACCGTGGATTAGCGGCGTAGCCGTGAACTACGTTACATCTCGGTGTTTGCATTCTTTGTATTCTTGTGTATCTTTTGTTTTATCTTTATTTGTTTGTATTTTCATATTCCGCTTGCGCTAACGTTTTGTAGATGAGCAAATTACGTTATCCAACGAAAGAAGGCTATTCACCCCCTCTAGCCGGCCGATCGATCCCCTACAACCATTTCTCAGAATCTGACCTCATCACAGCTTCCTGATAGGAGGTAGGCTCATTCTCAATGAGCATAACATCATCATGGTCAAACAAGATAAATGAGTATTTCTCAGGCTGATGACGTACCCTATCAGACCTGCGAAGAGGTAGGTCTATCTAAACAGGTTGTTGTTCCACAACTCTTTGTGCAACAATCTCATCATTCAAAACACTTTATGGTTCCTGTTCAACCTCCATCTCAGCCTCAATGCTATAGTCCTTATCTTGAATTTCTTCAAGATCGAATGTACTCCCGCTAGTTTTTCTAGAAACAAATTCCTTTCTAGAAATACCCCAGTCTTTGCCACAAACACTTTGTGCTGACTGGGAATGTAGAAGTAATATCCCTTCATTTCCTTGGGATATCCAACAAAATATCACTTATCGGATTTGGGTCCCAGTTTGTCTGAGACTTGATGTCGAACGTAAGCCTCACAACCCCAAATCCTCATGAAAGACATCATGGGATTTTTCCCTGTCCATATCGTATATGGTGTCTTTATCACAACCTTAGATGGTACATGGTTAAGAGTGAAGGTTGTTGTGTCTAGAGCATATCCCCAAAAGGATATAGGAAGATCTGTGTGACTCATCATAATTGTACTATATCTAATAGGGTATGATTCCTCCTTTCGGATACACTATTCCACTGTGGTGTTCCAGGAGGAGTAAGTTGGGATATAATCCCACACTTAGCTAGATAGTCATGAAACTCATGGCTAAGGTATTCACCACCTTGATCTGATCGAAATATCTTAATACTCTTGCCAAGCTGGTTTTGTACTTCATTCTTAAATTCTTTGAACTTTTCAAAGGATTCCAACTTATGTGTCATCAGATAGACATAATCATATCTACTGAAGTCATCAGTAAATGTAATGAAGTACTTGTAACCACCTCTAGCAGCAACATTGAAAGGGCCACATACATCACTATGTATAAGTCCTAATAAGTCTGTTGCTCTCTCGCTGTGTCCACTAAAGGGAGTCTTGGTCATCTTTCCTAGAAGGCAAGACTCGTATGTCTCATATGATTCAAAATCAAATGAGTCTAGCAGCTCATCCTTATGGAGCTGGGATAAACGACTCTCATTTATGTGACCTAAGCGACAATCTCAGAGATAGGTTTGGTTCAACTCATTTGACTTGAACCTTTTGGTACTTATGGTATAGATGGGGCTCTCTAAGTCTAGAATGTTGAGTCCGTTCATCAGAGGTGCACTACAATAGAACATATTATTTAAATAAACTGAACAACATTTATTTTTTATTATAAATGAAAAGCCTTTCTTGTCCAAATAAGAAACTAAAATTATGTTCTTAGTCAAAGCAGGCACATAACAACATTCATCTAGTTCTAGTACAAGCCCAGAGGGCAGAGATAGATCATAAGTTCCTACAACAATAGCAGCAACCCTTGCTCCATTGTCTACTTGTAGATCCACCTCGCCCTTTGTCAATGCCCTGCTATTTCTCAGCGCCTGCACATTAGTACAAATGCGAGATGCACATCCAGTATCTAATACCCATGATGAAGAAATAGATAGATTGACTTCTATAACATTTATACTTGAAGTAGAAGTCTCACTTTTCTTCTTAAGATCTTCCAGGTATGCTTTGCAGTTACGCTTCCAGTGTCCAGCTTCTTTGCAGTGGAAGCAAGTCACTTCCTTGGCCACCCCTCCTTTCGGTTTCAGTGCCTTGTCTTTGCCCTTGGCTTGGGACATTCCCTTTCCTTTATGCTTGCCCTTTCCTTTCTTCTTTTACACCATCAAAATGGAGTCAGGTTTTCCCTTCTTAAGGTTGAGCTTAGCAATTCTCAACATGCTGAGCATCTCAGGCAGTGGCTTATTAATTTCATTCATATTGTAATTCATGACAAATTGATTGTAGCTTTGTGGCAAAGATTGCAAGATCAAGTCAGTGGCCAGTTCTTGGCCAAGTGGGAATCCCAACGTCTGTAGGTTCTCTATGTACCCAATCATCTTGAGTATATATGGACCTATTGGAGTCTCATCTTGCATCTTGGATTGAAACAATGCCTTAGAGATCTCATATCTCTTGTGCCTTGCTTGTCCATGATACAGTTGACGAAGATGTTCAACCATATCAAAAGCATTCATGAACTAATGTTGCTTCTGAAGCTCAGAGTTCATGGTCACGAGCATGAGGCATGACACATCTAATGCATCATCTTGATGCTTCTTGCAGCATCTCGGTCAGCTCGCGAGGCAGTGGCAGGAGGTGCCTCCGGAATGGGCAGCTCCAGAACGTACAATTTTCTTTCTTGGGTGAGAACGATTCTCAGATTCCTATACCAGTCCAGGAAATTATTGTTGGGATGTATAGTGAAAAGTCTATCTTTTGTATGAACATCTTTATTTTGAAATAAGAATCACATGATCATTGTTTACATATTTATGGTTATGCATATTGTCTAATACATTACATTATAGATAACATGGTGTGTGGTATCACACGGGAGATCATGTTATCGGCTCCTTGTAAAGTATAAGTAAAGGCTCATAACCGAGATGACTTTGGACAAACCATTGGTATGGTTGCAGTGTGATTTGGTATTGGTTTGTCTTGACCATAGAATCACACTAGTGCACTTTGTGTGTATTGAGCAGGACCGACTTAGAGGTGATTCGATTTATTGCTGACTACATAATCGAATCGTACCTCAGATATTATATTGTACATGCTCTTAATCCCGATATAATAACGGGCACATATACTTAGTATTCATTTCTTTGATTTACCAATGGGCGAGATTTATAGATTAAATCGATAGGCTCGGTAAGTTGGAAAATGATATTATTTATATGGTGTGCCATTGATTATAGGAGGAAACCGTGTCCTATATATTAGGATGATGATGTCCCCTTGAGGAGCTCACAAGGTTCATCATGTAAACCCTGCAGGTGGACTTGGTCCGGCATGATGAAAAGGTTAAGTGGTACTACTCATGGAGTTATATGTTGATTAATTAATGGTCAGTAAATTAATTAATCGACGGACATTCGAGATCTTAAACACGGGGAGAAAAATGTACATATAATATATGGAGCCCATATTAACTTATGGGGGTTGGTGAGGTAGATCAATGATAATCCTTTAGTGGATTGGATTATCATTAATGGATCGGACTTTATGTGGGCTTGATCCATTGGGTGACCAAGATCCAACTCCTCCTCATGGTCCCTATTGTAGCCTATTAATACCTCATGATGCCTAGATCCAATGGATGAAAACAAAACTCTGGATCCAACTGTAGAGATTAAATCTCTAGATCCGACGGTTAAGAATAAACCTCTAGATCCGACGGTTGAGATTAAATCCCTAGAACCGATGGTGGAGATTAAAGGAGGCTTAGGCCTAACTCTATAAAAGGGTGCTTGAGGGTGGATGACAAAAGAGAGATAGAAGAGGGATTAGGGTTAAGGGGCGACAAGCTTGGGTGATTAGGGTTTGGGATGTAGGCGGCACCAAATAAGGAAAGGTTTTCCTTTTCTTCTTGTTCTTCCTTGGTGGTCGGCGCCCAAACCAGCCTTTCTCCTCCTTTGCCGGTGTCCAAACCCCTTCTTCCTCTTCTCCTTGGTCGGTGGAAATATAGCTTAAGGTCTTCTCTTAAAGCTTTTGGTCGGCATCCAACTTCCTCATCCCTTCTCCTTGTTGGCCGGCGACAAGCATCTAGGTTGGTGCTTGTTGGTTGGCTAAAGGAAGGAGAAGGGTTTTGTTTCTATACTTCCTCTTGTTTGGAGCGAGCAAGGAAGGAAGATTGGTGATCTAGGAGCTTCGACTTTTGGTAGATCGTCGCCCACACGACGTCCAAAAGGAGGAAGGTCATACAATAGAAGACCAAGAGGTATAACGTTTGTTTATATTCTTTTGTAAGTTGTCTATATTTGTTCTTCAATTATATGAATGTTATATATTCTGTTTTGTGTCTAATATAACTTGGACCGCGAACATAAACACAAAAGTCGGCTATCCGTACATCGTCTATTCCGTGGCTATTCGTAGAATAGAGGTTGGTTGCTTGAACAACAAGTTTGTTCAAGTGACTACTCTAATCGAATAGCACGACGATGAAATGGTTGCTTAGGTAATCCCTCTTGTCAAGGATAAATTTTTTTATCAGGGGACATAGAATGGATCGCCATGGACAAGCGACCGAGTTGAAGTGGGAAGCCAAGTTTCCTACCTTCAAGTGGTATCAGAGCTTCGGTTCAAAATGAAAAACCCTTCAAGTGTTATCAGAGCGATGGTTTCCGGTTTTGTGTGTTTAGGATTCGGTTACTTTTATGCAATTTTCATATATTATATGTGCCAGATAATAGTAGGATATGCATAGGTTAACTTTTTGGTTGCAGGCATAGGATCCAACTATTATGGCCATATTTGTGTATGTGATTGTATGTGTGTAATTGTATATTTTGTTGAATCCTCGGGGTTGACGAGGCTAGTATTTAATTTTTGTAATTAGATACGGCATTGTTTAGCCACTCTTTCTATTTTAGTTTACTTTCGATCTAGATTTCATGTACACTCCCTCGTGGAGTATAGGATCGATGGATATAAATTAAAATAGATTTTAGTCTCGGCTCGGATCTCTGGATGGCTCGTACATGGCGTAGGGAGGAGTGGAGGAGATGGCGATACGATGGGAGACATATTGAAGACAAAAGCCATAATAGTTGGAAAATATTTATTTTTCATATTTATTGCTTATTGTTTGATATGCATGTCGTAGGCTAGAAAATTCCTCAATTTCAAATTACTAAGTGGGAGAGGAAAATTTTTATAAATTCCCATGGCCTTCATTATAATTTGACATGTTATGCAAACAAACTTGTGCGTCAGTTCTGAGTGCCTTCCTCCCCATCGGATGAGTCTGTTTGTGGATTACAAGGTCAAATATGGTTATAGGAAATTATTAAGGAGCGTGTGTACTTCCCCATCGGAAGGCACATAACCTGAGATAATTATCTTGGTACCGAGTAATGGTGAACACTTAGATACAAATATAAGTATCCTCCCCATCGGAGTCATTGCTTTTATTTGTAAGGCCAAAGAGGAACCAACTATTGATTTTACTTGTCAAAAAGTTAGGTTGATAAGATAGTAAAATTAATGGATAAAACCTCCTCATACAAATATAGAATTCGTATACGTCCATAATATTGTGGCATACGATATTCTCGGTGTTTTGATGTTTTGGTTGATTTTAAAATTTTATTGTTTGAGGAATCAATAATTTTTTGAAATCTAATGTTTTGATCTATGTGATTCTTAGGTATTCTTTCAAAATGACTTTCAGTCCACTTGCTATGATACTAAAGGAAAATAAACTTACTGTACATAATTATGTTGATTGGAAAAAGGAATCTTAACATTGTCTTAACTGCTGAGGAGTACAAATATGTACTCTTCAATGAGTGTCCTCCTAAGCTTGAAAATGAGCTGGAAGTCCCTAGAGCTGAGATCGATGGGGAAACCCAGGTCGATATCATTCTCCAGTCGACAGAAAGGCTTGCTCAGGCTCAGGCCATGGTTGCTCAGAAGGTTTCTACTTCTAAGCCGAAAGGCAAGAAGAAGAAGAAACAAGGTGGAGCAAAGCTGGCGGGAGGATCTAAGGGAGGAGTGAAGAAGCCGAAAGGCAAGTGCTTCACTTGCAAGCAGGATGGACATTGGAAGAAGGATTGTCCCAATCCGAAGCAGAACAAAGGTATATCTTTTGGTCTAGTCATTGAAACATCTTTAGCGGTGTTATCTACCGGCACCTGGTGTGTAGATACGAGAGCCACTGATCATGCCTGCAATACTTTGCAGGGGTTCCAGGAAACCAGACGACTGGCTGAGGGGGAGATTACCGTATACTTGGGTGATGCCACGAAGGTGGCGGCCGTTGTAGTGGGAGATGTTTATTTATCTTTTGAGAAAAATAAAGTTTTGGTTCTTAAGAATTGCCTTTATGTACCTTTATTTAGAAATAATTTAATTTCAGTTTCTAAATTGTTTATCGATGAATATTCTATTTCTTTTAATGATAGAGTTGTTACAAAAAGGAATAGGGACATTATCTGTTCGGGTGCATTGATAGGAAATTTATACACACTTGAACCAAAAGCTCCCATGATGCAAATAGAAGTTAATAACTCATCTTCAAATTTTAATAAGAGAAAAGAACCTTCGAAGATGAACCAAACATATCTTTGGCATCTTAGGCTTGGTCATATTAACATAAGCAGAATTCAAAGGTTGATAGCTAATGGACCTCTGGGTTCATTAGTGGTGGAAGATTTCCCAACCTGCGAATCTTGCTTGGAGGGTAAAATGACCAAGTGGTCTTTTAAGGCCAAGGGGTATAGAGCAAAAGATGTGTTAGAATTAGTTCATTCTGATTTGTGTGGTCCTATGTCTATCCAGGCAAGAGGTGGTTTTGAGTATTTCGTCTCTTTTATAGATGATTATTCGAGATATGGATACATTTATTTGATACGCCTCAAGTCTGAATGCTTTGACAAGTTCAAAGAATTCAAGGCTGATGCGGATAAACGTCAAGGAAAAAATATCAAGACGCCACGATCTGATCGTGGTGGTGAGTACCTCTTGGGAGAGTTTAGGAATTACTTATCAAAGGCTGGGATTCAATTCCAATTGTCTGCACTTGGTACACCCTAGCAGAATGGTGTAGAAGAGCGAAGGAATAGGACTCTTATGGAGATGGTTAAATCGATGATGAGTTATTCTGAGTTGCCAGATTCATTCTGGGGATATGCTCTAGATACGGAGGTGTACATTCTGAACTTAGTTCCATCTAAATCAATGCCTTCTACTCCCATAGAATTATGGACTGGGCGAAAGCCTAGTCTAAGACATATTCAAATTTGGGGGAGTCCAACACATGTGCTGAAGGCAGATGCTGGTAAGTTGGAACCTCGTACAAAAGTATGCATGTTCATTGGCTATCCTAGAGGAACGAAAGGAGGTTTGTTTTATAATCCTAGAGATCAGAGGGTGATCGTTAGTACAAATGCCAGATTTCTAGAGGAAGACTATGTGATGAACCACAAGCCCATGAGTAAGATTGGTCTGGAGGAATTAAAAGAGGAAGTCACTTCTTCAGTACCACTGGTACAAGAGGATATACCACAAGTCACTGCACCGCATGTCACAGAGGATACACAGATTATACCTCATCGTAATGGGAGGTTTGTTAGACAACCTGATAGATTCATGTTCTTGCTAGAATATTCTGATTTGATCCATGGCGAACATGAACCTGACCCCTGGACATATGACGAGGCAATCCAAGATAAAGATGCGGTATCTTGGCAAAGTGCAATGAATACTGAGATTGAATCTATGGATTCAAATCAGGTCTGGGAGCTTGTAGAACCACCCGATGGTGTAAAAACCATTGGTTGCAAGTGGATCTACAAAATAAAGAGAGGAATAGATGCAAAGGTTGAGACCTTCAAAGCGAGGCTTGTTGAGAAGGGGTATACTCAGAAAAAGGGTATCGATTATGAGGAAACCTTTTCGCCACTGGCCATGCTTAAGTCTATCCGGATTCTCTTATGCATTGTAGCTCATATGGATTATGAGGTGTGGCAAATGGATGTCAAGACAACTATCCTTAATGGAAGTCTTGAGGAAAACATCTATATGAAGCAACCAGAGGGATTCATTAAAAAGGGCAAAGAGCATCATGTGTGTATGCTTAATCGGTCCATTTATCGATTGAAGCAAGCTTCGAGGTCATGGAACATCTGCTTTGATGAGGTAATCCAGTCTTATGGATTTATTAAAAGTTCGGATAAGTCTTGTGTATACAAGAGATGTGACAGAAACGTAGTAGTATTTCTTGTATTATACGTAGATGACATTTTGTTAATTGGCAACAATGTCAAGGTGTTATCGGACGTAAGGTTATGGTTGTCCAAACAGTTTGATATGAAGGACTTGGGAGAAGTGGGACTCATCCTTGGGATAAAGATTATAAGGGATCGCAAGAAAAGGATGTTGTGCTTATCTCAAGCTTCATATATAGACACAATTATGGATTGTTTTAGCATGCAGAACTCGAAGAAGGGTTTTCTACCTTTCAGGCATGGAGTTCCTTTATCTAAGGAGATGTGTCCTAGAACATCTGAAGAGATAGTGGAGATGAAGGCGGCTCATTATGCTTGGGCAGTAGGAAGCCTCATGTATGTGATGCTATGTACGAGACCAGATATTTGCTTTGCCATTGGCATGGTCAGCAGATATCAGAGTAATCCAGGACAGGGACATTGGACTATGGTAAAGCATATATTGAAGTACCTGAGAAGGACTAGGGATTTTATACTTGTTTACCAGGCAGACCAATTACTCCTTGTGGGTTATACAGATTTCGACTTCCAATTAGATAGGGATAACAGTAAGTCTACCTCAAGTTTTGTGTTTACTTTGGGAGGTGGAGCCATTGTATGGAGGAGTGTCAAGCAGAAATGCATGGCAGACTCTACCATGGAAGTTGAGTATGTGGCGGCCTCTGAGGCAGCCAAAGAAACTAGATGGCTCAGGAACTTCTTGATGGACTTGGATGTGATTCCTAGTTTGCCCAAAACTATCACAATTTATTGTGATAATAGTGGTGCAGTTGCAAACTCGAAGGAACCACGAGCCCATAAGGCTAGTAAACACATAGAGCGCAAGTACCACCTGATACGAGAAATCGTAAAGGAGGTAGAAGTTGGTGTCGCCTAGATTGCATCAGAGGATGACCTGGTAGACCCTTTCACTAAGGCCCTTCTAGTGAGAGCTATGATAGGCATGTGGAGGGAAAGGGGAATCAGATGTATGCAGTATGAGGACAGTATAATCTTTTAGTATAAGTGGGAGATTGTTAGGATGTATACTGAAAAGTCTATCTTTTGTATGAACATCTTTATTTTCAAATAAGAATCACATTATCATTATTTGCATATTTATGGTTATGTATATTGTCTAATACACTACATTGTAGATAACATGGTGTGTGGAGTCACACGGGAGATCATGTTATCGTCTCCTTGTAAAGTATAAGTAAAGGCTCACAACCAAGATGACTTTGGACAAACCATTGGTATGGTTGTAGTGTGATTTTGTATTGGTTTGTCTTGACCATAGAATCACACTAGTGCACTTTGTGTGTATTGAGAAGGACCGACTTAGAGGTGATTCGATTTATTACTGACTACATAATCGAATCGGATGTCAGATATTATATTGTAAATGCTCTTAATCCCGATATAATAATGGCCTCATATACTTAGTATTCATTTCTTTGATTTACCAATGGGCGAGATTTATAGATTAAATCGATATACTCGGTAAGTTGGGAAATGATATTATTTATATGGTGTGTCGTTGATTATAGAAGGAAACCGTGTCCAATATATTAGGATGATGATGTCCCCTTGAAGAGCTCATAAGATTCATCATGTAAACCCTGCAGGTGGACTTGGTCCGCATGATGAAAAGGTTGAGTGTTACTACTCTTGGAGTTAGATGTTGATTAATTAATGGTCAGTAAATTAATTAATCGACGGATATTCGAGATCTTAAACACGGGAAGAAAAATGTACATATAATATATGGAGCCCATATTACCTTATGGGTGTTGGTGAGGTAGATCAATGATAATCCTTTAGTTGATTGGATTATCATTAATGGATCGGACTTTTTGTGGGCTTGATCCATTGGGTGGCCAAGATCCAACTCCTCCTCATGATCCCTATTGTAGCCTATTAATACCTCATGAAGCCTAGATTCAATGGAAGAAAACAAAACCCTGGATCCAACGGTAGAGATTAAATCTCTAGATCCGACGGTTGAGATTAAACCTCTAGATCAGACGGTTGAGATTAAATCTCTAGAACCTATGGTGGAGATTAAAGGAGGCTTAAGCCTAACTCTATAAAAGGGAGCTTAAGGGTGGACGGAAAAAGAGCGATAGAAGAGGGATTAGGGTTAAGGGGCAGCAAGCTTGGGCGATTAGGGTTTTGGGTGTAGGCGGCACCAAATAAGGAAAGGTTTTCCTTTTCTTCTTCTTCTTCCTTGGTGGCCGGCGCCCAAACAAGCCTTTCTCCTCCTTTGACGGCGTCCAAACCCCTTCTTCTTATTCTCCTTGGCCAGTGGAAACATAGCTTAAGGTCTTCTCTTGGAGCTTTTGGCCGGCATCCATCTTCCTCATCCCTTCTCCTTGTTGGCTGGCGGCAAGCATCTAAGTTGGTGCTTGTTGGTTGGCTAAATGAAGGAGAAGGGTTTTGTTTCTATACTTCCTCTTGTTCGGAGAGAGCAAGGAAGGAAGATTGGTGATCTAGGAGCTTCGACTTTTGGTAGATCGTCGCCCACACAACGTCCAAAAGGAGGAAGGTCATACAATTGAAGACCGAGAGGTATAATGTTTGTTTATATTCTTTTGTAAGTTGTCTATATTTGTTCTTCAATTATATGAATGTTATATATTCTATTTTGTGGCTAATATAACTTGGACCCCGAACATTAACACAAAAGTCGGCGATCCGTACATCGTCTATTCCGCAGCTATTCGTAGAATAGAGGTTCGTTGCTTGAACAACAAGTTTGTTCAAGTGACTACTCTAATCGAATAGCACGATGATGAAACGGTTGCTTGGGTAATCCCTCTTGTCAAGGATAAATTTTTTTATCCGGGGATGTAGAAGGGATCGTCATGGACAAGTGATCGAGTTGAAGTGGGAAGCAAAGTTTCCTACCTTCAAGTGGTATCAGAGCTTCGGTTACAAAGGAAAACCCTTCAATTAGCTCCATTAAGCTTGTCCTTCTCAAGGACTGAACGCAGGGAGAGAGTGTTCATATTTGTCGACATGATAATCTACAACATACACAATGCAGAAAATTAATATCATATTCCATTTATCATTTAATTAGGCCTTTAATCAAATGATGCTCCACTGAATTATAGAACTTTTATAGAATCGAGTCATGGATGTGGTCAAACCACATTACTAGATTCTTACAAACTAGCTATAATTCTCGTGGGACAAGATCCACATCATACTACGCCTTGAGTTAGCTTTGGCTAAATCACCCAAGACTTAGTATGATCGGTAGGTAATAAATTACCGATTACATCTCTATGCAACTCTTATTTATAGGATCAAGATCCACATTTACAAAAGACCTTGAGTTAGATTTGGCTAAATCGCCCAAGATTTAGTGTAAATGTAACCTTATCCTACCTTTCCAATGGTTGGAATATGCCTATAGTTTTACTCGATCCAATTGAGTTAACTAGTTTTACTCAATCTAATTAAGCTTATTCTCACCCAAGCTGTGATTGTCTCTCCGCACCCTACCAAGATAATATGCATTGCTCTACTTTGGCAGATTCAACAACAACAAATGAGCGAGGTAGTGATGGGTATCAAAACTTGGTAGGCATTTTCGAGTTGATTCGGTTGAGATCTAATCTAATCGTGAATGTGTATCATATACACTTTAAGGCCTTTATTACCCTACACTAGCATGCATCACATACATACAAGCAATATACTAGCATGCATCATATATATACAAGCAAAATATCCTAGCATGCATCATATACATACAAGCAAAATATCCTAGCATGCATCATATACATACAGGCAAAATTTACTAGCATGCATCATATACATACAAGAAAAAACAAATAAATAAATATATATATATATATATATATAAATTGTGATGAAGTCATGGCCCTACTACGGTCTTCTCAAGCCAATGAGAAGATCAGACGGTCAACCTAGGGTTAACGGCTTCTCCAAGCACCTCCTTTAATCACCATGTGTCGTCAGCACCCTCCTCGTAACTCCGTCTACTAGTGGACCTTCCACCGCTCCATTTTTGTACATTACAAACATGAAACTCGAGTTACATTCGAGTCTAAAACTATTTAAAATTGGAATATTAAAAATATAGGCACAATGCGTAGGTCGCATACATTATACAACATTCACAACACAAAAATGGCGCGCAAGTCGTATTATGAATTACAACATATTTACCCAATCACATTGAGTTTCTTGGGCATGACCATCACAGTATTATACATAATTCTAAATTATGTATTTTACATAAATTTCTATAATTTTTCCTTTTTTTTCAATTTTTATGAGTCACATCTCCGTAACGGTCCCGCTAAGCGATTTTCGGGCGTGATCGCGGGACAATGCCCCTTGCGGGGTTAAGGGCAGCACCCCTTCTTGCAAAATGAACCTTGTGAGTGTCCCATCTTGATCTTTCAGTGACTTAAGTCGCTGTCCCAAAAACCTAAAGCGAGAATTCGCCGTTCCGAAGAGTTTTTCTCGGTGGTTGAAGCCTACAAGTGTCCCAACACTTGTTGCTTCGGCTCTTTGAGAAAAATATCCAAAAAATCTATAAAAATAGGAAATTTACAAAAACTTACAGATCTGTAATTTTTATATCTAATACAAAAACTACAAAACTAAACACATGCATGCTTCGCACGTTGCTCTGATACCACTGTTGGACTATCCGAGCCGCAAAAACTACTTTTTTATGTTGTGAAAACTCCGGAAGTCGGCCATGGATCAGTGCGAAGATAAACAAAATTACATGTACGTGTTTAAAAACCTTAGATCTACTCTAGATCTACATGTTAAGAGTTTTACCCTTCATGCGATGCCCTTCGCTTATCCCGCTCGTCCAAACGGCTTGCCGGAACTCGAGAGTGTCAAGTGTACACTCCTCTATTGGTATCCACACAAGAAATAGGTGGAGAAAAGACAACTTAGAGTGTTCTAGAACTCCTTGAAGTCCACGGCAAAGGATGGGGAGAGAGATTGAGGAAAGATAGGAGGAAGAAGATGAAGTTACCACACTTAACTTCACACTAATCCACTCAATAGTGGTCGGCCACTATAAGGGGGTTACATGCATGCATGTAATTTCAAGAGCCAATAGCTCTTGGTCTCCCTCATGAGGTGGCACCCCATGATGTGTCCATGATGATGTGGAATATCATCATTGACCAACCCCATGCCAAGTCACCATGACATGGCAATTGGTCAAGTCAAAATTGACCATTCATCTTCCCTCTCAAGTCAAGTCAAACTTGACCTCTTATCTCCCATGGTTGATCAAATTCAACCATTTGATTCAAGTCAATTTAATTTAATGAATCTCTATTCATTAGTTTAAATTGACTCAATGAATCAAATCTAAATTAGACTCATTCAACACTTGAATCAAATTGAGTCTAACTCAATTAGTCTAATTTGGATTACTCTTAATCCAATTTGGTTCATCCCATGAACCTAATCCTCACGGTTCATCATATGAACCTAATCTCCATCTAATTTCCCTTTGTGTGTGACCCTATAGGTTCTTGTAAAGTTGGCAATGCTCCTAAACCGATTTAGAAACATAAGCAATGAGCGGTATCTAGCAACACATCATTACTATCCAAGTTACTGTTGGGATGTATACTGAAAGCCTAGCTCTTTGGTATGAACATTTTATTTTGAAATAAGAATCACATGATCATTGTTTGCACTTTATATTTATATATGTGCATATTGTCTAATACTTTACATTGTAGATAACATGGTGCTTGGGTGTGGCACAGAAGATCATGTTATCAGTCCCTTGTAGAGTATAAGTAGAGGCTCACAACCAAGATGGTTTTGGACAAACCATTGGCATGGTTGTAGTGTAGCTTGGTATTGTTTTGTCTTGAACATAAAGTTACACTAGTACACTTAGGTGTATTGAGTAGGACCGACATAGAGGTGATTCAATTTGTTGCTGACTACATAATTGAATCGGACCTCGGATATTATGTTGTACATGCTCTTAATCCCGATATAATAACGGATACATGTACTTAGTATTTATTTCTTTGATTTACCAGAGGGTGAGATTTCTATGGATTAAATCAATATGCCCGTTAAGTTAGGAAATGATATTATTTACATGGTGTGCCATTGATTATAGGAGGAATCCGTGTCCTATGTATTAGGTTGATGATGTCCCCTTGAGGAGCTCATAAGGTTCATCATGTAAACCCTGCAGGTTGACTTAGTCAACATGATGATAAGGTTGAGTGGTACTACTCGAGGAGTTAGATGTTAATTAATTGATGGTCAGTAAAACAATTAATTGACGGACATTCGATATCTTAAACACGGGGAGATGGATGTACAAATAATATATGGAGCCCATATTAATTTATGGGGGTTGGTGAGGTAGTTCGATGATGATCCTCTAGTGGAATGGAACATCATTGATGGATCAAGTTTGTGTGGTTCCGATCCATCGGGTGGCCAAGACCCAACTCCTCCTCATGGTCCCTATCGTAGCCTAATATAAACCTCATGAAGTCTAGATCAAATGATGGAAAACAAATCTCTAAATCCGACGGTTGGGATTAAATCTCTAGATCCGACAGTTGAGATTAAATCTCTAGATCCGACGGTTGGGATTAAAACCCTAGAACCAACGGTTGAGATTAAATCTCTAGATCCGACGGTTGAGATTAAAACCCTAGAACCGACAGTGGAGATTAAACCAAGGCCTAAACCTAACTCTATATATAAGGGAGCATGGGTTGGGCGGCAATAAGTTTTTTGCAAGATGGAAATTAGGGTTTAGCCTCTCTTTGCTTGGGCGGCAAGAAACCCTAAGGAGGAAACCCTAATTAGGATTTGGCTCCTTGGGTTGGGCGGCCATGGTGAGGAAAGGAGAGTGGGCGGCAACTTGTGGAAGAGTTCTTCTTCTTCCTAGGGAAGGTGGCCGGTTCTAGATCTCCCCCTTCCACCACGGTTGGACGGCAAGAAATAGGAAGAGGCTAGGGTTAGGGTTTAGTCTATGATGGTGGGCAGCAACCCTTCTTCCTACTTCCTCCTTGGTTTGTCCGGCACCCAAGCTTCACCCTTCTTTCTATAGATTAGGTTGGTTTGGGAAATTAGGGTTTTCCCTTCCATTAGTGGGCGGCAAGAAACCCTAGAGTTTTCCTTTCCTTGGTTGGGCGGCTAGGTTATGGAGGGGAAAGTGGGCGGCAACTATAGGAGAGGATATCTTCTTCTTCTTCCTAGGGTGTTGCCGGCTCCTAGATCTTTTCCCTCTACCTTGGTCGGCGCTCAACCTATTCCTCTCATCCTCTTCTTGTTCTCTTTGGACCGGCGGCAAACATCATGCTTGGAGCTTGATGGTTGGTCCTAGATAAGAGATGAGTTTTGTTTCCATTTTGTTCTCTCTATTCTTGGGGCCGGCGGCATCAATCCTTTGTGGATTGGTGGTTGGCTCAAGCAAGAAGGGAAAGAGAGTTCTTCTTTCTTTGGATTGAAGAAGATCTAGGATGCTTCAACTTGTGGAGGATCTTCGCCCACACGAAGTCTACAAGGAGGTTAGGACATACGATAGAAGATCAAGAGGTATAAAAGTTTTATAACTTTTATTATTGTTCTTTGCATGTTCTTATTGATATGCTAGCTTATGTTCTTTATGTTAGTATATGTTGATTATACTAGTTTACATTTGTATGTATTTGTATAATCATGGACCCCGAAGATAAACACAAAAACCGGCGATCCGTCCGTCATCTCTTCCGCGGCTAACCGACTAGAAGAGTTGTGTTGCTTGAACAACTAGTTTGTTCAAGCGATCGCTCATGTTGTTAGCACGACGACGAATTGGTTGTGCTTAGGAAACTCATCCCATCCGGATTAGTTTTTCATTAGTGAAAATTTTAATCCGGGGACATGGGAGCCAATGAGCCTCCGAGGAATAGCACATTGCCAACATTTGGTATCAGATCCACAGTTTTCGGTTTTGTGTGTTTTGGATTCGGTTACTTTCACGCACTTATTATATATTGTGTATTCCGGATAATATTAGGATGTGCGTAGGCTAACTTTTTGGTTGCAGGCATAAGATCCAACTATTATGGTTATATATGTGTGTATGTGATTGCATGTGTGTGTGATTGTATATTATTTGAATCCTCGGGGTTGACGAGGCTAAATTAGTATTTAATTTTTGTAATTGAATACGACATTGTTTAGCCACTCTTTATTTTATTTTACTTTCGATCTAGATTTCATGTACACTCCCTCGTGGAGTATAGGATCGATGGATGTAAAATAAAATAGGTTTTATTCTCGGCTCGGATCTCCGATTGGCTCGTACATGGCGTAGGAGGAGCGGACAAGGTGGCGATACGACGGGACGCATATTGGAGAACAATGCCATAATAGTTGGAAAAATTCTGATTTTTCCATATTTATTGCTGATTTGTTTTATATGTATGTTGTGTGTGCTTGAAAATTCCTCATTGTCAATTTACTAAGTGGGAGTGGGACATTTTAATTAATTCCCGCGGCCTCCATTACAATTTGACATGTGATGTAACAAACTTGCGCGTCGGCTTTGAGTGCCTTCCTCCCCATCAGATGAGTTTGTTTGTGGATCACTAGGTCAAATAATGGTTATAGGAAATTATCTAGGAGCGTGTGTACTTCCATAGCGGTAAGGCACATAATCCAAAATAATTCCCTTAGTACCGTGTAATGGTGCACACTTAGATGCAAATAAAAAGTAGTTTTATTTGTAGGGCCGAAGAGAAACCAACTATTAATTTTATTTGTCAAAAAGTAAGGTTGACAAGATAATAAAATTAATGGGTTAAACCTCCTCTTACAAATGTAGAATTCGTATACGTCCACACTATCGTGGCATGCGATATTCTCGGTGTTGGTTGATTTCGAAATTTTATTGTTTGAGGAATCAATAATTTTTATTGAAATCTACAGTAATAATAAGCATGTTGTGTGTGCTTGAAAATTCCTCATTTTCAATTTACTAAGTGGGAGAGGGACATTTTAATTAATTCTCGCGGCCTCCATTACAATTTGACATGTGATGCAACAAACTTGCGCGTCGGCTCTGAGTGCCTTCCTCCCCATCGGATGAGTTTGTTTACGGATCACGAGGTCAAATAATGGTTATAGGAAATTATCTAGGAGCGTGTGTACTTCCACAGCGGTAAGGCACATAATCCGAAATAATTCCCTTAGTACCGTGTAATGGTGCACACTTAGATGCAAATAAAAAGTATCCTCCCCATCGGAGTCACTGCTTTTATTTGTAGGGCCAAATAGGAACCAACTATTAATTTTATTTGTCAAAAAGTAAGGTTGACAAGATAATAAAATTAATGGGTAAAACCTCCTCTTACAAATGTAGAATTCGTATACGTCCACACTATCGTGGCATGCGATATTCTCGGTGTTTTGAGGTGTTGGTTGATTTCGAAATTTTATTGTTTGAGGAATCAATAATTTTTGAAATCTAAACTAATGATCTATGTGATTCTTAGGATTTTCAAAATTGACTTTCAGTCCACTTACTGTGATACTAAAGGAAATAAACTTATTGTTCCTAAATAATGTTGATTGGAAAAGATTCTAGATATTGTCTTATCTGCTAAGGAGTACAAGTTTGCACTCTTCAAATAGTGTCCTCAAGCCATCGTTGCTCAAAAAGGGTTTCTTCTTCTAAGCCAAAAGGCAAGAAGAAGAAGAAACAAGGTGGAGTAAAGATGGTGGGAGGATCTCAGGGAAGAGTGAAGAAGCCGAAAGGCAAGTACTTCACTTGCAAGAAGGATGGACATTGGAAGAAGGACTGTCCCAATCCAAAACAGAACAAAGGTATATCTTTTGGACTAGTCATTGAAACATGATTAGCGGTGATATCTACCAGCACCTGGTGAGTTGATACGGGAGCCACTAATCATGTCTGCAACAATTTGCAGGGGTTCCAGGAAACCCGATGACTAGCTAAAGGGGAGATTACCATTTACTTGGGCAATGCCATGATGGTGGCGGCTATTGCAGTGGGAGAAGTTTTATTTATCTCTTGAGAATAATAAAACTTTGGTTCTGGAAAATTCCCTTTATGTACCTTTATTTAGAAAGAATTTAGTTTCAGTTTCTAAATTATTATGGATGGATATTCTATTTCTTTTAATGACAAAGTTATTATAAAAGGAATAGGGAGAATATCTATTCAGCTACATTGAAAGAAAATTTGAACCAAAACCTCCCACGATGCTAATTGAAGTTAATAATTCATCTTCTAATTACAATAAGAGAAAAGAACCTTCGAAGATGAACCAAACATATCTTTGGCTTCTTAGGCTTGGTCACATTAACCTAAGCAGAATTCAAAGGTTGAAAGCTGATGGACCTTTGGGTTCATTAGTGGTGGAGGATCTCCCAACCTACGAATCTTGCTTGGAGGGTAAGATGACCAAGAGGCCTTTTTAAGGCCAAGGGGTATAGAGCCAAAGATGTGTTAGAGATGGTTCATTCTGATTTGTGTGGTCCTATGGCTATCTAGGCAAGAGGTAATCTTGAATATTTCATCTCTTTTGTAGATGATTATTCAAGATATGGATGACACTACGATCTGATCGTGGTGGTGACAACCTCTTGGGAGAGTTTAGGAACTACTTATCAGAGGTTGGAATTCAATCTCAATTGACTGCACCTGGCACACCCCAGCAGAACGGTGTAGCAGAACGAAGGAATAGGACTCTTATGGAAATGGTTAGATCGATGATGAGTTATTCTGACTTGTTTTATAGTCCTAGAGATCAGAGGGTGATCATTAACACGAACACCAGATTTCTAGAGGAAGACTATGTGATAAAGCCACAAGCCCAAGAGTAAAATTGTTCTGGAAGAGTTAAAAAGGGAAGTCACTTCTTTAGTACCACCGGTAAAAGAGGATATACCACTTGTCACTGCACCGCGTGTCACAAAGGATACACAGATGATACCTCGTCGTAGTGGGAGGGTTGTTAGATAGCCTCTTAGATTCATGTTTTTGGGTGAATCTTCTGATTAGGTCCCTAGCAAACATGAACCTGATCCCTAGACATACGACGAAACAATCCAAGATATAAATACGACATCTTGGCAAAGTGCAATGAATACTGAGATTGAATCTATGGATTCAAGTCAGGTCTGGGAGCTCTTATGCATAGCAGCTCATATGGATTATGAGGTGTGGCAGATGGATGTCAAGACAACTTTCCTTAATGGAAGTCTTGAGGAAAACATCTATATGAAGCAACCAGAGGGATTCATTGCTAAGGGCAAAGAGCGTATTGTATGTAAGCTTAATCGGTCCGTTTATGGAGTGAAGCAAGCTTTGAGGTCTTGGAACATCCGCTTTGATGAGGTAAATCCAGACTTATGGATTTATTCAAAGTCCGGATGAGTCTTGTGTATACAAGAGATGTGACGGAAACGTAGTGGTATTTCTTGTACTATACGTAGATAATATTTTGGTAGTTGGAAACAATATGAGAGTGTTATCAGACGTAAGGGTATGGTTGTCTAAACAGTTTTGAAGGACTTCGGAGAAGTGGATCACAACCTTGGGATCAAGGTTATTGTGCTTATCCCAAGCTTCATACATAGACATGATTTTGGATCGTTTTAGCATGTAGAACTCCAAGAAGGGTTTTCTACCTTTCAGGTATGGAGTTACTTTATCTAAGGAGATGTGTCCTAGATCATCTGAGGTGATAAAGGAGTTGAAGGCGGTTCCTTATGCTTCGGCAGTAGGAAGCCTCATGTATGCTATGTACGAGACAAGATATCTGCTTTGTCGTGGGCATGGTTAGCATATATCAGAGTAATCCAGGACAGGGACATTGGACTGCGGTAAAAGCATATATTGTAGTGCCTGAGAAGGACTAGGGATTATATGCATGTTTATCGGGCAGACCAATTGTAACGCCCGTAAAATTCCTAGCAATTTTACAAGAATCTTTGGCTTGATGATCATGGGCTTTATGTGGGCCTTTTCAAAAATAAAAGGAAATAAGCCAAAAAGGGGTGCAAGGCCTAGGAATTGAACCCCAAACCTCTAGAGATAGCCAAGCCTTATAGATGCACCCACTAACCAGAAGACCAATAGGATTATATGATTAAGGAAGAGGGGGAAACTATAGATAAGTAGGACTAAGGGTAAATGAAGAGGCATAGAAAAGAAAAGAGGAACTTCTCTTCCTCCCCTTTATAAAGAAGAGGGAAGATTGAATTTGGTCACTTCCTCTCTTCTTTCCTTCTCCTCACCGAAAATCCTTGAGCTCTCCCTCTCCTTTCCACCCCTTGGCCGAACCCCATCCAAGCAAGAGAAGGTTAGGTGTTGGTCTTCCTTAGGTCATCTTCCTCACCCAAATCAAAGCGAAGGATGTAAGTATCCCTCACCTGCATACGAGTAGCTCCGATTGATGTTTTATAAAAGAAACCTATATTGTTGTATTCGGCCAAACTATGATTTAGGGTCTCCATGAAGTTATATGCCATGCTTTTGAAACTATATGATGATGCTAGGGTTAAAAATGGATTAGGTCAAAAGTTAACCCTAGGAAACCCTATGAACCATTCCAACATGGATTTTGGTGTTTTATTGAAGTTTTATATCTTGTTTTACTTGCAAATGATGATGTTGTTATATCTTGTTTTACTTGCAAATGATGATGTTAACATGTTAGAGGGATTAGATAAAGATCTAATCCAACCTAGGTCCATTGATGCCATTCCCATTATATTGATGTCCTAATGAAGTTTAATCCATGTTTGGTATGCATATGATGTTATAAGTTATGTTAAAAGGAATTAGGTTAAAAAAGACTAACCCTAAACCTTATTTGGACCATTCCAACCTAGGTTTTTGGGTGACTAAGTGAAGTCTTAACCCATGTTTTATGTGCAAGTGAAGTTATTGTTATGTTTAAGGAATTAGGTTAAAGACTAACCCTAAACCTTATTTGGACCATTCGCCAACCTAGGTTTTTGGGTGACTAAGTGAAGTCTTAACCCATGTTTTATGCAAGTGAAGTTATTGTTATGTTTAAGGAATTAGGTTAAAAGACTAACCCTAAACCTTATTTGGACCATTCGGCCAACCTAGGTTTTGGGTAACTAGATGAAGTTTTAATTTAAGTCTTATGTGCATATGAAGTTGTTGCTAAGTTAAATACATAGGTGTTTACTTCCTTTGATGCCATGCCTTATGCCATGTTAATGCAATAAAGCATGATGTGTTATGAAATGAAGTATGCTATGCCATGTTAATGAAATGAAGCATGATGTGTTATGAAATGAAGTATGCTATGCTATGTTAATGCAATAAAGCATGATGTGTTATGAAATGAAGTATGCTATGCTATGTTAATGCAATGAAGCATGATGTGTTATGAAATGAAGTATGCTATGCCATGTTAATGAAATGAAGCATGATGTGTTATGAAATGAAGTATGCTATGCTATGTTAATGAAATGAAGCATGATGTGTTATGAAATGAAGTAGGCTATGCTATGTTAACGAAATAAGCTATGTCGTACAAATAAGCATATAAGTATTTTACCTTCTGCATGGCTTGTACCAAGACCTTAACAAGGTCCAAGAAGGGATGGGCTCCTAAGATGCCCTAGGTCGATGGAATAAGACTCGGGCCTAGGATGGGCTTCTATGTATGATTGCCCCTAGGTCGATGGAATAAGACTCGGGCCTAGTACGGGATGGGCTCCAAGATGCCTTAGGTCGATGGAGTAAGACTCGGGCCCAGGATAGGCTTCTACGCTATAACGATTGCCTAGGTCGATGGAATAAGACTGGGCCTAGAAACCTATTAGGTTGAGACTTGCTACCTCGGGCCTATTTAGGGATGCGCGCTATGATAATGAAGAAGTGGTACAATGTCGGGCCCAAATATGTTGAGATTTATGTTTATGTACCTAAAATATATATGTTTTCAAAGCATTCTGCATATGTTTACCTGATTAGATGATATGTTGTTTACATGTTTCTGTTATATATGTCACATGTTATATTAGATGATATGTTGTTATGTTTACATGTTTCTGTTATATATGTCACATGTTATATTAGATGATATGTTGTTATGTTTACATGTTCTGTTATATATGTCACATGTTTGATGATAGGTTGTTATGTTTACATGTTTCTGTTATATGTGTCACATGTTATGTTTGATGATATGATATGATGTGTATGTTCACATGTTGCGTTTGATGAGATGTTAGGAATGTTTACATGCTTATGTTATATACGTTACATGATATGTATGATGTTATGTTACATGTTAAGTTGATGATGCCATGTATGTCGCCTATTATATTGCTTATATGTTATGAATGCTACATGCTATGATTAATGGTGATGTATGGTTTTGTGAGTAGGACAGGATCTTACTAAGCCTATGTGCTTATAGTTGTCTTTCCCTCGTACTGCAGATAAGGGTAAGGGATGGATAAACTAAAGGGAGCAGCAGGAGGGGCCAATGTGTGTGGTAGTGGCATGGTGGAAACGATCCGTTAAGTCTATATACATATACATGTTTACCTATGATGATGATGTCTATGGAGGTCCTTACCTATGTTTACTTATGATGATGATGCCAAGAACCTACCAAACACTAAGTATCTATTTATATATGATGCATGCTCTATGTTGATAAGAAGAAGTAAAGAAGAAGTATCTATTTATATATGATGCATGCTCTATGATGATAAGAAGAAGTAAGGAAGAAGTAAGAAGAAGTATTTATACATGTTATGAAGCACACTCTATGTTTATGAAGAAGAAGAAGTATATATATATATGTATGTCAATGCGTGTTTATGTTTAAAAGAAAAAAAAACAATGTCTAAAGTCTTCCGCTGTATGTAATGTAAGTATGCACGGTCGCGTCACGCGCCGACCCTCCAGACATTTAGGGTCCCCGAAAGGGTGGGCGTGACACCAATTACTTCCTGTGGGTTGCATGGATTACAATTTCCAATCAGATAGGGATAACAGTAAGTCTACCTCGGGGTTTGTGTTTACTTTTGGAGGTGGAGCCATAGTATGGAGGAGTGTCAAGCAGAAATGCGTGGCGGACTCCACCATGGAAGCTGAGTATGTGGCAGCCCCTTGGGCGACCAAAGAAGCTATGATAATAATGGTGTAGTTGCAAACTCGAAGGAACCACGAGCCCATAAGGCTAGTAAACACACAGAGTGCAAGTACCACCTGATACGAGAAATCGTAAAGGAGGTAGAAGTTGCTGTCGCCTAGCATGCATCAGAGGATGACCTGGTAGACCCTTTCACTAAGGCCCTTCTAGCGAGAGCTTTGATAGGCATGTGGAGGGAAGGGGAATCAGATGTATGGCAGTATGATGACAGAATAGTCTTTTAGTATAAGTGGGAGATTGTTGGGATGTATACTGAAAACCTAGCTCTTTGGTATGAACATTTTATTTTGAAATAAGAATCACATGATCATTGTTTGCACTTTATATTTATATATGTGCATATTATCTAATACTTTACATTGTAGATAACATGGTGCTTGGGTGTGGCACAGAAGATCATGTTATCAGTCCCTTGTAGAGTATAAGTATAGGCTCACAACCAAGATGGTTTTGGACAAACCATTGGCATGGTTGTAGTGTAGCTTGGTATTGTTTTGTCTTGAACATAAAGTTACACTAGTACACTTAGGTGTATTGAGCAGGACCGAAATAGAGGTGATTCAATTTGTTGCTGACTACATAATTGAATCGGACCTCGAATATTATGTTGTACATGCTCTTAATCCCGATATAATAACGGACACATGTACTTAGTATTTATTTCTTTGATTTACCAGAGGGTGAGATTTCTATGGATTAAATCAATATGCCCGGTAAGTTGGAAAATGATATTATTTACATGGTGTGCCATTGATTATAGGAGGAATCCGTGTCCTACGTATTAGGTTGATGATGTCCCCTTGAATAGCTCATAAGGTTCATCATGTAAACCCTGCAGGTTGACTTAGTCAACATGATGATAAGGTTGAGTGGTACTACTCGAGGAGTTAGATGTTAATTAATTGATGGTCAGTAAATCAATTAATTGACGGACATTCGATATCTTAAACACGGGGAGATGGATGTACAAATAATATATGGAGCCCATATTAATTTATGGGGGTTGGTGAGGTAGTTCGATGATGATCCTCTAGTGGAATGGAACATCATTGATGGATCAAGTTTGTGTGGTTCCGATCCATCGGGTGGCCAAGACCCAACTCCTCCTCATGGTCCCTATCGTAGCCTAATATAAACCTCATGAAGTCTAGATCAAATGATGGAAAACAAATCTTTAAATCCGACGGTTGGGATTAAATCCCTAGATCCGACGATTGAGATTAAATCTCTAGATCCGACGGTTGGGATTAAAACCCTAGAACCAATGGTTGAGATTAAATCTCTAGATCCGACGGTTGAGAGTAAAACCCTAGAACCGACGGTGGAGATTAAACCAAGGCCTAAACCTAACTCTATATATAAGGGAGCATGGGTTGGGCGGCAATAAGTTTTTTGCATGATGGAAATTAGGGTTTAGCCTCTCTTTGCTTGGGCGGCAAGAAACCCTAAGGAGGAAACCCTAATTAGGGTTTGGCTCCTTGGGTTGGGCGGCCATGGTGAGGAAAGGAGAGTGGGCGGCAACTTGTGGAAGAGTTCTTCTTCTTCCTAGGGAAGGTGGCCGGTTCTAGATCTCCCCCTTCCACCATGGTTGGATGGCAAGAAATAGGAAGAGGCTAGGGTTAGGGTTTAGTCCATGATGGTGGGCGGCAACCCTTCTTCCTCCTTCCTCCTTGGTTTGGCCGGCGCCCAAGCTTCACCCTTCTTTCTATAGATTAGGTTGGTTTGGGAAATTAGGGTTTTCCCTTCCATTAGTGGGCGGCAAGAAACCCTAGAGTTTTCCTTTCCTTGGTTGGGCGCCTAGGTTATGGAGGGGAAAGTGGGCGGCAACTATAGGAGAGGATATCTTCTTCTTCTTCCTAGGGTGTTGTTGGCTCCTAGATCTTTTCCCTCTACCTTGGTCGGCGCTCAACCTATTCCTCTCATCCTCTTCTTGTTCTCTTTGAACCGGCGGCAAACATCATGCTTGGAGCTTGATGGTTGGTCCTAGATAAGAGATGAGTTTTATTTCCATTTTGTTCTCTCTATTCTTGGGGCCGGCGGCATCAATCCTTTGTGGATTGGTGGTTGGCTCAAGTAAGAAGGGAAAGAGAGTTCTTCTTTCTTTGGATTGAAGAAGATCTAGGATGCTTCAACTTGTGGAGGATCTTCTCCCACACGAAGTCTACAAGGAGGTTAGGACATACGATAGAAGATCAAGAGGTATAAAAGTTTTATAACTTTTATTATTGTTCTTTGCATGTTCTTATTGATATGCTAGCTTATGTTCTTTATGTTAGTATATGTTGATTATACTAGTTTACATTTGTATGTATTTGTATAATCATGGACCCCGAAGATAAACACAAAAACCGGCGATCCGTCCCTCGTCTCTTCCGCGGCTAACCGACTAGAAGAGTTGTGTTGCTTGAACAACTAGTTTGTTCAAGCGATCGCTCATGTTGTTAGCACGATGACGAATTGGTTGTGCTTAGGAAACTCATCCCATCGGGATTAGTTTTTCATTAGTGAAAATTTTAATCCGGGGACATGGGAGCCAATGAGCCTCCGAGGAATAGCACATTGCCAACAGTTACAAGAATGTTAAGATCCAACATCACCTTTGTGACTACTAATTGTGACTCTCACAATATGTGACAATGCCCCTCTATCCTTGACATCTAGATTGACCAACTGAGGCATAGACCGTGTCATTCTCGGTACAATCTATATCTTGAACTCCATGTAGACTCACTCTAATCAAATGAGCTCAATATCTCATATTGACTCATTTGGGCATGTCCATGCACTTAGTGGTCTCACTCTATCAAGAATAACGATGTCACTCCCGTTATAGAGGAGGGATAGATCTTATCTACATCACTCACATCCCTCCGCATAATTTGTTACATACCCAGTAATCGCCTTTATAGTCCACCCATTTACTGGCGATGTTTGACGAAGCCAAAGTATGCAACTCTTTATGTAGGTAACCATGGTGACTTTAGGTCCAAGGACTAATAGTTACATGAGAAAGTATATGACACTCATATAACAATCCATGATACTTTCTCAAAGAGGGTCATTTAGTATACATTCTCCAATGCATACTTATGTGTCAACTTGATATCTCATATCCATGACTTGTGAGATCAAGGCATCGAGTTGACCTACATGCTAGTCTCTTCGCATTAACATTGTCCCTGAATGTTAATACTTGACTAGGAATGATTAAGAGTAGTGTTCTCTATATCATCTCATTATCGATTCAACCAATCGATTGATATAGTTAAGAACCTTCTACTCAAGGACGTTATTATACTTAGTTATTTGGCACCAATACAAGTAAGTATAATAACCATAAAAAAATGCCTTTATAAATAGGAATATGATACAACAAAGTCCATACAACAATCATCACATGATTGGCTCTAGGGCTTTCACTAATACATCATACCTCACCTTGAGTTAACTTTGTCTAATTACCCAAGATTTAGTATGATTAGGTAGGCAATATTTCACCAATTACATCTTATGCAACTCTTTAGAAGAAAAAGGGTCAAGATCCACATTACACATTATCTTGAGTTAGCTTTGGCTAATCGCCCAAGACTTAGTATAATTGTCCTCTTACCCTATCTTCCTAACTTTTGGGACATGCCTCTAAGTTCTCAATCTAATTGAGATAACTTAGTTAAGTCTCACCCAAAGTTCAATAGAGGGACATCACAATTGTCCACTCGCACTCTACCAAGATAAAATATGTCACTTTGCTTTGGCAAACCCAACAACAAATGATCGAGGTAGTAGTGAGTATCAAACTTTGGTAGGCATATCTATATTGACTTAATTAAGATAAAATTATTATCTAACATGCATCACATACACACAAAGCATATATCAACAACATATAAGCTTAAAACATGACATGGATATGGCCCGAATCTATGATGTCCTCAAGCCAATGAGAAGAGCGATGGGTCAACCTAGGGATAACATCTTCTCCAAGTGCGTCCCTTAGTTGTTGTGTGTTGTCAGCATCCTTCTTCTAACTCCATCCTCCAACAGATTTTTCACTCCTCATTTCGTACATTACAAAATAAGAATACTCAAGTTACATTCGAGTCAAAATCTAGTTTTATTTTCAACTAGGAAAAATATGGAGGAAGGCACGACACGCAGGTCGTATTATGAATTTCAACATACACACGCAACACAACCACAATCTCATCGGGGTTAAGAGCCATAACCATGCACCATGGCATACATCATTCACAAAGATCTATGACATGCAGATTTTATTATAATGCTAAACATGACTTATAAGCTGCTACGACACGACGGTCCTGCTGCCGATTAGCGGGCGGGGTCAAGGGGCATTGCCCCTTGCGGGGTGCAGGGGGCTTTACCCCGGAGCAAAATCTTATTTTAACAACTCATTGAATGAGTCGCTGCCCTTAGTCCAACATAATGAACCTAAGACCCTTGCTTGCCTCTGTTCGTAGTAATTTTGTGTGATAGATCTGAACGACAAATATGTTGTTCGATCAACAAATATATCATGTACAAAATCACCCAAATAATCATGCATGCACTCATAATAAACTTATTATTCAAATTTTATATCACATATAAAATGCCATACAATGATCTTTATGTATACACAAGTGCCTCTGATACCACTGTTGGGATCTTTTGCAAAAAAAATCATAAACACAGTGGAAACAACTTGATCCCTCCAGATATCCATATGTATACATAAAGGAAATCATTTATTTTAACTACATCTTAGTTGAGAAGTTACCCTTGTAGCGTAGCCCTTCGCAATCCCGACAACAATTCCTTGATGACGGATCTTAGCGCAATCAGAATGGTCGCACCTCTACAGTATCCACATGAACAATATCTTGGAGAAGGAGACAAAACCTTTGGTTGTGCTAACAACCACACCAAGGCTCTCCACTAAAGACTAATTTTTGGCCAAGAAGAAGGGAGAAGGAAAATGGATGCGAGGCACAAATGGGATACATGCAAGGAAGAGAACACCCCTTTTGGTCACGTTGAGCAAGAAGCTTATATCCCATTTTTATCCATTAAATCTCATTTGCATGCAATAAATCACATTTTCATGCAATAAATCACATTTTCATGCATTAACCTCCATTTTGCATGCAACGTTGAGAGGCTTTCCATTAAATCCCATTTGCATGCAATAAATTACATTTGCATGCAATAGCCTCTATTTGCATGTAACGTTGAGGGGCTTCATGAAATCCAATTGCATGCAATTAATCCATTTGCATGCATTAATCCATTTGCATGCAACAACTCTCATTTGCATACATGATTAATCATCATTAATCATGCTAACCTTCTTCAATTGATTTCACTTGAGTCTAACTCAAATTAAACCAATTTGAGTCCAACTCAAGTTTGGCCAAGCAATGAGTCTAACTAATTTTAGTCCATTCAATTAACTAATGATTCATTTAGTCAAACTAAGATGATCCTATCTCCAAAATAACATGTTCTTTGTGTGTGATCCAATAGGTTATTGCAACGTTGAAAATGTTTCTAAAACCCGTTTAGAAAAATAAGCATTGAGTGACATCTAGCAATGCATCATTGCTACCCAAGTGGCAAGAATATCAAGATCCGACATAACCTTACTGTGGCTACTATAATATATAACCTTGTCCTTCTATCCTCGATATCTAGATCGATCGATGAGGCATAGATCGTGTCATCCTCTTATCAATCTTTGTGCTCTTGATCCCCAAGTAGACTCACTTAAACAAATGAGCTCAATATCTCATATTGACTCATTTGAGCATGGTCATGCATTTCGTGGTCCTACTCTATCAAGAGGCCTAAAGATATCACTCCCGTCATATGGGAGGGATAGATCCCATCTATATGACTCACATCCCTCCGCATAATTTGTTACATACCCAGTGATCACCTTTATAGTCCACCCTGTTACGGGTGACGTTTGACGATACCAAAGTACATAACTCCTTATGTAGAGAACCGTAGTGATTTCAGGTCTAAGGACTAATCATACCAATAGTCACTATGAGAAAGTTTATGACACTCATATGACAATCCATGAAACTTTCTCATAGCGGGTCAATGCAGTATATATTCTCTAATATATACCCATGTGTCAATGTGATATCACATATCCATGACTTGTGAGATCAAGTCATCAATTGACCTACATGCTAGTCTCAATGCCTTAATATTGCCCTTGTATATTAATACTTGACTAGGAATATTTAAGAATAGTGTTCTCTACAGCCTATCACAATCAATTCTACCAATTGATGTGTTATAGATAAGAACCTACTTTCTAGGGTATTATTATATTTATTCGGCTGACAAAAGCATGATGTAAATATAATAACCAAACTTTGTCTTTATTATTAATAGAACATGATACATAAGTCCCTAGTCAATCATCATATAATTGACTCTAGGGCTTACTACTAACAGGATGAGCCTAGTAACACCGAAGGTGTTGGCCACATCGTTAGAAGGCATAGAATGGATTAGACATCCATTGGAAGAGGATGTGAATTTTGCGAATCAAATTCTTAATAGTGGCATGTGCGTCAAGTGCTTCGCTCACGTTCACGTCGAGAAAATTATTTCCTAATGTGACCTTAGTTTTACAGCAAACTTGGTTTAGGACATGGTCTATAGTGTCAGTCCCCACTAGGTTGACTACGTCACACCTAGCCCAAGTATCATTTCCTCGTCCTACGGATTCTAGTTACTGCACATGTATTCAAGAGTACCTTAATCTAAACATGTAATGCTTTGGCCAAAGACTTTAGTAACAATCCGTCGAGAGGCCATGGGTATACATCTCCTCGCAAGGAGAGGTGAATCTTTTATAGGCTATTCAAACACCTTCGGCCACTTTGACTTACACCCAATCATCCCGGGTCCACATCTCCTCAGAGATGCTTGCTTAAGATATCAAAGCATAAGTCTTCATGACCAAGATGACTTGAATACTGCAAGTCAAAGGAACATCACACTTAAGCTGCAGTAAGAACTTCATTGACATATCTATATATGCAGAAAACCATATGAAATTTTACAGCTGGTCATTCCAATGAACTAGTTACCATAACTAGCATCCACGATTAACTTCGGACATCACAATGTCTCCAGCCAGTGAGAATCAACTGCTTGGATACACCAAGGAGTATACCTCGTGCTAGTCTTAACAGAATTGATGATGTCCAAATCCATCAATTCATCGACTAGGGATAATTCCAATACATCACAATTACACATGTAGAGATACTCACTAGTTGTGATCCAATCACAAATTCTCTCTTGCTGTGAATCGTATTGTGGACATTCAGTAAATGAGTTTAAGATCTAATCAAATACATGAAAACATGTATACTCAAATAGTGAATCTTCATTTATCATATAAATGGTTCAAACATAAGGCGATTGCCTTCATACATCTCTCATATATTACTAACAAACTTCCACTTGGCCTATTGCCAATCGCTACGGTATCCAATAATACCATATGCTCTAACATGACCCTCAAACTTACTTTGAGGTAATGCCTTAGTTAAAGGATCCGCTAAGTTCCTTTCAGTGGGAATCTTCTCGATTTATATTTCCTTCTTACTTATGATCTCTCTGATCAAATGATAGTGGCAAAGCACATGTTTGGATCATTGATGAGACCTTGGCTCTTTCGCCTGTACAATTGCTCCATTGTTGTCGCAGTAAACCGGTATTGCATCAACAATGGATGGAACCACACCAAGTTCATAAATGAACTTCTTGATCCAAACCACTTCTTTTGCTGCTTCCAAAGCTGTAATGTATTCTGCCTCAGTGGTAGAATCCACTACAGTGTCTTGTTTGGAACTTTTCCAACTCACTGTGCCCCCATTCAAGGTGAACACGTACCCAGATTGAGAGCTGAAATCATCCTTGTCTGTCTAGAAGCTGGCATCCGTATACCCGCGTATCACCATGTCCCCTTCTCCATATATTAGGAACACATCCTTAGTTCTTCTTAAGTACTTAAGGATCATCTTAATAGCCGCCCAATGATCCATTCCTGGATCAGACTAGTATCTGCTCATGACACTCAGATCATATGATATATCGGGCCTCGTACATAACATAGAATACATGATAGATCCTATTGCGGATGCATAGGAAATCTTACTCATGCAAATCCTCTCATCTTCTATTCACGGACATATAGACTTCGAAAGATGTATCCCATGCCTGATGGGTAGGAAATCGTTCTTGGATTCTGACATGCTAAACTTCTTTAGCACTCGATCTATATATTTAGACTGCGAAAGACCAAGCAACCGTTTCAATCTATCTCTATAGATCTTAATCCCAAGGATGTAGGTTGCTTCTCCCAGGTCTTTCATGGAGAATGTCTTGGACAACCAAATTTTAATTGACTGTAAGATAGACACATCGTTTCCTATAAGTAATATGTCATCGACATATAATACTAGGAACACGACTGCACTCCCACTAACCTTCTTGTACACACAAGGTTCGTCCGGATTTTGTGAGAAATCAAACCTTTTGATTGTCTCATTAAAATGGATATTCCAGCTCCTGGATGCTTGCTTCAGTCCATATATGGACCATCGCAATTTGCATACCTTGGTTTTATCAACCGATGTGAAACCCTCAGCCTGTATCATATACACATCCTCGAGTAGGTTTCTATTAAGGAAAGTTGTTTTCACATCCATCTGTCATATCTCATAATCATAATGAGCCGCTATGACCAGGAGCATCCGAATGGATTTAAGCATAGCAACAGGCAAATAGGTTTCGTCATAATCAATACCTTGATTTTGACGATATCTTTTCGCCACCAATCTAGCCTTATAAGTAATCACATTACCATCCATGTCGGTTTTCTTCTTGAAAACCCACTTGCACCCTATAGGCTTTATGCCTTTAGGTGGGTCAACCAAGTTCCAAACTTGGTTTTCATACATGGAATCCATTTCCGACTTCATGGCATCAAGCCACTTATCCCTTTTTGAACTTTTCATAACTTCTTCATAACTGGTAGACTCCTCATCATCAATGAGTGACATATCGTTCGTTTCGCTTACGAGAAATCCATATCTCTCAGGAATATTATGTGTTCTACCAGATATACGAAGATGTGGTGTCTCAATAGGTCCAGTCGATGGCTCATCATTATGAGTTATTGGCTGTGGTGCTTCACTAGGTGTCTCATCCATGTCTATTTGAGTCTCTCGAGCCTCCTCAAGCTCAACGACACTCCCACTATTTTCTTGCAAGAGAAACTCTTTCTCTAGAAACACAGCATGGCTTGAAACAAACATATTTTGTTCCACAGGATGATAGAATTGGTAAACCCTTGTTTCCTTAGGGTATCCAATAAATAGACATTTATCAGACTTAGCATCAAATTTGTATGATACAGTTCGCTTCACATAAGCAGGACAACCCCATATCTTCAAGTAAGATACATGAGGTTTCTTACTATTCCATATCTCATATGGAGTAGTTGAGACTACCTTGGTTGGCATTCTGTTTAACAAGTAAATAGTTATCTGAAGTCAATAGCCCCAAAAGGACTTGGGAAGATTCGCATGATTCATCATTGACCTAACCATGTCCAACATGGTATGGTTATGCCTCTCAGATACACCATTATGTTTCAGTGTATATGGCGGAGTCCATTAAGACAATATACCATTGTCTCTTAGATAATCTAGAAACTCTTGACTTAAGTATTCACCACCTCGATCCGATCGAAGTATTTTAATATTCTTGTCATGTTGTTTCTCTACCTCATTTCTGAATTCTTTGAACCTTTCAAAGGCTTCAAACTTGCGTTTCATCAAAAACACATACCCAAACTGTGAGTGATCATCAGTGAAGGTAATGAAGTAGCTATAGCCTCCTAAAGCTTGAGTTGACATAGGTCCACATACATCAGTATGTATTAGACCTAGCAACTCTCCCACCCGTTCACCTTTTCCTGTAAAAGGTAACTTAGTCATCTTGCCTTTTAAGCATGATTCGTATATATCGTATGAATCCAATTTAAATGATTCCAGAATTCCACATCGGTGTTATTCAAACATGCATTTCTTGCTTGCATGGACAAGACGATAATGCCACATGTAGGAGTCTAATTGATTATCCTTTCGAGCACGCTTGTTGTTCGCTTTGATATTGAAAATGTCACTGGATATGTCCAACATATAAATACCATTGCTCAAAGTTCCAGTCCCATAAAGTACGCCATTCAAAGTTATATAACAACAATTGTTACTAAACATCAAATGGTAACCATTTCTATTTAAGCAGGAAATAGAAACAATGTTCTTTATTAGAGGAGGAACATAATAGCAATTGTCCAATTCTAAGACTAGTCCACTAGGGAGCTTCAGCAAATAAGTTTCGATGCCGACCGCAGCAACCTTTGCTCCATTGCCAACTCACAAATTTGACTCCCCTCTGACGAGTCTTCTTCTATTCCTTAGCACTTGTATGTCATTACATATATGTAAGCCACACCCAGTATCCAATACCTAAGTGTCTAAGGAAATAGAATGACAATCAATAACGAAGATACCTGAAGACGATGGGGCATCGGATGCCTTCTTCTTCTTCATGTACTCAAGATAAATCTTACAGTTTCTTCGCCAATGGCCCTCCTTGCCACAATGATGGCAAGTGCACTTTTGTGCTGGTTCTGCCTTTTTAGCCTTCTTGTTCTTCCCTTTCTTCTGTTCCTTTGGCTTCCTCTTAGAACCTTTCTTTGAGGAATCAACTAATAGAACTGCCTTCTCCTCATGCTTCACAGAAGACTCCACAGTCTTCAGCATATTGAGGAGCTCAGGAATAGTGGATTCTAGTTTGTTCATTCGATAGTTCATCACAAATTGTGAGAAACTCTTGGGAAAACAATGCAGAATTAAGTCAATACTTAATTTTGTTAGTGCAATCAACCCGTGATATGGTTTTGATGTGTGTGGCAAAGAGTTTAAGTTAGGATCTTTGGATTTGATATGTGCGTTGGAGTCTTGCAGGACTTAATAATTCGCACATGGAGCCTTGGCGAGTTTCACATCTCATGACTCAGTCCTTGAGTCGGTGAAGTATGGCTTTGCGAAAGTCGTGCGCTTGGAGCATCCGAGGGACCGCTGGACGAGGAGATTGGAGTGAAGCCAGAGGAAGTAGACTTCAGGGCGAGACACGAAAGATGGCGTTGCAGAGTCGTGTGCTTGGCGCATCCGAGGGACATGGTCGAACGAAGATAACTTCAAAGGCGAGGGACTCCAAGGAATGAGAGTGAGTGAATGTAACCCGGGAAGGGGTAGTGCTCTTAGGTGAAACTTTGCCAATTGGCTAAGTGTCGGATGGGATTTCCTGACATCAGTCAACTGCAATGTCATGACAGTCGACTACTCTAAGTCGACTGTGACTCGACTAGTGTTCGAGTCCAATTCATATGCCAATAGTCGACTGCCATGGATTGACAGTCGACTGATGAAGGCATCAATCGACTGGTCGCAAGGGTTTATGGCACAGAATAGAGTGCTCACTTCCAACACTCGACTAATAGCTCCATCAGTCGATTAATAGTAAGATCAGTCGACTGATGTAGGAGTCGTTGGGTGAAATCCAACATGGAAAGCAACCGTTATTGGGCAACGTCTACAGGATCAGTCGACTGATCGGGGCATCAGTCGACTGGTCCTGTGTCAACGGGAAGAAACCCTCTTCTTCTATAAAAAGAAGAGGTGCTGGGCTTTGGGGTTCTAATTCTTCAACTCATAACATCTCCCAAAGTGCTCTAAAGATCTTCCACTCTTCTACTTGTGCTAATTCTCATTCCATTGTAAGAAGAGTGAATTCTTGTAAGATAGGTTACTTCCACCTAGCTTGGTGCAAAGGAGAGATCTAGTGGATAGATTGAGGAGTGATTCACCTTGGACGAATCGGACCATGGATTAGCGGCGAAGCCGTGAACTATGTTATATTCTCTTGTTAGCATTGTTTATCTTTTGTTTGTTTCTTAATTGTCTTCATTAGTATATTCCGCTTGCGCTAACGTTACTTGTAGACGAGCAATGAACGAACGACTTCCACCGTCTACGACAAAGGGCTATTCACCCCCCCTCTAGCCGACCAACATCAACCCTACAAGTGGTATCAGAGCCAAGGAGCTTGTCGAGGACTAACCGCCAACACAAGCCAAAAAGTTGGGAATCTGCCCAACTAGCAGTCCCCTGCCACCCGTCCCAGGGCTGCGACGAGAGGGAGGTAAATCGCGGAGGGACTATGTCCCTTGACACAGTGACAAGGCAGTGGGGGGGGGTCATCTGAGCCCAGGGAGGATTTTAGACCCCCTTCGGAATCGACCTCACTCCGTATCCAAAGCAACCACACTACCTTACCACCGCGCCATCCCTGTGACACAAGCACTATATCAAGAGATGGTCGGCTCGAGCATTCATCCACCTAAGTTTGAAGGAGATTTCTCTTGGTGGAAAAAGAGAATGGAGGTATTTTTCGAAACCGATTTCAAAATTCTATTAATTATGGAAAATGATTTCGAAATGCCTAGGGATGAAGAAGGGGAGCCATTGGAAAAATCAAGATGGAGCAAGAGGCAAAGGGAAGAGTACTTGGCAAACTCAAAAGCCAAACATCACCTCTACAATGTACTCCCCTAACAAGAAGTGAATCGGATAGGGGAATGTGATAGCGCCAAGGAAATGTGGAAGAAACTCATAGAGATTCATGAAGGCACATCCGAGGCCAAGCTAGCAAGGAGAGATGTCCTTTGCTCCCAACTATCAAATATCAAACTCGAAAAGGGAGAGAAGGTAAAATCCCTACACTTTAGGTTTAAGGAAATTCTAACCGGTTTGACAAGTGTAGGGGAAAAGCTCTCCAACCGGGATATGGTAATGAAGGTTATAGATGCCTTTCCTCGGTCCTCAAGATGGAGCTCTATGGTGGATTCCTTCTACATCTCCAAGAACCTAGAAGTTAGCACCTTGGAGGAATTCTTCTCAACCATGGAGCTCCACGAAACAAGGCTCGAAGGAGTAGTAGAAGAGTCAAGATTTCAACCTTCAAGAGGAGTAGCCTTGATGGCCAACAAAGGGAAGAAGAAGATGGAGACTCCCCTCTTCCTCCGATGAAGCATCCTCCTCCTCCTCCATGGATAGCACGGAAGAAGCTTACATGGTAAGGAAGGTAAGACGTGCTTTGAAAAATTTCAAATTTAATAAATCTAATGATAGGAGGAGAAGACCAAGGGGGAAGGTAATTTTCTATAATTGCCAAGGAGAGGGACACATAAGGGATAATTGTCCCCTCTTGAACAAGAGTAAAGAAGAGATGAAGAAGAAAGAAGAAAAGAAGAAGAAGGGGAGCAAAAAGAAGGGAGAAGAGAAGAAAGCCAAAGAAAAGGGGAAGGCCAAGGCACTAAAAGCAAGGACATGGGATGACCCTTCCTCCTCCTCATCATCATCGGAGGAAGAAAATGCCTTTGTCACAAATTTGGCACTAATGGCATTTGATAACCTAGACACCTCCTCCTCCGAGCAAGAAGAAAGAAGCACAAGTGAGGAGAGCTCTAGTGAAGGGGGAGGCTCATCATCATCTTCCTCATCCGAAGAAGAAGACATGGAGACTATGGTAATGAATCTCTCACCAAATAAAATAGTTTCCATGATTTCTAGCCTTACTAAGGACTTATTTAGGGCAAAGAAGAAAAATAAATGCATGCTTAATCAAATTAAGGATTTAGAAGAAAAACTAGAAAAAGCATGCTTAAACATTAATGATAATGTTTCTTCTAGTCTCAATGATGCATTCTCACATGATCTTTATATGCCTCTTGATGTTAATGATGCATGCATTGAGAAAATAGAATGTTAAGGGAAAAGGTAGACCATTTGACCAAAGCCTTAGAAAAATTTACAATAGGCTCCAACACCCTTAACATGATCATAGGGAGCCAAAGGGCAAGCTTCAATAAGAAAGTCCTAGGATATAAGGAAAATAAAAATGAAAAGGCCTATAAATGCTTAATTGCTAGGGGTCAAGATAAAAAGAAAACAATAGCTAGAAAATGGATCCCTATGGAATTTTTAGTGAACCCCATAGGAAAGAATTTATTTTGGGTTCCTAAATCCATCCTAAAGGGTTAGAAAAACCCTAGGATAGTCAACCATATGGATTTCACCTATATCATATTTTTGGTTGACTTAGGATGGCGGGACTAAAATTTTGAAATAGTGTTGGGTGATGATAATGCACCCTTAAATAGTTTAAATCATGCTCAACACTTAGTATTACATATGTTGACACTCATGACCTATACATTCTTAGCATAGTGTTGGGTGATGATAATGTGCCCATAAATTGATAATAATGCTTAAATCATGATAGTTAATGTAATTTTTATATATGTTTGCAATCATGATTTATGATCTTGACATTTGATATATAATCATGGGCAATAAGGTTTAAATCATGCCTTGGGTGATACTTGACTTATTATCATAATTCATACCTAATGCATGATCACAAATTGATGAATACAATTGTTTCATGATCATAATGTGGAATCAATATAGATATGTCATTATGATCATGTGGGATGTTAAGATGATACTTAACCTTGTGTAGAATTGCATGAAATTAATGGTTAAGTATATATATATACCTTTAGGATACATCTCACACTCACCATAGGCTACCTTGATTGAAAGCTTAGCATAGGTGAGATGATAGGATGATACTAATGGTCCACTAATGCCTATGACATTTAGATGGTCATTTAAGGTATCAAAATAGCAATAATAAACCAATCATGGGGAAGGCTTATGTTTAATTCATACACATATTGCCCAAAGATCATGGTTGAATATTTCATATGTTTTCAAAATAATTTCTTACTTTAAAATGTATGTGTTCATGTTTTGAAACAATCTAAAGCAAAACTAGGTGTTAAAATTGATACTAACTTGATCAAAAACCTAGTTGTTTTTGTTGGGATGTATACTAAAAAGTCTACCTTTTGTATGAACATCTTTATTTTGAAATAAGAATCACATGATCATTATTTGCATGGCTATGCATATTGTCTAATACATTACATTGTAGATAACATGGTGTGTGGTGTCACATGGGAGATCATGTTATCGGTTCCTTGTAAAGTATAAGTAAAGGCTCACAACCGAGATGACTTTAGACAAACCATTGGAATGGTTGTGATGTGATTTGGGATTGGTTTATCTTGATCATAGAATCACACTAGTGCACTTTGTGTGTATTGAGCAGGACCGACTTAGAGGTGATTCGATTTATTGCTGGGTACATAATCGAATCGGACCTCAGATATTATATTGTACATACTCTTAATCACGATATAATAACGGGCACATATACTTAGTATTCATCTCTTTGATTTACCAATGGATGAGATTTATAGATTTAATCGATAGGCTCGGTAAGTTGAGAGATGATATTATTTATATGGTGTGTCGTTGATTATAGGAGGAAACCGTGTCCTATATATTAGGATGATGATGTCCCCTTGAGGAGCTTATAAGGTTTATCATGTAAACCCTGCAGGTGGACTTGGTCCGGCATGATGAAAAGGTTGAGTGGTACTACTCATGGAGTTAGATGTTGATTAATTAATGGTCAGTAAATTAATTAATCGACGGACATTCGAGATCTTAAACATGGGGAGAAAATGTACAAATAATATATGGAGCCCATATTATCTTATGGGGGTTGGTGAGGTAGATCAATAATAATCCTTTAGTGGATTGGATTATCATTAATGGATCAGACTTTTTGTGGGCTTGATCCATGGTTGGCTAAGATCTATCTACTCCTCATGGTCCCTATTGTAGCCTATTAAAACCTCATGAAGCTTAGATCCAATGGATAGAAACAGAACTCTAGATCCAAAGATAGAGATTAAATCTCTAGATCCGACAGTTGAGATTAAATCTCTGGATCCGACGGTTGAGATTAAATCCCTAGAACAAATGGTGGAGATTAAAAGGAGGCTTATCCCTAACTCTATAAAAAGAGGACAAGGGGATGGCGTGGAGTATAATTCCAATTGAGAAAGGACTAGGGTTTTGGGTGACAAGAGGAATAGGGTTTGGCGGCACCAAATAAGGAATCTATTTCCTTATCTCCTTCTTCCTCAAGCTTTCCAGTGCCCTAACAGCTCCTTCCTCACCTTGGCTAGCGGCCAAAGCTTCCCTTCTCCTTCTCCTTGGCCGGTGGTAACAAGATATAGGGCTTTCCCTTGGTGTCTTGGCCAATTTCCTTCATAATCTTCTCTTCCTTCTTGGCCGGCGGCAAGCTCCATCCTTGGAGGTTGGTGGTTTGTTGAAAGAAGGAAAAGAGCCTTGTTTCTATTCTTCCTCTTGCTCGGAATGAGCAAGGAAAGAAGATTGGTGATCTAGGAGCTTCAACTTTTGGTAGATCGTCGCCCACACGACGTCCAAAAGGAGGAAGGTCATACAATAGAAGATCGAGAGGTATATCGATTCTCTATTTTCATATGTTACATGTTTATTTTTGTTTATCAATTATATGCTTGATATATATTCTGGTTTGTGGCTAAATAATACTTGAATCCCAAACATAAACACAAAAGCCGGCGATCCGTACATTGTCTATTCCGCGGCTACTCGTAGAATAGAGGTAGGTCGCTTGAACAACAAGTTTGTTCAAGTGACCACGCTAAACGAATAGCACGACGATGACAAGGTTGCTTGGGTGTTCCCTTTTGTCTAGGATTAAATTTTTAATCCGGGGACATCGATGGGATCGCCATGAACAAGTGACCGAGTTGAAGTGGGAAGCGAAGTTTCCCCTCACTGATCAATCTAACAATTCGTATAAGAGCCAAGGTTTCCGATTTTGTGTGTTAAGGATTCAGTTACTCTTATGCATTTTTCATATATTATATGTGTCGGATAATAGTAGGATATGCGTAGGTTAACTCTTTGGTTGCAGGCATAAGATCCGATTATTATGGCCATATGTGTGTATGTGATTGTATGTGTATATTTTGTTGAATCCTCGGGGTTGACGAGGCAAGTATTTAATTTTTTGTAAATTAGATACGGCATTGTTTAGCCACTCTTTTTATTTTTAGTTTATTTTCGATCTAGATTTCATGTACACTCCCTCGTGGAGTATAGGAAAGATGGATGTAAATTAAAATAGATTTTAGTCTCGACTCGGATCTCTGGATGGCTCGTACATGGCGTAGGAGGAGCGGACGAGAAGGCGATGTGATGGGAGACATATTGAAGACAAAAGCCATAATAGTTGGAAAATAATTTATTTTTCATATTTGTTGCTTATTGTTTGATATGCATGTCATAGGCTAAAAAATTCCTCATTTTCAAATTACTAAGTGGGAGAGGGATATTTTTATAAATTCCCACGGCCTCCATTACGATTTGACAAGTGATGCAAACAAATTCAGCTCTGAGTGCCTTCCTCCCCATCGGATGAGTTTGTTTGCGGATCACAAGGTCGAATATGGTTATAGGGAATTATTAAGGAGCATGTGTACTTTCCCATCGGAAGGCACATAACCCGAGATAATTACCTTGGTACCGAGTAATGGTGAACACTTAGATGTAAATATAAGTATCCTCCCCATCGGAGTCATTGCTTTTATTTGTAGGGCCAAAGAGGAACCAACTATTAATTTTACTTGTCAAAAAGTTAGGCTGACAAGATAGTAAAATTAATGGGTAAAATCTCCTCTTACAAATGTAGAATTCGTATACGTCCACACAATCGTGGCATACGATATTCTCGGTGTTTTGAGGTGTTGGTTGATTTTAAAATTTTATTGTTTGAGGAATCAATAATTTTTTTAAATCTAATGTTTTGATCTATGTGATTCTTAGGTTTTCTTTCAAAATGAATTTCAACCCACTTGCTGTGATCCTGAAAGAGAATAAACTTACTGGACCCAACTATGTTGATTGGAAGAGGAATCTTGATATTGTCTTGACTGTTGAGGAATACAAATATGTACTCCTCGAAGAGTGCTCTCCTAATCCTTCAGATGATTCTGGGGAAATGGAGAAAAAGAGTTATAAGAAGTGGATCAAGGCCGATGAGATGGCGTGGTGTTACATTTTGGCATCTATGTCAAATGTACTGCAACATCAGCATCAAGCCATGCTCACTGCTTCTGACATGATGCTCAATCTCAAAGAGCTTTTCATACACCAGAATCGGGCTGCTAGGCAAGAAGCCATGAGAAACTTGATGACGACCACCATGTCGAGGGAACACCCATAAGGGATAATGTTCTCAAGATGATGGCTCATTTGAATGAGCTGGAGGTCCTTGGAGCTGATGGGGAGACCCAGGTCGATATCATTCTCCAGTCTCTACCTAGGAGTTTGAAGCAGTTTCACCTGAACTACAACATGAACAAGAGGTTGTATTCGTTGGCGGAGCTTCTGACAGAACTCCAGGCGACAGAGGGGCTATTTCGTCAGAGTGCTCAGGCACAAGCCATGGTTGCCCAAAAGGTTTCTACTTCTAAGCCGAAAGGCAAGAAGAAGAAGAAACAACGTGGAGCAAAGCTGGTGGGAGGATCTCAGGGAGGAGTGAAGTAGCCGAAAGGCAAGTGCTTCACTTGTAAGCAGGATGGGCATTGGAAGAAGGACTGTCCCAATCGGAAGCAGAACAAAGGTATATCCTTTGGTCTAGTCGTTGAAACATGGTTAGCGGTGTTATCTACCGGGCCCTGGTGTGTAGGTACGGGAGCCACTGATCATGTCTGCAATACTTTGCAAGGTTTCCAGGAAACCAGACGACTGGCTGAGGGGGAGATTACCGTGTACTTTGGCGATGCCACGAAAGTGGCGGCTGTTGCAGTGGGAGACGTTCATTTATCTTTTGAGAAAAATAAACTTTTGGTTCTTAAGAATTGCCTTTATGTACCTTTATTTAGAAAGAATTTAATTTTGGTTTCTAAATTATTTATGGATGTATATTCTATTTCTTTTAATGACAGAGTTGTTATAAAAAGGAATAGGGACAGTATCTGTTCAGGTGCATTGATAGGAAATCTATACACACTTGAACCAAAACATCTCACGATGCAAATTAAAGTTAATAACTCATCTTCTAATTCCAATAAGAGAAAAGAACCTTCGAAGATGAACCAAACATATCTTTGGCATCTTAGGCTTGGTCATATAAACTTAAGTAGAATTCAAAGGTTGATAGCTAATAGACCTTTGGGTTTATTAGTGGTGTAGAATTTCCCAACCTGTGAATCATGCTTGGAGGGTAAAATGACCAAGAGGCCTTTTAAGGCCAAGGGGTATAGAGCCAAAGATGTGTTGGAGTTGGTTCATTCTGATTTGTGTGGTCCTATGTCTATCCAGGCTTGAGGTGGTTTTGAGTATTTCGTGTCTTTTATAGACGATTACTCAAGATATGGATACATTTACCTGATGCGCCACAAGTCTGAATGCTTTGACAAGTTCAAAGAATTCAAGGCCGATGTGGAGAAACGTCAAGGTAAAAGTATCAAGACACTACGATCTGATCATGGTGGTGAGTACCTCTTGGGAGAGTTTAGGAACTACTTATCAGAGGCTGGTATTCAATCCCAATTGTCTGCACCTGGCACACCCTAACAAAATGGTGTTGCAGAGCGAAGGAATAGGACTCTTATGAAGATGGTTAGATCAATGATGAGTTATTTTGAGTTGCCAGATTCGTTCTGGGGATATGCTCTAGATACGGCGGTGTACATTCTGAACTTGGTTCCATCTAAATCAGTGCTTTCTACTCCCACAGAGTTGTGGACTGGGCGAAAGCCTAGTCTAAGACATATTCGGATATGAGGGAGTCCTGCACATGTGCTGAAGGCAGATGCTGGTATGTTGGAACCTCATACAGAAGTACGCATGTTCGTTGCCTATCCTAGAGGAAGGAAGGGTGGTTTGTTTTATAGTCCTAGATATCAGAGGGTGATCGTTAGCACGAATGCCAGATTTCTAGAGGAAGACTATGTGATGAGCCACAAGCCCAAGAGTAAAATTGTTCTGGAGGAATTAAAAAGGGAAGTCACTTCTTCAGTACCATCGGTACAAGAGGATATACCATAAGTCACTGCACCGCGTGTCACAGAGGATACACAGGAGATATCTTGCCGTAGTGGGAGGGTTGTTAGATAGCCTAATAGATTCTTGTTCTTGAGAGAATCTTCTGATTTGGTCTCTGATGAACATGAACCTGATCCCTGGACATATGAAGAGGCAATCCAAGATATAGATGCAGCATCTTGGCAAAGTGCAATGAATACTGAGATTGAATCTATGGATTCAAATCAGGCCTGGGAGCTAGTAGAACCACCCAATGGTGTAAAAACCATTGGATGCAAGTGGATCTACAAAAGAAAGAGAGGAATAGATGGGAAGGTTGAGACCTTCAAAGCGAGGCTTGTTGCGATGGGATATACTCAGAAAGTGGGTATCGATTATGAGGAGACCTTTTCGCTGGTAGCCATGCTTAAGTCTATCCGGATTCTCTTATGCATAGCAGCTCATATGGATTATGAGGTGTGGCAGATGGATGTCAAGACAACTTTCCTGAATGGATTTCTTTAGGAAGACATCTATATGAAGCAACAAGAGGGATTCATTGCGAAGGGCAAAGAGAATCTTGTATGTAAGCTTAATCGGTCCATTTATGGATTGAAGCAAGCTTCGAGGTATTGGAACATCTGCTTGGATGTGGTAATCCAGTCTTATGGATTTATTTAAAGTCCAGATGAGTCTTGTGTATACAAGAGATGTGACGGAAACATAGTGGTATTTCTTGTACTATACGTAGATGACATTTTGTTGATTGGCAACAATATCAAGGTGTTATTGGATGTAAGGGTATGGTTGTCCAAACAATTTGATATGAAGACTTGGGAGAGGTAGGACACATCCTTGGGATCAAGGTTATAAGGGATCGCAGGAAAAGGATGTTGTGCTTATCCCAAGCTTCTTACATAGACACGATTATGGATCATTTTAGCATGCAGAACTCCAAGAAGGGTTTTCTACCTTTCAGGCATGGAGTTCCTTTATCTAAGAAGATGTGTCCTAGAACATCTGAGGAGATAGAGGAGATGAAGGCGGTTCCTTATGCTTCGGCAGTAGGAAGCCTCATGTATGCGATGCTATGTACGAGACCAGATATCTGCTTTGCCATGGGCATGCTTAGCAGATATCAGAGTAATCCAGGATAGGGACATTGGACTGCTATAAAGCATATATTGAAGTACCTGAGAAGTACTAGGGATTATATGCTAGTTAACCAGGCAGACCAATTACTCCCTATGGGTTACATAGGTTCCGACTTCCAATCTGATAGGGATAACAGTAAGTCTACCTCAGGTTTTGTATTTACTTTGGGAGGTGGAGCCATTGTATGGAGGAGTGCTAAGCAGAAATACGTGGTGGACTCCACCATGGAAGCTGAGTATGTGGCAGCCTCTGAGGCGACCAAAGAAGCTGTGTGGCTTAGGAAATTCCTGATGGACTTGGATGTGATTCCTGGTTTGCCCAGAACTATCATAATTTATTGTGATAATAGTGGTACAGTTATAAACTCTAAGGAACCATGAGCCCATAAGGCAAGTAAACACATAGAGCACAAGTACCACCTGATACGAGAAATCATAAATAGAGGAGAAGTTGTTGTGGCCAAGATTGCATCGGAGGATAACCTGGCAGAACCTTTCACTAAGGCCCTTCCGGTGAAAGCTTTTCATAGGCATGTGGAGGGAATGAGGATCAGATGTATGGCAGTTTGAGGACAACATATTCTTTTAGTATAAGTGGGAGATTGTTGGGATGTATACTGAAAAGTCTAACTTTTGTATGAATATCTTTATTTTGAAATAAGAATCACATGATCATTGTTTGCATGGCTATGCATATTGTCTAATACATTACATTGAAGATAACATGGTGTGTGGTGTCACACGGGAGATCATGTTATCGGTTCCTTGTAAAGTATAATTAAAGGCTCACAACCGAGATGGCTTTGGACAAACCATTGGAATGGTTGTAGTGTGATTTGGAATTGGTTTGTCTTGATCATAGAATCACACTAGTACACTTTATGTGTATTGAGCAGGACCGACTTAGAGGTGATTCGATTTATTGCTGGCTACATAATCGAATCAGACTTCAGATATTATATTGTATATACTCTTAATCCCGATATAATAACGGGCACATATACTTAGTATTCATCTCTTTGATTTACCAATGGGCAAGATTTATAGATTAAATCGATAGGCTCGGTAAGTTGAGAGATGATATTATTTATATGGTGTGTCGTTGATTATAGAAGGAAACCGTGTCCTATATATTAAAATGATGATGTCCCCTTGAGGAGCTCATAAGGTTCATCATGTAAACCCTGCAGGTGGACTTGGTCTGGCATGATGAAAAGGTTGAGTGGTACTACTCATAGAGTTAGATGTTGATTAATTAATGGTCAGTAAATTAATTAATCGACGGACATTCGAGATCTTAAACACGGGGATAAAATGTACAAATAATATATGGAGGCCATATTATCTTATGGGGGTTGGTGAGGTAGATCAATGATAATCCTTTAGTGGATTGGATTATCATTAATGGATTGGACTTTATCTAGGCTTGATCCATGGGTGGCCAAGATCCAACTCCTCCTCATGGTCCCTATTGTAGCCTATTAAAATCTCATGAAGCTTAGATCCAATGGATAGAAACAAAACTCTAGATCCAAAGGTAGAGATTAAATCTCTAGATCCAACGGTTGAGATTAAATCTCTAGATCCGACGGTTGAGATTAAATCCCTAGAACCAATGGTGGAGATTAAAAGGAGGCTTATCTCTAACTCTATAAAAAGAGGACATGGGGTTGGCATGGAGTAGAATTCCAATAGAGAAATGACTAAGGTTTTGGGCGGCAAGAGGAATAGGGGTTTGCAGCACCAAATAAGGAATCTATTTCCTTATCTCCTTCTTCCTCAAGTTTGTCGGCGCCCAAACAGCTCCTTCCTCACCTTGGCCAGTGGCCAAAGCTTCCCTTCTCCTTCTCCTTGGCCGGTGGTAACAAGATATAGGGCTTTCCCTTGTTGTCTTGGTCGGATTCCTTCATAATCTCTTCTTCCTTCTTTGCCGGCGGCAAGCTCCATCCTAGGAGGTTGGTGGTTGGTTGAAAGAAGGAAAAGAGCCTTGTTTCTATTCTTCCTCTTTCTCGGAACGAGCAAGGAAGGAAGATTGGTGATCTAGGAGCTTCAACTTTTGGTAGATCGTCGCCCACATGACGTTCGAAAGGAGGAAGATCATACAATAGAAGATCGAGAGTTATATCGATTCTCTATTTTCATATGTTACATGTTTATTTTTGTTTTTCAATTATATGCATGATATATATTCTGTTTTGTGGCTAAATAATACTTGGATCCCAAACATAAACACAAAAGCCGGCGATCCGTACATCGTCTATTCCGCGGCTACTCGTAGAATAGAGGTAGGTCGCTTGAACAACAAGTTTGTTCAAGTGACCACTCTAAACGAATAGCACGATGATGACAAGGTTGCTTGGGTGTTCCCTTTTGTCTAGGATTAAATTTTTAATCCAGGGACATCGATGGGATCTCCATGAACAAGCGACCGAGTTGAAGTCGGAAGCGAAGTTTCCCCTCACGGATCAACCTAACAGTTTTTGAAACTTTTGGATTTTTGGAAAATCTTTGAAAATATAATGACTTTCCATGAAAAAAAATATTTTTCACTAATAGAGGTTCTTAAAAGAAATGTGTTCCCCAAATTTCATGATTTTTTTAATTTTGTAGAATTTTTAATGAATTTCTGAAATTCACCCTAAAAATCAAAAAAATCCAAAATCAGAGTGCCAGTCGACTGGTAGTCTGAACCAGTCGATGGATCGACTGATAACATGCCGAGTAACCTATTTTATCTGATTTTAAGGCATGTTTTGGCTTTTGTTTCCCTCTAAACTTGATGTCATGCTTATATAAACTTTGTTTAATATTTTTGATGGTATCAAAGGGGGAGAAATATATATGTTAAAGTAAGGGAGAATTGAATTTAGGAGGAGTTTCATGTATTACGAGAGAGAGTTACTAACCATGTTATTTACATAATTTCGTACCTTAATATTTTTATCAAATGTTTACCTAACTTAAACGGATTGCCACACATCAAAAAGGGGGAGATTGTTAGTGCAATCAACCCGTGATATGGTTTTGATGTGTGTGGCAAAGGGTTTATGTTAGGATGTTTGGATTTGATATGTGCGTTGGAGTCTTGCAGGACTTAGTAATTCACACATGGAGCCTTGGCGAGTTTCACAACTCATGACTCGGTCCTTGAGTCAATGAAGGATGGCTTTGCAGAAGCCGTGCACTTGGAGCATCCATGGGACCGCTGGACGAGGAGATTGGAGTGAAGCCAGAGAAAGTAGACTTCAGGACGAGACGCGAAGGATGGCGCTGCAGAGCCATGCGCTTGGCGCATCCGAGGGATGTGGTTAGACGAAGATAACTTCAAAGGCGAGGGGCTCTAAGGAATGAGAGTGAGCGAATGTAACCCGGGAAGGGGTAGTGCTCTTAGGTGAAACATGGCCAATTGGCTAAGTGTCAGATGGGATTTCCCGACATCAGTCGACTGTCATGTCATGGCAATCGACTACTCTAAGTCGACTGTGACTCTACTAGTGTTCGAGTCCGGTTCATGTGCCAACAGTCGACTGCAATGGATTGGCAGTCCACTGCGAGACCACCAGTCGACTGATGAAGGCATCAGTCGACTGGTCGCAAGGGTTTCGGGCACAGAATGGAGTGCTCGCTTTCGGCACTCGACTGATAGCTCCATCAGTCGACTGATGTAGAAGTCGTTGAGTGAAATCCAACGTGGAAAGCAGTCATTATTGGGCAACGACTATAGGATCAGTCGACTGATCGGGGTATCAGTCGACTGATCGGGGTATCAGTCGACTGGTCCTATGTCAATGGGAAGAAACCCTCTTCTTCTATAAAAAGAAGAGGTGAGGGGCTTTGGGGGTCTAATGCTTCAACTCATAACATCTCCCAAAGTGCTCTAAAGATCTTCCACTCTTCTACTTGTGCTAATTCTCAATCCATTGTAAGAAGAGTGAATTCTTGTAAGATAGGTTACCTCCACCTAGCTTGGTACAAAGGAGAGATCTAGTGGATAGATTGAGGAGTGATTCACCTTGGACGAATCGGACCATGGTGTTGGGATGTATACTGAAAAGTCTATCTTTTGTTTTAACATCTTTATTTTGAAATAAGAATCACATGATCATTGTTTGCATATTTATGGTTATGCATATTGTCTAATATATTACATTATAGATAACATGGTGTGTGGTGTCACACGGGAGATCATGTTATCGACTTCTTGTAAAGTATAAGTAAAGGCTCACAACCGAGATGGCTTTCGACAAACCATTGGTATAGTTGTAGTGTGATTTGGTATTGGTTTGTCTTGACCATAGAATCACACTAGTACACTTTGTGTGTATTGAGCAGGACCGACTTAGAGGTGATTCGATTTATTGCTGACTATATAATCGAATCGGACCTCAGATATTATATTGTACATGCTCTTAATCCCAATATAATAATGGACACATATACTTAGTATTCATTTCTTTGATTTATCAATTGGCGAGATTTATAGATTAAATCGATAGGCTCGGTAAGTTGGGAAATGATATTATTTATATGGTGTGTCGTTGATTATAGGAGGAAATCGTGTCCTATATATTAGGATGATGATGTCCCCTGGACGAGCTCATAAGGTTCATCATGTAAACCCTGCAGGTGGACTTGGTCTGGCATCATAAAAAGGTTGAGTGGTACTACTCATGGACTTAGATGTTGATTAATTAATGGTCAGTAAATTAATTAATCGACAAAAATTCGAGATCTTAAACACGGGGATAAAAATGTATAAATAATATATGGTGTAACACCCCAAAAATTTTTCTCCAAAATTTTTGTATAGAATTTAATTTCATGTCTAGTAGATTATATATGGAATCCTGGAAAATAATGATAAAAGAATAAAAAGTGGAGAGGTGAGGTTTGAACCTTAAACCTCTTGGTGAGAGTTAACTCTTACCATGCATGTGATGACCAAGTGCTCAGCAGTAGCTTACTGTTGGAGAAAGAGGAGAAATTGTAGATGAGTGTGAGGAGAGTAAATGAAGATGCTTGAAAAGAGAAGAGACACTTCTCTTCCTCCCTTTATAAAGAAGAGGGAAGGTTCCACTTGACCACTTCTTCTTCCTTCTTCCTCCTTCCATCGAAACCCTAAAGCTCCTTCTTGAGTTTCGGCCAAAGCCAACTAGGGTTCCACCCTAGTGAGTTAAGCCAAGAGAAGGGTTCATCTAAGGGGCTAATCTCCATCTAAGGGTCAAGAGCGCCAAGAAGGGTTCTAGGGCAAGATTATTATTTTAGTCTCCTCTTCAATCAAGGTCTCTCTCTTATTAAGGGGTAACCAAATTATAAGTGGTAAGATTCCCTCACCTGCAGTATATTTTCTCTTGTAGGACATGATATATGAAAGAGATATGATGCTTGATACCATACAAGTTTCGGCCAATTAGGGTTTTAGGGCTAGGGTTGCATGAAAACACTCCTTATGAAATTATGATATGTTGTATGTCTTCATGTATAAATGTTATGTGACAAAAATAAAAGTTTTGTGCCCCAAATGTTTCAGCCAACTAGGGTTTTAGGGCTAGGGTTGCATGAAAACACTCCTTATGAAATTATGATATGTTGTATGTCTTCATGTATAAATGTTATGTGACAAAAATAAAAGTTTTGTGCCCCTACAAGTTTCGGCCACCTAGGGTTTTAGGGCTAGGGTTGCATGAAAATACTCCTTATGAAATTATGATATGTTGTATGTCTTAATGTATAAATTTGGTGTGGCAAAAATAAATCTTCTTGTGCCCAAACGGTTCGGCCAACTAGGGTGTTAGGTATGGGTGGGGTCTAAGTACCCAACTTCATGTGCAAATACTCCCCATATGTTTATGATATGTTATGTGACACTTATGTAAGCTTCATGTGCAAAAAAAATGTATGAACCCCTCCCTAGTGATTTCGGCCACTTAGGGTACCTAAGCTAGGGTTAAGATTAGGTGCTTAAATTGGTGTACAAGAATTTCTCTTAGAATTCATAATATGTTGCATGATTGTTTGTATGCCTATGTGATGAACTTGTTTATGATTTAATATGCCATGAAATATGACTATGTGATGAACATGTTTATGATTTAATATGCCATGAAATATACCTATGTGATGAACATGTTTATGATTTAATATGCCATGAAATATGCCTATGTGATGAACATGTTTATGATTTAATATGCCATGAAATATGCCTATGTGATGAACTTGTTTGTGATTTAATATGTCATGAAATATGCCTATGGGATGAACATGTTTATGATTTAATATGCCATGAAATATGCCTATGTGATGAACATGTTTTTGATTTAATATGCCATGAAATATGCCTATGTGATGAACCTGTTTATAATTTAATATGCCATGAAATATGCCTATGTGATGAACATGTTTATGATTTAATATGCCATGAAATATGCCTATGTGATGAACATGTTTATGATTTAATATGCCATGAAATATGCCTATGTGATGAGCATGTTTATGCTTGATATGCCATGAAATATGTTATGTGATGAACATGTTTATGCTTTAAGACCCCTTTAGGGTATTCTTATGTTATGAATGCAGATATGCTATGAAATGTCTAAGAAGATGCTTCCCCTTATTATGTTGGGATTAAGAGCTCTCTTTACGATAAGATAAGACGGAGATGCTTCCCTTTTTATGTTGGGATTAAGAGCTCTCCTTATGATAAGATAAGACGGAGATGCTTCCCTTTTTATGTTGGCAATTAAGAGCATTCTTTATAATAAGAAAGAAAAAAATGAAAATTAAGTATTTTACTTTGTAAGAGGTTAAGTACCCGACCCGTTAGGTGGTCGTTAATCAAATCCAAGGGACATAAGAAGACGTAAGAGGTCTTGCCCTGGTAAGACGTAAGAGGTCTTTCTCTAGTAGGTCTGGTGGCTAGCTACTGACCTATTAGGGAGCAGCGCTTTATGTGGTACTTATAGCTGGCCCCTTCATGTTATGATTATGTTGAAGTATCTATATGTATATGTTTTGAAAAGAAAGGACTTGTATGAAATTGTGCATGCTTATGTTTAAGTTTAAGACTGCTTATGATTATGTCCTTTATGCATGTTTAGGATTGATGAGGTCATGAATGCTTATGTTTAAGTTTAAGAATGCTTATGATTATGTCCTTTATTCATGTTTAGGATTGATGATGTCATGAATGCTTATGTTTAAGTTTAAGAATGCTTATGATTATGTCCTTTATGCATGTTTAGGATTGATGATGTCATGAATGCTTATGTTTATGTTTAAGAATGCTTATGATTATGTCCTTTATGCATGTTTAGGATTGATGATTTCATGAATGCTTATGTTTAAGTTTAAGAATGCTTATGATTATGTCCTTTATGCATGTTTAGGATTGATGATGTCATGAATGCTTATGTTTAAGTTTAAGAATGCTTATGATTATGTCCGTTATGCATGTTTAGGATTGATGATGTCATGAATGCTTATGTTTAATTTATGCCATGCTTAGATTTAATTATGTTCAGCATGCTGATGTAAATTTTATGCCATGCTTATGTTTCATTACGTTAGTATGTTGATGTTTAGTGTTGTTATGAAATACTTATGTGATTTATGTTAGTATGCTCATGTTTTCTAATCATTTGAGGTAATTTGTGGCTTTTGTGAGTAGGCAAGAATCTTACTAAGCTATATGCTTATAGTTTATGTTGTCCATATGATAAAGGAAACATGAACTAGAGGAAGTAGCAGGAGGGGCAGAGTGTGTGTGATAGTGGCATGGTGGAAAAAGACCCTATTACTCTCTGCTTCTATTTATATGCTCAATGAATAACTTAAGATATTTGCTTCCGCTTTTATGACTTGTGATTTATTAGTACCATGTTGGATGTTGCTTAGTTTATGTTATTATTCACCTTACTTATGAAAGTTTGATATGTTAGAACTCATGAATGGATCGTGTTAATAATAGTTACATTCTCTAATCTTTATGTTATGCATGTTATAAAATGAGATATGATGTGGTAACATGCTAATTATGATTATGATATGTGATGCATATTATAAAAGAAGTTATGATATGTTAACATGCTAATTATGATTATGATATGTAATGCATGTTATAAAAGAAGTTATGATACTAATTAGGTCTATGATATGTGATGCATGCTATAAAAGAAGATTTATGTCATGATAACATGTTTGATTATGTAGATTGTGAAATGATCCATATAAGTTATGTTATAAAAAAAAAAAAGGGTAACGCCGCCCTGAGGGCAGATAAGGGCGGGCGTTACAGGTTGGTATCAGAGCGGGTTCACCTTTCCACTATCACATATCAAGCCTCCATCCTGCTATTTCCAAGTAAGTAACTCTTTGCATACCTAAATTTCTTTTATAATGAAGAATGTCTTCTACCTAGGTAGAAATAATACCTCATCAGGTTTTAGTAGAATGGAATCACACTTGTGACTTAGATAGTAATGATACCTTACCATGCTTTATATGATGGAAACATGTTTCTAATCTAGAAATACAACTAGAAAGGATACCTTACCTTGTTTATGATAAGGAATGTTTAGATGCATGTATATGAGTAGAAATTATAATAATACCTTAATTATTTATTTATCACTTAGATAACATGGATGGGAGACGTAGTAATAGAGGGAAGGAATCAGCACTCCCACCAGATTTGATGCGAAGCATAGCCACAGTCACAGAGCAATGTACCGGGTTATCAATGCTCTACGAATCAACAAGGAACCCCACACTCAGTGGACGCAGAACGTAACCCTAAACACGACTCACTATGGTGCAAGCCCCACTAATCAATCGCCGCCACTGGTCCGCCAAGCTTATCTGATTCAATGGCAGAGGCTGAAACCAGAAAATTTCTCAGGTGTCTGCGAACCATGGGATGCCCAAGCCTGGTTCAAAACAGTTGAGAGCATCGTGGAGCTGTTGGATTGGCCCGAGCATGAAAAGATAAAATGTGCCTCATTCTGTCTTTCTGGAGATGCAAGGATGTGGTGGGAGAGAGTCAAAGCCAAGAGACAAGTAAATCAAATGAGGTGGACAGACTTTGAATCTGAGTTCTTCGAGGAGTTCTTTCAGAGACAGATCACAAATAAGCACTACGATGAGTTCCGACAAGGCGATCTATCAGTCAGTGAAGCTATGAAAAGGTTCAACCGACTGGCACGTCTCTGCCCAGAATTAGTCAGTACAGAAAGGGAGAGGATCAGACTCATGCTGAAAATGTTACGACCGGAGATAGCCCTGAATGTGGCCGGCGGAGTCAATCGACCCCAGACCGCCGAAGAGCTATTCAGTAGTGCCCTGATCACCGAGCACTACCTGAACAACATCAGTCAGCAGAATAAGGCACTGACCGGAGGTCAGAAATCTCAGAATACTAGCTGGAAGAGGGACCGCAGTGGCAAGAAGAAACAGTGGAATGGCCCAAAAGGGGGCCCAGGAAACAACCAAACTATGTATCCTGACTGTCCTACATGTGGGAAGAAGCATCCGGGGGAATGTCGTCAGGGCACGAGGAAGTGTTACAGTTGTGGACTGGAGGGACACATAGCCTGGAACTGCCCTACCCGAGTTCAGGCACCTCCTCAGCAGTATGTCCAGTACCAGGGTGCTCCTCCACAGCTTCACCAGATGCAGGCTACGATAGAGGGTCCTCAGATAAGCCAAGGGAGACTGGAAGCCCCACCCGTTGTGACAAATGCCAGGGTGTTCTCCCTCACCAGAGAAGATGTAGCGAGTGCCTCGACGGTTGTCACAGGTCAGATATTTATTTTCAGTCAGTATGCTACTGTATTGTTTGACACTGGGGCAACCCATTCGTTCATCTCTACGCCTTTCATAAGAAAGATAGATAGGCATCCCCAAATTTTGGACTATAAATTCTTAACAACGTTACCTTCGGGAGAATTGATGCCATCCACCCATATTCTGTGCGCCGCACCAATTAGACTCGCAGACAGGGAGCTCTATTGTGACCTGATAGTTCATGATATGTAGGACTATGATGTTATATTGGGCATGGATTTTTTGCACAAGTACGGCGCTTCAATTGAGTGCCGTAAATGGAAGGTGATCTTCCGACCCGAAGCAGAGGTTTCATTTGAGTTTATCGGGGAGCCAAAGAAAGGAACAAGGAAATTCTTATCAGCGCTGAAAGCCCGAAAAATGTTAGAAAATGGAGGCATCGGATTTCTAGCACACGTGGTTGATACCGTATCAGCAAAGAACCAGAAGCTAGAAGATGTCAGTGTGGTATGCGACGATCCGGAGGTATTCTCTGATGACCTACCTGGATTACCACCTGATAGAGAAATTGAGTTCGAGATCGAATTGATTCCCGAAACTAACCCGATCTCCAAGGCACCTTACCGTATGGCGCCGACTGAGTTGAAAGAACTTCAGAAACAGCTACAAGAGTTACTCGACTAGGGATTTATCCGCCCTAGTCACTCACCTTGGGGAGCTCCAGTGCTGTTCATAAAGAAAAAAGATGGGTCTATGCGAATGTGTATAGACTATCGGGCACTGAACAACGTGACCATCAAGAATAGGTACCCCCTTCCCAGGATCGACGACCTGTTCGACCAACTGAAGGGAGCTACTATCTTTTCAAAGATCAATCTCAGGTATGGCTATCATCAAGTAAAAGTAAAGCCAGGCGATATTCCGAAGACGACCTTCCGGACGAGATACGGACATTATGAGTTCGTAGTTATGCCCTTCGGAGTAACCAATGCTCCTGCGATGTTCATGGACCTGATGAATCAAGTATTCTCGGCCTTCCTCGACAAATTTGTAATCATTTTCATCGACGATATTCTTATCTACTCGAGAGACCGAGAAGAGCATGCTGAACATCTGAAGACAGTACTACAGATTCTTCAGAAAGAGCAACTATATGCGAAGTTCTCCAAATGTGAGTTCTGGCTCGATCAAGTGTCATTCTTGGGTCATGTCATCTCTAAAGAAGGAATCATGGTACACCCAAGAATAGGCCAAGGAATGCGAGTGAAATCGAAGTTTTCGGCTATTACAAAAAGTTTGTAGAGGACTTCTAGAATTGCATCCCCTATGACAGCCCTCACCAGAAAGGACAAGCAATACAAATGGACTGAGAACTATGAGAGGAGTTTACTGAATCAAGAGAAGGGCTCCCATTCTGACTCTCCCTGAAGATAATGAAAGCTTCGATATGTATAGTGACGCTTCTAAACTGGGGCTCGGAGCTGTACTTATGCAAAATGGCAAGGTTATCGCTTACGCCTCTAGACAGCTCAAGGAGCACGAAAGAAATTATCCTACCCATGACTTAGAACTACCAGCTGTGGTATTCGCTCTGAAAATATGGAGACACTACTTATACGGAGCTCGGTGCAGGATTTATACAGACCACCAGAGTCTGAGATATTTCTTCACTCAGAAAGACCTAAATATGAGACAACGCAGATGGCTCGAGCTAGTCAAAGATTATGATTGTGAGATATTCTATCATCCAGGAAAGGCCAACAAAGTGGCAGATGCACTTAGCAGAAAGTCCTGTGCCGCTTTGATGTCCTTATCGATGCTATCTCAGCCCCTGAAAAGGGAAATAATGAATTACGGAATAGAGATTATTTCTGGACAACTTTCCACCATGACGATAGCGCCGACATTGTTCGACGATATATTGGGAAAGCAAGATGGTGATTCAGACATCCAGAAGATCAAACAGGAAGTCCTGGAAGGAAGGGATAATGGATTCTGCATTTCTGACAATGGATTATTATACCTCCGAGATCGACTATGTATTCCGGACGATCCGGAATTACGGAAGAAGATACTCGAGGAATCCCATGGAACACCTTATACCATGCATCCTGGATCTACAAAAATGTATCAGGACTTAAGAGATAAATTTTGGTGGTCCGACATGAAAAGGGATGTGGCTCAGTACGTCAGCACCTGTCTGACCTGCCAGAGGGTTAAGGCAGAGCACCAGAAACCTGGAGGATTACTGCAGCCGATACAGATTCCAGAGTGTTAGTGCTTATAAGCTCCACATATTTCCACAATGGCATGATATTGTCCACTTTGGGTCTAAGCCCTCATGGTTTTATTTTTGGGCTTTACCCAAAAGGCCTCATACCAATGGAGATATCTTTTTTCTTATAAGCACATGATCTTTTCCATGTCTTACCAATGTGGGACTTTGATTGTATTCCTCATACTCCCAACAATCCCCCCCTCAAACGAAGGACCACATTGGGCCCCCCCTCAAGCCTATCCCTCCTCGAAGGATTTTCTCTGCTTGATGTCCGATCTTCAACCCACCAGGACTTCCTGCCAGTTGTTCGGTCCCCCCGACCCAACTAGACTTCCTTCCTGATGTCTGGTTCTCTTGATCCGGACGTGGGAGCTCAACTTCCTTCGTTCGAGGTTCATGGCTTGACATGGACCATGGCTCTGATACCAATTGTTAGTGCTTATAAGCTCCACATATTTCCACAATGGCATGATATTGTCCACTTTGGGTCTAAGCCCTCATGGTTTTATTTTTGGGCTTTACCCAAAAGGCCTCATACCAATGGAGATATCTTTTTTCTTATAAGCACATGATCTTTTCCATGTCTTACCAATGTGGGACTTTGATTGTATTCCTCATACTCCCAACACAGAGTGGAAATGGGAAGAAATTTCTATGGATTTCATCTCGGGATTACCCAGAACAACAAATGGTTATGATGCTATATGAGTAATCGTAGACTGGTTGACAAAGTCTGCTCATTTCCTGGCAATTAAGATGACCTATCCGGTTGAGCAGCTAGCTCAATTATATGCCCAGGAAATTATCAGATTACATGGAGTGCCTATGGCTATTATTTCTGATCATGATGGCCGTTTTACCTCCCATTTCTGGGAATGAGTTCAGAAGGCTCTTGGCACTAGGTTGAGATTCAACACTGCATTTCATCCTCAGACCGACGGTCAGACAGAAAGAGTGAACCAGGTGCTGGAAGATATGTTGCGGGCTTGTGCTCTGGACTTTAAGGGGAGTTGGTGTCGATATTTGTGCTTGGCAGAATTTGCTTACAACAACAGTTACCAGGCTACTATTGGAATGACACCATATGAAGCTCTATACAGGAGAAGATGCAGATCTCCTATCTATTGGTACGAGGGTGGTGAAAGGAGGGAAATGGGTCTTCAGGCCGATATTATTGACGATACCACCCGAGCTATACAGACTATCCGTCAAAGGATAGAGACTGCTCAGAGCCAGCAAAAGAGTTATGCGGATAAGAGACGCCAACCATTGGAATTCGAAGTTGGGGATTTTGTGTTCCTCAAGGTCGCCTCTATAAAAGGAGTAATGAGATTTGGAAGAAAGGGAAAGCTGAGTCCGCGTTATGTAGGACCGTATCAGATCCTTAAAAGAATCGGCAAGGTGGCCTATGAGCTGGAGCTACCTCAGGAGATGTAGGCTATCCACAATGTCTTCCATGTATCAATGCTCAAGAGATGCGTTCCCAATGCAGACCAGGTGATCGAACCAATGGCAGTACAAATTCAAGGGGACCTAAGTTATGAAAGCCGACCTGTTTAGATAACAGATCGAGAGGTCAAGAAGCTAAGGAGAAAAGAGGTACCCTTAGTGAAGGTCCTATGGCGAAGTCAAGGGTTCGAAGAGTTCACGTGGGAACGAGAAGACGAGATGCGACAAAAGTATCCCGAACTATTTTAAGTTCGGGACGAACTCTTCATAAGGTACGGGGGATTGTAACACCCCAAAAATTTTTCTCCAAAATTTTTGTATAGAATTTAATTTCATGTCTAATAGATTATATATGGAATCCTAGAAAATGATGATAAAAGAATAAAAAGTGGAGAGGTGAGGTTTGAACCTTAAACCTCTTGGTGAGAGTTAACTCTTACCATGCATGTGATGACAAAGTGCTCAGCAGTAGCTTACTATTGGAGAAAGAGGAGAAAATGTAGATGAGTGTGAGGAGGGTAAATGAAGAAGCATGAAAAGAGAAGAGACACTTCTCTTCCTCCCTTTATAAAGAAGAGGGAAGGTTCCACTTGACCACTTCTTCTTCCTTCTTCCTCCATCCACCGAAACCCTAAGGCTCCTTCTTGAGTTTCGGCCAAAGCCAACTAGGGTTCCACCCTAGTGAGTTAAGGCAAGAGAAGGGTTCATCTAAGGGGCTAATCTCCATCTAAGGGTCAAGAGCGCCAAGAAGGGTTCTAGGGCAAGATTATTATTTTAGTCTCCTCTTCAATCAAGGTCTCTCTCTTATTAAGGGGTAACCAAATTATAAGTGGTAAGATTCCCTCACCTGCAGTATATTTGCTCTTGTAGGACATGATATATGAAAGAGATATGATGCTTGATACCCTAAAAGTTTCGGCCAATTAGGGTTTTAGGGCTAGGGTTGCATGAAAACACTCCTTATGAAATTATGATATGTTGTATGTCTTCATGTATAAATGTTATGTGACAAAAATAAAAGTTTTGTGCCCCTAATGTTTCGGCCAACTAGGGTTTTAGGGCTAGGGTTGCATGAAAACACTCCTTATGAAATTATGATATGTTGTATGTCTTCATGTATAAATGTTATGTGACAAAAATAAAAGTTTTGTGCCCCTACATGTTTCGGCCACCTAGGGTTTTAGGGCTAGGGCTGCATGAAAATACTCCTTATGAAATTATGATATGTTGTATGTCTTCATGTATAAATTTGGTGTGGCAAAAATAGATCTTCTTGTGCCCAAACAGTTCGGCCAACTAGGGTGTTAGGGTTAGGGCGGGGTCTAACTACCCAACTTCATGTGCAAATACTCCCCCTAAGTTTATGATATGTTATGTGACACTTATTTAAGCTTCATGTGCAAAAAAAATGTATGAACCCCTCCCAAGTGATTTCGGCCACTAAGGGTACCTAAGCTAGGGATAAGATTAGGTGCTTAAATTGGTGTACAAGAATTTCCCTTAGAATTCATAATATGTTGCATGATTGTATGTATGCCTATTTGATGAACTTGTTTATGATTTAATATGCCATGAAATATGCCTATGTGATGAACATGTTTATGATTTAATATGCCATGAAATATACCTATGTGATGAACATGTTTATGATTTAATATGCCATGAAATATGCCTATGTGATGAACATGTTTATGATTTAATATGCCATTAAATATGCCTATGTGATGAACATGTTTGTGATTTAATATGCCATGAAATATGCCTATGGGATGAACATGTTTATGATTTAATATGCCATGAAATATGCCTATGTGATGAACATGTTTATGATTTAATATGCCATGAAATATTCCTATGTGATGAACCTGTTTATGATTTAATCTGCCATGAAATATGCCTATGTGATGAACATGTTTATGAATTAATATGATTTAATATGCCATGAAATATGCCTATGTGATGAACATGTTTATGATTTAATATGCCATGAAATATACCTATGTGATGAGCATGTTTATGCTTGATATGCCATGAAATATGTTATGTGATGAACATGTTTATGCTTTAAGCCCCCTTTAGGGTATTCTTATGTTATGAATGCACATATGCTATGAAATGTCTAAGAAGATGCTTCCCCTTATTATGTTGGGATTAAGAGCTCTCTTTACGATAAGATAAGACGGAGATGCTTCCCTTTTTATGTTGGGATTAAGAGCTCTCCTTATGATAAGATAAGACGGAGATGCTTCCCTTTTTATGTTGGGGATTAAGAGCATTCTTTATGATAAGAAAGAAAAAAATGAAAATTAAGTATTTTACTTTGTAAGAGGTTAAGTACCCGACCCGTTAGGTGGTCATTAATCAAATCCAAGGGACATAAGAAGACGTAAGAGGTCTTGCCCTGGTAAGACGTAAGAGGTCTTGCTCTAGTAGGTCTGGTGGCTAGCTACCCCAGCCTATTAGGGAACGCGCTTTATGTGGTACTTAGCCTGGGCCCCCCCCTTCATGTTATGATTATGTTGAAGTATCTATATGTATATGTTTTGAAAAGAAAGGACTTGTATGAAATTGTGCATGCTTATGTTTAAGTTTAAGACTGCTTATGATTATGTCCTTTATGCATGTTTAGGATTGATGAGGTCATGAATGCTTATGTTTAAGTTTAAGAATGCTTATGATTATGTCCTTTATGCATGTTTAGGATTGATGATGTCATGAATGCTTATGTTTAAGTTTAAGAATGCTTATGATTATGTCCTTTATGCATGTTTAGGATTGATGATGTCATGAATGCTTATGTTTAAGTTTAAGAATACTTATGATTATGTCCTTTATGCATGTTTAGGATTGATGATGTCATGAATGCTTATGTTTAAGTTTAAGAATGCTTATGATTATGTCCGTTATGCATGTTTAGGATTGATGATGTCATGAATGCTTATGTTTAATTTATGCCATGCTTAGATTTAATTATGTTCAGCATGCTGATGTAAATTTTATGCCATGCTTATGTTTCATTACGTTAGTATGTTGATGTTTAGTGTTGTTATGAAATACTTATGTGATTTATGCTAGTATGCTCATGTTTTCTAACCATTTGAGGTAATTTGTGGCTTTTGTGAGTATGCAAGAATCTTACTAAGCTATATGCTTATAGTTTATGTTGTCCATATACTGCAGATAAAGGAAACATGAACTAGAGGAAGTAGCAGGAGGGGCAGAGTGTGTGTGATAGTGGCATGGTGGAAAAAGACCCTATTACTCTCTGCTTCTATTTATATGCTCAATGAATAACTTAAGACATTTGCTTCCGCTTTTATAACTTGTGATTTATTAGTACCATGTTGGATGTTGCTTAGTTTATGTTATTATTCACCTTACTTATGAAAGTTTGATATGTTAGAACTCATGAATGGATCGTGTTAATAATAGTTACATTCTTTAATCTTTATTTTATGCATGTTATAAAATGAGATATGATGTGGTAACATGCTAATTATGATTATGATATGTGATGCATGTTATAAAAGAAGTTATGATATGTTAACATGCTAATTATGATTATGATATGTAATGCATGTTATAAAAGAAGTTATGATACTAATTAGGTCTATGATATGTGATGCATGCTATAAAAAAAGATTTATGTCATGATAACATGTTTGATTATGTAGATTGTGAAATGATCCATATAAGTTATGTTATAAAAAAAAAAAGGGGTAACGTCGCCCTGAGGGCAGATAAGGGCGGGCGTTACATATGGAGCCTATATTAACTTATGGGGGTTGGTGAGGTAGATCAAAGATAATCCTTTAGTGGATTGGATTATCTTTAATGGATCGGACTCTATGTGGGCTTGATCCATTGGGTGGCCAAGATCCAACTCCTCCTCATGGTCCCTATTGTAGGCTATTAATACCTCATGAAGCCTAGATCCAATGGATGAAAACAAAACTCTAGATCTAACGGTAGAGATTTAATCTCTAGATCCAAAGGTTGAGTTTAAATCTCTAGATCCGACGGTTGAGATTAAATCCCTAGAACCAATGGTGAAGATTAAAACAAGGCTTATCCCTAACTCTATAAAAGGAGGCTTTAGGGTGGCCGGCAAGGAGGAATTCCAATAGAGATAGGATTAGGGTTTGAGAGGCTTAGGGTATGGAGGTGTTGGGCGGCCACAAATAAGGAAGTTTTTTCCTTTTCTTCGTCCTCTTCCTAGGTGGCCGGCGCCCATCTCCTTCTCCCGTCCCTTGGCCGGCATCCAAACCTAATCCTTCTTCTCTCCTTGGCGGGTGGAAACAAGGCTTAAGGTCTTCCCTTGGAGCTCTTGGCCATCATCTATCTTCTTCATCCAATCCTTCTTGGCCGGCGGCAAGTACCAAGCTTGGAGCTTGGTGGTTGGTTGAAAGAAGGAAAAGTGTTTTGTTTCTTATTCTTCTTCTTGTTCGGAGCGAGCAAGGAAGGAACATTGGTGATCTAGGAGCTTCGACATTTGGTAGATCGTCGCCCACACGATGTCCAAAAGGAGGAATGACATACAATAGAAGATCGAGAGGTATATCGATTATCTATTTTCTTTAGTAACATGTCTATAATTATTTTTCAATTATATATGCATGTAGTATTCTGTTTTTATGGCTAAAATAACTTGGACCCCGAATATAAACACAAAAGTCGACGATCCGTACATCGTCTATTCTGCGGCTATTCGTAGAATAGAGGTTGGTGGCTTGAACAATAAGTTTGTTCAAGTGACTACTCTAATCGAATAGCACGATGATGAAACGGTTGCTTGGGTGATCCCTTTTATCTAGGATTAATTTTTTTTAATCCGGAGACATCGATGGGATCGCCATGAACAAGCAACTGAGTTGAGGTGGGAAGCGAAGTTTTCTACCTTCAAGTGGTATCAGAGCCACGGTTTCCGGTTTTTTGTGTTTAGGATTCGGTTACTTTTATGCACTTTTCATATATTATATGTGTCGGATAATAGTAGGATATGCGTAAGTTAACTCTTTGATTGCAGGCATAGGATCCAACTATTATGGCCATATGTGTGTATGTGATTGTATGTGTGTAATTGTATATTTTATTGAATCCTCGGGGTTGACGACGCTAGTATTTAATTTTTGTAATTAGATACGACATTGTTTAGGCACTCTTTTTATTTTAGTTTACTTTCGATCTAGATTTCATGTACACTCCCTCGTGGAGTATAGGATCGATGGATGTAAATTAAAATATTTTTTCTTGACTCGGATCTCCGGATGGCTTGTACATGGCGTAGGGAGGAGCGGACGAGATGGTGATACGACGGGAGACATATTGAAGGAAAAAGCCATAATAGTTGGAAAATATTTATTTTTCATATTTATTGCTTATTTTTTGATATGCATGTCGTAGGCTAGAAAATTCCTCAATTTCAAATTACTAAGTGGGAGAGAGGGATATTTTTATAAATTCCCATGGCCTCCATTACGATTTGACATGTGATTCAAACAAACTTGCACGTCGACTCTGAGTGCCTTCCTTCCCATCGGATGAGTTTGTTTGCAAATCACAAGGTCGAATATGGTTATAGAAAATTATTAAGGAGCGTGTGTACTTCCCCATCGGAAGGCACATAACCCGAGATAATTAACTTGGTACCGTGTAATGGTGAACACTTAGATACAAATATAAGTATCCTCCCCATCGGAGTCACTACTTTTATTTGTAGAGCCAAAGAGGAACCAACTATTAATTTTACTTGTCAAAAAGTTAGGTTGACAAGATAGTAAAATTAATGGGTAAAACCTCCTCTTACAAATGTAGAATTCGTATACGTCCATACAATCGTGGCATACGATATTCTCGGTGTTTTGAGATGTTGGTTGATTTTAAAATTTTATTGTTTGAGGAATCAATAATTTTTAAAATCTAATGTTTTGATCTATGTGATTTTTAGGTTTTCTTTCAAAATAACTTTCAACCTGCTTGCTGTGATACTAAAAGAAAATAATCTTACTGGACCCAACTATGTTGATTGGAAGAGGAATCTTGACATTGTCTTGACTGTTGAGGAATACAAATATGTACTCCTCGAAGAGTGCCCTCCTAAGCCTACAGATGATTATGGGGAAAAGGAGATGGAGAGTTATAAGAAGTGGATTAAGGCTGATGAGATGGCGCAGTGTTACATTTTGCCATCAATGTCAAATGTACTGCAACATCAGCATCAAGCCATGCCCACTGCTTATGACACGATGCTCAATCTCAAAGAGCTTTTCGGACACCAGAATTGGGCTGCTAGGCAGGAAGCCATGAGGAACTTGATGACGACCACCATGATCGAGGGAACTCCAGTGAGGGATCATGTTCTCAAGATGATGGCTCATTTGAATGAGTTGGAAGTCCTCAGAGCTGAGATCGATGGGGAAACCTAGGTCGATATCATTCTCCAATCTCTACCTAAGAGTTTTGAGCAGTTTCGCCTGAACTACAACATGAACAAGAGGTTGTATTCGTTGGCGGAGCTTCTGACAGAACTGTTAGGGCAATCTCTTACCATGATAAGGTTTTGATGTGTGTGGCTAAGGGTTTAAGTTAGGGTGTTAGTGTGATTTGATATGTGCGTTGGAGTCTTGCAGGGCTTAGTAATTTGCACATGGAGCCGTGGCGAGTTTCACATCTCATGACTTGGTCCTTGAGTCGGTGAAGGATAGCTTTGAGGACGTCGTGCGCTTGGAGCATTGGAGGGACCGCCGGCCGAGGAGCTTGGAGTGAAGCCAGAGGAAGTAAACTTCGAGGCAAGAGACGCGAAGGAGCATTGCAGAGCCGTGCGCCTGATGCTGCCAAGGGACGTGGCCGCGAACGAAGAGAACTTCGAAGGCCAAGGACTCCGAGGGATGAGAGTGAGCGAATGTAACCCGGGAAGGGGTAGCTCTTAGGTGAAACTTGGCAATTTGGCCAAGTGTCGGATGAGTTTTCCTGACACCAGTCGACTGCCATGTCATGGCAGTCGACTGCTCTGAGTCGATGGTTCGATCGACTGGTTTAAGTCAGCTGAATCAAGTTGATCAGTCGACTGCAGACATGGGCAGTCGACTGATGGCTTGATCAGTCGACTGCTCATGGGCAGCAGTCGACTGGTAGCACTGTGCACGGGCACAGAATGGAGTCGATCTCGCGGAGCACTCGACTGATTGATATCATTCGACTGATGGGTGCCATCAGTCAACTGATGCCAATATCGTTGTATGGAATCCAACGTGGAAAGCGGCCGTTATTGGGCAACGACTACAGGACCAGTCGACTGATCGAGGGCATCAGTCGACTGCTCCTGTGTCAATGGGAAGAAACCCTCTTCCTCTATAAAAAGGAAGGGGATGGAGCTTTGGGAGCTTAATGCTTATGCTCTAAGTGATCTTCCAAGTGTCCCACAAGCTTTAAACTCTTCTTACTTTCTTTTACTCCATTCTTATTGTAAGAAGAGTGATCTTGATTGTAAAGGTTACCTCCACCTAGCTTGGTGCAAAGGAGAGACCAATAGTGATTGGCTTTGGAGGAGTGATTCACCTCAGACGAATCGGGATCGTGGATTAGCGGCGTAGCCGTGAAACACGTTACAACATTGTGTTAGCATTGTCTTTTTCCTTTGCTTTGTCTTTATTTGTTTAATTTGCTTGTATTGTTGTTTTCGCATGCGCTAATCTAATTGTAGATGAGCAAATTACGACATCCATCGTAAGAGGGCTATTAACCCCCTCTAGTCGGCCGTTTCGATCCCCAACAAGTGGTATCAGAGCGAGGTTGCTTGTCACTGACTAACCGCCGCAACAACCTCTTCATTAAAAGATGGCCGGCTCGAACATTCATCCGCCAAAGTTCTAAGGGGAATTCGCTTGGTGGAAGAAGCGAATGGAGGTATTCTTCGAGACTGATTTTGATATTATGCTTATAATGGAAAATGGTTTCGAGTTACCTAGGGATGAAAGGGGTGAACCAATTGAAAAATCACGATGGACTAAGAAGCAAAGAGAGGAGCACCTTGCAAACTCAAAGGCAAAACATCATCTTCTCAATGTGCTCCCTCAACAAGAGATTAACCGGATCGGAGAATGTGCTAGCACCAAAGAGATGTGGGAGAAGCTTGTAGAACTCCATGAAGGCACATCCGAGGCCAAGCTAGCAAGGAGAGATGTCTTCCGCTCCCAACTCAACAACATTAAACTAGAAAAGGGAGAAAAGGTACTTTCCTTACATTCTCGTTTCAAGGAAATTATAACCGGTTTGTCAAGTGTAGGTAAGAAGCTATCAAACCGGGATATGGTCATGAAGGCTATAGATGCCTTTCCACGGTCCTCAAAGTGGAGCTCCATGGTGGACTCCTTCTATATTTCGAAGAATTTAGAAGTGAGCACCTTGGAGGAGTTCTTCTCAATAATGGAGCTTCTTGAAACAAGACTTGAAGGAATAGTTAAAGAGCCTAGAATCCAACCTTCAAGAGGAGTAGCCTTGATGGCCAACAAGGGGAAGAAGAAGATAGAGATCCCCTCCTCCTCAAATGATGAAGCATCCTCCTCCTCCTCCATGGATAGCACGGAAGTAGCGTATATGGTAAGGAGGGTAAGGCGTGCTTTAAAAGGTTTTCAATTTAATAAATCTCATGATAGGAGAAGAAGACCTAGGGGGAAGGTCATTTGCTATAATTGTCAAGGGGAAGGACATATAAGGGACAATTGTCCTCTCCTAAACAAGACCAAAGAAGAAAGGAAAAAGAAGGAAGAAAAGAAGAAGAAAAAGGGGAGCAAAAAGAAGGAAGAAGAGAAGAAAGCTAAAGAAAAGGGGAAGGCCAAGGCGTTCAAAGCAAAGACATGGGATGATCTTCCTTCCTCATCTTCATCCGAAGAAGAGGAACAAGTCTACTCCAACCTTGCATTGATGGCCTTCGACGAGTTGGATTGCTCCTCCACCGAAAATGAAGAATCAAGCTCAAGTGGAGAGAGCTCAAATGAAGGGGGAGCCTCCTCTACCTCCTCATCCGAAGAAGAAGAGGACATGAAAACTATGGTAACTAACCTTTCACCCCATAAGATAGTTTCCATGATTTCTAGTCTTACTAAGGATTTATTTAGAGAAATTAAGGACTTAGAAAATAAACTAGAAAAAACATGCTTAAATGAAAATGAAATGTTTCTTCTTGTCATGATGATGCATGCTCACATGAATATATGCCATTTAATGTTAGTGATGCATGCATGGATGAAAATAGGGTTTTAAGGGAAAAGGTAGATTATTTAACCAAAGTCCTAGAAAAATTTACAATTGGCTCAAACACCTTGAACATGATTATAGGGAGCCAAAGAGCTAGCTTCAATAAGAAAGGCCTAGGATACAAAGAAAAGAAAAATGAAAAGGCCTATAAATGCCTAATTGCTAGGGGAAAAGATAAGAAGAAGGTAATTGCTAGAAAATGGATCCCCAAGGAGTATCTTGTGAACCCCATAGGAAAGAACCTATTTTGGGTTCCAAAATCCATCCTTAAGGGTTAGGAAAATCCTAGGATAGTCAACCAAATGGAATTTACCTATATCTTATTTTTGGTTGACTTAGGATGGCGGGACAACATTTTTGAAATAGTGTTGGGTGATGATAATGTGCCCATAAATAGATAATAATGCTTAAATCATGATAGTTGATGTAATCGTTACACATGTTTGCAATCATGATTTATAATTTTGATATTTGGCACATAATCATGTGAAATAGGTTTAAATCATGCTTTAGGTGATACCTTGTTTATTATTATGATATAATACCTAATGCATGATTATTATTTGATGAATACAAGAGTTTTATGATCATAATATGAATTTAAGTCATATATTTCTTTATGATCATGTTGAGTGTTAGGATGATACTTAACCTTGATAGAATTATATGAATATAATGGTTAAGTATATACAAATACCCTCTAGGATGCATCTCACACTCACCATAGGCTACTTTGATTGAAAACTTAGCATGGGTGAGATGTTAGGATGATACAAATGTCCACTAATGCCTATGACATTTAGATGGTCATTTAATATGTCAAATTAGCAATAATAGACCAATCATGGGGAAGGCTTATGTTTAATTCATAGACATATTGCCCAAAGATCATGGTTGGATATTTCATATGTTTTCAAAACAATTTCTTAATCTAAAATCTATGTATTCATGTTTTGAAACAATTGGAACCAAAACTAGGTGGTAAATTTGATACTAGAATGATCAAAAACCTAGTGGTTTTTAAAGCTTTTGGATTTTTGGCAAATCTCAAAAAATATAATGATTTTTCATTAAAAAAAAACTATTTTCCATTGATAGATATACTTAAAAGAAATGTGTTCCCCAAATTTCATGATTTTTCGAATTTTTTGGAATTTTTAATGCATCGAAATTTTGAAGTGATCGTAGTCTGACAGACTAGTCATTGGTGGCTAAAAATCAGACCAGTAAAGGCTGAATTCAGATTTTAAATTAATTTTTGGTATTTTCCTTCTATTAGAATTGATGTCATGGGTTTATAACTTAGTATTAATCTTTTTGATGGTGTCAAAGGGGGAGAAATGGTTATGTTTAAGTAAATTATGATAGGGGGAGAAATAGGCATGGGGAGTTTCATGGATTAAGGGGGAGTTGCATGTTGCTTTATCATGTCTATGTTTACATGCCTTCTTACCTTAAAAATTTCTATCAAATGTTTTACCTAACTTAAACGGATTGCAACACATCAAAAAGGGGGAGATTGTTAGGGCAATCTCTTGCCATGATAAGGTTTTGATGTGTGTGGCAAAGGGTTTAAGTTAGGGTGTTAGTGTGATTTGATATGTGCGTTGGAGTCTTGCAGGGCTTAGTAATTCGCACATCGAGCCATGGCGAGTTTCACATCTCATGACTCGGTCCTTGAGTCGGTGAAGGATAGCTTTGTGGAAGCCATGCGCTTGGAGCATCCGAGGGACCGCCGGACGAGGAGCTTGGAGTGAAGCCAGAGGAAGTAGACTTCGAGGCAAGAGACGCGAAGGAGCATTGCAGAGCCGTGCGCCTGATGCTACCGAGGGACGTGGCCGTGAACGAAGAGAACTTCGAAGGCGAGGGACTCCGAGGGATGAGAGTGAGCGAATGTAACCCAGGAAGGGGTAGCTCTTAGGTGAAACTTGGCCATTTGACCAAGTGTCGGATGAGTTTTCCCGACACCAGTCGACTGCCATGTCATGGCAATGATCGCTTCGAGTCGATGGTTCGATCGACCGTTTAAGTCACCGATCAGTTGATGATCGCAGATAGGGTAGTCAACTAATGGCTTGATCACCGATCGCTGCGCGTAAAGCTAATCTTGTACTGCGCACGGCACGCACGAATGGAGTCGATTCACGGAGCACTCGATCGATTGACATCGGGCCGATCGATGGGTGCCATCAGTCGACTGATGCCAATACCGTTGGATGGAATCCAACGTGGAAAGCGGTCGTTATTGGGCAATGACTACAGGACTAGTCGACTGATCGAGGGCATCAGTTGACTTCTCCCGTGTCAACGGGAAGAAACCCTCTTCCTCTATAAAAAGGAAGGGGATGGAGCTTTGGGAGCCTAATGCTTATGCTCTAAGTGATCTTCCAAGTGCCCCACAAGCTTTAAACTCTTCTTACTTGCTTTTACTCCATTCTTATTGTAAGAAGAGTGATCTTGATTGTAAAGGTTACCTCCACCTAGCTTGGTGCAAAGGAGAGACCAATAGTGATTGGCTTTGGAGGAGTGATTCACCTCGGACGAATCAGGATCGTGGATTAGCGGCGTAGCTGTGAACCACGTTACGACATTGTGTTAGCATTGTCTTTTTCCTTTGCTTTGTCTTTATTTGTTTAATTTGCTTGTATTGTTGTTTCCGCTTGCGCTAATCCAATTGTAGACGAGCAAATTATGACATCCATCATAAGAGGGCTATTCACCCCCCTCTAGCAGGCCATTTTGATCCCCAACAAGAACTCCAGGCGACAGAGGGGCTATTTCATCATAGTGCTCAGGCACAAGCCATGGTTGCCCAAAAGGTTTCTACTTCTAAGCCGAAAGGCAAGAAGAAAAAGAAACAACGTGGAGCAAAACTGGTGGGAGTATCTCAGGGAGGAGTGAAGAAGCCGAAAGGCAAGTGCTTCACTTGCAAGTAGGATGGGTATTGGAAGAAGGACTGTCCCAATCGGAAGCAGAACAAAGGTATATCCTTTGGTCTAGTCCTGGAAATATGGTTAGCAGTGTTATCTACCGGGCCCTAGTGTGTAGGTACTGGAGCCACTGATCATGTCTGCAATACTTTGCAAGGGTTCCAGGAAACTAGACGACTGGCTGAGGGGGAGATTACCGTGTACTTGGGCGATGCCACGAAGGTGGTGGCTGTTGCAGTGGGAGACGTTCATTTATCTTTTGAGAAAAATAAACTTTTGGTTCTTAATAATTGCCTTTATGTATCTTTATTTAGAAAGAATTTAATTTCGGTTTCTAAATTATTTGTGGATGGATATTCTATTTCTTTTAATCACAGAGTTGTTATAAAAAGGAATAAGGACATTATCTGTTCAGGTGCATTGATAGGAAATCTATACACACTTGAACCAAAACATCCCATGATGCAAATTGAAGTTAATAACTCATCTTCTAATTCCAATAAGAGAAAAGAACCTTCGAAAATGAACCAAACATATCTTTGACATCTTAGGCTTGGTCATATTAACCAAAGCAGAATTCAAAGGTTGATAGCTGATGGACCTTTGGGTTCATTAGTGGTGTAGAATTTCCCAACCTGTGAATCATGCTTGGAGGGTAAAATGACCAAGAGGCCTTTTAAGGTCAAGGGGTATAGAGCCAAAGATGTGTTGGAGTTGGTTCATTCTGATTTGTGTGGTCCTATGTCTATCCAGGCTAGAGATGGTTTTGAGTATTTCGTCTCTTTTATAGACGATTACTCAAGATATGGATACATTTACCTGATGTGCCGCAAGTTTGAATGCTTTGACAAGTTCAAAGAATTCAAGGCCGATGTGGAGAAACGTCAAGGTAAAAGTATCAAGACACTACGATCTGATCATGGTGGTGAGTACCTCTTGGGAGAGTTTAGGAACTACTTATTAGAGGCTGGTATTCAATCCCAATTGTCTACACCTAGCACACCTTAGCAGAATGGTGTTGCAGAGCAAAGGAATAGGACTCTTATGAAGATGGTTAGATCAATGATGAGTTATTTTGAGTTGCCAGATTCATTCTGGGGATATGCTCTAAATACTGCGGTGTACATTCTGAACTTAGTTCCATCTAAATCAGTGCTTTCTACTCCCACAGAGTTGTGGACTGGGCGAAAGCCTAGTCTAAGAAATATTCGGATATGGGGGAGTCCTGCACATGTGTTGAAGGCAGATGCTGGTAAGTTGGAAACTCGTACAGAAGTACACATGTTCGTTGCCTATCTTAGAGGAACGAAGGGTGGTTTGTTTTATAGTCCTAGAGATCAGAGGGAAAAGAGCATCTTGTATGTAAGCTTAATCGGTCCATTTATGGATTGAAGCAAGCTTCGAGGTATTGGAACATCCGCTTGGATGAGGTAATCCAGTCTTATAGATTTATTCAAAGTCAGGATGAGTCTTGTGTATACAAGAGATGTGACAGAAACGTAGTGGTATTTCTTGTACTATATGTAGATGACATTTTGTTGATTGGCAACAATATTAAGGTGTTATCGGACGTAAGGGTATGGTTGTCCAAATAATTTGATATGAAGGACTTGGGAGAGGTAGGACACATCCTTGGGATCAAGGTTATAAGGGATCGCACGAAAAGGATGTTGTGCTTATCCCAAGATTCATACATAGACACGATTATGGATCGTTTTAGCATGCACAACTCCATGAAGGGTTTTCTACCTTTCAGGCATGGAGTTCCTTTATCTAAGAAGATGTGTCCTAGAACATCTGAGGAGATAGAGGAGATGAAGGTGGTTCCTTATGCTTCGGCAGTAGGAAGCCTGATGTATGCGATGCTATGTACAAGACCATATATCTGCATTGCCATGGGCATGATTAGTAGATATCAGAGTAATCTAGGATAGGGGCATTGGACTGCTGTAAAGACTTATATTGAAGTACCTGAGAAGGACTAGGGATTATATGCTAGTTTACCAGGCAGACCAATTACTCCCTGTGGGTTACACAGATTTCGACTTCCAATCTGATAGGGATAACAGTAAGTCTACCTCAGGTTTTGTGTTTACTTTGGGAGGTGGAGCCATTGTATGGAGGAGTGTCAAGCAGAAATGTGTGGCAGACTCCACCATGGAAGCTGAGTATGTGGCAGCCTCTGAGGCGGCCAAAGAAGTTGTGTGGCTCAGGAAATTTCTGATGGACTCGGATGTGATTCTTGGTTTGTCCAAAACTATCACAATTTATTATGATAATAGTGGTACAGTTGCAAACTCTAAGGAACCACAAGCTCATAAGGCTAGTAAACACAAAGAGCGCAACTACCACCTGATACGAGAAATCGTAAATAGAGGAGAAGTTGTTGTGGCCAAGATTGCATCGGAGGATAACCTAGCAGATCCTTTCACTAAGGCCCTTCCAGTGAGAGCTTTTGATAGGCATGTGGAGGGAATGGGGATCAGATCTATGGCAGTTTGAGGACAACATATTCTTTTAGTATAAGTGGGAGATTGTTGTGATGTATATTGAAAAGTCTACCTTTTGTATGAATATCTTTATTTTGAAATAAGAATCACATTATCATTGTTTGCATGGCTATGCATATTGTCTAATACATTACATTATAGATAACATGGTGTGTGGTGTCACACGGGAGATCATGTTATCGGTTCCTTGTAAAGTATAATTAAAGGCTCACAACCGAGATGGCTTTGGACAAACCATTGGAATGGTTGTAGTGTGATTTGGGATTGCTTTGTCTTGATCATAGAATCACACTAGTGCACTTTGTGTGTATTGAGCAGGACCAACTTATAGGTGATTCGATTTATTACTGGCTACATAATCGAATCGGACCTCAGATATTATATTGTACATACTCTTAATCCCGATATAATAACGGGCACATATACTTAGTATTCTTCTCTTTGATTTACCAATGGGCAAGATTTATAGATTAAATCGATAGGCTCGGTAAGTTGAGAGATGATATTATTTATATGATATGTCGTTGATTATAGGAGGAAACCATGTCCTATATATTAGAATGATGATGTCCCCTTGAGGAGCTCATAAGGTTCATCATGTAAACCCTGCAGGTCGACTTGGTCTGGCATGATGAAAAGGTTGAGTTGTACTACTCATGGAGTTAGATGTCGATTAATTAATGGTCAATAAATTAATTAATCGACGGACATTCGAGATCTTAAACACGAGGATAAAATGTACAAATAATATATGGAGGCCATATTATCTTATGGGGGTTGGTGAGGTAGATCAATGATAATCCTTTAGTGGATTGGATTATCATTAATGGATCGGACTTTATGTGGGCTTGATCCATGGGTGGCCAAGATCCAACTCCTCCTCATGGTCCCTATTGTAGCCTATTAAAATCTCATGAAGCTTAGATCCAATGGATAGAAACAAAACTTTAGATCCAAAGGTAGAGATTAAATCTCTAGATCCGACGGTTGAGATTTAATCTCTAGATTCGACGGTTGAGATTAATTCCATAGAACCAATGGTGGAGATTAAAAGGAGGCTTATCCCTAACTCTATAAAAAGAGGACAAGGGGTTGGCGTGGAGTAGAATTCCAATAGAGAAAGGACTAGGGTTTTGGGCGGCAAGAGGAATAGGGGTTGGCGCCAGCAAATAAGGAATCTATTTCCTTATCTCCTTCTTCCTCAAGCTTGTCGGTGCCCAAACAGCTCCTTCCTCACTTTGGCCGGCGTCCAAAGCTTCCCTTGTTTTTCTCCTTGGCTGGTGGTAACAAGATATAGGCTTACCCTTGGTGTCTTGGCCGGTTTCCTTTATAATCTCCTCTTCCTTCTTGGCCGGTGGCAAGCTCCATCCTAGGAGGTTGGTGGTTGGTTGAAAGAAGGAAAAGAGTCTTGTTTCTATTCTTCCTCTTGCTCAAAACGAGCAAGGAAGGAATATTGGTTATCTAGGAGCTTCAACTTTTGGTAGATCGTCGCCCACTTGACGTCCGAAAGGAGGAAGGTCATACAATAGAAGATCGAGAGGTATATCGATTCTCTATTTTCATATGTTACATGTTTATTTTTTTTTTCAATTATATGCATGATATATATTCTTTTTTGTGGCTAAATAATACTTGGATCCCAAACATAAACACAAAATCCGGCGATTCGTACATCGTCTATTCCGCGGCTACTCGTAGAATAGAGGTAGGTCGCTTGAACAACAAGTTTGTTCAAGTGACCACTCTAAATGAATAGCACGATGATGACAAGGTTGCTTGGGTGTTCCCTTTTGTCTAGGATTAAATTTTTAATCCAGGGACATCGATGGGATCGCCATGAACAAGCGATCGAGTTGAAGTGGGAAGCGAAGTTTCCCCTCACGGATCAACCTAACAGTTTTTTAAACTTTTGGATTTTTGGAAAATCTTTGAAAATATAATGACTTTTCATGAAAAAAAATATTTTTCACTGATAGAGGATCTTAAAAGAAATGTGTTCCCCAAATTTCATGATTTTTTGAATTTTGTAGAATTTTTAATGCATTTATGAAATTCACCCTGAAAATCAGAAAAATCCGAAATCAGAGTGCCAGTACACTGGTGGTCTGAACCAGTCGACATATTGACTGATAACATGCTGAGTAACCTATTTTATCTGATTTTAAGGCATGTGTTTGGCTTTTGTTTCCCTCTAAACTTGATGTCATGCTTATATAAACTTTGTTTAATATTTTTGATGGTATCAAAGGGGGAGAAATATATATGTTTAAGTAAGGGAGAATTGCATTTAGGGGGAGTTTCATGTATTAAGGGAGAGAGTTACTAATCATGTTATTTACATACTTTCTTACCTTAATATTTTTATCAAATGTTTACCTAACTTAAACGGATTGACAAACATCAAAAAGGGGGAGATTGTTAGTGCAATCAACCTGTGATATGGTTTTGATGTGTGTGACAAAGGGTTTAAGTTAGGATGTTTGGATTTGATATGTGCGTTGGAGTCTTGCGGGACTTAGTAATTCACACATGGAGCGTTGGCGAGTTTCACAACTCATGACTCGGTCCTTGAGTCAATGAAGGATGGCTTTGTGGAAGTCGTGCACTTGGAGCATCCGAGGGACCACTGGACGAGGAGATTGGAGTGAAGCTAGAGGAAGTAGACTTCAGGGCGAGACGCGAAGGATGGTGCTGCAGAGCCATGCACTTGGCGCATCCGAGGGACGTGGTCGGACGAAGATAACTTCAACGGCGAGGGGCTCTAAGGAATGAGAGTGAGCGAATGTAACCCGGGAAGGGGTAGTGCTCTTAGGTGAAACTTGTCCAATTGGATACGTGTCAGATGGGATTTCCCAACATCAGTCGACTGCCATGTCATGGCAGTCGACTACTCTAAGTCGACTATGACTCGACTAGTGTTCGAGTCCGGTTCATGTGCCAACAGTCGACTACAATGGATTGGCACATGCGAGACCAATGATCGATGAGATCACGATCGGTCGCAAGGGTTTCAGCACGTAAATGGAGTGCTCGCTTCCGGCACTCGACTGATAGCTCCATCAGTCGAATGATGGTAAGATCAGTCGACTGATGTAGGAGCCGTTGGGTGAAATCCAACATGGAAAGTAGTCGTTATTGGGCAAGGACTATAGGATCAGTCGACTGATCGGGGTATCAATCGACTGGTCCTATGTCAACGGGAAGAAACCCTCTTCTTCTATAAAAAAAAGAGGTGAGGGGCTTTGGGGGTCTAATGGTTCAACTCATAACATCTCCCAAAGTGCTCTAAAGATCTTCCACTCTTCTACTTGTGCTAATTCTCAATCCAATGTAAGAAGAGTGAATTCTTGTAAGATAGGTTACCTCCACCTAGCTTGGTACAAAGGAGAGATCTAGTGGATAGATTGAGGAGTGATTCACCTTGGACGAATCGGACCATGGTGTTGGGATGTATGTTGGGGATCGGTACGGCCGGCTAGAGGGGGGGGTGAATAGCCCTCGTTCATTGTTCGTCGTATTTTGTTCGTTCTCGTCTACAATTCTTGTTAGCGCAGCGGAATAACAATAATAATACTAACAAGAAGCACAAATACACACAAACAAAACACAACGATATACGTGGTTCGGAACCGAATGGTTCCTACTCCACGGGTGAGCTCCTCGAGCTCTAGTTATGCTCACGGCACTAACTATAACACTCCTTTTCGACAACACGTCGGAGGTGGAGAAACCTCTCACAAGCTATTACACTAAGTAATGAAATACAACAAGAAATACAAAGACAATACAAAAGAGAACTTTTACACCGATTGCTTTTGATCGCTTTCTTGTTGCTTGCTTTTGCATGCTCTTGAAGGTCTGGAATGCAACAACAATTCCCCTTCAAAGTCACCCAAAAATCCCTTGGCGAAATCCTCCAACTCGAGCTCCATTTATAACTTTGCATCGTTGTTTCCATCACGACCGATCGTGACCATCACGATCGGTATCGTAGCCGCTTGTCTCACAACTAGCGGCGGATCCACGTTAAGTTAAGTTCCAACGGATCACACATCGATCGATGGCACCCATCCGATCGATCATCTATCGATCGAGTGCCCAATGAGTCGACTCCATTCTCGTGCGCTTCACGGTGTCATCACGACTACCACCCATTGGCGATCGATGATTCTCCCATCGGGCTTGCCTCTGATGGCGATCGATCCAACCAATCTTGGTTGATCGAACACCGTCGAACCTAACGACTTAGAGCGACCGCACCTATTCCAGCTTGACTAATGCGGCTAAAACCTCAATCATAATGATGTTTGTTGAGCACTCGGGCCTTAGCCACTTGGCCAAGTAAGTCCACCTTATCCCTCATGGAGTTCCCCACCGAAGCTCTCTCTTCGCCTCGCCCATAACCGCACGACTTGCGCCATCCTTCGCATTTCATGCCCTAGAAGTATGCTTCCCTTTGGGCTCACTTCCGTCCCGGTGGTCCCTCGGATGCACCAAGCGCCGCGCGAATGCCATCCTTCACCGACTCAAGGACCACAGGCAGTGAACTTACCAAGTCCTCAAGACTTCCCATATGCACCAAGCGCGCGGCAATGCATCTCTCACAAGCACCAAGCGAGGCCTAATGCTTTGGATTTCCATACACCCGCACGCGCCAATGCTTTGGACTTTCCATGCCAACCCCATGTTGGACTTTCCCACACCTAGCTCCATGCTTGGATTTTCTTTCCCATGACAATCCCATGTCATGAGTTTTGTCTGTCATCAAAATACTATCAGGGTACTGCTCGAGTCAAACTCGAGTCAACCTTGGACGATTGCACCAATAATCTCCCAACAATCTCCCCCTTTTTGATGATTGACAAAACTACCATCTCAAGTCTACCAATTCTCCCATATTGGCAATTCTCATATCCCAATGAGAATTTCAACGAACCCTAATTGGTAACTTGGTAACTTCTCCCCCTTTTTGACATCACATCAAAAAGGTCCTCCCCAAGGGTATGAATGTCTCATATCCCAATGAGATCTTACAATCTCTCCCTTGGAGGAACACATGCCTACCATCTTTCTAGTGATCCCATATCACTTAAAGAGAGGCAACCCAATTTTCCTCCCATGAGGAAATACACATCCATCTTCCCATGATGGATACCTCCCCCTAGAGGCTTGCTCCCCCTTGACCATTGCACCAACAATGTCCTTGGAGAGTCCCTAAGCCAATAGGAACAATAACCAAATCAAAATTAAGGCAAAGTTCAACAATGAACTCTCTTCCACCTTAAAATTGATACTCACCCTCAACCCAACTCCTAATCCATATCCAATGAATTTCCACCCTCTCTAATGCTCTCCCAAGCATATTCTAGGGTTAGGAGTGGTTAGGAGACCAAAACATGGCTAAACATGGGCCTAACTATCAAGTTTACCCGAAATCAGCTGGTCGACTCCAGATACCCGATCGATTTACCATCACCATCGCCATCATGCTGATCCGATAATCGCTAAATGCGCTTCCAGACATTGGATTTTCGAAATCCATAAGTAAATATACATAAGTTTAAAAATCGTGAAATTTCATATGCATATTACTTATCCTAAACACTATGGGTGAAAAATGTTGGAAAATTATTTTACCCATTAAATTAGGAGATTAATACAAAGTTCAAAATTTTAGAAAAACTTCAATAAAGAGCCATCTTTGTATCATCCCATTCAATGGTGATAGCTATCAAAAGATAGGCTTCACCAAGGTTTTTCAAAATGTTTTCAACATGTTTTTCAAACCTTTATTTTCTTTTTTCTAAACATCTCACCAATATCTAGATGTGTAAAACACATTCAAGGCAGTTAATCTAGTGAGATGTGGGTTTTTGTTCTTTTAAATTCTCATGCATATTTCTAAGGCAATATTATTTGATTCCCATCAAATTATGCCATAGTCCTTAATTTTATTTTAATTTATGCATAATGATGATTATGGCATAATTATGATATTGATAAAGGCATATGCCAAAATCATGATGTCATGGCATGTGAATGACATACAAACATAAATCTAAACATGATCATGACATTTTTATAATTAAAAATGAAAATGATGTCATGACTGTTGGATCGAAAGTGTCGCTAGAGGGGGGGGGGTGAATAGCGATACGGTGTCGTTAAAAAACTTTTGCAATAAGTAAAAAGCAAGTAGAGAGTGCACAGCGGAAATATAAAGTAGACAAGATATTTTTACGTGGTTCACAATCTTTCGATTGCTAATCCACGGCCCTAGTGATCCTTGATCACGTACGGAGGGCAATTCACTAAAACCACTCCTCCTCGTTGGAGGTAGGAGCAACGATTACAAAAAGAAATCAAGGCAAAGGGACACTCCCCCTTTCCTTGTTACGATTAAAGCACAAAGACAATTTAAAGAAGTAGAACTTAAATAAATATACCGACAACTCTTATAAGTAGAAGATGTAGCTTTCGTTGTCAGAGGCACTTCGTCGTAGCAAATGTGAGTAGTAGTAGCGTACGGGCGTGTTGATAGCTCTTGAATTCTTGTTATTTGCTTGGCTTGAACATGTCTATTTATGGATATTGATCTATGAATTTAGACATAGGTAGTGTCCAAGGTGAGGTTCTTATCCCAACTCAAGGATGAGGTGTTTCATCCAACCACCTTGTGCCACCTCAAGGAAGCCTTCACGCCAAGAAGAAGAAGCCATCCAACTTGTGCCACATCATGGGAGCCAACCATCTTGTGCCACCTCAAGGAGGCCTTCACGCCAAGAAGAAGAAGCCATCCAACTTGTGCCACATCATGGGAGCCAACCATCTTGTGCCACCTCAAGGAGGCCTTCACGCCAACTCAAGGATGAGGTCCAAGCTTGGTGATGGTTTGGATGTCCACCTTGATGCCACATCACCCTTTGTACCAAAACACGAGTCAAGTCCAAATTCACCCTGTCTGATTCTCGAGGTCGGAACTAGACTAGCAAATGATCGTAGTAGACGACGGTCAAAGGGTTTTGACCGCAGCATGTTAGCTTAAAATATAAAGTACGATGGTTCTAACCATCCGATCTCGACCTAGACCTTCCATTGGAGGTATTGGGCCGGATCTACGCTAACGACCTTGCTTCGCTTTCACACGAGCTTACCTTGTAGCCTCGCTTCCGCCTTCACCCGAGTACCTCGGCTTCCTCCAAGTCCTCTCAAGGCGTTGCCCGACCACCTCGGTTCCCACCGGGTGTCGCAGACCTTCCGCTCAACTTTAGCATTTCTGCACACTTAATTGAGCTCGTAAGATAACAAATATACCCTTAACTATTGAGCCTTTTGCCATAATCAAAATACCGGTTCGACTTTGGTGCCCACTGCACCAACAATCTCCCCCTTTTTGATTCATGGCAAACCGACACAAAAGTTAAGGAAAAATTAAGCATAACAGTAAGCTAGCATGATGAATGAGCTAGCATAAAGATTAAATATGAATGAGCTAGCATAATGATTAAGCATGAATGAGCTAGCATAAAGATTAAATATGAATGAGCTAGCATAATGATTAAGCATGAATGAGCTAGCATAAAGATTAAATATGAATGAGCTAGCATAATGATTAAGCATGAATGAGCTAGCATAAAGATTAAATATGAATGAGCTAGCATAATGATTAAGCATGAGTGAGCTAGCATAAAGATTAAGCATGAGTGAGAAATATTATTGTTTCAAGTTCTCCCCTTTGAGGTAACCTCCCCCTTGACCGAAGGTGAGTTCTTGAAAAATAATTTTTACTCCCCCTTAATAGTTGCTTAAGTAAACGGAATTACTTAATATAAAAGGTAATAATTTTGTTTACTTTCTTCAGGTAATAATTTTGTTTACTTTCTTCCCCTTTAATTTTGGTTAATTTTGGTTACTTTTGTGACTTTCTCCCCCTTTTGCCTTAACTCAAAAAGTTTGTAAATATATTTTAGGGTTTGTAAGTCCAAGCAAGTTCCCAATATGATTTCTAAGGTAAGACTTAGGCTAATTTCATAAAAAGAAGAAAAAATAGAGTACATATATAGAAAAATTTAAATCCTACTCTATTACGCACATACCTAACTTTTAATGTTGTTAAAGATTAAGCTAAAGTCTTGGAGAGTGTGCTTCATCCACAGGAGTTGAGAGACACATTCACCCATCGCAACGTATTCGGCTTCGGTGGTAGATAAGGCAACGCAATGCTTCCTCTCGCACTAACTCACTAGACTCGCGGGATTTGACAACAACCACTGTGCTCTTTCTATCGAGTTTACTACCGCATAGCTGAGTCGAGTAGCCGATTAGATTAAACTCTTAGATCTAGGGTACCAAATACCTACGTTTAGCGTGCCCTTTAGATATCTAAGGATACGCTTGACTAGGGTTAGTGAGACTCCTTGGCACAGGTTTGTAACCTTGCGCATACATACTTAGCGAATAAAATGCCTCGGCTCATGGTTAAGTATAGGAGACTTCCTATTCGCTCTATAGTATTTTAGGTCAACGGGTTTTCCTTCTACATCTTCGTTTATATTAACATTAGTTGCTATAGGTGCATTAATTATTTTAGCATCTTGCATTCCAAATCGATTTATTAAGAAATACCCACCTTGTTCCAATAATTGATTTTTCTTTAGGTGGTGGTACTAATTCCAGACTTCATTTCTAGTGAATCGAGCTAGCTCTTCTTGCATAGCAATAATCCAATGGGATCAAGAAGTGCTTGTTCAATAGTTTTGGGTCTGATTTTGGAAATTAATGAGATTTGACTAAGGTTTCGATATGAAGCTCTAGTTCGAACCCCTAAATTTGGATCACCTATAACTTGATTGATAGGATGACTTGGGTGAGTTCTAGTTTGACTTGGGTTAGAGTCATCTATCACTTGGTCGATAGGATGACTTGGGTTAGGACGAGATTCAAGTTCAAGATCAGAGTCGGGTTCGCTATAAGTTGATTTGCTAGTTGGTTTTGTTAAGGATTGAACGGGTTCGTGTCCTTCGTCGAAAACTATATTAATGGTTTCTTCGACTCTTATGTGTAGGATCAATGGAATTACTAAAGGGTTGTTTGTAAGTTTTTAAACCTAAATCATCTCACCAATATCTACATGATCAAAACATGTTATTCCTATGTGTTATTGTGAGATGACTATCAATTTTACTTGATTAATTTTAATGAATTTAAATTAACCAACATTAGGTTAGATTCGGATTTAGTCTAAGCTCATCAAGTAATCTTTTCAAGAGATTAGCTTCCAGGTCGTGGCGAGGCACAGAGGCCTTCTTTGATCGGAACAATGACCACTTCCTTAGACAAAGCTAATTTCAAGAAATTGATAACTCGACTTACTTGAGACTACATCTTGGTCTAACTAGTTATTTTTGAAAAGAGGCTCCCCGAGGCTCAATCTTTCAGAGGATTTTAGTTGATTTATTTTTGAAAAGAGGCTCCCGAGGCTCAATCTTTCGCAGGATTTTAGTTGGTTATGAGTCCTATCTAACCATTCTAAAAATAAAGGAAAAACTAAGCATGCAATTTCTAAGACTTAACAAAAATACATTTTGTATTGGCTCGACCATTGAATCGAGTGGGTCTATTCACATAGTGAATTTGGTCCTTGGGAACCCAATACATGTTAGATCCTAAAGTTGAAATCAAAGTGGTCTTAGGGACCCATGCTTGGACATTTTTCTTATGTTGGTTTACTATAGACATATATGACTTATTGGTTGTATTTGAGTTAAACCCGAGTCCGCCTTGTTGTACACGGCCCTTTGTGATCCAAGTAAGAGGTCAAGTCCCTTGGATCCCAAAGTGAACCTTTCCAACGCAGTTCCTAAGGTCTTCGACTTGTGTTTTCAAAAGCGAGTTCTCAACTTCAAGCTTTTCAACTTGAGTTGAGTCCTCCTCTTGAATACGAGTAGTCGAAGAGGTTAGGAGACCTCATGTTTGAGAAGGTTAACCTCCTCAATTAGGGTCTCGACCTTGGACTCCTGACTTAGCTAGTTTCTTATTTAAAAATTTAATTGCACCATACAAAGTATTAAGTAACGACCGACTTACCCTTAATGATTCTTTTGAACCGGATACGGATCCGTGGCTTGTCTTGAATGGAAGCTCATCATCGGATTCGACTCGACTCTTCTTCTGCTTCGAGTCGTCGGTCGGCTTGGCCATTAGAGCTTGGATATCGCCTTCTTCCTCCGATAACTCTCCCAAGTAGCGCTTAGCTTTCTTGGTCTTTGATGCGTTATTCTTTAGCTTTGGGCACTCGGACTTGATGTGACCGAACTCGCTGCACTCATAGCATATAAAATTAGAAGTATTTGAATTAGGTTTAGGCTTACCTTGAGTTGTTGGTCGCTGCCTCTTGATCATCTTCCAACTAGATTGACTAGTTCGATTCTATTTCGGAGTCTACTCCGATTCTGACTCGCCTTCTTCCTTCTGGGGTGGCTTGCTTACGGGCTTCTTCTTCTTGGAACCCGCAACTAACGCAATACTCTTCTACCGACCACGTTAGTTTGCTCATGTAATTCAAGTTCAAACAATTCGCCTAACCTAATTTTAGAAAGGTCTTGGAGACCTTGTAGGCATCGACCATGGATGCCCACAAGGTGGTCCTAGGAAACGAGTTAAGAGAATACCGATAAGGTCGCGATTCTCGACCTTTGTCCGATGGCATGGAGTTGGTTGGACGATGTCTTGGATACGAGCATGTAGTTGAGTTGCGGTCTCGCTTTTCCTGCATTTTCAAGTTATACAATTTATTTAAAAGTAAATCTTTTACATACCTTCGTGTCGCTGCCTTCGTGTAGTTCCACTAGCTTGGTCCATAAGTCCTTTGCACTAATGAAGGGCCGACGCGTTGAGCTCTTCCTTGACAACCCACATTGCAAGATTTGAGTTGCCTTGGCATCGGCTTCTACTTGTTTTTTCATGGAATTTGACCATTGATCGTAACCCAAAGATTCACCATCTTCATTAATAGGAAGTGTGAAACCGGTTTGGATTACGATCCACATCTCGATTTGGGTTTTAAGAAAGCATTCCATCCGACCCTTCCAATAACGAAAGTCATTACTGCTGTAAAACGGGGTCGGGCGGTGCTAAACCCTTCGAGATGGGCCATTTAAAAACAAGAAGAAGAACGACGAAAAGAATCTTGCAAAACACACACAGAAAGAATATTCCAAGACTTTCGCCTTGGATTAGTAGTGCGAAGTAAAAAGATATATAAATGTAACTTGCAAAAAGAAATAAACAATCAAATGCGAATGTCGAAGTTCCGGAGGACAACCTTACTCGGGATCTAACCCGAAGGACAACCTTATCCGGATCCTAAAGCCTCTAATGCAATTCTATATGTAGGAGAAGATAAGCAAGTGAAATAATTATACGAAAACAGAAATAAATAAATAAAAAATCTGTAAAAAAAAGAAAAACAAAGCTAGATTGGTGGTTTCACCGAATCTTAGCGCCCCCGGCTCTGATACCAATTGTTGGATCGAAAGTGTCGCTAGAGGGGGGGGTGAATAGCGATACGATGTCGTTAAAAAACTTTTGCAATAAGTAAAAAGCAAGTAGAGAGTGCACAGCGGAAATATAAAGTAGACAAGATATTTTTACGTGGTTCACAATCTTTCGATTGCTACTCCACGGCCCTAGTGATCCTTGATCACGTACGGAGGGCAATTCACTAAAACCACTCCTCCTCGTTGGAGGTAGGAGCAACGATTACAAAAAGAAATCAAGGCAAAGGGACACTCCCCCTTTCCTTGTTACGATTAAAGCACAAAGACAATTTAAAGAAGTAGAACTTAAATAAATATACCGACAACTCTTATAAGTAGAAGATGTAGCTTTCGTAGCAAATGTGAGTAGTAGTAAGCGGCGTTACGACGGCGTGTTGAGAGCTCTTGAATTCTTGTTATTTGCTTGGCTTGAACATGTCTATTTATGGATATTGATCTATGAATTTAGACATAGGTAGTGTCCAAGGTGAGGTTCTTATCCCAACTCAAGGATGAGGTGTTTCATCCAACCACCTTGTGCCACCTCAAGGAAGCCTTCACGCCAAGAAGAAGAAGCCATCCAACTTGTGCCACATCATGGGAGCCAACCATCTTGTGCCACCTCAAGGAGGCCTTCACGCCAACACGAAGAAGCCATCCAAGTTTTGCCACATAAAGGGAGACAACCATCTTGTGCCACCTCAAGGAGGCCTTCACGCCAACTCAAGGATGAGGTCCAAGCTTGGTGATGGTTTGATGTCCACCTTGATGCCACATCACCCTTTGTACCAAAACACGAGTCATTCTCGATTCCAATGGAACTAGACTAGATTGGTGTAGTAGGCTGTAGTCAAAGGGTTTTGACCGCAAATACAAGTTAGCTTAAAATATAAAGTACGATGGTTCTAACCATCTGATCTCGACCTAGACCTTCCATTGGAGGTATTGGGTCGGATCTACGCTTAACGACCTTGCTTCGCTTTCACACGAGCTTACCTTGTAGCCTCGCTTCCGGTCTTCACCCGAGTACCTCGGCTTCCTCCGAAGTCCCTCTGGCGTTGCCCGACCACCTCGGTTCCCACCGGGTGTCGCAGACCTTCCGCTCAACTTTAGCATTTCTGCACACTTAATTGAGCTCGTAAGATAACAAATATACCCTTAACTATTGAGCCTTTTGCCATAATCAAAATACCGGTTCGACTTTGGTGCCCACTGCACCAACAATGACATGTCAAGGCAAACAAATCATGGCAAGTAAAGTAAACTAAGGTATAAAATACCTAAGTGTTAGAATCAATTTGCCATTTCTAGGAATTAATTCAATTTTGCCTTAATGCCATTCATTTTCCTAGTGTGCCAAAAACCCAAAATGGCACACCAATACCTCTAAGACCTAATTGTGCCAATTTAAATCATTTTAAACTTCTCAAGCATATTGGCACATCCTAATGTGTCAACTCTTCTATGTTTAGGTTAACTACCCATCCATTTAGGGTTGACACACCCTAACCCATTTAGCGTGAATCGATCACGCTTTTAGGAACCCAATACCTATTGGAGCTCCTTGGGTTAACAAGGTATTCCCTAGGGATAACTTCCCTAGATACCTTCCTAATGACCCTTTTTGTTTTTAAAATCATAGTCTTTTGGGTCTTACTCGGGTCAACTCTAGAGGTGACTCCTCCGTTGACCTTCTTAGTGGCTTTCTTGGTTTTCCTTAAGTCCTTGGCCACTAAACAAACACCATAGCTAGACTTAGGGATAACTTCCCTATTAGCCTTGGTTTTTCTAGACCTAGATGTGGTTCCATAATTAAATGGAACATTATGATAGGACATAGGTTTGTGACCCAAACCCTTCTTGCCCTTAGATAATTCTTGTTTTCTAGGCCTTGATTTTTGTGCATTAGACCCCTTAACCGAGTTTGATATTATTGCTAGGGTCTTCTCCAATTTTTCTAGCCTTAACCTCAAGGCTTGGTTCTCCACCTCTAATTTCCTCAATTTTGAATTTTCATTTGGTTTAGGGGAAATGATTTTCTTTTTAGGCATGTGCCTAGATTTCTTGGGATTAACACCCAAGTTTTCTTGAACTTTCCTAATTGACTCTCTAGGTAAAATAGATCTAGTGTTTTGAGTCCTAGGTTTGTCTTTAGTTATATGAACATGTTTGGCACATAGACAATATACCTTATTATTTCTCTTAGCATTCTTTTCATTGATAATAGCAAGAGAACTAAAATAATTTTTAGCATGCTTTTTAACTTTAGGAATTAAAGGTGCATTAAGTAAATTTATCTTAGGGTTAGCTTTAGGAGCTCCCCCTACATGAGTTGAACCTTCTTGCCCTTTCTTCCTCCCCCTAGGGCATTGGCTTCGGTAGTGTCCCTTTTAATTGCATTTGAAGCACACAATGTGCTCTTTGCTCTTGATTTTGGGAACACCGGCATCCTTTGACTTTGGGTTGCATTTCAGTCTTGATGCCTTTTCCTTAGCCAATTTAGGGCATTTTCTCTTATAATGCCCTTTCTCCCTACACTCAAAGCATATTATGTGATTTTTATTTAAAATAATAACACTTGAGTTACCTAGGGAGGTGGTGGAGGCCTCTTCATGATCTTCACTTCTCCCGGATGTAGATGCTTCTTGTTCTTGCTCCGGGATGGAAGATTGCCTTTCCTCCCCCTCAATGCTAGAGGTGGAGGTCTCCACCAAATCATCAACATCTTCAAATGTTGTGGGTGCTTCTTCTTCGGCATTCTCCTCTAATTGTGCCGATTGGGAATTTTCTTGGAATTTCATTATTTTCTCCCATAATTCCTTCGCATCCCTATAGTCACCCAATCTAGACCAAATAGTGTTAGGTAATAAATAACTAAGTAATTTTATTACCTCAAGATTTGTCTTGAAGTCCTTAATTTGGTCTTGGGTCCACCTTGACTTTTCAATTGGCTTGTTGTATTTGTCCCTAGGCATCTTAAAACCATTTTCTACAATTAACATAGAATCAAAATCGGTTTCAAGATATACCTCCATCCGTTTCCTCCACCAATCAAAATTTCCATCGAATTTCGGTGGATGGATGTTGTAGCCGGCCATCTTATAGTGCTCTCGCGGCGGTTAGTCCTTGAAGAGCGACCTCGGCTCTGATACCACTTGTTGGGGATCGGTACGGCCGGCTAGAGGGGGGGTGAATAGCCCTCGTTCGTTGTTCGTCGTATTTTGTTCGTTCTCGTCTACAATTCTTGTTAGCGCAGCGGAATAACAATAATAATACTAACAAGAAGCACAAATACACACAAACAAAACACAACGATATACGTGGTTCGGAACCAAATGGTTCCTACTCCACGGGTGAGCTCCTCGAGCTCTAGTTATGCTCACGGCACTAACTATAACACTCCTTTTCGACAACACGTCGGAGGTGGAGAAACCTCTCACAAGCTATTACACTAAGTAATGAAATACAACAAGAAATACAAAGACAATACAAAAGAGAACTTTTACACCGATTGCTTTTGATCGCTTTCTTGTTGCTTGCTTTGCTTGCTCTTGAAGGTCCGGAATGCAACAGAATTCCCTTCAAAGTCACCCAAAAATCCCTTAAGCGAAATCCTCCAACTCGAGCTCCATTTATAACTCATCAAGCCGTTGCGCATCACCGATCGATCATGACCATCACGATCGGTGTATCGTAGCCTAAGTTTCAGCGGATCACACATCGATCGTGATGGCACCCATCGATCGATCATCCATCGATCGAGTGCCCGGTCGAGTCGACTCCATTACGTGCCGTGCAGTGTCATCGATCGTGCCACCCATTGGCGATCGGCCGGATTCTCCATCGATCATTGCCTCCCATGGCGTCGGTGATCAACAATCTTGGTTTAGTCGAACCTTTGGTGAACCCTCGACCTAGAAGCGGTTCGGCCCGGCACCTATGCGATCGGTGATGTCGGCTAAAACCTCAATCATAGCGATGTTTGAGCCTCGACACTCGATCTTAGCCACTTGGCCAAGTCACCTTATCCCTCATGGAGTTCCCCACGAAGCTCTCTTCCCTCGGCCTCGTCCTCGGATCGCCAGCGCGGCGCCATCGCCGCATGCCATCCTAAGTATGCTTCCCTTTGGGCTCACTCCATTCGCTCCTCGTCTGGCGGTCCCTCGGATGCACCAAGCGCACGGCTTCGCAATGCCATCCTTCACCGACTCAAGGACCCTGAGCCTAGTGAACTTACCAAGTCCTCAAGACTTCCCATATGCACCAAGCGCACAGCTTCGCAATGCATCTCTCACCAAGCACCAAGCGCACGGCTTTGCAATGCTTTGGATTTCCCATGCCAAGTACCAAGCGCACGGCTTCACAATGCTTTGGACTTTCCATGCCAACCCCATGTTGGACTTTCCCACACCAAGCTCCATGCTTGGATTTTCTTTCCCATGACAATCCCATGTCATGAGTTTTGTCTGTCATCAAAATACTATCAGGGTACTGCTCGAGTCAAACTCGAGTCAACCTTGGACGATTGCACCAACAATCTCCCAACAATGTATACTGAAAAGTCTATCTTTTGTATGAACATCTTTATTTTAAAATAAGAATCACATGATCATTGTTTGCATATTTATGGTTATGCATATTGTCTAATACATTACATTGTAGATAACATGGTGTGTGGTGTCACACAGGAGATCATGTTATCGGCTCCTTGTAAAGTATAAGTAAAGGCTCACAACCGAGATGACTTTGGACAAACCATTGGTATAGTTGTAGTGTGATTTGGTATTGGTTTGTCTTGACCATAGAATCACACTAGTACACTTTGTGTGTGTTCAACAGGACCGACATAGAGGTGATTCGATTTATTACTCACTACATAATCGAATTGGACCTCAGATATTATATTGTACATGCTCTTAATCCCGATATAATAACGGGCACATATACTTAGTATTCATTTCTTTGATTTACCAATGGGCGAGATTTATAGATTAAATCAATAGGCTCGGTAAGTTGGAAAATGATATTATTTATATGGTGTGACGTTGATTATAGGAGGAAACCGTGTCCTATATATTAGGATGATGATGTCCCCTTGAGGAGCTCATAAGGTTCATCATGTAAACCCTACAGGTGGACTTGTCCAGCATGATGAAAAGGTTGAGTGGTACTACTCATGGAGTTAGATGTCGATTAATTAATGGTCAGTAAATTAATTAATCGACGGACATTCGAGATCTTAAACACGGGGAGAAAAATGTACAAATAATATATGGAGCCCATATTAACTTATGGGGATTGGTGAGGTAGATTAATGATAATCATTTAGTGGATTGGATTATCATTAATGGATTGGACTTTATGTGGGCTTGATCCATTGGGTGGCCAAGATCCAACTCCTCCTCATGGTCCCTATTGTAGCCTATTAATACCTCATGAAACCTAGATCCAATGGATGAAAACAAAACTCTAGATCCAACGGTAAAGATTAAATATCTAGATCCGATGGTTGAGATTAAATCTCTAGATCCGACGGATGAGATTAAATCCCTAGAACCAATGGTAGAGATTAAAACAAGGCTTATCCCTAACTCTATAAAAGGAGGCTTTAGGGTGGGCGACAAGGAGGAATTCCAATAGAGATAGGATTAGGGTTTGAGAGGCTTAGGGTTTGGAGGTGTTGGGCGGCCACAAATAAGGAAGTTTTTTCCTTTTCTTCTTCCTCTTCGTAGGTGGTCGGCGCCCATCTCCTTCTCCACTCCCTTGGCCGGCATCCAAACCTATTCCTTCTCCTCTCCTTGGCTGGTGGAAATAAGTCTTAGGGTCTTCCCTTGGAGATCTTGGCCGACATCTATCTTCTTCATCCAATCCTTCTTGGCCGGCGGCAAGCACCAAGCTTGGAGCTTGGTGGTTGGTTGAAAGAAGGAAAAGTGTTTTGTTTCTTATTCTTCCTCTTGTTCGGAGTGAGCAAGAATGGAAGATTGGTGATCTAGGAGCTTCGACTTTTTGTAGATCGTATCCCACACGAAGTCCAAAAGGAGGAATTACATACAATAGAAGATCGAGAGGTATATCGATTGTCTATTTTATTTTGTAACATGTCTATTATTGTTTTTCAATTATATATGCATGTAGTATTCTATTTTTATGGCTAAAATAACTTGGACCCCGAATATAAACATAAAAGCCGACGATCCTTACATCGTCTATTCCGCGGCTATTCGTAGAATAGAGGTTGGTGGCTTGAACAACAAGTTTGTTCAAGTGACTACTCTAATCGAATAGCACAACGATGAAACGGTTGCTTGGGTGATCCCTTTTGTCTAGGATTATTTTTTTTTTAATCCGGGGACATCGATGGGATCGCCATGAACAAGAAACCGAGTTGAGGTGGAAAGCGAAGTTTCCTACCTTCACATGGATTAACAGCGAAGTCGTGATCCACGTTATATTCTCTTGTTAGCATTGTTTATCTTTTGTTTGTTTCTTAATTGTCTTCATTAGTATATTCTGCTTGCGCAAATGTTACTTGTAGGCGAGCAATGAACGAACGACTTCCACCGTCTACAAGAAAGGCTATTCACCCCCCTCTAGTCGGCCAACATCGACCCTACAAATTCATGATCCATCACAAACCCGAGGGTGGCTAGCCGCTCGATGTACCCATTCATCTTTAGCACAAACTATACTACAGATGGACCTTCTTGCATCTTAGAGGTGAAGAGAAGCCTGGAGACTTCGAACCTTCGGATCTTGCTTGCTCATCAAACAACTCATGAAGATGGAAGACAACATCCATATGCTCATGTTGCTTTTGTAGCTCGGGTACCATCACGGCTAGCATGATGCAACTCGCCAGTTCAGAATCTGCCACATCTTTCTGATAGGCCAACAATTAGTCTGGAGTTGCATCGTCCCTAGGACGGTTGGGAAGAGGCTCTTCGAGGACATACGCGAGCTTTTCAGCCTTGAGAACAATTCTCAAGTTTCTAAGCCAGTCCAAGAAGTTAGGCCCGGTCAATTTGTTTGAATCAAAAATAGTGCGCAAATTCAAAGACATCATGATCAATCGATTAACCTAGAAATACAAAACGAGCATATATGAGAAAGATGATTTAAAATGCATCAATATACATTCATAAATCCCATTCATTTTTCGAATTTAAAAAACCCCAAAAATCACTTCGAGAGATCGTAGGTCCATCTCCGAATGGGCTGATATCCAACATAGATATGAACAACCTTGGAGAGAGTCCAACAAGTCATTCATAACTACAATGGTAGGTATCAAATATACTGATTGCATATCACATATATGCAACTATCACAATGTGCTATCAACTAATTGAATGTTCACACATACATCGAGTTGTTAACTCATTAACAAGTATGCATCATATGCATAGCACACAACTTCACCTCCCTTCACATCGACCTTGGAGAGAGTCCAACAAGCCGATGCTCTAGGTTAAAGTCAACCCATTAATCGAGACATAGTTTTAATATGGTTAGAACGCATTCAACCAATTAGCCCAGCTTGGAGAGAGTCCAACAACTAAAGCTAACGATTGACCTCTGACTCTTACCATATTAGTTTTAAACTATTTCATGGTTTGAACATGTTCGGGTTCGAGCCGGGCTTGGAGAGAGTCCAACAATCCAAACAAGAAACGAAACTCCAATTCTAACCATATTAATTGAAGGTGTAGGCTTTAATATTGTGTATTGGTTTTTATGTCTCATCCTCTTTGCATGCAAATAACTATTATCTACATGACATGACATACATCTACATGTCACAACACGCATGACATAATGATATGCATCTAATGCAATTACATGACATACAATTATGACATGTACTTAATTTCCTTATATGTCATAACTATTTATGGAAATAAAATATGTTTAAGATTTAATTCCCAAAATCAAATCATGATTAAATTAGGAAACAAATTTCGAAATCTAATCACATATTTTATTTATGGAAGGTCTCGATTAAGAAAAGTCAAATTTAATTTAGAAAATAAATTTCTAAATTGTAAAAACTATTTATGGAAATAAAATATATTTTAGATTTGATTTCCCAAATCAAATCATGATTAAATTAGGAAACAAATTTCAAAATCTAATCAAATATTTTAATTAAGGAAAGTGTTAATTTCCATAAATACTTCTGAACTTTCAAAAAGTAGAAGATTTCCATAAATACTTCTAAACTTTTTAAAATTAGAAAATTTCCATAAATACTTCTAAACTTTTCAAAAGTAGAAAATTTCCATAAATATAATTACGACTATCGCAAAATAATTTTACGAATATATCGAAACACAACCTGGGCTCTGATACCATTGTTGGGTTTCCGGCACCGCGACGAGTGTGTGTTCAAACATGTTTCGTAAACATGTGCACAACGGAAGAATTAAAAAGGAATAAATCTAATTTATTACAACACACATATCACACGCATTCATAGTACAACATGTGTAGACATAATCATAGTTTCAAATTTTGCAATTAAAGGAAATTACTCTACGTATACCTAACGTATCACGTGTAGCGGGAAAAGCATCAACCGGAGCGACCCTCGCTAGAATCGCCTCTATCCGTATCCACGCCAAGTATCGTCGAGATGAATTCACAAAGTCACAAGCCTCATCTTCGTATGAGTCACTATCCTCGTGTCGAAGACGATGTGATCGAGAGAAGATCGGATTCAAAAATGAGTCCCCAAAACTCGCTTCTCCGGAGAGGTATTCGTCAACCGTTTGATGAATCCTTCGTCCTCCATCTTTGAGGATTACCAGAGATCGAATCCCCAGAAAGGTAGCCGCTGTCGGAGCTCCAAACGACGCTTCGACACGAAGGGAGAAAGCTGTCCAGAATTCTGGACAGACTGGTGGAGGGGTTGCGCTGGCCCAAAGAGGATGGTCGGCCGCTCCTTGGTCACCTGAGCCAAGGGAAGTCGTCGGAGGGTCGCTGGAGGATCATTGGCAGGAGCTTGGATGCCGACAATAGCTTGGACGACGACACAAGAGCTGGGCGGCAACCTTGTTGGGCAGCGACACAAGAAGAAGAGAGGGAGGGGGCGGCACAAAAAGGATTAGGTTTTCACAAAACCCTTAAGCCCTGTTTTTATAGAGAACACATTCTCCTAACGGTTATTGGTTCATAACCAAAAACCTGTTAACCCGCTCCATTAACTTAAGTTAAAATAAACCGAACCGAGTTGGTCTATTTTAAGTTAATACGAACCGAACCAACTTTGGTTCATTCGTTTAAAACAAACCAAACCCCTTTAGTTTATTCTCCACCATTGGATTAGAACCAAATCAATTTGGTTTATCCATCATGTCTTCATAAGACTCGGCCCATCTATACGTCCGTTGCGACTGAAACGATTTCATGCTCGATCCTTGTTTGGTCCAACCAAACCTAGTTTCTCTCGGTCTGAGAATCTCATTCTCATGCTCGTTTTAAATCCTTCAGATTACGCTCATTGTGCATGTGACCAAATAGGTTATCGGTTTATGTTGGTCGTCTATAATTAACCACTAATTATAGAACGATCATGAGTGGCACCTAGTAGTACATCATAATCCCCAATTAACTGAAAAATCAACGTTTGATCCAGAACTATTTCTAAAACCCTTCAGCAGTTACAATGAATGGTGCCCCATTCCTTTCACTCATCTTATACCCACTTGGTTCAGGACATGGTCTATAGTGTTAGTCCCCACTAAGTTGACTACGTCACACCTAGCCCAAGTATCATTTCCTCGTCCTACGGATTCTAGTTACTACATATTTATTCAAGAGTACCTTACTCTAAACATGTAAAGCTTTGGCCAAAGACTTTAGTAACAATCCGATGAGAGGCCATGGGTATACATCTCCTCACAAGGATTGGTAAATCTTTTATAGGCTATTCAAACACCTTCGGTCACTTCGACTTATACCCAATCATCCCTGGTCCACATCTCCTAAGAGATGCTTGCTTAAGATGTCAAAGCATAAGTCTTCATGACCAAGATGACTTGAATACCGCAAGTCAAAGGAACATCACACTTAAGCTGCAGTAAGAACTTCATTGACATATCCATATATGTAGAGAACCATATGAAGTATTACAGTTGGTCACTCCAATAAACTAGTTACCATAACTAGCATCCAGGATTAACTCCGGACATCACTGTTAGTGAAAGCCCTAGAGCTAATCATGTGATGATTGTTGTATGGACTTTATTGTATCATATTCCTATTTATAAAGGCATGGTTATTATATTTACTTATATTGGTGTCAAATAACTAAATATAATAATGTCCTTGAGTAGTAGGTTCTTATCTATATCAATCGATTGGTTGAATCGATAATGAGATGATATAGAGAACACTACTCTTAATCATTCCTAGTCAAGTATTAACATTCAGGGGAAATGTTAATGCATAGAGACTAGCATGTAGATCAACATGATGACTTGATCTTACAAGTCATGGATATGAGATATCAAGTTGACACATGGGTATGCATTAGAGAATGTATACTGAATGACCCGCCATGAGAAAGTATCATGGATCGTTATATGAGTGTCATATACTTTCTCATGTGGCTATTAGTATGACTATTAGTCCTTAGACCTGAAGTCATCATGGTTCCCTACATAAGGAGTTGCATACTTTGGCTTCGTCATACGTCACCCGTAAATGGGTGGACTATAAAGGCGATTACTAGGTATGTGAAAAATTATGCGGAGGGATGTGAGTGATGTAGATGGGATCTATCCCTCCTATATGACGGGAGAGACATCGTTATTCTTGATAGAGTGAGACCACGAAGTGTATGGCCATGCCCAAATGAGTCAATATGAGATATTGAGCTCATTTGATAAGGGTGAGTCTACTTGGAGTTCAAGATATAGATTGTACCGAGGATGACACAGTCTATGCCTCAATTGGTCAATCTAGATGTCAAGGATAGAGGGACAATGTTACATATTGTGAAAGTCACAATTAGTAGTCACAAAGGTGATGTTGGAGCTCAATATTCTTGTAACTTGGGTAGCAATGATGTGTTGCTTGATACCGCTCATTGCTTATGTTCCTAAATCGGTTTAGGGACATTGCCAACGTTACAAGAACCTATAGGGTCACACACAAAGGGCAATTAGATGGAGATTAGGTTCATATGATGAAAAATGAGGATTAGGTTCATGGGATGAACCAAATTGGATTAAGAGTAATCCAAATTAGACTAATTGAGTTGGAATTGATTCAAGTGTTGAATGAGTCTAATTTAGATTTGATTCATCAAATCAATTTAAATTAATGAATAGAGATTCATTAAATTAAATTGACTTGAATCAAATGGTTGGATTTGATCAACCATGGGAGATTAGAGGTCAAGTTTGAATTGACTTGAGAGGGAAGATGAATGGTCAATTTTGACTTGACCAATTGCCATGTCATGGTGACATGGCATGGGTGCCGGCCAATGATGGTGTTCCACATCATCATTGACTTATCATGTGGTGCCACCTCATGAGGGAGACCAAGAGCAATTGGCTCTTGGAGTTACATGCATGCATGTAACCCCCCCCCCCCCCCCAACTTGAAGTGGCCGACCACTATTCATCATGGGTGAATTCATTTTGTGAGTTACACTCCAACATCATCTTCTTCCTTGGATCATCTTCCTCTCAAGCTTGCTCTCCCATCCCTCATCTTGGCCGAACCATCCAAAGGGTGCTAGCACACTCAAAGTTGTGTTTTTTTCCACCTATTGCTTGTGTGTATACCAATAGAGGAGTGTGCACTTGACACTCTCAAGTTCCGGCGAAGCTTTTGGACGAGCGAGTTAAGCGAAGGGCGTCGCTACGAGGGTAATGCTCTCACATTCTAGATCTAAGGTAGATCTAGGGTTTTATAAGAACATACATGTTTTATTTTAATATATCTTCGCACGGATCCGTGGCCGGACTTCCGGGGTTTCCACAACGCAAAAAGCGGTTTTTGCGGCTCGGAAAGTCCAACAGTGGTATCAGAGCCACATGCAAAACATGTATGTGTTTTGTTTTTGTAGTTTTTGTATTATATATAAAAATTATAGATTTTTATGTTTCTGTAAATTTCCTATTTATATCTAATTTTTGGGAATTTTTCTCGAAGAGTCGAAGCAACGAGTGTTGGGACACTTGTAGGCTTCAACCATCGAGAAAAACTCTCCGAAACGGCGAGTCCTCGCTTTAGGTTTTTTGGATAGTGACTTAAGTCACTGTAAGATCGTAGTAGGGACACTCGCAAAGTTTATTTTGCGAGTAGGGGCGCTGCCCCTATCCTCGAAAGGGGCCTTGTCCCGCGATCGCGCTCGGAAACCGCTTAGGGGGACCGTTACGGAGAGCTGACTCATAAAATTGAAAAAAAATAGGAAATTTACAAAAACATACAAATCTGTAATTTTTATGGGTAGGACAGGATCTTACTAAGCCTATGTGCTTATAGTTTTATGTTCCCTTGTACTGCAGATAAGGGTAAAGAATAGCTAAACTAAAGTGAGCAGCAGGAGGGGCAAAGTGTGTGTGGTAGTGGCATGGTGAAGGAGATCTGTTTATGTTTCCCATACTTATGCACGTTTTGTTTAAGTTGAATGTCATGAACTGGAATTAAGTATTTAAGAAATGACGATGCATGCTTATGTTTAAAAGAATGAAAAAAAAGAAGTTTAAAGTCTTCCGTTGTAAGAAGTATATGTAGTCTTCCGTTGTAATGCATGTATGTATGATCGCGTCGCGTTGCCCTCCGAACCCCTGGAAAGGGCGGGCGTGACTATAACGCCCGTAAAATTTCTAGAAATTTTATGAGAATTTTTGCATGATCATATGGGCTTTTATGTGGGCTCTTTCAAAAATAAAAGAAATAGAGCCAAAAAGGATGCATGGCACAGGATTTGAACACTAAACCGCAAGTAGATAGCTAACCCTTAAGATGCACCCAATAACCAGAAGCCCAGCAAAGTTGTGCTATTAGAAGGGTATGTGAAATGATAGATAAGGGTAAGGGAGGCTAAGGGACACCTTCAAGTGAATAAATAGGGGAATGAGGAGACATGAGAAATCAAAATTGTCATTCTCTCCTTCTCTTCTTCTTCCTCACCGAAACCCTACTCCTTCCCCTCTTCCATTTTCTGAAAACTAACCAAGCAAGAAGAAGGCTTTAGTCTTGGCATCACTTAGGGGTTTTTTTTAACTATTAAATGAAGCGAAGAATGTAAGTATCCCCTCACCTGCATACAAGTTGTTTCAATGGATGTTATTAAGAAAAACCTTACATGAAACTTTCGGACAAGACCTTCATTATGCTTTCCATGATGGTCCATGCTATACTTTGTATGAATATGATGATAATAGGTTTCTAGATAGGTTTGGTTAAGTGTTTGATCTTCAAACTTTATGAAACTCTCGGCCAAGTACCTTTTGACCCCTAATGGTTTTTCTATGCTATGCTCTTTATGTGGTCATGCTATGTTTTGATTGTAGATGAAGATAGTATGTTGATAACTAAACAAAATTTAAATGTTTGATCTTAAAGGTTTCATAAAACTCTCGGCCAAGCCCCCCTTTGCACCCCTAATGGTTTTCTATGCTATGCTCTAGATGTGGTCATGCTATGTTTTGATTTTAGATGAAGATAACATGTTGTTAGCTAAACTAAATTTAAGTGGTTGATCTTTAAAGCTCCTTGAAACATTCGGCCAAGACCCATTTAGGCTCCTAATGGTCTATCATGCTAGGACCTATAAGTTGTCATGCTATGTTTTGATTGTAGATGAAAATAACATGTTGTTAGCTAAACTAAATTTAAGTGGTTGATCTTTAAATCTCCTTGAAACATTCGGCCAAGACCCATTTAGGCTCCTAATGGTCTATCATGCTATGATCTATAAGTTGTCAGCTATGTTTTGAGTGTAGATGAAGGTAACATGTTGATAGCTAAGCTAGATTTAAGAAATGGATCTTAAGGTTCCTTGAAGCTCTCGGCCAAGACCCATTTAAACTCCTAAGGGCCTTCCATGCCATGATTTATATGTGATAGAATTAATATGTGGTTAGTTAGATCATGTACAAGTTGTTTAGGGTTTAAAATTTTTGGTAGAACCCCATGAAGTTTAGATCACACCATGTTATGCTTGTTCATGATGTTTATGCCATACCCTATATGTGTGTGATGTTAGTATGATGTTAAGTAGACCTTGTACAAGTTGTTTAGCATGTAAACTCCTAAGAACCGTCCCTTAGGGTTTCGGCTAGCCCATGTACATGCCCTCTACTAAGTCCTCCATGCCATGCTACATGTAGAAAATGATGCAAATATGATGTTAGTTAGATTTTATGATATCATGATTGGTTGATGTCACTACCTTATGTCCATGTTAATTGTATGAATGTATGATTAGGTTATGCTCATTGTCATGTTAATTGTATGAATGTATGATTATGTTATGCTCATTGCCATGTTAATTGTATGAGTATATGATATGTCATAAAGAAGGAACATGATATGATATGAAAAGAAATATGATATGTTATGAAGAAGGAAACATGATATGTTATAAAGAAGGAACATGCTATGTTAGGAAAAGAAATATGATATGTTATGAAGAATGAACACGATATGCTATGAAGAAGAAACATGATATGCCATGATAAGGAACATGATATGTTTATGAAAAGAAATATGATATGTTATGATAAGGAACATGATATGCTATTTTACTTTCTGCATGGCTTGTACCAGGACCCTAATAAGGTCCAAGGGATGGGCTCTTACGTGCCCCTGGGTCGACGGTTGTAGTACAGACTCAGTACGGGATGGGCTCCCAGATGCCCTAGGCCGACGGTCATAAGTAAGGGCTTAGGATGGGCTTCTATGTTATGTTGCCCCTAGGCCAACGGACATAGTAAGGGCCTAGTACTCTAGTGGGTTCGGGATTAGCTACCTCGGGTCTATTAGGGATGCACACTATGATGATGATGTATGTGGTACAATGTCGGCCCCAATATGTTGAGATTATGTTTAAGTACCAAAAATTTATATATGTTTTCAAAGAGCAATTTGCATTTACCTTTATTTCATGTCTAGATTATTATGATGTTATTATGGTTGTTATTGTAGGATATTTGAAGCTGCTAGAGGGGGGTGAATAGTGGAGTGTTCGTTCGTAGATTGAATTCGATCGTGGTTGTCTCTACAATTTCGTTAGCACACAGCGGAATAGTAATGAAAGCAATAACGATATAAACAACAACGCAAACAAAAATATTTAACGTGGTTCGGAACCATATTGGGTTCGTACGAACCCAAGCGATGCCAATCACACACCACTATAATAATCACTCCTTCTCGACACAAGTCGGAGGTGGAGAAACCCCTTACAATGTGATTACAACAATAATCTAAATACAACAAGAAAATATAATATGAAATACAACAAGAGAAGTAAAGAACACTTTACAAAAACTCTTTGGAAGCTTGCTTGTTGATTGCCTTGGACTAGCACTTGAAGACCCTGATTTGCAGCAACAAATCGCTTCAAAACGTCCAAGAAAACTGATACCTTTTCCTCCATCACGAGCTCCTTTTATAGTTTCAACCTGTGCTGGAAAATGTCGATCAGTCGACTACTCGGGACCATCAGTCGACTGATCACACTGTTGTTGTGAGACAACAGTGTAATCCACGCTGGAAAAATCCAACGGCTAGGACATCAGTCGACTGATCATGAGCATCAATCGACTAATCAAGCATCACTCGACTGCTCGTCCCAGCGGTCGAGTGAGACTTCATTCTGTGCCTTGAAATCCAAGCATCAGTCGGCTGATCACATGATCAGTCGACTGCTCGGCCAATCAGTCGACTGCCCACCTATGGCAGTCGACTGCTAGGGAAATTCCCGCAGTCAAACCCTAGTTGACTACGTCAGTCGACTGCCACATGGCATCAGTCGACTGGCACACCTCAAACATGAGGTTTTAACCCAAGTATGGTGTCCCCATACTTGCTAGACAACCCTTAGCCTAGACCTAAGCCTTCTAGCCACCTCCATCAGCCGCATGCCTCTCGGATCCCTCCAAGTTATCCATGACTTGTTCATCCATCGCGCTAGCCTTCAAGTGCTTCCATCAGCTATGTCATGCTAACGGTGTCTACACCGCCAAGGCACATTGGACATACGCCGCCAAGACTCCGCTTGGACTTTACGCCGCCAATATCAAACCCCTTGGACTTCTCATGCCAACACTCATGCTTGGACTTTCCCAAATTCCAAGTGTCCCACTTGGACTTTCTATGCCAAGTACCCATGACTTGGACTTTACCATGACAATTACATTGTCATGTGTTTTTGTCTAACATCAAAACATCTCTCGAGCCAAGTTCGAGTTCTGGTCAATCGTGACCTGGGCCGATTGCACCAACAATCTCCCCCTTTTTGATGTTTGACAAAAACCAAACAAAACAAACCATTTGAGTTAGACTATCTAACTCAAAGACTCCTTACCAATTATCCCAAATTGGTGATTTAATGTTCTCCCCCTTTTTGACATACATCAAAAAGTGGCTAACTCCCCAAGGAGGTCAATGTCTCAGGTGCTAATGAGATCTTACAATCTCCCCCTTTGGTCCAAAAATACCAAGGATGTCTACCATCTTCCTTGTGATAAGTCCCATATCACTCAAAAGAAGCAATCCTATATGCTCTCCCAATTTTCAAATTGGGTCTCTCAAAATTTCATTTTCCCCTTCATGAGGAAAAATACCATCCATCATCCCATGATGGATACTTCCCCCTAAAGGCTTGCTCCCCTTTAATCATTGCTCCAACAATGTCTTTGGGAAGTCTCTAAGCCAATAGGAACTCTGAACCATCAAAGATAAGGTTAGAAATTCAACATTAAACTTTCCAACACCTTAAATTTGATACAAACCCTAAACACCTCTCCAAATCCATATCCAATGGATCTTCACCCTTTATAATGCCTCCCAAAGCATATCCTAGGGTTAGGAGTGATTAGGAACCTTAACCGTAGCTGAAATCGGGCTAAACAACCCTAGTTTTCCCGAAATCAAGATTGTGATTGACTTTGTCATTACGGTCGATGTGATGTGCCCATCGAACGGCTAACAATGATCAGTGATTCTGCGTTGCCCATCATCGCCTGTAGGCAATGATCGGATAACTAAAAACCTGATTTTCAGATATCAGACTCGACTTTTAGAAATTCATAAGTAATTCTACATAAATTAAAAAATCACGAAATTTGATACCTATATTACTTATCACACATACAATCGGTGAAAAATTTTGGAAAAATATTTTTACCATTGAAATAGGATATTGGTACAAAGTTCAAAACTATTAAAACTTTAAAGTTTTTGATCTACTTTGTATCAACTTCTATAATGATGATGGCTATCAAAAGATAGACTTCACCAAGGTTTTCTAAATTGAATTTAAAATGTTTTTGAAAACCTATTTTGAACCATGGTTTATTGGCTAAATATACATAACTTGTATATTAGCTTTCCTCATGATTCTTGGTGATGATTATAATAAGTTTGAGTTCATCTAGATGCACTACCTATGCACCTTGAACCTAACTTATTATCCTAGCATCTCACATGTATCTAGGGTGTATAAATACACATACATGTCAATGTGATGTGAGATGTGGAGTTATTCTCCCTAAATTAGGGTTTTCATGCATTTTTCTATGACAACTCTACTTGATTCCCTTATAAATGGGACTCCAAGTCATGCCATTATCCTTGAATCAATTTTAAACATTTAAATGCATGAAATGATCATGGCATAAATGATATCAATAATAACGCATGGCCAATGATCATGATGTCATGGCATATGATATAATCTAAAAACGAACATGACATCTAAAATAATGCTAAATAATAGCATGACATGTTATATGATAAGATGAAACTTCATGTCATGATTTGGCAATTTTCCATAAACCAATAAATTAATACAAGCACACAATCAGACATAAGTGATTTCCATAAATAGAATATTTCATTCAATTAATAAGATTTCAGTTTTTACATCCAAAATGGAGATTTGAGAAGCTCAATCTCACTACAAAAACTGAAAACAAAAATCCTAATATCCTCCAGCTCTAATCATCTGTAGAAGGTGGAGGTGGAGGAGGTTGCTGGCTCAAGGTCCAGGCTCGCATCATCTCATATATGTCGAGCTAGCACTGCTCAATGCGGCCCTGCCCTGCCAGAATCTCATCCAGTCTTGAGTCCACTGTCTGCTGGTACTCCAGAAGCCTGGCCTCCAGCTGTCCAAGCCTATCTGATGGACCTGCTGTTCATGCATCTACAGGTATCTGATCGTCCTCATCAGCAGCATCAGGATCCTCATAGTCCTCTGCAGCCTCTCCAGGCACTAGAGGTGGCTCCCCACGTGCCCTGGGCGGAGGTCGAGGTGCTAGCTCCATCTGCCCCTGTCCCAACCGCGGCCGCTTGATGAGAAGTTCTGGCGATATGCGATCGTACACCTCAGATAGCGCCCTCAGCGATCCCCTGTGAATGTTGATGCCTACTGACTCTAACCATGCTGTGATGATATGGCCATAAGACATATGCACTTTTCCTTGTACGGGGGATATGAAATGTACAATGCAATGAAACATGTTCAATGCAATGTTTATGTCTAATCTATGACGCATGGCGTATAGGAGAAAGAGATGGGGAGGCTGAATCTTGGCCAGACCCCGAGTCACAATCGGAAGAAAACACCCAACAATGACCTTGTAGAGTACATTATCAGGTGCAGATAGCTTAGTAATAGGAAATAAGTTCTGAGCTAGTGGACGAGGATGGCCAAAAACATGCTCATGCATGGAGTCCAAAGAGATATGGTCAAAGGGCTCGGGTAAAGGGGCATCGAAGGTAGGGTAGAAAATGAAGGTGTCATCCGATGGCTTACACTCAAGAAATTCCTGCAATATCGCAGGAGTGAACTCTAAATCGCGTTTTGCAACGCAAGTAGTGTAGGTAGGGCCATCGTCTACCTTCTTCAAGTTCTGATAGAACTCCTTAAGGAGATCATCATTGATGGCATGTGTGCATAATACTATTTTCATAAGATGATAATATGCAAATATGTCCATGATGTCACTACTGTAACGTGTAAAGAAGTCCCTATCGATGTACCTAACCAACATGGTTTGGTACAGTCATGATTCAACCTCGGGTGGATCATTTCTACGGGATCGCCTATATGAATGTAATGCAATGACATGGAATACAAGGGCATCAATGCACGATTAGATTATAATAGATTACAATGGAAAGAAAAATTAGGGTTTTTAGAGTAAGAAAATTTTACTTTGGCGCCATTTTGAGGGATGATGAGAGAATACTCGGATATCACTGAAAAGGCCGCCGGAGAGTTCGTCGGAGCACTAGATCGCCGGAACCCTAATCGAAAAGGGAAAAATCGCTCAAAATGAGTGGATTAGGGTTGTGAGATGAGTGAAAACGTGAGAGGAAGAGTTTGGTTATCAAACCTAGGACTTAGGTGGTCGGCGTGGTCGGAAAAGCTCGTCGGAGAAAGAAGTGGCGACCGGAGAGAAGGAAGAAAATGAGAGGTCGACGCGTGAAGACGCCGAACCCTAGTGGTTCGGCGTTATAAAATCGCGATGCCAGTCGACTGATGTGCAACATCAGTCGACTGATCGCGTCTTATTAGTGGGTTTACCAAACCGGCGATCGGGCTCTGGCTCGAATCATTCGAGTCTTCATGACGTACTACGATAACATCGATCGGCGATCGATCACCACTCGGTGATCGGTGAGCACTCAACAGCGATGATCCTCGCCTCAATGAATAGTACCATCGATCGGTGATGTGTAAGCGATCGAGTCTTGGAAGCGGACTCGACTCGGGACGCATCATATCGTGCTACGATATGATCGGTTGGTGATAAGCGTATCGATCGTGATATCTGATTTTCGATTAAATTGAAAATCTCGAATTCTTTATCCAACTTATTTCATTTTCTCATGTTTAATCTTGATGTTATGCTTATGTTCATGTATTTGTTAATGTATTTTGATATTTTATTTTATTTTAGCAAACATTAACATCCAATGGTTTCAAAATCCTAACATCTCACCCTTTCTAAGTGTTGAAATACACAATCAAGGTAAAAGACTTGTTTTGTGAGATGCAATCCACCCTAGACATTTTTTCCATGGAAACACATGGTGAAACATATGAAGCATGGTAAGTGCAAGACATCAAGGTGTGTGGCACTTGAGTATCACTCTTGATGTAACTTCTACACCTTAAACACACTTCTCTTGATACATTGATTCCTAAAGTGTGCCAAAGATCAAAGTGACACACTATGACCTCTAAATCTCGATTGTGCCAATTTTATTGATTTTCATGATTTCAAGAATATATTGGCACATCCTAAGATCTTTTAGGATTAAAGCTCAAATGTATTTCCAAGGTAACCATAACCTTGAAAATAACCTAAAATGCCACCTTTACTATGGTTGACTTAACTACTCATCTAATCAAGGTTGGCACATCCTAACCCATTTAACGTGAATCAATCACGCTCTTTGGAACCCAAAATCTATTTGAGCTCCTAGGGTAAATTAGGTATTCCTTGGGGATAACCTCCCTAGATACCTTCCTAATTACCCTTCTAGACTTATTAGCCTTGTTCATTTGGGTCTTGTCATGGTTGACTCTAGGGGTAACTCCCCTTGCAACCTTCTTAGTGGCTTCCCTAGGTTTCCTTGAAACCCTAGCCACTAGGTACAACCTTTGGTCAACCTTAGGGATGACTTCCCTATTGACCTTGGTCTTCCTAGACCTAGGTTTAGTTCCATAATCAAATGGAACATTGTGATAAGTAGGCATTACTTTCTTAGACATAGGTTTGTGGCTCAAACTATGTCTCCTAGATGATTCTTGCCTCTTACACCCTTTTTGTTGACTTTTAGATCCTAGAGTTTGACACTTTGACCCTTTAAATTGATTTTGCATATTTACAAGGGTCTTTTCCAATTTCTCAAGCCTTGACCTCAAGGCTTGATTTTCTAACTCTAATTGCCCAAATGATTTTTGATTAGGTTTTTGGGCATTACCATTCACCTTAGACACATGTCTACCCTTATTGGGATTGATACCTAAATGGTTTTCGATTTTCTTAATTGCTTTCTTAGGAATGACATTTCTAGGGACATTAGTCCCAAATTTCTCCTTCTTTGAAATAGACCTAGGGTTATCATTCCTAGCATGCTTTGATTCATGAGTAATAGCAAAGTTATTTGAATTAATTCTAGCATGCTTTTTCTTAGAATTTAAAGAATGAGCATTATGAAAATATACCTTAGGGTTAGTCTTAGAGACTCCCCCTACTTGTGAAGCTCCCTCCTTTCTTCTAGGACATTGACTCCTGTAGTGTCCCGGTTGTCGGCATTTGAAGCACACCATGTGCTCCTTGCTCTTCTTGGTTAGAACACCGGTATCCTTGACTTTTTCATTGACTTTTGGTGCCGGAGGAGCTTTCTTAACCCTTTTTGGACACTTACTTTTGCAGTGTCCAGATTCCCTACACTCAAAGCATATTATATGATTTTTATTTACAATTGACATGCTTGAGTTACCTATGGTGGTGGTAGGTGCCAGAATTGGAGCTTCTTCATCTTAACTAGATGTCGAAGCTTCCCCTTGTTGCTCCGGAGTGGAAATTCTTTCCTCCCCCTCAATCCTAGAGGTGGAGGTGTCTTCTACTTCTTCTTCCACCGATCCGGAAGTTGACTCCTCTTCAACTTCCGATTCCTCACTTGCTCTTGAGGATGATGAATTCTCTTCATCCTCTTCCTTATCTTCTTCTACTTGTGCCAAGTGGGGGTTCTCATTGAGCTTGGCTAATTTTTTCCATAGCTCCTTGGCATCAAGATATTCACCTAGCCTAGACAAAACATCATTAGGTATCAAATCTTCTAAAAGTTTTGTTACCTAGGCTTTGATTTTGAATTTTTGCCGTTGTTCTTGAGTCCATTTCTTCAACTTGAGAACTTGTCCATTCCTATCCCGAGGAGGTTCAAAACCTTCTACGAGGATGAACCAATCCTCTATATCCATCATCAAGAATGTCTCCATTCTTGTTCTCCACGCCGAAAAGTCTTCTCGATCATAAGGCGGTGGAGTGTTGATGTCCCATCCAAGCTTGTCTTGGGATTCCATCTTGTTCCTCTAGCGTCTTGACTCCGGGTTGTTAATCCGTAGAAGAGCCCCAGGCTCTGATACCAAATGTAGGATATTTGAAGCCGCTAGAGGGGGTGAATAGCGGAGTGTTCGTTCGTAGATGGAATTCGATCGTGGTTGTCTCTACAATTTCGTTAGTGTGCAGCGTAATAGTAATGAAAGCAATAATGAAATAAACAACAATGCAAACACAAATATTTAACATGGTTCAGAACCGAATGGTTCCTACTCCACGGATTAGGTTCGTACGAACCCTAGCGATGCCAATCACACACCACTATAATAATCACTCCTTCTCGACACAAGTCAGAGGTGGATAAACCCCTTACAATGTGATTACAACAATAATCTAAATACAACAAGCAAATACAATATGAAATACAACAAGCGAAGTAAAGAACACTTTACAAAAACTCTTTGGAAGCTTGCTTGTTGATTGCCTTGGACTAGCACTTGAAGACCCTGATTTGCAGCAGCAAATCACTTCAAAACGTCCAAGAAAACCAATACCTTTTCCTCCATCACGAGCTCCTTTTAGAGTTTCAACCTGTGCTGGAAAAGGTCGATCAGTCGACTGCTCGGGACCATCAGTCGACTGATCACACTGTTACTGTGAGACAACGGTGTAATCCACACTGGAAAAATCCAATGGCTAGGACATCAGTCGACTGATCATGAGCATCAGTCGACTGATCAAGCATCACTCGATTGCTCGTCCCAGCGGTCAAGTGAGACTCCATTCTGTGCCCTGAAATTCGAGCATCAGTCGACTGATCACACGATCAGTCGACTGCTCGGCCAATCAGTCGACTGCCCACCTATGGTAGTCGACTGCTAGGGCAATTCCCGCAGTCAAACCCTAGTTGACTACGTCAGTCGACTGCCACATGGCATGAGTCGACTGGCACACCTCAAACATGAGGTTTTAACCCAAGTATGGTGTCCCCATACTTGCTAAACCACCCTTAGCCTAGACCTAAGCCTTCTAGCCACCTCCATCAGCCTCATGCCTCTCGGATCCCTCCAAGTCATCCATGACTTGTTCATCCATCGCGCTAGCCTTCAGGTTCTTCCATCAGCTATGTCATGCTAACAGTGTCTACACCGCCAAGGTACATTGGACTTACGCCGCCAAGACTCCGCTTGGACTTTACTCCGCCAATATCAAACCCCTTGGACTTCTCATGCCAAGACCCATGCTTGGACTTTCCCAAATGCCAAGTGTCCCACTTGGACTTTCCATGCCAAGTACCCATGACTTGGACTTTACCATGACAATTACATTGTCATATATTTTTGTCTAACATCAAAACATCTCTCGAGCCAAGCTCGAGTCCTGGTTAATCATGACCTGGGCCGATTGCACCAACAGTTATGCTTATATGTTTCTGAATGCTCATGTCATTTCTTTTATATGGATGCTATGCTTATGTTCTGGTATGTCTATATGCATGTTATGCTTGCTTATCTTCTTGAATGTTTATATGAATGCTATGCTTATGTTCTGGTATGTTTATATGCATGTTATGCTTTCTTATGTTCTTGAATGTTTATATGAATGCTATGCTTATGTTCTGGTATGTTTATATGCATGTTATGCTTGCTTATATTCTTGAATGTTTATATGAATGCTATGCTTATGTTCTGGTATTTTTATATGCATGTTATGCTTGCTTATGTTCTTGTATGTTTATATGAATGTTATGCTTATATGAGCTTATATGATCATGTCACTACTCTATGCTTAATGCTTGACGTATGGTTTTTGTGAGTAGGACAGGATCTTACTAAGCCTATGTGCTTATAGTTTTATGTTCCCTTGTACTGCAGATAAGGGTAAAGAATGGCTAAACTAAAGGGAGCAGCAGGAGGGGCAATGTGTGTGTGGTAGTGGCATGGTGGAGGAGATCTGTTTATGTTTCCCATACTTATGCACGTTTTCTTTAAGTTGAATGTCATTAACTGGAACTAAGTATTTAAGAAATGATGATGCATGTTTATGTTTAAAAGAAAGAAAAAAAAAGAAGTTTAAAATCTTCCACTGTAAAAAGTATATGTAGTCTTCCGTTGTAATGCATGTATGTACGATCGCGTCGCGCCGCCCTCCGAACCCCTAGAAAGGGCGAGCGTGACAGGTTGGTATCAGAGTTGATCTGCCTTTCCACTACACACACATCAAGCTCCAATCCTGCTGCTCCAAGTAAGAAATTCTATACCTACTCTATTTTTATTCATGTATGATAAGAAATTCTTTTAGCTTAAATATGCATGAATATATGTATGATAACCCTATGCTAGCCTTTAGTTTAAATATGAATAAATAAATGAATGATAATCTTATTCTAGCCTTATTATAATATATGAAGATAAACATGGCTGGGAGACGTAGTAATAGAGTCGATGAGACAGTAATATATGGAAGACGAAGAAATAGAGTCGATGAGACAGTAATATATGGAAAACGTAGTAATGAGATAGTAATATATGGAAGACGTAGTAATAGAGTCGATGATATAGTATTTCGCTCTCCATGGGGAGCTCCAGTAGTGTTGGTAAAGAATAAAGATGGGTCTATGCGAATGTGCATAGACTACCGAGCGCTAAATAATGTGACGATCAAGAATGAGTACCCTTTACCATGGATTGACGACCTGTTCGACCACTCTGTCTTCTCAAAGATTGACTTGAGGTCTGGCTATCATCAAGTGAATGTGAAACTAGATGATATACCAAAGATGACTTTCCGAACAAGTTACGGACATTATGAGTTCGTAGTTATGCCCTTCGGAGTGATGAATACACCTACTATGTTCATGGATCTGATGAATTGGGTATTCTTGGCATTCCTCAACAAATTTGTAATCATTTTCATCAATGATATACTGATATATTCGAGAACCTAAGAAGAGCACGCAGAACACTTGAATATGGTATTACAGATTCTTCGGGAAAAGCAGTTGTATGCAAAGTTCTCCAAATGCGAATTCTGGCTCGATCAAGTATCATTTTTTGGTCACGTTATATCCAAGCACGGAGTGATGGTAGACCTAATAAAGATTGAAGTTGTGAGTAACTGGAAAAGGCCAAAGAATGCCAGTGAGATCATAAGCTTTCTTGGGCTAGCAAGCTACTATAGGAAGTTTGTAGAGATCTTCTCTAGAATTGCAGCCCCTATGACAGTCCTCACCAAAAAGAACAAAAAGTATGAATGGACGGATGCCTGCGAGAAGAGTTTCACAGAATTGAAAAAGAGAGTGACCAGCGCTCCAATCGTTGCTCTTCCGGACAGTAACAAAGGCTTCGACATGTACAGCGACGCTTCCAAGTTGGGACTCAGATCTATACTCATGCAGAACGACAAGGTCATTGCCTACGCCTCTAGGCAACTCAAGGAATATGAAAGGAATTATCCCACTCACGATCTAGAGCTAGCGGTCATGGTCTTTGCTCTAAAAACATGGAGGCATTATCTATATGGAGCTCAGTGTAGGATTTATACAGACCATCAGAGTCTGAAATATTTCTTCACACAGAAGGACCTAAACATGAGACAACCCAGATGACTCGAGCTCGTCAAGGATTATGACTGCGAGATCTTCTACCATCCAGAAAAAGCGATCAAGGTGGCCGATGCACTAAGCAGGAAGTCCTATGCCACCTTGATGTCTCTATCGGTATGATCTCGGCCCTTAGAAAAGGAAATTATGCGTTACGGGGTTAAAATCATTTCTGGACGACTTTCTACCATGACGATAGCACCGACGCTATTCGACAATATATCAGAAAAGCAAGGTCGTGACCCGAGCATTCAAAGGATCAAGCAAGAGGTCCTAGAAGGAAAGGATGATGGATTTCGTATCTCTGACAGTGGAGTACTCTACCTCAGGGATCGCTTGTGTATTCCCGATGATCCAAAATTATGGAAGAAGATATTTGAAGAAGCTCACGGAACCCCTTATGCGATGCATCTTAGAACCACCAAGATGTACCAATATTTGAAAAGGAAATTCTGGTGGTTCGGTATGAAAAGAGATGTGGCTCAGTATATCGATATGCACTGACTGCAGAGGTTAAAGCGAGAACACTAGAGACACGGAGGAACATGCGGTAGATCCAAATTCCAGAATGGAAATGGGAAGATATTTCTATGGATTTCATCTCAGGACTGCCCAAGACGACGAACGGATATGACGCTATATGGGCAATCGTGGACAGATTGACGAAGGCTGCCCACTTCTTAGCAATCAAGATGACCTATTTGACTGAGCAACTGGCTCAATTATATGCTAAGAAAATTATCAGATTACATGGGATTCCTAAGACCATCATTTCTGACAAAGATGGTCACTTTATTTCCCATTTTTGGGAATGTGTTCAAAAGGCCCTTGGCACGAAGCTATTATTCAATACTTCTTTTCATTCTCAGACTGACGGACAAACCGAAAGGGTGAATCAAGTACTGGAGGATATGTTACGAGCTTGCGCCTTGGATTTCAAAGGGAGCTGGTGCTGATACTTATGCTTTGCAGAATTCGCCTACAATAATAGCTACCAAGCTACTATTGGAATGGCGCCATACGAGGCTCTATATGGGAGGAAATGTAGATCTCCTATATGCTAGTACGAGGGTGGTGAAAAGAAGGGGATGGGACTTCAAACAAATTTCATTGACGACACCACCCGAGCTATACAGAACATCCACCAAAGAATTGATACTACTCAGAGCCGACAAAAGAGCTTTGCAGATATGCGGCGTAGACCATTGGAATTCGACGTCGGGGATCTGGTATTCCTCAAGGTAGCCCCTATGAAGGGAGTGATGAGATTCGAAAAGAAGGGTAAGCTGAGTCCGCGTTATGTGGGACCGAATCCAATATTGAAGAGAGTTGGCAAGGTAGCTTACGAGCTAGAGATGCCTCAAGAGATGTTGGCTATTCACAATGTGTTCCACGTTTTGATGCTCAAGAAGTGCATTTCCAGTACGGACCAAGTGATCGAGCCACAAAAAGTGCAAGTTCAAGAGGACCTGAGTTAAAAAAGTCGGCCTATCCGGATACTAGACCGAGAAGTCAGAAGGTTAAGGAATAAAGAGGTGCCCTTAGTGAAGGTCCTGTGGCAAAATCAACGGTACGAAGAAGCTACCTGGGAACGCGAGGAGGACATGAAACAGAAGTACTCAGAGTTGTTCTAAGTTTCGAGGATGAATCTTTTAAAAGGTATGAAGAACTGTAACGCCCGTAAAATTTCTAGAAATTTTATGAGAATTTTTGCATTATAATATGGGCTATTATGTGGGCTCTTTCAAAAAAAAAAGAAATAGAGCCAAAAAGGATGCATGGCCCAGGACTTGAATACTAAACCTCAAGTAGATAGCTAACCCTTAAGATGCACCCAATAACCAGAAGCCCAGCAGGGTTGTGCTATTGTTGGGATGTATACTGAAAAGTCTATCTTTTGTATGAACATCTTTATTTTGGAATAAGAATCACATGATCATTGTTTGCATATTTTGATGGTTATGCAATATTGTCTAATACTTTATATTGTAGATAACATGGTGTGTGGTGTCACACAGGAGATCATGTTATCGGCCCCTTGAAAAGTATAAGTAAAGGTTCACAACCGAGATGGCTTTGGACAAACCATCGGAATGGTTGTAGTGTGATTTGGTATTGGTTTGTCATGACCATAGAATCACACTAGTGCACTTTGTGTGTATTGAGCAAGACCGACTTAGAGGTGATTCGATTTATTGCTAACTACATAATCGAATCGGACCACATATATTATTTAGTACATGCTCTTAATCCCGATATAATAACGGGCACATATACTTAGTACTCATTTCTTTGATTTACCAATGGGCGAGATTTATAGATTAAATCGATAGGCTCGGTAAGTTGGGAGATGATTTTATTTATATGGTGTGCCATTGATTATAGGAGGAAACCGTGTCCTATATATTAGGATGATGATGTTCCCTTGAGGAGCTCATAAGGTTCATCATGTAAACCCTGCAGGTGGACTTGGTCCGGCATGATGAAAAGATTGAGTGGTACTACTCAAGGAGTTAGATGTTGATTAATTAATGGTCAGGAAATTAATTAATCAACAGACATTCGAGACCTTAAACACGGGGAGAAAATGTACAAATAATATATGGAGCCCATATTATCATATGGGGGTTGGTGAGGTAGATCAATGATTAACCTTTAGTGGATTGGATCATCATTAGTGGATCGGACTTTATGTGGGCTTGATCCATGGGTGGCCAAGACCCAACTCCTCCTCATGTTCCCTAATGTAGCCTATTAACACCTCATGAAGCTTAGATCCAAAGGATAGAAACAAAACTCTAGATTCATAGGTAGAGATTAAATCTCTAGATCCGACGGTTGATATTAAATCTCTAGATCTGACGGTTGAGATTAAATCCCTATAACCAATGGTGGAGATTAATCCAAGGCATAAACCCAACCCTATAAATAAGGTTTATTGGCTTGGACGACAAAGGATGGATGAGGGGATTAGGGTTTGTCCCTTGGGCAGCAACCAATCCTAATTAGATTAGGATTGTGAGTGGTGGCTAGGGTTAGGGTTTTGGGGATTAGAGTGGGCGGCAACTCAAGGAGGTGTTCCTTCTTCTTCCAAAGGTTGGCTGGCCCCTATTCTTCTCCTCTCTACCTTGGCATGAGTTCATCCTATTCTTCTTCCCCTCTTACATGGCCGGCAATAAGGAAAGCTAGGATTAGGGTTTCGAAGCTTAGGGTTTAGGAGGCTTGGGTGGCACCAAATAAGGAAGTAGTTTGGTTTCTTCTTCCTATCCTTTGGTGGCCGGCGCCCACAGCCCTATCCCAGCCCTTGGATGGCATCCAAAGACCCCTTCTTCTTCTCCTTATTTGGTGGAAACAAGATATAGGGTTTTCCCTTGGTGTCTTGGTCAGTTTCCACCATTATCTCCTTCTCCTTGTTGGCCGGCGGCAAGCATTTCTTTTGTTGCTTGTTGGTTGGCTATAGGAAGGAGATGAGCCTTGTTTCTATTCTTCCTCTTGCTTTGGATGAGAAATGAAGGAAGATTTATGATCTAGGAGCTTAGACTTTTGGTAGAGCGTCGCCCACACGACGTCCGAAAGGAGGAAGGTCATACATTAGAAGATCAAGAGGTATATCTATTCTCTTTTCTCTTTTGTTTGTTGCTTGTTTTTGTTTTTCAATTATAAGCATGTTATAAATCTGTAAATGGCTAAATAATACTTGGATCCCTAGCATAAACACGAAAATCGGTGATCCGGACATCGTCTATTCAGCGGCTACTCATAGAATAGAGGATGGTCGCTTGAACAACTAGTTTGTTCAAGTGACCTCTCTAAACGAATAGCACGACGATGACTTGGTGGTTTGGGCAATCCCTTTTGTCTAGGATTAAATTTTTTTAATCCGGGGACATCGAAGGGATCTCTATGGACAAGCTACCGAGGTGAAGAGGGAGGCGAATTTTCCCCTCACGGACTCGATAAGAAAAACCCTACAATTGGTATCAGAGCCAAGGTTTCTGGTTTTGTGCGTTTAGGATTCGGTTAAATTTTATGCACTTTTCATGTATTATATGTGTCGGATAATAGTAGGATTTGCGTAGTTTAACTCTTTGGTTACAGGCATAAGATCCGACTATTATGGTCATATGTGTGTATGTGATTGTATGTGTGTAAATATTTATTTTGTTGAATCCTCGGGGTTGATGAGGCTAGTATTTAGTTTTTGTAAATTAAATACGGCATTGTTTAGTCACTCTTTATTTTATTTTACTTTCGATCTAGATTTCATGTACACTCCCTCGTGGAGTATAGGATCGATGGATGTAAATTAGAATAGGTTTTAGTCTTGGCTCGGATCTCCGGATGGCTTGTACATGGCGTAGGAGGAGCGGACGAGATGGCGATGCGACGGGAGTCATATTGAAGACAAAAGCCATAATAGTTGGAAAATAATTTATTTTTCATATTTATTGCTTTTTGTTTGATATGAATGTTGTAGGCTAGGAAAATTCCGCAATTTCAAATTACTATGTGGGAGAGGGATATTTTTATAAATTCCCACGACCTCCATTATGATTTGACAAATGATGCAAACAAACTTGGGCGTCGACTCTGAGTGCCTTCCTCCCCATCGGATGGGTTTGTTTGTGGATCACAAGGTCGAATATGGTTATAGGAAATTATTAAGGAGCGTGTGTACTTCCCCATCGTAAGGCACATAATCTGAGATAATTACCTTGGTACCAAGTAATGGTGAACACTTAGATACAAATATAAGTATCCTCCCCATCGGAGTCACTGCTTTTATTTTTAGGGCCAAAGAGAAACCAACTATTAATTTTACTTGTCAAAAAGTTAGGTTGACAAGATAGTAAAATTAATGGGTAAAACCTCCTCTTACAAATGTAGAATTCGTATACCTCCACACTATCGTGGCATACGATATTCTCGGTATTTTGAGGTGTTAGTTGATTTTAAAATTTTTGTTTGAGGAATCAATAATTTTTTAAAATCTACAGTAATGATCTCTGTGATTCTTAGGATTTTCAAAAATGACTTTCAGTCCACTTACTATGATACTAAAGGAAATAAACTTACTGTACCCAAATAATGTTGATTGGAAAAGAATCTAGATATTGTCTTATCTGCTAAGGAGTACAAGTATGCACTCTTCGAAGAGTGTCCTCAAGCCATAGGTTGCTCAAAAAGGTTTCTACTTCTAAGCCGAAAGGCAAGAAGAAGGAGAAACAAGGTGGAGCAAAGGTGGTGGGAGGATCTCAGTGAGGAGTGAAGAAGCCGAAAGGCAAGTACTTCACTTACAAGCAGGATGGACATTGGAAGAAGGACTGTCCCAATCCAAAGCAGAACAAAGATATATCCTTTGGACTAGTCGTTGAAACATGATTAGAGGTGTTATCTACCGGCACCGGGTGTGTAGATACGGGAGCCACTAATCATGTCTGTAATACTTTGCAGGGGTTCCAGGAAACCCGACGACTAGCTAAAGGGGAGATTACCATTTACTTGGGCAATGCCATGAAGGTGGTGGCTATTGCACTGGGAGAAGTTTTATTTATCTCTTGAGAAAAATAAAACTTAGGTTCTGGAAAATTCCCTTTATGTACCTTTATTTATAAAGAATTTAATTTCAGTTTCTAAATTGTTTAAGGATGGATATTCTATTTTCTTTAATGACAGAGTTGTTATAAAAAGGAATAGGGAGAATATCTGTTCAGGTACATTGATAGGAAATTTGTATACACTTGAACCAAAATCTCCCACGATGCAAATTGAAGTTTATAACTCATCTTCTAATTCCAATAAGAGAGAAGAACCTTCGAAGATGAACCAAACATATCTTTAGCATCTTAGGCTTGGGCATATTATTCTAAGCAGAATTCAAAGGTTGATAGCTGATGGACCTCTGGGTCCATTAGTGGTGGAAGATTTCCCAACCTGCGAATCTTGCTTGGAAGGTAAAATGACCAAGAGGCCTTTTAAGGCCAAGGGGTATAGAGCCAAAGATGTGTTGGAGATGGTTCATTCTGATTTGTGTGGTCCTATGATTATCCAGGCAAGAGGTGGTCTTGAATATTTCGTCTCTTTCATAGACGATTATTGAAGATATGGATGACACTACAATCTGATCGTGGTGGTGAGTACCTCTTAGGAGAGTTTAGGAACTACTTATCAGAGGCTGGGATTCAATCCCAATTGACTACACCTGGCACACCCCAGCAGAATGGTGTAGCAGAGCGAAGGAATATGACTCTTATGGAGATGGTTAGATCGATAATGAGTTATTCTGACTTGCCAGATTCATTCTGAGGATATGCTCTGGATACAGCGTTGTACATTCTGAACTTGGTTCCATCTAAGTCAGTGTCTTCTACTCCCACAGAATTGTGGACTGGGCGAAAGCCTAGTGTAAGACATATTCGGATATGGGGGAGTCCAGCACATGTGCTGAAGGCAGATGCTGGTAAGTTGGAACCTCGAACAGAAGTATGCTTGTTCGTTGGCTATCCTAGAGGAACGAAGGGTGATTTGTTTTATAGTCCTAGAGATCAGAGGGTGATCGTTAGCACGAACACCATATTTCTAGAGGAAGACTATGTGATGAGCCATAAGCCCAAGAGTAAAATTGTTTTGGAGGAGTTAAAAGGGGAAGTCACTTCTTTAGTATCGCCGGTACAAGAGGATATACCACATGTCACTGCACCGCATGTCACAGAGGATACACAGGTGATACCTCATCGTAGTGGGAGGGTTGTGAGACAGCCTGATAGATTTATGTTCTTGGGAGAATCTTCTGATTTGGTCCTTGGCGAACATGAACCTGATCCCTGGACATATGACGAGGCAATCCAAGATAAAGATGCAATATCTTGGCAAAGTGCAATGAATGCTGAGATTGAATCAATGGATTCAAATCAGGTATGGGAGCTAGTAGAACCACCCGATGGTGTAAAAACCATTGGATGCAAGTGGATCTACAAGAGAAAGAGAGGAATAGATGGGAAGGTTGAGACCTTCAAAGCGAGGCTTGTTGCGAAGGGGTATACTCAGAAAGAGAGTATCGATTATGAGGAGACCTTTTTGCCGGTAGCCATGCTTAAGTCTATCTGAATTCTCTTATGCATAGCAGCTTATATGGATTATGAGGTGTGGCAGATGGATGTCAAGACATTTTTCCTTAATGGAAGTCTTGAGGAAAACATTTACATGAAGCAACCAGAGGGATTCATTGCTAAGGGCAAAGAGCATCTTGTATGTAAGCTTAATCGGTCCATTTATGGATTGAAAAAAGCTTCGAGGTCTTGGAACATCCGGTTTGATGAGGTGATCCAGTCTTATGGATTTATTCAAAGTCCAGATGAGTCTTGTGTATACAAGAGATGTGACTGAAACGTAGTGGTATTTCTTGTACTATACGTAAATGACATTTTGTTGATTGGCAACAATATCAAGGTGTTATCGAACGTAAGGGTATGGTTGCCCAAACAGTTTGATATGAAGGAGTTGGGGGAGGTGGGACACATCCTTGGGATCAAGGTTATAAGGGATCGCAGGAAAAGGATGTTGTGCTTATCCCAAGCTTCATACATAGACACGATTATGGAGCGTTTTAGCATGCATAACTCCAAGAAGGGTTTTCTACCTTTCAGGCATGGAGTTCCTTTATCTAAGGAGATGTGTCCTAGATCATTTGAGGAGATAGAGGATATGAAGGCGATTCCTTATGCTTCGGTAGTAGGAAGCCTCATGTATGCGATGCTCTATACGAGACCAGATATCTGCTTTGTCATGGGCATGGTCAGCAGATATCAGAGTAATCCAGGACAGGGACATTGGACTGCGATAAAGCATATATTGAAATACCTGAGAAGGACTAGGGATTATATACTGGTTTACCAGGCAGACCAATTACTCCCTGTGGGTTACACGGATTCTGACTTCCAATCTGATAGGGATAACAGTAAGTCTACCTCAGGTTTTGTGTTTACTTTGGGAGGTGGAACCATTGTATTGAGGAGTGTCAAGCAGAAATGCATGGCAGACTCCACCATGGAAGCTGAGTATGTGGTGGCCTCTGAGGCGACCAAAGAAGTTGTATGGCTTAGGAACTTCTTGATGGACTTGGATGTGATTCCTAGTTTGCCCAGAAGTATCACAATTTATTGTGATAATAGTGGTGCTGTTGCAAACTCGAAGGAACTGTTGGTGCAGGGGCACTAGATAATCGAACCTGTGTTTTGATTATGGCAAAGACACAAAGTTAAGTTTACATCGTTATCTCACGAGCTAAATCAAGTGTGCAGAAAAGTGCTAAAGCTGGAGCTGAAGGCTAGCGACACCCAGAGGAAGCTGCGGTGGTCGGGCGACACTCGAGTGACTTCGGAGGGAGCCGAAGGAATCGAGTGGAAGGTCGGAAGTGAGAGCTACTATCAAGGTAAGCTCCTGTGAGTGAGAGATTGTAAGGTCGTGTCCTCTTTACAGGGATGACCGTAGGCAGCGATCCGATTAAGACTTCCCGTGGAACGTCTAGGTCGAGATCGGACGGTCAGAAACCGTCGCATTTATCATTTTCCGAGCTAACCTCTTACTACAGGGAAGTGGCCAGGCTGGCAGTCGATTGTTGGACATCAAGCAGTCGACTGATGCTCATCAGTCGACTAATGGGAGGCATCAGTCGATTGATGGTGACTAATCAGCCTTTGCGCTAGGTCAAAACGGATAAGGTTTGACGCGGCCACTTCGCGATAAAATTTGGACAACTTCGTGATCTGTTGCGAAAAAAGAGGAGATATATTCAGAGGCTAAAATCTATAAAAGGAGGGGAGGATTCCAACTCCAAGCATCATCAAGTTTATTCATCAAGTGCTCCTACAACGCCAATGCTCCAACGCCATCATAACGCCGACGTGACGACAAGTTCAAATATCCTTCGTCGACAGCAGTAGCAAGTAATTATTTTTATTGTATTCTTTATTTTAATCATAACAAGGTGAGGTAGGCTTGTTGCCTCATCCTCGTACATTCGGTTTTTGTGATTGTTGTCTCCTACCTCCAACGAGGAGGAGACGTTATAGTGCTTTGCCCTCCGTATGCGGTCTAGGACCGATAGGGCCTAGGAGTAGCAACCGCTGGGTTGTGAACCAAGTAAAAATAAACGTGTTCCTTTATTTTCCGCTGCTCTTACTCATTTAATTGTCTACTCGAACGAAATTTCGAAAAGATTTACAATCGCTATTCACCCCCCCCCCCTCTGGCAACGCTTCTCGATCCAACAGGAAGCACGAGCCCATAAGGCTAGTAAACACATAGAGTGCAAGTACCACCGTATACGAGAAATAGTAAAGAGAGGAGAAGTTGTTGTGGCCAAGATTGCATCGGAGGATAACCTGGCAGATCCATTCACTAAGGCCCTTCTGGCGAGAGTTTTTGATAGGCATGTGGAGGGAATGGGGATCAGATGTATGACACTTTGAGGACAGCATAGTCTTTTTGTAACGCCCACCCTTTTCCAGACCCTGAATGTCCGGAGGGGCGGCGCGTGACGCGACCGTACATACTTACATTACATACAGCGGAAGACTTTATGCATACTTCTTACTTCTTACAGCGGAAGACTTTAGACATTTTTTTTTCTTTTTAAAACATAAACATGCATTGACATATATATATATATATATATATACTTCTTCTTCTTCACATAGAGCATGCATCATAGCATATATAGATACTTCTTCTTACTTCTTCTTTACTTCTTCTTATTAGCATAGAACATGCATCATAACATAGATAGGTACTTGGTGCTTAGTTCAAGTTCTTAAACGACACCATCATAAGCAGGCATAATAAGGACATCCATAGACATCATCATCATAGGTAAACACATATATATGTAGACCTAACGGATCTTCTCCACCATGCCACTACCACACACATTTGGCCCCTCCTGCTGCTCCCATTAGTTTATCCATCCCTTACCCTTATCTGCAGTATGAGGGAAAGATAAACTATAAGCACATAGGCTTAGTAAGATCCTGTCCTACTCACAAAAACCATACATCGACATTAATCATGGCATATAGCATTCATAACATATAAGCAATATAATGTGTAACATACATGGCATCATCAACTTAACATGTAGCATAAGTAACATAAGTAAATATAACATGTATCATCCATAACTTAGCGGCATAACATGAATATATGCTTAACCAACATAACATGCATCGTATGTAACTTAGTAACATAAACATCATAGCATATCCTCAAACATAACAGGTAACGTATATAACATAAGCATGTAAACATTCCTAACATATCATCAAACATAACATGTAAACATATATAACATAAGCATGTAAACATAGACATCATATCATATCATCAAGCATAACATGTAAACATAGACATCATATCGTATCATCAAACATAACATGTAAACATAGCATCATATCATATCATCAAACATAACATGTAACGTATCTAACATAAGCATGTAAACATAACAATCAGCATGTAAACATATGCAGGATGTTTTGAAAACATATATTTTAGCTACGTAAACATAAATCTCAACATATTTGGGCCCGACATTGTACCACTTCTTCATTATCATAGCGCACATCCCTAAATAGGCCCGAGGTAGCAAGTCTCGAACCTAATAGGTTTCTAGGCCCGAGTCTTATTCCATCGACCTAGGGGCAATCGTCATAGCGTAGAAGCCCATCCTAGGCCCGAGTCTTACTCCATCTACCTAAGGCATCTTGGAGCCCATCCCGTACTAGGCCCGAATCTTATTCCATCGACCTAGGGGCAATCATACATAGAAGCCCATCCTAGGCCCGAGTCTTATTCCATCGACCTAGGGCATCTTAGGAGCCCATCCCTTCTTGGACCTTGTTAAGGTCTTGGTACAAGCCATGCAGAAGGTAAAATACTTATATGCTTATTTGTACAACATAGCTTATTTCATTAACATAGCATGGCATACTTCATTTCATAACACATCATGCTTCATTTCATTAACATAGCATAGCATACTTCATTTCATAACACATCATGCTTCATTTCCTTAACATAGCATAGCATACTTCATTTCATAACACATCATGCTTCATTTCATTAACATATCATAGCATACTTCATTTCATAACACATCATGCTTCATTTCATTAACATAGCATAGCATACTTCATTTCATAACACATCATGCTTCATTGCATTAACATAGCATAGCATACTTCATTTCATAACACATCATGTTTCATTGCATTAACATAGCATAGCATACTTCATTTCATAATACATCATGCTTCATTTCATTAACATAGCATAGCATACTTCATTTCATAACACATCATGCTTCATTGCATTAACATAGCATAGCATACTTCATTTCATAACATATTTCAAATATCGCATACCCATAGACATGGCATCAAAGTAAGTAAACACTAACCTAAGGCATGTTATCTTCATCTAGCATTATTTAATATCACAAGTCAGCATGAATTCACCCAACTTAAAACACATGTTAACCTATTCATTTAACTTAACAACAACTTCATATGCACATAAAACTTGGATTAGACTTCATTTAATCATCCAAGGTTCATGGTGGCCGAATGGTCCATAGGGTTTTCTAGGGTTATCTTTTAACCTAATTCATTTCAACTCCTAACATCATCATATAGTTACCAAAACATAGCATGAAACTTCATTGAAACCCTAAAAGCATGGCTTGGCCGAATGGGTCTTGGTGGCCATTAGGGTTAGCTTTTGTCCTAATTCATTTTAACTCCTAACATCATCATATAAAAACCATAGCATGAAACTTCATTGAAACCCTAAAAGCATGGCTTGGCCGAATGGGTCTTGGTGGCCATTAGGGTTAGCTTTTGTCCTAATTCATTTTAACTCCTAACATCATCATATAGTTACCAAAACATAGCATGAAACTTCATTGAAACCCTAAAAGCATGGCTTGGCCGAATGGGTCTTGGTGGCCATTAGGGTTAGCTTTTGTCCTAATTCATTTTAACTCCTAACATCATCATATAGTTACCAAAACATAGCATGAAACTTCATTGAAACCCTAAAAGCATGGTTTGGCGAATGGGTCTTAGTGGCCATTAGTGTTAGCTTTTAACCTAAACCATTTTTCCATCCTACATCATAATCTAGTTACTAAAACATAGCATATAACTTCATGGAAACCTAAAATCATAGCTTGGCCGAATATAACATATAGATTTCTTTTATAAAACATCAAACGAAGCTACTCGTATGCAGGTGAGGGATACTTACATCCTTCGCTTTGCTTTGGGTGGGGAAGATGACCTAAGGAAGATCAAAACCTAGCCTTCTCTTGCTTGGATAGGGTTCGGCCAAAGGTGGAGAGGGAGCTAGAATTCGGTGAGAAGAAGAAGAAGAAGAGAGGAAGTGGCAAATTAGAACCTTCCCTCTTCTTTATAAAGGGAGGAAGAGAAGTTCCTCTTCTCTTCTTCCATGCCTCTTCATTTACCTTTATCTCACTTATCTATAATCCCCCCCCCCTTCATCTAATGATGTAGTCCTATTGGGCTTCTGGTTAGTGGGTGCATCTATAGGGTTTGGCTATCTCTAGAGGTTTGGGGTTCAATTCCTAGGCCTTGCACCCCTTTTTGGCTTATTTCTTTTATTTTTGGAAAAAAACCCACATAAAGCCCATGATCATCAAGCCAAAAATTCTTGTAAAATTGCTAGGAATTTTACGGGCGTTACACTTTTAGTATAAGTGGGAGATTGTAGAGATGTATACTGAAAAGTCTATCTTTTTTATGAACATCTTTATTTTGGAATAAGAATCACATGATCATTGTTTGCATATTTTTATGGTTATGCAATATTGTCTAATACTTTACATTGTAGATAACATGGTGTGTGGTGTCACACAGGAGATCATGTTATCGGCCCCTTGAAAAGTATAAGTAAAGTCTCACAACCGAGATGGCTTTGGATAAACCATCGGAATGGTTGTAGTGTGATTTGATATTGGTTTGTCTTGACCATAGAATCACACTACTGCACTTTGTGTGTATTGAGCAGGACAGACTTAGAGGTGATTTGATTTATTGCTGACAACATAATCGAATCGGACCTCAGATATTATTTAGTACATGCTCTTAATCCCGATATAATAACGGGCACATATACTTAGTACTCATCTCTTTGATTTACCAATGGGCGAGATTTATAGATTAAATTGATAGGCTCGGTAAGTTAGGAGATGATATTATTTATATGGTGTTTCATTAATTATAGGAGAAAATTGTGTCCTATATATTAGGATGATGATGTCCCCTTGAGGAGCTCATAAGGTTCATCATGTAAACCCTGCAGGTGGACTTGGTCCGGCATGGTGAAAAGGTTGAGTGGTACTACTCAAGGAGTTAGATGTTGATTAGTTAATGATCAGTAAATTAATTAATCGACGAACATTTGAGATCTTAAACACGGGGAGAAAATATACAAATAATATATGGAGCCCATATTATCATATGGGGGTTGGTGAGGTAGATCAATGATGAACCTTTAGTGGATTGGATCATCATTAGTGGATCGGACTTTATGTGGGCTTGATCCATTGGGTGGCCAAGACCCAACTCCTTCTCATGGTCCTTAATGTAGCCTATTAACACCTCATGAAGCTTAGATCCAAAGGATAGAAATAAAACTCTAGATCCATAGGTAGAGATTAAATCTCTAGATCCGACGGTTGAGATTAAATCTCTAGATCCGACGGTTCAGATTAAATCCGTAGAACCAATGGTGGAGATTAATCCAAGGCATAAACCCAACTCTATAAATAAGGTTTATTGGCTGGGACGGCAAAGGATGGATGAGAGGATTAGGGTTTGTCCCTTGGGCGGCAACCAATCCTAATTAGATTAGGATTGGGAGTGGTGGCTAGGGTTAGGGTTTTGAGGATTAGAGTGGGCGGCAACTCAAGGAGGTGTTCCTTCTTCTTCCAAAGGTTGGCTGCCCCTATTCTTCTCCTCTCTACCTTGGCATGAGCACATCCTATTCTTCTTCCCCTCGTCCATGGCCGGCAATAAGGAAAGCTAGGATTAGGGTTTGGAAGCTTAGGGTTTAGGAGGTTTGGGTGGCACCAAATAAGGAAGTAGTTTGGTTTCTTCTTCCTATCCTTTGGTGGCCGGCACCCACAGCCCTATACCAGCCCTTGTACAGCATCCAAAGACCACTTCTCCTTCTCCTTAGGTGGTGGAAACAAGATATAGGGTTTTCCCTTGGTGTCTTGGCCGATTTCCACCATTATCTCCTTCTCCTTGTTGGCCGGCGGTAAGCATTTCTTTTGTTGCTTGTTGGTTGGCTATAGGAAGGAGATGAGACTTGTTTCTATTCTTCCTCTTGATTTGGATGAGCAAGGAAGAAAGATTTGTGATCTAGGAGCTTCGACTTTTGGTAGAGCGTCGCCCACACGACGTCCGAAAGGAGGAAGGTCATACATTAGAAGATCAAGAGGTATATCTATTCTCTTATCTCTTTTGTTTGTTGCTTGTTTTTGTTTTTCAATTATAAGCATGTTATAAATCTGTAAATGGCTAAATAATACTTGGATCCTGAGCATAAACATGAAAACCGGTGATCCGGACATCGTCTATTTCGCGGCTACTCATAGAATAGAGGATGGTCGCTTGAACAACTAGTTTGTTCAAGTGACCTCTCTAAACGAATATCACGATGATGACTTGGTGGTTTGGGCAATCCCTTTTGTCTAGGATTAAATTTTTTTAATCCGTGGACATCGAAGGGATCGCCATGGACAAGCTACCAAGGTGAAGTGGGAATCGAAGTTTCCCCTCACGGACTCGATAAGCAAAACCCTACAAGGGTCACCATAAAGAGAATAAATAGGGGTTTAAGGAGACATGAGAAATCAAAATTCTCATTCTCTCCTTCTCTTCTTCTTCCTCACCGAAACCCTACTCCTTCCCTTCTTCCATTTTCCGAAAACTAACCAAGCAAGAAGAAGGCTTTAGTCTTGGCATCACTTAGGGTTTTTTTTTCCAACTATTAAACGAAGCGAAGGATGTAAGTATCCCCTCACCTGCATACAAGTTGTTTCGATGGATGTTATTAAGAAAAACCTTACATGAAACTTTTGACCAAGACCTTCCTTATGCTTTCCATGATGGTCCATGCTATACTTTGTATGAATATGATGATAATAGGTTTCTATATAGGTTTGGTTAAGTGTTTGATGTTCAAACTTCATGAAACTCTCGGCCAAGTCCCTTTTGACCCCTAATGGTTTTTCTATGCTATGCTCTATTTGTGGTCATGCTATGTTTTGATTGTAGATGAAGATAGCATGTTGATAACTAAACTAATTTTAAATGTTTGATCTTAAAGGTTTCATAAAATTCACGGCCAAGCCCCCCTTTGGACCAAAATGGTTTTCTATACTATGCTCTAGATGTGGTCATGCTATGTTTTGATTTTAGATGAAGATAACATGTTGTTAGCTAAACTAAATTTAAGTGGTTGATCTTTAAATCTCCTTGAAACATTTGTCCAAGACCCATTTAGGCTCCTAATGGTCTATCATGCTAGGACCTATAAGTTGTCATGCTATGTTTTGATTGTAGATGAAGATAACATGTTGTTAGCTAAACTAAATTTAAGTGGTTGATCTTTAAAGCTCCTTGAAACATTCGGCCAAGACCCATTTAGGCTCCTAATGGTCTATCATGCTATGATCTATAAGTTGTCATGCTATGTTTTGAGTGTAGATGAAAGTAACATGTTGATAGCTAAGCTAGATTTAAGAAATGGATCTTAAGGTTCCTTGAAGCTCTCGGCCAAGACCCATTTAAACTCCTAAGGGCCTTCCATGCCATGATTTATATGTGATAGAATTAATATATGGTTAGTTAGATCATGTACAAGTTGTTTAGGGTTTAAAATTTTTGGTAGAACCCCATGAAGTTTAGATCACACCATGTTATGCTTGTTCATGATGTTTATGCCATACCCTATATGTGTGTGATGTTACTATAATGTTAAGTAGACCTTGCACAAGTTGTTTAGCATGTAAACTCCGAAGAACCCTCCCTTAAGGTTTCGACCAGGCCATGTACATGCCCTCTACTAAGTCCTCCATGCCATGCTACATGTAGAAAAAGATGCAAATATGATGTTAGTTAGATTTTATGATAGCATGATTGGTTGATGTCACTACCTTATGTCCATGTTAATTGTATAAATGTATGATTAGGTTATGCTCATTGCCATGTTAATTGTATGAATGTATGATTAAGTTATGCTCATTGCCATGTTAATTGTATGAGTATATGATATGTCATAAAGAAGGAACATGATATGATATGAAAAGAAATATGATATGTTATGAAGAAGGAAACATGATATGTTATCAAGAAGGAACATGCTATGTTATGAAAAGAAATATGATATGTTATGAAGAAGGAACACGATATGCTATGAAGAAGAAACATGATATGCCATGATAAGGAACATGATATGTTTATGAAAAGAAATATGATATGTTATGATAAGGAACATGATATGTTATTTTACTTTCTGCATTGCTTGTACCAGGACCCTAATAAGGTCCAAGGGATGGGCTCCTACGTGCCCTTGGGTCGACGGTCGTAGTACGGACTCAGTACAGGATGGGCTCCCAGATGCCCTAGGTCGACGGTCATAAGTACGGGCTTAGGATGGGCTTCTATGTTAAGTTGCCCCTAGGCCGACGGACATAGTACGGGCCTAGTACTCTAATGGGTTCGGGATTAGCTACCTCGGGTCTATTAGGGATGCGCAGTATGATGATGATGTATGTGGTACAATGTCGGGCCCAATATGTTGAGATTATGTTTAAGTACCTATAATGTATATATGTTTTCAAAGAGCATCTTGCATATACCTTTATTTCATGTCTAGATTATTATGATGTTATTATGGTTGTTATGCTTATATGTTTCTGAATGCTCATGTCATTTCTTTTATATTGATGCTATGCTTATGTTCTGGTATGTCTATATGCATGTTATGCTTGCTTATCTTCTTGAATGTTTATATGAATGCTATGCTTATGTTCTGGTATGTTTATATGCATGTTATGCTTTCTTATGTTCTTGAATGTTTATATGAATGCTATGCTTATGTTCTGGTATGTTAATATGCATGTTATGCTTGCTTATGTTCTTGTATGTTTATATGAATGTTATGCTTATATGAGCTTATATGATCATGTCACTACTCTATGCTTAATGCTTGACGTATGGTTTTTGTGAGTAGGACACGATCTTACTAAGCCTATGTGCTTATAGATTTATGTTCCCTTGTACTGCAGATAAGGGTAAAGAATGGCTAAAGTAAAGGGAGGAGCAGGAGGAGCAAAGTGTGTGTGGTAGTGGCATGGTGGAGGAGATCTGTTTATGTTTCCCATACTTATGCACATTTTCTTTAAGTTGAATGTCATGAAATAGAACAAAGTATTTAAGAAATAATGATGCATGCTTATGTTTAAAAGAAAGAAAAAAAAGAAGTTTAAAGTCTTCCACTGTAAGAAGTATATGTAGTCTTCCGTTGTAATGCATGTATGTACGATTGCGTCGCGCCACCCTCCGAACCCCTGGAAAGGGTGGGCGTGACAGGTTGGTATCATAGCAGATCTACCTTTTCACTACACACACATCAAGCTCCAATCCTGCCGCTCCAAGTAAGAAATTCTATGCCTACTCTATTTTTGTTCATGTATGATAAGAAATGCTTTTAGCTTAAATATGCATGAATATATGTATGATAACCTTATGCTAGCCTTTAGTTTAAATATGCATAAATAAATGAATGATAATCTTATACTAGCCTTATTATAATATATGAAGATAAACATGGCTGGGAGACATAGTAATAGAGTCGATGAGACCGTAATATATAGAAGACGTAGTAATAGAGTCGATTAGACAGTAATATATAGAGGACGTAGTAATAGAGTCGATGAGATAGTAATATATTGAAGACGTAGTAATGAGATAGTAATATATGGAAGACGTAGTAATAGAGTCGATGAGATAGTATTTCGCTCTCCATGGGGAGCTCCAGTACTGTTGGTAAAGAAGAAAGATGGGTCTATGCGAATGTGCATAGACTACCGAGCGCTAAATAATGTGACGATCAAGAATGGGTACCCTTTACCACGGATTGACGACCTGTTCGACCAGCTAAAGGGTGGCACCGTCTTCTCTAAGATTGACCTGAGGTCTGGCTATCATCAAGTGAATGTGAAACCAGATGATATACCAAAGACGGCTTTTCGAACAAGATACGGACATTATGAGTTCGTAGTTATGCCCTTCGGAGTGACGAATGCACCTGCTATGTTCATGGATATGATGAATCGGGTATTCTCGGCATTCCTCGACAAATTTGTAATCATTTTCATTGACGATATACTGATATATTCGAGAACCAAAGAATAACACGCAGAACACCTGAATATGGCAGTATAGATTCTTCGGGAAAAGCAGCTGTATACAAAGTTCTCCAAATGCGAATTCTTGCTCGATCAAGTATCATTTTTTGGTCACATTATATCAAAGCACGGAGTGATGGTAGACCCAATAAAGATTAAAGCTGTGAGTAACTGGAACAGGCCAAAGAATGCCAGCGAGATCAGAAGCTTTCTTGGGCTAGCAAGCTACTACAGGAAGTTTGTAGAGAACTTCTCTAGAAATGCAACCCCTTTGACAGTCCTCACCAGAAAGAACAAAAAGTATGAATGGACGGACGTCTGCGAGAAGAGTTTCACAGAACTGAAAAAGAGACTGACCAGCGCTCCAATCCTTGCTCTTCTGGACAGTAACGAAGGTTTCGACATGTACAGCGACGCTTCCAAGTTGGGACTCGGAGCTGTACACATGAAGAACAGCATGGTCATTGCCTACGCCTCTAGGAAACTCAAGGAACATGAAAGGAATTGTCCCACTCACGATCTAGAGCTAGCGGCCATGGTCTTTTCTCTAAAAACATGGAGGAATTATCTATATGGAGCTCAGTGTAGGATTTATACAGATCATCAGAGTCTGAAATATTTCTTCACACAGAAGGACCTAAACATGAGACAACGCAGATGGCTCGAGCTCGTCAAGGATTATGACTGCGAGATCTTCTTCCATCCAGGAAAAGCGAACAAGGTGGTCGATGCACTCAACAGGAAGTCCTATGCCATCTTGATGTCTCTATTGGTATTATCTCCGCCCTTAGAAAATGAAATTATGCATTACGGGGTTGAAATCATTTTCGGACGGCTTTCTACCATGACGATAGCACCGACACTGTTCGACGATATATCAGAAAAGCAAGCCCATGACCCGAGCATTCAAAGGATCAAGCAAGAGGTCCTAAAAGGAAAGGATGATGGATTTCGTATCTCTGACAATGGAGTACTCTACCTCAGGGATCGCTTGTGTATTCCCGATGATCCAGAATTTCGGAAAAAGATATTTGAGGAAGCTCACGGAACCCCTTATGCGATGCATCCTGAAACAACCAAGATGTACCAAGATATGAAAAGGAAATTCTGGTGGTTCGGTATGAAAAGGGATGTGGCTCAGTATGTTAATACCTGCCTGACCAGCCAGAGGGTTAAAGCAGAACACTAGAGACCTGGAGGAACACTGCAGCCGATCCAAATTCCAGAATGGAAATGGGAAGATATTTCTATGGATTTCATCTCAGGACTGCCCAAGACGACAAATGGATATGACGCTATATGGGTAATTGTGGACAGATTGACGAAGTCTGCTCACTTCTTAGCAATCAAGATGACCTATTCGACTGAGCAACTGGCTCAATTATATGCTAAGGAAATTATCAGATTACATGTGATTCATAAGACCATCATTTCTGACAAAGATGGTCTCTTTATTTCTCATTTCTGGGAAAATGTTCATAAGGCCCTTGGCACGAAGCTATTATTTAGTACTGTCTTTCATCCTCAGACTGACGGACAGACTGAAAGGGTGAATCAAGTACTGGAGGATATGTTACGAGCTTGTGCCTTGGATTTCAAAGGGAGTTGGTGCTGATACTTATGCTTGGCAAAATTCGCATACAATAATAGCTACCAAGCTACTATTGGAATGGCACCCTATGAGGCTATATAAGGGAGGAAATGTAGATCTCCTATATGTTGGTACGAGGGTGTTGAAAAGAAGGGGATGGGACTTCAAACAGATTTCATTGGCGACACCACCCGAGCTATACAGAACATCCGCCAAAGAATTGAAACTGCTCAGAGCCGATAAAAGAGCTATGCAAATATGCGGCGTAGACCATTGGAATTCGACGTTGGGGATCTGGTATTCCTCGAGGTAGCCCCTATGAAGTGAGTGATGAGATTCGGAAAGAAGGGTAAGCTGAGTCTGCGCTATGTGGGATCGTATCCGATATTGAAGAGAGTTGGCAAGGTAGCTTACGAGCTAGAGCTGCCTCAAGAGATGTCGGCTATTCACAACGTGTTCCACATTTCGATGCTCAAGAAGTGCATTTCCAGTACGAACCAAGTGATCGAGCCACAAACAGTGCAAGTTCAAGAGGACTTAATTTATGAAAGTCGGCCTATCCAGATACTAGACCGAGAAGTCAAAAGGCTAAGGAATAAAGAGGTGCCCTTAGTGAAGGTCCTGTGGCAAAATCAATGGTACGAAGAAGCTACCTGGGAATGCGAGGAGTACATGAAACATAAGTACCCAGAGTTGTTCTAAGTTTCGAGGATGAAACTTTTAAAAGGTATAAAGGACTGTAACGCCCGTAAAATTTTTAGAAATTTTATGAGAATTTTTGCATGATCATATGTGCTTTTATGTGGGCTCCTCCAAAAATAAAAGAAATAGAGCCAAAAAGGATGCATGGCAAAGGATTTGAACACTAAACCCCAAGTAGATAGCTAACCCTTAAGATACACCCAATAACCAGAAGCCCAGTAGGGTTGTGCTATTAGAAAGGTATGGGAAATGATAGATAAGGGTAAGGGAGGCTAAGGGACACCTTCAAGTGAATAAATAGGGGAATGAGAAGACATGAGAAATCAAAATTGTGATTCTCTCCTTCTCTTCTTCTTCCTCACCGAAACCCTACTCCTTCCCCTCTTCCATTTTCTGAAAACTAACCAAGAAAGAAGAAGGCTTTAGTCATAGAATCACTTAGGGTTTTTTTTCCAACTATTAAACGAAGCGAAGGATGTAAGTATCCCCTCACCTGCATACAAGTTGTTTCGATGAATGTTATTAAGAAAAACCTTACATGAAACTTTCGGCCAAGACCTTCCTTATGCTTTCCATGATGGTCCATGCTATATTTTGTATGAATATGATGATAATAGGTTTCTAGATAGGTTTGGTTAAGTGTTTGATCTTCAAACTTCATGAAACTCTCGGCCAAGTCCCTTTTGACCCCTAATGGTTTTTCTATGCTATGCTATATATGTGGTCATGCTATATTTTGATTGTAGATGAAGATAGCATTTTGATAACTAAACTAAATTTAAATGTTTGATCTTAAAGGATTCATAAAACTCTCGGCCAAGCCCCCCTTTGGACCCCTAATGGTTTTCTATGCTATGCTCTAGATGTGGTCATGCGATGTTTTGATTTTAGATGAAGATAACATGTTGTTAGCTAAACTAAATTTAAGTGGTTGATCTTTAAAGCTCCTTGAAACATTCGGCCAAGACCCATTTAGGCACCTAATGGTCTATCATGCTATGACCTATAAGTTGTCATGCTATGTTTTGATTGTAGATGAAGATAACATGTTGTTAGCTAAACTAAATTTAAGTGGTTGATCTTTAAAGCTCCTTGAAACATTCGGCCAAGACCCATTTAGGCTCATAATGGTCTATCATGCTATGATCTATAAGTTGTCATGCTATGTTTTCAGTGTAGATGAAGGTAACATGTTTATATCTAAGCTAGATTTAAGAAATGGATCTTAAGGTTCCTTGAAGCTTTCGGCCAAGACCCATTTAAACTCCTAAGGGCCTTCCATGCCATGATTTATATGTGATAGAATTAATATATGGTTAGTTAGATCATGTACAAGTTCTTTAGGGTTTAAAATTTTTGGTAGAACCCCATGAAGTTTAGATCACACCATGTTATGTTTGTTCATGATGTTTATGCCATACCCAATATGTGTGTGATGTTACTATGATGTTTAGTAGACCTTGCACAAGTTGTTTAGCATTTATACTCCTAAGAACCCTCCCTTAGGGTTTCGGCCAGCCCATGTACATGCCCTCTACTAAGTCCTCCATGCCATGCTACATGTAGAAAAAGATGCAAATATGATGTTAGTTAGATTTTATGATAGCATGATTGGTTGATGTCACTACGTTATGTCCATGTTAATTGTATAAATGTATGATTAGGTTATGCTCATTGCCATGTTAATTATATGAATGTATGATTATGTTATGCTCATTGCCATGTTAATTGTATGAGTATATGATATGTCATAAAGAAGGAACATGATATGATATGAAATAAAATATGATATGTTATGAAGAAGGAAACATGATATGTTATAAAGAAGGAACATGCTATGTTATGAAAAGAAATATGATATGTTATGAAGAAGGAACACGATATGCTATGAAGAAGAAACATGATATGCCATGATAAGGAACATGATATGTTTATGAAAAGAAATATGATATGTTATGATAAGGAACATGATATGCTATTTTACTTTCTGCATTGCTTGTACCAGGACCCTAATAAGGTCCAAGGGATGGGCTCCTGCGTGCCCTTGGGTCGAATGGTCGTACGGACTCAAGACGGATGGGCTTCGGATGCCCTAGTAAGCGGTCATAAGTATGAGCTTAGGATGGGCTTCTATGTTAAGTTGCCCCTAGGCCGACGGACATAGTACGGGCCTAGTACTCTAATGGGTTCGGGAATAGCTACCTCGGGTCTATTAGGGATGCGCGGTATGATGATGATGTATGTGGTACAATGTCGGGCCCAATATGTTGAGATTTTGGTTAAGTACCTATAATGTATATATGTTTTCAAAGAGCATCTTGCATATACCTTTATTTCATGTCTAGATTATTATGATGTTATTATGGTTGTTATGCTTATATGTTTCTGAATGCTCATGTCATTTCTTTTATATTGATGCTATGCTTATGTTCTGGTATGTCTATATGCATGTTATGCTTGCTTATCTTCTTGAATGTTTATATGAATGCTATGCTTATGTTCTGGTTTGTTTATATGCATGTTATGCTTGCTTATGTTCTTGAATGTTTATATGAATATTATGCTTATGTTCTGGTATGTTTATATGCATGTTATGCTTGCTTATGTTTTTGAATGTTTATATGAATGCTATGCTTATATTCTGGTATGTTTATATGCATGTTATGCTTGCTTATGTTCTTGTATGTTTATATGAATGTTATGCTTATATGAGCTTATATGATCATGTCACTACTCTATGCTTAATACTTGACGTATGGTTTTTGTGAGTAGGACAGGATCTTACTAAGCCTATGTGCTTATAGTTTTATGTTCGCTTGTACTGCAGATAAGGGTAAAGAATGGCTAAACTAATGGGAGGAGCAGGAGGGGCAAAGTGTGTGTGGTAGTGGCATGGTGGAGGAGATCTGTTTATGTTTCCCATACTAATGCACGTTTTCTTTAAGTTGAATGTCATGAACTGGAACAAAGTATTTAAGAAATAATGATGCATGCTTATGTTTTAAAGAAAGAAAAAAAAAGAAGTTTAAAGTCTTCCGCTGTAAGAAGTATATGTAGTCTTCCATTGTAATGGAACCCTGGAAAGGCGGTTAGTATCATAGCAGATATGCCTTTCCACTACACACACATCAAGCTCCAATCCTGCCGCTCAAAGAAAGAAATTCTATGCCTACTCTATTTTTGTTCATGTATGATAAGAAATGCTTTTAGCTTAAATATGCATGAATATATGTGTGATAACCTTATGCTAGCCTTTAGTTTAAATATGCATAAATAAATGAATAATAATCTTATACTAGCCTTATTATAATATATAAAGATAAACATGGCTGGGAGACATAGTAATAGAGTCGATGAGACCATAATATATGGAAGACGTAGTAATAGAGTCGATTAGACAGTAATATATAGAAGACATAGTAATAGAGTCGATGAGACAGTAATATATGGAAGACGTAGTAATGAGATAGTAATATATGGAAAACGTAGTAATAGAGTCGATGAGATAGTATTTCGCTCTCAATGGGGAGCTCTAGTACTGTTGGTAAAGAAGAAAGATGGGTCTATGCGAATGTGCATAGACTACCGAGTGCTAAATAATGTGACAATCAAGAACGGGTACCCTTTACCGCGGATTGACGACCTGTTCGACCAGCTAAAGGGTGCCACCGTCTTCTCTAAGATTGACCTGAGGTCTGGCTATCATCAAGTGAATATGAAACCAGATGATATACCAAAGACGGCTTTCCGAACAAGATACGGACATTATGAGTTCGTAGTTATGCCCTTCGGAGTGACGAATGCACCTACTATGTTCATGGATATGTTGAATCGGGTATTCTCGATATTCCTCGACAAATTTGTAATCCTTTTCATTGACGATATACTAATATATTCGAGAACCCAAGAAGAGCACGCAGAACACCTGAATATGGTATTATAGATTCTTCGGGAAAAGAAGATGTATGCAAAGTTCTCCAAATGCGAATTCTTGCTCGATCAAGTATCATTTTGTGGTCACATTATATCCAAGCACGGAGTGATGGTAGACCCAATAAAGATTGAAGCTGTGAGTAACTGGAACAAGCCAAAGAATGTCAGCGAGATCAGAAGCTTTCTTGGGCTTGCAAGCTACTACAGGAAGTTTGTAGAGAACTTCTCTAGAATTGTAGCCCCTATGACAGTCCTCACCAGAAAGAACAAAAAGTATCAATGGACGGACGTCTGCGAGAAGAGTTTCACAGAACTGAAAAAGAGACTGACCAGCGCTCCAATCCTTGCTCTTCTGGACAGTAATGAAGGCTTCGACATGTACAGCGACGCTTCCAAATTGGGACTCGGAGCTGTACTCATGAAGAACAACATGGTGATTGCCTACGCCTCTAGGCAACTCAAGGAACATGAAAGGAATTGTCCCACTCATGATCTAGAGCAAGCGGCCATGGTCTTTGCTCTAAAAATATGGAGGCATTATCTATATGGAGCTCAGTGTAGGATTTACATAGACCATCAGAGTCTGAAATATTTCTTCACACAGAAGGACCTAAACATGAGACAATGCAGATGGCTCGAGCTCATCAAGGATTATGACTGTGAGATCTTCTACCATCCAGGAAAAGCGAACAATGTGGTTGATGCACTCAGCAGGACGTCCTATGCCATTTTGATGTCTCTATCGGTATTATCTCAGCCTTTAGAAAAGCAAAATATGCGTTACGGGGTTAAAATCATTTCCGGACGGCTTTCTACCATGACGATAGCACCGACACTGTTCGACGATATATCAGAAAAGCAAGCCCGTGACCCAAGCATTCAAAAGATCAAGCAAGAGGTCCTAAAAGGAAAGGATGATGAATTTCGTATCTCTGACAGTGGAGTACTCTACCTCAGGGATCGCTTGTGTATTCCCGATGATCCAGAATTACGGAAAAAGATATTTGAGGAAGCTCACAGAACCCCTTATGCGATGCATCCTGGAACCACCAAGATGTACCAAGATATGAAAAGGAAATTATGGTGGTTCGGTATGAAAAGAGATGTGGCTCAGTATGTCAGTACCTGCCTGACCTGCCAGAGGGTTAAAGCAGAACACTAGAGACCTGGAGGAACACTGCAGCCGATCCAAATTCCAGAATGGAAATGGAAAGATATTTCTATGGATTTCATCTCAGGACTGCCCAAGACGACGAACGGATATGACGCTATATGGGTAATCGTGGACAAATTGAAGAAGTCTGCTCACTTCTTAGCAATCAAGATGACCTATTCGACTGAGCAACAGGCTCAATTATATGCTAAGGAAATTAACAGATTACATGGGATTCCTAAGACCAACATTTCTGACAGAGATGGTCGCTTTATTTCTCATTTCTGGGAATATGTTCATAAGGCCCTTGGCACGAAGCTATTATTCAGTACTGCCTTTCATCCTCAGACTGACGGACAAACCGAAAGGGTGAATCAAGTACTGGAGGATATTTTACGTGTTGGATAGAGTGGATCACTAGAGGGGGGGTGAATAGCGATAGAAATTTTTCGTTCAAAATCGTTCGTTAAAATGCCAGTAGACACAGCGGAAGAAAACAACAAAACAAGCGAGACAATAGACACAAGGGTTTTACTTGGTTCGTAGCTGAAGGCTACTACTCCAAGGCCCTAGTGGTCCTTGACCACATACAGAGGGCAAACTACTAAAGAACTCCTCCTCATTGGAGGGAGGAGTTAGACGGATACACAAAATGACAAAAGCTCGAGGTAGAGGGACACTGCCCCTCTCCTCGTTATAATGAAAGCTTTACTAAAAAATAAACTGAAATACAATTTAAACTTTCGTTACTGACGACTTCAAAGGTTGGAGGTTGAAGCTCTAGTCGTCGTCTCGGCAGCACTTCGTCGTAGAGATGTCAGAGAGTCGGAGCATATCAAAAGCACTTGGAAGCCTTTTTAATTGATGAAAAACCCTAAGACAAGCCCTCCTTTTATAGCCTTTGAGCCCCTCATCGAATGGGTCTTCAACCAATCACAAATGGACACAAAACCTCCTTGAAATGGGGTGATAAGCCTTGACTCGGGCGATCATTGACCATCAGATCGATGGCCATCATCGATCGATGGTTGCATCATCGAATGGGCCGACAAAGAGATCGACTAATGAAGGGCAGTCGAGTCCTCTAAGCTGGCAGTCGACTGATGCTAGCTGCAAGACAAAGTTAGCTCAAAGAAAACATTATTTCGACGGCCTTCGACCGTCCGATCTCGACCTAGACCATCGATGGGATGTCTTTGGTCGGATCTACGCTTAAGACCATCCCCGTAAGGAGGATACGACCTCACTTACGCTCGCACACACGAGCTTACCTCGATACTTACCATGTCGCTTTTGCTTCCGGCCTTCCACTCGATTCCTTCGGCTCCCTCCGAAGTCACTCGAGTGTCGCCCGACCACCCGGCTTCCTCCGGGTGTCGCTAGCCTTCAGCTCCAGCTTTAGCAATCTTCTGCACACTCGATTCAGCTCGTGAGATAATGACATAAGTTTAACTTTGTATCGTTTGCTATAATCAAAACTCAGGTTTGACTTAGGTGCCTACTGCACCAACAATCTCCCCCTTTTTGATTTATGGCAAACCCACATACAAAGTTAAGTAAATAGCAAGCATGAAGAATAATGTGTATTAGAAACAAACAACAAAAAAATAAAGAAGATTAAGTTGTAGTAGTAAGGATTTTCTTCAAGCATTCCCCCTTGAGGAAACCTCCCCCTTGACCGAGGGTGAGTCTTGAGGAAAGACCTTAATCCTCCCCCTTTGAGGGTTTCTTAACATTACTTAAAGTTGGCCTTAGTAAAACGTTTAAGTTAAGAGTTCTTCTTAACTTGGCCCTTTCTCCCCCTTAAGTAAAATATTAAAAATGAGTAAAACGTTAATGGCACAAATAAGTTTAAGTTAAGAATTATCTTAACTTGGTCTTAATAAGTTTTCAAAACTTAAAGTTAATTTTTGGTTTAAATATAAAGTAAGAGTTAAGTTATAAAAAAATTTTTGACCCGTTAACTTTGGCCTTTTTCTTTCCCTTTTGCCATATATCGAAAAGAATGAGGGTGTGTGTGGAAAACAAAAATAAGTGTTAAATATAAAGTCCAAGCATGTTCCACATTATTTTGAAAATAATATACTGAAAATAAGTTCATCTATAAAATGTTCGACTCATATTTGGCTTGATTGATATGAAAGATCAACCAGTCCTGGTTAGAGTCGGTTAGTATGTATGATTATACTCCATGGTTCATGGCGATGCACTAGCTCTACATCTGGAACCAGGAGTAAGGTCCTAACATCTCACGCCTATCTACGTGGCTAAGTACACAAACACATTAATCCTATGTATTGTGAGATGTATTGGCTCCTTAAATCTATAGGTGCATGATATCTAAGGTATGTCCTATGCTAGTTCCATAAAAATGAAATTAAAGAAATAGTAGTAAGAACATATAATTTGCAAGTACCTAATCTATTACGCACATGCCCAATTTTCATCTTAATAGACTAAATTCGGCTTCGGGTAGGGGTTTAGTAAATAGGTCTGCTAAGTTAGACTTCGATTCGACGTATTCGAGTTGTATGGCTCCGTTGGCCACATGTTCTCGAATGAAATGGTGTTTGACTTCTATATGTTTGGTCCTAGAGTGACATATCGGATTCTTAGTAAGATTAATTGAACTAATGTTATCTACGTGAATTTTAGTATTTGTAAAGTCCAGCTTAAAGTCGCGGAAATTGTGCTTCATCTAAAGAAGTTGAGTGACACACTCACCCATCGCAATGTATTCGGCTTCGGTGGTAGATAAGGCAACACAGTGTTGCTTCCTACTGCACCAACTCACTAGACTCGAGCCAAGAAGTTGACAACAACCACTCGTGCTCTTTCTATCGAGCTTACTACCGGCATAGTCCGAATCGGAGTAGCCGGTTAGTTCAAACTCGGTAGATCTAGGGTACCAAATACCGACATTAAGTGTACCCTTTAGATATCTAAGGATACGCTTGACTAGAGTTAGGTGAGACTCCTTGGCACCGGTTTGGAACCTTGCGCACATACTTACTGCAAATAGGATATCAGGTCGGCTTGCAGTTAAGTAAAGGAGACTCCCTATTACGCTCCTATAGTATTTTAAATCAATTTGGTTTCTAATTACATCTTCTTCTATATTAACATTTGTTGCCATTGGGGTATTAATGATTTTAGCGTCTTGCATTCCAAAACGTTTAATTACTTCCCTAGTATATTTGCATTGATGTAGGTATATTCCATCTTTAGTTTGTTTAATTTGTAGACCTAAGAAGAAGCTTAATTCCCCTACTAAATTCATTTCAAATTCACTTTCCATAAGTGAAATAAACTCATTTAGTAGGATTGAGTTGGTGGTTCCGAAAATAATATCATCTACGTAAATTTGGGCTATGAATATGTCTTTACCTATGGTTTTTACGAAAAGGGTTGGGTCAACTACACCTTGGTTAAAGCCTTTGGACTTAAGATAAATCGTAAGTCTTTCGTACCAAGCTCACGGAGCTTGTTTGAGTCCATAAAGAGCTTTCTTTAATCTAAGGACATGATCGGGTTTGTCTAATCTTTCGAAACCGGGGGGTTGACTAACATAAACTTCTTTAATGTATCCATTTAAGAATGCAGATTTCACATCCATTTGAAACAACTTAAATCCTTGATGTGCTGCATATGCTAATAGCATTCGAATGGACTCTAATCTAGCTACTGGGGCATAGGTCTCGTCGTAATCTAAACCTTCGACTTGACTAAACCCTTTAGCAACTAGTCTAGCTTTATTTCTAACTACTTCACCTCTATCATCAATTTTATTTCTAAACACCCACCTTGTTCCAATGATTGTTTTATCTTTAGTTGGTGGTACTAATTCCCATACTTCGTTCCTAGTGATTGAGCCAACTCTTCTTGCATTGTAATAATCCAATCGGGATCAAGAAGAGCTTGGTCAATAGTTTTGGGTTCAATTTTAGAAATCAAAGATATTTGACTAAGGTTTCTGTATGAGGCTCTAGTTCGAACTCCTAGACTTGGATCACCTATCACTTGGTCGATAGGATGATTCGTTTGAGTCCTAGTTGGATTTGGGTTTGAGTCTACAACTTGATCCATAGGATGACTTGTTTGAGTTCTAGTTTAGTTGAAGTCATCTATCACTTGGTCGATAGAGTGACTTGGTTGACTTAGGTTAGGATTAACACTAGACCTAATCTCTGGATCAGAGTTAGGTCTAGTATGAATCGGCTCGCTAATTGGGGTTGCTGGGGGTTTTGTAGGTTCATGTCCTTCATCACATACTACATTGATAGTCTCCTCGACTCTAAGGGTGTCGTGGTTATATACTCTATAAGCCAGGCTTGTAGTCGAGTATCCTAGAAAGATTCCGGTCGTGTTTTGGATGTAAATTTTACTAGGTAATCCTTAGTGTTTAGGATATGTACCTTACACCCAAATACCCTAAAGTACTTGATGTTAGGTATTTTATCATGATAAATCTCGTATGAGGTCTTAAGGTGCCTCTTTACCATAAGGATCCTATTTTGGACATAGCATGTCGTACTCACGGCTTCCGCCCAAAACCTATCAGGTAGGTTGTACTCATTAAGCATTGTCCTAGCGGCTTCTTGTAGGGTTCTATTTTTGCGTTCTACTAGGCCATTTTGTTGTAGAGTTCTAGGGCAAGAGAACTCATGGTGGTATCCATTTAGGTTACTGAATTCTGTAAGCCTATGGTTTTCAAATTCACCACCATGATCAGTCCTAAGTCTTTTGATTTTAATGCTTTGTTGATTTTCTATTAACTTAAATAGGTTGATTAATTGATCTAGGGTATCTCTTTTGTGTTTGATGAACCTAACCCAAGTAAATCTAGAGTAGTCATCAATAATGACTAAACAGAATTTACTTCCGTTAAGTGACTTAGCTCTGTGTGAATCAAATAGATCCATGTGTAGGAGCTCAAGCACACTTTTGGTTCGTTCTTGACTAGTTAGTTGATGTTGTGTCCTAGATTGTTTACCTTGTTGACAAGCATTACATATCTTATTATCCAAGTTATTGAGGTTAGGCAAACCTCTGACTAAATCACTCTGACTCATCTTGTGGATGAGTCTTGGGTGTGAGTGACCGAGTCGTCGGTGCCACAACCACAATTCCTCTTGCCGTGTCATAAGACACTTAGTTGAGGAGTTAGTTAAGTTGATAGTGTAAATGTTGTTATTTCTAGTTCCTTTAAGAATTGTTTTAGAGGTTTCGTTTGTATTAATTACGCATTCATTTTCTAGAAATATGACCTTATAGTTATTACCACACAATTGGCTTACACTAAGTAAATTATATTGAAAATTTTCTACTAATAAAACATTTTGAATAACAAAATTTGAATTGAGCTCAATATCACCTGATCCGATGATTTTGAGCTTGTCGTTATTTCCGAAGGCTACCGATCCTTGTCGTTTGAATCGAAGCTTCGAAAACTTGAGTTGATCCCCGATCATGTGTCGGGAGCAACCACTGTCCAACATCCATTGATCCTACACGCAAGGTAGTTGGATCGGATATTGGATTTATTAAAAATTGGTTGAAGATTATTAACCTAAATCATCTCACCCATGTCTATATGATCAAACATGTTAATCCTATATGTTCTTGTGAGATGACTTCCAATTTTTTAGTTGAATTAAGTTTAATGACTTAAACACTTGTCAACCTTGCGTTAGATTCGGATTTGACCTTAGGCTCATCAAGTCACCTTTTCAAGATCATGGCTTCCAGGTCGTGGCGAGGCACAGAGGCCTTCTTTGATCAGAACAACGACCACTACCTTAGACAAAGCCATTTTCAAGAAAATAGAGACTTGACTCACCTAAGACCACTTCCTGTCTAACTAGTCTAGGATACGGCGAGGTAGCTTCAGCTAGTTCCGCTCGGTCAAGTGCACCGAACTAGATACGCCTTATCTAGCCCGAATACACAAGACTCCGCTTTCCTAGCGTACTATCATCTTGCCGTGTCCTGGTACTATGTTATCAAGTATTGACGAGTTATAGTCCTATCTAACCATTCTAAAAAGGAAAATCAAACTAAATAAAAACCTAAGCATGCAATTTCTAAGTTAAAACACAAACAAATTTCGTACTAGCTCCCCCTGGACCGTTGAATCGATTCGGTCTCTCCACATAGTGGATTTGGTCCTTGGGAACCCAGTACTGGTTTGATCCCAAGTTTGAAATCAAAGTGGTCTTAGGGACCCATGCTTGGACACGTTTTCTATGTCTACTTACGATTGACATATACGACTTATTTGTCGTGTTTGAGCTAAACCCTAGCCCGACCTTGTTGTACACGGCCCTTTGCGATCCAAGTAGGACGTCAAGTCCTTTGGATCCCAAAGTAAACCTTTCCAACGTATTCCTAAGATCTTCGACTTGACTTTTCAAGAGTGAGTTCTCAACATCGAGTTTTTCAACTCGAGTTGAGTCCTTCTCTTGAACTCGACTAGTCGAAGAGGTTAGGGAGACCTCGTGTTTGAGGAGTTTAACTTCCTCAACCAGGGTCTCGACCTTGGACTCGGACTTAGCTAACTTTTTATTTAAAAAATTAATTGCACTATAAAGAGTAGTAATAAGAGACCGACTTACCTTGAGTGTATCTTTTGAACCGGTTGTGTATCCGTGGCTTGTCTTGAATAGTGTTTCGTAGTCCGACTCGTCTTGATTTGATTCAAGTTCGTTCGACTCACACCGGTTTAGCCATAAGGACTCGATCGTTGTCTTCTTCCTCGGAAGCTTCTTCCCAAGTAGCGTTGAGTGCCTTTTTATGTTTTGGTGCCTTGCTCTTGAGTTTTGGGAACTCGGACTTAATGTGTCCAAACCTGTTGCATTCATAACATCTTATGTTTGAACTTTTAGGCTTACCTTTGTTGGGTCGAGTGACGGGTCATTTTCGGCCCTTGACTATCCTCCGAACTAGGTTGACTAGTTCGGCTTCCATTTCCGAGTCGACCTCCGAATCCGACTCATCCTCTTCTTCCTTCGGGGGTGGCTTGCTTGCAGTTTTCTTCCTTGAACCTGCAAAAAGTGCTATACCCTTCTCGGGTTCCGAGTTAGACTGCTCATGAAGTTCGAAATCAGAAAAGATTCATCTAACCTAAGTTTAGAAAGATCCTTGGAGACCTTGTAGGCATCGACCATGGATGCCCACAAGGTAGTCCTCGGAAAAGAGTTTAGGACATACCTTATAAGGTCGCGGTTTTTGACCTTTTGCCCGATTGCGTGTAGGTTGTTGACTATGTCTTGGACACGGGCGTGGAGTTGCGTCGCGGACTCGTGTTCCTGCATTTTTAGGTTATATAGTTTATTGAATAGAAGATCATGCTTACATACCTTGGCTTCATCGGTCCCTTCGTGTAGCTCCACTAGTTTTGTCCAAAGATCCTTTGCGCTTATGAAGGGGCCGACGCGATTTAGCTCCTCCTTGGATTGGCCGCATTGAATGATTTGAGTTGCCGTAGCGTCGGCTTTGACTTATCTTTTTGTCGCAATGGTCCATTGGTCATAATCCAAGGATTCACCCACTTCGTTAGTCGGAAGTGTGAATCTCGTTTGGATTATGATCCACATCTCGATTTGGGTTTTAAGAAATCATTCCATTCGACCCTTCCAATAACGGAAGTCATCTCCGTTGTAAAACGGAGGTCGGACGGTGCTAAAACCCTCGAGATGGGCCATTTGGAAGGAAAACCTTACACAAAAATACAAAAAAAACACGAAAAAGGGTTCCAAGACTTCGCCTTGGATTAGTGGTGTGGGAAATAATAAGAAACAAACGAGAAATAGAAAGTTAAGCAAAGAAATAAGAAACTAAATAAAAAGTAAGTACTCACAACCTTCGATGTCCCCGAAAGGCTACTAAACATCGATTTTTGATGATAAAATCAGCTTGTTACGGGGGTAAACCCCCATAAGAAGTGTAGATCTCTCAGAGAGCTTCGATTTGGTGGGTAGATCGTTTCGTGAGTCCCCTTGTAGCAAAAGTTATGCTCGTTTGATCGTGAGGTACTCCGAAGGCGATTAGTACTTGCAAAAAACACAACCAAAAACTATGTACCAAGACTTGGTCTTGGATTAGTAGTGTGAGAGAAATCTTAAAAAAATAAATACGAAAAGAAAATTGCTCGATTGGTGGTTGCACCAAATCTGAGCGCCCTTGGCTCTGATACCAATTGTTGGATCGAGCGGATCGCTAGAGGGGGGGTGAATAGCGATAGAAATTTTTCGTTCAAAATCGTTCGTTAAAATGCGAGTAGACAAAGCGGAAGATAAAAACAAAACAAGCGAGACAATAGACACAAGGGTTTTACTTGGTTCGTAGCCGAATGCTACTACTCCAAGGCCCTAGTGGTCCTTGACCACGTACGGAGGGCAAACTACTAAAGAACTCCTCGTTGGAGGTAGGAGTTAGACGGATACACAAAATGACAAAAGCTCGAGGTAGAGGGACACTCCCCCTCTCCTCGTTATAATGAAATCTTTACTAAAAAATAAACTGAAATACAATTTAAACTTTCGTTACCGACGACTTCAAAGGTTGGAGGTTGAAGCTCTAGTCGTCGTCTCGGCAGCGCTTCGTTGTAGAGATGTCGGAGAGTCGGAGCGTATCGGAAGCACTTGGAAGCACTTGGAAGCCTTTTTAATTGATGAAAAACCCTAAGACAAGACCTCCTTTTATAGCCTTTGAGCCCCTCATCGAATGGGTCTTCAACCAATCACAAATGGACACAAAACCTCCTTGAAATGGGGTGATAAGCCTTGACTCCTCGAAGCTGATCATTGACCATCAGTCGACTGATGGCCATCATCAGTCGATTGATGGTAGTATCAGTCCAGTGCTGATAGTAGATAGTGGACTGATGAAGGGCAGTCGAGTCCTCTAAGCTGGCAGTCGACTGATGCTAGCTGCAAGGCAAAGTTATCTTAAAGAAAACATTATTTCGACGGCCTTCGACCGTCCGATCTTGACCTAGACCATCGATGGGATGTCTTTGGTCGGATCTACGCTTAAGACCATCCCCGTAAGGAGGATACGACCTCACTTACGCTTGCACACACGAGCTTACCTCGATACTTACCATGTTGCTTTTGCTTCTGGCCTTTCCTCTTGATTCCTTCGACTCCCTCCGAAGTCACTCGAGTGTCGCCCGACCACCCAGCTTCCTCCGGGTGTCGCTAGCCTTCAGCTCCAGCTTTAGCAATCTTCTGCACACTCGATTCATCTCGTGAGATAACGACATAAGTTTAACTTTGTATCGTTTGCTATAATCAAAACTCAGGTTCAACTTAGGTGCCTACTGCACCAACATTACGAGCTTTTGCCTTGGATTTCAAAGGGAGCTGGTGCCGATACTTAAGCTTGGAAAAATTCGCCTACAATAATAGCTACCAAGCTACTATTGGAATGGCGCCCTACGAGGCTATATACGGGAGGAAATGTAGATCTTCTATATGTTAGTATGAGGGTGTTGAAAAGAAGGGGATGGGACTTCAAAAAGATTTCATTGACGACACCACCTGAGCTATACAGAACATCCGCCAAAGAATTGAAACTGCTCAGAGCCGACAAAAGAGCTATGCAGATATGCGGCGTAGACCATTGGAATTCGACGTCGGGGATCTGGTATTCCTCGAGGTAGCCCCTATGAAGGGAGTGATGAGATTCGGAAGGATGGGTAAGCTGAGTCCGCGCTATGTGGGATCGTATCTGATATTGAAGAGAGTTGGCAAGGTAGCTTACGAGCTAGAGCTGCCTCAAGAGATGTCGGCTATTCACAACGTGTTCCACGTTTCGATGCTCAAGAAGTGTATTTCCAGTACGGACCAAGTGATCGAGCCATAAACAGTGAAAGTTCAAGAGGACCTGAGTTATGAAAGTTGGCGTATCCAGATACTAGACCGAGAAGTCAAAAGGCTAAGGAATAAAGAGGTGCCCTAGTGAAGGTCCTGTGGCAAAATCAACGGTATGAAGAAGCTACCTGGGAACGCTAGAAGGACATGAAACAGAAGTACCCAGAGTTATTCTAAGTTTCGAGGATGAAACTTTTAAAAGGTATGAAGGACTGTAACACCCGTAAAATTTCTAGAAATTTTATGAGAATTTTTGCACGATCATATGGGCTTTTATGTGGTCTCTTTCAAAAATAAAAGAAATAGAGCCAAAAAGGATGCATGGCCCAGGATTTCAACACTAAACCCCAAGTAAATAGCTAACCCTTAAGATGCACCCAATAACCAGAAGCCAAGCAGGGTTGTGCTATTAGAAGGGTATGGGAAATGATAGATAAGGGTAAGGGAGGCTAAGGGACACCTTCAAGTGAATAAATAGGGGAATGAGGAGACATGAGAAATCAAAATTGTAATTCTCTCCTTCTCTTCTTCTTCCTCACCGAAACCCTACTCCTTCCCCTCTTCCATTTTCCGAAAACTAACCAAGCAAGAAGAAGACTTTAGTCTTAGCATCACTTAGGGTTTTTTTTTTTCCAACTATTAAACGAAGCGAAGGATGTAAGTATCCCCTCACATGCATACAAGTTGTTTCGATGGATGTTATTAAGAAAAACCTTACATGAAACTTTCGGCCAAGACCTTCCTTATGCTTTACATGATGGTCCATGCTATACTTTGTATGAATATGATGATAATAGGTTTCTAGATAGGTTTGGTTAAGTGTTTGATCTTCAAACTTCATGAAACTCTCGGCCAAGTCCCTTTTGACCCCTAATGGTTTTTCTATGCTATGCTCTATATGTGGTTATGCTATGTTTTGATTGTAGATGAATATAGCATTTTGATAACTAAACTAAATTTAAATGTTTGATCTTAAAGGTTTCATAAAACTCTCGGCCAAGCCCTCCTTTGGACCCCTAATGGTTTTCTATGCTATGCTCTAGATGTGGTCATGCTATGTTTTGATTTTAGATGAAGATAACATGTTGTTAGCTAAACTAAATTTAAGTGGTTGATCTTTAAAGCTCCTTGAAACATTTGACCAAGACACATTTAGGCTCCTAATGGTCTATCATGCTAGGACCTATAAGTTGTCATGCTATGTTTTGATTGTAGATGAAGATAACATGTTGTTAGCTAAACTAAATTTAAGTGGCTGATCTTTAAAGCTCCTTGAAACATTCGTCCAAGACCCATTTAGGCTCCTAATGGTCTATCATGCTATGATCTATAAGTTGTCATGCTATGTTTTGAGTGTAGATGAAAGTAACATGTTGATAGCTAAGCTAGATTTAAGAAATGGATCTTAAGGTTCCTTGAAGCTCTCGGCCAAGACCCATTTAAACTCCTAAGGGCCTTCCATGCCATGATTTATATGTGATAGAATTAATATATGGTTAGTTAGATGATGTACAAGTTGTTTAGGGTTTAAAATTTTGGTAGTACCCCATGAAGTTTAGATCACACCATGTTATGCTTGTTCATGATGTTTATGCCATACCCTATATGTGTGTGATGTTACTATGATGTTAAGTAGACCTTGCACAAGTTGTTTAGCATGTAAACTCCTAAGAACCCTCCCATAGGGTTTCGGCCAACCCATGTACATGCCCTCTACTAAGTCCTCCATGCCATGCTACATCTAGAAAAAGATGCAAATATGATGTTAGTTAGATTTTATCATAGCACGATTGGTTGATGTCACTACCTTATGTCCATGTTAATTGTATAAATGTATGATTAGGTTATGCTCATTGCCATGTTAATTGTATGAATGTATGATTATGTTATGCTCATTGTCATGTTAATTGTATGAGTATATAATATGTCATAAAGAAAGAACATGATATGATATGAAAAGAAATATGATATGTTATGAAGAAGGAAACGTGATATGTTATAAAGAAGGAACATGCTATGTTATGAAAAGAAATATGATATGTTATGAAGAAGGAACACGATATGCTATGAAGAAGAAACATGATATGCCATGATAAGGAACATGATATGTTTATGAAAAAAAATATATGATATGTTATGATAAGGAACATGATATGCTATTTTACTTTCTGCATGGCTTGTACCATGACCCTAATAAGGTCCAAGGGATGGGCTCCTACGTGCCCCTGGTTGACGGACGTAGTACGGATTCAGTACGGGATGGGCTCCCAGATGCCCTAGGCCGACGGTCATAAGTACGGGCTAAGGATGGGCTTCTATGTTGTGTTGCCCCTAGGCCGACGGACATAGTACGGGCCTAGTACTCTAGTGGGTTCGAGATTAGCTACCTCGGGTCTATTAAGGTTGTGCGGTATGATAATGATGTATGTGGTACAATGTCGGGCCCAATATGTTGAGATTATGTTTAACTACCTATAATGTATATATGTTTTCAAAGAGCATCTTTCATATACCTTTATTTCATGTCTAGATTATTATGATGTTATTATGGTTGTTATGCTTATATGTTTCTGAATGCTCATGTCATTTCTTTTATATGGATGCTATGCTTATGTTCTGGTATGTCTATATGCATGTTATGCTTGCTTATCTTCTTGAATCTTTATATGAATGCTATACTTATGTTCTGGTATGTTTATATGCATGTTATGCTTGCTTATGTTCTTGAATGTTTATATGAATGTTATGCTTATGTTCTTGTATGTTTATATGCATGTTATGCTTGCTTATGTTTTTGTATGTTTATATGAATGTTATACTTATATGTGCTTATATGATCATGTCACTACTCTATGCTTAATGCTTGACGTATGGTTTTTGTGAGTAGGACAGGATCTTACTAAGCCTATGTGCTTATAGTTTTATGTTCCCTTGTACTGCAGATAAGGGTAAAGAATGGCTAAACTAAAGGGAGCAGCAGGAGAGGCAAAGTGTGTGTGGTAGTGGCATGGTGGAGGAGATCTGTTTATGTTTCCCATACTTATGCATGTTTTCTTTAAGTTGAATGTCATGAACTGGAACAAAGTATTTAAGAAATGATGATGCATGCTTATGTTTAAAAGAAAGAAAAAAAAGAAGTTTATAGTCTTCCGCTTTAAGAAGTATATGTAGTCTTCCGTTGTAATGCATGTATGTCCCCTTCTCCATATATTAGGAACACATCCTTAGTTCTTCTTAAGTACTTAAGGATCGTCTTAACAACCTCCCAATGATCCATTCCTGGATCAGATTGGTGTTAGTAATATATGAGAGATGTCCTAAGGCAATCGCCTTATGTATGAACCATTTATATGATAAATGAAGATTCACTATTTGAGTATATATGTTTTAAGTATTTGATTGGATCTTAAACTCATTTACTGAATGTCCACGATACGATTCACAACATGAGAGAATTTGTGATTGGATCACAACTAGTGAGTATCTCTACATGTGTAATTGTGATGTATCGGAATTATCCCTAGTCGATGAATTGATGGATTTGGACACCATAAATTCTGTCGAGACTAGCACGAGGTATACTCCTTGGTGTATCCAAGCAGCTGATTCTCACTAGCTGGAGACATAGTGATGTCCAGAGTTAATCGTGGATGCTAGTTATGGTAACTAGTTCATTGGAGTGACCAGCCGTAAGACTTCATATGGTTCTCTGCATATATAGATATGTCAATGAAGTTCTTACTGTAGCTTAAGTGCGATGTTCCTTTGACTTGCGGTATTCAAGTCATCTTGATCATGGAGACTTATGCTTTGACATCTTAAGCAAACATCTCTAAGGAGATGTGGACCCGAGATGATTGGGTATAAGTCGAAGTGATCGAAGGTGTTTGAATAGCCTATAAAGGATTCACCACTCCTTGCGAGGAGATGTATACCCATGGCCTCTCGTCGGATTGTTACTAAAGTCTTTGGCCAAAGCATTACATGTTTAGAGTAAGGTACTCTTCGATACATGTGCAAGAACTAGAATCCGTGGGACGAGGAAATGATACTTGGGCTAGGTGTGACGTAGTCGACCTAGTGGGGCTGACACTATAGACCATGTCTGAACCAAGTGGGTATAAGATGAGTGAAAGGAATGGGGCACGCGAATCATTCGAGCCGAAGGGTTTTAAATAGTTCTGGATCAACCGTTGATCTTTTCGGTTAATTGGGGATCATGATGTACTACTAGGTGCCACTCATGATCGTTCTATAATTAATGGTTAATTATAGACGTCCAACATAAACCGAGAACCTATTTGGTCACACGCACAACGAGCGTAATCCAAAGGATTTAAAATGATCTTGAGAATGGGATTCTCAGACCGAGAGAAACTAAGTTTGGTTGGACCAAACATAAAGCGAGCATGAAATCGTTTCAGTCGCAATGGAAGCGTGGATGGGCCGTGTCTTATGAAGACATAATGGATGGACCAAAATGGTTTGGTTCTAATCCAATGGAGGTGAATAAACCAAAGGGTTTGGTTTATTTTTAACGAATGAACCAAAAGTTGGTTCGGTTCGTTTTAACTTAAAATAAACCATCATGGTTTGGTTTATTTTAACTTATCTTAATGGAGCGGGTTAACGGGCCTAATGGTTATGATCCAATAACCATTAAGAGAATTAGTTCTCTATAAAAGAGGACTTAAGGGATAATTAAGCCCTAATCCAAAACCCTAGCCCTAAGATTGCCGCCCACCTCCTCCTTGGAGTTCACGGCGCCAACCTCCATTGCCGCCCAGCTCTTGTGCCGCCGTCCAAGTCCTTTCCGGCATCCAAGCTTCAGCCGGTGATCCTCCAGCGACCCTCCGGTGATCTTCCTAGGCTTCGGTGAAAAGGTGAGCACTTGGCTTCCTTGTTTTGGCCGGCGCCTACTCCTCCACCAAAGCTGTCCAGTTTTCTGGACAGCTTGTTCTCCTCTCGTCGGAGCGTCGTTTGGACGACGGTTTGAGCTCCGACAGTGGCTAAACTACCGGGGATTCGATCTCCGGTAATCCTCTGAGGTGGAGGACGAAGGATTCGTCAATCGGTTGACGAATACCTCTCCGGAGAAGCGAGTTTTGAGGACTCATTTTGGATCCGAATTTGGATTCGGATCATGATCATCTCTCGATCACATCATCTTCAACACGAGGCTAGTAACCCGTATGAAGACGAAGTTCGTGGTTTAGTGAAGTCATCCTAAGGATACTCGGCATGGATACAGATAGAGACGATTCTAGCGAGGATCGTTCCGGTTGATGTCGTTCCCGCTACACGTAATACGAAAGGTATAACGTAGTTAAATTTCCTTTTATTGCAAATTTAAATTTACAGTTATATATACACTTGTTGTACTATGCATGCGTGTGATGTGTGTGTTGTAATAAATGTAGATTTATTATTTTTATTGCTTCCGCTGTGCTCATGTTTACGAAATGTGATCGAACACACACACGCCGCGGTGCCGGAAACCCAACAATTGGTATCTGCTCGTGACACTCAAAGCATATGATACTTCGGGCCTCGTACATAAAATAGTATACATGATAGATCCTATTGCGGATGCATAGGGAATCTTACTCATGCAAATCCTCTCGTCTTCTGTGTGCGGACACATAGACTTCAAAAGATGTATCTCATGCCTGATGGGTAGGAAACTTTTCTTGGATTCTAACATGCTAAACCTCTTTAACACTCGGTATATTTATGTAGACTACGAAAGACCAAGCAACAGTTTTGATCTATCTCTATAAATCTTAATCCCGAGGATGTAGGTTACTTCTCACAGGTCTTTCATGGAGAACATCTTCGACAACCAAATTTTAACTCACTGTAAGACAGAAACATCATTTCCTATAAGTAATATATCATCGACATATAATACTAGGAACACGACTGCACTCCCACTAACCTTTTTGTACACACAAGGTTCATCCGGATTTTATGAGAAATCAAACCTTTTGATTGTCTCATCAAAATGGATATTCCAACTCCTGGATGCTTACTTCAGTCCATATATGGATCGTCGCAATTTTCATACCTTGGTTTTATTAACCGATGTGAAATCCTCAGGCTGTATCATATACACATCCTCGAGTAGGTTTCTATTAAGGAAAGTTGTTTTCACATCCATCTGCCATATCTCATAATCATAAAGAGCCGCTATGGCCAGGAGCATCCGAATGGATTTAAGTATAGCAACATGCAAATAGGTTTCGTCATAATCAACACCTTGCTTTTGACGATATCCTTTCGCCACCAATTTAGCCTTATAGGTAATCACATTACCATCCATGTCGGTTTTTTTCTTGAAAACCCACTTGCACCCTATTGGCTTTATGCCTTCAGGTGGGTCAACCATGTTCCAAACTTAGTTGTCATACATGGAATCCATTTCCGACTTCATGGCGTCAAGCCACTTATCCCTTTCTGAACTTTTCAGAACTTCTTCATAACTAGTAGACTCCTCATCATCAATGAGTGACATATCATTCGATTCACTTACGAGAAATCCATATCTCTCAGGAATATTCCGTGTCTACCATATATACGAAGATGTGGTGTCTCAATAGGTCGAGTTGATGGCTCATCATTATGAGTTATTAGCTGTGGTGCTTCACCAGGTGTCTCATCCATGTCTATTTGAGTCTCTCGAGCCTCCTCAAGCTCAACGACACTCCCACTGTTTTCTTGCAAGAGAAACTCTTTCTCTAGAAACACAGTATGCCTTGAAACAAACACCTTTTGTTCCCTAGGATGATAGAATTGGTAACCCCTTGTTTCCTTAGGGTATCTAATAAATAGACATTTATCAGACTTAGCATCCATTTTGTTTGATATAGTCCACTTCACATAAGCCGGACAACCCCATATCTTCAAGTAAGATACATGAGGTTTCTTACTATTTCATATCTCATATGGAGTAGTTGAGACTACCTTGGTTGGCATTCTATTTAACAAGTAAACAGTTGTCTGAAGTGCATAGCCTCAAAAGGACTTGGGAAGATTCGCATGATTCATCATTGACCTGACCATGTCCAACAAGGTTCGATTACGCCTCTCAGATACACCATTATGTTGCGGTGTATATGGCGGAGTCCATTGAGACAATATACCATTGTCTCTTAGATAATCTAGAAACTCTTGACTTAAGTATTCACCACCTCGATCCGATCGAAGTATTTTAATACTCTTGTCATGTTATTTCTCTACCTCATTTCTGAATTCTTTGAACCTTTCAAAGGCTTCAGACTTGTGTTTCATCAAGAACACATACACAAACTGTGAGTGATCATCGGTGAAGGTAATGAAGTAGCTATAGCCTTCTAGAGCATGAGTTGACATAGGCCCACATACATCTGTATGTATTAGACCTAGCAACTCTCCCACCCGTTCACCTTTTCCTATAAAAGGTAACTTAGTCATCTTGCCTTTTAAGCATAATTCGCATGTATCATATGAATCCAATTCAAACAATTCTAGAATTCCACATCGGTGTAATTCGGACATGTGTTTCTTGCTTGCATGGCCAAGACGACAATGACACATGTAGGAGTCTAATTGATTATCCTTTCGAGCACGCTTGTTACTCGCTTCGATATTGAAAATGTCACTGGATACGTCCAATGTATAAATACCATTGCTCAAAGTTCCAGTATCATAAAGTAAGCCATTCAAAGTTATATAATAACAATTGTTACTAAACGTCAAATGGTAACCATTTCTATTTAAGCAGGAAATAGAAACAATATTTTTTATTAGAGAAGGAACACAATAGCAATTGTCCAGTTCTAGACTAATCCACTAGGGAGCTTCAGCAAATAAGTTCTGATGGCGACCGCAGCAACCTTTGCTCCATTGCCAACTCGCAAATTTGACTCCCCTCTGATAAGTCTTCTTCTATTCCTTAGCCCCTGTATGTCATTACATATATGTGAGCCACACCCAGTATCCAATACCTATGTGTCTAAGGAAATATAATGACAATCAATAACGAAGATACCTGAAGAGGATGGGGCATCAGATGCCTTCTTCTTCTTCACGGACTCAAGATAAATCTTGCAGTTTCTTCGCCAGTGGCCCTCCTTGCCACAATGATGGCAAGTGCCCTTTTGTGTTGGTTTTGCCTTCTTAGCCTTCTTGTTCTTCGCTTTCTTCTATTCCTTTGGCTTCCTCTTAGAACATTTCTTTGAGGAATCAACTAACAGAACCGCCTTCTCCTCAGGCTTCACAGAAGACTCCACAGTCTTCAGCATATTGAGGAGCTCAGGAAAAGTGGATTCTAGTTTGTTCATTTGGTAGTTCATCACAAATTGTGAGAAACTCTTGGGTAAATAATGCAGAATTAAGTCAATACTTAATTCATGATCCATCACAAACCCGAGGGTGGCTAGTCGCTCAATGTACCCATTAATCTTTAGCACAAACTGTACTACAGATGAACCTTCTTGCATCATAGAGATGAAGAGGAGCCTGGAGACTTCGAACCTTTCGGATCTCACTTGCTCATCAAACAACTCATGAAGATGGAAGACTATGGTATTAGAATCCATATGCTCATGCTGCTTTTGCAGCTCGGGTACCATCACGGCTAGCATGATGCAACTCGCCAGCATCGTCGCCACATGCTTCGACTCTTCGAGGATATACGCGAGCTTTTCAGCCTTGAGAACAATTCTCAAGTTTCTAAGCCAGTCCAAGAAATTAGGCCCAGTCAATTTGTTTAAATCCAAAATAGTGTGTAAATTCAAAGACGTCATGATCAATCGATTAACCTAGAAATACAAAACGAGAATATATGAGAAAGATGATTTAAAATGCATCAATATACATTCATAAATCCCATTCATTTTTTGAATTTTAAAAACCCCAAAAATCACTTTGGGAGATCGTAGGTCCATCTCCGAATGGGCTGATATCCAACATAGATATGAACAACCTTGGAGAGAGTCCAACAAGTCATTCATAACTACGATGGTACGCATCAAATATACCGATTGCATATCACATATATGCAACTATCACAATGTGCTATCAACTAATTGAATGTTCACACATATATCAGGTAGTTAACTCATTAACAAGTATGCATCATATGCATAGCACCCAACTTCACCTCCCTTCACATCGACCTTTGAGAGAGTCCAACAAGCCGATGCTCCAGGTTAAAGCCAACCACATAATCGAGACATAGTTTTAATATGGTTAGAGCGCATTCAACCAATTAGCCCAGCATGGAGAGAGTCCAACAACCAAAGCTAACGATTGACCTCTGACTCTTACCATATTAGTATTAAACTATTCCATGGTTTGAACATGTTCGGGTTCGAGCCGGGCTTGGAGAGAGTCCAACAACCCAAACAAGAAACGGAACTCTGGTTCTAACCATATTAATGGAAGGTGTAGGCTTTAATATTGTGTAAGGGTTTTTATGTCTCATCCTCTTTGCATGCAAATAGATATTATCTACATGACATGACATACATCTACATGTCACGACACACATAGCATAATGATATGCATCTAATGCAATTACATGACATACAATTATGGCATGTACTTAATTTCCTTATATGTCATAACTATTTATGGAAATAAAATATGTTTAAGATTTGATTCCCAAAATGAAATCATGATTAAATTAGAAAATAAATTTCCAAATCTAATCACATATTTTATTTATGGAAGGTCTCAATTAAGGAAAGTCAAATTTAATTTAGGAAACAAATTTCCTATATTGTCTAAACTATTTATGGAAATAAAATATATTTTAGATTTGATTTCCCATATCAAATCATGATTAAATTAGGAAACAAATTTCCAAATCTAATCAAATATTTTATTTATGGGAAGTGTTAATTTCCATAAATACTTCTAAACATTCCAAAAGTAGAAGATTTCCATAAATACTTCTAAACTTTCTAAAATTAGAAAATTTCCATAAATAATTCTAAACTTTCCAAAAGTAGAAAATTTCCATAAATACAATTACGACTATCACAAAATAATTTTACGATTATGTCGAAACACAACCTGGGCTCTGATACCACTATTGGGTTTCGGACACCGCGGCGAGTGTGTATTCGAATATGTTTGGTAAACATATGCACAGAGGAAGAATTAAAAAGAAATAAATCTAATTTATTACAACACACACATCACACGCATGCATAGTATAACATGTGTAGACATAATTATAGTTTCAAATTTTGCAATAAAAGAAAATTACTCTACGTATACCTGACGTATCACGTATAGTGGGAAAAACATCAACCAGAGTGACTCTCGCTAGAATCGCCTCTATCCGTATCCATGCCGAGTATCGTCGGGATGACTTCAAAAAGCCACGAGCCTCGTCTTCGTACGAGTCACTACCCTCGTGTCTAAGACAATGTAATCGAGAGAAGATCACAATCCGAATCAAAATTCGGATTCAAAAATGAGTCCCCAAAACTCGCTTCTCCGGAGAGGTATTCGTCAACCGTTTGACGAATCCTTCATCCTCCACCTTTGAGGATTACCGAAGATCGAATCCCTGGCAAGGTAGCCGCTGTTGGAGCTCCAAACGTCGTCCAAATGACGCTCCGACATGAATGGAGGAAGCTGTCCAGAATTCTGGACAGACTGGTGGAGGGGTTGCGCCAGCCCAAAGAGGATGGCTGGTCGCTACTTGGTCACCTGAGCCAAGGGAAGTCGCCGGATGGTTGCCGGAGGATCACCGACAGGAGCTTGGACGACGACAACAGCTTGGACGGTGGCACAAGAGTTGGGCGGCAACCTTTTGGGTGGCGGCACAAGAAGAAGAAAGGGAGGGGGCAGCACAAAAAGGATTAGGTTTTCACAAAACCCTTAAGCCCAGTTTTTATAGAGAACACATTCTTCTAATGGTTATTGGTTCATAACCAAAAATCCGTTAACCAACTCCATTAACTTAAGTTAAAATAAACCGAACTGAGTTGGCCTACTTTAAGTTTAAACGAACCGAACCAACTTTGGTTCATTCGTTTAAAACAAACCAAACCCCTTTGATTTATTCTTCACCATTGGATTAGAACCAAACCAATTTGATTCGTCCATCATGTCTTCATAAGACACGGCCCATCCATGCTTCCATTGCGACTGAAACAATTTCATGCTCGATCCTTGTTTGGTCCAACCAAACCTAGTTTCTCTCGGTCTGAGAATCTCATTCTCAAGCTCATTTTAAATCCTTCGAATTACGCTCGTTGTGCGTGTGACCAAATAGGTTCTCGGTTTATGTTGACCGTCTATAATTAACCATTAATTATAGAACAATCATGAGTGGCACCTAGTAGTACATCATGATCCACACTTAACCGAAAGATCAACGGTTGATCCAGAACTATTTTTGAAACCCTTCAGTAGCTACAATGAATCGTGCCCCATTCCTTTCACTCATCTTATATCCACTTGGTTCAGGACATGGTCTATAATGTCAGTCCCCACTAAGTTAACTACGTCACACCTAGTCCAAGTATCATTTCCTCGTCCTACGGATTCTAGTTACTGCACATGTATTCAAGAGTGGCTTACTCTAAACATGTAATGCTTTGGCCAAAGACTTTAGTAACAATCCGACGAGAGGACATGGGTATACATCTCCTCGCAAGGAGTGGTGAATCCTTTATAGGCTATTCAAACACCTTCGTCCACTTTGACTTATACCCAATCATCTCGGGTCCACATCTCCTCAGAGATGCTTGCTTAAGATGTCAAAGCATAAGTCTTCATGGCCAAGATGACTTGAATATCGCAAGTCAAAGGAACATTACACTTAAGCTACAGTAAGAACTTCATTGACATATCTATATATGCAGAGAACCATATGAAGTTTTACAACTGGTCACTCCAATAAACTAGTTACCATAACTAGCATCCACGATTATCTCCAGACATCACAATGTCTCCAGCTAGTGAGAATCAGCTGCTTGGATACACCAAGGAGTATACCTCGTGCTAGTCTCAACAGAATTGATGGTATCCAAATCCATCAATTCATCGACTGGGGATAATTCCAATACATCACAATTACACATGTAGAGATACTCACTAGTTGTGATCCAATCACAAATTCTCTCATGCTATGAATCGTATTGTGGGCATTCAGTGAATGAGTTTAAGATCTAATCAAATACATGAAAACATGTATACTCAAATAGTGAATCTTCATTTATCATATAAATGGTTCAAATATAGGGCGATTGCCTTAGGACATCTCTCATATATTACTAACACAAGATAGAGTCCACGATACCAGAACTGATCAATATGCTCAAAATAGTGTTGCTAAAGAATAGAAGGTGGTGATGTTGGTTAACTCCTCAAAGAAAGATTCTAAGAGGAGGTCAAAATCTACAGTCAAAGGGAAGAAAAAGGCAAAGAAGGAAGGACCAACTCCCAAGGGCACTTTTTAACATTGTGACAAGAATGGACATTAGAAGAGAAATTGCAAGCAATATTTGGAGTCACTGAAGTAGAAAAGGGCATCTGATGTCCATCCTACTTTAGGTATATACATTATTGAATATCATACTATTTCTTCAAAGACTTGGGTATTAGATACTGGGTGTGGCTCACATATATGTAATGACATACATGGGCTAAGGAATAGGAGAAGACTGGTTAAGGGAGAAGCATATCTAAGGGTTGGCAATGGAGCAAAGGTTGCTACTGTAGCCGAAGGAACTTATATGTTACAACTCCCTACGGGACTAGTTTTAAAGTTGGATGATTGTTTTTATATTTTACCATTAATAATGAACATTGTTTCTATTTCATGTTAGAATAAAAAAGATTATAATTTGACGTTTAGTAATAATTGTTGTTACATTACGTTAATTGGTATTCTTTATGCAACTGGAATTTTGAATAATGAAATCTAAATGTTAGATACATCCAACGAGATATTCAATATTCAATCGAATAGCAAATGTGCTCAGATAGATAATCAGTTAACCTTGGGATTGTGGCATTATCATTTTGGCCATATAAGCAAAGATTGCATGTCCAAACTGCATAAACATGGCCTTTTGGAATCGTGTGAATCAGATTCATTAGACACATGCTTAAAAGGAAAGATGATTAAGTTACCTTTTAAGGGAAAAGGTGAATGAGCAGTTGAGGTATTGGGCCTTATACATACCGATGTATGTGGACCAATGTCAATTCATGCCATAGGAGGTTATAGCTACTTCATTACCTTTATCGATGATCACTCACAATACGAGTATTTGTATCTATTGAGATACAAGTATAAAGTTTTTAAAAAGTTTAAAGATTTCATAAATGAAGTAGAAAAACAACTTGGGAAAAGTATTAAAGTACTTCGATCAGATTGAGGTGGTGAAAACTTAAGCCAAGAGTTTCAAGATTATCTAAGGGACAATGACATCTTGTCCCAAAAGACTCAATCTTACACTCCACTACATAATGGTGTGGCTGAAAGGCGAAATCGAACCTTATTAGACATAGTTAAGTCAATGATGCAACATGCAAGTCTTCCAAAGTTCTTTTGGAGTTGCGCACTCGAAACCGTTGTTTACTTGTTAAATAGAATCCCGACTAAGACAATCACTACTACTCCATATGAGATATGGAAAAGTATGAACCCCCATTTATCGTACTTGAAGATATGGGGTTGTCCTGCATATGTAAAGAAGATAATGTCAGACAAGCTGGATGTTAAGTCTGATATGTGTCTATTTATTAGTTACCCTAAGGAAAAGAGGGTTTCCCAATTCTATCATCTCTTGGAACAAAAGGTGTTTGTTTCAAGGCATGTTGTATTCATAGAGAAGGAGTTTCTCTTACAAGAAAATATTGGGAGTGAGGTTGAACTAAGTGTAGTTCAAGAGAATCCGATAGACACAGAAAAGACTCCTAGTTATTTACTCATTCAGATAAGGAAATAGCTGAACCTGATGATACACCACCTCCTCATAGATCTAGAAGGACACATAGGATTTCTGAGAGATATAGATTTCTCACAAGTGAATCTAATAACATGTTTCTCATTGAGGATGAGGAACATACTAGTTACGAATAGGTTCTAAATTGTTCAGCCAATGATAGGTGGCTAACAACCATGAAATCAAAAATGTATTCCATGTATAAAAATCAAGACTGAAACTTGGTGGACCCACCCAAAGACATAATGCCTATAGGGTGTAAATGGATTTTCAAGAAGAAAACTGACATTGACGGTAATGTTATTAGCTATAAAGCTAGATTAGTGGCAAAAGACTATCGTCAAAGACAAGGTGTTGACTATGATGAAACGTTTTCACCTGTAGTTAAGCTTAAATCCATTCGGATATTCCTGGCTATAGCGACTCGTTTTGATTATGAAATATTACAGATGGATGTGGAAATAACTTTCCTTAACGGAAATATGTCTGAGGATCTATATCTGATACAACCTAAGTGTTTCACATCTATTGACAAGAATAAAGTATGCACGCTTCAGTGATCTATTTATGGATTAAAAGCAAACATCCAAGAGTTGGAATATCCATTTTGTTAAGGCAATCAAACAGTTTGATTTCTCACAAAAACCTGAGGAGCCCTGTGTGTATAAGAAGATAAGTGGGAGTGTGATCATGTTCCTAGTATTGTATGTTGATGACATATTAATCATAGGAAATGATATTCCTATTTTACAAATAGTTAAGGTTTGGTTGTCCAAAACGTTCTCCATGAAAGATATGAGAGATGGAACCTACATTTTAGGAATTAAGATATATAGAGATAGATCAAATCATTTGCTTGGCCTTTCACAGTCAACATACATAGATAAAGTGTTAAAACAATTTAGCATGGATGAATCCAAGAAAGGTTTCATTCCCATGAGGCATGGGATTCACCTTTCAAATTCTATGTGTCCGCACACTGAAGATGAGAGGATTCACATGAGTCAGATCCTATATGCATTAGCTATAGGATCGATCATGTATGTTATGTTATGTACGAGGCTCGTGAAGGGTGTTTTTCCCCGGAAGCTCTCATACCAATTTAATGGTTTTAGCTTATCGAGTCCGTGAGGGGAAACTTCGCTTCCCACTTCACCTCGGTAGCTGCCCTCATGGCGATCCCTTCTATGTCCCCAAATTAAAAAAATTTAATTCTAGACAAAAGGGATTGCCAAAGCAACCAAGCCATCATCGTGCTATTCGTTTAGAGAGGTCACTTGAACAAACTAGTTGTTCAAGCGATCATCTTCTATTCTACGAGTAGCCGTGGAATAGACAATGTCCAGATCGCCGGTTTTTGTGTTTATGCTCGGAATCCAAGTATTATTTAGCCATATACAGATTTATATCATGCTCATAAATGAAAAACAAATGCAAACATGTAACATATAAAATTAGAGAATCGATATACCTCTCGATGTTCTAATGTATGTCCTTCCTCATTTTGGATGTCGTGTGGGCGAGGCTCTACCAAAAGTCGAAGCTCCTAGATCACAAATCTTCCTTCCTTGCTCATCCAAAGCAAGAGGAAGAATAGAAACAAAGCCCTTCTCCTTCGTATTGACAACCAACAAGCAACAAAAGAAATGCTTGCCGCCGGCCAACAAGGAGAAGGAGATAATGGTAGAAACCAGTCAAGACACCAAGGGAAAGCCCTATATCTTGTTTCCACCACCTAAGGAGAAGGAAAAGAGGTCTTTGGATGCTTCCCAAGGGCTGGGATAGGGCTGTGGGTGCTGGCCACCAAAGGAGGAAGAAGAAACAAAACTTTCCTTATTTGGTGCCACCCAAGCCTCCTAAACCCTAAGCCTCCAAACCCTAATCCTAGCTTTCCTTATTGCCGCCCACTTCATGACTCTATTTATAGAGTTGGGCTCAAGCCATGATTTAATCTCATCCATTGGTTCTAGGGATTTAATCTTAACCGTCGGATCTAGAGATTTAATCTCAGCCGTCGGATCTTAGATATTTAATCTCTACCAATGGATCTTAGAGTTTTGTTTCTATCCATTGGATCTAAGCAGCATGAGGTGTTAATAGGCTACATTAGGGACCATGAGGAGGAGTTGGGTCTTGGCCACCCATGGATCAAGCCCACATAAAGTCAGATCCACTAATGATGATCCAATCCACTAAAGGTTCATCATTGATCTACCTCACCAACCCCCATATGATAATATGGGCTCCATATATTATTTGTACATTTTCTCCCCGTGTTTAAGATCTCGAATGTCCGTCGATTAATTAATTTATTGACCATTAATTAATCAACATCTAACTCCTTGAGTAGTACCACTCAACCTTTTCATCATGACGGACCAAGTCCACCTATAGGGTTTACATGATGAACCTTATGAGTTCCTCAAGGGGACATCATCATCCTAATATATAGGACACGATTTTCTCCTATAATCAACGGTACACCATATAAATAATATCATCTCCCAACTTACCGAGCCTATCGATTTAATCTATAAATCTCGCCCATTGGTAAATCAAAGAGATGAGTACTAAGTATATGTGCCCGTTATTATATCGGGATTAAGAGCATGTACTAAATAATATCTGAGGTCCGATTCGATTATGTAGTCAACAATAAATCGAATCACCTCTAAGTCGGTCATGCTCAATACATACAAAGTGCACTAGTGTAATTCTATGGTCAAGACAAACCAATATCAAATCACACTACAACCATTCCGATGGTTTGTCCAAAGTCATCTCGGTTGTGAGCCTTTACTTATACTTTACAAGGAGCCGATAACATGATCTCCCGTGTGACACCACACACCATGTTATCTACAATGTAACGTATTAGACAATATACATAAAAATATGCAAACAATGATCATGTGATTCTTATTTCAAAAATAAAGATGTTCATAGAAAAGATAGACTTTTCAGTTTACATCCCTACAATCTCCCACTTATACTAAAAAGCTATGTTGTCCTCATACTGCCATACATCTGATGTTGGGTTTCCGGCACCGCGGCGAGTGTGTGTTCGAACATGTTTCGTAAACATGTGCACGGCGAAAGGAATAAAATAATAAATCTAATTTATTATAACACACACACCACACGCATGCATAGTACAACATGTGTAGACATAACCGTAAATTCAAATTTTGTAATAAAAGGAAATTTATACTACGTATACCTGACGTATCACGTGCAGCGGGAAAGGCATCAACCGGAGCGATCCTCGCTAGAATCGCCTCTATCCGTATCCACGCCGAGTATCTTCGGGATGACTTCACAAAGTCACGAGCCTCGTCTTTGTACGGGTTACTAGCCTCGTTTTGAAGACGATATGATCGAGAGAAGATCACGATCCGAATCAAAATTCGGATCCAAAACGAGTCCTCAAAAACTCGCTTCTCCGGAGAGGTTTTCATCAACCGTTTGACGAATCCTTCGTCCTCCACCTATGAGGATTACCGAATATTGAATCCTCGGCAAGGCTACCGCTGTCGGAGCTCCAAACATCATCCAAACGACGCTCCGACAAAAAGGAAACAAGCTGTCCAGAAAACTGGACAGCTTTGGTGGAGGAATAGGGGCCGGCCAAATAAGGAAGGTTGAAGCTCACCTTGTCGCCGGACCCAAAGGAGATCACCGGAGCTCCTCCTGCAGCAGCTCGACGCCGGCAAGGGGAGAGGACAGCAGCTGCTGGACGCCGGCAAGGGGCTTTGGGTGGTGGTGGGCGGCGGCAAGAAGTTGGCGCCGACCACTTGGAGAAGAGGGAGAGGGTGGGCGGCAACTTTATGGTTGCAAGGATTAGGGCTTAACAAAAAACTCTTAAGCCCTATTTTATAGAGAACAAATTCTCTTAATGGTTATCGGATCATAACCAAAAGCCCGTTAAACCGCTCCATTAATTTAAGTTAAAATAAACCAAACCATGATGGTTTATTTTAAGTTAAAACGAACCGAACCAACTTTGATTCATTCGTTTAAATCAAACTAAACCCCTTTGGTTTATTCTCCTCCATTGGATTAGAACCAAACCAATTTGGTTCATCCATCATGTCTTCATAAGACATGGCTCATCCATGCTTCCATTACGACTGAAACAATTTCATGCTCGCTCCATGTTTGGTCCAACCAAACCTAGTTTCTCTGAGTATGTGAATCTCATTCTCATGCTCGTTTTAAATCCTTCGGATTACGCTCATTGTGCGTGTGACCAAATAGATTCTCGGTTTATGTTGGTCGTCTATAATTAACCATTGATTATAGAATGATCATGAGTGGCACCTAGTAGTACATCATGATCCCCAATTAACCGAAAAGATCAACGGTTGATCCAGAACTATTTCTGAAACCCTTCAGCAGCTCGAATGAATCGTGCCCCATTCCCTTCACTCATCTTATACCCACTTGGTTGAGGATATGGTCTATAGTGTCAGTCCCCACTAGGCTGACTACGTCACACCTAGTCCAAGTATCATTTCCTCGTCCTACGGATTCTAGTTACTGCACATGTATCGAAGAGTACCTTACTATAAACATGTAATGCTTTGGCCAAACACTTTAGTAACAATCTGACGAGAGGCCATGGGTATACATCTCCTCGCAAGGAGTGGTGAATCCTTTATAGGCAATTCAAACACCTTCGATCACTTCAACTTATACCCAATCATCCCGAGTCCACATCTCCTCAGAGATGCTTGCTTAAGATGTCAAAGCATAAGTCTTTATGATCAAGATGAATTGAATACTGCAAGTCAAAGGAACATCGCACTTAAGCTGCAGTAAGAACTTCATTGACATATCTATATATGCAGAGAACCATATGAAGTCTTACGGCTGGTCACTCCAATGAACTAGTTACCATAACTAGCATCCACGATTAACTCCGGACATCACAATGTCTCCAGCCAGTGAGAATCAGTTGCTTGGATACACCAAGGAGTATACCTCGTGCTAGTCTCGAAAGAATCAATGGTGTCCAAATCCATCAATTCATCGACTAGGGATAATTCCGATACATCACAATTACACATGTAGAGATACTCACTAGTTGTGATCCAATCACAAATTCTCTGATACTGTGAATCGTATCGTGGACATTCAGTAAATGAGTTTAAGATCTAATCAAATACATGAAAACATGTATACTCAAATAGTGAATCTTCATTTATCATATAAATGGTTCAAACATAAGGCGATTGCCTTAGGACATCTCTCATATATTACTAACATCTGATTCCCCTTCCCTCCTCATGTCTATCAAAGCTCTCGATAGAAGGGTCTTAGTGAAAAGGGTCTACCAGGTCATCCTCTGATGCAATCTAGGCGACAACAACTTCTACCTCCTTTACGATTTCTCGTATCAGGTGGTACTTGCGCTCTATGTGTTTACTAGCCTTATGGCCTCGTGGTTCCTTCGAGTTTGCAACTGCACCACTATTATCACAATAAATTGTGGTAGTTCTGGGCAAACCAGGAATCACATCCGAATCCATCAAGAAGTTCCTGAGCCACACAGCTTCTTTGGCCGCCTCAGAGGCTGCCATATACTCATCTTCCATGGTGGAGTCCGCCACGCATTTCTGCTGGACACTCCTCCATACAATGGCTCCACCTCCCAAAGTAAACACAAAACCTGAGGTAGACTTACTGTTATCCCTATCTGATTGGAAGTCGAAATCCATGTAACCCACAGGGAGTAATTGGTCTGCCCGGTAAACTAGCATATAATCCCTAGTCCTTCTCAGGCACTTCAATATATGCATTACCACAGTCCAATGTCCCTGTCCTGGATTACTCTAATATCTGCTGACCATGCCCACGGCATAGCAGATATCTGGTCTCGTACATAGCATTGCATACATGAGGCTTCCTACTGCCGAAGCATAAGGAACTGCCTTCATCTCCTCTATCTCCTCAGATGATCTAGGACACATCTCCTTAGATAAAAGAACTCCATACCTGAAAGGTAGAAAACCCTTCTTGGAGTTCTGCATGCTAAAATGCTCCATAATCGTGTCTATGTATGAAGCTTGGGATAAGCACAACATCCTTTTCCTGCAATCCCTTATAACCTTGATCCCAAGGATGTGTCCCACCTCTCCCAAGTCCTTCATATCAAACTGTTTGGACAACCATACCCTTACGCCCGATAACACCTTGATATTGTTGCCAATCACCAAAATGTCATCTACGTATAGTTCAAGAAATACCACTACGTTTCCATCACATCTCTTGTATACACAAGACTCATCCGGACTTTGAATAAATCAATAAGACGGGTTTACCTCATCAAAGCGGATGTTTCCAAGACCTCGAAGCTTGCTTCAATCCATAAATAGACCGATTAAGCTTACATACAAGATGCTCTTTGCCCTTAGTAATGAATCCCTCTGGTTGCTTCATATAGATGTTTTCCTCAAGACTTCCATTAAGGAAAGTTTTCTTGACATCCATCTTCCACACCTCATAATCCATATGAGCTGCTATGCATAAGAGAATCCGGATAGACTTAAGCATGGCTACCGGCGAAAAGGTCTCCTCATAATCGATACCCTCTTTCTGAGTATTCCCCTTCGCAACAAGCCTTGCTTTGAATGTCTCAACCTTCCCATCTATTCCTCTCTTTCTTTTGTAGATCCACTTTCATTCAATGGTTTTTACACCATCGGGTGGTTCTACTAGTTCCCAGACCTGATTTGAATCCATAGATTCAATCTCAGCATTCATTGCACTTTGCCAAGATACTGCATCTTTATCTTGGATTGCCTCGTCATATGTCCAGGGATCAGGTTCATGTTCGTCAGGGACCAAATCAGAAGATTCTCCCAAGAACATGAATTTATCAGGCTATCTCACAACCCTCTCACTATGATGAGGTATCACTTGTGTATCCTTTGTGACACACGGTGCAGTGACTTGTGGTATATCCTCTTGTACCAATGGTACTGAAGAAGTGACTTCCCCTTTTAATTTCTCCAGAACAATTTTACTCTTGGGCTTGTGAGTCATCACATAGTCTTCCTCTAGAAATCTGGCGTTCGTGCTAATGATCACCCTCTGATCTCTAGGACTATAAAATAAACCACCTTTCATTTCTCTAGGATAGCCAATGAACATGCGTACTTCTGTACGAGTTTCAAACTTACCAGCATCTGCCTTCAGCACATGTGCTGGACTCCCCCATATTCGAATAGGTCTTAGACTAGGCTTTCGCCCAGTTCACAACTCTGTGGGAGTAGAAGACACTGATTTAGATGGAACCAAGTTCAGAATGTACACCGCTGTATCTAGAGCATATCCCTAGAACGAATCTGGCAAGTCAGAATAACTCATCATCGATCTAAACATCTCCATAAGAGTCCTATTCCTTCGCTCTGCTACACCATTCTGCTGGGGTGTGCCAGGTGCAGTCAATTGGGATTGATTCCCATCCTCTATTAAGTATTTCCTAAACTCTCCCAAGAGGTACTCACCACCACGATCAGATCATAGTGTCATCCATATCTTTGAATAATCGTCTATGAAAAAGATGAAATATTCAAGACTACCTCTTGCCTGGATAGACATAGGACCATACGAATCAGTATGAACCAATTCTAACACATCTTTGGCTCTATACCCCTTGGCCTTAAAAGGCCTCTTGGTCGTCTTACCCTCCAAGCAAGATTCGCAGGTTGGGAGATCCTCCACCACTAATGAACCCAAAGGTCCATCAGCTATCAACCTTTGAATTCTGCTTAGGTTAATGTGACCAAGCCTAAGATGCCAAAGATATGTTTGGTTCATTTTCGAAGGTTCTTTTCTCTTATTGGAATTAGAAGATGAGTTATTAACTTCAATTTGCATCGTAGGAGATTTTGGTTCAAGTGTATACAAATTTCCTATCAATGTACTTGAACAGATATTCTCCCTATTCCTTTTTATAACAGCTCTGTCATTAAAAGAAATAGAATATCCATCCATAAACAATTTAGAAAATGAAACTAAGTTCTTTCTAAATAAAGGTACATAAAGGGAATTTTCCATAACCTAAGTTTTATTTTTCTCAAGAGATAAATAAAACTTCTCTCACTGTAATAGCCGCCACCTTCATGGCATTTCCCAAGTAAATGGTAATCTCCCCTTTAGCTAGTTGTCGGGTTTCCTGGAACCCCTGCAAAGTATTGCAGACATGATTAGTGGCCCCGTATCTACACACCAGGTGCCGGTAGATAACACCGCTAATCATGTTTTAATGACTAGCCCAAAGGATATATCTTTGTTCTGCTTTGGATTGGGATAGTCCTTCTTCCAATGTCCATCCTGCTTGTAAGTGAAATACTTGCCTTTCGGCTTCTTCACTCCTCCCTGAGATCCTCCCACCACCTTTGCTCCACCTTGTTTCTCCTTCTTCTTGCCTTTCGGCTTAGAAGTAGAAACCTTTTTGAGCAACCATGGCTTGAGGACACTCTTTGAAGAGTGCATACTTGTACTCCTTAGCAGATAAGACAATATCTAGATTCTTTTCCAATCATCATAATTATGCATAGTAAGTTTATTTTCCTTTAGTATCAAAGCAAGTGGATTGAAAGTAAATTTTGAAAATCCTAAGAATCACATAGATCATTACTGTAGATTTCAAAAAATTATTGATTCCTCAAACAATAAAATTTTAAAATCAACCAACACCTCAAAACACCGAGAATATCGTATGCCATGATAGTGTGGACGTATACGAATTCTACATTTGTAAGAGGAGGTTTTACCCATTAATTTTACTATCTTGTCAACCTAACTTTTTGACAAGTAAAATTAATAGTTGGTTTCTCTTCGGCCCTACAAATAAAAGCAGTGACTCCGATGGGGAGGATACTTATATTTGTATCTAAGTGTTCACCATTACTCGGTACTAAGGTAATTATCTCGGGTTATGTGCCTTACGATGGGCAAGTACACACGCTCCTTAATAATTTCCTATAACCATATTCGACCTTGTGATCCACAAACAAACCCATCCGATGGGGAGGAAGGCACTCAGAGCCGATGCGCAAGTTTGTTTGCATCACTTGTCAAATCGTAATGGAGGCCGTGGGAATTTATAAAAATATTCCTCTCCCACTTAGTAATTTGAAAATGAGGAATTTTCTAGGCTACTACATGCATATCAAACAATAAGCAATAAATATGAAAAATAAAATTATTTTCCAACTATTATGGCTTTTGTCTTCAATATGTCTCCTATCGCATCGCCATCTCGTCCGCTCCTCCTATGCCATGTACGAGCCATCCGGAGATCTGAGCCGAGACTAAAACCTATTTTAATTTACATCCATCGATCCTATACTCCACAAGGGAGTGTACATGAAATCTAGATCGAAAGTAAAATAAAATAAAGAGCGGCTAAACAATGTCGTATTTAATTTACCAAAACTAAATACTAGCCAAGTCAACCCCAAGGATTCAACAAAATAAATATTTAAACACATACAATCACATACACACATATGGCCATAATAGTCGGATCTTATGCCTGCAACCAAAGAGTTAAACTACGCATATCCTACTATTATCCAGCACATATAATATATGAAAATGTGCATAAAATTAACCGAATCGTAAACAAACAAAATCGGAAACCTTGGCTCTGATACCAATTGAAGGGTGTTTTTCCCCGGAAGCTCTCATACCAATTTAATGGTTTTAGCTTATCGAGTCCGTGAGGGGAAACTTCGCTTCCCACTTCACCTCGGTAGCTTCCATCATGGTGATCCCTTCTATGTCCCCAGATTAAAAAAATTTAATCCTAGACAAAAGGGATTGCCAAAGCAACCAAGCCATCGTCGTGCTATTCATTTAGAGAGGTCACTTGAACAAACTAGTTGTTCAAGCGATCATCCTCTATTCTACGAGTAGCTGCGGAATAGACGATGTCCGGATCGCCGGTTTTTGTATTTATGCTCGGGATCCAAGTATTATTTAGCCATATACAGATTTATATCATGCTCATAAATGAAAAACAAATACAAACATGTAACATATAAAATTAGAGAATCGATATACCTCTCAATCTTCTAATGTATGTCCTTCCTCTTTACGGACGTCGTGTGGGCGACGCTCTACCAAAAGTCGAAGCTCCTAGATCGCCAAACTTCCTTCCTTTCTCATCCAAGCAAGAGGAAGAATATAAACAAAGCTCTTCTCCTTCCTATGGCCAACCAACAAGCAACAAAAGAAATGCTTGCCGCCGGCAAACAAGGAGAAGAAGATAATGGTGGAAACCGATCAAGACACCAAGGGAAAGCCCTATATCTCTTTTCCACCACCTAAGGAGAAGAAAAAGAGATCTTTGGATGCTGCCCAAGGGCTGGGATAGGGCTGTGGGCGTCGGCCACCAAAGGAGGAAGAAGAAACAAAACTTTCCTTATTTGGTTCCACCAAAGCCTCCTAAACCCTAAGCCTCCAAACCCTAATCCTAGCTTTCCTTATTGCCGGCCATGGAAGAGGGGAAGAAGAATAGGATGAGCTCATGCCAAGGTAGAGAGGAGAAGAATAGGGGCCGGCCAACCTTAGGAAGAAGAAGGAAAAACTCCTTGGCTTGCCGCCCACCCCTAGCTCCCAAAACCCTAACCCTAGCCACCACTCCCAATCCTAATCTAATTAGGATTGGTTGTCGCCCAAGCTAATCCCCTCATCCATGCTTATTCCTGCTGCCCACTTCATGACTCTATTTATAGAGTTGGGCTCAAGCCATGATTTAATCTCATCCATTGGTTCTAGGGATTTAATCTTAACCGTCGGATCTAGAGATTTAATCTCAACCGTCGGATCTTAGAGATTTAATCTCTACAAATGGATCTTAGAGTTTTGTTTCTATCAATTGGATCTAAGAATCATGAGGTGTTAATAGGCTGCATTAGGGACCATGAGGAGGAGTTGGGTCTTGGCCACCCATGGATCAAGCCTACATAAAGTCCGATCCACTAATGATGATCCAATCCACTAAAGGTTCATCATTGATCTACCTCACCAACCCCCATATGATAATATGGGCTCCATATTTTATTTGTACATTTTCTCCCCGTGTTTAAGATCTCGAATGTCCGTCGATCAATTAATTTACTGACCATTAATTAATCAACATCTAACTCCTTGAGTAGTACCACTCAACCTTTTCATCATGCCGGACCAAGTCCACCTGCAGGGTTTATATGATGAACCTTATGAGCTCCTCAAGGGGACATCATCATCCTAATATATAGGACACGGTTTCCTCCTATAATCAATGGCACACCATATAAATAATATCATCTCCCAACTTACCGAGCCTATCGATTTAATCTATAAATCTCGCCCATTGGTAAATCAAAGAGATGAGTACTAAGTATATGTGCTTGTTATTATATCGGGATTAAGAGCATGTACTAAATAATATCTGAGGTCCGATTCGATTATGTAGTCAGCAATAAATCGAATCACCTCTAAGTCAGTCATGCTCAATACACACAAAGTGCACTAGTGTAATTCTATGGTCAAGACAAACCAATACCAAATGACACTACAACCATTCCGATGGTTTGTCCAAAGTCATCTCGGTTGTGAGCCTTTACTTATACATTACAAGGAGTCGATAACATGATCTCCCGTGTGACACCACACACCATGTTATCTACAATGTAACGTATTAGACAATATGCATAAAGATATGCAAAACAATGATCATGTGATTCTTATTTCAAAAATAAAGATGTTCATAGAAAAGATAGACTTTTCAGTATACATCCCTACAGCTCGATGTATCATACGCTCTGAGTGTTACGAGCAGATACTAGTCGGATCTTGGTATGAACTATTGGGTGGCTATCAAGACAATCCTTAAGTACTCGAGAAGAACTAAAGATTTATTTTTGGTATATGGAGGAGGTGATATGGTAGCAAGCTGGTATATTGATGTCAGCTTCCAAAAAGATAAGAATGATTCCAAATCCCAGTTTGAATACATATTCACTTTGAATGGGGATACGGTGAGTTGGAAAAGTTCCAAACAAGATACCATTGTTGATTCTACCACAGAGGCAGAGTATATTGTAGCTTCTGAAGGAGCAAAGGAGGCGGTATGGATTAAGAAGTTCATTACTAAATTTGGAGTTATTCTGAGCATTGTTGAAGCATTACCAATTTACTATGACAATAATGCCTCCATTGCACAGGCGAATGAACCACAGTCTCATTATTGATCCAAGCATCTACTTCATCGATATCATTTGACCGGAGAGTGTTATTTATATATGAGAGTTGTCCTAAGGCAATCGCCTTATGGTTGTACCATTTATTTGATAAATGAAGATTTACTATTTGAGGATACATATTTTCAATGGATCTTAAACTCATTTACTGAATGTCCGCAATACGATTCACAGCATGAGAGAATTTGTGATTGGATCACAACTAGTGAGTATCTCTATATGTGTAATTGTAATGTATTGGAATTATCCCTAGTCGATGAATTAATGAATTTGGACACCATCAATTCTGTCGAGAATAGCATGAGGTATACTCTTTGGTGTATCCAAGCAGCTGATTCTCACTGGCCGGAGACATTGTGATGTCCGGAGTTAATCGTGGATGCTAGTTATGGTAACTAGTTCATTGGAGTGACCAGCTATAAGACTTCATATGGTTCTCTGCATATATGGATATGTCAATGAAGTTCTTACTGCAGCTTAAGTGCGATGTTCCTTTGACTTGCGCTATTCAAGTCATCTTGGTCATGAAGACTTATGCTTTGACATCTTAAGCAAGCATCTCTGAGGAAATTTGAACCCGAGATGATTGGGTATAAGTCGAAGTGGTTTAAGGTGTTTGAATAGCCTATAAAGGATTCACCACTCCTTGCGAGGAGATGTATACCCATGGCCTCTCGTCGGATTGTTACTAAAGTCTTTGGACAAAGCATTACATGTTTAGAGTAAGGTACTCTTGGATACATGTGCAGTAACTAGAATCCGTAGGATGAGGAAATGATACTTGGGATAGGTGTGATGTAGTCAGCCTAGTGGGGATTGACACTATAGACCATGTCCTGAACCAAGTGGGTATAAGATGTGTGAAGGGAATGGGGCACGATTTATTGTAGCTGCTGAAGGATTTCAAAAATGAATCTGGATCAACCGTTGATTTTTCGGTTAATTGGAGATCATGATGTACTATTAGGTGTCACTCATGATAGTTCTATAATTAATGGTTAATTATAGGTGACCAACATAAACCAAGAACCTATTTGGTCACACGCACAACTAGCGTAATCCGAAGGATTTAAAACAAACTTGAGAATGAGATTCTAAGACCGAGAGAAACAAGGTTTGGTTGGACCAAACAAGGAGCGAGCATGAAATCATTTCAGTCACAACGGAAGCATAGATGGGACGAGTCTTATGAAGACATGATGGATGAACCAAAGTGGTTTGGTTCCAATCCAATGGTGGAGAATAAACCAAAGGGGTTTGGTTTGTTTTAAACGAATGAACCAAAGTTGGTTCGGTTTGTTTTAACATAAAATAGACCAACTCGGTTCGGTTTATTTTAACTTAAGTTATTGGAGCGGGTTAACGGGTTTTGGTTATGAACCAATAATCATTAGAAGATTGTGTTCTCTATAAAACATGGCATAAGGGTTTTCGTGGATAACTTGTGTGTTGGAAACCCTAGCCACCCAAACCCTTCTCCTCTCCTTGCCGCCCAACAATGTTGCCGCCCAACCTTGCTGCCGCCCTCCTTGATTGGACACCGCCACCTGCTGCCGCCGGCCTCTAGCTACTTCCGGCCATCCTCCGGTGACCCTCCTTGGCACCGGTGACCAAGGACCAGCCTACCCTCTCCCTTTGGCCGACGCCAAGTCTTCCACCGAGCTGTCTAGTTTTTGGACAGCTTGTTTCCTTCTTGTTGGAGTGTTGTTTGGAAGAGTTTTGGATGTTTGACAATGACTTTATTCCGAGGATTGTATCTACGGTAATCCTCATAGGTGGAGGACCAAGGATTCGTCAATCGGTTGACAGATACCTCTCTGGAGAAGCGAGTTTTGGGGACTTATTTTCGAATCTGAATTTGATTCGGATTGTTATCTTCTCTCGATCATATCGTCTTCGACACGAGGCTAGTGACTCCTACGAAGACGAGGCTCGTAGCTTGGCGAAGCTATCCCGACGGTACTCAGCGTGGATATGGATAGAGGCAATTCTAGCGAGAGTTGCTCTGGTTGATGTTATTCCCACTGCACATGATACGTCAGGTATAACTAGCATAATTTCCTTTTATTACAAAATTTGAAACAACGATTATGTCTACACATGTTGTACTATGCATGCGTGTGATGTGTGTGTTGTAATAAATTAGATTTATTACTTTTTAATTCTTTCGTTGTGCACATGTTTACGAAACATCTTCGAACACACACTCGTCGCGGTGCCGAAAACCCAACAGTGGTATCAGAGCCCAGGTTGTGTTGCGACATAATCGAAAAATTATTTTGCGATAGTCATAATTCTATTTATAGAAATTTTCTACTTTTGGAAATTTAATAGTATTTATGGAAATTTTCTAATTTTGGAAAGTTTTGAAGTATTTATGGAAATCTTCTACTTTTGGAAAGTTTAGAAGTATTTATGGAAATTAATATTTTCCATAAATAAAATATGTGATTAGATTTGGAAATTTGTTTTCTAATTTAATCATGATTTGATTTGGGGAATCAAATCTAAAACATATTTTATTTCCATAAATAGTTTTGACAATTTAGTAAATTTGTTTCCTAAATTAAATTTGACTTTCCTTAATTGAGACCTTCCATAAATAAAATATGTGATTAGATTTAGAAATTTGTTTCCTAATTTAATCATAATTTGATTTGGGGAATCAAATCTCAAATATAATTTATTTCCATAAATAGTTATGACATATAAGGAAATTTTGTACATGCTATAATTGTATGTCATGTAATTGCATTAGATGCGTATCATTATGTCATGTGTGTCGTCACATGTAGATGTATGTCATGTATGTCATGCTATGTAGATAATAGTTATTTGCATGCAAAGAGGATGAGACATTAAAACCCTTACACAATATTAAAGCCTACACCTCCCATTAATATGGTTAGAACCAGAGTTTTGTTTCTTATTTGGGTTGTTGGACTCTCTTCAAGCCCGGCTCGAACCTGAACATGTTCAAATCATGGAATAGTTTAATACTAATATGGTAAGAGTCAGAGGTCAATTATTAGCTTTGGTTGTTGAACTCTCTCCAAGCCAGGCTAATTGGTTGAATGCGCTCTAACGTATTAAAACTATTTCTCGATTAATGGATTGGCTTTAACTTGGAGCAACGGCTTGTTGGACTCTTTCCAAGGTCGATGTGAAGGGAGGTGAAGTTGGGTGTTATGCATATGATGCATACTTGTTAATGAGTTAACAATCTGATGTATGTGTGAACATTCAATTAGTTGATAGCACATTGTGATAGTTGCATATATGTGATATGCAATCAGTATACTGATACCTACCATCGTAGCTAAGAATGGCTTTGTTGGACTCTCTCCAAGGTTGTTCATATCTTTGTTGGATATCAGGCCATTCGGAGATGGACCTACGATCTCCCGAAGTGATTTTGGGGTTTTAAAATTTGAAAAATGAATGGGATTTGTAAATGTATGTTAATGCATTTTTTCATCTTTCTCATATATGCTCGATTTGTATTTCTAGGTTAATCACTTGATCATGATGTATTTGAATTTGCGCTCTATTTTGAATTCGAATAAATTGACAGGGTCGAACTTCTTAAACTGTCTTAGAAACTTGAGAATTATTCTCAAGGCGGAAAAGCTTGTATATGTCCTCAAAGAGCCTCTTCTCACCCATCCTAGCGATGATGCAACTCTGGACCAATTGTTGGCCTATCAGAAACATGTGAGTGATTCTGAACTAGTGAGTTGCATCATGCTAGCCGCGATGGTACTCGAGCTGTGAAAGCAGCATGAGCATATAGATGCTCATACCATAGTCTTTCATCTTTATGAGTTGTTTGATGAGCAAGTGAGATTCGAAAGGTTCAAAGTCTCCAAGCTCCTCTTCGCCTCTGAGATGCAAGAAGGTTCATATGTTGTACTGCTCAACATCCTGAAGACTATGGAGCCTTCTGTGAAGCATGAGCAGGGGATAGTGCTATTAGTTGATTCCTCGAAGAAAGGTTCTAAGAGGAAGTCAAAGGAATAGCAGAAGGTGAAGAAGAAAAAGGCTAAAAAGGAAAAATCAGCTCAAAAGGGCACTTGCCATCATTATGGCAAAGAGGGCCATTGGCGAAGAAACTGCAAGATTTATCTTGAGTCCATGAAGAAGAATAAGGCATCAGATGCCCCATCTTCTTCAGATATCTTTGTTATTGATTGTCATTCTATTTCCTCAAACACTTGGGTATTGGATACTGGGTGTGGCTCACATATATGTAATGACATACATGGGCTAAGGAATAGAAGAAAACTCATCAAGGGAGAGTCAAATTTATGTGTTGGGAATGGAGCAAAGGTTGCTGCACTCGCCAACAGAACGTATTTGTTGAGACTCCCTACAGGACTTATCTTAGAACTGGACAATTGCTATTATGTTCCTTCTCTAATAAAGAACATTGTTTCTATTTCCTACTTAAATAGAAATGGTTACCATTTGACGTTTAGTAACAATTATTGTTATATAACTTTGAATGGCGTACTTTATGGGACTGGAACTTTGAACAATGATATTTATGCGTTGGACGTTTCCAGTGACATTTTTAATATCGAAGCGAGCAACAAGCGTGCTCGAAAGGATAATCAATTAGACTCCTACATGTGGCATTGTCATCTTGGCCATGCAAGAAAGAAATGCATATCCGAATTACACCGATGTGGAATTTTGAAATCGTTTGAATTAGATTCATACGATACATGCGAATCATGCTTAAAAGGTAAGATGACTAAGTTACCTTTTACATGAAAAGGTGATTCGGTGGGAGAGTTGCTTGGTCTAATACATACTGATGTATGTGGACCTATGTCAACTCAAGCTCTAGGAGGCTATAGCTACTTCATTACCTTCACCGATGATCACTCACGATTTGAGTATGTGTTCTTGATGAAACACAAGTCTGAAGCCTTTGAAAGGTTCAAAGAATTAAGAAATGAAGTAGAGAAACAACATGACAAGAGTATTAAAATACTTCGATCGGATCGAAGTGGCGAATACTTGAGTCAAGAGTTTCTAGATTATCTAAGGGACAATGGTATATTGTCTCAATGGACTCCGCCATATACACCGCAGCATAATGGTGTATTTGAGAGGCGTAACCGGACCTTGTTGGACATGGTCAAGTCGATGTTGAATCATGTGAATCTTCCCAAGTCCTTTTGGGGCTATGCACTTCAGATAGCTATTTATTTGCTAAACAGAATGACAACCAAGATAGTCTCAACTACTCCATATGAGATATGGAATAGTAAGAAACCTCATTTTTCTTACTTGAAGATATGGAGTTGTCCTGATTATGTGAAGAAGACTGTATCAGACAAATTGGATGCTAAGTCTGATAAATGTCTATTTATTGGATACCCTAAGGAAACAAGGGGTTACCAATTCTATCATCCTGTGGAACAAAAGGAGTTTGTTTCAAGGCATGTTGTATTTCTAGAGAAAGAGTTTCTCTTGCAAGAAAATAGTGGGAGTGTAGTTGAGCATGAGGAGGCTCGAGAGACTCCAATAAACATTGATGAGATACCTAGTGAAGAACCACAACCGATAACTCATAGTGATGAGCCATCGACTGGACCTATTGTGACACCACATCTTCGTAGATCTGGTAGAACACGCAACATTCCTGAGAGATATGGATTTCTCGTAAGTGAATCGAACGACGTGTTACTCATTGATGATGAGGAGCCTACTAGTTATGAAAAAGTTCTAAAAAGTTTAGAAAGGGATAAATGGCTTAACGCCATGAAGTCAGAAATGGATTCCATGTATGAAAATCAAGTTTGGAACTTAGTTGAGCCACCTTAAGGCATAAAGCCTATAGGGTGCAAGTGGGTTTTCAAGAAGAAAATCGACATGGATGGTAATGTTGTTGGTGCAATCGGCTCAGGTTGACTCGAGTTTGGCTCGAGTAGTACCTTGATAGTATTTTGATGATAGACAAAACTCATGACATGGGATTGTCATGGGAAAGTCCAACATGGGGTTGGCATGGAAAATCCAAGCATGGAGCTTGGTGTGGAAGTCCAAGGGGGAAGCCTTGGCATGGGAAAGTCCAAAGCATTGCGAAGCCGTGCGCTTGGTGCGTGGCATGGGAAATCCAAAGCATTGCGAAGCCATGCGCTAGGTGCATTTGGGAAGTCTTGAGAACTTGGCAAGTTTACTAGGCTCGGGTCCTTGAGTCGGTGAAGGATGACATTGCGAAGCCGTGCTCTTGGTGCATCCGAGGGACTGCCGGACGGGGAGCGAATGGAGTGAGTCCAAAGGGAAGCATACTTCTAGGGCATGAGACGCGAAGGATGGCGTTGCGAAGCCGTGTGCTTGGCGCAGACGTAGGCCAAGGGAAGAGAGCTTCGGTGGGGAACTCCATGAGGGATAAGGTGAACTTGGCCAAGTGGCTAAGACTGAGTGTCGAAGGCTCAAACATCGTTATGTTTGAGGTTTTAGCCGACATCAGTCGACTGGCATAGGTGCCAGTCGACTGCTCTAGGTCGTATGGGTTCGACCAGTGTTCGATCAACGTTCGGTGATCGATCACCGCGAGGGAGGCAATCGATCGTTGAGGATCACGACCGCCGAGGGATGGCGATCGATGACACCTGCACGAGCATGTATGGAGTCGAGCTTCGCCAGCATGATCGATGGATGATCACGATCGATGGGTGCCATCGACCAATCGATGTGTGATCCGTTGGAACTTAGCCAACGTGGATCTGGCCGTTGTGAGACAACGGCTACAGGACCAGTCGACTGATGGTCACGATCAGTCGACTGATGGGCGTGAAAATAGTTTGATGCAGGTTATAAATGGAGCTCGAGTTAAGGATTTTTGCCAAGGCTTTTGAGGTGACTTTGGAGGGGAATTACTGTTGCATTCCAGACCTTCAAGAGCAAGCAACAAGAAAGCGATCAAAGCAATTGTGTAAAAGTTTTCTTTTGTATTGTCTTTGTATTTCTTGTTGTATTTCATATTACTTGTTGTAATAACTTGTGAGAGGTTTCTCCACCTCCGACGTGTAGTCGAGAAGGAGTTTAGTTAGTGTCGTGCGCATAACTAGAGCTCGAGGAGCTCACCAGTGGAGTAGGAACCATTTGGTTCCGAACCACGTATATGCTTGTGTATTGATTGTGCTTGTGTTGTTGTTATTTCTATTGTTATTCCGCTGCGTATATTAACGACAATTGTAGACAAGCACACGAGAACGAACGAAATACGACATCAAACGAACGAGGGCTATTCACCCCCCTCTAGCCGGCCAATCGATCCCCTACAAATGTGATTACCTATAAGGCTAGACTGGTGGAGAAAGGGTATCGTCAAAAGTAAGGTGTTGATTATGAAGAGACCTATTCACCTGTTGCTATGCTTAAATCCATTCAGATGCTCCTGGCCATAGTGGCCCATTATGATTATGAGATATGGCAGATGGATGTGAAAACAACTTTCCTTAATGGAAACCTACTCGAGGACATGTATATAATACAACCTGAGAGTTTCACAACGGTTGATAAAACCAAGGTATGAAAAATGCGACGGTCTATATATGGAATGAAGCAAGCATCCAAGAGTTGGAATATCCATTTTGATGAGACAATCAAAAGTTTTATTTCTCACAAAATCTGGACAAACTTTGTGTGTACAAGAAGGTTAATGGGAGTGCAGTCATGTTCCTAGTATTGTGAATTATTATTTATAGGAAACGATGTTTCTATCTTACAGTTAGTTAAAATTTTGTTGTCCAAGACGTTCTCCATGAATGTCCTAGGATAAGCAACCTACATCCTCGAGATTAAGATCTATAGGGATAAATTGAATCGGTTGCTTGGTCTTTCGCAGTCTACATATATAGACCGAGTGCTAAAGAGGTTTAGCATGTCGAAATCCAAGAAAGGTTTCCTTCCCATCATGCATGGGATACACCTTTCGAAGTATATGTGTCTGCGCATAGAAGACGAGAGGATTTGCATGAGTAAGATTCCCTATGCATCCGCAATAGGATCTATCATGTATGCTATGTTATGTACGATGTATCGTATGCTATGAGTGTCACGAGCAGATACCAGTCTAATCCAAGAATGGATCATTGGGCAGCTATTAAGATGATCCTTATGTACTTGAGAAGAACTAAGGATGTGTTCCTAATATATGGAGAAGGGACATGGTGATACGCGGGTATACGGATGACAGCTTCCAGACAGACAAAGATGATTCCAGGTCTCGGTCTGGGTACGTGTTCACCACGAATGGAGGCGCAGTGAGTTGGAAAGGTTCCAAGCAAGACATTATAGTGGATTCTGCCACCGAGGCAGAATACATTGCAGCTTTGGAAGAAGCAAAGGAAGCAGTTTGGATCAAGAAGTTCATCTCTAAACTTGATGTGGTCTCATCAATTATCCAAACTTGTGCTTCACCGCTATCATTTGATCAGAGAGATCATAAGTAGGAAGGAAATACAAATCGAGAAGATTCCCACTGAAAGGAACTTAGCGGACCCTTTAACTAAGGCCTTACCTCAAAGTAAGTTTGAGGGTCATGTTAGAGCTTATGGTATTGGATACCGTGGCGATTGACATTAAACCAAGTGGGAGTTGGTTATTTATATATGAGAGGTGTCCTAAAGCAATCGCCTTATAGTTGTACAATTTATTTGATAAATGAAGATTCACTATTTGAGTATACATATTTTCATTGGATCTTAAACATATTTACTGAATGTCCGCAATATGATTCACAGCATGAGAGAATTTGTGATTGGATCACAACTAGTGAGTACCTCTACATGTGTAATTATGATGTATTGGAATTATTCCTAGTCGATGAATTGATGAATTTGGACACCATCAATTCTGTCGAGACTAGCATGAGGTATACTCTTTGGTGTATCCAAGCAGTTGATTCTCATTGGCTGGAGACATTGTGATGTTCGGAGTTAATCATGGATGGTAGTTATGGTAACTAGTTCATTGGAGTGACCAACTGTAAGACTTCATATGGTTATTTGCATATATGGATATGTCAATGAAGTTCTTACTGCAGCTTAAGTGCGATGTTCCTTTGACTTGCGATATTCAAGTCATCTTGGTCATGAAGACTTATGCTTTGACATCTTAAGCAAGCATCTCTGAGGAGATGTGGACCCGGGATTATTGGGTATAAGTCGAAGTGGTCGAAGGTGTTTGAATAGCCTATAAAGGATTCACCACTCCTTGCGAGGAGATGTATACCCATGGCCTCTCGTCGGATTGTTACTAAAGTCTTTGGCCAAAGCATTACATGTTTAGAGTAAGGTACTCTTGGATACATGTGCAGTAACTAGAATCCGTAGAATGAGGAAATGATACTTGGGCTAGATGTGACGTAGTCAGCCTAGTGGGGATTGATACTATAGACCATGTCCTGAACCAAGTGGGTATAAGATGCATGAAGGGAACGGGGCACGATTTATTGTAGCAGCTGAAGGATTTCAGAAATGGTTCTGGATCAACCATTGATTTTTCGGTTAATTGGGGATCATGATGTACTACTAGGTGCCACTCATGATAGTTCTATAATTAATAGTTAATTATAGATGACCAACATAAACTGAGAACCTATTTGGTCACACACACAACGAGCGTAATCCGAAGGATTTAAAACGAGCTTGAGAATGAGATTCTCAGATCGAGAGAACAAGGTTTGGTTGGACCAAACAAGGAGCGAGCATGAAATCATTTCAGTCACAACGGAAGTATGGATTGGCTGAGTCTTATGAAGACATGATGGATGAACCAAATTGGTTTGGTTCTAATCCATTGGTGGAGAATAAACCAAAGGGGTTTGGTTTGTTTTAAACGAATGAACCAAAGTTGGTTCGGTTCGTTTTAACTTAAAATAGACCAACTCAGTTCGGTTTATTTTAACTTAAGTTATTGGAGCAGGTTAACGGGTTTTGGTTATGAACCAATAACCGTTAGGAGAATGTGTTCTCTATAAAACATGGCTTAAGGTTTTTTCGTGGATAACTTGTGTGCTGGAAATCCTAGCCACCCAAGCCCTTCTCCTCTCCTTGCCGCCCAACCTTGCTTCTGCCCTCCTTGGCTGGACGCCGCCACCTGCTGCCGCTAGCCTCCAACTACTGTCGGCCATCCTCTGGCGACCCTCCTTGGCTCCGGTGACCAAGGACCAGCCAACCCTCTCGCTTTGGCCGGCGCCAAGCCCTCCACCAAGCTGTCCAGTTTTTGGACAGCTTGTTTCCTTCTTGTCGGAGTGTCGTTTGGATGGCTTTTGGAGCTCCGACAGTGACTTTATTGCTGGGGATTGGATCTAAGGTAATCCTAATAGCTGGAGGACCAAGGATTCATCAATCGGTTGACGGATACCTCTCCGGAGAAGCGAGTTTTAGGGACTCATTTTCGAATCCGAATTTGATTCGGATTGTGATCTTCTCTCGATCATATCGTCTTCGACACGAGGCTAGTGACTCCTATGAAGACGAGGCTCGTTGCTTGGCGAAGCTATCCCGGCGGTACTCGGTGTGGATACGGATAGAGGCAATTCTAACGAGAGTTGCTCAGGTTGATGTCATTCCCACTGCACGTGGTACGTCAGGTATAACTAGCATAATTTCCTTTTATTGCAAAATTTGAAACTACGATTATGTCTACACATGTTGTACTATGCATGCGTGTGATGTGTGTGTTGTAATAAATTTGATTTATTTCTTTTTAATTCTTCGGCTATGCACATGTTTACGAAACATGTTCGAACACACACTCGCCGCGGTGCCGGAAACCTAACAGAGAGATCATAGGTAGAAGAGACATGCAAATTGATAAGATTCCCATAGAAAGGTATCTAGCAGATCCTTTAACAAAACCTCTTCCTCAAGAAAAGTTCGAGAGTCATTTAGAGGTCTATGGTATTAGATACCAAGGCGATTGGCTTTAGGCCAAATGTGTGTATGATGTATTTAAAAGGTGTTCTTAGGTAATCACCTTAGACATTTGATAATTGATCATTAAAATTCACTATTTTGATTGTACATTCTATATGTATTTGATTTAATCTTAAACTCAATTATTGAAGTCAACAATACGACACATAGCATAAGAGAAATCATGATTAGTGATTATCTCATAATGTGTAATTATGTAAGTATTGAAACAATCCCTACTCGATGAATTGATTAGATTGGACATTATCAATTCTATGAGACTAGCACATGTTATAATCATTGGTTTATCCAAACATTCGATACTCACAGAATGGAAGCATAGGGGTGCTGATAGTGATGTGAACCCGATGAGAAGAAAGTCTCAAGAACCCACAATAAATTGAAGAAATAAGAAAAGTCTAAATCGATAAGATGGATGGAAAGAACCTCGACCCAATGCTTAAAGAAGCACGAACCTTAGTATAGAAGATGGAATGCACCACAACCTTGGATTGAGGTTGATAAGTCTTTGAACACCACAAGGGATTGCCTTGATAAATTCTAGTTCAATATAGAACCAACAAGTGAGAGTCTCACCATGCTATAGATTCAAAATAACCAAAGATTACATGTGTAGCCGCCACCCCCTTTATTTATAGTTTTAGGGTGACCTAAAAATCCTAAAAGGCCAAAACGAAGCCCATTTAGAAAAGGCTTAAGTACTCTACATAGCTATATTGGCCTTAAGTTACCATTACAACCCAAATAAGAAAAGCAATTGAGCCTAAAAATTAGAATTATATCAAAATACGACTTGGAGGCTAATTAAGCTCATTTATGGCTTGAATTAGGTTAACTAAACCACATGATTCGCTCTTGGTCAAATCCGCTTCAATTGTAACTTTGGCCTTAGAGTCTTCAATTAACACATTTAGTGCTTCCATCATCTTTCTAGCTCTAGATCTTGTAATTAGACCTTCAATTATGTGTAATGGATCATCAAGAACATCTTTTACTCCATCATTCTCCCTCTCCTCAAAATGATTCATCCTCGAATCTTCATCACCAACATCAAAGGGAGAAAGATCAGAAACATTGAATGTAGTGCTCACACTATACTCACCTGGCAAGTCTAGCTTGTAGGCATTATCATCGATTCGAGCAATGACTTGAAATGGTCCGTGCCCTCACGGATGCAACTTAGTATGACGTTTAGCTTGAAATCTTTCCTTTCTCATATGAACCCACACCCAATCTCCTGGTTCAAAGATCACTTTCTTTCGTCCCTTGTTGGCTTGCTTAGCATATTGTTCAGTTTTCTTTTCAATTTGCTACTGAACTTTCTCATGCAATTGTTTCACAATCTCTGCTTTTTTTTGTAGAATCTAAACTAGCACATTCGAAGATAGGCAAAGGTGACAAATCCAAAGGGGTTAAAGGATTAAACTCATATACCACTTCAAAAGGTTAAAAAATAGTAGTAGAATGCACAGATCTATTGTAAGCAAATTCAACATGCGATAAACAATTTTCCCAACTTTTTAAATTCTTTTGAATGATAGCTCACAATAAGGTAGACAAAGTTCGATTTACTACCTCAGTTTGCCCATTTGTTTTTGGATGACAAGTTGTAGAAAACAAGAGCTTTGTGCCCAATTTACCCAATAATGTCTTCCAAAAGTAACTTAGGAACTTAGCATCATGATCTGATACTATGCTTCTCGGCACTCCATGAAGCCACACAATCTCTCTAAAGAATAGATCTGCAATATAATTAGCATCATCTATTTTCCTACAAGAAATGAAATGAGCCATTTTAGAAAATCTATCCACAGCAACAAAAATAGAATCCATACCTCGTTTTGATCTTGGTAATCCTACAACAAAGTCCATGGAAATATCAACCCAAGGTTCAATAGGAATTGGTAAAGGTGCATACAATCCATGAGGTAAAGATCTAGATTTTGCTTTCCTACATATGATACATTTCTCACAAAACTTGACTACATCTCGTTTCATGTGATGCCAAAAAAAAATGCTCAACCAAAAGATCTAGAGTTTTCCTTGCTCTAAAATGTCCCATTAGTCGCCTACCATGAGCCTCTTGAACTAATAATTCTCTCAATGAACAATTAGGTACACATAATCTATTTTCCCTAAAAAGAAATCCTTCATGCCTATAAAACTTCCCAAATGTAGCATGTTCACAAAATTCAAATGCATTTCCAAAGTCATGATCATGAGAATATAAATCTTTAATGTATTCAAATCCTAACAATCTAGCGTTCAAACTAGAGATCAAGGTATACCTTTGGGACAAAGCATGTGCAACAATATTTTCCATACCTCGTTTATACTTGATCACAGAAGGAAATGATTCAATAAACTCCACCCATTTTGCATGTCGTCTATTCAACTTACTTTGGCCCTTTAAATGCTTCAATGATTCTTGATCGGTGTGAATGACAAACTCTTTAGGCCACAAGTAATGTTACCAAGTCTCTAAAGACCTCACCAAAGCATACATTTCTTTGTCATAAGTTGGATAGTTTAAAGTTGCTCCGTTGAGTTTCTCACTAAAATAAGAAAGTGGTCGACCTTCTTGTGTTAGCTCAACTCCAATACCTATTCCTGAGGCATCACACTCAATTTCAAAAGTTTTAGCAAATTTAGGTAATGCAAGTAATGGTGCAAAACTTAGCTTCTCCTTAAGTGAGTTGAAAGATGATTCTTGTTCACTACCCCAATGAAACCCAACATTCTTTTTAACCACTTCAGTTAAGGGTGCAGCTAGAGTACTAAAATTCTTAACAAATCTTCTATAGAAACTAGCCAACCCATGAAAGCTACGTACCTCAGTTATCATTTTTGGTGTTGACCATTCACGAATAGCCCTCACCTTTTCTTCATCAACTGCTATTCTCTTAACACTAACAATATACCCAAGAATCTCAATTTGATTAGTGCAAAAAGAACATTTTTGAAGATTGGCATACAAGTTTTCATTTCGCAGAACAAGTAAAACTTTTTGTAAATGATTAAGATGTTCATATAAGATTTTGCTGTAAATCAAGATGTCATCAACATATACTATAACAAATTTTCCAATATAAGCACACAAAACATGGTTCATTAATCTCATGAAAGTACTAAGTGCATTAGTTATCCCAAATGACATGAATAACCATTCATACAAACCATACCTAGTCTTGAAAGCAGTTTTCCATTCATCGCCTTCATGCATATGAATTTGATGATAACCAGACTTCAAATCAATTTTAGAGAAAATGCAAGAGCCATGTAATTCATCTACCATATCATCTAATCTAGGAATAGGATGACGATACTTTACCGTTATCTTGTTGATAGCTCTGCAATCCATGCACAATCTCCAAATTCCATCCTTCTTAGGCACAAGCAAAATATGAACCACGCAAGGACTCAAACTTTCTCTTACATACCCTTTTCTTATCAACTCCTCGACTTGCTGTTGAAGCTCCTTTCTTTCCTCGGGATTGCTACTATAGGGCCGATTAGGAATGGATGCTCTAGGGATGAAATCAATCTGATGCTCTATTCCCCTAAGTGGTGGCAATCCATCAGGAATCTCATGAGGGAATACATCTTCAAATTTTTGCAAAAGAGAATCAACACTAGGAAGAGTAGACTTAAGATGGTTAGTGTTGAAACAAGCTTCCTTATACAATAGTAAAATCATTGGCTATTGAGAATAAAAAGCTCTCTTAATCTCTCTTATTTTACATAAAAGCTCTATTTTTCCCTCTCTTGCTTTTGATCTTTTTCTTTTTCATTCTTTTCTCCACTCCTCTCATCCTTATTTAATCCTTTTTCACACCTTTTTTTTTATTTTTCACTTGTTTTTCTTTTGTCATTGCTCTTTTTCTCATCATTTTTTTCTCACAGACATTTTTTTTTCACTCTCATTTTTTTGTTTTCAATTGATCTTCATATACTTGCCTCGGAGTTAATGGTACAAGAGTGACTCATTTACCATGCATCATTAAAGAATACTTATTTTTATACCCATCATGCATGACTCTCCTATCAAATTGCCATACGATCCGAGAGAGGGGGTGAATCTCAGAGGTTATAAATTTTCTTTTTAGAATTTAAAACTTATTATTTTTTGAAACAAAGAGTATGCAGTGGAATTAAATAAAATAAGAAGACAAGTTATTTACTTGGTTCACAACCCTAGTCGGGTTGCTATTCCAAGGCCCATAGCTCTCTGAGAGCTACTTCGATGGGCAATGCACTATAAGGTCCTCTGACTCGAGAACTCTCGACTTCGGAGGGATTCACTTTTTTTACAATAATTAAGAGATAGGTAACACACTCCCTTCTCTTTGAAATGAAGTATATAAAGCGAAATAAAAACAAATAGAATAAACCACACTTTAGTAGCTATGGAATTAGGGTATGGAGTGTCAAAGTTGCGTCGTTGCAATGGGATGTAGCTTCTGCAGACGACGAACACTTGTAACAACACTTGGACATAGTAGATGAATTGTATTTGAAGCTGGTCGTGCATTCCTTTTATAAGCTAGTTCCAGTTGACTGGAATGTCTTCCAGTCGACTCCACATCAGCCCATCAATATGGTACTTCGAACTTCCCAGTCGAATGGACCTGTTCCAGTCGACTCCAGGTCACCTGACTCCGCATCAGGAAGTTTGCCTTTTCAGTCGACTGGACCTCCCTAATCGATTGGAACTCTTTCCATCTGGGTTGCCAGATCTTCGACCGATCACCAGTTAATCTTGCCAATTGTGTATCCAGTCGACTGGATCATACTGAGTTGACTGGAATCCTTTCAGTCGACTGTTCTCTATAAAACGAGATTAACAAAAGAAACAAGTATAAAATACAAAATAAGTAGTAATACTGCTCGATCTCAACTTCTTAGTTCCACGTGGACTATCCGTCGGATCGATGGCTAGCTTTGTCTTCCTACAGAGGACTCGACCTCACCTCTTCACTCGAGGCTTATCTGTCGGTTGCCCTGCCGAACTTACCATAGTTGACATCCAATCTGACCCACCAGGGCTTCCCACCAACTGTTCGGTCTCCCTGACCCAACTGGACTTAATGTCGGTTGTCCGATCTCTTGACCTAATCGGTCTTCATGCCAGATGTCCGATCTCCTGACCCACCTAGACTTCCTGCCTGGTGTCCGGTCCTCCTGATCTATCAAGTCTTCTACGGCCTAGTATCCGGTCTGCCTGATCTACTAGGACTTCCATTTAAGCCTGCACACTTAACACATATATCAAACCACAAGTAATTCCTAACTTTAACTATAGTTCATACATCAAAACTAAGGAGTGGTGCTCTCTGCACCAACAATCTCTCCCTTTTTGATGCATGACAACACATCAATTAAAGTTAGGAGAATCAATTTGCAATATTCACTTTTAACATATATCGAGAATGCATTGAGCTAAAAATGTATAACATTTAAATGCATGAGATGCTCATATGCATGAAAAACTTTCTTTACTTTAAAGTTTTCTAACTTTAAACCTTCTCTCTCCCCCTTTGGCATACATCAAAAGTAATACCAAACACCAAATGGCACAACTTAAAGATGAGGATTAAATCTTTTCAAACAAAATGGCTAAAGGTTATAACACTTATTTGACAAGCTTCATGAGTAATTCAAAAGCACTTAATCTTTTAAAAGACTTAGGTTTTTCAAAATCAGCTAAGTTTTGAAAACCATTTATAGAAATTTTCTCTTCTTAATTCAGTGTTTTCTGAAACCTCTATTTTTGAAAATTATTTATTAATACTCCCCCTAAATTCATGCAATTAAATTTTCTTTAAAAATAGGATCTCCCCCTTTATCTATGGGTTTCAAAATGACTTTTATCAAAATTTTCAAAAGTACTTATCCTTTACAAAAGATTAAATTCCTAAAATCTTAAAAATTTTGAACGAATTCAAAAGTCAAAGATTTTCAAAACTCTCAATATTTTAATTTTCAAAATTTTTGAAACTCCCCCCTCAATAAAAAATATTTTTAAAATTTTTAAAATTCTCAATATTTTAATTTTCAAACTTTTTGAAACTCCCCCTCAATAAAAAATATTTTTGAAAATTTCAAAATTCTCAATATTTTAATTTTCAAACTTTTTGTTTTAAAAATTTTACCCATGTAAACCTAGAGTAATCGTCTATTATCACTAAGCAGTATAAATTTCCACTTAGTGATTTTATCAATGTGAATCGAATAAGTCTATGTGAATTAATTCAAGTATTGAGCTTGTTCGACCTTTATTAGTTAATTTTTGTTGGGACTTGGTTTGTTTTCCTTGTTGGCAAGCATTAAAAACTTTGCTTTCAATATTTTTAAGTTTAGGCAAACCTCTAACTAAATTAGTTTCACTTAGCTTAGTTATATTCCTAAAGTTGATGTGAGCAAGTCATCTATGCCACAACCAACTTTCCTCTTGTTGTGTCAAATGACATTTGATTGAGGATCTTACTAAATTTATTGAGTATATATTTTTATTCCTAACTCCTTTAAGTGATATTTTTGAGTTTTCAATATTGTTAATCAAATATTCATTTGATATAAATTTTACTTCATAACCAGCATCACATAACTGACTTATACTAAGCAAATTAAATTTGAAATTCTCTACAAGCAAAACTTTTTGTATAATAAAATTTGATTCTAATTCAGTGTTACCTGATCCAATTATCTTAAGTTTGTCATTATTTCCAAAGGTGACTGAACCTAGATTCTTGAAGCTTAATTCTGAGAAATTTTTACTATCTCCAGTCATGTGTCTGGAACAACCACTATGCAGAATCTATTGGTCTATTCTGGGGTCCTACATGAATTAAAAATTCTTAAGTAATTCACACCTTGAATAAGATGAATTATCTTAAATTGATTTGAGTTGATTAAGATAATTTGATTAGGTTGATCAAGTTGATTAAATTCACTAAGTTGATTAAGTTAAATTTGTATTGATTAACATGATTAAGTTGAATTGGTTAAGATGATTAATTTGAATTTGTTAATTTTAGTTGAGATTTGTAATTAAGTTATTTATTTTTAGTTGAGTTGTGTAAATTTGTTAAGTTGTGTAAATTTATTAAGTTTAGTTAAGTTGTGTAAATTTGTTAAGTTTAGTTAAGTTGTGTAAATTTGTTAAAGTTTAGTTAAGTTGTGTAAATTTGTTAAAGTTTAGTTAAGTTGTGTAAATTTGTTAAGTTGAATTAAGTTAAGTAAAGTTGTTAAGTTTAATTGTATTGAGTTAAACTATTTAAGCTTGATTAAGTTCTAATTCATCTCACCCGAGCTAAGTTTTCAATACACATTAATCCTTATAGGTTTGGTGAGATGAGAATTTATTTTATCTTATTTTTAAAATGAAATTTCAATGTTTTTAAACTTGTGTTAGATTCAAGTTTAGCTTGAGCTAATCAAGTAGGTTTTTCCAGCATTGACTTCCAGGTCGTGGTGAGGCATATTGTTGGGAGTATGGGGAATACAATCAAAGTCCCACATTGGTAAGATATGGAAAAGATCATGTGCTTATAAAAAGATATCATGCCATTGGAGATAAAAAGATATCTGCATTGGTATAAGGCCTTTTGGATAAAGCCCAAAAATAAAACCATGAGGACTTAGGCCCAAAGTGGACAATATCATGTCATTGTGAAGATATATGAATCTTATAGGCACTAACAATTGGTATCAAAGCCATGGTCCAAGTCAAACCATGAACCTCGAACGAAGGTAGTGGAGTTCCCATGTCCGGATCAAGAGAACCAGACACCAGGCAGGAAGTCCAGCTGGGTCAGGAGGACTAGATAGTTGGTAGGATGTCCTGGTGGGTTGAGGATCAGACATCAAGCAGAGGAAGTCCTTCGAGGATAGATAGGCTTGAGGGGAGCTCAATGTGGTCCTTCATTTGAGGGGGGGGGGGATTGTTGGGAGTATAGGGAATACAATCAAAGTCCCACTTTGGTAAGATATGGAAAAGATCATGTGCTTATAAGATAAAAAGATATATCCATTGGCATGAGACCTTTTGGATAAAACCCAAAAACAAAAACATGAGGGTTTAGGCCCAAAGTGGGCAATATCATGTCATTGTGGAGATATATGAATCTTATAGGTACTAACACATATGGCCTGCTTGGATATCAGATGGACCACTTCCTAGACAAAGTCAATGAAGTAATCAAATACTTGACTCACTTTGGACTAAGCTTTGGTCTAACTAGTTAAAGACTTAGTGAGTTAGCTTCAGTCAGTTCCACTCGACTCAGTGCACCAGGTCGTGGCGAGTCATATTGCCTTCTTGGATATCGGATGGACCACTTCCTAGACAAAGTCAATGAAGGAATCAAATACTTGACTCATTTTGGGCTAAGCTTTGGTTTAACTAGTTAAAGACTTAGTGAGTTAGCTTCGGTCAGTTCCACTCGACTTAGTGCTCCAGGTCCTAGACATGCACTTCGATGAGCTTCCCTAACTTACTATCAGTTTACTTCGTCTTAGTACTAGGTTGTTGAAGTTTAAAATATTTTGTTTCCTATCTAGTCCATTCTAAATTAAGAAAGTAAAGTAAACTAAGACATGTAAGAGTTTAACTGAATAAAGAAACAAACAAGGTGTTTGCTCCCCCTAAGTGATAACTCAGTTGAGTTTTGTTCACTAAGTGGACTTGACTCTTGGGAACCCAAAATTGATTTGGTCCAACTTGGTTGACTAAGCTAGACTTAGGAACTCATGCTTGGACTCGATTCTTAGAATTTTGGCTAAGTAATGACATGCATGATTTATATGAGGATTTAGCTTTGTGTCCGAGTCCGGACTTGTTGTACACAGCTCGCTGAGATCCAAGCATCATGTTTAGATACTTGGAGCCCAAAGTGAACCTTTCTGACATTCCGATAAGATCTCTTACTTGCATTTTTAGGACTGAGTTCTCTTCCTCAAGTTTTGCAACTTGAGTTGAATCTCTATCCTCAACTTGGCAAGTTGAAGTCTTCGAGTTTACTTGCTCCTTAAGTACTTGAACTTCCTTAAGGAGTGAATCTACTCGGTTCTCAAATTTAGCTAATTTCCTTCCTAGACATGCAATTATGTTGTAAAGTTTATCTTTTAAAGGAGAAGTTACCTGGTCTAGTCCTTCGAAAACGGATGCAGATCCATGGCTTCTCTTGGACTCGGACTCAAACTCGGAACTTGATTAGGCTCTGGAGCTTTGATTCTGCCATGAATGCCACGAAAGCTTCTTTTTGTCTCTTCTGCATCCGACTCTTCCGAAGACGATTCGTCCCAAGTTGCCTTAAGTGCTTTCTTCTTCTTTTCCTTTATAGGTTTTTCTTCCTTTTTTAGATTTTCGCATTCTAACTTATAGTGTCCTTTTCCATTGCACTCGTAACACATTACTTCTATTGATGCAGAGAGGATTACTTGTAGCACCCCCTAGTCTTTCCACTCTCTACCAGGGGAGATGTCACTACTTTATTGTCTCTATCTTTAATTCATGCAATATACTAATGCAATATGCTAACAACTAAAATAATCATAAGGACATTGACATCACTTAAACAATAACCATTTCAAGATCTTCACCTAACTGCAAGTATTAAGACTAACCCAATATGACTCTAGCATTCTTTGGTCTCAACCATAAGTAATCCAGTTGAACTTCAACAATATCAAAAGAAAACAATTAGAAACTAAAAATCTCGTTTAGACATCTGCACTTAGGATCTTTTACTTCCACTATTCCATCACCACACACACCCAGCACTTCATCCGCCATGCCACCTTACTGAAGCTTTTCTTTACCTTTATCTGCAGTATAAGGAAATGCAAACTGTAAGCAATAACGCTTAGTAAGTACTTTCTATGCTCATAAAAATATGCAACGTATGAAATAATGCAACTAGTTCTCTTACCCTTGATATAAGGGATTGTAACAACCCAAATTTTAGTTCCTATACTTTTATTTTTTTCTAAATAAATAAATAAAAGTATAGGAACTAAAATTTGTGTTGTTACAATCCCATATACCTTATAAAAGTTTCGTCCTCGAAACTTAGAACAGCTCGGGGTACTTTTGCTTCATGTCATCCTCACGTTCCCAGGTTGCTTCTTCAAACCTTTGACTTTGCTATAAGACTTTTACTAACGGTATTTCTTTATTTCTTAGTTTCCTAACTGCTCGATCTATTATTTGAATAGGTCAACTTTCATAACTTAGATCTGTCTGAATCTGTACCGTCTGTGGCTCAATCACTTGGTTGGTGTCTGGGACGTGCTTCTTAAGCATTTAAACATGGAATACATTGTGGATAGCTGACATTTCCTATGGTAGCTCTAGCTCATAAGCTACCTTCCCAACTCTCTTGGTGATCAGGTAGGGGCCTACATATCTGGGACTTAACTTGCCTTTCTTCCCAAACCTCATTACCCCTTTCATAGGAGCTACCTTAATGAACATTAAATCTCTGACTTGGAACTCTAGGGGTCTGCGTTGGACATTGGCGTAACTCTTCTGCCGACTCTAGGTAGTCTCTATCCTTTGGCATATGTTCTTTATAGCTTTGGTGGCGTTATCTATAAAATCAGTCTTGAGTCCCATTTCTTTCTTCCCGCCACCCTCATACCAATAGATAGGTGATATACATCTCCTTCCATACAAGGCTTCATAAGGTGTCATTCCAATTGTGGTTTGATAACTATTATTATAGGCAAACTCTGCCAAACACAAATATTTGCACCAACTTCCTTTAAAATCTAAGGCACAAGCTCTTAGCATATCCTCCAGAATCTGATTCACTCTTTCTATTTGCCCATCTGTCTGAGGATGAAATGCAGTGCTGAATCGAAGCATAGTGTCGAGGACTATCTGAACACACTCCTAGAAGTGTGAAGTGAAGCGACTGTCTCTATCAGAGATAATGGTTTTAGGTACTCCATGCAGTCTAATCAATTCCTTGACATATAACTGGGCTAACTGCTCCATGGAGTATGATATTCTGATAGGTATAAAGTGAGCAAACTTTGTCAATCTATTGACAACTACCCAAATAGAATCGTAGCCATTGGTTGTTTTGGGCAGTCATACTATGAAATCCATGGCTAATTCCTCCCACTTCCATTTTGGAATCAGGATAGTCTGTAGAACTCCTCCTGGTCTCTGGTGTTCGGCTTTCACTCTCTAACATGTCGGACAAGTGCTAACATACTTAGCCACATCCCCCTTCATACCAAGCCACCAGAATTTCCCTTTCATATCTTGATACATCTTGGTGGATCCAGGATACATCGAATATGGGGTCCCATGAGCCTCTTCTAGGATCTTCTTTCATAAGTCTGGGTCCTTGGGGACACATAAGCGTTCACCCAGATATAATACCCCACTATCAGAGACACATAATCCTTCATCCTTACCTTCTTGGATCTCTTGCTTGATCCTTTGGATGCTAGGATCTTTGTCCTGTCTTGCTAATATATCCTCGAATAGTGTAGGTACTATGGTCAAGGCAGAGAGCTATCCAGAAATGATCTCAACCCCAAAATTCATTATCTCTTTCTTCAGTGGTTGGGATAGTGTTGCTAGGGACATCAAAGTGGTGCATGATTTTCTACTCAGCGCATCTGCTACTTTATTTGCCTTTCCAGAATGGTAGTGGATTTCACAGTCATAGTTCTTTACTAGCTCAAGTCATCTGCGCTGTCGCATATTCAGATCCTTCTGAGTGAAGAAATACTTCAGACTCTGGTGATCTGTGTAAATCTTGCATTGGACTCCATATAAATAATATCTCCAAACTTTCAAAGCAAAGACCACTGCTGCCAACTCAAGGTCATGAGTGGGGTAATTCATTTCATAGCCCTTGAGTTGTCTAGATGCATAAGCAATGACTTTGCCCTTCTGCATAAGTACTGCTCCGAGTCCCATCTTGGATGCATCACTATACAGGTCAAATCCCTCATTACTTTCTCGAAGGATAAGCACTGGAGCACTTGTGAGTCTCCTCTTTAATTCAAGGAAGCTCTTTTCACAATCTTCGGTCCATTCAAACTTCTTGTTCTTTCAACGGTGAAGCTATCCTTGAGAAGTTTTCCATAAACTTCCAATAGTACCTTGCTAATCCGAGGAAACTTCTGACTTCACTGGCATTCTTTGGTTGACCCCAATTACTAACCGCTTCTATCTTTGTCGGGTCTACCATAACTCCATCTTTTGAAATAACATGTCCCAGAAATGACATTTGATCAAGCCAAAACTCACACTTGGAAAACTTTACATATAAATGTCTTTGTTGAATGGTCTGTAAGACTGTCTTCAAGTGTTCGGCATGTTCCTCCTGGGTTCTCGAGAAGATAAGGATTTCATCAATGAAGGCGACCACAAACTTGTCAAGGAACTCCTTAAATACCCGATTCATCAAGTCCATAAACATAGCGGGTGCATTTGTCACTCCGAAGGGCATGACCACGAACTTATAGTGTCCATACCTCGTTCGGAAGGCTATTTTCGGTATATCATCCTCTTTAACTCTTACCTAATGATAACCAGACTACAAGTCAATCTTGGAGAAGACTGTGACTGCCCTCAATTGATCAAATAAATCCTCTATCCTTGGTAGAGGATATCTATTCTTGATTGTCACTTGATTCAAGGCTCGGTAGTCTATGCACATCCTCATAGACCCATCTTTCTTTTTCACGAACAACACTGGAGCTCCCCACGGGGAATGACTAGGGCGAATGAATCCCTTGTCTAATAACTCCCGTAATTGTTCCTGAAGCTCTTTCAATTCAACTAGAGCCATACGATAGGGTGCTTTTGAGATTGGGTTGGTACCAGGAATAAGCTCAATCTCAAACTCAACTTCCCTTCTAGGTGCTAGTCCTGGTAGCTCATCAGGAAATGCTTCCGGGTAGTCACATATAATTGGGACTTCTTGCAGCTTTTGGCTTCTTTCTTACTTAGTATCAACTATATGTGCTAAATACCCAGTGCATCCACTAGCTAGCATCTTCTGAGCTTCCATGGCAGATAAGAATTTCTTAGTCTTCTTCTTTGGTTCTCCAATAAACTCAAATTTAGCCTCGGTCTCGGGTTGGAATACTACTCTTCGTTTACGACACTCAATGGAAGCACCGTATTTGCTAAGAAAGTCCATTCCAAAGATGACATCATAGTCATGCATGTCCAGCAAGATCAAATCACTATAAAGCTCACTGTCTGAAATTCTGATCGGCACGGCACACAACCAGTGTGTAGATGTCATTATTTCACTTGAAGGTAGGATGGTTAAAAATTGAATATCTAATATATCTAGAGTTATATCTATCTTCTTAGAAAATGCCATAGACATGAAAGAATGGGTTGCCCCAGTATCAAACAGTACGGTAGCATACTGACTAAGGATAGGTATCTGAACTGTGACCACCGTAGAAGCATTTGCTACCTCTTCCTTGGTGAGGGAGAAGATCCGGGCATTATGTGTAACTGATGGGGCCTCCAATCTTCCTTGGTTAATGTAAGGACCCTCCAGTGCTCCCTGCATCTGATGTAGCTGGGTTGGTCTACCTCCATACTGAATAGACTATGGCGGAGGCAGATTGGTCTTGGTGGGGCATTGTTTGGCGAAGTGTCCCTCGACACCACATATATAACACCCGCTCACGCCCTGGCGGTAAACTCCTAGATGCTTCCTCCCACACTTAGAACATGTAGGATACGTAGGCTGCTTACTGGCTGAACCTCCCTTTGCATTATTCCATTGTTTCCTCTTGCCATTGTTGTTTCACTTCCAGTTCGAATTATCGCTCTGAGGTTTCTGATCTCCTGAACTTCCCTGGCTTTTGCTTTCTATCGAGGCTAGCTTCTGGTGCTTGATACTATTCATGTAATGCTCTGTGATTAGTGCACTGCTGATTAGCTCTTCAGTAGTCTGTGGTCTATTAATTCCACCAGGCACATTCAGAGCTATCTCCGGTCTCAACATCTTTAGCATCAACCTAACTCTTTCCTTCTCAGTACTGACCAGTTCCGGGCATAGATGAGCCAACCTATTGAACTTCTTAACCACTTCATCTACTGATAAATCCCTTTGTCGGAACTCCGTGAACTCATCATAATGCTTATTGGTGACTGGCATATAGAAGAACTCCTCAAAGAACTCCGTCTCAAAGTCCGTCCATGACATTTGGTTCACCACCCTCTTGGCCTTTACTCGTTCCCACCACATTCTGGCATCTCCAGTCAGACATAACGAAGCGCACTTGACTTTCTCATTCTCAGGCCAGTCCAGCAGTTCCACTATGCTCTCTACTGTCTTGAACTATGCCTGAACATCCCATGGTTCACTGGCATAGGCAAAACTCTCTAGCTTCAGCTTTTGCCATTGAATTAGATAGGCCTCTTCCCTCACCCCTCCCACTGGAGCTGTTGGTGGGACTGGTGGGGCGGAAGATGTAGTTGGAATGGCATTCTGAGTCCTGGCTGAGTAACAGGATTTTCTCGCTGATTCATCATCAAGGTATTGATGACCTGCTACTGCTCTGCCACTTGTTGTTGGAGCTGAGTGACTATCTGCATCCAAGCATGTGGTGGTACTTCTTCATTCATTCATTGTCCTCTATGGGGTCTTCCTCGAGGCATTTCTTTCTCTTCATAAGATGATAAAGTGAAACCACTATAAAGCTATTATCACTACTTTTTTTATCATCTTCACATACATATCTATATATGCTCTATTACTTACTATCTATCATCTTCATATATATATATGCAAGCATGTTTAACTCAAAGAGAACATTCTAGGTGAGCATGTTTAACTTAAAAGAAGCATTCCTTACTACTCATAAAGTAAATAAAGCAGATAAATACTTGCTTACTTGGAGGCGACAGGACTGATGCTCGATGTGTGTGTGACGGAAGGGCGGAACCCGCTCTGATACCATCTTGTAGCACCACCCTAGTCTTTCCACTCTCTACCAGGGGAGATGTCACTACTTTACTGTCTCTATCTTTAATTCATGCAATATACTAACGCAATATGATAACAACTAAAATAATCATAACGACCTTGACATCACTTAAACAATAACAATTTCAAGATCTTCACCTAACATACAAGTATTAAGACTAACCCATTGGTCTCAACCATAAGTAATCCAGTTGAACTTCAACAATATCAAAAGAAAAAAATTAGAAACTAAAAATCTGGTTTAGACATCTGCACTTAGGTTCTTTTACTTCCACTATTCCGTCGCCACATACAACCAGCACTTCATCTGTCATGCCACCTTACTGAAGCTTTTCTTTACCTTTATCTGCAGTATAAGGAAATGCAAACTGTAAGCAATAACGCTTAGTAAGTACTTTCTATGCTCATAAAAATATGCAACGTATAAAATCATGTAACTAGTTCTTTTACCCTTGATGCATTGATACACATGCAAGCATAACTGGAAATCATAATTCTGAATACATGTCTCTTGTATAAACCATGCTCTTAAATATTTTAAAACTTGTACATAGTGTATCTGAACTGGAATAATTAACTTTGAAAACTTTTACTTGAACTTATACTGATACTTCAAATTAATAATCATTTTGGATATGGGCCCGGCATAGTACCAATGCACGCTTTCTAATAGGCCGGGGTGGCCAACAACCGAACCTGCTAGGGTAATTGAGACTGAGGGCCTTGGCCCATGGGCAAAACTGATGCCTAGTACATGTCATTTCAAAAGTAAAATACTTTCTTTATACTTATATTCTTATACATACTGAAAGAATGCTCTTAATCCCATAAATCACGAATGGGAAGCACCATCAAGATCCTTATGCTCTTGACCTCCAAAAACTGAAATGGGGAGCATACTGAAGATCGTTGTGCTCTTAATCCCCAATTCGAACTGGGAGCATCTTTAAAATTTCCTTATAAAGGAAATATTTTTTTTTCAGCTTACTCTACATCCTGCATATAATTGTAAGCTACAATTCATCTACTACATGTATGATCATAAATCACATCCTCAATATGGATCTAAACATGATACTGAAACAACATGACATAATGGTAAAATCATGTACTAAAATACCATGCATAACTGGAAATAACATGCACATAAAAACATTCCAATGACATACGATAACTACATATACTGCAGGTGAGCAATACTTACTTCCTATGCTTTTCACCAATTTATACCGCTAGATTTCGTAAAGAGAAAACCTCTTACGTGTTCCTTGGCTTTAGCATGATCCTCTACCAAGTCCTTGAGGAGATCCCTCTTGAAAAATCCCCTTTTGAATTATCCAAAGAGAAGACAAGCTTCTTCCTCGCTTCGGCGGCTGGAAAAATGAGAGGGAGAGAGAGAGAGGCAGCTGGAAAAAAGACACAAGAGGGAGAGAGAGAGAGGCGGCTGGAAAAATGAGAGGGAGAGAGAGAGAGGCGGTTGGAAAAATAACTAGAGGGACAGAGAGAGAAAAACAAAAACTATATATAAACTAGTGTTTATCTAATTTAATTACCCCTTTAAATGCTTAGCTAAATTAACCAACATCTCCCTTTTTTCGCCTATAGATATATTCTGTTATACCCTACTCATTGGTAATCTTATGACTTAGTGGTAGAAAGCCTATTCCTCTAAACCAACGGTTCATGGTTCGATCCTCGGCTAACGAACCATTTATTTGAATTTGTTTTTCCTCTTTTTTCTTCCTATTCTTATTTCTATATTTTTTTCTAAATAAATAAATAAAATTATAGGAACTAAAATTTTGGTTGTTACATTACTCCTTGGTTTTGATGTATGAACCATAGTTAAAGTTAGGACTTACTTGTGTTCTAATATTAGTGTTAAGTGTGCAGGCTTAACAGGAAGTCCTAGTAGGTCATGTTCACCGAATACTAGGCAAATATCTTGATATATCAAGAGAACTGGACATCGGCATGAAGTCCATATGGGTCGAGTGGACCGGACATTTGGCATGAAGACTGGTTGGGTTAGGAGATCGGACAATCGACAAAAAGTCTGACTGGGTCAGGTAGATAGGATAGCTGGTGGAAGCCTTGGTGAGTCATATCGGAGGTCAAGAATGGTAAGCTAGCAGAGCAACCGACAGGTAAGCCTCGAGTGGAGAGGTGATGTTGAGTCATCTTTAGGGGGACAAAGCTAGGCGTCGATTCGACAGAAATTCCGCGTGGGACTTAGAAGTTGAGATCGAGCAGTATTACCACTTCTATCATATTTGATATTATGTATTTGTGCTAATATTGGTTTGCAAGGATCAGTCGACTGAATGGATTCCAGTCGACTGAAGTCCAATCGACTGGGTATGGGTCAGTCAATTGGATACCTAGTTGGCAGGATTAGGTGGTGATCAATCGAAGATCTGGCAGTGCAGATGGAAAGAGTTTCAGTCGACTAGGGAGTTTCAGTCGACTGAAGAGGCAAACTTTCCGATGTGGAGCCGGGTGACCTAGAGTCGACTGGAGCATGTTCAGTCAACTGAAAGACCAGAAGTTCCATATCAACGGACTAATGTAGAGTCGACTGGAAGGCATTCCAGTCGACTGGAAAAGGTTTATAAAACAAATGCTCGACCAGCTCCGATTAGAACACCACTACTATGTCGGAGTGCTGCCTCTATTCATCCTCGCCCACTAGAGCTTCATTTTCTCACAAAGATGCATTTCTAACACTCCATGCCTACTTCGAAATTTCTATTAGTGTCGGTATAACTTAGCTCTTATTTTTTGTACTCATTTTTGCTTGTATGTACTTAATTTCAAAGAGAGGGTAGAGTGTTACCCATCTCTCATTTTTGTAAAAGGTGAACCCCTCCGAAGTCGAGAGTTCTCGAGTCAGAGGGTATATAGTGATTGTCCATCGAGGTAGCTCTCGGAAGAGCTATGGGCCTTGGAGTAGCAACCCGGTTAGGGTTGTGAACCAAATAAAAGAAGAATGTCTCTATCTTATTTTATTTCCGCTGCATACTCTTTAACGATTTCAAAATATAAAATATAAGTTATAAAATCTAAAGAAAATTGTAACCTCCGAGATTCACCCCCTCTCTCGGAGTATTTTGATCTTATAATTGGTATTAGAGCGGGGGCGCTCCGAATTTGGTGCAACCACCATCGAGAGCATTAGAATAATTTTCTTTAATTTTCTTGCATTAGAATAATTTTCTTGCATTTGAATAATTTTTATTAACTTTTGTCACTTATAATAATTTTTTTCACTTAGAATAATTTTTATTAATTTTTGTCACTTAGAATAATTTTTATTAATTTTTGTCACTTAGAATAATTTTTAATAATTTTTGTCATTTAGGATAATTTTTAATAATTGTTGTCACTTGGAATAAGTTTTATTAATTTTTGTCACTTAGAATAATTTTTATTAATTTTTGTCACTTAGAATAATTTTTATTAATTGTTGCACTTAAAATAATTTTTATTAATTATTCCACTTAGAATAATTTTTTTAAATTTTTGCACAATATTATTTAATTTAAATAACTCTAGGAATAATTCTAAATTTTATTTAATTTAAAATAAAAATTTAATAATAAAAATTCATCTAGTAATGTCGCATTTAGAGGGTTTAAGCATCGTTCGCCCTCCTCTCTTTAACGGAGAGGATTTTCCCTCTTGAAAGAGGTGAATAAAGTGTTTTCTGAAAATCAACCTCAAGATTTGGTTTTCAATTAGGAAAGGGTTCGTAGCTCTGGTAGATGACTCGATAGATTTGTTGGATCCAGAGAAATAGACCGCGGACATTAAGAAAAAGACTCAAGTTGATTACAAGGCTTTAAACACCTTGCAATGTGGACTTACGAATGAAGAACTAAGTCGAGTCAGATTAGTTAAAAATTCTAAAGAATTATGGGATGAATTAATTAAATTGCATGAATAGGCTAACTCAAGTCAACCCGAGGATGGTTTAGTTTTGATGGCAGGAACGAACAAAAAAGGAACGAAATCCAAATCGAAAAAAAGAAAAAGGAAGAAAGCATCTAAGGTAAGCTTGGACAAGTCATCATCGGAAGAGTCGAGTGTGGAAATATCAACGACATGCTTCGTAGCACTCACGGCGGCCGACGAGTCCGAAGTTGAGTCAAGACAATAGTCTAAGTCCGAGTCCGATACAAGCCACGGATTCATATCCATTTCCGAAGGTTCAAAAGAGGTAACATCTCCCCTAGAAGATAAATTATACAATAAAATGCATGCCTAGGTAAGAAGTTAGCTATGTCCGAGAATCGAGTCGACTCGCTGCTTAAGGAAGTTCAAGTACTTAAGGGGCAAGTCAACTCGAAGACTTCGACTTGCCAAATTAAGAATAGAGACTCAACTCAAGTTGTAAAGCATGAGGAAGAGAACTCAGTACTAAAAAGGCAAATAGAAGATCTAACTGGATCAATGAAAAAGTTCACTTCGGGCTCCAAGTATCTCAACATGATGCTTGGGTCTCAACGAGCTATGTACAACAAGTCCGGACTCGTATACAAGGCTAAGGACACAAATAGATCGTACATGTCCTTGTTTAATAGAAATGCTAAGGGTCGTCCAAGCATGGGTTCCTGAGACTAGCTTAGTCAACCATGTTGGGCTGAACCAATTTTGGGTTCCCAATAGTCAAGTTCACTTAGTAAACAAAACTCAACCTAGCTATCACTTAGGGGGAGCTAACACTTTGCTTGTTTCCTTGTTTAGTTAAACTCTTGCATGCTTTAGTTTACTTTACTTGCTTAATTTAGAATGGACTAGATATGAAATAAAGTAGTTTAAACTTGAACAACCTAGTACCAAGACAAAGTGAACTAATAGTAAGGGAGAAGCTCTTCGAAGTGCATGTATAGGAAGTGGTCATTGTTCTGATATCCAAGAAGGTCATGTGTCTCGCCACGACCTGGTGCACTAAGTCGAGTGAAACTGACCGAAGCTAACTCACTAAGTCTTTGATTAATTAGACCAAGGCTTAGTCCAAAGTGAATCGAGTACTTGATTCCTTCATTGACTTTGTCTAGGAAGTGGTCCATTCAATATCCAAGAAGGTCGTATGCCTCGGCACGACCTGGGAGTCAATGCTGGAAAAACCTACTTGACTAGCTCAAGCTAAGCTTGAATCTAACACAAGTTTAAAAAATTTGAAATTGTCATTAAATTTAATTAAGATAAAAAGAAATCCTCATCTCACAAAACCCATATGAGTAATGTGTATTGAAAACCTAGCTTGGGTGAGATGATTTAGAATTTAATCAAACTTAATTAGTTAAACTAAACTTAACAAATTTATTTAAATTAAACTTAACCTAACTAATTAAACAACTTAATTAAACTTAAACAACCTAATTAAACTTAAACAACTTAATTAAACTTAAAAAAACCTGATTAAACCTAAACAACTTAATTAAACTTAAAAAACCTAATTAAACCTAAACAACTTAATTAAACTTAAAAAAACCTAATTAAACCTAAACAACTTAATTAAACTTAAGAAACCTAATTAAACCTAAACAACTTAATTAAACTTTAAAAAAACTAATTAAACCTAAACAACTTAATTAAACTTAAAACTTTTAAAAAAACTTAATTAAACTTAAACAACTTAATTAAACTTAAACAACCTAATTAAACTTAAACAACTTTATTAAACCTAAACAACTTAATTAAACTTAAAACAACTTAATTAAACTTAAACAACTTAATTTAACCTAAACAACTTAATTAAACTTAAAAAAAACTTAATTAAACCTAAACAACTTAATTAAACTTAAAAAAACTAATTAAACTTAAACAACCTAATTAAACTTAAACAACCTAATTAAACTTAAACAACTTAATTAAACTTAATCAATTAAACTTAAACAACTTAATTAAACTTAATCAATTAAACTTAAAGAACTTAACCAAACTTAAACAACTTAATTAAAGCAACTTAACTAAACTTAATAAATTTACTCAACTTAACAAATTTACTCAACTTAACAAATCAACTCAACCCTAATCAACTTAATCCAAAGTAAATCAATATAATTCAAAGAGGAAGTTAGTCAAACTTTCAAAACATTCAAAAGTATCCATGTTTGGAAAGTCCAAAAGTAAGATTACATGCATAAGCATGAGATTAAGGGGGAGTTAAGATATTTTTTATTACATTGAAAAATTAAAATAAAAGCATCATTCTTGGGGGAGATAAAGAATTTAGGGGGAGTCTAAAAGATTTGTGAGAAATGTTCTTAAAAGAGGGAGAAAAATTTAAAGAGTTAAAAAATAATTTAATTAATTCACTTGAATTTAATAAAATGGATTTATCAATCTAAGTAATGATTAGTTAATTGATACTCAAACAACTTCCTTTATAAGTAACTTAGCTTTATTTGGAAAATGAGAGTTAGTTAAGCTAAGTCTAAACTTAAGATATCTTTTTAAATCTAAACAAATCATGATAAAATCTATGTTTAGAATCTTGAACACTAGGTTTGAAAATTTAAAGCTTCAATTAAGGAAGAGTTTTAAAAATTTAAATCGTAATGAAGGGAGAGTATTTAAAATTTAAAACTTAAATTAAGGGAGAGAAAAACTTACTAAAAAGATTAAGTCTTTTGTAAAACATGAATGTTCTTTGAAAAGCTTAAATATTTTTAAGTTAGAAGACTTGTTTCAAGTTTAAAACACCCAAAAATTACTACTTAGGTTTTGATGTATGGGAGGAAAATAATTTAAAATACTTTTTTTAAGGGAAAGTTTTGAAAATTAGAATTTTGAAAATATTAAGGGGGAGTTTTGTAAAGTTTAGAATTGATAAAATATTGAGGGGGAGTTTTGTAAAGTTTTGAGCATTTAGAATTTTGAAAAATATTTTTATTGAGGGGGAGTTTTGAAAAATTTAGAAATTTTGAATTTTGAAAATTATTTTTTAAAAAGGAGTTTCAAAAGTTTTGTGAATTTGAAAAATATTTTTATTTAGGGAGAGTTGTCAAAATTTTTGAAAATTAAGATAGTATGAATTTTGAGAATTTAAATATATTAAGGGGGAGTTTTGAAAATTGTGATATTAAGAGTTTTGAAAAGATTAAAATACTTTTGAAAATGTTGAAACCCAAAGACAAAATGGGAGATCCCATTCTTAAAGAAAATCTTATTACATGGATTTAGGGTGAGCATTGAAAAATTAATTCAAAAGTTTTGTAAAGCTTAGGTATATTTTGATAAAACTTGTAATCATTAGTTACATGATTGAAACGCTTTAATCGTTATTTTTATATTGTAGCATTTGTTGTTTAAAAAATGTTTTGATATATGCCAAAGGGGAAGAGCGAAAGAAAAGGGTTAAAGGGTTAAAGTTAAAGAAATTTGAGAAAGAAAAGGGTTAAAATTAGAAAATTTTAAAGTAAAAACTTTTCTTGCATATGAGCATCTCATGCATAAACATTTTTAGCTCAAATGTATTCTTGATATATGCTATAATTGGATATTGCAGTTTGATTCTCCTAACTTTAACTGATGTGTTGCCATACATCAAAAAGGGAAAGATTGTTGATGGAGAGAGAATCACTCCTTGGTTTTGATGTATGAACCATAGTTAAAGTTAGGACTTACTTGTGTTCTAATATTAGTGTTAAGTGTGCAGGCTTAACAGGAAGTCCTAGTAGGTCATGTTGACCGGATACTAGGTAAATGTCTTAACAGATCAGGAGGACTGGACACCAGGCATGAAGTCCAGATGGGTCGAGTGGACCGGACATTTAGCATGAAGACCGATTCGGTCAGGAGACTAGACAATTGGCAAAATGTCCAGCTGGGTCAAGTAGATCAGACAACTAGTGGAAGCCCTGGTAGGTCAGATCAGATATCAAGAATGGTAAGTCCGGAAGAGCAGTCGGCAGGTAAGCCTCTAGTGGAGAGGTGATGTCGAGTCCTCTTTAGGGGGACAAAGCTAGGCATCGAACCAACGGAAAGTCCATGTGGGATTTAGAAGTCAAGATCGAGCAGTATTACTACTTCTATCATATTTGATATTATCTATTTGTACTAATCTTATTTTGTAGGGATCAGTCAACTGAATGGATTCCAGTCGACTGAAGTCCAGTCGATTGGATACCTAGTTGGCAGGATTAGTTGGTGATCGATCGAAGATCTGGCAGCGCAGATGAAAAGAGTTTCAGTCGACCAGGGAGTTTTAGTCAACTAAAGAGGCAAACTTCCCGATGCAAAGACGGGTGACCAGGAGTCGACTTGAGCGTGTTCAGTCGACTGGAAGACCAGAAGTTACATATCAACAGTGTAGTATACGAAAAAAAAAATGGATTAACTCGTAATTAATTGGGATTAATTAGGCTTAATTAGTGGGCTAAAATTGGGCTGAAATTGGGCTGAAATTGAAATTGGGCTGAGATAGGCTTGGGCTGAGATGGGCTTGGGCTGAACATGGGCTTGGGCTGAATTGGAATTGGATCTGGACTGAACTCGGATTAGACTTGAACTTGAGTCAAGTGGTTAAACCGGATGAGCTGAACCCAATCGGATTGGGTTTGGGTTGAGTTGGGTTAAGCGGATCACGGGAACAGCGTTAAAAGCCGCCGAATGAACCCAGCACCTTCGCGATCCCCATTTCTTCTCTGCGACATTTCTCTGCTCTGCGTGATCGCGTCGCCGACCTCCGCTCGTCAGCGTCCGGTGCAAGCTGCTCGACGGCGCCACCAGTGGATTGATCTCCGGCCAGGGATCAAGGAGTATTCGCCTAGGAAACAATCGCGGCGACACTCCCAGCGGGCGGACGGCGTCGTTGTTGCGGCAGCGAGCTGCCCATCGAGGTAAGCAGTCTATCTAGGGTTAGAGTTCCATCGAGGACTTCTTAGATCTACTGTATTTGATCGGAGGTTGGCATTACCCCGGCAGATTGAGGATTTCCGTCGATCGGTGCTTGCTGGGTTGTCTTCAGCCGGTTGTTCGGGAGTGCTGAGCTGAGGATCGGGAAGAATCGCCGCCGGAAGAGTTTGGATCTGGTAAGTTGGATCTAACCCAATATCGTCAGCTGTGGTATCTATGGATTTATGTTCTGTTAAGATGATTTCGGTATTCGTATGATGAGTTTCGTTCTGTTAATGTGATGTTGGTGGTTGTTTGAATCGGAATTATAGTATGATGATTGTTAGGAATTTCAGATGTGGTTGGGGAGTAAATCTGTGATTTCGGTGATTGATTGGGGATTAGATGTTGCTGGGTATTTGTTTGATTCGATCAGATGTGTTGGTGATGTTGGTAATTGATGCGAGCTCGTGGTTGTTGATTGAAGCGATGAGGTTAAGAATCGAAACTGTGAAGTTGGATGGTTAGGAGTTTCAGCTAAGTGGTGGAATTTAATCTGTGATTTTAATTTGATTGTGCCGGCTGTGGGGGTGTGGAAAAAGAGTTGTGATGATAGAGTTGACATTGTGATTGTGGATTTGGGATGTATAGTGAATTTGAGTTACCAATGAGTGGTTAGGCTTGTTGTTTCGGGTATTGGTGCTCGAGTAATATTAATTGATGTTTGACCTAGTTAGATTTAGAAATCTATGTAGTATATCGGAGTGGTATAGTCGGAGTGGTTGAAATGCTTCCGGGAAAAGAATACGAATATAAAATGAACTAGTATTTTGTTCGTATAGTATCGGCGATTTGCACTTAACCGTAATGTGTTACTATTGTGCAGGTTTGGGATACGAAGCAGGTTCACGGCCGTGAGGATTATACAAGCTTCGTATCAGGTGGGTAATATCTACCTGGTCCGGTAGTTTGATCAATTTCAGTGCTTGACATTGTATATATATGTTATACCTGTTTACCTTAGATCCACTCTTATTTAATCATATGCTTGTACTGCCTTTGACCTTGAGATATATACTCTGTACGTCATTAATTATCTAGCATGGATAGGAACTGTAAAACCCTATTATGTGTTAGCTGTTAGAGGTTCAGTAAATACCTGTGGTTAAGGTTATCTTTATGACCTCAGATCTGGGTTACTGGGTTGCATCACTAGGTTAGGTGATGAGTCCAAATTATGAGATCGGTCGTTGTATCGTATACATATCAGTGTGTTAGTTGATGGATCTATTTATCTGTACATAAGTAAATAAGTTGGGGTTACGGATCAATCGTCCTTGCATGGTTGACTTTTGTTGACTAGATCTCCTTGTGGATTAGGGAGTGTTGTGGGGATGTATGTGTGAGCTATGCATCATTACATTTGCATGCATGCTGATGACTGGGTCTTTCTTATGGAAGAGACGGGTCATCGGTCATCCTGCCTCCCCGGCCACTCAGGGTAGTGGTAGCAGGGTTGAGGGCAGAGCATTAGATGTGCCGCGCTCGACCACTATATATGGTGGTAGCTGGAGATGCGCACCTGGCCACTGTGCAGAGTGGTGTTAGCACTCGCCCACTATAGATGGTGGTTGTTATGACGTGCAGTTGTCCTGTGTGCGGCGCTTGTCTACTCATGGGTAGGGACGGCGTGGCTTGCAGCAGGGACCCCTAGGAGTAGTTAGCTTTTTACGCTTATATGCTACTCATTCATACTACCCAACTCGGCCACTCGAGAGTAGTGGTAGCTAGAGTCGGGCTAGTTGTCATTTGTCGTGCCACCCTGGCCACTCTGGGGTCGTGGTTGGACGGGTCCGCAGACAGTGACCATGCATATGCATTGCTGATATATATGTATGCATGTATTTGATATATGTTTTACATATGCCTGTGAGATGCTGCATTTGGTTGTTGCATATGATTGTACATCATGTTACATGTCTTTTGCATATTTTATATACCGTTGTGCATGTGTTGAGCATGAGTGGGTACTATTTGGATTATGTCATGATATACCTGTTCAGGATGTTATAGATCATATGGAGGACAGACCGTCAGGTATGTACATTACTTTATGTCAGTTGATTAGTTCAGTTATACCATGTGTAGGACATATCTGTGATTACTGATTACTATGCTTAGTACCGTATGTCTGTTGGACTCATGCTGCATACCTGTAGATCTCTTTACCCTTTATGTTGTTCATGCACTTCTATATATTACCCCTGAGTTTTTATACTCACCACCCTGGACCCTGGGTTTCCTGTCGCCCAGGTAGTAGATAGAAGACTTCGGCAGAGACTTGGAGCATTGCCACCTGATCCCATCTCGCCGTTTTCCGAGGGTTTTTGCTTCCCATCACATGTATCTTTATATGGACTCTTATTGTTTTGGAGATCATGCTGTATATTTCTCTTTTATTATTCAGTATGGATTTTATTCTAGTATGGACGGATATACCGATGTACTTATGTTGACGAGGTTGTATTTCCATGTGTTGGCTTCCGCTATTGATGTTATACGTTTTTCTGTGTTGTTATACATTTTCGATATGTGTTATACTGGCTGCGACTTTGTACCGTATTGGAATTGTCATAAGGGGGTGTCGTCCGTTGGCCGGACAGAGTTTACCTCGGGGCGTGACAATTTTATTGGTATCAGAGCTCTAGGTTGCGATGCCATGCAATAATGTTTTGTCGCATTTTGGGACCTCGAAAATCGTTTTGATTTGATTTGATTTCGATTTTTGGTAAGATGGGATTGACAGAGGCATGAGCTCCAAGTTGTCCGAAGTCAGAAATCTTAACACTTAATATTTTCTGGTTAAATATTTATGGAAGTCGTTCAACAGGTGTGAACAGACGATATTATGGCACCTGTTCAGACTCGTAAGAGAGGTCGACCCTCTAAATAGCCTACTACCGGAGGACCGGTTGATCAGGAGGAGCCACGACAGTCTCCTACCAGAGGTTCGGAACCTCAAGAGCCTAATGTACCCTTGACTACGCCGACTGCTATGGATTCCAGTTGGGTCAGAGTCAAGGCACGTATACCTGTGTTAGCACGGACAGCCAAGGACCGGTTTACGTTATTCAGAGGCGAGTCTGATCCCTGGATTGCACGGACCTGGTTAGACAATTTGGAGGATACATTTGAGTTCATGAGTTGCACCGATGAGGAGAAGGTGGGTCTAGCAGCTTATCACCTTCGAGAGCAGGCGGTTACATGGTGGAAAATGCAGAAGACCTTGATGGGAGAGCAGAACATCACCTGGGCAGTTTTTCGAGATATATTCTGGAGGCAGTATTTTCCTTCTGTGTTCTCTACAGCACACCATCAGGAGTTCTTAACGCTTAAGCAGGGCAATTGGTCAGTCATGGAGTATAATCCGGAGTTCACCCGACTCGCGGAATTTTGTCCACATTTGGTAGCACATGATGGGGACAGAATGTTCCAATTTATGCAGGGTTTGGCTGCGTATATTCGGGCCAAACTATCGGGATCTTCCATTAATTCGTACCGAGAGGCACTGGATAGGGCACTGTCTATTGAGATGACTTCTCAACAAATCGCCAAGGAGAGAGAGTTGGAAAAACAGATGAACCAGGGAAAGCAGCGGAAATCAGATGCGACTCCTGAGACTCAGAGAAAGCAAGATCAGAGAGGGGCTTCTCGTGGTACTTCAGAGGGATCATCTAGGGCACAGAAAGGGAAGCGACCAGCTTCTGGACAGTCTGGAGGTTCTCAGAAGAACCATAAGAGCGGACACATGGCTAGATGCGGGTCAGGAACCCACCACATTTCAGAGTGTCCCTTGGACCGGAGTGTTTGTTATTACTGCAAGCATCCAGGGCACACTAGTCGAGAGTGTACTCTGAAGGCACAGCTAGAGGGTTCAGGAAATTCCAGCAAGGGAAAGAGATCTGATCAGCATCATCAGCAGAGGTCAGCACCTAGGACGCAGATGCATGGTCAGAGACAGCCACCCCCTCCTACAGCTCAGATATATCATATACATGGGAGTGATTCTTCCGGGATGCCGGCGGCGATTCATTATACCCCAGCTCCAGAGAGTTATTATTCCGGACCACCTACTCAGCGATATCTACCGGCCGGCTCTCAGGGATATATTATGCCTGCGCAGCAGAGTCAGCCTCCAGCAGCATCATCACAGACCCAGATCCATCCGGAGTGGAGGCATTCTACTATTATATCTGGAGCGCAGCCGTCGCATGTGGAGACTGGACGAGTTTATGCCATTACCCGAGAGGACGCTCAGCGGGCCGAGGGATCGGTCATTAGGGGTATGATTTTGGTTTATTCTATACCTGCTGATACATTGATTGATACTGGTAGCTCACATTCCTTTATTTCTAGTATATTTCTGAGTAAAATTGGGAGAATCCCTATGATTCATTCTTGTGTATTAGCGGTATCATTACCATCGGGCGAGGTTTTGACCAGTCATCAAGTAATCAAAGGTTGTCCGTTGGATTTCGAGGGACATATACTTACGGTGGACCTTCAGGTGCTAGAGATGGTAGAATTCGATATCATACTCGGAATGGATTGGTTGGCTACATATTGTGCTACAGTGGATTGTAGAGCGAGAGTAGTGACCTTCCGACCACCAGATCAGCCTGCATGGGAATTCGTGGGTACCCGGGATGATGGAGTGTCCGTTATATCTGCACTTCAGGCTCGGAGATTATTGTCGCATGGTTGTCAGGGTTACTTATTCTCTTTGGTCAAAGTGGAGAGTGAGGAGATACCACCTCTTTCCAGCGTGCGGGTAGTTCATGAGTATCCGGATATATTTCCAGATGAACTTCCGGGCTTGCCACCTCCGAGGCAAGTGGAATTCGCGATAGAGGTGATTCCAGGAACCGCACCGGTGTCAAAAGCTCCATACCGGATGGCACCGAAAGAGTTAAGTGAGCTAAAGATACAGCTGCAAGAGTTATTGGATAGGGGTTTTGTGCGTCCTAGTGTTTCACCTTGGGGAGCTCCGGTGCTGTTCGTTAAAAAGAAAGATGGATCTTTGCGGTTATGTATTGATTACCGACAACTTAATGCAGTAACCGTTAAGAACAAATATCCACTGCCGAGGATAGAGGATTTGTTTGATCAGCTCAAGGATACTTGCGTGTATTCCAAGATTGATCTGCGATCAGGTTATCATCAGCTGAGGGTAAGAGACGAGGATGTTCAGAAGACAGCGTTCCACACGCGTTATGGACATTACGAGTTTCTAGTGATGCCTTTTGGTCTGACTAATGCTCCAGCTGCATTTATGGATTTGATGAATCGGGTATTTTTGAGGTACTTGGATCAGTTTATCATCGTATTCATAGATGATATCTTGATATATTCTCGTTTTGAGGAGGAGCATGAGCACCATCTTCGGATTGTATTAGAGATGTTGCGACGAGAGCATTTATATGCTAAATTCAGTAAGTGCGCTTTCTGGTTATCTTCTGTGGGATTTCTTGGACATGTGGTATCTAGTAGAGGTATTTCAGTTGATCCCCAGAAAATCGAAGCGATTACCAGTTGGGAGCAGCCAAAGTCAGTTCAGGAAGTCCGTAGTTTTCTTGGATTGGCCGGGTATTACCGTAGATTTGTGGAGGGATTTTCCCGTATAGCCACACCACTTACTCGCTTGACCCGGAAAGGAGTCAAGTTTGCTTGGTCAGAGGCGTGTGAGTCCAGTTTCCAGGAGCTTAAGCAGCGTCTAGTTTCTGCACCGGTATTGGTGATTCCTTCTTCTTGCGATGGGATGGTACTGTATACTGATGCTTCTTTTCAAGGCTTGGGAGCAGTTTTGATGCAGTTCGGCCGTGTAGTATCCTATGCCTCCTGTCAGCTTAAGGACCATGAGAGGAATTATCCGGTGCACGATCTGGAGTTAGCAGCCATTATTTTTGTTCTAAAGATATGGAGACATTATCTGTATGGGATTACTTTTGAGATCTATACGGACCATAAGAGTTTGAAGTATCTTTTCACTCAGAAGGAATTAAATCTTAGACAGAGACGATGGATGGAGTACCTAAAGGATTATGATTGCACCATTCAGTATCATCCGGGTAAAGCTAACGTTGTAGCAGATGCACTGAGCAGGAAGTCCCGTGGGATTCTGGCTAGTCATTTGACCGCAGTGACTGATCTTGTTCGACAGTTCTCAGAGTTGGGGTTGTCTGAACATGGTCAAACATCCCGGGGGATATTGGTATCTATGGTTGCCCAGTCTGATATTATTGAGAGGATCAAGGAGGCACAAGCTAGTGATCAGCATCTGCAGTTCATATGCGACTGGACTCGTGACAACAGATGCCTTTCTCGCGGACCGAGTCCTCCGATTCCGAGGGAGATTATGTGTTCCAGACACACATCCGATTAGGGAGGAGTTATTACGAGAGGCACATCACTGAGATTTGCTATACATCTGGCGGTACCGGATGTATCAGATTTGAGGCGCTCATATGGTGGGGACTGTATGAAGAAGGATATTGCGGATTTCATCGCCGATGTTTGGTCCGCCGCCAGTGAAGGCCAACATCGAAACCCTTGATTACTACAGAATCCCAATTCAAATGGAAGTGGAACATATTACGATGGATTTTGTTACGGGTTACCGTAACCCGTAAAGGACATGATGCGATTTGGGTGATTGTTGATAGGTTAACCAAATCCGCTCATTTCCTTCCGATTCGTGGGACACATCCATTGGATCGACTAGCTGAGCTATACTGTAGAGAGATTGTCAGACTGCACGGAGTACCCTTGAGTATCATATCTGACAGAGATCCGCATTTTACTTCACGATTCTGGTAGAGTCTTCAGCATGCTATGGGCACCGAGCTTCGTCTCAGTACTGCATTTCACCTGCAGACGGATGGACAGTCGGAGCGTACTATTCAGACTCTGGAGGACTTATTGAGATCTTGCGTCATGGATTTCGGAGGCAGCTGGGAGGATCACGTTCACTTGGTGGAGTTCACGTATAATAATAGCTATCACTCTTCTATTCAGATGGCTCCCTTTGAGGCTTTGTACGGTCGACCCTGCAGATCTCCAGTATTGTGGGAGGATGTTGGGGAGAGACAGTTATTGGGTCCTCAGAGTATTCAGCAGGATGCAGAGTTAGTTCAGACATCGCACGATTGTCGAGGCTCCGTGCATGTACGAAAAGTTATGCGGATCGAAGGCGAAGACCCCTGGAGTTTTCTATAGGGGATCATGTGTTCCTACGTGTATCGCCTATGAAAGGAGTCAAGAGATTCGGAATTAAAGGAAAATTAGCACCCCGCTACATTTGACCATTTGAGATATTGGAGCGGATTGGAGGTGTAGCATACCGATTGGCTCTACCTCCGACGCTTGCGAGCGTTCATAACGTATTCTATGTTTCTATGCTGAGGAAATACGTACCGCATCCAGATCATGTTCTGACGGAGGTGCCGGTTCCACTCCAGCCTAACGCGACATATGAGGAGGTTCCTGTGCAGATTCTTGGTCTCAAAGAGCGTCAGTTACGGAACAAAACCATCCGCCTGGTAAAGGTTGGATGGCAGCATCACACTGATGAGGAGGCTACATGGGAGCTGGAGGATATCATCCGAGCTCGATACCCTCATCTGTTCACGTGAGGTATGTAGTAATTCAAGAAATTTCTTACGTTTGATTACTGCATATAAGTACGGAAATTTGGGGACCAAATTTTATTAAGGGGGGGAGAATGTAGTATACGAAAAAAAAAATGGATTAACTCGTAATTAATTGGGATTAATTAAGGGATTAATTAGGCTTAATTAGTGGGCTGAAATTGGGCTGAAATTGGGCTGAAATTGAAATTGGGCTGAGATAGGCTTGGGCTGAGATGGGCTTGGGCTGAACATGGGCTTGGGCTGAATTGGAATTGGATCTGGACTGAACTCGTATTAGAGTTGGACTTGAGTCAAGTGGTTAAACCGGATGAGCTGAACCCAATCGGATTGGGTTTGGGTTGAGTTGGGTTAAGCGGATCACGGGAACAGCGTTAAAAGCAGTCGAATGCGCCTTCGCGATCCCCATTTCATCTCCTAGACATTTCTCTACTTCGCACGATCGCATCGCCGACCTCCGCTCGTCAGCGTCCGGTGCAAGCTGCTCGATGGCGCCACCAGTGGATTGATCTCCGGCCAGGGATCAAGGAGTATTCGCCTGCGAAACAATCGCGGCGACACTCCCAGCGGGCGGACGGCGTCGTTGTCGCGCAGCGAGCTGCCCATCGAGGTAAGCAGTCTATCTAGGGTTAGAGTTCCATTAAGGACTTCTTAGATCTACTGTATTTGATCGGAGGTTGGCATTACCCCGACAGATTGAGGATTTCCGTCGATCGGTGCTTGCTGGGTTGTCTTCAGCCGGTTGTTCGGGAGTGCTGAGCTGAGGATCGGGAAGAATCGCCGCCGGTAGAGTTTGGATCTGGTAAGTTGGATCTAACCCAATATCGTCAACTGTGGTATCTATGGATTTATGTTCTGTTAAGATGATTTCGGTATTCGTATGATGAGTTTCGTTCTGTTAATGTGATGTTGGTGGTTGTTTGAATCGGAATTATAGTATGATGATTGTTAGGAATTTCAGATGTGGTTGGGGAGTAAATCTGTGATTTCGGTGATTGATTGGGGATTAGATGTTGCTGGGTATTTGTTTGATTCGATCAGATGTGTTGGTGATGTTGGTAATTGATGCGAGCTCGTGGTTGTTGATTGAAGCGATGAGGTTAAGAATCGAAACTGTGAAGTTGGATGGTTAGGAGTTTCAGCTAAGTGGTGGAATTTAATCTGTGATTTTAATTTGATTGTGCCGGCTGTGGGGGTGCGGAAGGAGAGTTGTGATGATAGAGTTGACACTGTGACTGTGGATTTGGGTTGTATAGTGAATTTGAGTTACCAATGAGTGGTTAGGCTTGTTGTTTCGGGTATTGGTGCTCGAGTAATATTAATTGATGTTTGACCTGGTTAGATTTAGAAATCTATGTAGTATATCGGAGTGGTATAGTCGGAGTGGTTGAAATGCTTCCGGGAAAAGAATACGAATATAAAATGAACTAGTATTTTGTTCGTATAGTATCGACGATTTGCACTTAACCGTAATGTGTTACTATTGTGCAGGTTTAGGATACGAAGCAGGTTCACGACCGTGAGGATTATACGAGCTTCATATCAGGTGGGTAATATCTACCTGGTCCGGTAGTTTGATCAATTTCAGTGCATGACATTGTATATATATGTTATACCTATTTACCTTAGATCCACTCTTATTTAATCATATGCTTGTACTGCCTTTGACCTTGAGATATATACTCTGTACGTCATTAATTATCTAGCATGGATAAGAATTGTAAAACCCTATTATGTGTTAGCTGTTAGAGGTTCAGTAAATACCTGTGGTTAAGGTTATCTTTATGACCTCAGATCTGGGTTACTGGGTTGCATCACTAGGTTAGGTGATGAGTCCAAATTATGAGATCGGTCGTTGTATCGTATACATATCAGTGTGTTAGTTGATGGATCTATTTATCTGTACATAAGTAAATAAGTTGGGGTTACGGATCAATCGTCCTTGCATTGTTGACTTTTGTTGACTAGATCTCCTTGTGGATTAGGGAGTGTTGTGGGGATGTATGTGTGAGCTATGCATCATTACATTTGCATGCATGCTGACGACTGGGTCTTCCTTGTGGAAGAGACGGGTCATCGGTCATCCTGCCTCCCCGGCCACTCGGGGTAGTGGTAGCAGGGTTGAGGGCAGAGCATTAGATGTGCTGCGCTCGACCACTATATATGGTGGTAGCTGGAGATGCGCACCTGGCCACTGTGCAGAGTGGTGTTAGCACTCGCCCACTATAGATGGTGGTTGTTATGACGCGGCTTGTCCCGTGCGCGCTTGTCTACTCATGGGTAGGGACGGCGTGGCTTTTACGAAGGACCCCTAGGAGTAGTTAGCTTTTTACGCTTATATGCTACTCATTCATACTACCCAACCTCGCCACTCGAGAGTAGTGGTAGCTAGAGTCGCTAGTTGTCATTTGTCGTACACCGCCACTCTGGGGTCGTGGTTGCACGGGTCCGTAGACAGTGACCATGCAAATGCATTGCTGATATATATGTATGCATGTATTTGATATATGTTTTACATATGCCTGTGAGATGCTGCATTTGGTTGTTGCATATGATTGTACATCATGTTACATGTCTTTTGCATATTTTATATACCGTTGTGCATGTGTTGAGCATGAGTGGGTACTATTTGGATTATGTCATGATATACCTGTTCAGGATGTTATAGATCATATGGAGGACAGACCGTCAGGTTTGTACATTACTTTATGTCAGTTGATTAGTTCAGTTATACCATGTGTAGGACATATCTGTGATTACTGATTACTATGCTTAGTACCGTATGTCTGTTGGACTCATGCTGCATACCTGTAGATCTCTTTACCCTTTATGTTGTTCATGCACTTCTATATATTACCCCTGAGTTTTTATACTCACCACCCTGGACCCTGGGTTTCCTGTCGCCCAGGTAGTAGATAGAAGACTTCGGCAGAGACTTGGAGCATTGCCACCTGATCCCATCTCGCCGTTTTCCGAGGGTTTTTGCTTCCCATCGCATGTATCTTTATATGGACTCTTATTGTTTTGGAGATCATGCTGTATGTTTCTCTTTTGTTATTCAGTATGGATTTTATTCTAGTATGGACGGATTACCGATGTACTTATGTTGACGAGGTTGTATTTCCATGTGTTGGCTTCCGCTATTGATGTTATACGTTTTTCTGTGTTGTTATACATTTTCGATATGTATTATACTGGCTGCGACTTTGTACCGTATTGGAATTGTCATAAGGGGGTGCCGTCCGTTGGCCGGACAGAGTTCACCTCGGGGTGTGACAGACAGGCTGGTGTGGAATCAACTAGAAGGCATTCCAGTCGATTGGAAAATTTTTATAAAACAAATGCTCGACTAGCTCCTAATAGAACGTTGCTACTACGTTGAAGTGTTGCCTCTATTCATCCTCGTCCACTAGAGCTTCATTTCCTCTCAAAGACGCATTTTCGACACTCCGTGCCTACTTCAAAATTTCTATTAGTGTCAGTATAACTTAGTTCTTATTTTTTGTACTCATTTTCACTTGTATGTACTTAATTTCAAAGAGAGAGTAGTGTGTTACCCATCTCTCATTTTTGTAAAAAGAGAACCCTTCCATAGACCCGGCCAAGGTCTGGGTCAGACCCGGACCTGACCCGAAATCGGACCATGGTCAACGGTCCGATTAACTGGGTCAACAGGTTTGACTCGGACCCGTGATCGGACAATCTAATAGGCGGTCTGGTCACAATTTTTTAAAAAATTGAACCGGATTTTAAAAAAAAGAATGGAAATGAACGACCACGATTTCGTGGGCGTTAATCATCAACGGCCACGATTTCGTGGCCGTTGTGCAACGGTCGACCCGTCGGGCCGGCCCGAACCGGACTCGACGGGTCGACCATTTATTTATTTAAAAAAAAAATCAGACAGCCACGATTTCGTGACCGTTGATGATCAACACCCACGAAATCGTGGTCGTTGTGCAACGGCCGACCCAGACCCGGCGGGTCGGCAATTGCAAAAGTTTGTTTTTTTTAATTCTTTTTTTTCCTATAAATTCTTCTCCACTCCCTTTCATTTTTTTTCACAAATCACAACTTCTCTTCTCTAAATCTCTAATTCTCATTGCCTCATTTTCTCTCAAGTCTCAAGTCATATTTTTACAAATGTATGGAGTCAGATCAAGTCGTAAGGGTGCAGCCGGTGCCAATGGAAAGGGAAAGAGCATAATGCCACCACCACCCAAGTCCGAGTTCGAGCAAGGTGGCGATTCACCTCAATTTGATATCAGTGACTATGATCTTGATATTTCCGATGATGAATATCAAATACGTCATCATCAAAGTCAAGAAAGTAGGAGCAATACATCCAGTACGATGGCAGGTTCTACGGCTACAAGACCAACTCGAGTGCCTCGCCCGACATCTGATATCTTCACCAAATATTTCGATAAAGTAATGCTCCCTTCCAGTGATATGCAAGCAAAATGCAAATATTGTTCGAAATCTTCCAAATTTCAACAAGGAGGAGGTTACGGAACTCTTACTCGACATGTGGAGAGAAATCATCCGGTGGAAATTGGTATCAATCGTTCTCAAAATCAAATTTCGACATTCTCTTCTCAATCGGTTTGAGGTAATGAATCTAAACTTTTTAAATTTGATGAATCTAGATTTAGAGAAGAAATTGCTAAATTTTGTGCGATTGAACAACTTTCTTTTAGTTTTAGTGATAAATTATCTTTTGAAAATTGGCTTTCTACAAGTGTAAATCCTTCTATTAAACGTATCCTAAGAAATACTCTAAAATGTACACTTTTAAAATTAGTCTTAGAACAAAAAAAGAATTGATTAAAGAATTTTATAGTTTAAACAGTAAAGTTTCTTTGTGTTCTGATATTTGGAGTGATCATTGGCAAAGTTGTTCATATATGGGTATTATTTGTCATTGGATTGATAATAATTGGAACATTCAAAAAAGATTGCTAGCATATAGATGTTTTAACGAAACACACATGGCACAAAATATTTCACAACTTATCTTTGTTATTTTAGAAGAATATGGTCTAACTTCTAAACTTTTTTCAATTTCTTTTGATAATGCTAGTGCAAATACCGCTAGTATTAGTGAGCTTATTGATATATGTAAACCATCAATAGGTGAAAGATTTTTTCATATTAGGTGTACATGTCACATTTTAAATTTGTGTATTCAAAATGGACTTAAAAATTTAGGATCACATATTCAACCAATTAGGAGTGCAATTCATTATTTATGGACACATCCTCAAATTATGAAACAACGGAGAAAATTTTGCAAAACAAATGGTATAAAGCCTAAACGGTTTGCACGTGATGTCCCAACTCATTGGAATTCTACTTACAAATTGTTGTTATCTACTTTTGAATACAAAGATTTATTATGTATCCTTTTTCATCAACATGTTCAATCATGTGATATTTATTTTTTTTCAAATCAATGGAATATATGCACTAGTATTTGTAAAATTTTAAAAGTTTTAAGTGATGCTAGTGACCAATTATCCAGTGTTTATTATCCAACTTCACATTTAGTTTTAACACATTATTGTAATATTGCATGTATTTTTAATGAACATATTCAATCAAATGATAATTATTTATCTCAATGTATTTATGTAATGAAAGAAAAATGAGAAAAAAATTTCTTAAACATTCCTGAAATATTTTGATGTTCTTTTGTTTTAGATCCTAGACTTAAATTAGATGGTTTGCAAGATATGTTAGCATTATATTATGAATCTTTAAGCCCTATTACCGAAACTGATCCTAATATTTCTTTGATTTTGTTTAATATTAAAACTCATTTACATGATATTTATAATGAATATAACATTAAATATGGTGAACAAACTAGTGGACATGAAACACATCAATCCACTATAATTAGTATTATTACTTATAAACTCACTAAAGCACAACTGTTATTAAGGGAATGGACTAAACGTCCACGAGGATCCTCAAGTTCTAGTCAGAAACTTGAGAATTATTTTACCACTTCTTTTGATTTTAGTGATGCAGATGAAGAAAGCTTCGACATTCTAAAATGGTGGTCGCAAAGAACTCAAATATTTCCAATCTTATCTATAATGGCAAAAGAAATTCTAGCTTGTCCAGTTTCAACGGTTGCAGTGGAACAAGCTTTTAGTATTGGAGGAAATACATTGGACGAGAGACGTTCTAGCTTAAGGCCGAAAAATTTGGAAGCGCAATGTTTACTCAATGATTGGTCAAAAGCTGCAAGTCGAACCCAACATATTAAAAGTGACGAAGAAGACCAAGACGAAACAGAGGGAACATCCGGAACTACGATGGGAGGAAATACGACTGAAATTGATTGAATATAATGAAAATTGAAATGTAATTGATTTTTTTTATTGTAATAGGTTTTTTATTTAAGTCCAAGATGTTGAAATTTGAGTTGTAATATATTTTTTATTGAGATAATGAAATATTTGATAGAGTTTTTATAAGTTCAATTGTGCAAATTTTTTTATTTTAATTATTTACATCATTTTTTAAATTTTTATTTATTTAACTAAGGCGGCAATTAACTGGACCGGACCTGAACCCAGACCGAACCCAGACCCGGACTCGGACCTGGACCGGAACCGGCGGTTCCACAACCCGGACGGTAATCAGCCATGAGCGGGTCGATTAAGGGTCGATATTTTGTCAACCCGGACCTGGGGATTCCGACTCGAACCCGAACCGAACCCGGACCGGACCTGGACCGTGGCCAGGTCTACCCTTCCGAAGTCGAGAGTTCTCGAGTTGGAGGGTATATAGTGATTTCCCATCGAGGTAGCTCTCGGAAGAGCTACAGGCCTTAGAGTAGAAACCCAGTTAAGATTGTAAACCAAGTAAAAGAAGATTATCTCTATCTTATTTTATTTTCACTCCATACTCTTTAATGATTTCAAAATATAAAATATAAGTTATAAAATCTAAAGAAAATTGTAACCTCCGAGATTAACCCCCTCACTCAGAGTATTTCGATCCTACAACTTCCGATCTGGGTCTCGGCTTATTGTCAACGACCTTTTTGGCATCCTTCTTTATAAGTCTTTTTCTCTGGTTGAACATTTTCTGGACCATGTTTATGATTTCGTCTTCTCCGTTGGTTCCATCTCCGACTCGTCTTCAAACTCACTTCTTGTTTTTCTTTTCTTTTTAGTCGAACCTGCCACTAAAGCAATACCATTCTCAGTTTGACCCGAGTTAGCTTGTTCGTGTAGTTAGAGTTTTCAAAATAGTTCATCTAATCTAATTAAGGAAAGATCCCTGGAGACCTTGTAGGCATCGACGATGGATGTCCATAAAGCCTTCCTCGGGAATACTTTAAGTGTATATCTAATTACATCCCTATTTTCTATTTGATGTCCTATTAAATGAAGTCCATTTAATATATCTTTTATTCTAGTGTGGAGTTGACTAGCATTTTCATTTTCATGCATTTTACAATTAAAGAGTTTGTTAAGTAACATATCTTGTTTAGCTATTCTAGTATCATTAGTTCCTTCGTGTAATTCAATTAACTTATCCCAAAGTTTCTTAGAATTTTTGAAGGGACCGACTTTATTGAGCTCTTCTTTGGTAAGTTTGCATTGCAAGGTGTTAAGGGCCTTGTAATCAACTTGAGCTCATTTCTTTACGTCCTCGGTCCATTTCTCTAGTTCTAATAACTCACTCGAGTTATCTACCAAAGAGACGAAACCTTTCTTAATTGAAAACCATACTTTGAGGTGGGTTTTCAGGTAACACTCCATTGGCCTCTTCCAATAAAAAAAGTCCTCTCCATTAAAGAGAGGAGGGTGAATGGTGTTGTACCCTTCTAAGTATGACATTACTAGTAAATTTTTGTTATTAAATCTTTAATTAAATTAATATTCAGAATTATTCCTAGAGTTATTCAAGTTAAGCAATATTGTATTGTGCAAAAAGAATAAATTTATACTAAAGCAAGACAAATATTAAAAAGTTATTCTAATGAAAAAATAAATATTAATGCAAAAATTATTCTAAGACAAAAATGATAAAACTAAAGAAAATTCCTAATGCTCTCGTTGATGGTTGCACCAAATTTAGAGCGCCCCCGCTCTGATACCAATTGTAGGATCATAATATTCCGAGAGAGGGGGTTATAAATTTTCTTTTAGAATTTAAAACTAAAATTTTCTTTTTAGAATTTAAAACTTATAATTTTTTGAAACAAAGAGTATGCAATGGAATTAAATAAAATAAGAAGATAAGTTATTTACTTAGTTCACAACCCTAGTCGGGTTGCTACTCCAAGGCCCGTAGCTCTCCAAGAGCTACCCCGATGGGCAATGCACTATAAGACCCTCCAACACAAGAACTCTTGACTTCGAAGGGATTCACATTTTTTTACAATAATTAAGAGATAGGTAACACTACCTTCTCATTGAAATGAAGTACATAAAATGAAATAAAAACAAATAGAATATACCGACACTTTAGTAGCTATGGAATTAGGGTACGGAGTGTCGGAGTTACAATGGGATGTAGCTTCTATGGACAACAAACACTTGTAACAACACTTGGACGTAGTATATGAGTTGTATTCGAAGATGGTCATGCATTTCTTTTATAAGCCAGTTCCAGTCGACTAGAATGCCTTCCAGCCGACTCCATATCAACACGTCGATATGGTACTTCGGCCTTCCCAATCGACTAGACCTATTCCAGTCGACTCTAGGTCACCTGAGTCTGCATCAGGAAGTTTGCCTTTCCAGTCGACTGGACCCCCCCAGTCGACTGGAACTCTTTCCATCTAGGTTGCTAGATCTTCGATCGATCACCAGCTAATCTTGCCAACTGTGTATCCAGTCGACTAGACCATACTCAGTCGACTGGACTTCAGTCAACTTGAATCCTTTCAATTGACTATTCCCTGCAAAACGAGATTAGCAAAAGCAACAAGTATAAAATACAAAAGCAGTAGTAATACTGCTTGATCTTGACTTCTTAGTCCTACGTGGACTATCCGTCGAATCGACGCCTAGCTTTGTCCCCCTACTCAGCCTCACCTCTTCACTTGAGGCTTACCTACCGGTTGCCCTACCGTACTTACCATACTTGATATCCGATATGACCCACCAGGGCTTCCCGCCAGTTGTCCAGTCTCTCTAACCCAGCTGGACTTCATGTCGTTTGTCCGATCTCCTGACCCAATCGATCTTCATGCCAGATGTATGGTCTCCTGACCCACCTGGACTTCTTGCCTGGTGTCCAGTCCTCCTGATCTATCAAGTCTTCTTCCTAGTATCCAGTCAACATGACCTACTAGAACTTTCCATACTTTGCCTAGTATCCGGTCTGCCTGACCTACTAGGACTTCCTATTAAGCCTGCACACTTAAAACATATAACAAACCACAAGTAATTCCTAACTTTAACTATGGTTCATACATCAAAACTAAGAAGTGGTGCTCTCTACACCAACAGTAAATGAATTACATGCATTGGCACTACATCACAAAGCACCTCATCATGATACCTACCAATGGAAAATGACACTAACACTTGCTTATTGACCTTCACTTCCCCACACTCATTCAACCATTGTAATTTATATGGTCTAGAATGTTTAGTAGTAGGCGAGCTTAATTTCTCAACCAAGACAGTGCTAGCTACATTAGTGCAAACTACCCACATCTATAACCATACTACATACCTTGTCTTTAATGTGGCAGCGAGTATGAAAGATGTTGTCTCATTGTTCTTCATTTTCTTCTTTCACTTGTACATTTAAAGCACACTAAGTGACAAGGGAATCACCCTCAACTGGATATTCCTCTTCATCACTTTCCAAAAATTGTGACAAGGCATTATCATCATCTGGCTCATTGTCAGTTTTAATATCTCAATTTTCTCTCAGAATCATGACTCTTTTGTTTGAACATTGTGATGCAATATGACCTCTTCCCAAGCACTTAAAGCATTTGATATCTCTATTTTTCATAATTTGTGTAGGTTCTTTACCTTTGAATGAAGTAGAACTTGCATCCTTATTCTTTGAACTCTTAGAAATAATTTTATCATCTCTATTGCTCTAGCTAGATTTCCATGTGGATGAACCTGAACTATGACCATGCTTGGTTGAAGCCTTCCTTTCTACTTTCATGGACATATGCACCATATCCTCAATCTCGACATATAACTCCACTATATTTGCAATTTCTGGATTAAATCCTTGCAAAAATCTTACCATCGTTGCTTCTCGATCCTCCTCCACATTGGCCTGAATCATGGCAATCTCCATCTCTTTGTGATATTCCTCCACACTTTTAGATCCTTGGGTTAAACTCTGTAGACGTTGGTACAAATCTCGATAGTAATGTGATGGAATGAACCGCTTCCGCATAATAGATTTAATTTCATCCCATGTGTCAACTGGTCTCTCTCAATTTCTTCTCCTAGTTAGAACAATTTGATCCCACCAAATAATAGCATAATCGATAAACTCAACTGCAGCAAGTTTTACCTTCTTCTCTTCAGAGTAATTGTGGCAATCAAATACTAGTTCCACTTTCTTTTACCATTCTAAATATGCATCCGAATTACTTTTTCCTGAAAATGATGGAATCTTCATCTTGATGTTTCCTAAGTTTCTATCAATATGCTCATCGAAGCTTCCTCTTCGACTAACAATTATTCCATGACTAGATCTATTACTTGAAGGTCTATCAGCAATATCCTCAGAAACACTGTCTTCATCTTCATTTGTGACACGATTTTGATGCCTAGCCCTTTGTGTAGGAACTCTACCAACTTGATTCCTTTGTAATCTAGCAATTGCAACATCTTGTTGTTTCCATTTTGTCTAAGATCTGACTAAATCTGATTTCCATATGCTCCAAGTGTTGTCTCAAGACACGTTGCTCAAATGATTCACCCAGTCTAGTTTCATCGCCGATGGTTTCCATTAAAGAAATAGGTTGTCACTCAATCACTCAACTCACTAAGCTTAGCTCTTTAAAGAACTTAGAATGGAGGCAAATCCCTGGAAGCATTCGTTGACTAATAGAAATTTTTCAAGGGTATGGAGTAAGGATTAAGATAAAAGATAGGAATTGAAAGGAAAAACATGTACTTAGGTAGAATGATAAACTTGAATTAAGTGTAGAAAAGAAATTATGAGAATGGAATATGAGCAGGTGCCAGAATTGAATCTTGACAGAACATAAAGAAATGTGGAATTGAAAGATAAAGATACTTCAAATAAGTGCTGAAATGACTTTTGTCATAATTTAATCTAGACAAGTGGTGCTAGAATTTAATCTTGGCAAAACATAAAGGAAATACAGAATTGAAAGGTAAGGATAAAATAAGTGCTGAAAAGGAGATTTGCCAGAATTTAATCTAGGCAGGTGGTGCCAGAATTTAATCTTGGCAAAGCATAAAGGAAATGCTGAATTTAAAGGTAGGGATAAAATAAGTTCTGAAAGATATTTGTCAGAATTGAATCTAGGCAGCACTTAAAGAAATATGCAAAATTGAAAGATTAAAGTTAGTAAGAGAAGTATTTCTACTTTTCTTTCTTTCTTTCTTTCTTTTCTTTTCTTTTTTTTTGATTTTTTTATTTATTTTTTAAATTTCAACTTTCCCTTGTTTTTTTTCCTTCTTTTTTTTTGCCGAAAATCACAACTTTTTTTTATAGCAAATCGATTTAGAAGGAACCTAGGCTCTGATACCAACTGATGTGAACTCGATGAGAAGAAAGTATCAAGAACCCACAACAAATTGAAGAAACAAGGAAAGTCTAAATCGATAAGATGGATGGAAAGAACCTCGACCCAATGCTTAAGAAAGCATGAACCTTGGTATAGAAGATGGAAGACACCACAACCTTGGGATTGAGGTTGATAAGTCTTTGAACGTCACAAGAGATTGCCTTGATAAGTTCTAGTCCAATGAAGAACCAACAAATGAGAGCCTCACCATGCTATAGATTGAAAATAACTAAAGATTACATGTGCAACCGCCACCTCCTTTATTTATAATTTTAGGGTGACCTAAAAACCCTAAAAGGCCAAACGGAAACCCATTTAGAAAAGGCCTAAGTATACTACATAGCTATATTGGCTTTAAGTCACCATTACAACCCAAATAAGGATAGCAATGGAGCCTAAAAATTAGAATTATATCAAAATATGACTTGGAGGCTAATTAAGCTCATTTATGGCTTGAATTAGGTTGACTAAACCACATGATTCACTCTTGGTCAAATCCGCTTCAATTGTAGCTTTGGCCTTAGAGTCTTCAATTAACACATTTAGTGCTTCCGTCATCTTTCTAGCTCTAGATCTTGTAATTGGACCTTCAATTATGTGTAATGGATCATCAAGAACATCTTTGACTCCATCAGATAGTGAACATGTGGATGCTAGTTAGGGTAACTAGTTCATCAGAGTGACCTGCTATGAAACTTTATATGGTTCTTTATATCGATGAAGTTTCATTGCAGCTCAAGTGCGAGCTTTCTTAGACTTGAGGTATTCAAGTTATCTTAATCATGGTGACTTATACTTTGACTTCTTCGCAGCCATCTCCATAGGAGGTGCCCCTCCGCGTTGATTGGGCATAAGTCAAAGTGGTCGAAGATGTTTGAATATCCCATAGAGGATTCACCACTCTTTATAAAGAAGATGTATACCCTAGCCCTCTTATCAGGATTGTTACTCAAGGGTCTCTGACCAAACCTAGCATGTAAAGAAGACAATCTTCTTGGAAATATGTATGGAGTAACATGAATCCATAGATCAAGAAAACTAACTTGGGCTAGGTGTGATATATGTTGGGAGGGATCGATTGGCCGGCTAGAGGGGGGTGAATAGCCCTCGTTCGTTGGATGTCGTATTTCGTTCATTCTCGTGTGCTCATCTACAATTGTCGTTAATATATGCAGCGGAATAACAATAGAAATAACAATAATACTAACAATAATACAAGAACACCAAATACGCAAGCATATACGTGGTTCAGAACCGAATGGTTCCTACTCCACGGGCAAGCTCCTCGAGCTCTAGAGATGCACACGGCAATACTCAAACTCCTTCTCGACTACACGTCAGAGGTGGAGAAACCTCTCACAAGCAATTACAACAGTAATAAACAAATACAAACAAGAATACAAATACAATACAAAAGAAATACTTTTCACCGATTGCTTTTGATCACTTGTTTGTTGCTTGCTTTGTTTGGCTCTTGAAGGACTGGAATGCAGCAGCAATTCCCCTCCAATAGCTCCACAAAAGGCTATTGCAAAAACCTCCATCTCGAGCTCCTTTTATAACCTGCATCGAGCTATTTTCGCGCCTAGCAGTCGACTGCCAAAAGGCCCCAGTCGACTACCCCTGTAGCCGTTGTCTCACAACGGCCAGATCCACGTTGGACAAGTTCCAACGGATCACCTACCAGTCGACTGATGATGCCCATCACGATCGGTGCAAGAGTCGGCCGATCGGCTACGGAGCGTTACATTCTACGACACTCCCATCGGTCGATTGCCATCCCTCGGCGATCACGCCGACTTCGATCATTGCCGATCACACCCATGGCGGCGCGCAAGCATAAAACCCTAGCCTTACACCAGTCGAACTCTAGTCAACTTGGATCAGTCGAACCGGCACCTATGCCAGTCGATTGATGTCGGGCAAAACCTCAAACACCAAGTTGTTTGAGCATCCGACCGTCGGGTAAACCCTCAAACATCAAGTTTGAGCCTCTGACACTCAGTCTTAGCCACTTGGCCAAGTCCACCTTATCCCTCATGGAGTTCCCCACCAAAGCTCTCTTCCCTCGGCCTACGTCCCTCGGATGCGCCAAGCGTACGACTCCGCAATGCCATCCTTCGCGTCTCATGCCCTAGAAGTATGCTTCCCTTTGGGCTCACTCCATTCGCTCCCCGTCCGGCGGTCCCTCGGATGCACCAAGCGCACGGCTTCGCAATGCCATCCTTCACCGACTCAAGGACCCGAGCCTAGTGAACTCGCCAAGTTCTCAAGACTTCCCAAATGCACCAAGCGCACGGCTTCGCAATGCATTTCTCACCAAGCACCAAGTGCACGGCTTCGCAATGCTTTGGATTTCCCATGCCAAGCACCAAGCGCACGGCTTCGCAATGCTTTGGACTTTCCCATGCCAAACACCAAGCGCACGGCTTCGCAATGCTTTGGACTTTCCCATGCCAAACACCAAGCGCACGGCTTCGCAATGCTTTGGACTTTCCCATGCCAGGCTTCCCCCTTGGACTTCCACACCAAGCTCCATGCTTGGATTTTCCATGCCAACCCATGTTGGACTTTCCCATGACAATCCCATGTCATGAGTTTTTTCTATCATCAAAATACCATCAAGGTACTGCTGGGCCGATTGCACCAACAATATAGTCAGCCTAGTGGGAACAAGCAAATAGATCATGTCATGAACCAAGTGAGTATAAAATGAGTGAAAGGAACAAGGCACAAAATATTTGTAGCTACTGAAGGTTTTTAGAAATGTTCTAAAGTTGACTTGGACTTTTTGATCAATTAAGAGTCATGATGTACTTCTAGGTGCCACTCATGATCTATTCATAATTAATGGGTTAATTATGAATGACCAACATAACTGGGAACCTATTGGGTCACATGCAATATGGGTAATCTAGAGATGTCAAATAAATCTAAGAATGAGGTTCATAAAGAGCGAGGTTATACTTGGTTGGACTAAGACATAAGGGTGTGAAACAAGGGCTATAGAACCTCCCATGGCCATGTCAAGGCTTAGCATGACCATATCACACTTAAACAAATCAAAATGGACCATATAGAGCCTCACACGATAGTGCCTAACTAGGTATAGGTGGTGGTGCCTAGCCTAGCCAAAGATGGCTAGGGCTAAGGTTATGCTCAGAAGGCACATGGCCTGATCGTCTATCCAGGCACGACCGTGCCTAGGACACACGACTGAGCCATGTGTCCCAGACATCGCTGTGTTGTGCACTGTCGATTTTGGTGCGTTCAAGTTTGGAAATTTCTTGGGTTTTCTTACATTAATTATGGGATAATTGTGGTAAGATAGATTTTATTCAAGCTTCCTAAACAACCCTAATCAAGAGAACTATAAATAGATCTCTTGATAATCTTTGAAAGAGAATTAATTCTTGGTGGTCGTCTTCTTCCTCTCTCCCTCTCTCGTCTCCACTGATTGGTTAGCACAAATCGGAGACGAAGACTTGATGCTCATGGAGTTGTCTCAGGTGATCCCGGTATGGATACTAATAGAGGCAAGAGCAATTGATCTTGCTTGTGGTTTCTACAAGATTCGAAAAGAATCTCGAAGGTAAGCTTCTCCCCTTTTTATTGTGATTATGTCAAAGCAAGAGATCGTGACCCCCAGGAGATGTCTGGGATGGAATAAAATTTTGTTTTATTTCTCTTCCACTGTGTTTATTTTCCTAAAATTCGTCCCAACAATAACTCTATTATTGTCGTAGTTCACTGGTAATGCTTCAACGATGCTTGAAACAACTCTAAGTTCAACAATGAACTTCTTCATCCAAATTGCTTCTTTGGCTACTTTAGAAGTCGCAATGTACCCTCCCTCCATGGTAGAAATAGCAATGTTATCTTGTTTGAAACTTTTCCAACTCACTCCACCTCCATTTAAAGTGAATATGTATCCAGACTGTGATTTAGAATCATCCTTATTTGTCTAGAAGCTGACATCAATATACCCGTTTACAACCACATCACCTCCTCTATATACCATGAACAAATCCTTAGTTCTTCTCATGAACTTAAGGATTGCCTTAACAACCACCCAATGATCCATTCATATACTCGATTGGTATCTACTTGTGACACTTAGAGCATACAATACTATTGGAATCCTTGAGGCATCTACGAGCACTATCACATAATGCATCGTCACCATGAATCAGGATCATACGAGACACACGCATAGTGGAAAATAAAAATTTGCTTGCGTCCCATAGATCTCTTGCCAAGATCACTTGCTTTGACCATAGATCATTATATAAGCATAATAGGGTTAGTGAATAAAATAAGAAGAAGAGATTGCATCTCATACCTTCGTAATCCTCTTGGATATGTAGAAACTAGAAGCAAGATTAAGAAATCTTGTCTCTACCAGTACTCACATCAGATCTTTTCAAGATAACCTTTCTCAAAGGTTAACAAGCTATCTTCTCTGAAAGGTGCTAGCCTTTCTTGGAGAAGAAGGTGGCACAAGAACTAAAGAGGAAAGGAGGAATAACCTAGTTCTTTCGACAAAGCAAGAAGCAACAAGCTAGAAGCTTAAAGCTCAGAAAGCTTAGAAAGCTTAGATCTTGCTTGGATGTAGAAACCCCTTTCTTCTCTTGCTTATATAGAAACCCACTAAAGTAACTCCCTCCCTACCCTCTTAATGTGGCTAGCCAAATACTATGAATCTTCATGAAGAAGAAAAATCCCATTTTTTTTTCTACAAGCCCTCTTATTCATTGGTTCACCATCATGAGCATGCTAATGGGCTTGTGGATAATGGGCCATCACCTCTCTTCCATCTTGGGCTATTGGGTTTTAGAACATTTCTAGAACCAATGAATATCCAATACTTGTGCCTTACTAGTTTAGTCTAACAGACATAACCTCTATCTCTTCGAGAATCATATTCTCTTACTTGTTTTACATCTCTTGAGGAAATCATTGTGCATGTGACACAATAGGTTCCCAACTATGTTAGCAATTCATAACTAATCATTAGTTATGAATAGATCATGAGTGACACCTAGCAATACATCATGACCCCCAATTAATTGAAAAGTCAAAATAGACTTCAGAATAATTCTGAACACTTCAGCAACTATAGAAGTGTGTATCTTGTTCTTTTGACTCATCCTATACCCACTTGGTTCAGGACATGGTCTATAGTGCTTGTCCCCACTAGGTTGACTATGTCACACCTAGCTCAATATAGTTCCTTGTCCTCTAGATTCAAGTTACTCCATGCATATGTCCAAGAAGACTATCTTCTTGACATGTGTTCTTTGACCAAAGACTTCTGAGTAACAATTCTGACAAGAGTCTTAGGGTATACATATCCTTATAATAGGAGTGGTGAATTCTCTGTGGGCTATTCAAACATCTTTGATCACTTTGATTTATACCCAATCAATCCGGAGTGACACCTCCTATGGAGATGGCTGCAAAGTAGTCAAAGTATAATTTGACATGATCAAGATGACTTGAATACCTTGTAGGGATCTTGTGCGAAAAATAATTGCAAAATGCAGTGGAAAAACTAAATTCCTCCAGAGATCCATGTGTATACATAAAACTAATCATTCTTACAACTACATCTAGTTGAGAGATTACCCTTGATGAGTAGCCCTTCGCAATCTCGGTAGCAACTTTTCTTCGAAGGATCTCAGCGTGATCAGGATGATCGTGCCTCAATGGTATCCACATGAACACACACTTTGGAGAATCAAAGTTGTGCTAGCAACACCACACAAGGGGTCTAGGCCAAGAAGGATTTTCGGCCAAGAAGATGAAGAAGAAGAAAAAAGGCAATCTCTACCAAACATCATGATCCAAAAACCCCCTTTTTATATTCATCCTATAAATATGAAAGGTTTTTTTTTTTGCATCCTTTTCTATTCCCTCTTCAATGCATGATTAATCCACATTAATCATGCATGATAAGAGGTTTCTTCCAACCTTAGGTTTTCCCTCTTCCATGCTTGTTTAATTCACATTAATCATGCATGATGAATTCATGATAAATCTATAACCCTTCATCTTCTTCAATTGATTTGATTTGAGTCTAACTCAAATTAATCCAACTTGAGTCTAACTCAAGTTTCGACCCAATCAATGAGTCTAACTCAATGAATCCAATTCAAAAGCCTAATGGTTCATTTAGTCAAACTAAAATGAACCTTATCTCCAAAACAACATGTTCTTAGTGTGTGACCCAATAGGTTCTCGTAACGTTGGCAATTTCTCTAAAACCTCTTTTAGAAACATAAGCAATAAGTGGCATCTAGTAATGCATCATTTCTACCCAAGTGATAAGAATGTCAAGATCCGACATCACCTTTTTGTGACTATTATCTTGTATGACTCAATCCTTCTATCCTTGATATCTAGATTGATCAATGAGGCATAGCTTGTGTCATCCTCTTATCAATATTTGTGTTTCTTGATCCCCAAGTCGACTACACCAATCAAATGAGCTCAATATCTCATATTGACTTATTTGAGCATGGTCATGCATTTTAGTAGTCCTACTTTATCAAGGGGCCCACAGATATCACTTTCGTCATATGGAAGGGATAGATCTCATCTACATCACTCACATCCCTCCGTATAATTCATTGTATACCCAGTGATCAACTTTATAGTCCACCCTGTTACAGGTGAGGTTTGACGATACCAAAGTATACAACTCCTTATGTAGGGAACCGTAGTGATTTCCGATCTAAGGACTATTCATACCAATAGTCACTATGAGAATGTCTATGACACTCATATGACGATCCATGAAACATTCTCATGGCAGGAAAGTTCAGTACATATTCTCTAATATATACTCATGTGTCAACTTGATATCTTATATCCATGACTTGTGAGATTAAGTCATCAGTTGACCTACAAGCTAGTCTCAATGTATTAATATTATCCTTGTATATTAATACTTGACTAGGAACAATTATGAGTAGTGTTCTATATATCCACAATATCTCACTATCAAGTCACCATCTTGATATGTCGTAGACTAGAACCAACTATCCTAAGATATTATTATATTTATTCAAATGGAACATCAATGAAGTAAATATAATAACTGTAAACTTTGCCTTTATTATAAAATATGATACAAAAGTTCTCTTACCAATCATCTCATAATTGGCACTTAGGGCTAATACTAACAATCTCCCACTAGTACTAATGTCAATCACTGAAATATCTAATACCCAGTGACCTAGTGTGACCATCATGCTTCCTTTGTGCCAAAGCCTTGGTTAAAGGGTCCACAATGTTAGCATCAGTCGGTATTCTACATATCCTCACATCTCCTCTATCGATGATCTCTCGAATGATATGGAACCGTCTTAGTATGTGTTTGGATTGTTGATGAGAGCGAGGGTCCTTAGCCTGTGCAATAGCCCCATTGTTATCACAATAGATGTCTATGGGGCTCAGTATGCTAGGAACAACACCAAGCTCAGAAATAAACTTTCTGATCTAAACAACCTCTTTTACTGTAGCTGAAGTAGCAATACACTCGACCTCTATAGTAGAATCAGCTACTGTGTCTTACTTTGAACTCTTCCAGCTCATAGCACATCCATTTAAGCAAAATACATACCTAGATTGTGATCTGGAATCATCCTTGTCTGTTTGGAAGCTTGCATTGCTGTAACCCTTTACAACGAGCTCCTCATCGCCTCCAAATATCAAGAAATAATCTTTTGTTCTTCTCAAGTACTTAAGAATATTCTTGACTGTTGTCCAGTGATCTTCACCTGGATTTGACTGGTATCTGCTCATCATGCTTAACGCATACGAGACGTTGGGGTTGATACGAACCCCACCAACAACTGTGATGGAACCCGATGTTGGGAGTATGTAGAATACAATCAAAGTCCCACATTGGTAAGATATGGAAAAGATCATGTGCTTATAAGATAAAAGATATCTTTATTGGTATGAGGCCTTTTGGGTATAGCTCAAAAATAAAAACCATGAGGGCTTAGGCCCAAAGTGGACAATATCATGCCATTGTGGAGATATGTGAATCTTATTGGCACTAACAATTGGTATCAGAGCCATGGTCCATTTCAAGCCATGAACCTCAAATAAAGGAAGTAGAGATCCCATGTTCGGATCAAGAGAACTAGACACCAGGCAGGAAGTCCAGTTGGGTCGGGAGGACCGAACAACTGGCAGGAAGTTCAGCTGGGTCAGGAGGACCAGACAGTTGACAGGAAGTCCTGGTGGGTTGAGGATCAAACATCAAGCAAAGGAAGTCCTTCGAGGATGGATAGGCTTGAGGAGGGTTCAATGTGGTCCTTCGTTTGAGTGGGGGATTGTTGGGAGTATGTAGAATACAATCAAATCCCACATTGGTAAGATATGGAAAAGATCATGTGCTTATAAGATAAAAGATATCTTCATTGGTATGACACCTTTTAGGTAAAGCCCAAAAACAAAACCATGAGGGCTTAGGCCCAAAGTGGACAATATCATACTATTGTGGTGATATGTGAATCTTATAGGCACTAACACCCGAGCAAATGATGGATAGAACCCCAAGATTAGAAGACAAGAGTTTAAGCCTTGACCCGTACCCAAGGATTGGAATGAACCAAGACTACGAAAGAGAAGAAATGCCACACCCGGAGAGTGATAAGTTTCGGTTGTTGAACACCACGAGGATAAACTCGATAAGTTCATAAGTCCTTCCAAGAACTAAGAGAGCACACTAATATTTCTCACCAAGAGTTCCCTTCCATGTTTGGATTTCCCTCCCTTATATAGTGGGAATAAGCAAGTAAGAGTACAAAAAGCATGCAAACAATTTAGAGCACCCATGCTTGCATGTAAGCATGCACATAACTTAGAAACTCAAAACAATTAAAGTACCAAGGCTTGCGTGTAAGCATGCACACAACTTAGAAACCCATAAAACTCAAGTCGCCATACGTCTTTAATGCATGAGCAAGTCCCCATAATCATCTAGTGTTCTTCCACCCATCATGAAAGGTTAAGTCAAGGATCGACAAGTCCGATTACATGGATTAGACCTTGCTCTTCACTTGGGCTAATCTTGGTTTCTTCTTTCTCATGATCGGTCCAATGTTCGTCGATTAGTCCATTTAATGCTTCCTTGAAATGCTTTGCTCGAAGTCTTGTAATTGTGTTAGGGAAATCAACCCGTGATATGGTTTTGATGTGTGTGGCAAAGGGTTTAAGTTAGGATGATTGGATTTGATATGTGCGTTGGAGTCTTGCAGAACTTAGTAATTCGTGTTGGGGATTGTTGACCGCTAGAGGGGGGGTGAATAGCGGTGCTAGTACCGATGATGGAATTCGATCATGATTGCGTTTACAATTTTCGTTAGCGTAGCGGAATAATGATAATAAAAGCAATAACGAAATAGACACAATCAAACACACCAATACACAAATATTTAACGTGGTTCGGAACCGAACGGTTCTTACTCCACGGATAGAGCTCTAAAGAGCTCTAGTGATGCACACACACTCACTAATCAAAACTAACTCCTTCTCGACACAAGTCGGAGGTGGAGAAAACCTCTTATAATTGTTTACAACAATAAACAAATAGATACAAGCAAATACGATAATGAAATACAAATGCAAGTAAAGGAAAAACAATTTACAAGAGCTTTTAATTGCTTGATCTTTGATTGCCTTGAACTAGCTTTGAAGGACTGGAAAACACCAACTCTCCCCTTCAATTTCGCCCAAGAAAATCGCTGCAAAAACCCTCCATCTGAGCTCCTTTTATAGCTTGCGTCGGGCTATATTTCCGCCTGGCAGTCGACTATCATAAGGCCCCAGTCGACTACCAACACTGTAGCTGTGAGACAACGACTCAATCCATGCTAGAAAAGTTCCAACGAGACTCTCACCCGATCGCTAACATTGGCGCTGATCGCTAGCCCTCAGAGTCGACGCCCAATGGCCACGAAGCATTCTCGTGCTCGCGACTAATCGGGCAAATAATCGCCAAGGCAATTTCAGCCCTAAATGGCAGTCAAGCTCTAGTCGACTCACGACAGTCGAACCGGCCATAATATCAGTCACTACCAACCTCAAAGATGAGGTTTTAATCCAAGTATGGTGTCCTCATACTTGCTAGACCACCCTTAGCCTAGACCAAAGCCTTCTAGCCACCTCCATCAGCCTCACGCCTCTCGGATCCCTCCAAGTCATCCATGACTTGTTCATCCATTGAGCTAGCCTCCAGATGCTTCCATCGGCTATGTCATGCTAATGGTGTCTACACCGCCAAGGCACATTGGACTTACGCCGCCAAGACTCCGCTTGGACTTTACGCCGCCAACCATTGGACTTATTCTGCCAAGACTCCACCCTTGGACTTTACGCCGCCAATATCAATCCCCTTGGACTTCTCAAATGCCAAGACTCAAGCTTGGACTTTCCCTTGCCAACCCATGTTGGACTTTCCATGCCAAGACCCATGCTTGGACTTTTCCTTGCCAACCCATGTTGGACTTTCCATGCCAAGACTCATGCTTGGACTTTTCCTTGCCAACCCATGTTGGACTTTCAATTTGCCAAGACCCATGCTTGGACTTCCCATGCCAAGTACTCAAGACTTGGACTTTCCCAATAACCACATGGTCAACCCTAGTCAACCATTAAAGTCTCCCTCGAGTCAAATTTGAGTCCGGTCAATCATGACCCAGGTCGATTGCTCCAACAATCTCCCCAACATATTAACCGACATTAATGTCAAACATCAATGTCAAACATCCTATGTCAAACATCAAAACATCACTCGAGTCAAACTCGAGTCTGGTCAATCGTGACCTGGGCCGATTGCACCAACAATTCGCACATGGAGCATTGGCGAGTTTCACCTCTCATGACTCGATCCTTGAGTCGGTGAAGGATAGATTTATGGAAGCTGTGCGCTTGGAGCATCCGAGGGACCGTCGGACGAGGTGCATTGGAGTGAAGCCAGAGGAAGTAGACTTCAGGGCGAGATGCGAAGGATGGCGCTACAGAGTCGTGCGCTTGGCGTATTCGAGGGACGTGGCCAGACGAAGACAACTTCAAAGGCGAGGGACTCCAAGGGATGAGAGTGAGCGAATGCAACCCGAGAAGGGGTAGTGTGCTTAGGTGGAACTTGGCCAATTGGCTAAGTGTCGGATGGGATTTTCTGATATCAGTCGACTGCCATGTCATGGTAGTCGACTACTCTAAGTTGATTGTGACTCGACTAGTGTTTGAGTCTGGTTCATGTGCCAACAGTCGACTTCCATGGATTTGCAGTTGACTGCCAAGACAACCAGTCGACTGGTCGCAAGAGTTTCGGGCACAGAATGGTGAGCAGTCGAGTGCTCGCTTCCAGCACTCGACTGATAGCTCCATCAGTTGACTAATGGGATGATCAGTCGACTGATGTAGGAGTCGTTGGTTGGAATCTAATGTGCAAGAAGCCATTATTGGGCAATGGCTACTGGATCAGTTGACTGATCGGGGCATAAGTCGACTGCTTCTGTGCTAACGGGAAGAAATCCTCTTCTTCTATAAAGAGAAGGGGTGAGGGACTTTGGGAGGCTAATGCTTATGCTCTAAACTCCTCCAAAGTGCCCAATACTTTTTCCATCCTCTTACTTGAGCTTATTTACATCATATTGTAAGAGGAGTGATTCTTGTGTAAAAGGTTACCTCCACCTAGCTTGGTGCAAAGAAGAGATCTAGTGGATAGATTGAGGCGTGATTCACCTTAGACGAAGCCGTGAACCATGTTACATCCCTTGTTAGCATTTTTTGGTATCTTTCTTATCTTTATTATTGTTTAGTTGTATTTTTCGCTTGCTCTAATGATAGTTGTAGAAGATCAATGAACGACTTCATCATACGACGGAAGAGGGCTATTCACCCCCCCCCCCCCGCCCCCTCTAGTCGGCCACCATCGACCCTACAAATTGGACCTTCTAGAAGTGATAAATGATCCTTCATAGTTTCATCCTTAAGTTGACAATTAGCCCCTTGACTTGCATCATTCTCCCCCTCTTGAACAGGATTTGCCCTAAAATCATTACCTACATCAAATGGGGAAAAATTAGCAACATTAAAAGTAGAATGTACACCAAACTCACATGGCAACTCAAGTTTGTAGGCATTATCATTGATGCGCTTCATCACTTCGAATGGTCCATCGCCTCGAGGTAGAAGTTTAGAATGTCATTTTTCTGGAAATTGTTCCTTCCGTAGGTGCAACCAGACCCATTCTCCTGGTTCAAACACAACTTTCTTGTGCCCCTTGTTAGCTTGTTGAACATATTGTTGGGTTCTTCTCTCAATATCCAGTCATGCTTGCTCATGGATCCTCTTAACAAATTCAGCCTTTTGCTTACCATCTAAGTTTAAATGCTCACTCAAAGGCAAAGGAATTAAATCTAGGGGTGACAAGGGATTGAATCCATAAACAACTTCAAAATGGGAAAACTTAGTCGCAGAATGTATACTTCTGTTGTAAGCAAATTCAACATGAGATAGACAATCTTCCCATGTTTTCAGGTTCTTTTTAAAGATGGTACAGAGTAAAAAGGACAAAGTTCGATTGACAACTTCAGTTTTCCCATCGATTTGGGGATGACAAGTAGTAGAGAATAACAATTTAGTACCCAATTTTCCCCATAAAGTCTTCCAAAAATAACACAAAAACTTTCCATCCCTATCAAAAACAATGGTCCTAGGCATGCCCTGCAACCTAATAAACTCTCTAAAAAATAAATCAGCTATATGTGAGGCATCATGAGTTTTATGACATGGAATGAAATGTGACATTTTGGAAAACCTATCTACCACGACAAAAACTGAGTCTCTCCCCCTCTTAGTTCGGGGTAGTCCTGTTAGTAATATATGAGAGGTGTCCTAAGGCAATCACCTTATGGTTGTACCATTTATTTGATAAATGAAGATTCACTATTTGAGTATACATGTTTTCATATATTTGATTGGATCTTAAACTCATTTACTGAATGTTCACAAAACGATTCACAGCATGGGAGAATTTGTGATTGGATCACAACTAGTGAGTATCTCTACATGTGTAATTGTGATGTATTGTAATTATCCCTAGTCGATGAATTGATGGATTTGGACACCATCAATTTTGTCGAGACTAGCACGAGGTATACTCTTTGGTGTATCCAAGCAGATGATTCTCACTGGCTGGAGACATTGTGATGTCCGGAGTTAATCGTGGATGCTAGTTATGATAACTAGTTCATTGGAGTGACCAGCTGTAAGACTTCATATGGTTCTCTGCATATATGGATATGTCAATGAAGTTCTTACTGCATCTTAAGTGTGATGTTCCTTTGACTTGCGGTATTCAAGTCATCTTGGTCACCACTCCTTGCGAGGAGATGTATACCCATGGCCTCTCGTCGGATTGTTCCTTTCGTAGGTGCAACCAGACCCATTCTCCTGGTTCAAACACAACTTTCTTGTGCCCCTTGTTAGCTTGTTGAACATATTGTTGGGTTCTTCTCTCAATATTCAGTCATGCTTGCTCATGGATCCTCTTAACAAATTCAGCCTTTTGCTTACCATCTAAGTTTAAATGCTCACTTAAAGGAAAAGGAATCAAATCTAGGGGTGACAAGGGATTGAATCCATAAAGAACTTCAAAAGGGGAAAACTTAGTCACAAAATGTATACTTCTGTTGTAAGCAAATTCAAAATGAGGTAGACAATCTTCCCATGTTTTCAGGTTCTTTTTAAAGATGGCACAAAGTAAAAAGGACAAAGTTCGATTGACAACTTTAGTTTGCCCATCGGTTTGGGGATGACAAGTAGTAGAGAATAACAATTTAGTACCCAATTTTCCCTATAAAGTCTTCCAAAAATAACTCAAAAACTTTCCATCCCTATCAGAAACAATGGTCCTTGGCATGCCATGCAACCAAATAACCTCTCTAAAAAATAAATCAGCTATATGTGAGGCATCATCAGTTTTATGACATGGAATGAAATGTGACATTTTGGAAAACCTATCTACCATGACAAAAACTGAGTCTCTCCCCCTCTTAGTTTGGGGTAGTCCTGTTAGTAATATATGAGAGGTGTCCTGAGGCAATTCGCCTAATGGTTGTACCATTTATTTGATAAATAAAGATTCACTATTTGAGTATACATATTTTCATGTATTTGATTGGATCTTAAACTCATTTACTGAATGTTCACAATACGATTCACAGCATGAGAGAATTTGTGATTAGATCACAACTAGTGAGTATCTCTACATGTATAATTGTGATGTATTGGAATTATCCCTAGTCGATGAATTGATAGATTTGGACACTATCAATTCTGTCGAGACTAGCATGAGGTATACTATTTGGTGTATCCAAGCAGTTGATTCTCACTGGCTGGAGACATTGTGATGTCCGGAGTTAATCGTGGATACTAGTTATGGTAACTAGTTCATTGGAGTAACCAGCTGTAAGACTTCATATGGTTCTCTGCATATATGAATATGTCAATGAAGTTCTTACTGCAGCTTAAGTGTGATGTTCCTTTGACTTGCGGTATTCAAGTCATCTTGGTCACCACTCCTTGCGAGGAGATGTATACCCATGGCCTCTCGTCGGATTGTTCCTTCCGTAGGTGCAACCAGACCCATTCTCCTGGTTCAAACACAACTTTCTTGTGCCCCTTGTTAGCTTGTTGAACATATTGTTGGGTTCTTCTCTCAATATTCAGTCATGCTTGCTCATGGATCTGTTGGGATGTATACTGAAAAGTATATCTTTTGTATGAACATCTTTATTTTGAAATAAGAATCACATGATCCTTGTTTGTATATTTATAGTTATGCATATTGTCTAATACATTAAATTGTAGATAACATGGTGTGTGGTGTCGCACGGGAGATCATGTTATCGGCTTCTTGTAAAGTATAAGTAAAGGCTCAAAACCGAGATGGCTTTGGACAAACCATTGGTATGGTTGTAGTGTAATTTGGTATTGGTTTGTTTTGACCATAGAATCACACTAGTACACTTTGTGTGTATTGAGCAGCACCGACTTAGAGGTGATTCGATTTATTGCTGATTACATAATCGAATCGGATCTCAGATATTATATTGTACATGCTCTTAATCCCGATACAATAACGCACACATATACTTAATATCCATTTCTTTGATTTACCAATGGACGAGATTTATAGATTAAATAAATAGGCTCGGTAAGTTGGAAAATGATATTATTTATATGGTGTGTCATTGATTATAGGAGGAAATCGTGTCCTATATATTAGGATGATGATGTCCCCTTGAGGAGCTCATAAGGTTCATCATGTAAACCCTGTAGGTGGACTTGATCCGTCATGATGAAAAGGTTGAGTGGTACTACTCATGGAATTAGATGTTGATTAATTAATGGTCAGTAAATTAATTAATCGACGGACATTCGAGATCTTAAACACGGGGAAAAAAAATACATATAATATATGGAGCCCATATTAACTTATGGGAGTTAGTGAGGTAGATCAATGATAATCCTTTAGTGGATTGGATTGTCATTAATGGATCGGACTTTATGTGGGCTTGATCCATTGGGTGGCCAAGATCCAACTCCTCCTCATGGTCCCTATTGTAGCCTATTAAAACCTCATGAAGCCTAGATCCAATGGATGAAAACAAAACTCTAGAACCAATGATAGAGATTGAAACTCTAGATCCGACGGTTGAGATTAATTCTCGAGATCCAACGGTTGAGATTAAATCCCTAGAACCAATGGTGGAGATTAAAACAAGGCTTATCCCTAACTCTATAAAAGGAGGGAAATGGGTGGGCGGCAAACACAATTGAAGAGGGATTAGGGTTGGGGCGGCAAGGAGCTTGAAGGCTAGGGTTTTGGAGTTTGCTTTGGGTGGCCACAAATAAGGAATTTATTTCCTTCTTCTTCTTCTTCCATTAGGTGGTCGACGCCCATCTCTTTCTCCTCTCCCCTTGTCGGTGTCCAAACCTCCTCCTTCCCTTCTCCTTGGCCGGTGGAAACAAGGCTTAGGGTCTTCCCTTGGAGCTCTTGGCCGGCATCCATCTTCTTCACCCAATCCTTCTTGGTCGGCGGCTGTTGGAAAGTATACTGAAAGCCTAGCTCTTTTTGTATGAACATTTTTATTTTGAAATAAGAATCACATGATCATTGTTTGCACTTTATATTTATTATATGTGTGCATATTGTCTAATATTTTACATTGTAGATAACATGGTGCTTGGTATGGCACAAAAGATCATGTTATCAGTCCCTTATAGAATATAAGTAGAGGCTCACAACCAAGATGGTTTTGGACAAACCATTGGCATAGTTGTAGTGTAGCTTGGTATTGTTTTGTCTTGAACATAGAGTTACACTAGTACACTTAGGTGTATTGAGCAGGACCGACATAGAGGTGATTCAATTAATTGCTGACTACATAATTGAATCGGACCTCGGATATTATGTTGTACATGCTCTTAATCCCGATATAATAACGGGCACATGTACTTAGTATTTATTTCTTTGATTTACCATAGGGTGAGATTTAGATGGATTAAATCAATATGTCCGGTAAGTTGGGAAATAATATTATTTACATGATGTGCCGTTGATTATAGGAGGAAACCGTGTCCTATATATTAGGTTGATGATGTCCCCTTGAGGAGCTCATAAGGTTCATCATGTAAACCCAGCTGGTTGACTTAGTCAACATGATGATAAGGTTGAGTGGTACTACTCGAGGAGTTAGATGTTAATTGATTGATGGTCAGTAAATCAATTAATTAACGGACATTCGATATCTTAAACACGGGGAGATGGATGTACAAATAATATATGGAGCCCATATTAATTTATGGGGGTTGGTGAGGTAGTTCAATGATGATCCTCTAGTGGAATGGAACATCATTGATGGATCAAGTTTGTGTGGTTCCGGTCCATCGGGTGGCCAAGATCCAACTCCTCCTCATGGTCCCTATCGTAGCCTAATATAATCCTCAAGAAGCCTAATATCTACCAGTGCCTGGTGTGTAGATACAGGAGTCACTTAGAATCTAATTTCAGTTTCTAAATTGTTTTTGGATGGATATTCTGTTTCTTTTAATGACAAAGTGGTTATAAAAAGGAATAGGGAGATTATCTATTCTGGTACATTGGTTGGCAATTTGTACACTCTTGAACCAAAAGCTCCCATGATACATATAGAAGTAAATAACTCATCTTCTAAGTCTAATAAGAGAAAAGAACCTTCGAAAATGAACCAGACATATCTTTGGCACCTAAGGCTTGGTCATATTAATCTGAGTAGAATTCAAAGGTTGATAGCTGATGGACCTTTGGGTTCATTAGTAGTGGAGGATCTCCCAACCTGCGAATCTTGCTTGGAAGGTAAAATGACCAAGAGGCCTTTCAAGGCCTAAGGGTATAGAGCCAAAGATGTGTTAGAATTGGTTCATTCTGATTTATGTGGTCCTATGTCTATCCAGGCAAGAGGTGGTTTTGAATATTTTGTCTCTTTTATAGATGATTATTCAAGATATGGATACATTTACTTGATGCGCTGCAAGTCTGAATGCTTTGACAGGTTCAAAGAATTCAAGGCTGATGTGGAGAACCGTCAAGGTAAAAGTATCAAGACACTACGATCTAATCGTGGTGGAGAGTACCTCTTGGGAGAGTTTAAGAGTTACTTATCAGAGGCTGGGATTCAATCCCAATTGTCCGCACCTGGCACACCCCAGCAGAATGGTGTGGCGGAACGAAGGAATAGGACTCTTATGGAGATGGTCAGATCGATGATGAGTTATTCTGAGTTACCTAATTCGTTCTGGGGGTTTGCTCTGGAAATAGTAGCACACATTTTGAACTTGGTTCCATCTAAGTCAGTACCCTCTACTCCCACAGAGTTGTGGACTGGGCGAAAGTCTAGTCTAAGACATATTCGGATTTGGGGTAGTCCAGCACATGTGCTGAAGGGAGATGCTGGTAAGTTGGAATCTCGTACAAAAGTACGCTTATTTGTTGGCTACCCTAAGCGAATGAAGGGTTGTTTGTTCTATAGTCCTAGAGATTAGAAGGTGATCATGAGTACGAATGCCAGATTTCTAGAGGAGGACTATGCGATGTACCACAAGCCCACGAGTAGGATTGTTCTTGAGGAGTTGACAGGGGAAGTCCCGACTTCAGTACCACCGGTACAAGAGGACATACCACAAGTCACTGCACCGCGTGTCACAGAGCATACACAGGAGGCACCTCGTCGTAGTGGGAGGGTTGTTAGACAACCAAAGAGATTCATGTTTTTGGGAGAGTCTTCGGACTTAGTCCCTGGTGAACATGAACCTGATCCCTGGATATATGACGAGGCACTCCAAGATAGAGATGCGGTATCTTGGCAAAGAGCGATGAATTCAGAGATAGAATCAATGGATTCTAATCAGGTCTGGGAGCTAGTAGAGCCACCCGATGGTATAAAAGCCATTGGATGCAAGTGGATCTACAAGAGAAAGAGAGGAGTAGACGGGAAGGTTGAGACCTTCATGTTGGTGCAGTGGGCACCAAAGTCGAACCGGTATTTTGATTATGGCAAAAGGCTCAATAGTTAAGGGTATATTTGTTATCTTACGAGCTCAATTAAGTGTGCAGAAATGCTAAAGTTGAGCGGAAGGTCTGCGACACCCGGTGGGAACCGAGGTGGTCGGGCAACGCCAGAGGGACTTCGGAGGAAGCCGAGGTACTCGGGTGAAGACCGGAAGCGAGGCTACAAGGTAAGCTCGTGTGAAAGCGAAGCAAGGTCGTTAAGCGTAGATCCGACCCAATACCTCCAATGGAAGGTCTAGGTCGAGATCAGATGGTTAGAACCATCGTACTTTATATTTTAAGCTAACTTGTCCTGCAGTCCAAAACCCTTTGACTACAGTCAACTGCTAGTCAAGTTCCAGCCTCGAGAAGAGCTCGAATTTCAAGGGGGTGAATTTGGACTTGACTCGTGTTTTGGTACAAAGGGTGATGTGGCATCAAGGTGGACATCCAAACCATCACCAAGCTTCCTTGTGGTGGTCGCCCAAAATAAGGTGAGTTGGCACAAGATGGTTGGCTCCCATGATGTGGCACAAGTTGAATGGCTCCAACAAGTTGGCGCCCAAGGAGGTTGGAGGTGGCACAAGGTGGTTGGATGAAACACCTCATCCTCAAGTTGGCGCCCAAGGAGGTTGGAGGTGGCACAAGGTGGTTGGATGAAACACCTCATCCTTGAGTTGGCGCACAAGGAGGTTGGAGGTGGCACAAGGTGGTTGGATGAAACACCTCATCCTTGAGTTGGCGCAAAGGATGTGGATGAACAAGTCTTGGGGGATAAGAACCTCACCTTGGACACTACCTATGTCTAAATTCATAGATCAATATCCATAAATAGACATGTTCAAGCCAAGCAAATCACAAGAATTCAAGAGCTCTCAACACGCCGTCGTAACGCCGCTACTACTACTCACATTTGCTACGACGAAGTGCCGCCGACAACGAAAGCTACATCTTCTACTTATAAGAGTTGTCGGTATATTTATTTAAGTTCTACTTCTTTAAATTGTCTTTGTGCTTTAATCGTAACAAGGAAAGGGGGAGTGTCCCTTTGCCTTGATTTCTTTTTGTAATTGTTGCTCCTACCTCCAACGAGGAGGAGTGGTTTTAGTGAATTGCCCTCCGTACGTGATCAAGGATCACTAGGGCCGTGGATTAGCAATCGAAAGATTGTGAACCACGTAAAAATATCTTGTCTACTTTATATTTCCGCTGTGCATTCTCTACTTGCTTTTTACTTATTGCAAAAGTTTTTAACGACACCGTATCGCTATTCACCCCCCCCTCTAGCGACACTTTCGATCCAACAATTGGTATCAGAGTAAGGCGCTAAGATTCGTGAAACCACCAATCTAGCTTTGTTTTTCTTTTTTACAGATTTTTATTTATTTATTTCTGTTTTCGTATAATTATTTCACTTGCTTATCTTCTCCTACATATAGAATTGCATTAGAGGCTTTAGGATCGGATAAGGTTGTCCTTGGGTTAGATCCGAGTAAGGTTGTCCTCGGAACTTCAGCGACATTCGCATTTGATTGTTTATTTCTTTTTGCAAGTTACATTTTATATATCTTTTTACTTCCTTTACTAATCCAAGGCGAAAGTCTTGGAATATTCTTTCGTGTGTGTTTTGCAAGATTCTTTTAAATCGTTCTTCTTCTTGTTTTTAAATGGCCCATCTCGAAGGGTTTAGCACCGCTTGACCCCGTTTTACAAGCGGTAATGACTTTCCTTATTGGAAGGGTCGGATGGAATGCTTTCTTAAAACCCAAATCGAGATGTGGATCGTAATCAAACCGGTTTCACACTTCCTAATGAAGATGGTGAATCTTTGGAGTTACGATCAATGGTCAAATTCCATGAAAAACAAGTAGAAGCCGATGCCAAGGCAACTCAAATCTTGCAATGTGGGTTGTCCAAGGAAGAGTTCAACCGCGTCGGCCCCTTCATTAGTGCAAAGGACTTATGGACCAAGCTAGTGGAACTACGAAGGCACCGACGACACGAAGGTATGTAAAAGAGATTTACTTTTAAATAAATTGTATAACTTGAAAATGCAGGAAAAGCGAGACCGCAACTCAACTACATGCTCGTATCCAAGACATCGTCAACCAACTCCATGCCATCGGACAAAGGTCGAGAATCGCGACCTTATCGGGTATTCTCTTAACTCGTTTCCTAGGACCACCTTGTGGGCATCCATGGTCGATGCCTACAAGGTCTCCAAGGACCTTTCTAAAATTAGGTTAGGCAATTGTTTTGAACTTGAATTACATGAGCAAACTAACGTGGTCGGGCCGAGAAGAGTATTGCGTTAGTTGCGAGTTCCAAGAAGAAGAAGCCCGCAAGCAAGCCACCCCAAGGAAGAAGACGAGTCCGAATCGGAAGTAGACTCGAAATAGAATCCAACTAGTCAATCTAGTTAGGAAGATGATCAAGAGAGGCAACGACCAATAACTCAAGGTAAGCCTAAACCTAATTCAAATACTTCTAATTTTAGATGCTATGAGTGCAGCAGGTTCGGTCACATCAAGTCAAGTGCCCAAAGCTAAAGAATAACGCATCAAAGACCAAGAAAGCTCGCTACTTGGGAGGAGTTGTCGGAGGAAGAAGGCGATATCCAAGCTCTAATGGCCAAGCCGACCGAGCACGACTCGAAACCAAGAAGAGTCCGAGTCCGAATCCGATGATGAGCTTCCATTCAAGACAAGCCACGGATCCGTATCCGGTTCAAAAGAATCATTAAGGGTAAGTCGGTCGTTACTTAATACTTTGTATGGTGCAATTAAATTTTTAAATAAGAAACTAGCTAAGTCCGAGTCCAAGGTCGAGACCCTAATTGAGGAGGTTAACCTTCTCAAACATGAGGTCTCCTAACCTCTTCGACTACTCGTATTCAAGAGGAGGACTCAACTCAAGTTGAAAAGCTTGAAGTTGAGAACTCGCTTTGAAAACACAAGTCAAGACCTTAGGAACACGTTGGAAAGGTTCACTTTGGGATCCAAGGGACTTGACCTCTTACTTGGATCACAAAGGGCCGTGTACAACAAGGCGGACTCGGGTTTAACTCAAATACAACCAATAAGTCATATATGTCTATAGTAAACCAACATAAGAAAAATGTCCAAGCATGGGTCCCTAAGACCACTTTGATTTCAACTTTAGGATCTAACATGTATTGGGTTCCCAAGGACCAAATTCACTATGTGAATAGACCCACTCGATTCAATGGTCCAGGGAGCCAATACAAAATGTATTTTGTTAAGTCTTAGAAATTGCATGCTTAGTTTTTCCTTTATTTTTAGAATGGTTAGATAGGACTCATAACCAACTAAAATCCTGCGAAAGATTGAGCCTCGGGAGCCTCTTTTCAAAAATAAACCAACTAAAATCCTACGAAAGATTGAGCCTCGGGAGCCTCTTTTCAAAAATAACTAGTTAGACCATGTCGTAGTCTCAAGTAAGTCGAGTTATCAATTTCTTGAAATTAGCTTTGTAGAAGGAAGTGGTCGTTGTTCCGATCAAAGAAGGCCTCTGTGCCTCGCCACGACGAAGCTAATCTCTTGAAAAGATTACTTGATGAGCTTAGACTAAATCGAATCTAACCTAATGTTGGTTAATTTAAATTCATTAAAATTAATCAAGTAAAATTGAAAGTCATCTCACAATAACACATAGGAATAACATGTTTTGATCATGTAGATATTGGTGAGATGATTTAGGTTTAAAAACTTACAAACAACCCTTTAGTAATTCCATTGATCCTACACATAAGAGTCGAAGAAACCATTAATATAGTTTTCGACGAAGGACACGAACCCGTTCAATCCTTAACAAAACCAACTAGCAAATCAACTTATAGCGAACCCCACTCTGATCTTGAACTTGAATCTCGTCCTAACCCAAGTCATCCTATCGACCAAGTGATAGATGACTCTAACCCAAGTCAAACTAGAACTCACCCAAGTCATCCTATCGACCAAGTGATAGATGACCCTAACCCGAGTCACACTAAGACTCAAACAAATCATCCTATAAATCAAGTTATAGGTGATCCAAATTTAGGGGTTCGAACTAGAGCTTCATATCGAAACCTTAGTCAAATCTCGTTAATTTCCAAAATCGAACCCAAAACTATTTAACAAGCACTTCTTGATCCCGACTGGATTATTGCTATGCAAGAAGAGCTAGCTCAATTCACTAGAAATGAAGTCTGGGAATTAGTACCACCACCTAAAGAAAAATCAATTATTGGAACAAGGTGGGTATTTCGAAATAAACTTGATGATAAAGGTGAAGTAGTTAGAAATAAAGCTAGGTTAGTCGCAAAGGGTTTAGTCAAGTCGAAGGTTTAGATTACGATGAGACCTACGCCCCCGTAGCCAGACTAGAGTCCATCCGAATGTTGTTAGCATATGCTGCACATCGAGGTTTTAAATTGTTTCAAATGGATGTCAAGTCAGCATTTTTGAATGGATACATTAAGGAAGAAGTTTACGTCAGTCAACCTCCCGGATTCGAAAATCTAGATAAACCTGACCATGTCCTTAGACTTAAGAAAGCCCTATATGGACTCAAATAAGCCCCAAGAGCTTGGTACGAAAGGCTTTCGATCTATCTTAAGTCCAAAGGATTCAACCAAGGTTTAGTCGACCCAACCTTATTCGTAAAAACCGTAGGAAAAGAAATCTTTATAGCCCAAATCTATGTAGATGATATAATTTTTGGAACTACCAACTCGATCTCAAGCAAATTCATCTCACTTATGGAAAGTGAATTTGAAATGAATTTAGTGGGAGAGTTAAGTTTCTTCTTAGGTTTACAAATTAAACAAACTAAAGATGGAATATATTTACATCAACAAAAATATACTAAGGACTTAATAAAAATATATTTACATCAACAAACTAAAGATGGAATGCAAGATGCTAAAATAATTAATACACCTATAGCAACTAATGTTAATATAAACGAAGATGTAGAAGGAAAACCCGTTGACCTAAAATACTATAGGAGCGCAATAGGAAGTCTCCTATACTTAACCGCGAGCCGACCCGACATTTTATTCACGGTAAGTATGTGCGCAAGGTTACAAACCTGTGCCAAGGAGTCTCACCTAACCCTAGTCAAGCGTATCCTTAGATATCTAAAGGGCACGCTAAACGTAGGTATTTGGTACCCTAGATCTACCGAGTTTAATCTAATCGGCTACTCCGACTCCGACTATGCCGGTAGTAAACTCGATAGAAAGAGCACGAGTGGTTGTTGTCAAATCCTCGGCTCGAGTCTAGTAAGTTAGTGCGATGAGGAAGCGACATTGCGTTGCCTTATCTACCACCGCCGAATACGTTGCGATGGGTGAGTGTGTCTCTCAGCTCCTGTGGATGAAGCACACTCTCCAAGACTTTAGCTTAATCTTTAACAACATTAAAACCTACATAGATAACATTAGTTCAATTAACTTAACTAAAAATCCAATATGTCATTCTAGGACAAAACATATAGAAGTTAAACACCACTTCATTAGGGAACATGTAACTAATGGAACTATACAACTAGAGTATGTTGAGTCCAAATCAAACCTAGCGGACATCTTCACCAAACCACTACCGAAGCAATTTAGTTTATTAAGACGAAAGTTAGGTATGTGCGTAATAGAGTAGGATTTAAATTTTTCTATATATGTACTCTACTTTTGCTTCTTTTTATGAAATTAGCCTAAGTCTTACCTTAGAAATCATATACCTATAGATTTAAGGAGCCAACACATCTCACAACACATAGGACTAATGTGTTTGTGTACTTTACGTGAGCAGGCGTGAGATGTTAGGACCTTACTCACAGTTCGGATGTAGATTGGTGCATCGACATGAACAATTGATTATAATTATTTAAAATTAATCAACTCCTTCAAGACTTATTGATCATTCTATATCAATAAAGTCCAACCGGAGTTGTACATTTTAGATGAACATATTTTCAAGCTTATTATTATTTAAAAAAAAAAAAAAAAATATATTTATATTGGGAACTTACTTGGACTTACAAACCTTAAAATATATTTACAAACTTTTTGAGTTAAGGCAAAAGGGGGAGAAAGTCACAAAAGTAAGGAAGAAAGTAAACAAAATTATTACCTTTTATATTAAGTAATTCCGTTTACTTAAGCAACTATTAAGGGAGTAAAATTATTTTCAAGAACTCACCTTCGGTCAAGGGGGAGGTTACCTCAAAGGGGAGAACTTGAAACAATAATATTTCTCACTCATGCTTAATCTTTATGCTAGCTCACTCATGCTTAATCTTTATGCTAGCTCATTCATACTTAATCATTATGCTAGCTCATTCATATTTAATCATTATGCTAGCTCATTCATACTTAATCATTATGCTAGCTCATTCATATTTAATCTTTATGCTAGCTCATTCATGCTTAATCATTATGCTAGCTTACTGTTATGCTTAATTTTTCCTTAACTTTTGTGTCGGTTTGCCATGAATCAAAAAGGGGGAGATTGTTGGTGCAGTTGGCACCAAAGTCGAACCGGTATTTTGATTATGGCAAAAGGCTCAATAGTTAAGGGTATATTTGTTATCTTACGAGCTCAATTAAGTGTGCAGAAATGCTAAAGTTGAGCGGAAGGTCTGCGACACCCGGTGGGAACCGAGGTGGTCGGGCAACGCCAGAGGACGGAGGCGAGGTACTCGGGTGAAGAGAGCGAGGCTACAAGGTAAGCTCGTGTGAAAGCGAAGCAAGGTCGTTAGCGTAGATCCGACCCAATACCTCCAATGGAAGGTCTAGGTCGAGATCGGATGGTTAGAACCATCGTACTTTATATTTTAAGCTAACTTGTATCAGGTCAAAACCCTTTGACTACACAGCTGCTAGTCAAGTTCCAAACCTCGAGAAGAGCTCGAATTTCAAGGGGGTGAATTTGGACTTGACTCGTGTTTTGGTACAAAGTAGCATCAAGGTGGACATCCAAACCATCACCAAGCTTCCTTGTGGTGGACGCCCAAAATAAGGTGAGTTGGCACAAGATGGTTGGCTCCCATGATGTGGCACAAGTTGAATGGCTCCAACAAGTTGGCGCCCAAGGAGGTTGGAGGTGGCACAAGGTGGTTGGATGAAACACCTCATCCTCAAGTTGGCGCCCAAGGAGGTTGGAGGTGGCACACGGTGGTTGGATGAAACACCTCATCCTTGAGTTGGCGCACAAGAAGGTTGGAGGTGGCACAAGGTGGTTGGATGAAACACCTCATCCTTGAGTTGGGATAAGAACCTCACCTTGGACACTACCTATGTCTAAATTCATAGATCAATATCCATAAATAGACATGTTCAAGCCAAGCAAATTACAAGAATTCAAGAGCTCTCAACACGCTGCCGTAACGCCGCTTACTACTACTCACATTTGCTACGACGGCGCCGCCGACAACTAAAGCTACATCTTCTACTTATAAGAGTTGTCGTATATTTATTTAAGTTCTACTTTAAATTGTCTTTGTGCTTTAATCGTAACAAGGAAAGGGGAGTGTCCTTGCCTTGATTTCTTTTGTAATCGCTGTTCTACCTCCAACGAGGAGGAGTGGTTTTAGTGAATTGCCCTCCGTACGTGATCAAGGATCACTAGGGCCGTGGATTAGCAATCGAAAGATTGTGAACCACGTAAAAATATCTTGTCTACTTTATATTTCCGCTGTGCATTCTCTACTTGCTTTTTACTTATTGCAAAAGTTTTTAACGACACCGTATCGCTATTCACCCCCCCCCCTCTAGCGACACTTTCGATCCAACACTTCAAAGCTAGGCTTGTTGCGAAAGGGTATACTCAGAAAGAGGGTATCGATTATGAGGAGACCTTTTCGCCGGTAGCTATGCTTAAGTCTATCCGGATTCTCTTATCTATAGCTGCTCATATGGATTATGAGATTTGGCAGATGGATGTCAAGACAGCTTTCCTTAACGGAAGTCTTGAGGAGAACATCTATATGTAGCAACCAGAGGGATTCATTGCTAAAGGCAAAGAGCATCTTGTATGTAAGCTTAATCGGTCCATTTATGGATTGAAGCAAGCTTCCAGATCTTGGAACATCCGTTTTGATGAGGTAATCCAGTCATATGGATTTATTCAAAGTCCGGATAAGCCTTGTGTATACAAGAGATGTGATGGAAACGTAGTGGTATTTCTTGTACTATACGTAGATGACATTTTGTTAGTTGGCAACAATATCAGAGTGTTATCAGATGTAAGGGTATGGTTATCCAAATAGTTTGACATGAAGGACTTGGGAGAAGTGGGACACATCCTTGGGATCAAAGTAATAAGGGATCGCAAGAAAAGGATGTTGTGCTTATCTCAAGCTTCATATATTGACACTATCCTTGCTCATTTTAGCATGCAGAACTCCAAGAAAGGTTTTCTACCTTTTATGCATGGAGTTCCTTTATCTAAAGAGATGTGTCCCAAAACATCAAAGGAGATAGAGGAGATGAAGGTGGTTCCTTATGCTTCGGCAGTAGGAAGCCTCATGTATGCTATGCTATGTACGAGACCAGATATCTGCTTTGTCATGGGCATGGTTAGCAGATATCAGAGTAATCCTGGACAGGGACATTGGACTGTGGTAAAGCATATATTGAAGTACCTGAGAAGGATTAGGGATTATATGCTGGTTTACCGGGCAGATCAATTAGTCCCTGTGGGTTACACGGATTCTGATTTCCAATCAGATAGGGATAATAGTAAGTCTACCTCGCGATTTGTGTTTACTTTTGGAGGTGGAGCCATAGTATGGAGGAGTGTCAAGCAGAAATGCGTGGCAGACTCTACCATGGAAGCTGAGTATGTGGCAGCCTTTGAGGCTGCAAGGAAGTCAGATGGCTCAGAACTTGATGGACTTGGATGTGATTCCTGGTTTGCCCAGATCTATCACAATTTATTGTGATAATAGTGGTGCAATTGCAAACTCGAAGGAACCACGAGCCCATAAGGCAAGTAAACACATAGAGCGCAAGTACCACCTGATACGAGAGATCGTAAAGCGAGGAGAAGTAGCTATCGCCAAGATTGCATCAGAGGATAACCTGGCGGATCCATTCACTAAGGCCCTTCCAGCGAAAGCGTTTGATAGGCATGTGGAGGACATGGGGATCAGATGTATGGCAGTGTGATGACAGCATAGTCTTTTAGTATAAGTGGGAGATTGTTGGATGTATACTGAAAGCCTAGCTCTTTTTGTATGAACATTTTTATTTTGAAATAAGAATCACATGATCATTGTTTGCACTTTATATTTATTATATGTGTGCATATTGTCTAATATTTTACATTGTAGATAACATGGTGCTTGGTGTGGCACAGAAAATCATGTTATCAGTCCCTTATAGAATATAAGTAGAGGCTCACAACCAAGATGGTTTTGGACAAACTATTGGCATGGTTGTAGTGTAGCTTGGTATTATTTTGTCTTGAACATAGAGTTACACTAGTACACTTAGGTGTATTGAGTAGGACCGACATAGAGGTGATTCAATTAATTGCTGACTACATAATTGAATCGGACCTCGGATATTATGTTGTACATGCTCTTAATCCCGATATAATAACGGGCACATGTACTTAGTATTTATTTCTTTGATTTACCATAGGGTGAGATTTAGATGGATTAAATCAATATGCCCGATAAGTTGGAAAATAATATTATTTACATGGTGTGTCGTTGATTATAAGAGGAAACTGTTAGTGAAAGCCCTAGAGCCAATCATGTGATGATTGTTGTATGGACTTTATTGTATCATATTCCTATTTATAAAGGCATGGTTATTATATTTACTTGTATTGGTGCCAAATAACTAAATATAATAATGTCCTTGAGTAGTAGGTTCTTATCTATATCAATCGATTGGTTGAATCGATAATGAGATGATATAGAGAACACTACTCTTAATCATTCCTAGTCGAGTATTAACATTCAGGGACAATGTTAATGCGTAGAGACTAGCATGTAGGTCAACAAGATGACTTGATCTCACAAGTCATGGATATGAGATATCAAGTTGACACATGGGTATGCATTGGAGAATGTATATTGAATGACCCGCCATGAGAAAGTATCATGGATCGTTATATGAGTGTCATATACTTTCTCATGTGGCTATTAGTATGACTATTAGTCCTTAGACCTGAAGTCACCATGGTTCCCTACATAAGGAGTTGCATACTTTGGCTTCGTCAAACGTCACCCGTAAATGGGTGGACTATAAAGGCGATTACTGGGAATGTAACGAATTATGCGGAGGGATGTGAGTGATGTAGATGAGATCTATCCCTCCTATATAACGGGGGTGACATCGATATTCTTGATAGAGTGAGACCACGAAGTGCATGGCCATGCCCAAATGAGTCAATATGAGATATTGAGCTCATTTGATTAGAGTGAGTCTACTTGGAGTTCAAGATTTAGATTGTACCGAGGATGACACGGTCTATGCCTCGATTGGTCAATCTAGATGTCAAGGATAGAGGGACATTGTCACATATTGTGAGAGTCACAATTAGTAGTCACAAAGGTAATGTTGGAGCTCAACATTCTTGTAACTTGGGTAGCAATGATGTGTTGCTAGATACCGCTCATTGCTTATGTTCCTAAATCGGTTTAGGGACATTGCCAACGTTACAAGAACCTATAGGGTCACACACATAAGAGCAATTAGATGGAGATTAGGTTCATATGATGAACCATGAGGATTAGGTTCATGGGATGAACCAAATTGGATTAAGAGTAATCCAAATTAGACTAATTGAGTTAGACTCAAGTTGATTCAAGTGTTGAATGAGTCTAATTGAGATTTGATTCATCAAATCAATTTAAATTAATGAATAAAGATTCATTAAATTAAATTGACTTGAGTCAAGTGGTTAGATTTGATCAACCATGGGAGATTAGAGGTCAAGTTTGACTTGACTTGAGAGGAAGATGAAAGGTCAAGTTTGACTTGACCAAATGCCATGTCATGGTGATGACTTGGCATGGCGCCAATGATGATGCTCCACATCATCATTGACTTTGTCAATTGATGCCACATCATGAGGGAGATCAAGGGTCATGGGAGTTACATGCATGCATGTAACCCCTCTCCATGAAGTGGCCGCCACCACTCCATTAGATGGAGTATTGATTTTGGTGGCTAATTGACTTCATCTTCAACCTTGAACTTTTCCTCTCAAGCCTCTCCTCTCCTTCCTCATCTTGCCGAGACACCCTACGAGTGCTAGCACACTCAAGTGTGTTTTTCTTCCACCTATTGCTTGTGTGGATACCATAGAGGAGTGTGCACTTGACACTCTCGAGTTCCTGCGGACTTTGACGAGCGGATTTGCGAAGGGCACGCATCGAGGGTAATGATCTTATCTCTAGATCTAAGGTAGATCTAGGGTTTTTATACAAGAACATACATGTTTTTGTTTTAATACATCTTAGCGGATCCGTGGCGGGGCTTCGAGGTTTCCATGCAAAGCGGTTTTGCGGCTCGGAAAAACAGCTTGATGGTATCGAGCCACGTCTGAAGCATGTATGTGTTTCGTTTTTGTTGTTTTTATATTAGATATAAAAATTACAGATTTATATGTTTCTGTAAATTTTCTTATTTTATAGAATTTTTGGGTATTTTCTCGTAGAAATTGAAGCAGCGAGTGTTGGGACACTCGTGAGGCTTCACCGTCGAGAAAAACTCTCGAATCGGCGAGTTCTCGCTTTAGGTTTTTGGGACAGCGACTTAAGTCGCTGTAAGATCATTAATAGGGACACTCGCGAAGTTTATTTTTGCGGTAGGGCGCTGCCCTATCCCGAAAGGGGCCATGTCCCTTGATCGCCCGGAAACGCTTAAGCGGGACCGTTACGGAGAGTTGACTCATAAATTGAAATAAATTAGGAAAAATTATAGAAATTTCTGTAAAATACATAATTTAGAATTATGTATAATTCTGTGATTGTCATGGCCCAATAACCCAATTTGGATTGGATTATAGTGTGTTGTAATTCATGTACGACTGCGTGCCATTTTGTGGTTGTGCGTGTTGTAAAGTGTTTGCGACCTGCGTCGTCGCACCTATTCTTTTGAATATTCTAGTTGTAAATAGTTTTAGACTCGAATGTAACTCGAGTTTCATATTTGTAATGTACAAAAATGGAGCGGTGGAAAGTCCACTTGAAGAGCGAGCTTACGAGAAGGGTGACGACACATGGCGGTCAAAGGAAGGCGCTTGAGAAGCCGCTAGCCTTAGGTTGACCGTCCGATCTTCTCATTGGCTTGAGAAGATCGTAGTAGAACCATGACTATATCACATTTAATGATATATATATGTTGATATATATATATGTATATTTAATTGATTTTGCTTGTATGTATGTGATGCATGCTAGTAGAAACATGTTTGTATGTATATGATGCATGCTAGGTTAATTTTCTTGTATGTATATGATGCATGCTAGAATAATTAATGTATGTATATGATGCATGCTAATATAGGATAATAAAGGCCTAAATGCTATAAGATACACATTACGATTAGATTAGATCATAATCGAATCAACTCGAAAATGCCTCTACAGAGCCTTGATACCCATCACTACCTCGATCATTTGTTGTTGAATCGCCAGCGAGCAACGCATATTATCTTGGTAAGTGCGGAGGGACAATCTTGGTCCGCCTATCACGACTCGGGTTAGAGTAAGCTCAATTAGATTGAGCAAAACTAGTTAACTCAATTGGATCGAGTAGAACTATAGGCATATTCCAATCGTTGGAAAGATAGGTTAAGATCGCATTTACACTAAATCTTGGGCGATTTAGCCAAAGCTAACTCAAGGTCTTTTGTAAATGTGGGTCTTAATCCTATAAACAAGAGTTGCATAGAGATGTAATCGGTAATGTGTTACCCACCGATCGTACTAAGTCTTGGGCGATTTAGCCAAAGCTAACTCAAGGCTTAGTATGATGTGGATCTTGTCCTGCAAGAATTATAGCTAGTTTGTATGAATCTAGTAATGTGGTTTGACCACATCCATAACTCGATTCTACAAAATTCCTATAATTCAGTGGGAGCATCATTTGATTAAAGGCCTAATTAAATGATAAAAGGAATATGATATTAATCCTCTGCATTGTATGTTGTAGATTACTATGTCAACAACACGAACACTCTCTCTCTGCGATCTGTCCTTGAGAAGGACAAGCTCAATAGAGCAAATTTCTGGGTGATGCAGGAACACGAGAGTATTCTCACCCAAGAAAGGAAGTTGTATGCGTCTGGGCGGCCCATTCGGAGGCACCTCACTGCCAATGCCTCGCGGTGACAAAGATGCTTACAAGAAGCATCAAGATGATGCATTAGATGTGTCATGTCTAATGCTGCATGACCATGAACTCTGAGCTTCAGAAGCAACATGAGTTCATGAATGCTTATGATATGGTTGGACATCTTCGTCAACTATATCAAGGACAAGCTAGGCATGAGAGATATGAAGTCTCTAAGGCATTATTTGGGTCCAAAATGCAAGGCGGGACTCAGTAGGTACATATGTACTCAAGATGATTGGGTACGTAGAAAACCTACAAAGGCTGGGATTCCCACTTGGCCAAGAGCTGGCCACTGACCTAATCTTGCAATCTTTGCCAAGAGCCTTCGATCAATTTGTCATGAATTATAACATGAATGAAATTGATAAGCCACTGTCTGAAATGCTCAGCATGTTGAGAACTGCTGAGCTTAACCTTAAGAAGGGAAAATCTGACACCATGTTGATGGTGCGAAAAGAAGAAGGCAAGGGCAAGCCTAAAGGTAAGGGAAAGTCCCAAGCCAAGGGCAAAGGCAAAGAACTTAAACCCAAAGGAGGGGTAGCCAAGGAAGGGCTTGCTTCCTGCAAGGAAGCAGGACACTGGAAGCGTAACTGCAAGTCATACCTGGAAGATCTTAAGAAGAAGAGAAGTGAGACTTCTACTTCAGGTATAAATGTTATAGAAGTCAATCTATCTATTTCTTCATCATGGGTATTAGATACCGGATGTGCATCTCACATTTGTACCAATGTGCGGTGAGAAATAGCGAGGCATTGACAAAGGCGAGGTGGACCTCTACAGTAGGCAATGGAGCAAGAGTTCTTTGTTGTTCTTTGTAGGAACTTATGATCTATCTACGCCCTCTGGGCTTGTACTAGAATTAGAAGAATGTTGTTATGTGCACGCTTTAACTAAGAACATCATTTCAGTTTCTTGTTTGGACAAGAAAGGATTTTCATTTATAATAAAGAACAAATGTTGTTTGTTTATTTAAATGATATGTTCTATTGTAGTGCACCTCTAATGAGCGGACTCTACTTTCTAGACTTAGAGAGCCCTATCTATAACATAAGTACCAAGAGGTTCAAGTCAAATGAGTTGAACCAAACCTATCTCTGGCATTGTAAGCAGGTCACATAAATGAGAGTCGCTTATCTCGCTCCATAAGGATGGGTGCTAGACTCATTTGATTTTGAATCATATGAGACATGCGAGTCTTGCCTTTTAGGCAAGATGACCAAGACTCCCTTTAGTGGACATAGCGAAAGAGCACAGATTTGTTAGGACTTATACATAGTGATGTATGTGGTCCTTTCAATTCTTTGCTAGAGGTGATTCTGGTACTTCATTACATTCTTGATGACTTGGTAGATATGGTTATGTGTATCTTATGACACATAAATCGAATCCTTTGAAAAGTTCAAAGAATTCAAGAATGAAGTACAAAACCGACAGCAAGAGTATTAAGATACTTGATCGGATCGAGGTGGTGAATACCTTAGCCATGAGTTTTGACTATCTAGGAGTGTGGGATTCTATCCCAACTCACTCCTCTGGAACACCAGGTGGAATGGTGTATCCAGAAAGGAGGAATCGTACCTATTAGGTATGATGCGATCTATGATGAGTCACCACAGATCTTCCTATATCCTTTTGGGGATATGCTCTGAACACTGACCTTTACCCTTAGTGTACCATCCAGTGTGGTAAAGACACCATATACGATATGGACGGGGAAAAATCCCAAGATGTCTTTTATGAGGATTTGGGGTTGTGAGGCTTACGTTCGACGTCAAGTCTCGGACAAAGACCCAAATCCGATAGGTGCTATTTTGTTGGATATCCCAAGGATACAAAGGGATATTACTTCTACATTCCCGGTCGGCACAAAGTGTTTGTGGCAAGGCGGGTTTTTCTAGAAAGGGATTTTGTTTCTAGAAAAACTAGTGGGAATACCTTCGATCTTGAAGAAATTCAAGATAAGGACCATAGCTGAGGCCTTGATGGAGGTTGAGCAGGAACCACAAAGTGTTGTGGGTGATGAGGTTGTTGCACAAGAGTTGTGGAACAACCACATTCAAGTAGACCTACCTCTTGCATCCGATAGAGTGCGTCGTCGGCTGAGAGATACTCATTTCTCTTGTCGACCATGATGACGTTATGCTCATTGAGAATGAGCCTACCTCCTATCGAAGGCTGTGATGAGCCCAGTTACGAGAAATGGCTAGGCATGCCATGAGATCGAGATGGAATCCATGTACACTAACCAAGTATGGACTTTGGTTGATCCACTGAAGAATTCAAACCCATTGGGTGTAAGTGGGTCTTTAGGAGAAAGACTGACATGGATGGACTTACGCATACCTATAAGGGTCGATTGGTGGCTAAAGGTTTCAAACAAATTCATGGTATTGACTATGATGAAACCTTTTCTCCATAGGCGATGTTTAAGTCCATTTTGATCTTGCTTGTTATTGCAGCATACCACAATTATGAGATTTGGCAGATGGATGTCAAAACCGCGTTACTAAATGGAAACTTACTCGAGGATGTGTATATGACACAACCTGAGGGTTTTGAAGATCCACAGCATACTGGGAAAGTATGCAAGCTGCAAAGGTCCATTTATGGGCTAAAGCAAGCTTCTGTGGAATCTTCGATTCGATGATGCGATCAAGCAGTTTAGTTTCATCAAGAATGAAGATGAACCACTGTGTCTACAAGAGGGTTAATGGGAACACATTGTTCCTTGTATTGTATGTGGATGACATACTACTCATTGGGAATGACATCCCTTCGCTCTGATGCAGTGAAGACTTGGTCGGGGCGCTTCTCAACGGTATGACTTAGGTGAAGCAAACCAGATTCTAGGCATCAAGATCTAGAGATAGATCTAAGAGATTGCTTGGCCTAAGTCGAGTACATACATTGACACGGTATTACTGGTTTGCCATGCGTAATTCCAAGAAAGGACTTCACGATGTCACATGGTGTGAGTCTTTCAAGACTCAAAGTCCTCTTCTAGAGAGGAGAGAGACCGCATGGATAAGATCCCTTACGATCCGCTATAGGATCTATCATGTACGCCTATGTTGTGTACTGCTCGATGTCTCGTATGCTTTGAGCATGACGAGTAGATACCAGTCAGATCCAGGTGAGCGTCACTGGATAGCAGTCAAGAATATTCTTAAGTACTTGAAGAAGGACTAAAGAATATTTCTTGATATTTGGAGGCGATGAGGAGCTAGTCAGAAGGGTTACAGCTGATGCCTTCCAAACCCACTGTGATGATTACAGATCGCAATGTGGTTCGTGTTTTGCTTGAATGGTGGCGCTGCGTGAGTCGGAAGAGTTCAAGCAGACACAGCTTGTCGATTCTACAACAGAGGTCGAGTATATCGCTGCATCCGAGGCAAAGAAAGGAGGCGCTTTGATCCGCAAGTTCATTATCGAGCTTGGGGTGGTTCCTAGTATCATTGCAGATCCTATAGAGCTCTATTGTGACAACAATGGAGCGATTGCACAAAGCTAAGGAACCTCGCCACACCAATGACCAAACACATACTACGGCTCCATCTCATTCGAGAGATCATCGATAGAGGAGATGTGAAGATTTGCAGAGTACCCACAGAGGCTAACATCGCAGATCCTTGACCAAGGCTTTGTACGCAAAAAGCATGATGGTCACACTAGGTCATTGGGTATTAGATACTACGGTGATCGGCACTAGTGCTAGTGGGAGATTGTTAGTGAAAGCCTCTAGAGCCAATCATGTGATGATTGTATGGACTTTATTGTATCATATTCCTATTTATAAGGCATGGTTATTATATTTACTTGTATTGGTGCCAAATAACTAAATATAATAATGTCCTTGAGTAGTAGTTCTTATCTATATCAATCGATTGGTTGAATCGATAATGAGATGATATAGAGAACACTACTCTTAATCATTCCTAGTCGAGTATTAACATTCAGGACAATGTTAATGCGTAGAGACTAGCATGTAGGTCAACAAGATGACTTGATCTCACAAGTCATGGATATGAGATATCAAGTCGACACATGGGTATGCATCGAGAATGTATACCAATGACCCGCCATGAGAAAGTATCATGGATCGTTATATGAGTGTCATATACTTTCTCATGTGGCTATTAGTATGACTATTAGTCCTTAGACCTGAAGTCACCATGGTTCCCTACATAAGGAGTTGCATACTTTGGTTTTCACAAACGCCACCCGTAAATGGGTGGACTATAAAGGCGACATCGGGTATGTAACAATTATGGAGGGATGTGAGTGATGTAGATGGGATCTATCCCTCCTATATGTCGGGGGTGACATCGATATTCTTGATAGAGTGAGACCACGAAGTGCATGGCCATGCCCAAATGAGTCAATATGAGATATTGAGCTCATTTGATTAGAGTGAGTCTACTTGTAGTTCAAGATTTAGATTGTACCGAGGATGACACGGTCTATGCCTCGATTGGTCAATCTAGATGTCAAGGATAGAGGGACATTGTCACATATTGTGAGAGTCACAATTAGTAGTCACAAAGGTGATGTTGGAGCTCAACATTCTTGTAACTTGGGTAGCAATGATGTTGCTAGATACCGCCATCGCTTATGTTCCTAAATCGGTTTAGGGACATTGCCAACGTTACAAGAACCTATAGGGTCACACACATAAGAGCAATTAGATGGAGATTAGGTTCATATGATGAACCATGAGGATTAGGTTCATGGGATGAACCAAATTGGATTAAGAGTAATCCAAATTAGACTAATTGATTTAGACTCAAGTTGATTCAAGTGTTGAATGAGTCTAATTGAGATTTGATTCATCAAATCAATTTAAATTAATGAATAGAGATTCATTAAATTAAATTGACTTGAGTCAAGTGGTTAGATTTGATCAACCATGGGAGATTAGAGGTCAAGTTTGACTTGACTTGAGAGGGAAGATGAAAGGTCAAGTTTGACTTGACCAAATGCCATGTCATGATGATGACATGGCATGGCGGCCAATGATGATGCTCCACATCATCATTGACTTTGGTCAATTGATGCCACATCATGAGGGAGATCGGTCATGGGAGTTACATGCATGCATGTAACCCCTCCATGAAGTGGCCGCCACTTTAGGGGTTATGTGGTGAATTCATTTGGTGAGTTACACTCTTAACTTCATCTTCTTCCTTGGAACTTTTCCTCTCAAGCTCTCCTCTCCTTCCTCATCTTGCCGAGACACCTAGGAGTGCTAGCACACTCAAGTGTGTTTTTTCTTCCACCTATTGCTTGTGTGGATACCATAGAGGAGTGTGCACTTGACACTCTCGAGTTCGCGGACTTTGGATTTGATTTTGCGAAGGGCATCGCATCGAGGGTAATGATCTTATCTCTTAGATCTAAGGTAGATCTAGGGTTTTATGTAAGCACATACATGTTTTGTTTTAATACTTCTTGACGGATCCGCGGGGGACTTCCGAGGTTTCCGCAACGCAAAAAGCGGTTTTATGCTCTAAAATCCCAACAAAGGGTATCGAGCCACGCATAAGCATGTATGTGTTTCGTTTTTTGTAATTTTTATATTAGATATAAAAATTACAGATTTATATGTTTCTGTAAATTTTCTTATTTTATAGAATTTTTGGGTATTTTTCTCAGAGAGTCAAGCAACGAGTGTTGGGACACTGTAGGCTTCAACACGAGAAAAACTCTCCGAATCGCGAGTTCTCGCTTAGGTTTTGGGACAGCGACTTAAGTCGCTGTAAGATCATTGTAGGGACACTCGCAAGTTTATTTTGAGTAGGGGCGCTGCCCTATCCCCGAAGGGGCCATGTCCCGCGATCACGCTCGAAACCGCTTAGCGGACCGCTTCGAGAGTTGACTCATAAATTGAAAAATAAATTAGGAAAATTATAGAAATTTCTGTAACAATACATAATTTAGAATTATGTATAATTCTGTGATTGTCATGGCCCAATAACCCAATTGGATTGGATTATGTGTGTTGTAATTCATAATACGGCCTGCGTGCCGTTTTGTGGTCAGGCGTGTTGTAAAGTGTATGACTGCCGCGCCTATTCTTTAATATTCTAGTTGTAAATAGTTTTAGACTCAATGTAACTCGAGTTTCATATTTGTAATGTACAAAATGGAGCGTGGAAAGTCCACTTGAAGACGAGCTTACGAGAAGGGTGACGACGACACATGGCGATCCAAAGGAAGCGCTGAGAAGCCGCTAGCCTTAGGTTGATCGTCCGATCTTCTCATTGGCTTGAGAAGATCGTAGGGCCATGACTATATCACATTTAATGATATATATATATGTTGATATATATATATGTATATTTAATTGATTTTGCTTGTATGTATGTGATGCATGCTAGTAGAAACATGTTTGTATGTATATGATGCATGCTAGGTTAATTTTCTTGTATGTATATGATGCATGCTAGAATAATTAATGTATGTATATGATGCATGCTAATATAGGATAATAAAGGCCTAAATGCGTATAAGATACACATTACGATTAGATTAGATCATAATCGAATCAACTCGAAAATGCCTACCGAGCCTTGATACCCATCACTACCTCGATCATTTGTTGTTGCTGAATCGCCAAAGCAGCAGCAACGATATTATCTTGGTAGGGTGCGGAGGGACAATCTTGGTCCCGCCTATCACGACTGGTTAGATTAATCTCAATTAGATTGATCAAAACTAGTTAACTCAATTGGATCGAGTAGAACTATAGGCATATTCCAATCGTTGGAAAGATAGGTTAAGATCGCATTTACACTAAATCTTGGGCGATTTAGCCAAAGCTAACTCAAGGTCTTTTGTAAATGTGGGTCTTAATCCTATAAACAAGAGTTGCATAGAGATGTAATCTGTAATGTGTTACCCACCGATCGCATTTAAGTCTTGGGCGATTTAGCCAAAGCTAACTCAAGGCTTAGTATGATGTGATCTTGTCGCAAGATTTATAGCTAGTTTGTATGAATCTAGTAATGTGGTTTGACCACATCCATAACTCGATTCTACAAAATTCCTATAATTCAGTGGGAGCATCATTTGATTTAAGGCATAATTAAATGATATAAGGAATATGATATAAATTCTCTGCATTGTATGTTGTAGATTACTATGTCAAAAACACGAACACTCTCTCTCGCGATCTCGTCTCGAGAAGGACAAGCTCAATGGAGCAAATTTCCGGATCGTACAGAACCTCGAGAATTGTTCTCACCCAAGAAAGGAAGTCAGACGTCCCGAGCATGCCATTCCGAGGCACCTCCCGCCAATGCCTCGATGACAAAGATGCTTACAAGAAGCATCAAGATGATGCATTAGATGTGTCATGTCTAATGCTCGCGACCATGAACTCGAGCTGTACAAACATGAGTTCATGAATGCTTATGATATGGTTGGACATCTTCGCCAACTATATCAAGGACAAGCTAGGCATGAGAGATATGAAGTCTCTAAGGCATTATTTGGGTCCAAAATGCAAGAAGGGACTCGTAGGTACATATGTACTCAAGATGATTGGGTACGAGAAAACCTACAAAGGCCGGGATTCCCACTTGGCCAAGAGTTGGCCACACGACCTAATCTTGCAATCTTTGCCAAGAGCCTTCGATCAATTTGTCATGAATTATAACATGAATGAAATTGATAAGCCATTCAAAATGCTCAAAGATGTTGAGAATCAGAGCTTAACCTTAAGAAGGGTAAATCGACACCATTTTGATGGTGCAGAAAAGAAAGGCAAGGGCAAGCCTAAAGGTAAGGGAAAGTCCTGCCAAGGGCAAAGGCAAAGAACTTAAACCCAAAGGAGGGGTAGCCAAGGAAGGGGCTTGCTTACTGCAAGGAAGCAGTGACACTGGAAGCGAATCGCAAGGCATACCGAAGATCTTAAGAAGAAGAGAAGTGAGACTTCTACTGTATAAATGTTATAGAAGTCAATCTATCTATTTCTTCATCATGGGTATTAGATACCGGATGTGCATCTCACATTTGTACCAATGTGCAATGGAAATAGCAGGCATCGAAAGGGCAGGTGGACCTACGAGTAGGCAATGGAGCAAGGTTGCCGTCTTGAGGAACTTATGATCTATCTCTCGCCTCCGGGCTTGTACTAGAATTAGAAGAATGTTGTTATGTGCCCGCTTTAACTAAGAACATCATTTCATTTCTTGTTTCGACAAGAAAGGGTTTTCATTTATAATAAAGAACAAATGTTGTTCAGTTTATTTAAATGATATGTTCTATTGTAGTGCACCTCTAATGAACGGACTCTACTTTCTAGACTTAGAGAGCCCTATCTATAACATAAGTACCAAGAGGTTCAAGTCAAATGAGTTGAACCAAACCTATCTCCTGCATTGTCGCTAGGTCACATAAATGAGAGTCGCTTATCTCACTCCATAAGGATGGGTCGCTAGACTCATTTGATTTTGAATCATATGAGATATGCTAGTCTTGCCTTTTAGGCAAGATGACCAAGACTCCCTTTAGTGGACATAGCGAAAGAGCAACAGATTTGTTAGGACTTATACATAGTGATGTATGTGGTCCTTTCAATGTTGTCGCTTAGAGGTGGTTACAGTGTACTTCATTACATTTATCGATGACTTGATATGGTTATGTGTATCTTATGACACATAAATCTGAATCCTTTGAAAAGTTCAAAGAATTCAAGAATGAAGTACAAAACCAGCTTGGCAAGAGTATTAAGATACTGCGATCAGATCGAGGTGGTGAATACCTTAGCCATGAGTTTCGTGGACTATCTAGCCGAGTGTGGATTCTATCCCAACTCACTCCTCCCGAACACCACAAAGTGGAATGGTGTATCCGAAAGGAGGAATCGTGACTTATTGGATATGGTACGATCTATGATGAGTCACACGATCTTCCTATATCCTTTTGGGGATATGCTCTAGACACAGACCTTTACCCTTAACCGTACCATCCAAGGTCGTGGTAAAGACACCATATACGATATGGACAGGAAAAATCCCAAGATGTCTTTATGAGGATTTGGGGTTGTGAGGCTTACGCTCGACGCCAAGTCTCGCATAAACCGGGACCCAAATCCGATAGGTGCTATTTTGTTGGATATCCCAAGGATACAAAGGGATATTATTCTACATTCCCAACAAGACAAAGTGTTTGTGAAAGATCGGGTTTTTCTAGAAAGGGATTTTGTTTCTAGAAAACTAGTGGAGTACCTCGATCTTGAAGAAATTCAAGATAAGGACCATAGCACTGAGGCCTTGATGGAGGTTGAATAGGACCAAAAGTGTTGTGGGAAATGAGATTGTTGCACAAAGAGTTGTGGAACAACCACCAGTTAAAGAAGACCTACCTCTTCGCAGGTCTGATAGGGTACGTCGTCAGCCTGAGAGATACTCATTTCTCTTGTCTGACCATGATGACGTTATGCTTATTGAGAATGAGCCTACCTCCTATCAGGAAACTGTGATGAGCCCAGATTCTGAGAAATTGATAGAGGCCATGAGATCCGAGATGGAATCCATGTACAACAACCAAGTATGGACTTTGGTTGATCCACCTGAAGGGGTCAAACCCATTGGGTGTAAGTGGGTCTTTAAGAGAAAGACTGACATGGATGGACTTACGCATACCTATAAGGGTCGATTAGTGACTAAAGGTTTCAAGCAAATCCATGATATTGACTATGATGAAACCTTTTCTCCAGTGGCGATGTTTAAGTCCATTCGGATCTTGCTATTGCAAAGATACCACGACATGAGATCCGCAGATGGATGTCAAAACCGTGCTTTCGAATGGAAACTTACTCGAGGATGTGTACATGACACAACCTCGAGGGTTTTGTAGATCCACAAAGACATCGAAGGTATGCAAGCCGCAAAGGTCCATTTATGGGCTAAAGCAAGCTTCTGAGGAATCTTCGATTCGATGATGCGATCAACCAGTTTGGTTTCATCAAGAATGAAGATGAACCCTGTGTCTACAAGAGAGTTACTGGGAACATAGTTGTCTTCCTTGTATTGTATGTGGATGACATACTACTCATTGGGAATGACATCCCTTCGCTACAGTCTGTGAAGACTTGGCTGGGGACGTGCTTTTCAATGAAGGACTTAGGTGAAGCAAACAGTATTCTAGGCATCAAGATCTATAGAGATAGATCTAAGAGATTGCTTGGCCTAAGTCGAGTACATACATTGACACGGTATTACTTGGTTTGCCATGCGTAATTCCAAGAAAGGACTTCGCCGATGTCACATGGTGTGAGTCTTTCGAAGACTCAAAGTCCCTCTTCTAGAGAGGAGAGAGACGCATGGATAAGATCCCTTACGTATCTACTATAGGATCTATCATGTACGCCATGTTGTGTACTCGTCCTGATGTCTCGTATGCTTTGAGCATGACGAGTAGATACGATCGTGAGCGCCATCGATAGTACCAAGAATATTCTTAAGTACTTGAGAAGGACTAAAGAATATTTCTTGATATTTGGAGGCGATGAGGAGCTAGTCAAAGGGTTACGATGCGGCTTCCAAACACCGAGATGATTACAGATCGCATCGGTGGTTCGTGTTTTGCTTGAATGGTGGCGCGTGAGTGGAAGAGTTCGGCAGACGATTCTTGATTCTACAGAGGTGAGTATATCGCATCCGAGGCAAGAAGGAGGCGCTTTGGATCCGCAAGTTCATTACTGAGCTTGGGGTGGTTCCTAGCATTGCAGATCCTATAGAGCTCTATTGTGACAACAATGGAGCGATTGCACAGGCTAAGGAACCTCGCTCACACCAGCGGACCAAACACATACTACGGCGCTTCCATCTCATTCGAGAGATCATCGATAGAGGAGATGTGAAGATTTGCAGAGTACCCACAGAGGCTAACATCGCAGATCCCTTGACCAAGGCTTTGGCACAGAAAAAGCATGATGGTCACACTAGGTCATTGGGTATTAGATACTACGGTGATTGGCACTAGTGCTAGTGGGAGATTGTTAGTGAAAGCCCTAGAGCCAATCATGTGATGATTGTTGTATGGACTTTATTGTATCATATTCCTATTTATAAAGGCATGGTTATTATATTTACTTGTATTGGTGCCAAATAACTAAATATAATAATGTCCTCGAGTAGTAGGTTCTTATCTATATCAATCGATTGGTTGAATCGATAATGAGATGATATAGAGAACACTACTCTTAATCATTCCTAGTCGAGTATTAACATTCAGGGACAATGTTAATGCGTAGAGACTAGCATGTAGGTCAACAAGATGACTTGATCTCACAAGTCATGGATATGAGATATCAAGTTGACACATGGGTATGCATTGGAGAATGTATATTGAATGACCCGCCATGAGAAAGTATCATGGATCGTTATATGAGTGTCATATACTTTCTCATGTGGCTATTAGTATGACTATTAGTCCTTAGACCTGAAGTCACCATGGTTCCCTACGTAAGGAGTTGCATACTTTGGCTTCACAAACGCCACCCGTAAATGGGTGGACTATAAAGGCGACATCGGGTATGTAAAATTATGCGAGGGATGTGAGTGATGTAGATGGGATCTATCCCTCCTATATGAGGGGGTGACATCGATATTCTTGATAGAGTGAGACCACGAAGTGCATGGCCATGCCCAAATGAGTCAATATGAGATATTGAGCTCATTTGATTAGAGTGAGTCTACTTGGAGTTCAAGATTTAGATTGTACCGAGGATGACACGGTCTATGCCTCGATTGGTCAATCTAGATGTCAAGGATAGAGGGACATTGTCACATATTGTGAGAGTCACAATTAGTAGTCACAAAGGTAATGTTGGAGCTCAACATTCTTGTAACTTGGGTAGCAATGATGTGTTGCTAGATACCGCTCATTGCTTATGTTCCTAAATCGGTTTAGGGACAGTGCCAACGTTACAAGAACCTATAGGGTCACACACATAAGAGCAATTAGATGGAGATTAGGTTCATATGATGAACCATGAGGATTAGGTTCATGGGATGAACCAAATGGGATTAAGAGTAATCCAAATTAGACTAATTGAGTTAGACTCAAGTTGATTCAAGTGTTGAATGAGTCTAATTGAGATTTGATTCATCAAATCAATTTAAATTAATGAATAAAGATTCATTAAATTAAATTGACTTGAGTCAAGTGGTTAGATTTGATCAACCATGGGAGATTAGAGGTCAAGTTTGACTTGACGTGAGAGGGAAGATGAAAGGTCAAGTTTGACTTGACCAAATGCCATGTCAGGGTGATGACTTGGCATGGCCGGCCACTGATGATGCTCCGCATCATCATTGGCGTTGTCAGTGATGCCACATCATGAGGGAGATCAAGGGTCATGGGAGTTACATGCATGCATGTAACCCCCTTCATGAAGTGGCCGACCACTCCATTAGATGGAGTATTGATTTTTGGTGGCTAATTGACTTCATCTTCAACCTTGGAACTTTTCCTCTCAAGCTCTCTCCCTCTCCTTCCTCATCTTGCCGAGACACCCTAGGAGTGCTAGCACACTCAAGTGTGTTTTTCTTCCACCTATTGCTTGTGTGGATACCATAGAGGAGTGTGCACTTGACACTCTCGAGTTCCGGCGGACTTTTGGACGAGCGGGATTTGCGAAGGGCATCGCATCGAGGGTAATGATCTTATCTCTTAGATCTAAGGTAGATCTAGGGTTTTTATACAAGCACATACATGTTTTGTTTAATACTTCGCGGATCCGTGGGGCTTCGAGGTTTCAACGCAAAAAAGCGGTTTTGCGGCTTGGAAAATCCCAGAAACCGTGTGTCCTATATATTAGGTTGATGATGTCCCCTTGAGGAGCTCATAAGGTTCATCATGTAAACCCAGCTGGTTGACTTAGTCAACATGATGATAAGGTTGAGTGGTACTACTCGAGGAGTTAGATGTTAATTGATTGATGGTCAGTAAATCAATTAATTAACGTACATTCGATATCTTAAACACGGGGAGATAGATGTACAAATAATATATGGAGCCCATATTAATTTATGGGGGTTGGTGAGGTAGTTCAATGATGATCCTCTAGTGGAATGGAACATCATTGATGGATCAAGTTTGTGTGGTTCCGATCCATTGGGTGGCCAAGATCCAACTCCTCCTCATGGTCCCTATTGTAGCCTAATATAATCCTCAAGAAGTCTAGATCCAAGAATGTAAAACAAAACCCTAGATCCGATGGTTGGGATGAAACCCTAGATCCGACGGTTGGGATGAAACCCTAGATCCGACGGTTGGGATGAAACCCTATATCCGATGGTTGGGATGAAACCCTAGATCTGACAGTTGGGATGAAACCCTAGATCCGACGGTTGGGATGAAACCCTAGATCCGATGGTTGAGATAAAACCCTAGATCCGACGGTGGAGATTAAATCTCTAGATCCGACGGTGGAGATTAAAGGAGGCTTAAGCCCAAATCTATAAATAGAGGGCTAAGGCTTGGGCGGCAAGAATGGTTTTTGGATTAGGGTTTTGCCTCTCAAGAGTTTAGGCGGCTAGGGTTTGGTTTGTTGTTTGGGCGGCAACAAGGAAGGAGATTAGGGTTTCCTCCTTTTCTCCTTGGTGGCCAGCGCTCACTCCATCTTCCTCCTTGCTTTGGCCGGCCCTATTCCTTCTCCTTTTCTCCTTGGTGGCCGGCGGTTCTCCAATCCATTGGTGGCTGGCGCTTCTCCCATTCCTTGGTGGCCGGCGGCAACATTGTTACAAAGGTTGGCCGGCATTCAACCATCTACTCCTTGGCCAGCGGTTATATCAAGCTCCTTGGCTTGGTAGTCGGTTCTAGAAAGAAGAAGGAGTTTTGTTTGGTTCTTCTCTTTGTTCGGAGCGAGCAAGGAAGGGAAGAACGTGACCTAGAAGGCTTCTACTCGTGGAGGATCTTCGCCCACACGACGTCCACGAGGAGGATAGGACATACGGTAGAAGATCAAGAGGTATAAAAGTTTTACAACTTTATTTTTCTGATCTTAACATGTTCTTTATGTGTTGATTATACTAGTTTGCATTTGTATATATTTTGTATAATCATGGACCCCAAAGACAAACACAAAAATCGGTGATCCGTCCGTCGTCTCTTCCGCGGCTAACCAACTAGAAGAGTTGTGTTGCTTGAACAACTAGTTTGTTCAAGCGATCGCTCAAGTTGTTAGCACGACGACGAAATGGTTGTGCTAAGGAAACTCATCCCATCCGGATTAGTTTTTTCATTAGTGAAAATTTTAATCAGGGGACATGGGAACTAATGAGCCTCCGAAGCAATTACCAACCGGCGGCAAGCACCAACCTTGGAGCTTGGTGGTTGGTTGAAAGAAGGAGAGTTTTGTTTATATTCTTCCTCTTGTTCTTTGTGAGAAAGGAAAGAAGATTGGTGATCTAGGAGCTTCAATTTTTGGTAGATCGTCGCCCACACGACGTCCAAAAGGAGGGAGGATATACGATAGAAAATCGATGTTGGTGCAATCGGCCCAGGGTGACTCGAGTTTGACTCGAGCAGTACCTTGTTAGTATTTTGATGATAGACAAAACTCATGACATGAGATTGTCATGGGAAAGTCCAACATGGGGTTGGCATGGAAAATCCAAGCATTGAGCTTGGTGTGGAAGTCCAAGGGGGAAGCCTTGGCATGGGAAAGTCCAAAGCATTGCGAAGCCGTGCGCTTGGTGCTTGGCATGGGAAATCCAAAGCATTGCGAAGTCGTGCGCTTGGTGCATTTGGGAAGTCTTGAGAACTTGGCAAGTTCACTAGGCTCGGGTCCTTGAGTCGGTGAAGGATGGCATTGCGAAGTCGTGCGCTTGGTGCATCCGAGGGACCGCCGGACAGGGAGCGAATGGAGTGAGCCCAAAGGGAAGCATACTTCTAGGGCATGAGACACGAAGGATGGCATTGCGAAGCCGTGCACTTGGCGCATCCGAGGGACGTAGGCCGAGGGAAGAGAGCTTCGATGGGGAACTCTATGAGGGATATTGTGGACTTGGCCAAGTGGCTAAGACTGAGTGTCGGAGGCTCAAACTTGATGTTTGAGGGTTTACCCGACGGTCGGATGCTCAAACAACTTGGTGTTTGAGGTTTTGCCCGACGTTAGTCGACTGGCATAGGTGCCGGTTCAACTGGTCCAAGGTGTAAGGCTAGGGTTTTAGCCGACCGCCATGGATCGGCAATGATCGATGATCGACGACGCCGATCCGAGGGATGGCAATGATCGATGGGAGTGTCGCGAGCATAGAACGCTCCGTAGTCGATCGGGCCGATTATTAGTCACCGATCGATGGGCATCATCAGTCGACTGGTAGGTGATCCGTTGGAACTTGTCTGACGTGGATCTGGCCGTTGTGAGACAACAGCTACAGGGGCAGTCGACTGGGGCCTTTTGGCAGTCGACTGCTAGGTGCGAAAATAGCTCGATGTAGGTTATAAAAGGAGCTCGAGATGGAGGTTTTTGCCATGGTTTTTGTGGAGTTATTGGAGGGGAATTGCTGCTGCATTCTAGTCCTTCAAGAGCCAATCAAAGCAAGCAACAAACAAGTGATCAAAAGCAATCGATGAAAAGTGTTTCTTTTGTATTGTATTTGTATTTGTATATTACTGTTGTAATTGCTTGTGAGAGGTTTCTCCACCTCCGACGTGTAGTCGAGAAGGAGTTTAGTTAGTATCGTGCGCATAACTAGAGCTCGGTGAGCTCGCCCGTGGAGTAGGAACCATTTGGTTCCGAACCACGTATATCTTGTGTGGTGTGCTTGTATTGTTATTAGTATTATTTCTATTATTATTCCGCTGCGTATATTAACGACAATCGTAGACAAGCAACGCAATGAGAACGAGCGAATTACGACATCCATCGATTGAGGGCTATTCACCCCCTTCTAGCCGGCCGTTTTGATCTCCAACAAGTGGTATCAGAGCCGAGGTCGCTCTTCAAGGACTAACCGCCGCGAGAGCACTACAAAATGGCCGGCTTCATCCATCCACCAAAATTCGATGGAGATTTTGCTTGGTGGAGAAAACGGATGGAGGTATATCTCGAAACCAATTTTGATTATATGATTATTGTAGAAAATGGTTTTGAGATGCCTAGGGACAAATACAACAAGCAAATTGAAAAGTCAAGGTGGACCCAAGACCAAATTAAGGACTTCAAGACAAATCTTGAGGTAATAAAATTATTTAGTGATTTGTTACCTAACAAAATTTGGTCTAGTTTGGGTGACTATAGGGATGCAAAGGAATTATGGGAGAAGATAATGAAATTTCAAGAAAACTCCCAACCGGCACATGTAGAGGATAATGCCAAAGAAGAAGCACCATCTACTTTTGATGATGTTGATGATTTGGTGGAGACCTCCACCTCTAGCGTTGAGGGGGAGGAAAGGATTTCAATTCCGGAGCAAGATCAAAATGAAGCTTCTACCTCCGGAAGAAGTGAAGAGGCCTCCACCAACTCCCTAGGTAACTCAAGTGTTGTTATTTTAAATAAAAATCACATAATATGCTTTGAGTGTAGGGAGAAAGGGCACTACAAGAGTAAATGCCCTAAATTGGCTAAGGAAAAGGCATCAACACCAAAAGTCAACCCAAAGTCAAAGGATGCCGGTGTTCCTAAAATCAAGAGCAAAGAGCACATTGTGTGCTTTAAGTGCAACCAACGAGGACACTACCGAAGCCAATGCCCTAGGGGGAGGAAGAAAGGGCAAGAAGGTGTGACTCATGTAGGGGGAGCTTCTAAAGCTAACTCTAAGGTAAATTTATTTAATGCACCTTTAATTCCTAGAGTTAAAAAGCATGCTAAGAATTATTTTAGCTCTCTTGCTATTATCAATGAAAAGCATGCTAGGAGAAATAATAAGGTTTATTGCTTAGGTGCCAAGCATGTTCATATAACTAAAGACAAACCTAGGACTCATAATTCTAGAAATATTTTACCAAAAGAGTCCATTAGTAGAATTGAAAATCACCTAAGTGTCAACCCCAAGAAATCTAGGCACATGCCTAGAAAGAGTCCTTCCCAAAGAAAGAATGAAAATTCAAAATTGGGAAGATTAGAGGTGGAAAATCAAGCCTTGAGGTCAAGGCTAGACAAATTGGAGAAGACCCTAGCAATAATCAAAAATTTGGTTCAAGGGTCAAATACACAAAAGTCAAGGCCTAGGAAACAAGAAATATCTAAGGGCAAGAAGGGTTTGGGTCACAAACCTATGTCCTACCATAATGTTCCATTTAATTATGGGACAACATCTAGGTCTAGAAAAACCAAGGCTAATAGGGAAGCTATCCCTAAGTCTAGCCATGGTGTGTGCTTAGTGGCTAAGGACTTAAGGAAAACCAAGAAAGCCACTAAGAAGGTCAATGGAGGAGTCACCTCTAGAGTTGACCCAAGTAAGACCCATTTGACTAAGGCTTCAAAGCCAAAAAGGGTCATTAGAAAGGTATCTAGGGAAGTTATCCCTAGGGAATACCTTGTTAACCCAAGGAGCTCCAATAGGTATTGGGTTCCTAAAAGCATGATTGATTCATGCTAGATGGGTTAGGGTGTGTCAACCCTAAATGGATGGGTAGTTAACCTAACCATAGTAGAGCTGACACATTAGGATGTGTCAATGTGTTTGAGAAGTTTAGAATGATTTAAATTGGCACAATTAGGTCATAGAGGTCGTGGTGTGCTATTTTGGGTTTTTGGCACACTAAGGAAATAATGGCATTAAGGCAAAATGTATTTAATCCCTAAAAATGGAAAATTGATTTTCACACTTAGGTATTCTATACCTTAGTATATTTTACTTGCCATGATTTGTTTGTCTTACCATGTCATGACATCATTTTCATTTTTATCTATAAAATGTCATGATCATGTTTAGAATTATTTTTAGATGTCATGTATGCTTAGTTCTCATTCACATGCCATGACTTGATGGTGATAGGGAGGAGCGGACGAGATGGTGATACGACGGGAGACATATTGAAGGAAAAAGCCATAATAGTTGGAAAATATTTATTTTCATATTTATTGCTTATTGTTTGATATGCATGTCGTAGGCTAGAAAATTCCTCAATTTCAAATTACTAAGTGGGAGAGAGGGATATTTTTATAAATTCCCACGGCCTCCATTACGATTTGACATGTGATTCAAACAAACTTGCGCGTCGGCTCTGAGTGCCTTCCTCCCCATCGGATGAGTTTGTTTGTAGATCACAAGGTCGAATATGGTTATAGGAAATTATTAAGGAGCGTGTGTACTTCCCCATCGGAAGGCACATAACCCGAGATAATTACCTTGGTACCGTGTAATGGTGAACACTTAGATACAAATATAAGTATCCTCCCCATCGGAGTCACTGCTTTTATTTGTAGGGCCAAAGAGGAACCAACTATTAATTTTACTTGTTAAAAAGTTAGGTTGACAAGATAGTAAAATTAATGGGTAAAACCTCCTCTTACAAATGTAGAATTCGTATACGTCCACACTATCGTGGCATACGATATTCTCGGTGTTTTGAGGTGTTGGTTGATTTTAAAATTTTATTGTTTGAGGAATCAATAATTTTTTGAAATCTAATGTTTTGATCTATGTGATTCTTAGGTTTTCTTTCAAAATGACTTTCAACCCACTTGCTGTGATACTGAAAGAGAATAAACTTACTAGACCCAACTATGTTGATTGGAAGAGGAATCTTGACATTGTCTTGACTGCTGAGGAATACAAATATGTACTCCTCGAAGAGTGCCCTCCTAAGCCTGTGGATGATTCTGGGGAAAAGAAGAAGGAGAGTTATAAGAAGTGGATTAAGGTCGATGAGATGGCGCAATGTTACATTTTGGCATCTATGTCAAATGTACTGCAACATCAGCATCAAGTCATGCTCACTGCTTATGACATGATGCTCAATCTCAAAGAACTTTTCGGACACCAGAATCGGGTTGCTAGGCAGGAAGCCATGAGGAACTTGATGACGACCACCATGATCGAGGGAACACCCGTGAGGGATCATGTTGTCAAGATGATGGCTCATTTAAATGAGTTGGAAGTCCTTGGAGCTGAGATCGATGGGGAAACCCAAGTCGATATCATTCTCCAGTCTCTACCTAGGAGTTTTGAGTAGTTTCGCCTGAACTACAACATGAACAAGAGGTTGTATTCGTTGGCGGAGCTTCTGACAGAACTCCAGGCGGTAGAGGGGTTATTTCATTAGAGTGCTCAGGCGCATGCCATGGTTACCCAAAAGGTTTCTACTTCTAAGCCGAAAGGAAAGAAGAAGAAGAAACAAGCTGGGAAAAAGGCGGTGGGAGGAACTCAGGGAGGAGTGAAGAAGCCTAAAGGAAAGAAGAAGAAGAAACAAGCTGGGAAAAAGGCGGTGGGAGGAACTCAGGGAGGAGTGAAGAAGCCGAAAGGCAAGTGCTTCACTTGTAAGCAGACTGGACACTGGAAGAAGGACTGCCCCCACCGCAAGCAGAACAAAGGTATATCTTTTGGTCTAGTCGTTGAAACATGTTTAGCGGTGTTATCTACCGGCACCTAGTGTGTAGATACAGGAGCCACTGATCATGTCTGCAATACTTTGCAGGGGTTCCAAGAAACCAGACGACTGGCTAAGGGAGAGATTACCATATACTTGGGCGATGCCACGAAGGTGGCGACTGTTGCAGTGGGAGATGTTTATTTATCTTTTGAGAAAAATAAAGTTTTGGTTCTTAAGAATTGCCTTTATGTACCTTTATTTAGAAAGAATTTAATTTCAGTTTCTAAATTGTTTATGGATGGATATTCTATTTCTTTTAATAACAGAGTTGTTATAAAAAGGAATAGGGAGATTATCTATTCGGGTACATTGATAGGAAATTTATACACACTTGAACCAAAAACTCCCATGATGCAAATAGAAGTTAATAACTCATCTTCTAATTCTAATAAGAGAAAAGAACCTTCGAAGATGAACCAAACATATCTTTGGCATCTTAGGCTTGGTCATATTAACCTAAGCAGAATTCAAAGGTTGATAGCTGATGGACCTCTAGGTTCATTAGTGGTGAAAGATTTCCCAACCTGCGAATCTTGCTTGGAGGGTAAAATGACCAAGAGGCCTTTTAAGGCCAAGGGGTATAGAGCAAAAGATGTGTTAGAATTAGTTCATTCTGATTTATGTGGTCCTATGTCTATCCAGGCTAGAGGTGGTTTTGAGTATTTCGTCTCTTTTATAGACGATTATTCGAGATAAGGATACATTTACTTAATGCGCTGCAAGTCTGAATGTTTTGACAAGTTTAAAGAATTCAAGGCGGATGCAGAGAAACGTCAAGGTAAATGTATCAAGACACTACGATCTGATCGTGGTGGTGAGTACCTCTTGGGAGAGTTTAGGAATTACTTATTAGAGGCTTGGATTCAATCCCAATTATTTGCACCTGGCACACCCCAGCAGAATGGTGTAGCAGAGCGATGGAATAGGACTCTTATAGAGATGGTTAGATCAATAATGAGTTATTCTGAGTTGCCAGATTCGTTATGGGGATATGCTCTAGATACGACAGTGTATATTCTGAACTTTGTCCCATCTAAATCAGTGCCTTCTACTCCCACAGAATTGTGGACTGGGCGAAAGCCTAGTCTAAGACATATTCAGATTTGGGAGAGTCCAGCACATGTGCTGAAGGCGGATGCTGGTAAGTTGGAACCTCGTACAGAAGTACGCATGTTCGTTGACCATCCTAGGGGAATGAAAGGTGGTTTGTTTTATAGTCCTAGAGATCAGAAGGTGATCATTAGCACGAATGCTAGATTTCTAGAGGAAGACTATGTGATGAACCACAAGCCCATGAGTAAGATTGTTCTGGAGGAATTAAAAGGGAAAGTCTCTTCTTCAGTACCACCGGTACAAGAGGATATACCACAAGTCACTGCACCGCGTGTCACAGAGGATACACAGGTGATACCTTGTCATAGTGGGAGGGTTGTTAAAGAGCCTGATAGATTCATGTTCTTGGGAGAATCTTCTGATTTGGTCCCTGGCGAACATGAACTTGATCCCTGGACATATGACGAGGCAATCCAAGATAAAGATGCGGTATCTTGGCAAAGTGCAATGAATGCTGAGAATGAATTTATGGATTCAAATCAAGTCTGGGAGCTAGTAGAACCACCCGATGGTGTAAAAATCATTGGTTGCAAGTGGATCTACAAAAGAAAGAGAGGAATAGACAGGAAGTTTGAGACCTTTAAAGCGAGGCTTGTTGCAAAGGGGTATACTCAGAAAGAGGGTATCGATTATGAGGAGACCTTTTCGTCGGTGGTCATGCTTAAGTCTATCCGGATTCTCTTATGCATTGCAGCTCATATGGATTATGAGGTGTGGTAGATGGATGTCAAGATAGCTTTCCTTAATGGAAGTCTTGAGGAAAACATCTATATGAAGCAACTAGAGGGATTCATTGTGAAGGGCAAAAAGCATCTTATATGTAAGCTTAATCGGTCCATTCATGGATTGAAGCAAGCTTCGAGGTCTTGGAACATCCGCTTTGATGAGGTAATCCAGTCTTATGGATTTATTCAAAGTCCGGATGAGTCTTGTGTATACAAGAAAACATAGTGGTATTTCTTGTACTATACATAGTTGACATTTTGTTAATTGGCAATAATGTCAAGGTGTTATCGGACGTAAGGATATGGTTGTCCAAACAGTTTGATATGAAGGACTTGAGAGGAATGGGACACATCCTTGGGATCAAGGTTATAAGGGATCGCAGTAAAAGGATGTTGTGTTTATCTCAAGCTTCATACATAGACACTATTATGGATCGTTTTAGCATGCAAAACTCCAAGAAAGGTTTTCTACCATTCAGGCATGGAGTTCCTTTATCTAAGGAGATGTGTCCTAGAACATCTGAGGAGATAGAGGAGATGAAGGTGGTTCCTTATGCTTCGGCGGTAGGAAGCCTCATGTATGCGATGCTATGTATGAGACCAGATATGTGCTTTGCCGTGGGCATGGTCAGCAGATATCAGAGTAATCCAGGACAGGGACATTGGACTGCAGTAAAGTATATATTAAAGTTCCTGAGAAGGACTAGAGATTATATGCTAGTTTACAAGGCAGACCAATTACTCCCTGTGGGTTATATAGATTCCAACTTTCAATCAGATAGGGATAACAGTAAGTCTACCTCAGGTTTTGTGTTTACTTTGGGAGGTGGAGCCATTGTAGGAGGAGAGTCAAGCAGAAATGTGTGGCGGACTCTACCATGGAAGCTGAGTATGTGGCAGCCTCTGAGGCGGCCAAAGAAGTTGTGTGGCTCAGGAACTGTTAGTAATATATGAGAGATGTCCTAAGGCAATCGCCTTATGTCTGAACCATTTATATGATAAATGAAGATTCACTATTTGAGTATACATGTTTTCATGTATTTTATTAGATCTTAAACTCATTGGCTGAATGTCCACGCTACGATTCACAGCATGAGAGAATTTGTGATTGGATCACAACTAGTGAGTATCTCTACATGTGTAATTGTGATGTATCGGAATTATCCGTAGTCGATGAATTGATGGATTTGGACACCATCGATTCTGTCGAGACTAGCACGAGGTATACTCCTTGGTGTATCCAAGAAGCTAATTCTCACTGACTGGAGACATTGTGATGTCCGGAGTTAATCGTGGATGCTAGTTATGGTAACTAGTTCATTGGAGTGACCAGCCGTAAGACTTCATATGGTTCTCTACATATATAGATATGTCAATGAAGTTCTTACTGCAGCTTAAGTGCGATGTTCCTTTGACTTGCGGTATTCAAGTCATCTTGATCATGAAGACTTATGCTTTGACATCTTAAGCAAGCATCTCTGAGGAGATGTGGACCCGGGATGATTGGGTATAATTTGAAGTAATCGAAGGTGTTTGAATAGCCTATAAAAGATTCACCACTCCTTGCGAGGAGATGTATACCCATGGCCTCTCGTCGGATTGTTACTAAAGTCTTTGGCCAAAGCATTACATGTTAAGAGTAAGGTACTCTTGGATACATGTGCAGTAACTAGAATCCGTAGGACGAGGAAATTATACTTAGGCTAGGTGTGACGTAGTCAACCTAGTGGGGACTGACACTATAGACCATGTCCTGAACCAAGTGGGTATAAGATGAGTGAAGGGAATGGGGCACGATTCATTGTAGATGCTGAAGGATTTCAGAAATAGTTCTGGATCAACCGTTGATCGTTTCGGTTAATTGGGGATCATGATGTACTACTAGGTGCCACTCATGATCGTTCTATAATTAATGGTTAATTATAGACGACCAACATAAACCGAGAACCTATTTGGTCACACGCACAACGAGCGTAATCCGAAGGATTTAAAACGAGCTTGAGAATGAGATTCTCAGACCGAGAGAAACTAGGCTTGGTTGGACCAAATAAGGAGCGAGCATGAAATCGTTTCAGTCGCAATGGAAGCGTGGATGGGACGTGTCTTATGAAGACATGATGGATGAACCAAATTGGTTTGGTTCTAATCCAATGGAGGAGAATAAACCAAAGGGGTTTGGTTTGTTTTAAACGAATGAACCAAATTTGGTTTGGTTCGTTTTAACTTAAAATAGACCAACATGGTTTGGTTTATTTTAACTTAAATTAATGGAGCGCGTTAACGGGCTTTTGGTTATGATACGATAACCATTAAGAGAATTTGTTCTCTATAAAATAGGGCTTAAGGGTTTTGTTAAGCCCTAATCCAAGCAATCCCTAGTTGCCACCCACCCCTCCTCTCCTCTCCTCTAGTGGTCGGCGCCCAACCCTAGCCGCCGCCCAGCTTTGTGCTGCCATCCAAGCTAGTTGCTGGCATCCAAGCTTCAGCCGGCGACCCTCCGGTGATCTTTTTTGGGTCCGGCGACAAGGTGAGCATCATGCTTCCTTATTTGACCGGCCCTATTCCTCCACCAAAGCTGTCCAGTTTTCTGGACAGCTTGTTTATTTCATGTCAGAGCGTTGTTTGGACGACATTTGGAGCTCCGACAGTGGCTTCCTTGCCAGAGATTCGATCTCCGGTAATCCTCATAGGTGGGGGACAAATGATTCGTGAAACGGTTGACGAATACCTCTCCGGAGAAGCGAGTTTTTGAGGACTCGTTTTGGATCCGAATTTTGATTCAGATTGTGATCTTCTCTCGATCACATCGTCTTCAACACGAGGCTAGTAACTCGTACAAAGACAAGGCTCGTGACTTTGTGAAGTCATCCCGAAGATACTCTGCGTGGATACCGATAGAGGCAATTCTAGCGAGGATCGCTCCGATTGATGTCTTTCCCGCTACACGTGATACGTCAGGTATACGTAGTATAAGTTTCCTTTTATTGCAAAATTTAAATTTACGGGTATGTCTACACATGTTGTACTATACATGCGTGTGGTGTGTGTGTTGTAATAAATTATATTTTTTTTTTATTTCTTCCGATGTGCACATGTTTACGAAGCATGTTCGAACACACACTCGCCGCGGTGTCGGAAACCCAACAGTGGTATCAGAGTCAGGTTGTGTTTCAACATAATCGTAAAATTGTTTTGCGATAGTCATAATGGTATTTATGAAAATTTTCTACTTTTGGAAAGTTAGAAGTATTTATGGAAATTTTTAATTTTGTAAAGTCTAGAAGTATTTATGAAAATCTTCTACTTTTGGAAAGTTAGAAGTATTTATGGAAATTAATATTTTCCATAAATAATATATTTGATTAGATTTGGAAATTTATTTCCTAATTTAATCATGATTTGATTTGGGAAATCAAATCTTAAAATATTTTATTTCCATAAGTAGTTTTGATGATTTAGGAAATTTGTTTCCTAAATTGACTTTCCTTAATCAACACTTTCCATAAATAAAATGTGTGATTAGATTTGGAAATCTATTTCCTAATTTAATCATGATTTGATTTGGAGAATCAAATCTCAAACATATTTTATTTCCATAAATAGTTATGACATATAAGGAAATCTTGTACATGTCATAATTGTATGTCATGTAATTGCATTAGATGCATATCATTATGCCATGCGTGTCGTGACATGTAGATGTATGCCATGTATGTCATGCCATGTAGATAATAGTTATTTGCATGCAAAGATGATGAGACATAAAAAACTCTTACTCAATATTAAAGCCTACACCTTCCATTAATATGGTTAGAACCATAGTTCCATTTCTTATTTGTGTTGTTGGACTCTCTCTAAGCTCGGCTCGAACCCGAACAAGTTCAAACCATGGAATAGTTTAATACTAATATGGTAAGAGTCATAGGTCAATCGTTAGCTTTGGTTGTTGGACTCTCTCCAAGCCGGGCTAATTGGTTGAATGCGCTCTAACCATATTAAAACTATTTCTCGATTAATTGGTTGGCTTTAACCTGGAGCATCGGCTTGTTGGACTCTCTCCAAGGTCGATGTGAAGGGAGGTGAAGTTGGGTGCTATGCATATGATGCATACTTGTTAATGTGTTAACAACTCGATGTATGTGTGAACATTCAATTAGTTGATAGCACATTGTGATAGTTGCATAAACGTGATATGCAATCGGTATATTTGATACCTACCATCGTAGTTATGAATGGCTTGTTGGACTCTCTCAAAGGTTGTTCATATATATGTTGGATATCAGCCCATTCGGAGATGGACCTACGATCTCCGTAAGTAATTTTGGGGTTTTTGAAATTCAAAAAATGAATGGGATTTATAAATGTATATTGTTGCATTTTAAATCATCTTTCTCATATATCTCTTTGAATTTACACTCTATCTTGAATTCAAATAAATTGACTATGCAAAACTTCTTGGACTGGGTTAGAAACTTGAGAATTATTCTCAAGGTGAAAAGCTTGCGTATGTCCTCGAAGCACCACTTCCTGCCCATCCTAGTGACAATGCAACTCCGGACCAATTGTTGGTCTATCAGAAACATGTGACTAATTCTGAACTGGCAAGTTACATCATGCTAGCCGCGGTACCTGAGCTGCGGAAGCAGCATGAGCATATGGATGCTCAAACCATAGTCTTCCATCTTTATGAGTTGTTTGATGAGCAAGTGAGATTCGAAAGGTTCGAAGTCTCCAAGCTCCTCTTCACCTTTGAGATGCAAGAAGGTTCATCTGTGGTACTGCTCAACATGCTGAAGACTGTGGAGCCTTCTGAGAAGCATGAGCAGGGGACAGTGTTGTGAGTTGATTCCTTGAAGAAAGGTTCTAAGAGGAAGTCAAAGGAATAGCAGTAGGGGAAGAAAAGGGCTAAAAAGGCAGAACCAGCTCAAAAGGGCACTTGCCATCATTATGGCAAGGAGGGCCATTGGAGAAGAAATTGCAAGATTTATCTTGAGTTCGTGAAGAAGAATAATGCATCGGATGCCCCATCTTCTTCAGATATCTTCATTATTGATTGTCATTCTATTTCCTCAAACACTTGGGTATTGGATACTGGGTGTGGCTCACATATATGTAATGATATACATGGTCTAAGGAATAGAAGAAGACTCGTCAAGGGAAAGTCAAATTTACGTGTTGGGAATGGAGCAAAGGTTGATGCACTCGCCATCGAAACGTATTTGTTGAAACTCCTTACAGGACTTGTCTTAGAACTGGACAATTGCTTTTATGTTCCTTCGTTGATAAAGAATATCATTTCTATTTCTTGTTTAAATAGAAATGGTTACCATTTGACATTTAGTAACAATTGTTGTTATATAAATTTGAATGGCATACTTTATGGAACTGGAACTTTGAGCAATGGTATTTATACGTTGGATGTATCCAGTGACATTTTCAATATCGAAGTGAGCAACATGCAGGCTCGAAAAAATAATCAATTAGACTCCTACATGTGACATTGTCGTCTTGGCCATGTGAGCAAGAAATGCATGTCCGAATTACACCAATGTGGAATTCTGAAATTGTTTGAATTAGATTCATACTATACATGCGAATCATGCTTAAAAGGCAAGATGACCAAGTTACCTTTTACTGGAAAAGGTGAACCCGTGGGTGAGTTTGGTCTAATACATACTGATGTATATGAACCTATGTCAACTCAAGCTCTACGAGGTTAAAACTACTTCATTACCTTCACCGATGATCACTCACAGTTTGGGTATGTGTTCTTGATGAAACACAAGTTTGAAGCCTTTGAAAGGTTCAAAGAATTCAGAAATGAAGTAGAGAAACAACTTGGCAAGAGTATTAAAATACTTCGATCGGATCGAGGTGGTGAATATTTGAGTCAAGAGTTTCTTGATTATCTGAGGGACAATGGTATATTGTCTCAATAGACTCCACCATATACACCACAACTTAATGGTGTATCAGAAAGGCAAAACCGAACCTTGTTGGACATGGTCAGGTCAATGATGAATCATGCAAATCTTCCCAAGTCCTTTTGGGGCTATGCACTTCAGACAACTATTTACTTGTTAAACAGAATGCCAACCAAGGTAGTCTCCACTACTCCATATGAGATATGGAATAGTAAGAAACCTCATGTATCTTACTTGAAGATATGGGGTTGTCCTTCTTATGTGAAGTGGACTGTATCAGACAAATTTGATGCTAAGTCTGATAAATGTCTATTTATTGGATACCCTAAGGAAACAAGGGGTTACCAATTCTATCATCCTGTGGAACAAAAGGTGTTTGTTTCAAGGCATGCTGTGTTTCTAGAGAAAGAGTTTCTTTTGTAAGAAAACAGTGGGAGTGTCATCGAGCTTGAGGAGGCTCGAGAGACTCAAATAGACATTGATGAGATACCTGGTGAAGCACAACAGTCGATAACTCATAGTGATGAGAAATCGGCTAGACCTATTGAAACACCACATCTTCGTAGATCTGGTAGAACACGCATTATTTCGGAGAGATATGGATTTCTCGTAAGTGAATTGAATGACGTGTTACTCATTGATGATGAGGAGCCTACCAGTTATGAAGAAGTTCTGCCAAGTTCAGAAAGGGATAAGTGGCTTGAAGCTATGAAGTCGGAAATGGATTCCATGTATGAAAACCAAGTTTGGAACTTGGTTGACCCACCTGAAGGCATAAAGCCTATACGGTGCAAGTGGGTTTTCAAGAAGAAAACCGACATGGATGGTAATGTGATTACCTATAAGGCTAGATTGGTGATGAAAGGATATCGTCAAAAGCAAGGTGTTGATTATGATGAGACCTATTTGCCTATAGCTATGCTTAAATCCATTCGGATGCTCCTGGCCATAGTAGCTCATTATGATTATGAGATATGGCAAATGGATGTGAAAACAACTTTCCTTAATGGAAACCTGCTCGAGGACGTGTATATGATACAACCTGAGGGTTTCACATCGGTTGATAAACTAAGGTATGCAAATTGTGACGGTCCATATATGGATTGAAGCAAGCATCCAGGAGCTGTAATGTCCGTTTTGATGAGACAATCAAAAAGTTTGATTTCTCACAAAATCCAGACGAACCTTGTGTGTATAAGAAGGTTAGTGGGAGTGCAGTCGTGTTCCTAGTATTGTATGTCGATGACATATTACTTATAGGAAACAATGTTTCAGTCTTAGAGTCAGTTAAGATTTGGTTGTCCAAGACATTCTCCATGAAAGACCTGGGAGAAGCAACCTACATCCTCGGGATTAAGATCTATAGAGATAGATCGAAACGGTTGCTTGGTCTTTCACAGTCTACATATATAGACCGAGTGCTAAAGAGGTTTAGCATGTCAGAATCCAAGAAAGGTTTCCTACCCATCAGGCATGGGATACACCTTTCGAAGTCTATGTGTCCGCGCACAGAAGACGAGAGGATTTGCATGAGTAAGATTCCCTATGCATCCGCAATAGGATCTATCATGTATGCTATGTTATGTACGAGGCCCGATGTATCGTATGCTCTGAGTGTCACGAGTAGATACTAGTCTGATCCAGGAATGGATCAATGGGTGGCTGTTAAGACAATCCTTAAGTACTTGAGAAGAACTAAGGATGTGTTCCTAATATATGGAGAAGGGGACATGGTGATACGCGGGTATACGGATGCCAGCTTCCAGACAGACAAGGATGATTCCAGGTCTCAGTCTGGATACGTGTTCACCTTGAATGGGGGCGCAGTGAGTTGGAAAAGTTCCAAACAAGACACTGTAGTGGATTCTACCACTGAGGCAGAATACATTGCAGCTTCGAAAGCAGCAAAGGAAGCGGTTTGGATCAAAAAGTTCATTTATGAACTTGGTGTGGTTCCAGCCATTGTTGAAGCAATATCGGTCTACTGCGACAACAATGGAGCAATTGCATAGGCGAAAGAGCCAAGGTCTCATCAACGATCCGAACATGTGCTTCGCCGCTATCATATGATCAGAGAGATCATTAGTAGGAAGGAAAAACAAATCGAGAAAATCCCCACTGAAAGGAACTTAGCGGATCCTTTGACTAAGGCATTACCTCAAAGTAAGTTTGAGGGTCATGTTAGAGCTTATGGTATTGGATACCGTAGCGATTGGCATTAGGCCAAGTGAGAGTTTGTTAGTAATATATGAGAGATGTCCTAAGGCAATTGCCTTATGTCTAAACCATTTATATGATAAATTAAGATTCACTATTTGAGTATACATGTTTTCATGTATTTGATTAGATCTTAAACTCATTTACTGAATGTCCACGCTACGATTCATAGCATGAGAGAATTTGTGACAGGATCACAACTAGTGAGTATCTCTACATGTGTAATTGTGATGTATCGGAATTATCCCTAGTCGATGAATTGATGGACTTGGACACCATCAATTCTGTCGAGACTAGCACGAGGTATACTCTTTGGTGTATCCAAGCAGTTGATTTTCACTGGCTGGAGACATTTTGATGTCCGGAGTTAATCGTGGATACTAGTTATGGTAACTAGTTCATTGGAGTGACCAGCCGTAAGACTTCATATGGTTCTTTGCATATATAGATATGTCAATGAAGTTCTTTCTGCAGCTTAAGTGCGATGTTTCTTTGACTTGCGGTATTCAAGTCGTCTTGATCATGAAGACTTTTGCTTTGACATCTTAAGCAAGCATCTCTGAGGAGATGTGGACCCGGGATGATTGGGTATAAGTCGAAGTGATCAAAGGTGTTTGAATAGCCTATAAAGGATTCACCACTCCTTGCGAGGAGATGTATACCCATGGCCTCTCGTCGGATTGTTACTAAAGTCTTTGGCCAAAGCATTACATGTTTAGAGTAAGGTACTCTTGGATACATGTGCAATAACTAGAATTCGTAGGATGAGGAAATGATACTTGGGCTAGGTGTGACGTAGTCAACCTAGTGGGGACCGACACTATAGACCATGTCCTGAACCAAGTGGGCAAAAGATGAGTGAAGGGAATGGGGCACGATTCATTGTAGCTGCTGAAGGGTTTCAGAAATAATTCTGGATCAACCATTGATCTTTTTGGTTAATTGGGAATCATGATGTACTACTAGGTGCCACTCATGATCATTCTATAATTAATGGTTAATTATAGACAGCCAACATAAACCGAGAACCTATTTGGTCACACGCACAACGAGCGTAGTCCGAAGGATTTAAAACGAGCTTGAGAATGAGATTCTCAGACTGAGAGAAACTTGGCTTGGTTGGACCAAACAAGGAGTGAGCATGAAATTATTTCAGTCGCAATGGAAGCATGGATGGGCCGTGTCTTATGAAGACATGATGGATGAACTAAATTGGTTTGGTTTTAATCCAATGGATGAGAATAAACCAAAGGGGTTTGGTTTGTTTTAAACGAATGAACCAAAGTTGGTTTGGTTCGTTTTAAGTTAAAATAGACCAACATTGTTTGGTTTATTTTAACTTAAATTATTGGAGAGGGTTAACGGGCTTTTTGTTATGATCCGATAACCATTAAGAGAATTTGTTCTCTATAAAATAGGGCTTAAGGGTTTTGTTAAGCCCTTATACAAGCAATTCCTAGTTTCTGCCCACCCCTCCTCTCCTCTAGTGGTCGGCGCCCAACCTTAGCCGCTGCCCAGCTTTGTGCCGACGTCCAATCTTCATTCGGTGATCCTCCGGCTACCCTCCGGTGATCTTCTTTGGGTCCGGCGACTAGGTGAGCATCAAGCTTCCTTATTTGACCGACCCTATTCCTCCACCAAAGCTGTCCAGTTTTCTGGACAGCTTGTTTATTTCGTGTCGGAGTGTCGTTTGGATGACATTTGGAGCTCTGATAGCGGCTTCCTTGCCTGGGAATCGATCTCCGTTAATCCTCATAGGTGGAGGACGAAGGATTCGTCAAACGGTTGACGAATACCTCTCCGGAGAAGCGAGTTTTTGAGGACTCATTTTGGATCCGAATTTTGATTCGGATTGTGATCTTCTCTCGATCACATCGTCTTCAACACGAGGCTAGTAACTCGTACGAAGACGAGGCTCGTGACTTGTGAAGTCATCCCAAAGATACTCGGCGTAGATACGGATAGAGGCTATTCTAGCGAGGATCGCTCCGGTTTATGTCTTTTCCGCTACACGTGATACGTCAGGTATACGTAGTATAAATTTCCTTTTATTGAAAAATTTGAATTTACAGTTATTTCTACACATGTTGTACTATGCATGCATGTAGTGTGTGTGTTGTAATAAATTATATTTATTATTTTTATTTCTTCCGTTGTGCACATGTTCGAACACATACTCGCCGCGGTGCAGGAAGCCCAACAGTGGTATCAGAGCCAGGTTGTGTTTCGACATAATCATAAAATTGTTTTGTGATAGTCATAATGGTATTTATGGAAATTTTCTACTTTTGGAAAGTTAGAATATTTATGGAAATTTTTAATTTTGGAAATTCTAGAAGTATTTATGGAAATCTTCTACTTTTGGAAAGTTAGAAGTATTTATAGAAATTAATATTTTCCATAAATAAAATATTTGATTATATTTAAAAATTTATTTCGTAATTTAATCATGATTTGATTTGGGCTTAAAATATTTTATTTCCATAAGTAGTTTTGATGATTTAGGAAATTTGTTTCCTAAATTGACTTTCCTTAATCAACACTTTCCACAAATAAAATATGTGATTAGATTTGGAAATTTGTTTCCTAATTTAATCATGATTTGATTTGGAGAATCAAATTTCAAACATATTTTATTTCCATAAATAGTTATGACATATAAGGAAATCTTGTACATGTCATAATTGTATGTCATGTAATTGCATTAGATGCATATCATTATGTCATGTGTGTCGTGACATGTAGATGTATGCCATGTATGTCATGCCATGTAGATAATAGTTATTTTCATGCAAAGATGATGAGACATAAAAAACTCTTACTCAATATTAAAGCCTACACCTTCCATTAATATGGTTAGAACCATAGTTCCATTTCTTATTTGTGTTGTTGGACTCTCTCCAAGCTCGGCTCGAACCCGAACATGTTCAAACCATGGAATAGTTTAATACTAATATGGTAAGAGTCAGAGGTCAATCGTTAGCTTTGGTTGTTGGACTCTCTCCAAGCCGTGCTAATTGGTTGAATGCGCTCTAACCATATTAAAATTATTTCTCGATTAATGGGTTGGCTTTAACCTGGAGCATCGGCTTGTTGGACTCTCTCCAAGATCGATGTGAAGGGAGGTGAAGTTGGGTGCTATGTATATGATGCATACTTGTTAATGTGTTAACAACCCGATGTATGTGTGAACATTCAATTAGTTGATAGCACATTGTGATAGTTGCATATACGTTATATGCAATCGGTATATTTGATACCTACCATCGTAGTTATGAATGGCTTGTTGGACTCTCTCCAAGGTTGTTTATATCTATGTTGGATATCAGCCCATTCGGAGATGGGCCTACGATCTCCCGAAGTAATTTTGGGGTTTTTGAAATTCGAAAAATGAATGCGATTTATAAATGTATATTGATGCATTTAAATCATCTTTCTCATATATGCTCGAGTTGTATTTCTAGGATAATTGATTGATCATAATGTCTTTGAATTTGCACTCTATCTTGGATTCAAATAAATTGACTGTGCTAAACTTTTTGGACTGGCTTAGAAACTTGAGAATTGTTCTCAAGGTGAAAAGCTTGCGTATGTCCTCGAAGCGCTTCTTCCCGCCCATCCTAGTGACGATGCAACTCCGGACTAATTGTTGGTCTATCAAAAACATGTGACTGATTCTGAATTGGCAAGTTGCATCATGCTAGTCGCGATGGTACCTGAGCTGCGGAAATAGCATGAGCATATGGATGCTCACACCATAGTCTTCCATCTTTATGAGTTATTTGATGAGCAAGTGAGATTCGAAAGGTTCGAAGTCTCCAAGCTCCTCTTCACCTCTGAGATGCAAGAAGGTTCATCTGTGGTACTGCTCAACATGCTGAAGACTGTGGAGCCTTCCGAGAAGCATGAGCAGGGGACGGTGCTGTGAGTTGATTCCTCGAAGAAAGGTTCTAAGAGGAAGTCAAAGGAATAGCAGAAGGGGAAGAAAAGGGCTAAAAAGGCAGAACCAGCTCAAAAGGGCACTTGCCATCATTATGGCAAGGAGGGCCATTGGCGAAGAAATTGCAAGATTTATCTTGAGTTCGTGAAGAAGAATAAGGCATCAGATGCCCATCTTCTTCAGATATTTCGTTATATATTGTCATTTTATTTTCTCAAACACTTGGGTATTGGATACTAGGAGTCGCTCTCATATATGTAATGACATACATGGGCTAAGGATTAGAAGAAGACTCGTCAAGGGAGAGTCAAATTTATGTGTTGGGAATGGAGCAAAGGTTGCTGCACTCGTCTTCCGAACGTATTTGTTAAAACTCCCTACAGGACTTGTCTTATAACTGGACAATTGCTTTTATGTCCTTCATAGATAAAGAACATCATTTCTATTTCTTGTTTAAATAGAAATGGTTACCATTTGATGTTTAGTAACAATTGTTGTTATATAACTTTGAATGGCATACTTTATGGAACTGGAACTTTGAGCAATGGTATTTATACGTTGGACGTATCCAGTGACATTTTCAATATCGAAGCGAGCAACAAGCGTGCTTGAAAGGATATTCAATTAGACTCCTACATGTGGCATTGTCGTCTTGGCCATGCAAGCAAGAAACGCATGTCCGAATTACACCGATGTGGAATTCTGGAATCATTTGAATTGGATTCATACGATACATGCAAATCATGCTTAAAAGGCAAGATGACTAAGTTACCTTTTATAGGAAAAGGTGAACGAGTGGGAGAGTTGCTAGGTCTAATACATACTGATGTATGTGGACCTATATCAACTCAAGCTTTAGGAGCCTATAGCTACTTCATTACCTTTACCGATGATCACTCACGGTTTGGGTATGTGTTCTTGATGAAACACAAGTCTGAAGCCTTTGAAAGGTTCAAAGAATTCAGAAATGAAGTAGAGAAACAACATGACAAGAGTATTAAAATACTTCGATCTGATCGAGGTGGTGAATACTTAAGTCAAGAGTTTCTAGATTATCTAAGAGACATTGGTATATTGTCTCAATGGACTCCGCCATATACACCACAGCATAATGGTGTATCTGAGAGGCGTAACCGGACCTTGTTGGACATGGTCAGGTCAATGATGAATCATGCAAATCTTCCCAAGTCCTTTTGAGGCTATGGGCTTCAGACAGTTGTTTACTTGTTAAACAGAATGCCAACCAAGGTAGTCTCCACTACTCCATATGAGATATGGAATAGTAAGAAACCTCATGTATCTTACTTGAAGATATGGGGTTGTCCTGCTTATGTGAATGGACTGTATCAGATAAATTGGATGTTAAGTCTGATAAATGTCAATTTATTGGATACCCTAATGAAACAAGGGGTTACCAATTCTATCATCCTATGGAATAAAAGGTGTTTGTTTCAAGGCTTGTTGTGTTTCTAGAGAAAGAGTTTCTCTTGCAAGAAAACAGTGAGAGTGTCGTCGAGCTTGAGGAGGCTCGAGAGACTCAAATAGACATTGATGAGATACCTGGTGAAGCACAACAGTCGATAACTCATAGTGATGAGCAATCGGCTAGACCTATTGAAACATCACATCTTCGTAGATCTGGTAGAGCACGCAATATTTCTGAGAGATATGGATTTCTTGTAAGTGAATAGAACAATGTGTTACTCATTGATGATGATGAGTCTACCAGTTATGAAGAAGTTCTGACAAGTTGAGAAAGGGATAAGTGGCTTGAAGCCATGAAGTCGGAAATAGATTCCATGTATGAAAACCATGTTTGGAACTTGGTTGACTAACCTAAAGGCATAAAGCCTATAGGGTGCAAGTGGGTTTTCAAGAAGAAAACCGACATGGATGGTAATGTGATTACCTATAAGGCTAGATTGGTGGCGAAAGGATATCGTCAAAAGCAATGTGTTGATTATGACGAGACCTATTTGCCTGTAGCTTTGCATAAATCCATTCGGATGCTCCTGGCCATAGCAGCTCATTATAATTATGAGATATGAAAAATGGATGTGAAAACATCTTTCCTTAATGGAAACCTGCTCAAGGACGTGTATATGATACAGCATGAGGGTTTCACATCAATTGATAAAACCAAGGTATGCAAATTGCGACGGTCCATATATGGATTGAAGCAAGCATCCAGGAGCTGGAATATTCGTTTTGATGAGACAATCAAAAAGTTTGATTTCTCACAAAATCCAGACGAACCTTGTGTGTATTAGAAGGTTAGTGGGAGTGCAGTCGTGTTCCTAGTATTGTATGTCGATGACATATTACTTATAAAAAATGATGTTTCAGTCTTACAGTCAATTAAGATTTGGTTTTCCAAGACATTCTCCATGAAAGACTTGGGAGAAGAAACCTACATCCTCGGGATTAAGATCTATTGAGATAGATCGAAACGGTTGCTTGGTCTTTCGCAATCTACATATATAGACCGAGTGCTAAAGAGGTTTAGCATGTCGGAATCCAAGAAAGGTTTCCTACCCATCAAGCATGGGATACATCTTTCGAAGTCTATGTGTCTGCGCACAAAAGACGAGAGGATTTGCATGAGTAAGATTCCCTATGCATCCACAATAGGATCTATCATGTATGCTATGTTATGTACGAGGCCCGATGTATCGTATGCTTTGAGTGTCACGAGTAGATACTAGTCTGATCCAGGAATGGATCAATGGGTGGCTGTTAAGACAATCCTTAAGTACTTGAGAAGAACTAAGGATGTGTTCCTAATATATGGAGAAGGGGACATGGTGATACGCGGGTATACGGATGCCATCTTCCAGACAGACAAGGATGATTCCAGGTCTCAGTCTGGATACGTGTTCACCTTGAATGGGGGCGCAGTGAGTTGGAAAAGTTCCAAACAAGACACTGTAGCGGATTCTACCACTGAGGCAGAATACATTGCAGCTTCGGAAGCAGCAAAGGAAGCGGTTTGGATCAAAAAGTTTATTTATGAACTTGGTGTGGTTCCAACCATTGTTGAAGCAATATCGGTCTACTGCGACAACAATGGAGCAATTGCATAGGCGAAAGAGCCAAGGTCTCATCAACGATCCGAACATGTGCTTCGCCGCTATCATATGATCAGAGAGATCATTAGTAGGAAGGAAAAACAAATCGAGAAAATCCCCACTGAAAGGAACTTAGAAGATCCTTTGACTAAGGCATTACCTCAAAGTAAGTTTGAGGGTCATGTTAGAGCTTATGGTATTGGATACCGTAGCGATTGGCATTAGGCCAAGTGAGAGTTTGTTCATAATATATGAGAGATGTCCTAAGGTAATTGCCTTATGTCTGAACCATTTATATGATAAATGAAGATTCACTATTTGAGTATACATGTTTTCATGTATTTGATTAGATCTTAAACTCATTTACTGAATGTCCACGCTATGATTCACAGCATGAGAGAATTTGTGATAGGATCACAACTAGTGAGTATCTCTACATGTGTAAATTTTCATGTATCAGAATTATCCCTAGTTGATTAATTGATGGATTTGGACACCATCGATTCTGTCGAGACTAGAACGAGGTATACTCTTTGGTCTATCCAAGCAGTTGATTTTCACTGGCTGGAGACATTGTGATGTCCGGAGTTAATCGTGGATACTAGTTATGGTAACTAGTTCATTGGAGTAACCAGCCGTAAGACTTCATATGGTTCTTTGCATATATAGATATGTCAATGAAGTTCTTACTGCAGCTTAAGTGCGATGTTCCTTTGACTTGCGGTATTCAAGTCGTCTTGATCATGAAGACTTTTGCTTTGACATCTTAAGCAAGCATCTCTGAGGAGATGTAGACCCGGGATGATTGGGTATAAGTCGAAGTGATCAAAGGTGTTTGAATAGACTATAAAGGATTCACCACTCCTTGCGAGGAGATGTATACTCATGGCCTCTCGTCGGATTGTTACTAAAGTCTTTGGCCAAAGCATTACATGTTTAGAGTAAGGTACTCTTGGATACATGTGAAGTAACTAGAATTCGTAGGATGAGGAAATGATACTTAGGCTAGGTGTGACGTAGTCAACCTAGTGGGGATCGACACTATAGACCATGTCCTGAACCAAGTGGGCAAAAGATGAGTGAATGGAATGGGGCACGATTCATTGTAGCTGCTGAAGGGTTTCAGAAATAGTTCTGGATCAACCGTTGATCTTTTTGGTTAATTGGGAATCATGATGTATAGAGGGGGTGAATAAGCGATCGTAAATCTTTTGGAAAATAAATGAACACGTTTATTTACGGAGGGCAAAACTTCCTCGTTGGAGGGAGGATGTGAAGATAAAAGAATATAATATCAAAAATATTACTTGGAAGAAGATTTGTAGGAGCACTTGATGAATAATTGATGTGATTTGGAGATGAATCCTCCCTCCTTTTATAGACTTTAGCCTCTGAATTTGTCTCCTATTTCTTTGGAATGGATCATGGATTTTCAAATTTTATCTGATGCCTCTCATCGTCGATCGTGATAGCCCAATGTCTGACACTTCTAAGAGAGATTAGCTCGGAAAATGATAAATACGACGGTTTCTAACCGTCCGATCTCGACCTAGACCTTCCACAGGAAGTCTTAGTCGAATCGTCGCCTACGGTCGTCCCCGTAAAGAGGACACGACCTTACAATCTCTCACTCACACGAGCTTACCTCGATAGTAGCTCTTGCTTCCGGCCTTCCACTCGATTCCTTCGGCTCCCTCCGAATTCACTCAAGTGTCGCCCGACCACCACGGCTTCCTCCGGGTGTCGCTAGCCTTCAGCTCCAGCTTTAGTACTTTTCTGCACACTTGATTTAGCTCGTGAGATAACAATATAAACTTAACTTTGTGTCTTTGCCATAATCAAAATACAGGTTCGATTATCTAGTGCCCCTGCACCAACAGGTGCCACTCATGATCATTCTATAATTAATGGCTAATTATAAACAGCCAACATAAACCGAGAACCTATTTGGTCACACGCACAACGAGCGTAATCCGAAGGATTTAAAACGAGCTTGAGAATGAGATTCTCAGACTGAGAGAAACTTGGCTTGGTTGGACCAAACAAGGAGTGAGCATGAAATCATTTCAGTCGCAATGGAAGCATGGATGGGCCGTGTCTTATGAAGACATGATGGATGAACCAAATTTGTTTGGTTCTAATCCAATGGATGAGAATAAACCAAAGGGGTTTGGTTTGTTTTAAACGAATGAAGCAAAGTTGGTTCTTTTCATTTTAACTTAAAATAGACCAACATTGTTTGGTTTATTTTAACTTAAATTATTGGAGAGGGTTAACGGGCTTTTTGTTATGATCCGATAACCATTAAGAGAATTTGTTCTCTATAAAATAGGGCTTAAGGGTTTTGTTAAGCCCTTATCCAAGCAATTCCTAGTTTCTGCCCACCCCTCCTCTCCTCTAGTGGTCGGCGCCCAACCTTAGCCGCTGCCCAGCTTTGTGCAGACATCCAATCTTCATCCGGTGATCCTCCGGCTACCCTCCGGTGATCTTATTTGGGTCCGGCGACAAGGTGAGCATCAAGCTTCCTAATTTGACCGGCCCTATTCCTCCACCAAAGCTGTCCAGTTTTCTGGACAGCTTGTTTATTTCGTGTCGGAGTGTTGTTTGGACGACATTTGGAGCTCTGATAGCGGCTTCCGTGCCCGGGATTCGATCTCCGTTAATCCTCATATGTGGAGAACGAAGGATTCAGCAAACGGTTGACGAATACCTCTCCGGAGAAGCGAGTTTTTGAGGACTCGTTTTGGATCCGAATTTTGATTCGGATTGGGATCTTCTCTCGATCACATCGTCTTCAACACGAGGCTAGTAACTCGTACGAAGACGAGGCTCGTGACTTTGTGAAGTCATCCCAAAGATACTCGGCGTAGAATCGAATAGGGGCTATTCTAGCGAGGATCACTCCGGTTTATGTCTTTTCCGCTACACGTGATACTTTAGGTATACGTAGTATAAATTTCCTTTTATTGAAAAATTTGAATTTACAGTTATTTCTACACATGTTGTACTATGCATGCATGTAGTGTGTGTGTTGTAATAAATTAGATTTATTATTTTTATTTCTTCTGGTGTGCATATGTTTACGAAACATGTTCTAACACATACTCGCCGCGGTGCCGAAAAGCCAATAGTGGTAACAGAGCCATGTTGTGTTTCGACATAATCATAAAATTATTTTGTGATAGTCATAATGGTAGTTATGGAAATTTTCTACTTTTGGAAAGTTAGAATATTTATGGAAATTTTTAATTTTGGAAAGTCTAGAAGTATTTATGGAAATCTTCTACTTTTGGAAATTTAGAAGTATTTATAGAAATTAATATTTTCCATAAATAAAATATTTGATTATATTTAAAAATTTATTTCGTAATTTAATCATGATTTGATTTGGGCTTAAAATATTTTATTTCCATAAGTAGTTTTGATGATTTAGGAAATTTGTTTCCAAAATTGACTTTCCTTAATCAACACTTTCCACAAATAAAATATGTGATTAGATTTGGAAATTTGTTTCCTAATTTAATCATGATTTGATTTGGAGAATCAAATTTCAAACATATTTTATTTCCATAAATAGTTATGACATATAAGGAAATCTTGTACATGTCATAATTGTATGTCATGTAATTGCATTAGATGCATATCATTATGTCAAGCGTGTCGTGACATGTAGATGTATGTCATGTATGTCATGCCATGTAGATAATAGTTATTTGCATGCAAAGATGATGGGACATAAAAAACTCTTACTCAATATTAAAGCCTACACCTTCCATTAATATGGTTAGAACCATAGTTCCATTTCTTATTTGTGTTGTTGGACTCTCTCCAAGCTCGGCTCGAACCCGAACATGTTCAAACCATGGAATAGTTTAATACTAATATGGTAAGAGTCAGAGGTCAATCATTAGCTTTGGTTGTTGGATTCTCTCCAAGCCGGGCTAATTGGTTGAATGCACTCTAACCATATTAAAATTATTTCTCGATTAATGGGTTGGCTTTAACCTGGAGCATCGGCTTGTTGGACTCTCTCCAAGGTCGATGTGAAGGGAGGTGAAGTTGGGTGTCATGCATATGATGCATACTTGTTAATGTGTTAACAACCCGATGTATGTGTGAACATTCAATTAGTTGATAGCACATTGTGATAGTTGCATATACGTTATATGCAATCGGTATATTTGATACCTACCATCGTAGTTATGAATGGCCTGTTGGACTCTCTCCAAGGTTGTTCATATCTATGTTGGATATCAGCCCATTCGGAGATGGGCCTACGATCTCCCGAAGTAATTTTGGGGTTTTTGAAATTCGAAAAATGAATGGGATTTATAAATGTATATTGATGTATTTTAAATCATCTTTCTCATATATGCTCGAGTTGTATTTCTAGGATAATTGATTGATCATGATGTCTTTGAATTTGCACTCTATCTTGGATTCAAATAAATTGACTGTGCCAAACTTTTTGGACTTGCTTAGAAACTTGAGAAAGATTCTCAGGGTGAAAAGCTTGCGTATGTCCTCGAAGCGCCTCTTCCCGCCCATCCTAATGACGATGCAACTACGGACCAATTGTTGGTCTATCAAAAACATGTGACTGATTCTGAATTGGCAAGTTGCATCATGCTAGCCGCGATGGTACCTGAGCTGCGGAAGTAGCATGAGCATATGGATGCTCATACCATAGTCTTCCATCTTTAGGAGTTATTTGATGAGCAAGTGAGATTCGAAAGGTTCAAAGACTTCAAGCTCCTCTTCACCTCTGAGATGCAAGAAGGTTCATCTGTGGTACTGCTCAATATGTTGAAGACTGTGGAGCCTTCTAAGAAGCATGAGCAGGGGACGGTGCTGTGAGTTGATTCCTCGAAGAAAGGTTCTAAGAGGAAGTCAAAGGAATAGCAGAAGGGGAAGAAAAGGGCTAAAAAGGCAGAACCAGCTCAAAAGGGCACTTGCCATCATTATGGCAAGAAGGGCCATTGGCGAAGAAATTGGAAGATTTATCTTGAGTTCGTGAAGAAGAATAAGGCATCGGATGCCCCATCTTCTTCAGATATCTTCGTTATATATTGTCATTCTATTTCCTCAAACACTTGGGTATTGGATACTGGGTGTGGCTCTCATATATGTAATGACATACATGGGCTAAGGATTAGAAGAAGACTCGTCAAGGGAGAGTCAAATTTACGTGTTGGGAATGGAGCAAAGGTTGCTGCACTCGCCTTCCGAACGTATTTGTTGAAACTCCCTACAGGACTTGTCTTAGAACTGGACAATTGCTTTTATGTCCTTCGTTGATAAAGAACATCATTTCTATTTCTTGTTTAAATAGAAATGGTTACCATTTGACGTTTAGTAACAATTGTTGTTATATAACTTTGAATGACATACTTTATGGAACTGGAACTTTGAGCAATGGTATTTATACGTTGGACGTATCCAGTGACATATTCAATATCGAAGCGAGCAACAAGCGTGCTTGAAAGGATAATCAATAACACTCCTACATGTGGCATTGTCGTCTTGGCCATGCAAGCAAGAAACGCATGTCCGAATTACACCGATGTGGAATTCTGGAATCGTTTGAATTGGATTCATACGATACATGCAAATCATGCATAAAAGGCAAGATGACTAAGTTACCTTTTATAGGAAAAGGTGAACGAGTGGGAGAGTTGCTAGGTCTAATACATACTGATGTATGTGGACCTATATCAACTCAAGCTTTAGGAGCCTATAGCTACTTCATTACCTTTACCGATGATCACTCACGGTTTGGGTATGTGTTATTGATGAAACACAAGTCTGAAGCCTTTGAAAGGTTCAAAGAATTCAGAAATGAAGTAGAGAAACAACATGACAAGAGTATTAAAATACTTCGATCTGATCGAGGTGGTGAATACTTAAGTCAAGAGTTTCTAGATTATCTAAGAGACAATGGTATATTGTCTCAATGGACTCCGCCATATACACCACAGCATAATGGTGTATCTGAGAGGCGTAACCGGACCTTGTTGGACATGGTCAGGTCAATGATGAATCATGCAAATCTTATGGAATAAAAGGTGTTTGTTTCAAGGCTTGTTGTGTTTCTAGAGAAAGAGTTTCTCTTGCAAGAAAACAGTGAGAGTGTCATCGAGATTGAGGAGGCTCGAGAGACTCAAATAGACATTGATGAGATACCTGGTGAAGCACAATAGTCGATAACTCATAGTGATGAGCAATCGGCTAGACCTATTGAAACATCACATCTTCGTAGATCTGGTAGAGCACGCAATATTTCTGAGAGATATGGATTTCTTGTAAGTGAATAGAACAATGTGTTACTCATTGATGATGATGAGTCTACCAGTTATGAAGAAGTTCTGACAAGTTCAGAAAGGGATAAGTGGCTTGAAGCCATGAAGTCGGAAATAGATTCCATGTATGAAAACCAAGTTTGGAACTTGGTTGACCCACCTAAAGGCATAAAGCCTATAGGGTGCAAGTGGGTTTTCAAGAAGAAAATCGACATGGATGGTAATGTGATTACCTATAAGGCTAGTTTGGTGGCGAAAGGATATCGTCAAAAGCAAGGTGTTGATTATGACGAGACCTATTTGCCTGTAGCTATGCTTAAATCCATTCGGATGCTCCTGGCCATAGCATCTCATTATGATTATGAGATATGACAAATGGATGTGAAAACAGCTTTCCTTAATGGAAACCTGCTCGAGGACGTGTATATGATACAGCCTGAGGGTTTCACATCAATTGATAAAACCAAGTTATGCAAATTGCGACGGTCCATATATTGATTGAAGCAAGCATCCAAGAGTTGGAATATCCATTTTGATGAGACAATCATAAAGTTTGATTTCTCACAAAATCCAGACGAACCTTGTGTGTATAAGAAGGTTAGTGGGAGTGCAGTCGTGTTCCTAGTATTGTATGTCGATGAAATATTACTTATAGGAAACGATGTTTCAGTCTTACAGTCAATTAAGATTTGGTTGTCCAAGACATTCTCCATGAAAGACCTGGGAGAAGCAACCTACATCCTCGGGATTAAGATCTATAGAGATAGATCGAAATGGTTACTTGGTCTTTCGTAGTCTACTTATATAGACCGAGTGCTAAAGAGGTTTAGCATGTCGAAATCCAAGAAAGGTTTCCTACCCATCAAGCATGGGATACATCTTTCGAAGTCTATGTGTCTGCGCACAGAAGACTAGAGGATTTGCATGAGTAAGATTTCCTATGCATCCACAATAGGATCTATCATGTATGCTATGTTATGTACGAGGCCCGATGTATCGTATGCTCTGAGTGTCACGAGTAGATACTAGTCTAATCCAGGAATGGATCATTGGGCGGCTGTTAAGACAATCCTTAAGTACTTTAGAAGAACTAAGGATGTGTTCCTAATATATGGAGAAGGGGACATGGTGATACGCGGGTATACGGATGCAAACTTCCAGACAGACAAGGATGATTTTAGGTCTCAGTCTGGATACGTGTTCACCTTGAATGGGGGAGCAGTGAGTTGGAAAAGTTTCAAACAAGACACTGTAGCGGATTCTACCACTGAGGCAGAATACATTGCAACTTTGGAAGCAGCAAAGGAAGCAGTTTGGATCAAAAAGTTCATTTATGAACTTGGTGTGGTTCCAGCCATTGTTGAAGCAATATCAATCTACTGCGACAACAATGGAGCAATTGCACAGGCGAATGAGCCAAGCTCTCATCAACGATCCAAACATGTGCTTCGTCGCTATCATCTGATCAGAGAGATGATTAGTAGGAAGGAAATATAAATCTAGAAAATCCCCACTGAAAGGAACTTAGCGGATCCTTTGACTAAGGCATTACCTCAAAGTAAGTTTGACGGTCATGTTAGAGCTTATGGTATTGGATACCGTAGCGATTGGCATTAGGCCAAGTGGGAGTTTGTTAGTAATATATGAGAGATGTCATAAGGCAATCGCCTTATGTCTGAAACATTTATATGATAAATGAAGATTCACTATTTGAGTATACATGTTTTCATGTATTTGATTAGATCTTAAACTCATTTGCTGAATGTCCATGCTACGATTCATAGCATGAGAGATTTTGTGATTGGATCACAACTAGTGAGCATCTCTACATGTGTAAATTTTCATGTATCGTTATTATCCCTAGTTGATTAATTGATGGATTTGGACACCATCGATTCTGTCGAGACTAGCACGAGGTATACTCCTTGATGTATCCAAGCAGCTGATTCTCACTGGCTAGAGACATTGTGATGTCCGGAGTTAATCGTGGATGCTAGTTATAGTAACTAGTTCATTGGAGTGACCAGTCGTAAGACTTCATATGGTTCTCTACATATATAGATATGTCAATGAAGTTCTTACTGCAGCTTAAGTGCAATGTTCCTTTGACTTGTGGTATTCAAGTCGTCTTGATCATGAAGACTTATGCTTTGACATCTTAAGCAAGCATCTCTGAGGAGATGTGGACCCGGGATGATTGGGTATAAGTCGAAGTGATCTAAGGTGTTTGAATAGCCTATAAAGGATTCACCACTTCTTGCGAGGAGATTTATACCCATGGCCTCTCGTCGGATTGTTACTAAAGTCTTTGGCCAAAGCATTACATGTTTAGAGTAAGGTACTCTTGGATACATGTGCAGTAACTAGAATCCGTAAGACAAGGAAATGATACTTAGGCTAGGTGTGACGTAGTCAACCTAGTGGGGACTGACACTATAGACCATGTCCTGAACCAAGTGGGTATAAGATGAGTGAAGGGAATGGGGCACGATTCATTGTAGCTGTTGAAGGGTTTCAGAAATAGTTGTGGATCAACCGTTGATCTTTTTGGTTAATTGGGGATCATGATTTACTACTAGGTGTCACTCATGATCATTCTATAATTAATGGTTAATTATAGATGGCCAACATAAACCTAGAACCTATTTGGTCACATGCACAACGAGCGTAATCCGAAGGATTTAAAACGAGCTTGAGAATGAGATTCTCTAACCGAGAGAAACTAGGCTTGGTTCGACCAAACAAGGAGCAAGCATGAAATCATTTCAGTCACAATGGAAGCGTGGATGGGCCGTGTCTTATGAAGACATGATGGATGAACCAAATTGGTTTGGTTCTAATCCAATGGAGGAGAATAAACCAAAGGGGTTTGGTTTGTTTTAAACGAATGAACCAAAGTTGTTTCGGTTCGTTTTAACTTAAAATTGACAAACATGGTTTTGTTTATTTTAACTTAAATTAATGGAGCGGGTTAACGTACTTTTGGTTATGATCCGATAACCATTAAGAGAATTTGTTCTCTATAAAATAGGGCTTAAGGGTTTTGTTAAGCCCTAATCCAAGCAATCCCTTGTTGTCGCCCACCCCTCCTCTCCTCTAGTGGTCGGCGCCCAACCCTAGCTACCGCCCAGCTTTGTGCCGCCGTCCAAGCTAGTTGCCGATGTCAAAGCTTCAGTCGGTGATCCTCCGGCGACCCTCCGGTGATCTTCTTTGGGTCCGGCGACAAGGTGAGCATCAAGCTTCCTTATTTGGCCGGCCCTATTCCTCCACCAAAGCTATCCAGTTTTCTGGACAGCTTGTTTATTTCGTGTTGGAGCATCGTTTGGACGACGTTTGGAGCTCTGACAGCGGCTTCCTTGCCGAGGATTTGATCTCCGGTAATCCTCATAAGTGGAGGACGAAGGATTCATCAAACGGTTGACGAATACCTCTCCGGAGAAGCGAGTTTTTGAGGACTCATTTTGGATCCGAATTTTGATTCGGATTGTGATCTTCTGTCGATCACATCGTCTTCAACACGAGGCTAGTAACTCGTACGAAGATGAGGCTTGTGACTTTTAGAAGTCATCCCGAAGATACTCAGCGTGGATACGGATAGAGGCAATTCTAGCGAGGATCGCTCCGGTTGATGCCTTTCCCGCTACACGTGATACGTTAGGTATACATTGTATGAATTTCCTTTTATTGCAAAATTTGAATTTACAGTTATGTCTACACATGTTGTACTATACATGTGTGTGGTGTGTGTGTTGTAATAAATTAGATTTATTATTTTTATTTCTTCCGCTGTGCACATGTTTACGAAACATGTTCGAATACACACTCGTCGCGGTGCCGGAAATCCAACAGGAACTTCCTGATGGACTTGGATGTGATTCCTGGTTTGCCCAGAACTATCACAATTTATTGTGATAATAGTGGTACAGTTGCAAACTCGAAGGAACCACGAGCCCATAGGACAAGTAAACACATAGAGCGCAAGTACCACCTGATACGAGAAATCGTAAAGAGAGGAGAAGTTGTTGTGGCCAAGATTGCATCGGAGGATAACCTGGCAGATCCTTTCACTAAGGCCCTTCCGGTGAGAGCCTTTGATAGGCATGTGGAGGGAATGGGAATCAGATGTATGGCAGTTTGAGGACAGCATAGTCTTTTAATATAAGTGGGAGATTGTTGAGATGTATACTAAAAAGTCTATCTTTTGTATGAACATCTTTATTTTGAAATAAGAATCACATGATCCTTGTTTTCATATTTATGGTTATGCATATTGTCTAATACATTACATTGTAGATAACATGGTGTGTGGTGTCACATGGGAGATCATGTTATCGGCTCCTTGTAAAGTATAAGTAAAGACACACAACCGAGATGGCTTTGGACAAACCAATGGTATGGTTGTAGTGTGATTTGGTATTGGTTTGTCTTGACCATAGAATCACACTAGTACACTTTGTGTGTATTGAGCAGGACCAACTTAGAGGTGATTCGATTTATTGCTGACTACATAATCGAATCGGACCTCAGATATTATATTGTACATGCTCTTAATCCCGATATAATAACGGGCACATATACTTATTATCCATTTCTTTGATTTACCAATGGGCGAGATTTATAGATTAAATCAATAGGCTCGGTAAGTTGGGAAATGATATTATTTATATGGTGTGTCGTTGATTATAGGAGGAAACCGTGTCCTATATATTAGGATGATGATGTCCCCTTGAGGAACTCATAAGGTTCATCATGTAAACCCTGCAGGTGGACTTGGTCTGGCATGATGAAAAGGTTGAGTGGTACTACTCATGGAATTAGATGTTGATTAATTAATGGTCAGTAAATTAATTAATCGACAGGCATTCGAGATCTTAACACGGGGAGAAAATGTACACATAATATATGGAACCCATATTAACTTATAGGGGTTGGTGAGGGAGATCAATGATAATCCTTTAGTGGATTGGATTATCATTAATGGATCGGACTTTATGTGGGCTTGATCCATTGGGTGGCCAAGATCCAACTCCTCCTCATGGTCCCTATTGTAGCCTATTAAAACCTCATGAAGCCTAGATTCAATGGATGAAAACAAAACTCTAGAACCAATGGTAGAGATTGAATCTCAAGATCCGACGGTTGAGATTAAATCTCAAGATCCGACGGTTGAGATTAAATCCCTAGAACCAATGGTGGAGATTAAAACAAGGCTTATCCCTAACTCTATAAAAGGAGGCAAAGGGGTGGGCGGCAAACACAATTGAAGAGGGATTAGGGTTGGGGCGGCAAGGAGCTTGAAGGCTAGGGTTTTGGAGTTTGCTTTGGGCGGCCACAAATAAGGAATTTATTTCCTTCTTCTTCTTCTTCCATTAGGTGGTCGACGCCCATCTCTTTCTCCTCTCCCCTTGTCGGCATCCAAACCTCCTCCTTCCCTTCTCCTTGGCCAGTGGAAACAAGGCTTAGGGTCTTCCCTTGGAGCTCTTGGCCGACATCCATCTTCTTCACCCAATACTTCTTGGCCGGCGGCAAGCACCAACCTTGGAGCTTGGTGGTTGGTTGAAAAAAGGAGAGTTTTGTTTCTATTCTTCCTCTTGTTCGGAGTGAGCAAGGAAGGAAGATTGGTGATCTAGGAGCTTCAACTTTTAGTAGATCGTCGCCCACACGACGTCCAAAAGGAGGGAGGACATACGATAGAAGATCGAGAGGTATAATACTTGTCTATTTTCTTATGTAACATGTTTATGATTGTTTTCAATTATATATTCATGATATATTCTGTTTTGTGGCTAATATAACTTGGACCCTGAACATAAACACAAAAGTCGGTGATCCGTACATCGTCTATTCCGCGGCTATTCGTAGAATAGAGGTTGGTGGCTTGAACAACAAGTTTGTTCAAGTGACCACTCTAATCGAATAGCACGACGATGAAACGGTTGCTTGGGTGATCCCTTTTGTCTAGGATTAAATTTTTTTTTAATCCGAGGACATCGATGGGATCGCCATGAACAAGCGATCGAGTTGAAGTGGGAAGCGAAGTTTCCTACCTTCAGGATCCTTTTAACAAATTCAGCCTTTTGCTTACCATCTAAGTTTAAATGCTCACTCAAAGGCAAAGGAATCAAATCTAGGGGTGACAAGGGATTGAATCCATAACAACTTCAAAAGGGGAAAACTTAGTCGCAGAATGTATACTTCTGTTGTAAGCAAATTCAACATGAGGTAGACAATCTTCCCATGTTTTCAGGTTGTTTTTAAAGATGGCACAAAGTAAAAAGGACAAAGTTTGATTGACAACTTCAGTTTTCCCATCTGTTTGGGGATGACAAGTAGTAGAGAATAATAATTTAGTACCCAATTTTCCCCATAAAGTCTTCCAAAAATAACTCAAAAACTTTCCATCCCTATCAGAAACAATGGTCCTAGGCATGCCATGCAACCTAATAACCTCCCTAAAAAAATAAATCAGCTATATATGAGGCATCATCAGTTTTATGACATGGAATGAAATGTGACATTTTGGAAAACCTATCTACCACGACAAAAACTGAGTCTCTCCCCCTCATAGTTCGGGGTAGTCCTGTTAGTAATATATGAGAGGTTTCCTAAGGCAATCGTCTTATGGTTGTACCATTTATTTGATAAATGAAGATTCACTATTTGAGTATACATATTTGCATGTATTTGATTGGATCTTAAACTCATTTACTGAATGTCCACAATACGATTCACATCATGAGAGAATTTGTGATTGGATCACAACTAGTGAGTATCTCTACATGTGTAATTGTGATGTATTGGAATTATCCCTAGTCAATGAATTGATGGATTTGGACATCATAAATTCTGTCGAGACTAGCACGAGGTATACTCTTTGGTGTATCCAAGCAGCTGATTCTCACTGGCTGGAGACATTGTGATTTCCGGAGTTAATCGTAGATGCTAGTTATGGTAACTAATTCATTGGAGTGATCAGCTATAAGACTTCATATGGTTCTCTGCATATATGGATATGTCAATGAAGTTCTTACTGCAGCTTAAGTGTGATGTTCCTTTGACTTGCGGTATTCAAGTCATCTTGGTCATGGAGACTTATGCTTTGACATCTTAAGCAAGCATCTCCAAGGAGATGTGGTCTTGGGATGATTGGGTATAAGTCGAAATGCCCAAAAGTGTTTGAATAGCCTATAAAGGATTCATCACTCCTTGCGAGGAGATGTATACCCATGGCCTCTCGTCGGATTGTTACTAAAGTCTTTGGCCAATGCATTACATGTTTAGAGTAAGATACTCTTAGATACATGTGCAGTAACTAGAATCCATCGGATGAGGAAATGATACTTGGGGTAGGTGTGACGTAGTCGACCTAGTGGGGAATGACACTATAGACCATGTCCTGAATCAAGTGGTTATAAATTGCGTGAAGGGAACGGGGCACAATTCATTGTAGCTGTTGAAGGGTTTCAGAATGGTAATGGAATCAACCGTTGATTTTCCGGTTAATTGGAGATCATGATGTACTACTAGGTGCCACTCATGATCATTCTATAATTAATGGTTAATTATAGACGGCCAACATAAACCGGGAACCTATTTGGTCAGACGCATAACGAGCATAATCCGAAGGATTTAAAACGAGCTTGAGAATGAGATTCTCAGATCGAGAAAAACTAGATTTGGTTGGACCAAACAAGGAGCAAGCATGAAATCGTTTCAGTCACAACAGAAGCATGGATGGGCCGTGTCTTTTGAAGACATGATGGATAAACCAAATTGGTTTGGTTCTAATCCAATTGTGGAAAATAAACCAATGGGGTTTAGTTTGTTTTAAACGAATGAACCAAAGTTGGTTCGGTTCGTTTTAACTTAAAATAGACCAACGCGGCTTGGTTTATTTTAACTTAAGTTATTGGAGTGGGTTAACGGGTTTTGGTTATGAACCAATAACCGTTAGGAGAATGTGTTCTCTATAAAAACACGGCTTAAGAGTTTTTCGTGGAGAATTAATTGGTTCAAGGGTTTTGGAAACCCTAGCCACCTTCTCCTCTTCTTCCTTGCTCTAGCCGCCCAAGTTGGTTGCCGCCCAACTTTATTGCTGCCTTCTCCTCGCCATTGGCCACCCACCAGCCGCCGGCGACTCCTCCTGCCATCCTCCATTGGCCATCGACGACCAAGGAGCAGCCGACCATTGATTGGTCGGCCATATCTTCCACCAAACAAGCTGTCCAGATTCTGAACAGCTTGTTCTCCTCTTCGTGAAGAGGTCGTTTGGTCGGCGTTTTGTGCTCCGATAATGACCTATTTGCCGAGGATTGATTCTCCAGCAATCCTCATAGGTGGAGGTTTGAGTTTTCGTCAATCGGTTGACGAAAATCACTTCCGAGAAGCGAGTTTGTGAAACTCAATTTTTGGATCCGAATTTTTTTATTCGGATTGTGATCGTTTCTCAGATCACATCGTCTTCGACTCGAGGCTAGTAACTTTTGCGAAGATGAGGCTTGCGGCTTTGTGAAGCCATCCCAACGATACTCTGCGTGGATACGGATAGAGGTGATTCTAGCGAGAGTCGCTCCAGTTGATGTCATTCCCGCTGCACGTGATACGTCAGGTATAACTAGCATAATTTCCTTTTATTGCAAAATTTGAAACTACGATTATGTCTACACATGTTGTACTATGCATGCGTGTGATGTGTGTGTTGTAATAAATTAGATTTATTATTTTTTAATTCTTCCGTTGTGCACATGTTTACAAAATATGTTCGAACACACACTCGCCGCAGTGCCGGAAATCCAACAAGTGGTATCAGAGTCAGGTTATGTTTCGACATAATCGTAAAATTGTTTTGTGATAGTCATAATTGTATTTATGGAAATTTTTTACTTTTGAAAAGTTTAAAAGTATTTATAGAAATTTTCTAATTTTAGAAATTTAGAAGTATTTATGGAAATCTTCTACTTTTGGAAAGTTTAGAAGTATATATGGAAATTAACACTTTCCAAAAATAAAATATGTGATTAGATTTGGAAATTTATTTCCTAATTTAATCATGATTTGATTTGGGGAATCAAATCTAAAACATATTTCATTTCCATAAATAGTTTTAACAATTTAGAAAATTTGTTTCCAAAATTAAATTTGACTTTCCTTAATTGAAACCTTCCATAAATAAAATATGTGATTAGATTTGGAAATTTATTTCCTAATTTAATCATGATTTGATTTGGGGAATCATATCTCAAACATATTTTATTTCCATAAATAGTTATGACATATAAGAAAATTTTTGTACATGCTATAATTGTAAGTCATGTAATTGCATTAGATGCATATCATTATGTCATGCGTGTTGTGACATGTAGATGTATGTCATTTCATGTAGATAATAGTTATTTGCATGCAAAGAGGATGAGACTTTAAAACCCTTATATAATATTAAAGCCTACACCTTCCATTAATATGATTAGAACCAGAGTTCTATTTCTTGTTTGGGTTGTTGGACTCACTCCAAGCCCGGCTTGAACCTAAACATGTTCAAATCATTGGAATAGTTTAACACTAATATGGTAAGAGTCAGAGGTCAATCATTAGTTTGGGTTGTTGGACTCACTCCAAGCCTGGCTAATTGGTTGACTGCGCTCTAACCATATTAAAATTATTTCGCGATTAATGGGTCCGCTCTAACTTGGAGCATCAATTTGTTGAACTCACTCCAAGGTCGATGTGAAGAGAGGTGAAGTTGGGTTCTATGCATATGATGCATACTTGTTAATGTGTTAATAACCCAATGTATGTGTTGTTAGGATCTTTGTAATGCCTAGAGGGGGGGTGATTAGCCTTTCTTTGTTTCTACAAGAATGTTAGCGGAAGCAATACAAATACAAATAAGAAAACAATGAAAGCAATGCTAACACCCGATGTACGTGGTTCGGAGATGACGCTCCTACTCCACGGCAATCCGTAAGGTGGATTAGCCCTAGCCAAGCTTCACTAAATCTCCTTTGGATGAACCAAGGTGGAGAAACCTTATTTTACAATGCACTCCTCTTCTTTACAATGATGGAAGATTAAGACTCAAGAAGAGGAGGTTTAGAATCACACAAATACTTGGAGAAAGCTTGGTGAGCACAAGAGTATAGTTAGGAATGAGAGCACTAGCTTCACCAAGCTCCCCAAGGCCCCTTCTTATAGAAGAGGGGTTGTTTTTCCCATTGGGCTTCGATCAGTCGACTGATGCTCACCATCAGTCGACTGCCGCCGAAGCCAACGGCTTCTGAACAAGCAGATCCGCGGAGATACATAGCCGCAATTTCCAACGGCCAAGTGATCAGTCGACTGATCCCTCCATCAGTCGACTGATGGAGTGATCAGTCGAGTGATCGTAGGCCGCAGTCGAGTGCGACTACATTCGTGCGCTCAGATTTGCGTTGATCACCGACCGCATCGCTGTGCGCGATCGATTGCAACATCGATCGACCGACACTATCAAAGAAGTCGATCGATGGTCGTGGTTTCACCGACTCGGTTGAACACTGACCGATCGATACATCGTATCAGTCGACTGATACTCATCAAGTATGAGTAATTCACACTTGATTTTACACCCTAGACCTAGACTCAACCTTCTAGCTCCTCATTAAGCCTTGCGCCTCCAGGATCGCTCTGAGTCCGTGACTTGTTCATCCTTTGCGCTTTGCTTCCAAGAGCTTCCTTCGGTTTCGTCATATCTTGGGTTGCCAAATGCTTGGACTTTATGTCGCCAAGACTACAAGCTTGGACTTATGCTGCAAATACCTTACTTTGGACTTCCTTTGCCAAGGTTCACTTGGACTTTATGCTGCCAAGACTACAAGCTTGGTCTTACGCTGCCAAGTCCATCCCTTGGACTTCCTTTGCCAAGATCATACTTGGTCTTCCTTTGCCAATGGTTCACTTGGACTTTACGCTGCCAAGACTACAAGCTTGGTCTTATGCTGCCAAGTCCGTCCCTTGGACTTTCCTTGCCAAGATCATACTTGGACTTCTATTTTACCAAGTCTTCATCCTTGGATTTTCCTGTCACTTAAACATGTTCGTAATTAGATCACAAAACATTGCCTAACTTAGATGATTTATCCAAACATCAAAACATATATAAATGCTTGGGGCATTGTTGCACCAACAATCTCTCCCTTTTTGATGTTTGGCAATCACTTAAGTTAGGTCTTTACATAATCATAATATGAAATCTAACTTAAACATTCCTTCTCCCCCTTTGACACGCATCAAAAAGAGAAGGATTTATAAATTTCAAGAAGGAATTAAAGTTGTTGTATCTTGGACTAAGGTATAAAATTGATATTAAACTCCCCCTTAATTCAAGATATGCTTCATGATGTGTGAATAACATTGGAAGCAAAGCATACAAAAGTTAAGAAAGTTAAGTCCTAACTTTGCACCAACAATGTAAGTTTGGGGATGAAAAAGATATATTTTATCACACTCCCCCTAAAATACTGTATTAAACAGTTCTAAAAATTTGTTTATACTCAATATTATCATGCTATAGTTTTAGGACATCAAAGATACACTGAATATCAGAGAATGGAGCTATTTATCAGAAAATATAGATTATATCATCAACCGGTTTCAACCACCGATCATTTAGGTTCGAAATCCAATTTCACCTTTTCATTAAATTCAGGAATGCGGTAGAAATTCTAGAAATCTCAAAAAATCACGAAATTTTGTGTACACATTTTTGAAATCATAATTTATTAAGGAAAAATAGTTTGAAAAATATATGTTTTCCAGATTTCAAGATTGATACAAACTTGGAACCTAACAAAAGTTCTAAAGATTTTGCAAACTTTGTATTACTTTTGTGTTCCACTTGAAAATTGTTTTTCAAAATATGATGAATATAGTTTAAAATATATATGATTTGGAATTTCCAACCATGCTCTTAGAGCTATGTATTCATTACTTGAATACAAGCCTTCCCAATGATTGGTCCATAAGGTATTCATGTCTCTAGGTGTGTCATTGGCTCATAGTAATGCATCATAACAAGCATGATGAGCCAAGTACACCTTCCCTATCATCTAACATATTTCTAAGTGTCTCAATACAAAAATCAAGGTTTCTTAAGTCTTTTGTGAGATGCATCAAGGTATAAGGCTAACATATGAATATGGGATCATACAAACCTAGACTTTTACTCTACAAAGCACATACCAAGCTCTCTCCTTAATGATGAAAATTTGGTTTCGGGAAGAGCTTTGGTGAAGATATCGGCAAGGTTAGACTTAGATTCTACATAATTAAGTTCAATGTCCCCTCTTTCCACATGATCTCTTATGAAGTGATGTTTCACTTCAATGTGCTTGGTCCTAGAGTGATGTACCGGATTTTTGGTCAAGTTGATGGTACTCACATTGTCACAATAAACTTTAATGTTAGAGTAGTGTAGCTCATAGTCCACAAGAGTATGTCTCATCCAAAGTAATTGAGCTACACAACCACCCATAGCCACATATTCGGCTTCGGTGGTTGATAAAGCAACACAATGTTGTTTCCTACTACTCCAACTAACTAGGGAAGACCCAAGAAATTGGCATCCACTACTAGTACTCTTCCTATCCAATTTGCAACCGGCATAATTGGAATTGGTATAACCAAGCAACTCAATGGACCTAGTCCTAGGATACCAAAGTCCTACATTTAGGGTGCCTTTAATATATCTTAAAATTCTCTTAAGGGCTACTAAATGTGATTCTTTGGCACAAGATTGGTATCTTGCACACATACCTACCGCAAATAAGATATCGGGTCTACTAGCGGTTAGATATAGTAGGCTACCAATTATACTCTTATAAAGTTTAAGATCAATTGATTTACCATCATGATCACTATCTATTCTAGTGCTAGTGGCCATAGGAGTGGTTACAATTTTGGCATTTTCCAAACCAAATTTCTTGATCATTTCATTTGCATATTTGGTTTGATAAATATGAATACCTTCATTGGTTTGTTTGACTTGTAACCCTAGGAAAAAGTTGAACTCTCCAACTAAACTCATTTCAAATTCATTTTCCATGTTTTTTATAAAGTCTTGAAGAAGATCATCATTTGTTGACCCAAAAATAATGTCATCAACATATATTTGGGCTATAAAGATATCCTTTAATGTTGACTTTATAAACAAGGTTTGATCTACTTGGCCTCTCCTAAAATCCTTAGAAATTAAGAAAGATGACAATCTTTCATACCATGCCCGGGGAGCTTGTTTTAACCCATATAATGCTTTCCTAAGCTTATATACGTGGTTTGGATAATCTATGTTCTCAAACCCGGGTGGTTGCTCTATATATACTTCCTCCTTAATATAACCATTTAAGAATGCCGATTTAACATCCATTTAGTAAAGTTTAAATCCCATATAGGAAGCATATCCTAAGAGAATTCTAATAGATTCTAATCTAGCAACCGGGGCATAAGTCTCATCATAGTCAAGCCCCTCAACTTGATTGAATCCCCTAGCAACCAACCTAGCCTTATTTCTAGTGATATTTCCTTGGTCATCTAGCTTATTCCTAAAGACCCATCTTGTAGTAATTATGGTGCAATCATTGGGTCTAGGTACTAACTCTCATACTTGACTCCTTTCAAATTGAGACAATTCATCTTGCATTTCCAAGATCCAATCCGGATCATGTAATGCATCATTGATCGATTTGGGCTCAATTTGTGAAATAAGAGCAACTTGACTAGTAGGAGGTCTATGAAATGACCTAGTTCTTACTCCTTGAGATATATCTCCTACTACTTGGTCAAGTGGATGATCTTGATGAATTCTTAGGGTTCTAGAAGGGTTTCAAATTGATCATTGTTATCTTCCACCATTCTTTCATCATCGGAATCTCCTCTTCCTCCCCCTTGATCATTACCCCTTATGGTCAAAGTTTGAAGTTTTTGGGTAATGTCTTGATTATTGTAATTAATATCCTTATCAATGGAGGAATTTCTAGGGTAGGTACTAGTGGTTTCATCAAATTGAACATTGGAGGACTCTTCAATCCCTTGGGTTCTCTTATTGTAGACTCTATATCCTCTACTTGTGGATGAGTATCCAACTAGGATTCCCTCATCCGCTTTGGATTCAAATTTTCCTAAGTTATCTTTGGTGTTTAAAATATAAACTTTACATCCAAAGACTTTGAAATAATGAATTGTGGGAATAGTCCCATTCCATAATTCAAATGGTGTCTTTCCTAAAAACCTATGGATTTGAACCCTATTTTGGATATAGCAAGCGGTATTAACCGTTTCCACCCATAAGTAGCTAGGTAGAGAATATGCATTAAGCATAGTCCTAGCCGCCTCTTGTAGGGCACGATTTCTCCTTTCCACCACCCCATTTTGTTGGGGTGTTCTAGGACAAGAGAACTCATGCTTGTACCCTTGCTCTAAACAAAATTGTGAAAATTTAGAATTTTTAAAATCACCACCATGATCACTACAGATCCGGTTGATTTTGAGACTCTTTTCATTTTCAACCCTTTTACTAAATCCTATGATTATTTCTAAGGTATCATCCTTATGTTTCATAAAGTAGACCCAAGTATACCTAGAAAAATCATCTACTATAACTAAACAATATTTGTTACCATTTAAAGAGGAAGTACTATGGCAATCAAATAAGTCAAGATGCAATAATTCTAACAGTAAAGAGGTATTAGTTAGGGTTTTACCTTTGTGTGATACCTTTGTTTGTTTTCCTTCTTGGCATGCATCACACATTTTGTTCTTGACATACTTGATCTTTGGTAGCCCTTTGACCAACTCCAACATGGCTACCTTGGCTATGTTTTTCATGTTGATGTGCCCCAATCTCCTATGCCATAGCCAACTTTCTTCTTCTTTTGCAACAAGACACTTAGTAGAAATGTTAGAGGCATATGAAAGATCAACATAATAAATGTTTGATTTCCTATATCCAACTAACATACAATCATTTAATTCCTTGCGTCTAATCATGCATTTAGAGGATTCAAAAGAAACATGGTAGCTTGCATCACAAAGTTGACTAACACTTAATAAATTAAATTTCATATTTTCAACTAGTAAAACTTTGTGAATGACAATTTTGGGGGATACCTCAATTGTACCTCTACCTAATATCTTGAGTTTTTCACTATTTCCAAAAGACACCGCTCCCTTCTTCACATACTTAATTGTGGAGAACTTGCTCACATCCCCGGTCATGTGTGTTGAGCAACCGCTATCCACAATCCACATACCTTGCTCACCTACCTAAATCACATGAAAAACACAAGATTTTGGTACCCAAATATTTGGACCGGTAGCATTAAGTAAAAACTTCTTAGGTACTATAGGGTTTCCGGCACAGCGGCGTGTGTGTGTTCGATCATGTTTCGTAAACATGAACACAGCGGAAGCAATAAAAATAATAAATCTACATTTATTACAACACACACAACACACGCATGCATATTATAACAAGTGTAGACATAATCGTAAATTTAAATTTGCAATAAAAAGAAATTTAACTACGTTATACCTTTCGTATGACGTGTAGCGGGAACGGCATCAACCGGAACGATCCTTGCTAGAATCGTCTCTATCCGTATCCACGCCGAGTTCCTCGGGATGACTTCGCTAAGCCATGAGCTTCATCTTCGTATGGGTTACTAGCCTCGTGTTGAAGACGACGTGATCGAGAGATGATCATGATCCGAATCCAAATTCAGATCCTAATACGAGTTCTCAAAACTCGCTTCTCTGGAGAGGTATTCGTCAACCAATTGATGAATCCTTCATCCTCCACCTCAGAGGATTACCGGAGATCGAATCCCCGGTAAGTTATCCGCTGCCGGAGCTCTAACCGTCGTCCAAACGACGCTCCGACGAGAGGAGAAGAAGCTGTCCAGAAAACTGGACAGCTTGGTGGAGGAGTAGGCACCGGCCAAAACAAGGAAGCCAAGTGCTCACCTTTTCACCGAGGCCTAGGAAGATCACCGGAGGGTCTTCAGAGGGTTCACCGGCTGAAGCTTGGACGCCGGCAAGTACTTGGACGGCGGCACAAATGCTGGGCGGCAAAGGAGTTGGGCGGCAATAGGGTTGGGCGGCAACTCCTTGCTAGGGCTTGGATTAGGGCTTAATTATCCATTAACCCCTCTTTTATAGAGAACTAATTCTCTTAATGGTTATTGGATCATAACCATTAGGCCCGTTAACCCGCTCCATTAAGATAAGTTAAAATAAACCAAACCATGATGGTTTATTTTAAGTTAAAACGAACCGAACCAACTTTTGGTTCATTCGTTTAAAATAAACCAAACCCTTTGGTTTAATCTCCTCCATTGGATTAGAACCAAACCATTTTGGTTCGTCCATTATGTCTTCATAAGACACGGCACATCCACGCTTCCATTGCGACTGAAACGATTTCATGCTCGCTTTATGTTTGGTCCAACCAAACCTAGTTTCTCTCGGTCTGAGAATCCCATTCTCAAGCTCGTTTTAAATCCTTTGGATTACGCTCGTTGTGCGTGTGACCAAATAGGTTCTCGGTTTATGTTGGCCGTCTATAATTAACCATTAATTATAGAACGATCATGAGTGGCACCTAGTAGTACATCATGATCCCCAATTAACCGAAAAGATCAACGGTTGATCCAGAACTATTTCTGAAACCCTTCAGCAGCTCGAATGATTCGTGCCCCATTCCCTTCACTCATCTTATACCCACTTGGTTCAGGACATGGTCTATTGTGTCAGTCCCCACTAGGCTGACTACGTCACACCTAGCCCAAGTATCATTTCCTCGTCCTACGGATTCTAGTTACTCCACATGTATCGAAGAGTACCTTACTCTAAACATGTAATGCTTTGGCCAAAGACTTTAGTAACAATCCGACGAGAGGCCATGGGTATACATCTCCTCGCAAGGAGTGGTAAATCCTTTATAGGCTATTCAAACACCTTCGATCACTTCGACTTATACCCAATCATCCCGGGTCCACATCTCCTTAGAGATGCTTGCTTAAGATGTCAAAGCATAAGTCTCTATGATCAAGATGACTTGAATACCGCAAGTCAAAGGAACATCGCACTTAAGCCACAGTAAGAACTTCATTGACATATCTATATATGCAGAGAACCATATGAAGTCTTACAGCTGGTCACTCCAATGAACTAGTTACCATAACTAGCATCCACGATTAACTCCGGACATCACTATGTCTCCAGCCAGTGAGAATCAGCTGCTTGGATACACCAAGGAGTATACCTCGTGCTAGTCTCGACAGAATTGATGGTGTCCAAATCCATCAATTCATCGACTAGGGATAATTCCGATACATCACAATTACATATGTAGAGATACTCACTAGTTGTGATCCAATCACAAATTCTCTCATGCTGTGAATCGCATCGTGGACATTCAGTAAATGAGTTTAAGATCCAATCAAATACATGAAACATGTATACTCAAATAGTGAATCTTCATTTATCATATAAATGGTTCATACATAAGGCGATTGCCTTAGGACATCTCTCATATATTACTAACAGACTCCCACTTGGCCTAATGTCAATCGCTACGGTTCCAATACCATAAGCTCGAACATGACCCTCAAACTTATTTTGAGGTAATGCCTTAGTCAAGGGATCCGCTAAGTTCCTTTCAGTGGGAATTTTCTCGATTTGTATTTCGTTCCTACTGATGATCTCTCTGATAAGATGATAGCGGCGAAGCACATGTTTGGATCATTGATGAGACTACATCAAGTTCAAAGATGAACTTCTTGATCCAAACCGCTTCCTTTGCTGCTTCCAAAGCTGCAATGTATTCTCCCTTAGTGGCAGAATCCGCTATAGTGTCAAGCTTGGAACCTTTCCAACTTATTGCGCCTCCATTCCCGGTGAATACATACTCAGACTGAGACATGGAATCATCCTTGTCTGTCTGGAGCTGGCATCCGTATACCCACGTATCACCATGTACCCTTCTCCATATATTAGGAACACATCCTTAGTTCTTCTCAAGTACTTAAGGATCGTCTTAACAGCCGCCCAATGATCCATTCCTGGATCGGACTGGTATCTGCTCGTGACACTCAGAGCGTACGATACATCGGGCCTAGTACATAACATAGCATACATGATAGATCCTATTGCGGATGCATAGGGAATCTTACTCATGCAAATCCTCTCGTCTTCTGTGCACGGACACATAGACTTCGAAAGGTGTACCCCATGCCTGATGGGTAAGAAACCTTTCTTGGATTCCGACATGCTAAACCTCTTTAGCACTCGGTCTATATATGTAGACTGCGAAAGACCAAGCAACCGTTTCGATCTATCTCTATAGATCTTAATCCCGAGGATGTAGGTTTCTTCTCCCAGGTCTTTCATGGAGAATGTCTTGGATAACCAAACCTTCACTGACTGTAAGATTGAAACATCGTTTCCTATAAGTAGTATGTCATCGACATACAATACTAGGAACACGACTGCACTCCCACTAACCTTCTTGTACACACAAGGTTCGTCTGGATTTTGTGAGAAATCAAACTTTTTGATTGTCTCATCAAAACAGATATTCCAGCTCCTGGATGCTTGCTTCAATCCATAAATGGACCGTCGCAATTTGCATACCTTGGTTTTATCAACCGATGTGAAACCCTCAGGCTGTATCATATACACGTCCTCGAAAGCGTGTTTCCATTAAGGAAAGTTGTTTTCACATCCATCCGCCATATCTCATAATCATAATGAGCCGCTATGGCGGGAGCATCCGAATGGATTTAAGATAGCTACAGCGAATAGGTTTGTCATAATCAATACCTTATTTTCGACGATATCCTTTCGCCACCAATCTAGCCTTATAGGTAATCACATTACCATCCATGTCGGTTTTCTTCTTGAAAACCCACTTGCACCCTATAGGCTTTATGCCTTCAGGTGGGTCAACCAAGTTCCAAACTTGGTTTTCATACATGGAATCCATTTCCGACTTCATGACACCAAGCCACTTATCCCTTTCTGAACTTGTCAGCACTTCTTCATAACTGGTAGGCTCCTCATCATCAATGAGTAACACGTCGTTCGATTCACTTACGAGAAATCCATATCTCTCGGGAATATTGCGTGTTCTACCAGATCTACGAAGATGTGGTGTTACAATAGGTCCAGCCGATTGCTCATCACTATGAGTTGTCGGCTGTTGTGCTTCACCAGGTATCTCATCAATGTCTATTTGAGTCTCTCGAGCCTCCTCAAGCTCGACGACACTCCCACTGTTTTCTTGCAAGAGAAACTCTTTCTCTAGAAACACAGCATGCCTTGAAACAAACACCTTTTGTTCCACAGGATGATAGAATTGGTAATCCCTTGTTTCCTTAGGGTATCCAATAAATAGACATTTATCAGACTTAGCATCCAATTTGTCTGATACAGTCCGCTTCACATAAGCAGGACAACCCCATATCTTCAAGTAAGATACATGAGGTTTCTTACTATTCCATATTTCATATGGAGTAGTTGAGACTACCTTAGTAGGCATTACATTTTAACAAGAAACACCGTTCAAGTGTATAACCCCAAAAGGACTTGGGAAGAGTCGATGATTCATCATTGACTGACCATGTCCAACAAGGTCCTAACACGCCTCGATACACCATTATGCCGTGGGTGTATAGGGCGGAGTCCATTGAGACAATATGCCATTGTCTCTTAGATAATCAAGAAACTCTTGACTTAAGTATTCACCACCTCGATCCGATCAAGTATTTTAATACTTTGTCATGTTGTTTCTCTACTTCATTTCAATTCTTCAACCTTTCAAAGGCTTCAGACTTGTGTTTCATCAAGAACACATACCCAAACCGTGAGTGATCATCAGTGAAGGTAATGAAGTAGCTATAGCCTCCTAATGCTTGAGTTGACATAGGTCCACATACATCAGTATGTACTAAACCTAGTAACTCTCCCACTCGTTCACCTTTTCCAGTAAAAGGTAACTTAGTCATCTTGCCTTTTAAGCATGATTCGCATGTATCGTATGAATCCAATTCAAACGCATTCCGCAATTCCACATCTGTAATTCGACATGCGCTTCTTGCTTATATGGCCAAGACGACAATGCCACATATAGGAGTCTATTTGATTATCCTTTCGAGCACGCTTGTTGCTCGCTTCGATATTGAAAATGTCACCGATACGCCCAACGATAAACACCATTGCTTAAAGTTCCATCCCATAAAGAACTCCATTCAAAGTTATGTAACAACAATTGTTACTAAAGTCAATGGAACCCATTTCTATTTAGACAAGAAATAGAAATGATGTTCTTTATCAACGAAGGAACATAAAAGCAATTGTCCAGCAAGACAAGTCCCAGGAGTCTCAAAATACGCTCGATGGCAAGTGCAAAGAACCTTTGCTCCATTCCCATCATGTAAATTTGACTCTCCTGACGAGTCTTCTTCTATTCCTTAGCCCATGTATGTCATTACATATATGTGAGCCACACCCAAGATCCAATACCCAAGTGTCTAAGGAAATAGAATGACAATCAATAAAGAAGATACCAAGAAGATGGGGCATCCGATGCCTTATCCTTCTTCACTGACTCAAGATAAATCTTGCAATTTCTTCAAGAATGGCCTCCTTGCCATAATGATGGCAAGTTTCCTTTTGTGCTAGTTCTACCGTCTTAGCCTTTCTCTTCTGTCCCTTCTGCTGTTCCTGTGACTTCCTCTTAGAACCTTTCTTCGAGGAATCAACTCCCCCTCGCTCATGCTTCTCGTAAGGCTCCACAGCCTTTCAAAGATATCGAGCAAAGACTACGATAAACCTTCTTACATCTCAGAGGTGAAGAGGAGCTTGAAGACTTCGAACCTTTCGAATCTCACTTGCTCATCAACCAACTCATAAAGATGAAGGACTACGATATGAGCATCCGTATGCTCATGCCGTTTTCGTAGCTTGGGTTCCATCATGGCTAGCATGATGCAACTCATTTGTTCAGAATCACTCACATGTTTCTGATAGGCCAACAATTGGTCCAGAGTTGCATTGTCACTAGGATGGGTGGGAAGAGGCGCTTCGAGGACATACGCAAGCTTTTCCACCTTGAGAACAATTCTCAAGTTTCTAAGCTAGTCCAAGAAGTTCGACCCAGTCAATTTATTTGAATTGAAAATGGAACGCAAATTAAAAGACAACATGATCAATTTTAGAAATACAAAACGAGCATATATGAGAAAGATGATTTTTTAAAATGCATCAATATACATTTATAAATCCCATTCATTTTTTGAATTTCAAAAACCCCAAAATCACTTCGGGAGATCGTAGGTCCATCTCCGAATAGGTTGATATCCATCATAGTTATGAACAACCTTGGAGAGAGTCCAACAAGCCATTCATAACTACGACGGTAGGTATCAACTATACCGATTGCATATCACGTATATGCAACTATCACAATGTGCTATCAACTAATTGAATGTTCACACATACATCGGGTTGTTAACACATTAACAAGTATGCATCATATGCATAGCACCCAACTTCACCTCCCTTTACATCGACCTTGGAGAGAGTCCAACAAGCCGATGCTCGTTAAAGCCAACCCATTAATCGAGAAATAGTTTTAATATGGTTAGAGCGCATTCAACCAATTAGCCCAGCTTGGAGAGAGTCCAACAACCAAAGCTAACGATTGACCTCTGACTCTTACCATATTAGTATTAAACTATTCCATGGTTTGAACATGTTCGGGTTCGAGTCGGGCTTGGAGAGAGTCCAACAACCCAAACAAGAAACGGAACTCTGGTTCTAACCATATTAATGGAAGGTGTAGGCTTTAATATTGTTTAAGGGTTTTTATGTCTCATCCTCTTTGCATGCAAATAACTATTATCTACATGACATGGCATACATGGCATACATCTACATGTCACGACACGCATGGCATAATGTTATGCATCTAATGCAATTACATGGCATACAATTATGTCATGTATATATTTTCTTATATGTCATAACTATTTATGGAAATAAAATATGTTTAAGATTTCATTCTCCAAATCAAATCATAATTAAATTAGGAAACAAATTTCCAAATCTAATCACATATTTTATTCATGGAATTATTTGATTAAGGAAAATCTATTTAGGAAACCAATTTCCTAAATCATTAAAACTACTTATGGAAATAAAATATTTTAAGATTTAATTTCCCAAATCAAATCATGATTAAATTAGGAAACAAATTTCCAGAATCTAATCAAATATTTTATTTATGGAAAATATCAATTTTCATAAATACTTCCAACTTTCCAAAAGTGAAAGATTTCCATAAATACTTCTAGACTTTCCAAAATTGAAAAATTTCCATAAATACTTCTAAATTTCCAAAATTAGAAAATTTCCAGAAATACATTATGACTATCGCAAAACTATTTTTACGATTATGTCGAAACACAACCTGGGCTCTGATACCACTGTTGGGTTTCTGGCACCGCGGCGTGTGTGTGTTCGATCATGTTTCGTAAACATGAACACAGCGGAAGCAATAAAAATAATAAATCTACATTTATTACAACACACACAACACACACATGCATATTACAACAAGTGTAGACATAACCGTAAATTTAAATTTGCAATAAATGGAAATTTAACTACGTTATACCTTTCGTATGACGTGTAGCGGGAACGGCATCAACGGGAACGATCCTTGCTAGAATCGTCTCTATCCGTATCCACGCCGAGTTCCTCGGGATGACTTCGCTAAGCCACGAGCTTCGTCTTCGTACGGGTTACTAGCCTCGTGTTGAAGACGACGTGATCGAGAGATGATCACGATCCGAATCCAAATTCGGATCCTAATACGAGTTCTCAAAACTCGCTTCTCCAGAGAGGTATTCGTCAACCAATTGACGAATCCTTCGTCCTCCACCTCAGAGGATTACCAGAGATCGAATCCCCGGTAAGTTATCCGCTGCCGGAGCTCTAACCGTCGTCCAAACGACGCTCCGACGAGAGGAGAAGAAGCTGTCCAGAAAACTGGACAGCTTGGTGGAGGAGTAGGCGCCGGCCAAAACAAGGAAGCCAAGTGCTCACCTTTTCACCGAGGCCTAGGAAGATCACCGGAGGGTCGCCGGAGGGTTGCAGGAGGGTTCACCGGCTGAAGCTTGGACGCCGGCAAGGACTTGGACGGCGGCACAAAAGCTGGGCGGCAAAGGAGTTGGGCGGCAATGAGGGTTGGGCGGCAACTCCTTGCTAGGGCTTGGATTAGGGCTTAATTATCCATTAAGCCCTCTTTTATAGAGAACTAATTCTCTTAATGGTTATTGGATCATAACCATTAGGCCCGTTAACCCACTCCATTAAGATAAGTTAAAATAAACCAAACCATGATGGTTTATTTTAAGTTAAAACGAACCGAACCAACTTTTGGTTCATTCGTTTAAAATAAACCAAACCCTTTGGTTTAATCTCCTCCATTGGATTAGAACCAAACCATTTTGGTTCGTCCATTATGTCTTCATAAGACATGGCCCATCCACGCTTCCATTGCGACTGAAACGATTTCATGCTCGCTTTATGTTTGGTCCAACCAAACCTAGTTTCTCTCGGTCTGAGAATCTCATTCTCAAGCTCGTTTTAAATCCTTTGGATTACGCTCGTTGTGCGTGTGACCAAATAGGTTCTCGGTTTATGTTGGCCATCTATAATTAACCATTAATTATAGAACGATCATGAGTGGCACCTAGTAGTACATCATGATCCCCAATTAACCAAAAAAATCAACGGTTGATCCAGAACTATTTCTGAAACCCTTCAGCAGCTCGAATGATTCGTGCCCCATTCCCTTCACTCATCTTATACCCACTTGGTTCAGGACATGGTCTGTGTTCACTTCACTCACACCTAGCCCAAGTATCATTTCCTCCCTACGGATTCTAGTTACTCCACATGTATCGAAGAGTACCTTACTCTAAACATGTAATGCTTTGGCCAAAGACTTTAGTAACAATCCGACGAGAGGCCATGGGTATACATCTCCTCGCAAGGAGTGGTGAATCCTTTATAGGCTATTCAAACACCTTCAATCAATTCGACTTATACCCAATCATCCCGGGTCCACATCTCCTTAGAGATGCTTGCTTAAGATGTCAAAGCATAAGTCTCTATGATCAAGATGACTTGAATACCGCAAGTCAAAGGAACATCGCACTTAAGCCACAGTAAGAACTTCATTGACATATCTATATATGCAGAGAACCATATGAAGTCTTACGGCTGGTCACTCCAATGAACTAGTTACCATAACTAGCATCCACGATTAACTCCGGACATCACTATGTCTCCAGCCAGTGAGAATCAACTGCTTGGATACACCAAGGAGTATACCTCTTGCTAGTCTCGACAGAATTGATGGTGTCCAAATCCATCAATTCATCGACTAGGGAAAATTCCGATACATCACAATTACACATGTAGAGATACTCACTAGTTGTGATCCAATCACAAATTCTCTCATGCTGTGAATCGCATCGTGGACATTCAGTAAATGAGTTTAAGATCCAATCAAATACATGAAACATGTATACTCAAATAGTGAATCTTCATTTATCATATAAATGGTTCATACATAAGGCGATTGCCTTAGGACATCTCTCATATATTACTAACAGGTACCCATGCTTTCTTGACCTTACCCTTAATGGTTGCTTTCCTATTAATCAATGAAATATAGGCAACTTCTTTTTCTTTTGGCTTATATCCTATACCGGCCTTGTTGTAAACGGCTCTTTGTCGGCTAAGGATCATGTCAAGATATTTTGAGCCATTTGTAAATCTCTCTAAGCATGCCTTTAATTCACTAACCTCATCCTTAAGTTTATCATTCTCTTCCTTATGTAAGCAAGAATCAACATGTGAAGGTTTTTCATTCCTAATGGCCTTTAGTTCTACCTTCATGCTTCTTACCTTAGATTTAGACTTATCTAGAGCCTCTTTAAGATAAGCAATTGATTTATAAAGAAGCTTAACTCTAGGAGAGTTCATTACCTCATCGTCACTAGATGACGATTCATCACTTGAAGACTCTTCTCCTTGGCTTGATGTACCGGAGTCATCTTCTTGGGCCATGAGTGCCACATGGCGTGTGATGTGGCAAAGCTCATCATCATCGGAGGAATCTTCAACACTTGGTGTGTCCCATGTGGTTTGAGCCACCAAGGCCTCCTTCTTCTTCTTCTCCTTCTTGTCCTTCTTTTTCTTTTCTTTTTCCTCCTTCTTTAGCTCCGGGCAATTTGGCTTTATGTGCCCCTTCTTATTGCAAGCATGGCAAATCACATTATTATTAAAATTCGAATTACCACTAATTTTACCTCTTGAAGAATGTGACCCCTTCCTTGCTTCTCTATTCTTGAACTCCTTTGATTTTCTATAGAGTTTCTTGACAAAGATGGCCATCTCACTAGAAGAGTCTCCATCACTACTTGAATCACTCTCCGACTCGGATGATGATGACACTTATTTTCTTTCTTTCTTCTTCTTTTCCTTCTTCTCAACAAATAGAGCTAAACCCTTTTCCTTAGAAGACATGTTAGTTTTCTCATGCAATTCAAACTCACAAAATAATTCATCAATTTTAATTTGAGAAAGATCCCTAGTTACTTTAATAACATCAACTATAGAAGTCCATAGAGAGTTTCTAGGAAATGCTTGAAGTATGTATCTTACCAAATCCCGGTTGTCAACTCGCTCACCTATGATATGGAGTCCATTCACAATCTCCTTGAACCTTCCATGCATTTGGCTTATGGTTTCATGCATCTTCATTTGGAAGGCTTGAAGTTGTCCAATTAGCAAGTCCTTCTTGGCCCTCTTTGACTCCTTGGATCCTTCATTTAGCTCAATGAGCTTTTCCCATAACTCCTTGGTGGATTCGAAAGGCCCCACCTTGTTGAGTTGCTCCATTGTAATGCCGCATTGGATGGTGAGTACCGCCTTTGCATTTGATTCGAACCGCCTATTCATTTCCCTTGTCCAATCCTTGCTTGGAATAGGGTCTCCATGTTCATACACCGGTTCTTCAAATCCATCTACAATGCTATGCCAAATTTCAATATTACTCATTAGATAATATTTCATCCTACCTTTCCAATACGCAAAATGACTCCCATCGAAGAGCGGTGGCTTGGCGATGCTATATCCCTCTTGAAGAGCCATTGATGCCTTGGTTGATGGTGAAATCTTCCGAGCTAACCTGGCTCTGATACCACTTGTTAGGATCTTTGTAATGGCTAGAGGGGGGTGATTAGCCTTTCTTTGTTTCTACAAGAATGTTAGCGGAAGCAATACAAATACAAATAAGAAAACAATGAAAGCAATGCTAACACCCGATGTACGTGGTTCGGAGATGACGCTCCTACTCCACGGCAATCCGTAAGGTGGATTAGCCCTAGCCAAGCTTCACTAAATCTCCTTTGAATGAACCAAGGTGGAGAAACCTTGTTTTACAATGCACTCCTCTTCTTTAAAATGATGGAAGATTAAGACTCTAGAAGAGGAGGTTTAGAATCACACAAATACTTGGAGAAAGCTTGGTGAGCACAAGAGTATAGTTAGGAATGAGAGCACTAGCTTCACCAAGCTACCCAAGGCCCCTTCTTATAGAAGAGGGGTTGTTTTTCCCATTGGGCTTCGATCAGTCGACTGATTCTCACCATCAGTCGACTGCCGCCGAAGCCAACGACTTTTGAACAAGCAGATCTGCGGAGATACGTAGCCGCAATTTCCAACGGCCAAGTGATCAGTCGACTGATCCCTCCATCAGTCGACTAATGAAGTGATCAGTCGAGTGATCGTAGGCCACAGTCAAGTGCGACTACATTCTGTGCTCATATTTGTGTTGATCAGTCGACTACCCTTTGTTGGCGATCGATTGCAACATCGATCGTGACATCGTTAAAGCAAGCGATCGATGGTCGGTTTCACCACGACTCGATCCGAGCACTGACGATCCAATCGATACATCGTATCAATCGACTGATACTCATCAAGAATGAGTAATTCACACTTGATTTTACACCCTAGACCTAGACTCAACCTTCTAGCTCCTCATTAAGCCTTGCGCCTCCAGGATCCCTCCGAGTCCGCGACTTGTTCATCCTTTGCGCTTTGCTTCCAAGAGCTTCCTTCGGTTTCGTCATATCTTGGGTTGCCAAATGCTTGGACATTATGCCACCAAGACTACGAGCTTGGACTTATGCTACCAAGACCTTACTTTGGACTTCCTTTGCCAAGGTTCACTTGGACTTTACGCTGCCAAGACTACAAGCTTGGTCTTACGCTGCCAAGTCCATCCCTTGGACTTCCTTTGCCAAGATCATACTTGGTCTTCCTTTGCCAATGGTTCACTTGGACTTTACGCTGCCAAGACTACAAGCTTGGTCTTATGCTGCCAAGTCCGTCCCTTGGACTTTCCTTGCCAAGATCATACTTGGACTTCTCTTTTACCAAGTCTTCATCCTTGGATTTTCCTGTCACTTAAACATGTTCGTAATTAGATCACAAAACATTACCTAACTTAGATGATTTATCCAAACATAAAAACATATATAAATGCTTGGGGCATTGTTGCACCAACATGTGTGAACATTCAATTAGTTGATAGCACATTGTGATAGTTACATATACATGATATGTAATCGGTATACTTGATACCCACGATCATAGCTAAGAATGGCTTGTTGGACTCACTCCAAGGTTGTCCTTATCTATGTTGGATATCATCCCATTCAGAGCTTGACCTACGATCTCCCGAATTGATTTTGAGGGTTTTTGAATTCGAAAAATGAAAGGGATTTTGTAAATGTATGTGGATGCATTTTAAATCAATTTTGTCATATATGCTTGATTTCTATTTCTAGGTTAATCGATTAATCATGACATCGTTGAATTTGCGTTCTATTTTGGATTCAAATAAATTGACTGTGCCGAACTTCTTGGACTAGCTTAGAAACTTGAGAAATATTCTTAAGGCAGAAAAGCTTGCGTATGTCCTCGAAGTTCCTCTTCCCTCCCGTCCTAGTGATGATGCAACTCCAGACCAATTGTTGGCCCATCAGAAATATGTGAGTGATTCTGAACTAGTGAGTTGCATCATGCTTGCCGTGATGGTACCCGAGCTGCGGAAGCAGCATGAGCATATGGATGCTCATACCATAGTCCTTCATCTTTATGAGTTGTTTAATGAGCAAGTGAGATTCGAAAGGTTCGAAGTCTCCAAGCTCCTCTTTACCTCTGAGATGCAAGAAGGTTCATCTGTGGTACTGCTCAACATGTTGAAGACTGTGGAGCCTTCTGTGAAGCATGAGCAGGGGACGGTGTTGTTAGTTGATTCCTCAAAGAAAGGTTCTAAGAAGAAGTTAAAGGAACAACAGAAGGGGAAGAAGAAAAAGGCTAAAAAGGCAGAACCAACTCAAAAGGGTCATTGGCGAAGAAACTGCAAGATTTATCTTGAGTCCGTGAAGAAGAATAAGGCATCAAATACCCCATCTTCTTCAGATATCTTCGTTATTGATTGTCATTCTATTTTCTCAAACACTTGGGTATTGGATACTGGGTGTGGCTCATATATATGTAATGGCATACATGGGCTAAGAAATAGAAGAAGACTTTTCAAGGGAGAGTCAAATTTACGTGTTGGGAATGGAGCAAAGGTTGCTGCACTCGCCATCGGAACGTATTTGTTGAAACTTCCTATAGGACGTGTCTTAGAACTGGACAATTGCTTTTATGTTCCTTCGTTGATAAAGAACATCATTTCTATTTCTTTTTTAAATAGAAATGGGTACCATTTAACTTTTAGTAACAATTGTTGTTACATAACTTTGAATGGCGTTCTTTATGGGACTGGAACTTTAAGCAATGGTATTTATACATTGGACGAATCCAGTGACATTTTCAATATCGAAGCGAGCAACATGCAGGCTCAAAAAAATAATCAATTAGACTCCTACATGTGGCATTGTCGTCTTGGCCATGTGAGCAAGAAACGCATGTCCGAATTACACCAATGTGGAATTCTGGAATCGTTTGAATTAGATTCATACTATACATGTGAATCATGCTTAAAAGGCAAGATGACGAAGTTACCTTTTACTGGAAAAGGTGAACCAGTAGGTGAGTTGCTTGGTCTAATACATACTGATGTATGCGAACCTATGTCAACTCAAGCTCTAGAAGGTTATAACTACTTCATTACCTTCACCGATGATCACTCACAGTTTGGGTATGTGTTCTTGATGAAACACAAGTTTGAAGCCTTTGAAAGGTTCAAAGAATTCAGAAATGAAGTAGAGAAACAACTTGGCAAGAGTATTAAAATACTTCGATCGGATCGAAGTGGTGAATATTTGAGTCAAGAGTTTCTTGATTATCTGAGGGACAATGGTATATTGTCTCAATAGACTCCACCATATACACCACAACTTAATGGTGTATCAGAAAGACAAAATCGAACCTTGTTGGACATGGTCAGGTCAATGATGAATCACGTGAATCTTCCCAAGTCCTTTTGGGGTTATGCACTTCAGACAGCTGTTTACTTGTTAAACAGAGTCCCGACCAAAGTAGTCTCTATTACTCCACATTGGATATGGGCTAATAAGAAACCTCATTTATCTTACTTGAAGATATGGGGTTATCCTGCTTATGTGAAGCGGACTGTTTCAGACAAATTGGATGCTAAGTCTGATAAATGTCTATTCATTGGACACCCTAAGGAAACGAGGGGTTACTAATTCTATAATCCCTTGGAACAAAAGGTGTTTGTTTCAAGGAATGTTGTGTTTCTAGAGAAAGAGTTTCTCTTGCAAGAAAACAATGGGAGTGTCATTGAACTTGAGGAGGTTCAAGAGACTCCAGTAGACATTGAGGAGATACCTGGTCAAGCACCTCGACCGATGACTCATAGTGATGAGGCATCGGTTGAACCTATTATGACACCACATCTTCGTAGATCTGGTAGGACACGCAACATTCCTGAGAGATATGGATTTCTCGTAAGTGAATCGAACGACGTGTTACTCATTGATGATAAGGAACCTACCAATTATGAAGAAGTTCTAAAAAGTTCAGAAAGAGTCAAATGGCTTGAAGCCATGAAGTCGAAAATGGATTCCATGTATGAAAATCAAGTTTGGAACTTGGTGGACCCACCTGAAGGCATTAAGCCTATAGGGTGCAAGTGGGGTTTCAAGAAGAAAACCGACATGGATGGTAATGTGATTACCTATTAGGCTAGATTGGTGGCGAAAGGGTATCGTCAAAAGCAAGGTGTTGATTATGACGAGACCTATTCACCTATAGCTATGCTTAAATCCATTCGGATGCTCCTGGCCATAGAGCTCATTATGATTATAAGATATGGTAGATAGATGTGAAAATAGCTTTCCTTAATGGAAACCTACTCAAGGACGTGTATATGATACAGCCTGAGGGTTTCACATTGGTTGATAAAACCAAGGTATGTAAACTGCAACGGTCCATATATGGACTCAAGAAAGCATCCATGAGCTGGAATATCCATTTTGATGAGACAATAAAAAAGTTCGATTTCTCACAAAATTTGGATGAACCTTGTGTGTACAAGAATGTTAGTGGGAGTGCAGTCGTGTTCCTAGTATTGCATGTGGATGACATATTACTTATAGGAAACGATGTTTCTGTCTTACAGTCAGTTAAAATTTGGTTGTCCAAGATGTTCTCCATGAAAGACCTGAGAGAAGCAACCTACATCCTCGGGATTAAGATCTATAGGCATAGATCAAATCGGTTGCTTGGTCTTTTACAGTCTACACATATAGACCAAGTGCTAAAGAGGTTTAGCATGTCGAAATCCAAGAAAGGTTTCCTTCCCATCAGGCATGGGATACACCTTTCGAAGTCTATGTGTTGGATCGAGAAGCGTCGCTAGAGGGGGGTGAATAGCGATCGTAAAACTTTCGTTTTCGTTCGTTCGATACGCAAAGTAAACGAGTAAACACAGTGGAAAATAAAATGACACGTTTATTTTACTTGGTTCACAACCCAGTGGTTGCTACTCCAAGGCCCTATCGGTCCTTGACCGCGTACGGAGGGCAAAGCACTATAACGTCTCCTCCTCGTTGGAGGTAGGAGACAACGATCACAAAATCCGGAAGTACGAGGATGAGGCAACAAGCCTACCTCACCTCGTTACAAAAAAAACAATGAATACAATAATAAAAAGTATTACTAGATGCTGCTACCGATGAAGAAGATCTGAGGTTGTCGTCGCGTCGGCGTTATGACGGTGTTGAAGCGTTGGCGTTGTAGGAGCACTTGATGAATAATTGATGTGATTTGGAGTGGAATCCTCCCCTCCTTTTATAGACTTTGGCCTCTGAAATTGTCTCCTATTTCTTTGGAACGGATCATGGATTTTTCCAAATTTTATCGCGAAGTGGCCGCGTCAAACGTTATCCGTTTTGACCTAGCGCAAAAGCTGAGTCGTCGCCATCAGTCGACTGATGACTCCCATCGATCGGTGATGGGCATCGATCGCTATGTGTCCATCATTGCCGGCAACCACTTCCCTGCAATAAGAGGTTAGCTCAGAAAATGATAAATGCGATGGATTCTGACCGTCCGATCTCGACCTAGACCTTCCACGGGAAGTCTTAATCGGATCGCCGCCTATGGTCGTCCCCGTAAAGAGGACACAACCTTACAATCTCTCACTCACATGAGCTTACCTCGATAGTAGCTCTCGCTTCTGGCCTTCCACTTGATTCCTTCGGCTCCCTCCGAAGTCACTCGAGTGTCGCCCGACCACCGCGGCTTCCTCCGGGTGTCGCTAGCCTTTAGCTCCAGCTTTAATACTTTTCTACACACTTGATAGCTCGTGAGATAACGATGTAAACTTAACTTTGTGTCTTTGCCATAATCAAAACACAGGTTCGATTATCTAGTGCCCCTGCACCAACACTATGTGTCCGCGCATAGAAGACAAGAGGATTTGCATGAATAAGATTCCCTATGCATCCGCAATAGGATCTATCATGTATGCTATGTTATGTACGAGGCCTGATGTATCGTATGCTCTGAGTGTCATGAGCAGATACCAGTCTAATCCAGGAATGGATCATTGGGTGGCTGTTAAGATGATCCTTAAGTACTTAAGAAGAACTAAGGATGTGTTCCTAATATATGAAGAAGGGGACATGGTGATACACGGGTATACGGATGCCAGCTTTGAGAGAGACAAGGATGATTCCAGGTCTCAGTCTGGGTACGTGTTCACCGCAAATGGGGGCGCAGTGAGTTGGAAAAGTTCCAAACAAGACACTATAGTGGATTCTGCCACTGAGGCAGAAGACATTGCAGCTTCGGAAGAAGCAAAGGAAGGGTTTGGATTATAAAGTTCATTTCTGAACTTGATGTGGTCTCATCAATGATCCAAACATGTGCTTCACTGCTATCATCTGATCAGAGAGATCATAAGTAGGATGGAAATACAAATCGAGAAGATTCCCACTGAAAGGAACTTAGCGAATCGTTTAACTAAGGCCTTACCTCAAAGTAAGTTTGAGGATCATATTAGAGCTTATGGTATTGGATACCATGGCGATTGACATTATGCCAAGTGGGAGTTTGTTAGTAATATATGAGAGGTGTCCTAAGGCAATCGCCTTATGGTTGTACCATTTATTTGATAAATGAAGATTCACTATTTTAGTATACATATTTTTATGTATTTGATTGGATATTAAACTCATTTACTGAATATCCACAATACGATTCACAGCATGAGAGAATTTGTGATTGGATTACAACTAGTGAGTATCTCTACATGTGTAATTGTGATGTATTGGAATTATCCCTAGTCGATGAATTGATGGATTTGGACACCATCAATTCTGTCGAGACTAGCATGAGGTATACTCTTTGGTGTATCCAAGCAGTTGATTCTCACTGGCTGGAGACATTGTGATGTCCGGAGTTAATCGTGGATGCTAGTTATGGTAACTAGTTCATTGGAGTGACCAGCTGTAAAACTTTATATGGTTCTCTGCATATATAGATATGTCAATGAAGTTCTTACTGCAACTTAAGTGTGATGTTCCTTTGACTTGTGGTATTCAAGCCATCTTGGTCATGGAGACTTATGCTTTGACATCTTAAGCAAGCATCTCCAAGGATATGTAGACCCGGGATGATTGGGTATAAGTCGAAATGCCCGAAAGTGTTTGAATAGCCTATAAAGGATTCACCACTTCTTGCGAGGAGATGTATACCCATGGCCTCTCGTCAGATTGTTACTTAAGTCTTTGGACAAAGTATTACATGTTTAGAGTATGGTACTCTTAGATACATGTGCAGTAAATAGAATCCGTAGGGCGAGGAAATGATACTGGGGCTAGGTGTGATATAGTCGACCTAGTGGGGATTGACACTATAGACCATGTCCTGAACCAAGTGGGTATAAGATGCGTGAAGGGAACAGGGCACGATTCATTGTAGCTGCTGAAGGGTTTCAGAAATAGTTCTGGAATCAACCGTTGATTTTCCGATTAATTGGGGATCATGATGTACTACTAGGTGTCACTCATGATCGTTCTATAATTAATGGTTAATTATAGACGGCCAATATAAACTGAGAACCTATTTGGTCACACGCACAACGAGCGTAATCCGAAGGATTTAAAACGAGCTTGAGAATGAGATTCTCAGATTGAGAGAAACTAGATTTGGTTGGACCAAACAAGGAGCAAGCATAAAATCGTTTCAATCGCAACGGAAGCATGGATGGGTCTTGTCTTTTGAAGACATGATGGATAAACCAAATTGGTTTGGTTCTAATCCAATGGTGGAAAATAAACCAAAGGGGTTTGGTTTGTTTTAAACGAATGAACCAAAGTTTGTTCAGTTCGTTTTAACTTAAAATAGACCAACACAGTTTAGTTTATTTTAACTTAAGTTATTGGAGCGGGTTAACAGGTTTTGGTTATGAACCAATAACCGTTAGGAGAATGTGTTCTCTATAAAAACACGGCTTAAGAGTTTTTCATTGAGAATTAATTGGTTCAAGGGTTTTGGAAATCCTAGCCACCTTCTCCTCTTCTTCCTTGCTCTAGCCGCCCAAGATGGTTGCTGCCCAACTTTATTGTTGCCTTCTCCTCGCCGCCGGCCACCCATCAGCCGCCGGTGACTCCTCCAGCCATCCTCCATTGGCCATCGGCGACCAAGGTGTAGCCGACCATTGATTGGCCGGCCATATCTTCCACCAAACAAGCTGTCCAGATTCTAGACAGCTTGTTCTCCTCTTCGTGGAGAGGTCGTTTGGTCGGCATTTTGCGCTCCGATAGCGACCTATTTGCCGAGGATTGATTCTCCGACAATCCTCATAGGTGGAGGGTTGAGTTTTCATCAATCGGTTGACGAAAACCATTTCCGAGAAGCGAGTTTACAAAACTCAATTTTTGGATCCGAATTTTTTTATTCGGATTGTGATAGTCTCTCGGATCACATCGTCTTCAACTCGAGGCTAGTGACTTTTGCGAAGACAAGGCTCATGGCTTTGTGAAGCCAACCCGACGATACTCCGCGTGGATACCGATAGAAGCGATTCTAGCGAGAGTCACTCCGGCTGATGTCATTCCCGCTGCACGTGATACGTCGGTATAACTAGCATTATTTCCTTTTATTACAAAATTTGAAACTACGATTATGTCTACACATGTTGTACTATGCTTGTGTGTGATGTGCGTATTGTAATAAATTAGATTTATTGCTTTTTAATTCTTCCACTGTGCATATGTTTACGAAACATGTTCGAACACATACTCGCCGCGGTGTCGGAAACCCAACAAGTCCAAAAACAAAGTCCATAGAAATATCAGTCCAAGGTTCACTAGGTATAGGCAAAGGTGTATAAAATTCATGTGGTTTCAACTTTGATTTAGCTTGTTTGCAAGTGATACACTTCTCACAAATTTTTTCGACATCACGCTTCTTATGAGGCAAAAGAAAAAAATGATCTTGTAAAACCCCTAAAGTCTTAGTAACACCAAAATGCCCCATCAAGCCACCCACATAGGCTTCCCTAGTAAGCAACTCATGCAATGAACACCTAGGCACACACAATCTATTTTCACAAAATAAAAATCCATCCTGCCTATAAAACTTACAAATTGCAACCTTTTCACATCCTTTAAACATATCAAAAAAATCAGCATCATTAGCATATAAATCCTTGATATATTCAAATCCAAGTAACTTCGTATCTAAAGCAGAAAGTAAAGCATACCTCCAAGATAATGCATCATCTACCACGTTCTCTTGGCCCTGCTTGTATCTGATCACATAAGGAAAGGTCTCAATGAACTCCACCCATTTAGCATGACGTCAGTTTAACTTATGTTGTCCCTTTAAATGCTTTAGTGATTGATGATCTGTGTGAATCACAAATTCTTTTGGCCAAAGATAATGTTGTCATGTCTCCAATGCCCTGACCAACGCATACATCTCCTTGTCGTATGTGGGATAGTTGAGAGCTGCTCCACTCAACTTCTCACTGAAGTAAGCAATGGGTCTCATTTCTTACATAAGCACAACACCTATACTAATACCAGAAGACATTTGATTTCAAATGTCTTAGAAAAATTTGGTAGGACTAGTAAAGAAGCAGAACTTAGCTTTTCTTTCAAGGTGTTAAATGCTCTAGCTTGTTCGTCTCCCCATTTGAATGACTTATTTTTCTTGATGACTTCAGTAAGAGGAGCTACAATATGACTAAAATTACGAACAACCCATCTATAAAAGTTAGCCAATCCATGGAAACTCCTCACTTGGCTAATTGTGGTGGGTATTGGCCACTCTTGGATCGCTTTTACCTTTTCCTCATCCATCTCAACACCTTTAGCACTTACAACAAAACCAAGAAACACCACTCTTTCCGTACAAAATGAGCATTTCTGGAGGTTGGAAAAAAGCTTTTATTCTTTTAACACCCTCAAAATAGACCGTAAATGGTTGATATGCTCTTCTAGGCTTTTTCTATAAATTAAAATATCATCGAAATACACAACTACAAATCGTCCTAATAAAGAATGCAAAACATAGTTCATCAAACACATAAAAGTACTTGAAGATTAGTTAAACCAAAATGCATTACTAACCATTCATATAAGCCATGCTTGGTCTTAAAACCTGTCTTCTATTCATAACCTTCCTTCATCCTAATCTGATGATATCCACTCCTAAGATTAATTTTTGTGAACATGCAAGAACCCTGCAACTCATCAAGCATATCATCGAGTCTAGGAATTAGGTGGCGATACTTTACCGTTATATTGTTGATGACTCGACAATCCACACACATCCTCCATCTACCATCCTTCTTGGGAACAAGTAATGCAGGGACAACACAAGGGCTCATGATTTCTCGAACATATCCTTTTCAAGTAATTTAGTAACTTGTCTTTGAAGTTCTTTGGTTTCCTTCGGATTGCTTCTATAGGTAGGTTGATTTGGGATGGATGCATCGCGTATGAAGTCGATCTGGTGTTCAATTCCCTGAATCAGAGGCAAACCATGTGGAACCTCTTCAGGAAAGACATCCTTGAATTCCTGTAAAAGAGAAACAACAACACTTGGCAAAGAATTGTTAAGCTCATTAGTGCTTAAGAGTGTCTCCTTATACAAAAGGATAAGAGGCACCCTATTTGAAAACAAAGCTTGTTTGATCTCACTTTTTTTGCATATAAGCTATTTTCCTTTATCTCAACTTCTTTTTTCTTAATTTCATTTCTCTCAATTCCCTTTTCTCGATTCTTTTCTTTTATCTCTGTTTCTTTTTCTCTTTTTTTTTCTCAGTTTCTTTTCTCTCAATTTCTTTTTCTCTCTTCTTCTCTGTAGCTCTTTGTAATTTTAGCTGATCCTCCATAACTTGTCTTGGAGTTAATGGTACAAGAGTAATAGTTTGTCCCTTTTGAGTAAAGGAATATCTATTTGTGAACCCATCATGAATTACCTTCCGATCAAATTGCCAAGGTCTCCCTAATAATAGATGGCATGCATGCATGGGAACCACATCACACAACAACTCATCTTCATATTTGCCAATGGAAATTGCTACCAAGACTTGCTTTGTTACCTTGATTTCACCGCAATCGTTCAACCACTGAAGTCGATAGGGATGTGAATGTTTCTGAGTTGATAAAGATAATTTTTCCACCAAATCAGTACTTGCCACATTGATGCAACTCCCTCCATCAATAATAACTTTGCAAACCTTGTTATTCACAAAGAAACAAGAATGAAATAAGTTCTCCCTTTGATTATCTTCTTCCTTCTTAGCTTGTAGATTGAGAACTTGTCGGGCTACCAATAAGTCTCCAACAACGACATGTTGTTCATCATCACTGTCCTCTTTTGGTGGAACTTCCTTAGCTACTTCATCCTCATCTTCTGACTCAAGCTCTCCTTGGGCATTTATCACCATTACCCTTTTGTTCACACATTGGATGACTATGTGGCCACACCCTTGGCATTTAAAGCACTTGATATCATGGGATTTAGAAGATGTGGAATCGATAGTACCTTGAGTAGCGGATGTTGTTGGTCTGGGCTTCTTGAAGGGTTCAAGCTTTGGCTTGTTTTGTTGTTGCTCGTCCTTCTTGGAGCTGCCCTCCATGGGTTGTTGGTAGCCATGGGTTGTCCCTTCTTTGCCAATCCCCTCCACTTAAGTTGTTCCTCCACTTTTAGCGCATGGTGGACCATATCTAACAACTCAATATAATACTACAATTCAACAATAACAGTAATTTCTGAGTTTAAGCCATGCATAAACCTAGCCATGGTGGCTTCCCGATCTTCATCGACTTTAGCACACATCATGGACAATTCCATCTCCTTGAAGTACTCCTCAACACTTTTGGAGCCTTGAGATAACCTCTGTAGCTGCTGATATATGCTCCAATAGTAATTGTTGTGTACAAACATTCTTCTCATGAGAACATTCATCTCCTCCCAAGTAGACACAGGTTGCTCTCTATTTCTTCTTCGATTTATCACCACTTGATGCCACTAAACAATAGCATAATCAGTGAATTCAATGGTCGCTAGCTTAACCTTCTTAAGCTATGAGAAATCATGACACTCAAACACCATCTCCATCTTTGTTTCCCACTCTAAATAAACTTATGGATCACTTTTCCCTTGGAAGGATGGAATCTTTAGCTTTATTCCTCCTAAGTTGTTATTCCTTCTATTTCCACTCGGATTTCGATCCTCACTATGTCTATTTCTATCTCCTTTACATCCAATCCCACCCCAGTTGTAGTTTTGTTCACCAAATTCTTCCTCTCCCTCTTCTTCTTCCTCATCAACCCACTCAGCACGCCTCAGTTGTGGCACCGTAGAATGGTCTAGCAGATGTCATCTCGGTGTCCCCCCTTCCACTCAATCCAACCTCTCATGGATAGCTTCTAATTCAGCCCTCACCATCCGCCTCATTTCCCCCATCAATGCTTGCACTTGTAGATTTGGAGGTTGTTTAGTCACCACAGTTGTACCATCTGCCTGGTTGTTGGACATTTCTGTAAAGATGAAATAAACCTCACAAAGCACTCCCTCATGTATATGTTTTTTTTTCTCTCAAGAGTAGGGCACTCACACTCATGTTTATTGGAGGATCTCTTTAGTTCTTTATCAAACTTTAGAACAAATCAGAATATCACGTAGCAATTCAAACAAGAGAACCCAACGAAACTTATGATGATGGAAGAGAAAATGAAAGAGTAGGCAAGAGAACAAATGAAACTTATGATGACATACTAGAAAACGAAAGAGTGAAGATTAAGAGGAAAAAATGTGTAAACAAGGAATTAACTCTTGAAGTTAATTCTAAGGGTTCAATAAAATATTGACTTGCACAAACAACTTCTTTTTCTTATACTTTCTTTTTTTTACCACAAATTTTCTTCTTCTTCTTTTTTTACCAAGATTTTTTTTAACCACGAATTTTTTTTCTTTTTTTTAATAGAACAACAAGTAAAGATAGATTTAGCACTTGCCTTTAAAACGAAGCTCTGATACCAGATGATACGAACCCCACCAACAACTATGATAGAACCCGAGACAATGATGGATAGAAACCCAGGATTAGAAGACAAGAGTTTGAGCCTTGACCCGTATCCAAGGATTGGAACGAACCAAGAAATGAAAGAGAAGAAATACCACACTCGGAGAGTGATAAGTTTCGGTTGTTTAATGCCACGAGGATAAACTCGATAAGTTCAGAAGTCCTTCCAAGAACTAAGAGAGCAAACTAATATTTCTCACCAAGAGTTCCCTTCCATGTTTGAATTTCCCTCCCTTATATAGTGGGAGTAAGTAAGAAAGAGTACAAAAAGCATGCAAACAATTTAGAGTACCCATGCTTTCATGTAAGCATGCACATAACTTAGAAACTCAAAACAATTAAAGTACCAAGGCTTGCATGTAAGCATGCACACAACTTAGAAACCCACAAAACTCAAGTCTCCATACATCTTTAATGCATGAGCAAGTCCCCATAATCATCTAGTGTTCTTCCACCCATCATGCAAGGTTGAGTCAAGGATCGACAAGTCTGATTACATGGATTAGCCCTTGATCTTCACTTGGCTTATCTTGGTTTCTTCTTTCTCATGATCGGTCCAATGTTCGTCGATTAGTCCATTTAATTCTTCCTTGAAACGCTTTGCTCGAAGTCTTGTAATTGGACCTTCTGGAAGTGATAAATGATCCTTCGTAGCTTCATCCATAAGCCTACAATTAGCCCCTTGACTTGCATCAGGGGCGAGTACACAACATGACATGCATGATAGACCCTATAGTAGATGTATAAGGAATCTGATCCATGCATTTTCTTTCTTCCTTAGAAGAGGGGCATTGAGCCTTCGAAAGGCTTACACTATGTGACATCGGTAGGAATCCCTTCTTGGAATTATGCATAGAAAAACGATTAAGCACCTTGTCAATATATATACTCTGACTTAGGCCATGCAGTCTCTTAGATCTATCTCTATAGATCTTGATGCCCAATATATAGGCTGCTTCTCCTAAGTCTTTCATTGAGAAACAATTCCCAAGCCAAGTCTTCATAGACTACAACATAGGAATATCATTTCCAATGAGTAGTATGTCATCTACATACAAGATGAGAAAAATGACTATGCTCCCACTAACCCTCTTGTAGACACAAGGTTCATCTTCATTCTTTATGAAACCAAATGTTTTGATCACATCATTAAATCGAAGATTCCAGCTTCAAGAAGCTTGTTTTAAACCTTAAATGGACCTATGCAACTTACATACCTTTTCAACATCCTTTGGATCTACAAAATCCTCAGGTTGTGTCATGTACACATCCTCAAGTAGATTTCCATTAAGAAATACAATTTTAACATCCATCTGCCAAATTTCATAATCATGGTAAGCTGCAATATCAAGCATAATCCGAATAGATTTAAGCATTGCAACTGGTGAAAAGGTTTCATCATAGTCAATACCATGAATCTGCTTGAATCCTTTGGCTACCAATCACCCTTTATAGGAATGCATATGACCATCCATGTTAGTCTTGTTAGTAGTAAGCCCTAGAGTCAATTATGTGACAATTGACTAGGGACTTATGTATCATATTCTATTAATAATAAAAGCAAAGTTTGGTTATTATATTTACTTCATGCTTGTGCCAGCCGAATAAATATAATAATGCCCTAGAAAGTAGGTTCTTATCTACAACATATCAATTGGTAGAATTGATTATGAGAGGTTGTCAAGCATTAATATACAAGGGCAATATTAATGTATTGAGACTAGCATGTAGGTCAATCGATGACTTGATCTCACAAGTCATGGATATGTGATATCACGTTGACACATGGGTATATATTAGAGAATATATACTGAATTGACCTGCCATGAGAAAGTTTCATGGATTTTCATATGAGTGACATAAACTTTCTCATAGTGACTATTGGTATAATTAGTCCTTAGACCTGAAATCACTACAGTTCCCTACATAAGGAGTTATGTACTTTGGTATCGTCAAACGTCACCCATAACAAGGTGGACTATAAAGGCGATCATTAGGTATGTAACAAATTATGCAGAGGGATGTGAGTGATGTAGATGGGATCTATCCCTCCCATATGACGAGAGTGATATCTTTAGGCCTCTTGATAGAGTAGGACCACGAAATGCATGACCATGATCAAATGAGTCAATATGAGATATTGAGCTCATTTGTTTGAGTGAGTCTACTTGGGGATCAAGAGCACAAAGATTGATAAGAAGATGACATGATCTATGCCTCATTGATCGATCTAGATATCGAGGATAGAAGGACAAGGTTATGTATTATAGTAGCCTCAGTAAGGTTATGTCAGATCTCGACATTCTTGCCACTTGGGTAGCAATGATGCATTGCTAGATGTCACTCATTGCTTATGTTTCTAAAAAGGATTTTAGAAACATTGCCAATGTTGCAAGAACCTATTGGGTCACACACAAAGAACACATTATTTTGGAGATTGGATTATCTTAGTTTGACTAAATGAATCATTAGTTAATTAAATGGACTAGAATGAGTTAGACTCATTGCTTGGCCAAAATTGAGTTGGACTCAAATTGGTTTAATTTGAGTTAGACTCAAGTGAAACCAATTGAAGAAGGTTAACATGATTAATCATGATTAATCATGCATGCAAATGGGAGTTGTTGCATGCAAATAGGATTAATGCATGCAATTGGAATTTGAGAAGTCTCCTCAACCTTGCATGCAAAAGGGTTAATTCATGAAATGGGATTAATGCATGAAATGGGATTTATTCTCAAACGTTGCATGCAAAAAGGTTAATGTATGAAATGGGATTTAATGCTTAATGTTGCATGAAAAGGGATTAATGCATGAAATGAGATTTATTCTCAAACATTGCATGCAAAAATTTTAATGCATGAAATGGGATTTAATGCTCAATATTGCATGCAAAGGGGTTAATGCATGAGAAATGAGATTTAAGCTCTCCAAAAATGTGAGTGAGAGACATGGATCCTCTCTTTGCTGTGTAGAGCTTTTCCCATTTCCCTTCTCCCTTCTTCTTGGCCAAAATCTAGTCTTTGGTGGAGAGCCTTGGTGTGGTTGCTGGCATAACCAAAGGTTTTATCTCCTTCTCCAAGATAGTGTTCGTGTGGACACTGTTGAGGCGCGGACATTCTGATTGCGCTAAGATCCGACATCAAGGAGTTGCTGTCGGGATTGCGAAGGGCTACGCTACAAGGGTAACTTCTCGACTAAGGTGTAGTTAAAAGATACAATATCCTTTATGTATACACATGGATCTCTGGAGGGATCAAGTTTTTTTTCCCGCTGCGTTTGCATTTATTTTCGCAAAAGATCCCAGCAAGTCTTTCTTTTAAAGACCCACTTGCACCCAATGGGTTTGACCCCTTCAGGTGGATCAACTAAAGTCCATACTTGGTTAGTGTACATGGATTCCATTTCGGACCTCATGGCCTCGAGCCATTTCTCAGAATCTGGGCTCATTACAGCTTCTTGATAGGTCGTAGGCTCATTGAAATCAACAAGCATTACATCAACGTGGTCACACAAGAGAAAAGAATATCTCTCAGGTTGACGACGTATCTTATCAAATCTGCGCAAAGCATGGTATACTCAGACAAGTTGTACCACAACTTCATACGGTGTTATAGATTCATAATCTTCACCACCTTGTGGTTCCTGTTCGATTTCCATTAAGGCTTCAGGGCTATCTTGTGTATCTCGAATTTCATCAAGATCAACTTTACTCCCACTAATTCCTTTAGAAATAAATTCTCTTTCTAGAAAAACACCATTTCTGGCAACAAACACTTTGCCTTATGTGGGATTATAAAAGTAATATCCCTTAGTCTCCTTGGGATATCTAACAAAATAGCACTTTTCTGATTTGGGTCCTAATTTATTTGAGACTTGTCATCTAACGTAAGCCTTACAATCTCAAATCTTCATAAAAGATATCTTGGGACTCCTCCCAGTCCATATCGTATATAGTGTCTTTATGATTGCCATAGATGGAATGCGGTTAAGAGTAAAAGAAGCGATCTCTAGAGCATATCCACAGAAGGAAGAAGGAAGATCTGTCTGACTCATCATTTATCGTACCATATCTAATAAAGTATGATTTCTCCTTTCTGATACACCATTCCATTGTGGTGTTCTAGGTGGAGTGAGATGAGATATTATCCCAGATTCAACTAGATGGTCATGAAACTCTTGGCTAAGGTATTCCCCACCTCGATCTGATCGAAGTATCTTAATACTCTTACCAAGTTGGTTTTTTACTTCATTATTGAATTCTTTGAACTTTTCAAAGGATTCAGATTTGTGTTTCATAAGATATAGATAACCATATCTACTGAAATCATCAATAAATGTAATGAAGTACTGATAGCCTCCTCTAGCTGCTACTTTGAAAGGGCCACAAACATCAGTATGTATGAGTCCTAACAAATCATTAGCTCTCTCGCTATGTTCATTAAAAGGAGTCTTTGTCATCTTGCCTAGTAGACAAGATTCACATTCCTCATATGATTCAAAATCAAATGAGTCCAAAAGTCCATCCTTATGGAGTTGGGATATGTGACTCTCATTTATGTGACCCAAGCGAAAATGCTAGAGATATGTTTGATTCATATCATTAGTTTTGAACCGTTTGGTATTTATGTTATATATTGAGTTATCAAAATCTAGAACATAGAGTCCATTCACTAAATGTGCACTGCAATAAAACATTTCATTTAAATAAACAAAATAACTTTTGTCCTTTATTATAAATGAGAAACCTCTCTTGTCCAAATAAGAAATAGGGATAATGTTCTTAGTTATAGCAGGTACATAATAGCACTCTTCTAGTTCTAGGATAAAACCACTGGGCAAAGATAAGGAATATGTTCCTACAGCTATAGCAGCAACTCTTGCACCATTGCCTACGCATAGGTCCACATCTCCTTTTGTCAATGATCTACTATTTCTCAGGCCCTGCACATTAGTACAAATGTGAGAAGCACAACCGGTATCTAATACCCATGAAGAAGAAATAGATAGACTAACTTCTATAACATATATACCTGAGGCAGAAGTCACACATCCCTTTTTCTGAACTTCCTCTAGGTACTTTTTGTAGTTCATCTTCCAATGTCCGATCTCATCACAATGGAAGCAGGTTCCTTCCTTAGACACCCCACCTTTTGGCTTCAATGCCTTGGCCTTGTCCTTATCTTGGGTCTTACCCTTTCCTTTGGGCTACTTTTTACCTTTTCCCTTTTTAACCATGAGTACATTACCAGGTTGGATCTTCTTAAGATTGCTTTCAGCAATTCTCAACATGCTTAACAGCTAAGGCAAAGGCTTGTCAATTTCATTCATGTTGTAGTTCATGACAAATTAACTATAGCCTTCAGGCAATGACTACAGAACAAGGTCAGTGGCCAACTCTTAACCCAATGGAAATCCTAATCTTTCAAGGTTCTCAACGTACCCAATCATTTTGAGTACATGAGTTCTTACAGGAGTTCCTTCTTGCATTTTACACCCAAATAATGCCTTTGACACCTCAAATCTCTTATGTTTTTCCTGCCCTTGATACAGTTGTTTAAGATGTGCAATCATATCAAAAGCATCCATGTTCTCATATTGCTTCTGAAGCTCAGAGTTCATAGTAGCAAACATAAGGCATGACACATCTAATGCATCATCTTTAAGTGTTTTATAAACATCCTTATCAACACTATTGGCATTAGTGGTGGGTGATTTAGGAATGGATTGCTCTATGACATACAGTTTTCGTTCTTACTTGAGAACAATTCTCAAGTTTCTATACCAGTCCAGGAAATTAGCTCCATTAATCTTGTCCTTTTCAAGGACAGATCACAGAGAGAGAGTATTCGACGTATTTATTGACATGGTGATTCTATAAAAGGAAATGCAAAAATAAGCATAATATTTTAATCATTTAATTAGGTCTTTAATTAAATGAGTTTTCACTTCACAAGTGGAGAAAGATCCTTATTATACTTTATCTTGAGTTAGCTTTGGCTAATCACCCAAGACTAGTATAACTTAGGTAGGTACTATGTACCAATTACACCATGTAACTCTTGCTTGGAACAACACTATTTGTTCATTTACCCCTCGTATGAGATATGCCTCTATGATTTTCAATATAATTGAGATAACTCAGTTAGGTCACACCCAAAGTTCAATAGTCAGACATCACAATTGTCCATTCGCACTCTACCAAGATAAATCGAGTCACTTTGCTTTGGCAAACATGACTTCAATTGATCGAGGTAGTTGTGAGTACTAAACTTTGGTAGACATATATTATTGACCTAATTATGATAACAAATTATGCCTCTAAGTTTTTCAATCTAATTGAGAGAACTTAGTTAGGTCACACCCAAAGTTTAATAGTCGGACATCACAATTGTCCAGTCGCACTATACCAAGATAATTCAAGTCAATTTGCTTTGGCAAACCTGACTACGATTGATCGAGGTAGTCATGAGTACTAAACTTTGGTAGGCATATGAAAAATGATCTAATTTTAATAATTAAGTACACATGCATCACATACAATCATTATCATGACATATATCACATATATGCAGAAAACAAAAAAAAAGTGACATGGTTATGGCCCGTAATCTATGATCTTCTCAAGCCAATGAGAAGATCGATGAGTCAACCTAGGGATAACATTTTCTCCAAGTGTGTTGTTGTCTACATCTTCCTTTCTCATCATCATCCAGTAGACTAATACTAATTTACATGTACATTACAATGGAGAAACCTCGAGTTACATTCGAGGATAAATTATTAGTACAACCGGAAATATATATAAGTGGAAGGCATGACACGTAGGTCATATTATGAATTACAACATGCACATACACACATACATCCAATCTCATTGGGGGTAAGGGGCCATAACCATGCACCATGGCATACATCATTCACAAAGATATTTGACATGTAACATTTATTATGATGCAAACATAATTTATAAGCCGCTACTCTACGACGGTCCGAATGAACCCGAGACCCTTGTAGCCACTGTTGACATATAAGTGTTGCCCGACTAGTTTTGTCGCACAAAACCATCCATACAATCGTGTACTCATAATAAACAATTCATACAGATTTATATCACATATAAAAAAACAATACAATGACATTTTATGTTTACACAAGTGGCTCTTATACCACTGTAGGGATCTTGTGCGAAAAAGAATCGCAAAATGCAGCAAAAAAAACTAGATACCTCCAGAGATCCATGTGAATACATAAAACTAATCGTTCTTACAACTACATCTAGTTGAGAGATTACCCTCGATGCATAGCCCTTGCAAATCCCGCAGCAACTTTTCTTCGAAGGATCTCAACGCGATCAGGATGGTCATACCTCTATGGTATCCACACGAACACACACTTTGGAGAATCAAAGTTGTGCTAGCAACACCACACAAGGGGTCTAGGCCAAGTAGGATTTTCAACCAAGAAGATGAAGAAGAAGAACAAAGGCAATATCTACAAAGCATCATGATCCAAAGCCCCCTTTTTATATTCATCCTATGAATATGAAAGGTTTTTTTTTCATCCATTTGTATTCCCTCTTCAATGCATGATTAATCCACATTAATCATGAATGAAAAGAGGTTTCTTCCTGAAGGTTTTGCCCGGAAGCTCTGATACCAATTGAAGGGTTTTGCTTATCGAGTCCGTGAGGGGAAACTTCGCTTCCCACTTCACCTCGGTAGCTTGTCAATGGCGATCCCTTCGATGCCCCCGGATTAAAAAAAATTTAATCCTAGACAAAAGGGATTGCCCAAACCACGAAGCCATCGTCGTGCTATTCATTTAGAGAGGTCACTTGAACAAACTAGTTGTTCAAGCAACCATCCTCTATTCTACGAGTAGCCACGGAATAGACGATGTCCGGATCGCCAGTTTTTGTGTTTATGCTCGGGATCCAAGTATTATTTATCCATTTACAGATTTATAACATGCTTATAATTGAAAAACAAAAAAAAGCAACAAACAAAAGAAGAAAGTAGAATAGGTATACCTCTCGATCTTCTAATGTATGACCTTCCTCTTTTTTGGACGTCGTGTGGGCGACGATCCACCAAAAGTCGAAGCTCCTAGATGCCAAATCTTCCTTCCTTGCTCTTCCAAAGCAAGAGGAAGAATAGAAACAAGGTTTTTCTCCTCACTAGAAACAACCAAAAAGGGACCAAACTTATCCTTGCCGCCGGCCAACTAGATGAAGGAGAAGATGGTGGAAAACAACCAAGACACCAAGGGAAGCCCTATATCTTGTTTCCACCTCCTAAGGAGAGGGAAAATGAAGCTTTTGGGTGCCGACCAAGGCTGGAAAAGAGCTGGGAAGGGTGCTGGATGTTGGCCAAAAGAGGAAGAAGAAGAGAGAAAGAACCTTCCTTATTTGGTGCCACCCTTGCCTCCAAACCCTAATCCTAATCCTATCTCAAATAGGATTCCTTCTTGCCGCCCAAACCCTAGCTCTCCTATGTTGTGGTTCATGCCAAATCCCTTTTCCATCCTTTTATAGAGTTAGGGATAAGTCATGAATTAATCTCCTCCATTGGTTCTAGGGATTTAATCTCAACCGTCGGATCTAGAGATTTAATCTCAACCGTCGGTTCTTAGAGATTTAATCTCTACCAATGGATCTTTGAGTTTTGTTTCTATCCTTTGGATCTAAGCATCATGAGGTGTTAATAGGCTACATTAGGGACCATGAGGAGGAGTTGGGTCTTGGCCACCCATGGATCAATCCCAAATAAAGTCCGATCCACTAATGATGATCCAATCCACTAAAGGTTCATCATTGATCTACCTCACCAACCCCCATATGATAATATGGGCTCCATATATTATTTGTACATTTTATCCCCGTGTTTAAGATCTCGAATGTTCGTCGATTAATTAATTTACCGATCATTAATTAATCAACATCTAACTCCTTGAGTAGTACCACTCAACCTTTTCATCATGCCAGACCAAGTCCACCTGCAGGGTTTACATGGTGAACCTTATGAGCTCCTCAAGGGGACATCATCATCCTAATATATAGGACACGGTTTCCTCCTATAATCAACGGCACACCATATAAATAATATCATGTCCCAACTTACCGAGTCTATCGATTTAATCTATAAATCTCGCCCATTGGTAAATCAAAGAGATGAGTACTAAGTATATATGCCCGTTATTATATCAGGATTAAGAGCATGTACTAAATAATATCTGCGATTCGATTATGTAGTCAGCAATAAATCGAATCACCTCTAAGTCGGTCCTGCTCAATACACACAAAGTGCACTAGTGTGATTCTATGGTCAAGACAAACCAATACCAAACCACACTACAACCATTCCGATGGTTTGTCCAAAGTCATCTCGGTTGTGAGCCTTTGCTTATACTTTTCAAGGGACCGATAACATGGTCTCCTGTGTGACACCACACACCATGTTATCTACAATGTAAAGTATTAGACAATATTGCATAACCATAAAAATATGCAAACAATGATCATGTGATTCTTATTTCAAAAATAAAGATGTTCATAGAAATGATAGACTTTTCAGTATACATCCCTACAATCTCCCACTTATACTAAAAGACTATGCTGTCCTCATACTACCATACATCTGATTCCCCTTCCCTCCACATGCCCATCAAAGCTTTCGCTAGAAGGGCCTTAGTGAAAGGGTCTACCAGGTCATCCTCTGATGCAATCTAGGCGACAACAACTTCTACCTCTTTTACGATTTCTCGTATCAGGTGGTACTTGCGCTCTATGTGTTTACTAGCCTTATGGGCTCGTGGTTCCTTCGAGTTTGCAACTGCACCATTATTATCACAATAAATTGTGATAGTTCTGAGCAAACCAGGAATTACATCCAAGTCCATCAGAAAGTTCCTGAGCCATACAACTTCTTTGGCCGCCTCAGAGGCTGCAACAAAATCAGCTTCCATGGTGGAGTCCGCCACGCATTTCTGCTGGACACTCCTCCATATATTGGCTCCACCTCCCAAAGTAAACACAAAACCTGAGGTAGACTTACTGTTATCCCTATCTAATTGGAAGTCGCAATCCATGTAACCCACAGGGAGTAATTGGTCTGGCCGGTAAACTAGCATATAATCCCTATTTCTTCTCAGGCACTTCAATATATGCTTTACCACAGTCCAATGTCCCTGTCCTGGATTACTCTGATATCTGCTGACCATGCCCATAGCAAAGTAGATATCTGGTCTCGTACATAGCATCGCATATATGAGGCTTCCTACTGCCGAAGCATAAGGAACCTCCTTCATCTCCTCTATCTCCTCAGATGATCTAGGACACATCTCCTTAGATAAAGGAACTCCATGCCTGAAAGGTAGAAAACCCTTCTTGGAGTTCTACATGCTAAAACGCTCCATAATCGTGTCTATGTATGAAGCTTGGGATAAGCACAACATCCTTTTTCTGCGATCCCTTATAACCTTGATCCCAAGGATGTGTCCCACCTCTCCCAAGTCCTTCATATAAAACTATTTGGACAATCATACCCTTACGTTCGATAACACCTTGATATTGTTGCCAATCAACAAAATGTCATCTACGTATAGTACAAGAAATACCACTACGTTTCCATCACATCTCTTATATACACAAGACTCATCCGGACTTTGAATAAATCCATAAGACTGGATCACCTCATCAAAGCGGATGTTCCAAGACCTCGAAGCTTGCTTCAATCCATAAATGGACCGATTAAGCTTACATACAAGATGCTCTTTGACCTTAGCAATGAATCCCTCTGGTTGCTTCATGTAGATGTTTTCCTCAAGACTTCCATTAAGGAAAGCTGTCTTGACATCCATCTGTCATACCTCATAATCCATATGAGCTGCTATGCATAAGAGAATCAGGATAGACTTAAGCATGACTACCGGCAAAAAGGTCTCCTCATAATCGATACCCTCTTTCTGAGTATACCCCTTCGCAACAAGCCTCGCTTTGAAGGTCTCAACCTTCTCATCTATTCCTCTCTTTCTCTTGTAGATCCACTTGCATCCAATGGTTTTTACACCATCGGGTGGTTCTACTAGCTCCCAGACCTGATTTGAATCCATAGATTTAATCTCAGCATTCATTGCACTTTGCCAAGATACTGCATCTTTATCTTGGATTGCCTCGTCATATGTCCAGGGATCAGGTTCATGTTCGCCAGGGACCAAATCAAAAGATTCTCCCAAGAACATGAATCTATCAAGCTGTCTCACAACCCTCCCACTACGACAAGGTATCACCTGTGTATCCTCTGTGACACGCGGTGCAGTGACATGTGGTATATCCTCTTGTACCGGTGGGACTAAAGAAGTGACATTCCCCTTTTAACTCCTCCAGAATAATTTTACTCTTGGGCTTATGGGTCATCACATAGTCTTCCTCTAGAAATCTGGCATTCGTGCTAACGATCACCCTCTGATCTCTAGGACTATAAAACAATCCACCCTTCGTTCCCCTAGGATAGCCAACGAACATGCATACTTCTGTACGAGGTTCCAACTTACCAGGATCTGCCTTCAGCACATGTGCTGGACTCCCCCATATCTGAATATGAATTAGACTAGGCTTTCGCCCAGTCCACAACTCTGTGGGAGTAGAAGGCACTGATTTAGATGGAACCAAGTTCAGAATGTACACCGCTGTATCTAGAGCATATCCCCAGAACAAGTCTGGCAAGTCAGAATAACTCATCATCGATCTAACCATCTCCATAAGAGTCCTATTCCTTCGCTCTGCTACACCATTCTGCTGGGGTGTGCCAGGTGCAGTCAATTGGGATTGAATTCCAGCCTCTGATAAGTAGTTCCTAAACTCTCCCAAGAGGTACTCACCACCACGATCAGATCGTAGTGTCTTGATATTTTTACCTTGATGTTTCTCCACATCAGGCTTGAATTCTTTAAACTTGTCAAAGCATTCAGACTTGTGGCGCATCAGGTAAATGTATCCATAGCTTGAGTAATCGTCTATAAAAGAGATGAAATACTCAAAACCACCTCTAGCCTGGATAGACATAGGACCACACAAACCAGAATGAACCAATTCTAACACATCTTTGGCTCTATACCCCTTGGCCTTAAAAGGCCTCTTGGTCATCTTACCCTCCAAGCAAGATTCACAGGTTGGGAGATCCTCCACCACTAATGAACCCAAAGGTCCATCAGCTATCAACCTTTGAATTCTGCTTAGGTTAATGTGACCAAGCCTAATATGCCAAAGATATGTTTGGTTCATCTTCGAAGGTTCTTTTCTCTTATTGGAATTTAGAAGATGAGTTATTAACTTCAATTTGCATCGTGGGAGGTTTTGGTTCAAGTGTGTACAAATTTCCTATCAATGCACCCGAACAGATAATGTCCCTATTCCTTCTTATAACAACTCTGTCATTAAAAGAAATAGAATATCCATCCATAAATAATTTAGAAACCGAAATTAAATTCTTTCTAAATAAGGGTACATAAAGGCAATTCTTAAGAACCAAAAGTTTATTTTTCTCAAAAGATAAATGAACATCTCCCACTGCAATAGCCGCCACCTTCATGGCATTGCCCAAGTAAATGGTAATCTCCCCTTTAGCTCATCGTCGGGTTTTCTAGAACCCCTGCAAAGTATTGCAGACATGATCAGAGGCTCCTATATCTACACACTAGGTGTTGGTAGATAACACCACTAACCATGTTTCAACGACTAGACCAAATGATATACCTTTGTTCTGTTTCGGACTTGGACAATCCTTCTTCCAATGTTCGTCCTTCTTGCAAGTGAAGTACTTGCCTTTCGGCTTCTTCACTCCTCCCTGAGATCCTCCCACCACCTTTGCTCTACCTTGTTTCTCCTTCTTCTTGCCTTTCGGTTTAGAAGTAGAAACCTTTTTGAGCAACCATGGCTTGAGGACACTCTTCGAAGAGTGCATGCTTGTACTCCTTAGCAGATAAGACAATATCTAGATTCTTTTCCAATCAACATTATTTGGGTACAGTAAGTTTGTTTCCTTTAGTATCATAGTAAGTGGACTGAAAGTCATTCTTGAAAATCCTAAGAATCACATAAATCATTACTGTAGATTTCAAAAAATTATTGATTCCTCAAACAATAAAATTTTAAAATCAACCAGTACACCTCAAAACACCGAGAATATCGTATGCCACGATAGTGTGGACGTATACGAATTCTACATTTGTAAGAGGAGGTTTTACCCATTAATTTTACCATCTTGTCAACATAACTTTATGACAAGTAAAATTAATAGTTGGTTCCTCTTTGACCCTACAAATAAAAGCAGTGACTCCGATGGGGAGGATACTTATATTTGTATCTAAGTGTTCACCATTACTCGGTACTAAGGTAATTATCTCGAGTTATGTGCCTTACGATGAGGAAGTACACACGCTCCTTAATAATTTCCTATAACCATATTCGACCTTGTGATCCGCAAACAAACTCATCTGATGGGGAGGAAGGCACTCAGAGCCGACGCACAAGTTTATTTGGATCACATGTCAAATCGTAATGGAGGTCGTGGGAATTTTTTAAAAAATTCCCTCTCCCACTTAGTAATTTGAAATTGAGGAATTTTCCTAGCCTATGACATGCATATCAAACAAAAAGTAATAAATATGAAAAATAAATTATTTTCCAACTATTATGGCTTTTGTCTTCAATATGACTCCCGTCGCATCGCCATATCGTCCGCTCCTCCTACGCCATGTATGAGCCATCCGGAGATCCGAGCCGAGACTAAAACCTATTTTAATTTACATCCATCGACCCTATACTCCACGAGGGAGTGTACATAAAATCTAGATCGAAAGTAAAATAAAATAAAGAGTGGCTAAACAATGTCGTATTTAATTTACAAAAACTAAATACTAGCCTCGTCAATCCCAAGGATTCAACAAAATAATTATTTACACACATACAATCACATACACACAATGGCCATAATAGTCGGATCTTATGCCTGCAACCAAAGAGTTAAACTACGCATATCCTACTATTATCCGATACATATAATATATGAAAAAGTGCATAAAAATTAATCGAATCCTAAACACACAAAATCGGAAACCTTGGCTCTGATACCAATTGAAGGTTTTGCCAGAAGCTCTGATACCAATTGAAGGGTTTTGCTTATCGAGTCTGTGAGGGGAAACTTCGCTTCCCACTTCACCTCGGTAGCTTATCCATGGCGATCCCTTCGATGTCCCCGGATTAAAAAATATTTAATCCTAGACAAAAGGGATTGCCCAAACCACCAAGCCATCGTCGTGCTATTCGTTTAGAGAGGTCACTTGAACAAACTAGTTGTTCAAGCGACCATCCTCTATTCTACGAGTAGCCGCGGAATAGACGATGTCCGGATCGCCGATTTTTGTGTTTATGCTCGGGATCCAAATATTATTTATCCATTTACAGATTTATAACATGCTTATAATTGAAAAACAAAAACAAGCAACAAACAAAAGAAGAAAGTAGAATAGGTATACCTCTCGATCTTCTAATGTATGACCTTCCTCCTTTTGGACGTCGTGTGGGCGACGATCCACCAAAAGTCGAAGCTCCTAGATGCCAAATATTCCTTCCTTTCTCTTCCAAAGCAAGAGGAAGAATAGAAACAAGGTTTTTCTCCTCACTAGAAACAACCAACAAGGAACCATACTTATCCTTGCCGCCGGCCAACTAGATGAAGGAGAAGATGGTGGAAAACAACCAAGACACCAAGGGAAGCCCTATATCTTGTTTCCACCTCCTAAGGAGAGGGAAAATGAAGCTTTTGGGTGCCTTCCAAGGCTGGAAAAGAGCTGGGAAGGGTGCTGGATGTTGGCCAAAAGAGGAAGAAGAAGAGAGAAAGAACCTTCCTTATTTGGTGCCACCCTTGCCTCCAAACCCTAATCCTAATCCTATCTCAAATAGGATTCCTTCTTGCCGCCCAAACCCTAGCTCTCCTATGTTGTGGTTCATGCCAAATCCCTTTTCCATCCTTTTATAGAGTTAGGGATAAGTCATGAATTAATCTCCTCCATTGGTTCTAGGGATTTAATCTCAACCGTCGGATCTAGAGATTTAATCTCAACCGTCGGTTCTTAGAGATTTAATCTCTACCAATGGATCTTTGAGTTTTGTTTCTATCCTTTGGATCTAAGCATCATGAGGTGTTAATAGGCTACATTAGGGACCATGAGGAGGAGTTGGGTCTTGGCCACCCATGGATCAATCCCAAATAAAGTCCGATCCACTAATGATGATCCAATCCACTAAAGGTTCATCATTGATCTACCTCACCAACCCCCATATGATAATATGGTCTCCATATATTATTTGTACATTTTATCCCCGTGTTTAAGATCTCGAATGTTCGTCGATTAATTAATTTACCGACCATTAATTAATCAACATCTAACTCCTTGAGTAGTACCACTCAACCTTTTCATCATGCCAGACTAAGTCCACCTGCAGGGTTTACATGGTGAACCTTATGAGCTCCTCAAGGGGACATCATCATCCTAATATATAGGACACGGTTTCCTCCTATAATCAACGGCACACCATATAAATAATATCATGTCCCAACTTACCGAGTCTATCGATTTAATCTATAAATCTCGCCCATTGGTAAATCAAAGATATGAGTACTAAGTATATGTGCCCGTTATTATATCAGGATTAAGAGCATGTACTAAATAATATCTGAGGTCTGATTCGATTATGTAGTCAGCAATAAATCGAATCACCTCTAAGTCGGTCCTGCTCAATGCACAAAAAGTGCACTTGTGTGATTCTATGGTCAAGACAAACCAATATCAAACCACACTACAACCATTCCGATGGTTTGTCCAAAGTTATCTCGGTTGTGCGCCTTTGCTTATACTTTTCAAGGGACCGATAACATGGTCTCCTGTGTGACACCACACACCATGTTATCTACAATGTAAATTATTAGACAATATTGCATAACTATAAAAATATGCAAACAATGATCATGTGATTCTTATTTCAAAAATAAAGATGTTCATAGAAAAGATAGACTTTTCAGTATACATCCCTACACTTCCAACCTTTGGTTTTCCCTCTTCCATGCTTGATTGATTCTCATTAATCATGCATGATGAATTCATGATGAATCCATAACCCTTCAACTTCTTCAATTGATATGATTTGAGTCTAACTCAAATTAATCCAACTTGAGTCCAGCTCAAGTTTCGACCAATTCAATGAGTCTAACTCAATGAATCCAATTCAATAGCTTAATAGTTTATTTATTGAAACTAAAATGAACCCCATCTCCAAAACAACATGTTCTTAGTATGTGACCCAATAGGTTCTCGTAACGTTGGCAATTTCTCTAAAACCCCTTTTAGAAACATAAGAAATGAGTGACATCTAGCAATGCATCATTGCTACCCAAGTGACGAGAATGTCGAGATCCGACATCACCTTTCTATGACTATTATCTTGTATGACTCAATCCTTCTATCCTTGATATCTAGATTGATCAATAAGGCATAGCTCGTGTCATCCTCTTATCAATCTTTGTGTTTCTTGATCCCCAAGTAGACTACACCAATTAAATGAGCTCAATATCTCATATTGACTTATTTGAGCATGGTCATGCATTTTAGTAGTCCTACTTTATCAAGGGGCCCGCAGATATCACTTCTGTCATATGGAAGGAATAGATCTCATCTACATTACTCACATCCCTCTGCATAATTCATTGCATACCCAGTGATCGCCTTTATAGTCCACCCTGTTATAGGTGACGTTTGACGATACCAAAGTATACAACTCCTTATGTAGGGAATCGTAGTGATTTTCGATCTAAAAACTATTCATACCAATAGTCATTATGAGAATGTCTATGACACTCATATGACGATCCATGAAACATTTTCATGGCGGGTCAGTTCAGTACATATGTCACGCCCGCCCTTTCCTAGGGTTCGGAGGGGCTGCGCGTGACGCGACCGTACATACATACATCGTACTACTTACAGCGGAAGACTTTAGACATATTTTTTTTTTCTTTTAAACATAACATGCATCGTCATTTATAAATACTTCTTCTTAACATAGAGCATGCATCATTATTCCATAAGTACTTAGTGCTTAGTTCAAGTCCATAGACATCATCATCATAAGGAAACATTTATAAGGACATAACAGATCTCCTCCACCATGCCACTACCACACACACTTGGCCCCTCCTGCTGCTCCCTTTAGTTTATCCATCCCTTACCCTTATCTGCAGTACAAGGGAAAAATAAACTATAAGCACATAGGCTTAGTAAGATCTTGTCCAACTCACAAAAACCATACATCGACATTAAGCATGGCATGTAACATTCATAACATATAAGCAACATAACATGTAACATATATGAAGTAAGCAAACATAACATGTAGCATAAGTAACATGAGCAAATATAACATGTAACATATATAACGTAGCAACATATCATGTACATAATCAAACATAACATACAACATATGTAACATAGCATGTAAACATAACAATCAAAACATGTGAACAAAATAATCATATCATGTAAACATATGCAGGATGCTCTTTGAAAACATATATTATAGGTACGTAAACATAAATCTCAACATATTTGGGCCCGGCATTGTACCACATCATCATCATCATAGCGCGCATCCCTAAATAGACCCGAGGTAGCAAGTCTCGAACCTACTAGGTTACTAGGCCCGATCTTAGTTCGTCGACCTAGGGGCCATCGTCATAGCGTAGAAGCCCATCCTAAGCCCGATCTTAGTCCATCGACCAAGGGCATTTTGGAACCCATCCCGGACTAGGCCCGATCTTAGTCCGTCGACCTAGGGGCAATCATACATAGAAGACCATCCTAGGCCCGATCTTAGTCCGTCGGCCTAGGGCATCTTAGGAGCCCATCCCTTTGGACCTTGTTAGGGTCCTGGTACAAGCCATGCAGAAGATAAAATACTTATATGCTTTTTATTATAACATATCTTATATCATTTCGCAAACATATCATACTTCATGTCATAACATATCATATTTCACTTCATGAACATATCATATTTCATTTCATAACATGTCATGTTTCACTTCATGAACATATCATATTTCATTTCATAAACATATCATACTTCATTTCATAACATGTCATATTTCACTTCATGAACATATCATATTTCATTTCATAAACATATCATACTTCATTTCATAACATGTCATATTTCACTTCATGAACATATCATATTTCATTTCATAAACATATCATACTTCATTTCATAACATGTCATATTTCACTTCATGAACATATCATCTTTCATTTCATAAACATATCATTTTTCATTTCATAATCATATCATATTCATTTCATAACATATCTTAATATCACACACATATAGGGCATGGCATAAGGTATAAACATCAAGAGGAAGTAAACACTAACCTAGGGCATGTTATCTTCATCTAGCATCATTTAATATTACAAGTTAAAATGAATTCACCTAAGCATAAAACACATGTTAACCTAACCTAGAGCATGTTATCTTCATCTAGCATCTTAACATCATCATATACATACAAAATATGGTATAGAATTTCATTGAAACCTCAAAGCAAGGGTTGGCCGAATGGTTCATGGGGCTTTTAGGGTTAAACTTTTAACCTAATCCATCTAACATCCTAACATCATCATATGCATACAAAATATGGTATAGAACTTCATTGAAACATCAAAAGCAAGGGTTGGCCGAATGGTTCATGGAGGCTTTTAGGGTTAAACTTTTAGCCTAATCCATCTAACATCCTAACATCATCATATGCATACAAAATATGGTATAGAACTTCATTGAAACATCAAAAGCAAGGGTTGGCCGAATGGTTCATGGAGGCTTTTAGGGTTAAACTTTTAACCTAATCCATTTAATATCCTAACATCATCATATGCATACAAAATATGGTATAGAACTTCATTGAAACATCAAAAGCAAAGGTTGGCTGAATGGTTCATGGAGGCTTTTAGGGTTAACCTTTTAACCTAATCCATTTAACATCCTAACATCATCATATGCATACAAAATATGGTATAGAACTTCATTGAAACATCAAAAGCAATGGTTGGCCGAATGGTTCATGGAGTCTTTTAGGGTTAAACTTTTAACCTAATCCATCTAACACCCTAACATCATCATATACATACAAATTATGGTATAGAATTTCATTGAAACCTCAAAAGCAAGGGTTGGCCGAATGGTTCATGGAGGCTTTTAGGGTTAAACTTTTAACCTAATCCATCTAACACCCTAACATCATCATATACATACAAATTATGGTATAGAATTTCATTGAAACCTCAAAAGCAAGGGTTGGCCGAATGGTTCATGGAGGCTTTTGGGGTTGAACTTTTAACCTAATCCACTTAACATCCTAACATCATCATATGCATATAAAATAGGGTATAGAACTTCATTGAAACATCAAAAGCAAAGGTTGGCCGAATGGTTCATGGGGGGTTTGATACAAAACTTCAATCGGAAAGCTACTTGTATGCAGGTGAGGGGATACTTACATCCTTCGCTTTGCTTTTTGGTTGGAAGATGACCTAAGGGAAGCAACCTATCCTTTCTTCTTGCTTGGATGACTTTAGTCCAAAGGATGAGAAGGGGGAGGAGAAGTGGATCTCGGTGAGGAAGAAGATGAGAGGAGAGAAAATCAACTTGATAACTCATGTCTCCTCATCCCCCCCTATTTATTCATTTGAAGAGTCCCTTAGTCTCCCTTACCCCTAACTATAATTTCCCATATTTCTCTAATAATACAATCTTGTTGGGCTTCTGGTTAGTGGATGCATCTATAGGGCTTGGCTATCTCTAGAGGCATGGGGTTCAATTCATAGGCCTTGCATCCTTTTTGGCTCATTTTCTTTTATTTTTGAAAAGCCCACATAAAGCCCATCATAATCAAGCCAAAAATTCTTGTAAAATTGCTAGAAATTTTACAGGTATTACAATCCTTCATACCTTTTAAAAGTTTCGTCCTCGAAACTTAGAACAATTCTGGGTACTTCTGCTTCATGTCCTCCTCGCGTTCCCAGGTATCTTCTTCAGACTGCTGATTTCCGCCACAGACCTTTACTAAGGGCACCTCTTTGTTCCTTAGTCTCTTGACTTCTCGGTGTATATGGATAGGTCGACTTTCATAACTCGAGTCCTCTTGAACTTGTGCTTTGTGGCTCGATCACTTGGTCCAACAGAAATGCATTTCTTGAGCACAGAGACATGGAACACGTTGTGAATAGTGACATCTCTTGAGGCACCCAAGCTACCTTGCCAACCCTCTGCAATATCGGATACGGTCCCACATAGCGCAGACTCAGCTTACCCTTCCTTCCGAATCTCATCACTCCCTTTATAGGGGCCACCTTGAGGAATACCAGGTCCCCGACTTTGAATTCTAACGGTCTACGCCGCATATCCGCATAGCTCTTTTGTCGGCTCTGAGCGGTTTCAATTCTCTGACGGATGTTCTATATAGCTCGGGTGGTGTCGTCGATGAAGTCCGTCTGAGTCCCATCCTTCTTTTCACCACCTCTATCAAAGATATGGGAGATCTACATCTCCTCCCGTATAGAGCCTCGTAGGGTGCCATTCCAATAGTAGCTTGGTAGCTATTGTTGTAGGCGAATTCTGCCAAACATAAGTATCGGCACCAGCTACCTTTAAAATCCAGGGCGCAAGCTCGTAACATATCCTCCAGTACTTGATTTACTCTTTCGGTCTGTCTCGTCTGGGATGGAAGGCGATCAATAATAACTTCGTGCCTAGGGCCTTCTGAACACATTCCCAGAAATGGGAAATGAAGCGACCATCTCTGTCAGAAATGATGGTCTTAGGAATTCCATGTAGTCTGATAATTTCCTTAGGATATAACTGAGTCAGTTGCTTTGTCAAATAGGTCATCTTGATTGCTAAGAAGTGGGTGGACTTCGTCACTCTGTCCACAATTACCCATATAGCATCATAATCGTTTGTCGTCTTGGGCAATCCTGAGATGAAATCCATAGAAATGTCTTCCCATTTCCATTCCGAACTGGATCTACCGCAGTGTTCCTCCGTGTCTCTCGTGTTCGCTTAACCTCCGCAGTCGCAGTGTAATCGCATCATACGAGCCACATCTCTTTTCATTCCAACCACCGTAATTTTCTTTTCGTGTCTTGGTACATCTTGGTGGTTCCAGGATGCATCGCATAAGGAGTTCCGTGAGCTTCTCAAATATCTTCTTCCGTAATTCGATCGCTGGGAATACACAAGCGATCCTCGAGGTAGAGTACTCCACTATCGAGATACGAAACCCATCGCCCTTTCCTTCTAGGACCTCTTGCTTGATCCTCAATGCTTGGGTCACGGGCTTGCTTTTCCAAAGATATCATCGAATGTCACAACGCTATCGCCATGGTCGAGAGCTGTCAAAATGATTTCAACTCAGTAATGCATAATCTCCTTTTCTAAGGGCCGAGATAACATCGATAGAGACATCAAGGTGGCGCAGACTTCACGAGTGCATCACCACCTTGTTTGCTTTCCCTGATGGTAGAAGATCTCACAGTCATAATCCTTGAAGAGCTCGAGCCATCTGCGTTGTCTCATGTTCAGGTCCTTCTGTGTGAAGAAATATTTCAGACTCTGGTGGTCTGTATAAATCCTACACTGACCTCCATATAGATAATGCCTCCATGTTTTGAGAGGAAAGACCATGACCACTAGCTCTAAATCGTGGGTGGATAATTCTTTCATGTTCTTTGAGTTGCCTAGAGGCGAGGCAATGACCTTCCATTCGCATGAGTACACCCGAGTCCCAACTTGGAAGGCCACCGCATATGTCGAAGCCTTCATTATCGTCCGAAGAGCAAGGATTGAGCTGTCACCTCCTTTTCAATTCTATGAAACTCCTCTCGCATCCGGCCCACTCATATTTCTTGTTCTTCCGGTGAGGATCGTCATAGGGGTTGCAATCTCGAGAAGTTCTCTACAAACTTCGTAGTAGCTTGCAGCCCAAGAAAGCTTCCGATCTCACGCATTCTTTGGTCGGTTCCAGTTACTCACGGCTTCAATCTTTATTGGGTCTACCATCACTCCGTGCTTGGATATAACGTGACCCAAAAACGATACTTGTTCGAGCCAGAACTCGCATTTGGAGAACTTTGCATATGCCTTCTTTTCAAGAATCCGATTCATAGATCAGCATGGTGCATTCACAATTCAAAGGCATAACTATGAACTCATAACGTCCGTATCTTGTTCGAAAAGTCGTCTTCGGTATATCATCTAGTTTCACTTTCACTTGATGATAGCCAGACCTCAGATCAATCTGAGAGAAGACGATGGCACCCTTTAACTGGTCGAACAGGTCATCAATCCATGGTAAAGGGTACCTATTCTTGATTGTCACATTATTTAGCGCTCGATAGTCTATGCACATTCGCATAGACCCATCTCTCTTCTGCACCAATAGTACTGGAGTTCAGTAACCACATGCATAAGAGCAGGTGGGGGTACTGTCTCATCGATTCTATTACTACGTCTTCCATATATTACTATCTCATCGACCCTATTACTACGTCTCCCAGCCATGGTTATCTTCACATATTAGAGTAAGGCTAGTATAAGTTTATCGTTCGATTATCTACGCATAATTAAACTGAAAGCTAGCATAAGGTTATCATACATATTTTCATGCATATTTTAAGCAAAGGCATTTCATATCATATATGAACAAAATTAGAATAGACATAGAATTCTTACTTGGAGCGGCAGGATTCGGAGCTTGATGTGTGTGTAGTGGAAAGGCAGATCTGCTCTGATACCAACTGTTACACTCCGCCTCTTTCCTAGGGTCCGAGGGGCGACGTGTGATTTATACATACATACATCGTACTACTTACAGCAGAAGACTTTAGACATTTTTTTTTCTTTTAAACATAAAATGCATCGTCATTTATAAATACTTCTTCTTAACATAGAGCATGCATCATTATTCCATAAGTACTTAGTGCTTAGTTCAAGTCCATAGACATCATCATCATAAGGAAACATTTATAAGGACATAACAGATCTCCTCCACCATGCCACTACCACACACACTTGGCCCCTCCTGCTGCTCCCTTTAGTTTATCCATCCCTTACCCTTATCTGTAGCACAAGGGAAAAATAAACTATAAGCACATAGGCTTAGTAAGATCCTGTCCTACTCACAAAAACCATACATCAACATTAAGCATGGCATGTAACATTCATAACATATAAGCAACATAACATGTAATATATATGACGTAAGCAAACATAACATGTAGCATAAGTAACATGAGCAAACATAACATGTAACATATATAACGTAGCAACATATCATGTACATAATCAAACATAACATACAACATATGTAACATAGCAACATAGCATGTAAACATAACAATCATAACATGTGAACAAAACAATCATATCATGTAAACATATGTAGGATGCTCTTTGAAAACATATATTATAGGTACGTAAATATAAATCTCAACATATTTGGGCCCGACATTGTACCACATCATCATCATCATAGCGCGCATCCCTAAATAGACCCGAGGTAGCAAGTCTCGAACCTACTAGGTTACTAGGCCCGATCTTAGTCCGTCGACCAAGGGGCCATCGTCAAAGCGTAGAAGCCCATCCTAGGCCGCATCTTAGTCCATCGACCTAGGGCATCTTGGAGCCCATCCCGTACTAGGCCCGATCTTAGTCCGTCGACCTAGGGGCAATCATACATAGAAGCTCATCCTAGGCCCGATCATAGTCCGTCAGCCTAGGGCATCTTAGGAGACATCCCTTTGGACCTTGTTAGGGTCCTGGTACAAGACAAGCAGAAGGTAAAATACTTATATACTTTTTATTATAACATATCTTATTTCATTTCGCAAACATATCATACTTCATTTCATAACATATCATATTTCACTTCATGAACATATCATATTTCATTTCATAAACATATCATACTTCATTTCATAACATGACATGTTTCACTTCATGAACATATCATATTTCATTTCATAAACATATCATACTTCATTTCATAACATGTCATATTTCACTTCATGAACATATCATATTTCATTTCATAAACATATCATACTTCATTTCATAACATGTCATATTTCACTTCATGAACATATCATATTTCATTTCATAAACATATCATTTTTCATTTCATAATCATATCATATTCATTTCATAACATATCTTAATATCACACACATATAGGGCATGGCATAAGGTATAAACATCAAGAGGAAGTAAACACTAACCTAGGGCATGTTATCTTCATCTAGCATCATTTAATATTACAAGTTAACATGAATTCACCTAAGCATAAAACACATGTTAACCTAACCTAGAGCATGTTATCTTCATCTAGCATCTTGACATCATCATATACATACAAAATATGGTATAGAATTTCATTGAAACCTCGAAGCAAGGGTTGGCCGAATGGTTCATGGGGCTTTTAGGGTTAAACTTTTAACCTAATCCATCTAACATCCTAACATCATCATATGCATACAAAATATGGTATAGAACTTCATTGAAACATCAAAAGTAAGGGTTGGCCGAATGGTTCATGGAGGCTTTTAGGGTTAAACTTTTAACCTAATCCATCTAACATCCTAACATCATCATATGCATACAAAATATGGTATAGAACTTCATTGAAACATCAAAAGCAAGGGTTGGCCGAATGGTTCATGGAGGCTTTTAGGGTTAACCTTTTAACCTAATCCATTTAATATCCTAACATCATCATTTGTATACAAAATATGGTATAGAACTTCATTGAAACATCAAAAGCAAAGGTTGGCTGAATGGTTCATGGAGGCTTTTAGGGTTAACCTTTTAACCTAATCCATTTAACATCCTAACATCATCATATGCATACAAAATATGGTATAGAACTTCATTGAAACATCAAAAGCAATGGTTGGCCGAATGGTTCATGGAGTCTTTTAGGGTTAAACTTTTAACCTAATCCATCTAACACCCTAACATCATCATATACATACAAATTATGGTATAGAATTTCATTGAAACCTCAAAAGAAAGGGTTGGCGGAATGGTTCATGGAGGCTTTTAGGGTTAAACTTTTAACCTAATCCATCTAACACCCTAACATCATCATATACATACAAATTATGGTATAGAATTTCATTGAAACCTCAAAAGCAAGGGTTGGCCGAATGGTTCATGGAGGCTTTTGGGGTTGAACTTTTAACCTAATCCACTTAACATCCTAACATCATCATATGCATATAAAATAGGGTATATAACTTCATTGAAACATCAAAAGCAAAGGTTGGCCGAATGGTTCATGGGGGGTTTGATACAAAACTTCAATCGAAAAGCTACTTGTATGCAGGTGAGGGGATACTTACATCCTTCGCTTTGCTTTTTGGTTGGAAGATGACCTAAGGGAAGCAACCTAGCCTTTCTTCTTGCTTGGATGACTTTAGTCCAAAGGATGAGAACGGGGAGGAGAAGTGGATCTCGGTGAGGAAGAGGATGAGAGGAGAGAAAATCAACTTGATAACTCATGTCTCCTCATCCCCCCCTATTTATTCATTTGAAGAGTCCCTTAGTCTCCCTTACCCCTAACTATAATTTCCCATATTTCTCTAATAATACAATCTTGTTGGGCTTCTAGTTAGTGGATTCATCTATAGGGCTTGGCTATCTCTAGAGGTTTGGGGTTCAATTCATAGGCCTTGCATCCTTTTTGGCTCATTTTCTTTTATTTTTGAAAAGCCCACATAAAGCCCATCATAATCCAGACAAAAATTCTTGTAAAATTGCTAGAAATTTTACAGGCGTTACAATCCTTCATACCTTTTAAAAGTTTCGTCCTCGAAACTTAGAACAATTCTGGGTACTTCTGCTTCATGTCCTCCTCGCATTCCCAGGTATCTTCTTCGTACCGTTGATTCTGCCACAGGACCTTTACTAAGGGCACCTCTTTGTTCCTTAGTCTCTTGACTTCTCGGTCTAGTATATGGATAGGTCGACTTTCATAACTCAGGTCCTCTTGAACTTGTACTGTTTGTGGCTCGATCACTTGGTCCGCACTGGAAATGCATTTCTTGAGCACAGAGACATGGAACACGTTGTGAATAGCTGACATCTCTTGAGGCAGCTCCAGCTTGTAAGTTACCTTGCCAACCCTCTGCAATATCGGATACGGTCCCACATAGCAGATCACTTACCCTTCCTTCCAATCTCATCACTCCTTTATAGGGGCCACCTTGAGAATACGGGTCCCCGACTTTGAATTCTAACGGTCTACGCCGCATATCCGCATAGCTCTTTTGTCGGCTCTGAGCGGTTTCAATTCTCTGACGGATGTTCTGTATAGCTCGGGTGGTGTCGTCGATGAAGTCCGTCTGGAGTCCCATCCCCTTCTTTTCACCACCCTCGTACCAGCATATGGGAGATCTACATCTCCTCCCGTATAGAGCCTCGTAGGGTGCCATTCCAATAGTAGCTTGGTAGCTATTGTTGTAGGCGAATTTTGCCAAACATAAGTATCGGCACCAGCTACCTTTGAAATCCAGGGTGCAAGCTCGTAACATATCCTCCAGTACTTGATTTACTCTTTCGGTCTGTCCGTCCGTCTGGGGATGGAAGGCAGTACTGAATAATAACTTCGTGCCTAGGGCCTTCTGAACACATTCCCAGAAATGGTAAATGAAGCGACCATCTCTGTCAGAAATGATGGTCTTAGGAATTCCATGTAGTCTGATAATTTCGTTAGGATATAACTGAGCCAGTTGCTCTTTCAAATAGGTCATCTTGATTGCTAAGAAGTGGGCGGACTTCGTCACTCTGTCCACAATTACCCATATAGCATCATAACCATTTGTCGTCTTGGGCAATCCTGAGATGAAATCCATAGAAATATCTTCTCATTTCCATTCTGGAATCTGGATCGGCTGCAGTGTTCCTCCAAGTCTCTGGTATTCTGCTTTAACCCTCTGGCGGTCGAGTGCATCGGCATCTTGAGCCACATCTCTCTTTTCATTGAACCACGAATTTTCTTTTGAGTCTTGGTACATATTGGTGGTTCCAGGATGCATCACATAAGGAGTTCCGTGAGATTCCTCGAATATCTTCTTCCATAATTCTGGATCGTCGGGAATACACAAGCGATCCCTGAGGTAGAGTACTCCACTATCAGAGATACGAAACCCATCGTCCTTTCCTTCTAGGACCTCTTGCTTGATCCTTTGAATGCTTGGGTCACGGGCTTGCTTTTCTAGTATATCATCGAACAGCGTCAGTGCTATCGTCATGGTCGAGAGCTGTCCGAAAATGATTTCAACCCCGTAATGCATAATCTCCTTTTCTAAGGGCTGAGATAACACTGATAGATACATCAAGGTGGCGCAGGACTTCCTGCTGAGTGCATCAGCCACCTTATTTGCTTTCCCCGGATGGTAGAAGATCTCGCAGTCATAATCCTTGACGAGCTCGAGCCATCTGCGTTGTCTCATGTTTAGGTCCTTCTGTGTGAAGAAATATTTCAAACTTTGGTGGTCTATATAAATCCTACACTGAGCTCCATATAGATAATGCCTCCATGTTTTGAGAGCAAAGACCACGACCGCTAGCTCTAAATCATGGGTGGGATAATTCCTTTCATGTTCTTTGAGTTGCCTAGAGGCGTAGGCAATGACCTTTCCATTCTGCATGAGTACAGCTCCGAGTCCCAACTTGGAAGCGTCACTGTACATGTCGAAGCCTTCATTACTGTCCGGAAGAGCAAGGATTGGAGCGCTGGTCAGCCTCCTTTTCAATTCTATGAAACTCCTCTCGCAGGCATCCGTCCACTCATATTTCTTGTTCTTTCTGGTGAGGACTGTCATAGGGGTTGCAATCCTGGAGAAGTTCTCTACAAACTTCCTGTAGTAGCTTGCTAGCCCAAGAAAGCTTCTGATCTCGCTGGCATTCTTTGGTCGGTTCCAGTTACTCACGGCTTCAATCTTTATTGGGTCTACCATCACTCCGTGCTTGGATATAACGTGACCCAAAAACGATACTTGTTCGAGCCAGAACTCGCATTTGGAGAACTTTGCATACAGCTTCTTTTTCTGAAGAATCTGATTCAGCAGATCATAGCTGGTGCATTCGTCACTCCGAAAGGCATAACTATGAACTCATAACGTCCGTATCTTGTTCGAAAAGTCGTCTTCGGTATATCATCTAGTTTCACTTTCACTTGATGATAGCCAGACCTCAGATCAATCTGAGAGAAGACGATGGCACCCTTTAACTGGTCGAACAGGTCGTCAATCCATGGTAAAGGGTACCTATTCTTGATTGTCACATTATTTAGCGCTCGATAGTCTATGCACATTCGCATAGACCCATCTCTCTTCTGCACCAATAGTACTGGAGTTCAGTAACCACATGCATAAGAGCAGGTGGGGGTACTGTCTCATCGATTCTATTACTACGTCTTCCATATATTACTATCTCATCGACCCTATTACTACGTCTCCCAGCCATGGTTATCTTCACATATTAGAGTAAGGCTAGTATAAGTTTATCGTTCGATTATCTACGCATAATTAAACTGAAAGCTAGCATAAGGTTATCATACATATTTTCATGCATATTTTAAGCAAAGGCATTTCATATCATATATGAACAAAATTAGAATAGACATAGAATTCTTACTTGGAGCGGCAGGATTCGGAGCTTGATGTGTGTGTAGTGGAAAGGCAGATCTGCTCTGATACCAACCTATCACACCTGCCCTTTCCTAGGGTCCGGAGGGGCGGCGCGTGACGCGACCGTACATACATACATCGTACTACTTACAGCAGAAGACTTTAGACATTTTTTTTTCTTTTAAACATAAAATGCATCGTCATTTATAAATACTTCTTCTTAACATAGAGCATGCATCATTATTCCATAAGTACTTAGTGCTTAGTTCAAGTCCATAGACATCATCATCATAAGGAAACATTTATAAGGACATAACAGATCTCCTCCACCATGCCACTACCACACACACTTGGCCCCTCCTGCTGCTCCCTTTAGTTTATCCATCCCTTACCCTTATCTGCAGTACAAGGGAAAAATAAACTATAAGCACATAGGCTTAGTAAGATCCTGTCCTACTCACAAAAACCATACATCAACATTAAGCATGGCATGTAACATTCATAACATATAAGCAACATAACATGTAATATATATGACGTAAGCAAACATAACATGTAGCATAAGTAACATGAGCAAACATAACATGTAACATATATAACGTAGCAACATATCATGTACATAATCAAACATAACATACAACATATGTAACATAGCAACATAGCATGTAAACATAACAATCATAACATGTGAACAAAACAATCATATCATGTAAACATATGTAGGATGCTCTTTGAAAACATATATTATAGGTACGAAAATATAAATCTCAACATATTTGGGCCCGACATTGTACCACATCATCATCATCATCATAGCGCGCATCCCTAAATAGACCCGAGGTAGCAAGTCTCGAACCTACTAGGTTACTAGGCCCGATCTTAGTCCGTCGACCAAGGGGCCATCGTCATAGCGTAGAAGCCCATCCTAGGCCGCATCTTAGTCCATCGACCTAGGGAATCTTGGAGGCCATCCCGTACTAGGCCCGATCTTAGTCCGTCAACCTAGGGGCAATCATACATAGAAGCCCATCCTAGGCCCGATCATAGTCCGTCAGCCTAGGGCATCTTAGGAGCCCATCCCTTTGGACCTTGTTAGGGTCCTGGTACAACCATCGAAGGTAAAATACTTATATACTTTTATTATAACATATATTATTTCATTTATAAACATATCATACTTCATTTCATAACATATCATATTTCACTTCTTGAACATATCATATTTCATTTCATAAACATATCATACTTCATTTCATAACATGTCATGTTTCACTTCATGAACATATCATATTTCATTTCATAAACATATCATACTTCATTTCATAACATGTCATATTTCACTTCATGAACATATCATATTTCATTTCATAAACATATCATACTTCCTTTCATAACATGTCATATTTCACTTCATGAACATATCATCTTTCATTTCATAAACATATCATTTTTCATTTCATAATCATATCATATTCATTTCATAACATATCTTAATATCACACACATATAGGGAATGGCATAAGGTATAAACATCAAGAGGAAGTAAACACTAACCTAGGGCATGTTATCTTCATCTAGTATCATTTAATATTACAAGTTAACATGAATTCACCTAAGCATAAAACATGTTAACCTAACCTAGAGCATGTTATCTTCATCTAGCATCTTGACATCATCATATACATACAAAATATGGTATAGAATTTCATTGAAACCTCGAAGCAAGGGTTGGCCGAATGGTTCATGGGGCTTTTAGGGTTAAACTTTTAACCTAATCCATCTAACATCCTAACATCATCATATGCATACAAAATATGGTATAGAACTTCATTGAAACATCAAAAGTAAGGGTTGGCCGAATGGTTCATGGAGGCTTTTAGGGTTAAACTTTTAACCTAATCCATCTAACATCCTAACATCATCATATGCATACAAAATATGGTATAGAACTTCATTGAAACATCAAAAGCAAGGGTTGGCCGAATGGTTCATGGAGGCTTTTAGGGTTAACCTTTTAACCTAATCCATTTAATATCCTAACATCATCATTTGTATACAAAATATGGTATAGAACTTCATTGAAACATCAAAAGCAAAGGTTGGCTGAATGGTTCATGGAGGCTTTTAGGGTTAACCTTTTAACCTAATCCATTTAACATCCTAACATCATCATATGCATACAAAATATGGTATAGAACTTCATTGAAACATCAAAAGCAATGGTTGGCCGAATGGTTCATGGGGGCTTTTAGGGTTAAACTTTTAACCTAATCCATCTAACACCCTAACATCATCATATACATACAAATTATGCTATAGAATTTCATTGAAACGTCGAAAGAAAGGGTTGGACGAATGGTTCATGGAGGCTTTTAGGGTTAAACTTTTAACCTAATCCATCTAACACCCTAACATCATCATATACATACAAATTATGGTATAGAATTTCATTGAAACCTCAAAAGCAAGGGTTGGCCGAATGGTTCATGGAGGCTTTTGGGGTTGAACTTTTAACCTAATCCACTTAACATCCTAACATCATCATATGCATATAAAATAGGGTATAGAACTTCATTGAAACATCAAAAGCAAAGGTTGGCCGAATGGTTCATGGGGGGTTTGATACAAAACTTCAATCGGAAAGCTACTTGTATGCAGGTGAGGGGATACTTACATCCTTCGCTTTGCTTTTTGGTTGGAAGATGACCTAAGGGAAGCAACCTAGCCTTTCTTCTTGCTTGGATGACTTTAGTCCAAAGGATGAGAAGGGGGAGGAGAAGTGGATCTCGGTGAGGAAGAAGATGAGAGGAGAGAAAATCAACTTGATAACTCATGTCTCCTCATCCCCCCCTATTTATTCATTTGAAGAGTCCCTTAGTCTCCCTTACCCCTAACTATAATTTCCCATATTTCTCTAATAATACAATCTTGTTGGGCTTCTGGTTAGTGGATGCATCTATAGGGCTTGGCTATCTCTAGAGGCATGGGGTTCAATTCATAGGCCTTGCATCCTTTTTGGCTCATTTTCTTTTATTTTTGAAAAGCCCACATAAAGCCCATCATAATCAAGCCAAAAATTCTTGTAAAATTGCTAGAAATTTTACAGGCGTTACAATCCTTCATACCTTTTAAAAGTTTCGTCCTCGAAACTTAGAACAATTCTGGGTACTTCTGCTTCATGTCCTCCTCGCGTTCCCAGGTATCTTCTTCGTACCGTTGATTCTGCCACAGGACCTTTACTAAGGGCACCTCTTTGTTCCTTAGTCTCTTGACTTCTCGGTCTAGTATATGGATAGGTCGACTTTCATAACTCAGGTCCTCTTGAACTTGTACTGTTTGTGGCTCGATCACTTGGTCCGCACTGGAAATGCATTTCTTGAGCACAGAGACATGGAACACGTTGTGAATAGCTGACATCTCTTGAGGCAGCTCCAGCTTGTAAGCTACCTTGCCAACCCTCTGCAATATCGGATACGGTCCCACATAGCGCAGACTCAGCTTACCCTTCCTTCCGAATCTCATCACTCCCTTTATAGGGGCCACCTTGAGGAATACCAGGTCCCCGACTTTGAATTCTAACGGTCTACGCCGCATATCCGCATAGCTCTTTTGTCGGCTCTGAGCGGTTTCAATTCTCTGACGGATGTTCTGTATAGCTCGGGTGGTGTCGTCGATGAAGTCCGTCTGGAGTCCCATCCCCTTCTTTTCACCACCCTCGTACCAGCATATGGGAGATCTACATCTCCTCCCGTATAGAGCCTCGTAGGGTGCCATTCCAATAGTAGCTTGGTAGCTATTGTTGTAGGCGAATTTTGCCAAACATAAGTATCGGCACCAGCTACCTTTGAAATCCAGGGTGCAAGCTCGTAACATATCCTCCGATGCCATTGATTTACTCTTTTCGGTCATCAGTCAGTCTGCAGGGATGGAAGCGATCTTGAATAATAACTTCGTGCCTAGGGCCTTCTGAACACATTCCCAGAAATGGTAAATGAAGCGACCATCTCTGTCAGAAATGATGGTCTTAGGAATTCCATGTAGTCTGATAATTTCGTTAGGATATAACTGAGCCAGTTGCTCTTTCAAATAGGTCATCTTGATTGCTAAGAAGTGGGCGGACTTCGTCACTCTGTCCACAATTACCCATATAGCATCATAACCATTTGTCGTCTTGGGCAATCCTGAGATGAAATCCATAGAAATATCTTCTCATTTCCATTCTGGAATCTGGATCGGCTGCAGTGTTCCTCCAAGTCTCTGGTATTCTGCTTTAACCCTCTGGCAGGTCAGACAGGTACTGACATACTGAGCCACATCTCTTTTCATTCCGAACCACCAGAATTTTCTTTTCAGGTCTTGGTACATCTTGGTGGTTCCAGGATGCATCGCATAAGGAGTTCCGTGAGATTCCTCGAATATCTTCTTCCATAATTCTGGATCGTCGGGAATACACAAGCGATCCCTGAGGTAGAGTACTCCACTATCAGAGATACGAAACCCGTCGTCCTTTCCTTCTAGGACCTCTTGCTTGATCCTTTGAATGCTTGGGTCACGGGCTTGCTTTTCCAGTATATCATCGAACAACGTCGGTGCTATCGTCATGGTCGAGAGCTATCCGGAAATGATTTCAACCCCGTAACGCATAATCTACTTTTCTAAGGGCTGAGATAACACTGATAGAGACATCAAGGTGGCGCAGGACATCCTGCTGAGTGCATCAGCCAACTTGTTTGCTTTCCCCGGATGGTAGAAGATCTCGCAGTCATAATCCTTGACGAGCTCGAGCCATCTGCGTTGTCTCATGTTCAGGTCCTTCTGTGTGAAGAAATATTTCAAACTCTTGTGGTCTATATAAATCCTACACTAAGCTCCATATAGATAATGCCTCCATGTTTTGAGAGCAAAGACCACGACCGCTAGCTCTAAATCATGGGTGGGATAATTCCTTTCATGTTCTTTGAGTTGCCTAGAGGCGTAGGCAATGACCTTTCCATTCTGCATGAGTACAGCTCCGAGTCCCAACTTGGAAGCGTCACTGTACATGTCGAAGCCTTCGTTACTGTCCGGAAGAGCAAGGATTGGAGCACTGGTCATCCTCCTTTTCAATTCTATGAAACTCCTCTTGCAGGCGTCCGTCCACTCATATTTCTTGTTCTTTCTGGTGAGGACTGTCATAGGGGTTGCAATCCTGGAGAAGTTCTCTACAAACTTCCTGTAGTAGCTTGCTAGCCCAAGAAAGCTTCTGATCTCGCTGGCATTCTTTGGTCGGTTCCAGTTACTCACGGCTTCAATCTTTATTGGGTCTACCATCACTCCATGCTTGGATATAACGTGACCCAAAAACGATACTTGTTCGAGCCAGAACTCGCATTTGGAGAACTTTGCATACATTTGCTTTTTCTGAAGAATCCGATTCAGCAGATCATAGCTGGTGCATTCGTCACTCTGAAAGGCATAACTACGAACTCATAACGTCCGTATCTTGTTCGAAAAGCCGTCTTCGGTATATCATCTAGTTTCACTTTCACTTGATGATAGCCAGACCTCATATCAATCTGAGAGAAGACGATGGCACCCTTTAACTGGTCGAACAGGTCGTCAATCCATGGTAAAGGGTACCTATTCTTGATTGTCACATTATTTAGCGCTCGATAGTCTATGCACATTCGCATAGACCCATCTCTCTTCTGCACCAACAGTACTGGAGTTCAGTAACCACATGCATAAGAGCAGGTGGGGGTACTGTCTCATAGATTCTATTACTACGTCTTCCATATATTACTATCTCATCGACCCTATTACTACGTCTCCCAGCCATGGTTATCTTCACATATTAGAGTAAGGCTAGTATAAGTTTATCGTTCGATTATCTACGCATAATTAAACTGAAAGCTAGCATAAGGTTATCATACATATTTTCATGCATATTTTAAGCAAAGGCATTTCATATCATATATGAACAAAATTAGAGTAGACATAGAATTCTTACTTGGAGCGGCAGGATTTGGAGCTTGATGTGTGTGTAGTGGAATGGCAGATCTGCTCTGATACCAACCTGTCACACCTGCCCTTTCCTAGGGTCCGGAGGGGCGGCGCGTGACGCGACCGTACATACATACATCGTACTACTTACAGCGGAAGACTTTAGACATTTTTTTTTCTTTTAAACATAACATGCATCGTCATTTATAAATACTTCTTCTTAACATAGAGCATGCATCATTATTCCATAAGTACTTAGTGCTTAGTTCAAGTCCATAGACATCATCATCATAAGGAAACATTTATAAGGACATAACAGATCTCCTCCACCATGCCACTACCACACACACTTGGCCCCTCCTGCTGCTCCCTTTAGTTTATCCATCCCTTACCCTTATCTGCAGTACAAGGGAAAAATAAACTATAAGCACATAGGCTTAGTAAGATCCTGTCCTACTCACAAAAACCATACATCAACATTAAGCATGGCATGTAACATTCATAACATATAAGCAACATAACATGTAATATATATGACGTAAGCAAACATAACATGTAGCATAAGTAACATGAGCAAACATAACATGTAACATATATAACGTAGCAACATATCATGTACATAATCAAACATAACATACAACATATGTAACATAGCAACATAGCATGTAAACATAACAATCATAACATGTGAACAAAACAATCATATCATGTAAACATATGTAGGATGCTCTTTGAAAACATATATTATAGGTACGAAAATATAAATCTCAACATATTTGGGCCCGACATTGTACCACATCATCATCATCATAGCGCGCATCCCTAAATAGACCCGAGGTAGCAAGTCTCGAACCTACTAGGTTACTAGGCCCGATCTTAGTCCGTCGACCAAGGGGCCATCGTCATAGCGTAGAAGCCCATCCTAGGCCGCATCTTAGTCCATCGACCTAGGGAATCTTGGAGGCCATCCCGTACTAGGCCCGATCTTAGTCCGTCAACCTAGGGGCAATCATACATAGAAGCCCATCCTAGGCCCGATCATAGTCCGTCAGCCTAGGGCATCTTAGGAGCCCATCCCTTTGGACCTTGTTAGGGTCCTGGTACAAGCCATGCAGAAGGTAAAATACTTATATACTTTTTATTATAACATATATTATTTCATTTCGCAAACATATCATACTTCATTTCATAACATATCATATTTCACTTCTTGAACATATCATATTTCATTTCATAAACATATCATACTTCATTTCATAACATGTCATGTTTCACTTCATGAACATATCATATTTCATTTCATAAACATATCATACTTCATTTCATAACATGTCATATTTCACTTCATGAACATATCATATTTCATTTCATAAACATATCATACTTCCTTTCATAACATGTCATATTTCACTTCATGAACATATCATCTTTCATTTCATAAACATATCATTTTTCATTTCATAATCATATCATATTCATTTCATAACATATCTTAATATCACACACATATAGGGAATGGCATAAGGTATAAACATCAAGAGGAAGTAAACACTAACCTAGGGCATGTTATCTTCATCTAGTATCATTTAATATTACAAGTTAACATGAATTCACCTAAGCATAAAACACATGTTAACCTAACCTAGAGCATGTTATCTTCATCTAGCATCTTGACATCATCATATACATACAAATTATGGTATAGAATTTCATTGAAACCTCGAAGCAAGGGTTGGCCGAATGGTTCATGGGGCTTTTAGGGTTAAACTTTTAACCTAATCCATCTAACATCCTAACATCATCATATGCATACAAAATATGGTATAGAACTTCATTGAAACATCAAAAGTAAGGGTTGGCCGAATGGTTCATGGAGGCTTTTAGGGTTAAACTTTTAACCTAATTCATCTAACATCCTAACATCATCATATGCATACAAAATATGGTATAGAACTTCATTGAAACATCAAAAGCAAGGGTTGGCCGAATGGTTCATGGAGGCTTTTAGGGTTAAACTTTTAACCTAATCCATTTAATATCCTAACATCATCATTTGTATACAAAATATGGTATAGAACTTCATTGAAACATCAAAAGCAAAGGTTGGCCGAATGGTTCATGGAGGCTTTTAGGATTAACCTTTTAACCTAATCCATTTAACATCCTAACATCATCATATGCATACAAAATATGGTATAGAACTTCATTGAAACATCAAAAGCAAAGGTTGGCCGAATGGTTCATGGAGTCTTTTAGGGTTAAACTTTTAACCTAATCCATCTAACACCCTAACATCATCATATACATACAAATTATGGTATAGAATTTCATTGAAACCTCAAAAGCAAGGGTTGGCCGAATGGTTCATGGAGGCTTTTAGGGTTAAACTTTTAACCTAATCCATCTAACACCCTAACATCATCATATACATACAAATTATGGTATAGAATTTCATTGAAACCTCAAAAGCAAGGGTTGGCCGAATGGTTCATGGAGGCTTTTGGGGTTGAACTTTTAACCTAATCCACTTAACATCCTAACATCATCATATGCATATAAAATAGGGTATAGAACTTCATTGAAACATCAAAAGCAAAGGTTGGCCGAATGGTTCATGGGGGGTTTGATACAAAACTTCAATCGGAAAGCTACTTGTATGCAGGTGAGGGGATACTTACATCCTTCGCTTTGCTTTTGGTTGGAAGATGACCTAAGGGAAGCAACCTAGCCTTTCTTCTTGCTTGGATGACTTTCGGCCAAAGGATGAGAAGGGGGAGGAGAAGTTGATCTCGGTGAGGAAGAGGATGAGAGGAGAGAAAATCAACTTGATAACTCATGTCTCCTCATTCCCCCTATTTATTCATTTGAAGAGTCCCTTAGTCTCCCTTACCCCTAACTATAATTTCCCATATTCCTCTAATAATACAATCTTGTTGGGCTTCTGGTTAGTGGATGCATCTTTAGGGCTTGGCTATCTCTAGAGGTTTGGGGTTCAATTCCTAGGCCTTGCATCCTTTTTGGCTCATTTTCTTTTATTTTTGAAAACCCACATAAAGCCCATCATAATCAAGGCAAAAATTCTTGTAAAATTGCTAGAAATTTTACGGGTGTTACTGTTGGGTTTCTGGCACCGCGGCGTGTGTGTGTTCGATCATGTTTCGTAAACATGAGCACAGCGGAAGCAATAAAAATAATAAATACTCCTATTTATTACAACACACACAACACACGCATGCTATTACAACAAGTGTAGACATAACCGTAAATTAAAATTGCGATAAAAGGAAATTAAACTACGTTATACCTTCCGTATGACGTGTAGCGGGAACGGCATCAACCGGAACGATCCTCGTAAGAATCGTCTCTATCCGTATCCACGCCGAGCTCCTCGGGATGACTTCGCTAAGTCACGAGCTTCGTCTTCGTATGGGTTACTAGCCTCGTGTTGAAGACGACGTGATCGAGAGATGATCACGATCCGAATCCAAATTCGGATCCAAAACGAGTTCTCAAAACTCGCTTCTCCGGAGAGGTATTCGTCAACCGTTTGACGAATCCTTCGTCCTCCACCTCAGAGGATTACCGGAGATCAAATCCCCGGTATGTTAGCCGCTGTCGGAGCACTAACCGTCGTCCAAACGACGCTCCGACGAGAGGAGAAGAAGCTGTCCAGAAAACTGGACAGCTTGGTGGAGGAGATAGGCGCCGGCCAACAAAGGAAGCCAAGTGCTTACCTTGATGCCAAACCTAAGGAGGATCGCCGGAACTCTTCCGGCAGCAGCTCGACGCGAGGAGGAAGGAAGCCGCCTGGACGCCGGTTGGAGGAGCTAGTGGCGGCAACACAAGGTCGGCGGCAACTTTGTGTTGGGCGGCTAGGGTTTGGATGATTGGATTAGTTAGGGTTTAACAATCCCTTAAGCCCACTTTTATAGAGAACTAATTCTCTTAATGGTTAATGGATCATATCCATAAAGCCCGTTAACCCGCTCCATTAAGATAAGTTAAAATAAACCAAACCATGATGGTTTATTTTAAGTTAAAACGAACCAAACCAACCTTTGGTTCATTCGTTTAATATAAACCAAACCCTTTGGTTTATTCTCATCCATTGGATTAGGACCAAACCATTTTGGTCCATCCATTATGTCTTCATAAGACACTGCCCATCCACGCTTCCATTGCGATAAACAATTTCATGCTCGCTTTATGTTTGGTCCAACCAAACATAGTTTCTCTCGATGCGAGAATCCCATTCTCAAGCTCGCTTTTAAATCCTTTGGATTACACTCGTTGTGCGTGTGACCAAATAGGTTCTCGGTTTATGTTGGCCGTCTATAATTAACCATTAATTATAGAACGATCATGAGTGGCACCTAGTAGTACATCATGATCCCCAATTAACCGAAAAAGATCAACGGTTGATCGAACTATTTACGAAACCCTTGATTGCTCGAATGAATCGTGCCCCATATTCCTTGCTCATCTTATACCCACTTGGTTCGGGACATGGTCTATTGTGCCGATCCCCACTAAGTGACTCGTCACACCTAGCCCAAGTATCATTTCCTCGTCCTCACAGTTCTAGTTACTCCACATGTATCGAAGAGTACCTTACTCTAAACATGTAATGCTTTGGCGAGACTTTAGTAACAATCCGGCGAGAGGCCATGGGTATACATCTCCTCGCAAGGAGTGGTGAATCCTTTATAGGCTATTCAAACACCTTGATCACTTGACTTATACCCAATCATCCGGGTCCACATCTCCTTAGAGATGTTTGCTTAAGATGTCAAAGCATAAGTCTCCATGATCAAGATGACTTGAATCATAAGTCGAAGAACATCGCACTTAAGCCATTAAGAACTTCATTGACATATCTATATATCACGAGAACCATATGAAGTCTTACGGTGGTCACTCCAATGAACTAGTTACCATAACTAGCATCCACGATTAACTCGGACATCACTATGTCTCCGGCCCGGTGAGAATCGGTGCTTGGATACACAGGTATACCTCGTGCTAGTCTCGGCGAATTGATGGTGTCCAAATCCATCAATTCATCGACTAGGGATAATTCGATACATCACAATTACACATGTAGAGATACTCACTAGTTGTGATCAATCACAAATTCTCTCATCTTTGTGAATCGTATCGTGGACATTGATAAATGAGTTTAAGATCAATCAAATACATTAAACATGTATACTCGAATAGTGAATCTTCATTTATCATATAAATGGTTCATACATAAAGCGATTGCCTTAGGACATCTCTCATATATTACTAACGGACTCCCACTTGGCTAATGCCAATCGCTCGGTATCGATACCATAAGCACCAACATGACCCTCGAGCTTACTTTGAGGTAATGCCTAGTCAAAGGATCGCTAAGTTCCTTTCGTTAGAATTTTCTCGATTTGTATTTCATTCCCTCTTGATGATCTCTCGATAAGATGATAGCGGCGAAGCACATGTTTGGATCATTGATGAGACCACATCAAGTTCATAGATGAACTACTTGATCCAAACCGCTTCCTTTCTTTGCTTCGAAGGCTGCAATGTATTACGCCTTCGATGGCGAGAATCCGCTATAGTGTCAAGCTTGGAACCTTTCCAACTTATTGCGCCTCCATTCGGTGAATACATACCGGTGAGACATGGAATCATCCTTATGCATGCGGATCGGCATCCGTATACCCACGTATCACCATGTACCCTTCTCCATATATTAGGAACACATCCTTAGTTCTTCTCAAGTACTTAAGGATCGTCTTAACAGCCGCCCAATGATCCATTCTGGATCGGTAGTATCTGCTCGTGACACTCAGAGCATACGATACATCGGGCCTCGTACATAACATAGCATACATGATAGATCCTATTGCGGATGCATAGGGAATCTAACTCATGCAAATCCTCTCATCTTCTGTGCGCGGACACATAGACTTCGAAAGGTGTACCCCATGCGATGGGTAGAAACCTTTCTTGGATTCGACATGCTAAACCTCTTTGCTTTTTCGGTCTATATATGTAGGCTGCGAAAGACCAAGCAACCGTTTGATCTATCTCTATAGATCTTAATCCGAGGATGTAGGTTGCTTCTCCCAGTCTTTCATGGAGAATGTCTTGGATAACCAAACCTTAAGCATTGTAAGATTGAAACATCGTTTCCTATAAGTAATATGTCATCGACATACAATACTAGGAATCTTGCCTCCCACTAACCTTCTTGTACACACAAGGTTAAATGCGGATTTTGTGAGAAATCAAACCTTTTGATTGTCTCATCAAAAGCGGATATTCGACTCTGGATGCTTGCTTCAATCCATAAATGGACCGTCGCAATTTGCATACCTTGGTTTTATCAACCGATGTGAAACCCTCGGTGTATCATATACCGTCCTCGGCGGGTTTCCATTAAGGAAAGTTGTTTTCACATCCATCTGCCATATCTCATAATCATAATGAGCCGCTATGGTCGGGAGCATCCGAATGGATTTAAGCATAGCTACAGGCGAATAGGTTTCGTCATAATCAACACCTTGCTTTTGACGATATCCTTTCGCCACCAATCTAGCCTTATAGGTAATCACGTTACCATCCATGTCGGTTTTCTTCTTGAAAACCCACTTGCACCCTATAGGCTTTATGCCTTCAGGTGGGTCAACCAAGTTCCAAACTTGGTTTTCGTACATGGAATCCATTTCTGACTTCATGGCACCAAGCCACTTATCCCTTTCTGAACTTGTCAGCACTTCTTCATAACTGGTAGGCTCCTCATCATCAATGAGTAACACGTCATTCAATTCACTTACGAGAAATCCATATCTCTCAGGAATATTGCGTGTTCTACCAGATCTACGAAGATGTGGTGTTACAATAGGTCCAGCCGATTGCTCATCACTATGAGTTGTCGGCTGTTGTGCTTCACCAGGTATCTCATTAATGTCTATTTGAGTCTCTCGAGCCTCCTCAAGCTCGACGACACTCCCACTGTTTTCTTGCAAGAGAAACTCTTTCTCTAGAAACATAGCATGCCTTGAAACAAACACCTTTTGTTCCACAGGATGATAGAATTGGTAACCCCTTGTTTCCTTAGGGTATCCAATAAATAGACATTTATCAGACTTAGCATCCAATTTGTCTGATACAGTCCGCTTCACATAAGCAAGACAACCCCATATCTTCAAGTAAGATACATGAGGTTTCTTACCATTCCATATCTCATATGGAGTAGTTGAGACTACCTTAGTAGGCATTACATTTAACAAAGTAAGGTATGCGAGTGCATAACCCCAAAAGGACTTGGGAAGAGTCGCATGATTCATCATTGACCTGACCATGTCCAACAAGGTCCGGTTACGCCTCTCAGATACACCATTATGCTGTGGTGTATAGGGCGGAGTCCATTGAGACAATATGCCCGTGTCTCTTAGATAATCAAGAAACTCTTGACTTAAGTATTCACCACCTCGATCCGATCAGTATTTTAATACTCTTGTCATGTTGTTTCTCTACTTCATTTTGAATTCTTTGAACCTTTCAAAGGCTTCAGACTTGTGTTTCATCAAGAACACATACCCAAACCGTGAGTGATCATCGGTGAAGGTAATGAAGTAGCTATAGCCTCCTAATGCTTGAGTTGACATAGGTCCACATACATCAGTATGTACTAAACCTAGTAACTCTCCCACTCGTTCACCTTTTCCAGTAAAAGGTAACTTAGTCATCTTGCCTTTTAAGCATGATTCGCATGTATCATATGAATCCAATTCAAACGATTCCAGAATTCCACATCGCTGTAATTCGGACATGTGTTTCTTGCTTATATGGCCAAGGCGACAATGCCACATATAGGAGTCTATGTGATTATCCTTTCAAGCACTCTTGTTGCTCGCTTCGATATTGCAAATGTCACTGGATACGTCCAACGTATAAACACCATTGCTTAAAGTTCCAGTCCCATAAAGAACCCCATTCAAAGTTATGTAACAACAATTGTTACTAAACGTCAAATGGAAACCATTTCTATTTTAAACAAGAAATAGAAATGATGTTCTTTATCAACAAAGGAATATAAAAGCAATTGTCCAGTTCTAAGACAAGTCCTGCAGGGAGTTTCAACAAATACGTTCCGATGGCGAGTGCAGCAACCTTTGCTTCATTCCCAACACGTAAATTTGACTCTCCCTTGACAAGTCTTCTTCTATTCCTTAGCCCATGTATGTCATTACATATATGTGAGTCACACCCAGTATCGAATACCCAAGTGTCTGAGGAAATAGAATGACAATCAATAAAGAAGATTTCTGAAGATGGGGCATCCGATGTCTTATCCTTCTTCACGGACTCAAGATAAATCTTGTACTTTCTTCGCAAATGGCTCTCCTTGCCATAATGATGGCAAGTTTCCTTTTGTGCTAGTTCTACCTTCTTAGCCCTTCTCTTCTTTCCCTTCTGTTCCTTTGACTTCCTCTTAGAACCTTTCTTCGAGGAATCAACTAACACCTTGTCCCTCTGCTCATGCTTCTCGAGAAGACTCCACGGTCTTGGCGTATTGAGCATACCACGAATGAACCTCCTTGCATCTCGAGGTGAAGAGGAGCTTGAGACTTGAACCTTTCGAATCTCACTGCTCATCAACCAACTCACAGAGATGAAGGACTACGATATGAGCATCCATATGCTCATGCTGCTTTCGTAGCTTGGGTTCCATCGCGGCTAGCATGATGCAACTCATTTGTTCAGAATCACTCACATGTTTACGATAGGCCAACAATTGGTCGAGTTGCATCGTCACTAGAACGGGCGGGAAGAGGCGCCGAGGACATACACAAGCTTTTCCACCTTGAGAACAATTCTCAAGTTTCTAAGCTAGTCCAAGAAGTTTGGCCCAGTCAATTTATTTGAATCCAAAATGGAATGCAAATTCAAACACATCATGATCAATATATTAACTTAGAAATACAAAACGAGCATATATGAGAAAGATGATTTTAAAATGCATCAATATACATTTATAAATCCCATTCATTTTTCGAATTTCAAAAACCCCAAAATCACTTCGGGAGATCGTAGGTCCATCTCCGAATGGGCTGATATACATCATAGTTATGAACAACCTTGGAGAGAGTCCAACAAGCCATTCATAACTACTATGGTAGGTATCATCTATACCGATTGCATATCCAGTTTATGCAACTATCACAATGTGCTATCAACTAATTGAATGTTCACACATACATCGGGTTGTTAACACATTAACAAGTATGCATCATATGCATAGCACCCAACTTCACCTCCTTTACATCGACCTTGGAGAGAGTCCAACAAGCCGATGCTCGGGTTAAAGCCAACCCATTAATCGGGACATAGTTTTAATATGGTTAGGCGCATTCAACCAATTAGCCCAGCTTGAGAGAGTCCAACAACCAAAGCTAACGATTGACCTCGACTCTTACCATATTAGTATTAAACTATTCCATGGTTTGAACATATTGAGTTGGTAGGGCTTGGAAGAGTCCAACAACCCAAACAAGAAAGCAGAACTCTGGTTCTAACCATATTAATGGAAGGTGTAGGCTTTAATATTGATTAAGGGTTTTTATGTCTCATCCTCTTTGCATGCAAATAACTATTATCTACATGGCATGACATACATGACATACATCTACATGTCACGACACTCATGGCATAATGTTATGCATCTAATGCAATTACATGGCATACAATTATGTCATGTTTATAATTTCCTTATATGTCATAACTATTTATGGAAATAAAATATGTTTAAGATTTGATTCTCCAAATCAAATCATAATTAAATTAGGAAACAAATTTCCAAATCTAATCACATATTTTATTCATGGAATTATTTGATTAAGGAAAATCTATTTAGGAAACCAATTTCCTAAATCATTAAAAACTACTTATGGAAATAAAATATTTTAAGATTTGATTTCCCAAATCAAATCATGATTAAATTAGGAAACAAATTTCCAGAATCTAATCAAATATTTTATTTATGGAAAATATCAATTTCCATAAATACTTCCAACTTTCCAAAAGTGGAAGATTTCCATAAATACTTCTAGACTTTCCAAAATTGAAAAATTTCCATAAATACTTCTAAATTTCCAGAAATACATTATGACTATCGTAAAACCATTTTACGATTATGTCGAAACACAACCTGGGCTCTGATACCACTGTTGGGTTTCCGGCACCGCGGCGTGTGTGTGTTCGATCATGTTTCGTAAACATGAGCACAGCGGAAGCAATAAAAAATAATAAATACTCCTATTTATTACAACACACACAACACACGCATGCTATTACAACAAGTGTAGACATAACCGTAAATTAAAATTGCGATAAAAGGAAATTAAACTACGTTATACCTTCCGTATGACGTGTAGCGGGAACGGCATCAACCGGAACGATCCTCGTAAGAATCGTCTCTATCCGTATCCACACCGAGCTCCTCGGGATGACTTCGCTAAGTCACGAGCTTCGTCTTCGTACGGGTTACTAGCCTCGTGTTGAAGACGACGTGATCGAGAGATGATCACGATCCGAATCCAAATTCGGATCCAAAACGAGTTCTCAAAACTCGCTTCTCCGGAGAGGTATTCATCAACCGTTTGACGAATCCTTCGTCCTCCACCTCAGAGGATTACCGGAGATCAAATCCCCGGTATGTTAGCCGCTGTCGGAGCACTAACCGTCGTCCAAACGACGCTCCGACGAGAGGAGAAGAAGCTGTCCAGAAAACTGGACAGCTTGGTGGAGGAGATAGGCGCCGGCCAACAAAGGAAGCCAAGTGCTTACTTTGATGCCAAACCTAAGGAGGATCGCCGGAACTCTTCCGGCAGCAGCTCGACGCCGGCGAGGAGGAAGAAGCCGCCTTCTGGGCGCCGGTTGGAGGAGCTAGGGCGGCAACACAAGCTAGGCGGCAACTTTGTGTTGGGCGGCTAGGGTTTGGATGATTGGATTAGTTAGGGTTTAACAATCCCTTAAGCCCACTTTTATAGAGAACTAATTCTCTTAATGGTTAATGGATCATATCCATAAAGCCCGTTAACCCGCTCCATTAAGATAAGTTAAAATAAACCAAACCATGATGGTTTATTTTAAGTTAAAACGAACCGAACCAACCTTTGGTTCATTCGTTTAATATAAACCAAACCCTTTGGTTTATTCTCATCCATTGGATTAGGACCAAACCATTTTGGTCCATCCATTATGTCTTCATAAGACACTGCCCATCACGCTTCCATTGCATTGCGGTGAAACAATTTCATGCTCGCTTTATGTTTGGTCCAACCAAACATAGTTTCTCTCGATGCGAGAATCCCATTCTCAAGCTCGTTTAAATCCTTTGGATTACACCGTTGTCGTGTGACCAAATAGGTTCTCGGTTTATGTTGGCCGTCTATAATTAACCATTAATTATAGAGCGATCATGAGTGGCACCTAGTAGTACATCATGATCCCCAATTAACCGAAAAGATCAACGGTTGATCCAGAACTATTTCTGAAACCCTTCAGTAGCTCGAATGAATCGTGCCCCATTCCCTTCACTCATCTTATACCCACTTGGTTCGGGACATGGTCTATTGTGTCGATCCCCACTAAGTGACTATGTCACACCTAGCCCAAGTATCATTTCCTCGTCCTCTACAGATTCTAGTTACTCCACATGTATCGAAAGTACCTTACTCTAAACATGTAATGCTTTGGCCAAAGACTTTAGTAACAATCCGACGAGAGGCCATGGGTATACATCTCCTCGCAAGGAGTGGTGAATCCTTTATAGGCTATTCAAACACCTTGATCACTTCGACTTATACCCAATCATCCGGGTCCACATCTCCTTAGAGATGTTTGCTTAAGATGTCAAAGCATAAGTCTCCATGATCAAGATGACTTGAATACATGCAAGTCAAAGGAACATCGCACTTAAGCTCTGATAAGAACTTCATTGACATATCTATATATCGAGAACCATATGAAGTCTTACGGTGGTCACTCCAATGAACTAGTTACCATAACTAGCATCCACGATCAACTCGGACATCACTATGTCTCGGCCGGTGAGAATCAGCTTGGATACACCAAGGAGTATACCTCGTGCTAGTCTCGGCGAATTGATGGTGTCCAAATCCATCAATTCATCGACTAGGATAATTCGATACATCACAATTACACATGTAGAGATACTCACTAGTTGTGATCCAATCACAAATTCTCTCATCTTTGTGAATCGTATCGTGGACATTGATAAATGAGTTTAAGATCCAATCAAATACATTAAACATGTATACTCAAATAGTGAATCTTCATTTATCATATAAATGGTTCATACATAAGGCGATTGCCTTAGGACATCTCTCATATATTACTAACAGGTTACAACATATTCTTTAATATATACTCATGTGTCAACTTGATATCCTATATCCATGACTTGTGAGATTAAGTCATCAGTTGACCTACATGCTAGTCTCAACATATTATTATTATCCTTGTTTCTTAATACTTGACTAGGAACAGTTGTAAGTAGTGTTTTATATATCTACAGTATCCCACTATCATGTCACCATCTTGATATGTCATAGAATAGAACCAACAACCCTAGGATATTATTATGTTTATTCAAATGGTACATCAATGAAGTAAATATAATAACCGTAAACTTTACCTTTATTATGAAATATGATACAAAAGTTCCCTTACCAATCATCTCATAATTGACACTTAGGGTTAATACTAACATACCTCAAGTCTAAGGAAGCTTGCACTTGAGCTTCCATGAATCTTCATCGATATTAAAACCATATGAAGTTCATAGAAGGTCACTCCAATGAACTAGTTGCCCAAACTAACATCAACTTGTTCACTCTCAGCATTCCTATGCTTCCATTCAGTGAGTATCGAATGCTTGGATAAACCAACAAGCATAACCTATGTTAGTCTCCAAGAATTGATGATGTCCAATCTCATCAATTCATTGACTAGGGGTAATTTCAATACTTACATAATTACACATGATGAGATACTCACTAATTATGATCCAATTATAATTTCTCTCATGCTATGTATCGTATTGTGAACTTCTGTCAATGAGTTTAAGATTCAATCAAATACATATAAAATGTACATTCAAATAGTGAATTTTATTAATAATATCTAAGGCGATTACCTCAGGACATCTCTTTATTACAACATACTCCCACTTGGCCTAAAGCCAATCGTCTTGGTATCTAATACCATAGGCTTCTACATGCCTCCCAAACTTTTCTTAGGGAAGAGGCTTTGTCATGGGATCTGCTAGATTTTTATCTGTGGAATTTTCTCTATTTTTACATCTCTCCCACCTATGATCTCTCTGATCAAATGATATCATCATAGTATATGTTTGGATCGTTGATGAGATCGAGGTTCCTTTGCCTGTGCAATGGCACCATTGTTGTCACAGTACACCGGTAGTGCTTCAACAATGCTCGGAACCACATCAAGTTCTGAAACAAACTTCTTAATCCAAACCGCTTCCTTAGCTGCCTCAGAAGCTACAATGTATTCTGCCTCTATGGTAGAATCAACAACGATCTCTTGTTTGGAACTTTTCCAACTGACCGCACCTTCGTTCATGGTGAATATGTATCTAGACTGGGATTTGGAATCATCCTTATACATTTGAAAGTTGGCATTAGTATACCCGCTTACAACCATATCACCTCCTCCATATACCAAGAATAAATCCTTAGTTCTTCGCAAGTACTTAAGGATTGCATTGACAGCCACCCAATGGTTCATACCAGGATCCGACTGGTATCTACTCGTTACACTCAAAGCATATGATACATCAGGCCTTGTACATAACATAGCATACATAATTGATCCTATAGCTGACACATATGGGATTTGTCTCATTTGATTCCTCTCGTCGTCTGTGCTAGGAAACATAGACTTCGAAAGGTTAATCCCATGTCTAATGGGAATGAAACTTTTCTTAGATTTAAACATGTTAAACCATTTTAGCACTCTATCTATGTATGTAGATTGTGAAAAACCAAGCAACCGATTTGATCTATCTCAATAGATCTTAATCCCCAAGATGTAGGTTGCTTCTCCCATGTCTTTCATTGAGAACATTTTAGATAACCAACTTTTAACTTTTAACGGGTATTTTATTTTTCAAATATTTTTCACCCATAATGATTTCCATAAGTATTATACATATGAATTTTCATGAATTTTTGACTTTTGCATAATTACTTATGATTTTTTGAATCTTGATTTTTGAATCTAATTTCTGAACATTGCAAACACCAGTCAAGTGCCGCCTAGGGCAGTCGACTGGCATTGAGAGAAGTCGATTGGTTGCTGACTGAGTCGACTACCAAGGCTAATTTCGAGTAAACAAGATTGTTTAGCCCATGTTTCAGCCATCTTAGACTACCCTAATTGCTCCTAACCCTAGGATATGCTTTGGAAAGCATTAGAAGGGTGAAAATCCATTGGATATGGATTAGGAGAGTTGTTTAGGGTGAGAATCAAATTTTAAGGTGTTTGAAAGTTCAAGTTTAAACTTTTGACCTTAATTTTGATGGTTTAGTGTTCCTATAGGCTTAGGGACTCTCCAAGGACATTGTTGGTGCAATGGTCAAGGGGGAGCAAGCCTTTAGGGGGAGGTTATCCATCATGCGATGATGCATGTGTATTCCTCAAAGGGGGAGACATGAAGGGTTTTGGAAGCCCTCATTGTGCTCACCAAAGGGGGATAATTGGAGAAGTGAGGATTGCCTCTCATTTAGTGATATGGGACTTATCACTAGGAAGAGTGAAGGCATCCTAGATGTCTTTGGACCAAAGGAGAGATTGTAAGATCTCATTGGGATATGAGACATTAATACCCTTGGGGAGAGACTTTTTGATGTATGTCAAAAAGGGGGAGAGTTTGGAGACTTTAGAGAATTTGGGAATTACCCAATTGGAAGAATTTGGAGTATTGAGTTAGGTGACCTAACTCAAAGGTTTTTATGGTTTTTTGTCAAACATTAAAAAGGGGGAGATTGTTGAAGTGAGCAAAATATATAGGATTTTAGGAGTAGTTTTTGCTCACATCTCACTGCATTTTATACTTGTTTCATGCATATCGTACTTTATTTTGTATACATTTCCTATTTTCTAGTTCGGAGATCTGCTCTTTGTGTTTTTGTGTGCAGGATATCATTTTACGAAATAAACGATACACTTTTGGAGCAAAAGGAAGGCATTCGATAAGCGGAACAAAAGGAGGCACGACTCGGCCGTGTGAAATCGCACGACCGTACCCCACCAGCCCAGCGCCACACACGGCCTGGCCATGTGGATCCACACTGTTGGTGCAATCGGCCCAGGTCACGATTGACCAGGACTCGAGTTTGACTCGAGTAATGTTTTGATGTTTGACAAAGTAGTTTGACAAAGTGTTTGAAATTGATGTTTAACATTGATGTCGGTTAATATGTTTTAGAGAGATTGTTTATACAATCGACCCAGGTTATAATTGACCAGACTCGAGTTTGACTCGAGGGAGACTTTGATGGTTGACTAGGGTTGACCATGTGTTTATGGGAAAGTCCAAGCATGGGTCTTGGCAAGGTAAAGTCCAAGTCATGGGTACTTGGCATGGAAAGTCCAAGTGGGACACTTGGCATTTGGGAAAGTCCAGGTGGGACACTTGGCATTGGGAAAAGTCCAAGCATGGGTCTTGGCAATGTAAAGTCCAACATGGGTTGGCAAGGAAAGTCCAAGCATGGTCTTGGTATGAAAAGTCCAACATGGGTTGGCAAGGAAAGTCCAAGCATGGTCTTGGCATGAAAAGTCCAACATGGGTTGGCAAGGGAAGTCCAAGGGGTTTGATATTGGCGACGTAAAGTCCAAGCGGAGTCTTGGCGGTGTAAGTCCAATGTGCCTTGGCGGTGTAGACACCGTTAGCATGACATAGCCGATGGAAGCACCTGGAAGCTAGCGCGATGGATGAACAAGTCATGGATGACTTGGAGGGATCCGAGAGGCGTGAGGCTGATGGAGGTGGCTAGAAGGCTTAGGTCTAGGCTAAGGGTGGTCTAGCAAGTATGGGGGCACCATACTTGGGTTAAAACCTCATTTTTGAGGTTGGTCGGTAGCATTATGGCGGTTCGATTGCCGTTAATCGACAAGTTACTTTTGCCGGCCCTTGGGGCTGAAAAAGCACCGATCATTGCTCATTGGTAGCGATCGATGGCTCTAGCGATCGCCAAATCGATGGTCGATTGCGGTTGAGGTTCAAGCGAGCGCTCCGTGGTCGCGGGCGATGACTACACGAACCTGGTCGCCAATGTTGGCGGATCGCCAAGAGATCCGTTGGAGTTTTTCCAGCGTGGATCGATCCGTTGTCTCACGACAACAGTGGCATCAGTCGACTGGTGACTTATGGCAGTCGACTGATAGGCGAAAATCTAGCCCGACGCAGGTTATAAAGGCAGCTCGGAAGGAGGGTTTTAGAAGCGATTTTCTTGGGCGAAATTGAAGGGGGAAGTTGGTGCTTTCCAGTCCTTCAAAGCTAGTTCAAGGCAATCAAAGATCAAGCAATCCAAAGCTCTTGTAAAGTTGTTTTTCTTTACTTGCATTGTATTTCTTACTTGTATTTGCTTGTATCTTGTGTATTACTTAGTATAATCCTTGTACGAGATTTCTCCGCCTCCGGATTGTTCCGAGAAGGAGTTATTATTGATTAGTGATTTGTGTGTGCATCACTAGAGCTCTTTAGAGCTCGATCCGTGGAGTAGGAACCGTGTGGTTCCGAACCACGTTATATCTTTGTGTTCGTGATTGTTGTATTTCGTTATTGCTTTTACTATCTATATTCCGCTGTGCTAATGAAATTGTAGACACGAACGAGATCAAATTCCATCGTACAGGCAAAACGCTATTCACCCCCCCCTCTAGCCATTCAAAATATTCCCAACAAGTGGTATCAGAGCCCGGGGCTCTTCTACGGACTAACCGCCCGGAGCTAAGACAAAGAAGCTAGAGGGTGAAGATGGAAGAACAATTGGGATGGAATATTAACACACCGATCCCTTACTCCTTCTATGGACAAGAAGGGTTTAAGCAATGTAAGTCAAGAATTGAAGACTTCCTAATGATGAGGGACTTCGAAGAATGGTCTATCTTAATGGAAGGATATAGCTATCCAAGAGGACCAAAAGGTGGATTCCTCAAAAAAAAAAATGGACCGAAGAGCAAGTCCAAGCCTTCGAAAAGAATGAGAAGGTAATGAAGTTGTTAATTGATTTAATACCTAACAATATCTTGTGTATGTTAGGTAATTATGTAGATGCAAACGAGCTATGGAGCCAAGTGGCCAAGCTCCATGAAAGCACATCAATGGTCCAAGAGGAAGAGACCGAAGAGGCTAATGCATTACCCTCACAAGGAAGTGAGGACTTGGAGGTTGAGAGATCATCAACATCCAAAGAGGAAGAGGAAGTAGAATCGAAAGTTGATAGGGAGTCAATTTCCGGGTTGGTGGAGGAAGTGGAAGAAGCATCCACTTCTAGGATTGAGGAGGAGATTAGAGTTTCCTCAACATCGGAGCATCAAGAAGAAGCTTCTACATCCAATCAAGATGAAGATGTGTCAATTCCGAACTCCACCACTAACCTAGGTAACTCAAACACTCTAATTTCAAATAAAAATAATATTATGTGTTTTGAGTGTAGGGAATTTGGGCACTATAAGATCAAGTGCTCAAAGAAGATTAGGAAAGCTCCACCGCCACCAAAAGTCAAGGATGTCGGTTCCCCAACACCTAAAGGCAAGGAGCACATCATATGCTTCAAGTGCAATTCAAAGGGGCATTATCGGAGTCAATGTCCTAGGGGGAAGAAGAAGGGGCAAGGAGGAGCATCACAAGTAGGGGGAGCTTCTATAGCTAACCCTAAGGTATATTTTAATAATGCACCTTCCAAATTTAAAAGTCAAAAGCATGCTAGAAATTTTAATTCTCTTGCAATTCACCATGAAAAGCATGCTAGAGATAAATATATTTGTTTAGGAGCTAAAAGCGTTAACTTCAAAAGTAAGGAGAAATTTGGGACTAATGTCCCTAAAAACAATTTATCTAAGGATAAACCTAGGTCAAATAACTCTAGAAAAATTTTACCTAGGGAGACCATTAGAAAGGTGCAAGAGCACCTAGGTTTCAATCCTAAATGGACTAGGCATGTGCCTAAGAAGTCAAATGCCCAAAAACTTAATCAAAATTCAATTGGGCAATTGGAATTAGAAAACCAAGCCTTGAGGTCAAGGCTTGAGAAACTAGAAAAGACTCTTAGGAATATACAAAACCAATTTAAAGGGTCTAATGGTCAAAGTCAAAGGTCCAAAAGTCAAAGTCAACACCAAGGACCTAAGAGTCAACAGTCAACCAAGGGCAAGCAAGGTTTGGGTCACAAACCAAAGACAAAGGTGGCTTATCATAGTATTCCATTAGATTATGGAACACTAACTAGGTCTAGGAAAACCAAGGTCAATAGGGAAGTCATCCCTAGAGTTGACCAAAGGGTGTGCCTAGTGGCTAGGGTTTCTAGGAAACCTAGGGTGGCCACTAAGAAGGTTGCAAGGGGAGTTACCCCTAGAGTCAACCTAGGTGAGACCCAAATGACCAAGGCTAATAAGCCTAGGAGGGTCATTAGGAAGGTATCTAGGGAGGTTATCCCTAAGGAATATCTAATTAACCCTAGGAGCTCAAATCGGTTTTGGGTTCCTAAGAGCGTGATTGATTCACGCTAGATGGGTTTAGGGTGTGCCAACCTTGATTGGATGGGTAGTTAACTCAACCATGGCAAAGGTGGCATTTTAGGTCATTTTCAAGGTTATAGTTACCTTGGGAATGTGGTTTGATTTTAATCCTAAAAGGATTTTAGGATGTGCCAATATTAATTATGAAGTTTGATAAAATGATCATTTTGGCACAATTTAGGTTTAGAGGTTAGTGTGTCATTTTGGGTTTTTGGCACACTTGGGAGAAAAATAGAAATATGGAAAAATATATCTAATTATATAAAATGGCAATTAATATTAAAATTTAGGTATTACATACCTTTATATCTTATTTGCCATGCTTTGATTTGCCATATGTCATGACATGACATCATGTTCATTCTCATCATTTATATGTCATGTTTATGCTTAAGATTAAGGTTTTAAATATCATGTGTTTTTAGACTTCATTTTATGCCATGACATCATGATTATGAGCATATACTTATTTATATCTTCATTAATGCCATAATCATTCATGCATTTGATTAAAATTGAGTTAAGGACTTTGGCATGACTTGGAGTCCCATTTATAAGGGAATCAAGTAGAGTTGCCTTAGAAAAATGCATGAAACCCTAGTTTAGGGAGAACAAAACCCACATCTCACATCTAATTGACATGTATGTGTATTTATACACCATAGATACATGTGAGATGCTAGGATATGAGTTAAGTTCAAGGTGCATAGTTTTTGCATCTAGATGAACTAAAACTCATCTAATTCTATTTGTGGATCATTGGGAAAGCTTGTGTACAAGTCATGTGTAACGCCCGTGAAATTCTAAACTATGCAAAGTAATTATATAGGTTTTAAGGCTATAAAAGGTTTAACATAAAATAAAATAAAAGATGGTCATAGGTAGGATTTGAACCATGAACCCCCTAATAGGAAGGTAGCCTTGACACCACTAGACCCTAGGATAATTTATGGATAAGATATATAAAGAATATAAAAAGAATATAGATGGGAAGATGAGAAGTGGGTTCATCCCCTCCCATGAAAGGAGGGAGAGTGTTCATTCCCTAGGTATTAAAGAGGAGAATTAAGAAAAGAGAGGAAGTAAAACCCCACCTTCCTTCTTCATTCTCCTTCTTCCTCATCCTTGGCCGAATTCCCCATTTCCCTTTCCTCCCTTTTCATCCCAAGCTTTAGAAATTTTATAATAATTTTTGTATAAAATTTAATTTCATGTCTAGGAAATTATATATGGAATCTTGGAAAAATGATAAAAGGATAAAAAGTGGAGAGGTGAGGTTTGAACCTTGAACCTCTTGGTAAGAGTTAACTCTTACCATGCATGTGATGACCAAGTGCTCAGCAGTAGCTTACTGTTGGAGAAAGAGGAGAAATTGTAGAGAAGTGTGATGAGGGTAAATGAAGAGGCATGGAAAAGAGAAGAGAAACTTCTCTTCCTCCCTTTATAAAGAAGAGGGAAGTTTCCACTTGGCCACTTCTTCTTCTCTTCTTCTTCCCTCTTCTCTTCTTCTTCCTCACCGAGCTCCCTCTTCATCTTTTGGCCGAAACCCCCATTCAAGCAAGGAGAAAGCTAGGTGGCTTCCATTAGGTCATCTCCCAAGCAAAGCGAAGGAAGTAAGATTCCCTCACCTGCAGTATATTAGCTTTGTAGAGCTTTGTAGGTCATGTACATGAAAGAAAGATGGAGTTCATAGCCTTATATGTTTCGGCCAACCAAGGAATTGAGGGTTAGGGTTTGCATGAAAATGAATCTAAGTATATGATCATAGATTGTAGGCTTCAAGTATGAATTTTTAGGTGCCAAAAACCCAAGTTCATGGCCATATATGTTTCGGCCAACCAAGGAAATTAGGGTTAGGGTTTGCATGAAAATGAATCTAAGGATATGATCATAGATTGTAGGCTTCAAGTAGGAATTTTTAGGTGCCAAAACCCAAGTTCATAGCCCTATATGTTTCGGCCAACCAAGGTCTTGAGGGCTAGGGTTGCATGAAATGCTTCTAATGAAACTATGATAAGTTGTATCCTTCATGAAGGAATTTTAGGTAATAAAAATCCAAGCTTGAGCCCTTACATGTTTCGGCCAACCAAGGTATTTAGGGCTAGGGTTACATGAAAATGCTTCTAATAAGACTAGGGTAAGTAGTATGCTTCATGAAGGAAATTCTAGGTAACAAAAACCCAAGCTTGAGCCCTTACATGTTTCGGCCAACCAAGGTATTTAGGGCTAGGGTTGCATGAAAAGGCTTCTAAGGGAAGTAGGAGATGTTATATGCTTCATGTAGAAGTTTTAGGTGACAAAAAAAAAATAATACAATGTTTGATACCTTACATGTTTCGGCCAACATTGGTTTTAGGGTTAGGGTTTCATGAAACCACCCCCCCTTATGAAGTTATGTTATGTGTATGAGTTTAATATGTTAGGAAATATGCCTATGTGATGAACATGTTTTATGAGTATATGTCATGAATATGCCTAGGAAATATGCCTATGTGATGAACATGTTTTATGATTTAATATGCCATGAATATGCCTATGAAATATGCTTATGTGATGAACATGGTTATGATGTAATATGCCATGAAATATGCCTATGTGATGAACATGTTTTATGATTTAATATGCCATGAATATGCCTAGGAAATATGCTCATGTGATGAACATGTTTATGATGTAATATGCCATGAAATATGCCTATGTGATGAACATGTTTTATGATTTAATATGCCATGAATATGCCTAGAAAATATGCTCATGTGATGAACATGTTTATGATGTAATATGCCATGAAATATGCCTATGTGATGAACATGTTTTATGATTTAACATGCCATGAATATGCCTATGAAATATGCTTATGTGATGAACATGTTTATGCTTTAGGACCCCTTTAGGGTACTCTTATGTTATGAATGCATGTATGCTATGAAATGACTAAGAGGGAGATGCTTCCCTTTCAAGTAGGGATTAAGAGATCTCCTTATGATAAGATAAGATGGAGATGCTTCCCTTTCAAGTAGGGATTAAGAGCTCTCCTTATGATAAGACAAGATTGAGATGCTTCCCTGTTTATGTTGGGGATTAAGAGCATTCTTTATGATATGACAAGAAAGAAAGGAATTAAGTATTTTACTTTGTAAGAGGTTAAGTACCCGACCCGTCAGGTGGTCGTTAATCAAATCCATAGGGACATAAGAAGACGTAAGAGGTCTTGCCCTGGTAAGACGTAAGAGGTCTTGCTCTAGTAGGTCTGGTGGCTCGCTACCCCAGCCTATTAGGGAACGCGCATTATGTGGTACTTAACCTGGGGCCCCCCAAACAAGTTATGATTATGGTGAAGTATCTATATGTATATGCTTTGAAAAGAAAAGACTTTTTATGAAATTGTGCATGCTTATGTTAAAGTTTATGAATGCTTATGGATATGTCCTTTATGCAGGTTTAAGATTTACGATGTTACGGATGCTTATGTTATGAATGCTTATTATTAATTTTAAAACGCTTATGATTACGTCCTTTATGCAAGTTTAGATTTTATGATGCTATGAATGCTTATGGTTAAGTTTAATAATATATTGTGTCTATGTACTTTATGCAGGTTTAAGATTTACGATGTTACGGATGCTTATGTTATGAATGCTTATTGTTGAGTTTAAAACGCTTATGATTATGTCCTTTATGCATGTTTAGATTTTATGAAGTTATGATGCTTATGTTCAAGTTAAGAATACTTGTGATTAGGTACTTCATGCATGTCTAAGATTTATAATGTTATGGATGCTTATGTCATGAATGCTTATGTTTAAATTATGCCCTGCTTATATTTAATTATGCTTACCATGCTCATGTAAATTCTATGTCATGCTTAGGTTTTTATTACATGGGCATGTTGTTGATTTGTGTTGCTATGAAATACTTAGGCTATTTATGCTAGCATGCTCATGTTTCTAATTGCTTGATGAAAGTTTGTGGCTTTTGTGAGTAGGCAAGAATCTTACTAAGCTATATGCTTATAGTTTATGTTGTCCATATACTGCAGATAAAGGAAACCTGGACTAGAGGAAGTAGCAGGAGGGGCCAAGTGTGTGTGATAGTGGCATGGTGGAGAAAGACCACCTACTATCTGCTTATATTACATGCCCAATGAATCCCTTAAGACTTTGCTTCCGCTTATAAGACTTGTGAACCTTTAGCACCATGCTGGATGTTGCTTAATCATTTTACTGCTCAATTTCTTAAGAACTCATGAATGACACCTTATGTTACGCATGCTATAAATGAAATAAGATATGCTAGCATGCTAATTATGAATATGATATGTGATGCATGTGCAAAAGAAGGTTTAAGTTATGATGACATGTTAAAGTATGTAGGTTGTGAAATGAACCCTATACGTTAGGTTATATACGAAAAAAAAGGGGAACAAGTAGCGCCGCCCTGAGAGCAGATAAGGGCGGGCGTTACATCATGTGCATAGAGCCCAAGGAATATGATCCAAAATAAGGTTTTGAAAACATTTTAAAATCATTTTGAAAAACCTTGGTGAAGTCTATCTTTTGATAGCAAGCACCATTGATGAAGTTGATACAAAATAGGGCCAAAACATTGAAAATTTCAATGGTTTTGAGTTTTGTATCAAACTCACTATTTTATGGGTAAAATATTTTTCAAACATTTTTCACCCATTGTATGTATCATAAGTAATATACGTATCAAATTTCATGATTTTTCGATATACGTATAATTATTTATGAATTTCTGAAATTCAACTCTGATAACTGAAATTCGGAAATTTGATTATCGATCGACTACCCCGGTGTGCGGTGATGATGTAGTGGCAATGATCGGGTTTATGTCGGTCGATTGCCGGTCTTTCGGGTTAACAAGGTTTGTTTAGCCTAATTTCAGCCATTGTAAAGGTCTCTAACCACTCCTAACCCTAGGATATGCTTTGGGAAGCATTATAAAGGGTGAAAATCCATTGGATATGGATTAGGAGAGGTGTTTAGGGTTTGTATAAAATTTTAAGGTGTTGGAAAGTTCAATGTTGAACTTCTAACCTTAATTTTGATGGTTTAGAGTTCCTATTGGCTTAGGGACTTCCCAAGGACATTGTTGGTGCAATAGTCAAGGGGGAGAAAGCCTTTAGGGGGAGTTATCCATCTTGGGATGATGGATATAGTTTTTCTTCTTGAAGGGGAGAATGTTATCAATTTGGGAAATTGATGGATTTTTAGAAACCCAATTTGAAAATTGGGAGAGTGTTTAGGATTGCCTTTCTTGAGTGATATGGTAATTATCACTAGGAAGATGGTAGGCATCCTAAGTATTTTTGGACCAAGGGGGAGATTGTAAGATCTCATTGGGACATGAGACTTTGACCTCCTTGGGGAGAGATAACCTTTTTGATGTATGTCAAAAAGGGGGAGAATGTTTGGGAGAGAACATTTGGAGAGTGTTTACCAATTTGGGATAATTGGTAAGGGATTTGAGTTAGTGTTCTAACTCATGATTTGATTGGTTTTTGTCAAACATCAAAAAGGGGGAGATTGTTGGTGCAATCGGCCCAGGTCACGATTGACCAGGACTCGAGTTTGACTCGAGTAATGTTTTGATGTTTGACAAAGTAGTTTGACAAAGTGTTTGAAATTGATGTTTAACATTGATGTCGGTTAATATGTTTTGGAGTGATTGTTTATACAATCGACCCAGGTTATAATTGACCAGACTCGAGTTTGACTCGAGGGAGACTTTGATGGTTGACTAGGGTTGACCATGTGTTTATGGGAAAGTCCAAGCATGGGTCTTGGCAAGGTAAAGTCCAAGTCATGGGTACTTGGCATGGAAAGTCCAAGTGGGACACTTGGCATTTGGGAAAGTCCAGGTGGGACACTTGGCATTGGGAAAAGTCCAAGCATGGGTCTTGGCAAAGTAAAGTCCAACATGGGTTGGCAAGGAAAGTCCAAGCATGGTCTTGGCATGAAAAGTCCAACATGGGTTGGCAAGGAAAGTTCAAGCATGGTCTTGGCATGAAAAGTCCAACATGCGTTGGCAAGGGAAGTCCAAGGGGTTTGATATTGGCGGCGTAAAGTCCAAGCGGAGTCTTGGCGGCGTAAGTCCAATGTGCCTTGGCGGTGTAGACACCGTTAGAATGACATAGCCGATGGAAGCACCTGGAAGCTAGCGCGATGGATGAACAAGTCATGGATGACTTGGAGGGATCCGAGAGGCGTGAGGCTAATGGAGGTGGCTAGAAGGCTTAGGTCTAGGCTAAGGGTGGTCTAGCAAGTATGGGGGCACCATACTTGGGTTAAAACCTCATTTTTGAGGTTGGCAGTCGACTGGCATTATGGCGGTTCATTTATCGTTAATCGACGAGTTCATTTGCCCGGCAGATTTGAAAAAGCAGCGATCGATTGCTCGATTAGTGCGATCGTGATGGCTCTGGCGATCGGCCGGCGTGATCGTGCCGATCGCGGATTGAGTTCAAGCACGCGGCGCTCCGTAGCCGTAGGCGGTCGACTATGTTATGGATCGATCCGTTGTCTCACGACAACAGTGGCATCAGTCGACTGGTGACTTATGACAGTCGACTGATAGGCGAAAATCCAGCCTGACACAGGTTATAAAGGCAGCTCGGAAGGAGGGTTTTAGAAGCGATTTTCTTGGGCGAAATTGAAGGGGGAAGTTGGTGCTTTCCAGTCCTTCAAAGCTAGTTCAAGGCAATCAAAGATCAAGCAATCCAAAGCTCTTGTAAAGTTGTTTTTCTTTACTTGCATTGTATTTCTTATTTGTATTTGCTTGTATCTTGTGTATTACTTAGTGTAATCCTTGTACGAGGTTTCTCCGCCTCCGGATTGTTCCGAGAAGGAGTTATTATTGATTAGTGATTGCGTGTGCATCACTAGAGCTCTTTAGAGCTCGATCCGTGGAGTAGGAACCGTGTGGTTCCGAACCACGTTATATCTTTGTGTTCGTGATTGTTGTATTTCGTTATTGCTTTTACTATCTATATTCCGCTACGCTAACGAAATTGTAGACACGAACGAGATCAAATTCCATCGTACGGGCAAAACGCTATTCACCTCCCCCCCCCCTCTAGCCGTTTAAAATATTCTCAACACACACAACTATGTGGCGCTGGCTTTTTCAACACGACTAGGGTTTTCTCATGGATTTGGCAGTGCCAGCCTCAAGTCTATATAAGGAAGGGCACGCCCAAACCCTAGGGAGGGAGGCACGACGGCTGGGATGACACACCGAAGCCCTAAGAAGCTTCAGAAACTCACAACAGGGAGGAAGAAGAAGGCTAGAGGATCGTATCCTGCACTCCGACGTTGAAGAGAAGAACCAAGAGTACTACAATTTACTTTCTATTCATCTTTTGCATTGTAATGCCCTATTCTAATATGGATTGTGTTCGTTCTTTTTCGTCTATGGAGTAGAATCTTAGATTCTAGGATTAGGGAGTAACTTGTGTACGTAGAACATGCTAAATCGAATGTAAATTCTATTTTAGGATTTCTATTCGCAGTTTGTGTTTGTTTGATTCGATGAAAATTGTGTTTTGGTTTTCTATCTATTATGCATAGCTGATACAACAGGTGACAGCCCTTGTATCAAAGATCTAGGGGAATTAAAGAGGAACCAAGTGGTTGTCCTCATCTCCGATAACCGTAGGTAGAAGGGTACGATGGAGTAGGGAATGAGACACGTTCCAAGTCCTTGTAGGGATTGATTTGGCATCCTTGTACCGTCTATCCTATCTTAACGAAAGGGTAGGCCTGGTTAAGGATAGGTAGTTCCCGATAGAAGTGAAAGCCCATTGGGAAAGGGTATGATGTCCCTTCCACAAGACCATAATTAGAGAACCAAACTACAATTAATTGATTAGCATGTTCCATGTTGCACAAGTGAAAGCGAAGTCCTAGGATCTCTTTTTTTGAACCTCTAACCAACCTTCCCTTCCTCTGTGTGACACCGTACTAGAGTTAGGATCACCGATAATCCTCGTAATCACAACCCTTAGAACTAAACTCCGAACAATAACGTCCACTGAACAATCGATACTCGAATCTCAGTCTCTGTGGGATCGATAATCTATTTATTACTTGACGACATCCATGCACTTGCGGGTGTTGAGTGTGAGCACGCGCTTCGAGTCCTCAATGACTCCCGTTGGGAGATTTGAGATCGCGTTCACGTGCATCTCATTTTTGGCGCTGTTGCCGGGGACTGATTGATTCGATATCGAATAAAGAGGTGGATAGTTGGATCGGACTTAGGTTAGATTTATTTACTTGCTTTATTTTTATTTTATTTACTTCAGTTTTAGATTTTCAATATCTAGATTAAGTTTAGATTAATTTCAGTAGTTACATTGCATTAACCTTCAGTTTAAATTTTCTGCATTTGATTTAGTATTTAGACTAGTTTATTTCCTATTTTTAAGCATTAGGTATACTCCTAATTTAGTGGCTCGATTCTTCGTATGTGTAAACGCTTAGTATTGGAAAATCTATTTCTGATAGATCCAGAAATCGAAAGAACCTACCATCGCAGGAGAGCTGAGCAGAGAAGCATGGAATACTTAGACACATCTGTGGTAAACTTAGGTAGTCAACCTTTGTGAGACTATGCAGCCCCTAGTGCTAGAGGATATAGGTCGAGCATATCTGGACGATCAATCACATCCAACAACTTTGAACTGAAACCTGCGCTTATACACATGGTCCAGCAAAGCCAATTCAAAGGAGCTGCAACTAAAGATTCGAACCAGCACTTGGAGACATTTTTGGAGATATGTTCAACGATGAAATTCAATGGAGTACCTGTTGATGCGATTCGTCTGAGCCTATTCCCGTTCTCACTGTGGAATAAGGCGAAGACATGGCTCCACTCCCTTCCTTCAGGAAGCATCATCACATGGAAGCAATGTGAGCAGCAGTTCTTAAATAAATTTTTTCCACCAAGTAAGACTGCCCATATGCGTCACTTGATCACTAGCTTCCGTCAGAAAGAAGGGGAGTCCTTGTTTATAACCTGGGATTGCTACAAAGGGCTACTCTACGAATGCCCCTATCATGGTCTAGAGAGGTGGCTGGTGATCCACATATTCTATAATGGGATCACTACGCCACTAAGGTGTCCATCGAATCTGTTGCAGAAGGAGCATTAATGAATAAGACTATCAAGGAAGCAAAGGAGATGATAGAAGAGGTGGCTCAAAACCACCATCAATGGGCTTCCGAGCATATTCACCCAGCGCCTGTAGCCGATCGATATGTTGTCAACTCCATCGATCACTTAGCGGTAAGAATGGACGCGCTAAGTAGACGATTTGACTCTATAACCCCTGCATTTGCAAGCGTGGCTAATATTGTTGGGGAAGGAGTAGCAGCGTATCAGGAGGACCACTATGGAGGGCGGGGCAGCTATGAAGGCTAAATTGAGCATGTCGATGTGATTGGTGACCACAATCCAAGGCCCAACAACCCTCGGATAGAGGAACCACCCGAACCTTTCCTATAGGAATAATTCGGGGAATTTCCAACAATCAGGAGGATATGGGCAACAACAGGGCAGCAGGCAGCAACAACCCAAATCTAGACTGGAGCTAATGATTGAAGATTTTATTGCTACCCAAACAAAGGCTAATGCAGAATTCCAGTGCCAACATTAGAGATCTGAAGCGACACTTAGGGAGTTGAAGTCCTCTGTCGATGGGCTTACAAGCCGCACAAAAATGCTGGAAACACAAGTGGCCCAAATAGCCCAAACCGTATCACAGATCATGGATAGCTCTCCACCATCAATCGAGCAAAACCAGGTTAAGGAAGAGGGAATAGGACAAAAAAATAGATTTACTAGGGGGTGTGTAGCCATGATTTCAACTTTACCAAACCTGGCTGAAATTGAAGATAAAATCCCACCCAAGCTGGAGGACCCTGGTGAATTTGTTATACCCTGCATGATTTATGGTGAGAGCTTCGATGAAGAACTGTGTGATCTAGGGTCATCAGTTAGCATGATGCCCTACACACCCTACCTAGAGATGGGACTAAATGGTATACAACCAACGAGCATGGGTATTCGCATGGCGGACGATACAATCAAGGAGCCCGTTGGCATGTTACAACATGTACCTGTGGTGGTTGAGAATTTTGTCATACCCACATATTTTATTATACTAGACATAGGACCAAACCCTCAGAATCCCATCATTTTAGGAAGACCCTTTTTAGCAACTGCAGGAGCATGCATAGACGTGAAGGCACATAAAGTCTCCTTGGAGGTAGATGACGATATCATCATATTCAACCTATCAGAGTGCTTCGTTCAGTTACGTATTGCTAGGATATACCCTGAGAATACCTACTTTTACCAGAAGATATAGATTTCAAGACGGATGAAGGGAGGTTCACAGAACTGCCGGAGCCAAGTTGAGATGATGGAGTATGGTCAAGCTAAAAGACCTTAAACAAAGCACTTCTTAGGAGGCAACCCAAGTTTAGTCTTTAGTTGTTTTATTTTTATTGCATTCATGTGTATAATTTAGACTTTGATTTGTTATCATTTACGTTTTTCGTAAATAGTTTTAGGACTAGAAAAAACTTGCTAGATAGGAACAAAAAAAACTCATTTTAAGCCTACAGTAAGAGGCACGGGTGGCCATGTGGTTTCACGCGGCCATACCCCCATGAAGAAGCCCACACGATGGGGCATATAGGAGAATTCAGACCGTGATGCACTCTGGGAGAAAAATAAAGGGGCACACGGCTTGGTCGTGTGAATTCACACAGTCGTGCCCCAAATTTCCAACAGCGCATGTCACACCCCGGGAGTATGCCGTGCCGAAAAGCAAACGGACGACATCTCCCCTGTACGTGGCAACATATCGGGTTAATATAAGGCCCGTAGGCCCACAACAACAATATGATATACACAGATATCAACATATCAAACATACTAAACACAGCGGAAACAATTCAAACAGATCAACAAGATACAAAGACCAACTGTGCACTCCGGAGTGACTTGACACGACAAGAATCATAACAGAAATTGAATCAAAGACCAAATACATACAATATGTCCGTATTGTTGGTGCAGTGGGCACCAAAGTCGAACCGGTATTTTGATTATGGCAAAAGGCTCAATAGTTAAGGGTATATTTGTTATCTTACGAGCTCAATTAAGTGTGCAGAAATGCTAAAGTTGAGCGGAAGGTCTGCGACACCCGGTGGGAACCGAGGTGGTCGGGCAACGCCAGAGGGACTTCGGAGGAAGCCGAGGTACTCGGGTGAAGACCGGAAGCGAGGCTACAAGGTAAGCTCGTGTGAAAGCGAAGCAAGGTCGTTAAGCGTAGATCCGACCCAATACCTCCAACGGAAGGTCTAGGTCGAGATCAGATGGTTAGAACCATTGTACTTTATATTTTAAGCTAACTTGTACTGCAGTCCAAAACCCTTTGACTACAGTCAACTGCTAGTCAAGTTCCAGCCTCGAGAAGAGCTCGAATTTCAAGGGGGTGAATTTGGACTTGACTCGTGTTTTGGTACAAAGGGTGATGTGGCATCAAGGTGGACATCCAAACCATCACCAAGCTTCCTTGTGGTGGACGCCCAAAATAAGGTGAGTTGGCACAAGATGGTTGGCTCCCATGATGTGGCACAAGTTGAATGGCTCCAACAAGTTGGCGCCCAAGGAGGTTGGAGGTGGCACAAGGTGGTTGGATGAAACACCTCATCCTCAAGTTGGCGCCAAGGAGGTTGGAGGTGGCACAAGGTGGTTGGATGAAACACCTCATCCTTGAGTTGGCACAAGAAGGTTGGAGGTGGCACAAGGTGGTTGGATGAAACACCTCATCCTTGAGTTGGGATAAGAACCTCACCTTGGACACTACCTATGTCTAAATTCATAGATCAATATCCATAAATAGACATGTTCAAGCCAAGCAAATTGACAAGAATTCAAGAGCTCTCAACACGCCCGTCGTAACGCCGCTACTACTACTCACATTTGCTACTGACGAAGTCATCTTCTACTTATAAGAGTTGTCGGTATATTTATTTAAGTTCTACTTCTTTAAATTGTCTTTGTGCTTTAATCGTAACAAGGAAAGGAGTGTCCTTTGCCTTGATTTCTTTTGTAATCGTTGCTCCTACCTCCAACGAGGAGGAGTGGTTTTAGTGAATTGCCCTCCGTGACGTGATCAAGGATCACTAGGGCCGTGGATTAGCAATCGAAGATTGTGAACCACGTAAAAATATCTTGTCTACTTTATATTTCATGTGCACTCTCTACTTGCTTTTACTTATTGCAAAAGTTTTTAACGACATCGTATCGCTATTCACCCCTCTAGCGACACTTTCGATCCAACAATTGGTATCGAGTCGGGCGCTAAGATTCGTGAAACCACCAATCTAGCTTTGTTTTTCTTTTTTTACAGATTTTTATTTATTTATTTCTGTTTTTATATAATTATTTCACTTGCTTATCTTCTCCTACATATAGAATTGCATTAGATGCTTTAGGATCCGGAGAAGGTTGTCATTCGGGTTAGATACCGCGTAATGTTTTACTCCGGAACTTCAACAACATTCGCATTTGATTGTTTATTTCTTTTGCATGTTACATTTTATATATCTTTTTACTTCTCAAGACTACTAATCCAAGACGAAAGTCTTGGAATATTCTTTCCAGTGTGTGTTTTGCAAGATTCTTTTCGCTGTTCTTCTTCTTGTTTTTAAATGGCCCATCTCGAAGGGTTTAGCACACGACCCCGTTTTACAACGGTAATGACTTTCGTTATTGGAAGGGTCGGATGGAATGCTTTCTTAAAACCCAAATCGAGATGTGGATCGTAATCCAAACCGGTTTCACACTTCCTATTAATGAAGATGGTGAATCTTTGGGTTACGATCAATGGTCAAATTCCATGAAAAAACAAGTAGAAGCCGATGCCAAGGCAACTCAAATCTTGCAATGTGGGTTGTCCAAGGAAGAGCTCAACCGCGTCGGCCCCTTCATTAGTGCAAAGGACTTATGGACCAAGCTAGTGGAACTACACGAAGGCACCGGCGACACGAAGGTATGTAAAAGAGATTTACTTTTAAATAAATTGTATAACTTGAAAATGCAGGGAAAGCGAGACCGCAACTCAACTACATGCTCAGTATCCAAGACTCAACCAACTCCATGCCATCGGACAAAGGTCGAGAATCGCGACCTTATCGTATTCTCTTAACTCGTTTCCTAGGACCACCTTGTGGGCATCCATGGTCGATGCCTACAAGGTCTCCAAGGACCTTTCTAAAATTAGGTTAGGACGAATTGTTTTGAACTTGAATTACATGAGCAAACTAACGTGGTCCAGAGAAGAGTATTGCATTAGTTGCGAGTTCCAAGAAGAAGAAGCCCGCAAGCAAGCCACCCCGGAAGAAGAGCGAGTCCGAATCGGAAGTAGACTCCGAACTAGAATCCGAACTAGTCAATCTAGTTCGGAAGATGATCAAGAGACGAAAACGACCAACAACTCAAGGTAAGCCTAAACCTAATTCAAATACTTCTAATTTTAGATGCTATGAGTGCAGCGAGGTTCGGTCACATCAAGTCCGAGTGCCCAAAGCTAAAGAATAGCATCAAAGAACAAGAAAGCGCTAAAAGCTACTTGGGAGGAGTTGTCGGAGGAAGAAGACGATATCCAAGCTCTAATGGCCAAGCCGACCGAGCACGACTCCGAAACCGAAGAAGAGTCCGAGTCCGAATCCGATGATGAGCTTCCATTCAAGACAAGCCACGGATCCGTATCCGGTTCAAAAGAATCATTAAGGGTAAGTCGGTCGTTACTTAATACTTTGTATGGTGCAATTAAATTTTTAAATAAGAAACTAGCTAAGTCCGAGTCCAAGGTCGAGACCCTAATTGAGGAGGTTAACCTTCTCAAACATGAGGTCTCCCTAACCTCTTCGACTACTCGTATTCAAGAGGAGGACTCAACTCAAGTTGAAAAGCTTGAAGTTGAGAACTCGCTTTTGAAAACACAAGTCGAAGACCTTAGGAACACGTTGGAAAGGTTCACTTTGGGATCCAAGGGACTTGACCTCTTACTTGGATCACAAAGGGCCGTGTACAACAAGGCCGGACTCGGGTTTAACTCAAATACAACCAATAAGTCATATATGTCTATAGTAAACCAACATAAGAAAAATGTCCAAGCATGGGTCCCTAAGACCACTTTGATTTCAACTTTAGGATCTAACATGTATTGGGTTCCCAAGGACCAAATTCACTATGTGAATAGACCCACTCGATTCAATGGTCCAGGGGGAGCCAATACAAATTGTATTTTTGTTAAGTCTTAGAAATTGCATGCTTAGTTTTTCCTTTATTTTTAGAATGGTTAGATAGGACTCATAACCAACTAAAATCCTGCGAAAAGATTGAGCCTCTGGGAGCCTCTTTTCAAAAATAAACCAACTAAAATCCTACGAAAAGATTGAGCCTCGGGGAGCCTCTTTTCAAAATAACTAGTTAGACCAAGACGTAGTCTCAAGTAAGTCGAGTTATCAATTTCTTGAAATTAGCTTTGTCTAAGGAAGTGGTCGTTGTTCGATCAAAGAAGGCCTCTGTGCCTCGCCACGACGAAGCTAATCTCTTGAAAAGATTACTTGATGAGCTTAGACTAAATCGAATCTAACCTAATGTTGGTTAAAATTAATCAAGTAAAATTGAAAGTCATCTCACAAACACATAGGAATAACATGTTTTGATCATGTAGATATTGGTGAGATGATTTAGGTTTAAAACTTACAAACAACCCTTTAGTAATTCCATTGATCCTACACTCTTAGAGTCGAAGAAACCATTAATATAGTTTTCGAAGGACACGAACCCGTTCAATCCTTAACAAAACCAACTAGCAAATCAACTTATAGCGAACCCGACTGATCTTGAACTTGAATCTCGTCCTAACCCAAGTCATCCTATCGACCAAGTGATAGATGACTCTAACCCAAGTCAAACTAGAACTCACCCAAGTCATCCTATCGACCAAGTGATAGATGACCCTAACCCGAGTCACACTAAGACTCAAACAAATCATCCTATCAATCAAGTTATAGGTGATCCAAATTTAGGGTTCGAACTAGAGCTTCATATCGAAACCTTAGTCAAATCTCGTTAATTTCCAAAATCGAACCCAAAACTATTGAACAAGCACTTCTTGATCCCATTTGGATTATTGCTATGCAAGAAGAGCTAGCTCAATTCACTAGAAATGAAGTCCGAATTAGTACCACCACCTAAAGAAAAATCAATTATTGGAACAAGGTGGGTATTTGAAATAAACTTGATGATAAAGGTGAAGTAGTTAGAAATAAAGCTAGGTTAGTCGCAAAGGGTTTAGTCAAGTCGAAGGTTTAGATTACGATGAGACCTCGCCTAGAGTCCATCCAAATGTTGTTAGCATATATCACATCGAGGTTTTAAATTGTTTCAAATGGATGTCAAGTCAGCATTTTTGAATGGATACATTAAGGAAGAAGTTTACGCTACCAACCTCCGGATTCAAAATCTAGATAAACGACCATGTCCTTAGACTTAAGAAAGCCCTATATGGACTCAAACAAGCCCCAAGAGCTTGATGCGAAGGCTTTCGATCTATCTTAAGTCCAAAGGATTCAACCAAGGTTTAGTCGACCCAACCTTATTCGTTAAAACCGTAGGAAAAGAAATCTTTATAGCCCAAATCTATGTAGATGATATAATTTTTGGAACTACCAACTCGATCCTGCTAAACGAATTCATCTCACTTATGGAAAGTGAATTTGAAATGAATTTAGTGGGAGAGTTAAGTTTTTTCTTAGGTTTACAAATTAAACAAACTAAAGATGGAATATATTTACATCAACAAAAATATACTAAGGACTTAATAAATCGATTTGGAATGCAAGATGCTAAAATAATCAATACACCTATGGCAACTAATGTTAATATAAAGCGAAGATGTAGAAGGAAAACCCGTTGACCTAAAATACTATAGGAGCGCAATAGGAAGTCTCCTATACTTAACCGCGAGCCGAGACATTTTATTCGCGGTAAGTATGTGCGCAAGGTTACAAACCTGTGCCAAGGAGTCTCACCTAACCCTAGTCAGCGTATCCTTAGATATCTAAAGGGCACGCTAAACGAGGTATTTGGTACCCTAGATCTACCGAAGTTTAATCTAATCGGCTACTCCGACTCGACTATGCGTAGTAAACTCGATAGAAAGAGCACGAGTGGTTGTTGTCAAATCCTCAGTCTAGTAAGTTGGTGCAGAGGAAGCGACATTTGCGTTGCCTTATCTACCACCGGCCGAATACGCTTGCGATGGGTGAGTGTGTCTCTCGGCTCACTGTGGATGAAGCACACTCTCCAAGACTTTAGCTTAATCTTTAACAACATTAAAACCTACATAGATAACATTAGTTCAATTAACTTAACTAAAAATCCAATATGTCATTCTAGGACAAAACATATAGAAGTTAAACACCACTTCATTAGGGAACATGTAACTAATGGAACTATACAACTAGAGTATGTTGAGTCCAAATCAAACCTAGCGGACATCTTCACCAAACCACTACCCGAAGCCGAATTTATTTTATTAAGACGAAAGTTAGGTATGTGCGTAATAGAGTAGGATTTAAATTTTTCTATATATGTACTCTACTTTTGCTTCTTTTTATGAAATTAGCCTAAGTCTTACCTTAGAAATCATATACCTATAGATTTAAGGAGCCAACACATCTCACAACACATAGGACTAATGTGTTTGTGTACTTAGCCATGAGACGCAGGCGTGAGATGTTAGGACCTTACTCACAGTTCCAGACGTAGATTCGGTGCATCGACATGAACCATGGAGTATAATTATTTAAAATTAATCAACTCCTTCAAGACTTATTGATCATTCTATATCAATCAAGTCCAACCGGAGTTGTACATTTTAGATAAACATATTTTCAAGCTTATTATTATTTTAAAAAAAAATATATTTATATTGGGAACTTGCTTGGACTTACAAACCTTAAAATATATTTACAAACTTTTTGAGTTAAGGCAAAAGGGGGAGAAAGTCACAAAAGTAAGGAAGAAAGTAAACAAAATTATTACCTTTTATATTAAGTAATTCCGTTTACTTAAGCAACTATTAAGGGGGAGTAAAAATTATTTTTCAAGAACTCACCTTCGGTCAAGGGGGAGGTTACCTCAAAGGGGAGAACTTGAAACAATAATATTTCTCACTCATGCTTAATCTTTATGCTAGCTCACTCATGCTTAATCTTTATGCTAGCTCATTCATACTTAATCATTATGCTAGCTCATTCATATTTAATCATTATGCTAGCTCATTCATACTTAATCATTATGCTAGCTCATTCATATTTAATCATTATGCTAGCTCATTCATATTTAATCTTTATGCTAGCTCATTCATGCTTAATCATTATGCTAGCTCATTCATATTTAATCTTTATGCTAGCTCATTCATGCTTAATCATTATGCTAGCTAGCTTCGTTATGCTTAATTTTTCCTTAACTTTTGTGTCGGTTTGCCATGAATCAAAGGGGGAGATTGTTGAGTGCAGTGGGCACCAAAGTCGAACCGTATTTTGATTATGGCAAAAGGCTCAATAGTTAAGGGTATATTTGTTATCTTACGAGCTCAATTAAGTGTGCGAAATGCTAAAGTTGAGCGGAAGGTCTGACACCGGTGGGGAACCGAGGTGGTCGGGCAACGCCAGAGGACTTGGAGGAAGCCGAGGTACTCGGGTGAAGACCTAAGCGAGGCTACAAGGTAAGCTCGTGTGAAAGCGAAGCAAGGTCGTTAAGCGTGATCCACCCAATACCTCCAACGGAAGGTCTAGGTCGAGATCAGATGGTTAGAACCATTGTACTTTATATTTTAAGCTAACTTTGCTGCGGTCCAAAACCCTTTGACTACATCCAACGCTAGTCAAGTTCCAAACCTCGAGAAGAGCTCAATTTCAAGGGTGAATTTGGACTTGACTCGTGTTTTGGTACAAAGGGTGATGTGGCATCAAGGTGGACATCCAAACCATCACCAAGCTTCCTTGTGGTGGGCGCCCAAGATAAGGTGAGTTGGCACAAGATGGTTGGCTCCCATGATGTGGCACAAGTTGAATGGCTCCAACAAAGTTGGCGCCCAAGGAGGTTGGAGGTGGCACAAGGTGGTTGGATGAAACACCTCATCCTCAAGTTGGCGCCCAAGGAGGTTGGAGGTGGCACAAGGTGGTTGGATGAAACACCTCATCCTTGAGTTGGCGCACAAGAAGGTTGGAGGTGGCACAAGGTGGTTGGATGAAACACCTCATCCTCAAGTTGGCGCCCAAGGAGGTTGGAGGTGGCACAAGGTGGTTGGATGAAACACCTCATCCTTGAGTTGGGATAAGAACCTCACCTTGGACACTACCTATGTCTAAATTCATAGATCAATATCCATAAATAGACATGTTCAAGCCAAGCAAATTGACAAGAATTCAAGAGCTCTCAACACGCCGTCGTAACGTCGCTACTACTACTCACATTTGCTACGACGAAGTGCCGCCGACAACGAAAGCTACATCTTCTACTTATAAGAGTTGTCGGTATATTTATTTAAGTTCTACTTCTTTAAATTGTCTTTGTGCTTTAATCGTAACAAGGAAAGGGGGAGTGTCCCTTTGCCTTGATTTCTTTTTGTAATCGTTGCTCCTACCTCCAACGAGGAGGAGTGGTTTTAGTGAATTGCCCTCCGTACGTGATCAAGGATCACTAGGGCCGTGGATTAGCAATCGAAAGATTGTGAACCACGTAAAAATATCTTGTCTACTTTATATTTCCGCTGTGCACTCTCTACTTGCTTTTTACTTATTGCAAAAGTTTTTTAACGACATCGTATCGCTATTCACCCCCCCCTCTAGCGACACTTTCGATCCAACACGTATATCACAAATACGGAAACAATACAGGGAAAAACCCAAACCAACAATCCGTAAGGATACAACAACACGAAAAACATATCCATTCGTCCGGTGTGAGATGGGATCAGCTGACGGAGCTCCGAACGTCCAAGGAATCTTCTACCTGTTATCTGGGCGACAGGAAGCCCAGGGTCCCGGGGTGGTGAGTATAAACTCAGGGATAATATATAGAAAGTACATGAACAACATATAAGGATAGATCTACAAGTATACATGTGAAGATCTACAGGTATACAGCATGAGTCCAATAGACATACAGTCATATCCAAATCTAATAACAAGTAACTACAGTAAAGTCATACTCAGTGTATATACTAAACTAATCAACTGAACATAAAGTAATGTACCAACGTACCTGACGGTCTGTAACGCCATATGCTAGATCATCCTGAACAGGTATACTATAACATAACCATATAACGTACCAGGTCAATCCCATACCTGACCAATACTCAGACATATGAACAGTATATGATCACCTGTATAATAACCCGGTCCGTACCACACAATGACATGATGCTAATCAAATGCATATAACAGTCTGAATCAACGCATGTATCATGCTCAACACATAGCAGTAAATAAAATGCAAATGGCATGTATCATGATGTACAAGCATGTGCAACAATCATAGCTCAATCAAATGCAGCATCTCACAGGCATATGTAAAACATATATCAAATACATGCATACATATATATCAGCAATGCATATGCATGGTCACTGTCTGCGGACCCGTCCAACCACGACCCCAGAGTGGCCAAGGTGGCACAACAAATGACAACTAGCCCGACTCCAGCTGCCACCACTCTCGAGTGGCCGAGTTGGGTAGTATGACTGAGTAGCGTATAAGCGTAAAAAGCTAACTACTCCTAGGGGCCCCTGCTGCAAGCCACGCATCCTACCTATGAGTAGACAACGCCGCGCACAGATACAACTGCACCTCTCACAACCACCGTCTATAGTGGGCGAGTGCTAACACCACTCTGCACAGTGGCCAGGTGCGCATCTCCAGCTACCACCATCTATAGTGGCCGAGCGTGGCACATCCAATGCTCTGCCCTCAACCCTGCTACCACTACCCCGAGTGGCCGGGGAGGCAGGATGACTGACGACCCGTCTCATCAACAAGGGAGACCGACGACATGCATGCAAATGTAATGATCATAGCTCCATACATGTATCCTAGCGACACTCCCTATCCACGGAGTCTGGTCAACTAAAAGTCAACTATGCAAGGACTACAATCCACAAGACTCTCTCTATCGCATAAAGAGTCATACTCATCTGACAGTCAACCACGCTAAGACCTCTAGTCAGTAGCGATATACAATCGACCGTCCATATAACCATACACAGGCACACAATCCATAATGGATATACCATCGCGCTAGGACCTCTAGTCCATGGTCACATACTGACAACCATACACTTATCTATGCACAGACAACTAGATCCACCATAAATGCACCACTAATACGGATATGATATAACAATCGGCTCCATAATCCAAACCATCACCTAACCCTAGTGATGTAAGACAGTAACCCAATCTGAAGTCACAAAGATAACCCTAACCACATGTACTTACTGAACATATATCAGCTAATACATAATAGGGTTTATAGTTCCTATCCGAGCTAGATAATCAATGAAGTACCAGAGTATATATCTCAAAGGTCAAGGCAGTACAAGCATATGATTAAATAAGAGTGGATTTAAGGTAAACAGGTATAAACATAAATCCAAGATCATGCACTAGAATTTGATCAAAACTACCGGACCAGGTAGATATTACCCACCTGATATGCAATCCGTGCTATCCATCTCCATGTCCATGTATTTATGACAATTAAAGTCCTGTAACAATAGGTTACAGTTAAGTATCATCACACATCTAATGATCGAATCAAATCCTACATCATCCTAGTATCTCGATCAACTAAATCAATATTAACAATCGAGTAATACTAAATCTAAGCTATAGCAGTAGCTTACCATCCAGTCTCACACACCGATCGGATCAAACCATAGGAAAAACCTCTCAGTGACCCCAATTGTTGTCGGAAAGTCCAAGCTCCGGATCCATCTCACCTAGCCTAGCATCCGTTAAGCAGCTTCTGGATCCATGGTAACTTAGCCCTGTATAATTCTTCAACCAACTGTAATTCTAATGCCAATTCATTAACACTAAAATCCAAGCTTACCTCGTGATATTACCATTGTCCACAGCCTATCTTGAAGCATAAACTTCTGTCCAAACGACTGAACCCTAGATCAATTCAAATCTTACCTCAATTGTTCAGCTTGCATAACCCATCCAAAAAAAATCCAATGCATAATCACAACACATCCAACTAGTATAGCTTCAATTCCAGATTCCCCAAACTGTGCCGATGATGAACAACAGAAGAGCAGAGGCGACGGTGAGCTGAGCTTGAGTGTCACCTGTGGCAGATCTGAGCTCGAGTGTCACCTGTGGTAGATCTGAGCTCGAGCGACGGTGACGACGAGAAACTCTGATCGGGCCGACAACGATCTGAGCTTCAACAGTGAAAATGTCGTCGAGCTTGCCTCTCGAATATATAGTCGACGACGGCAGATGGGGGGTCGACAGTGGATTGAACTCGAGGCGGCTGAAGGCGGAAGAGAGGGGATCTGCCCCGCCGATGCTTCATGAAGCCAAGCTCGCAGCGATCCAAAGGAGACTGCAGATCCAAAATCAACTGCGGACGAGATCAGCTGCGACGGCGAAGATCCAGAAATGGCAGATCAGGATCAAAGGGAAGTGAGGTCACCCTCGATCCAACTCTCGACGAGGGTGAGCTCACTGTGATCGAGCTCACGGCGAGAACTCAAAGACGGCGATAACGCCACAAGGCACAGGAAAAGGATGGGCTGCGGTGACCAGTCGAGCTCAGGTGGCAGCGGCGATGAAGACAAAATCAGGAGAGAGATGACGGCCGAAACCCGAGCTCGCGACGGCGCCAGCTCACGGTGGTCAACAATTGATGGTCTTCTGCTTGAGGCGACCTCCAACGACCTCCGGCGACCCGATGGCGGCAGCGAGATCATTTCTTGCGACGGAGAAGGCGGCGATCGGGAAAGGCATCGCGTCGGAGAAGAGAAACAAAGAGATCGCGGAAGAAGGAATAAGGTCGATCGTGAGTTTCCGACCCCTTTTTAAACGCCGTTTAAGCGACCCGGTTAGACCAACCCAAGTTCAACCCAACTTTAGTTCAAGCCAACCCAAGCTCAAACCAATTGGATTTAGCCCAACCGGTTCAGACCCATTCCAGTTCAATAGCTTCAGCCCAAGCCCCCAAATCCAGCCCAAGCCCAATAGATTTAACCCAACTAGATAACTAACCCATTAGCCCACTAATTAAGCCCAATTAATCCCCTAATTAATCCCAATTAATTAAAGGGTTTAATCCATATATATAAATTTTTTTTCCGTATTTTACATTCTCCTCCACTTATAAAAATTTGGTCCTCAAATTTCCGACTCCTGTACCAGCGAGATGTCACAATAATCATCTCAAGTATCTGGAGCAAAGTCACACTTCAAGTGACTAAGTGGAGTACTGAGCTCGAATATTATATTTCCAGCTCTTATATACTCTCTCAACATATCGACCATCTATCAAAGATACATAACTGTACCAGAGTGGAGCTCTATACTCGTAACCGATGGGAGACTTTACCATAATCGTAAGGTGAATCATTAATCACTATCAGAAATGATACCCAAGAATGCCCCATGGATATAATTCCATCAAGCGATCCAACGGAGTCCATCTTACGACTTGGAAGAGAATGAGCGAACCTAGCTAATCGATCATCGATTACCCAAATCCTATCAAGTCCTTTTCGAATTCTAGATAATCTCCCAACACAGTCTAACGTACTAGGCTCCCACTTCATCACGGTACGTAACCCTATAGGTCACTAATATTCCACCTTTACTTGTTGGCACACCCAACCTCAAATTACGGAATTAACCATATCCCACATATCGTTCCACCAACTGGAACGTCCCAATACTCACTATTTTCGGATACACTCCGAATAAATCATCACTCTCGAATGAAGAGTCTCCCGAAACAACACTTCCTAAAGCGAATGCAACTCCGGGAACCACTATCCTTCCCAGAGACGGAGATTTATTCTCACAAGAGAAATTAATCTAATGTCCAAAATTCACTCTGTCACACAGAACAGAAAGTAACTGGAAGACTATAATGACTAATCTCGTTAGTTTCTCAACTAGCATACACATAATATACGTTTCATTCAACGACATCAGAATCGCTCCTAATCCCTGAAATGATGCCTCTGCGTACAATACCCTTCCATCCATATCGGACGGATTAACTAACACTGACACAAAAGTCAGCCACCGTCTAGACCTTGAAACCTAGCTTCACAAACTTCCGACCAGGTGATTGCCATCACCTTCTTGGTCCCACAAGTCGACAGTATAGTATCGCTAAAACATCCTATCCTCATCTATGGTAAATACCAAATCAATCTAGGGAAACCACAACTTCCCTCAAGATTGGGAATATATCCATAAATGTATCCTCCACATATATGATGACAATCGATCTCAAATACTCCAAGAGTACTTGATTCCTCAAATCCATGAACGACCAAATCGTCGATAAGTCTAACAACATTATCCACATCTCCTAAAATTCATAACAAGTATGAAATGTCGTCTTCTACACACCTGCATCCTTTTACTCTAAGCTATAGATAGCTCAATCATCACACCGACAATGATAATTGTATGACACTAAGTCACTACAGTATCAAACCTCCAGTCGTAGATAGGTGTCATTTAGTTGATCTAAACAAATCATCTATCCACAACGAAGGATATTCATTCACAACAACTACTGCATTCCATCATCGATAATCGATGCATAAACTCAAGGTCTGACTCTCTTCTAACAAAGAGTTACAAGTCTTCTCAAGAAGAAACACGGAGGTAGATAAATCTCCCATAGTGTTTAGCAACACTGATACCCATAAAATCATCTCCCGGTATGAGGTCTCCAATATCAAGACTATTCCCGAAATCACTTCAATCGCATATTCCACTTGCCCATGCAGTGACCAGCCCGAGAGTTCATCTGTAACTACCTCCGAATACTCTCGGATTATAGGTACATATGAGAGTCCTAGTATACCAACGCTCCAACAATCTAACTATCCATAAAGATATGTTCATAGTAGAGGTATGTCTAGCCAAAGGCCAAGGGTATCCCTTGACTTCTTGGTTGTCGATCAAAATCTCACCTAACGGTAGAGAAAAATCACTAACCCACAAGTCGATAGGAACCCTTCGAACCCTATCCAAGAATGTTCTAGACAAAGATACCTGTAAACTACCAGTATCTCTCGATATATCCGCAAATAGGATAACCTAAAGTAATACCCCGAAGGACCGATCCTTCGGTCTTCTATACTTCTTCTCGAGTAATCATGTAAACTTGTCCAACATCTGTTCTGGACGGCTGAGCTCATGTAGATGCAAAGACTATCATGGAGGAACTGAAATCAACTGCTGGAACTGAGGTACAATTGAAACAACTGCAATTGAGATGGTAAATACTGTTGTACTGGCAAAGGATACACATCCGGCTGTAAAATACTGAAGAACTGTCAACATCATAGCACGCTCCATCTCTGTGAAAGGTATAGCTGCGTCTGAAGAATGCAGAATAGACACGACCATTGTCGTATACTCTCTCTCTCCTCTGAACAATTCATAACCACGCCTGGGAAGGTAACCGTTGTTGTCGTCTGGGAAGGTAACAGTTGTTGTCTGAATGTCTGAATCTTCTGAGATGTCTTCGGCTAATATTGCTGAGTAACTTACTTCTTCCGGATGAAAGTATCAAAGAGTTTCAACTATATCTGAGGTAGTAGATCGCTGCTGATGTGATAATCCATTCTTCTGTAATGATCTCAACTTTCGAGGTTGTGGATCATCCGCTCGAAAGCATCATCCATAGTCTTCCACTGAGTCTTCAAAATATATACTCTCCTCGTAGATACCGGCTGCTTATAGTAGAAACAGATACAATGGTCCATCGGATAATCTGACTGTGTCTCGTCGTAACCTGCACTGCACACCTATAATCTCCCTTCGGAGTCTTTCCTCTGAGTTCGCTGATAAACATGAGAAGCTGCTGACAATCTACAATCGCTCTTCTATGATCGGAAAACTCTCCAATAGTCGCTCGTGACTTACGACTTTAATCTTGCTCCTTTTATCCAACATTTGGAGATTTCGAATTCCAATCATTTGACTCTCAATATCTGCTTATCAAATCTCCAACTCTTTAAAACACTTACTACGGAGTCATTTCTATATACATGACTCGGTCTATACACTTCCGATAGGATTTGGTAGGAGATCCAAACATCCTGATAAAGATGTCAACCGATAACCTGTGGGTGGCCAAAACCAACCCAATCACATTCTCGAGCTATTAGGGGGGTCGTAACCCTCACAAGTCTAACGACTCTGCATGGTACTTTCGTCACCAGACGATCACCCAACCTGAAGCTCAAGAATTCCCTGACAGTGAGTCAAAGAAGATGACATGGGAAAATACTCTCTCACAACATCACTACACCGTGGCCAAGTGATGTGTGATTTCCCGAAGGTTATTTCCTATCTCTTCCACCAAGTACCGGCTAGATCCGGATAATGGTATGCAGCTAACTTAGCTTCCTCTGTATAATACGAGTTAAGTACTCAAAAGTACCCTCAACATTATACAACCTAGAACGACCAACTCAGGGATCAAAATCTCTATGTATATCATCCACTAATTTTTCTACTATCTACATCAGCAATAGTATATTCGCTTGTTCATTACCCTATAGGTAATGTTCTAACTAACATAATTAGTGAAAATCTTAGGACTATAATCCTTGATCTCCACAAGAGATGTGACTACCCAATCTCTGCTTTCCGACTCGGTATCAGTCGGCTCTCAAAGGTAATTACCTTTTCGATAGCAGGTACATGTCTAATAATCTCAATATGTCATTTCCGTGATCATCTCAAATCACAGTTACGGATAGTGACCAACAACCTACACGTCATCCATGTTATAAGCAACTAAATGCATAAGAAATAAAAGGATATGTAATAACAATTAACATACCTTAAACCTTGTAGCTCGGAGATGTCCGCAACAGCCAGATCCCAGAACTCACGAAACAAAACCGAGTAAAGAAAAACTCGATGTCCGAACGAAATAAAATCCGAAAGTAGACTTCGCAACCTAGGGCTCTGATACCAATAAAATTGTCACGCCCCGGGAGTATGCCGTGCCAAAAAGTAAATGAACGACATCTCCCCTGTACGTGGCAACATATCGGGTTAATACAAGGCCCGTAGGCCCACAACAACAATATGATATACACAGATATCAACTATCAAACATACTAAACACAGCGGAAACAATTCAAACAGATCAACAAGATACAAAGACCAACTGCACTCGGAGTGACTTGACACGACAAGAATCATAATGTAAATCAATCAAAGACCAAATACATACAATATGTCCGATATCACAATACGGAAACAATACAGGAAAAACCCAAACCAACAATCCGTAAGGATACAACATAACACTAAAAACATATCCATTCGTCCGGGTGTGAGATGGGATCACCGACGTGAGTCAACGCCCAAGGAATCTTCTACCTTATCCGGTGACAGGAAGCCTGTGGTCCCGGTGGTGAGTATAAACTCGTGGATAATATATAGAAAGTGCATGAACAATATATAAGGATAGATCTACAAGTATACATGTGAAGATCTACAGGTATACAAAGATGAGTCCAATAGACATACACCATATCCAAATCTAATAACAAGTAACTACAAGAAAGTCATACTGTATATACTAAACTAATCAATCAACATAAAGTAATGTACCAACGCACTGACGGCCTCAGAACGCCATATGCTAGATCATCCTAAACAGGTATACTATAACATAACCATATAACGTACCAGGTCAATCCCATACCTGACCAATACTCAGACATATGAACATTATATGATCACCTGTATAATAACCCGGTCCGTACCACACAATGACATGATGCTAATCAAATGCATATAACAGTCTGAATCAACGCATGTATCATTCTCAACACATAGCAGTAAATAAAATGCAAATGGCATGTATCATGATGTACAAGCATGTGCAACAATCATAGCTCAATCAAATGCAGCTTCTCACAGGCATATGTAAAACATATATCAAATACATGCATACATATATATCAGCAATGCATATGCATGGTCACTGTCCGCGGACCCGTCCAACCACGACCCCAGAGTGGCCAAGGTGGCACGACAAATGACAACTAGCCCGACTCCAGCTGCCACCACTCTCGAGTGGCCGAGTTGGGTAGTATGACTGAGTAGCGTATAAGCGTAAAAAGCTAACTACTCCTAGGGGCCCCTGTTGCAAGCCACGCTGTCCCTACCCATGAGTAGACAAACGCGCACAGACAACCGCAGACTCACACAACCACCGCCTATAGTGGACGAGTGCTAGCACACCACTGCACAAAGGGCTGGCAAAGATCTCCATCTTACTACCACCATCCATAGTGGTAGCGCGCACATCCAATGCTCTGCCCTCAACCCTGCTACCACTACCCCGAGTGGCCGGGGAGGCAGGATGACTGACGACCCGTCTCATCCATAAGGGAGACCCAGTCGTCAGCATGCATGCAAATGTAATGATGCATAGCTCCATACATGTATCCTAGCGACACTCCCTATCCCACGGGGAGTCCTGGTCAACTAAAAGTCAACTATGCAAGGACTACAATCCACAAGACTCTCTCTATCGCATAAAGAGTCATACTCATCTGACAGTCAACCACGCTAAGACCTCTAGTCAGTAGCGATATATACAATCGATCGTCCATATAACCATACACAGCACACAATCCATAATGGATATACCATCGCGCTTAGGACCTCTAGTCCATGGTCACATCCGACAACCATACACTTATCTATGCATGCACAACTAGATCCACCATAAATGCACCACTAATACAGATATGATATAACAATCGGCTCCATAATCCAAACCATCACCTAACCCTAGTGATGTAAGACAGTAACCCAATCTGAAGTCACAAAGATAACCCTAACCACATGTACTTACTGAACATATATCAGCTAATACATAATAGGGTTTATAGTTCCTATCCGAGCTAGATAATCAATGAAGTACCAGAGTATATATCTCAAAGGTCAAGGTAGTACAAGCATATGATTAAATAAGAGTGGATTTAAGGTAAACAGGTATAAACATAAATCCAAGATCATGCACTAGAATTTGATCAAAACTACCGGACCAGGTAGATATTACCCACCTGATATGCAATCCGTGCTATCCATCTCCATGTCCATGTATTTATGACAATTAAAGTCCTGTAACAATAGGTTACAGTTAAGTATCATCACACATCTAATGATCGAATCAAATCCTACATCATCCTAGTATCTCGATCAACTAAATCAATATTAACAATCGAGTAATACTAAATCTAAGCTATAGCAGTAGCTTACCATCCATTCTCACACACCGATCGGATCAGACCATAGGAAAAACCTCTCAGTGACCCCAATTGCTGTCGGAAAGTCCAAGCTCCGGATCCATCTCACCTTGCCTAGCATCCATTAAGCAGCTTTTGGATCCATGGTAACTTAGCCCTGTATAATTCTTCAACCAACTGTAATTCTAATGCCAATTCAATAACACTAAAATCCAAGCTTACCTCATGATATTACCATTGTCCACAGCCTATCTTGAAGCATAAACTTCTGTCCAAATGACTGAACCCTAGATCAATTCAAATCTTACCTCAACTGTTCAGCTTGCATAACCCATCCAAAAAAAATCCAATGCATAATCACAACACATCCAACTAGTATAGCTTCAATTCCAGATTCCCCAAACTGTGCCGATGATGAACAACAGAAGAGCAGAGGCAACGGTGAGCTGAGCTTGAGTGTCACCTGTGGCAGATCTGAGCTCGAGTGTCACCTGTGGTAGATCTGAGCTCGAGCGACGGTGACGACGAGAAACTCCGATCGGGCCGACAACGATCTGAGCTTCAACAGTGAAAATGTCGTCGAGCTAGCCTCTCGAATAAACAGTCGACGACGGCAGATGGGGGGTCGACAGTGGATTGAACTCGAGGCGGCTGAAGGCGGAAGAGAGTGGATCTGCCCCGCCGACGCTTCATGAAGCCAAGCTCGCAGCGATCCAAAGGAGACTGCAGATCCAAAATCAACTACGGACGAGATCTGCTGCGGCGGCGAAGATCCAGAAATGGCAGATCAGGATCAAAGGGAAGTGAGGTCACCCTCGATCCAACTCGACGGCGTGATCGAGCTCACGGCGAGAACTCAAAGACGGCGATAACGCCACAAGGCACAAGAAAAGGATGGGCTGCGGTGACCAGTCGAGCTCAGGTGGCAGCGGCGATGAAGACAAAATCAGGAGAGATGACGGTCGGAAACCGCTGAGCTCGAGCATGACGCGCCGTAGCGGCCCAAATACTCACGGTGGTCAACAATTGATGGTCTTCTGCTCGAGGCGACCTCCAACGATCTCCGGTGACCCGGTGGCGGCAGGGAGATCGTTGCTTGCGATGGAGAAGGCGGCGATCGGGAAAGGCATCGCGTCGGAGAAGAGAAATAGAGAGATCGCGGAAGAAGGAATAAGGTCGATCGCGAGTTTCCGACCCCTTTTTAAATGTCGTTTAAGCGACCCGGTTAGACCAACCCAAGTTCAACCCAAGTTCAGTTCAAGCCAACCCAAGCTCAAACCAATTGGATTTAGCCCAACCGGTTCAGACCCATTCCAGTCCAATAGCTTCAGCCCAAGCCCCCAAATCCAGCCCAAGCCCAATAGATTTAACCCAACTAGATAACTATCCCATTAGCCCACTAATTAAGCCCAATTAATCCCTTAATTAATCCCAATTAATTAAAGGGTTTAATCCATATATATAATTTTTTTTTCCGTATTTTACATGGCCTAGTCGTGTGGATTCACATGGCCGTGGCGCGTGAGGTATAAGGGGTGTCGCACCGTGTGTTTTGCCCCAAACCCACCGTATGCTTCAATTTTCCTTGCCCTAGCCATATGAAATCATCTTCCCTACCTCGTAGAAGCCTCTCCAACCCTCAAGGAAGCCTAAAATAAGCAAAGATGAGGAGGACAAGGCAAGTGGCGCCTCGATCTACTACCTCGGAGCAAAGAACAGGGAGAAGGGACACCCCACAAGCTCCGGAAGAAGGTGACGCTCTTCCCTCCCTTGCATTACGTAATAACGAGCATAGGGAAAGATTTAACATGCTTTCTTCTCGAAGAATCACCGCTACTATGTATCTAGATGAAGATCTCTTAGAAATCCTAAGTTTGTTTGGTGATATTCAAGCTCTATTTGCAAAAATAGTGTGTGGAGAGATCATGGGGGTAAGACACCCAACCTACCCTAGGATAGTTTTAGAATTTTTGAGTTCTTTAGAAGCGGAGATTTTGACAGGGAGAGAGAGCGAAGAGGGTAGGATTACCTTTAGGTTGTTTAACATTGAGCATGAATGGACATTACACCAATGGAATAACTATTTTGGCTTGCCTAGTTGGGGAGAGAGGAGAACCCCTATCGGGTTTAATGCCTGGACCTTTTGGTTCGAATTGATGGGGGAGAGCGCTTATGACCCTTTTAGGGCCAAAGCCTCACACCTCCAAAACCATATCTTACGGTACCTACACCAGGTTATGGAGAGTATAATTTTCAGGAGAGGAGAGAGTGATGGTGTAGTGAGAGCAAGTGAGCTGCTTTGCTTGTGGGACATGCTACAAGAATGGAGTAGCATTGATGTAGGGTCTCATTTCATTAGATGCCTAGTGAAAATGGGTAAAGCGGTGAGGGGAGAAATTATTTGGGGGGGGGGGGGGGGGCGGGGGCTAATTAACCATATTTGTCATAGGATGGGGTACGACTACACAACACTAGATAGCGTAGAGGGAAACCCTAGGATCGACCTAGGAGTATGTATGGCAATGAAGATGATAGTGAGAGAGGGACACTCCCTGTGCTTTGTAAGGAAAAACTTATCATCCCTTAGGCCCCCCGACCCCAATCATACCACCATCACCAACAGTGTCAACTGGCATTTGGACCTGATAGTGGAGTTCCCACCATATGAGGGTTCCTACACTTCGGCACCCATCTCTCCCCCTGTACATCACTCTCCCTTGAGTCCACATGCATATAAAAGCCCACTTAGTCCACGCAGAGAGCCTGCACCTACACCATCATCTTTTTCTACTTTTGAGCAAGATGCAGGTACATCCACCTACGATTTCTCCTAGTTCCGATCGTGCCTTGATGACATATACGCCGAGCAACAAACGCAGAGGCAGCGATGGGAGGAGCAGAACGCCTATACGTAGGTGGAGTTTCAAGGCTTACGGGAGAACTTCCAGCGGGGCGAGGAGTTCTACGACGAGGCCCGTATCTATTTCCAGGAGGAGACCGCCCATCGCAAGGAGGAGGCCATATATCGCCAGGAGGTTCGGTAGCACATGAGTGCTTAGCAAGCATAGTGGGCCTGGGAGGAGGAGGACAGAGCAACCGCTGCATCCACTAGCTCTCAGATCAACCACATGTACATGTGGCATCAGCGGATGAGCACCAGGTTTTCCTAGCAGCTCGACATGTCGAGACTGCCGGACTTCCTTCCTCGGCCACCATATTAGAGGTATAGCTTCATACAAGTCTGGGGGGAGACCACAAGTTTTGATTTATTTTGTTTCTAGCAGTAGTTTCTTTCTTGATACTTGTATTTTTAGTTTTAGTTTGCATTCATCTGTTCATGCATAAAGTGTTTAGTTTCTTTCAACACTTAGTTTTTGCTATCTTTAAGCTGCCTCAGTGGTATTTTAAAGATCTCTTTGCGAATTGTTTCCATAGGTAGCTTAATTTTATTTATCTCATGGTATTTTACTTTATATGCTCTAATGAATGTTCTAGACTTGCAATGGTTAGCTTTTATTGTTTACACTTACACTTGACGAATATTCTAAAAGGAAGAATCTAGTACATACATAGTTATGATTCATCCCAGTAGTCTAGTACTTTGGAATCCATAGGTGACTCTAGGTTTAGAACTTTAGTTACTGGAGATGCTCAGATTGTGTAAACCCATTCGAAAAAATCAAAATCCCTGTGAGCAGGAGAAGAACAAAAGATCTTATATATATATATATATATGAGGGATAAAAAAATAGTTGTCGTGGGTGGAAATGGCTAGGTGCCCCTTTGAGACCGAGTTAGGTTACTGGGGAAATACCTATTAATTTCTCTCAATACCGAGCACGCCTTTGAGACTTTGTGCTAGATCTAGGGAACGAGCCTTGCTTTGGGCAAGTAAGTGCCTAAGAGCTGGAGACCTTAGGAAGCTATAAGATGACGACTTAACTTACTGTGGAACGAGTATCCCTTAAGAAGATTCACTTAGCACGTGCACGAGAAGCTAACTTAGTGAATTTTTAGAATATATCTATTTTTCTTTTATTGAAAACACCACTTGATAAATCTAGTTGACATGCTAAGTATGGAACAATGCTTTTTAAATTTCATGGCACTGAGGTTTGCTTGAGGATAAGCAAAGATTTAAGTATGGGGAATTGATGTGAGCAAAACATATAGGATTTTAGGAGTAGTTTTTACTCACATCTCGCTGCATTTTATACTTGTTTTATGCATATCGTACTTTGTTTTGCATGCATTTCCTATTTTCTAGTTCAAAGATCTGTTCTTTGTGCTTTTGTGTGTAGGACAACATTTTACGGGATAAATGACACACTTTTAGAGCAAAAGGAAGGCATTCGGCAAGCGGAATGAAGGGAGGCATGGCCCGATCGTGTGAAATCGCACGGTCGTGCCCCACCATCCCAGCGCCACACACGGCCTAGCCGTGTGGATCTACATGACCATGTGGTGCTGGCATTTTTCGGTGCGACTAGGGATTTTTCATGGATTCGGGTAGCGCCGGCCGCAAATCTATATAAGTAAAGCCATGCCCAAACCCTAGGGAGGGAGGCACGATGGTTGGGACAGTACATCGAAGCCCTAAGAAGCTTCAGAAATTCGCAACGAGGAGGAAGAAGTTGGCTAGATGATCGAATCCTGCACTCCGACGTCCAAGAGAAGAACCAAGAGTACTCCAATTTACTTTCTATTCATCTCCTGCATTGTAATGCCCTATTCTAATATGAATTGTGTTCGTTCTTTTTCATCTATGGAGTAGAATCTTCGATTCTAGAATTATGGAGTAACTTGTGTACGTAGAACATGCTAGATTGAATGTAAATTCTATTTTAGGATTTCTATTCGCAATTCATGTTTGTTTGATTCGATGAAAATTGTGTTTTGGCTTTCTATCTATTGTGTATAGCCAATACAAGGGGTGTCAGCCCTTGTATCAAAGATTCAGGAGAATTAAAGAGGAACCAAGTGATTTTCCTCATCTCCGATAACCATAGGTAGAAGGGTACGATGAAGTAGGGAACGAGACACATTCTGACACCTCATAGAGATTGATTTGGCATCCTCATACTGTCTATCCTATCTTAATGAAAGGGTAGGACTGGTTAAGGATAGGTAGTTCCCGATAGAAGCAAAAGCTCATCAGGAAAAGGTATGATGTCCCTTCCACAAGACCATAATTAGAGAACCAAACTATATTTAATTGATTAGCATGTTCCATGTTGCACAAGTGAAACCAAAGTCCTAGGATCTCTTTTTTTGAAGCTCGAACTAACCTTCCCTTCTTCCGTGTGACACCGTACTAGGGTTAGGACCACCGGAAATCCTTGTAATCACAACCCTTAGAACTAAACTCCGAACAATAACATTCACTAAATAATCGGTACTCAAATCTCAGTCTCTGTGGGATCGATAATCTATTTATTACATGTCGGCATCCGTGCACTTGTGGGCATTGAGCGTGAGCGTGCACTTCAAGTCCTCGACGGCTCCCATCACAAGATTTGAGGTTGCGTTCGCGTGTATCAATTGTTGATGCAATCGGCCCAGGTTATGATTGACCAGACTCGAGTTTGACTCAAGCAGTATTTTGATGTTTGACAAAACGTATGACAATATAAATGTCATTGATGTTCGACAAACGTATGACATGTGATTGTCATGGAAAGTCCAAGCATGGGTCTTGGCATGGAAAGTCCAAGTTTTGGGTACTTGGCAATGGAAAGTCTAAGCATGGGTCTTGCCATGGAAAGTCCAAGTCTTGGGTACTTGGCAATGGAAAGTCCAAGCATGGGTCTTGGCATGGAAAGTCCAAGCATGTGTCTTGGCAATGGCAAAGTCCAAGCATGGGTCTTGGCAATGGGAAAGTCCAAGCATGTGTCTTGGCAATGGCAAAGTCCAAGTCATGGGTACTTGGCAATTGAAAAGTCCAAGCATGGGTCTTGGCATTTGAAAAGTCCAACATGGAGTTGGCAAGGAAAGTCCAAGGGTGTGATATTGGCGGCGTAAAGTCCAAGCAGTAGTCTTGGCGGCATAAGTCTAATGTTTGGCGACGTAAAGTCCAAGCATGTGTCTTGGCAGCGTAAGCCCAAATGTGCCTTGGCGGTGTAGACCTGATTAGAATGACAATAGCCGATGGAAGCACCTGAAGGCTAGCGTATGGATGAACAAGTCATGGATGACTTGGAGGGATCCGATAGGAGTAAGGCTGATGGAGGTGGCTAGAAGGCTTAGGTCTAGGATAAGGGTGGTCTAGCAAGTATGGGGGGGAGATCATACTTGGGGTAAACCTCATTGTTGAGGTTTAACAATCGACTGGGGTTATGGACTAGTCGACTAATCAAGTGTTTTGACACTTGGCAGCCGAGTCGACTCTGAGTAGTCGACTGGGATTATGATCAGTCGACTGGTCGGGAGTCGACTGGAGATCGACTATGGACGATTGGCCTTGCCAGTCGACTTCTAGATTGCGGGCGTATCCTTGAGCAATGATCGCATGCTATTCGACCACAAGCACGAAACTTTCGTAGTCGATCGGGCAATGACGTGAGCAAATTGTTGACTACTAGGGTTTGGCAGTCGACTGGTGAGCTATCTGTTAGAGTTTTTCCAATATGGATCAAGTCATTGTGAGACAACGGCTACAGGAGCAGTCGACTGATGGGTATGGGCAGTCGACTGCTAGGTGAAAATCAACCCGAGTTGCAGCTTTATAAGGAGTTTGAAGAGGAGGATTTTGGCCATGGTTCTTGGGGCTATTTGAAGGGGAATTGTTGCTCCATTTCAGACCTTCAAGAGCAAACCAAAGCAATCAATAAGCAAGAAATCTAAAGTTCTTAGTGTAAAGTTTTCTTTACTTGTATTTGTGTATTGCTTAGTTTTGAAGGTAGGAAACTTCGCTTCTCACTTCAACTCGGTCGCTTGTTTATGGCAATCCCTTCTGCATCCCCGGATAAAAAAAAAATTTATCCTTGACAAGAGGGATTACCCAAGCAACCATGTCATCATCGTGCTATTCGATTAGAGTAGTCACTTGAACAAACTTGTTGTTCAAGTAACCAACCTCTATTCTACGAATAGCCACAGAATAGACGATGTACGGATCGCCGACTTTTGTGTTTATGTTCGGGGTCCAAGTTATATTAGCCACAAAATAGAATATATCATGCATATGTTGGAATGTATACTGAAAGCCTAGCTCTTTTTGTATAAACATTTTTATTTTGAAATAAGAATCACATGATCATTGTTTGCACTTTATATTTATTATATGTGTGCATATTGTCTAATATTTTACATTGAAGATCATGTTATCAGTCTCTTGTAGAATATAAGTAGAGGCTCACAACCAAGATGATTTTGGACAAACCATTGGCATGGTTGTAGTGTAGCTTGGTATTGTTTTATCTTGAACATAGAGTTACACTAGTACACTTAGGTGTATTGAGCAGGACCGACATAGAGGTGATTCAATTAATTGCTGACTACATAATTGAATCGGACCTCGGATATTATGTTGTACATGCTCTTAATCCCGATATAATAACGGGCACATGTACTTAGTATTTATTTCTTTGATTTACCATAGGGTGAGATTTAGATGGATTAAATCAATATGCCTGGTAAGTTGGGAAATAATATTATTTACATGGTGTGCCGTTGATTATAGGAGGAAACCGTGTCCTATATATTAGGTTGATGATGTCCCCTTGAGGAGCTCATAAGGTTCATCATGTAACTCAGGTTGACTTAGTCAACATGATGATAAGGTTGAGTGGTACTACTCGAGGAGTTAGATGTTAATTGATCGATGGTCAAGAAATCAAATTAATTAACTGACATTCGATATCTTAAATACACGGAGATGGATGTACAAATAATATATGGAGCCCATATTAATTTATGGGGGTTGGTGAGGTAGTTCAATGATGATCCTCTAGTGGAATGGAACATCATTGATGGATCAAGTTTGTGTGGTTCCGATCCATCGGGTGGCCTAGATCCAACTCCTCCTCATGGTCCCTATCGTAGCCTAATATAATCCTCAAGAAGTCTAGATCCAAGAATGTAAAACAAAACCCTAGATCCGATGGTTGGGATGAAACCCTAGATCCGACGGTTGGGATGAAACCCTAGATCTGACGGTTGGGATGAAACCCTAGATACGACGGTTGGGATGAAACCCTAGATCCGACGGTTGGGATAAAACCCTAGATCCGACGATGGAGATTAAATCCCTAGATCCGACGGTGGAGATTAAAGGAGGCTTAAGCCCAATTCTATAAATAGAGGGCTAAGGCTTGGGCGGCAAGAATGCTTTTTGGATTAGGGTTTTGCCTCTCAAGAGTTTAGGCGGCTAGGGTTTGGTTTGTGGTTTGGGCGGCAACAAGGAAGGAGATTAGGGTTTCCTCCTTTTCTCCTTGGTGGCCGGCGCTCACTCCATCTTCCTCCTTGCTTTGGCCGGCCCTCTTCCTCCTCCTTTTCTCCTTGGTGGCCGGCGGTTCTCCAATCCATTGGTGGCCGGCGCTTCTCCCATTCCTTGGTGGCCGGCGGCAACATTGTTACAAAGGTTGGCCGGCGTTCAACCATCTACTCCTTGGCCAGCGATTATATCAAGCTCCTTGGCTTGGTAGCCGGTTCTAGAAAGGAGAAGGAGTTTTGTTTGGTTCTTCTCTTTGTTCGGAGCGAGCAAGGAAGAGAAGAATGTGACCTAGAAGGCTTCTACTCGTGGAGGATCTTCGGCCACACGACGTCCACGCGGAGGATAGGACATACGGTAGAAGATCAAGAGGTATAAAAGTTTTACAACTTTATTTTTCTGATCTTAACATGTTCTTTATGTGTTGATTATACTAATTTGCATTTGTATGTATTTTGTATAATCATGGACCCCGAAGACAAACACAAAAATTGGCGATCCGTCCGTCGTCTCTTCCGTGGCTAACCAAATAGAAGAGTTGTGTTGCTTGAACAACTAGTTTGTTCAAGCGATCGCTCAAGTTGTTAGCATGACGACGAAATGGTTGTGCTAAGGAAACTCATCCCATCCGGATTAGTTTTTTCATTAGCGAAAATTTTAATCCGGGGACATGGGAACCAATGAGCCTCCGAAGCAATTACCAACAGCATATATAATTGAAAAAAAATTACAAACATGTTACATATGAAGATAGATAAGTGATATACCTCTCAATCTTCTATTGTATGACCATCCTCCTTTGGACGTCGTGTGGGCGACGATCTATCAAAAGTCGAAGCTCCTAGATCACCAATCTTCCTTCCTTGCTCACTCTGAACAAGAGGAAGTATAGAAACAAGACACTTCTCCTTCTTTCAACCAACCAACAAGCTCCAAGGTAGGTGCTAGCCGCCGGCCAAGAAGAAGAGGAGGAAAGGAAGTGGGCGCCGGCCAAGGACTCCAAGGAATTACCCTAACCCTTGTTTCCACCGGCCAAGGAGAAGAGATTGAGGGAGTTTGGACGCCGGCCAAAGGAGGGAAGAGCTTGTATGGGCGCCGGCCACCAAGGGAGAAGAAGAAGATAAGGAAAAGCTTTCCTTATTTGGTGCCACCAACCCCAAACCCTAATCTCCAAGCTTGCCTCCCTCCTTAACCCTAATCCTATATCTAATGGGATTCCTCCTTGCCGCCCATCCCATCCTCTCCTTTTATAGAGTTAGGGATAAGCCTTGTTTTAATCTCCACCATTGGTTCTAGGAATTTAATCTCAACCGTCGGATCTAGAGATTTAATCTCAACCGTCGGATCTAGAGATTTAATCTCTACCTTTGGATCTAGAGTTTTGTTTTCATCCATTGGATCTAGGCTTCATAAGGTATTAATAGGCTACAATAGGGACCATGAGGAGGAGTTGGATCTTGGCCACCCAATGGATCAAGCCCACATAAAGTCCGATCCATTAATGATAATCCAATCCACTAAAGGATTATCATTGATCTACCTCACCAACCCCCATAAGTTAATATGGGCTCCATATATTATTTGTATATTTTTCTCCCCGTGTTTAAGATCTCGAATGTCCGTCGATTAATTAATTTACTGACCATTAATTAATCAACATCTAACTCCATGAGTAGTATCACTCAACCTTTTCATCATGTCGGACCAAGTCCACCTGCAGGGTTTACATGATGAACCTTATGAGCTCCTCAAGGGGACATCATCATCCTAATATATAGGACATGGTTTCCTCCTATAATCAACGGCACACCATATAAATAATATCATTTCTCAACTTACCGAGCCTATCAATTTAATCTATAAATCTCGCCCATTGGTAAATCAAAGAAATGAATACTAAGTATATGTGTCCGTTATTATATCAAGATTAAGAGTATGTACAATATAATATCTAAGGTCCGATTCGATTATGTAGTCAGTAATAAATCGAATCACCTCTAAGTCGGTCCTGCTCAATACACACAAAGTGTACTAGTGTGATTCTATGGTCAAGACAAACCAATACCAAATCACACTACAACCATACCAATGGTTTGTCCAAAGTCATCTCGGTTGTGAGCCTATACTTATACTTTACAAGGAGCCGATAACATGATCTCCCGTGTGACACCACACACCATGTTATCTACAATGTAATGTATTAGACAATATGCATCACCATAAACATGCAGACAATGATCATGTGATTCTTATTTCAAAATAAAGATGTTCATACAAAAGATAGACTTTTCAGTATACATCCCAACAAGTTTACCTGTTGAATTTCATTGTATTACTTTTGTAATCATTTGTACGAGGTTTCTCCACCTCCATATTGTTTCGAGAAGGAGTGTATTAGTGGTGGTCTGCATCACTAGAGCTCATTTGAGCTCAACCCGTAGAGAAGGAACCCTAAGGTTCCTAACCACGTTATATCGACTTGTCATTTGTGTTTGTGCGTTTGTTGTGTTTTGTTTTTACTATTATATATATTCCGCTGCGCATAACAAGTTTTGTAGACGAACGTGACGAATTCCATCGAGCGATGTGAAAGTGCTATTCACCCCCCCCTCTAGCAACGTACAATTCCTCTACAATCATTTTACAATATAATGTCCTTTTATGTATTTCTTTTATTACAAACTTCATTATTGATTTGATATGTTATAGTCTATAATTCAAGACAAATAGAGAAAGAAAAGAGTTGGATGTATAAAAAGAACTACTTGAATGTCAGGGTTTAACCGATGAATTTATTTTTAGGATGGAACAATTTTGGAATTGTGCTTGTAGTAATGTTGAGTTTATGGATGGGAATAAGTTAAGGTGTCTGTGCATTAAGTGTCATAATGGTAATTTTTTCTAGTCTAATAAAGTTCAAGAATATCTTTATAGATTTGGTTTTATCCTAAATTATTATAATTGACATGTCATGGTGAACCGTTCATATCCGATGAAGAGATTAGATGAAACATACAAATGTCAGTTTGTGGGGATTAAATATATTATGATAAATTCAATCTATATCAAAAGATGATAGGTGATGCAGTGGGTCATAATTTGATTACCGTACCGAGCACTGTAAGTTCTAGTTTTCCTCAAACATTTGAACAAATGTATACTAGTTATTCATCACCGTTGCAGGATGTAGAAATAATAGTTGTTAATGGAAATGTAAATAATAAACCATATCTCCAATTTCAAGAAGTGTTGAGAGACGCAAATGAACCCGTATAGTCTGGTGTGTGACAATCACACTAAATTATCTCTAACCGTAAGATTGTTGAATGTTAAAGTTGAGTATAATGTGTTTGAAGAGTATTTTAATGATTTTTCTCAAATTATTGGAGACGTATTATTGCATGATCACATAATGGCCAATGATTTTTATAATATGAATAAACTTGTGAAAGTATTAGGCCTTCTGGTTGAAAGAATTGATGTTTGCAAAGATGGTTGAATGCTATATTGGGAAGATAATGCAAATGTAGAGATTAGTAAATTCTGTAATCAATGTAGGTACAAGAGTACCATGAGATTGGGTTGTAATAAGTGTCATAAATCATATAGACAAATGTTTTATTTGTCTTTAACTCCTAGATTGCAAAGGATTTAAGCATCAAAGGTCACTGCTGAACACATGACATGGCATGCAAATCATGAAACGGAGAGGCATGGAAAATTTTTGATAGAACATATCATGAGTTTGCGAATGAGACTCAAAACATTAGGTTAGGTCTCTATGCTGATGGATTTACTCCATTTTGCAATTCAGGAAAAACTTATTCTTGTTCGCCAGTTATCTTAACTCCGTATAATCTTCCACCTGGTATGTGTATGAAAACACCATATATTTTTTTAACATTGATTGTTCTTGCCCCGTAAAATCCAAAGAAGGTAATAGATGTTTACATGCAACCACTGATTACATAGCTGAAACTACTATGAGATGAGGGTGTTTCTATATATGATGTTCGTACTAATCAGATGTTTATAATGAAAGTTATGCTTCTTTGGATAGTAAATGATTTTTTAACTTATGGTATGTTATCAGGATGGAGTACCGCTGGGATTTTATGATGTCTAATATATATGGAGAGATCAAAGTCATTCATATTGAAACATGGAAAGAAGGTGAGTTATTTTGATTGTCATAGACAATTTTTACCACCAAATCATAAATTCAAAAGGAATAAAGAAGAATTCACTAAGAATAGAATTGAAAGAACACCTCCACCATTGAGATTAATTGGTGATTGCATATGACATAGAGTGCTTAACTTTCTATCTGTTATTAAAGAACCAAATGTTACAACATATGGCTTTGAAAGTACTCATAAATGGACTAAATGGAGTATATTTTGGGATTTACCATTTTGGCAGAGTCATTTGATTCATCATAATCTTGATGTAATGCATATTAAGAAGAATTTTTTTGATAATCTAATAAAAACAGTGATGGATATTACTTAAAAACAAAAGACAATTTGAATGAAAGAAAAGATATGTGTCTCATTTGTAAACGACCTACTCTTGATGTCGATGAAAATAGTAGGGGACCAAAGCCAAAAGCAGTTTATATATTGAATAAGAATTAGAAATGAATTGTTTGTGAATGGTTGAAATCATTGAGATTTCCATATGGTTATGTCTCTAATTTTTGAAGATGCGTCAATTTGAATGAATGCAAATTGATTGGTTTGAAAAGTCATGACTATCATATATTCATGGAAAGACTATAATCCTATTGCTTTTAAGGAAATATTATCAAATTTGGTATGGGGTGCCATTACGGAGTTAAGTATTTTCCTTCATGATATTTGCTCGATAATATTAAGTCATTCACAAATGGAGCTATTAGAGAGAGATATTCCAATCATTTTATGTATTTTAGAAAGAATATTTCCACAATCATTTTTTGATTCCATGAAACCTCTTTTGTTTTACTTGCCATATGAGGTCAAAGTTGGAGGTCCTGTTCAATTTCGATGGATGTATCCATTTGAAAGTTGAACTTTTCATTTTCTATACTTTGTTGTTAGTCCATTTGGTGCAAGGGCACTAAATAATCGAATCTGAGTTTTGATTATGGCAAAAGTTCAAAGTTAAGTTATATTGTGATCTAATGTTCTTTGTCAAACTTGTAGGTCTTAGTAAGTTTGTAGGATCAAAAGCTAAGAAGATAAGTCCAACAGGTCAGAGGACCAGGGGGTTGGCAAAGGTAAGCTCTAGGTGAGGAGCGGTGGTGAGGTTGCATCATCGGTATGAGGAAAATCATAGGCGTCGATCTGACCAAGGCTTCCGGACGAAGGTCGAAGTCGAGATCGGACGATCAAAGGACTGTCACACTGCATGCCATTATGCAGTTCTTGTGCTAACCTTGTGTTGTAGGTGTCAGGTTGGAACCTCAAGTGTAGCAGTCGACTAGAAGTTTCAATAGTCAACTGGGGAAGTCAACTGATGTGCACGTGAAGAGACAAGTGTCACCTCAAGGATAAGATTTGTGGATAAAGTTTTATCTAGATCTTGATCCAGATCTAGATTTCAATGTGCTAGGGTTTGGAAAGCTATAAAAGAAGGGGTGAGGCACCCCCTAATCATCAATTAGAAAGCTCTCAAAGTGCTTTATCAATCCAAGTTCTCATCTTCGTACAACAACGTCATAACGCCGACAAAAACTCTTTTCCCTCAAATTCTTAAAGTTAATACTTTGTTTAGTTTTGTGTTTCTTACTAATTACTTGTTAAGAGGAGAGGTAGGCTTGTTACCTCGTTCCTCTACATCATTTGTAATCGTCTTGTCTCTTACCTCTAATGAGGAAGAGACTCTTTTAGTTATTGCCCCTCGAGAGTGATCAAGGATCGCCGTCGGTTGGCTGTGAACCAATTAAAAACAAATGTGTCTTTTTGTTTTTTTATCTTTGTGGTGTTTTCCGCTGCGATTTACTTTGTTTTTAAAAGAAAGAAAAGTTTTTTTTAATACGTTATTTGTTGGTGCAACAATGCCCCCAAGCATTTATATATTTTGATGTTTGGATAATCATTTATAGTTAGGCAATATTTGTGATCTAATCATGAATGTGTTAAGTGATAGGAAAATCAAAGTATGAAGACTGGGTAAAGGAAAGTCCAAGTGTGATCTTGGCAAGAGAAGTCCAAGGGAGGTCTGGCAGCATAAGTCCAAGTATGTAGTCTTGGTCGCATAAAGTCCAAGTGGACCTTGGCAAAGAAAGTCCAAAGGCAAGTCTTGGCAGCGTAAGTCCAAGCATGTAGTGTTGGCATCGTAAAGTCCAAGAGAACTTTGGCAAAGGAGAAACCCGAGACATGATGAAACCGAGGGAAGCTCTTGGAAGCAAGCGCAAGGATGAACAAGTCGCAGACTCGGAGGGATCCTGGAGGCGCAAGGCTGAAGGAAGAGCTAGAAGGTTAAGTCTAGGTCTAGGGAGTTGATTTCAAGTATGAATCAAACATACTTGAAGTGTGTCAGTCGACTGAGGCTTCGTCCCAGTCCAACTGATCAGTCAGTCAACTGAAGATGACTAAATCTGTGGTCTAACAATCGACTGCCAAGATTTAGCAGTCGACTGATCCACCATCAGTCGACTGCCATACCTTGGCAGTTGACTGTTATAAGTGGACACTAACACAGAAAGTTTTTGACTCGACTGATCGCTTGGATCAATCGACCGATTTCTAGATCAGTCGACTGATAGTGTAATCAGTCGACTGGTCAGCGTCCCATTGGGTAGTGAAGCCCACGAATCAGGCTCGTCAGATGTCATTGGATCCGATCAACTACAGCAGCAGTCGACTGATGGTGTACATTAGTGGACTGCTCCAGCCCCAACGGGAAAGTCATCCTCTTCTCTATAAAAAAAGGCCTTGGGGTGCTTGAGAAGGCTAGTGCTCTCATTCCTAACTATACTCTCAAGCTCTCTAAGTCTCCTCAAGCCTTCTAGTGTGTTTTAATCTCCTCTTCTCTAATTCTCACTTCTATCATTTGTAAGAAAAGGAGTGCATTATAAAGAAGGCTTCTCCACCTTGGTGTGATCATCAAAAGGAGTTCTTAGTGAAGACTTGCTAGGGTTGATCCACCTTACGGATCACCGCGGAGTAGGAGCATAATCTCCGAACCACGTTAAACACTCTTGTTAGCGCTTGTATTCTTTTGCCTTTTGATTTCATTTCATATTTTCTTTTGCTTCTGCTAATCTAATTGTAGAAATCAAGAGAGGCTATTCACCCCTCTCTAGCCATCCAAGGATCCCCAACAAGTGGTATCAGAGCCCGGATCACATCGGAGGATCTAACCATCAACCGAAGCAATGGCATTTCAAGAGGGATATAGAACGGCGCGACCTCCTTTCTTCGATGGCAACAATTTTGCGTATTGGAAAGGTAGGATTGAATATTATCTAATGAATGATATTGAAAATTGGTTTAGCATTGTAGATGGGTTTGAAAAATCGGTCGATGAATTTGGAACGCTAATACCAACAAAGGATTGGACTAGGGAGATGGCGAAGAAGGCTCAAGTCAATGCTAAAGCAACAACCACACTTCAATGTGGTCTATCCAACGAAAAATTGAGCAAGGTCGGCCCCTTCGACTCCGCAAAAGAGATTTGGGAGAAGCTCATCGAACTCAATGAAGGATTGAAGGAGACAAGGAGAGCCAAGAGGGACCTATTGATGGGTAACTCCAAAGCTTTAGCATTAAGACCAATGAGACCATGAGCCAAATGCACGGTCGATTCAAGAAGGTGGTCAACGGACTACATGTAATAGGTGAGAAGGTTAAAAATCGAGACCTAGTAAGGTATGTTCTTCAAGCCTTCCCTAGAACAACTCTATGGGCATCAATGGTAGATGCTTATAAGGTTTCTAGGGACGTCTCTTTAGTTAAATTAGATGAATTGTTTTGTGAGTTTGAATTACATGAACAAGCTAACACTTCATCGAAGGAGAAAGGTTTAGCTCTTGTTGTAGGTAAGAAGGACAAAAAGAAGAAAGAAAAAAAGGAGGTCCCTTCATCATTCGAGTCGGAGGATGAGTCTTCTAGTAGCAGTGAAGAATTGTCTGCTAGCAAGGTGGTCCACTATATGAAGAAATTTGGTGGAAGATCAAGGAAGCTCACCAAGAAGGATGTGAGGAGGATGTTTCAATCCTCAGAAGGTAAATATACTAGTAGTTCAGTTTCTAACACTAACGTCATTTGTTATGGATGTAATAAGAAATGGAATATCAAGCCGAATTGCCCGGACCTAAAGAAAAAGGAGGAAAAGGAAAAGAAGAAGAAGGATAAGAAGGAAAAGAAGAAGAAGGAAGTCATAGTAACACAAACATGGGACACACAGAGTATAGAAGATTCATCCGATGATGAGGAGCTATGCCACATCACACGATATGTGGCACTCATGGCTTTGGAAGATGAAGCCGAAAGTTCAAGTCAAGAGGAGTCATCATCATCAAACGACGAATCGTCCTCTAGTGACAATGAGGTAAGAGACTCCCCTAGGGTAGAATTATTATATAAGACCATTGCATATCTTAAAAATGTCTTAGATAAATCTAAATCTAGGATTAAGGATTTGAAGGTAGAAATTAAGGCAATTAAGAATGTAGAACTTTCATGTAATGATGCATGCTAATTTAAGGATGAAAATGAGGAACTTAAAAAGAAAGTATGTGAATTAAGAGCATGCTTAGAAAAATTCACAAATGGATCTAAATACCTTGATATGATACTTAGGAACCAAAGGACTATTTATAACAAGGCCAAGATAGGATATAGATCTAAGGAGAAGGAAGTAGCCTATACCTCTCTAATTAGTAGAAAATCAACAATTTGGAGCAAAGTTAAAAAGGCATGGGTTCCCAAGAGATTTGTGATGGATGCTACCGGTCTAAAAATTTGGGTACCTAAGGCTTTTATTTTTCATGTTGTTTAGGTAGAAAGACCAAGTATGTGGATTGTGGATAGCGATTGCTCAAGACATATGACCAGAGATGTGAGCAAATTTTCCACAATCAACTATCTTAGCAAGGGAACCGTGTCCTTTGGGAATAGTGGTAAACTCAAAATTCTAGGTAAAGGCACAATTGAGGTATCCCCAAAACTTGCTATTCATAAGGTCGTTCTAGTTAAAAATATTAAATTCAACTTTCTTAGTGTTAGCCAATTATGTGATGCCGACTTTTATGTTGAATCAACTATACAAAATGCTTTATAAGACATAAGAAATTGAATGATTGCATGTTAGTAGGATATAGGAAATCTAATATTTACTATGTTGTTTATCCTGTGCTTCTAACATTTCCACTAAGTGTCTTATGGAAAAAGAAGAAGAAAGTTGGCTATGGCATAAAAGGCTTGGACATATCAACATGAAGAATATTGCTAAGATAGCCAAGTTGGATCTAGTCAAAAAGGATTGCCAAAGGTGAAGTACATCAAAGACAAGATGTGTGATGCATGCCAAGAAGGAAAACAATCAAAGTCATCACACAAGGGTAAAACTTTAACTAGTACTTCTTTACCTTTAGATCTTTTACATTTAGATTTATTTGATTGTCATAGCATTCCTTCTTTGAATGGCAGTAAATATTGTTTAGTTATAGTTGATGATTTTTCTAGATATACATGGGTTTATTTTATGAAACATAAGGATGATACCTTAGGAATAATCATAGGTTTTAGCAAAAGAGTAGAGAATGAAAGAAATCTCAAAATCAATCAGATCCATAGTAATCATGGTGAAGAATTTGAGAATTCTAATTTCTCAAAATTTTATTTAGAACAAGGGTACAAGCATGAGTTCTCTTGTCCTAGAACACCCCAACAAAATGAGGTGGTGGAAAGGAGAAATTGTGCCCTACAAGAGGTGGCTAGGACTATGCTTAGTGCATATTCTCTACCTAGCTACTTGTGGGCGGAAGCGGTTAATACCGCTTGCTATAATCAAAATAGAGTCTTAATCTATAGGTTTTTAGGGAAATCACCATTTCAATTATGGAATGACACAATTCCTACAATTCATTATTTCAAAGTCTTTGGATGCAAAGTCTACATCTTAAACACCAAAGACAATTTAGGAAAATTTGAGTCCAAAGCGGATGAGAGAATCCTAGTTGGATACTCATCCACTAGTAGAGGATATAGAGTCTACAACAAGAGGACCCAAAAGGTTGAGGAATCCTCAAATGTTCAATTTGATGAGACCTCTAACACTTACCCTAGGAAATTCCCCATTGATTATGATATCAATGATAAAAACCAAGATATTACCCAAAAACATCAAAACTTGACCTTAGGGGGTAATGATCAAGGGGGAGGAAGAGGAGATTCCGATGATGAGAGGAGGAAGGAGGATAACTATGATCTAAATCAATTTGATACACCTCCTAGAACATTAAGAATTCATCAAAATCATCCTCTAGACCAAGTTGTAGGAGAGCTATCCCAAGGTGTTAGAACTAGGTCTTTTCATAGAGCTCCTACTAGTCAAATAGCTCTCATCTCACAATTTGAGCCCAAATCAATCAATGATGCATTACTTGATCCGGATTGGATTCTAGCAATTCAAGAAGGATTGACTCAATTTGAGAGAAGTCAAGTATGGGAGTTAGTCCCTAGACCCAATGATAATAGCACCATTGTTACTACAAGATGGGTCTTTATGAACAAATTAGATGATCAAGGAAACATAACTAGAAACAAAACTAGGTTAGTTGCAAGGGGTTTCAATCAAGTTGAGGGACTTGACTATGATGAAACTTATGCCCCAGTTGCTAAGTTAGAGTCAATTAGAATCCTATTAGGATATGCTTCTTACATGGGATTTAAACTCTATCAAATGGATGTAAAATTAGCATTCTTAAATGGATTTATTAAGGAAGAAGTGTATGTAGAACAACCTCCCGGGTTTGAGAGTGTAAACTATCCATACCATGTTATAAACTTAGAAAAGCTTTATATGGGTTGAAACAAGCTCTCCCAGCTTGGTATGAAAGATTATATTCTTTCTTAATTTCTAAGGACTTTAGAAGGGGCCAAGTAGATCAAACTCTTTTCATTAAGTCAAAGTCAAAGGATATCTTTGTGGCCCAAATATATGTTGATGACATCATTTTTGGGTCAACAAATGATGAACTCCTTTGAGACTTTATCAAAAATATGGAAAATGAATTTGAAATGAGTCTAGTTGGAGAATTAAATTTCTTCTTAGGTTTACAAGTTAAACAAACCAATGAGGGAATCTAAATATACCAAACCAAATATGCCAAAGAAATGATTACGAAATTTGGTTTGGAAAATGCTAAGGTAGTATCAACCCCAATGACAATTAACACCAAAATAGACAATGATAATGAAGGTAAATCAATTGATCTAAAACTTTATACAAGTATGATTGGTAGCCTACTCTACCTTACCGCTAGTAGACCCAACATCTTATTTGCGATAGGTATGTGTGCTAGATACCAATCATGTGTCAAAGAGTCTCATTTAGTGGTCGTTAAAAGAATTTTAAGATATATTAAAGGCACACTAAATGTAGAACTTTGGTACCCTAGGACTAGGTCTTTTAACTTGATTGAGTACACCGATTCCAATTATGCGGGTTGCAAATTGGATCGGAAGAGTACTAGTGGTGGATGCCAATTTCTTAGATCCTCCCTAGTTAGTTGGAGTAGTAGAAAGCAACCTTGTGTTGCTCTATCCACCACCGAGGCCGAGTATGTAGTCATGGGTGGTTGTGTAGCTCAATTACTTTGGATGAGACACACTCTAGAGGATTATGAGCTACAATACTCCAACATTAAAGTTTATTGTGACAATGTGAGTACTATTAATTTGACCAAAAATCCGGTACATCACTCTAGGACAAAGCACATTGAAGTGAAGCATCACTTCACTAGAGATCATGTGGAAAAGGGGGACATTGAACTCAACTACATAGAATCTAAGTCCAATCTTGCCAACATTTTCACCAATGCTCTCCTCAAAGAGGATTTTTCATCACTTAGGAGAGAACTTGGAATGTGCTTAGTAGAGTAGAGGTTTAGGTTTGCATGATCCTATAGAAAATCTAGGACTATACCTCTAAGCATCTCACAAAACACCTAAGAATCCATTATTTTTGTATTGAGCCACTTATACATCATGTGAGATGTTAGAAAGATGCACTTGGTTCATCATGCTTGTTATGATGCATTACTATGAACCAAAGTGTAATCTAGAGACATTGATCCTTCATTGGACCAATCATTGGGAAGGCTTGTGTACAATTGATGTGAATATAGCTCTAAGAACATGATTGGAAATGTCAAACAAAATATATTTTAAACTATATTTATCATATTTTGGAAAATAGTTTTCACTTGGTAAGCAAAAGTGGACAAAGTTTTGAAAAATCTTAAAACTTTTGCTAGTTTTCCAATTTGTGTCAATTTCAAAATCTAGAAAAGATATATTTTTCAAATTATTTTTCCTTGATAAAGAATGACTTTATAAATGTGTCTACAAAATTTCGTAATTTTTTTATATTTTTTGAATTTTTAATGCATTTCTGAAATTATGATGAAAAATCTGAACTTGGTGTTTCAGGGTTGGCAGTCGACTTCTTCAGTATTCAGTTGACTGCCACACTGATTTTTCTACAAAATCAGCTTTGTCTCTTGTTTTGAGTCCAAAGTTAGGTGTCCTAACCCTATGGTATGTTAAGCACATCAAATAAGGGGGAGTAGGATTAACTGATTCAAGGATTTAGGGGGAGTTTTATTATGCAATCTTCTTCAACCCCAAAATTCTATATTGTTGGTGCAAAGTAAGAATATATTTATTATCTATTGTTTCATGCTTTGCTCAACATGCCTTTTACACATCATGAACTATGTCTTGGATTAAGGGGGAGCCCTATATCTATCTTATACCTTAGTTTAAAACATAACTAATTTAATTCTTTCATGAACTTATCTTGTATGAGTCCTTCTCTTTTTGGTGTGTGCCAAAGGGGGAGAAAAGGACTTTAAGTTAGAATTCATATTGGGACATATGATGTTATTATTATGTGCATATTTCAAGACCTAACTTAAATGATTGTCAAACAGCAAAAAGGGGGAGATTGTTGGTGCAACAATGCCCCAAGCATTTATGTATTTTTGATGTTTGGATAATCATTTATAGTTAGGCAATATTTGTGATCTAACCGTGAAAGTGTTAAGTGACAGGAAAATTCAAGTATGAAGACTTAGTAAAGGAAAGTCCAAATGTGATCTTGGCAAGAGAAGTCCAAGGGAAGATCTTGGCAGCATAAGTCCAAGCATATAGTCTTGGCCGTATAAAGTCCAAGTGGGCCTTGGCAAAGAAAGTCCAAAGGCAAGTTTTGGCAATGTAAGTCCAAGCATGTAGTCTTGGCAGCATAAATTCCAAGCGGACTTTGGCAAAGGAGAAACCCGAGACATGACGAAACTGAGGGAAGCTCTTGGAAGCAAGCGCAAGGATGAACAAGTCGCGGACTCGGAGGGATCCTGGAGGCGCAAGGCTGAAGGAAGAGCTAGAAGGTTAAGTCTAGGTCTAGGGAGTTGATTTCAAGTATGAATCCATCATACTTTATGTGTGTCAGTCGACTGAGGCTCCATCCCAGTCGACTGATCAGTCAGTCAACTGAAGACGGTTGAATTTGTGGTCCAAGAGTCGACTGTCAGGGTTTGGCAGTCGACTGGTCCACCATCAATCGACTATCATACTCTGGCAATCGATTGTTATAAGTGGACACAGGCACAGAAAATTTTTGACTCGACTGATCGCTTGGATCAGTCGACTGATTGCTAGATCAGTCGATTGATAGTGTAATCAGTCGACTTGTCAGTGTCCTGTTGGGTAGTGTGGAAACCCACAGATCAAGCTCGTCAAAAGTCGTTGGATCCGATCAACTACAGCAGCAGTCGACTGATGGTGTACATCAGTGGACTGCTCCAGCCTCAATGGGAAAATCAGCCTCTTCTCTATAAAAAGAGGCCTTGGGGTGCTTGAGAATGCTAGTGCTCTCATTCCTAACTATACTCTCAAGCCTTCTAGTGTGTTTTAATCTCCTCTTCTCTAATTCTCACTTCTATCATTTGTAAGAAGAGGAGTGCATTATAAAGAAGGCTTCTCCACCTTGGTGTGACCATCAAAAGGAGTTCTTAGTGAAGACTTGCTAGGGTTGATCCACCTTACATATCGCCGTGGAGTAGGAGCATAATCTCCGAACCACGTTAAACACTCTTATTAGCGCTTGTATTCTTTTGTCTTTTGATTTCATTTCATATTTGCTTTTGCTTTTGTTAATCTAATTGTAGAAATCAAGAGAGGCTATTCACCCCCCTCTAACCATCCAAGGATCCCCAATACTTAATTCCCCATCCATGGTGATGCACACGGATGCGACCTTAAATCTCGCGATGGGTACCGTCGAGGACTCAAAGCGCGCGCTCACGCTCAACGCCCGCAAGTGCACGGATGTCGTCAAGTTATAAAGATTATTGATCCCACAGGGACTGGGGTTCGAATATTAATGTACTCAGTGGTGGTAATTTTTCGGGCGTGATCTCTAAGAGGTTTCGGTTGGTGATGGCTGTCAGTGGACTCTACTCTGTACGGTGTCACACGGAGGAGGAAAGGAGTGTGCCGAGGTCTTCAAAGGTGATTCTAGGACTTCGGTTTCGCTTGTGTATCACAGGACAATATTGTCAATTGGTGTTGTCTAGATGTTTACCTACAGTCTTGTGGAAGGGACATCATATACTCTCCCGCAGAGTCGCCGCATCTATCGGGAGCTATCTCCGCCTAAAAGGTCGGGATAGAGGATACGTGGATGCCAAATCAATCCCTACGATGTACCATTTTCGATTTCACCGCACCCTTCTCCCCGCAGTTGCAGGAGATCAGGTTTACCCCTAGGTTCCTTAATCAAACCTCCTAAATTTTAGATTGCGAGGGATGTCACCCCTCGTATCGCCTAAGCACAGCGGAAAGAAAGCCAAACACGCATAGATATAGTACACGGTCATGTGTTTCCACACGGTTAGGCCGTCTGCGGCCCTAGAGTGCTGATCTCACCCATTGTACACGGCCGTGTGAATCCACACGCCCTGGGCGTGTCCCACTCTGCGTCTAGCTACGAAATATCCTTCTTTTGCTCCGAAAATGTGTCTTTTTCACCCGAAAAGCTAACCTGCATACAAAAGTACAACGTGCAGACCTCCGAACTAAAAAATAGGAAATGTGTGCAAAAATAGAGTAACATATGCATGAAACTAACACAAAATGCAATGAGATGTGAGCGAAAATTACTCCTAAAACCCTATATGTTTTGCTCACATCACTTCCCTCAGACTTAAATCTTTGCTTGTCTTTAAGCAAATCTCAGTGCCATAAAATTTTAAAAAGATATTGTCCCATAATTAGCATGTTAACCAAATTCATCAGGTGGTATTTGCAATCAAAGAAAAACAAATATGTTCTAGAAGTTCACTAAGTTAGCTCCTCGTGCTCGTGCTAAGCGAACCATTCTTAGGGGATGCCCGTTCCATGGTTAGTTAAGTCGTCACCCCATAGCTTTCCTAAGGTTTCCATCTCTTAGGCACTTACCTGCCCAAAGCGAGGGTCGTTCCCTAGATCTAGCATAAAGTCTCAAAGCCGTGCTCGGTATTGAGAGAAATTGGTAGGTGTTTTCCCAGTAACCTAACTCGGTCTCAAAGGGGCACTTGGTCATTTCCATCCACGACAACTATTTTTTATCCCTCATAATCTTTTTTTCCTTTTTCTTTTATTTATTTTTTTCTTTTCTCTCTTTTATTTTTCGGCTCACTGGGATTTTGATTTTTCCGAATGGGCTTACACAATCCGAGCATCTCCAGTAACTAAAATGCTAAACCTAGAGTCACCTATGGATTCTAAAGTACTAGACTACTGAAGTGAATTATAACTAGGTATATACTAGATTCTCCCTTTCAGAATGTTCGACATGTGTGAGTTCAAAAACAAAACTAACTAGTGTAAGTCTAGAACATTCAATAGAGCGAATAAAATAAAATACCACAAGATAAATGGAGTTAAGCTACCTATGGGAACAACTCATGCAAGCAACTTTTAAAAATACTACTGAGGTAGCTTTATAGACAACAAAAATTAAGTACTGAAAGAAACTCAATATCTCATGCATGAATAAATGAAAATACCAGAAAAGAAACTACTGCTGTGAAATAAAACAAACCATGGGGTCTCCCCCCAGACTTAAACGAAAATATACCTCTAATATGGTGGACGAGGTAGAAAGTCAGGGAGCTTGGGCATCTTTGGATCCTGGGAGAACCTGCTGCTGAGCCGCTGATGTCACATATACATGTGGTCAATCTGGGAGCTGGTGGATGCAGCGGCTGCTCGGTGCTCCTCCTCCCTAGCCCACTGCGCCTGCTGGGCATGCATGTGCTGTGGCATCTCCCTACGGTAGGCGGCCTCATCCTGACGACGAACATCCTCCTCCTAGAAGTATATGTGGGCCTCATCGTAGAACTCCTCAGCCCACTGGAAATGCTCCCGGAATCCCTGGAACTCCGCCTGCTGATAGGCGCTCTGTTCCTCCCATTGTTGCCTCTGCGTCTACTGCCCAGTGTAAATGTTGTCAAGGCATGATCGGAACTCCGAGAAATCATAGGTCGATGTACCTACATCCTGCTCAAAAGTAGAAAAAGGTGGTGGTGCAGGTGTAGGCTCATGTCGACGTGGACTAGGTGGGCTCCTATGCATGTGTGGACTGGAGGGAGAGTGATATAAGGGTGGAGAGATGGGCGTTAATGTGGATGGTCCCTCATGTGGAGGGGGCTCCACTATCAGGTCCAAGCGCTAGTTGGCACGTATAGCGATGGTGGTATGATCCGGGTCGGGGAGCCTAAGGGCCGTAAGATTTTTCCTTACAAAGCATAAGGAGTATCCTTCTCTCACAATCATTTTCATGGCCATGCATACTCCTAGGTCGATCCTAGGGCTCCCCTCTATACTCTCTAATGTTGTGTAATTGTACCCCATCCTATGGCAAATGTGGGTAAGTAGGCCTCCCATATTGATCTCTCCTCGTGCTGCTTTGCCCATCTTCACTAAGTGTCTGATGAAGTGGGACCCTACATCGATGCTACTCCTTTCTTGTAGCATATCCCATAAGCAAAGTAGCTCACTAGCTCTAACTACACCGTCACTCTCCCCACGACCAAATATAGTACTAGCCATGATGCGGTGGAGGTATCGAAAGACGGGGTTTTGGAGGCGCGATGCTTTAGCCCTAGATGGGTCATAAGCGTGCTCCCCTATCAACTCAGTCCAAACTATTCGAGAGTTGCACCCATTAGGGGTCCTTCTCTCTCCCCCACTTGGTAAGCCAAAGCATGAGTTCCATTAGTGAAGGGTCCACTCATGCTCAATGTTAAAAAGCCTAAAAGTTACCCTACCCTCCTCGCTCTCTCTACCCGTTAAAACTTCCGCCTCTAAGGAACTCAAAAATTCCAAAACTATCATAGGGTAGGTTAGGTGCTTTATTCCCATAATCTGTTCCCACCCCATTTTTGCAAATAGGGCTTGCATATCACCCAACAACCCTAAAGATTCTAGCAAATTCTCATCTAAGTACCTAGTAGTAGTAAGTTTACGAGTAGAGAGCATATTGTATCTATCTCTTTGTTCATTATTGCGAAAAAGTAGAGTGGGTAAGGCGTTACCCTCCTCCGGAGCTTGAGGGGCGTCGGCTCTCCTTGTTCATCACTTCGAGGCGCTGGATCGGGGTGCTACGGTCTTGGTCCTCCTCATCTTTGCTTCTTTTGGCTTCTTTAGAGGCTAAAAATGCTTCTAGATGGTGGGGAAGACGAAATCACATGGCTAGGGCAAGAACTTTCGAAGCACATGGCGCAAATGGGGTGAAAAAACATGACTCGCCCCTTTTAACTTCGTGCGCCACGACCGTATGAAAACACACAGCCAGGCCGTGTGCGCCTCGGGTTGGTCGGGCACGACCATGGGAAAACACACAGCTAGGTCGTGTGTCCCCATTTTTTCACCCATTTATGCACCAAGGTCCGAATTTTCTCATACACTTCGCCGTGTAGACTAATATGGATTTTATTTTTGCCAAGCAAAGTTCTTTTCTAGTCCTAACTCTAAATGTGATGGAGATCAAAACTAAAAATCAAACAAATGCATGCAATGCAATCAAAAGGAAAATCTAAAACTAAACTTGGGTTGCCTCCCAAGAAGCGCTTTGTTTAAGGTCGTTTAGCTCGACCACACTCTACTATCAACTCGGCTCTGGTGGTTCAGTGAACCTTCATTCATCCATCTTGGGATCTTCATCGGGAGGTTCCGGCTTCATTCTACTAAATGTGAAACCGTCGAGGTAGGAAGCTCTGTGCTCCGAAAGGCTGAAAAGGATGATCTCCCCATCTACTTCCAGGGAGATCTGGTGTGCCTTCACATCTATACACGCCCCTGCAGTCGCTAGAAAAGGCCTTCCCAAAATGATGGAATTCTGGGGATTTGGTCCTGTGTCCAGTATGATGAAGTCCGTGGGTATCACGAAATCCTCAATCATCACAGGCATGTGTGGTAGCAGGCCAACGGGCTTCTTGATCGTGTCATCCACTATACGTATACCTATACCCGTTGGTTGTATATTGCCCAATCTTATCTCTAGGTAAAATGCATAGGGCATCACACTCACTGATGACCCCAAGTCGCACAGTATGTTATCGAAGCTTTCTCCATAAATCGAGCAAGGAAGAACAAATTCACCAGGGCCCTCAAGCTGTATTGGAATCTTCTCTTCAAACTCTGCTTGGTCAGGTAGGGTGGAAACCATGGCTGCACACCCCTTGGCGAATTGGCTACTTTTCCCCACTCCTTCCTCTTTTCCTTGACTCGCCGGAGAGCTCTTCACAGGTTGCGGCACGGATTGGGCTATTTGGGTCACTTGCGTCTTCAACATCCTGGTATGACTTGCAAGGCCGTCAATGGTGGCCTTCAAGTCTCTAAGTGATTCTTCAGACTTCTAATGTTGGCGACGAAATTTCTCATTGGCCTTAGTTTGGGTAGCGATGAAGTCCTCCATCATCAATTCCAGTCTGGACTTTTGTGGTCGCTGCCCATTGCCCTACTACTGCCCATACCCCCTGATGGTTGGGAGTTTCCCGAGTTATTCTTATAGGAGAAATTCGGGTGATTCCTCCATCCGGGATTGTAGGTATTGAAGTATGAGTTGTGGGGCCTTTGGTCATAGTCCCTAATCGCGTCACAGTGCTCAATCTGCTCGTCTGAGGTCCTCGACCCTCCATAGTGGTCCTCTTGATATGCTGTCGCTCCCTCTCCAAAATCAATGGCCGCGCATGTAGATGAAGGATTCAAAGATTCAAACCATCTACTAAGCGCGTCCATCCTTGCTGAAAGGTGGTCCATGGATTTGACAGTGTATCGTCCTGCTACAGGTGTAGGTTGACCACGTTCAGAAGCCCATTGATGGTGGTTCTAGGCCACCTCTTCGATAAGCTCTTCCGCTTCCTCTATGGTCTTATTCATTAGTGCTCCTCCTGTGACAGAATCTAGGGATATCTTTGTGGCGTAAGCGATCCCATTATAGAAAATATGGATCACCAGCCACCTCTCCAGTCCGTGGTGGGGGCATTGGTAGAGTAGCCCCTTGTAGCGATCCCAAGCCTCGAATAAGGACTCCCCCTCCTTCTGCCAAAAGCTCGTGATAAGATGGCGCATGTGAACAGTCTTACTTGGTGGGAAGTATTTATTCAGAAATTGCTACTCACATTGCTCCCATGTAGTGATGCTGCCAGAAGGTAAGGAGTGAAGCCATGCCTTAGCCTTATCCCACAGTGAAAATGGGAACAAGCTCAGGTGGATCGCGTCAGAAGGGACTCCGTTCACTTTCATCGTTGAGCAGATTTTAAGAAATGCCTCAAGGTGCTGATTCATGTCTTCAGTCGCAGCTCCCTCGAATTGGCTCTGTTGGACCATATGTATAAGTGTCGGCTTCAGCTCAAAGTTATTTGCTGAAATAGACGGTCCAGCTATACTCCGCCTGAATCCTCTAGCGCTAGGAGTTGTGTAGTCCCGCAGAGGTCGGCTACCTATATTCACCTCAGATGCAGCTTGATCCTCCATCTTTCATTGTTCTGCTCTTCGACGGTGAAAGGTTCGCTCAATTTCTAAGTCGATCGGAATTAGACCTTCTGACCCTAATCGTCTAAGCATACGATGAACCAAATCACAAAGTTAAGAGTGCTAATCTAATTCTAAAAGCAGAAAATAAATCAATCTAGCAAATAAAAATCTAAGATGCAATAAGTAAATAGGAAACTACTGCTAAAAATAAAAACTAAATCTAAATATGGAGAATATAGAACTAAAGCAAATAAGATAAACTAGAAAGAAAATTAAGCAAGCAAATAATCTAATCCTAAGTCCGATCCAATTTACCACTGTTCGATTTGATATCGAATCGATCAGTCCCCAGCAACGGCGCCAGAAACTTGATGCGCACGGACATGACCTCAAATCTCGTGACGGGTACCGTCGAGGACTCAAAGTGCATGCTCGCGCTCAATGCCCGCAAGTGCACGGATGTCGTCAAGTAATAAAGATTATCGATCCCACAGGGACTGGGATTCGAATACCAATGTACTCAGTGGTGGTAATTGTTCGGACCTGATCTGTAAGAAGTTTCAGTTGGTGAGGGCTGTCGGTGGACTCTACTCTGTACGGTGTCACACGGAGGAGGAAAGGAGTGTGTTGAGGTCTTCAAAGGTGATTCTAGGACTTCGGTTTCGCTTGTGTATCACAGGACAATGTTGTCAATTGGCGTTGTCTAGACGTTTACCTGCGGTCTTGTGGAAGGGACATCATACACTCTCCCGCAGAGCCGCCGCATCTACCGAGAGCTATCTCCGCCTAAAAGGTCGGGATAGAGGGTACGAGGATGCCAAATCAATCCCTACGATGTACCGTTTCCGATTCCACCGCACCCTTCTCCCCGCAGTTGCAGGAGATCAGGTTTACCCCTAGGTTCCTTAATCAAACCTCCTAAATTTTAGATTGCGAGGGTTGTCACCCCTCGTATCGCCTAAGAACAGCAGAAAGAAAGCCAAACACGCATAGATATAGTAAAGAGCAACTACCAATTGTCAAATCAAACTCATGAGCAGAATTTAACATGAACCAACATTGTTTATGTACACAAGCTACTCCCTAATCCTAGAATCCAAAGTACTACTCCATGTATACGAAGGAAGAATCACAAAGCATGTCTAAGATTGAATACATAAGGAATGAAACACAGAAATAGAGATATACAATGCTTCCATGATCTTCTCTCCATTGAACATAAGGTGTGGACCTCTACATCGGCTGCTCCTCCTCGCTAGCTAATAATGCTTTTTAGGGCTTTGACGGTCGCCCTAGGCTGTGCCTCCCTAAGGTTTGGGCGGAGCCATCCTTATATAGACATCGCCTCTGACCGCTGCAAAATCCGGAAAAAACCCTAGTCGCGCAAATCCATCGGGCCGCCACACGGCCATGTGTTTCCACACGGCCAGGACATGTGCAGCCCTAGGGTGATGATCTCACCGATTGGACACGACCGTGTGAATCCACACACCCTAGCCGTGTCCCACTCTGCGTCTAGCTGTGAAATGTCCTTCTTTTGCTCTGAAAATGCATCTTTTTCACCCGAAAAGCTAACCTGCACACAAAAGTACAACGAGCAGACCTCCGAACCAGAAAATAGAAAATGCGTGCAAAAATAGAGTAACATATGCATGAAACTAACACAAAATGCAATGAAATGTGAGCGAAAACTACTCCTAAAACCCTATATGTTTTGCTCACATCACATGGTTTGCTTCCACACGTTCCAAAATGACTGGAGAACAATGTCGATCCCTCTCCTCACAGATACAGCTTCCCTCCAATTACCATCTTATCACAGCAAACTCCATCGAGCATCCTCACTACCTCCTGGTCGCACTAAAGCTTTCTTCTCCGATCAAATAGAGGCTTGTCTATTTTTCCCCATTCATCCTTTCCTCCTAGAAGTTTTTGAATATTTTTCTATCCCTCTAAATCAACTAAGCCCCAACTCATTCCGTTTAATGCTAGGATTTTATCTTATCACTTCTTTTTTATCCATTACCCCTTCAACCTTTCTCTTCCACTATTTTTTCCAAATATAATCTTCCGAAATAAGCATCTTCTACTTCCAAGCCCGATTGGACTTTCAATTCCTCACGGGTATCCCCTCTTCACACAAAGGATGGAAGGAACATTACTTCTTTATACATCTCCCTTTCCTTTTTCCTCTACATGGTTAACGGATCTTCCTCCCCTCCCTTCTCTTGGCTCTTACCATGATAACGAAGAGTACCAAGCGATGATTCTATCGTTATCAGAAGAACAATTCAACCTGAATCAACTATTGACCATATCAAAACTATCGCTAATCAGAACCAGCTATCCTCTCCAATCGACTGATACGCTCGGTAACAATTACTTCTGACTGTACCCCTACATATTTGTCAAGACTTATGCAAGTGTCTACTTGTTTCCTTTTCAGAATCACTACTACTACAGGTTGTCGACCATACTCCACCGCCTTCCTACATAAACCCCATTCAACTCCATCCTCGTCAACCAACACTTACCCTTCCACCTCCTCTTTGTCAGACTCCACCAACACTTCTCTCCTCCCCCTCAATACCCGATCCACCAGATTCCCTGTTATCCAGCATTAACGAGGTTAGCAGATTATTTTCTTATTTTCCTCTTTCTTAATACTGATACCTTCTTTCTTAGGGCATCATCGGCATCCATTACTTGAACAACCAATGGATTCAGTACACTACATTCTTAAAAAGGAACTACAAGAGTATCAAGCCAGAGAATTATCACTACAACAAGCCTGCCAATGACTCGAAAGAGAATTGCAAGCTTCTTTCATAAAAACACAAGCTGACTGAGCAGAATTATCAGCCCTCTAATTCCAGACCACTTATCTGCAAAATACCCTAGACATTTTAAAGTCCCGACCACTTCCAGAAGGAACCAACACTTCTCATGAAAACTTCTGGACCTCTACTACCATCAATGACATGTTCCTAGACAGAGGTTTTGCATTCCTTCACTGGGGCTTCCAAGATTGTATCGCTCAATTCAAGGCAGTTGGTTATTGTTAGTGCAGTAGGCACCTAAGTCGAATCTGAGTTTTGATTATAACAAACGATACAAAGTTAAGCTCATTTTGTTATCTCACGAGCTAAATCAAGTGTGTAAAAAAAATGCTAAAGCTAGAGCTGAAGGTCAGCGACACTCGGAGGGAGCCGAGGTGATCAGGCGACACCGGGATGACTTCGGAGGGAGCCGAAGGAATCAGGTGGAAGTCCGGAAGCAGAAACTACAAGGTAAATGTTGAGGTAAGCTCATGTGAGTGAGTGCAAGGAAGGTCGTGTCCTCTATACGGGGACATTCTTAGGCGATGATCCGACCAAGACCTCCCATGGAAGGTTTAAGTCAAGATCGGATGGTATATGGCCATTTAATTTACTTATATTAACTGTATTTTTGAGCTAACTCTTCGTTGTAGCTAGAAAACCTGTCATCAGTCGACTGAGGGCTTGTATCAGTCGACTGATCCATCTAGTAGTCGACTGTTGGTCAAGGATCAGCTTCGAGGAGAGTCAAAGCTTATCTCCATTTTTGAAGGGATAGGAGGCTTGCTCTCATTGGTTGAAGATCTGAATGTCTAGGGTTTCCAAGGCTATAAAAGTAGGGGTTCTCCACCCCATTTCCATCATCAAAAGCTCTCCAAAAAAAAGCCTCCGCTACGATACTCTTCTACGACGACCTTACGACGACCTTACGATGACAAAGTGCTACAGCATCTCCGACGACAAGCGCCTAACTTCCATTACTTTAATAGTCGTTGGTATTTTCTTTATTGTTGTCTTTAAATCTGTATTTATCATGTTTTAATCGTAACAAGGAGAGAGGGATTGTTCCTCTACCTTGAGCTTTTTCGTATCGATTGTATTCGCCTACTCCTACCTCTAACGAGAAGGAGTGTTTTTAGTGTTTTGCCCTCCGTACATGGTCTAGGACCGTTAGGGCCTTGGACTAGCAGTCGAAGGCTGTGAACTAAGTAAAAACAAATGAGTAATATTTTATTTCCACTGCATTTACTCTTACTCGCATTTCATAAATGAACAAAAAGTGTTTTGCGCTATTCACCTCCCCCCCTCTAGTGACGCTTCTCGATCCAACAATTAGTATCAGAGCCGGGGGTGCTAAGATTTGGTGAAACCACCAATCTAGTTTTTTTTTACAGATGTATTTTCATTTTTATTTCTGTTTATTTTGAATTTTTTACAAGCTCTTTCGTTCATTTAAATTCTCTCCCACACTACTAATCTAAGACGCAAGTCTTGGTACATTTCTCTTGTTTTTGTCGTTGCTAGATTTCTTCTTTTTTTCTTGCTCTTTTTGTGTCAATGGCCCATCTCAAGGGTTTTAGCACCGTCCGACCTCCGTTTTACAACGTACATGACTTCCGTTATTGGAAGGGTCGGATGGAGTGCTTCCTTAAGACCCAAATCGAGATGTGGATCATAATCCAAACGAGATTCACACTTCCGACTAACGAAGTGGGTGAATCTTTGGATTATGACCAATGGACCAATGCTACAAAAAGACAAGTTGAAGATGACACCAAGACAATTCAAATCCTCCAATACGGTTTATCCAAGGAGGAGCTTAATCGCATCGGCCCCTTCATCAGTGCAAAGGACTTGTGAACCAAATTAGTGGAACTGCACGAAGGAACCGACGAAGCAAAGGTATGCAAACGAGACCTTCTTTTTAATAAATTATATAATTTAAAAATACAGGAACATGAGACCGTGACTCAACTACATGCTCGGGTACAAGACATCGTCAACAATTTACACGCCATCGGACAAAAGGTCAAAAAATGTGACCTAATAAGGTATGTGTTGAATTCATTTCCTAGGACTACCTTGTGGGCATCTATGGTCGATGCCTACAAGGTCTCTAAGGACTTATCAAAAATTAGGTTAGATGAATTATTTTTAGAATTCGAACTCCACAAACAGTCTAATTCAGTACCCAAGAAAGGTATAGCTCTTATTGCAGGTCAAAAGAAGAAGCCCGCAAGTAAGCCACCCCCAAAGGAAGAAGAAGACGAGTACAAGTCGGAGGTCGATCCAGAGATGGAGATCGAACTAGTCAACCTAGTTTGGAGGATGATTAAGAGCTAAAAATGACCCGTCACTCAACCCAAGGAAGGTAAATCTAAAGCTAGTTCTAACATTAGGTGTTATGAATGCAACAGGTTCGGACATGTCAAGTCGGAATGTCCGAAGCTCAAAAACAAAGCACCGAAGTTCAAGAAGGCGCTCAATGCTACGTGGGAAGAGGCATTAGAGGAAGAAGACGATGACCTCATCTTCATGGCTAAACCAACCGAATCGGAGTCGGAGTCCGAATCTGAGCAAGAATCTGAACCCGAGGACGAGTCGGACTACGAATCTCTATTCAAGACAAGCCACGGATACGCATCTAGTTCAAGAGATACTCTCAAGGTAAGTCGGTCCCTTATTAGTACTTTATATAATGCAATTAAGTTTCTAACTAGGAAGTTAGCTAAGTCCGAGTTCAAGGTCGAGACCCTGTTCGAGGAGGTTAAACTCCTTAAACACGAGATCTCCCTAACCTCTTCGACTAGTCAAGTTCAAGAGGAGGACTCAACTCGAGTTGAAAAGCTCGAAGTTGAGAACTCACTTTTGAAAAGTCAAGTCGAAGATCTTAGGAACACGTTGGCAAGGTTCACTTTGGGATCCAAGGGACTTGACCTCTTACTTGGATCGCAAAGGGCCGTGTACAACAAGGTCGGGCTTGGGTTTAGCTTAAATATGACTAACAAGTCGTATATGTCAATCGTAAGTCGAAATAGAATACCTGTCCAAGCATGGGTCCCTAAGACCACTTTGATTTCTCAATTAGGATCTAACCAGTACTGGGTTCCCAAGGACCAAATCCGCTATGTGGAAAGACCGAACCAATTCAATGGTCCTGGGGAGCTAGTACAAAACTTGTTCGTGCTGTGACTTAGAAATTGCATGCTTAGTTTTTTTTTCTCTCTCTTTCTTTTCTTTTAGAATGGTTAGATAGGGACTATAACTCATCAATACTTGATAACATAGTACCAGGACGCGGCGAGATGATAGTATGCTAGGAAAGCGCAGTCTTGGGTACTTGAGCTAGATAAGGCGTATCTAGTTCGGTTCACTTGACCGAGTGGAACTAGCTGAAGCTACCTCGCCGTATCCTAGACTAGTTAGACCAGGAAGTGGTCTTAATTGAGTCAAGTTACTATTTTCTTGAAATTGGCTTTGTCTAAGGAAGTGGTCATTTTTCCGATCAAAGAAGGCCTCTGTGCCTCGCCATGACCTGGAAGCCAAGATCTTGAAAAGGTGACTTGATGAGCTTAGGGTCAAATTTGAATCTAACGCAAGGTTGACTAGTTTTGATTCATTAAAATTAATCAAGTAAAATTGAATTCATCTCACAAGAACACATAAGGATAACATGTTTGATCATGTAGAAATGGGTGAGATGACCTAGGACTAATAATCTTCAACTAACCGTTAAATCTCAATATCCGATCCAACTACCTTGTGTGTAGGATCAATGGATGTTGGATAGTGGTTGCTCCTGACACATGACCGGGGATCAACTTAAGTTTTCAAAGCTTTGATTCAAATGACAAGGATTGATAGCCTTTGAAAACAACGGCAAGCTCAAAATCATCGGATCAGGTGATATTGAGCTCAACTCAAACTTTATCATTCAAAATGTTCTACTAGTTGAAAATTTCGAATATAATTTACTTAGCGTAAGTCAGTTGTGTGATAATAACTATAAGGTCATATTTCTAGAAAATGAATGCGTAATTAAAATAAATGAAACCTCTAAAACAATCCTTAGAGGAACTAGGAATAGCAACATCTATACTATTAATCTACCTAACTTCTCAACCAAGTGTCTTATGACACAGCAAGAGGAATCTTGGTTGTGGAACCGACGACTCGGTCACTCACACCCAAGACTCGTCCACAAGATAAGTCAGAGTGGCTTAGTCAGAGGTTTGCCCAACTTTAACAACTTAGACAATAAAATTTGTAATGCTTGTCAACAAGGTAAGCAATCTATGACACAACATCAACTAACTAATCAAGAACGAACCAAAAGTGTTCTTGAGCTCCTACATATGGATCTATTCGATTCACATGGAGCTAAGTCACTTAATGGTAGTCAATTCTGCTTAGTCATAATTGATGACTATTCTAGGTTTACCTGGGTTTGGTTCATCAAACATAAAAGTGATACCCTAGATCAACTCATCAACTTGTTTAAACTAATCAAAAATCAAAAGAACCTTAAAATTAAAAGACTTAGGAGCGATCATGGTGGTGAATTCAAAAACCATAGGTTTACAGATTTCTATAACCTAAACGGATATCACCATGAGTTCTCATGTCCTAGAACCCCACAACAAAACGGCCTAGTCAAACGTAAAAATAGAACCCTACAAGAATCTGCTAGGACAATGCTAAACGAATATAACCTCCCTAACAGGTTTTGGGCAAAAGCCATTAGTACGGCTTGCTATGTCCAAAATATGATCCTTTTGGTAAAGAGGCACCATAAGACCTCGTACGAAATCTATCATGACAAAGTACCTAACATCAAGTACTTTAGGGTATTTGGATGTAAGGTACATATCCTAAACACTAAGGATTACCTAGGAAAGTTCACCTCCAAAACCTCTACCGGAATCTTCTTAGGATACTCGACTACAAGTAGAGACTATAGGGTATACAACCATGACACCCTTAGAGTTGAAGAGACTATTAATGTAGTGTTCGATGAAGGACACGAACCTACAAAACCCGTAGCAACACCAACTAGCGAACCGACTCATACCAGACTCGACTCCGACCCTGAGATCGAGTCTAGTTTTAATCCTAATCCAAGTCCAACGAGTCATCCAGTCAACCAAGTGATAGGTGACCCTAACCCAAGTCAAATTAGGATTCAAACGAATCATCCTATCGACCAAGTGATAGGTGATCCTAGCATAGGGGTTCGAACTAGATCATCTTATAGAAACCTTAGTCAAATCTCCTTGATTTCGAAAATCGAACCCAAAACTATTGAACAAGCTCTTCTTGATCCCGATTGGATTATTGCAATGCAAGAAGAGGTAGCTCAATTCACTAGGAATTGTTGGGTTTCCGGCACCGCGGCGTGTGTGTGTTCGATCACGTTTCGTAAACATGAACACAGCGGAAGCAATAAAAATAATAAATCTACATTTATTACAACACACACAACACACGCATGCATATTACAACAAGTGTAGACATAACCGTAAATTTAAATTTGCAATAAAAGGAAATTTATCTACGTTATACCTTTCGTATGACGTGTAGCGGGAACGTCATCAACCGGAGCGATCCTCGCTAGAATCGTCTCTATCCGTACGCCGAGTTCCTCGGGATGACTTCGCTAAGCCACGAGCTTCGTCTTCGTACGGGTTACTAGCCTCGTGTTGAAGACGACGTGATCGAGAGATGATCACGATCCGAATCCAAATTCGGATCCTAATACGAGTTCTCAAAATTCGCTTCTCCGGAGAGGTATTCGTCAACCAATTGACGAATCCTTCATCCTCCACCTCAGAGGATTACCGGAGATCGAATCCCCAGTAAGTTAGCCACTGTCGGAGCTCTAACCGTCGTCCAAACGACGCTCCAACGAGAGGAGAACAAGCTGTCCAGAAAACTGGACAGCTTTGGTGGAGGAGATAGGCGCCGGCCAACAAAGGGAAGAAAAAGGCTCACCTTGATGCCAAACGTATAGGAGATCACCGGAGGGTCGCTGGAGGATCACCGGCTGAAGCTTGGTCGCCGGCAAGGAGCTGGACAGCGGCACAACAAGCTGGGCGGCAATGGAGGTTGGGCGGCAATGAAGGTTGGGCGGCAACTCCAAGCTAGGGTTTTGGATTAGGGCTTAATTATCCCTTAAGCCCTCTTTTATAGAGAACTAATTCTCTTAATGGTTATTGGATCATAACCATTAGGCCCGTTAACCCGCTCCATTAAGATAAGTTAAAATAAACCAAACCATGATGGTTTATTTTAAGTTAAAACGAACCAACCAACTTTTGGTTCATTCGTTTAAAATAAACCAAACCCTTTGGTTTATTCTCCTCCATTGGATTAGAACCAAACCATTTTGGTTCATCCATTATGTCTTCATAAGACACGGCCCATCCACGCTTCCATTGCGACTGAAATGATTTCATGCTCGCTTCATGTTTGGTCCAACCAAACCTTGTTTCTCTCGGTCTGAGAATCCCATTCTCAAGCTCATTTTAAATCCTTTGGATTACGCTTGTTGTCCGTGTGACCAAATAGGTTCTCGGTTTATGTTGGCCGTCTATAATTAACCATTAATTATAGAACGATCATGAGTGGCACCTAGTAGTACATCATGATCCCCAATTAATCAAAAAGATCAACGGTTGATCCAGAACTATTTCTGAAACCCTTCAGCAGCTCGAATGATTCTTGCCTCATTCCCTTCACTCATCTTATACCCACTTGGTTCAGGACATGGTCTATTGTGTCAGTCCCCACTAGGCTGACTACATCACACCTAGCCCAAGTATCATTTCCTCGTCCTACGGATTCTAGTTACTCCACATGTATCGAAGAGTACCTTACTCTAAACATGTAATACTTTGGCCAAAGACTTTAGTAACAATCCGACGAAAGGCCATGGGTATACATCTCCTCGTAAGGAGTGGTGAATCCTTTATAGGCTATTCAAACACCTTCGATCGCTTTGACTTATACCCAATCATCCCGAGTCCACATCTCCTTAGAGATGCTTGCTTAAGATGTCAAAGCATAAGTCTCCATGATCAAGATGACTTGAATACCGCAAGTCAAAGGAACATCGCACTTAAGCCACAGTAAGAACTTCATTGACATATCTATATATGCAGAGAACCATATGAAGTCTTACGGCTGGTCACTCCAATGAACTAGTTACCATAACTAGCATCCACGATTAACTCCGGACATCACTATGTCTCCAGCCAGTGAGAATCAGCTGCTTGGATACACCAAGGAGTATACCTCGTGCTAGTCTCGACGGAATTGATGGTGTCCAAATCCATCAATTCATCGACTAGGGATAATTCCGATACATAACAATTACACATGTAGAAATACTCACTAGTTGTGATCCAATCACAAATTCTCTCATGTTGTGAATCGTATCGTGGACATTCAGTAAATGAGTTTAAGATCCAATCAAATACATAAAACATGTATACTCAAATAGTGAATCTTCATTTATCATATAAATGGTTCATACATAAGGCGATTGCCTTAGGACATCTCTCATATATTACTAACAGACTCCCACTTGGCCTAATGCCAATCGCTACGGTATCCAATACCATAAGCTCGAACATGACCCTCAAACTTATTTTGAGGTAATGCCTTAGTCAAGGGATCCGCTAAGTTCCTTTCAGTGGAAATTTTCTCGATTTGTATTTCGTTCCTACTGATGATCTCTCTGATAAGATGATAGCGGCGAAGCACATGTTTGGATCATTGATGAGACCACATCAAGTTCAGAGATGAACTTCTTGATCCAAACCGCTTAGTCGCCTTAAAGTCGCAATGTATTCTGCCTTAGTGGCAGAATCCGCTATAGTGTCAAGCTTGGAACCTTTCCAACTTATTGCGCCTCCATTCCAGGTGAATACATACCCAGACAAAGACATGGAATCATCCTTGTCTGTCTGGAGCTGGCATCCGTATACCAACGTATCACCATGTACCCTTCTCCATATATTAGGAACGTATCCTTAGTTCTTCTTAAGTACTTAAGGATCGTCTTAACAACCACCCATTGATCCATTCCTGGATCAGACTGGTATCTGCTCGTGACACTCAGAGCGTACGATACATCGGGCCTTGTACATAACATAGCATACATGATAGATCCTATTGCGGATGCATAGGGAATCTTACTCATGCAAATCCTCTCGTCTTCTGTGCACGGACACATAGACTTCGAAAGGTGTACCCCATGCCTGATGGGTAAGAAACCTTTCTTGGATTCCGACATGCTAAACCTTTTTAGCACTCGGTCTATATATGTAGACTGCGAAAGACCAAGCAACCGTTTCGATCTATCTCTATAGATCTTAATCCCAAGGATGTAGGTTGCTTCTCCCAGGTCTTTCATGGAGAATGTCTTGGATAACCAAACGTTCACTGACTGTAAGATTGAAACATCGTTTCCTATAAGTAGTATGTCATCGACATACAATACTAGGAACACGACTGCACTCCCACTAACCTTCTTGTACACACAAGGTTCGTCTGGATTTTGTGAGAAATCAAACCTTTTGATTGTCTCATCAAAACGGATATTCCAGCTCCTGGATGCTTGCTTCAATCCATAAATGGACCGTCGCAATTTGCATACCTTGGTTTTATCAACCGATGTGAAACCCTCAGGCTATATCATATACACGTCCTCGAGCAGGTTTCCATTAAGGAAAGTTGTTTTCACATCCATCTGCCATATCTCATAATCATAATGAGCCGCTATGGCCAGGAGCATCCGAATGGATTTAAGCATAGCTACAGGCGAATAGGTTTCGTCATAATCAACACCTTGCTTTTGACGATATCCTTTCTCCACCAATCTAGCCTTATAGGTAATCACATTACCATCCATGTCGGTTTTCGTCTTGAAAACCCACTTGCACCCTATAGGCTTTATTCCTTTAGGTGGGTCAACCAAGTTCCAAACTTGGTTTTCATACAAGGAATCCATTTCCGACTTCATGGCACCAAGCCACTTATCCCTTTCTGAACTTGTCAGCACTTCTTCATAATTGGTAGGCTCCTCATCATCAATGAGTAACACGTTGTTCGATTCACTTACGAGAAATCCATATCTCTCAGGAATATTGCGTGTTCTACCAGATCTACGAAGATGTGGTGTTACAATAGGTCCAGCCGATTGCTCATCACTATGAGTTGTCAGTTGTTGTGCTTCACCAGGTATCTCATTAATGTCTATTTGAGTCTCTCGAGCCTCCTCAAGCTCGACGACACTCCCACTGTTTTCTTGCAAGAGAAACTCTTTCTCTAGAAACACAGCATGCCTTGAAACAAACTCCTTTTGTTCCACAGGATGATAGAATTGGTAACCCCTTGTTTCCTTAGGGTATCCAACAAATAGACATTTATCAGACTTAGCATCCAATTTGTCTGATACAGTCCACTTCACATAAGCAGGACAACCCCATATCTTCAAGTAAGATACATGAGGTTTCTTACCATTCCATATCTCATATGGAGTAGTTGAGACTACCTTGGTAGGCATTCTGTTTAACAAGTAAATAGCTGTCTGAAGTGCATAGCCCCAAAAGGACTTGGGAAGAGTCGCATGATTCATCATTGACCTGACCATGTCCAACAAGGTCTGGTTACACCTCTCAGATACACCATTATGCTGTGGTGTATATGGCGGAGTCCATTGAGACAATATACCATTGTCTCTTAGATAATCAAGAAACTCTTGACTTAAGTATTCACCTGTCACGCCCCGAGGTAGACTCTGTCCGGCCAACGGACGGCACCCCCTTATGACAATTCCAATACGGTACAAAGTCGCAACCAGTATAACACATATCGAAAATGTATAACAACACAACAAAACGTATAACATCAATAGCGGAAGCCAAACACAATGGACATACAAACTCGACAACATAAGTACATCGGTATATCCATCCATACTAGAACAAAATCCATACTGAATATCCAAAAGAGAAACATACAACATGATCTCCAAAACAATAAGAGTCCATATGAAAATACATGCGATGGGAAGCAAAACCCTCGGAAAAACGGCGGGATGGGATCAAGTGGCAATTCTCCAAGTCCATGCCGAAGTCTTCTATCTACTACAGGCGAAACCTGTGGTCGGTGGTGAGTATAAAACTCAGGGGTAATATATAGAAGTGCATGAATAACATACAGGGTAAAGAGGTATACAGGTATACATGTGAAGATCTATAGGTATGCAGCATGAGTCCAACAGACATACAGTACTAAGCATAGTAATCAGTAACCACAGATATGTCCTACTCATAGTATAAATTGAACTGATCAACTGACATAAAGTAATGTACGTACCTGACGGTCTGTCCTCCATATGATCTATAACATCCTGAACAGGTATATCATGACATAATCCAAATAGTACACACTCATGCTCAACACATGCACAGCGGTATATAAAATATGCAAAAGGCATGTAGCATGATGTACAATCATATCGAACCAAATGCAAAGATCTCACGGTATATGTAAAACATATATCGGATACATGCATACATATATATATATCAAGAATGCATATGCATGGCCATCGTGGACCCGTCCAACCACGACCCCGATGGCCCGGGTGACACATGACGACTAGCCCGACTCACCACTACTCTCGGTGGTTGGGTAGTATGAATGAGTAGCATATAAGCGTAAAGAGCTAACTACTCCCGGGGTCCTCGCTGGTCGCTCGCCCGCTACTACCCATGAGTAACGAGCTATGCACACAGGACAACTGCACGTCACACAACCACCGTCTATAGTGGGCGAGTGCTAACACCACTCTACTCAGTGGCCAGGTGCGCATCTCCAGCTACCACCATCCTTAGTGGCCGAGTGCAGCACATCCAATGCTCTGCCCTCAACCCTGCTACCACTACCCCGAGTGGCCGGGGAGGCAGGATGACGACCTGGCCTCATCCTAGTCACATGTAATGATGCATAGTTCACGTACAAATCCTCGCAACACTCCCTAAGTCACGGGAAGACCTAGTCAACTAAAAGTCAACCATGCAAGGACGACTAATCCGTAATCACTACCTATTTACCTATGTACAGATAAATAGATCCGTCAAAATAACCCACTAATATGTGTATGGTACAACGACCGACCCCATATTCTGGACTCATCACCTAACCTAGTGATGCAACCCAATAACCCCATCTAAGTCCACACTAGTGACCATAACTACATGCGTTTAACTGAATACCTATCAGCTAATACACAAGCAGAGTTATTATTCATATCTACGATAAAGGTATGATGGATTAACAGCAATATCTCAAAGATCGAAGGCGAAGTACAAGCACAGGATAAAATATGAGTGGATCTAAGGTAAACAGGTATAAACATATATATATATATCTGATTTCATGCACCAAAATTGATCAAACTACCGGACCAGGTAGATATTACCCACCTGATATGAAGCTCGAATAATCCTCACGGCCGTGGACCTGCTTCGTATCCCAAACCTGCACAATAGTAGCAAATTACGATTAAATACAAATCACATATACTTATACGAACCAAATACTAACTCCTTTATATTCGTATTCTTTTTCCCAGAGGCACTTTAACCACTCCGACTAACCCATTCCGACACACTACATAGATCAATTAAACTTTATATAGCTCTGAACAATACTTCCAACCATATAGACTACCCTCATCACCTCTACTTAACAATGGATAACCAATACAATCCCATACACTAAGCATCTCTAAATCCAAATAGGTCAAGCAACAACTAATATTAGCCGAGCATACCCAATACTCGAAACCCTATAGACATCAAAAGAGACAATCGACAATACAAATTCCTCCTCCTGATCACAGCCCACAATCTTCCCAAACAATTACCGTAATCACAGCAGAACACAATCAACCATTAACTCAACCAAACCATCCACAGAACTTACATCTAATCAATCGATCTCCTACACAAATAAAACAATGGAAAGCCTAATTAACAACCTTTCCCAGCTTGAATTTCTCCCGACAGCAGCTCCTCACACTCGACACCAAACAGAGTATCTCCGGTAGCACCCCCTGTTCAACTTCTGCTCACCGAAGAAAATCCCGATTAAACACATCAACAACATTTACAATCAAATTCCCCAATCACAGTATAACAACACCTCATCCAATCAATCGAATACCCAAAATCATCTTAACAGAACATCAAAATCCCAATACCACAGATGAAATGTTAGGTTAGATCCAAACTTACCAGATCCAAACTCTACCGGCGGCGATTCTTCCCGATCTCAGCTCAGCACTCCCGAACTCTGCCGACGGAAGGTAACCTCCGCAAGCACCGATCGACGAAAATCCCCAATCTGCCGGGGTAATGCCAACATCCGATCAAATACAGTAGATCTAAGAAGTCCTCGGTGGAAATCTAGCCCTAGATAGACTGATTACCTCGATTGGCAGCTCGCTGCCGCGACAACGACGTCGTCCACTCGCTGGGAGTGTCGCCGCGATTTCTTTCCAGGCGAGAACCCCCCTAATCCCCGGCCGAAGATCTACTAAATGGTGGCGCCGTCGAGCTCCTCGCACCGGACGCCGACGAACGGAGATCGGCGACGCGTTCGTGCGGAGCGAAGGAACGAGGCGAAGGGGAAATGGAAATGGGATCGCGATGAGATGCCGATCGGCTGTTCGGCAGGCCTTTTTAAATGCCTTTCAATTGATCCGGTTAACCCAGCTCAACCCAAACCCAATCCGATTGGGTTCAGCCCAAGCCCATTTCATCCCAAGTCCATCTCAGCCCAATTTCAGCCCAACTAGAAAATTAACCCATTAGCCCACTAATTAAGCCTAATTAATCCCAATTAATTACGGGTTAATCTTTTTTTTTTTTTCGTATACTACATTCTCTCCCACTTAATAAAATTTGGTCCCTAAATTTTTGTACTTCTATGCAGTAATCAACATAAGAAATTTCTTGAATTACTACATACCTCACGTAAACAGGTGAGGGTATCGAGCTCGGATGATATCCTCCAGCTCCCATGTAGCCTCCTCATCAGTGTGATGCTGCCATTCAACCTTTACCAGGCGGATGGTTTTGTTCCGTAACTGACGCTCTTTGCGACCAAGAATCTGCACAGGAACCTCCTCATATGTCGCGTTAGGCTGGAGTGGAACCGACACCTCCGTCAGAACATGATCCGGATGCGGTACGTATTTTCTCAGCATAGAAACATGGAATATGTTATGAACGCTCGCAAGCGTCAGAGGTAGAGCCAATCGGTATGCTACACCTCCAATCCGCTCCAATATCTCGAATGGTCCAATGTAGCGTGGTGCTAACTTTCCTTTAATTCCAAATCTCTTAACTCCTTTTGTAGGTGATACTCGCAAAAATACATGATCTCCTATAACAAACTCCAGAGGTCTTCGCCTCCGATCCGCATAACTTTTCTGTCTGTCCTGAGCCTCTGGCAATCGTCGTCTAATAACACGAACTAACTCTACATCGTGCTAAATACTCTGAGGGCCCAATAACTGTCGCTCCCCAACATCCTCCCATAATACTGGAGATCTGCAGGGTCGACCGTATAAAGCCTCAAAGGGAGACATCTGAATGGAAGAGTGATAGCTATTATTATACGCGAACTCCACCAAGTGAACGTGATCCTCCCAGCTGCCTCCGAAATCTATGACGCAACATCTCAATAAGTCCTCTAAAGTCTGAATAGTATGCTCCAACTGTCCATTCGTCTGCGGGTGAAATGCAGTACTGAGACGAAGCTCGGTGCCCATAGCATGCTGAAGACTCTGCCAGAATCGTGAAGTAAAACATGGATCTCTGTCAGATATGATACTCAAGGGTACTCCGTGTAGTCTAACAATCTCTCTACAGTATAGCTCAGCTAGTCGATCCAATGGATGTGTCTCACGAATCGGAAGGAAATGAGCGGATTTGGTTAACCTATCCACAATCACCCAAATCGCATCATGTCCTTTACGGGTTCTGGGCAACCCCGTAACAAAATCCATCGTAATATGTTCCCACTTCCATTCCGGAATTGGGATTCTCTGTAGCAATCCGGCGGGTTTCTGATGTTCAGCCTTTACCTGTTGGCAGACCAAACATCGAGCGACGAAATCCGCAATATCTCTCTTCATACCGTCCCACCAGTATGAACGCCTCAAATCCTGATACATTCGAGTACCGCCCGGATGTATAGCAAATCTCGAGTGATGTGCCTCTCGTAATAACTCCTCCTTAATCGGATGTGTGTCTGGAACACATAATCTTCCTCGGAACCGGAGGACTCAGCCTCACACGAAATCATGCATCGTCACGAGTCCAGTCTTTGCATAAGAACTGCAGATGTTGATCACTAGCTTGTGCCTCCTTGATCCTCTCAATAATATCAGACTGGGCAACCATAGATACCAATATCCCCCGGGATGTTTGACCCTGTTCAGACAACCCCAACACTGAGAACTGTCGAACAAGATCAGTCACTGCGGTCAAATGACTAGCTAGAATCCCACGGGACTTCCTGCTCAGTGCATCTGCTACAATGTTAGCTTTACCCGGATGATACTGAATGGTGCAATCATAATCCTTTAGGTATTCCATCCATCGTCTTTGTCTAAGATTCAATTCCTTCTGAGTGAAAAGATATTTCAAACTCTTATGGTCCATATAGATCTCAAAAGTAATCCCATACAGATAATGTCTCCATATCTTTAGTGCAAAAATAATGGCTGCTAGCTCCAGATCGTGCACCGGATAATTCCTCTCATGGTCCTTGTCGACGGAGGCATAGGATACTACACTCATCAGCTGCATCTTGGAAAGAAGCATCGATGATCTGAGACCATCCCATCGCAAGAAGAAGGAATCACTAATATAGGTGCAGAAACTAGTCGCTGCTTAAGCTCCTGAAAATTGGACTCACATGCCTCTGACCAAGCAAACTTGACCCCTTGCCGGGTCAAGCAAGTAAGTGGTGTGGCTATACGGGAAAATCCCTCCACAAATCTACGGTAATACCCGGCCAATCCAAGAAAACTACAGACTTCCTGATCGACTTTGTTTGCTCCCAACCGTAATCGCTTGATTTTCTAAGGATTAATCGAAATACCTCGCTAGATACCACATGTCCAAGAAATCCCACGAAGATAACCGTAAAGCGCACTTCGAATTTGGCATATAAATGCTCTCGCAATGTCTCCAATACAATCCAAGATGGTGCTCATGCTCCTCCTCGAGCGAGAATATATCAAGATATCATCTATGAATACGATGACAAACGATCCAAGTACCTCAAGAATACCGGTTCATCAAATCCATAAATGCTTTGGAGCATTAGTAAGACCAAATGGCATCACTAGAAACTCGTAATGTCCATAGCGCGTGCTGGATTTGTCTTGAACATCCTCGTCTCTTACCCTCGGTGATGATAACGATCGCAGATCAATCTTGGAATACACGCAAGTATCCTTGGTGATCAAACAAATCCTCTATCCTCGCGGATATTTGTTCTTAACGATTCGCATTAAGTTGTCGGTAATCAATACATAACATGAGATATCCATCTTTCTTTTAACAAAGACCGACCAGGTGAAACACTAGGATGAACAAAACCCCTATCCAATAACTCTTGCGGTATCTTTAGCTCACTTAACTCTCTTTCTTGCCATCCGTATGGAGCTTTTGACACCGTGCGGTTTCGAATCACCTCTATCGCGAATTCCACTTGCCTCGGAGGTGGCAAGCCCTAAGTTCATCCGAAATATATCTGGATACTCAAGAACTACCCGCACGCTGGAAAGAGGTGGTATCTCCTCACTCTCCACTTTGACCAAAGAGAATAAGTAACCCTTACAACCATGCGACAATAATCTCTGAGCCTGAAGTGCATATATAACGGACACTCCATCATCCCGGGTACCCACGAATTCCCATGCAGGCTGATCTGGTGGTCGGAAGGTCACTACTCTCGCTCTACAATCCACTGTAGCACAATATGTAGCCAACCAATCTATTCCGAGTATGATATCGAATTCTACCATCTCTAGCACCTGAAGGTCCACCGTAAGTATATGTCCTCGAAATCCAACTGACAACCTTTGATTACTTGATGAGGTCAAAACCTGCTTAGATGGTAATGATACCGCTAATCCACAAGAATGAATCATAGGATTCTCCCAATTTTACTCGAAATATACTAGAAATAAAGGAATGCGAGCTACCGATCAATCAATGTATCGTGGTATAGAATAAACCAAAATCATACCCGAATGACCGATCCTCGGCCCCACGCGTCCTCCCGGGTATGGCATAAATCATCTGGCCTACATGCGATGCATCGGCCCAGATATAATAGTAGAATGCCTCCACTCCGATGGATTGGGTCGCCGAGGTCACCGCGGCATACTATATCCCCGAGACGGCCGATAGATATCACCTGAGTAGGTGGTCCTAATAATAACTCTCTCGAGCCGTGTATAATGAATCGTCGCCGATCCCTAAGAATCACTCCCATGTATATGATATATCCGGCGTAGGAGGTAGTGTCTGCTCTCACCATGCATCTGCGCCCCAGGTCCGACCTCTCACGATGGTATCGAGCTTCTTTCCCTTGCTGGAGTTACCTGAGAACTCCAACTGTGCCTTCAGAGTACAATCTCGACTCGTATGTCCCGGTGCTTGCTGAGAAGCAAACATCGCGATCCAAAGGACACTAAACATTATGGCTCTCGACCCACACCTCCGACATCCACCATGTACCGCTTCCACGATTCTTCCGATAACCGCCAGATCGGCCCCAGACGCGGTCGCTTCTTTCTCGGCTCCTAGATGATCCCTCCAAGTACCACGAAGCCCCACTGATTCTCGCTTCTTCCGAGTCTCGTGGTCGATCTCGCCTCACCGCTTCTCGGGACATCTGCTTCTCCACCTCCTTCTCCTTTGCAATTTGCTGAGAAGTCATCTCAATAGACAGAGCTCTATCCAGAGCCTCTCGGTACGAGTTAATGGAGGATCCAGACATTCTTACTCGAATATAGGCTGCCAAACCCTGTGTGAATTGTAACATCCGGCCTCATCTCAGGCTACCAGACGCGGACAAAATTCCGCTTAATCGAGTAAACTATGCATTGTATTCCATAACCGATCGATCCTCGCTAAGGCTTAAGAACTCCGACGGCGGTAGAGAACGCAAAGGAAAATACGCTTCCGTAATATATCTCGGAAAATTGCCCAGGTGATGTTCTGCTCTCCCATCAAGGTCTTCTGCATTTTCCACCACGTAACCGCCTGCTCCCGAAGATGATAAGCTGCTAGACCCACCTTCTCCTCATCGGTGCAACTCAAGAACTCAAACGTATCCTCCAAATTGTCTAACTAGGTCCGTGCAATCCAGGGATCAGACTCGGCTCAGAATAGCGTGAATCGGTCCTTGGCTGACCGTGCTAACACCGATATACGTGCCTTGACTCTGACCCAAATGGAATCCGTAGCAGTCGGCATAGTCAGGGGTACATCAGGCTCTTGAGGTTCCGAACCTCTGGTAGGAGACTGTCGTGGCTCCTCCTGATCAACCGGTCCTCCAGCAGTAGGCTGTTTAGAGGGTCGACCTCTCTTACGAGTCTGAACAGGTGCCATAATATCGTCTGTTCACACCTGTTGAACGACTTACTTAATTATTTAACCAGAAAATATTAAGTGTTAAGATTTCTTACTTCGGACAACTTGGAGCTCATGCCTCTGTCAATCCCATCTTACCAAAAATTGAAATCAAATCAAATCAAAACGATTTCCGAGGTCCCAAAAATCCGACAAAACCATTATTGCATGGCATCGCAACCTGGAGCTCTGATACCAATAAAATTGTCACGCCCCGAGGTAGACTCTGTCCGGCCAACGGATGACACCCCCTTATGACAATTCCAATACGGTACAAAGTCGCAACCAGTATAACACATATCGAAAATGTATAACAACACAGCAAAACGTATAACATCAATAGCAGAAGCCAAACACAATGGACATACAAACTCGACAACATAAGTACATCGGTATATCCATCCATACTAGAACAAAATCCATACTGAATATCCAAAAGAGAAACATACAACATGATCTCCAAAACAATAAGAGTCCATATGAAAATACATGCGATGGGAAGCAAAACCCTCGGAAAAACGGCGGGATGGGATCAAGTGGAAATTCTCCAAGTCCATGCCGAAGTCTTCTATCTACTACCTGGGCGACAGGAAACCCAGGGTCCAGGGTGGTGAGTATAAAACTCAGGGGTAATATATAGAAGTGCATGAATAACATACAGGGTAAAGAGATCTACAGGTATACATGTGAAGATCTACAGGTATGCAGCATGAGTCCAACAGACATACAGTACTAAGCATAGTAATCAGTAACCACAGATATGTCCTACTCATAGCATAAACTGAACTGATCAACTGACATAAAGTAATGTACATACCTGACGGTCTGTCCTCCATATGATCTATAACATCCTGAACAGGTATATCATGACATAATCCAAATAGTACACACTCATGCTCAACACATGCACAGCGGTATATAAAATATGCAAAAGGCATGTAGCATGATGTACAATCATATGCAGCAACCAAATGCAGCATCTCACAGGCATATGTAAAACATATATCAGATACATGCATACATATATATATCAGCAATGCATATGCATGGCCATGTCTGCGGACCCGTCCAACCACGACCCCAGTATGGCCCGGGTGACACGGCATGACGACTAGCCCGACTCCATCCGCCACTACTCTCGAGTGACCGAGTTGGGTAGTATGAATGAGTAGCATATAAGCGTAAAGAGCTAACTACTCCCCGAGGGTCCCTGCTGTTGGTCTCTCCGTCACTACCCATGAGTAACGAGCTCTGCACACAGGACAACTGCACATCACACAACCACCGTCTATAGTGGGCGAGTGCTAACACCACTCTACTCAGTGGCCAGGTGCGCATCTCCAGCTACCACCATCCTTAGGGGCCGAGTGCGGCACATCCAATGCTCTGCCCTCAACCCTGCTACCACTACCCCGAGTGGCCGGGGAGGCAGGATGACTGACGACCCGTCTCATCCTAGTCGTCAGCATGCATGCAATGTAATGATGCATAGTTCACGTACAAATCCTCGCAACACTCCCTAAGTCACGGGAAGACCTAGTCAACTAAAAGTCAACCATGCAAGGACGACTAATCCGTAATCACTACCTATTTACCTATGTACAGATAAATAGATCCGTCAAAATAACCCACTAATATGTGTATGGTACAACGACCGACCCCATATTCTGGACTCATCACCTAACCTAGTGATGCAACCCAATAACCCCATCTAAGTCCACACTAGTGACCATAACTACATGCGTTTAACTGAATACCTATCAGCTAATACACAAGCAGAGTTATTATTCATATCTACGATAAAGGTATGATGGATTAACAGCAATATCTCAAAGATCGAAGGCTAAGTACAAGCACAGGATAAAATATGAGTGGATCTAAGGTAAACAGGTATAAACATATATATATCTGATTTCATGCACCAGAATTGATCAAACTACCGGACCAGGTAGATATTACCCACCTGATACGAAGCTCGAATAATCCTCACGGCCGTGGACCTGCTTCGTATCCCAAACCTGCACAATAGTAGCAAATTACGATTAAATACAAATCACCGATACTTATACGAACCAAATACTAACTCCTTTATATTCGTATTCTTTTTCCCAGAGGCACTTTAACCACTCCGACTAACCCATTCCGACACACTACATAGATCAATTAAACTTTATATAGCTCTGAACAATACTTCCAACCATATAGACTACCCTCATCACCTCTACTTAACAAAGGATAACCAATACAATCCCATACACTAAGCATCTCTAAATCCAAATAGGTCAAGCAACAACTAATATTAGCCGAGCATACCCAATACCCGAACCCCTATAGACATCAAAAGAGACAATCGACAATACAAATTCCTCCTCCTGATCACAACCCACAATCTTCCCAAACAATTACTGTAATCACAGCAGAACACAATCAACCATTAACTCAACCAAACCATCCACAGAACTTACATCTAATCAATCGATCTCCTACACAAATAAAACAATGGAAAGCCTAATTAACAACCTTTCCCAGCTTGAATTTCTCCCGATAGTAGCTCCTCACACTCGACACCAAACAGAGTATCTCCGGTAGCACCCCCTGTTCAACTTCTGCTCACCGAAGAAAATCCCGATTAAACACATCGACAACATTTACAATCAAATTCCCCAATCACAGTAATACAACACCTCATCCAATCAATCGAATACCCAAAATCATCTTAACAGAACATCAAAATCCCAATACCACAGATGAAATGTTAGGTTAGATCCAAACTTACCAGATCCAAACTCTACCGGCGGCGATTCTTCCCGATCTCAGCTCAGCACTCCCGAACTCTACCGACGGAAGGTAACCTCCGCAAGCACCGATCGACGGAAATCCCCAATCTGCCGGGGTAATGCCAACATCCGATCAAATACAGTATATCTAAGAAGTCCTCGATGGAAATCTAGCCCTAGATAGACTGATTACCTCGATTGGCGGCTCGCTGCCGCGACAACGACGTCGTTCGCCCGCTGGGAGTGTCGCCGCGATTTCTTTCCAGGCAAGAACCCCCCCTAATCCCCGGTCGGAGATCTACTAAATGGTGGCGCCGTCGAGCTCCTCGCACTGGACGCCGACGAACGGAGATCGGTGACGCATTCGTGCGGAGCGAAGGAACGAGGCGAAAAGGAAATGGAAACGGGATCGCGATGAGATGTCGATCGATTGTTCGGCAGGCCTTTTTAAATGCCTTTCAATTGATCCGGTTAACCCAGCTCAACCCAAACCCAATTCGATTGGGTTCAGCCCAAGCCCATTTCAGCCCAAGTCCATCTCAGCCCAATTTCAGCCCAACTAGAAAATTAACCCATTAGCCCACTAATTAAGCCTAATTAATCCCAATTAATTACGGGTTAATCTTTTTTTTTTTCGTATACTACATCACCACCTCGATCCGATCAAAGTATTTTAATACTCTTATCATGTTGTTTCTCTACTTCATTTATGAATTCTTTGAACCTTTCAAAGGCTTCAGACTTGTGTTTCATCAAGAACACATACCCAAACCGTGAGTGATCATCGGTGAAGGTAATGAAGTAGCTATAGCCTCCCAATGCTTGAGTTGACATAGGTCCACATACATCAGTATGTATTAGTCCTAGTAACTCTCCCACTCGTTCACCTTTTCCAGTAAAAGGTAACTTAGTCATCTTGCCTTTTAAGCATGATTCGCATGTATCGTATGAATCCAATTCAAACGATTCCAGAATTCCACATCGGTGTAATTCGGACATGCGTTTCTTGCTTATATGGCCAAGACGACAATGGCACATATAGGAGTCTATTTGATTATCCTTTCGAGCACGCGTGTTGCTCGCTTCGATATTGAAAATGTCACTGGATACGTCCAACGTATAAATGCCATTACTCAAAGTTCCAGTTCCATAAAGTACGCCATTCAAAGTTATATAACAACAATTGTTACTAAACGTCAAATGGAAACCATTTCTATTTAAGCAGGAAATAGAAACAATGTTCTTTATTAGAGAAGGAACATAATAGCAATTGTCCAGTTCTAAGACTAGTCCACTAGGGAGCTTCAGCAAATAAGTTCCGATGGCGACCGCAGCAACCTTTGCTCCATTGCCAACTCGCAAATTTGACTCCCCTCTGACAAGTCTTCTTCTATTCCTTAGCCCCTGTATGTCATTACATATATGTGAGCCACACCCAGTATCCAATACCCAAGTGTCTAAGGAAATAGAATGACAATCAATAACGAAGATACCTGAAGAGGATGGGGCATCGGATGCCTTCTTCTTCTTCATGGACTCAAGATAAATATTGCAGTTTCTTCGCCAGTGGCCTTCCTTGCCACAGTGATGGCAAGTGCCCTTTTGCGCTGGTTCTGCCTTCTTTGCCTTTTTCTTCTTTCTTTTCTTCTGTTCTTTTTCCTTCCTCTTAGAACCTTTCTTTGAGGAATCAACTAACAGAACCGCCTTCTCCTCATGCTTCACAGAAGGCTCCACAGTCTTCAGCATATTGAGGAGCTCGGGAATGGTGGATTCTAATTTGTTCATCCGATAGTTCATCACAAATTGTGAGAAACTCTTGGGCAAACAATGCAGAATTAAGTCAATACTTAACTCATGATCCATCACAAAACCGAGGGTAGCTAGCTTCTCGATGTACCCGTTCATCTTTAGCACAAACTGCACTACAGACGAACCTTCTTGCATCTTCGTGGTGAAGAGGAGCCTAGAGACCTCGAACCTTTCGGATCTCGCTTGCTCATCGAACAACTCATGAAGATGGAAGACTATAGTATTAGCATCCATATGCTCATGCTGCTTTGCGGCTCGGTACCATCGCCGCTAGCATGATGCAACTTCGCTCGAGAATCGCCACATGCTTACGATAGACCAACATTTGATGCAGGTTGCATCGTCCTTAGGGCGATCGGGAAGAGGCTCTTCAAGGACATATGCAAGCTTTTCGCCTTGAGAACAATTCTCGAGTTTCTAAGCGATCCGAAGTTAGGCCCGGTCGGTTGTTCGAATCCAAAATAGTGCGCAAATTTAAAGACGTCATGATCAATTTATTGACCTAGAAATACAAAATGAGCATATATGAGAAAATGATTTTTAAAATGCATCAATATACATTTATAAATCCCATTCATTTTTTTGAATTTCAAAAACCCCAAAATCACTTCGGGAGATCGTAGGTCCATCTCTGAATGGGCTGATATCCATCATAGTTATGAACAACCTTGGAGAGAGTCCAACAAGCCATTCATAACTACGACGGTAGGTATCAACTATACCAATTGCATATCACGTATATGCAACTATCACAATGTGCTATCAACTAATTGAATGTTCACACATACATCGGGTTGTTAACACATTAACAAGTATGCATCATATGCATAGCACCCAACTTCACCTCCCTTTACATCGACCTTGGAGAGAGTCCAACAAGCCGATGCTCCAGGTTAAAGTCAACCCATTAATCGGGAAATAGTTTTAATAAGGTTAGAGCGCATTCAACCAATTAGCCCGGCTTGGAGAGAGTCCAACAACAAAAGCTAGCGATTGACCTCTGACTCTTACCATATTAGTATTAAACTATTCCATGGTTTGAACATGTTCGGGTTCGAGCCGGGCTTGGAGAGAGTCCAACAACCCAAACAAAGCGGAACTCTGGTTCTAACCATATTAATGGAAGGTGTAGGCTTTAATATTGTTTAAGGGTTTTTATGTCTCATCCTCTTTGCATGCAAATAACTATTATCTATATGGCATGGCATACATGGCATACATCTACATGTCACGACACGCATGGCATAATGTTATGCATCTAATGCAATTACATGGCATACAATTATGTCATGTATATAATTTCCTTATATGTCATAACTATTTATGGAAATAAAATATGTTTAAGATTTGATTCTCCAAATCAAATCATAATTAAATTAGAAACAAATTTCCAAATCTAATCACATATTTTATTCATGGAATTATTTGATTAAGGAAAATCTATTTAGGAAACCAATTTCCTAAATCATTAAAACTACTTATGGAAATAAAATATTTTAAGATTTGATTTCCCAAATCAAATCATGATTAAATTAAAAAACAAATTTCCAGAATCTAATCAAATATTTTATTTATGGAAAATATCAATTTCCATAAATACTTCCAACTTTCCAAAAGTGGAAGATTTCCATAAATACTTCTAGACTTTCCAAAATTAAAAAATTTCCATAAATACTTCTAAATTTCCAAAATTAAAAATTTCCAGAAATACATTATGACTATCGCAACACCATTTTTACGATTATGTCGAAACACAACCTGGGCTCTGATACCACTGTTGGGTTTCCGGCACCGCGGCGTGTGTGTGTTCGATCACGTTTCGTAAACATGAACACAGCGGAAGCAATAAAAATAATAAATCTACATTTATTACAACACACACAACACACGCATGCATATTACAACAAGTGTAGACATAACCATAAATTTAAATTTGCAATAAAAGGAAATTTATCTACGTTATACCTTTCGTATGACGTGTAGCGGGAACGGCATCAACCGGAACGATCCTCGCTAGAATCGTCTCTATCCGTATCCACGCCGAGTTCCTCGGGATGACTTCACTAAGCCACGAGCTTCATCTTCGTACGGGTTACTAGCCTCGTGTTGAAGACAACGTGATCGAGAGATGATCACGATCCGAATCCAAATTCGGATCCTAATATGAGTTCTCAAAACTCGCTTCTCCGGAGAGGTATTCGTCAACCAATTGACGAATCCTTCGTCCTCCACCTCAGAGGATTACCGGAGATCGAATCCCCGGTAAGTTAGCCACTGTCGGAGCTCTAACCGTTTTCCAAACGACGCTCCGACGAGAGGAGAACAAGCTGTCCAGAAAATTGGACAGCTTTGGTGGAGGAGATAGGCGCCGGCCAACCAAGGGAAGAAAAAGGCTCACCTTGATGCCAAACCTATAGGAGATCACCGGAGGGTCGCCGGAGGATCACCGGATGAAGCTTGATCACCGGCAAGAAGCTGGACGGCGTCACAACAAGCTGGGCGGCAATGGAGGTTGGGTGGCAATGAAGGTTGGGCGGCAACTCCAAGCTAGGGTTTTGGATTAGGGCTTAATTATCCCTTAAGCCCTCTTTTATAGAGAACTAATTCTCTTAATGGTTATTGGATCATAACCATTAGGCCCGTTAACCCGCTCCATTAAGATAAGTTAAAATAAACCAAACCATGATGGTTTATTTTAAGTTAAAACGAACCGAACCAACTTTTGGTTCATTCGTTTAAAATAAACCAAACCCTTTGGTTTATTCTCCTCCATTGTATTAGAACCAAACCATTTTGGTTCATCCATTATGTCTTCATAAGACACGGCCCATCCACGCTTCCATTGCGACTAAAACGATTTCATGCTCGCTTCATGTTTGGTCCAACCAAACCTTGTTTCTCACAGTCTGAGAATCCCATTCTCAAGCTCGTTTTAAATCCTTTGGATTACGCTCGTTGTACGTGTGACCAAATAGGTTCTCGGTTTATGTTGTCCGTCTATAATTAACCATTAATTATAGAATGATCATGAGTGGCACCTAGTAGTACATCATGATCCCCAATTAACCGAAAAGATCAACGGTTGATCCAGAACTATTTCTGAAACCCTTCAGCAGCTCGAATGATTCGTGCCCCATTCCCTTCACTCATCTTATACCCACTTGGTTTAGGACATGGTCTATTGTGTCAGTCCCCACTAGGCTGACTGCGTCACACCTAGCCCAAGTATCATTTCCTCGTCCTACGGATTCTAGTTACTCCACATGTATCGAAGAGTACCTTACTCTAAACATGTAATGCTTTGGCCAAAGACTTTAGTAACAATCCGACGAGCGGCCTTGGGTATACATCTCCTCGCAAGGAGTGGTGAATCCTTTATAGGCTATTCAAACACCTTCGATCACTTTGACTTATACCCAATCATCCCGGGTCCACATCTCCTTAGAGATGCTTGCTTAAGATGTCAAAGCATAAGTCTCCATGATCAAGATGACTTGAATACCGCAAGTCAAAGAACATCGCACTTAAGCCACAGTAAGAACTTCATTGACATATCTATATATGCAGAGAACCATATGAAGTCTTACGGCTGGTCACTCCAATGAACTAGTTACCATAACTAGCATCCACGATTAACTCCGGACATCACTATGTCTCCAGCCAGTGAGAATCAGCTGCTTGGATACACCAAGGAGTATACCTCGTGCTAGTCTCGACGGAATTGATGGTGTCCAAATCCATCAATTCATCAACTAGGGATAATTCCGATACATCACAATTACAGATGTAGAGATACTCACTAGTTGTGATCCAATCACAAATTCTCTCATGTTGTGAATTGTATCGTGGACTTTCAGTAAATGAGTTTAAGATCCAATCAAATACATAAAACATGTATACTCAAATAGTGAATCTTCATTTATCATATAAATGGTTCATACATAAGGCGATTGCCTTAGGACATCTCTCATATATTACTAACAGGAATGAGGTTTGGGAATTAGTACCATCGTCTAAAGATAAATAAGTTATTGGAACAAGGTGGGTCTTCCGAAACAAACTTGATGACAAAGGTGAAGTAGTTAGAAATAAAGCAAGGTTAGTCGCCAAAGGTTTTAGTCAAGTCGAAGGATTAGATTACGATGAAACCTATGCCCCCGTAGCTAGACTAGAATCCATCCGAATGTTGGTAGCCTACGCTGCACATCGAGGATTTAAGTTATTTCAAATGGATGTCAAGTCAACATTTCTGAATGGACTTATTAAGGAAGAAGTCTATGTTAGTCAAGCTCCGGGATTCAAAATCCTAGATAAACCCGACCATGTCCTTAAACTAAAGAAAGCTCTTTATGGACTTAAGCAAGCTCCTCGAGCTTGGTACGAGAGACTTTCAATTTATCTTAAGTCAAAAGGGTTTAACCAAGGCCTAGTTGATCCGACTCTTTTCGTAAAAATCGTAGGTAAGGAAATCTTTATAGCCCAAATCTACGTAGACGATATCATTTTCGGAACAACCAATTCGATCCTACTAAACGAATTCATTTCACTTATGGAAAGTGAATTTGAAATGAATTTAGTAGGTGAATTGAGTTTCTTTCTAGGACAACAAATTAAATCAAACTAAGGATGGAATATATTTACATCAACAAAAATATACTAGGGAATTAATTAAACGTTTTGGAATGCACGATGCCAAAACCATCAATACACCCATGGCAACTAATGTCAATATAGGAGAGGACTTAGAAGGAAAGCCCATTAACCTAAAATACTATAGGAGTGCGATAGGGAGTCTTCTATACTTAACCGCGAGTCGATCTGACATTTTATTCGCAGTAAGTATGTGCGCAAGGTTTCAAACCTGTTCCAAGGAGTCTCACCTAACCCTAGTCAAGCATATCCTTAGGTATTTAAAGGGCACGCTAAGCGTAGGTATTTTGTACCCTAGATCTACCAAGTTTGAACTAATCGGCTATTCTGACTCAGACTATGCCGGTAGTAAACTCAATAGAAAGAGCACGAGTGGTTGTTGTCAACTTCTCGACTCAAGTCTAGTGAGTTGGTGCAGTAGGAAGCAACATTGTGTTGTCTTATCTACCACCGAAGCCGAATACGTCGCGATGGGTGAGTGTGTTGCTCAACTTCTTTGGATGAAGCACACTCTCCAAGACTTTAACTTAAACTTCAACAATATTAAAACTCACATAGATAATATTAGCTCCATCAACCTAACCAAAAATCCTATTTGTCATTCTAAGACCAAACATATAGAAGTCAAACACCACTTTATTCGAGAACATGTAGCTAACAGAACCATCAAACTCGAATATGTGGAATCCAAGTCAAACCTAGCTGATCTTTTTACCAAGCCACTATCTGAAGCCGAATTTAGTCTACTAAGATGAAAATTAGGCATGTGAATAATAGAGTAGGACCTACATTCTTTTTATATACTCTAGTATTTACTTTTCTTTTTATGTTAATGGAACTAGCTTAGAGCTCACCCTAGATATCATGCACCTATAGATTTAAGAAGCCAATACATCTCACAACACATAGGACTAATATGTTTGTGTACTTAGCCACGTAGATGGACGTGAGATGTTAGGACCGTACTCCTGTTTCCAGATGTAGAGCTAGTGCATCGCCATGAACCACGGAGTATAATCATATATATATTAACCGACTCTGACTAGGATTTGTTGGTATTTCATATCAATTAAGTCAAATAAGAGTTGAACATTCAAATAGATAAGCTTACTTTTAGTATATTATTTTCAAACTAATATGGAACATGCTTGGACTTGGAACTTAAACTTAACACTTATATTTTTTAAAACCCACTCTTTCCGATTTATGGCAAAAGGGAGAGAAAAGGCCAAAGTTAAGGGATCACTTTTTGATAACTTAACTTAGTAACCTAATTCTATATTCTTATGGACAAACGTAATGTTGGCAAATTTATTAGTTGAGAAAGGGGGAGAAAGGCCAAGTTAAGGAATCTTCTTAACTTAAACTTATTTTTAATACTAAGGCCAACTTTAAGTAATTGTTAATTACTTAAACTCTTCCTAAGTAGCTTCCTAAGTAGCAAACATCAAGGGGGAGGGTTAAGACCTTCTTTCAAGACTCACCCTCGGTCAAGGGGGAGGTTTCCTCAAGGGGGAGTACTTGAAAGAAAGTCTCTATTACTCCTACTTAATTTTAATTCTTCATGCATATTATTTCCTTAACTTTGTATGGGTTTACCATAGATCAAAAAGGGAAAGATTGTTGGTGCAGTAGCCACCTAAGTCGAACCTGAGTTTTGATTATAGCAAACGATACAAAGTTAAGCTCATTTTATTATCTCACGAGCTAAATCAAGTGTGCAGAAAAGTGCTAAAGCTAGAGCTGAAGGTCAGCGACACCCGGAGGGAGCCGTGGTGGTCGGGCGACACCGGGATGACTTCGGAGGGAGCCGAAGGAATCAGGTGGAAGACCAAAAGCAGAAACTACAAGGTAAATGTTGAGGTAAGCTCGTGTGAGTGAGTGCAAGGAAGGTCGTGTCCTCTGTACGGGGACATTCTTAGGCAACGATCTGACCAAGACCTCCCATGGAAGGTCTAAGTCGAGATCGGATGGTATATGACCATTTAATTTACTTATATTAACTATATTTTTGAGCTAACTCTTCGTTGCAGCTGGAAAATCTGCCATCAGTCGACTGATGGCTTGTATCAGTCGACTGATCCATCTAGCAGTCGACTGGTAAGGGTAGCAGTCGACTGTTGGTCAAGGATCAGCTTCGAGGAGAGTCAAAGCTTATCTCTATTTTTGAAGGGATAGGAGGCTTGCTCTCATTAGTTGAAGATCTAAATGTCTAGGGTTTTCAAGGCTATAAAAGTAAGGGTTCTCCACCCCATTTCCATCATTAAAAGATCTCCAAAAAAAGCCTCCACTACAATACTCTTCTACGATGACCTTACGACGACAAAGTGCTACCGCATCTCCGACGACAAGTGCCTAACTTCCATTACTTTAATAGTCATTGGTATTTTCTTTATTGTTGTCTTTAAATCTATATTTATCGTGTTTTAATCGTAACAAGGAGAGGGGGAGTGTCCCTCTACCTTGAGCTTTTTTGTATCGATTGTATTCACCTACTCCTACCTCTAATGAGGAGGAGTGTTTTTAGTGTTTTGCCCTCCGTACGCGGTCTAGGACCATTAGGGTCTTGGACTAGTAGCCGAAGGCTGTGAACCAAGTAAAAACAAACGAGTAATATTTTCTTTCCGCTGCATTTACTCTTACTTGCATTTCATAAATGGACGAAAAGGGTTTCACGCTATTCACCCCCCCCCCTCTAGCGACGCTTCTCGATCCAACAGTTATCCTCCTCCAGAACACTCTACTAACTTTATAGACATAGGCTATTCCATTAACCGAACTCCCCCCGATTTACTATCTTTTCCATTCCCTCCCGATGAAAAAATGTAACTTGTATTGTTCGTCATACTTGCAATATAATGCTCAACTTGTCTTTATTACCCATTTTTTCTGAAAACAAAACATGTATTTCATAATGTTTTATCTTTTGAAACAAGGACACCAATGATTTGCATTCTGTTCATATGATTATCGCTCACAGAATAAGCTATCATTCAAACACTCTTTTTTTTTTCAAAAACAACCCTTCTCTCCCTGGCCACTATCACCTAGGTCATTAAAATGACTTCTCACCCTCTTTACTTAAAAACCCCTCGGTACCAGTTCCACTCCTCTGGAATTTAAACTTACCCCTTCGTTTCCCCCTTCTTTCCTTCTATAAAAACTAAACTCTCTATATTCCTTTATCCCTACTCTCCTTTCATGGATTCTCCATCCCAACCTATTCTCATAAGCTCTGATACAAACTCCACCGTCGACTCAGAGACTCAATCTACGACAACTTCTGTGTATCACCCCCTTCCCCTCACGAGACCCTTCCGCTCTCCCTTTCCTTCCTTCGGCAACTACTTATGGTGCCCTCCAGCACCCCAACAACAACCCCAACTAGCTCCTCCTCCTCCAGATGACCCTCAGCTAGCAGCTCCACCAACTTTCCAAGGAGAAGATATTTTTGTGATGATCATGAGAGACTCCTCTGCAGATTCTTCTCCCCCTTAGTTTTTTGCAAATAAAGATGTTCCCATTGTTGGTGCAATCGGCCCAGGTCATGATTGACTAGACTCGAGTTTGACTCAAGTAGTGGTTTGATATTAGTGTTTTGATGTTTGACATTGATGTTTGACAAAGGAGTTGACCATTGTTTGACAATGGGTTGATTAGATGGTTGACTTGGGGTTGACCATGATGGAGAAGTCCAAGTGGGACACTTGGCAATGGAAAGTCCAAGTCTTGGGTATTTGGTATGGAAAGTCCAAGCATGGGTCTTGGCAAGGGAAAGTCCAAGCTTGAGTCTTGGCAATTGGAAAGTCCAACATGGGTTGACATGGAAAGTCCAAGCATGGGTCTTAGCAAGGGAAAGTCCAAGCTTGAGTCTTGGCAATTGAAAAGTCTAACATGAGTTGGCAAGGAAAGTCCAAGTCATAGGTACTTAGCAATTGGGAAGTCCAAGGGTTGATATTGGTGACGTAAAGTCCAAGCGGGAGTCTTGGCAGCATAAGTCCAATGGTTTGGCGGCGTAAAGTCCAAGCGTGTGTCTTGGCAGCGTAAGTCCAATGTGCCTTGGCAGTGTAGACCAACTTAGCATGACAATAGCCGATGGAAGCACCTGAAGAATAGTGTATGGATGAACAAGCCATGGATGACTTGGAGGGATCCGATAGGCATGAGGCTGACGAAGGTGGCTAGAAGACTTAGGTCTAGGCTAAGGGTGGTCTAGCAAGTATGAGGGCATCATACATGGGGTTAAACCTCATGGTTGAGGTTATCAGTCGGCTGGGGCTTTGGACCAGTGATTGGTCAAGTGTTTTGACACTTGGCAGTCTAGTCGACTTGTAGCAGTCGACTGGGATTATGATCAGTCGACTGCTATGAGTTGACTAGGGTTTGACTACGGCAATAGCCTTGGCAGTCGGCACCAACATTAGGCGATCGGTGACTTGACAGCGATCAATCGCCGAGGAGGCGATCGACTGCGGTCGAGGTTGCAGGAGCAGAATGCTCGATAGTTGACTGGTCAGTCGGCTATGAGGTTCGCAGGTGATTGATGGGTAATGGCAGTCGACTGTTAGTGTATCCGTTGACTTGGATGCTGACGTGGATTAAGTCATTGTGAGACAACGACACTGTTAACAGTCGACTGGGGCATTATGGCAGTCGACTACCAAGCGCGAAATCAGCCTGATGCAAGTTATAAAAGTAGCTCGAAGTGGAGGATTTCGCTATGGTTCTTTGAGGCGATTTGGAGGGGATTTGCTGCTACAATCCAGACCTTCAAGGCTCTTTTCAAGTAACCAAAAGCAAGCAATCAAAGTTCTCTTGTAAAGTGATTTCCTTTACTTGTATTGCATTTCATCTTTGTATTTGCTTGTATTCGTTGTATTACTTTTATAATCTGTTGTAAGAGGTTTCTTACCTCCAACTTGTTGTCGAGAAGAAGTGTTTTTGATTAGTGGTGGCATTGGCATTGCTAGAGCTCATTTGAGCTCAATCCGTGGAGTAGAAACCCTAAAGTTTCGAACCACACTATATCGGCGTATTTTTGTGTATTGTGTGTGCTTGTGTATTTCATTATTGTTTTATTCTATATTCCGCTGAGGTAATAACGATTGTAGACTCAAGCACGATCAATTTCGTCAAGTGATCGAGAAGCGTCATTCACCCCCCCCCCCCTCTAGCGCTCACGGACGTTCCTACAACCCATCTATATTTTCATTTAACTTTTATGAAGAATCCTGTATCTTTCTTTTTCCATGCAAATAAGTTCTAATATAAAATCATCCCCATGGAATGTCTGAACTAGTGTAAGAACCGTATGATTCAACATTGTGTAAGGGCATCCATTTATTTACAAACAACTCAGAATTCTCACTAGTTACAAACATTGTATAAGAACAAATAACCATGAATTCTCTGAAGTCATTGACGAAGCAAGTGGATACATAAAAAGATAAAATCCTATTGCCACATAGCTCCTTCCAAAAATACCTCAAACTTCCGAAAAGAAATTATTATTAATGATTATTCTTAACAAAAAAACACAGATTTTACAATATTTCATTCACTAAAATAAGGTCGTAAATGATATACATTCCAGGGTCATGATAAAAGTCTTCCTTGAGCATCCTTTAAATAATAAGCCCCTATTCCTGCTCGGCTCTCTACCTGAAAAGGTCCTTCCCACTTGGGTCCCAACTTGCCTTTAGATCCCTTAGGTAATACCTGTTAGTAATATATGAGAGATGTCCTAAGGCAATCGCCTTATGTATGAACCATTTATATGATAAATAAAGATTCACTATTTGAGTATACATGTTTTATGTATTTGATTGGATCTTAAACTCATTTACTGAATGTCCATGATACGATTCACAGCATGAGAGAATTTGTGATTGGATCACAACTAGTGAGTATCTCTACATGTGTAATTGTGATGTATCGGAATTATCCCTAGTCGATGAATTGATGGATTTGGACACCATCAATTCTGTCGAGACTAGCACGTGGTATACTCCTTGGTGTATCCAAGCAGCTGATTCTCACTGGCTGGAGACATTGTGATGTCCGGAGTTAATCGTGGATGCTAGTTATGGTAACTAGTTCATTGGAGTGACCAGCCGTAAGACTTCATATGGTTCTCTGCATATATAGATATGTCAATGAAGTTCTTCTTGTGGCTTAAGTGCGATGTTCCTTTGACTTGCGGTATTCAAGTCATCTTGATCATGGAGACTTATGCTTTGACATCTTAAGCAAACATCTCTAAGGAGATGTGGACCGGATGATTGGGTATAAGTCGAAGTGATCGAAGGTGTTTGAATAGCCTATAAAGATTCACCACTCCTTGCGAGGAGATGTATACCCATGGCCTCTCGTCGGATTGTTACTAAAGTCTTTGGCCAAAGCATTACATGTTTAGAGTAAGGTACTCTTCGATACATGTGCAGTAACTAGAATCCGTAGGACGATGAAATGATGCTTGGGCTAGGTGTGACGTAGTCAGCCTAGTGGGGACTGACACTATAGACCATGTCCTGAACCAAGTGGGTATAAGATGAGTGAAGGGACTGGGGCACGAATCATTCGAGCTGCTGAAGGGTTTCAGAAATAGTTCTGGATCAACCGTTGATCTTTTCGGTTAATTGGGGATCATGATGTACTACTTGGTGCCACTCATGATCGTTCTATAATTAATGGTTAATTATAGATGGCCAACATAAACCGAGAACCTATTTGGTCACACGCACAACGAGCGTAATCCGAAGGATTTAAAACGAGCTTGAGAATGGGATTCTCGGGCCAGAGAAACTAAGTTTGGTTGGACCAAACATAAAGCGAGCATGAAATCATTTCAGTCGCAATGGAAGCGTGGATGGGCCGTGTCTTATGAAGACATAATGGATGAACCAAAATGGTTTGGTTCTAATCCAATGGAGGAGAATAAACCAAAGGGTTTAGTTTATTTTAAACGAATGAACCAAAAGTTGGTTCGGTTCGTTTTAACTTAAAATAAACCATCATGGTTTGGTTTATTTTAACTTATCTTAATGGAGCGAGTTAACGGGCCTAATGGTTATGATCCAATAACCATTAAGAGAATTAGTTCTCTTTAAAAGAGGGCTTAAGGGATGGTTTAAGCCCTAATCCACAACCCTAAGTTGCCGCCCACCTCTCCTTGGAGAAATTCGGAGCTAACTCTCCTCCTCCTTGCCGCCGCCCACCTTGAGGCTCCAACCGGCGTCCAGAAGGCTGCTTCCTTCCCCCTCGCCGGCGTCGAGCTGCTGCCGGTTAGTGCTCCGGTGATCTCCTTCAAGTTTGGCATCAAGGTGAGCTCTATCTCCCTTGGTTGTCCGGCGCCTATCACCTCCACCAAAGCTGTCCAGTTTTCTGGACAGCTTGTTCTCCTCTCATCGGAGTGTCGTTTGGACGACGGTTAGAGCTCCGACAGCGGCTAGCTTACCGGGGATTCGATCTCCGGTAATCCTCTGAGGTGGAGGACAAAGGATTCGTCAATTGGTTGATGAATACCTCTCCGGAGAAGCGAGTTTTGAGAACTCGTATTAGGATCCGAATTTGGATTCGGATCGTGATCATCTCTCGATCACGTCGTCTTCAACACGAGGCTGGTAACCTGTACGAAGACGAAGCTCATGGCTTAGCGAAGTCATCCCGAGGAACTCGGCGTGGATACGGATAGAGACGATTCTAGCGAGGATCGTTCCGATTGATGTCGTTCCCGCTACACGTCATACGAAAGGTATAACGTAGATAAATTTCCTTTTATTGCAAATTTAAATTTACGATTATGTCTACACTTGTTGTAATATGCATGCGTGTGTTGTGTGTGTTGTAATAAATGTAGATTTATTATTTTTATTGCTTCCGCTGTGTTCATGTTTACGAAACGTGATTGAACACACACACGCCGCGGTGCCGGAAACCCAACAATACCTTCCGTAATACTAAGTCTCCCACCTAAAAAGAATGAGGCACTATCTTTTTATTATAAGACGTAATTACCTGTGTTCTATACCTTTCAGCATTATATGCGGCAGCATCCCTCTTCTCTTGAATCAAGTCCAATTCCATACTTCGAGCCGCACTATTGTCGCTCGGGAAATAACTCATTACCCAGGCGGACTCCACTCCAACTTCTACAGGTAACACAGCTTCTGAACCGTATACCATACTAAAGGGAGTAGCCCCCGTAGCTCTCCTAGAAGTGGTTCAGAAAGACCATAATATGCTAGGTAACTCCTCCACCCAACTACCCCCTACATGCTTTAACTTAGTTTTTAACCCATGCACCAGTTCTCTATTAGTCACCTCAGCTTGCCCATTACTTTGAGGATAAGCCACAGATGTGAACACTTGCTTAATTTTCTTAATTTTAAAGTGTTGACACTATTTTGCTAACTTTTTACCCTGAAATTGTCAACCATTATCAGATATCAGTCTTCTAGGAATACCAAAATGACACACAATATTTTTCCATAAAAACTTCAGCACCATTTGCTCAGTGATGTGGGCTAAGGGTTCAGCTTCTACCCACTTAGAAAAATAATCAATAGCCACCAACAAAAACTTCTTTTGACCGATCCGGCGAATGGTGCAGCGATATCCATACCCCATTGATCAAAGCGAACAATTTTGCTACCATATATTTGCTTGATTGATGATGCCAATTGTGATGTTTTTGACAACTCTCACAATGTTACACCAACTGTTTAGAGTCCTTCATCAAAGTGGACCAACAATATCCAGCTTACAATACCTTTCGAGCCAACACCCGCCCCCCTATATGACTGCAACAAGCTCCTTCATGCACTTGCTTCAGAACATAACTCGCCTCCGCCTTTCCCAAACACCGCAACAGAGGGTCAGCACAAGTTCTTTTATACAAAACTCCTTTTAGCATACAAAAATGAGCTACTCGCTGCCGAAATTGCTTAGCCTTTACAGAGTCATTTGGCACCCTCTTGTCCTTAAAGAATGAAACCAACTCCTTTCTCCAATCATCTTCTATTTCTTCTCCCAATTTTTCATTCTATGGTAACAACTCAACCTGCGCAATTATTTCACGAGTGTTCCAATTCCCCAATGAGTGAGCCAATTAAGCCAATTCATCAACCTTCTGATTTTCTGCCCTAGTTATTTTCTTTATTAACACTTCTGAAAAATCTCCTTTAGCCTTTTTCTATCATTTCACAGTAACTTCAACACTTATTATCTTTAACTTCGAACCCACCCCCAGTCTGTTGCACCACTAATTGAGAATCCATATACACAATCACCCGCTCGACTCCAACATTTTTAGCAACTTGCAAAGCTATAAGTAAAGCCTCATATTCAGCCTCACTATTAGAAGCTCTAAAATGCAACCTAACTGCCAACTTAACCGGTTCTCCCTATGGTGAAATCAAAATTACCTCTACTCCACAACCCTCTTTCTTAGAAGACCCATCTGCATATATAGTCCAATGCTCAAACTCCTCCTTGTGCACAGTCTCCACTAAGAAATCAGCTAAGGCTTGCGCTTTAATAGAGATACGAAGCTGATAAGTGATGTCATATTCGCTAAGTTCAGTAGCCCATTTAATAAACTTTCTCCGGATGAGTAAGTATTCTACCCAGAGGAGTATCAGTGAGTACTACCAAGGGATGCGATAGAAAATAGGGTCGTAATCTCTGGGCAATTAAAATCATACCCCAAGTTAACTTTTCTAGATTAGTATAGCGAATTTCAGGTCCCTTTAACAAATAACTGATATAATAGATTGGATGTTGCTGACCCTTGTCTTCTCTAACCAATACCGAGCTTACGGCAACCTCAGAAAGAGCTAGATATACCCATAACATTTCTCCAAGCTGAGGTTTAGCTAAAAAAGGTGGCTCCACTGTTGGGAGGGGAAACTTTGCTTCCCCTTTCAACTTAGTCGCTTGTTCATGGCGATCCCTTCTGCGTCCCCGGATAAAAAAATTTTATCCTTGACAAGAGGAATTGCCCAAGAAACCTTGTCATCATCGTGCTATTTGTTTAGAGTAGTCACTTGAACAAACTTGTTGTTCAAGCGACCAACCTCTATTCCATGAATAGCTACGGAATAGACGATGTACGAATCGCCGGCTTTTGTGTTTATGTTCGGGGTCCAAGTATATTTAACCACAAAATAGAATATATATCATGCATATAATTGAAAAACAAATATAAACATGTAACAAATGAAAATAGAGAATCGATATACCTCTCGATCTTCTATTGTATGACCTTCCTCCTTTCGGACATCGTGTGGGCGACGATCTACCAAAAGTTGAAGCTCCTAGATCACCAATCTTCCTTCCTTGCTCGTTCCGAGCAAGAGGAAGAATAGAAACAAGACTTTTCTTCTTCCTTTAGCCAACCAACAAGCAACAAGCAAGTTGCTTGCTGCCGGCCAACAAGGAGAAGGGAGAAGAGATGATTGTCGGCCAAGAGTTTCAAGGGAGGACCCTAAGCCTTGGTTCCACCGGCCAAGGAGAAGGAGAAGAGCTGCTATGGACGCCGGCCAAGGTGAGGAAGGTGTTGTATGGACGCCGGCCACCAAAGAAGAAGAAGGAGATAAGGAAAAAATTTCCTTAATAGGTGCCGCCAACTCCAAACCCTAGCCTCCAAGCCTTGCAGCCCAAAACCCTAATCCTATCTAAAATTGGATTCTTTGTTGCCGCCCACCCCTTGCCCTCCTTTTATAGAGTTAGGGATAAGCCTTGTTTTAATCTCCACCATTGGTTCTAGGGATTTAATCTCAACCATCGGATCTAGAGATTTAATCTCTACCTTTGGATGTAGAGTTTTGTTTCTATCCATTGGATCTAAGCTTCATGAGGTATTAATAGGCTACAATAGGGACCATGAGGAGGAGTTGGATCTTGGCCACCCAATGGATCAAGCCCACATAAAGTCCGATCTATTAATGATAATCCAATCCACTAAAGGATTATCATTGATCTACCTCACCAACCCCCATAAGTTAATATGGGCTCCATATATTATATGTACATTTTCTCCCCGTGTTTAAGATCTCGAATGTCTGTCGATTAATTAATTTACTAACCATTAATTAATCAACATCTAACTCCATGAGTAGTACCACTCAACCTTTTCATCATGTCGGTCCAAGTCCACCTGCAGGGTTTACATGATGAACCTTATGAGCTCCTCAAGGGGACATCATCATCCTAATATATAGGACACGGTTTCCTCCTATAATCAACGACACACCATATAAATAATATCATTTCCCAACTTACCGAGCCTATTGATTTAATCTATAAATCTCGCCCATTGGTAAATCAAAGAAATGAACACTAAGTATATGTGCCCATTATTATATCAGGATTAAGAGCATGTACAAAATAATATCTGAGGTCCGATTCGATTATGTAGTCAGCAATAAATCGAATTACCTCTAAGTCGATCCTGCTCAATACACACAAAGTGTACTAGTGTGATTCTATGGTCAAGACAAACCAATACCAAATCACACTACAACCATACCAATGGTTTGTCCAAAGCCATCTGGGTTGTGAGCCTATTCCTATACTTTACAAGGAGTTGATAACATGATCTCCCGCGTGACACCACACACCATGTTATCTATAATGTAATGTATTAGACAATATACATATGTCCAGGGATTAGGTTCATGTTCGCTAGGGACCAAATCAAAAGATTCTCCCAAGAACATGAATCTATCAGGCTATCTCACAACCCTCCCACTACGACGAGGTATCACCTGTGTATCCTCTGTGACACGCGGTGCAGTGACTTGTGGTATATCCTCTTGTACCGATGGTACAAAAGAAGAGACTTCCCCTTTTAATTCCTCCAGAACAATCTTACTCATGGGCTTGTTGTTCATCACATAGTCTTCCTCTAGAAATCTGGCGTTCGTGCTAACGATCACCCTCTGATCTCTAGGACTATAAAACAAACCACCTTTCGTTCCTCTAGGATAACCAACGAACATGCGTACTTCTATACGAGGTTCCAACTTACCAGCATCCGCCTTCAGCACATGTGCTGGACCCCCCATATCCGAATATGTCTTAGACTAGGCTTTCACCCAGTCCACAATTCTGTGGGAGTAGAAGGCACTGATTTAGATGGAACTAAGTTCAGAATGTACACCGTCGTATCTAGAGCATATCCCCAGAACGAATCTAGCAACTCAGAATAACTCATCATCGATCTAACCATCTATATAAGAGTCCTATTCCTTTGCTCTGCTACACCATTCTGCTGGGGTGTGCTAGGTGAAGACAATTGGGATTGAATCCCAGCCTCTGATAAGTAATTCCTAAACTCTCCCAAGAGGTACTCACCTCCACGATCAGATCGTAGTGTCTTGATACTTTTACCTTGACATTTCTCCATATCATCCTTGAATTCTTTGAACTTGTCAAAGCATTCAGACTTGCGGCGCATCAAGTAAATTTATCCATATCTCGAATAATCATCTATAAAAGAGACGAAATACTCAAAGCCACCTCTCGCCTGGATAGTCATAGGACCACACAAATCAGCATGAATCAATTCTAACACATCTTTGGCTCTATACCCCTTGGCCTTAAAAGGCCTCTTGGTCATTTTACCCTCCAAGTAAGATTCACAGGTTGGGAAATCTTCCACCACTAATGAACCCAAAGGTCCATCAGCTATCAACCTTTGAATTCTGCTTAGGTTAATATGACCAAGCCTAAGATGCCAAAGATATGTTTGGTTCATCTTCGAAGGTTCTTTTCTCTTATTGGAATTAGAAGATGAGTTATTAACTTCAATTTGCATCGTGGGAGGTTTTGGTTCAAGTGTGTAAAGATTTCCTATCAATGCATCTGAACAGATAATGTCCCTATTCCTTTTTATAACAACTCTGTCATTAAAAGAAATAGAATATCCATCCATAAACAATTTAGAAATCAAAATTAAATTCTTTCTAAATAAAGGTACATAAAGGTAATTCTTAAGAACCAAAACTTTATTTTTCTCAAAAGATAAATGAACGTCTCCCACTGTAATAGATGCCACCTTCGTGACATCGCTCAAGTATACGGTAATCTCGCCCTCAGCCAGTCGTCTGGTTTCCTGGAACCCCTGCAAAGTATTGCAGACATGATCAGTGGCTCCCGTATCTACACACTAGGTGCCGGTAGATAACACCGCTAAACATGTTTCAACGACTAGACCAAAAGATATACCTTTGTTCTATTTGCGGTTGGGGCAATCCTTCTTTCAATGTCCAGTCTGCTTACAAGTGAAGCACTTGCCTTTCGACTTCTTCACTCCTCCCTAAGTTCCTGCCACCGCCTTCGCCCCAGTTTGTTTCTTCTTTTTCTTGCCTTTCAGCTTAGAAGTAGAAACCTTTTGGGTCACCATGGCATGCGCCTGAGCACTCAGACGAAATAGCCCCTCTGCCGCCTAGAGTTCTGTCAGAAGCTCCGCCAACGAATACAACCTCTTGTTCATGTTGTAGTTTAGGCGAAACTGCTCAAAACTCCTAGGTAGAGACTGGAGAATGATATCGACCCGGGTTTCCCCATTGATCTCAGCTCCGAGGACTTCCAACTCATTCAAATGAGCCATCATCTTGAGAACATGATCCCTTACGGGTGTTCCCTCGATGATGGTGGTCGTCATCAGGTTCCTCATGGCTTCCTGCCTTGCAGCCCGATTCTGGTGTCCGAAAAGCTCTTTGAGATTGAGCATCATGTCATAAGCAGTGGGCATGGCTTGATGTTGATGTTGCAGTACATTTGACATAAATGCCAAAATGTAACACCGCGCCATCTCATAGGCCTTTATCCACTTCTTATAACTCTCTTTCTCCTTTTCCCTAGAATCATCTACAGGCTTAAGAGGGAACTCTTCGAGGAGTACATATTTGTATTCCTTAGCAGTCAAGACAATGTCAAGATTCCTCTTCCAATCAACATAGTTGGGTCCAGTAAGTTTATTCTCTTTCAGTATCACAACAAGCGGGTTGAAAGTCATTTTGAAAGAAAACCTAAGAATCACATAGATCAAAACATTAGATTTCAAAAAATTATTGATTCCTCAAACAATAAAATTTTAAAATCAACCAACACCTCAAAACACCGAGAATATCGTATGCCACGATAGTATAGACGTATACGAATTCTACATTTGTAAGAGGAGGTTTTACCCATTAATTTACTATCTTGTCAACCTAACTTTTTGACAAGTAAAATTAATAGTTGGTTCCTCTTCATCCCTACAAATAAAAGCAGTGACTCTGATGGGGAGGATACTTATATTTGTATCTAAGTGTTCACCATTACTCGGTACCAAGGTAATTATCTCGGGTTATGTGCCTTTCGATGGGGAAGTACACACGCTCCTTAATAATTTCTTATAACCATATTTGACCTTGTGATCTGCAAATAAACTCATCCGATGGGGAGGAAGGTACTCAGAGCCGACGCACAAGTTTGTTTGCATCATTTGTCAAATCGTAACGGAGGGCGTGGGAATTTATAAAAATTTCCCTCTCCCACTTAGTAATTTGAAATTGAGGAATTTTCTAGCCTACGACATGCATATCAAACAATAAGCAATAAATATAAAAAATAAAAATTTTCCAACTATTATGGCTTTTGTCTTCAATATGTCTCCCGTCGTATCGCCTTCTCGTCTACTCCTCCTACGCCATGTACGAGCCATCCAGAGATCCGAGCTGAGACTAAAAACTATTTTAATTTACATCCATCGATCCTATACTCCACGAGGGAATGTACATGAAATCTAGATTGAAAGTAAACTAAAATAGAAAGAGTGGCTAAACAATGTCGTATCTAATTTACAAAAAATTAAATACTAGCCTTGTCAACCCCGAGGATTCAACAAAATATACTATTACACACATACAACCACATACACACATATGGCCATAATAGTCGGATCTTATGCCTGCAACTAAAGAGTTAACCTACGCATATCCTACTATTATCCGGCACATATAATATATGAAAAATGCATAAGAGTAACCGAATCCTAAACACACAAAACCGGAAACCGTGGCTCTGATACCACAAGTTGGGAGGGGAAACTTCGCTTCCCCTTTCAACTTAGTCGCTTGTTCATGGCGATCCCTTCTACGTCCCCGGATAAAAAAAATTTATCCTTGATAAGAGGGATTGCCCAAGCAACCTTGTCATCGTCGTGCTATTCGTTTAGAGTAGTCACTTGAACAAACTTATTGTTCAAGCGACCAACCTCTATTCCACGAATAGCCGTGGAATAGACGATGTACGGATCGCCGGCTTTTGTGTTTATGTTCGAGGTCCAAGTATATTTAGGCACAAAATAGAATATATATCATGCATATAATTGAAAAACAAATATAAACATATAACAAATGAAAATAGAGAATCGATATACCTCTCGATCTTCTATTGTATGACCTTCCTCCTTTCGGACGTCGTGTGGGCGACGATCTACCAAAAGTTGAAGCTCCTAGATCACCAATCTTCCTTCCTTGCTCGTTCCGAGCAAGAGGAAGAATAGAAACAAGACTTTTCTTCTTCCTTTAGCCAACCAACAAGCAACAAGCAAGTTGCTTGCCGCCGGCCAACAAGGAGAAGGGAGAAGAGATGATTGCCGGCCAAGAGCTTCAAGAGAGGACCCTAAGCCTTGGTTCCACTGACCAAGGAGATGGAGAAGAGCTGCTATGGACGCCGGCCAAGGTGAGGAAGGTGTTGTATGGACGCCGGCCACCAAAGAAGAAGAAGAAGATAAGGAAAAAATTTCCTTAATAGGTGCCGCCAACTCCAAACCTTAGCCTCCAAGCCTTGCCGCCCAAAACCCTAATCCTATCTCTAATTGGATTCTTTGTTGCCGCCCACCCCTTGCCCTCCTTTTATAGAGTTAGGGATAAGCCATGTTTTAATCTCCACCATTGGTTCTAAGGATTTAATCTCAACCGTCGGATCTAGAGATTTAATCTTAGCCGTCGGATTTAGAGATTTAATCTCTACCTTTGGATCTAGAGTTTTGTTTCTATCCATTGGATCTAAGCTTCATGAGGTATTAATAGGCTACAATAGGGACCACGAGGAGGAGTTGAATTTTGGCCACCCATGGATCAAGCCCACATAAAGTCCGATCCATTAATGATAATCCAATCCACTAAAGGATTATCATTGATCTACCTCACCAACCCCCATAAGTTAATATGGGCTCCATATATTATATGTACATTTTCTCCCCGAGTTTAAGATCTCAAATGTCCGTCGATTAATTAATTTACTGACCATTAATTAATCAACGTCTAACTCCATGAGTAGTACCACTCAACCTTTTCATCATGCCGGACCAAGTCCACCTGCAGGGTTTATATGATGAACCTTATGAGCTCCTCAAGGGGACATCATCATCCTAATATATAGGACACTGTTTCCTCCTATAATCAACGGCACACCATATAAATAATATAATTTCCCAACTTACCGAGCCTACCGATTTAATCTATAAATCTCACCCATTGGTAAATAAAAGAAATGAACACTAAGTATATGTGCCCGTTATTATATCGGGATTAAGAGCATGTACAAAATAATATCTGAGGTCCAATTCGATTATGTAGTCAGCAATAAATCGAATTACCTCTAAGTCGGTCCTGCTCAATACACACAAAGTGCACTAGTGTGATCCTATGGTCAAGACAAACCAATACCAAATCACACTACAACCATTCCGATGGTTTGTCCAAAGTCATCTTGGTTGTGAGCCTTTACTTATACTTTACAAGGAGCCGATAATATAATCTCCTGTGTGACACCACACACCATGTTATCTACAATGTAATGTATTAGACAATATACATAACCATAAAAATGTGCAAACAATGATCATGTGATTCTTATTTCAAAATAAAGATGTTCATACAAAAGATAGACTTTTCAGTATACATCCCAACATCCACCAGTATTCTTTGAGAGATTAAAAATCTTTATCATAGTGTTCATCCCACTGGAACCGTGTAACTCTTTTTAATATCTTGAAGAAAGGAAGACTTATATCTGCTGTTTGGGATATGAATCTTGATAAAGCAGTAATCCTACCTAACAACCTCTGTACTTCCTTCAAATTTTTTGGAGGTTGCATCTGTTGAATAGCCTCAATCTTAATAGAATTAGCTATTATACCTTGTTCGGTAACCACATATCCCAAGAAACGACCCTGAGTAACCCCAAATACGCACTTCTTTGGATTTAATTTCATCTTATATGTACACAAAGTGCCGAAAGTTTCCTCCGAGTCAAATATTAACTATTCAGGATGTAAAGTTTTAACCAAAATATCATCTACATATACCTCCACATTCCTCCCCAACTATTTTTCGAAAATTTTATCCATTGACCTCTGATAAGTAGCCCCGGCATTTTTCAATCCAAAAGGCATAATCACATAACAGAAAGTCCCCTCTGCAGTGATAAAACTGACTTTATTCTTATCTTCTAAAGCCAACGGTATCTAATAATACCCCTGATAAACGTCCATCATTGATATAAACTGATGTCCATCAGTTGAATCTACCAACTGATCAATTCAGGACAAAGGATAGCAATCCTTAGGACAAGCTTTGTTAAGATCTCTAAAGTCCACACACATTCTCTATTTTTCCGATGGCTTAGATACCAGCACCACATTAGATAACCAAGTTGGATATTGTTTTTCTCTGATATGTCTAGCTTTCAACAATTTATATACTTCTTCTTTAATAATAGTATCCTTCCCAGCTCCAAAGTGTCGACGCTTCTATTTCACAGGAGCTATAGTAGGTAAGATATATAATTTATGCTCCATGACAGTAGGCTCAATTCCCGATAAGTCCTATGGAGACCATGCAAAAATATCAACATTCTTGATAAGACATTGTATTAAATCTGCTTTAAGTTGCAAAGGAAGGTCCCAAGCTATAAAAGTAGTATGTTCAGAACACTTATCATCTAACACAATTGTCTCCTTATTGGGCCCTCCTATCTCTTCCGTAGCCCCCTTCTAAACTATATGTAGGACCGTTGGCGTCGCTAGAAAGGAGGGGGGTGAATAGCAATTCGCATCGATCATTGATGGAATTCATCGTGCTTGTCTACAATCGTTAGTACACAGTGGAAATACGAATACAAATACAAATACAAATACAAGCACAAAACATAGTACACACAACAACACACGGATTTAACGTGGTTCGAAATCCCAGTTCCTACTCCACGGTCGAGCCCTAGTGAGCTCTAATGATGCAAACCACCACTATCAACTTCTCCTTCCCGGTAACACACCGGAGGTGGAGGAACCTCTTACAAGTCTCTTACAACAATAAGAACAAGATACAATAAGCAACAACAACAATAACAAAAGCAAATAGAAGAACAAGTGAACACACTTTACAAATTAGGGCTTTTGAATCATTGCTTGTTGGTTTCTTTGGGATGACTTTGAAGGCCCTAAAATGCAGCAGCACCTCACCTCAAATCGCCCCTCAAAAATCTTGCCCGAAGACCCCCTCAACCCTCCTCTTATATAGCTCCGTCGAAGCTTCCCGATCTGCAATGTTCACTTCGCCAGTCGAGGCGCCGCCTCAACTGATAACCCAGTCGATGTTCCAGTCGAGTATCCCTTGCATCTGAGCAGCTGTTTTCATACCTGTGTTGGAACCAGTCGAGGCATTAGTTGAGATGTCCAGTCGAGGCACCGCCTCGACTGCTATGGATCTCTGCTCAAGGCATGCTACTCCAGTCGAGGTGGCCATCGACTGTGCCTAGCTTTTGTTCTAGTGAAAGAAGCACCAGTCGAGGTGTCGCCTCGACTGATATCCCAGTCGAGGTGGTCGTCACTATACCTTGCTTCTGTTCGAGTGAAAGAAGCACCATTTGAGGCGCCGCCTCGACTGATACCTCAGTCGAGTGCTTCCATAGCACTCACTCGACTCTCTAAGTCCCACCTCTGAGCACACCCCTTACTAGTCAAGGTGCCACCTCGACTACAGTCCAGTCAAGGTGCTAGTCAAGGTCCCCTTGCTCCTGTTTGCCTACAAATGAAGCCCAGTCGACTGAACCGAGTTGGCAGTCGACTGTTATACCTCTACACTGAGGTTTAACACCCCAAGTATGATCCCTTCATACTTGATACTCACCCTAAGTCTAGACCTAAGCCTTCAACCCACTTTCATCAGCCTCACGCCTCTTGGATCCCTCGAGTCGATGACTCTTCATCCTTGCACTAGCCTTCAAGTGCTTCCATCAACTATCATCATGCTCTCGGGTCTACCTTTGCCAAGAAGCCTCGCCTCCAAGACTTTCCTTTGCCAAGCTCGATCTCCCTAATCAGCCGGGTCTTCCCTTGCCAAGACTCCTCGTCCGGGACTTCACTACCAAGAGGTCATGCCTCTGGGACTTCACTTCCAAGAGGCCACGCCTGGACTTCACTGCCAAGACTCCTCGTCCGGGACTTCACTACCAAGAGGCCACACCTCCGGGACTTCGCTGCCAAGAATCCTCATCGGTCTTTAAAACACCAAGTGTCCAGTCTCCCTTGACCAACTTGGATTTTCTCTTGCCAAATATTCATACTTGGACTTTCCCTTGCCAAGTCACCATACTTGGACTTATCCACACCAAGTGTCCGGTCGACCTTGACCGACTTGGATTTCTCCAATAGTCTCCTTCATATGACCTTGGATGTCTCATACCATCCACTAGGCATATGGTCAAACCATATTGTAAACCATTATCAAACATCAAAACCCTACTCGAGTCCCACTCGAGTCTGGTCAATCGTGACCCGGGTCGATTGCACCAACAATCTCCCCCTTTTTGATGTTTGACAATACTGTTAAGTTAGGTTATCCCATAACCCAACTTGACTCTTCTTATGCCAAAGCATAACGAAGTGTTACCAAATCAGAATTTTAAATTTTTGAAATTTTTGGGGTTTAGTGTATATTAGGGTTGACCCTTACTTAAGATCCTAACTTAACCCCTTCCATTTCTCCCCCTTCTTAACATACATCAAAAAGTCCACCAAGATTTACCATATCTCATTTTCAATAAGATTCTTCCTTCTCCCCCATGGTCAAAAATCATCTTGAATGCTTTCATTCTCCTTAGTGATCTATCACTAAATGAAAAACAATCTTCCATTTCCCCCCTTTTTATAAACCATTATCCATCATACCTATATGGATAATCTCCCACTAAAAGCTTATTCCCCCTTGACCATTGCACCAACAATATCCTTGGAGAGTTCCTAAGCCAATAGAGACCTTAAACAATAGAAAATAAGGATAAAAGTTCAAACTTGAACTTTATGTTCCTTTAGAAAATGATTTTTACCCTAACTAACTCTCCAATTCATTTTCAATGAAAATTTCACCCTTTCAATGCTTGTCTAAGCACATTAGAAATGTAGGAGTAGTTATCTAGCCTAGGGTTATGATCAGATGACTTAAACCAACATTGGTAAGCCAAAACAGTGTCAAGAGTCAACTGAGAAGGCTCTCAGTCGAGTGGCAACATCTCCAGTCGAGGCGGTGCCTCGACTGGTTTCTAAAATTTCTGAAACTGAATTTTCAGATCAACTTCAGAAATGCATAAATAATTTTAGAAAATTCAAAAAATTGTGAAATTTCAACCACACATTACTTGTGCCAAACACTATAGAAGAAAAATAGTTTCCTATGAAAATAACTTTTAAATTTAAATAATGATACAAAATTCAAAAGCATTGAAACCTTCAATGATTTTAGCCAACTTTGTTTCAATCTTCTCAATGGTGATTACTATAAAAAGATAGGCTTCACCAAGGTTTTCAAAAATGATTTTAAAATATTAATTTCAATCATGGTCTATGGGCTAAGTATATATGACTTGTATACTAGCTTTCCTCAAGATTTATACTTATGATTGAGATGAGTTTGAGTTCATCTAGATGCAACATCTATGCACCTTGAACTTGACTCACTTCCTATTATCTCACATGTATCTAGATGTATCAATACACATCCAAGTCAAGTGTTCTTATGAGATGTGGATTTTCATTTTCTTAATATACGGTCTCATGCATTTTCCTAGGCAACTATTTGATTCCCTTAAACATGGGATTTCTGTAGGGATGTATACTGAAAAGTCTATCTTTTGTATGAACATCTTTATTTTGAAATAAGAATCACATGATCATTGTTTTCATTTTTATGGTTATGCAATATTGTCTAATACATTACATTGTAGATAACATGGTGTGTGGTGTCACATGGGAGATCATGTTATCGGCCCCTTGTAAAGTATAAGTAAAGGCTCACAACCGAGATGACTTTGGACAAACCATCAGAATGGTTGTAGTGTGATTTGGTATTGGTTTGTCTTGACCATAGAATCACACTAGTGCACTTTGTGTGTATTGAGCATGACCGACTTAGAGGTGATTCGATTTATTACTGACTACATAATCGAATCGGACCTCAGATATTATTTTGTACATGCTCTTAATCCCGATATAATAACGGGCACATACACTTAGTATTCATCTCTTTGAATTACCAATGGGCGAGATTTATAGATTAAATCGATAGGCTCGGTAAGTTGGGAGATGATATTATTTATATGGTGTGTCATTGATTATAGGAGGAAACCGTGTCCTATATATTAGGATGATGATGTCCCCTTGAGGAGCTCATAAGGTTCATCATGTAAACCCTGCAGGTGGACTTGGTCCGGCATGATGAAAAGGTTGAGTGGTACTACTCATGGAGTTAGATGTTGATTAATTAATGGTCAGTAAATTAATTAATTGACGAACATTCGAGATCTTAAACATGGAGAGAAAATGTACAAATAATATATGGGGCCCATATTAACTTATGGGGGTTGGTGAGGTAGATCAATGATAATCCTTTAGTGGATTGGATTATCATTAATGGATCGGACTTTATGTGGGCTTGATCCATGGGTGGCCAAGATCCAACTCCTCCTCATGGTCCCTAATGTAGCCTATTAACACCTCATGAAGTTTAGATCCAATGGATAGAAACAAAACTCTAGATCCAAAGGTAGAGATTAAATCTCTAGATCCGACGGTTGAGATTAAATCTCTAGATCCGACGGTTGAGATTAAATCCCTAGAACCAATGGTGGAGATTAAAACATGGCTTATCCCTAACTCTATAAAAGGAGGGCAAGGGGTGGGCGGCAACTAATGAATCCTAATTGAGATAGGATTAGGGTTTGGAGGCTTAGGGTTTTGGAGGTTTGGGCGGCACCAAATAAGGAAGTATTTTCCTTTCTTTTTCTTCCTTCAAGGTGGTCGGCGTCCAGCAGATTTTTCTAGCCATTGTCCGGCAGCCAAAGACCCTCTTCTCCTTCTCCTTGGGTGGTGGAAACAAGATTTAGGGCTTTCCCTTGGTGTCTTTCCCGGTTTCCACCTTAATCTCTTCTTCCTTCTTGGCCGGCGGCAAACTCCAACATTGGATGTTGGTGGTTGGTTGAAAGAAGGAAAGGAGCTTTGTTTCTATTCTTCCTCTTGCTCGGAATGAGCAAGGAAGGAATATTGGCAATCTAGGAGCTTCAACTTTTGGTAGATCGTCGCCCACACGACGTCTGAAAGGAGGAAGGTCATACATTAGAAGATCGAGAGGTATATCGATTCTCTATTCTCTTTTGTAACATGTTTGTTTTTGTTTTTCAATTATGAGCATGATATATTCTATTTATGGCTAAATAATACTTGGATCCCGAACATAAACATGAAAGTCGGTGATTCGGACATCGTCTATTCCGTGGCTACTCGTAGAATAGAGGTTGGTCGCTTGAACAACAAGTTTGTTCAAGTAACCTCTCTAAACGAATAGCACGACGATGACTTGATTGTTTGGGCAATCCCTTTTGTCTAGAATTAATTTTTTTTAATTCGTGGACATCGATGGGATCGCCATGAACAAATAACCAAGGTGAAATGGGAAGCGAAGTTTCCCCTCACGGATTAATGAAACCAAACCTTCAATTGGTATCAGAGCCAAGGTTTCCGATTTTGTGTGTTTAGGATTCGGTTAATTTTTATGCACTTTTCATATATTATATGTGTCGGATAATAGTAGGATATACGTAGGATAACTCTTTGGTTGCAGGCATAAGATCCGACTATTATTGCCATATGTGTGTATGTGATTGTATGTGTATATTTTGTTGAATCCTCGGGGTTGACGAGGCTAGTATTTAATTTTTTGTAAATTAGATACGGCATTGTTTAACCACTCTTTCTATTTTAGTTTACTTTTGATCTAGATTTCATGTACACACTTTCGTGGAGTATAGGATCGATAGATGTAAATTAAAATAGATTTTAGTCTCGGCTCGGATCTCCAGATGGCTCGTACATGGCGTAGGAGGAGCGGACGAGAAGGCGATGCGATGGGAGACATATTGAAGACAAAAGCCATAATAGTTGGAAAATAATTTATTTTTCATATTTATTGCTTTTTGTTTGATATGCATGTCGTAGGCTAGGAAAATTCCTCAATTTCAAATTACTAAGTGGGAGAGGGAAATTTTTATAAATTCCCACGGCCTCCATTACAATTTGACATGTGATGCAAACAAACTTGTGCGTCGGCTCTGAGTTTGTTTGCGGATCACAAGGTCAAATATGGTTGTAGGGAATTATTAAGGAGCGTGTGCACTTCCCCATTCGAAGGCACATAACTCGAGATAATTACCTTGGTACCAAGTAATGGTGAACACTTAGATACAAATATAAGTATCCTCCCCATCGGAGTCACTGCTTTTATTTGTAGGGCCAAAGAGGAACCAACTATTAATTTTACTTGTCAAAAACTTAGGTTGACAAGATAGTAAAATTAATGGGTAAAACCTCCTCTTATAAATGTAGAATTCATATACGTCCACACTATCTTGGCATACGATATTCTCGGTGTTTTGAGGTGTTGGTTGATTTTAAAATTTTATTGTTTAAGGAATCAATAATTTTTTGAAATCTAATGTTTTGATTTATGTGATTCTTAGGTTTTCTTTCAAAATGACTTTCAACCCACTTGCTGTGATACTGAAAGAGAACAAACTTACTGGACCCAACTATGTTGATTGGAAGAGGAATCCAGACATTGTCTTGACTGCCGAGGAATACAAATATGTACTCCTCGAAGAGTGCCCTCCTAAGCCTGCAGAAGATTCTGGGGAAAAGGATAGAGAGAGTTATAAGAAGTGGGTAAAGGCCGATGAGATGGCGCGGTGTTACATTTTGGCATCTATGTCAAATGTACTGCAACATCAGCATCAAGTCATGCCCACAGCTTATGACATGATGCTCAATCTCAAAGAGCTTTTTGGACACTAGAATCGGGCTGCGAGGAAAGAAGCCATGAGAAACTTGATGACGACCACCATGATCGAAGGAACACCTGTAAGGGATCATGTTCTCAAGATGATGGCTCATTTGAATGAACTGGAAGTCCTTGGAGCTGAGATCGATGGGCAAACCCAGGTCGATATCATACTCCAGTCTCTACCTAGGAGTTTTGAGCAGTTTCGCCTGAACTACAACATGAACAAGAGGTTGTATTCGTTAGCGGAACTTCTAACAGAACTCCAGGTGGCAGAGGGGTTATTTTGTCAGTGCTCAGGCACATGCCATGGTGACCCAAAAGGTTTCTACTTCTAAGCCGAAAGGCAAGAAGAAGAAGAAACAAACTGGGGCAAATGCGGTGGGAGGTACTCAGGGAGGAGTGAAGAAGCCGAAAGGCATGTGCTTCACTTGTAAGCAGACTGGACATTGGAAGAAGGACTGCCCCAACCGCAAGAACAAAGGTATATCTTTTGGTCTAGTCATTGAAACATGTTTAGCGGTGTTATCTACTGGCACCTGGTGTGTAGATACGGGAGCCACTGATCATGTCTGCAATACCTTGTAGGGGTTCCAGGAAACCAGACGACTGGCTGAGGGGGAGATTACCATGTACTTGGGCGATGCCACGAAGGTGGCGGCTATTGCAGTGGGAGATGTTCATTTATCTTTTGAGAAAAATAAACTTTTGGTTCTTAAGAATTGCCTTTATGTGCCCTTATATAGAAAGAATTTAATTTCGATTTCTAAATATTTTATGGATGGATATTCTATTTCTTTTAATGACAGAGTTGTTATAAGAAGGAATAGGGACATTATCTGTTCGGGTGCATTGATAGGAAATTTATACACACTTGAACTAAAACCTCCCACGGTGCAAATTGAAGTTAATAACTCACCTTCTAATTCCAATAAGAGAAAAGAACCTTCGAAGATGAACCAAACATATCTTTGGCATCTTAGGCTTGGTCATATTAACCTAAGCAGAATTCAAAGGTTGATAGCTGATGGACCTTTGGATTCATTAGTGGTGGAAGATTTACCAACTTGCGAATCTTGCTTGGAGGGCAAAATAACCAAGAGGCCTTTTAAGGCCAAGGGGTATAGAGCCAAAGATGTGTTAGAATTGGTTCATTCTGATTTATGTGGTCCTATGTCTATCCAGGCTAGAGGTGGTTTTGAGTATTTCGTCTCTTTCATAGATGATTACTCAAGATATGGATACATTTACCTGATGCGCCACAAGTCTGAATGTTTTGACAAGTTCAAAGAATTCAAGGCTGATGTGGAGAAACGTCAAGGTAAAAGTATCAAGACACTACGATCTGATCGTGGTGGTGAGTACCTCTTGGGAGAGTTTAGGAACTACTTATCATAGGCTGGGATTCAATCCCAATTGACTGCACCTGGCACACCCCATCATAACGGTGTAGCAGAGCAAAGGAATAGGACTCTTATGGAGATGGTTAGATCGATGATGAGTTATTCTGAGTTGCCAGATTTGTTCTGGGGATATGCTCTAGAAACGACGGTGTACATTCTGAACTTGGTTCCATCTAAATCAGTGCCTTCTACTCCCACAGAGTTGTGGAATGGGCGAAAGCCTAGTCTAAGACATATTCGGATATGGGGAAGTCCAACACATGTGCTGAAGGTAGATGCTGGTAAGTTGGAACCTCGTACAGAAGTACGCATGTTCGTTGGCTATCCTAGAGGAACGAAGGGTGGTTTGTTTTATAGTCCTAGAGATCATAGGGTGATTATTAGCACGAACGCCAGATTTCTAGAGGAAGACTATGTGATGAGCCACAAGCCAAAGAGTAAAATTATTCTGGAGAAATTAAAAGGGGAAGTCACTTCTTTAGTACCACCGGTACAAGAGGATATACCATAAGTCACTGTACCGCGTGTCACAGAGGATACACAGGAGATATCTAGTCGTAGTGGGAGGGTTGTTAGACAGCCTGATAGATTCATGTTCTTGGGAGAATCTTCTGATTTGGTCCTTGGCGAACATGAACCTGATCCCTGGACATATGACGAGGCAATCCAAGATATAGATACAGCATATTGGCAAAGTCCAATGAATACTGAGATTGAATCTATGGATTCAAATTAGGTCTGGGAGCTAGTGGAACCACTAGATGGTGTAAAAACCATTGGATGCAAGTGGATCTACAAAAGAAAGAGAGGAATAGATGGGAAGGTTGAGACCTTCAAATCAAGGCTTGTTGCGAAGGGGTATACTCAGAAAGAGGGTATCGATTATGAGGAGACCTTTTTGCCGGTAGTCATGCTTAAGTCTATCCGGATTCTCTTATGCATAGCAGCTCATATGGATTATGAGCAGTGGCAGATGGATGTCAAGACAGCTTTCCTTAATGGAAGTCTTGAGGAAAACATCTATATGAAGCAACCAGAGGGATTTATTGCTAAAGGCAAAGAGAATCTTGTGTGTAAGCTTAATCGGTCCATTTATGGATTGAAGCAAGCTTCGAGGTCTTGGAACATCCGCTTTGATGAGGTAATCTAGTCTTATGAATTTATTCAAAGTCCGGATGAGTCTTGTGTATACAAGAGATGTGACAAAAATGTAGTGATATTTCTTGTACTATACGTAGATGACATTTTGTTGATTGGCAACAATATCAAGGTGTTATCGGACGTAAGAGTATGGTTGTCCAAACGGTTTGATATGAAGGACTTGGGAGAGGTGGGACACATCCTTGGGATCAAGGTTATAAGAGATCGCAGGAAAAGGATGTTGTTATTATCCCAAGCTTCATACATAGACACGATTATGGATCGTTTTAGCATGCAGAACTCCAAGAAGGGTTTTCTACCTTTCAGGCATGGAGTTTTTTTATCTAAGGAGATGTATCCTAAAACATCTGAGGAGATAGAGGAGATGAAGGCGGTTCCTTATGCTTCGGCAGTAGGAAGCCTCATGTATGCGATGCTATGTACGAGACCAGATATCTGCTTTGTCGTGGGCATGGTCGTGGATATCGAGTAATCGAGACAGGACATTGGACTTGATAAAGCATATATTGAAGTACGAGAAGGACTAGGGATTATATCTTTGGTTTACAGGCGGACCAATTACTCACATGGGTTACCACAGATTCCGACTTCAATAGTAGGGATATGATAATTCTACCTCAGGTTTTGTTTTTACTTTGGGAGGTGGAGCCATTGTATGGAGGAGTGTCAAGCAGAAATGCGTGGCAGACTCCACCATGGAAGCTGAGTATGTGGCAGCGTCTGAGGCAGCCAAAGAAGTTGTGTGGCTCAGGAACTTCCTGATGGACTTGGATGTGATTCCTAGTTTGCCCAGAACTATCACAATTTATTGTGATAATAGTGGTGCAATTGCAAACTCGAAGGAACCACGAGCCCATAAGGCTAGTAAACACATAGAGCGCAAGTACCACCTGATACGAGAAATCGTAAAGAGAGGAGAAGTTGTTGTGGCCAAGATTGCATCGGAGGATAACCTGGCAGATCCTTTCACTAAGGCCCTTCCGGTGAGAGCTTTTTATAGGCATGTGGAGGGAATGGGGATCAGATGTATGGAAGTTTGAGAACAGCATAGTCTTTTAGTATAAGTGGGAGATTGTAGGGATGTATATTGAAAAGTCTATCTTTTGTATGAACATATTTATTTTGAAATAAGAATCACATGATCATTGTTCGCATTTTTATGGTTATGCAATATTGTCTAATACATTACATTGTAGATAACATGGTGTGTGGTGTCATACGGGAGATCATGTTATCGGCTCCTTGTAAAGTATAAGTAAAGGCTCACAACCGAGATGGCTTTGGACAAACCATCGAAATGGTTGTAGTGTGATTTGGTATTGGTTTGTCTTGACCATAGAATCACACAAGTGAACTTTATGTGTATTGAGCATGACCGACTTAGAGGTGATTCAATTTATTGCTGACTACATAATCGAATCGGACCTCAGATATTACTTTGTACATGCTCTTAATCCCGATATAATAACGAGCACATATACTTAGTATTCATCTCTTTGATTTACCAATGGGCGAGATTTATAGATTAAATCGATAGGCTCGGTAAGTTGGGAGATGATATTATTTATATGGTGTGTCGTTGATTATAGAAGGAAACCATGTCCTATATATTAGGATGATGATGTCCCTTTGAGGAGCTCATAAGGTTCATCATGTAAACCCTGCAGGTGGACTTGGTCCGACATGATGAAAAGGTTGAGTGGTACTACTCATGGAGTTAGATGTTGATTAATTAATGGTCAGTAAATTAATTAATCGACGGACATTCGAGATCTTAAACACGGGGAGAAAATGTACAAATAATATATGGAGCCCATATTAACTTATGGGGGTTGGTGAGGTAGATCAATGATAATCCTTTAGTGGATTGGATTATCATTAATGGATCGGACTTTATGTGGGTTTGATCCATGGGTGGCCAAGATCCAACTCCTCCTCATGGTCCCTAATGTAGCCTATTAACACCTCATGAAGTTTAGATCCAATGGATAGAAACAAAACTCTAGATCCAAAGGTAGAGATTAAATCTCTAGATCCGACGGTTGAGATTAAATCCCTAGAACCAATGGTGGAGATTAAAACATGGCTTATCCCTAACTCTATAAAAGGAGGGCAAGGGGTGGGCGGCAACTAATGAATCCTAATTGAGATAGGATTAGGGTTTGGAGGCTTAGGGTTTTGTAGGCTTGGGCGGCACCAAATAAGGAAGTATTTTTCTTTCTTCTTCTTCCTTCAAGGTGGCCAGCGTCCAGCATATTTTTCCAGCCCTTTCCAGCCATTGGACGGCGGCCAAAGACCCTCTTCTCCTTCTCCTTGGGTGATGGAAACAAGATTTAGGGCTTTCCCTTGGTGTATTGGCCAGTTTCCACCTTAATCTCTTCTTCCTTCTTGGCCGGCGGCAAGCTCCAACATTGGATGTTGGTGGTTGGTTGAAAGAAGGGAAGGAGCTTTGTTTCTATTCTTCCTCTTGCTCAGAACGAGCAAGGAAGGAAGATTGGCGATCTAGGAGCTTCAACTTTTGGTAGATCATCGCCCACATGACGTCCGAAAGGAGAAAGGTCATACATTAGAAGATCGAGAGGTATATCGATTCTCTATTCTCTTTTGTAACATGTTTGTTTTTGTTTTTCAATTATGATCATGATATATTCTGTTTATGGTTAAATAATACTTAGATCTCGAACATAAACATGAAAGCCGGCGATCCAGACATCGTCTATTCCGCGGCTACTCGTAGAATAGAGGTTGGTCGCTTGAATAACAAGTTTGTTCAAGTAACCTCTCTAAACGAATAGCACGACGATGACTTGATTATTTGGGCAATCCCTTTTGTCTAGGATTAAATTTTTTTAATCCAGGGACATCGATGGGATTGCCATGAACAAACAACCAAGGTGAAGTGGGAAGCGAAGTTTTCCTTCATGGATCAATGAAACCAACCCTTCAATTTCAAATCATGTCATAGTCCTGAAATCAATTTTAATTAATCCTAGATGTATGAATGATGATTATGGCATTCTAGATAGCATGAATTAGCACATAGCCAAAAATCATGATGTCATGACATATAAATAAAATCTAAACACTAACATGACATAAAAATTAAACCTAAACATTATCATGATATTTTATATGATTAAATGAAATATGATGTCATGACATGGCATATGGAAAACAAATCATGACAAATAGAATATAAAGGTACAAGAATATCTAAGTTGTAGCATTAATTGCCATTTGTTTGAATTAAGCCCATTTTACCGTATTACTACTTATCTCCCAAGTGTGTCAAAAACCCAAAATGGCACACTATGACCTCTAATCTTAAATTGTGCCAATTTGATCAAATTTTTAAACTTCTCAAATTTAATTGGCACATCCTAAAATCCTTTAGGATTAGTCCAACCTCATTTCCAAGAACTCCCAAAACCTTGAAAATGTCCTAAAACGTCAACTTTGCTATGGTTAGGTTAACTATCTATCCATTCAAGGTTGGCACACCCTAAACCCATCTAGCGTGAGGGTATCACGCTCCTAGGAATTCAATACCTATTAGAGCTTCTTGGGTTTACTAGGTACTCACTAGGGATAACTTCCCTTAGTACCTTTCTAATGACCCTCCTAGGCTTAGAAGCCATGGTCATTTTGGTCTTGTCAAGGTTAACCCTAGGGATTGCTTCCCTTGTAACCTTGTTAGTGGCTTTCCTAGGTTTCATTGAAACCTTAGCCACTAGACACTTACCATGGTAAACACTAGGGATGACTTCCCTTGTCACCGTGGTACTCCTAGACCTAGAACTTGTTCCATAAGTATATGGAACACTATAGTAGGTAGGCTTATCTACCTTGGACCTAGGCTTGTGACCCAAGCCTTGCTTGTCCTTAGATGCACTTTGCCTCCTAGAACCTACACTTTGACCATTTGACTCCTGAATTGAAATTTTCATCTTATAAAGGGTCTTTTCTAATTTTTCAAGCTTTGACCTCAAAGCTTGATTTTCTTTTTCTAATACCTCAATTTTTGAATTTTCATTGTTTCTTGAGATATTCTTCTTTCTAGGCATATGTCTAGTCCATTTAGGGTTAATGCCTAAATTGTTGTTTTCTACCTTCCTATCCTTAGGTAAGGTTGATCTAGCATTGCCCTTAGATAAATTGACATGTTTAGCACCTAAACAATAAAATCTATTTCTAGCATGCTTTTCATGAATAATAGAAAGTGCATTAAAATTATAAGCATGCTTTCTAACATTACGTAAAGGAAGAGCATTATTTAAATTTACCTTGGGGTTTGCCTTAGCTCCCCCTACATTTGAACTCTCTCCTTTGCCCTTCCGAGCGTGACTCCCCCTAGGACATTGGCTCCGGTAATGTCCCCGTTTGTTGCACTTGAAGCATATTATATGTTCCCTGCTCTTACGAATTGGGGCTCCATCTTCCTTTGACTTTTCTTTGGCCCTTGGTGTCAATTGAGCCTTCTTGACTCTTTTTAGGCATTTACTCTTATAGTGTCCTACTTCCCTACCCTCAAAGCATGTTATATGACTTTTTATCTTTAACAATGGAATTTAAATTACCTTCTTGAATGATTGGAGAACTTTGGACTTCTTCTTAATTTCTCTCGGAGGTAGAGGGCTCCTCCTCTGGCTCTTCTTTCGGGGTTGATGATCTAAGCTCCCCCTCAATTCTTGAAGTGGAGGCTTCTACAATTTCTTCTATCTTGGATGTTGAATATGTTGGTGCAATCGGCCCAGGTCACGATTGATCAGGACTCGAGTTTGACTCGAGTGATGTTTTGATGTTCGGCAAAAACATATGACAATGTAATTGTCATGGGAAAGTCCAAGTCATGGGTACTTGGCATGGGAAGTCCAAGTGGGACACTTGGCATTTGAGAAAAGTCCAAGCATGAGTATTGGAAAATGGAAAGTCCAACATAGGTTGGCAAGGGAAAGTCCAAGCATGGGTCTTGGCATGGAAAGTCCAAGCATGGGTCTTGGCATGAAAAGTCCAACATGGGTTGGCAAGGGAAAGTCCAAGCTTGAGTCTTGGCATTTGAGAAATCCAAGGGTTTGATATTGGCGGCGTAAAGTCCAAGCGGGAGTCTTGGCAGCATAAGTCCAATGATTGGCGGCGTAAAGTCCAAGTGGAGTCTTGGCGGCGTAAGTCCAATGTGCCTTGGCGGTGTAGACACCATTAGCATGACACAGCCGATGGAAGCACCTGAAGGCTAGCGCGATGGATGAACAAGTCATGGATGACTTGGAGGGATCCGAGAGACGTGAGGTTGATGGAGGTGGCTAGAAGGCTTAGGTCTAGGTTAAGGGTGGTCTAGCAAGTATGGGGGAACCATACTTGGGCTAAAACCTCATGTTTGAGGTGTGCCAGTCGACTGGTGCCATGTGGCAGTCGACTGGATCGAGTCAACTAGGGTTTGACTCCGGGTTGTGGCCTAGCAGTCGACTGTCAGAAGTGGGCAGTCGACTGATGGCTCGAACAGTCGACTGATCATGTGATCAGTCGACTGGTGCTCGAGAAATTGGCCACAGAATGGAGTCGAGACTCGACTGGTCGAGTGAGGACTCCATCAGTCGACTGATGGGTATGATCAGTCGACTGATGGTAGATCCGTTGGACTTGTCCAACGTGGATTTAGCCGTTGTCTCACGACAACAGTGCATCAGTCGACTGATGGTCCCGATCAGTCGACTGATAGACTTTTTCCAGCACAAGTTGAAGCTTTATAAGGAGCTCGTGATGGAGGAAAATGGGATGGTTCTTTGAGGCGATTTGGGGCGAGTTGCTGCTACAATTCAGGGTCTCCAAGTGCTACTCGATCAACCAAGTGATCAAGCATTCAAAGAGCATTTGTAAAGTGTTTTCTTTACTTGTATTGCTTTGTATTTCGTTATAGTGCTTGTATTCATCTTGTATTACTGTTGTATACATTGTATGAGGTTTCTCCACCTCCGGATTGTTCCGAGAAGGAGTTATTTTATAGTGGTGTATGATTGGCATCACTAGGGCTCGTTTGAGCCCGATTTGTGGAGTAGGAACCGTGCGGTTCCGAACCACGTTATATCCTTGTGTTCATGTGTAATTGTCTATTTCGTTATTGTTATCATTATCTATATTCCGCTGCGCTAACGAAATTGTAGACACGATCACGATCGAATTTCATCTACGCTATTCACCCCCCCCCCCTCTAGCCATTACAAGGGTCCTAACAAGTGGTATCAGAGCCCGGGGCTCTTCTACGGACTAACCGCCCGGAGCTAAGACAAAAGGCTAGAGGGTGAAGATGGAATTCCAAGACAAGCTTGGATGGGATATCAATACTCCACCTCCATATGATCCAGAAGATTTTCCGACGTGGAGAGCAAGAATGGAAACATTCTTGATGATGAACATAGAGGATTGGTTCATCCTCGTGGAAGGCCTTGAACCCCCTAGGGATAAGAAGGGGAATGTCCTAAAATTGAAGAAGTGGACCCAAGAGCAACGCCAAAAGCTCAAGACCGAAGTTAAGGTAACGAAACTTTTGGAAGATTTAATCCCTAATGATGTTTTGTGCAAGCTAGGGGATTACATGTATGCCAAGGAGCTATGGAGAAAATTGGCAAGATTCCATGAGGAGAGTTCATCCTCAAGTGAAAGTGAGGAATCGGAAGTTAAGATGGAGTCAACTTCCGGATCGGAGAAAGAAGAAGTAGAAGAGGTGGAAGAAGCATCTACTTCTAGGATTGAGGAGGAGAGACCATCCTCTACACCGGAGCAACCTCAAGAAGAGCCTTCAACATCCGATCAAGATGAGGAAGCTCAAAATTCAACTCCGGCACCTACCACCACCCTAGGTAACTCAAACACCTTATTTTCAAATAAAAATCATATAATGTGCTTTGAGTGTAGGGAGTATGGGCATTACAAGAGCAAATGCCCAAAGAAGGTTAGGAAAGCTTCTCCGGCGCCCAAAAGTCAACAAAAAGTCAAAGGATGCCGGTTCCCCAACACCTAAAGGCAAGGAACACATCATATGCTTCAAGTGCAATTCAAAAGGACATTATAGGAATCAATGTCCTAGGGGGAGAAAAAAGACCCAAGAAGAAGTATCACAAGTAGGGGGAGCTAAGGCTAACCCTAAGGTACATTTTAGTAATGCATCTTCTAATTTAAATGCTAAAAAGCATGCTAGGAACTTTAATTCTCTTGCAATTTATGAAAAGCATGCTAATAGGAATAAATATTTTTTCTTAGGAGCTAAGAGAGTCCATGTAGGAAATAGGGAGAAATTTGGGACTAATGTCCCTAAAAATAACTTATTTAAGGACAAACCTAGGTCAAATAACTCAAGATCAATTTTACCTAGGAAGACAATTAGAAAGGTGCAAGAGCACCTAAGTCTAAACCCTAAATGGACTAGGCATATGCCTAGGAAGTCCAATGCCCAAGATTTAAATCAAAATTTTAAAATTGGGCAATTAGAAAAGGAAAATCAAGTCTTGAGGTCAAGGCTTGAAAAACTTGAAAAGACCCTAAATAAGATACAAAATCAATTTAAAGGGTCTAATGGTCAAAGTCAAAGGTCCAAAAGTCAAAGTCAACACCAAGGACCTAAGAGTCAAAAGTCAACCAAGGGCAAGCAAGGTTTGGGTCACAAACCTGAGCCTAAAGTGGCTTATCATAGTGTTCCATTTGACTATGGAACACAAACTAGGTCTAGGAAGACCAAGGTCTATAGGGAAGTCATCCCTAGAGTTGACCAAAGGGTGTGCCTAGTGGCTAGGGTTTCTAGGAAACCTAGGGTGACCACTAAGAAGGTTGCAAGGGGAGTTACTCCTAGAGTCAACCTAGGTAAGACCCAAATGACCAAGGCTAACAAGCCTAGGAGGGTCATTAGGAAGGTATCTAGGGAGGTTATCCCTAAAGAATACCTAATTAACCCTAGGAGCTCAAATCGGTTTTGGGTTCCTAAGAGCGTGATTGATTCGCGCTAGGTAGGTTTAGGGTGTGTCAACCTTGATTGGATGAGTAGTTAACTCAACCATGGTAAAGGTGGCACTTTAGGATATTTTCAAGGTTATGGTTACCTTGGAAATACATTTGAGCTTTAACCCTAAAAGATTTTAGGAGGTGCCAATATTATTTGAGAAGATTGATAAAATGATCAAATTGGCACAATTTAAGTCTAGAGATTAGTGTGCCATTTTTGGTTTTTGGCACACTAGGGAGATTAGGTTGATATGGAAAAATATATATAATTATATCAAATGGCAATTAATATTAAAATTTAGGTATTATTATACCTATATATTTTATATGTCATGCTTTGTTTTCCATATAACATGTCATGACATCATGCTTACTTTTAATCATTTTATATGTCATGTTTATGTTTTAGGATTAAGGTTTTAAATGTCATGTGTTTTTAGATTTTATCATATGTCATGACATCATGATCATTGGCCATGTTTTAATAATGCTATTATTTCTGCCATGATCATACATTCATGCATTAACTTGATTAAAATTGATTTAAGGACTATGGCATGACTTGAAGTCCCATTTATAAGGGAATCAAGTAGAGTTGCTTTAGAAGATGCATGAAACCCTAGTTTAGGGAGAACAAAACCCACATCTCACATCTAATTGACATGTACGTGTATTTATACACCATAGATACATGTGAGATGCTAGGATATGAGTTAAGTTCAAGGTGCATAGTTTTTGCATCTAGATGAACTAGAACTCATCTAATTCTATTGGTGGATCATTGGGAAAGTTTGTGTACAAGTCATGTACATTGAGCCCAAGGAATATGATCCAAAATAAGGTTTTGAAAATATTTTAAAATCATTTTGAAAAACCTTGGTGAAGTCTATCTTTTGATAGCAATCACCATTGATGAGATTGATACAAAGTGAGCCAAAAACATAGAAGTTTTCTTCACTTTTGAATTTTGTATCAATTTCGATATTTTATGGGTAAAATATTTTTCAAACATTTTTCACCCATTGTATTGGTCATAGGTATTATACGTATCAATTTTCATGATTTTTTGATAAACGTATAATTAGTTATAATTTTCCAAAACTCATTTCTGATAATTGAAAATCGGATTTTTCAGTTATCAGTTGACTGCTAATAGTGGCAGTCGACTGATGTGGGGTTCAGTCGACTGATTTCTGAATCACTCGACTGATTGCCTGATTTCAGGGTAACCAAAGTTGTTTAACCCGATTTCAGGTGCGGTTAAGGTCCCTAACCACTCCGAACCCTAGGATATGCTTTGGGAAGCATTATAAAGGGTGAAAATCCTTTGGATATGGATTAGGAGAGGTGTTTAGGGTTTGTATCAATTTTAAGGTGTTAGAAAGTTCAATGTTGAATTTCTAACCTTAATTTTGATGGTTTAGAGTTCCTATTGGCTTAGGGACTTCCCAAGGACATTGTTGGTGCAATGGTCAAGGGGGAGCAAGCCTTTAGGGGGAGGTATCCATCTTGGGATGATGGATGTGTTTTTCTCCTTGAAGAGGAGAAGTTATTGGGAGAATATGACATCAATTGGGAAATTGATGGAGTTTTAGAAACCCAATTTGGAAATTGGGAGAGTGTATAGGATTGCCTCTCTTGAGTGATATGGGACTTATCACTAAGAAGATGGTAGGCATCCTAGGTATTTTTGGACCAAGGGGGAGATTGTAAGATCTCATTGGGACATGAGACATTGACCTCCTTGGAGAAAAGACCTTTTTGATGTTAGTCAAAAAGGGGGAGAATGTTTGGGGGAGAACATTTGGAGAGTGTTTACCAATTTGGGATAATTGGTAAGGGATTTGAGTTAGTGTTCTAACTCAATGATTTGTTTGGTTTTTGTCAAACATCAAAAAGGGGGAGATTGTTGGTGCAATCGGCCCAGGTCACGATTGACCAGGACTCGAGTGATGTTTTGATGTTCGACAAAAACATATGACAATGTAATTGTCATGGGAAAGTCCAAGTCATGGGTACTTGGCATGGGAAGTCCAAGTGGGACACTTGGCATTTGAGAAAAGTCCAAGCATGAGTCTTGGCAAATGGAAAGTCCAACATAGGTTGGCAAGGGAAAGTCCAAGCATGGGTCTTGGCATGGAAAGTCCAAGCATGGGTCTTGGCATGAAAAGTCCAACATGGGTTGGCAAGGGAAAGTCCAAGCTTGAGTCTTGGCATTTGAGAAATCCAAGGGTTTGATATTGGCGGCGTAAAGTCCAAGCGGGAGTCTTGGAAGCATAAGTCCAATGATTGGCGGCGTAAAGTCCAAGCAGAGTCTTGGCGGCGTAAGTCCAATGTGCCTTGGCAGTGTAGACACCATTAGCATGACATAGCCGATGGAAGCACCTGAAGGCTAGCGCGATGGATGAACAAGTCATGGATGACTTGGAGGGATCCGAGAGACGTGAGGCTGATAAAGGTGGCTAGAAGGCTTAGGTCTAGGCTAAGGGTGGTCTAGCAAGTATGGGGGAACCATACTTGGGCTAAAACCTCATGTTTGAGGTGTGTCAGTCGACTGGTGTCATGTGGCAGTCGACTGGACCGAGTCAACTAGGGTTTGACTGCGGGTTGTGGCCTAGCAGTCGACTGCCAGAAGTGGGCAGTCGACTGATGACTCGATCAGTCGACTGGTGCTCGAGAAATCGGCCACAGAATGGAGTCAAGACTCGACTGGTCGAGTGAGGACTCCATCAGTCGACTGATGGGTATGATCAGTCGACTGATGGTAGATCCGTTGGACTTGTCCAACGTGGATCTAGTCGTTGTCTCACGACAACAGTGCATCAGTCGACTGATGGTCCCGATCAGTCAACTGATAGACTTTTTCCAGTACAGGTTGAAGCTTTATAAGGAGCTCGTGATGGAGGAAAATGGGATGGTTCTTTGAGGCGATTTGGGGCAAGTTGCTGCTGCAATTCAGGGTCTCCAAGTGCTACTCGATCAACCAAGTGATCAAGCATTCAAAGAGCATTTGTAAAGTGTTTTCTTTACTTGTATTGCTTTGTATTTCATTATAGTGCTTGTATTCATCTTGTATTACTGTTGTATACATTGTATGAGGTTTCTCCACCTCCGGATTGTTCCGAGAAGGAGTTATTTTATAGTGGTGTGTGATTGGCATCACTAGGGCTCGTTTGAGCCCGATCCGTGGAGTAGGAACCGTGCGGTTCTGAACCACGTTATATCCTTGTGTTCGTGTGTAATTGTCTATTTCGTTATTGTTATCATTATCTATATTCCGCTGCGCTAACGAAATTGTAGACACGATCACGATCGAATTTCATCTACGCTATTCACCCCCCCCCTCTAGCCATTACAAGGGTCCGAACAGAATACCTATCATCTTCCAGATCTTCACTCTCTTGAGAGGATGAACATTCCAATTCTTTGGATTTATCCTCATCCTCTTGGATCATGGAAGTTTCGCCATTGAGCTTAGCAAGTTTGCTCCATAATTCTTTGGCATCCACGATCTTCCCTAATTTGCACAAAATATTATTAGATATTAAATTAACTAAAATGTTCATTACCTTTTCATTTGCTTTAAATCTTTGAACTGCTCCCTCAGTTCATTTACTTCGATCTAGAGTTCTCCCCTTCTTGTCCATTGGAGTCTTGAACCCTTCCGTTAGTGCGAACCACTCCTCTATGTTCATTTGGAAGAAGAATTCCGTCATCATCTTCCATTGAGAAAATCCTCCTAATCCATAGGGTGGTGGAAATCGAACATCGCATCTAAACTCGTCTTCAAATTCCATTGCCTCTAGCTTTAGCTCCCTCGGTGGTAGTCCGATTGAAGAACACCTGTATATATCGAAGTGTCTTCTTCTTCTTAGAGCCGACCGGGCTCTGATACCACTTGTAGGACCGTTGGCATCGCTAGAGGGGGGTGAATAGCAATTTGCGTCGATCTTTGATAGAATTCATCGTTCTTGTTTACAATCATTAGTACACAGTGAAAATACAAATACAAATATGAATACAAGTACAAAACACAATACACACAACAACACACAGATTTAACGTGGTTCGGAACCCTAGTTCCTACTCCACGGTCGAGCCCTAGTGAGCTCTAGTGATGCAAACCACCACTATCAACCTTCTCCTTCTCGGTGACACACCGGAGGTGGAGGAACCTCTTACAAGTCTCTTACAATAATAAGAACAAGATACAACAAGCAACAACAATAATAACAAAAACAAATGGAAGAACAAGTGAACACACTTTACAAATTAGGGCTTTTGAATCCTTGCTTGTTGGTTGCTTTGGGATGGCTTTGAAGGCCGTGAAATGCAGCAGCACCTCGCCTCAAATTGCTCCTCAAAAACCTTGCCCGAAGACCCCCTTAAGCCTCCTCTTATAGAGCTTCATCGAAGCTTCCCGATCTACAATGGTTGCTTCGCCAGTCGAGGCGCTAGTCGAGTATCCCTTACATCTCAGTAGTTATTTTCATACCTGTGCTGGAATCAGTCGAGATGTCCAATCGAGGCGCCGCCTCGACTGTTATGGGTCTCTGCTCAAGGCATGCCACTCCAGTCGAGGTGGTTATCGACTGCGCCTAGCTTCTATTCTAGTGAAAGAAGCACCAGTCAAGGCGCCGCCTGGACTAATATCCCAGTCGAGGTGGTCGTCGACTATGCCTTGCTTCTGTTTGAGTGAAAGACACACCAGTCGAGGCGCCAATCGAGTGCTTCCATAGCACTCGACTTGACTCTCTAAGTCTCACCTCTGAGCACACCCCTTACCAGTCGAGGCGCCGCCTCGACTACAGTCCACTTAAGGTGTTGGTTGAGGTCTCCTTGCTCCTGTTTGCCTACCAATGAAGCTCAGTCAACTAAACTGAGATGGCAGTCGACTATTATACCTCTGCACTAAGGTTTAACACCCCAAGTATGATCCATTCATACTTGATACTCACCCTAAGCCTAGACCTAAGCCTTCAACCCACTTTCATCAGTCTCATGCCTCCCGGATCCCTCGAGTCAGTGACTCTTCATCCCAGAGGTGGAGGCTTCCACTACTTCTTCCTCTTCCACCGATCCAGAAGTTGACTCCTTCTCAACTTCCGACTCCTCACTTTCTTCGGCCTCCTCCGATTGAGCCGATGAGCAGTCCTCGGACTCCTCTATTTCTTGAGTCATTGAGGGTTTTTTATGATATTTCATCAATTCGCTCCAAAGCTCCTTGGCATCCTTATATTCACCTAAGTTATACAAGATATCATTAGGAATCAAATTGACCAAGAATTTAATTACCTCATTACTTCTTTCGAATTCTTGGAGTTGTTCCTCGGTCCACTTTTTCACTTTGAGGAATCCTCCCTTAGGCCCTCTTGGAAATTTGAATCCTTCCATCAAGGTGGCCCATTCTTCAAAATCCCTCATCATTATCAAGTCTTCAATCCTTGCCTTCCATTGATTAAAGCCTTCTCGTCCATAGAGTACATATGGGACCGGAGTGTTGATGTCTCATCCCAAATTATCTTCAAGCTCCATCTTCTTCTTCACCCTCTAGCGGTGCTCTCTTGGCGATTAGTCCAAATGAAGAGTGACCTCGCTCTGATACCACTTGTTGGGAATTGACCGTCGCTAGAGGGGGGTGAATAGCGAGTTGGTTGATGAAGATGGAAATCATTCGTGTTCGTGTCTACAAATCGTGTTAGCTGTTGGATCGAGAAGCGTCGCTAGAGGGGGGGTGAATAGCGAGTGTAAATCTTTTCGTTCGATACACGAGTAAGCGCAGTGGAAAATAAAGAGACACGTTTATTTTACTTGTTTCACAACCCAGCGGTTGCTACTCCAAGGCCCTATCGGTCCTAGACCGCGTACGGAGGGCAAAACACTATAACGTCTCATCCTTGTTGGAGGTAGGAGACAATGATCACAAAACCGAAATTACGAGGATGAGGCAACAAGCCTACCTCACCTCATTATGAATAAAAATAAAGAATACAATATCAAAATATATTATTTGATTCTGCTGCCGACGAAGAAGATCGGAACTTGTCATCGCGTCGGCGTTATGACGGTGTTGGAGTGTTGGCGTTGTAGGAGCACTTGAGAATAAACTTGATGATGCTTGGAGTTGGAATCCTCCCCTCCTTTATAGATTTTGGCCTCTAAATTTGTCTCCTCAATTTTCAAAACAGATCACGAAGTTGTACAAATTTTATCGCGAAGTGGCTGCGTCAAACCTTATCCATTTTGACCTAGCGCAAAGACTGATTCGTCGCCATCAGTCGACTGATACCTCCCATCAGTCGACTTATGAGCATCAGTCGACTGCCAGCCTGGCCACTTCCCTGCAGTAAGAGGTTAGCTCAAAAAATGATAAATGCGACAGTTTCTAACCGTTCGATCTCGACATAGACCTTTCATAGGAAGTCTTAGTCGGATCGCCACCTACGGTCATCCCCGTAAAGAGGGCACGACCTTACAATCTCTCACTCACACGAGCTTTCCTCGATACTTACCTTATAGCTCTCACTTTCAGCCTTCCACTCGATTCCTTCGGCTCCCTCCGAAGTCACTCGAGTGTCGCCTGACCACCACGGCTTCCCCCGAGTGTCGCAAGCCTTCAGCTCCAGCTTTAGTACTTTTCTGCACACTCGATTTAGCTCGTGAGATAACAATGTAAACTTAACTTTGTGTCTTTGCCATAATTAAAACACGGGTTCGATTATCTAGTGCCCCTGCACCAACATTAGCGCAACGGAAATAATAATAATAAGAATGAAACACGACAATCACAATCACAAGACAAATACATCAAGATATAATGTGGTTCGGAACCTTAGGGTTCCTACTCCACGGGTTGGGCTCAAATGAGCCCTAGCGATGCAAACACCACCACTAAATCAAATACTCCTTCTCGACAATAAGTCGGAGGCAGAGAAACCTCTTACAATAATTACAAAAGCAATATAAAGCAAATACACTAAAATGCAAGTAAAGAAAACTTTACAATGAGCTTTTGATTGCTTGATCTTTGGTTGCTTTAAAAGAGTCTTGAAGGTTTGGATTGCAGTAGCAAATTCGCTCCAAATCGCCTCAAGGAACTTTGGCCAAATCCTCCTCCACGAGCTGCTTTTATAACCTGCATCGGGCTGGATTCATGCCTAGCAGTCGACTGACATAAGGCCCCAGTCGACTGCCAACAGTACCATTGTAAAACAACGGCTTAATCCACGTCGGTATTCAAGCCAATAGTTACATTGACAATCGATTGCCATTACCCAGCAATCGACTGCTAGGGTCGTAGCCGACTGACCAAACGGCTACCAAGCATTCTGCTCCCATAATCCGACTAGCAGTCGACTGTTAGGCCATTTCCTACAGTCGAACACCAGTCGACTCTAATCAGTTCGACTAGCGATAATCCCAATCGACTGCCAAGAGTCAACTCGGCTGCCAAGTGTCAAAACACTTGATCAATCGACTAGTCTAAAGCTCTAGTCGACTGATAACCTCAACCATGAGGTTTAACCCCAAGTATGATGCCCTCATATTTGCTAAACTACCCTTAGCCTAGACCTAAGCCTTCTAGCCACCTCTGTCAGCCTCACGCCTATCAAATCCCTCCAAGTCATCCAAGACTTGTTCATCCATACGCTAGCCTTCAGGTGCTTCCATCGGCTATTGTCATGCTAAGCTGGTCTACACCGCCAAGGCACATTGGGCTTACGCTGCCAAGACACACGCTTAGACTTTACACCGCCAACCATTGGACTTATGCTGTCAAGACTCCACCCTTAGACCTTACGTCGCCAATATCAACCCTTGGACTTTCCTTGCCAACCCATGTTGGACTTTCCATTTGCCAAGACTCAAGCTTGGACTTTCCCTTGCCAAGACCCATGCTTGGACTTTCCATTTGCCAAGACTCAAGCTTGGACTTTACCTTGCCAAGACCCATGCTTGGACTTTCCATGCCAACCCATGTTGGACTTTGCAATTGCCAAGACTCAAGCTTGGATATTCCCTTGACAATCACGTTGTCATACATTTTATCGAACATCAATGTCAAACAATAATGTCAAACATCAAAACACTACTCGAGTCAAACTCGAGTCCTATCAATCGTGACCTGAGTCGATTGCACCAACATTCTCTCCCTTTTTTATGTTTAACAAAAAACCAACATCTTTGAGTTAGAACACTAACTCAATCCAATCCTCCCAATTTTCCAAATTGGGAATCCCAAGTTCTCCCCCTTTTTGACATACATCAAAAAGACTCTCCCCAAGGGTGTCAATGTCTCATATCCCAATGAGATCTTATAATCTCTTCCTTGGTCCAAAAACACCTAAGATGTCTTCACTCTTTCTAGTGATAAGTCTCATATCACTAAAGAGAAGCAATCCTCAAACTCTCTCAATTTCCAAATTGGGTATCTCACATTCTCAAAATTCTCCCCCTCATGAGAAAGAACACATCCATCATCCCATGATGGATAACTCCCCCTAAAGGCTTGTTCCCCCTTGACCATTGCACTAACAATATCCTTGGAGAGTCCCTAAGCCTATAGGAACACTAAACCATCAAAATTAAAGTTAAAAGTTCAACCTTGAACTTTCACACACCTTAAAATTTGATACACAGCTAAAGAACTCTCCTAATCCATATCCAATGGATTTTTACCCTTTCTAATGCTTTTCAAGGCATATCCTAGGGTTATGAGCAGTTAGGGCAGCCTAACATAGCTAAAATCAAGCTAAACAAACCTTATTTACTCCAAATTAGGCCTGGGCAGTCGACTCTGACAATCATCAGTCGACTGCCCTTGATGCCAGTCGACTGCCATAAGCGGTAGTCGACTGATTTCTGCAAATGCAGAATTTCAATTTCAGAATTCGAATTTCAAAAATTTATAAGTAATTATACATAATATGAAAAATCATAAAAATTCATATGTATAATACTTATGTCAATCATTATGGGTGAAAAATATTTGAAAAATAAAATACCCATAAAATAATGAGATTGACACAAAGTTCAAAACCATTGAAAAGTTCAATGTTTTGTCCCTATTTTGTATCAACTCTCTCAATGGTGACTTCTTTCAAAAGATAGACTACACCAAGGTTTTTTAAAATGATTTTAAAATATTTTTGAAAACCTATATTGGATCATGATCAATGGGCTCAATGCACATGACTTGCACATTAGCTTTCCCCATGATCCACCAATGGTACATGATGAGTTTGAGTTCATCTAGATGCAAGAACTATGCACCTTGAACTTAACTCATTTCCTAGCATCTCACATGTGTCTAGGGTGTATGAAATGTTAGTAATATATGAGAGATGTCCTAAGGCAATCGCCTTATGTATGAACCATTTATATGATAAATGAAGATTCACTATTTGAGTATACATGTTTAATGTATTTGATTGGATCTTAAACTCATTTACTAAATGTCCACGATACGATTCACAGCATGAGAGAATTTGTGATTGGATCACAACTAGTGAGTATCTCTACATGTGTAATTGTGATGTATCGAAATTATCCCTAGTTGATGAATTGATGGATTTGGACACCATCAATTCTGTCGAGACTAGCACGAGGTATACTCCTTGGTGTATCCAAGCAGCTGATTCTCACTGGCTGGAGACATTGTGATGTCCAGAGTTAATCGTGGATGCTAGTTATGGTAACTAGTTCATTGGAGTGACCAGCCGTAAGACTTCATATGGTTCTCTGCATATATAGATATGTCAATGAAGTTCTTACTGTGGCTTAAATGCGATGTTCCTTTGACTTGCGGTATTCAAGTCATCTTGATCATGGAGACTTATGCTTTGACATCTTAAGCAAACATCTCCGAGGAGATGTGGACCCGGGATGATTGGGTATAAGTCAAGTAATCAGGTGTTTGAATAGCCTATAAAGGATTCACCACTCCTTGCGAGGAGATGTATACCCATGGCCTCTCGTCGGATTGTTACTAAAGTCTTTGGCCAAAGCATTACATGTTTAGAGTAAAGTACTCTTCGATACATGTGGAGTAACTAGAATCCGTAGGATGAGGAAATGATACTTGGGCTAGGTGTGACGTAGTCAGCCTAGTGGGGACTGACACTATAGACCATGTCCTGAACCAAGTGGGTATAAGATGAGTGAAGGGAATGGGGCACGAATCATTCGAGCTGTTGAAGGGTTTCAGAAATAGTTCTGGATCAACCGTTGATCTTTTCGGTTAATTGGGGATCATGATATACTACTAGGTGCCACTCATGATCGTTCTATAATTAATGGTTAATTATAGACGGCCAACATAAACCGAGAACCTATTTGGTCACACGCACAACGAGTGTAATCCAAAGGATTTAAAATGAGCTTGAGAATGGGATTCTCAGACCGAGAGAAACTATGTTTGGTTGGACCAAACATAAAGCGAGCATGAAATTGTTTGATGCAATGGAAGCGTGGATGGGCGTGTCTTATGAAGACATAATGGATGGACCAAAATGGTTTGGTTCTAATCCAATGGATGAGAATAAACCAAAGGGTTTGGTTTATATTAAGCGAATGAACCAAAAGTTGGTTCGGTTCGTTTTAACTTAAAATAAACCATCATGGTTTGGTTTATTTTAACTTATCTTAATGGAGCGGGTTAACGGGCTTTATGGATATGATCCATTAACCATTAAGAGAATTAGTTCTCTATAAAAATGGGCTTAAGGGATTGTTAAACCCTAACTAATCCAAACCCTAGCCCCCCCTTGAGTTGCCGCCCACTCCTTGGAGGAGTTAATCGGCGCCAACCCTAAAGCTGCCACGCCCTTGCTTTGTGCCGCCATCCAAGACCCTTGCCTGCGTCCAAGCTCCAGCCGGTGAACCTCCGGCGACCCTCCGGTGATCTCCTATAGGTTCGGCATCAAGGTGAGCCTTTTCTCTCCTTGTTTTGGCCGGCGCCTACTCCTCCACCAAGCTGTCCAGTTTTCTGGACAGCTTCTCCTCCTCTCGTCGGAGCGTCGTTTGGACGACGGTTAGTGCTCCGACAGCGGCTAGCTTACCGGGGATTTGATCTCCGGTAATCCTCTGAGGTGGAGGACGAAGGATTCGTCAAACGGTTGACGAATACCTCTCCGGAGAAGCGAGTTTTGAGAACTCGTTTTAGGATCCGAATTTGGATTCGGATCGTGATCATCTCTCGATCACGTCTTCTTCAACACGAGGCTAGTAACCCGTACGAAGACGAAGCTCATGGCTTGGCGAAGTCATCCCGAGGAGCTCGGCGTGGATACGGATAGAGACGATTCTTACGAGGATCGTTCCGGTTGATGCCGTTCCCGCTACACGTCATACGGAAAGTATAACGTAGTTTAATTTCCTTTTATTGCAATTTTAATTTACGGTTATGTCTACACTTGTTGTAATAGCATGCGTGTGTTGTGTGTGTTGTAATAAATATAGATTTATTATTTTTTAATTGCTTCCATTTGTGCTCATGTATTTCTGAAACATGATCGAACACACCTGCCCATGTGGTGCAGAAACCTTGATGGTATCGAGCCCAGGTTGTGTTTACATAATCGTAAAATGGTTTTGCGATAGTCATAATGTATTTCTGGAAATTTTCTAAATTTTGGAAATTTAGAAGTATTTATGGAAATTTTTCAATTTTGGAAAGTCTAGAAGTATTTATGGAAATCTTCCACTTTTGGAAAGTTGGAAGTATTTATGGAAATTGATATTTTCCATAAATAAAATATTTGATTAGATTCTGGAAATTTGTTTCCTAATTTAATCATGATTTGATTTAGAAATCAAATCTTAAAATATTTTATTTCCATAAGTAGTTTTAATGATTTAGGAAATTGGTTTCCTAAATAGATTTTCCTTAATCAAATAATTCCATGAATAAAATATGTGATTAGATTTGGAAATTTGTTTCCTAATTTAATTATGATTTGATTTGGAGAATCAAATCTTAAACATATTTTATTTCCATAAATAGTTATGACATATAAGGAAATATATACATGACATAATTGTATGCCATGTAATTGCATTAGATGCATAACATTATGCCATGCGTGTCGTGACATGTAGATGTATGCCATGTATGTCATGCCATGTAGATAATAGTTATTTGCATGCAAAGAGGATGAGACATAAAACCCTAACTCAATATTAAAGCCTACACCTTCCATTAATATGGTTAGAACCAGAGTTCTGTTTCTTGTTTGGGTTGTTGGACTCTCTCGAGCCCGGCTCGAACACGAACATGTTCAAATCATTGGAATAGTTTAACTCTAATATGGTAGAGTCGAGGTCAATCGTTAGTTTGGGTTGTTGGACTCACTCCAAGCTGGCTAATTGGTTGAATCGCTCTAACCATATTAAAACTATTTGATTAATGGGTTGGCTTTAACTTGGAGCATCGATTTGTTGGACTCACTCCAAGGTCGATGTGAAGAGAGGTGAAGTTGGGTGCTATGCATATGATGCATACTTGTTAATGTGTTAACAACCCAATGTATGTGTAAACATTCAATTAGTTGATAGCACATTGTGATAGTTACATATACATGATATGTAATCGATATATGATACCCACCATCATAGCTAAGAATGGCTTGTTGGACTCACTCCAAGGTTGTTCTTATCTATGATGGATATCAACCCATTCGGAGATGGACCTCGATCTCGAAGTGATTTTGGGTTTTTGAAATTGAAAAATGAATGGGATTTTGTAAATGTATTGATGCATTTTAAAATCATTTTCTCATATATGCTCGTTTTGTATTTCTAGGTCAATAAATTGATCATGAGCGTCTTTGAATTTGCGCACTATTTTGGATTGAACAAAATTGTGGCCTAACTTCTGGTGGCTTAGAAACACGAGAATTGTTCTCAAGCGGAAAAGCTTGCATATGTCCTTGAAGAGCCTCTTCTGCCATCTAAGGATGATGCAACTCCGGACCAAATGTTGGTCTATCGAAACATGTGGCGGTTACGAGTGGCGAGTTGCATCATGCTAGCGGCGATGGTACAGCTTGCAAAGCAGCATAAGCATATGGATGCTAATACTATGGTCTTCCATCTTCATGAGTTGTTCGATGAGCAAGCGAGATCCGAAAGGTTCAAGGTCTCTAGGCTCCTCTTCACTACGAAGATGCAAGAAGGTTCATCAGAGTGCGCTTTGAGCTAAAGATGAGCAGGTACATCGAGCTAGCTACCCTCGGTTTTGTGATGGATCATGAGTTAAGTATTGACTTAATTTGCATTGTTTGCCCAAGAGCTTCTCGCAATTTGTGATGAACTATCGGATGAACAAATTGGAATCCACCATTCGAGCTCCTTAATATCTCAAGACCGTGGAGCCTTACATAAAGCATGAGGAGAAGGCGGTTCTGTTAGTTGATTCCTCAAAAAGGTTCTAAGAGGAAGGCAAAGAGCGAGAAGAAAGGAAAGAAAAAGGCAAAGAAAGGCGGAACCAGAAAGGGCACTTGCCTCACTTTGGCAAGGAAGGCCAGCGAAGAAAGCTAGACTTATCTTGAGTCCATGAAGAAGAAGAAGGCATCGGCCCCATCCTCTTCAGGTATCTTCGTTATTGATTGTCATTCTATTTCCTTAGACACTTGGGTATTGGATACTGGGTGTAGCTCACATATATGTAATGACATACAGGGGCTAAGGAATAGAAGAAGACTTGTCAGAGGGGAGTCAAATTTGCGAGTTGGCAATGGAGCAAAGGTTGTTGCGGTCGCCATCGGAACTTATTCTTGAAAGCTCCTAGTGGACTAGTCTTGGAAGCCCGGACAATTGCTATTATGTTCCTTCTCTAATAAAGAACATTGTTTCTATTTCTTGCTTAAATAGAAATGGTTTCCATTTAACGCGTTTAGTAACAATTGTTGTTATATAACTTTGAATGGGTTCTTTATGGAATTTGGAACTTTGTAAGCAATGGTGTTTATCGTTGGGCGTATCCGGTGACATTTTCAATATCGAGCGAGCAACACGCGGCGTGCTCGAAAGGATAATCAAATAGACTCCTATATGTGGCATTGTCGTCTTGGCCATATAAGCAAGCAAAAGCGCATGTCCGAATTACACCGATGTGGAATTCGAATCGTTGAATTGGATTCATACGATACATGCGAATCATGCTTAAAAGGCAAGATGACTAAGTTACCTTTCTTTGGAAAAGGTGAGCAGTGGGAGAGTTACTAGGTCTAGTACATCTTGATGTATGTGGACCTATGTCAACTCAAGCTTTAGGAGGCTATAACTACTTCATTACCTTCACATGATCACTCACGGTTTGGGTATGTGTTCTTGATGAAACACAAGTCCAAGCCTTTGAAAAGTTCAAAGAATTCAGAAATGAAGTAGAGAAACAACATGACAAAAGTATTAAAATACTTCGATCGGATCGAGGTGGTGAATACTTAAGTCAAGAGTTTCTTGATTATCTAAGAGACAATGGCATATTGTCTCAATGGACTCCGCCCTATACACCACAGCATAATGGTGTATCTGAGAGGCGTAACCGGACCTTGTTGGACATGGTCAGGTCAATGATAAATCATGCGACTCTTCCCAAGTCCTTTTGGGGTTATGCACTTCAGACAGCTGTTTACTTGTTAAACAGAATGCCTACCAAGGTAGTCTCTACTACTCCATATGAGATATGGGCTAGTAAGAAACCTCATGTATCTTACTTGAAGATATGGGGTTGTCCTGCTTATGTGAAGCGGACTGTATCAGACAAACTGGATGCTAAGTCTGATAAATGTCTATTTATTGGATACCCTAAAGGAAACAAGGGGTTACCAATTCTATCATCCTGTGGAACAAAAGGTGTTTGTTTCAAGGCATGCTGTGTTTCTAGAGAAAGAGTTTCTCTTGCAAGAAAACAGTGGGAGTGTCATCGAGCTTGAGGAGGCTCGAGAGACTCAAATAGACATTGATGAGATACAGTGAAGCACAACAAATGATGATGAGCAATCAATTTGGACCTATTGTAACACCACATCTTCGTAGATCTGGTAGAACACGCAATATTCCTGAGAGATATGGATTTCTCGTAAGTGAATCGAACGACGTGTTACTCATTGATGATGAGGAGCCTATCAGTTATGAAGAAGTGCTGACAAGTTCAGAAAGGGATAAGTGGCTTGGTGCCATGAAGTCGGAAATGGATTCCATGTACGAAAACCAAGTTTGGAACTTGGTTGACCCACCTGAAGGCATAAAGCCTATAGGGTGCAAGTGGGTTTTCAAGAAGAAAACCGACATGGATGGTAATGTGATTACCTATAAGGCTAGATTGGTGGCGAAAGGATATCGCCAAAAGCAAGGTGTTGATTATGGCGAAACCTATTACTTTGTAGCTATGCTTAAATCCATTCGGATGCTCCTGGCCATAGCGGCTCATTATGATTATGAGATATGGCAGATGGATGTGAAAATAGCTTTCCTTAATGGAAACCTGCTCGAGGACGTGTATATGATACAGCCTGAGGGTTTCACATCGGTTGACAAAACCAAGGTATGCAAATTGCGACGATCCATTTATGGATTGAAGCAAGCATCCAGGAGCTGGAATATCCGTTTTGATGAGACAATCAAAAAGTTTGATTTCTCACAAAATCCAGACAAACCTTGTGTGTACAAGAAGGTTAGTAGAGTGCGATCGTGTTCCTAGTATTGTATGTCGATGACATATTACTTATAGGAAGCGATGTGTCAATCTTCTGATCGATTAAGGTTTGGTTATCCAAGACATTCTCCATGAAAGACACAGGAGAAGCAACCTACATCCTTGGGATTAAGATCTATAGAGATAGATCGAAGCAGTTTGCTTGGTCTTTCGCAGTCTACATATATAGACCGAGTGCTAAAGAGGTTTAGCATGTCGGAATCCAAGAAAGGTTATCTGCCCATCAGGCATGGGGTACACCTTTCGAAGTCTATGTGTCCGCGCACAGAGAACGAGAGGATTTGCATGAGTAAGATTCCCTATGCATCCGCAATAGGATCTATCATGTATGCTATGTTATGTACGAGGCCCGATGTATCGATGCGCTCGAGTGTCACGAGAAGATACCAATCCGATCCAGAATGGATCATTGGCGGTTAAGGCGATCCTTAAGTACTTGAGAAGAACTAAGGATGTGTTCCTAATATATGGAGAAGGGGACATGGTGATACGGGTATCACGGATGCGACTTCGACGGACAAGGATGATTCCAGTCTCGATGCGGATCGTGTTCACCTTGAATGAAGCGCGATGAGTTGGAAAAGTTCCAAACAAGAGATCGAGCGGATTCTACCACGAGGCAGAATATATTGCGGCGAGCGGCAAAGGCGGTTTGGATCAAGAAGTTCGTTCATGAACTTGGTGTGATTCGGCCATTGTTGAAGCAATACCGGTCTCTGCGACAACAATGGAGCAATTGCGAAAGAGCCAAGGTCTCATCAACGATCCAAACATGTGCTTCACGCTATCATCTTATCGGAGAGATCATCAGTAGGAACGAAATACAAATCGATAAAATTCCCACTGAAAGGAACTTAGCGGATCCTTTGACTAAAGCATTACCTCAAAGTAAGTTTGAGGGTCATGTTAGAGCTTATGGTATTGGATACCGTAGCGATTGGCATTAGGCCAAGTGGGAGTCTATTAGTAATATATGAGAGATGTCCTAAGGCAATCGCCTTATGTATGAACCATTTATATGATAAATGAAGATTCACTATTTGAGTATACATGTTTAATGTATTTGATTGGATCTTAAACTCATTTACTGAATGTCCACGATACGATTCACGGCATGAGAGAATTTGTGATTGGATCACAACTAGTGAGTATCTCTACATGTGTAATTGTGATGTATCGAATTATCCTAGTTGATGAATTGATGGATTTGGACACCATCAGTTACGCCGAGCACGAGGTATACTCCTTGGTGTATCCAAGCAGCTGATTCTCACTGGCTGGAGACATTGTGATGTCCGGAGTTAATCGTGGATGCTAGTTATGGTAACTAGTTCATTGGAGTGACCAGCCGTAAGACTTTATATGGTTCTCTGCATATATAGATATGTCAATGAAGTTCTTACTGTGGCTTAAGTGCGATGTTCCTTTGACTTGCGGTATTCAAGTCATCTTGATCATGGAGACTTATGCTTTGACATCTTAAGCAAACATCTCCGAGGAGATGTGGACCCGGGATGATTGGGTATAAGTCGAAGTAATCGAAGGTGTTTGAATAGCCTATAAAGGATTCACCACTCCTTGCGAGGAGATGTATACCCATGGCCTCTCGTCGGATTGTTACTAAAGTCTTTGGCCAAAGCATTACATGTTTAGAGTAAAGTACTCTTCGATACATGTGGAGTAACTAGAATCCGTAGGACGAGGAAATGATACTTGGGCTAGGTGTGACGTAGTCAGCCTAGTGGGGACTGACACAATAGACCATGTCCTGAACCAAGTGGGTATAAGATGAGTGAAGGGAATGGGGCACGATTCATTCGAGCTGTTGAAGGGTTTCAGAAATAGTTCTGGATCAACCGTTGATCTTTTGGTTAATTGGGGATCATGATGTACTACTAGGTGCCACTCATGATCGTTCTATAATTAATGGTTAATTATAGACGGCCAACATAAACCGAGAACCTATTTGGTCACACGCACAACGAGTGTAATCCAAAGGATTTAAAATGAGCTTGAGAATGGGATTCTCAGACCGAGAGAAACTATGTTTGGTTGGACCAAACATAAAGCGAGCATGAAATTGTTTCAGTCGCAATGGAAGCGTGGATGGGCCGTGTCTTATGAAGACATAATGGATGGACCAAAATGGTTTGGTTCTAATCCAATGGATAAGAATAAACCAAAGGGTTTGGTTTATTTTAAACGAATGAACCAAAAGTTGGTTCGGTTCGTTTTAACTTAAAATAAACCATCATGGTTTGGTTTATTTTAACTAATCTTAATGGAGCGGGTTAACGGGCTTTATGGATATGATCCATTAACCATTAAGAGAATTAGTTCTCTATAAAAGTGGGCTAAAGGGATTGTTAAACCCTAACTAATCCAAACCCTAGCCCCCCCTTGAGTTGCCGCCCACTCCTTGGAGGAGTTAATCGGCGCCAACCCTAAAGCTGCCGCCGCCCAGCTTTGTGCCGCCGTCCAAGACCCTTGCCGGCGTCCAAGCTCCAGCCGGTGAACCTCCGGCGACCCTCCGGTGATCTCCTATAGGTTCGGCATCAAGGTGAGCTTTTTCTCTCCTTGTTTTGGCCGGCGCCTACTCCTCCACCAAGCTGTCCAGTTTTCTGGACAGCTTCTCCTCCTCTCGTCGGAGCGTCGTTTGGACGACGGTTAGTGCTCCGACAGCGGCTAGCTTACCGGGGATTTGATCTCCGGTAATCCTCTGAGGTGGAGGACGAAGGATTCGTCAAACGGTTGACGAATACCTCTCCGGAGAAGCGAGTTTTGAGAACTCGTTTTAGGATCCGAATTTGGATTCGGATCGTGATCATCTCTCGATCACGTCTTCTTCAACACGAGGCTAGTAACCCGTACGAAGACGAAGCTCGTGGCTTGGCGAAGTCATCCCGAGGAGCTCGGCGTGGATACGGATAGAGACGATTCTTACGAGGATCGTTCCGGTTGATGCCGTTCCCGCTACACGTCATACGAAAGGTATAACGTAGTTTAATTTCCTTTTATTGCTAATTTTAATTTACGGTTATGTCTACACTTGTTGTAATAGCATGCGTGTGTTGTGTGTGTTGTAATAAATATAGATTTATTATTTTTAATTGCTTTCGCTGTGCTCATGTTTACGAAACATGATCGAACACACACACGCCGCGGTGCCGGAAACCCAACATGAAAACACACACAAGTCAATGTGATGTGTAACATCCCAAATTTTAGTTACTATATTTTTATTTAAAGGAAATATATATATATATATATATATAAAAGAATAAAAAAATAAAAAAATGAATAAATAGTTCGTAGTTGAGGCTTGAACCATGAACCGTTGATTTAGGGGAATTGGCTTCCTACCACTAAGTCATAAGATTACCAATGAGTATGATATAACAGAATATATCTATTGGTAGAAAAAAAGAAAGAAGTTGATTAATCTAGCTAATCATTTAAAGGGATAATTAGGTTAAGAAAAATCCTAATTTATATATACATCATCTCTTCTCTCTTTTCCCCAAAATTCCCACGCCGCCTCTCTCTCTCCCTCCTCTCTCCAACGTCGATGCCCACTCTCTATGCCTCTCTCTCTCTCTCACTTGTTTTTCTCTCTCTCTCTCTCTCTCTCTCTCTCTCGCTCGCTCGCTCATTTTTCTCCAGCCGCCGAGAAAAACAAGAGAGAAAAAAAAAAGAGCCTCTATAATTTCTTCATCGTGGGATAATTCAAGAAGAGATTTTCAAGAGGGACTTGGTAGAGGATCACGCTAAAGCAAGGAAACATGTAGGAGGTCTTCTCTTTGTGAAGTCTAATGGTATAAATTGGTGAAAAAGCGCAGGATGTAAGTATCCCCTCACCTGCAGTATAAGTGCTTATGATGTAATGTTGTATGCTTGATTTTGAACGAAAGAATCTAGAACTATGTGTAGAAGGTTCGGCTAATAGGATTAGAGAAATTATTCTTGAACAATCTTATGAAACTCTTTTTTTAGCTTAAGAGGCACCAAATTTCAGAAGTTGTCTTAGTAATAATTAACCAAAATAATAGTAGTTGATGTTTTTTTCATCTCACATCAAATTGGTCAAACCAAAATATATATTGAGTTAGTTTGGCTTGATTTCAAGTGCTATGACAGTTTGTGGTGTCAAAAATTACCCAAGGAAATGTGTCTATTGATTCAGCATAAGTTTTATTTTGCTCCAACAAATTGTAAACCCCAGCAGTCTTATTAGGAGTACTAGACGATCTTACTAGGAATAGTAAGTGGGTGTGCAGGCATTGGTAAACTCATCTTATTATTATAAGAACGAAACATCTGTCTATTTATATTTTTGGGAAAATGCTAATTTGTGTTAATCCATTGTACTTAGTTAATGTTTTCTAAGATTTGTATACATTTCTTAAATTTTCTGCATATTTTATTGTAAAGGATGTGTCAGTTTGGTAGGCTTGCATGAATCTTCTTGTGCTTGTAACAAGGTTTTGATTTGATGATTTCTATTTATGTTAGCTTAATTTTCCTTATGTCACTACCTTATGTCATGTTAAATTGTACTCATGACGATTTATGCTATGCTACATGCTTATGTTTTCACCCATGTTAGGCATGACTCACGTATATGAAATGTCTAAGAAATGTTTCCCTAAGAGTGGGGACAAGAACACTCTTTAGGACAAAGAACATGTATGTTATTTTACTTTATGTATGGCTTGTACCGGACCCTAACAAGGTCCACGGGATGGGCTCCAAGGTTGCCCCTAGGTCGACGGACATAGTACGGACCTAGTAACCTAGTAACCTAGTAGGTTCGGGATTAGCTACCTCGGATCTATTTAGGATGCACGCGAATGATGTATGTGGTACAATGTCGGGCCCAATATGTTGAGATTATGTTTAAGTATATAAACTATATGTTTTCAAAGAGCATCCTGCATATACCCTTTTATGTTCATCGAATTATCATGTTTAGAGACAATGTACTGTTGCGATGAAAATGCTAAGTTTATGTTCTTTTCCTAAATTGATCATGTCTCTACTTTAAATAAATGTTGTGCTCATATATTGTTTAAACGAACATGTCATTACTTTACGTTTAATTCATGATGCATGTTTTTGTGAGTAGGAAAGGACCTTACTAAGCCTATGTGCTTACAGTTTACTTTCCTTGTACTGTAGAAAAGGGCAAGGAATGGATAAATTAAAGGGAGCAGCAGGAGGGGAAAAGATGTGTGGTAGTGATGGTGGTGGGCCTTTCATATACGGACTTATGCATGATTTTCAGTTTATGTGTAAACTGTTAGGAGATGTTAATGCTTTCTATGGTTGTTACTCATGTTTATTTTTATGAACCTTGAAATGGTTAATACATGTTTAGTTAAATAAATTGCTAAGACCTTTTGCCATGATTAAATTGTTAGGTTGATTGGGTTAATGTAATTAGAGTTAAAAGTTGTAAAGTTTTTAAATGCTTCCGCTGTTATATGCATGAATGTATGATCGCGTAGCGCCGCCACCCATCTATAGGATGTGTGCTAGGAGGACGGGAAGGGCGGGCGTTACAGGTGGTATCAGAGCCCAGTTCTGCCTTTCCACTACACACACATCAAGCTCTAAATCCTGCTGCTCCAAGTAAGAAATTCTATGTTTACTCTATTTCTTTCATGTAAGATAAGAAATGCTTTTAGCTTAAATATGCATGAATATATGTATGATAACCTTATGCTAGCCTTTAGTTTAAATATGCATAAATAAATATGAATGATAGCCTTATTATAATATATGAAGATAAGCATGGCTAGAAGACGTAGTCATAGAGTCGATGAGACAAGTAATATATGGAAGACGTAGTAATAGAGTCAATGAGATGAATATATGCATAATAATCTTATGCTAGCCTTATTATAATATATGAAGATAAGCATGGTTGGAAGACGTAGTAATAGAGTCGATGAGACAGTAATATATGGAAGACGTGGTAATAGAGTCGATGAGACAGTAATATATGGAAGACGTAGTAATAGAGTTGATGAGACAGTATTTTGCTCTCCATAGGGAGCTCCAGTACTGTTGGTAAAGAAGAAAGATGGGTCTATGCGAATGTGCATAGACTACCGAGCGCTAAATAATGTGACGATCAAGAACAAGTATCCTTTACCACAGATTGACGACCTGTTCGACCAATTAAAGGGTGCCACCGTCTTCTCTAAGATTGACCTAAGGTCTGGCTATCATCAAGTGAAAGTGAAACCAGATGATATACCGAAGACAGCTTTCTGAATAAGATACGAACATTATGAGTTCGTAGTCATGCCTTTCAGGGTGACGAATGCTCCTGCTATGTTCATGGACCAGATGAATTGGGTATTCTCGGTGTTTCTTGACAAGTTCGTGATCGTCTTCATTGACGATATCCTCATCTATTCGAGAAATCAAGAAGAGCATGCTGAACACTTGAAGATGGTATTACAGATTCTTCGAGAAAAGCAACTATATGCCAAGTTCTCCAAATGTGAATTCTGGCTCGATCAAGTATCTTTTCTGGGTCATATTATATCCAAAGACGGAGTTATGGTAGACCCAAGAAAGATTGAAGCTATGAGTAACTAGAGAAGGCCAAAGAATGCTAGCGAAGTGAGGAGTTTTCTCGGATTAGCGGGCTATTACCGGAAATTCGTAGAAGACTTCGCCAGAATAGCAGCACCTATGACAGTTCTCACCCGGAAGAACAAGAAGTATGTATGGACGGAGGAATGTGAGAAGAGTTTCTTGGAGCTGAAAAGGAGACTTACAAGTGCTCCAATCCTTACTCCCCCAAAGAACGACAAGAGCTTCGACATGTACAGCGATGCCTCCGGATTGGGACTCGGAGTTGTACTTATGCAGAGGGGTAAAGTTATTGCCTATGCCTCTAGGCAACTCAAGGAACATGGAAAGAACTATCCCACTCATGATTTAGAGCTAGTAGTTGTGGTCTTCGCTCTCAAGGTATAGAGGCACTATCTGTATGGAGCACAGTGCAAGATTTATACGGATCACCGGAGTCTGCGGTATTTCTTCACTCAGAAGGACCTCAATATGAGACAACGCAGATGGCTAGAGCTCGTGAAGGACTATGACTGCGAGATCTTTTACCATCCTGGCAAGGCAAACAAAGTGGTCGATGCACTCAGCAAGAAGTCCAGTGCCACCCTGATGTCCTTATCGGTATTGTCTCGACCGCTGGAGAAGGAAATTATGCGCTATAGAATCGAGGTTATTTCCGGGCATCTTTCGACCATGGCAATAATACCAGCACTATTCGATGACATATTAGCAAAACAAAGTGATGATCCAAGTCTCCAGAGGATCAAGCAGGAGATCCTAGAAGGAAAAGGCGAGGGTTTCCGTATCGTCAATAGTGGAGTATTATACCTTAGGGATCCGTTATGTTTCCCTAACGATCCGGAACTACGCAAAAAGATATTAGAGGAGGCTCACGGAACCCCCTATTTTATGCATCCGGGATCCACCAAAATGTATCAAGACCTGAAAGAGAAGTTCTGGTGGTCCGGTATAAAGAGGGACGTAGCTCAAGACGTCGAGACTGCTCGACTCGCCAGAAGTTAAAGCAACACCATAGGCCGAAGAGTTCTATCCAAATTCGAGGCATCTCTATGGATTTCATTTCAGGTCTTCCCAGGACTACGAACGGATATGACATTATATGGGTTATCATTGACAGATTGACAAAGTCAGCTCATTTCCTAGCGATCAAAATGACATATTCGATTGAGCAATTGGCTCAATTATATGCTAAGGAAATCATCAGACTGCATGGTATTCCCAAGACCATCATTTCAGATAGGGATGGTCGCTTCACTTCACAGTTTTGGGGATGCATTCATAAGGCACTTGCACGTGCATTTCAAGACCTTTCATCCTCGAGATGGATGAGAAAAGCGAAAGAGTGAACCAAGAAATCTTACGAGCTTGTGCCTTAGATTTCAAAGGAGTTGGTGTCGCTACTTATGTTTAGCGAATTAAAAATAATAGCTACCAAGCTACCATCGGAATGGCACCTTATGAAGCATTATATGGGAGGAGATGTAGGTCTCCGATCTGTTGGTACGAAGGTGGTGAGAAGAAAGAGATGGGACTTCAGACAGATTTCATCAACGACACCACCCGAGCGATATAGAATATCCGCCAAAGAATAGAGACTGCTCAGAGCCGACAGAAGAACTATGCGGATCAGCGACGTAGACCTTTGGAATTCAATGTCGGAGATTTGGTATTTCTCTGGGTAGCTCCTATGAAAGGAATAATGAGATTCGGGAAGAAAGGAATGCTAATTCCGTGATACGTAGGACCGTACAAGATCCTGAAAAGATTTGGCAAGGTAGCTTACGAGCTAGGACTACCTCAGGAGATGTCTGCTATTCACAATGTGTTCCATGTCTCGATGCTTAAGAAGTGCATTTCCAGTACCGACCAAGTGGTCGAGCCACAGACAGTGCAAATTCAAGAGGACCTGAGCTATGAAAGTTGACCTATCCGGATACTAGACCGAGAAGTCAAAAGACTAAGGAATAAAGAAGTGCCCTTAGTGAAGGTCCTATGTCAAAGTCAACGATACGAAGAAGCCACCTGGGAATGTGAGGATGACATGAAGCAAAAGTACCCCGAGTTGTTCTAAGTTTCGAGGACGAAACTTTTATAAGGTATAAGGGATTGTAACATCCCAAATTTTAGTTACTATATTTTTATTTAAAGGAAATATATATATATATATATATATATATATATAAGAATAATAAAAAATAAAAAAATGAATAAATAGTTCATAGTCGAGGCTTGAACCATGAACCGTTGATTTGGGGGAATAGGCTTCCCACCACTAAGTCATAAGATTACCAATGAGTAGGATATAACAGAATATATCTATTGGTAGAAAAAAAGAAAGAAGTTGATTAATCTAGCTGATCATTTAAAGGGATAATTAGGTTAAGAAAAATCCTAATTTATATATATATCATCTCTTCTCTCTTTTCCCCAAAATTCCCACGCCGCCTCTCTCTCTCCCTCCTCTCTCCAACGTCGACGCCCACTCTCTCTCTCTCTCTCTCTCTCTCTCTCTCGCTCATTTTTCTCCAGCGAGAACTCCAACGTCGACGCCCACTCTCTCTCTCTCTCTCTCTCTCTCTCTCTCTCTCTCTCTCTCGCTCGTTTTTCTCCAGCCGCCGAGAAAAACAAGAGAGAAAAAGAAAAAAAAAAAAGAGAGTCTCTATAATTTCTTCATTGTGGGATAATTCAAGAAGAGATTTTCAAGAGGGACTTGGTAGAGGATCACGCTAAAGCAAGGAAACACGTACGAGGTCTTCTCTTTGCGAAGTCTAACGGTATAAATTGGTGAAAAAGCGTAGGATGTAAGTATCCCCTCACCTGCAGTATAAGTGCTTACGATGTAATGTTGTATGCTTGATTTTGAACGAAAGAATCTAGAACTATGTCTAGAAGGTTTGGCTAATAGGATTAGAGAAATTATTCTTGAACAATCTTATGAAACTCTTTTTTTAGCTTAAGGGGCACCAAATTTCAGAAGTTGTCTTAGTAATAATTAACCAAAATAATAGTAGTTGATATATTTTTCATCTCACATCAAATTGGTCAAACCAAAATATATATTGAGTTAGTTTGGCTTGATTCCAAGTGTTATGATAGTTTGTGGTGTCAAAAATTAGCCAAGGAAATGTGTCTATTGATTCAGCATAAGTTTTATTTTGCTCCAACAAATTGTAAACCCCAACAGTCTTATTAGGAGTACTGAAGGATCTTACTAAGAATAGTAAGTGGGTGTGCTGGCATTGGTAAAGTCATCTTATTATTATAAGAACGAAACATCTGTCTATTTATATTTTTGGGAAAATGCTAATTTGTGTTAATCCATTGTACTTAGTTAATGTTTTCTAAGATTTGTATATATTTCTTAAATTTTCTGCATATTTTATTGTAAAGGATGTGTCAGTTTGGTAGGCTTGCATGAATCTTCTTGTGCTTGTAACAAGGTTTTGATTTGATGATTTCTATTTATGTTAGGTTAATTTTCCTTATGTCTCTACCTTATGCCATGTTAAATTGTACACATGCCGATTTATTCTATGCTACATGCTTATGTTTTCACCCATGCTAGGCATGATTCACGTATATGAAATGTCTAAGAAATGTTTCCCTAAGAGTGGGGACAAGAACACTCTTTAGGACAAAGAATATGTATGTTATTTTACTTTATGCATGGCTTGTACCGGACCCTAACAAGGTCCACGGGATGGGCTCCAAGGTTACCCCTAGGTTGACGGACATAGTACGGACCTAGTAACCTAGTAGGTTCGGGATTAGCTTCCTCGGATCTATTTAGGATGTGCGCGAATGATGTATATGGTATAATGTCGGGCCCAATATGTTGAGATTATGTTTAAGTATATAAACTATATGTTTTCAAAGAGCATCCTGCATATACCCTTTTATGTTCATCGAATTATCATGTTTAGAGACAATGTACTATTGCGATGAAAATGCTAAGTTTATGTTCTTTTCCTAAATTGATCATGTCTCTACTTTAAATAAATGTTGTGCTCATATGTTGTTTAAACGAACATGTCATTAGTTTACGTTTAATTCATGATGCATATTTTTGTGAGTAGGAAAGGACCTTACTAAGCCTATGTGCTTACAGTTTACTTTCCTTGTACTGCAGAAAAGGGCAAGGAATGGATAAATTAAAGGGAGCAGCAGGAGGGGCAAAGATGTGTGTGGCAGTGGCACGGTGGACGAGATCATTGTTCATATACGGACTTATGCATGATTTTCAGTTTATGTGTAAACTGTTAGGAGACGTTAATGCTTTCTATGGTTGTTACTCATGTTTATTTTTATGAACCTTGAAATGGTTAATACATGTTTAGTTAAATAAATTGCTAAGACCTTTTGTCATGATTAAATTGTTAGGTTGATTGGGTTAATGTAATTAGAGTTAAAAGTTGTAAAGTTTTTAAATGCTTCCACTGTTATATGCATGAATGTATGATCGCGTAGCGCCGTCGCCCGTCTATAGGATGTGTGCTAGGAGGACGGGAAGGGCGAGCATTACATGATGTGAGATGTGGGTTTTATTCATCCTAATCTAGGGGTTCATGCATTTTCTAAGGCAACACTACTTGATTCCCTTATACATGAGACTTCAAGTCATGTCATAGTCCTTAGATCAATTTTAATTAATGCATGAATGATCATGGCATAAATGATAATATAAATAAGCATTGATAATCATGATGTCATGACATATGATTAAAAATTAGACATACATGACACAAAAACTAAAACCTAAGCATAATCATGACATATAATATGATTAAAAAAAATATGATGTCATGACATGTTATATGGCAATCAATCACGGCAAATAGAATATAAAAGTATAATAATACCTAAATCTTAATATTAGTTGTCATTTGTTAGGATTAAGTTCATTTTGCCATAATGCTCATTTATCCCCTAAGTGTACCAAAACCCCAAAATGGCACACCATAACTCCTAACACCTAAATTGTGCCAATTTGATTGATTTTCAACTTCTCAAAACACATTGGCACATCCTAAAGTGTCAACTCTACTATGGTTAGGTTAACTATTTATCCACTTAGGGTTGACACACCCTAACCCATTTAGCGTGAATCGATCACGCTCCTAGGAACCCAATACCTATTGGAGCTCCTTGGATTTACTAGGTATTCCGTAGGGATGACCTCCCTAGATACCCTCCTAATAACCCTCCTAGGCTTGGTAGCCTTGGTCATTTTGGTCTTGCCTAGGTTAACTCTAGGGGTGACTCCCCTTGTAACCTTCTTAGTGGTCTTCCTAGGCTTCTTCGAAACCTTAGCCACTAGACACCTGCCTTGGTTAACCTTAGGGATGACTTCCCTATTAACCTTAGCTTTCCTAGACCTAGGTTGTGTTCCATAATCAAATGGAACACTATGATAGGTCTCCTTGGGCTTAGGTTTGTGACCCAAAACTTTCTTGCCCTTGGGTGGACCTTGTCTCTTAGGCCCTTGACTTTGACTCCTAGATCCTATATTTTGACTATTTGACCCTTGCATTTGATTTTGCATAATCCTAAGGGTCTTCTCTAATTTCTCAAGTTTTGAACTCGAAACTTGATTTTCTAGCTCTAATTGCCCAATTTTTGAATTTTCATTTATTCTTTGGGCATTGTTCCATTTCTTAGGCATATGCCTATCCTTCTTAGGGTTAATGCCTAAATGGTCCTCTACCTTCCTAATACTTGCCTTATGTAGCATTTTTCTAGGGACATTAGTCTCAAATTTCTCCTTAGTTCTAAAGCTACAACTCTTAGCACCTAAACAATACAATCTATTTCTACTAGCATGCTTTTCATGAGAAATGGCAAGTGAATTAAAAGCATACTTTTTAACATTAAAACTAGAAGGTGCATTGCTAAAATATACCTTAGGGTTTGCCTTAGAGGCTCCCCCTACATATGATGCTTCTTCTTGCCCTTTCTTCCTCCTAGGGCATTGACTTCTATAGTGCCCCTTTTGGTTGCATTTGAAGCACACCATGTGCTCCTTGCTTTTAATTGTTGAGGCACCGACATCCTTGACCTTTGACACCGGTGGAGCCTTCTTGACTTTCTTAGAACACTTGCTCTTGTAGTGTCTATTTTCCCTACACTCAAAGCATACAATATGATTTTTATTTTTTGATTAAAATGCTTGAGTTACCTAGGGTGGTGGTAGAGGCCTCTTGAGCTTGTTCATCACTTCTCTCGGAGGTAAAAGCTTCCTCTTGCTCTTGCCCTTCCTCTGGCGCTCTAATCTCCTCTCCCTCAATCCTAGAGGTGGAGGCTTCCTCTACTTCTTACTCTTCCACCGATCCGGAAGTTGACTCCTCTACTTCTGACTCCTCACTTTCTTCGGCCTCCTCCGATTGAGCCGATGTGCATTCCTCGGGCTCCTCTATTTCTTGAGCCGTTGAGGGTTCTTCATGATATTTCGCCAATTCGCTCCAAAGCTCCTTGGCATCCTTGTATTCACCTAAGCTATACAAGATATCATTAGGAATAAAATCGATCAAGAATTTAATTATCTCATTACTTCTTTCGAATTCTTGGAGTTGTTCCTCGGTCTACTTTTTCACTTTAAGAAATCCTCCCTTAGGCCCTCTTGGAAATTTGAATCCTTCCATCAAGGTGGCTCATTCTTCAAAATCCCTCATCATGATGAAGTCTTCAATCCTTTCCTTCCATTGATTGAAGCCTTCTCGTCCATAGAGTGCATATGGGACCAGAGTGTTGATGTCCCATCCCAAATTTTCTTCAAGCTCCATCTTCTTCTTCACCCTCTAGCGGTGCTCTCTTGGCAATTAGTCCAAATGAAGAGCGACCACGCTCGGATACCACTTGTTGGGAATTGACCGTCACTAGAGGGGGGTGAATAGCGAGTTGGTTGATGAAGATGGAAACCGTTCGTGTTCGCGTCTACAAATCGTGTTAGCGGAGCGAAAATAGTAATAACAAGAATGAAACACAACAATCACAATCACAAGACAAATACATCAAGATATAACGTGGTTTGGAACCTTAAGGTTCCTACTCTACGAGTTGGGCTCGAACGAGCCCTAGCGATGCAAACACCACTACTAAACCAAATACTCCTTCTCGACAACAAGTCGAAGGCGAAGAAACCTCTTACAATAATTACAAAAGTAATACAAAGCAAATACACTAAAATGCAAGTAAAGAAAACTTTACAATGAGCTTTTGATTGCTTGATCTTTAGTTGCTTGAGAAGATTCTTGAAGGTCTGGATTGCAGCAGTAAATCCCCTCCAAATCGACTCAAGGAACCTTGGCCAAATCCTCCTCTACGAGCTGCTTTTATAACCTGCATCAGGCTGGATTCGCACCTAGCAATCGACTGCCATAAGGCTCCAGTCGACTGCCAACAGTACCATTGTGAGACAATGGCTTAATCCACGTCGACATTCAAGCCAACGGTTACACTGGCAGTCGACTGCCATTACCCAGCAGTCGACTGCCAGGGCCATAGCCGACTGACCAGTCGGCTACCGAGCATTCTGCTCCCGCAACCCGACCAACAGTCGACTGCCCAATGCTGGCAGTCGACTGCCAAGCCATTTCCTGTAGTCGAACACTAGTCGACTCTGATCAGTTCGACTAACCATAATCTCTATCGACTACCAAGAGTCAACTCGGCTGCCAAGTGTCAAAACACTTGACCAATCGACTGGTCCAAAGTCCCAATCGACTGATAACCTCAACCATGAGGTTTAACCCCAAGTATGATGCCCTTATACTTGCTAGACCACCCTTAGCCTAGACCTAAGCCTTCTAGCCACCTCCGTCAGCCTCACATCATCGGATCCCTCCAAGTCATCCATGACTTGTTCATCCATACGCTAGCCTTCAAGTGCTTCCATCGGCTATTGTCATGCTAAGCTGGTCTACACTGCCAAGGCACATTGGGCTTACGCTGCCAAGATACACGCTTGGACTTTACGCCACCAACCATTGGACTTATACTACCAAGACTCCACCCTTGGACTTTACGCCGCCAATATCATCCCTTGGACTTTCCTTGCCAACCCATGTTAGACTTTCCATTTGCCAAGACTCAAGCTTGGACTTTCCCTTGCCAAGACCCATGCTTGGACTTTCCATTTGCCAAGACTCAAGCTTGGACTTTCCCTGGCCAAGACCAATGCTTGGACTTTCCATGTCAACCCATGTTGGACTTTGCAATTGCCAAGACTCAAGTTTGGATTTTCCCTTGACAATCACGTTGTCATACATTTTGTCGAACATCAATGTCAAACAACAATGTCAAACATTAAAACACTACTCGAGTCAAACTCGAGTCCAATCAATCGTGACCTGGGCCGATTGCACTAACACTTTCTTCCTCAGAATCGCTATCAGAACTATCATCTTCTTTAACCCTCTTCGGGGTGGCCCTTTGTGACATCTGATCCATCATCTCAGCCATAACTTGCATCAAATCTTCCTTATATAAGGGCTCTCGACACCTTTTGCAGGTACCCCCTTTGGAGGTACTAGAGACGGATTTCTCCCCTTCCGCTGGCTCCTTTAACATTCTCCTAGTATTCACCATCATGACTTTTTGTTCAGATTCCCACATGAGGCGCCAATTTGATGGTGCTTACTTCTTTAGATTGCCAAGACCTCCCTTCCCCTCCTGGATCTGTCACCGAGAGAGGCTTAGAGAAAAGAAGATTAGCTGCTGAAACCACCCCTAGTCTTAGGAATTAAGCTAGATCTGCCACACCAAGAAAGAGTGTTAAGGGTTGGCCGGCTTCCCGACGCGGCCACTCCGACGATCAAGTTAGTATGAGTATGAGGAAAACAATGAACTGGAGAAGAAGAGAGATCTTGGGAATACCAAATGGAGAAGAAACAACCATCCCTGATCCCGTTGTCCTCTGCTCCTTTTATAGATGAGTCATCCCGCCTTCTTCTTGTAGTGCATTTACCTGAATGGCCTTTGCTAAGCTATCCTCATAACTGTTTTTCTCGCTCCTAATTCAAAATATCTTCTGCCACGTGTTAATTTAAATAAAATACAAAGATAAATGTGATTATATTAAACTAACCACCTTTAACCTCCCACTGTTATTCCTATCCTTCGGCATAGCCCTTTTCTCCTTATTTCACCACACTGAGGAGAGAATCCCGAAATTCACACACGGATCAGGAAATAAACACATGTCTCAGGAAATGAACCTACTGCTCTGGAAATGAACATACCGCTCGACAGATATACTAACCGCCCTGGAAGCACATAAACTGCCCTGGAGAACACATAAACTGCTCTGAAAACATATGGACTGCCTTGCTACATCATCCTTCCTTACTGAAAACAAGAACCACATACACTACCCTGCAAATATACTAACTGCCCTGGAAATACATAAACTGCTCAAGAAGTACACTAACTGCCCTGGAAACATATGAACTGCCCTGCTAACGCCCCCTACATCATCCTTCCTTACCGAAAACAAGAACGACATACACTGCCCTGCAAATATACTAACTTCCCTGGAAACACATAAACTACTCGGGAAGTACACTAACTGCCCTGGAAACATATGGACTGCCCTGCTAACGCCCCCTACATTATCCTTCCTTACCGATAACAAGAACCACATACACTGCCCTGCAAATATACTAACTACCCTGAAAATACATAAACTGCTCGGGAAGTACACTAACTACCCTGGAAATCAACCTGCTGCTCTAGAAATGCACATACTGCTCTGCAACTGAATATACTGCTATGGAAATACACATACTGCTCTGGAAATATCCCTACTACCCTAGAGCTCGACATACTACTCTAGAAATACACACACTGCTCTGGAAATATACATACTATTCTGGAAATATACATACTGCTCTGGAAATACTCATACTGCTCTGGGACTGAATATACTATTCTAGAAGTACGCATACTTCTCTGAAACTGAACATACTGCTCTGGAAACACACATACTGCTCTGGAAGTACACTAACTACCCTGGAAATGCACATACTTCTCTGGAAATACCCCTAGTACTCTGGAAATATACAAAAAACTCACGAAACCTTCTAACTACTCCGAAAACCCTGACCCCATCACTTCCCCTTGGTCATTGGTAGGTAAAGCAAAGTCGGTATGGATGACAATCCACATCTTGACTTGTGTTTTTAAAAAACACTTCATCCGACCCTTCCAATAGCGGAAGTCATCTCCATTAAAGAACGGAGGTTGGGCGGTGCTATACCCCTCAAGGTGGGCCATTTAAAAACCTCGCAAAAGCATGAACAATTCTAAGACTTGGTATTGGATTAGTAGTGCAAGAAGTAACTTTAAATGATAAAAACACGAAAAGAAAAAGTACTCGATCGGTGGTTGCACCAAATTTGAGCGCCCCCGCTCTAATACCAAATGTTGGATCGAGAAAGACGCTAGAGGGGGTGAATAGCATATTTTAAAAATTTTCTTTTCGTTCTAAAAGACTTCGCAGCGGAAACACGAAAATATATACAAATAAAAACACAAAGCCTTTTTTACTTAGTTCACAGCCAATCGGCTGCTAATCCAAGGCCCTGCGATCCTTGATCGCTTCCGAAGAGTAAACACTAAAAATCTCTTCCTTGTTGGAGGTAAGAGAGAAACAATTACAAAAGATGTAGAGGAAGAGGTAACGAACCTACCTCTCCTCTTAGCAAGTAATAAGTAAGAAAATAAAACTAAACAATATATCGACACACGAATATGAAGGAGAAGAGCTTTTGCTGACGTTACAATGTTGTTGTGAGAACTTGGATTGATGGAGCACTTGAGAGCTTTTTGTTAATGAATGAAGGGTGGCTCACCCCTTCTTTTATAGTTTTTCCAAACCCTAGTTCATTGAGATCCAAATCAGAGTCAAACAAGCTTATCATCCCTCACATTGTGGCTCTTATCTTGACTTTACTCGAAGTGTCCAGATTCATTAGCAGTTGACTGAAGCTTCCATCAGTTGACTGATGGTGATCCAGTCGACTGCCCTTTTCCTTCAGTCGATTAATGGCTTGAATAATCACCTGCATCACATGGTTAGTACAAGAACTATACAGTGAACAATGTGATGGTCATGTACCGTCCGATCTCAAATTAGGCCTTCCTTCAAAAGTCTTAGTCAGATCGTCGCCTACAGATGTCTCTATACTGAGAATGCGACCTGTCCTTCCGCACAAAGTTATTACCTTCCTTACCTTTGGTCCTTCTGACCTGCCACTTAGCTTTCGGCCACTTGACCACCGAGCTTCCTCGAATTTCCAAGATTCTCCTAACGTCTTTTGACCTAGACAATTGACCACCGAAGTTTCTCGTCCCATCGAGATTCTCCTGGTGCTCGTTCATTCGACCACCGAGGTTTCTCGACTTCCTGAGATTCTCCTAGTGGCTTTGACCTTAGCAAAGCCTAATACATTACCTGCACACTCAACATAGCATATGAGATAAAAAATAGCTTAACTTTGAATCTTTGCCATTATCAAAACCTAGGTTCAATTATCTGGTGCCCCTAAACCAACATAGTCGCGAATGATGGTATTGTAGCAGTCCACAGATTATTGTGTAATCAACTGGGTAGTCGACTACAGGGCAGCAATCCACTGTTGGTAAGGGCGATCGACTACTGATGTATCTGTTAGGTAGATTTCAGTGTGGATGGAGTCGTTGTAAGACAATGGATAGACTAGCAATAGACTAGTGTCTTTTGGCAATCGACTGCTGGGGGCGAAATCAGCCAACTGCAAGTTATAAAAAGAGCAGCTCATGGAGGATTTCAGCCAAGATTTTTAGGCCGATTTTGAAGGGAAAGTGATGTTGCATTCCAGACCTTCAAGAGCAATCCAAAGCAATCAACAAGCAAGCAAGCAATCAAGTTTTTGTAACATGTTCTTTACTTTCTTTTTTTTCTTTCATCCTTGTATTTGATTGTATCTTCTTGTTTATTGTTATAAACACCTATTGTATAAGGTTTCTCCACCTTCGGTGTCATACCGAGAAGGAGAAGTTTGCTAGTGGTGGTGTGCATCACTAAAGCTCAATTAGAGCTCGCCCCATGGAGTAGAAACTCTAGTTCTGAACCACGTTAAATCTCTTGTGTTGTGTGTGTCTTTATCTTGTTGTGCATTTCTATTATTGTATATTCCATTGTGCATTAACAAGTTTTATAGACAAACACCCAATCACGATCCATCGAGCAAAATCGAAGAAATCGCTATTCACCCCCCCCTTTTAGCGCGATGACCAATTTCCTCTACAATTTACACTATGGCTATTGGCGAATCATAGGGTACCCACAAGGGACAAGAGGGAGTATATGGAAGACATGAGTTGTACCTTCTATGGAGATCAACAGGAGACATAGGATCATCTATGTTTTAGCTATCAATAAGTTATCCAACTATGGAGGAGGGTTCGATGGTGGCTTCAGATGAGGCAGGAGATGACTACCTACAGGAGGATGCTGCAAGTGTTCAAGCTCCACTATAAATGGGTCCAGTAGGTTAATGAAGGCTCAACACCTATCCATGTCAGCATTGATTCATTATGTATGGCAAGCTAGGAACTGTAGCATGTTTGAGGGTGTATATTTTGATATAGAGGTGGTATACAAGAAAATATAGGTACACGTATACTAATCCTTGGGAGTTTATTCAGATCTGATACTTCATTGGACATGAGAGGAATCCTTGGGTATCGTACACTTGTTTTGCATATTTACCTTTCATCAAAAACCATTATTGGATATCCAAGAGCTCAACACGTATCCTTCTTCCTCTAGAACTATTCTTTGTCGGTTGCGAGCCCTTCAAGGTTACCCAACTCTGATATCACTTATTGGAACCGGTGATGTTGTTAAAAGGGGGTGAATAATGATTTGTGATTCTCAATCATTTTTATTAGTTGTGCTTGTAGGACCGTGTTTTTCCGAGAGAGGGGGGTGAATCTTGGAGTTTAAAAAAAATTATTTTAATTTTTTAAAATAATTTAGAATATTTGAAAACTATTGTGAGAATGTAGCGGAAAATAATAACACTTTATTTTACTTGGTTCACAACCCTAACTGGGTTGCTAGTCCAAGGCTCGTAGCTCTTCCGAGAGCTACCTCGATGGGCAATCACTAACTTCCCTCCGACTCGAGAACTCTCAACTTCGGAGGGTTTCGCTTTTTACAAATATTAGAGATGGGTAACACACTACCCACTCTTGAAGTTAAGTACAATAAGAGAAAATATCGATAAAAGAAATTACAAGACGTTATACCGACACTTAAAGATTGTTGAGGAGGTCGCGGAGTGTCGAAAGGTTGCCTTGTTGTGAAATGAGAATTTTCATGGATGATCAAAAATTTCAGCAGCACTTCGACGTAGATTGGATGTTGTTCTCGGATCCGGTTGAAGACTTGTTTTAAATATTTTTTCTAGTCGACTGAAATGCCTTCCAGTCCACTCCATATCAGCCCGTCGATATGGAATTTGTGGTCTTTTAATCGACTAAAATCTCTCCAATCGACTCCACGTCACCCGGCTCCGCATCGAGAAATTTGCCTCTTCAGTCGACTCAAACCCTTCAGTAGACTGAAACTCTTTCCATCTGCGTCGCACGATCTCCGATTGATTACCAGCTGATCCTGCCAAATAGGTATCCAATCGACTAATACATGTGTCACGCCCGCCCTTTTTCCTCGTAATCTATAGGGGTTGGAAGGGCGACACGATGCAATCATACATACATGCATTTACAGCGGAAGACTTTAAACTTCTTTTTTTTTTTAAACATAGAACATGAAACATGGAGCATGCATAATCATTTCATAAGGGCACTAAGTAGCAACCATCAACATCAAGTAGAATTCGACTCTTAACAACTAACATGCAAAACTTAAAGGGAAAACATGCATAAGTCTTGGAACATAAACTTGAAGGGAAAACATGCATAAGTCTGGAAACATAAAACAGATCTCTTCCACCATGTCACTACCACACACACTTTGCCCCTCTTGCTTCTCCCTTTAGTTTATCCATTCTTTACCCTTATCTATAGTACAAGGGAAACATGAAACTATAAGCACATAGGCTTAGTAAGATCCTTTCCTACTCACAAAAGTCATACATCAAGAATTAGACATAGAGTAGTGACATGATCATTTAAGAACATATAAGCATAGCATTCATATAAGAGTAGTGACATGATCATTCAAGAACATATAAGCATAGCATTCATATAAATATCATGATCAATCAATTAAGAACATATAAGCATAGCATTCATATAAATATCATAATCACATAGACATGAAATGGGTATATGCAAAATGTTCTTTGAAAACATATACTTATAGGTACTTAAACATAATCTCAACATAGTGGGCCCGGCATTGTACCACATACATCATCATCTTTGCGTGCATCCCTAAATATACCCGAGGTAGCTAATCCCGAACCTACTAGGGTACTAGGTCCGTACTATGACCGTCGACCTAGGGGCAACATAACATAGAAGCCCATCCTAGGCCCGTACTATGACCGTCGGCCTAGGGCAACTTAGGAGTCCATCCCGTACTAGGTTCGTACTATGACCGTCGACCTAGGGGCACGTAGGAGTCCATCCCTTGGACCTTGCTAGGGTCTGGTACAAGTCATACAAAAGTAAAATAGCATATCATGTTCCTTATCATAACATATCATGTTCCTTATCATAACATACCATATTCCTTATCATAACATATCATGTTCCTTATCATAACATACCATGTTCCTTTTCATAACATATCATGTTCCTTTTCATAACACATCATGTTCCTTTTCATAACATAAAACATGTTAACATCATATATAGATATATCATAGCATGGAAGATCATGGGTGAGCATGAACAAGGTTTGGCCGAAACTTCCAAGGGGGAAATCTTAAGAATTCAAACCCTAATTCAACTTGTACAAGGTCTAACTATCAAGATGTTAACATCATATACATATAAAACATGACAAGGGGAAATCCTTGGTAGCCCAAACATGGTTTGGCCGAAACCCTAATGGAGGTTTTTAGGGATTCAAATGCTCCACAACTTACACAAAGCCTAACTAACATCATATTAACATCTTATATACATGTAGCATGGCATGGAGGATTATTAGAGGGCGTGAACATGGGTTGGCCGAAACCCTAAGGGAGGATTCTTAAGAATTCAAACACTAAAACAACTTGTACAAGGTCTATCTAGCATCATACTAACATCTTATACATATATAGTATGGCATGAAACATCATTAACAAGCATAAACATGGGTTGGCTGAATCCTCATGGGGGGGCTCTTAACACTTCAAACCCTAAAACAACTTGTACAAGGTCTATCTAACATCATACTAACATCATATACATATATAGTATGGCATGAAACATCATTAACAAGCATAACATGGGTTGGCCGAAACTTCATGGGGGTTCTAAAAAAAAAACAAACCCTAAACAACTTGTACAAGGTCTAACTAACACATGTTAACATCAATAACATATAGATCATGGCATGGAAGATCATTAGGAGCATAAATAGGACTTGGCCGAAACTTTCAAAGGGGGGGGGGGCTTTGAAATCAAACACTCAAACAATTGTACAAAGCCTATCTATCAACATGTTATCATCATATACATACAAAACATGGCATGGAAAATCATTAGAAGCATGAAGGGGGGGGGGGTCTTGGACGAAACTTTCAAAGAGGATTTTTTTAAGAAATCAACAATCGAAACAACTTGTACTGCAGGTGAGGGGATACTTACATCCTTTCTCTTGTTTAGCATAAGGATATACCCTAGGTGGTGTCAAGACAAGAGCTCTTTTCTTTCTTGCTTCTTGAGTTTTAAAAAATGGAAGAAGGGGATGAGGGGGTTTCGGTGGGGGAAGAAGAAGGGAAGAAGAGAATGACAAGTTGTGGTTCTCTTGTCTCCTCATACTCCTATTTATTCCATTGAAGGTGCCCCTTAGCCTCCCCTACCCTTATCTATCATTTCCTATACCCTTCTAATAGCACACCCCTGCTGGGCTTCTGGTTATCATATGCATCCTAAGGTTTAGTTTCTTGCTTGGAGGTTCAGGGTTCAAACCCTAGGCCATGCATCCCTTTTTGGCTCTATTTTCTTTTATTTTTGAAAGAGCCCACATAAAAGCCCATTATAATCATGCAAAAATTCTTATAAAATTTTCTAGAAATTTTACGGGCATTACAACATGTCCAGTCGACTGGAATTCAGTCGACTTGAATTCATTCAGTCGACTGATCCCTGCAAGACAAGATTAGCACAAATAGATAATATAAACTGTGATAGCAGTAGTAATACTACTCGATCTCGACTACTAAGTCCCACGCGGACTTTTCGTCGGATCGACGCCTAGCTTTGTCCCCTACAGAGGACTCGGCCTCACCTCTTCACTCGAGGCTTACTTGCCAGCTACCTGTCGGACTTACTACTCTTGACATCCGATCTGACCCACCAGGGCTTCCATCAGCTGTCCGATCTGCCTGACCCAGCTGGACTTTTTATCGATTGTCTGGTCTCCTAATCCAACCGATCTTCATGCCAAATGTCCAGTCCACGCGACTCATCTGGACTTTATGCTTGGTGTCCAGTCCTCCTGATCTGTCAAGATACTTGCCTAATATTCGGTCAACATGACCTACTAGGACTTCTTGTTAAGTCTGCACACTTAACACTAATATTAGAACACAAGTGAATCCTAACTTTTAACTATGGTTCATACATCAAAACTAAGGATGATGCTCACTGCATCAATAATCTTCCCCTTTTTGATGTATAATAATACATCAGTTAAAGTTAGGAGAATCAAATACTAATATCCAAATATTGACATGTATGAGAGATGAACCATCAAATATTGACATGTATAATATATGCATAAAATTAACCATGTATGAGATGCATAAAACCTTATTAAAGTTTTGCATCTTTCTTTCAATAAATTTCTTCTTTTAATAAATTTCTAACTTTATATCTCTTCTCTCCCCCTTTGGCATACATCAAAATAAAGATCAAAGTTAAAATTCCAAAATAATATAGTGGAGAGTTGAAATTACAAAAATGAGAAATTTTCAAGCTCAAAAATTAAGTTTTAAAATATTTCACCTGCGAATTTGATTTCAATAACTTAATTTAAACTTTTCAAACATTTTTTTCTAACTCCCCCTTATTATTTAAAAGTTAAAAAATTTCAAGGTTTTCAAATTTTTCAAATAATTTTTCTAACTCCTCCTGAATAACAACTTATTTTCAAAATTTTCAAGAATTTTTAAACTTTTCAAATAATTTTTGTAACTCCCCCTGAATAACAACTTATTTTCAAAATTTTCAAAAATTTTCAAACTTTTCAAATAATTTTTCTAACTCCTCCTGAATAACAACTTATTTTCAAAATTTTCAAGAATTTTTAAGTTGATGCAAAAATGATAGGGAATAAATCCAAGCATGAATTAATATCAGGCTCCCCCTGAATAACAACTTTCCTTCTTTGTCTTCATTTAATATAACATTCGTAGTCATAGGTGTTTTAATGTCTTTTGCATTTTCCATACCAAATTTTTTAATTAATTCTCTTGCATATTTATTTTGGTATATATAGTTACCGTCTCTTGTTTGTTTTATTTGTAAACCTAAGAAGAAGTTTAACTCACCTACTAAGTTCATTTCGAATTCTTGTTCTATTAGGTTTATAAATTCTTTTAAAAAATTTGAATTTGTTGATCCAAAGACTATATCATCTATATATATTTGAGCAATAAAAATGTCTTTGTTCAAGGTTTTTACGAAAAGTGTTGAGTCAATTTGACCTTGTCTGAACCCTTTAGAGCTTAAGTATGAAGATAGTCTCTCATATCAGGCTCTAGGAGCTTGTTTTAATCCATACAACACCTTTTTTAATCTATATACATGATCAGGATATCTAAGCTCTCAAAATCGGGGGGTTGACCTACGTACACTTCTTCTTTTATTACTCCATTTAAAAATGTAGATTTGACATTCATTTGGTATAATTTGAACCCTTTATGTGCCGCATATGCTAGTAACATTCTAATTGACTCAAGTATAGCTACTGGGGCATAAGTTTCATCATAGTCTAATCCTTCTACCTGACTAAACCCCTTAGCTACTAATCTAGTTTTATTCCTTAGAATTTTTAAATGGACCTACCCTATTGAGCTCTTCTATGGTAAATCCGCATTGCAAGGTGTTTAGTGTCTTGTAATCGACTTGAGCTCTTTTTCTAATGTCCGCGGTCCATTTCTCCGGTTCTAACAACTCACCTGAGTCGTCTACCGGAGCTACTAACCCTTTCCTAATTGAGAACCAAACCTCTAGGTCGGTCTTCAAGTAGCACTTCATTCGTCTTTTCCAGTAGGAAAAGTCCTCTCCGTTGAAGAGAGGAGGGTGAACGGTATTGTATCCCTCTAAGTGTGACATTATTAACAAAATATTTTCTAAGTGCAGAAAATTAAATTAAATTAATCTAAAGTGCAGACAATTGATTTTAAATATTCTAAAATGCAGAAAATGAATTTAAATATTCTAAAATGTAGAAAATAAATTTTAATATTCTAAAATGCAAAAAATAGATTTTTAAATATTCTAAAATGCAGAAAATGAATTTTTAAATATTCTAAAATGCAGAAATTTTAAATATTCTAAAATATAGAAAATGAATTTTAAATATTCTAAAATACAGAAAATGAATATTTATTTTAAAATGCAGAAAATGAATTTTAAATATTCTAAAATGCAGAAAATAAATTTTAAATTATCTAAAATGCAGAAAATGAATTTTAAATATTCTAAAATGCAGAAAATGAATTTTAAATATTCTAAAATGTAGAAAAAAAATTATAGAAATTTTTAAATTGTAGAAAAATATTCTAGTAATTTTTAAAATGCAGAAAAATAATCTAGCAATTTTTAAAATGCAAAAAAATATTCTAAAGTAAGAAAAAAAGTATTTTAAAACTCACGATGGTGGTTGCACCAATTCGGAGCGCTCTCGCTCTAATACCAATTGTAGGACTGTGTTTCTCCGAGACAGGGGTGAATCTCAGAGTTTAAAAAAATATATTTTAATTTTTTAAAACAATTTATAATATTTGAAAACTATTGTGAGTAGCAAAAAATAATAACACTTTATTTTACTTGGTTCATAAACCTAACTGGGTTGCTAATCCAAGGCCCCTAGCTCTTCCGAGAGCTACCTCGATGGGCAATCACTAGCTATCCTCCGACTCGAGAACTCTCGACTTCGGAGGATTTTGCTTTTTACAAATATTTGAGATGGGTAACACACTATCCACTCTTGAAGTTAAGTACAATAAGCGAAAATATGAATAAAAGAAATTACAAGACGTTATACCGACACTTAAAGATTGTTAAGGAGGTCGCGGAGTGTCAGAAGATCGCCTTGTTGTGAAATGAGAATTTTCATGGATGAGCAAGAATTTCAACAGCACTTCAACGTAGATTGGATGTTGTTCTTGGATCCGATTGAGCACTTGTTTTAAAGACCTTTTCCAGTTGACTAGAATGCCTTCCAGTCGACTCCACATCGGTCGGTTGATATGGAATTCGTGGTCTTCTAGTCAACTGAAATCTCTCCAGTCGACTCCACGTAACCCAGCTCCGCATCAGGAAATTTGCCTCTTCAGTCGACTCAAACCCTTCAATCGACTGAAACCCTTTCCACCTGCGTCGTATGATCTTTGATCGATTACTAGCTGATCCTGCCAAATAGGTATCCAGTCGACTGATACATATCCAGTCGACTTGAATTCATTTAGTCGATTGATCTCTGCAAGACAAGATTAGCACAAATAGATAATATAAACTGTGATAGCAGTAGTAATACTGCTCGATCTCGACTACTAAGTCTCACGCGGACTTTTCATCAGATCGACGCCTAGCTTTGTCTCCCTATAGAGGACTCGGTCTCACCTCTTCACTCGAGGCTTATCTGTCGGCTACCTGCTAGACTTACCACTCTTGGCATCCGATCTGACCCACCAGAGCTTCCACCAGCTGTCCGGTCTGCCTGCCCCAGTTGGACTTTTTGTCGATTGTCTAGTCTCCTGACCCAACCGATCTTCATGCCAAATGTCCGATCCATGCGACCCATCTGAACTTCATGCCTGGTGTCCGGTCCTCCTGATCTGTTAAGATACTTGCCTAGTATCTGGTCAACACGATCTACTAGGACTTTCTGTTAAGTCTGCACACTTAACATTGATATTAGAACATAAGTGAATCCTAACTTTTAACTATGGTTCATACATCAAAACTAAGGAGTGATGCTCACTGCATCAATAGTGCTCGTCTACAAAAGTTCAACGAAAATAACATAAACAAATACAAAATAAAAAAAATATAACAACAAATCAATTTTATATGGTTCGGAACCTCTAGTTTCTACTCCTCGGTCTAATGTCCTAGTGATAGTTCACTAATCTTTCTCCTTCTCGAAAATCTTACAAAAGTAGAGAAATCTCTTATAACATTTATTCTTACAAACAATACAAGGTAAAAACAAAATGCGCAAATGATATTATAAGAAATTGAAATGAATAGGTTTATACAAAAAAACTTGACCTTGATCGTTTTTTGTAGCTTTTGGATTTTCTCCTAAGGACTAGTAGCATTCTCCTCTAAAACTTTAAGAATTGGTGTGTGAAATATTTCACGAAATCCTCCTTTGTAAGTTTCAAGTCATGACTACTTTTCATCCAATAGTTAACTACTTATCACTATCAGCTGATTGTTTTGCTAAATTTAGTCACATCAGTCGACTGCTCCTTACCATTAATCGACTATTACCCAAACACTCACTCTTGTAGCCGAGTTCTAAATTTTTTGTTCGCTCCAACAATAACAATAGCCAATTACTTCTCTTTACTAATCAACTGATGATGATCAATCAAGTTAGATAGTTAAGTTGCAAATGTTTTGTTCATTCTACAGTGTCATCAGTTGAATGGTATATTCGATTGATAAAGTAGTCAACTACTAACACCCAATAGTTGTTCACACATACTTAAACCCTCAAACTCATGGTTTACGATTCATTAGTCGATTATTATTCCATTGCAGTCAACTGATATTTCTATTTCAACTTTCTCAAGCTAAAATCTTACTTTGTCTAATATCTAATTGATCTCAATCTACCAGAACTTCTTCCACTTACCATTCGATCATCTTTGACCTATTAAAATTTCATCCACCTAGTATTTGATCAATCTTGACCTATCAAGATTTCACCATGTCAAATATTTGGTCCTCTTTGATTTGTTTAGACTTCTCTTTTCGTGTCAAGCATCCAGACCTGCTGAGACTTTGCCATTGTTGAACATCTAGTACTCGTTAACTTATTTGAACTTTTCATTTCATGCCTAACATCTAGTCCTCCCCGACCTATTAGGATTTCACCAACCTACCACTTGGACTTCACCTTTGATGTAAAGTGTTCAGTCTTCCATGGTCCATTTGGATTTCATCCATCTCATGCTAAGTGTCCAATCCTCCACGATCCATTTGACCTTAATCTTTTATATCAAATGTTCGATCCTCCATGATCCACTTGAACTTTACTCTTGCCCTTTCTTTGTTAGACTTCTAATTACTAAGTATTTGGTTAACCATACTCAATTGGACTTCTCCACTTACTAACTCTTTATTGAACTTTCAATTGCTAAGCATCCGATCAACCACGATCCACTTAGACTTCTCGCGCAACCATCCAAATTGATTACACTAATAATTTTTCTCTCCCATAATTTTTCCTTTCACTTATCACTCACTCAAAGATTAAACTAAGCTTGGTCACTCTTAATAAATACTCTTCTCTCCGAGAATATTTTTCAATCATTAATACATATTGTTCAAACATCAAAATTCAATTCAAGTTTGGTGAATCTTAACTAAAGGTCAATTGTATGAATAATATAAATTTAAATTGCCCAAATATTAATAGATTAATTTAAGTCGATCAAAATTAGAGAACAAAAGATTAAATATTCATAAATCCTTATGGTTTTTATTTTGAATAGATGTTCAGGGTTACTCGAGGAGTTTTTTTTTTCTTTGCAGTAGAGAATCTTAAATTTCGAATGTTTTTTTTTTCGGAGGGGAAGCAAGTTACTATAATAATAGTCCTGATATAAGAACAGCTGATAAATCTATTATGCCACAAGACCTCTACATATTTTTGTCCTCTAGCAATGTTGGATTTATGAGTATAAATTTTAACATCCCTATTAATGATGTAAATCAATAACGAGCTAGCTTGGTCTGAAAAAGGTTGAATCATGAATTTATGTTTGACAATTATCAATTCACTTTTACTAATGTTTTTTTTCGAAGGAAATGGAATTTTCTTTTACCAATACAAAGTTTAGTTACTAAAATCAATGCGCATCCATCGCGACTTCATGTGATCATCCGGTATACTCATCAATTTTCATTGCATGTAAAGTGGAAGGTCAGTTTGTTTTGCAACGACACCTATACGCCTAAAATGATAGCTAGAAGTCTCAAGATTAATTCAGTTGACAAGTATAAAGAAATTTATCCATAATGAATAGAAGTCAATTCTCAGAAAATTCATCATCTTAGATTATCAATAATCGAATCTTTTCCTTTGTACTTGTCAATTGAAATCCTGATGAGCTCCCCTTCATAATAGGAGCAGCTATGAGAGACCGCTAATACGACAGTTCTATATTTTTCTAAAATGATAGCTAGGGGCATTAAAACAAGATTTAGGATTAATATTTCTTATAATAAGGCTTACATGGCGAAGGAGGTTGTTAAATAGATCAAATGTGGTTATGACTTAGCTTACTTACACTTTTTAGAAAACATCATCTTACGTGATGATGTGTGTGATTAGATAAGGGACTAGACTACCTAAATCTCCAATTAAAACCAATCAAGTTTTCGATTGTAGTCGATAATTAAATTCAATATAATCTTAAACTTTGCATGGGCTTAGGGTGTAAGTGGAATGAAGTTAAGATCTCTCAATAGATTCAGTTAACTAGAGGTAAGTTTTAATTGATTTAGGAGTGGATTGAATGCAAGAGTTTTTAGAATAAAATATTATTTTTATTCAAGCTTTAATCGACTAGATCTCTTCAATTGATTATATCTAGACCTAATTGATTAAAAATTTGAGCATTTTTCTATATAAAATTTTAGTCAATTATCTACAGACATATTGATTAATCAATGATTATTTTTATGGAAACAATCGATTGGAAATGCTTAATTAGAATAAAACGATTAGAGCATGATCTATATAAACTTTGATGGTGATTTATCAAACAGTGCACGTGAAATTTAGAATTGTTCAAACATTACTATATACTTTCATATTTATCAAATAGCGCATTTAATTCTCTTTTTACCCCTCTCGCCAAACAGCTCTACACCATTATGGTGTTGAAATTGTTAATTCCAACACCACCACTGTGGTGCTGGAATTGTAATTCCCAGCACTACAGTGATGTTGCAATTCTAACACTACTGTGGTGGTGTTGAGATTGCAACATCACTGTGGTGCTATAATTGTAAATTTAAACACCACTGTGGTGCTGAAATTTGAATTCCCAGCACCACGTTTGGATGGTTCGGGATTTTCACTGTGATACAGATCTGTTTGGCGGGAGAGATAAAAAGGGAATTAAATGCACTATTTGATAAATATGAAAATATGAAATACTGTTTGGACAATTTTAAATTTCACGTACGTTATTTGGTAAATTATCGAAACTTTGAAGATTGTTTGACATCTTATGAGTGCACGTAAATATTTAAAAAAATTTAACAATCAACACTCAATCTAGACAACATGAATATCTTCCTAAATTGAAGCGAAGGCTTCCTCTCTACGAGCTCTAGAAAAATTATTTGAATGAGATTCCGTCTCTTAGCAAAGGAGAGATTCTTGGAAAAGAGATTCATCTTATAAAAATGATATATCATAGAGCAGAAGCCAGATTTAAAACCTTATTAGCGTTGCATTTGTTATTGTTTTATATATTTTGTTGTTGTCCCCACGGAGATGGTACGGTGATAAAGTAGTATGGTTGTTTTGGATACGGAGTGAGATCGATTAGGAGTCTAAAATCCCCACGGGACTCGGATGTTACATTTCTTTGCGTTGTCGAGGACATAGTCTCACAACGATTTATATTTTGTTGTTCGTATAATCTTGATGTCAATTAACCAAATTGACACAAGAGCGATATTTTTTTTTAAGGGACCTTACGGTATATTCGAAACCCAAAAGGTTTAAAGTAGAAGAACAAATTGTATTTCCAGTGGCACATTGCTGCTTTATGATTCGTGTACAAATATATAGCCGATGAAGAATGGAAAAGATCCGTGTGGAGCTCTTCCTCTCCTTGACCACACCACGCCTATCACTTCGCTTCTCGAGCCTCTCCTCTCGAGAGCAAGCGAGCGATCCCAGAGGCGAGAGTGCGGGACGGCTTTGGGTTGAGGATTGGCGAACGGAGGAGGAGGAGCGATGGTTTCTTCTTCCCCTCCCTTGGGTTTCATCTTCAAGGCTCCGAACCCGGGTATCTGTCAGCCTCCGCCGGCGCTCGCCCCTGGACTCGGCGGATTGGCTAGTTCTTCTCGAATCCCTATGTTTTCCAAGCCGTCCGTCCGCATGTCTCTCGAATCTACATGGGTCGGAATCGAGAGGTCGCATCTTTCGTATGGAGCTCTCCGTCCTGGAAGAAATATTGTAATCTCTTAGCTCGCGAATCGAAAATTTTGGTTCAAATGCCTTTTTGATTAGTTGTTTTACTTCTAGAGCGTTTGATTGTCCGCGGGATATGTTATCTAGGAAAATCTTTTTGATAAACTGATTTGGATTGTTCTGGTAACATCGACCCCAATAAAGTACATGTCAAACCGCCCTTTGTAAATCCAAATTTAGTGCATTTAGAATGCAGAATTTCCTACACTATGAACTTCCCAATAGAATCTTCCTTCCGTAGTAGAAAAATACGCACAAGAGAGCAATATAACATGTTCAGCCCAAGCTTACTCCATTAGAGAAAAATTATGTCTATATAATATGAGAGGAATAAGATAATAAAATTCCTCTCTAAATCCTCCCTTAGACTTTTATCTCAACATCGATGGAAAAACTCACCTCGAGGCCTCTCTGGACAGCACAAGCTCTCCCCTTGAGAAGAAAATCTTCCTCTCTACAAGCAATTTGGTATCCCACAGTCACTATACACACTTTAAGGCTTCCTTTAGGTTCTAGAATGCTCCCAAGGTGAAAAAAACCTATAGCCAACTTGTTACAACTGACCTACGAACAAATTTCCTTTGGAAGAAACTTCATAAATAGGATTTTAAGTCTGCTAGGTAGTAGGTGAGCCAGCTTTGTCAGGCGCTGCTGGGAAACTTCTTGCTGGATTGAGCTGGCCCAGCATTCTAGCTAACCCATGGAATGGACTACTATTCGTCAGAGATTGGTATTGATATTTGTTAGTTATGCTTGTTAAATTGTTGATCCTTATTTATTTAAATGGATGAAAATTTGAAGAATATTTATAAGTTAATAGGCCCAATCCTCTTGTTTACATTAACATAAACTGACTGTTGGAAGCATGTAATGGAGGAGGGTCAATGGTGGATTATTAGTCTGGTAATGGATTCACATGGTAAAATAACCCCTTTTTTTTTTTCTCTGTGGTGCGACAATAACTTTGATTTATAAAAGATGGTTTGTAACTCTTTCTCCAAATGTTGCTTGAATATATACATTTATACCTCTTAAGTTTAACATGTCTATCCTTTCATATTCTTAAATAATAAAAAAAAGAAAAATTCTTTGCCATTCACTCATGGTTTCCTAACTGGACTTTTTTGTCCTCTTTGTTTGACTGTATAGGGACACTGTGGTTTTACTAAAGGAGATAATGATGACAGAGATAATTGGAGTACTGAACAGAGAGATGGTTTATTTTCATCTGGATCATCTGAAGAAAGTGGTCTCCAAATTCCAACTCAAGCTCAGACTCTTGTTGAAGGTTCAGCCACAGTGGCTGTTTCAGAGTACAAACCAACTCCAGATATCGATTACCTAATGGTAGTGTCTTAAACAAGTTGAAACTTAGATTTCTTCAAAACAACAGTATATCTCTAAAGATTATATGTTTTTTTATGGCGAATTTTTTACTTCAATATATCTAGTTTTTGGACGGTCAACTCTACATTAAACTTTAATCATATATATAATAAGATTGTCAAATCAAGGTCCGTATTGTGAATTGTATAGAATCATAAATCATAAAGTTCATATAAAAAATATAAAATATTTAACAAAGAATTCTATTTATTCAGTATAGTTTTAATTCAGTGATAGGACTAAAAATAGCAAAATTTTCAAAAAAAATTCCATAAATCAAACAAAAATGAGCAGCAAAATTTTCAAAAAAATTTCCATAAATCAAACAAAAATGAGCAATTCTATAAGGCAGTCCGGTGCACGAAGCTCCCGCCATGCGGGATCTCGGGAAATGATCCATTGTATGCAGCCTTACCTTGCTTTTGCAAGAGGTTGTTTCCAGGATTCGAACCCGTGACCTCTAGGTCACAAGGTAACAACTTTACTATTGCGTCAAAGCTCCCCTTCTTGAGCAATTCTATAAGGATGAATAAAATTTTATTGACCATTTGTTAAAATTGTTGTGCTTAGTGTGTCTTGTCAATTTTTTTTAGGGTTAAGAGTTGGATTAAAGGAAAATATTGACCGCTACTTAAACTTAATAAGTATAATAAAAGAAAAATGCCTCATGGCCTTGCAATCATCACATCTATAAGAATTTAAGGGCTTGTAAACAGGTTACCAAAGTGACTCTGATCCAGAACTTATGAATCTTGTTTTTAATGGTCTCAAAAGTGAATTTCTTTACTAGCCCGGTATGGGATTCACAATCTCTGGAGTGTGATGATTTGTTCGAATTAATGGATAGGCTCGATTATCTTTTTTTCTCTTCCAAAATTGGATATTAGTTGAATAAGCATTCAACTTAAACTAGGATATTAGATGGAAGTGTAGTGACTCAAGGAGCAAGGTAAAAAATGAACCAGAAAGCGCTTTTACTCTATAGTTGTTCTTTCCAAATGAAATATGCTTACCTTCCTCTCCTTCTAGTGATTTAAATACATAAGCATTCTAGGCAATGGATAGATATAAAAAAGGAGACTGACCACCAGATGGCTAATGACTAAACTGAGTGATTTCACCTTTTTTTTGTTCCGAAAAGCCAACGGTTTGTTTGGGATTCATTCTCAATCATCCGATGAAGGGAATTCACCTTCATAGGGCGAAGCAGACTATGATGCAACTATGTTTAAACGCATAAAAAATTTATACAGCTTCTTCGCCTTGCATTCCTTAGCATACTTAGTAGCAACTTCATATCCACAGGGACATTAGCTTAGTTCTTCAACACATCCCACAACTCCTTTAGCTTGGAGTTATAATCGTCATCATCATCTCTTGTCTTAAAGTTGTGAGGATGACCTTATTCTAGTGGACTCAAAGAATGTTACCTTGGGAGGAATACTCCTTCAGATTGTCTCATAATATTTTCACCTCCATAAGGATAGGCAGTACTCTTATTGAGTCTTTTCTTCAGAGAGTTGGACATCCGTGCAACCATGATAGCATTACAAGGTCACACCTCATACTCCGGAGTACCCTTCTCTAGCTTCTACATCAAACCATCAACCAATGTCAATTTATTCTTGACTTGAAGAGCATTTCGCATGGTTTTGGGATCAAGTAAGATAATTCTTCCCATTATGGAGACACGAACTAAAATGACTCTAGGGTTCTTTGACAAATTGAGGAATAATGGGAAAGGAGAATTGAGATTTTTTTTTTCATTATCCATGGTCAATTATCTTTTCTCTCCATAGTTTAAGACTATGATACTATATAAATTTAGAGGATTTAGGGAGAGAAGCAAGAATACAAATTGACAAAATGGCAAAAATGTAGGAAGAAAGAAATGGATTAGTAACAGATTAATTGAAACTTCTAATGTGCTCCTTTGCATTACATTCCTCTCTTTATATAGACATCGACTTCAATGAGAATGACAGTTGACATTCCAAAAGGGTTGCCACTTTAAAAAAATTTACTATGTTCTACAACCAAAAGAAGTTGCTATCATTACTATAAAATAAGACAAATTTCAATATGGACTATGCATGTTTTGACAACTTTTACTATTCTAATAGTCTTGGCGGTCATTTTCTCCAATACTATGTGACAAAATTTTCTCTTGCCATACATCTTGACTTTGAGTCTTAACTCTTCAATCTTTATGTTTTTATCATAAAAAAGATAGTCTAGTATACGAAGCTCCCGCTAATGTGAGGTCCCCAAAAAAGGGTCGGACCATATTGGATCTATTATACACAATTTTATCCTGCATTATAAGAGACTGTTTCTATAATTCAACCCGATGATCTCAATGTCACATAGCAGCAGCTTTATCATTACATCAAGCCTCCCCTTCCTTTATACTTTTATCATATAACATAAGATTCATCCATTCTTTTATGATTTTGATTTATTTTTTTAATGTATTGAGTTTAATCTAATTTCTTGTTATGTTATGTTTGCCTTTAATAAATTAGATTTAACCTCTAATGAGTTTTCATTTAATATTTACAATCATATAAATTAAATTTGTATCAAATTGTATCAAATCGAATTGAATTGTCCTATCTCTTTTCATTTCTGGTTCATATGTAAAGATCATAACATTTTATTGTATGAATTGTAATATATCGTATGATATAGATCATTAATTGTATAATTTTAAAAGTGGAAACAACAACAAGCTCTAGGTTATTCCTCTAAGCCATTGTTGACTAGTTTCATACGTCGAATATAGATTGTTGAATTCGAGGAAGCTTACAGTTCCTACTTGAAGAATATATTATAGGCTGATTTTTTTGCATGCATATTTTTGTCATCCTACATTAATGCAGAGTAAGACAGGTAAGGTCGTATATAATAGATCTAATGTTGTTTGACCTTTTCTTGGGATCTTGCATTGGTAAGAGCTTCGTCCATCGCACTACTCTTTATATTCTTGCCATCTTATCATGAATTTGAGGGAAAATGAATTGTTATGGTTTTGCATTCTAATGTTGATAATGTTTTCCAGGAGCTTTTGGCTATTCAACAGCAAGGACCCAGACCAATTGGATTCTTTGGGACACGTAATATGGGGTTCATGCATCAGCAGCTTATTGAGATTTTGAGCTATGCGATGGTTATAACTGTAAGATCTTCTCATGACTGCTGTTTTGTGCTATCTCAGGTTTTCTCAAAATTTCATGTCACTCAAGTGCTCTATTAATTCATGAACTTCATAAATTCCACTGCAGAAGAACCACATATTTACTTCAGGAGCTTCTGGGACTAATGCAGCTGTTATCAGGGGTGCTTTAAGAGCAGAGAAGTCGGAGTTGCTCACTGTGATCTTGCCCCAGAGCTTGAAAATGCAACCACCTGAGAGTCAGGAGTTGTTAGCTAAGGTAAGGCGTGAGGTGCTCATTTTTCATTCGTGTATCATTCTTTTTCTTTCTTGTTTCTCCCTACATGCTTTTGTGCCTTCCTAATATGTTTGCATTTCTTGCAAAGATCCTAATTGTTTTTGTAACTTGTAAAAGGTTTCACTATCAAAATGCGGCAATTATAAACTTTTTGGTTTTTGTTAATCTGAGTTTTTACAATCTATCTTGTTGTTTGATTAAGATAACAAACTCTATCTATATCGTATAAGGAGTTCTAATTTGGTCTATTTACCTGTTTAGCACAACGACAGTGCAAATGACTTGGATTCACAAGTTCCTGCCTTGCAAGTATAAAATTTAGAAAATGCTCATCTTAGTTGGATTGAATTTCATTGGCAATTTTCAAATTTGGTTAGGTTTCTACATATTGTTTAAGATTAAACCATTAGGAATGAATTCAACTTAGTTTTTTTTATATATATATAGAAATACTTTTACACCTCCCTTAGATCTGGGTGAGTAAATTGAACTAGACAAAATTCACATGCGGATGAAACTAGTTTAATTTATATTATTCTTTGATTCAAGAGGATTGGAACTCGAGATCTCATCTAATATCATTTTGATTTTGATTGGATTATCTCTTATCCCTTGAGATTAAAGTTTTGGGAATGGATTTAGTATTTATACTTTTAACACCACCTGGACCCATAGATGGGCAAATTGATCAAAGTCCAACAACAACAATAACTAAGCTTTATCCCACTAGGTGGAGTTGGCTATATGGATCCTCCTACGTCATTAAGCTCTATCTATTACTATATCATCATCTATATTTAAATAAATTTTATCTTATTTTATTGTCGCTAACAAAGTATTCTTTGGTCTTTCTCTTTCTCATTTAATTTGTATATCTATAATAGTTTCGCATTGCTTAATTGGAACATCTACCGGTCGTCTAAGTATATGTTTATACTATCTTAAATATATTCTGAAGTTTTTCCTCAATAGGTGCAATATCAATTTTCGCTCTAATATTCTCATTTTTTATTTTGTTAATGTTCGTATGTTCACACATCTATCTTAACATTCTTATTTTTGCAACTCTCATCTTCTTTTTATGTGCTCCAGTCATAGTCCAACATTCAATTCCATATAATACAATGAGTCTAACTGTCATTTTGTAAAATTTCCTTTTAAATTTTGAAGGTATTTTACGATCACAAAGAATACCTGATGCTCTCCTCCATTTCAATCATCTTGCTTATATTTTATATAAAACATCTCTCTCAACTCCTCTATCCTTTTGTAAAAATGATTCTAAATATTTAAAACTTTCAATTACATACAACTCATTATCTCCTAATTTAATAATTATTTCATTGTATCTAACATTGTTAAATTTAAATTTCATATATTTTGTCTTTACTCTACTAAGTGTAAGACCTTTTATTTCTAGTTCTTAAATTCAAGTTTAGCATTTACCCCTTTACGTGTCTCATCTACTAAAACAATAACATCTGCAAATACAGGCACCATGATACCATGTTTTGGATGTATTTAGTGAGTTCATTCATGATTATTATAAAAAGATAGAGATTTAAAGTTAATCTTTGATGTAATCTTATCTTTATGAGAAATGTTCCAGTTAATCCTCCTGATATTTTGACTCTTGTCATTGCATCTTCATATATATCCTTAATAATTTAATATATGCTATACTAACACATTTTTTTTCTAGAATTCTCTGCATAATTTTCCTTGGGACTATTATAAGTTTTTTCAAGATCAATAAATACCATGTCTAAGTCTTGCTTTTGTTCTTGATACTTTTCAATTATATATCTGAGAAGATGTGTAGCTTCTATTGTCGATTTTTCTTGTATAAATTCAAATTAATTTTTAGTCACTGTCGTTGCCTTAATCTTTTTTCGATTATTTTTTCCATATTTTCATGGAATGACTCATTGATTTTCATGGTATGATCAAAGTCCAACACAAGGATGAAATTAATTTAATTTGTGCTATTTCTTCAATTTAAGAGGATTTGAACTCCATATCTGTTCAAATATCATTTTAAATCAGGGAAAAAGATCAAAAGCGTGCCCTTTATTTTGAAAATCATCTAAAAGGTGCACCTGTTTTGATAATTAATGTGTCCCATCATTAATAATATGTCCATGATAGCCCTTTGTCTTGATTTATTGAAATTGAACAGTTTCATTGAAATTGTTCACTTTTTCTGTATAAAAATCGTTCTTATTTAAATATAAATGTATATGAATGTTCACTTTCTAAATCATTCACTATTCATAAGTAGAGTTAGAATGGTTTTTGTCTCAAATTAGCAAAAGCAAATAGATTGTTAGTTTGAGAATTTTGGATATAAATTGCTATATATCATTGTTCAATTAGTGAATATTCTCTCATAGGGAGTGGATAGATACTAGAGAAATTAGAATATTTTTGTTTTAAATTAGTAAAAGTGAAAATTTGATTGAAGGTAAAGAGGGTATGATGGGTATTTTGATAATAAACAAAATAGGAGTGTCCATTTGAAGATCTTGAAAACAATCGGTGTTGTTTGTTTATCCTTTCAAATTTGTTTAATTTAACACATCCTCTTATATTAAATTGTTGGGAATTGATTCAAGTTAGTTTGTCTATGCTCTTGACACCATCCAGAGGCGTGCATGGGAAAATCGAACTGGTCTAAGTTCAACACATTGACACAATATATTTGTTTTATAGTATTTCTTCAATTTAACAGGATTATGCTCTAGTATCATTTTAAATTTGATTATATAACTAATAGCCAACAATCAAGTTGGTGAAGAAGGATTCAATCTAGATGTTTTACACTATTAACTCCTAGGAATTTCAATTTGTAAATCAATTATCATATTATCATTGAATCACATGTCTTATTGTGTGGTGGGAGATCTTGTGTTGCATGAGAGAGACTTGTAACACCCAAATTTAGCCCCACACGGTGAGTTGTGGGCTAATAGACGAGGCTTGTAAACTTAAATGAGGGAGCTATTACTAGATTGAGCTTAAGTATTTTAGGCTAGTGGTTAGATCTAACAAGTAAATAGCCCAACTCTCTAATCTAAGCGGCTCATGACAATTGGTATTGGAGCAAACATGCTAGTCGTGGGCTAATAAAGAATCTTTTTAAACTTGAATTAGTTAGCTAACTTGTGCTTAAGCATTTTAGACCAATTGTTAGGTCTGACAAGTTAATATCAAAGTTACTAATCAATTTAGTTTTTATTGTAGAATAGTTGTTTTACACTTTCTACAACACAAATTTAGGTTGACAAGTGGCCAGAGCTCATATCTTGGTCAAATCATTTTCTTTTATTTAAATAGATCCTTATGCAATCTATTGAATCATTGAAACATCAGCTTAATTTGTTAGAATCACCAGGTTGAAAGTTCAGGCACTAGGTTGCTACATTGAAATTTCTTCATGCATGATTGTTGGGTTTCCATACTGTGGTTGAAATAAGTGGAAATCACCTATAGGGATGCGCTTCTGTTTTGCATGGAATATGACCTGGTAATTCGACAAACATTTTGTGTCACTTCAAGAGGATTTGAAAAAGAATGTTGTATTGCATTATGACACTCCTACAAATCATTTTGACTAAGTTGATAATATTCTTTCCTTTTAATTCATAAATGCATCTACTTTGATTTTTAGCTAAACTTCGTGCTGGCCTATTTTCTACCATGCTACATATCTTCAGTTAGTGTACCAGTATCTTTCTCTCTCCTTCTCGTTTCCAAAGAATAGGAATTTACACATAATAAAACTTCATTAGATGCTTTGTAGCATCTTTGCTGCATTACTATTAATTTGCTTCATTCTCTAACTTCCTCTATGAGCAATAGACATTAATCCATAGTGTTTTAGGATGTGACGACTTGTAAGCACTTTTATGGTAACCCTTCCTGAAATGCAGGTATATTTTAGGCATTCTCTTCTACCTTGCTCCGATGCCTTTTTGATTCTACATAACCAAGTCTGTAAATTGTGTTGTTTTCTATTTTTGGTAACTTAACGCTTTTTTTGATGTTATGTGGCACTGAAATTATTGATACAGTTTATAAGTTAATCACAAATTCAAGTAAATAGATTAATCAGCAATCTTATCTTCCAGGTCAAAATAACATGGTATATCATCAGAGAGCATAATTTGAGCGCTGGAAATATTTCTACCGTATCATTTTTAACATATTTTACCACTTAACTTGCAGCTTCTTACATTAATTGTTTGATTGAATATTGACATTGATATTATTATTATATTTATTCAATATTTTTTAGGTTCAAAATCTGATCGAGAAACCTGAAAATGATCAGTTGCCATTGATTGAAGCTAGCAGGTTTGTTTCTACCATGTTTCCTAACATAAACATTTTAATTAACCCACCCTTTATTTTTTAAAGTTTTTTGTTGATTGCACTGATTCAGGAAATTTAATGACAACTCACAAATTCAGATCATTTTAATATGACCAAAAAATTTGCAGTCTGCTTTCCTTTTTTTTCAATGTTGAACCAATTGATTGATTCAAATTCCGCTACATTTGCTGAAAATGGTCATATTTCTGTAATTTCATAATTTAGTTGTGAAAATATTAACAATACAAATTCCTGAGATTGTTCTATAGCATTAACAATACATATCTGTGCTGTATGTAGTCTGTAGGGCCAAATTTCTTCTTTACCCTCTATATTATTGACTAGAATATACAACATCTACTCTTAGCATATCAAGTCTTAATAAAAGACTCTATTGCTGGTGCTATTTGTATCTCGTTTAGATTAATTTTTTAAGCTGATATTCTAAGAGCATATTTGTTAGTACCTGGTTTGTAAAACACCTTTTTTTTCTGTATTGGTGGCCCTACACATGCCTCTTAACGTTATCATGTTAGATTAGCTTTTTTGTTTGTGTTGTTCTTCATATTTATATTATCTGGAGCGTTACATTGATTTAGTTATAGAAAAATATGCACATCAATAGGGTGAGAAGATTTTGCATAATTAGAGAATGCATCAAATCTCAAATTTTCACTTTTTTTTTTTATCTTTTAAAATCCATTGGTCAGTTGGGATACCTGAAACCTATAGAACTAACTCAATAGCACATGTATTTTTGTTCCTTTTTTTTTTTTTCTAATTTGCTTATCCCTTCTGTACAAAATTGTTATATCGGCAAGAAAGGCAACTGTTGAATTCTACATATGGTTGATCTTCTAAGAACCACAAAGGAAATAATTTTCTTTTTAGTATCTCTCAAAGTAAAATGCAACTGATGCCTCTGTTAATTGATTCCATTAGCAAAACTGAAAGGGAATGTTACTGAGATTGTTCGACGATATCTTGTCCAGACCTCCTTATTAGAAATATCTGATGTCCTTTATAGGAATGGAATTGTCCTAATTTTTTTTTTCTAATTTTTTGTTTACTTCAACAACAGGCTGTGCAATATGGATATCTTATCAAAGGTACAACAAGTTATATGCTTTGCATTTCACGACAGCAAATTGCTCATGGAAACATGCGAAGAGGCCAAGAAACTCCGAAAAATTGTGACTCTATTTTATCTAGATTGATCTCCATGGCCAGAACACATTTTAGTATATACTGTCTATAGGATGGCAGATGAGAGTCATTCAATTCCTCTCTTTTTTCGTTCCCACTTCAGTGTTTGTTAGGTAGCAGGTTCTTTTTGGTGCAAAAGGAATTACTTGTTACTTTTCATACCTAGTAGAAAAAATGAGTTTTCAGGGAAAAGATGTGCCGCCACATGATATCGCTGAAAAGCATTGGCTTTTAGCAATCCTGTGAATTTTGCATAGCAGAATTTGCAACTAGTAAAATGCTCTTCAGGAGGTAAATGTTTCTTTTTCAGCAGTTATTCTTGAGACATTTATGGTGGAATAATTCTCAACGTGCACTGATTTTTTTTTATGCTTGAAGTTGTTTGTTTTTCTCCATCTTGAGGATGTTTGAAGTGGAAAATCTTTTTTTTTTATATTAAAAATTAGGAAAAATTTAAATTTTGTTTGGTATATGGATAGAATTTGGTTTTATAGTAGTGGATTTGAGTTATGAACTAGATTTTTACTCACCAAATTTAGGCCCAAAAAACATGAGAGCATAATCTTGACCAGTTTGATTTATCACAGCTAATTTGTCAGTAAGATTGGATTGGTCTGATTCAGCTCATCCGACAAAGTCGACTAGGTTAAGTGCAGTTCTAATCGGAATGTGCCTTGGGGTCAAGTTACAACAGTAGATGGGAAGGACTTGACAGGAGTTCTTTGCTGGAGGTGCTCAAATTTGCAAGTTGTTGATCTATTTTTACTCGAGTTGTTGGTTTATTTCTACTTTGGTTTTCCTATCAACTCTCTTTCAAATAGATTCCATCTGAATTTTCCACTTAGAAAGACTTACGACTTTGATGCAAAGACTTTTGGATGCATAATGAAAAAAGTGATGGTTGAGTAGTCCAAATGTTTTCATCGAGAAAAAGGTTCATTGAAATTTTTTTTGTTTCCCAAATAACTTGAAGATTCAATATAACAAATATATTCACAAAAGGTCTTTAATTAGTTGGATCGCTATAAACACATTTCATTGGTTCTTGTTTGTCTTTATGAATCTAATTTGGTTGATGATAGATACAACTCCAGGTTGGATCCAGCTCAGGTTCATAACTGGGTCGATAATTTGTTGAGCCAGTTAATAGATTGGAATCATAATTGGCCCATCAAGAGACTAGTCGATTACTATTTAACATTTTAGAATCATTGAATCAGTTGTTGAACCGATGATTCGAACTGTTGGTTTAGTGGAGATTGTTTGAACCAGTTATTTGAATGGTCGAGTGGGCGATTTGAATCGTCAGTTCGAGCCGTTGGAATCGTCAATTCCAATGGAAATTTCAATTTGTTTTATTATTTTGTACGATCGAGATTATTTGATTTTTTTTATCAATGGTTACGTTTAGTATTCGTTATGTTCTAAGTTTTATATATATGATGTTCATTTCATCATTTCTCTATTATTCTCTTTGAATTTTAATGGTTTTCGATTCTCCAATTCTAATGGGAGGAGATTTATCAAGTTTTTGAAAAGATAAGAAAGTCTGTTGATTTTAAATCCAAGGTGTTCAATTTATCGATGATTAATCAAAATATTTTTTGATAATCGACACAGAGAAACATAGAGAAATATAAAAACTTTTAAAGTTTGAGAAATTTTACATTTAAAATTATCTATTTTTATTAAATGAATTTATTTATTGAATATTTATCTTAGTTTAACACTGACTGATAATGTAATGCAATCTTTCTCTTTTATCTGGATCTGAGACCGATCATAACAGAATCATTTTTATTAAATTTTGAAAAAAAATGTTCTTCTCTCCGAAGAAATACAAATAAAATGTAAATATTGTAATATCTCGTATAAAATTTAATCGTGTGATGATTATAAGTTATTAAAATGATACGTCGAAATAAAATATTCGATGGAATTTGAGATTAAATATTTTTAAATATAATTCTTTAGATTTTCATCGTTATTAAGATACAGAAATAAATTTATTTAAATATTTTAATATTAAATTAAGAGAATTATTAATAAATCCGGACAGTCAAAATGCTTACCCTAAAAAGGGAAAAATCAATAAACAAGTTCATGGCATGCCCAACCAAAAACAGGGTCCATAGCAGCCAGAGAAGGGAGTAGGGAGAGTTTAGGATTCAGTTTCAGGTTTTTAGAGTTCAAATTGTTGGGTAGTTTCAAGTTGCAGCAGCAGTTTCCAGTTGGCTTTTGCTGAGCTCCGTTTTTTCTCTGAATAAAATATTTCATATCATTAAAGTCAGCAGTAATTACACTGCAGACATATACATTCCCACCAACCAATTAAAAAAATGAATTAAAGATTGTTCAATGTATGCTATGCTTCATACGCCATGGATCGCATATCAATAAAAACCATGATTATAGTTTTTACTAATATTATACAATACATTAATTTACAAAGGGAGAAATTATACCATATATATCAGGATGTTGGATATAATGGCTTTCACAATTTGATCTAATGTCAAAAATTAGGATATTAAAGAAGGCATACTCGGATCCATGCAGATTCTTGATATACAAAACTTTCTTCAATTTTCTCTCATATCTAACTTTTCTTTTCCTTGTCTCTTTAATGATCAGAGATACAACTTTTCATAACTATCTTTTAATATTTGATAATTACTTTTCCGGATAACTTTTAATACCGAACAACGGTTAATAATGTTGGGGATCAATTGGCCGGCTAGAGGGGGGTGAATAGCCCTCGTTCGTTGGATGTCGTAATTTGCTCGTCTACAAAACGTTAGCGCAAGCGGAATATGCAAATACAAATAAATAAAGACAAGCAAATAAACAAACAATACAAACACCGAGATGTAACATGGTTCACGGCTACGCCGCTAATCCATGGTCCGATTCGTCCATGGTGAATCACTCCGTAATCTATCCACTAGATCTCTCCTTTGCACAAAGCTAGGTGGAGGTAACCTTTTACAATCTCTCTTCTTATAATAGAATGGAAATAAAACAAGTAAGAAGAGTGGAAGAACACTTAGAGCACTTTGGGAGCAAATTGGAGCATGAGCATTAGCCACCCAAAGCCTCATCCCCTTCCTTTTTATAGAGGAAGAGGGTTTCTTCTCGTTGACACAGGATCAGTCGACTGATTCCCTCGATCAGTCGACTGGTCCTGTAGCCATTGCCCAATAACGGCCGCTTTCCACGTTGGATATCATCCAAGCAGATGCGCATCATCGATCGATACTACCATCGATCGTGATGCTCGATCGATCGAGTGCTCAACCGAAGTCGACTCCATTCTGCGTGCCGCGCAGTGCCATCGATCATTGCCATTCTCGACGATCGATTCCGACATCGACATCATCGGCCGATCGCTCCATAATGATCGCTAAGCACTAAACTGGTATTATACTAGTCAATTGAACTATCGACTTAGAGCAGTCGACTGCCATGACATGGCAGTCGACTGGTGTCGGGAAAACCCATCCGACACTTGGCCAAATGGCCAAGTTTCACCTAAGAGCTACCCTTCCCGGGTTACAATCGCTCACTCTCATCCCTCGGAGTCCCTCGCCTTCGAAGTTCTCTTCGTTCGCGGCCACGTCCCTCGGCAGAATCAGGCGCACGACTCTGCAATGTTCCTTCGCGTCTCTTACCTCGAAGTCTACTTCCTCCGGCTTCACTCCAAGCTTCTCGTCCGGCGGTCCCTCGGATGCTCCAAGCGCACGGCTTCCGCAAAGCTATCCTTCACCGACTCAAGGCACGAGTCATGAGATGTGAAACTCGCCACGACTCCATGTGCGAATTACTAAGTCCTGCACGACTTCAATGCACATATCAAATCAACATATCAAACTAACTTAAACCCTTTGCCACACCAGCAAAACCATATTACGGTAAGAGATTGCCCTAACAATCTCCCCCTTTTTGATGTGTGGCAATCCGTTTAAGTTAGGTAAAAACATTTGATATAAATTTTAAAGGAAAGAAAGCATGTAAACATAAACATGATATAGCAACATGCAACTCCCCCTTAATCCATGAAACTCCCCCTTAATTTCTCCCCCTATCATAATTAACTTAAACATAATCATTTCTCCCCCTTTGACACCATCAAAAAGATTATCACAAAGTTAAAAGCACATGACATCAAGTCTAATAGAAAGAAAATACCACAAGTTGATTTAAAATCGGAATTCAGCCTTTTCTTGGTCGATATTGGTCATCGATCGTGGTTCGGACTACGATCGGCACTGTTTCGGGATTTGATTTAGGGTGAATTTCAGAAATGCATTAAAAATTCCAGAAAATTTGAAAAATCATGAAATTTGAAAAATCATGAAATTTGGGGAACACATTTCTTTTAAGTATATCTATCAGTGAAAAATATGTTTTCATGAAAAATCATTATATTTCCACGTATTTGCCAAAAATCCAAAAGCTTTAAAAACTACTAGGTTTTTGATCATAAGAGTATCCATTTTAACACCTAGTCTTGCATCCAATTGTTTCAAAACATGAATACATGTATTTTAAAGTAAGAAATTGTTTTGAAAACATATGAAATATCCAACCATGATCTTTGGGCAATATGTCTATGAATTAAACATAAATCTTCCCCATGATTGGTCTATTATTGCTATTTTGATACTTTAAATGACCATCTAAATGCCATAGGCATTAGTGGACATTTGTATCATCCTAACATCTCACTCATGCTAAGTTTTCAATCAAGGTAGCCTATGGTGAGTGTGAGATGCATCCTAGGGGGTATTTGTGTATACTTAACCAATATATTCATGCAATTCTATCAAGGTTAAGTATCAACCTAATAATCCTCATGATCATAAAGGCATATATGAATGAATTCTACATTATGATCATGAAACTCATGTATTCATCAAATAATAGTCATGCATTAGGTATTATATGATGATAATAAACAAAGTATCACCTAAAGCATGATTTACACCTATTTCTCATGATTATGTGCCAAAAATCATAAATCATGATTGCATACATAGCAATTATATTAACCATCATGATTTAAGCATTATCATCTATTTATGGGCACGTTATTATCACCCAACACTATTCTAAAAATGTTGTCCCGTCATCCTAAGTCAACCAAAATATGATATAGGTCAATTGCATATGGTTGACTACCCTAGGAGTTTTCTAACCCTTAAGGATGGATTTTGGAACCCAAAATAAGTTCTTTCCTATTGGGTTCACTAAGTATTCCTTGGGGATCTATTTCCTAGCTATTACTTTCTTCTTATCTTGTCCCCTAGCTATTAGGCATTTATAGGCCTTTTCATTTTTCTTTTCTTTGTAGCCTAGGCCCTTTTTGTTGAAGCTAGCTCTTTGGCTCCCAATAATCATATTTAATGTGTTGGAGCCAATTGTGAATTTTTCTAGGGCTTTGGTTAAATAGTCTACATTTTCCCTTAGGGCCCTATTTTCATTTATACATGCATCACTAACATCTAATGGCACATAAAGATCATGTGAGCATGCATCATTTAAGCTAGAAGAAATATTATCATTTAAGCATGCATTTTCTAGCTTATTTTCCAATGCCTTAATTTGATTAAGCATGCTTTTATTTTTCTTTTTCATTCCAAATAAGTCCTTAGTTAAACTAGAAATTATGGAAACTATTTTCTTAGGAGAGACATTCGTTACTATAGTTTCCATGTCCTCTTCTTCTTCGGATGAGGAGGATGTAGAAGCTCCCCCTTCACTTGAGCTCTCTCCACTTGAGCTTGATTCTTCATTTGAGGAGGAGCAATCCGAGTCATGAAGAGCCATTAGTGCTAAATTTGAGTAGACATCCTCTTCTTCATCGGATGAGGAAGAGGAAGCAAAGTCATCCCATGTCTTTGCTTTGAGTGACATGGCCTTCCCTTTTCCTTTTGCCTTCTTTTCTTCTTCCTTTCTCTTGCTCCCCTTCTTCTTCCTCTTTTCTTCTTTCTTTTTCTTCTCTTTCTTGCTCTTGTTTAGGAGGGGACAATTATCCCTTATGTGTCCCTCTCCTTGACAATTGTAGCATATGACCTTCCCCCTTGGTCTTCTATTCCTATCATTAGATTTATTAAAATGAAAACCCTTTAAAGCACGTCTTACCCTCCTTACCATATATGCTTCTTCGGTGCTATCGATGGAGGAGGATGAGGATGCTTCATCATCGGAGGAGGAGGGGATTTCCATCTTCTTCTTCCCCTTGTTCGCTATCAAAGCTACTCCTCTTGAAGGTTGGATTTTTGGCTCTTCTTGTATTCCTTCAAGCCTCGTTTCGTGGAGCTCCATTGTTGAGAAAAACTCCTCCAAGGTACTTACTTCCAAGTTCTTGGAGATGTAAAATGAATCCACCATGGAGCTCCATCTTGAGGACCGGGGAAAGGCATCTATGACCTTCATTACCATATCTCGGTTGGAGAGCTTTTCTCCTACACTTGTTAGCCCAATTAATATTTCTTTAAATCTAGAATGTAGGGAAGTTATCTTTTCTCCCTTTTCTAATTTGATGTTTGAGAGTTGGGAGCGGAGAAGGCCTCTCCTAGCTAGCTTGGCCTCGGATGTGCCTTCATGGAGTTCTACAAGCTTTTCCCACATCTCTTTGGCGCTAGCACATTCTCCGATCCGGTTGATCTCTTGTTGAGGGAGCACATTGAGAAGATGATGTTTTGCCTTTGAGTTTGCAAGGTGCTCCTCTCTTTGCTTCTTAGTCCAACGTGATTTTTCAATTGGTTCACCCCTTTCATCCCTAGGCAACTCGAAACCATTTTCCATTATAAGCATAATATCAAAATCGGTCTCGAAGAATACCTCCATTCGCTTCTTCCACCAAGAGAATTCGCCGTCGAACTTTGGTGGGTGGATGTTTGAGCCGACCATTTTTGATGTAGAGCTTGTTGCGGCGGTTAGTCCGGTGACAAGCAACCTGGCTCTGATACCACTTGTTGGGGATCGATTGACCGGCTAGAGGGGGGTGAATAGCCCTCGTTCGTTGGATGTCGTAATTTGCTCGTCTACAAAACGTTAGTGCAAGCGGAATATGCAAATACAAATAAATAAAGACAAGCAAATAATCAAACAATACAAACACCGAGATGTAACGTGGTTCACGGCTACGCCGCTAATCCACGGTCCGATTCATCCACGGTGAATCACTCCGCAATCTATCCACTAGATCTCTCCTTTGCACAAAGCTAGGTGGAGGTAACCTCTTTACAATCTCTCTTCTTACAATAGAATGGAAATAAAACAAGTAAGAAGAGTGGAAGAACACTTAGAGAACTTTGGGAGCAAATTGGAGCATGAGCATTAGCCTCCCAAAGCCTCATCCCCTTCCTTTTTATAGAGGAAGAGGGTTTCTTCCCGTTGACACAGGATCAATCGACTGATTCCCTCGATCAGTCGACTGGTCCTGTAGCTGTTGCCCAATAACGGCCGCTTTCCACGTTGGATACCATCCAACGGTACTGGCATCAGTCGATTGATACTACCATCAGTTGACTGATGCTCGATCAGTCGAGTGCTCAACTGAGTCGACTCCATTCTGTGCCCGTGCACAGTGCCATCAGTCGACTGCCAAGCACTAAACTGGTATTATACCAGTCGATTGAACTATCGACTTAGAGCAGTCGACTGCCATGACATGGCAGTCGATTGGTGTCGGGAAAACCCATCCGACACTTGGCCAAATGTGTTGGTGCAGTGGGCACCTAAGTCGAACCTATGTTTTGATTATAGCAAACGATACAAAGTTAAGCTTATATTGTTATCTCACGAGCTAAATCAAGTGTGCAGAAAAGTCTCAATGCTGGAGCTGAAGGCTAGCGACACCCGGAGGAAGCCGCGGTGGTCGGGCGACACTCGAGTTACTTCGGAGGGAGTCGAAGGAATCGAGTGGAAGGCCGAAAGCAAAAGCGACAAGTAAGTATCGAGGTAAGCTCGTGTGTGCAAGCGTAAGTGAGGTCGTGTCCTTTGTACGGGGACATCCTTAGGCGACGATCCAACCCAAGACTTCCCATGGAAGGTCTATGTTGAGATCGGACGGCAAGTGGCCGTCGAATTCACTTGTATTTTGAGCTAAACTCCTTTTTTAGTCAAAAATCATGGCTGCCAGTTCAAGCCAGTTCAACGTGGCGCGATTCAACCGGCCGATTCAGCCGTGGCGATTCAGCCGGCCGATTCAGCCGGTGGTCAAAAATCGACCTCGAGAGTCAAGCTTTATCACCATTTTTCAAGGAGTTTTGTGCCCATTTGTGATTGGTTGAAGACCCATTCGTTGAGGGCTTAAAGGCTATAAAGGAGGCCAAACCTAGGGTTTTCATCAATTCAAAAGCTTCCAAGTGCTTCGATCACGCTCCGACTCTCCGGCATCCCTACGACGGCGGCTGAGCGACTAAAGATTCAACCTCCAATCCTTGAAGTCGTCGGTATAATCTTTAATTTTGTATAAGTTGTCTTTATTTTCAAGCTTTAAATCATATCAAGGAGAGGGGGAGTGTCCCTCTACCTTGAATCGTTCTTGAGTTTTTGTATTCGCTTAACTCCTATCTCTATCGAGAAGGAGTTCGTTTAATATTTGCCCTCCGTACGTGGTCAAGGACCATTAGGGCCTTGGAGTAGTAGCCGTAGGCTACGAACCAAGTAAAAACCCCTCGTGTTTTTATTTATTTATTGCTATCTTTCCGCTGCGTTTACTCGTGCCAATTCGAACGATTACGAAAAGTTTTTTCTTATCGCTATTCACCCCCCCCTCTAGCGCTCAAATCGATCCAACAATTGGTATCAGAGCCGGGGGTTGCTAAGATTTGGTGAAACCACCAATCTAGCTTTTTTTTACAGATTTAACATCCATTTGAAATAGCTTAAATCCTCGATGTGCGGCATAAGCTAGCAACATTCGAATGGATTCGAGTCTAGCTACTGGGGCATAGGTTTCGTCGTAATCTAAGCCTTCGACTTGACTGAACCCTTTGGCGACTAACCTAGCCTTGACATCCATTTGAAATAGCTTAAATCCATTAGGAATGCCGACTTAACATCCATTTGAAATAGCTTAAATCCTCGATGTGCGGCATAAGCTAGCAACATTCGAATGGATTCGAGTCTAGCTACTGGGGCATAGGTTTCGTCGTAATCTAAGCCTTCGACTTGACTGAACCCTTTGGCGACTAACCTAGCCTTGTTTCTAACTACTTCACCTTTATCATCAAGCTTATTTCTAAACACCCACCTTGTTCCAATTGTCGTTTTGTCTTTAGGTGGTGGTACTAATTCCCACACTTCATTCCTAGTAAATTGAGCTAGCTCTTCTTGCATTGCAATAATCCAATCGGGATCAAGAAGAGCTTGTTCAATTGATTTGGGTTCTATCTTTGAAATTAAGGAAATTTGACTAAGGTTCCTATAGGATGCTCTAGTTCGAACTCCTAGATTAGGATCTCCTATCACTTGATCGATAGGGTGGTTAGTCTGAATCCTAGATTGGGTTGGGTTTGTGTCACCTAATGCTTGATCAATGGGGTGACTTGGTTGAACACTAGTTTGACTCGGATCACTTGTCACTTGGTCGACAAGAGAAGTTGGTTGATGTGGATTAGACTCGATCTCAGGGTCAGAGTTAGGTCTAGTATGAGTAGGCTCGCTAATTGGGGTTGTCGGGGGTTTTGTAGGTTCGTGTCCTTCATCAAATACTACATTGATAGTCTCCTCGACTCTAAGGGTGTCGTGGTTATATACTCTATAAGCTCGGCTTGTAGTCGAGTATCCTAGAAATATTTCGGTCGTGGTTTTGGATGTAAATTTCCCTAGGTAATCCTTAGTGTTTAGAATATGTACCTTACACCCAAATACCCTAAAGTACTTGATGTTAGGTATTTTATCGTGATAAATCTCACGAGGTCTTAAGGTGCCTCTTTACCATAAGGACATAGCGCGTCTATATACGCTAAAACCTATCGTAGGTTATATTCGTTTAACATGGTCCTAGCGGCTTCTTGTAGAGTTCGGTTTTCCGCTCCACTAGGCCATTTTGTTGAGGGTCCTAGGGCAAGAGAATTCATGGTGGTATCCGTTTAGGTTACAGAAGTCGGTGAACCTTTGATTTTCGAATTCACCACCATGATCGCTTCTAAGTCTTTTAACCTTAAGGTCTTTTTGATTCTCGATTAATTTGAATAGATTGATTAATTGATCTAGGGTATCATTTTTATGTTTGATGAACCTAACCTGGTAAACTCGAGTAGTCGCCAATTATGACTAAGCAATATTGACTTTTATTAAGTGACTTGGCTCCATGTGAATCGAATAGATCCATATGCAGGAGCTCAAGTACACTTGAGGTTCGTTCTTGGTTAGTTAACTTGTGTTGTGTCCTAGGTTGTTTTCCTTGTTGACAAGCATTACAGATTTTATTAACCAAGTTGTTGAGGTTGGTAAACCTCTCGACTAAGCCACTCGACTCATCTTGTGGACGAGTCTTGGGTGCAGTGACCGAGAGTCTTGATTAACCATGATTCCTCTTCTGTGTCATAAGACATTTGGTGAGGATTTGATTAAGTTCATTGTATAAATGTTATTTGTCCTAGTTCCTTTGAGTATTGTTTTAATGTTTCATTTGTTTTAATTACACATTCATTTTCTAAAAATATGACCTTATAGTTATTGTCACACAATTGGCTTACGCTAAGCAGGTTATATTCAAAATTCTCTACAAGTAATACATTTTTTATAACAAAATTCGAGTTAAGCTCGATATCACCTAATCCGATGATTTTGAGCTTGCCGTTATTCCCAAAGGCTACCGATCCTTGTCGTTTGAATTGAAGCTTTGTGAATTTGAGTTGATCCCCGGTCATGTGTCGGGAGCAACCACTGTCCAACATCCATTGATCCTACACACAAGGTGGTTGGATTGGATGTTAGATTTTTATTTTTAAATTGGTTGTAAGTTGTTAAACCTAGGTCATCTCACCCGAGTCTATATGATCAAGCATGTTATACTTATGTGTTTTTTGTGAGATGACTCCCAATTAAATTTATTAAGTGGATTTAGGTTTAAGTGATTTTATGTTGAGATGATTTTCAATTAAATTGATTAAGTGGATTTTGGTTCAAGTAATTAGGATTTAGGTTCAAGTAATTTTATATTGAGATGATTTTCAATTAAGTTGATTAAGTGGATTTAGGTTCAAGTAATTTTATGTTGAGATGATTTTCAATTAAGTTTGATTAAGTGGATTTAGGTTCAAGTTAGATTTGGATTTAACCCAAGGCTTGTCAAGTTTACCTTTTCAAGATCATGGCTTCCAGGTCGTGGCGAGGCACAGGGGCCTTCTTTTATCGGATCATCGACCACTTCCTTAGACAAAGCTATGTTCAAGAAAATGATGACTTGACTCACCTAAGACTATTTCCTAGTCTAACTAGTTATTTTTGAAAAGAGGCTCCCCGAGGCTCAATCTTTTCGAAGGATTTTAGTTGGTTATTTGAAAAGAGGCTCCCCGAGGCTCAATCTTTTCGAAGGATTTTTTAGTTGGTTATTTGTGTATTCCAAGTGAGTTAAAAAACAACAAAAAAAACTAAGCATGCAATTTCTAAGTTAAAGCACAAACATGTTTTGTACTGGCTCCCCCTAGACGGTTGAATCGGTTCGGTCTATCCACATAGTGGATTTGGTCCTTGGGAACCCAGTACGAGTTAGATCCTAGAGTTGAAATCAAAGTGGTCTTAGGGACCCATGCTTGGACACATTTTTTATGTCTACTTACGATTGACATATACGACTTATTGGTCGTGTTTGAGCTAAACCCTAGTCCGGCCTTGTTGTACACGGCCCTTTGTGATCCAAGTAGGAGGTCAAGTCCTTTGGATCCCAAAGTAAACCTTTCCAACGTATTCCTAAGATCTTCGACTTGACTTTTCAAGAGTGAGTTCTCAACTTCGAGTTTTTCAACCCGAGTTGAGTCCTTCTCTTGAACTCGACTAGTCGAAGAGGTTAGGGAGACCTCGTGTTTGAGGAGTTTAACTTCCTCAACCAAGGTCTCGACCTTGGACTCGGACTTAGCTAACTTCCTAGACAAAAACCTAACCGTATTATGTAAAGTATTAAATAAAGTACGACTTACCTTAAGGGTATCTTTTGAACCGGATGCGTATCCGTGGCTTGACTTGAAGGTAGCTTCGTAGTCCGAGTCATCCTCAGGTTCTGACTCAAGTTCAGGCTCGGTCTCCGTGTCTGACTCAATTGATTTCGCCATGAAGACGTGGTCTTCGTCTTCTTCGGATGACGCTTCTTCCCATGTCGCGTTGAGGGCCTTCTTGTGCTTAGGTCCTTGGTGGTTGAGCTTGGGGCACTCGGACTTGATATGTCCAAACCTGTTACACTCATAACACCTAATATTAGAACTTTTAGGTTTACCTTGGTTGGGTCAGTCGTGGTTGCTTTAGTCCCTTGGCTATTCTTGAGCTAGGTTCATTAGTTCGGCAGTCAATTCCGGGTCAACTTCTTCTTCGGACTCGTCTTCCTCCTCGGTTGGTGGTGGCTTGCTTGCGATTTTCTTCTTCTTTGATCCTGCAAATAAAGCTATACCCCTCTCGGGTTCCGAGTTGGATTGTTCATGTAATTCGAAATCGGAAAAGAGTTCATCTAACCTAATTTTAGAAAGATCCTTGGAGACCTTGTAGGCATCGACCATGGATGCCCACAAGGTAGTCCTCGGAAAAGAGTTTAGAACATACCTTATAAGGTCGCGGTTTTCGACCTTTTGCCCGATGCGTGTAAGTTGTTGAGATGTCCCGGACACGGCGTGGAGTTGCGTCGCGGATTCGTGTTCTGCATTTTTAGTGTGTACAATTTATTGAATAACAAATCACGCCATACCTTGGCTTGATCCGATCCTTCGTGTAACTCGATTAGTTTAGTCCAAAGATCCTTTGCGCTTATGAAGGGGCCGACGCGATTTAACTCCTCCTTGGATAGGCCGCATTGGAGGATTTGTGTTGCCTTGGCGTCGGCTTCGACTTGTCGTTTTGTTGCAACGGTCCATTGATCATAATCCAAGGAGTCACCCACTTCATTAGTCGGAAGTGTGAAACCCGTTTGGATTATGATCCACATCTCGAGTTGGGTTTTGAGAAAGCATTCCATCCGACCCTTCCAATAACGGAAGTCATCTCCGTTAAAAAACGGAGGTCGGACGGTGCTAAAACTCTCGAGATGGGCCATTGAAACAAAAAGACAAAAAGAGACGAAGACCGAAAAGCTAGCAAAGAAAAAAACTCAAAAACAAGTACCAAGACTCGCGTCTTGGATTAGTAGTGCGGGAGAGAATTTAACAAACAAAATAAATAGAAATAAACAGAATTAAAAGAAAATAAATCTGTAAAAAAAAGCTAGATTGGTGGTTTCACCAAATCTTAGCAACCCCCGGCTCTGATACCAATTGTTGGATCGATTTGAGCGCTAGAGGGGGGGGTGAATAGCGATAAGAAAAAACTAAATGGCCAAGTTTCACCTAAGAGCTACCCTTCCCGGGTTACAATCGCTCACTCTCATCCCTCGGAGTCCCTCGTCTTCGAAGTTCTCTTCGTTCGCGACCACGTCCCTCGGCAGCATCAGGCGCACGACTCTGCAATGCTCCTTCGCGTCTCTTGCCTCGAAGTCTACTTCCTCCGGCTTCACTCCAAGCTTCTCGTCCGGCGGTCCCTCGGATGCTCCAAGCGCACGGCTTCCGCAAAGCTATCCTTCACCGACTCAAGGCACGAGTCATGAGATGTGAAACTCGCCACGGCTCCATGTGCGAATTACTAAGTCCTTCATGACTTCAACGCATATATCAAATCAACATATCAAACTAACTTAAACCCTTTGCCACACCATCAAAACCATATTACGGCAAGAGATTGCCCTAACAAATAACAGTAAGCTTTATAAAAGCAAAAGAAGAGGGGAACAACACTCCATCAATTTTATAATTTATATGGGTCATAATAGATTATTAATAAATAATCTATCAATCTTCCACTTAATCACGTGACAATTTAAAAATTCAACAATAACCATAATTATGTATTATATTGAAGTTATCAAATCATCATCTTTACTTAAATTGATATGATCAGATCATGGCGTCACATGATTCAATTAACGACATGATTCTTTCTATGTACCACAAAATCAACACAACCCAACAACTTTAATTAATGATATAATTGTCTTTAATATATTTTTTTAGACATTCTATTATGTGTGAGAGATAAGAAAACAAACCAAAACATAATTTCAATTTAATTCATAAGTGTTATATAATACGAGCATCATTATCATACATATGTATCTATATTCCTATAATGTTAACTAGGACTTATTCATAATATTCATCCTTTCTACATCCCCAATAAACATTTTGGATGGTAAACTTTTAGTTAACGATCCACTATTACTAAATCAGTTCTGATATGTTCAAGTGATGTCTTTATTTCTACCCTTCTTCTTTGACAAACAAGTATTTCAAATCCATATATTTTGAACATTTTGAATACTTGTTATTTTTAGAGAAGCCTCGGGATAAAGTTTTACAATCATAATAAGTGAATAGTGGCCTCAAAGCATGTCACAAATTCAACTTTCATGGTAGAAGTAACAATTATGGACTATTTTCTATTTTTCCATGACACTATTCCTCCTGCTAGGAAGAAAATATATCTAAATATGAATTTTCTCAAGTCCATACATTCGACATAGTTTAAATACAAGTAGCCAACCATTTCAAAGTAATTTGCCCTTTTATATGTAAGCATGTAATCTTTGGTGTCTTATAAGTACCTAAGAAGCTTCTTTGCATCTTTCCCGTGGTTCATCCGAGGATTACTTTGATATCGGCCTAACATTTCAATAGAAAAATTGATATCCAAGTGAGTACATGTCTGGGCATACATTAAACTTCCAACCACTATTGCATAGGGAATTGATTCCATTTCCTTTCGTTCTAAGTCATTTTTAGGACATTGCATTTCACTAAATTTGATCTCTTTTTGAATTGGAACTATTCTTGCAGAGTAATTTTCTATTCTGAATCTCTCTATAATATTTTTTAAATATAATTCTCCTGAGATATTCCCAACAATCCTTGTGGTATTTTACAAAATATTTTTATTCCTATCACATAAAAAATCTCACTCATATATTTTATTTCAAAGTTCTTAGAGAGAAATTTCTTTGCCCTTGGGGCTACGGTGCAGTAGCATGACATCCATCTTAGGTCCTAGGCATCCACGGTTCGATCACCAACTACGACGACTGTGTAGGATTTTTCTCCAAATGGAGTGATAAACTAGGGAAGCTGGGGTTGTCCGCGTGAGCACTTCCTGATTTACCTTCCTCCTTTAGGCATGAGACAGTCGTAGGGGGTTGTTAATGCGACAGTTCCATATTTTTTTTAGAGATAAATTTCTTTACATCATGTAACAAAATGATATCATTGGCAGCAAGAAGAATATCATCAATATATATAACTAACATAGTAAACTTGCTCCCATTGATCAATAGTGTTCTCTACAAATCATACGATGTGATGATATCATTGAATTTAAGATACCATTGTCTAGATGCTTGTTTTAGTCTATATATTGAATTTTTCAATTTACACACTAGATTTTCTTTTTCCGTGGCTATGAAACCTTTAGGTTGACCCATATAAACTTCTTCTTCTAAGTCACCATTCAAAAAGACAATCTTTACGTCCATTTGGTGAAGCTCTAGGTCATAATGAGCCACTAAAACCAAAACAATGCTCAAAGAGTCCTTAGAAACTGAAGAGAGTCTCTTTGTAGTCAATGTGATCCTTTTGAGTATATCATTTAGTGATAAGTCTAACTTTATACCTTTCGATGTTGCCTTTCGAGTGACATTTAGTCTTATAGACTCATTTACCACCAACTCATTTTGAACCTTTAGGCAACTCAACTAGTTCATATACTTTATTATTGCCCATGAAAATTAACTCTTCTTTCATAACATTGAGTCATTTTTCGGAATTGTCATTTTTCATAGCTTGTAGAATGAGAGTAGATCTTTATCAATGCTTAAGTCACATTAACATTCATGTTCAAGTGAATAAATGATATAATCATCTGAAATAGTTGGTCTTTTTTGCCTTTCAAACCTCCTTAATGCTATTTCTTGCGTCTCTTCTATCATTTGTTCATTTGCGACTTGCACATTATTAATTGGTTCATTATTCTATGCTCATTTTGTGGGTTTTGGATATTATTACTTTGTTGTCTTGAAGTATTGTATAACTGTGTTACAACAACTTGAGAAGAAACATTAAGTGAAGAAAGTTCACCATAGGTTTCTCTAATGTCCACTTTTTGTGATTTCTCACTCCCACTTAATTGACTATTCTCAATGAACTGAGTATTTCCAAACTCTATTATTCTCGTACTGTGGTTAGGACAATAAAATTTGTATCATTTTGACTTTTTAGGTTAATCAATGAAGTAACTACTAACAATTCTTGCATCAAGTTTTCTTTCATGTGGATTATATACTTTTATTTCTGCTTAGCAACCCCAAATATGGAGGTGCCTCAAATTCAGTTTCCTTCCCATCCATAGTTTTTAAGGGTTTTAGGAACTGTCTTACTAGGAATTCTATTAATGCATGCATCCACAATAATAAAGGTACAATACTATAACTTAACATACTCTAATCATGTCCATAAGTGTACGATTATGCCTTTCAACTATACCATTCTATTTTGGTGCACTAGGCATAGTATACTATGCACATATTTCTCAGCTTTGAAGAAATTTTACAAATGAACTTAGACATTGTCCATTCTTATTAACTTTTCCATAATATTTACCATCTCTATCAAAACTCATGACTTTCACTTTTATATCCAATTTCCTTTCAACCTCATTAACGAACACCTCAAGGATGTCCACTGCTTGAGATTTTTCATGCAGAAAGCATAAATAACAATAACGTGAAAAGTCATCAATAAAGGTGATAAAATATTTTTTTTTGCTCCAAGATGGAGCATCAAAAGGACCACAAATATCAGTGTGTATCAATTCAAGTGGATGTCTACTTCTTGTGGTAGGATTCTTGATATATGTTTCATTTTTTTCCTTAATACAATCCAAATATATATCCCAGTCATCAAAATCCAAATGAGGTAATATGTTGGGATCACAATCGAAGTCCCACATTGGGTCTAAGTTAAGATTAATGAGTTAATCTTATTGGATCATAAACTCGTTAGATTAATGGGTTAATCTAATCTGATTACAAACTTTTTAGATTACTAGATTAATCTAATTGGATCCAAACTTATTGGATTAATGGATTAATCCAATATATGTTTGAGTTTTTCAAACGAGACCACAGATAATGCCCACGTTTTATAAAATAAAAGAAAGAAAATGTCATATTAGATATGACTTGGGGATTAAGCAATAAACACGATCTTATCTGATAAGATCGTGTAAGATTGCGTCAACCAAAACCTAGGTCTTTTGATCTTTCTTTAAATAGTATCTAGCACTACGGCGAGGGTGAAGTGATTTTCTAATTTGTTGGATCGAAAAGTGTCACTAGAGGGGGGGGGGTGAATAGTGATCGTAAAATCTTCGTTTCTTTTCGTTCGTTCGACTAAGACAAAGTCGTGCAGTGGAAAAATAAACAAGACAATTTATTTTTACTTGGTTCATAACCCAACGTTTTCTACTCCAAGGCCTCGCAATCCTTGACCGCGTACGAAGGAGAAATCCACTATAGAGTCTCCTCCTCGTTGGAGGTAGGAGACAACGATCACAAAAATTGAAAGCTCGAGGATGAGGCAACAAACCTACCTCACCTTGTTACGATTAAAACCACGAATACAATAAATAAAAACAAACTTGCTGCTACCGACGAAGAGGTTGTGAGTTTGGCGTTGCGTCGGCGTTGTGACGGTGTTACGACATTAGAGCTTTAGCGTTGTGGGAGCACTTTGAGAGCAAGATTGATGATCTAGGGTTCGAGTCCTCTCCTCCTTTTATAGACTTGTGCCTCAGAATAAGTCCAGATCCATAACTTGTGGATCTTATCACGAGTTGACACCTTATCTTATCACGAAGTGGCGACATCAATTGTTATCTTTTTTGACCTTGTGTATTTGGCTGATTCATCGCCATCAGTCGACTGATGCCCTTCATCAGTCAACTGCTGGTAGCATCAGTCGACTGCTAGCTTGGTCACTCCCTGCAATAAGAGGTTAGCACGGAATATGATAAATACGATGGTTCCTTACCGTCCAATCTCGACCTAGACCTTCCACTAGAAGTCTTAGTCGGATCACCACCTACGGTCATCCTCGTACAGAGAACATGACCTTACCATCTCTCTTCGCACTCGTGCTTACCTCTGGCCCTTTATGACCTGTCACTTTGCTTCCGATCTTCACCTGGGTTCTTCGACTCCATCGAAAGTTCTCCCGGTGTCGTCCGACCACCACGGTTTCTCGAATTGAGATTCTCTGGGTATCGCTGACCTTCAGCTCAACTTAAACATTTCTGTACACTTAACAGAGCATGTGAGAAAACGATATGACCTTAACTTTGGGTCTTTGTCATAATTAAAACCTAGGTTCGATTATTTGGTGCCCCTGCACCAACAATCTCCCCCTTTTTGATCTATAACAAACCGACACAAAGTTAAGGGAAAATTAAAGTATAAAACAAGTGAAGTAAATGATAAACGTCTTTTCAAAAACTCCCCCTTAACCCTAGGTGAGTTTTGATAAAGATACTTTAATTTTTAAAATTAAATTTTGTGTTACTCCCGCTTAACTTTTGCTCTTCTCTCCCTTTTGCCATAAATAAAAAAAGTGTGGTTTATATAAAATAGGGGGTTTAAAAGCAACATGTTATAAGCATGCATCTAGAATTATTAAGGATAAATCAACTATGAGTCCAAGCATGCGTATAGCATTAGTTAGACAGATTAGTTCGAGGTATATCCCTCTGCACCAACAATTTAATAAGTTTTTGAAACATAATTTTGAATTAAGTATAAGAGATTTAGGGGGCGCTAAACTTTGGCCTAGAGAGTTGTATACTTAGTATTGGCCAATTAAAGTTATAATTATTCGTTAAGTGCAATAGTTGAGAAAATAGATAGCATTTTGAAAAGGTTATGTTTTGTGTATATTATAATTATTCCTTAACATCTCACCCATTCTATGTGTCTCAAAAATGTATTCATCTTATATGTTTTGTGAGATGATTTTAACTTGATTAAAGTTAGTCAACCTTGGGTTAGATTCGGATTTAACCCTTAGTTCGTCAAGTAAACTTTTCAAGAAATTGACTTCCAGGTCGTGGCGAGGCACAGGGGCCTTCTTTGATCAGAACAATGACCACTTCCTTAGACAAAGCCAAATTCAAGAAATTGATTACTTGAGTCACTTAAGATTACTTCCTGGTCTAACTAGTTTAGGATACGACAAGGTAGCTTCAGCTAGTTCAACTTAACCAAGTGCACCAAGCTAGATACGCCTTATCTAGCTCGAATACACGAGACGTTGTTTCCTAACGTACTATCATCTCGCCGCGTCCTAATACTATGTTATCAAAGTTGACTAACTATTTGTCCTATCTAGCCGTTCTAAAAAGTAAAACAAAATAACTAATCATGCAATGATTTTGCTAAGGAAGCAGGTATACTATTTTAGTGTTATCTCCCCCCTGGACCATTGAACCAATATGGTCTATCCACAAAGTGGACTTGATCATGGGGAATCCAATACTTATTGGTCATTATATGTGAGTTTAACAAAACCTTTGGGACCCATGCTTGGACTCGTTGATAACTATGATTTATGATAGACATATAAGATCTATTCATAGTTCTTGAACTAAAACCGAGTCCAACTTTGTTGTACACGGCTCTTTGGGTTCTAAGAAGTCGGTTGAGATTCTTGTTAGTGAAATCCCTAGAGCCAATCATGTGATGATTGTTGTATGAACTTTATTGTATCATATTCTTATTTATAAAGACATGATTATTATATTTACTTATATTGGTGCCAAATAACTAAGTATAATAACGTTCTTGAGTAGAAGGTTCTTATCTATATCAATCGATTGGTTGAATCGATAATGAGATGATATAGGGAACACTACTCTTAATCATTCCTAGTCAAGTATTAACATTCAGGGACAATGTTAATGTGTAGAGACTAGCATGTAGGTCAACTCGATGACTTGATCTCACAAGTCATGGATATGAGATATCAAGTTGACACATGGGTATGCATTGGAGAATGTATACTGAATGACCCGTCATGAGAAAGTATCATGGATCGTTATATGAGTTTCATATACTTTCTCATATGACTATTAGTCCTTGAACTTGAAGTCACCATGGTTCCCTACATAAGGAGTTGCATACTTTGGCTTCGTCAAACGTCACCCGTAAATGGGTGGACTATAAAGGCAATTACTGGGTATGTAACAAATTATGGTGAGGGATGTGAGTGATGTAGATGAGATCTATCTCTCCTATATGACAGGAGTGACATCGTTATTCTTGATAGAGTGAGACCACGAAGTGCATGACCATGCCCAAATGAGTCAATATGAGATATTGAGCTCATTTGATTAGAGTGAGTCTACTTGGAGTTCAAGATATAGATTGTACTGAGGATGACACGGTCTATGCCTCAATTGGTCAATCTAGATGTCAAGGATAGAGGGACATTGTCACATATTGTGAGAGTCACAATTAGTAGTCACAAAGGTGATGTTGGATCTCAACATTCTTGTAACTTGGGTAGCAATGATGTATTGCTAGATATTGCTTATTGCTTATGTTCCTAAATCGGTTTAGGAGCATTACCAATGTTACAAGAACCTATAGGGTCACACAAAAAGGGCAATTAGATGGAGATTAGGTTCATATGATGAACCATGAGGATTAGGTTCATGGGATGAACAAAATTGGATTAAGAGTAATCCAAATTAGACTAATTGAGTTAGACTCAATTTAATTCAAGTGTTGAATGAGTCTAATTTAGATTTGATTCATTGAGTCAATTTAAATTAATGAATAGAGATTCATTAAATCAAATTGACTTGAATCAAGTGGTTAGATTTGATCAACCATGGGAGATAATATGTCAAGTTTGACTTGATTTGAGAGGGAAGATGAATGGTCAATTTTGACTTGACCAATTGCCATGTCATGGTGTCTTGGCATGGGGGCCGGCCAATGATGATGTTCCACATCATCATGGACTTATCATGGGGTGCCACCTCATGAGGTAGACCAAGAGCCATTGACTCTTGGAGTTACATGCATGCATGCATGCAACCCCCCAAAAAGAAGTGTCCGACCACTTTGCATTATAGTGTGAAGTTATTGGAATTAACATCATCTTCTTCCTTGCTCCTCTCAAGCTCTCTCCATCATCCTCTTCTTGCCGAGATTCCTCAAGGGTGCTAGCACACTATCTTCTCCACCATTTTCCTGTGTGGATACTTGTAGAAGAGTGTACACTTGACACTCTTCGAGATCCGGCAAAGTGTTTGGATGAGCGGGATAAGCGAAGGGCGTCGCTACGAGGGTAACGTTCTCATCATGTAGATCTAAGGTAGATCTAGGTTTCCATAACACGTACATGAATTTATTTTTATATATCTTCGCACAGATCCGTGGTCGGGCTTCCGAGGTTTCTGCAACGCAAAAAGCGATTTTTGCGGCTCGGATAGTCCAATGATCCTTAGATCCCAACGTGAATCTTTCCAACCTAGCCTCGAGCTCTTGAACTCGTCCTTTCAAGAGAGAATTCTCCTCCTCAAACTTTTCAACTTGAATTGAGTTTCCCTCTTGAACTTGACTAGTTGAAGATGTTAGATTAGCCTCTTGCTTAAGGATTTCAACCTCCTCGAGCAACGACTCGACTCTAGACTCGGACTTAGTTAATTACCTATTTAACAACTTAATTGCATTATATAAGTTGGGTATTAATGAATTGTTGGGTTTTCGGCACCGCGGCGAGTGTGTGTTCAAACATATTTCGTAAACATGTGCACAGCGGAAAGAATAAAATAATAAATCTAATTTATTACAACACACACATCACACGCATATATAGTACAACATGTGTAGACATAATCGTAAATTCAAATTTTGCAATAAAAGAAAATTTATACTACGTATACCTGACGTATCACGTGTAGCGGGAAAGACATCAACCAGAACGATCCTCGCTAGAATCGTCTCTATCCGTATCCACGCCGAGTATCTTCGGGATGACTTCACAAAGTCACGAGCCTCGTCTTCGTACGGGTTACTAGCCTCGTGTTGAAGACAATGTGATCGAGAGAAGATCACGATCCGAATCAAAATTCGGATAAAAAATGAGTCCTCAAAAACTCGCTTCTCCGGAGAGGTATTCGTCAACCGTTGACGAATCCTTCGTCCTCCACCTATGAGGATTACCGGAGATTGAATCCCCGGCAAGGCTACCGCTGTCGGAGCTCCAAACGTCATCCAAACGATGCTCCGACGAGAAGGAAACAAGCTGTCCAGAAAACTAGACAGCTTTGGTGGAGGAATAGGGGCCGGCCAAATAAGGAAGGTTGAGGCTCACCTTGTCGCCGAACCCAAAGGAGATCACCGGAGCTCCTCCGGCAGCAGCTCGACACCGGCAAGAGGGAAGGACAACACCTTCTTGATGCCGGCAAGGAAGCTGGGTGGTGGTGGGCGGCGGCAAGGTGGGTTGGCGCCGACTACACCAAGGAGAAGGAGGGGGCGGCAACTTAGGGTTACAAGGACTTGGATTAGGGTTTAACAAAAACCCTTAAGCCCTATTTTATAGAGAACAAATTCTCTTAATGGTTATCGGATCATAACCAAAAGCCCGTTAACCCGCTCCATTAATTTAAGTTAAAATAAACCAAACCATGATGGTTTATTTTAAGTTAAAACGAACCCAACCAACTTTGGTTCATTCGTTTAAAACAAACCAAACCCTTTGGTTTATTCTCCTCAATTGGATTAGAACCAAATCAATTTGGTTCATCCATCATGTCTTCATAAGACACGACCCATCCACGCTTCCATTGCGACTGAAACGATTTCAAGCTTGCTCCATGTTTGGTCCAACCAAACCTTGTTTCTCTCGGTCTGAGAATCTCATTCTCAAGCTCATTTTAAATCCTTCGGATTATGCTCGTTGTGCGTGTGACCAAATAGATTCTCGGTTTATGTTGGCCATCTATAATTAACCATTAATTATAGAACGATCATGAGTGGAACCTAGTAGTAACTCATGATCCCCAATTAATCAAAAAGATCAACGGTTGATCCAGAACTACTTCTGAAACCCTTCAGCAGCTCGAATGAATCATGCCCCATTCCCTTCACTCATCTTATACCCACTTGGTTCAGGACATAGTCTATAGTGTCAGTCCCCACTAGGCTGACTACGTCACACCTAGCCCAAGTATCATTTCCTCATCCTACGGATTCTAGTTACTGCACATGTATCGAAGAGTACCTTACTCTAAACATGTAATGCTTGTTGGTGCAGTGGGCACCTAAGTCGAACCTATGTTTTGATTATAGCAAACGATACAAAGTTAAGCTTATATTGTTATCTCACGAGCTAAATCAAGTGTGCAGAAAAGTCTCAATGCTGGAGCTGAAGGCTAGCGACACCCGGAGGAAGCCGCGGTGGTCGGGCGACACTCGAGTTACTTCGGAGGGAGCCGAAGGAATCGAGTGGAAGGCCGGAAGCAAAAGCGACAAGTAAGTATCGAGGTAAGCTCGTGTGTGCAAGCGTAAGTGAGGTCGTGTCCTTTGTACGGGGACGTCCTTAGGCGACGATCCAACCCAAGACTTCCCATGGAAGGTCTATGTTGAGATCGGACGGCAAGTGGCCGTCGAATTCACTTGTATTTTGAGCTAAACTCTTTTTTTAGTCAAAAATCGTGGCTGCCAGTTCAACTGGCCATTCAGCCGGCGATTCAGCGGCGATTCAGCCGGCCGATTCAACCGGCCAGTTCAACCGGTGGTCAAAAATCAGCCTCGAGGAGTCAAGCTTTATCACCATTTTCAAGGAGTTTTGTGCCCATTTGTGATTGGTTGAAGACCCATTCGTTGAGAGGCTTAAAGGCTATAAAAGGAGGGCCAAACCTAGGGTTTCATCAATTCAAAAGCTTCCAAGTGCTTCCGATACGCTCCGACTCTCAGACATCCCTACGACAGCTGAGAGGCGGCGACTAAAGCTTCAACCTCCAATCCTTGAAGTCGCTTAGTATAATCTTTAATTTTGTATAAGTTTTCTTTATTTTCAAGCTTTAAATCATATCAAGGAGAGGGGGAGTGTCCCTCTACCTTGAATCTTTATTGAGTTTTTGTATTCGCTTAACTCCTATCTCTATCGAGAAGGAGTTCGTTTAATATTTGCCCTCCGTGCGTGGTCAAGGACCATTAGGGCCTTGGAGTAGTAGCCGTGAGGCTACAGACCAAGTAAAACCCCTCGTGTTTTTATTTATTTATTGCTATCTTTCCGCTAAGTTTACTGCTTAATTGACGATTACGAAAAGTTTTTTCTTATCGCTATTCACCCCCTCTAGCTCAAATCGATCCAACAATTGGTATCGAGTCGGGTTGCTAAGATTTGGTGAAACCACCAATCTAGCTTTTTACAGATTTATTTTCTTTTAATTCTGTTTATTTCTATTTATTTTGTTTGTTAAATTCTCTCCCGCACTACTAATCCAAGACGCGAGTCTTGGTACTTGTTTTTGAGTTTTTGTCTTTGCTAGCTTTTCGGTCTTCGTCTCTTTTTGTCTTTTTGTTTCAATGGCCCATCTCGAGGGTTTTTAGCACCGTCGACCTCCGTTTTATAACGGAGATGACTTCCGTTATTGGAAGGGTCGGATGGAATGCTTTCTCAAAACCCAACTTCGAGATGTGGATCATAATCCAAAGCGGGTTTCACACTTCCGACTAATGAAGTGGGTGACTCCTTGGATTATGATCAATGGACCGCGTTGCAACAAAGCGACAAGTCGGGCCGACGCCAAGGCAACACAAATCCTCCAATGCGGCCTATCCAAGGAGGAGTTAAATCGCGTCGGCCCCTTCATAGCGCAAAGGATCTTTGGACTAAACTAATCGAGTACACGAAGGATCGGATCAAGCCAAGGTATGTAAGCGTGATTTGTTATTCAATAAATTGTACACACTAAAAATGCAGGAACACGAATCCGCGACGCAACTCCACGCCGTGTCAGGACATCACAACAACTTACACGCATCGGGCAAAAGGTCGAAAACCGCGACCTTATAAGGTATGTTCTAAACTCTTTTCCGAGGACTACCTTGTGGGCATCCATGGTCGATGCCTACAAGGTCTCAAGGATCTTTCTAAAATTAGGTTAGATGAACTCTTTTCCGATTTGAATTACATGAACAATCCAACTCGAACCCGAGAGGGGTATAGCTTTATTGCGAGGATCAAAGAAGAAGAAAATCGCAAGCAAGCCACCACCAACCGAGGAGGAAGACGGAGTCCGAAGAAGAAGTTGACCCGGAATTGATCCAACTAATGAACCTAGCTCAAGAATAGCCAAGGGACGAAAGCACCACGACTCGACCCAACCAAGGTAAACCTAAAAGTTCTAATATTAGGTGTTATGAGTGTAACGAGGTTTGGACATATCAAGTCCGAGTGCCCCAAGCTCAACCACCAAGGACCTAAGCACAAGAAGGCCCTCAACGCGACATGGGAAGAAGCGTCATCCAAGAAGAAGGCGAAGACCACGTCTTCATGGCGAAATCAATTGAGTCGGACACGGAGACCAAACAGACTTGAGTCGAACCTGAGGATGATTCGGACTACGAAGCAACCTTCAAGTCCAGCCACGGATACGCATCCGGGTCAAAAGATCCCCTTAAGGTGAGTCGTACTTTCTTTAATACTTTACATAATACGGTTAGGTTTTTGTCTAGGAAGTTAGCTAAGTCCGAGTCCAAGGTCGAGACCCTGGTTGAGGAAGTTAAACTCCTCAAACACGAGGTCTCCCTAACCTCTTCGACTAGTCGAGTTCAAGAGAAGGACTCAACTCGGGTTGAAAAACTCGAAGTTGAGAACTCACTCTTGAAAAGTCAAGTCGAAGATCTTAGGAATACGTTGGAAAGGTTTACTTTGGGATCCAAAGGACTTGACCTCCTACTTGGATCGCAAAGGGGCCGTGTACAACAAGGCCGGACTAGGGTTTAGCTCAAACACGACCAATAAGTCGTATATGTCAATCGTAAGTAGACATAAAAAATGTGTCCAAGCATGGGTCCCTAAGACCACTTTGATTTCAACTCTAGGATCTAACTCGTACTGGGTTCCCAAGGACCAAATCCACTATGTGGATAGACCGAACCGATTCAACCGTCTAGGGGGAGCCAGTACAAAACATGTTTGTGCTTTAACTTAGAAATTGCATGCTTAGTTTTTTTTTGTTGTTTTTTTTTAACTCACTTGGAATACACAAATAACCAACTAAAAAATCCTTCGAAAAGATTGAGCCTCGGGGAGCCTCTTTTCAAATAACCAACTAAAATCCTTCGAAAAGATTGAGCCTCGGGGAGCCTCTTTTCAAAAATAACTAGTTAGACTAGGAAATAGTCTTAGGTGAGTCAAGTCATCATTTTCTTGAACATGGCTTTGTCTAAGGAAGTGGTCGATGATCCGATAAAAGAAGGCCCCTGTGCCTCGCCACGACCTGGAAGCCATGATCTTGAAAAGGTAAACTTGACAAGCCTTGGGTTAAATCCAAATCTAACTTAAACCTAAATCCACTTAATCAAACTTAATTGAAAATCATCTCAACATAAAATTACTTGAACCTAAATCCACTTAATCAAACTTAATTGAAAATCATCTCAACATAAAATTACTTGAACCTAAATCCACTTAATCAACTTAATTGAAAATCATCTCAATATAAAATTACTTGAACCTAAATCCTAATTACTTGAACCTAAATCCACTTAATCAATTTAATTGAAAATCATCTCAACATAAAATCACTTAAACCTAAATCCACTTAATAAATTTAATTGGGAGTCATCTCACAAAAAACACATAAGTATAACATGCTTGATCATATAGACTCGGGTGAGATGACCTAGGTTTAACAACTTACAACCAATTTAAAAAATAAAAATCTAACATCCAATCCAACCACCTTGTGTGTAGGATCAATGGATGTTGGACAGTGGTTGCTCCCGACACATGACCGGGGATCAACTCAAATTCACAAAGCTTCGATTCAAACGACAAGGATCGGTAGCCTTTGGGAATAATAGCAAGCTCAAAATCATCGGATCAGGTGATATCGAGCTTAACTCGAATTTTGTTATTAAAAATGTATTACTTGTAGAGAATTTTGAATATAACGCTTAGCGTAAGCCAATTGTGACAATAACTATAAGGTTGTATTTTTAGAAAATGAATGTGTAATTAAAACAAATGAAACAATAAAACAATACTCAAAGGAACTAGGACAAATAACATTTATACAATGAACTTAATCAAATCCTCACCAAATGTCTTATGACACAGAAGAGGAATCATGGTTGTGGCACCGACGACTGGTCACTCGCACCCAAGACTCGTCCACAAGATGAGTCGAGTGGCTTAGTCTAGGTTTACCTAACCTCAACAACTTGGTTAAAAAAATTTGTAATGCTTGTCAAAAAGGAAAATAACCTAGAACACAACACAAGATAACTAACCAAGAACGAACCTCAAGTGTAATTGATCACATCCATATGGATATATTCGATACACATGGAGCCAAGTCACTCAATAAAAGTCAATATTGCTTAGTCATAATTGGCGGCTACTCGAGTTTACAGGTTAGGTTCATCAAACATAAAAATGATACCCTAGATCAATTAATCAATCTATTCAAATTAATCGAGAATCAAAAAGACCTTAAGGTTAAAAGACTTAGAAGCGATCATGGTGGTTAATTCGAAAATCAAAGGTTCACCGACTTCTGTAACCTAAACGGATACCACCATGAATTCTCTTGCCCTAGGACCCCTCAACAAAATGGCCTAGTGGAGCGGAAAAACCGAACTCTACAAGAAGCAGCTAGGACCATGTTAAAGCGAATATAACCTACGATAGGTTTTGGGCGGCGATTAGCACGGCTTGCTATGTCCAGTATAGGATCCTTATGGTAAAGAGGCACCTTAAGACCTCGTATGAGATTTATCACGATAAAATACCTAACATCAAGTACTTTAGGGTATTTGGGTGTAAGGTACATATTCTAAACACTAAGGATTACCTAGGGAAATTTACATCCAAAACCACGACCGGAATATTTCTAGGATACTCGACTACAAGCCGAGCTTATAGAGTATATAACCACGACACCCTTAGAGTCGAGGAGACTATCAATGTAGTATTTGATGAAGGACACGAACCTACAAAACCCCGACAACCCCAATTAGCGAGCCTACTCATACTAGACCTAACTCTGACCCTGAGATCGAGTCTAATCCACATCAACCAACTTCTCTTGTCGACCAAGTGACAAGTGATCCGAGTCAAACTAGTGTTCAACCAAGTCACCCCATTGATCAAGCATTAGGTGACACAAACCCAACCCAATCTAGGATTGGACTAACCACCCTATCGATCAAGTGATAGGAGATCCTAATCTAGGAGTTCGAACTAGAGCATCCTATAGGAACCTTAGTCAAATTTCCTTAATTTCAAAGATAGAACCCAAATCAATTGAACAAGCTCTTCTTGATCCCGATTGGATTATTGCAATGCAAGAAGAGCTAGCTCAATTTACTAGGAATGAAGTGTGGGAATTAGTACCACCACCTAAAGACAAAACGACAATTGGAACAAGGTGGGTGTTTAGAAATAAGCTTGATGATAAAGGTGAAGTAGTTAGAAACAAGGCTAGGTTAGTCGCCAAAGGGTTGATCAAGTCGAAGGCCTAGATTACACGAAACCTATGCCCCAGTAGCTAGACTCGAATCCATTCGAATGTTGCTAGCTTATGCCGCACACGAGGATTTAAGCTATTTCAAATGGATGTTAAGTCGGCATTCCTAAATGGATACATTAAAGAAGAAGTTTATGTTAGCCAACCCCCCGGATTCGAAAATCTAGATAAACCCGACCATGTTCTAAAACTTAAGAAAGCTCTCTATGGACTTAAACAAGCTCCTCGAGCTTGGTACGAGAGACTTTCAATCCATCTCAAGTCAAAAGGGTTTAACCAAGGCTTAGTTGACCCAACTCTCTTCGTAAAAACCTTAGGTAAAGAAATATTCATAGCTCAAATTTACGTAGACGATATAATTTTTGGAACCTCTAACTCAGCCTTACTAAACGAGTTCGTTTCACTCATGGAAAGTGAGTTTGAAATGAACTTAGTAGGCGAGTTAAGTTTCTTTTTAGGTCTACAAATTAAACAAACTAAGGATGGTATATACCTATATCAACAAAAATACACTAAGGAGTTAATTAAAAGATTTGGAATGCAAGACGCTAAGATAATAAACACCCCAATGGCGATTAATGTTAACATAGGAGAAGACCTAGAAAGTAAGGTCCATCACTTAAAGTACTATAGAGCGATAGAAGTCTCCTATACTTAATCATGAGTCGAATTCGACATCCTATTCGAAGAAGTATGTGCGCTGTTTCAAACCCGTGCTAAGGAGTCTCACTCTAACCCTAGTTAAGCGTATCCTTAGATATCTTAAGGGTACACTTAACGCTGGTATTCGTACCCTAGATCTACGGAGTTCAACTAATCGCCATCCGATTCGGATTATGCCGGTAGTAAACTCGATAGAAAGAGCACGAGTGGTTGTTGTCAACTACTCCTACCAAGTCTAGTGAGTTGGTGCAAGAGGGAAGCAACATTGTGTTGCCTTATCTACCACCGGCCAATATACGCTATGATGGGTGAGTGTGTAACTCACCTTCTTTGATGAAGCACACTCTCCGAGACTTTAGGTTGGACTTCACCAAAACTAAAATTTTTGTAGACAACATAAGTTCGATAAATCTAACTAAGAACCCTATATGCCATTCAAGAACAAAGCATATAGAGGTAAACACCATTTCATTCGAGAACATGTAGCCAACGGCTCCATACAACTCAATATGTTGAATCAAGTCTAACCTAGCGTATATATTTACTAAACCACTACCCGGTTCTAATTTAGTCTCTTGAGACGAAAATTAGGCATGTGCGTAATAGAATAGGTTTTGCAAATTATATTACTACTATTTCTTACTTTTTCATGAAACTAGCATAGGTCATACCTTAGATATCATGCACCTATAGATTTAAGGAGCTAATACATCTCACAACACATAGGACTAATGTGTTTGTGTACTTAGCCACGTAGATGGGCGTGAGATGTTAGGACCTTACTCCGGTTCCGTATGTAGAGCTAGTGCATCGCTATGAACCATGGAGTATAATCATACATACTAACCGACTCCAGACTGGTTGATCCTTCATATCAATCAAGCCAAATATGAGTCTAACATTTCATAGATGAGCTTATTTTCAATATACTTTTTTTAATAAAAAATGTGGAACATGCTTGGACTTTAAATTTAGCAATTATTTTGATTTCCACACACTTACTCTTTTTCGATATACTGGAAAAAGGGGGAGAAAAAGGCCAAAGTTAAGGGTCACCCAACAATTTTTTTCAAATTTGAGAAAATTCTCTTAACTTAACTCTTACTTCATGTTTAAACCAAAAGTTAACTTTAGGTTTTGAGAACTTATTTAACTTTTGACAAAAGGCCAAGTTAAGAGAATTCTTAACTTATTTATGTCGTTAGTGTTTTTCTTAAGGGGGAGTAAGGGCTTAACTAAAACGTTTTACTAAAGCTAATTTTCAATCGTTTTACTAAAGCTAATTTTAAGTAATGTTAATTTGTTTATGCAACGCTGAAGGGGGAGGAGTAAGGTCTTTCTTCAAAGACTCACCTCGGTCAAGGGGGAGGTTTCCTCAAGGGGGAGTACTTGAAGAAAATCCTTACTACTCCAACTTAATCTTCATTTTTTTTCTCTTATGCACATTATTATTCTTCATGCTTGCTTAACTTTGTATGTGGGTTTGCCATAAATCAAAAAGGGGGAGATTGTTGGGTGGGCACCTAAGTCGAACCTATGTTTTGATTATAGCAAACGATACAAAGTTGCTTTATATTGTTATCTCACGAGCCAAATCAAGTGTGCGTAAAAGTCTCAATGTCGAGTCAAGGCTAGCGACACCCGAGGAAGCCGCGGTGATGGGCGACACTCGAGTTACTCGAGGGAGCCAAGGAATCGAGTGGAAGGCCGGAAGCAAAGCGACAAGTAAGTATCGAGGTAAGCTCGTGTGCAAGCGTAAGTGAGGTCGTGGTCCTTTGTACGGGACGCCCTAGGCGACGATCCAACCCAAGACTTCCCATGGAAGGTCTATGTTGAGATCGGACGGCAAGTGGCCGTCGAATTCACTTGTATTTTGAGCTAAACTCTTTTAGTCAAAATCGGGCTGCCAGATTCCGGCCGATTCAACCGTGGCCATTCAACGGCCCGATTCAACCGCCAGTTCAACCGGTGGTCAAAAATCAGCCTCGAGGAGTCAAGCTTTATCACCATTTTTCAAGGAGTTTTGTGCCCATTTGTGATTGGTTGAAGACCCATTCGTTGAGGGGCTTAAAGGCGATAAAAGGAGGGCCAAACCTAGGGTTTTTCATCAATTCAAAAGCTTCCAAGTGCTTCCGATACGCTCCGACTCTCCGACATCCCTACGCCGAAGCCGCTGAGACGACGACTAAAGCTTCAACCTCCAATCCTTGAAGTCGTCGGTATAATCTTTAATTTTGTATAAGTTTTCTTTATTTTCAAGCTTTAAATCATATCAAGGAGAGGGGGAGTGTCCCTCTACCTTGAATCTTTATTGAGTTTTTGTATTTGCTTAACTCCTATCTCTATCGAGAAGGAGTTCGTTTAATATTTGCCCTCCGTGCGTGGTCAAGGACCATTAGGGCCTTGGAGTAGTAGCCGTAGGCTACGAACCAAGTAAAAACCCCTCGTGTTTTTATTTATTTATTGCTATCTTTCCGCTGCGTTTACTCGTGCCAATTCGAACGATTACGAAAAGTTTTTTCTTATCGCTATTCACCCCCCCCTCTAGCGCTCAAATCGATCCAACAATGCTTTGGCCAAAGACTTTAGTAACAATCCAACGAGAGGCCATGGGTATACATCTCCTCGCAAGGAGTGGTGAATCCTTTATAGGCTATTCAAACACCTTCGATCACTTTGACTTATACCCAATCATCCCGGGTCCACATCTCCTCAGAGATGTTTGCTTAAGATGTCAAAGCATAAGTCTCCATGATCAAGATGACTTGAATACCGCAAGTCAAAGGAACATCGCACTTAAGCCACAGTAAGAACTTCATTGACATATCTATATATGCAGAGAACCATATGAAGTCTTACGGCTGGTCACTCCAATGAACTAGTTACCATAACTAGCATCCACGATTAACTCCGGACATCACAATGTCTCCAGCCAGTGAGAATCAGTTGCTTGGATACACTAAGGAGTATACCTCGTGCTAGTCTCGACAGAATCAATGGTGTCCAAATCCATCAATTCATCGACTAGGGATAATTTCGATACATCACAATTACACATGTAGAGATACTCACTAGTTGTGATCCAATCACAAATTCTCTCATGCTGTGAATTGTATCGAGGACGTTCAGTAAATGAGTTTAAGATCTAATCAAATACATGAAACATGTATACTCAAATAGTGGATCTTCATTTATCATATAAATGGTTCAAACATAAGGCGATTGCCTTAGGACATCTCTCATATATATTACTAACAAACTCCCACTTGGCCTAATGCCAATCGCTACGGTATTCAATACCATAAGCTCTAACATGACCCTCAAACTTACTTTGAGGTAATGCCTTAGTCAAAGGATCCGCTAAGTTCCTTTCAGTGGGGATTTTCTTGATTTGTATTTCCTTCCTACTGATGATCTCTCTGATAAGATGATAGCGGCGAAGCACATGTTTGGATCGTTGATGAGACCTTGGTTCTTTTGCCTATGCAATTGCTCCATTGTTGTCGCAGTAGATCGGTATTGCTTCAACAATGGCTGGAATCACACCAAGTTCAAAAATGAACTTCTTGATCCAAACCGCTTCCTTTGCTGCTTTCGAAGCTGCAATGTATTCTGGCTCAGTGGTAGAATCCGCTACAGTATCTTATTTGGAACTTTTCCAACTCACTGTGCCCCCATTCAAGGTGAACACGTATCCGCATCGAGACTGAATCATCCTTGTCTCGTCCGAAGTTGGCATCCGTATACCACGTATCACCATGTCCCTTCTCCATATATTAGGAACACATCCTTAGTTCTTCTCAAGTACTTAAGGATCGTCTTAACGACCACCCAATGATCCATTCTGGATCGGTGGTATCTGCTCGTGACACTCGAGGCATCACGATACATCGGGCCTCGTACATAACATAGCATACATGATAGATCCTATTGCGGATGCATGGGAATCTTACTCATGCAAATCCTCTCGTCTTCTGTGCACGTACATATAGACTTCGAAAGGTGTATCCCATTCATGATGGGTAGGAAAACTTGCTAGGATTTCAACATGCTAAACCTCTTTAGCACTCGGTCTATATATGTAGACTGCTAAAGACCAAGCAACCGTTTCGATCTATCTCTATAGATCTTAATCCCGAGGATGTAGGTTGCTTCTCCCAGGTCTTTCATGGAGAATGTCTTGGATAACCAGACCTTAACTGACTGTAAGATTGAAACATCGTTTCCTATAAGTAATATGTCATCGACATACAATACTAGGAACATTGCCTCCCACTAACCTTCTTGTACACACAAGGTTAAATGCGGATTTTGTGAAATCAAACTTTTGATTGTCTCATCAAGCGGATATTCACTCTGGATGCTTGCTTCAATCCATATATGGACCGTCGCAATTTGCATACCATGGTTTTATCAACCGATGTGAAACCCTCAGGTTGTATCATATACACGTCCTCGAGCAGGTTTCCATTAAGGAAAGTTGTTTTCACATCCATCTGCCATATCTCATAATCATAATGAGCCGCTATGGCCAGGAGCATCCGAATGGATTTAAGCATAGCTCTGAGGTGAATAGGTTTCGTCATAATCAACACCTTGTTTTTGGCGATATCCTTTCGCCACCAATCTAACCTTATAGGTAATCACATTACCATCCATGTCGGTTTTCTTCTTGAAAACCCACTTGCACCCTATAGGCTTTGATGCCTTGGTGGAGTCAACGAGTTCCAAACTTGGTTTTCATACATGGAATCCATTTCCGACTTCATGGCATCAAGCCACTTATCCCTTCTACGAACTTGTCGGCCTTCTTCATAAGTAGGCTCCTCATCATCAATGAGTAACATCGTTGATTCACTTACGAGAAATCCATATCTCTCGGGAATATTGCGTGTTCTACGGATCTCTGAAGATGTGGTGTTCAATAAATCCAGTGATTGCTCATCACTATGAGTTATCGGTTGTTGTGCTTCACGGGTATCTCATCAATGTCTATTTGAGTCTCTCGAGCCTCCTCAAGCTCGACACTCCCCCTTTTTCTTGCAAGAGAAACTCTTTCTCTAGAAACACAATGCCTTGAAACAAACACCTTTTGTTCCACAGGATGATAGAATTGGTAACCCCTTGTTTCCTTAGGGTATCGAATAAATAGACATTTATCGGACTTAGCATCAATTTATGCAATCTGATCACTTCACATAAGCGGGACAACCCCATATCTTCAAGTAAGATACATGAGGTTTCTTACTATTCCATATCTCATATGGAGTAGTAGAGACTACCTTAGTAGGCATTACATTTAACAAAGTAGCAATTTAGTGCATAGCCCCAAAGGACTTGGGAAGATTCATGATTCATCATTGACTGACCATGTCCAACAAGGTCGATTCGCCTCTCGGATACACCATTATCTTTGTGGTGTATAGGGCGGAGTCCATTGAGACAATATACCATTGCCTCTTAGATAATCAAGAAACTCTTGACTTAAGTATTCACCACCTCGATCCGATCGAAGTATTTTAATACTCTTGTCATGTTGTTTCTCTACTTCATTTCTGAATTCTTTGAACCTTTCAAAGGCTTCAGACTTGTGTTTCATCAAGAACACATACCCCAAACCGTGAGTGATCATCGGTGAAGGTAATGAAGTAGCTATAGCCTCCTAATGCTTGAGTTGACATAGGTCCACATACATCAGTATGTACTAGACCTAGTAACTCTCCCACTCATTCACCTTTTCCAGTAAAAGGTAACTTAGTCATCTTGCCTTTTAAGCATGATTCGCATGTATCGTATGAATCCAATTCAAACGATTCCAGAATTCCACATCGGTGTAATTCGGACATGCATTTCTTGCTTATATGGCCAAGACGACAATGCCACATATAGGAGTCTATTTGATTATCCTTTCGAGCACGCTTGTTGCTCGCCGATATTGAAAATATCCTGGAATCGTCAGCGTATAAATACCATTGCTTAAAGTTCCGGTCCATAAAGAACTCCATTCAAAGTTATGTAACAACAATTGTTACTAAAAGTCAATGGAAACCCATTTCTATTTAAACAAAAATAGAAATGATGTTCTTTATCAATGAAGGAACATAAAAGCAATTGTCGAGTTCTAAGACAAGTCCTGTAGGGAGTTTCAACAAATACGTTAGATGGCGAGTCACGTGACCTTTGCTCCATTCCCAACACGTAAATTTGACTCTCCCTTGACGAGTCTTCTTCTATTCCTTAGCCCATGTATGTCATTACATATATGTGAGCCACACCCAGTATCCAATACCCAAGTGTCTAAGGAAATAGAATGACAATCAATAATGAAGATATCTGAAGAGGATGGGGCATCGGATGCCTTCTTCTTCTTCATGGACTCAAGATAAATCTTGCAATTTCTTACTTAATGGCCCTCCTTGCCATAATGATGGCAAGTGTCCTTTTAGTTACGCCTTTTTAGCCTTTTCTTCTTTCCCATACTGCTGTTCCTTTGACTTCCTCTTAGAACCTTTCTTGAGGAATCAACACAACACCGTCCCCTGCTCATGTTTCAGAGAAGACTCCACAGTCTTCAGCATATTGAGCAGTACCACAGATGAACCTTCTTGCATCTCAGAGGTGAAGAGGAGCTTGGAGACTTCGAACCTTTCGAATCTCACTTGCTCATCAACCAACTCATAAAGATGAAGGACTACGATATGAGCATCCATATGCTCATCTTTGCTTCAGCTTAGGGTTCCATCGTGGCTAGCATGATGCAACTCATTTGTTCGAATCACTCACATGTTTACGATAGGCCAACAATTGGTCGAGTTGCATTGTCACTAGAATCGAGCGGGAAGAGGCGCGAGGACATTTGCAAGCTTTTCAACTTGAGAACAATTCTAAAGTTCCTAAGCCAGTCCAAGAAGTTTGGCCCAGTCAATTTATTTGAATCCAAAATGGTAAGCAAATTCAAAGACATCATGATCAATCTTTGAAATTCAAAAGCATATATGAGAAAATGATTTTAAAATGCATCACATACATTTATAAATCCCATTCATTTTTGAATTTCAAAACCCCAAAATCACTTGGAGATCGTAGGTCCATCTCCAATGGGCTGATATCCATCATAGATATGAACAACCTTGGAGAGAGTCCAACAAGCCATTCATAACTACGATGGTAGGTATCAACTATACCGATTGCATATCACGTATATGCAACTATCACAATGTGCTATCAACTAATTGAATGTTCACACATACATCGGGTTGTTAACACATTAACAAGTATGCATCATATGCATAGCACCCAACTTCACCTCCCTTTATATCGACCTTGGAGAGAGTCCAACAAGCCGATGCTCCAGGTTAAAGCCAACCCATTAATCGAGAAATAGTTTTAATATGGTTAGAGCGCATTCAACCAATTAGCCCGGCTTGGAGAGAGTCCAACAACCAAAGCTAACGATTGACCTCTGACTCTTACCATATTAGTATTAAACTATTCCATGGTTTGAACATGTTCGGGTTCGAGCCGGGCTTGGAGAGAGTCCAACAACCCAAACAAGAAACGGAACTCTGGTTCTAACCATATTAATGGAAGGTGTAGGCTTTAATATTGAGTTAGGGTTTTATGTCTCATCCTCTTTGCATGCAAATAACTATTATCTACATGGCATGACATACATGACATACATCTACATGTCACGACACGCATGACATAATGATATGCATCTAATGCAATTACATGGCATACAATTATGTCATGTACAATATTTCCTTATATGTCATAACTATTTATGGAAATAAAATATGTTTAAGATTTGATTCTCCAAATCAAATCATGATTAAATTAGGAAACAAATTTCCAAATCTAATCACATATTTTATTTGTGGAAATAGTTGATTAAGGAAAGTCAATTTAGGAAACCAATTTCCTAAATCATCAAAACTACTTATGGAAATAAAATATTTTAAGATTTGATTTCCCAAATCAAATCATGATTAAATTAGGAAACAAATTTCCAAATCTAATCAAATATTTTATTTTTGGAAAATATCAATTTCCATAAATACTTCCAACTTTTCAAAAGTGGAAGATTTCCATAAATACTTCTAGACTTTCCAAAATTAAAATTTTTCATAAATACTTCTTTCCAAAAGTAGAAAATTTCCAGAAATACATTATGACTATCGCAAAACCATTTTACGATTATGTGAAACACAACTTTGGGTTCTAATACCCTTGTTGGGTTTAGGCACCTTGGCAGTGTGTGTTCAACATGTTTAGTAAACATGTACGTGAAGTAATAAAATAATAAATCTAATTTATTACAACACACACATCACATGCATGCATAGTACAACATGTGTAGACATAACCGTAAATTCAAATTTTGCAATAAAAGGAAATTTATACTACATATACCTAACGTATCACGTGTAGCGGGAAAGGCATCAACCGGAACGATCCTCGCTAGAATCGTCTCTATCCGTATCCACGCCGAGTATCTTCGGGATGACTTCACAAAGTCACGAGCCTCGTCTTCGTACGGGTTACTAGCCTCGTGTTGAAGACAATGTGATCGAGAGAAGATCACGATCCAAATCAAAATTCGGATAAAAAATGAGTCCTCAAAAACTCGCTTCTCCGGAGAGGTATTCGTCAACCGTTGAAGAATCCTTCGTCCTCCACCTATGAGGATTACGGAGATCAATATCCCGGCAGGCTACGCTGCCGGGCTCCAAACGTCATCAAGCGATGCGCTCGGCGAAGGAAACAAGCTGTCAGAAAACTGGACAGCTTTGGTGGAAGGAATAGCCGGCCAAATAAGGAAGGTTGAGGCTCACCTTGTCGCCGAACCCAGGGAGATCACCGGAGCTCCTCGCAGCGGCTCGACACCGCAAGAGGGAAGGACAACACCTTCTTGATGCCGGCAAGGAAGGGGTGGTGGTGGCACGGCAAGGTGGGGTTGCCCTATATTATAGAGCACACAGTCTCTTAATGGTTATCGGATCATAACCAAAAGCCCGTTAACCCGCTCCATTAATTTAAGTTAAAATAAACCAAACCATGATGGTTTATTTTAAGTTAAAACGAACCCAACCAACTTTGGTTCATTCGTTTAAAACAAACCAAACCCTTTGGTTTATTCTCCTCAATTGGATTAGAACCAAATCAATTTGGTTCATCCATCATGTCTTCATAAGACACGACCCATCCACGCTTCCATTGCGACTGAAACGATTTCAAGCTTGCTCCATGTTTGGTCCAACCAAACCTTGTTTCTCTCGGTCTGAGAATCTCATTCTCAAGCTCATTTTAAATCCTTCGGATTACGCTCGTTGTGCGTGTGACCAAATAGGTTCTCGGTTTATGTTGGCCATCTATAATTAACCATTAATTATAGAACGATCATGAGTGGAACCTAGTAGTAACTCATGATCCCCAATTAATCAAAAAGATCAACGGTTGATCCAGAACTACTTCTGAAACCCTTCAGCAGCTCGAATGAATCATGCCCCATTCCCTTCACTCATCTTATACCCACTTGGTTCAGGACATAGTCTATAGTGTCAGTCCCCACTAGGCTGACTACGTCACACCTAGCCCAAGTATCATTTCCTCATCCTACGGATTCTAGTTACTGCACATGTATCGAAGAGTACCTTACTCTAAACATGTAATGCTTTGGCCAAAGACTTTAGTAACAATCCAACGAGAGGCCATGGGTATACATCTCCTCGCAAGGAGTGGTGAATCCTTTATAGGCTATTCAAACACCTTCGATCACTTTGACTTATACCCAATCATCCCGGGTCCACATCTCCTCAGAGATGTTTGCTTAAGATGTCAAAGCATAAGTCTTTATGATCAAGATGACTTGAATACCGCAAGTCAAAGGAACATCGCACTTAAGCTGCAGTAAGAACTTCATTGACATATCTATATATGCGGAGAACCATATGAAGTCTTACGGCTGGTCACTCCAATGAACTAGTTACCATAACTAGCATCCACGATTAACTCCGGACATCACAATGTCTCCAGCCAGTGAGAATCAGTTGCTTGGATACACTAAGGAGTATACCTCGTGCTAGTCTCGACAGAATCAATGGTGTCCAAATCCATCAATTCATCGACTAGGGATAATTTCGATACATCACAATTACACATGTAGAGATACTCACTAGTTGTGATCCAATCACAAATTCTCTCATGCTGTGAATTGTATCGAGGACGTTCAGTAAATGAGTTTAAGATCTAATCAAATACATGAAACATGTATACTCAAATAGTGGATCTTCATTTATCATATAAATGGTTCAAACATAAGGCGATTGCCTTATGACATCTCTCATATATATTACTAACAAACTCCCACTTGGCCTAATGCCAATCGCTACGGTATTCAATACCATAAGCTCTAACATGACCCTCAAACTTACTTTGAGGTAATGCCTTAGTCAAAGGATCCGCTAAGTTCCTTTCAGTGGGGATTTTCTTGATTTGTATTTCCTTCCTACTGATGATCTCTCTGATAAGATGATAGCGGCGAAGCACATGTTTGGATCGTTGATGAGACCTTGGTTCTTTTGCCTATGCAATTGCTCCATTGTTGTCGCAGTAGATCGGTATTGCTTCAACAATGGCTGGAATCACACCAAGTTCAAAAATGAACTTCTTGATCCAAACCGCTTCCTTTGCTGCTTTCGAAGCTGCAATGTATTCTCGCTCGTAGAATCCGCGAACTTTTCCAACTCACTGCGTGCCCCCATTCAAGGTGAACACATTATCGGTGAGACACGGAATCATCCTTATGCATGCGGAAGTTGGCATCCGTATACCAGCGTATCACCATGTCCCCTTCTCCATATATTAGGAACACATCCTTAGTTCTTCTTAAGTACTTAAGGATCGTCTTAACAGCCACCCAATGATCCATTCCTGGATCAGATTGGTATCTACTCGTGACACTCAGAGCATACGATACATCGAGCCTCGTATAACATAGCATACATGATAGATCCTATTGCGGATGCATAGGGAATCTTACTCATGTAAATCCTCTCGTCTTTTGTGCGCGGACACATAGACTTCGAAAGGTGTATCCCATGCCTGATGGGTAGGAAACCTTTCTTGGATTCCGACATGCTAAACCTCTTTAGCACTCGGTCTATATATGTAGACTGTGAAAGACCAAGCAACCGTTTCGATCTATCTCTATAGATCTTAATCCTGAGGATGTAGGTTGCTTCTCCCAGGTCTTTCATGGAGAATGTCTTGGATAACCAAATCTTAACTGACTGTAAGACTGAAACATCGTCTCCTATAAGTAATATGTCATCAACATACAATACTAGGAACACGACTGCACTCCCACTGACCTTCTTGTACACACAAGGTTCGTTTGGATTTTGTGAGAAATCAAACCTTTTGATTGTCTCATTAAAATGGATATTTCATCTCCTGGATGCTTGCTTCAATCCATATATGGACCGTCGCAATTTGCATACCTTGGTTTTATCAACCGATGTGAAACCCTCAGGTTGTATCATATACACGTCCTCGAGCAGGTTTCCATTAAGGAAAGTTGTTTTCACATCCATCTGCCATATCTCATAATCATAATGAGTCGCTATGCCCAGGAGCATCCGAATGGATTTAAGCATAGTTACAGGTGAATAGGTTTCGTCATAATCAACACCTTGTTTTTGACGATATCCTTTCGCCACTAATCTAGCCTTATAGGTAATCACATTACCATCCATGTCAGTTTTCTTCTTGAAAACCCACTTGCACCCTATAGGCTTGATGCCTTCAGGTGGGTCAACCAAGTTCCAAACTTGGTTTTCATACATGGAATCCATTCCGACTTCATGGTATCAAGCCACTTATCCCTTTCTAAACTTGTCAGCACTTCTTCATAACTGGTAGACTCCTCATCATCAATGAGTAACACGTCATTCGATTCACTTACGAGAAATCCATATCTCTCAGGAATATTGCGTGTTCTACCAAATCTACGAAGATGTGGTGTTTCAATAGGTCCAGCCGATTGCTCATCACTATGAGTTATCGGCTGTTGTGCTTCACCAGGTATCTCATCAATGTCTATTTGAGTCTCTCGAGCCTCCTCAAGCTCGACGACACTCCCACTGTTTTCTTGCAAGAGAAACTCTTTCTCTAGAAACACAACATGCCTTGAAACAAACACCTTTTGTTCCACAGGATGATAGAATTGGTAACCCTTTATTTCCTTAGGGTATCTAATAAATAGACATTTATCAGACTTAGCATCCAATTTGTTTGATACAGTCCGCTTCACATAAGCAGGACAACCCCATATCTTCAAGTACGATACATGAGGTTTCTTACTATTCCATATCTCATATGGAGTAGTAGAGACTACCTTGGTTGGCATTCTGTTTAACAAGTAAACAGCTGTCTGAAGTGCATAGCCCCAAAAGGATTTGGGAAGATTCACATGATTGACCTGACCATGTCCAACAAGGTCCGGTTACGCCTCTCAGATACACCATTATGCTGTGGTGTATATGGCGGAGTCCATTGAGACAATATACCATTGTCTCTTGGATAATCAAGAAACTCTTGACTTAAGTATTCACCACCTCGATCCGATTGAAGTATTTTAATACTCTTGTCATGTTGTTTCTCTACTTCATTTCTGAATTCTTTGAACCTTTCAAAGGCTTCAGACTTGTGTTTCATCAAGAACACATACCCAAACCGTGAGTGATCATCGATGAAGGTAATGAAGTAGCTATAGCCTCCTAAAGCTTGAGTTGACATAGGTCCACATACATCATTATGTATTAGACCTAGTAACTCTCTCACTCATTCACCTTTTCCTGTAAAAGGTAACCTAGTCATCTTGCCTTTCAAGCATGATTCGCATGTATCGTATGAATCCAATTCAAACGATTATAGAATTCCACATCGGTGTAATTCGGACATGCATTTCTTGCTTACATGACCAAGACGACAATGCCACATGTAGGAGTCTAATTGATTATCTTTTCGAGCACTCTTGTTGCTCACTTCGATATTGAAAACGTCACTAGATACGTCCAACGTATAAATACCATTGCTTAAAGTTCCAGTCCCATAAAGAACTCAATTCAAAGTTATGTAACAACAATTGTTACTAAAAGTCAAATGATACCCATTTCTATTTAAACAAAAAATAGAAATGATGTTCTTTATCAATGAAGAAACATAAAAGCAATTGTCCAGTTCTAAGACAAGTCCTGTAGGGAGTTTCAACAAATACGTTCCGATGGTGAGTGCAGCAACCTTTGCTCCATTCCCAACACGTAAATTTGACTCTCCCTTGACGAGTCTTCTTCTATTCCTTAGTCCATGTATGTCATTACATATATGTGAGCCACACCCAGTATCCAATACCCAAGTGTCTAAGGAAATAGAATGACAATCAATAATGAAGATATCTGAAGAAGATGGGGCATTCGATGCCTTATTCTTCTTCACGAACTCAAGATAAATCTTGCAATTTCTTCGCTAATGGCCCTCTTTGCCATAATGATGGCAAGTGTCCTTTTGAGCTGGTTCTGCCTTTTTAGCCTTTTTCTTCCCCTTCTGCTATTCCTTTGACTTCCTCTTAGAACCTTTCTTCGAGGAATCAACTTACAACACCGTCCCCTGCTCATGTTTCAGAGAAGACTCCACAGTCTTCAGCATGTTGAGCAGTACCACAAATGAACCTTCTTGCATCTCAGAGGTGAAGAGGAGCTTGGAGACTTCGAACCTTTCGAATCTCACTTGCTCATCAACCAACTCATAAAGATGAAAGACTATTGTATGAGCATCCATATTCTCATGCTGCTTCCGCAGCTCAGGTACCATCGTGGCTAGCATGATGCAACTCGCCATTTCAGAATCAGTCACATGTTTCTAATAGGCCAACAATTGGTCCAGAGTTGCATTGTCACTAGGACGGGCGGGAAGAGGCGCTTCAAGGACATTTGCAAGATTTTCAACATTGAGAACAATTCTCAAGTTTCTAAGTCAGTCTAAGAAGTTCAACCCAGTCAATTTATTCGAATCCAAAATGGAACGCAAATTCAAAGACATCATGATCAATCTTAGAAATACAAAATGAGCATATATGAGAAAATGATTTTAAAATGCATCAACATACATTTATAAATCCCATTCATTTTTTGAATTTTTAAAAACCCCAAAATCACTTCGGGAGATCGTAGGTCCATCTCCGAATGGGCTGATATCCATCATAGATATGAACAACCTTGGAGAGAGTCCAACAAGCCATTCATAACTACGATGGTAGGTATCAACTATACCGATTGCATATCACGTATATGCAACTATCATAATGTGCTATCAACTAATTGAATGTTCACACATACATCGGGTTGTTAACACATTAACAAGTATGCATCATATGCATAGCACCCAACTTCACCTCCCTTTACATCGACCTTGGAGAGAGTCCAACAAGCCGATGCTCTAGGTTAAAGCCAACCTATTAATCGAGAAATAGTTTTAATATGGTTAGAGTGCATTCAACCAATTAGCCCGGCTTGGAGAGAGTCCAACAACCAAAGCTAACGATTAACCTCTGAATCTTACCATATTAGTATTAAACTATTCCATGGTTTGAACATGTTCGGGTTTGAGCTGGGCTTGGAGAGAGTCCAACAACCCGAACAAGAAACTGAACTCTGGTTCTAACCATATTAATGGAAGGTGTAGGCTTTAATATTGAGTTAGGGTTTTTATGTCTCATCCTCTTTGCATGCAAATAACTATTATCTACATGGCATGACATACATGACATACATCTACATGTCACGACACGCATGACATAATGATATGCATCTAATGCAATTACATGGCATACAATTATGTCATGTACAAAAATTCCTTATATGTCATAACTATTTATGGAAATAAAATATGTTTAAGATTTGATTCTTCAAATCAAATCATGATTAAATTAGGAAACAAATTTCCAAATCTAATCACATATTTTATTTGTGGAAAGAGTTGATTAAGGAAAGTCAATTTAGGAAACCAAATTCCTAAATCATCAAAACTACTTATGGAAATAAAATATTTTTAAGATTTGATTTCCCAAATCAAATCAAGATTAAATTAGGAAACAAATTTCCAAATCTAATCAAATATTTTATTTATGAAAAATATCAATTTCCATAAATACTTCCAACTTTCAAAAAGTAGAAGATTTCCATAAATACTTCTAGACTTTCCAAAATTAAAATTTTTTCATAAATACTTCTAACTTTCCAAAAGTAGAAAATTTCCAGAAATACCATTATGACTATCGCAAAATAATTTTACGATTATGTCGAAACATAACCTGGGTTCTGATACCATTGTTGGGTTTCCGGCACCGCGGCGAGTGTGTGTTCGAACATGTTTCGTAAACATGTGCACAACGGAAGTAATAAAATAATAAATCTAATTTATTACAACACACACATCACATGCATGCATAGTACAACATGTGTAGACATAACCGTAAATTCAAATTTTGCAATAAAAGGAAATTTATACTACATATACCTAACGTATCACGTGTAGCGGGAAAGGCATCAACCGGAACGATCCTCGCTAGAATCGTCTCTATCCGTATCCACGCCGAGTATCTTCGGGATGACTTCACAAAGTCACGAGCCTCGTCTTCATATGGGTTACTAGTCTCGTGTTTAAGACGATGTGATCGAGAGAAGATCACGATCCGAATCAAAATTCAGATCCAAAACGAGTCCTCAAAAACTCGCTACTCCGGAGAGGTATTCGTCAACCGTTTGACGAATCCTTCATCCTCCACCTATGAGGATTACCGGAGATCGAATCCCTGACAAGGCTACCACTGTCGGAGCTCCAAACATCGTCCAAATGACGCTGCGACGGGAAGGAAACAAGCTGTCCAGAAAACTGGACAGCTTTGGTGGAGGAATAGGGGCCGGCCAAATAAGGAAGGTTGAGGCTCACCTTGTTGCCGGACCCAAAGGAGATCACCGGAGCTCCTCCAGCAGCAGCTCGCCACCGGCAAGAGGGAAGGACAACACCTTCTGGATGCCGGCAAGGGAGCTGGGTGGTGGTGGGCGGCGACATGGTGGGTTGGCGCTGACTACACCAAGGAGAAGGAGGGGGCGGCAACTTAGGGTTACAAGGACTTGGATTAGGGTTTAACAAAAACCCTTAAGCCCTATTTTATAGAGAACAAATTCTCTTAATGGTTATCGGATCATAACCAAAAGCCCGTTAACCCGCTCCATTAATTTAAGTTAAAATAAACCAAACCATGATGGTTTATTTTAAGTTAAAACGAACCCAACCAACTTTGGTTCATTCGTTTAAGACAAACCAAACCCTTTGGTTTATTCTCCTCCATTGGATTAGAACCAAACTAATTTGGTTCATCCATCATGTCTTCATAAGACACAGCCCATCCACGCTTCCATTGCGACTGAAATGATTTCATACTTGCTCCATGTTTGGTCCAACCAAACCTTGTTTCTCTCGGTCTGAGAATCTCATTCTCAAGCTCGTTTTAAATCCTTCGGATTACGCTCATTGTGCGTGTGACCAAATAGGTTCTCAGTTTATGTTGGCTATCTATAATTAACCATTAATTATAAAATGATCATGAGTGGAACCTAGTAGTACATCATGATCCCCAATTAATCGAAAAGATCAACGGTTGATCCAGAACTACTTCTGAAACCCTTCAGCAGCTCGAATGAATCGTGCCCCATTCCCTTCACTCATCTTATACCCACTTGGTTCAGGACATGGTTTATAGTGTCAGTCCCCACTAGGCTGACTACGTCACACCTAGCTCAAGTATCATTTTCTCGTCCTACGGATTCTAGTTACTGCACATGTATCGAAGAGTACCTTACTCTAAACATGTAATGCTTTGGCCAAAGACTTTAGTAACAATCCGACGAGAGGCCATGGGTATACATCTCCTCACAAGGAGTGATGAATCCTTTATAGGCTATTCAAACACCTTCGATCACTTCGACTAATACCCAATCATCCTAGGTCCACATCTCCTCAGAGATGCTTGCTTAAGATGTCAAAGCATAAGTCTTTATGATCAAGATGACTTGAATACCATAAGTCAAAGGAACATCGCACTTAAGCTGCAGTAAGAACTTCATTGACATATCTATATATGCAGAGAACCATATGAAGTCTTACAGCTGGTCACTCCAATGAAATAGTTACCATAACTAGCATCCACGATTAACTCCGGACATCACAATGTCTCCAGCCAATGAGAATCAGCTACTTGGATACACCAAGGAGTATACCTCGTGCTAGTCTCGACAGAATCAATGGTGTCCAAATCCATCAATTCATCGACTATGGATAATTCCGATACATCACAATTACACATGTAGAGATACTCACTAGTTGTGATCCAATCACAAATTCTCTCATACTGTGAATCGTATTGAGGACATTCAGTAAATGAGTTTAAGATCTAATCAAATACATGAAACATGTATACTCAAATAGTGGATCTTCATTTATCATATAAATGGTTCAAACATAAGGCGATTGCCTTAGGACATCTCTCATATATATTACTAACATGAACGACTTACCCTGATTTTTTCTTTTGACCTACTTTGAGTCTTTTCTCGAAGTCATCCTCAGAGTCAGAGTCGGAGTTGGATTCGTATTCGGCTTTGGACTCTGACTTGGACTCTACCGGTCTTGCCATGAATGCTACACCGACGCCTTCTTCTTCGTCGTCCCAAGTTGTTTGAAAGACCTTTGATACCTTTTGCTTTGGCTTCATTTTTTATTTGAAGTGCCCCTTCTTCTTGTTCTTCCACAGCTCCCTTTCTTTTCGGATTATCTTCCGCACCATGTTTACTATCTCGGCCTCTTCTTCCGATTCAGACTCAGATTCACCCTCGGGTTTGGATCCTTCTTCTTGCTCGGGAGGTGGCTTGCTCTTCTCCTTTCTTCTCTGACCTGCAAGCAAAGCAATACCTCTCTTGGCCCGGATCGCGTTAGTTTGTTCGTGAAGTTCAAATTCAGAGAAAAACTCATCTAACCTAATTTTTGATAGATCCTTAGAAACCTTGTAGGCATCAACCATGGATGCCCACAAGGTGGTCCTAGGGAAGGTGTTGAGTGCGTACCTTATTAGGTCCTGATTGTCGACGGATTGCCCGATCGAGTGGAGACCGTTGACGATGTCCTGGATCCGTGCATGTAGTTGGGTGGCGGTCTCTTGAACCTGCATTTTTAGATTATATAATTTATTTAACAATAAGTCCCTTTTACATACCTTAGCATCATCGGGTCCTTCGTGAAGCTCGATGAGCTTGTTCCAAAGATCCTTTGCGCTGATAAAGGGGCCGACGCGGTTGAGCTCCTCCTTGGACAAGCCGCACTACAACATTTGAGTCACTTTTGCATTGGCTTCGATTTGTCTTTTAGTTGCGTTGGTCCACTTATCGAAGTCCAGGGGCTTGCCTTGATCATTGGTGGGTAGAGCAAAGCGCGGTTTGGATGATTATCTAAGTCTCGACTTGTGTTTTTAGAAAACACTCCATCTGACCTTTCCAGTAACGGAAATCATCTCCGTTAAAGAATGGAGGTCGGGTGGTGTTGTACCCCTCAATGTGGGCAATTTAAGAAAAGAAATCCTTGCACACAAAAAGATGACAAGAAAAAAAAGTTGCCAAGACTTTTGTCTTGGATTAGTAGTGCAGCAGAAAAGAGAACTTAACGAAAAGCCAATTGTTGGATCGAAAAGCATCACTAGAGGGGGGGGGGGTGAATAGCGATCGTAAAATCTTCATTTCTTTTCGTTCATTCGACTAAGACAAATTTGTGCATCGAAAAAATAAATAAGACAATTTATTTTTACTTGGTTCACAATCCAACGGTTGCTACTCCAAGGCCCTGCGATCCTTGACTGCGTATGAAGGGGCAATCCACTATAGAGTCTCCTTCTTGTTGAAGGTAGGAGACAATGATCACAAAAACCGAAAGCTCTAGGATGAGGCAACAAACCTACCTCACCTCGTTACAATTAAAACCACGAATACAATAAATAAAAACAAACTTGCTGTTGCTGACGAAGAGGTTGTGAGCTTGGCGTTGTGTCGGCTTTATGACGACATTACGACGTTAGAGCTTTAGAATTGTGGGAGCACTTTGAGAGCAAGATTGATGATCTAGGGTTCGAGTCCTCCCCTCCTTTTATAGACTTGTGCCTCGGAATAAGTTCAGATCTAGATCCACAACTTGTGGATCTTATCATGAGTAGCGACATCAATCGTTATCTTTTTTGACCTTGCATATTTGGTCGATTAAATCGCCATCGATCGATACCGATACCTTCATCACCAACTCGGTAACATCGATCAGCTGCTAATAACCCGAATCGTCTAGCATGGAATATGGTAAATATTATGGTTCTTATCGTCTGATCTCGACCTAGACCTTCCACTGGAAGTCTTAGTCGGATCGCCGCCTACAATCGTCCCCGTACGGAGAACACGACCTTACCATCTCTCTTCATACTCATGCTTACCTCTGGCCCTTTATGACCTGTTACTTTGCTTCCGGTCTTCACCTTGGTTCTTCGACTCCATCCGAAGTTCTCTCGGTGTCACCCGACCACCATGGTTTCTTGACTCGAGATTCTCTGGGTGTCACCCGACCACCATGGTTTCTTGACTCAAGATTCTTCGGGTGTCGCTGACCTTCAGCTCAGCTTAAACATTTCTGCACACTTAACAGAGCATGTGAGATAACGATATGACCTTAACTTTGGGTCTTTGCCATAATCAAAATCTAGGTTCAATTATCTGGTGCCACTGCACCAACACAATTGTGTTCATGAGATGAACAATGGTTGTACTCATGTGGATACCAAAGAGGCGTGAATGTACTGATTACGCTTAGATCAACTTTACTCTCTAGCTTTGAAATTTCACACTTCAAGGGTAATGCTCTAAACCAACGATCAATTAAAATCCACATAGATCCTATTGGGTTCCTTTTTCCACTGCGTATTTGTTGGGTTACCAGGGCACCGACGTGGGCGTGTGTTCGAACATGTTTCATAAACATGCACAGGGGAAGCAAATAAAATGGTAAAAAACTATTTATTACAACACACACCATGCATGCAGGATATAACAGTGTAGACATAATCGCATATTTAAAATTTTACAATAAAGAAAATTTATACTAGGTATACCTGACGAATTACATGTGGCGGAAATGACATCAACCTTAGCGACCCTCGCAAGTTTCACCTTTATCCAAGTCCACGCCGAGTATCGTCGGGATAGCTTCACTAAGCTACGAGCCCTGTCTTGATGAGAGATACTAGTCTCGCGTCGAAGACGTTGTGATCCGAGAGACGATCACAAAATAAGTTCCACGAAAATCTAATCGGTTGCAAGGTTGGCTGGTTCCAGCCTTGAAGGATGGTTGGGGCCGAGTCAGCTGGGCTAGAGGATAGCCAAACGGCGATGGTGGCGTGGCGGCAAAGAAGGAGGTGGCGGACAAACAATTTTAGGCGGCACCAAGGAGTTAGGCGGCGCACAAGAGAGGAAGAGAGGAAAGGTGGCTAGGGTTTCACAAACTCTAACTCGTCCACGAAATTTGTCTCAACCCTCTTACTTATAGAGAATGTGTTTCTTGACCATCAAGAAACCTTCTCTCAACAGTTATTGGTTCACAACCAAAACCCGTTAATTCGATCCATTAATTTAAGTTAAAATAAACCAAACTGCGTTGGTATATTTTAATTTAAAATAAACCAAACCAATTTTGGTTCATTTGTTTAAAACAAACTAAACCCTTTTGATTTATTTTTCACCATTGGATTAGAAACAAACCAATTTGGTTCATCCATCATGTCTTCAAAAGACTCGGCCCATCCATGCTTCTGATGCGACTGAAACAATTTCATGCTCGCTCTTTGTTTGGTCCAACCAAACCAAGTCTCTCTCGAACTGAGAATCTCATTCTCAAACTCTTTTTAAATTCTTCGGGTAACACTCGTAGTGTGTGTGACCAAATAGATTCCCGATTTATATTGACTGTCTATAATTAACCATTAATTATAGAATGATCATGAGTGACACCTAGTAGTACATCATGATCCCCTATTAACCGGTAAATCAATGATTGACCCCAGAACAACTTCTGAAATCTTTAAGCAGCTATAGTGAGTCGTGCCCCATTCCCTTCACTTATCTTATACCCACTTGGTTTAGGACATGGGCTATAGTGTTAGTCCCCACTAGGTTACTACGTCACACCTAACACAATTATCATTTCCTCCTCATGCAGATTCTAGTTACTGCACATGTATCCAAGAGTATCATACTCTAAACATGTAATGCTTTGGCCAAAGACTTTAGTAACAATTCGACGAGTGACCACAAGGTATACATCTACTCGCAAGGAGTCATGAATCCTCTGTTGGCTATTCAAACACCTTCGGACACTTCGACTTATACCCAATCATCCCGGGTCCACATCTCTTCGGAGATGCTTGCTCAAGATGTCAAAGCATAAGTCTCCATGACTAAGATGACTTAAACACCGCAAGTCGAAAGAACATCGTACTTAAGCTACAGTAAGAACTTCGTTGACATATCTGTATATGCAGAGAACCATATGAAGTCTTACAGTTAGTCACTCCAATGAACTAGTTACCATAACTAGCATCCACGTTTAACTCCGGACATCCCAATGTCTCCAGCCAGTGAGAAATAGCTGCTTGGATAAACCAAAGAGTATAACTCGTGCTAGTCTCAACAGAATTGATGGTGTTCAAATGCATCAATTCATCGACTAGGGATAATTTTAATACATCACAATTATACATGTAGAGATACTCACTAGTTGTGATCCAATCATAAATTCTCTCATGCTATGAATGGTATTGTGGATGTTCAGTAAATGAGTTTAAGTTTCAATCAAATACATGAAAACATGTATACTCAAATAGTGAATCTTCATTTATCAAATAAATGGTACAACCATAAGGCGATTGCCTTAGGACACCTCTCATACATAACTAACAAACTCCCACTTGGCCTAATGCCAATCGCTATGATATACAATATCATAAGCTGTAGCATGACCCTTAAACTTACTTTGAGGTAAGGCCTTAGTTAAAGGATCCACTAAGTTCCTTTCAGTGGGAATCTTCTCTATTTGTATTTCCTTCTTACTGATAATCTCTCTGATCAGATGATAGCGACGAAACACATGTTTGGATCGTTGATGAGACCTTGGCTCTTTTGCCTGTGCAATCGCTCCATTGTTGTCGCAGTAGACTAGTATTGCTTCAACAATGGTTGGTGTTGGTGCAACAATGCCCCAAGCATTTATATGTTTTGATGTTTGGATAATCATCTAAGTTAGGCAATGCTTTGTGATCTAATTATGAACATGTTTAAGTGATAGGAAAATCCAAGGATGAAGACTTGTAAAAGAGAAGTCCAAGTATGATCTTGGCAAGGGAAGTCCAAGGGACGGACTTGGCAGCATAAGACCAAGCTTGTAGTCTTGGCAGCGTAAAGTCCAAGTGAACCTTGGCAAAGGAAGACCAAGTATGATCTTGGCAAAGGAAGTCCAAGGGATGGACTTGGCAGCGTAAGACCAAGCTTGTAGTCTTGGCAGCGTAAAGTCCAAGTGAACCTTGGCAAATGAAGTCCAAAGTAAGGTTTTGGCAGCATAAGTCCAAGCTTATAGTCTTGGCGGCGTAAAGTCCAAGCATTTGGCAACCCAAGATATGACGAAACCGAAGGAAGCTCTTGGAAGCAAAGCGCAAAGGATGAACAAGTCATGGACACGGAGGGATCCTGGAGGCGCAAGGCTTAATGAAGAGCTAGAAGGTTGAGTCTAGGTCTAGGGTGTAAAATCAAGTGTGAATTATCACGATCCGATATGATGTATCGATCACCGATCGTCGTGCTCGACCGAGTAAGGGTGAAACCACGACCATCACCGATCGCTGAGGGATCGATCGATGTTGTAATCGATCGACTACCAACGGGCCGATCGATCAACGCAAATACGAGCACAGAGTGTAGTCGCACTTGACTGCAGCCTACGATCACTCGAATGATCACTCCATCAGTCAACTGATGGAGGGATCAGTCGACTGATCACTTGGCCGTTGGAAATTACGGCTATGTATCTCCGCGAATCTGGTTGTTCAGAAGTCGTTGGCTTTGGCGACAGTCGACTGATGGTGAGCATCAGTCGACTGATCGAAGCCCAACGGGAAAAACAACCCCTCTTCTATAAGAAGGGGCCTTGGGGAGCTTGGTGATGCTAGTTCTCTCATTCCTAACTATACTCTTGTGCTCACCAAGCTTTCTCCAAGTGTTTTTATGCTTCTAAACCTCCTCTTCTCTAATCTTAATCTTCCATCATTGTAAAGAAGAGGAGTGCATTGTAAAATAAGGTTTCTCCACCTTGGTTCATCCAAAGGAGATTTAGTGAAGCTTGGCTAGGGCTAATCCACCTTACGGATTGCCGTGGAGTAGGAGCGTCATCTCCGAACCACGTACATCGGGTGTTAGCATTGCTTTCATTGTTTTCTTATTTGTATTCTTATTTGTATTTGTATTGCTTCCGCTAACATTCTTGTAGAAACAAAGAAAGGCTAATCACCCCTCCTCTAGCCATTACAAAGATCCTAACAAGTGGTATCAGAGCCCAGATAGCTTGGAAGATTTCACCATCAACCAAGGCATCAATGGCTCTTCAAGAGGGATATAGCACCGCCAAGCCACCGCTCTTCGATGGGAGTCATTTTGAGTATTGGAAAGGTAGGATGAAATATTATCTAATGAGTAATATTGAAATTTGCCATAGCATTGTAGATGGCTTTGAAGAACAGGTGGATGAACATGGAGACCCTATTCCAAGCAAGGATTTGACAAGGGAAATGAATAGGCGGTTCGAATCAAATGCAAAGGCGGTACTCACCATCTAATGCGGCATTACAATGGAGCAACTCAACAAGGTGGGGCCTTTCGAATCCGCCAAGGAGTTATGGGAAAAGCTCATTGAGCTAAATGAAGGATCCAAGGAGTCAAAGAGGGCCAAGAAGGACTTGCTAATTGGACAACTTCAAGCCTTCCAAATGAAGATGCATGAAGCCATAAGCCAAATGCATGGAAGGTTCAAGGAGATTGTGAATGGACTCCATATCATAGGTGAGCGAGTTGACAACTGGGATTTGGTAAGATACATACTTCAAGCATTTCCTAGAAATTCTCTATGGACTTCTATAGTTGATGCTATTAAAGTAACTAGGGATCTCTCTCAAATTAAAATTGATGAATTATTTTGTGAGTTTGAATTGCATGAGCAAACTAACATGTCTTCTAAGGAAAAGGGTTTAGCTCTATTTGTTGAAAAGAAGGAAAAGAAGAAGAAAGAAAGGAAAGAAGTATCATCATCATCCGAATCGGAGCATGACTCAAGTAGTGATGGAGACTCGTCTAGCGAGATGGCCAACTTTGTCAAGAAACTCTATATAAAATCAAAGGAGTTCAAGAATAGAGAAGCAAGGAAGGGGTCTCATTCTTCAAGAGGTAAAATTAGTGGTAATTCAAATTTTAATAATAATGTGATTTGCCATGCTTGCAATAAGAAGGGGCACATAAAGCCAAATTGCCCGGAGCTAAAGAAGAAGGAGGAAAAAGAAAAGAAAAAGAAGGACAAGAAGGAGAAGAAGAAGAAGGAGGCCATGGTGGCTCAAACCACATGGGACACACCAAGTGTTGAAGATTCTTCCTCCGATGATGAGCTTTGCCACATCACACGCCATGTGGCACTCATGGCCCTAGGAGATGACTCCGGTACATCAAGCCAAGAAGAAGACTCTTCAAGTGATGAATCGTCATCTAGTGACGATGAGGTAATGAACTCTCCCAAAGTTAAGCTTCTTTATAAAACAATTGCTTATCTTAAAGAGGCTCTAGATAAGTCTAAATCTAAGGTTAAAAGCATGAAGGTAGAACCAAAGGCCATTAGGAATGAAAAACCTTCACATGTTGACTCTTGCATACTTAAGGAAGAGAATGACAAACTTAAGGATGAGGTTAGTGAGTTAAAGGCATGTCTAGAGAAATTTACAAATGGCTCAAAATATCTTGACATGATCCTTAGCCAACAAAGAGCCATTTACAATAAGGCCGGTATAGGATATAAGCCAAAAGAAAAAGAAGTTGCCTATATTTCATTGATTAATAGGAAAGCAACCATTAAGGGTAAGGTCAAGAAAGCATGGGTACCTAAGAAGTTTTTACTTAATGCTACTGGTCCAAATGTTTGGGTACCAAAAGCTTGTGTTTTTCATGTGATTTAGGTAGGTGAGCAAGGTTTGTGGATTGTGGATAGCGGTTGCTCAACACACATGACCGGGGATGTGAGCAAGTTCTCCACAATTAAGTATGTAAAGAAGGGAGCGGTGTCTTTTGGAAATAGTGGAAAACTCAAGATATTAGGTAGAGGTACAATTGAGGTATCCCCCAAAATTGTCATTCACAAAGTTTTACTAGTTGAAAATATGAAATTTAATTTATTAAGTGTTAGTCAACTTTGTGATGCAAACTATCATGTTTCTTTTGAATCCTCTAAATGCATGATTACACACAAGGAATTAAATGATTGTATGTTAGTTGGATATAGGAAGTCAAATATCTATTATGTTGATATTTCATATGCTTCTAACATTTCTACTAAGTGTCTTGTTGCAAAAGAAGAAGAAAGTTGGCTATGACATAGGAGATTGGGGCACATCAACATGAAAAACATAACCAAGGTAGCCAAGATGGAGTTGGTCAAAGGGCTACCAAAGATCAAGTATGTCAAGAACAAAATGTGTGATGCATGCCAAGAAGGAAAACAAACAAAAGCATCACATAAAGGTAAAACCTTAACTAATACTTCCTTACCATTAGAACTATTGCATCTTGACTTATTTGATTGCCATAGTACTCTTTCTTTAAATGGTAGCAAATATTGTTTAGTTATAGTAGATGATTTTTCTAGGTATACTTGGGTCTAATTTATGAAACATAAGGATGACACCTTAGAAATAATCATAGGATTTAGTAAAAGGGTTGAAAATGAAAAGAGTCTCAAAATCAACCGGATCCGTAGTGATCTTTGTGGTGAATTTGAGAATTCTAAATTTTCATAATTTTGTTTAGAGCAAGGGTACAAGCATGAGTTCTCTTGTCCTAGAACACCCCAACAAAATGGGGTGGTGGAAAGGAGAAATTGTGCCCTACAAGAGGCGGCTAGGACTATTCTTAATGCATATTCTCTACCTAGCTACTTGTGGGCGGAAGCGGTTAATACCGCTTGCTATATCCAAAATAGGGTTCAAGTCCATAGGTTTTTAGGAAAGACACCATTTGAATTATGGAATGAGACTATTCCCACAATTCATTATTTCAAAGTCTTTGGATGTAAAGTTTATATTTTAAACACCAAAGATAACTTAGGAAAATTTGAATCCAAAGCGGATGAGGGAATCCTAGTTGGATTCTCATCCACAAGTAGAGGATATAGAGTCTACAATAAGAGAACCCAAGGGATTGAGGAGTCCTCCAATGTTCAATTTGATGAAACCACTAGTACCTACCCTAGAAAGTCCTCCATTGATAAGGATATTAATGACAATAATCAAGACATTACCCAAAAACTTCAAAATTTGACAATAAGGGGTAATGATCAAGGGGGAGGAAGAGGAGATTCCGATGATGAAAGAAGGGTGGAAGATAACAATGATCAATTTGAAACCCCTTCTAGAACCCTAAGAATTCATCAAGATCATCCACTTGACCAAGTAGTAGGAGATATATCTCAAGGAGTAAGAACTAGGTCATTTCATAGACCTCCTACTAGTCAAGTTGCTCTTATTTCACAAATTGAGCCCAAATCGATCAATGATGCATTACATGATCCGGATTGGATCTTGGTAATGCAAGATGAATTGGCTCAATTTGAAAGGAGTCAAGTATGAGAGTTAGTACCTAGACCCAATGATTCCACCATAATAACTACAAGATGGGTCTTTAGGAATAAGCTAGATGACCAAGGAAATATCACTAGAAATAAGGCTAGGTTGGTTACTAGGGGATTCAATCAAGTTGAGGGGCTTGACTATGATGAGACTTATGCCCCGGTTGCTAGATTAGAATCTATTAGAATTCTCTTAGGATATGCTTCCTATATGGGATTTAAACTTTACCAAATGGATGTTAAATCGGCATTCTTAAATGGTTATATTAAGGAGGAAGTATATGTAGAGCAACCACCCGGGTTTGAGAACATAGATTATCCAAACCACGTATATAAGCTTAGGAAAGCAGTATATGGGTTAAAACAAGCTCCCCGGGCATGGTATGAAAGATTGTCATCTTTCTTAATTTCTAAGGATTTTAGGAGAGGCCAAGTAGATCAAACCTTGTTTATAAAGTCAACATTAAAGGATATCTTTATAGCCCAAATATATGTTGATGACATTATTTTTGGGTCAACAAATGATGATCTTCTTCAAGACTTTATAAAAAACATAGAAAATGAATTTGAAATGAGTTTAGTTGGAGCGCTCAACTTTTTCCTAGGGTTACAAGTCAAACAAACCAATGAAGGTATTCATATTTATCAAACCAAATATGCAAATGAAATGATCAAGAAATTTGGTTTGGAAAATGCCAAAATTGTAACCACTCCTATGGCCACTAGCACTAGAATAGATAGTGATCATGATGGTAAATCAATTGATCTTAAACTTTATAGGAGTATGATTGGTAGCCTACTAAATCTAACCGCTAGTAGACCCGATATCTTATTTGCGGTAGGTATGTGTGCAAGATACCAATCTTGTACAAAAGAATCATATTTAGTAGTCGTTAAGAGAATTTTAAGATATATTAAAGGCACCCTAAATGTAGGACTTTGGTATCCTAGGACTAGGTACTTTGAGTTGCTTGGTTATACCGATTCCGATTATGCCGGTTGCAAATTGGATAGGAAGAGTACTAGTGGTGGATGCCAATTTCTTGAGTCCTCCCTAGTTAGTTGGAGTAGTAGGAAGCAACATTGTGTTGCTTTATTAACCACCGAAGCCGAATATGTGGCTATGGGAGGTTGTGTACCTCAATTACTTTGGATGAGACATACTCTTATGGACTATGAGCTACACTACTCTAAGATTAAAGTTTATTGTGACAATGTGAGTACCATCAACTTGACCAAAAATCCGATACATCACTCTAGGACCAAGCACATTGAAGTGAAACATCACTTCATAAGAGATCATGTGGAAAGAGGGGACATTGAACTTAATTATGTAGAATCTAAGTCTAACCTTGCCGATATCTTCACCAAAGCTCTTCCCGAAACCGAATTTTCATCATTAAGGAGAGAGCTTGGTATGTTCTTTGTAGAGTAAAAGTCTAGGTTTGCATGATCCCATATTCATATGTTAGCCTTATACCTTGATGCATCTCACAAAAGCCTTAAGAAACCTTGATTTTTGTATTGAGACACTTAGAAATATGTGAGATGATAGGGAAGGTGTACTTGGCTCATCATGCTTGTTATGATGCATTACTATGAGCAAATGACACACCTAGAGACATGAATACCTTATGTACCAATCATTGGGAAGACTTGTATTCAAGTAATGAATACATAGCTCTAAGAACATGGTTGGAAATTCCAAATCATATATATTTTAAACTATATTCATCATAGTTTGAAAAACAGTTTTCAAGTGGAACACAAAAGTGATACAAAGTTTGTAAAATCTTTAGAACTTTTATTAGGTTCCAAGTTTGTATCAATCTTGAAATATAGAAAACATATATTTTTCAAACTATTTTTTCCTTAATAAAGTATGATTCCAGAAATGTGTTCGCAAAATTTCGTGATTTTTCAAGATTTCTGGAATTTCTACCGCATTTGGTTACGAAGTTGGTGAAAAATGAAATTCAGATTTTCGCCTAGATGATCGTGGTTGAAACCAGTGATCGATACTCGTATTTTCTGATAAATAGCTCCATTCTCTGATATTTAGTGTATCTTTGATGTCCTAAAGCTATAGCATGATAATATTGAGTATAAACAAATTTTTAGGACTGTTTAATGCAGTGTTTTAGGGGGAGTGTCATAAAATATATCTTTTTCATCCCCAAACTTATATTGTTGGTGCAAAGTTAGGACTTAACTTTCGAACTTTTGTATGCTTTGCTTCCAATGTTATTCACACATCATGAAGCATATCTTGAATTAAGGGGGAGCTTAATATCAATTTTATACCTTAGTCCAAGATACAACAACTTTAATTCTTTCTTGAAATTTATAAATCCTTCTCTTTTTGATGCGTGTCAAAGGGGGAGAAGGGATGTTTAAGTTAGATTTCATATTATGATTATGTAAAGACCTAACTTAAATGATTGTCAAACATCAAAAAGAGGGAGATTGTTGGTGCAACAATGCCCCAAGCATTTATATATGTTTTGATGTTTGGATAAATCATCTAAGTTAGGCAATGTTTTGTGATCTAATTACGAACATGTTTAAGTGACAGGAAAATCCAAGGATGAAGACTTGGTAAAAGAGAAGTCCAAGTATGATCTTGGCAAGGAAAGTCCAAGGGACGGACTTGGCAGCATAAGACCAAGCTTGTAGTCTTGGCAGCGTAAAGTCCAAGTGAACCTTGGAAAAGGAAGACCAAGCATGATCTTGGCAAAGGAAGTCCAAGGGATGGACTTGGCAGCGTAAGACCAAGCTTGTAGTCTTGGCAGCGTAAAGTCCAAGTGAACCTTATCAAAAGAAGTCCAAAGTAAAATCTTGGCAGCATAAGTCCAAGCTTGTAGTCTTGACAGCATAAAGTCCAAGCATTTGGCAACCCAAGACGTGACGAAACCGAAGGAAGCTCTTGGAAGCAAAGCGCAAAGGATGAACAAGTCGTGGACTCGGAGGGATCCTGGAGGCACAAGGCTTAATGAGAAGCTAGAAGGTTGAGTCTAGGTCTAGGGTGTAAAATCAAGTGTGAATTACTCATACTCGATGAGTATCCGATTACGATGTATCGATCAATCGTCGGTGCTCAATAGTCGGTGAAACCACGACTATCGATCGATCAGCTTTAGCGATGGCGATCGATGTTAGAATCGATCGCCAACATTGGCAGTCAATTGATCAATGCAAATATGAGCACAGAGTGTAGTCGCACTCGACTGCGGCCTACGATCACTCGACTGATCACTCCATCAGTCGACTGATGGAGGGATCGGTCGACTGATCACTTGGCCGTTGGAAATTGCGGCTACGTATCTCCGCGGATCTGCTGGTTCAGAAGCCGTTGGCTTCGGCGGCAATCGACTGATGATAAGCATCAGTCGACTGATGATAAGCATCAGTCGACTGATCGAAGCCCAACGGGAAAAACAGCATCTCTTCTATAAGAAGGGGCCTTGGGGAGCTTGGTGTAGCTAGTGCTCTCATTCCTAACTATACTCTTGTGCTCACCAAGCTTTCTCCAAGTATTTGTGTGATTCTAAACCTCCTCTTCTAGAGTCTTAATCTTCCATCATTGTAAAGAAGAGGAGTGCATTGTAAAACAAGGTTTCTCCACCTTGGTTCATCCAAAGGAGATTTAGTGAAGCTTGGCTAGGGATAATCCACCTTACGGATTGCCGTGGAGTAGGAGCGTCATCTCCGAACCACGTACATCGGGTGTTAGCATTGCTTTCATTGTTTTCTTGTTTGTATTCTTATTTGTATTTGTATTGCTTCCTCTAACATTCTTGTAGAAACAAAGAAAGGCTAATCACCCCCCCTCTAGCCATTACAAAGATCCTAACACATAATACAATGCATAGCATGAGAGAAATTGTGATTGGATCACAATTAGTGGGTATCTCATCATGTGTAAATATTCAAGTATTGAAACTATTCCTAGTCGATGAATTGATGAGATTGGACATCATCAATTCTATGAGACTAGCAGATGTTATGCTCCTTGGTTTAACCAAATATTCGGTACTCACTAAATGGAAGCATATGGATGCTGAGAGTGAACATGTGGATGCTAGTTATGGTAAATAAATCATTAGCGTGACCTGATATGGTTCTATATGTCGTTGAAGATCTTATTGTAGCTTGAGTGCGAGCTTCCTTAGACTTGAGGTATTCAAGTCACCTTGATCAAGATGCCTTGTACTTTGACTTCTTCACAGCCATCTACATAGTAGGTGTAACTCCGGGATGATTGGGTATGAGCCAAAGTGATCGAAGGTGTTTGAATAGCCCACAGAGGATTTACTACTCATGATAAAGGAGATGTATACCCTAGGCCTCTTGTCAGGATTGTTACTCAGAAGTCTCTGGCCAGAGAAAACATGTTAAGAAGATGGTCTTCTTGGGAACATGTAGGAGTAACTTGAATCCACAGGACAAGGAAACTAACTTAGGCTAGGTGTAACGTAGTCAGCCTAGTGGGGACGAACACATAGACCATATCCTAAACCAAGTGGGTATAGTATGAGTGAAAGGAATAAGGCACGAACAACTAAAGCTGCTGAAGGGTTCAAAAATATTCTGGAGTTGATTTAGACTTTCTAGTCAATTGGAGGTCATGATGTACTGCTAGGTGCCACTCATGATCTATTCATAATTAAGGGGTTAATTATGAATGACCAACATAACCGAGAACCTATTGGGTCACACACACTACGGGTGATCTCGAGATGTAAAATAAGTCTGAGAATGAGATTGTCAATGAGAGAGGATATGTCTGGTTGGACCTGACCAAGAGGGGGTGCGAAACGGAGGCAATGGAACCTCCTATGGCCTTGTTGGACTTAGCATGACCATATCGCACCTAAACGAAGTCAAACGGCCCAACTGGGTTGTGCCTAGAAGGACACACGACCGGTCGTGTGTCCTTGCATGGCCGTGCCTTTTTGGCACGACCGACCGTGTGTAAGACACACGGTCATGTCGCAATTCTATCGATTTTGGAGATTTCTCTTATGGAAATTTCCTGGGTTGTTCTTACCTTAATTATGAGATAATTATGGTAAGATATGTTCTGTTTAAGGTTTGAAATGGGGATCTACCTTAATTATGGTAATTATGGGTTGTTCTTACCTAATCAAGAGATCTATAAATAGATCCCTTGATAATCTTTGAAAAAGGGTTTTTTGAGATTTAGGTTTCTCCCTTGGTAGCCGTCTTTCCTCTCTCCTCTTCTCTTGTCTCCGCCGGTTGGCTAACACTAATTGGAGACAAAGGCTTGCTTCTCTAGGAGTTGTCTTAGGTGATCATTGGTGGGTAGAGCAAAGCGCGGTTTGGATGATTATCTAAGTCTCAACTTGTGTTTTTAGAAAACACTCCATCCGACCTTTCCAGTAATGGAAATCATATCCATTAAAGAACGGAGGTCGGGTGGTGTTGTACCCCTCAATGTGGGCAATTTAAGAAAAGAAATCCTTGCACACAAAATGATGACAAGAAAAAAAAGTTGCCAAGACTTTCGTCTTGGATTAGTAGTGCAGCAGAAAAGAGAACTTAACGAAAAGCCAATTGTTGGATCAAAAAGCATCACTAGAGGGGGAGGGGTGAATAGCGATCGTAAAATCTTCATTTCTTTTCGTTCATTCGACTAAGACAAAGTTGTGCAGCGAAAAAATAAATAAGACAATTTATTTTTACTTGGTTCACAATCCAACGGTTGCTACTCCAAGGCCCCGCGATCCTTGACCGCGTATGAAGGGGCAATCCACTATAGAGTCTCCTCCTTGTTGGAGGTAGGAGACAACGATCACAAAAACCGAAAGCTCTAGGATGAGGCAACAAACCTACCTCACCTCGTTACAATTAAAACCACGAATACAATAAATAAAAACAAACTTGCTGTTGCCGACGAAGAGGTTGTGAGCTTGGCGTTGCGTTGTCTTTATGACGACATTACGGTGTTAGAGCTTTAGCATTGTGGGAGCACTTTGAGAGCAAGATTGATGATCTAGGGTTCGAGTCCTCCCCTCCTTTTATAGACTTGTGCCTCAGAATAAGTTCAGATCCAGATCCACAACTTGTGGATCTTATCACGAAGTAGCGACATCAATCGTTATCTTTTTTGACCTTGCATATTTGGCTGATTCGTCGCCATCAGTCGACTGATGCCCTTCATCAGTCGACTGCTGGTAGCATCAGTCAACTGCCAATAGCCAGCAATCGACTGTCAGCTTGGTCACTCCCTGCAATAAGAGGTTAGCATGGAATATGGTAAATATTATGGTTCTTATCGTCTGATCTCGACCTAGACCTTCCACTGGAAGTCTTAGTCGGATCGCTGCCTACGGTCATCCCCATACAGAGAACACGACCTTACCATCTCTCTTCATACTCATGCTTACCTCTGGCCCTTTATGACCTGTTACTTTGCTTCCGGTCTTCACCTTGGTTCTTCGACTCCATCCGAAGTTCTCTCGGTGTCACCCGACCACCATGGTTTCTTGACTCGAGATTCTCTGGGTGTCACCCGACCACCATGGTTTCTAGACTCAAGATTCTTCGGGTGTCGCTGACCTTCAGCTCAGCTTAAACATTTCTTCACACTTAACAGAGCATGTGAGATAACGATATGACCTTAACTTTGGGTCTTTGCCATAATCAAAACCTAGGTTCAATTATCTGGTGCCACTGCACCAACACAATTGTGTTCATGAGATGAACAATGGTTGTACTCATGTGGATACCAAAGAGGCGTGAATGTACTGATTACGCTTAGATCAACTTTACTCTCTAGCTTTGAAATTTCACACTTCAAAGGTAATGCTCTAAACCAACGATCAATTAAAATCCACATAGATCTTATTGGGTTCCTTTTTCCACTGCGTATTTGTTGGGTTACCAGGGCACCGACGTGGGCGTGTGTTCGAACATGTTTCATAAACATGCACAGGGGAAGCAAATAAAATGGTAAAAACTATTTATTACAACACGCACCACGCATGCAGGATATAACAGTGTAGACATAATCGTCGCATATTTAAAATTTTGCAATAAAGAAAATTTATACTAGGTATACCTGACGAATTACATGTGGCGGAAATGACATCAACCTTAGCGACCCTTGCAAGTTTCGCCTTTATCCAAGTCCACGCCGAGTATCGTCGGGATAGCTTCACTAAGCTACGAGCCCTGTCTTGATGAGAGATACTAGTCTCGCATTGAAGACGTTGTGATCTGAGAGACGATCACAAAATAAGTTCCACGAACTTGTTTCCTCGGAAGTGCTGGCCAATCTAATTGGGCGGCTGCAGCAAGGTGGCCGGCAGTTGCAAGGTTGGCCGGTGGCTGCTGGCTAGCCGAAGGATGGTTGGGGCTGGAGCTGCTGGCTAGAGGATGGCCGACGACTGGTGGCAGGCCGGCGGCAGCAAGGAGGTGGTGGACAAACAATTTTAGGCGGCACCAAGGAGTTAGGCGGTGCACAAGAGAGGAAGAGAGGAAAGGTGGCTAGGGTTTCACAAACTCTAACTCGTCCACGAAATTTGTCTCAACCCTCTTACTTATAGAGAATGTGTTTCTTGACCATCAAGAAACCTTCTCTCAACAGTTATTGGTTCACAACCAAAACCTGTTAATTCGCTCCATTAATTTAAGTTAAAATAAACCAAACTGCGTTTGTATATTTTAAGTTAAAATAAACCAAACCAATTTTGGTTCATTTGTTTAAAACAAACTAAACCCCTTTGATTTATTTTTCACCATTGGATTAGAAACAAACCAATTTGGTTCATCCATCATGTCTTCAAAAGACTCGGCCCATCCATGCTTCCGATGCGACTGAAACAATTTCATGCTCGCTCTTTGTTTAGTCCAACCAAACCAAGTCTCTCTCAAACTGAGAATCTCATTCTCAAACTCGTTTTAAATCCTTCGGATAACACTCGTAGTGTGTGTGACCAAATAGATTCCCGATTTATATTGACTATCTATAATTAACCATTAATTATAGAATGATCATGAGTGACACCTAGTAGTACATCATGATCCCCAATTAACCGAAAAATCAATGATTGACCCCAGAACAACTTCTGAAACCTTTCAGCAGCTATAGTGAGTCGTGCCCCATTCCCTTCACTCATCTTATACCCACTTGGTTCAGGACATGGGCTATAGTGTTAGTCCCCACTAGGCTACTACGTCACACCTAGCACAAGTATCATTTCCTCATGCGGATTCTAGTTACTGCACATGTATCCAAGAGTATCATACTCTAAACATGTAATGCTTTGGCCAAAGACTTTAGTAACAATTCGACGAGTGACCACAAGGTATACATCTCCTCGCAAGGAGTGATGAATTCTCTGTTGGCTATTCAAACACCTTCGGACACTTCAACTTATACCCAATTGATGTCTTGTTTTCCGCAAGTGCACGGTTGTCGTCAAGTAATAAAAATATCGATCCCACAGGGATTGGGTCAATTACCGAGTGGTCGTGATACCAAGTTATCTAGTCAATTGAATTGTGGTTTAAGCAAAGAACCTGAGAAGTCAAGAACAACGAATGAGAAGAATGAGCTGAAAGTCAAGAGTTGAGGAGAATCTAAGGATATAGGTTTCACCACGTCGACGATTTATAAGGTGATTTAATTCTTTCCTAACCTTATTAGAGTTGTTTTGATGGAACCTATCCTAAGGTAAATCAACGGCCCCTTTCGAGGTCTACGTTAACTGTACCTATCAAACTCAATTTACCTGTCACGGTGTTCGAGCATAGGGGATCATAATCAGCTAAGAGGACCTGTCACGAGACCCCCGCAAAACTCCCTATGTCTTACCTCCGTTACTTGGTAAAAACTGGATTTGATAGATCCATTAAGTTCATGAGAGTTCCTCTAGAGTCAAATTTCCTCTTCACGGTAGGTTTGCACACGGGACCATAATCAGCTAAGGGGACCTGTCACGAGACCCCCGCAAGCCCTCATAGATACACTACCGCTACTAGTAGGAGTTATTCCCTAGTTGGTTCTGGCTTTCAGGAACTCGGGTTCACTGTTAGGTACTTCCCCTTTGCTCCTTAGGTTTATCAATAAGAATCCAAAAGAACCACATCAAAATAAATAATAGTTCAGGTAATATAGATTATATCATCCGTCATAAATCGTCAAGGGCTACTCCCCCATCCTAAGATTACAGGATACTACTCCATAGTCTGACAAGAATTACTAGAGAAAGAAATTACGATACTGGGTGCCATATCCTTCTTCTGCCGACTCCTTCTCTTTATCTTCTTCTGTCGTCGATCTCTGACCACCCGCCGTCCTCCCCTTAGGGTTAGAATCTCTCCTCTTTTATAGCCTTGGCCTCCTCTTCAATTAAGGCAATAGATTTCCCCGTAATTGAGACGAAGATCCTGATTGCTCGCAAAGGTGCGAATCAGCCAACACGCCCGTGCCAAATGAGGGCACTGGCGTGTCGGGCATTTCCCTCCGAGCATGTTGCGCTTGAACTGGGGCGTGTTGGAGCTGAACTGGGCATGTCGGCTGCTGGAACCCTTGACACAAGCGTGTCAATCGGTGAGCTAGGGCGTGTTGGAGCTGAACTGGGCGTGTCAGCTGCTGGAACCCTTGACACAGGCGTGTCAATCGGTGAGCCAGGGCATGTTGGCTGCTGGCTCTCATGACACGGGCGTGTTGATTTCTAACACGCTTGTGTTGTTTTGATACGCCTGTTTCTTCTCCCTGTTAACACAAAAACACCCAAAAGCAGTCTCTTCGTCCAAAATATGCTAAACTTTAACTGAATCATGATAAAATACATGCCTAGGATATGAAATGTGATAGAATGCATGTATATGGAGTAGTGAAAACATAGCATGATTTACACACATCAAAATCCCCTAGTCCTAAACTTTTGCTTGTCCTCAAGCAAAGAAAACCCAAAAGACAACTTAATTGTGGAAATGCTAGACACCATCCAAAGGTATACAATCTGATCTTAATCTTTTCAAATCATTCCTAGTTGCCAAGTTTGAAAGATCCCTATATAGTGCACGTGAAAAGGTGGACTAAAGTCATTGGACACCAATCTGGACTTGACATCCCTTCTATCGTAGAACATTCTTATTTCTGGCATAGAGGCACTTACCTGCCTTAATGCATGGATCATTCTTACCTATCATCAAAAGGTCTCAAAGGAGCACTTTCTAAGAAGAGAGAAGGAAAGGAATTATAGAGAGCATTTCAAGAACTATTTTGTCTCAAAGGGGCACCTTTTTGGTGTTTCCCAATTAACTACTTGGTCTCAAAGGGGTGCTTTAAAAAAATTCCAGTAAACCCTTTTTTTTTTTTTTTTTTTTTTAACATACTTCTAGTGAAAGTGTTTCTCCAGTAACCAAGTTGCGCAGGTAAGTCTCCAATGGAAAATCGAGTACTCGTCCGATATGGGGGATTTAAATATTTTCTTTGGATACCTGCACCTATAGACCGTGTTAGAAGTGAAATAGGGTTCTTATCAAATAGGCAAAAAGGAATATCATGATCCACCAATGTTCATTTGTATTACGCTAGATGATATAAAAATGCAATCGTTATGATATATGAAAAGATGCAAACAAAATTGCAAAGAACTAAACTAAAAGTCTAAGTAGAGATAGAACAAACAATAAAGGATGTGCATCGAAACTCACAAAATAGTTCAAGGTGGTCAATGGTCATCGTCTTCACTACTAGCATCCTCCTCTGCCCACCTTCGTCGCTGCTCCTGGTAAAATTCCCGGGACTCCTGTCGAAATCTATCATCATCTTCCCTCCGGGCGGACTCAGCAGTGAAAAACTCATCAGCTCTCCTGTAAAAATCAGCTGCCCTGTCCAAATGTTGTGTCACTATACGATGGTGCTCCTCCGTAGCTTGGGCATACCGATCCCACATACCTATGTGCGAGGTATGTTCGACCCTGAAAGCTTCGAATGATGATCGGAATCCTGAAAAATCAAAAGAAGAGTACCCTGCAAACATTGTCGTGAGGAAACCGTGGGGTTCAGGAGTCGAATGTGATGGCTCAGGGGTTATATGAGATGGCTCCCTAGGAGGGGGTGATGGAGCATGGGCAGTGGGGGTAGGAAAGGGTTCCTGGACATATCTAAAAAGCCAATTGGATGAATTACGTACAGTTATCCGCTTAGGGTTCAGAAGAGGGATTTTAATTCCATTTCTTAACACCAAACGATATCCCTCGTCACATGCCTCAATCATCTTCATATTTATACAAGCATCCAAATCCAATCTAGGGCTAGCAGGACAATATTCAAGGTCATCTAAATCACATCCTAAGGCTACAGCAATCCTAGTGATAATACCACCTATGACTATGACTCCGGATGGGCTATTACTAACCTTAACTAAATGTCTAACCATATGGGCTCTAATCAATATTAACTTCATTTAGCATGGCCCATAAAAATTGTAACTCACTTTGCCTAGCCACTGCACTATCATATCTTCCGAGATTGTATTAGCCATGAATCTAAGGAGATAACGAAAAGTAGGATTAGGGATGTTAAATGATTGGGACTGGATACATCATAGGCGAGGTCATCGTAAATTAATCTCCAAAATTGATGATCAATAAAATGTCTATGAATGTGCCTCTCCTCCGCTTAGGAAAATCAAATATCGTATTAAAATCACTTAAAGAAAGGGTAAACTCATGGTTCATTAATCTAAATTTTATTTTTCCTTCCTCACAATCCTTTCCTTGCATTGTTTAGACAGGAGCTAAGGAATTCAAGAGTGATGCTCGGGTAAGTAAGATGATGGTGCGTGATAAACTCGGTCCATCCTATCCTATTGGTTAACCAAGTTATGTCATCTCTTAACCCTAGGGTGGTCAACATGTAGAAGTCTATAGTTCTTGTAGATACTAACTTCCTTTTCAAGCTTATCAATTTAGTCTTCATAACATCATCTCTAAAAACAATTCCATATGGATGGCTAGAGGTCGGAGGAGGTTCGTTACCCAAATCCCGAGCTTTTCTTTTCCCTTGTCCCTTGCCAAGAGGAAGAAGCTCCTCCTCTAGTCTTCACTGCTTGCTCATGGAGTTGGTGATGGAGAGAGTTAGCTCCTCTACCGCGAGAGAGAGACCGAGGCCGCTCAACCTTGGATCGCGAGTGGAAAATTAGGGCATGCTCGGGTCGGTTTTAGAGGGCTATCCGCAGCATAGGCGTGTCGGGCATCCTCTTACGCAAATACCCGACCCGTTTAAGCGTGACATAGGCGTGCTCCGTCGCTCCCCAGGCGTGCCGCAGTCCGGAAGGGTGCGACACGGGCGTGCTAGTCAGCACGCCCTGCCTGTGTTGTCTTCGGGTGCCAACAACACGCCTGTGTCGTTCGGCACAGGCGGGTCGTGTCAACTTGGCACGCAGTGGCACGTATCCTGAAAACCTGAAAAAAATAAAAAAATAGAATAAAGAATAAAATAAAATAAAATGACTAAAAAAAATGAAAATAGCATGGGTTGCCTTCCAAGAAGCGCTTGTTTAAGGTCGTTAGCATGACCCCTCAGTTATCCCCTAGTTTTGGGGATATGGCTCGAGGAGTGTGCTCTGCCCCTCTTCCTCCTCAACCAGATCCGTGGTGTTAGGTTGGGGTCGGAAATCTCCAGCTCTTTATTCTCAGACCCCCCTTTGAGCTTATTAAGATAAGTTTTTTCTGGTGCTCCTTCTAGTGTTTGTTGATCGAGTATCAATCCTACAACAATCATCAAAAATAGAAGGTTGTTTAACAGCTTTTGAAAGGTCGAATTCAATTTTGTCGTTTCCAAATGCAAGTGAGAGTTTGTGGTTCTTGACATCTATCATTGCCCCTGCAGTAGCCAAGAAAGGTCTCCCCAAAATGAGTGGAATGCATGGGTCTTCATCCATGTCAAGCACTACAAAATCTGTAGGAATAATAAAATTTCCCATCTGCACTGGTACATCTTCTATGATTCCCAAAGGATATCTAATGGAGCGATCGGCTAACTGTAAGGCCATAGTAGTTAGTTTCATCTCTCCCAAATCCAATTTCTTGCATATGGAAAGAGGTATCAGATTTACCTTTGGCCCAAATCATAAAAAGCCTTATCAAAATTTGAGTCATTAATTATGCAAGGTATAGAAAAGCTACCCGGATCATTTAGTTTGGGAGGTACCATGTTCTTAATTAAAGCGCTGCACTCCTCAGTAAGAGCCACTGTTACATGCTCCTCGACTTTTCTTTTATTGGTTAAGATATCCTTCAAGAATTTGGCGTATGTAGGCATTTGTTGAAGAGCTTCTATAAAAGGTATATTGATATACAGCTTCCTAATTACCTCAAGGAACTTACCAAATTGTTCATCCAATTTTTCCTTAATCACCTTTGAGGAACGGGATAGGGGCTTATATGTTCTTGGTTCCCTATTCGACACGCCTGTGTCGTTCGGCACAGGCTGGGCGTGTCGAATGCTGGAGTTACCCGACACGGGTGTGTCGGCTGACACGCACTCGTGTGTCTGCTTTCCCTCAGGCGTGTTGAACAACACGCCGGGTCAGTGTGTTCCTTTGCTACTCAACCCAGCGTCTGCTGTCTTCTTCCAACTCGCACGCCGTGTCGAGGTCGCTTGTTGAGTGCTGTCTCCTTCTAAAATCCTTCCACTTCTCAAACTTATAGAATTACAATGCTCGGCTGGGTTTACTTCTGAATTTCCAGGAAATCTGCCGGGCGTCCTTGATGCTGAGCTGGCAATTTGGGAAATTTGATTTTCTAGCATTCTTGTGTGATTAGTCAAATTATCAACCTTGCTTCCCAATTGCTTGATTGCCTCGGTATTATTTTGATGTTGCCGATTTGATTCTACAATATGCTGTCGAAATTCATCATTTAACTTCCCCTGACACGTAATAAAATTTTCCATCATCTTTTCTAAGCTCGACTTGGGTCCTGGCTGAAATCCCGAAGGTGCTCCAAAACTGTTCTGTCCCGAAGAATTTTGGTTGGCTCTATACGAAAAGTTGGGATGATTCCTCCAACCGGGATTGTACGTGTTCGAGTAAGGGTTGCCACCATTAGGCTTCTGATTAAAATTATTTAGCGCATCTACTTGCTCAATCCCAGCTCCTTCAGATGGTGCGTGTAGGATTTGGCAATTCATTGCTACATGTCCTGTTACACCACATATCTCGCAAGTGACATTAGATGAGTTTACAGCTGATATCGATCCCACAGGGATTGGGTCAATTACCGAGTGGTCGTGATACCAAGTTATCTAGTCAATTGAATTGTGGTTTAAGCAAAGAACCTGAGAAGTCAAGAACAACGAATGAGAAGAATGAGCTGAAAGTCAAGAGTTGAGGAGAATCTAAGGATATAGGTTTCACCACGTCGACGATTTATAAGGTGATTTAATTCTTTCCTAACCTTATTAGAGTTGTTTTGATGGAACCTATCCTAAGGTAAATCAACGGCCCCTTTCGAGGTCTACGTTAACTGTACCTATCAAACTCAATTTACCTGTCACGGTGTTCGAGCATAGGGGATCATAATCAGCTAAGATGACTCACACGAGACCCCGCAAACCTCCCTATGTCTTACCTCCGCATTTGGTAAAAACTGGATTTGATAGATCCATTAAGTTCATGAGAGTTCCTCTAGAGTCAAATTTCCTCTTCACGGTAGGTTTGCACACGGGACCATAATCAGCTAAGGGGACCTGTCACGAGACCCCCGCAAGCCCTCATAGATACACTACCGCTACTAGTAGGAGTTATTCCCTAGTTGGTTCTGGCTTTCGGGAACTCGGGTTCACTGTTAGGTACTTCCCCTTTGCTCCTTAGGTTTATCAATAAGAATCCAAAAGAACCAGATCAAAATAAACAATAGTTCAGGTAGTATAGATTATATCATCCGTCATAAATCGTCAAGGGCTACTCCCCCATCCTAAGATTACAGGATACTACTCCATAGTCTGACAAGAATTACTAGAGAAAGAAATTACGATACTGGGTGCCATATCCTTCTTCTGCCGACTCCTTCTCTTTATCTTCTTCTGTCGTCGATCTCTGACCACCCGCCGTCCTCCCCTTAGGGTTAGAATCTCTCCTCTTTTATAGCCTTGGCCTCCTCTTCAATTAAGGCAATAGATTTCCCCGTAATTGAGACGAAGATCCTGATTGCTCGCAGAAAAGGAATTCTGGAATCAGGCCAACACGCCCGTGCCAAATGAGGGCACTGGCGTGTCGGGCATTTCCCTCCGAGCATGTTGCGCTTGAACTGGGGCGTGTTGGAGCTGAACTGGGCGTGTCGGCTGCTGGAACCCTTGACACAGGCGTGTCAATCGGTGAGCCAGGGCGTGTTGGCTGCTGGCTCTCATGACACGGGCGTGTTGATTTCTAACACGCCTGTGTTGTTTTGATACGCCTGTTTCTTCGCCCTGTTAACACAAAAACACCCAAAAGCAGTCTCTTCGTCCAAAATATGCAAAACTTTAACTGAATCATGATAAAATACATGCCTAGGATATGAAATGTGATAGAATGCATGTATATGGAGTAGTGAAAACATAGCATGATTTACACACATCACCAATCATCCCGGGTCCACATCTCTTCGGAGATGCTTGCTCAAGATGTCAAAGCATAAGTCTCCATGACTAAGATGACTTAAACACCGCAAGTCGAAAGAACATCATACTTAAGCTACAGTAAGAACTTCGTTGACATATCTGTATATGCAGAGAACCATATGAAGTCTTACAGTTGGTCACTCCAATGAACTAGTTACCATAACTAGCATCCACGTTTAACTCCGGACATCCCAATGTCTCCAGCCAGTGAGAAATAGCTGCTTGGATAAACCAAAGAGTATAACTCATGCTAGTCTCAACAGAATTGATGGTGTTCGAATGCATTAATTCATCGACTAGGGATAATTTCAATACATCACAATTATACATGTAGAGATACTCACTAGTTGTGATCCAATCATAAATTCTCTCATGCTATGAATGGTATTGTGGATGTTCAGTAAATGAGTTTAAGTTTCAATCAAATACATGAAAACATGTATACGCAAATAGTGAATCTTCATTTATCAAATAAATGGTACAACCATAAGGCGATTGCCTTAGGACACCTCTCATACATAACTAACAAACTCTCACTTGACCTAATGCCAATCGCCATGATATACAATATCATAAGCTCTAGCAGGACCCTTAAACTTACTTTGAGGTAAGACCTTAGTTAAAGGATCCTCTAAGTTCCTTTCAGTGGGAATCTTCTCTATTTGTATTTCCTTCTTACTGATAATCTCTCTGATCAGATGATAGCAACGAAACACATGTTTGGATCGTTGATGAGACCTTGGCTCTTTTGCCTATGCAATCGCTCCATTGTTGTCTCAGTAGACTGGTATTGCTTCAACAATGGTTGGTGTTGGTGCAACAATGCCCCAAGAATTTATATGTTTTGATGTTTGGATAATCATCTAAGTTAGGCAATGCTTTGTGATCTAATTATGAACATGTTTAAGTGACAGGAAAATCCAAGGATGAAGACTTGGTAAAAGAGAAGTCCAAGTATGATCTTAGCAAGGGAAGTCCAAGGGATGGACTTGGCAGCATAAGACCGAGCTTGTAGTCTTGGCAGCATAAAGTCCAAGTGAACCTTGGCAAAGGAAGACCAAGTATGATCTTGGCAAAGGAAGTCCAAGGGATGGACTTGGCAGCGTAAGACCAAGCTTGTAGTCTTGGCAGCGTAAAGTCCAAGTGAACCTTGGCAAAGGAAGTCCAAAGTAAGGTCTTGGCAGCATAAGTCCAAGCTTGTAGTCTTGGCGGCGTAAAGTCCAAGCATTTGGAAACCCAAGATATGACGAAACCGAAGGAAGCTCTTGGAAGCAAAGCGCAAAGGATGAACAAGTCGCGGACTCAGAGGGATCCTGGAGGCGCAAGGTTTAATGAGGAGCTAGAAGGTTGAGTCTAGGTCTAGGGTGTAAAATCAAGTGTGAATTACTCATACCCGACCATCGATGCTGATAATCGGCCGATCGATGTTGCAATCGATCGGCCAACAGCAGCGATGGCGATCGATGATTCAATCGATCGCCATAGCAAGGGGGCCGATCGGTGATCAATGCAAATACGAGCACAGAGTGTAGTCGACTGATGTTGCTTTCATTGTTTTCTTATTTGTATTCTTATTTGTATTTGTATTGCTTCCGCTAACATTCTTGTAGAAACAAAGAAAGGCTAATCACCCCCCTCTAGCTATTACAAAGATCCTAACAAGTGGTATCAGAGCCTGGATAGCTTGGAAGATTTCACCATCAACCAAGGCATCAATGGCTCTTCAAGAGGGATATAGCACCGCCAAGCCACCGCTCTTCGATGGGAGTCATTTTGCGTATTGGAAAGGTAGGATGAAATATTATCTAATGAGTAATATTGAAATTTGCCATAGCATTGTAGATGGCTTTGAAGAACCGGTGGATGAACATGGAGACCCTATTCCAAGCAAGGATTGGACAAGGGAAATGAATAGGCGGTTCGAATCAAATGCAAAGGCGGTACTCACCATCCAATGCGGCATTACAAAGGAGCAACTCAACAAGGTGGGGCCTTTCGAATCCGCCAAGGAGTTATGGGAAAAGCTCATTGAGCTAAATGAAGGATCCAAGGAGTCAAAGAGGGCCAATAAGGACTTGCTAATTGGACAACTTCAAGCCTTCCAAATGAAGATGCATGAAGCCGTAAGCCAAATACATGGAAGGTTCAAGGAGATTGTGAATGGACTCCATATCATAGGTGAGCGAGTTGACAACTGGGATTTGGTAAGATACATACTTCAAGCATTTCCTAGAAATTCTCTATGGACTTCTATAGTTGATGCTATTAAAGTAACTAGGGATCTCTCTCAAATTAAAATTGATGAATTATTTTGTGAGTTTGAATTACATGAGCAAACTAACATGTCTTCTAAGGAAAAGGGTTTAGCTCTATTTGTTGAAAAGAAGGAAAAGAAGAAGAAAGAAAGGAAAGAAGTATCATCATCATCCGAATCGGAGCATGACTCAAGTAGTGATGGAGACTCGTCTAGCGAGATGGCCAACTTTGTCAAGAAACTCTATAGAAAATCAAAGGAGTTCAAGAATAGAGAAGCAAGGAAGGGGTCTCATTCTTCAAGAGGAAAAATTAGTGGTAATTTAAATTTTAATAATAATGTGATTTGCCATGCTTGCAATAAGAAGGGGCACATAAAGCCAAATTGCCCCGAGCTAAAGAAGGAGTAAAAAGAAAAGAAAAAGAAGGACAAGAAGGAGAAGAAGAAGAAGGGGGCCATGGTGGCTCAAACCACATGGGACACACCAAGTGTTGAAGATTTTTCCTCCGATGATGAGCTTTGCCACATCACACGCCATGTGACACTCATGGCCCTAGGAGATGACTCCGGTACATCAAGCCAAGAAGAAGACTCTTCAAGTGATGAATCGTCATCTAGTGACGATGAGGTAATGAACTCTCCCAAAGTTAAGCTTCTTTATAAAACAATTGCTTATCTTAAAGAGGCTCTAGATAAGTCTAAATCTAAGGTTAAAAGCATGAAGGTAGAACTAAAGGCCATTAGGAATGAAAAACCTTCACATGTTGACTTTTGCATACTTAAGGAAGAGAATGACAAACTTAAGGATGAGGTTAGTGAGTTAAAGGCATGTCTAGAGAAATTTACAAATGGCTCAAAATATCTTGACATGATCCTTAGCCAACAAAGAGCCGTTTATAATAAGGCCGGTATAGGATATAAGCCAAAAGAAAAAGAAGTTGCCTATATTTCATTGATTAATAGGAAAGCAACCATTAAGGGTAAGGTCAAGAAAGCATGGGTACCTAAGAAGTTTTTACTTAATGCTACCGGTCCAAATGTTTGGGTACCAAAAGCTTGTGTTTTTCATGTGATTTAGGTAGGTGAGCAAGGTTTGTGGATTGTGGATAGCAGTTGCTCAACACACATGACCGGGGATGTGAGCAAGTTCTCCACAATTAAGTATGTGAAGAAGGGAGAGGTGTCTTTTGGAAATAGTAGAAAACTCAAGATATTAGGTAGAGGTACAATTGAGGTATCCCCCAAAATTGTCATTCACAAAGTTTTACTAGTTGAAAATATGAAATTTAATTTATTAAGTGTTAGTCAACTTTGTGATGCAAACTATCATGTTTCTTTTGAATCCTCTAAATGCATGATTACACACAAGGAATTAAATGATTGTATGTTAGTTGGATATAGAAAGTCAAATATCTATTATGTTGATCTTTCATATGCTTCTAACATTTCTACTAAGTGTCTTGTTGCAAAAGAAGAAGAAAGTTGGCTATGACATAGGAGATTGGGGCACATCAACATGAAAAACATAGCCAAGGTATCCAAGATGGAGTTGGTCAAAGGGCTACCAAAGATCAAGTATGTTAAGAACAAAATGTGTGATGCATGCCAAGAAGGAAAACAAACAAAAGAATCACACAAAGGTAAAACCTTAACTAATACTTCCTTACCATTAGAACTATTGCATCTTGACTTATTTGATTTCCATAGTACTCCTTCTTTAAATGGTAGCAAATATTGTTTAGTTATAGTAGATGATTTTTCTAGGTATACTTGGGTCTACTTTATGAAACATAAGGATGATACCTTAGAAATAATCATAGGATTTAGTAAAAGGGTTGAAAATGAAAAGAGTCTCAAAATCAACCGGATCCGTAGTGATCATGGTAGTGAATTTGAGAATTCTAAATTTTCACAATTTTGTTTAGAGCAAGGGTACAAGCATGAGTTCTCTTGTCCTAGAACACCCCAACAAAATGGGGTGGTGGAAAGGAGAAATCGTGCCCTACAAGAGGCGGCTAGGACTATGCTTAATGTATATTCTCTACCTAGCTACTTGTGGGCGGAAGCGGTTAATACCGCTTGCTATATCCAAAATAGGGTTCAAATCCATAGGTTTTTAGGAAAGACACCATTTGAATTATGGAATGGGACTATTCCCACAATTCATTATTTCAAAGTCTTTGGATGTAAAGTTTATATTTTAAACACCAAAGATAACTTAGGAAAATTTGAATCCAAAGCGGATGAGGGAATCCTAGTTGGATACTCATCCACAAGTAGAGGATATAGAGTCTACAATAAGAGAACCCAAGCGATTGAGGAGTCCTCCAATGTTCAATTTGATGAAACTACTAGTACCTACCCTAGAAAGTCCTCCATTGATAAGGATATTAATGACAATAATCAAGACATTACCCAAAAACTTCAAAATTTGACCATAAGGGGTAATGATCAAGGGGAGGAAGAGGAGATGGATGAAAGAAGGGTGGAAGATAACAATGATCAATTTGAAACCCCTTCTAGAACCCTAAGAATTCATCAAGATCATCCACTTGACCAAGTAGTAGGAGATATATCTCAAGGAGTAAGAACTAGGTCATTTCATAGACCTCCTACTAGTCAAGTTGCTCTTATTTCACAAATTGAGCCCAAATCGATCAATGATGCATTACATGATCCGGATTGGATCTTGGCAATGCAAGATGAATTGGCTCAATTTGAAAGGAGTCAAGTATGGGAGTTAGTACCTAGACCCAATCATTGCACCATAATTACTACAAGATGGGTCTTTAGGAATAAGCTAGAGGACCAAGGAAATATCACTAGAAATAAGGCTAGGTTGGTTGCTAGGGGATTCAATCAAGTTAAGGGCCTTGACTATGATGAGACTTATGCCCCGGTTGCTAGATTAGAATATATTAGAATTCTCTTAGGGTATGCTTCCTATATGGGATTTAAACTTTACCAAATGGATGTTAAATCGGCATTCTTAAATGGTTATATTAAGGAGGAAGTATATGTAGAGCAACCACCCGGGTTTGAGAACATAGATTATCCAAACCATGTATATAAGCTTAGGAAAGCAATATATGGGTTAAAACAAGCTCCCTGGGCATGGTATGAAAGATTGTCATCTTTCTTAATTTCTAAGGATTTTAGGAGAGGCTAAGTAGATCAAACCTTGTTTATAAAGTCAACATTAAAGGATATCTTTATATCCCAAATATATGTTGATGACATTATTTTTGGGTCAACAAATGATGATCTTCTTCAAGACTTTATAAAAAACATGGAAAATGAATTTGAAATGAGTTTAGTTGGAGAGCTCAACTTTTTCCTAGGGTTACAAGTCAAACAAACCAATGAAGGTATTCATATTTATCAAACCAAATATGCAAATGAAATGATCAAGAAATTTGGTTTGGAAAATGCCAAAATTGTAACCACTCCTATGGCCACTAGCACTAGAATAGATAGTGATCATGATGGTAAATCAATTGATCTTAAACTTTATAGGAGTATGATTGGTAGCCTACTATATCTAACCGTTAGTAGACCCGATATCTTATTTGTGGTAGGTATGTATGCAAGATACCAATCTTGTGCCAAAGAATCGTATTTAGTAGCCGTTAAGAGAATTTTAAGATATATTAAAGGCACCCTAAATGTAGAACTTTGGTATCCTAGGACTAGGTCCTTTGAGTTGCTTGGTTATACCGATTCCGATTATGCCGGTTGTAAATTGGATAGGAAGAGTACTAGTATTGGATGCCAATTTCTTGGGTCTTCCCTAGTTAGTTGGAGTAGTAGGAAGCAACATTGTGTTGCTTTATCAACCACCAAAGCCGAATATGTGGCTATGGGTGGTTGTGTAGCTCAATTACTTTGGATGAGACATACTCTTGTGGACTATGAGCTACACTACTCTAAGATTAAAGTTTATTGTGACAATGTGAGTACCATCAACTTGACCAAAAATTCGGTACATCACTCTAGGACCAAGCACATTGAAGTGAAACATCACTTCATAAGAGATCATGTGGCAAGAGGGGACATTGAACTTAATTATGTAGAATCTAAGTCTAACCTTGCCGATATCTTCACCAAAGCTCTTCCCGAAACCAAATTTTCATAATTAAGGAGAGAGCTTGGTATGTGCTTTGTAGAGTAAAAGTCTAGGTTTGCATGATCCCATATTCATATGTTAGCCTTATACCTTGATGCATCTCACAAAAGCCTTAAGAAACCTTGATTTTTGTATTGAGACACTTAGAAATATGTGAGATGATAGGGAGGGTATACTTGGCTCATCATGCTTGTTATGATGCATTACTATGAGCCAATGACACACCTAAAGACATGAATACCTTATGGACCAATCATTGGGAAGGCTTGTATTCAAGTAATGAATACATAGCTCTAAGAACATGGTTGGAAATTCCAAATCATATATATTTTAAACTATATTCATCATATTTTGAAAAACAGTTTTCAAGTGGAACACAAAAGTGATACAAAGTTTGCAAAATCTTTAGAACTTTTGTTAGGTTCCAAATTTTTATCAATCTTGAAATCTGAAAAACATATATTTTTCAAACTATTTTTCCTTAATAAAGTATGATTCCAGAAATGTGTACGCAAAATTTCTTGATTTTTTGAGATTTTTGGAATTTCTACGCATTGGTTAATGAAAAGGTCAAATTGGATTGGAGAATGATCGTTCGTAAACTCATCGATACACTGTATTTTCTGATAAATAGCTCCATTCTCTGATATTTAGTGTATCTTTGATGTCCTAAAACTATATCATGATAATAGTGAGTATAAACAAATTTTTAGGACTGTTTAATGCAGTATTTTAGGGGGAGTGTCATAAAATATATCTTTTTCATCCCCAAACTTACATTGTTGGTGCAAAGTTAGTACTTAACTTTCTTAACTTTTGTATGCTTTGCTTCCAATGTTATTCACACATCATGAAGCATATCTTGAATTAAGGGGGAGTTTAATATCAATTTTATACCTTAGTCCAAGATACAACAACTTTAATTCTTTCTTGAAATTTATAAATCCTTCTCTTTTTGATGCGTGTCAAAGGGGGAGAAGGGATGTTTAAGTTAGATTTCATATTATGATTATGTAAATACCTAACTTAAGTGATTGCCAAACATCAAAAAGGGAGAGATTGTTGGTGCAACAATGCCCCAAGCATTTATATGTTTTGATGTTTGGATAATCATCTAAGTTAGGCAATGCTTTGTGATCTAATTATGAACATGTTTAAGTGACAGGAAAATCCAAGGATGAAGACTTGGTAAAAGAGAAGTCCAAGTATGATCTTGGCAAGGGAAGTCCAAGGGACGGACTTGATATCATAAGACCAAGCTTGTAGTCTTAGCAGCGTAAAGTCCAAGTGAACCTTGGCAAAGGAAGACCAAGTATGATCTTGGCAAAGGAAGTCCAAGGGATGGACTTGGCAGCGTAAGACCAAGCTTGTAGTCTTCGTAGTGTAAAGTCCAAGTGAACCTTGGCAAAGGATGTCCAAAGTAAGGTCTTGGCAGCATAAGTCCAAGCTTGTAGTCTTGGCGGCGTAAAATCCAAGCATTTGGCAACCCAAGATATGACGAAACCGAAGGAAGCTCTTGGAAGCAAAGCGTAAAGGATGAACAAGTCGCGGACTTGGAGGGATCCTGGAGGTGCAAGGCTTAATGAGGAGCTAGAAGGTTGAGTCTAGGTCTAGGGTGTAAAATCAAGTGTGAATTACTCATACTTGATGAGATATCGATCGAATCGATGTATCGATCGGCCGTCAGTGCTCGATTAGTCGGTGAAACCACGACCATCGATCATCGCTTTGTGATGGCGCTTGATCGATGTTAGATCACCGACCGCCAATAGTCAGCCGATCGATCAATGCAATACGGTTTAGCAGCAGTGTAGTCGCGACTCGACTACGCCTACGATCACTGATCGATCACTTCCATCACCGATCAATGGAGGGATCATTCGACTAATCACTTGGCCATTGGAAATTGCGGCTACGTATCTCCGCGGATCTGCTTGTTCGGTCGTTGGCCGGGCGCATCACCCACCGATGGTGAGCATCAGTCGACTGATCGAAGCCCAACGGGAAAAACAACCCCTCTTCTATAAGAAGGGGCCTTGGGGAGCTTGGTGAAGTTAGTGCTCTCATTTCTAACTATACTCTTGTGCTCACCAAGCTTTCTCCAAGTGTTTTTATGCTTCTAAACCTCCTCTTCTCTAATCTTAATCTTCCATCATTGTAAAACAAGGTTTCTCCCCCTTGGTTCATCCAAATGAGATTTAGTGAAGCTTGGCTAGGGCTAATCCACCTTACGGATTGCCGTGGAGTAGGAGCGTCATCTCCGAACCACGTACATCGGGTGTTAGCATTGCTTTCATTGTTTTCTTATTTTGTATTCTTATTTGTATTTGTATTGCTTCCGCTAACATTCTTGTAGAAACAAAGAAAGGCTAATCACCCCCTCTAGCCATTACAAACATCCTAACAGTTGGAACCACACCAAGTTCAGAGACGAACTTCTTGATCCAAACCGCTTCCTTTGCTGCTTCCGAAGCTACAATGTATTTTGCCTCAGTGGTAGAATCCGCTACAGTGTCTTGCTTGGAACTTTTCCTGCTTATTGCACCTCCATTCAGGGTGAATATGTACCCAAACTGAGACCTGGAATCATCCTTGTCTGTCTGGAAGCTGGCATCTGTATACCCACATATTACCATATCACCTTCTCCATATATTAGAAACACATCCTTAGTTCTTCTCAAGTACTTAAGGATTATCTTAACATCCACCCAATGATCTATTCCTAGATCAGATTGGTATCTGCTCGTGACACTCAGAGCATACAATACATCGGGCCTCGTATATAACATAACATAACATACATGATAGATCATATTGAGGATGCATAGGGGATCATACTCATGCAAATCCTCTAATCTTCTGTGTGCAGACATATAGACTTTGAAAGGTGTATCCCATGCCTGATGGGAATGAAACCTTTCTTGGATTCCGAAATGCTAAACCTCTTTAGCACTCGGTTTATATATGTAGACTGTGAAAGACCAAGCAACCGTTTCAATCTATTTCTATAGATCTTAATCCCGAGGATATAGGTCGCTTCTCCCAGGTCTTTCATGGAGAATATTTTGGATAACCAAATTTTGACCGTCTGTAAGACAGATATATCGTTTCCTATAAGTAATATGTCATCGATATACAACACTAAGAACACGACTGCACTCCCACTAACCTTCTTGTAGACACAGGGTTCGTCTGGATTTTATGAGAAATTAAACCTTTTGATTGTCTCATCAAAATGGATATTCCAGCTCCTGGATGCTTGCTTCAGTCCATATATGGACCGTCGAAGTTTGCATACCTTGGTTTTATCAACCGATGTGAAATCCTCGGGTTGTATTATATACACGTCCTCGAGTAGGTTTCCATTAAGGAAAGCCATTTTCACATCCATCTGCCATATCTCATAGTCATAATGAGCCGCTATGGTCAGGACCATCCGAATGGATTTAAGCGTAGCCACTGGTGAATAGGACTCGTCATAATCAACACCTTGCTTTTGACGATAGACTTTCGCCACTAATCTAGCCTTATAGGTAATCACATTACCATCCATGTCGGTTTTCTTCTTGAAAACCCACTTGCACCTATAGGCTTAATGCCTTCAGGTGGGTCCACCCAGTTCCATATTTTCATACATGGAATCCATTTCTGACTTCATGACTTCAAGCTATTTGTCCATTTCTGAACTTTTCAGAACTTCTTCATACCTAGTAGGCTCCTCATCATCAATGAGTAATACGTCGTTCAATTTACTTACGAGAAATCCATATATCTTAGGAATGTTGCATGTTCTACCAGATCTACGAAGATGTGGTGTTATAATAGATTCAGCCGATGGCTCATCACTATGAGTTATCGGTTGAGGTACTTGACCAGGTATATCATCAATGTCTATTGGAGTCTCTTGAACCTCCTCAAGTTCAACGACAATCCCATTGTTTTCTTGCAAGAAAAACTCTTTCTCTAGAAATACAACATGCCTTGAAACAAAAACCTTTTATTCTATAGGATGATAGAATTGGTAACCCCTCGTTTCCTTAAAGTATCCAATAAATAGACATTTATCAAACTTAGCATCCAATTTGTCTGATACAATCCGCTTTACATAAGCAGGACAACCCCATATCTTCAAGTAAGATAAATGAGGTTTCTTAATATTCCATATCTCATATAGAGTAGTAGAGACTACCTTGGTCGGGACTCTATTTAACAAGTAAACAGATGTCTGAAGTGCATAGCCCCAAAAGGACTCGGGAAGATTCGCATGATTCATCATTGACCTAACGATGTCCAACAAGGTTCGGTTTTGCCTCTCAGATACACCATTATGCTGTGGTGTATGAGGAGGAGTCCATTGAGACAATATACCATTGTTCCTTAAATAATCCAAAAACTCTTGACTCAAGTATTCACCAACTCGATCAGATCGAAGTATTTTAATATTTTTGCATGTTGTTTCTCTACTTCATTTCTGAATTCTTTGAACTTTTCAAAGGCTTGAGACTTGTGTTTCATCAAGAACACATACCCAAATCATGAGTGATCATCGATAAAGGTAATGAAGTAGCTATAGCCTCCTTGAGCATGAGTTGACATAGGTCTGCATATATCAGTATGTATTAGACCAAACAACTCTCCCACCGATTCACCTTTTCCAATAAAAGGTAACTTAGTCATCTTGCCTTTTAAGAATGATTCACAGGTATCGAATGAATCGAATTCAAATGATTCCAGAATTCCATATCGGTGTAATTCGGACATGCATTTCTTGCTTACATGGCCAAGACGACAATGCCACATGTAGGAGGCTAATTGATTATCTTTTCATGCACGCTTGTTGCTCGCTTCGATATTGAAAATGTCACTGGATAGGTCTAACATATATATACCATTGTACAAAGTTCTAGTCCCATAAAGAATGTCATTCAAAGTTATGTAACAACAATTGTTACTAAAAGTCAAATGATACCCATTTCTATTTAAGCAGGAAATAGAAACAATGTTCTTTATTAATGAAGGAACATAATAGCAATTATCCAGTTCTAAGACAAGTCCTATAGGGAGCTTCAACAAATATGTTCCGATGGAGACTACAACAACCTTTGCTCCATTGCTAACTCACAAATTTGATTCTCCCTTGATGAGTTTTCTTCTATTCCTTAGCCCCTGTATGTCATTACATATATATGAGCCACACCCAGTATCCAATACCCAAGTGTCTAAGGAAATAGAATGACAATCAATAACTAAGATACCTGAAGAGGATGGGGCATCAAATGTCTTCTTCTTCTTCGCGGACTCGAGATAAATCTTGCAGTTTCTTTGTCAATGGCCCTCCTTGCCACAATGATGGAAAGTGACCTTTTTAGCTGGTTTTGACTTCATAGCCTTCTTCTTCCCCTTATGTGTTCATTTGATTTTCTCTTAGAACTTTTCTTTGAGGAATCAACTAACAACACCATCTTATCCTCATGCTTCATAGAAGGCTCCACAGTCTTCAACATGTTGAGGAGTTCAGGAATGGTGGATTCAAGTTTGTTCATCCAGTAGTTCATCATAAACTATGAGTAACTCTTGGGCAAACAATGTAGAATTAAGTTAATACTTAATTCATGATCCATCACAAACCTGAGTGTAGCTAATCGCTCGATGTACCCATTCATCTTTAGCACAAATTGCACCACAGATGAACCTTCTTGCATCTTAGAGGTGAAGAGGAGCTTAGAGACTTTGAACCTTTCGGATCTTGCTTGCTCATCAAACAACTCATGAAGATGAAAGACTATGGTATTAGCATCCATATGCTCATGCTGCTTCTGAAGTTCGGGTACCATCGCGGCTAGCATGATGCAACTCGCCAGTTCAGAATCAGTTACATGTTTTTGATAGGCCAACAATTGGTCCGGAGTTGCATCATCCTTAGGACGGTTGGGAAGAGGCTCTTCGAGGACATATGCAAGCTTTTCTGCCTTGAGAACAATTCTCATGTTTCTAAGCCAGTCCAAGAAGTTGGGCCCAGTCATCCAAAATAGAGTGCAAGTTTAAAGACGTCATGATCAAACGATTAACCTAGAAATACAAACCGAGCATATATGAGAAAGATGATTTAAAATGCATCATTATACATTTATTAATCCCATTCATTTTTTGAATTCAAAAACCCTTAAAATCAATTCTGGAGATCGTTGGTCCATCTCCGAATGGGTTGATATCCAACATAGATAAGAACAACCCTGGAGAGAGTCCAACAAGTCGTTCATAGCTACGATGGTAGGTATCAAATATACCAATTACATATCACGTATATATAACTACCACATTGTGCTATCAACTAATTGAATGTTTGCACAAACATTGGCTTGTTAACACATTAATAAGTACGCATCATATGCATAGCACCCAACTTCACATCCCTTCACATCGACCTTGGAGAGAGTCCAACAAGCCGATGCTCTAAGTTAAAGCCGACCCATTAATCGAAAAATAGTTTTAATATGGTTAGAACGCATTCAATCATTTAGTCAAGCTTGGAGAGAGTCCAACAACCCAAACTAAAGATTTACCTCTGACTCATACCATATTAGCATTAAACTATTTCAATGGTTTGAACATGTTCAGGTTCGAGCCGGGCTTGGAGAGAGTCCAACAACCCAAACAAGAAACGGAACTCCGGTTCTAACCATATTAATGGAAGGTGTAGGCTTTAATATTGTGTAAGGGTTTTGAGGTCTCATCCTCCTTTCCATGCAAATAATTATTATCTACATGGCATGACACGCATGACACACATATGTGCAACTAATGCATCTACATATCACGGCACACATGACATAATGATATGCATCTAATGCAATTACATGACATACAATTATGACATGTTCAAGTAATTTTCAAATTGTCATAATTAATTTTGGAAATAAAATATGTTTGTGATTTGATTTCTCAAATCAAATCTCATTGATTAAATTAGGAAATAAATTTCCAAATCTAATCACATACTTTATTTATGGAAATATTAATTAAGGAAATTCAAATTTAATTTAGGAAACAAATTTTCTAAATTCTAATTTCCTAATCACATTAGGAAATTTCTAATTTGAATTTCATAACTAATTTAAATTTCCATATTTTTTCCTAAACTTTCCAAAAGTAGAAAATTTTCAAAATTACAATTATGACAAAATATTTATTGCAAAATAATTTTACGATTATGTCGGAACATAGTCGGGCTCTGATACCACTGTTGGGTTACCAGGGCACCGATGTGAGCGTGTGTTCGAACATGTTTCGTAAACATGTACAGCGGAAGCAAATAAAATGGTAATAAACTATTTATTACAACACACACACACACCACATATGTAGGATACACCAGTATAGACATAATCACATATTTTAAATTTTGCAATAAAGGAAATTTATACTAGGTATACCTAATGAATTACATGTAGTGGAAATGGCATCAACCTTAGTGACCCTCACAAGTTTCGCCTCTATCCGAGTTCACGCCGAGTATCATCGTGATAGCTTCACTAAGCTACGAGCCCCATCTTGATGAGAGATACTAGTCTCCCGTCGAAGACGTTGTCATCCAAGAGACGATCACAAAACAAGTTCCACGAACTTGTTTCCTCAGAAGTGCCGGCAAATCTAATTGGTCGGCTGCAGCAGGGTGGCCGACGGCTGCTGTTGGCCAGAGGATGGCCGGCAGCTGGTGGTAGGCCGACGACAGCAAGGAGGTGGTGGCCAAAAAATTTTGGGCGGCACCAAGGAGTTGGGCGGCGCACAAGAGAGGAAGAGAGGAAAGATGTCTAGGGTTTCACAAACTCTAACTCGTCCACGAAATTTATGTCAACCCTCTTACTTATAGAGAACGTGTTTCTTGACCATCAAGAAAACTTCTCTCAACGGTTATTGGTTCACAACCAAAACCCGTTAACCCGCTCCATTAATTTAAGTTAAAATAAACCAAACCGTGTTTGTCTATTTTAAGTTAAAATAAACCAAATCAATTTTGGTTCATTCGTTTAAAACAAACCAAACCCCTTTGGTTTATTTTCCACCATTGGATTAGAACCAAACCAATTTGGTTCATTCATCAGCCCATCCATGCTCACTCTTTGTTTGGTCCAACCAAACCAAGTCTCTCTCGATCTGAGAATCTCATTCTCAAACTCGTTTTAAATCCTTCGGACAACACTCGTAGTGCGTGTGACCAAATAGATTCATGATTTATGTTGGTCATCTATAATTAACCATTAATTATAGAACGATCATGAGTGGCACCTAGTAGTACATCATGATCCCCAATTAATCGAAAAATCAACGGTTGACCCCAGAACAACTTCTGAAACCTTTCAGCAGCTACAGTGAGTCGTGCCCCATTCCCTTCACTCATCTTATACCCACTTGGTTAAGAACATGAGCTATAGTGTCAGTCCCCACTAGGTTGACTACGTCACACCTAACACAAGTATCATTTCCTCGTCCTGTGGATTTTAGTTACTGCACATGTATCCAAGAGTACCATACTCTAAACATGTAATGCTTTGGCCAAAGACTTTAGTAACAATCCGATGAGTGGCCACAAGGTATACATCTCCTCGCAAGGAGTGGTGAATCCTCTATTGGCTATTCAAACACCTTCAGAAACTTCGACTTATACCCAATCATCCCATGTCCACATATCTTCAGAGATGCTTGCTCAAGATGTCAAAGCATAAGTCTCCATGACCAAGATGACTTGAACACTGCAAGTCGAAGGAACATCGCACTTAAGCTACAGTAAGAACTTCGTTGACATATCTGTATATGCAGAGAACCATATGAAGTCTTACAACTGGTCACTCCAATGAACTAGTTACCATAACTAGAATCCACGTTTAACTCCGGACATCCCAATGTATCCAGCTAGTGAGAAACAACTGCTTGGATAAACCAAAGAGTATAACTCGTGCTAGTCTCGACAGAATTGATGGTGTCCGAATGCATCAATTCATCATCTAGGAATAATTTCAATACATCATAATTACACATGTAGAGATACTCACTAGTTGTGATCCAATCACAAATTCTCTCATGCTGTGAATGGTATTGCGGACATTCAGTAAATGAGTTTAAGATTCAATCAAATACATGAAAACATGTATACTCAAATAGTGAATCTTCATTTATCAAATAAATGGTACAACCATAAGACGATTGCCTTAGGACACCTCTCATATATAACTAACAGTATTTTGATTTAATTTTGCTTTAGAATCCAATAGTGGTATTAGAGCTACTTGCGAATTCGATTGAATCGTTTTAATATTTGATATAGACAAATATGTTTTTTATGATTTTAATTAAATGATTTATGTATATCCTCGATTAATTCGGTAAAAAATAAAAGGCATTTATTTGGATTAAATATTACCAGTTATTTAATTTGATTAAATACTAGTAATCGTAGCATGCTCATAATTATACGAGCACTATAATCTTGTTTCGTTCAATTAATCAAACATGACAGTTTTCAATACGATTAATATAATGTTATAATTTATTGTGAATAGATTATGAGATATTAATCATTTTGTTTAATTAATAATCAAAATTATGAAATAATCTGTTGTAAATAGTTTATGATAATTTGATTATTAGTATTAAAGGGAACCAAGGCAGCGACTCATTCAATGAGTACATAAAAAAATAAATAAATTTGTTTCGCCACATAAATCATTAATCATAATAAATTAATATTATAGAATTTATACATGTGATGTATATCATGGTGCATAGTTATGGCCTTTTATTGATATGATTGGTTGTGTGTATGATTATTGTAAAAATTAATACGACCTGCATGTCGTGCCTTTTCTCCTTTCTTTTTAGTTGTAAAATTTCTCTTCTCATCTAACTCCCCTCGAATGTAACTTGAGGTTTCTTTTATTGTAATGTACAAATTAGAATAGTGCTAGTATATACTATGTCGCAGGGTTATTATTGAGGAGGAGTTGCTATTTTTATGTGTAGGACGACGTTTTAGAGCTAAATTGACACATAAATGGAGCTCAAAGAGGGCAAGCGTGCTCTGGCCATGTTTCCCAAGGCATGGGCACACTTTGGACCAAAAGATGACAATCGCATGAAGCTCGAGAGGAAGACACGATCGGCCATGTGAATCTCACACGACCGTGCCCGACCCCGAAGCCAGATTCAGGGCAGGTTTTCCAGCATGCCACAAGACCATTGTTGGAGATTCTGGGATCATATGCAGTAGAATAAGTGAATAAAATAATTTTTATTACATCTCAGACATCCCCTAGGGGCCAGGAAAACTTGCTTTGGCATAATCACATGAAAACACACAAAAGGAGAAGGAGAAGTTATACCTTTGAGATTCTTTCAAATCTGTCGAAACCACAAGCAAGACCAACGGACCTTGCCTCTATTAGTATCCATGCCGGGACCACCTAAGACAACTCCTAGAGCAGCAAGCCTTTGTCTCCAATTAGTGTTAGCCAACCGGCGGAGACAAGAGAAGAGGAGAGAGGAAAGACGGCTACCAAGGGAGAAACCTAAATCTCAAAAAACCCTTTTTCAAAGATTATCAAGGGATCTATTTATAGATCTCTTGATAGGTAAGAACAACCCATAATTACCATAATTAAGGTAGATCCCTATTTCAAACCTTAAACGGAACATATCTTACCATAATTATCTCATAATTAAGGTAAGAACAACCCAGGAAATTTCCATAAGAGAAATCTCCAAAATCGATAGAATTGCGACATGACAGTGTGTCTTACACACGGTCGGTCGTGCCAAAAAGGCACGGCCATGCAAGGACACACGACCGGTTGTGTGTCCTTCTAGGCACAACCCAGTTGGCCCATTTGACTTCGTTTAGGTGCGATATGGTCGTGCTATGTCCAACAAGGCCATAGGAGGTTCCATTGCCTCCGTTTCACACCCCCTCTTGGTCAGGTCCAACCAGACATATCCTCTCTCATTGACAATCTCATTCTCAGACTTATTTTACATCTCGAGATCACCCGTAGTGTGTGTGACCCAATAGGTTCTCGGTTATGTTGGTCATTCATAATTAACCCCTTAATTATAAATAGATCATGAGTGGCACCTAGCAGTACATCATGACCTCCAATTGACTAGAAAGTCTAAATCAACTCCAGAATATTTCTGAACCCTTCAGCAGCTTTAGTTGTTCGTGCCTTATTCCTTTCACTCATACTATACCCACTTGGTTTAGGATATGGTCTATGTGTTCGTCCCCACTAGGCTGACTACGTTACACCTAGCCTAAGTTAGTTTCCTTGTCCTGTGGATTCAAGTTACTCCTACATGTTCCCAAGAAGACCATCTTCTTAACATGTTTTCTCTGGCCAGAGACTTCTGAGTAACAATCCTGACAAGAGGCCTAGGGTATACATCTCCTTTACCATGAGTAGTAAATCCTCTGTGGGCTATTCAAACACCTTCGATCACTTTGGCTCATACCCAATCATCCCGGAGTTACACCTACTATGTAGATGGCTGTGAAGAAGTCAAAGTACAAGGCATCATGATCAAGGTGACTTGAATACCTCAAGTCTAAGGAAGCTCACACTCAAGCTACAATAAGATCTTCAACGACATATAGAACCATATCAGGTCACGCCAATGATTTATTTACCATAACTAGCATCCACATGTTCACTCTCAGCATCCATATGCTTCCATTTAGTGAGTACCGAATATTTGGTTAAACCAAGGAGCATAACATGTGCTAGTCTCACAGAATTGATGATGTCCAATCTCATCAATTCATCGACTAGGAATAGTTTCAATACTTGAATATTTACACATGATGAGATACCCACTAATTGTGATCCAATCACAATTTCTCTAATGCTATGCATCGTATTATGTGTTAGGATCTTTGTAATGGCTAGAGGGGGGGTGATTAGCCTTTCTTTGTTTCTACAAGAATGTTAGCGGAAGCAATACAAATACAAATAAGAATACAAACAAGAAAATAATGAAAGCAATGCTAACACCCGATGTACGTGGTTCGGAGATGACGCTCCTACTCCACGGCAATCCGTAAGGTGGATTAGCCCTAGCCAAGCTTCACTAAATCTCCTTTGGATGAACCAAGGTGGAGAAACCTTGTTTTACAATGCACTCCTCTTCTTTACAATGATGGAAGATTAAGACTCTAGAAGAGGAGGTTTAGAATCACACAAATACTTGGAGAAAGCTTGGTGAGCACAAGAGTATAGTTAGGAATGAGAGCACTAGCTACACCAAGCTCCCCAAGGCCCCATCTTATAGAAGAGATGTTGTTTTTCCCGTTGGGCTTCGATCAGTCGACTGATGCTTATCATCAGTCGACTGCCGCCGAAGTCAACGACTTCTGAACCAGCAGATCTGCGGAGATACGTAGCCTTAATTTCCAACGACCAAGTGATTAGTCGACTGATCCCTCCATCAGTCGATTGATGGAGTGATCAGTCGAGTGATCGTAGGCCGCAGTCGAGTGCGACTCCACTCTGTGCTCATATTTGTGTTGATCAGTTGATCGCCACCGCTGAGTGATCGATTGCAACATCGATCGATTCACCATCAAGCAATGATCGATAGTTAGTTTCACTTTGACTCGCCGAGCACCGATCGCCGATCGATACATCGATCGATCCGACCGATACTCATCAAGCACCTGACCAAATTTATTGATCATTTCATTTGCATATTTGGTTTGATAAATATGAATACCTTCATTGGTTTGTTTGACTTGTAACCCTAAGAAAAAGTTAAGCTCTCCAACTAAACTCATTTCAAATTCATTCTCCATGTTTTTTATAAAGTCTTGAAGAAGATCATCATTTGTTGACCCAAAAATAATGTCATCAACATATATTTGGGCTATAAAAATATCCTTTAATGTTGACTTTATAAACAAGGTTTGATCTACTTGGCCTCTTCTAAAATATTTAGAAATTAAGAAATATGACAATCTTTCATACCACGCCTGGGGAGCTTGTTTTAACCCATATAATGCTTTCCTAAGCTTATATACGTGGTTTGGATAATCTATGTTCTCAAACCCGGGTGGTTGCTCTACATATACTTCCTCCTTAATATAACCATTTAAGAATGCCAATTTAACATCCATTTGGTAAAGTTTAAATCCCATATAGGAAGCATATTCTAAGAGAATTCTAATAGATTCTAATCTAGCAACCGGGGCATAAGTCTCATCATAGTCAAGCCCCTCAACTTGATTGAATCCCCTAGCAACCAACCTAGCCTTATTTCTAGTGATATTTCCTTGGTCATCTAGCTTATTCCTAAAAACCCATCTTGTAGTAATTATGGTGCTATCATTGGGTTTAGGTACTAACTCCCATACTTGACTCCTTTCAAATTGAGCCAATTCATCTTGCATTGCCAAGATCCAATCCGGATCATGTAATGCATCATTGATCGATTTGGGCTCAATTTGTGAAATAAGAGCAACTTGACTAGTAGGAGGTCTATGAAATGACCTAGTTCTTGTTGGTGCAGCAGACACCTAAGTCGAACCTGAGTTTTGATTATAGCAAACGATACAAAGTTAAGCTCATGTCGTTATCTCACGAGCTGAATCAAGTGTGCAGAAGATTGCTAAAGCTGGAGCTGAAGGCTAGCGACACCCGGAGGAAGCCACGGTGGTCGGGCGACACTCGAGTGATTTCGGAGGGAGCCGATGGAATCGAGTGGAAGGCCGGAAGCAAAAGCAACACGTAAGCATCGAGGTAAGCTCGTGTGTGTGAGCATAAGTGAGGTCGTATCCTCTTTACGGGGATGATCTTAAGCGTAGATCCGACCCAAGACATCTCATAGGTGGTCTAGGTCGAGATCGAACGGTCGAAGACCGTCGGAATTATGTTTTTGTTGAGCTAACTTTGACTTGCAGCAAGCATCACCGATCCGCTACTTGGAGGACTCGAGCTGTATCACCGATCGGCTAGAAGGTCATCAATCGACCGATGTCGCCATCCCGATCGATGATGGCCATCGATCGATGGTCAATGATCAGATTCGAAGAGTCAAGGCTTATCACTCCACCTCAAAGCGGTTTGGTGTCCATTTGTGATTGGTTGAAGACCCACTCGAAAAGGGGCTCAAAAGCTATAAAAGGAGGGCCAAACCTAGGGTTTTGACAACAATTCTAAGCTTCCAAAAAGTCTCCGCAAAGCTACCGACAACAACGTGCTTCTTCTTCTCCGACGTCTAGGTTTCATTTCCTTTATTTTTGTACGTCGATTTTAATTTTTGTGTCGTTGCTCATTTACATTCTTCGAAGCTATTTTTCTATCGTAACGAGGAGAGGGGGAGTGTCCCTCTACCTCAAGTTTTTTTGTATCGATTAACTCCTACCTCCAACGAGGAGGAGTTTGTTTAGTGATTTGCCCTCCGTGCGTGGTCAAGGACCACTAGGGCCTTGGAGTAGTAGCCTTCGGCTACGAACCAAGTAAATATCTTGTTTCTATTGTCTCCTTTACTTTTTGTTTTGCTTATCTTTCCGCTGCGTATATTTGTCTTGAAACGAATTCGAAAAAGTTTTTTCTTTCGCTATTCACCCCCCCCTCTAGCGAACCGCATTGATCCAACAGTTCTTACTCCTTGAGATATATCTCCTACTACTTGGTCAAGTGGATGATCTTGATGAATTCTTAGGGTTCTAGAAGGGTTTCAAATTGATCATTGTTATCTTCCACCCTTCTTTCATCATCGGAATCTCCTCTTCCTCCCCCTTGATCATTACCCCTTATGGTCAAATTTTGAAGTTTTTGGGTAATGTCTTGATTATTGTCATTAATATCCTTATGAATGGAGGACTTTCTAGGGTAGGTACTAGTGGTTTCATCAAATTGAACATTAGAGGACTCCTCAATCCCTTGGGTTCTCTGATTGTAGACTCTATATCCTCTACTTGGGGATGAGTATCCAACTAGGATTCCCTCATCCGCTTTGGATTCAAATTTTCCTAAGTTATCTTTGGTGTTTAGAATATAAACTTTACATACCAAGACTTTGAAATAATGAATTGTGGGAATAGTCCCATTCCATAATTCAAATGGTGTCTTTCCTAAAAACCTATGGATTTGAACCCTATTTTGAATATAGGAAGCGGTATTAACCGCTTCCGCCCACAAGTAGACAGGTAGAGAATATGCATTAAACATAGTCCTAGCCGCCTCTTGTAGGGCACGATTTCTCCTTTCCACCACCCCATTTTGTTGGGGTGTTCTAGGACAAGAGAACTCATGCTTGTACCCTTGCTCTAAACAAAATTGTGAAAATTTAGAATTCTTAAATTCACCACCATGATCACTACGGATCCGGTTGATTTTGAGACTCTTTTCATTTTCAACCCTTTTATTAAATCCTATGATTATTTCTAAGGTATCATCCTTATGTTTCATAAAGTAGACCCAAGTATACCTAGAAAAATCATCTACTATAACTAAACAATATTTGCTACCATTTAAAGGAGTACTATGGCAATCAAATAAGTCAAGATGCAATAGTTCTAATGGTAAGGAAGTATTAGTTAAGGTTTTACCTTTGTGTGATTCTTTTGTTTGTTTTCCTTCTTGGTATGCATCCCACATTTTGTTCTTGACATACTTGATCCTTGGTATCCCTTTGACCAACTCCATCTTGGCTACCTTGGCTATGTTTTTCATGTTGATGTGCCCCAATCTCCTATGCCATAGCCAACTTTCTTCTTCTTTTGCAACAAGACACTTAGTAGAAATGTTAGAAGCATATGAAAGATCAACATAATAGATATTTGACTTCCTATATCCAACTAACATACAATCATTTAATTCCTTGTGTCTAATCATGAATTTAGAGGATTCAAAAGAGACATGATAGTTTGCATCACAAAGTTGACTAACACTTAATAAATTAAATTTCATATTTTCAACTAGTAAAACTTTGTGAATGACAATTTTGGGGGATACCTCAATTGTACCTCTACCTAATATCTTGAGTTTTCCACTATTTCCAAAAGACACCGCTCCCTTCTTCACATACTTAATTGTGGAGAATTTGCTCACATCCCCGGTCATATGTGTTGAGCAACCACTATCTACAATCCACATACCTTGCTCTCCTACCTAAATCACATGAAAAACACAAGCTTTTGGTACCCAAACATTTGGACCGGTAACATTAAGTAAAAACTTCTTAGGTACCCATGCTTTCTTGACCTTACCCTTAATGGTTGCTTTCCTATTAATCAATGAAATATAAGAAACTTCTTTTTCCTTTGACTTATATCCTAAACCGACCTTGTTGTAAATGACTCTTTGTCGACTAAGGATCATATCAAGATATTTTGAGCCATTTGTAAATTTCTCTAAGCATGCCTTTAATTCACTAACCTCATCCTTAAGTTTATCATTCTCTTCCTTAAGTAAGCAAGAATCAACATGTGAAGGTTTTTCATTTCTAATGGCCTTTAGTTCTACCTTCATGCTTCTAACCTTAGATTTAGACTTATCTAGAGCCTCTTTAAGATAAGCAATTGATTTATAAAGAAGCTTAACTCTAGGAGAGTTCATTACCTCATCGTCACTAGATGACGATTCATCACTTGAAGACTCTTCTCCTTGGCTTTATGTACCGGAGTCATCTTCTTGGGCCATGAGTGCTACATGGCGTGTGATGTGGCAAAGCTCATCATCATCGGAGGAATCTTCAACACTTGGTGTGTCCCATGTGGTTTGAGCCACCAAGGCCTCCTTCTTCTTCTTCTCCTTCTTGTCCTTCTTTTTCTTTTCTTTTTCCTCCTTCTTTAGCTCCGGGCAATTTGGCTTTATGTGCCCCTTCTTATTGCAAGCATGGCAAATCACATTATTATTAAAATTTGAATTACCACTAATTTTACCTCTTGAAGAATGAGACCCCTTCCTTGCTTCTCTATTCTTGAACTCCTTTGATTTTCTATAGAGTTTCTTGACAAAGTTGGCCATCTCACTAGAAGAGTCTCCATCACTACTTGAATCACTCTCCGACTCGGATGATGATGACACTTCTTTTCTTTCTTTCTTCTTCTTTTCCTTCTTCTCAACAAATAGAGCTAAACCCTTTTCCTTAGAAGACATGTTAGTTTGCTCATGCAATTCAAACTCACAAAATAATTCATCAATTTTAATTTGAGAAAGATCCCTAGTTACTTTAATAGCATCAACTATAGAAGTCCATAGAGAATTTCTAGGAAATGCTTGAAGTATGTATCTTACCAAATCCCGGTTGTCAACTCGCTCACCTATGATATGGAGTCCATTCACAATCTCCTTGAACCTTCCATGCATTTGACTTACGGTTTCATGCATCTTCATTTGGAAGGCTTGAAGTTGTCCAATTAGTAAGTCCTTCTTGGCCCTCTTTGACTCCTTGGATCCTTCATTTAGCTCAATGAACTTTTCCCATAACTCCTTGGCGGATTCGAAAGGCCCCACATTGTTGAGTTGCTCCATTGTAATGCTGCATTGGATGGTGAGTAACGCCTTGGCATTTGATTCGAACTTCCGGTTCATTTCCCTTGTCTAATCCTTGCTCTGAATAGGGTTTCCATGTTCATCCACCGGTTCCTCGAAGCCATCTACAATGCTATGCCAAATTTCAATATTACTCATAAGATAATATTTCATCATACCTTTCCAATATGCAAAATGACTCCCATCAAAGAGTGGTGGCTTGGCGGTGCTATATCCCTCTTGAAGAGCCATTGATGCCTTGGTTGATGGTGAAATCTTCCAAGCTATGCGGGCTCTGATACCACTTGTTGGGATCTTTGTAATGGCTAGAGGGGAGGGGGGGGGGGTGAATAGCGTTTCTTCGTTTCTACAAAAACGTTAGCGGAAGCAAGACAAATATAAACACAAATAAGAACAAGAAACAAAGCTAACACCCGATGTACGTGGTTCGGAGATGACGCTCCTACTCCACGGTAATCCGTAAGGTGGATTAGTCCTAGCCAAGCTTCACTATATCCTCCTTTGGATGAACCAAGGTGGAGAAACCTTGTTTACAATGCTCTCCTCTTCTTTACAATGATGGAAGATTAAAAGCTAGAGAAGAGGAGGTTTAGAATCACTAAAGCACTTGGGAAAGCTTGGTGAGCACAAGGGTGTAGCTAGGAATGAGAGCACTAGCTTCACTAAGCTCCCCAAGGCCCCTTCTTATAGAAGAGGGGTTGTTTTTCCCGTCGGGCTCCGATCAGTTGACTCATGCTTACCATCAGTCGACTGCCGCTGAAGCCAACGGCTTCTGAACCAGCAGATCCGCGGAGATTTGTAGCCGTAATTTCCAACGGCCAAGTGATCAGTCGACTGATCCCTCCATCAGTCGACTGATGGAGTGATCAGTCGAGTGATCGTAGGCCGCAGTCGAGTGCGACTACATTCTCGCGGCTCATTTTGCGCGATCACGATCGGCCATCGCTGGCGGGTCGATCGGTCAAACATCACGATCATTGCTCGCGTGCCGATCGATATTCTTTCACCCGACTCCGATACATTGTATCGAGATCGATACTCATCAAGTATGAGTAATTCACACTTGATTTTTATACCCTAGACCTAGACTCAACCTTCTAGCTCCTCATTAAGCCTTGCGCCTCCAGGATCCCTCCGAGTCCGCGACTTGTTCATCCTTTGCGCTTTGCTACCAAGAGCTTCCTTCGGTTTTGTCATATCTTGGGTTGCCAAATGCTTGGACTTTACGCCGCCAAGACTACAAGCTTGGACTTATGCTGCCAAGACCTTACTTTGTACTTCCTTTGCCAAGGTTCACTTGGACTTTACGCTGCCAAGACTACAAGCTTGGTCTTACGCTGCCAAGTCCATCCCTTGGACTTCCTTTGCCAAGATCATACTTGGTCTTCCTTTGCCAAGGTTCACTTGGACTTTACGCTGCCAAGACTACAAGCTTGGTCTTATGCTGCCAAGTCCGTCCCTTGGACTTTCCTTGCCAAGATCATACTTGGACTTCTCTTTTACCAAGTCTTCATCCTTGGATTTTCCTGTCACTTAAACATATTCGCAATTAGATCACAAAGCATTGCCTAACTTAGATCATTATCCAAACATCAAAACATATAAATGCTTGGAGCATTGTTGCACCAACAGATTGAATCCCCTAGCAACCAACCTAGTCTTATTTCTAGTGATATTTCCTTGGTCATCTAGCTTATCCCTAAAAACCCATCTTGTAGTAATTATGGTGCAATCATTGGGTCTAGGTACTAACTCTCATACTTGACTCCTTTCAAATTGAGTCAATTCATCTTGCATTGCCAAGATCCAATCCGGATCATGTAATGCATCATTGATCGATTTGGGCTCAATTTGTGAAATAAGAGCAACTTGACTAGTAGGAGGTCTATGAAATGACCTAGTTCTTACTCCTTGAGATATATCTCCTACTACTTGGTCAAGTGGATGATCTTGATGAATTCTTAGGGTTATAGGATGGGTTTCAAATTGATCATTGTTATCTTCCACCCTTCTTTCATCATCGGAATCTCCTCTTCCTCCCCCTTGATCATTACCCCTTATGGTCAAATTTTGAAGTTTTTGGGTAATGTCTTGATTATTGTCATTAATATCCTTATCAATGGAGGACTTTCTAGGGTAGGTACTAGTGGTTTCATCAAATTGAACATTGGAGGACTCCTCAATCCCTTGGGTTCTCTTATTGTAGACTCTATATCCTCTACTTGTGGATGAGTATCCAACTAGGATTCCCTCATCCGCTTTGGATTCAAATTTTCCTAAGTTATCTTTGGTGTTTAAAATATAAACTTTACATCCAAAGACTTTGAAATAATGAATTGTGGGAATAGTCCCATTCCATAATTCAAATGGTGTCTTTCCTAAAAACCTATGGATTTGAACCCTATTTTGGATATAGCAAGCGGTATTAACTGCTCCGCCACAAGTAGCTAGGTAGAGAATATGCATTAAGCATAGTCCTAGCCGCCTCTTGTAGGGCACGATTTCTCCTTTCCACCACCCCATTTTGTTGGGGTGTTCTAGGACAAGAGAACTCATGCTTGTACCCTTGCTCTAAACAAAATTGTGAAAATTTAGAATTCTCAAATTCACCACCATGATCACTACGGATCCGGTTGATTTGGAGACTCTTTTCATTTTCAACCCTTTTACTAAATCCTATGATTATTTCTAAGGTATCATCCTTATGTTTCATAAAGTAGACCCAAGTATACCTAGAAAAATCATCTACAATAACTAAACAATATTTGCTACCATTTAAAGGAGTACTATGGAAATCAAATAAGTCAAGATGCAATAGTTCTAATGGTAAGGAAGTATTAGTTAAGGTTTTACCTTTGTGTGATTCTTTTGTTTGTTTTCCTTCTTGGCATGCATCACACATTTTGTTCTTGACATACTTGATCCTTGGTAGCCCTTTGACCAACTCCATCTTGGATACCTTGGCTATGTTTTTCATGTTGATTTGCCCCAATCTCCTATGCCATAGCCAACTTTCTTCTTCTTTTGCAACAAGACACTTAGTAGAAATGTTAGAAGCATATGAAAGATCAACATAATAGATATTTGACTTTCTATATCCAACTAACATACAATCATTTAATTCCTTGTGTGTAATCATGCATTTAGAGGATTCAAAAGAAACATGATAGTTTGCATCACAAAGTTGACTAACACTTAATAAATTAAATTTCATATTTTCAACTAGTAAAACTTTGTGAATGACAATTTTGGGGGATACCTCAATTGTACCTCTACCTAATATCTTGAGTTTTCCACTATTTCCAAAAGACATCGCTCCCTTCTTCACATACTTAATTGTGGAGAACTTGCTCACATCCCCGGTCATGTGTGTTGAGCAACCGCTATCCACAATCCACAAACCTTGCTCACCTACCTAAATCACATGAAAAACACAAGCTTTTGGTACCCAAACATTTGGACCGGTAGCATTAAGTAAAAACTTCTTAGGTACCCATGCTTTCTTGACCTTACCCTTAATGGTTGCTTTCCTATTAATCAATGAAATATAGACAACTTCTTTTTCTTTTGGCTTATATCCTATACCGGCCTTATTGTAAACGGCTCTTTGTTGGCTAAGGATCATGTCAAGATATTTTGAGCCATTTGTAAATTTCTCTAGACATGCCTTTAACTCACTAACCTCATCCTTAAGTTTGTCATTCTCTTCCTTAAGTAGGCAAGAGTCAACATGTGAAGGTTTTTCATTCCTAATGGCCTTTAGTTCTACCTTCATGATTTTAACCTTAGATTTAGACTTATCTAGAGCCTTTTTAAGATAAGCAATTGATTTATAAAGAAGCTTAACTTTGGGAGAGTTCATTACCTCATCGTCACTAGATGACGATTCATCACTTGAAGAGTCTTCTTCTTGGCTTGATGTACCGGAGTCATCTCCTAGGGCCATGAGTGCCACATGGCGTGTGATGTGGCAAAGCTCATCATCGGAGGAAGAATCTTCAACACTTGGTGTGTCCCATGTGGTTTGAGCCACCATGACCTCCTCCTTCTTCTTCTCCTTCTTGTCCTTCTTTTTCTTTTCTTTTTCCTCCTTCTTCTTTAGCTCTGGGCAATTTAGCTTTATGTGCCCCTTCTTATTGCAAGCATGACAAATCACATTATTATTAAAATTTGAATTACCACTAATTTTACCTCTTGAAGAATGAGACCCCTTCCTTGCTTCTCTATTCTTGAACTCCTTTGATTTTCTAAGGAACTTCTTGACTAAATGGGCCATCTCACTAGACGAGTCTCCATCACTACTTGAATCATGCTCCGACTCGGATGATGATGACACCTCTTTCCTTTCTTTCTTCTTCTTTTCCTTCTTTTCAACAAATAGAGCTAAACCCTTTTCCTTAGAAGACATATTAGTTTTCTCATGCAATTCAAACTCACAAAATAATTCATCAATTTTAATTTGAGAGAGATCCCTAGTTACTTTAATAGCATCAACTATAGAAGTCCATAGAGAATTTCTAGGAAATGCTTGAAGTATGTATCTTACCAAATCCCGATTGTCAACTCGCTCACCTATGATATGGAGTCCATTCACAATCTCCTTGAACCTTCCATGCATTTGGCTTACGTTTTAATGCATCTTCATTTGGAAGGCTTGAAGTTGTCCAATTAGCAAGTCCTTCTTGGCCCTCTTTGACTCCTTGGATCCTTCATTTAGCTCAATGAGCTTTTCCCATAACTCCTTGGCGGATTCGAAAGGCCCCACCTTGTTGAGTTGCTCCATTGTAATGCCGCATTAGATGGTGAGTACCGCCTTTGCATTTGATTTGAACCGCCTATTCATTTCCCTTGTCCAATCCTTGCTTGGAATAGAGTCTCCATGTTCATCCACCGGTTCTTCAAAGCCATCTACAATGCTATGCCAAATTTCAATATTACTCATTAGATAATATTTCATCCTACCTTTCCAATACGCAAAATGACTCCCATCGAAGAGCGATGGCTTGGCGGTGTTATATCCCTCTTGAAGAGCCATTGATGCCTTGGTTGATGGTGAAATCTTCCAAACTATCCGGGCTCTGATACCACTTGTTAGGATCTTTGTAATGGCTAGAGGGGGAGTGATTAGCCTTTCTTTGTTTCTACAAGAATGTTAGCGGAAGCAATACAAATACAAATAAGAATACAAACAAGAAAACAATGAAAGCAATGCTAACACCCGATGTACGTGTTTTGGAGATGACGCTCCTACTCCACGGCAATCCGTAAGGTGGATTAGCCCTAGCCAAGCTTCACTAAATCTCCTTTGGATGAACCAAGGTGGAGAAACCTTATTTTACAATGCACTCCTCTTCTTTACAATGATGGAAGATTAAGACTCTAGAAGAGGAGGTTTAGAATCACACAAATACTTGGAGAAAGCTTTGTGAGCACAAGAGTATAGTTAGGAATGAGAGCACTAGCTACACCAAGCTCCCCAAGGTCCCTTCTTATAGAAGAGAAGCTGTTTTTCCCGTTGGGCTTCGATCAGTCGACTGATGCTTATCATCAGTCGACTGCCGCCGAAGCCAATGACTTCTGAACCAGCAGATCCGCGGAGATACGTAGCCATAATTTCCAACTGCCAAGTGATCAGTTGACTGATGGAGTGATCAGTCGAGTGATCGTAGGCCACAGTCGAGTGCGACTCCACTCTGTGCTCATATTTGCGTTGATCAGTCGACTGCCACTGTTGGCAGTCGACTAATTGCAACATCGCCGATCATTGCCACTATCAGCGATCGATCGATAGTCAAGGTTTCACGACTCGATCGAGTACCGACTGATCGTGATACATCGTATCAGTCGACTGATACTCATCAAGTATGAGTAATTCACACTTGATTTTACACCCTAGACCTAGACTCAACCTTCTAGCTTCTCATTAAGCCTTGCGCCTCTAGGATCCCTCCGAGTCCGCGACTTGTTCATCCTTTGTGCTTTGCTTCCAAGAGCTTCCTTCGGTTTCATCACGTCTTGGGTTGCCAAATGCTTGGACTTTATGCTGCCAAGACTACAAGCTTGGACTTATGCTGCCAAGACTTTAATTTGGACTTCTTTTGCCAAGGTTCACTTGGACTTTACGCTGCCAAGACTACAAGATTGGTCTTACGCTGCCAAGTCCATCCCTTGGACTTCCTTTGCCAAGATCATACTTGGTCTTCCTTTGCCAAGGTTCACTTGGACTTTACACTGCTAAGACTACAAGCTTGGTCTTATGCTGCCAAGTCTGTCCCTTGGACTTTCCTTGCCAAGATCATACTTGGACTTCTCTTTTACCAAGTCTTCATCCTTGGATTTTCTTGTCACTTAAACATGTTCGTAATTAGATCACAAAACATTGCCTAACTTAGATGATTTATCCAAACATCAAAACATATATAAATGCTTGGGGCATTGTTGCACCAACATTATGGACTTCAGTACATGAGTTTAAGATCCAATCAAATACATAGATAATGTATACTCAAATAGTGAATTTTATTAATAACTTCTAAGGCGATTGTCTTAGGACACCTCTTAATTACATCAAACTCCCACTTGGCCTACAACTAATCACCTTTGTATCTAATACCATAGGCATCTATATGCCTCTCGAACTTTTCTTGGGGAAGAGGCTTTGTCAAGAGATCTGCTAGATTCCTATCAATGAGAACTTTCTCTATTTGTACATCTCTTCTACCAGTAATCTCTCTGATCAGATGGTAATGGCGTAGTACGTGCTTTGATCGCTGATGAGATCGTGATTCCTTCGCTTGTGCAATGGCACCATTGTTGTCACAGTAAATCGATAAAGCTTCAACAATGCTCAGAACTACTCCAAGTTCAGTAATGAACTTCTTGATCTAGACCGCTTCCTTTACTACTTTAGAAGCTGCAATGTACTCTACCTCCATAGTAAAATCAGCAACGGTGCCTTGCTTGGAACTCTTCCAACTCACCTACCTCCATTCAAGAGGAATATATATCCAGACTGAGATTTAGAATCATCCTTATCTGTCTAGAAGCTAGCATCAGTATACCCACTTACTACCATATCACCTCCTCCATATACCAAGAACAAATCCTTAATCCTTCTCAAGTACTTAAGGATTGTCTTGACAACCACCCAATGGTCCATACCAGGATCTGACTAGTATTTACTCATAACGCTTAAAGCGTATGATACATCAGGCCTCGTACATAACATAGCATACATGATCGATCCTATAGCTGACACATATGAGATCTGACTCATGCGAATCCTCTCGTCTTAAGTGCGCGGGTACATAGACTCTGAAAGGTGAATCCCTTGCCTCATGGGAATAAAATCTTTCTTGGATTCTTCCATGCTAAACCATTTTAGCACTTTGTCTATGTATGTAGACTGCAAAAGACCAAGCAACCGATTCGATCTATCTCTATTGATTTTAATGTTGGTGCAATCGGCCCAGGTCACGATTGACCAGGACTCGAGTTTGACTCGAGTGATGTTTTGATGTTTCGACAAAAACATATGACAATGTAATTGTCATGGGAAAGTCCAAGTGGAACACTTGGCATTTGGTAAAGTCCAAGTCTTGAGTACTTGGCATGAAAAGTCCAAGTGGGACACTTGGCACATGAAAAGTCCAAGCATGAGTCTTGGCAATGTAAAGTCCAACATGGGTTGGCAAGGAAAGTCCAAGCATGGTCTTGGCATGAAAAGTCCAACATGGGTTGGCAAGGAAAGTCCAAGCATGGTCTTGGCATGGAAAGTCCAACATGGGTTGGCAAGGGAAAGTCCAAGCCTGAGTCTTGGCATTTGAGAAGTCCAAGGGTTTGATATTGGCAGCGTAAAGTCCAAGCGGGAGTCTTGGCAGCATAAGACCAATGGTTGGCGGCGTAAAGTCCAAGCGAAGTCTTGGCGGCGTAAGTCCAATGTGCCTTGGCGGTGTAGACACCGTTAGCATGACATAGCCGAGGGAAGCACCTGGAGGCTAGCGCGATGGATGAACAAGTCATGGATGACTTGGAGGGATCCGAGAGGCGTGAGGCTGATGGAGGTGGCTAGAAGGCTTAGGTCTAGGCTAAGGGTGGTCTAGCAAGTATGGGGGCACCATACTTGGGTTAAAACCTCATCCTTGAGGTTGGCAGTCGACTGGCATTATGGCCGGTTCGACTGCCGTGAGTTGACTTGAGTTTGACTGCCGTTTAAGAGCCGGCCGCTGCGCGGTCGGGAGCAATCGATCAGGCGAAGTCGATCGCCAAGTCGGCGAATGATCGCTAGTTTAGCCGCGAGCATGAGAATGCTCCGTGGCGGGCCGATCGACTACGCGGTGCCGATCGCCAATGTTGGCGATCGCCAAGAGATCCATTGGAGTTTTTCCAGCGTGGATCGATCCGTTGTCTCACGACAATAGTGACATCAGTCGACTGGTGACTTATGGCAGTCGACTGATAGGCGGAAATCCAGCTCAACGCAGGTTATAAAGGCAGCTCGGAAGGAGGGTTTTTGTAGCGATTTTCTTGGGCGAAATTGAAGGGGGAAGTTGGTGCTTTCCAGTCCTTCAAAGCTAGTTCAAGGCAATCAAAGATCAAGCAATCCAAAGTTCTTGTAAAGTTGTTTTTCCTTTACTTGCATTGTATTTCTTACTTGTATTTGCTTGTATCTTGTGTATTACTTAGTGTAATCCTTGTACAAGGTTTCTCCGCCTCCGGATTGTTCCAAGAAGGAGTTATTATTGATTAGTGATTGCGTGTGCATCACTAGAGATCTTTAGAGCTCGATCCGTGGAGTAGGAACTGTGTGGTTCCGAACCACGTTATATCTTTGTGTTTGTGATTGTTGTATCTTTTCGTTATTGCTTTCATTTCTATATTCCGCTGCGCTAACGAAATTGTAGACACGATCACGATCGAATTCCATCGACGTACGAATTCAACGCTATTCACCCCCCCCTCTAGCAGCGTCAAATCCCCAACAAGTGGTATCAGAGCTCGGTGGCTCTTCAACGGATTAACAACCGAGAGAAAGACGCTAGAGGGTGAAGATGGAATTCCAAGACAAGCTTGGATGGGACATCAACACACCTATCCCTTATACCTTCTATGGACAAGAAGGATTCAATCAATGGAAGGTGAGGATTGAAGAATTCTTGATGATGAAGGATTTTGAAGAGTGGGGCATTTTGATGGAGGGATTTCAATATCCAAAAGGGCCCAAGGGAGGAATTCTCAAGATGAAGAAGTGGACCAAGGAACAAATCCAAGAGTTCGAAAAGAATACAAAGGTAATTAAATTCTTGGTTGATTTGATTCCTAATAAAATTATGTGTGAGCTAGGTGAGTACAAGGATGCCAAAGAGCTTTGGAGTCAAGTGGCAAAATATCATGAAGGCTCACAGCCGGTCCAAGAGGAAGAGACCGAAGAGGCTAATGCATCATCCTCACAAGGAAGTGAGGATTCAGAGGTTGATAGGGAATCAACATTCGGATCAAAAGAGGTGGAGGAAGTGGAAGAAGCATCCACCTCAAGGATTGAGGGGGAGGAGATAACTTTCACACCGGAACATCAAGAAGAAGCTTCGACATCCGGTCAAGATGAAGAAGCCAAAAGTCCAATTCCAGTCTCCATTGACCTAGGTAACTCAAACATATGTGTTAATAATAAAATGCATATAATATGTTTTGAGTGTAGGGAAACCGGACACTATAAGAGCAAGTGCCCAAAGAAGAATAGGAAAGCTCCATCGGCTCTAAAGGTCAAGGATGTCGGTCCCTCAATGCAAAAGAGCAAAGAACAAGTAATTTGCTTCAAGTGCCGACAACCGGGACATTTCCGGAGTCAATGCAAGAAGGGGGACAAGAAGACTCAAAATGGAGCATCATATGTAGGGGGAGCTAAGGCAAACCCTAGGGTAACTTCTAATTTTGCTCCTTCTTCAATTTACAAGCAAAATCATGCTAGGGATTTCAATTCACTTGCAATTTATGAAAAGCATGCTAATAGGAACAAGTATTTTTGCTTAGGAGCTAAGAATGTCTACTTAGATAATAGGGAGAAATTTGGGACTAATGTCCCTAAAAACAATTTACCTAAGGACAAACCTAGGTCAAATAACTCAAGATCAATTTTACCTAGGGAGACAATTAGAAAGGTGCAAGAGCACCTAGGTCTAAACCCTAAATGGACTAGGCATATGCCTAGGAAGTCCAATGCCCAAGATTTAAATCAAAATTCTAAAATTGGGAAGTTAGAAAAGGAAAATCAAGTCTTGAGATCAAGGCTTGAAAAACTTGAAAAGACCCTTAAGGTTATGCAAAATCAAATGCAAGGGTCAATTAGTCAAACTTCTAGGTCCAAAAGTCAAAGTCAACACCTAGGACCTAAGAGTCAAAAGTCAACCAAGGGCAAGCAAGGTTTGGGTCACAAACCTAAGCCTAAGGTGGCTTACCATAGTGTTCCATTTGATTATGGAACACAAACTAGGTCTAGGAAGACTAAGGTCAATAGGGAAGTCATCCCTAGAGTTGACCAAGGGTTGTGCCTAGTGGCTAGGGTTTCTAGGAAACCTAGGGTGGCCACTAAGAAGGTTGCAAGGGGAGTTACCCCTAGAGTCAACCTAGGTAAGACCCAAATGACCAAGGCTAATAAGCCTAGGAGGGTCATTAGGAAGGTATCTAGGGAGGTTATCCCTAAGGAATACCTAATTAACCCTAGGAGCTCAAATCAGTTTTGGGTTCCTAAGAGCGTGATTGATTCACGCTAGATGGGTTAGGGTGTGCCAACCTTAAATGGATGGGTAGTTAACTCAACCATGGCAAAGGTGGCATTTTAGATTATTTTCAAGGTTATGGATACCTTGGAAATAGATTTGAATTATCATCCTAAAAGATTTTAGGGTGTGCCAATATTATTTGAGAATCTTGATAAAATGGTCAAATTGGCACAATTTAGGTTTAGAGGTTAGTGTGCCATTTTGGGTTTTTGGCACACTTGGGAGAAAAATAGAAATATGGAAAAATATAATTAATTATATCAAATGGCAATGAATATTAAAATTTAGGTATACTTATACCTATACTTTTTACTTGCCATGATTTGTTTGCCATATGCCATGACATGACATCATGTTTATGTTCTATCATTTATATGTCATGAGTAAGCTTAGGGATTAAGGACCAATGTCATGTGTTTTTAGATTTTATCATATGCCATGACATCATGATCATTGGCCATGCTTAATTATTGCTATCTTTATGCCATGATCATTTCATGCATTTAATTGATTAAAATTGAACTAAGGACAATGACATGACTTGGAGTCCCATTTATAAGGGAATCAAGTAGGGTTGCCTTAGAAAAATGCACGAAACCCTAGATTAAATGAACCAAAACCCACATCTCACATCCAATTGACATGTATGTGTATTTATACACCCTAGATACATGTGAGATGCTAGGATATGAGTTAAGTTCAAGGTGCATAGTTTTTGCATCTAGATGAACTAAAACTCATCTAAGTTTATTTGTGGATCATTGGGAAAGCTTGTGTACAAGTCATGTGCATAGAGCCCAAGGAATATGATCCAAAATAAGGTTTTGAAAATATTTTAAAATCATTTTGAAAAATCTTGGTGAAGTCTATCTTTTGATAGCAATCACCATTGATAGAGTTGATACAAAATACGGCCAAAACATTGAAAATTTCAATGGTTTTGAGTTTTGTATCAAACTCACTATTTTATGGATAAAATAATTTTCAAATATTTTTCACCCATTGTATGTGTCATAAGTATTATACGTATGAATTTTCACGATTTTTTGAATTACGTATAATTATTTATGAATTTCCAAAATTCATTTCTGATAGCTGAAAATCGAGATTTTTTACCGATCGCCTGTGGCGGGCAATGATCGATGTGAGTGGCAATGATCGACATCGTCAGAGTCGATCCAGTCTGATTTCGGGTTAACAAGGTTTGTTTAGCCCGTGTTCAGCTATGGAAAAGGTTCCTAATCACTCCTAACCCTAGGATATGCTTTAGGAAGCATTATAAAGGGTGAAAATTCATTGGATATGGATTAGGAGCTGTGTTAGGTCAAAGTATAAAATTTAGGGTGAGTGAAAGTTCTATGTTGAACTTAGAACCTTAATTTTGATGGTTTAGAGTTCCTATTGGCTTAGGGGCTTCCCAAGGACATTGTTGGTGCAATGATCAAGGGGGAGCAAGCCTTTAGGGGGAGGTATCCATCTTGGGATGATGGATGTGTTTTTCTCCTTGAAGAGGAGAAGTTATTGGGAAAGTATCATCAATTGGGAAAATTGATGGGTTTTTGATACCCAATTTGGAAATTGGGAGAGAGTATAGGATTGCCTCTCTTGAGTGATATGGGACTTATCACTAGGACGATGGTAGGCATCCTAGATATTTTTAGGTCAAAAAGGGGGAGATTGTAAGATCTCATTGGGATATGAGATATTGACCTCCTTGGAGAGAAAACCTTTTTGATGTTAGTCAAAAAGGGGGAGAATGTTTGGGGAGAACATTTGGAGAGTGTTTACAAATTTGGGATAATTGGTAAGGGATTTGAGTTAGTGGTCTATCTCAAATGATTTGTTTGGTTTTTGTCAAACATCAAAAAGGGGGAGATTGTTGGTGCAATCGGCCGAGGTCACGATTGACCAGGACTCGAGTTTGACTTGAGTGATGTTTTGATGTTTCGACAAAAACATATTACAATGTAATTGTCATGGGAAAGTCCAAGTGGAACACTTGGCATTTGGTAAAGTCCAAGTCTTGAGTACTTGGCATGAAAAGTCCAAGTGGGACACTTGGCACATGAAAAGTCCAAGCATGGGTCTTGGCAATGTAAAGTCCAACATGGGTTGGCAAGGAAAGTCCAAGCATGGTCTTGGCATGAAAAGTCCAACATGGGTTGACAAGGAAAGTCCAAGCATGGTCTTGGCATGGAAAGTCCAACATGGGTTGGCAAGGGAAAGTCCAAGCCTGAGTCTTGGCATTTGAGAAGTCCAAGGGTTTGATATTGGCAGCGTAAAGTCCAAGCGGGAGTCTTGGCAGCATAAGACCAATGGTTTGCGGCGTAAAGTCCAAGCGGAGTCTTGGCGGCGTAAGTCCAATGTGCCTTGGCGGTGTAGACACCGTTAGCATGATATAGCCGAGGGAAGCACCTGGAGGCTAGCGCGATGAATGAACAAGTCATGGATGACTTGGAGGGATCCGAGAGGCGTGAGGCTGATGGAGGTGGCTAGAAGGCTTAGGTCTAGGATAAGGGTGGTCTAGCAAGTATGGGGGCACCATACTTGGGTTAAAACCTCATCTCTGAGGTCAATGACCGGGCATTAGGCTGCCTGACCGCCGTGAGTCGACTTGAGTTCGACCGCTGCTTAAGAGCCGGAATCGCTGGCCGATCCGCTCATTGAGCAACTGAATCGAGACGGCGATCGCTAAGGGTCGGCAGCCGATCGCTAGTTCACCCGCGAGCACGTAATGCTCCATAGCCGAATGGGCGGGCCGATTACGCTACCGGCAATGATCCGCTAAGAGATCCGCTGGAGTTTTTCCAGGTGGATCGATCCGTTAGAGATACTCACTAGTTGTGATCCAATCACAAATTCTCTCATGCTGTGAATCGTATCGTGGACATTCAGTAAATGAGTTTAAGATCCAATCAGATACATAAAACATGTATACTCAAATAGTGAATCTTCATTTATCATATAAATGGTTCATACATAAGGCGATTGCCTTAGGACATCTCTCATATATTACTAACACAAAGTTCTTGTAAAGTTGTTTTTCCTTTACTTGGATTGTATTTCTTTCTTGTATTTGCTTGTATCTTGTGTATTACTTAGTGTAATCCTTGTACGAGGTTTCTTCGCCTCCGGATTGTTCCGAGAAGGAGTTATTATTGATTAGTGATTGTGTGTGCATCACTAGAGCTCTTTAGAGCTCGATCCGTGGAGTAGGAACCATGTGGTTCCGAACCACGTTATATCTTTGTGTTTGTGATTGTTGTATCTTTTCGTTATTGCTTTCATTTCTATATTCCGCTGCGCTAACGAAATTATAGACACGATCACGATCGAATTCCATCGACGTACGAATTCAACGCTATTCACCCCCCTCTAGCGGCGTCAAATCCCCAACACTTAATCCCCAAAATATAGGTTGCTTCTCCCATATCTTTCATGGAGAACATTTTGGACAACCAGACCTTGACTGTTTACAAAACAGGAATATCATTTCCTATAATTATATGTCATCGACATACAATACTAGGAACATGACCGCACTCCCACTAACCTTCTTATACACACAGGGCTCCTAAGGATTTTTTGAGAAATCAAACTGCTTGATTGCCTCATCAAAATTGATATTCCAACTCCTGGATGCTTGCTTCAATCCATAAATGGAACGTCGAAGCTTGCAAACTTTTTTCTTGTCAATGGATGTGAAACCCTCAGGTTGTATCATATATACATCCTCAGACAAGTTTCCATTAAGGAAAGTTGTTTTCATATCCATTTTCCATATCTCATAATCAAAATAAGCCGCCATGGTTAGGAGTATCCGAATGGATTTAACCATAGCTACTGGTAAAAAGGTTTCGTCATAGTCAACACCTTGTCTTTGACGATAGCCTTTTGCCACTAATCTAGCTTTCTAGGTAATAATATTACCATCCATGTCGGTTTTCTTCTTGAAAACCCACTTGCACCCTATAGGCGTTATGCCTTCGAGTGGGTCTACCAAGTTCCAAACCTGGTTTTTATACATGGAATCCATTTTTGATTTCATGGCTAGTAGCCATTTATCACTGTCTGAACTATTCAGTGCCTCTTTGTAACTAGTAGGTTCCTCATCATCTATGAGCAACACGTCATTAGATTCACTTATGAGAAATCCATATCTTTCAGAAATCCTACGTGTCCTACTAGATCTATGAGGAGGTGGTGTATTTATTATCAGGTTCAGCTATTACCTCATCCGATTGAGTAATTAGCTGAGGTTCTTGACTAGGCATCTTTTCTGTGTCTATCGAAGCCTCTTGAACTACACTTAGTTCAACCTTACTACCACTGTTTTCCTGTAAGAGAAACTCCTTCTCTAGGAATACAACATCCTTGAAACAAATACATTTTGTTCCAAGGGATGATAGAATTGGTAACTCCTCATTTTTTTAGGGTAACCAATAAATAGACACTTATCAGACTTAGCCTCCAGCTTGTCTAATACTTCACATAAGTAGGACAACCCCATATCTTCAAATAAGATAAATGAGATTTTCTACTATTCCACATCTCATATGGAGTAGTAGAGATTGCCTTAGTTGGGACTCTATTTAACAAGTAAACAGCTATCTCGAGTGCGTAACTCCAAAAGGTTTTTAGAAGACTTACGTGCTGCATCATTAACCTAACCATGTCCAACAAGGTCCAGTTTCTCCTTTCATCCACACCATTATGTTGTGGCATGTAAGGTGGAGTCCTTTGGGACAAGATGCCATTGTCCCTTAGATAATCTTGAAACTCTTGGCTTAAGTATTCACCATCTCGATCCAATCGAAGTACTTTAATACTTTTCCCAAGTTGTTTCTCTACTTCCTTTCTAAAATATTTAAACCTTTCAAAGACTTCAAATTTGTATCTTAACAGATACAAATACCCATATCGTGAATAATCATCGATAAAGGTAACGAAGTAGCTATAACCTCCTATGGCATGAGTGGACATTGATCCGCATACATCGGTATGTATAAGGCCTAATACCTCAACTGCTCATTCACCCTTTCCTCTGAAAGGTAGTTTAGTCATATTTCCTTTTAAGCATGAAACACATGTGTCTAATGAATCTGATTCATAAGACTCCAAAATGTCAAGCTTATGCAGTTTGGGCATGCGTTCATTGCTTATATGGCCAAGATGACCATGTCATAATTGTGAGGTTAATTGATTATTTAACTTAGCACGTTTGCTATTTGATTCAATATTGAATATCACGTTGGATGTATCTAACGTGTAGATTCCATTATTTAACATTACAGTAGCATAAAGAACACCATTTAATGTAACGTAACAATAATTATTACTAAACGTTAAATGATAACCTTTCTTATTCAAACATGAAATATAAATAATGTTCTTTATTAATGCAGAAATATAAAAATAATCATCCAACTCTAAAACTAGTCTCGTAGAAAGTCGCAACATATGAGTACCATTGGCTACAACAGTAACTTTTGCTCCATTGTCAACCCTTAGATCTGCTTCTCCCTTAGCCAGTCTTCTTATGTTCCTAAGCCCCTGTATGTCATTACATATATGTGAGCCACACTTGGTATCCAATACCCAAGTTCGAGAAGAAACAGTATGACATTCAATAACAAATATACTTGAAGTAGATTGAGCATCAGATGCCTTTTTCTACTTCAGTGACTCCAGATACTGCTTGCAGTTTTTCTTCCAATGCCCATCCTTGCCACAATGATGGCAGGTGCCCTTGGGAGTTATTTCTTCCTTCTTTGCCTTTTCTTCCCTTTAGCTTTGGTTTTTGTCTTCCTCTTAGAACCTTTCTTTGAGGAGTCAACTAGCATCACCGCCTTCTATTCTTTAGTAACATATGACTCCACTGTTTTGAGCATATTGATCAATTCAGGAATCATGGACTCAATCTTATTCATCCGATAGTTCATCACAAATTGTGAATAGCTACCAGTCAGATTGTGAAAAATTAAGTCAATACTTTCATGGTTCATAAAAAACCCTAATGATCCCAATCACTCAATATAGTTATTCATCCTTAGTGCAAACTGCACTGTAGATGAACCCTCCTGCATCTTCGAGCGAAAGAGGAGCTGGATGACCTCGAACCTTTCATATCGTGCCTGCTCATCGAACAACTCTCGAAGATGAAAGACAATTGTATTAGCATCCATATGCTCATGTTGCTTTTGCAACTCAGGAAACATCAACGCTAGCATAATGCAACTCGTCATCTCAGAGTCAGCAATATTTCTGGTAAGCCAACTTTTGGTCACTAGACGCATTGTCTACAGAAGGTTGGGGAAGAACCTCTTCAAGAACATAAGCTAGCTTTTCAACTTTGAGAATAATTCTCAGGTTGCGAAGCCAGTCCAAGAAGTTTGGCTCAGTCAATTTGTTGTTGTCCAAAATAGAACGTAAATTAATGGAGGTTGACATGTTGTTATAATTAGTACCTAGACATACAAAAAGATTTGTATAAGAGAGATGAATTTATAGTAATGCAAACAATTTACATTAACAAGAAACTCCCACTATTTTTATCAAATTCAATAGCTCTCACTTTGAATTCGAGAGATGGTAGACTATCTCCTAGTGGGTTGATATCCATTATGACTAAGAACAACCTTGGAGAGAGTCCAACAAGCCATTCATAGTCATAATGTTAGGTATCAATAGTACTCATTATATATCAAATATATAACTATCACTTTATGCTATCAACTAATTGAATGTTCACATATACATTAGGTTGTTAACTCATTAATATATATACATCCAATGCATATCACCTAATTGCACCTCTGTTCACATTAACCTTGGAGAGAGTCCAACAAATCAATGCTTTCAGTTAGGGTCGGCCCATTAATCATGAGATTGAATTTAAATGGTTTGAACACATCCAATTTACAAGCCAGGCTTGGAGAGAGTCCAACAACCCAAACTTGAAATTGACCTCTAGCCCTTACCATTTAAAATAAACATCGAATCTCATATGAATTGAACATGCTCGATGTCATGCTAGGCTTGGAGAGAGTCCAACAACCCAAACATGAAAAAGAACTCTGATTCAACCATATTAATGGAAGGTGTTAGCCCTAATATTTGCATGAGGAATTTCAGGTTATTATGGGTCTCATCTATAAAAGGAAATAAACCTAAATATGGAAAAGCCAAGGTCACATTAGGAAATAAATTTCCCGATGTGAACGTGAGTCTAACAATTGACTTATATGTAAAATCAAGCATACTCTAATCTCATATAGATAAATATGGCACAGGTATATTAAAACATCAAACATGCTTTAAATATTCTCCTACAATATGCAATCTATGTTAAACAAACAAGGTGGATCTGATCCCACTTGTTGAAGATTCTGGGATCATGCATAGTAGAATAAGTGAATAAAATAATTTTTATTACATCCTAGACATCTCCTAAGGGCCATAAAAACTTGCTTTGGCATAATCACATGAAAACACACAAAAGGAGGAGAAGTTATACCTTCGAGATTCTTTCGAATCCGTCGAAACCACAAGCAAGACCAACGGGTCTTGCCTCTATCAGTATCCACGCCGGGATCACCTGAGATAACTTCTAGAGCAGCAAGCCTTTGTCTCTGATTAGTGCTATCCAATCGACGGAGACAAGATAAGGGGAGAGAAGAAAGACGACTACCAAGGGAGAAACCTAAAACTCAAAAAACCCTTTTTCAAAGATTATCAAGGGATCTATTTATAGATCTCTTGATCAGGTCATCTTAGGAGGCTTAAATAGAACATATCTTACCATAATTATCTCATAATTAAGGTAAGAACAACCCAGGAAATTTCCTTAAGAGAAATCTCCAAAATCGGCGGAACCGCGACACAACCGTGTGTCTTACACACAGTCGACCATGCCAGGACACATGACCGGGCACGTGTCCTTCTGGGCACAATCCAGTTTTAGCCATTTTTCGTCCAAACCCAGGCATGACCCGTGGCAAGTTAGGCACGACCGTGTGAGACTCTGTATGGTCCGTTTGACTTCGTTTAGGTGCAATATGGTTGTGCTAAGTCCAACAAGGCTATAGGAGGTTCTATAGCCTCCATTTCGCATCCCCCCTTGGTCTGGTCCAATTAGACATATCCTCTCTCATCGAGAATCTCATTCTCAGACTTGTTTTACATCTCAAGATTACCCACTGTGCATGTGACCCAATAGGTTCCCGATTATGTTGGTCATTCATAATTAACCTCTTAATTATGAATAGATCATGAGTGGCACCTAGCAGTACATCATGACCCCCAATTGACTGGAAAGTCTAAATTGACTCTAGAACAATTCTGAACCCTTCAGCAGTTTTAGTTGTTCGTGTCTTATTCCTTTCACTCATACTATACCCACTTGGTTTAGGACATGGTCTATGTGTTCGTCCCCACTAGGCTGACTACGTCACACCTAGCCTAATTTAGTTTCCTTGTCTTGTGGATTCAAGTTACTCCTACATTTTCCCATGAAGACCATCTTCTTAACATGTTTGCTCTGGCCAGAGACTTCTGAGTAACAATCCTGACAAGAGTCCTAGAGATACATCTCCTTTATCAGAAGTGGTGAATCCTCTGTAAGCTATTCAAACACCTTCGATCACTTTGGCTCATACCCAATCATCCCGGAGTTACACCTACTATGTAGATGGTTGCGATGAAATCAAAGTACAAGGGCCATGATCAAAGTGACTTGAATACCTCAAGTCTAAGGAAGCTCATATTCAAGCTGCAATGAGATCTTCAACGATATATAGAACCATATGAAGTCTCATAGCAGGTCACTCCAATGAACTAGTTACCATAACTAGCATCCACATGTTCACTCTCAGCATCCCTATGCTTTCATTCAGTGAGTACCGAATGTATGGTTAAACCAAGGAGCATAACATGTGCTAGTTTCACAAAATTGATGATGTCCAATCTCATCAATTCATTGACTAGGGATAGTTTTAATACTTACATATTTACACATGATGAAATACCCACTAATTTTGATCCAATCACAATTTCTCTCATGTTATGCATCGTATTGTGGACTTCAGTACATGAGTTTAAGATCCAATCAAATATATAGATAATGTATACTCAAATAGTGAATTTTATTAATAACTTCTAAGGCGATTGTCTTAGGACACCTCTTAATTACATCAGCCGTGTGGCGTCAGCCCGATTTGATAAAGATTAGGGTTTTGTGGGGTTTTAATGAAAGTTAGCTTCTCTTCTATAAATAGGAAGGCATGCTCAAACCCTAGGGGGGAGGCCGGATGGCTAGGACGACAAGAAGATTCCCTAATAAGCACCAAAGACTTATAGCGGGGAGGAAGGAAGAGGCTTGAAGATCCAAATCAATGCTCCGACACCGTGGAGAAGAATCGAGACACCACATTAGATAGAACAGAAAGTATTATCTTTATTTTTCATTGTATTTGTATTGTAATGATTCACCTTGAGATGTCTTGAGTTATTTCTCATTCAATTATGGAGTAGATACTTCAATTCTAGGATTAGGGAGTAGCCTGTGTATATAGACATGCGAGTTCAAATAGTTATTCATTCCCTTTGAATCTATTTTCAATTTATGTTGATTAGATCATTGAGAATTATGTCTTGGGTCTATTTCTACTGCATGTAGCCGATACAAGGGTAGAAAGCCTTAGTATCAATAATCTAGGAGAACCAAGGAGGAACCCTAGCGGTCATCCTCCCTCCCATAACTGTAGAAAGTAGAATATGATAGAGTAGGATATGAAATATGATTCGTCTCTTCATAGGGATTACTAGGATTTCCCCGTACCTCAATAACCTATCTTGTAGAAGGCCTAAAGTAGGAGACATCAACTCTAGAAGGGTTTAGGGACCCTAGTGACAGGGGGCTCCAAACAATATCAACCCCTTGAGCTCTGATGATTCGAAAGGCAAACTTGGTTAAGAATAGGTAGTTCCCAGTAGAAGCAAAAGTTCATCGGAAAAATACATGATGGTCCTTTCGCAAGATCATAGCTAGAGATCCTAAAGGCAAAATTGATAGCATGTTCAACAACGCACAAGTGAAACCAAAGTCCTAGAATCCTTTAAGGGAACTTTGAACCTACCTTCGCTTTCTCCAAGTGATACCGTAGTTGAGTTAGGACTACCATCGACCTTGTAAACCTTACTCTTAGAATTCCGAACAACGACGTCCACTGGATAGATGGTATTCAAATCTTTGTCTCTGTGGGATCGATACATCTTTTATTACTTGACGACATCCGTGCACTTGCGGGCGTTGAGCGTGAGCGCGCGCTTTGAGTCCTTGGCCATTTTCGTTGGAGATTTGAGGTCATGTTCACGTGCATCAAGTTTTTGGCGCCATTGCTGGGGACTATAGATTTGATATCAAATCGAAAGTGGATAGTTTAGATCGGCCCTAGACTAGATTTGCTTTCTTATTTTATTTCATTTCAATTTATTTAATTTTGGATTTCTGTTGTTTATATTCAGTCTAGATTGATTTTATTAGTCATATTGCATTTTGCCTTAGTTCAGTTTTCTAAGTTTACTTTATTCAGTACATTACTTTTAGGTTAATTGATTTCGTCTCAATAAGTAGTATACACTCCTGATTGCGCAGCTTAGTTCATTGTATGCATAGATGTTTAGAGTCGAAAAATCTGCTTCCGATTGACCTAGAAATAGAAAGAATCTACCATTGAAGGAGGGCTGAACAGAGAGATATGGAGGAGCATGATGCGCCCATTGGAAAACATAGGTAGTCGTCCTCTGCGGGATTATGCAGCTCCCAGTGCTAGAGGGTATAGGCCTAGTATAGCTGGACCGTCCATCACAGCTAATAATTTTGAACTAAAACCTGCACTTATACACATGATCCAACAGAGCCAATTTGGAGGAGCTACAACTGAAGACCCAAACTGGCACCTAGAGACATTCTTAGAGATATGCTTGACCTTGAAATTCAATTGAGTGCCCACTGATGCGATCTATCTGAGCCTATTCCCATTCTCATTAAGGGACAAGGCGAAGACGTGGCTTCACTCCCTTCCTTCAGGAAGCATCACCACATGGGAGCAATGTGAGCAACATTTCATGAATAAATTCTTCCCACCAAGTAAGACTACTTACATGCGCCACTTGATCACTAGCTTCCACCAAAAGGAAGGAGAGTCCCTTTTCAAAGTCTGGGATTGCTACAAGGGGCTACTATATCAGTGCCCCCATCACAGTCTCGAGAGGTGGTTGGTGATCCACTTATTCTATAATGGGATTACATATGCCACGAAGGTTTCTTTAGATTCTGCTGCAGGAGTAGTGTTGATGAACAAGACCATTGAGGAAGCAGAAGAACTGATTGAGGAGGTGGCTCAAAATCACCATTAATGGGCTTCCGAACATAGCCACCCCGCACTTGCAGTCGGTAGATATGCCATTAATTCAATTGATCATCTAGTGGCAAGAATGGATGCACTAAGCAAACGGTTTGACTCCCTAACCCCTACTTCTATATGTGCGGCCAATTCCTTTGGTGATGGAGTAGCAGAATATTGGGAAGATTACTATGGAGGGCAGAGCTTCTCTGAGGAGCAATTGGAGCATGTCAACGCGGTGGGAGAGTATGATCAAAGGCCCAACAATTCATATTCAAGCACGTACAATCCCGGATGGAGGAACCATCCGATTGTTTCCTATAAAAATAATTCAGGGAATTTCCACCCATCAGAAGAATATGGGCAACAGGGCATTGGGAAGCAACAACCGCCTAAATTCAAACTTGAGCTAATGATTAAAGGCTTCATTGCTACCCAGGCAAAGGCTAATGCGGATTTCCAGCAGAAGCATCAAAGAACTGAATAGGCACTGAGGGAGTTGAAGGCCTCTGTTGATGGGCTCACAAGACACACTAAAATGCTGGAAACACAGGTATCCCAAATAGCCAAAACCGCATCATAACTCATGGATAGTTCACCCCGACCAATCGAACAAAACTTGGTTAAGGGAGATAGAGTGTACAGTGACTCAGAGGGTCAGAAAAACAAAGTCACTATGGGGTGCGCAACCATGATTTCAACGTTGTCAAACCAAGAAGAAATTGAAGACAAGACTCCACCCAAGCTTGATGACCATGGTGATTTTGTCATACCCTGTGCGATCTATGGGGAGAGCATCGACGAAGCATTATGTGACTTAGGATCATCCATTAGCGTTATGCCCTACGCGATCTATAGGGAGATGGGACTAAGTGGGTTACAATTGGCTTGCTTGGCTATTCGTATGGCGGATGACACGGTCAAGGAACCAGTTGGCATGCTAGTGGACATACCTGTTGTAATAGAAAGCTTTAGGATACCCACAGACTTCATCATATTAGACACAGGACTAAACCCTCAGAACCCAATCATCTTATGGAGACCCTTTCTGGAAACTGCAGGAGCATGCATAAACGTGAAGGAGCACAAAGTCTCCTTGGAAGAGGATGGCGAGATTATCATATTTAACTTATCAGGGTGTAATGCTCCATTCTCAGATGGATATACTTCCTGTCGAATAGCAAAGACCCCACTGGAAGATAGAGATTCATAAATAGATGGATGGAGGTTCACAGAGCCACCTGAGCCAAGTTGAAGCAGAGGAGTGTGGTCAAGCTAAAGACCTTAAACAAGTGCTTCTTGGGAGGCAACCCAAGTTTTACTTTATATGTTTTTTGATCTTTTTTCATTCATGTATATAGTTTATACTTTAATTTTTGTCCATTGGAATCTTTGCAAGTAGCTTAGGGTCGGAAAAAACTAACTAAGTAGAAAGTAGATACCTTTTTGGACCTCAGAAAGAAGCACAGGAAATTGTGTGGATTCCATACGGCTATGCCCAACGATCAGAAGAGCACACAGCAGGGCATGTGAAAAATCTTGGACCGTGTTGCACTCCGGGAGAAATCCAGAGGCGCGCATGGACGACCGTGTGAATTTCACACAGCCGTGTCAAATCCTGAATCTTTTCCAAGCACCCAGGGCAAAGCTTGACACGATCGACTGTGTGAATTCCACACGGTAGTGTCGCGTCCCTTTAAAAGGTAAAAAGCCATGCAGTTTACCTTAAATCCGCCATGTGACTCAAATATTCCATCCTAGCTCATGCGAAATCTTCTTCTCCAACCTCAAAGAACCCTCTCCAACCTCCAAGAAGCTCTCAAGAAGCAACAATGAGAAGGACAAAGCATGTGGCAACAAGATTTACTTCTTCAGAGCCAAGGTCAAAAAGAAGAAACACTCCACAAGCTCCGGAGGAAGGTAATGCTCCTCCAAGCATTATATTTCATAATGATGAGCATAGGGATAGATTTAATATGCTTTCCAACTACAAAATCACCGCTACTAGGTATTGGGATGTAGATCTTTTGGAAACCCTAGGTTTGCTTGGGGATGTGCAAGACCTCTTTGGAAAAATGGGTTGGGGAGAGATTATGGGGGTAAGATACCCAACTCACCCTAGGATTGTTTTAGAATTTTTAAGCTCAGTAGATGCAGAGATTTTAACAGGGGTAGATAGCCAAGATGGAAAGATCACCTTTAGGCTATTTATTATAGAACATGAATGGACCTTGCACCAATGGAACCTATGCTTTGCATTACCTAGTGGGGAAGAGAGAAGGACCCCTGTTGAGTTCAATGCATGGACCTTTTGGTTTGATTTGATGGGGGAGAATGTGTATGACCCTTCTAGGGCAAAAGCCTCATGCCTCCAAAATCCTATCTTCCGGTATATTCACCATGTGATGGCGAGCACTATTTTTAGGAGAGGGGAGAGCGATGGAGTGGTGAGGATGGGTGAGCTTCTTTGCCTTTGGGACATGCTACAAGAGAGAAATACCATTGATGTAGGGTTCCATTTCATTAGGCATCTAGTAAAAATGGGCAAGGCAACCAAGTGAGAAATTATTTTTGGGGGTTTAATGAATCACATTTGCAATAAGATGGGGTACCACTATGAAGGGTTGGAAAGAATAGAGGGGAGCCCTAGTATAGATTTAGGGGTGTGCATGGCTATGAAAATGATAGTTAGGGAAGGATATTCATTTAATTTTGTAAGGAATAATTTGCCACCTCTTAGGCTCTCCAACACCGATCGTACCACCATCACCAACCATGCCAATTGGCAGTTGGATAGGGTAGTGGAGTCCCCAGCACATGAGGGACCCACTTCCCATGCACCCCCTTCGCCGTCCGCACAACATTCACCCTCGAGTCCACCTATGTACAGGAGTCCCCCTAGTCAACACCGAGAGCCTACACCTGCACCTTCTCCTTTTTCTACCTATGAGCATGATGCAGGTACGTCTGCCTATGATTTTCATGAGTTCCAATCGTGCCTCGATGACATTTACGCCGAGTAGTAGACATAAGGGAAGCAATGGGAGGAGCACAACGCCTACATGCGGGCGGAGTTTCAGGGACTTCGAGAGCATTTCCAGTGGGCCGAGGAGTTCTACGGTGAGGCCCGAGCTTATTTTCAGGAGGAGGCTACCTACCACTTGGAGGTTCGACAACACATGCGTGACACACAATCACGGTGGGCCAGGGAGGAGAAGCACAGAGTCGTCGCTGCATCCATCAATTCCCAAATTGACCACATGTACATGTGGCATCAATGGCTGAGCACCAGATTCTCCCAGGAGCCCGACATGCTGAGATTGCTGGATTTTCCTCCTCAACCGCCATGCTAGAGGTATGGTTTTATGTAAGTCTGGGGGCCCCAATTTTGATATTTTTTTCTACCAGTGTTAGTTTCTTTCCTGACATCTAGGTTTAGTTTATTTGCACTTATTTGGTCATCCATATGGTGTTTAGGTTCCTTCCAACACTTAGTGTTAGTCACTTTAAGTTGCCTCAGTGATGTTTTCAAAAATTTTCACGACCTGTTTCCATGCAGTAGATAGCTTAACTTCCTTTATTTTGTGGTATTTTATTTTTTGATTCTTTGATGGATGTTCTAGATTTTCACTTGTTAGCTTTTATTTTCATTTACACTCATCAAATATTTTGAAAGGGAGAATCTAGTACATAAGTAGTTATAATTCATCTCAGTAGTTTAGTACTTTAGAAACCATAGGTGACTATAGATTTAACATTTTAGTTACTGGAGATGCTCAGATTGTGTAAGCCCATTTGGAAAAATCAAAATTCCTGAGAGCATGAGAGGAACAAAAGTTCTTTGAAAAAAAAAATTTTGAGGGATAGAAAATAGTTGTCGTGGGTGGAAATAGTTAGGTGCCCCTTTGAGACCGAGTTAGGTTACTAAGGAAACACCTACCAATTTCTCTCAATACCGAGCACGCCTTTGAGACTTTATGCTAATTCTAGGGAACAACCCTCTCTTAGAGCAGGTAAGTGCCTAAAAGTTAGAGACCTTAGGAAAGCTATAGGATGACGACTTGACTCACCATGAAATGAGTATCCCCTAGGAAATTTTCTCAACACGTGCACGAAAAGCTAACCTAGTGAATCTTTAGAACATATCTATTTGCTTTGATTGAAAATACCACTTGATAATTTTAGTTGACATGCTAAGTATGGAACAATACTTTTAAATTTCATGGCATTGAGGTTTGCTTGAGGACAAGCAAAGATCTAAGTCTGGGGGAATTGATATATGCAAAATATATAGGATTTTAGGGGGAGTTTTAGCACACATCTCATTGAATTTTATACTTGTTTCATGCATATTTTTTCTTGTATTACATTCATTTCCTGTTTTCTAGTTTAGAGACCTGCTTTTGCTATTTTTATGTGTAGGATGGCATTTCAGAGCTAAATTGGCATATAAATGGAGCTCAAGGAGGGCAAGCGTGCTCTGGTCATGTTTTCCAAGACTGATAGGACCGGTGACTACGCTAGAGGGGGGGAGAATAGTTTTTTTTTAAGACTGAAAATGAATTAACGCAGTGGAAATACCTTCACAACAGTTTCAGCACAACCAAACTTCGAAGAGAAAGAAAAAAACACGAAGAACACAACACAAAGAAACCAACGTAAATGACACAACCGATTTTTACTTGGTTCACAACTCTCTCCTAGAGCTGCTAGTCCAAGGCCTACCTCTATCTTTTCTCCTTTTTGAAGAATTCTTCAAAGGTGGAGAAACCTCTTAAACCACTTACAGATTATAAATTCTAGAGATATGAATTGAGTACGTGAATTTGAATAGAAGGAAACTAATAACCAAATTAAGAAAAAACACTTTAGAGTTAGAGCAGCAAGATTTTTAGACAACCAATGTCCAGGTTATGCAGTTGAGACGATGACGAGCACACGTAGCACACCAAGGTTTTTCAGATAGCCAACGTTTAGATTATACAGTTGAGAAGATGATGAGCACAGGCAGCACCGCAAGGTTTTTCAGACAACCAACATTTAGATTATGCAGTTGAGATGATGACGAGCACACGCAACACTGCAAGGTTTTTCAGACAACCAATGTTTTGGTTTTCCGAAACAGAGGAACAAAGCATCGCTTTTCTAAAAAATAATCGATCCATTTTTTTCTCCATAAGAAGCCCTTTTTGTTCGCCAAATTCAAACCTGCTAACGAGATCTCGATCCAAAAAAATTGGTCAAACAATCAAATAATGTCACGTAAGTCGGATCAAATTAGATTTTATCAGAAACGCTAACTTATCCCGAGCAGTCGAGGTGCCAGTCGAGCCCGCCTCGCTTCTGCTCGCTTTTGCAAGGGATTAGTTGAGGCACCACTTCGACTGCACCAGTCAGACCAGCTACCTCATCCTGCAGTAGTCGAAGCGTTAGTCGGGCTCGACTCGTTTCTACTCACTTCTGCACAGGACTAGTTGAGGCGCCGCTTCGACTGCACTAGTCAGACCAGCTACCTCATTCTGCAGCAGTCGAAGCATCAGTCAAGCTCGTCTTGCTTCTGCTTCCTTCTGCACAGGATCAGTTGATGTGCTGCCTCAACTATGACTTATCCTACAGAAGTCGAGACGCTAGTTGAGCTCGGCTTGCTTCTGCACAGGATCAGTCGAGGTGTCGCCTCGACTGCGACTGACCGACGTTAACTCTCTACACCTGATAAGTATAATTTAAGTGTCAACTCATTATTATCCTTAAGATCCACTGGTTCAGTCAACTCTAAGACTGAACCACGCCTAGTAAAGACTCTACTCAGAAACCCTTTACTTGCCAAGACTCCGGCCATCAACCATTCTTGGACTTTTCACCTTGCCATTCTCACAAGGACTTTTCCAACTGCCAAGGAATTACCCTTCTTGGAATTTTTACCTTGCCACTCCCACAAGGAATTTTCCAACTGCCAAGGAATTACCCTTCTTGGACTTTTCACCTTACCACTCCTGCAAGGAATTTTCCAACTGCCAAGGAATTACCCTTCTTGGACTTTTTATTTTGCCACCCCCGTAAGGAATTTTCCAATTTCCAAGGAATTAACCTTCTTGGACTTTTCACCAAGGTTCACCCTTGGATTTCTCACACTACTTAAACCTTTGTCAAACACCAAAACATAACGTGGAGCATTCAGCTCCAACTATCTTCCCCTTTTTGATGTTTGACAACCCGTTTAAGTTTAGGTCACTCACAGATGAGTAAACCAAGATCACTCTACTCACTTGATTGATCACATATCAGAGAATAGTAATCATTAGCTAAATCAGAGATATCAGAGAATAGTAATCATTAGCCAAATCGAAGATCAGCTCATTAGTTAAATCAGATACAATAGATATATCAAGATATTAACCTAAACTATAAACATTTTCTCTTCCCCCTTTAGCAAACACCGAAAAGGGTTTTGGAATCAAAGATATCAGATCAGTTCATTAGGTCACTGATACTAAGTGAAATTAGGTCAGTTCATAGTAAATTAGATATAGATCAGATCATAGTAAATCAAAGATATTGGTCAGAGCATGGTAAATCAGATATAGATCAAGGTTATAGATATTTACACACTTAAACTCCTCCACCTCAATGTTATCTTCCCTCACACTTATATCTTTATTTTTAGTTTTAAGTTTCAAAATCACCTCTCTTTCCTACTTATTTTTACTGTAAGTTTACCCTTGTTAAACTTTTCCAAGTATTCTCTAGGGTTAGCAGTGGTAAACTAACCTAAAATGATCAATACAGACATGGTGAAATCGACAGATACATCCAGATGAGCCCCCAGTCGAGGTCCACTCGATTCTGTGAGAGTGTGACACAAACAATCGAGCCGTTGGTCGAGTTCCACTTGATTCTGTGTGAGTGCGACATGAACAGTCGAGCTGTTGATCGAGTTTCACTCGATTCTGTGTGAGTGCGACATGAACAGTCGAGGCGCTGGTCGAGTTTTACTTGATTTTGTGAGCTACGCAACAAGGCCAGACCAGCTACCTCATCCTGCAGCAGTCGAAGCATCAGTCGAGCTCGTCTTGCTTCTGCTTGCTTCTGCACAGGATCAGTAGTGCCGCCTCGACTGTGACTTATCTTGCAGAGGTCGAGATGCCAGTCGAGCTCGACTTTCTTCTGCTTGCATCTACACAGGATCAGTCGAGGTGCCGCCTCGACTGCGACTAGCTGACGCAACTCTCTACACCTGATAAGTGTAGTAAGGACAACAATTTAAGTGTCAACTCATTGTTGTCCTTAAGACCCACTGGTTAAGTCAACTCTAAGATTGAACCACGCCTAGTAAAGATTCTACCCAGAAACCCTTTACTTGCTAAGACTCTGGCCATCAATCATTCTTGGACTTTTCACCTTACCACTCTCGCAAGGACTTTTCCAACTGCTAAGGAATTACCCTTCTTGGACTTTTCACCTTGCCACTTCCGCAAGGAATTTTCCAACTGCCAAGGAATTACCCTTCTTTGACTTTTCACCTTGCCACTCTCGCAAGGAATTTTTCAACTGACAAGGAATTACCCTTCTTGGACTTTTCACCTTGCCACTCCCGCAAGGAATTTTCCAACTACCAAGGAATTAACCTTCCTGGACTTTTCACCAAGGTTCACCCTTGGATTTTTCACACTACTTAAACCTTTGTCAAACACCAAAACATAACGTGGAGCATTCAACTCCAACAAAGACATAGACACACTTTGGACCAAAAGACGATAATCACATGAAGCTCCAGAGGAAGACACAACCCGCCGTGTGAATCTCACACAGTCATGCTCGACCCCGAAGCTAGATTCAGGGTAGGTTTTCCAGCGTTCCACACGGTTGTGTGGCGTCAGCTCGATTTGACACAGATTAGGGTTTCGCGAGGTTTTAATGAAAGCCGACTTCTCTTCTATAAATAGGAAGGCACACCCAAACCCTAAGGAGGAGGTCGGATGGCTAGGACAGCAAGAAGGTGCCCTAAGAAGCAATGGAGACTCGTAGCGGGGAGGGAGGAAGCGGCTTGAAGATCCAAATCAATGCTCCCGCACCATGGAGAAGAACCAAGACACCACATCAGATAGAATAGAAAGTATTGCCTTTATTTTTCATTCTATTTGTATTGTAATGATTCACCTTGAGATGTATTGAGTTATTTCTCATTCAATTATGGAGTATATATTTCGATTCTAGGATTAGGGAGTAGCTTGTCTATATGGACATGCTAGTTCAAATAGTTATTCATTCCCTTTGAATCTATTTACAATTTATGTTGTTTAGATCAATGAGAATTATGTCTTGGGTCTATTGCTACTGCACGTAGCCAATACAAGGGTGGAAAGCCTTCGTATCGATAATCTAGGAGAACCAAGGAGGAACCCTAGCGGCCATCCTTCCTCCCATAACCGTAGAAAGTAATATGATAGAGTAGGATATGAAATATGATCCGTCTCTTCATAGGGATTACTAGGACATCCTCGTACCTCAATAACCTATCTTAGCAAAAGGCCCAAAGTAGTAGACATCAACTCTACAAGGATTGAGGGACCCTAGTGCAAGGGCCTCCCAATAGTATCAACCCCCTGAGCTTTGACGATTCGAAAGGGAAACTTGGTTAGGAATAGGTAGTTCCCGGTAGAAGCAAAAGTTCATCAAAAAAATACATGATGGTCCTCCCACAAGATCATAGCTAGAGATCCTAAAGGCATTAAATTGATAGCATGTTCAACAACACACAAGTGAAACCGAAGTCCTAGAATCCTTTAAAGGAACTTTGAACCTACCTTTGCTTTCTCCAAGTGACACCGTAGTTGAGTTAAGACTACCATCGACCTCGCAAACCTTACTCTTAGAAGATTTATTCCGAACAATGACATCCATTGGACAGACGGTATTCGAATATCAGTCTCTGTGAGATCAATACATCTTTAATTACTTGATGACATCCGTGCACTTGCAGGCATTGAGTGTCAGCGTGCGCTTCGAGTCCTTGGTGATTTTCGTTGGAGATTTGAGGTCGTGTTTGCATGCATCATCAATTAAGGAAGGACTTGGAGAAGATGCAGTTCCCTTAGGATGACTTTTTTGATCTTCACATTGGCTTGAGAAATTCATAAAATTTTGGGGTTATAACCTTGTCATTTTTTTTTGCCATATATGTTGATATATGTCATGCTTATGCCATGTATGTTTATATATGCTATGATTATATGTGTATATGATACATGTTAAATTAGTAATTTTATTGAGATTAAGTCAATTTAAAATGCCTACCAAAGTTTGATACTCATTACTACCTTGATCAATAATAGACTTGTTTGTCAAAGTAAAGTGTCATTATTTATCTTGTTGAATGTGATAGGATAATTGTAATATCCAACTTATCAAATATTGGGTATAACTTTACTAAGGTTAGTAGACACGTTTGCCAAAGTAAAGTGTCAATCAGACCTTAGGGGCATACTATTAGATGGGAAAAGAACAAATAGTGTTGTTTATCTAATTATCCAAGAGTTGTATTAGATGCAATTGGTAAATGTTACCTACCTAAATAACCAAGTCTTCGGTGATTAGCCAAAGCTAACTCAAGATAAGGTAAAATATGGATCTTGGCCCACTAAAATATTGAGTTTGGGGCTAGTAGTTTGGGTAAACTATGTCTACCCACATCCATGGCTTGCTCCTATCCAACCTTATATTTTAGTGGGAGAATCATTTAATTAAAGCCCTAATTAAGTGAATTTTAAATATGATATTTATTTATGTATTTATTATTGTTGTAGATAACCATGTCTGCAACATCAAATACCCTATCACTATGATCTATCCTTGAAAAGGACAAGCTCAATGGAGCTAATTTCTTGGACTAGTACAGAAACTTAAGGATTGTCCTTAAGCAAGAAAGAAAACTATATGTTCTAGAGAAGCCAATTCATGAACCACCTACTTCTAATGCCCTTCGTGATGATAAGGATGCATATAAAAAGCATCAAGATGATGCTTTGGATGTGTCATGCCTTATGCTTGCACCATGAACTCTGAGCTTCAAAAGCAACATGAAAATATGGATGTTTATGGTATGGTCGAACATTTAAGATGACTATATTAAGAGTAGGCAAGGCATGAGAGGTTTGAGGTTTCAAATGTGTTATTTAATTGTAAGATGTCAGAAGGAAGCCGTATAGGAACTCATGTTCTTAAAATGATTTGATACATTGAGAACCTTGACATACTAGGCTTTCCATTAGGCCAAGAGTTGGCCACTGACTTACTTCTGCAATCTTTGACTACAAGTTATAGTCAATTTGTCATGAATTACAACATGAATAAAATTGACAAATCCTTACCTGAGTTGTTGAACATGTTGAGAACTGCTGAACAAAATCTTAAGAAAACCAAACCCATATTGATGGTACAAAAGGGCAAAGGAAAACACAAGCCTAAAGGTATGGGTAAGATCCAAACCAAAGGCAAGGAAAAGTCTACTGCATTGAAATCTAAAGGAGGGGTGGCTAAGGAAGGAACTTGCTTTCATTGTAGTCAGACTGGACATTGAAAGAGGAACTGCAAAATTTACCTAGAGGAATTGTAAAAGAAGAAGGAAAGTGAGACTTCCGCCTCAGGTATTTATATTATAAAAGTCAATTTATATACTTCTTCATCATGGGTATTAGATACCGGATGTACTTCTCATATTTGTACTAATGTGTAGGATCTAAAAAAGAGTAGATCATTGACAAAGGGCGAAGTGGACCTATGAATTGGCAATGGTGCAAGAGTTGCAATTATAGTTGTAGGATCCTATTCTTTATGTTTGCCTACTAGCCTTATTTTAGAACTTGAGAATTGTTATTTTGTGTCTGCTTTGACTAGAAACATTATTTCTATCTCTTGTTTGGGCAAGAAAGGTTTTACATTTACAATAAAGAATAGATGTTCTATTTATTTAAATGACATGTTTTTATTGTAGTGCACAATTAATAAATAGGCTCTATGTTCTTAAAATCTAGTTTATAACATAAATACAAAGTGGTTAAAATCAAATTATATAAACCAACTTTATCTCTGACACTGTCGCTTGGGTCATATAAATGAGAAACGCATATCAAAACTCAGGATGGACTTTTGGACTCATTTGATTTTGAATCATATGATGTATGTGAATCTTGTCTATTAGGAAAGATGACTAAAACTCCGTTTAGTGGACAAAGTGAGATAATGAATTGTTAGGACTTATACATAGTGGTGTATGTGACCCTTTCAATATCGTAGCCAGAGGAGGATATCAGTATTTCATTACTTTTACTGACGATTTCAGTAGATATGACTATGTGTATTTAATGAAACACAAGTCATTATCCTTTGAAATGTTCAAAGAATTCAAGAATGAAGTACAAAATCAACTTGGAAAAGGTATTAAAATACTTCAATCAGACCGAGGTGGTGAATACCTAAGCCAAGAAATTTGTGATCATCTTGTTAAAACTGGGATTATATCTCAACTCACTCCACCTGGAACAAACCAATGGAATTGTGTATCAGAAAGGAGAAATCATACTTTGTTAGACATGGTACGATCAATGATGAGTCATGTAGATCTTTCTTTTTCTTTTTGCGGGCATGCTCTAGAGACTACTGCTTTCACACTTAATCGTGTTCTATAAAAGGCAGTAACAAAGACACCATATGAGATATGGACTGGGAAGAGTCCCAAATTGTCTTTTATGATGATTTGGAGTTGTGAGGCTTATGTTAGACATCAAGTCTCAGACAAGCTAGGACCCAAATCAGATAAGTGTTATTTTATATGATATTCCAAAGAAACAAAGGGATATTACTTTTACAATCCTACATAAGGCAAAGTGTTTGTTGCCAGAAATGATATTTTTCTAGAAAGAGAATTTATTTCTAGAGGAACAAATGGGAGAAAAATACATCTTAAAGATATTTAAGATACACAAATTAGCACTGAGACTTTGATTGAACCTGTTACACCACAAGGTGTTGTGAATCATGAACTTGTTACACCACAAGAAGTTATGGAACAACAACCTGTTCGAGTAGAACAAGCTCTATGTAGATCTAGTAGGATACGTCATCAATCTGAGAAATATTCTCTTCTTTGTCTGACCACAGTGATGTTATTCTTATTGACCAAAATGAGCCTACATCCTATCATGAAGCTAGAATGACCCCAGATTTGTTAGGAACGATGTGCCCGCTAGAGGGGGGGTGAATAGCGTTGTCGTCGCTCGATGGAATTCGATCGTGTTTGTCTCTACAAGTCATGTTAGTGCAGCAAAATATATAGCAATAACAAAATAAGAAAAACACAATTCACAACACAAAATATAATGTGGTTCAGAATCGAATGGTTCCTACTCCACGGATCGAGCTCAAACGAGCTCTAGCGATGCGACCACACACCACTAATCCAATAAACTCCTTCTCGGAACAATCCGGAGGTGGAGAAACCTTGTACAAATGATTACAACAGTAATATGAAATACAACAAGCAAATACAAGTGAATACAACAAAAGAAATGCAAAGAAAACTTTACAATCAATCTTTTGGAAGCTTGCTTGTTTGGTTGGTTGAGTTGCACTTGGAGACTCTGAAATACACCAGCAATTCGCCCCAAAAACTTCTCAAAGAACCATGCCAAATCCCTCCTCCATGAGCTCCATTTAAAACTACTGCCTGGGTTGGATTTCTCTTATCAGTCGACTGCTCGGGACCATCAGTCGACTGGTGCCACTGTTGTCGTGAGACAACGGCTAGATCCACACTGGAAAAATCCAATGGATACACCATTAGTCGACTGATCTTACACATCAGTTGACTGATGTCTCAATCAGTCGAGTGGTAGATGTAATCACTTGACTGGAGAACTTTTTGTGCCCGAGATCTTGGCCATCACCGATCGGGTCACTAACCGGGCCGATCGCTTGCTGCCAGCCGATCGATCACCTTGGCGATCCGCTAGGGCACTTCCCGCAGTCAAACCCTAGTTGACTCCTACCAGTCGACTGACTCATGATCCCAGTCGACTGATACACCTCAAACATGAGGTTGTAATCCAAGTATGGTGGCCCCATACTTGCTAGACCACCCATAGCCTAGACCTAAGCCTTCTAGCCACCTCCATCAGCCTCACGTCTATCGAATCCCTCCAAGTCATCCATGACTTGTTCATCCATACACTAGCCTTCAGGTGCTTCCATCGGCTATTGTCATGCTAACAGTGTCTACACCGCCAAGGCACATTGGACTTATGCTGCCAAGACTCCGTTTGGACTTTACGCCGCCAACCATTGGACTTATGCTGCCAAGACTCCCACTTGGACTTTACGCCACCAATATTCCCCTTGGACTTTCCAAATGCCAAGACTCAAGCTTGGACTTTCCCTTGCCAACCCATGTTCGACTTTCCATGCCAAGACCCATGCTTGGACTTTACATGCCAAGTACTCAAGACTTGGACTTTTCTAATGCCAAGTGTCCCACTTGGACTTTCCATGACAATGGTAAAACCATCATCAAACATCAAATACTAACCTGGGTCGATTGCACCAATCTCCCCAACACATGTCAGACATCAATGTCAAAGATCAAAACATTACTCGAGTCAAACTCAAGTCTGGTCAATCGTGACCTGGGTCGATTGCACCAACAATCTTCCTCTTTTTGATGTTTGACAAAAACACCTTTGAGTTAGGCCCCTAACTCAAATTCCCTTACCAATTTTCCCAAATTGGTAACTCTAACATTCTCCCCCTTTTTAACATACATCAAAAAGGTGTTAGTGCAAGGGCACCAGATAATCGAATCTGTGTTTTGATTATGGCAAAGACACAAAGTTAAGTTCACATCGTTATCTCACGAGCTAAATCGAGTGTGCAGAAAAGTGCTAAAGCTAGAGCTGAAGGCTAGCGACACCCGGAGGAAGCCGCAGTGGTCGGGCGACACTCGAGTGACTTCGGAGGGAGCCGAAGGAATCGAGTGGAAGGCCGGAAGTGAGAGCTACAAAGTAAGTATCGAGGTAAGCTCATGTGAGTTAGAGATGGTAAGGTCGTGTCCTCTATACAGGGACGACCGTAGGCGGCGATTCGACTAAGACTTCCTGTGGAAGGTCTAGGTCAAGATCGGATGGTTAGAAACCGTCGCATTTACCATTTTCCGTACTAACCTCTTACTGCAGGGAAGTGGCCAGGCTGGAAGTCGACTGCTGGACATTGGGCAGTCGACTGATACTCATCAATCGACTGATGGGAGGCATCAGTCGACTGATGGCGACGAATCAGCCTTTGCACTAGGTCAAAACGGATAAGGTTTGACACGGTCACTTCGCGATAAATTTGTACAACTTCGTGATCTATTCCGAAAGAAGAGGAGACACATTCAGAGGCTAAACTCTATAAAAGGAGGGGAGGATTCCAACTCCAAACATCATCAACTTTATTCTCAAGTGCTCCTACAACGCTAAAGCTCCAACACCGTCATAACGTCGACGCAACGACAAGTTTCGATCTTCTTTGTCGGCAGCAGCAACAAGTAACATATTTTATTATTGTATTCTTTGTTTTTATTCATAACTGTTAGTAATATATGAGAGATGTCCTAAGGCAATCGCCTTATGTATGAACCATTTATATGATAAATGAAGATTCACTATTTGAGTATATATGTTTTATGTATTTGATTGAATCTTAAACTCATTTACTGAATGTCCACGATACGATTCACAGCATGAGAGAATTTGTGATTGGATCACAACTAGTGAGTATCTCTACATGTGTAATTGTGATGTATCAGAATTATCCCTAGTCGATGAATTGATGGATTTGGACACCATCAATTCTCTCGAGACTAGCACGAGGTATACTCCTTGGTGTATCCAAGCAGCTGATTCTCACTGGCTGGAGACATAGTGATGTCCGGAGTTGATCGTGGATGCTAGTTATGGTAACTAGTTCATTGGAGTGACCAGCCGTAAGACTTCATATGGTTCTCTGCATATATAGATATGTCAATGAAGTTCTTACTGTAGCTTAAGTGCGATGTTCCTTTGACTTGTGGTATTCAAGTCATCTTGATCATGGAGACTTATGCTTTGACATCTTAAGCAAACATCTCTGAGGAGATGTGGACCCGGGATGATTGGGTATAAGTCGAAGTGATCGAAGGTGTTTGAATAGCCTATAAAGGATTCACCACTCCTTGCGAGGAGATGTATACCCATGGCCTCTCGTCGGATTGTTACTAAAGTCTTTGCCAAAGCATTACATGTTTAGAGTAAGGTACTCTTCGATACATGTGGAGTAACTAGAATCCGTGAGGACGAGGAAATGATACTGGGCTAGGTGTGACGAGTCACCTAGTGGGGATCACACAATAGACCATGTCCTGAACCAAGTGGGTATAAGATGAGTGAAGGGAATGGGGCACGATTCATTCGAGCCATCAAGGGTTTCAGAAATAGTTCTGGATCAACCGTTGATCTTTTCGGTTAATTGGGGATCATGATGTACTACTAGGTGTCACTCATGATCATTCTATAATTAATGGTTAATTATAGACGGCCAACATAAACCGAGAACCTATTTGGTCACCGCTGCAGTGTAATCAAGGATTTAAAAGCGAGCTTGAGAATGGGATTCTCGGGAGAGAAACTATGTTTGGTTGGACCAAACATAAGCGAGCATGAAATCGTTTGATGCAATGGAGCGTGGATGGGCCGTGTCTTATGAAGACATAATGGATGAACCAAAATGGTTTGGTTCTAATCCAATGGATGAGAATAAACCAAAGGGTTTGGTTTATTTTAAGCGAATGAACCAAAAGTTGGTTCGGTTCGTTTTAACTTAAAATAAACCATCATGGTTTGGTTTATTTTAACTTATCTTAATGGAGGCGGGTTACGGGCTTTATGGTTATGATCCAATTAACCATTAAGAGAATTAGTTCTCTATAAAAAGGGCTTAAGGATAATTAAGCTAATCCAAGCCTAAGGTTGCCGCCCACCCCTTGGAGTTGCCGCCAACACCTTCCTGCCTTGCCGCCCACCTTGTCCAACGGCGTCAAGCTCCTTGCCCCAAGCTGTGAACCCTCGGCGACCCTCGGTGATCTCCTCAGGTTTGGCATCAAGGTGAGCTCTCTCTCCTTGGTTGGCGGCGCCTATCCTCCACCAAAGCTGTCCAGTTTTCTGGACAGCTTCTTCTCTCGTCGGGCGTCGTTTGGGCGGCGGTTGAGTGCTCCGACAGCGGCTAACTAGATTTGATCTCGGTAATCCTCTGAGTGGAGGGCGAAGGATTCGTCAAGCGGTTGTGAATACCTCTCGGAAGCGAGTTTTGAGAACTCGTTTTAGGATCGAATTTGGATTCGGATCGTGATCATCTCTCGATCACGTCGTCTTCAACACGAGGCTAGTAACCGATGATGGAGAAGCTCGTGACTTAGCGAAGTCATCCCGAGGAGCTCGGCGTGGATCACGGATAGAGCGATTCTTACGAGGATCGTTCGGTTGATGCCGTTCCCGCTATACGTCATAGGAAAGGTATAACGTAGATAAATTTCTTTTATTGCAAATTTTAATTTACGGTTATGTCTACACTTGTTGTAATATGCATGCGTGTGTTGTGTGTGTTGTAATAAATATAGATTTATTATTTTTAATTGCTTCCGCTGTGCTCATGTTTACGAAACATGATCGAACACACACCTTGCCTTTGGAAACCTTGATGGTATCGAGCCCGGGTTGTGTTTCGACATAATCGTAAAAATGGTTTTGCGATAGTCATAATGTATTTCTGGAAATTTTCTAAATTTTGGAAATTTAGAAGTATTTATGGAAATTTTTCAATTTTGGAAAGTCTAGAAGTATTTATGGAAATCTTCCACTTTTGGAAAGTTGGAAGTATTTATGAAATTGATATTTTCCATAAATAAAATATTTGATTAGATTCTGGAAATTTGTTTCCTAATTTAATCATGATTTGATTTGGGAAATCAAATCTTAAAATATTTTATTTCCATAAGTAGTTTTAATGATTTAGGAAATTGGTTTCCTAAATAGATTTTCCTTAATCAAATAATTCCATGAATAAAATATGTGATTAGATTTGGAAATTTGTTTCCTAATTTAATCATGATTTGATTTGGAGAATCAAATCTTAAACATATTTTATTTCCATAAATAGTTATGACATATAAGGAAATATATACATGACATAATTGTATGTCATGTAATTGCATTAGATGCATAACATTATGCCATGCGTGTCGTGACATGTAGATGTATGCCATGTATGCCATGCCATGTAGATAATAGTTATTTGCATGCAAAGAGGATGAGACATGAAAACCCTAACTCAATATTAAAGCCTACACCTTCCATTAATATGGTTAGAACCGAGTTCTGTTCTTGTTTGGGTTGTTGGACTCTCTCAAGCCCGGCTCGAACACGACATGTTCAAATCATTGGAATAGTTTAACTCTAATATGGTAAGAGTTAGAGGTCAATCGTTAGTTTGGGTTGTTGGACTCACTCCAAGCTGGCTAATTGGTTGAATGCGCTCTAACCATATTAAAACTATTTCGCGATTAATGGGTTCGGCTTTAACTTGGAGCATCGATTTGTTGGACTCTCTCAAGGTCGATGTGAAGAGAGGTGAAGTTGGGTGCTATGCATATGATGCATACTTGTTAATGTGTTAACAACCCAATGTATGTGTAAACATTCAATTAGTTGATAGCACATTGTGATAGTTACATATACATGATATGTAATCGGTATATGATACCCACCATCATAGCTAAGAATGGCTTGTTGGACTCACTCCAAGGTTGTTCTTATCTATGATGGATATCGACCATTCGGAGATGGACCTACGATCTCGAAGTGATTTTAGAGTTTTGAAATTGAAAAATGAATGGGATTTATAAATGTATGCATTAAAATCATCTTTCTCATATATGCTCGTTTTGTATTTCTAAGTTAATATATTGATCATGATGTGTTTGAATTTGCGTTCCATTTTGGATTCAAATAAATTGTAGTGGCCGAACTTCTTGGGTGGCTTAGAAACTTGAGAATTGTTCTCAAGGTGAAAAGCTTGTAAATGTCCTCGAAGCGCCTCTTCCCTTGTCCTAGTGGCGATGCAACTCTGGACCAATTGTTGGCCTATCGAGAAACATGTGAGTGATTACGAACAAATGAGTTGCATCATGCTAGCGCGATGGAACCCAAGCTACGAAGCAAGCATGAGCATATGGATGCTCATATCGTAGTCCTTCATCTTTGTGAGTTGGTTGATGAGCAAGTGAGATTGAAGGTTGAAGTCTCAAAGCTCCTCTTCACCTCTGAGATGCTAGGAGGTTCATCGTGTCTTGCTCAATATCTTTGAAGGCGTGGAGTCTTACGAGAAGCATGGCGAGGGGATGGTCTTTGATTAGTTGATTCCTCGAAGAAAGGTTCTAAGAGGAAGTCAAAGGAACATGAAGGAAAGAAGAGAAGGGCTAAGAAGGTAGAACTAGCACCAAAGGAAACTTGCCATCATTATGGCAAGGAGAGCCATTTGCGAAGAAAGTGCAAGATTTATCTTGAGTCCATGAAGAAGGATAAGGCATCGGATGCCCCATCTTCTTCAGAAATCTTCTTTATTGATTGTCATTCTATTTCCTCAAACACTTGGGTATTTGATACTGGGTGTGGCTCACATATATGTAATGACATACATGGGCTAAGGAATAGAAGAGGACTCGTCAAGGGGATAGTCAAATTTACGTGTTGGGAATGGAGCAACGGTTGCTGCACTCGCCATCGGAACGTATTTGTTGGAACTCCCTGTAGGACTTGTCTTAGAACTGGACAATTGCTTTTATGTTCCTTCGTTGATAAAGAACATCATTTCTATTTCTTGTCTAAATAGAAATGGGTTCCATTTGACTTTTAGTAACAATTGTTGTTACATAACTTTGAATGGAGTTCTTTATGGGATTGGAACTTTAAGCAATGGTGTTTATACGTTGGACGTATCCAGTGACATTTGCAATATCGAAGCGAGCAACAAGCGTGCTCGAAAGGATAATCAAATAGACTCCTACATGTGGCATTGTCGTCTTGGCCATATAAGCAAAAGCATGTCGAATTACACCGATGTGGAATTCGGAATCGTTGAATTGGATTCATACGATACATGCGAATCATGCTTAAAAGGCAAGATGACTAAGTTACCTTTCTTTGGAAAGGTGAGCAGTGGGAGAGTTACTAGGTCTAATACATACTGATGTATGTGGACCTATGTCAACTCAAGCTTTAGGAGGCTATAGCTACTTCATTACCTTCACCGATGATCATTCACGGTTTGGGTATGTGTTCTTGATGAAACACAAGTCTGAAGCCTTTGAAAGGTTCAAAGAAATCAGAAATGAAGTAGAGAAACAACATGACAAGAGTATTAAAATACTTCGATCGGATCGAGGTGGTTAATAATTAATTCAAGAGTTTCTTGATTATCTAAGAGACAATGGCATATTGTCTCAATGGACTCCGCCCTATACACCACAGCATAATGGTGTATACGAGAGGCGTACTTAGGACCTTGTTGGACATGGTCGGTCAATGATGAATCATGCGACTCTTCCCAAGTCCTTTTGGGGTTATGCACTTGAAGCATTTACTTGTTAAGCAGAATGCCTACCAAGGTAGTCTCAACTACTCCATATGAGATATGGAATAGTAAGAAACCTCATGTATCTTACTTGAAGATATGGGGTTGTCCTGCTTATGTGAAGCGGACTGTATCAGACAAATTGGATGCTAAGTCTGAGAAATGTCTATTTATTGGATACCCTAAGGAAACAAGGGGTTACCAATTCTATCATCCTGTGGAACAAAAGGTGTTTGTTTCAAGGCATGCTGTGTTTCTAGAGAAAGAGTTTCTCTTGCAAGAGAACAGTGGTAGTGTCTTCGAGCTTGAGGAGGCTCGAGAGACTCAAATAGACATTGATGAGATACGGTGAAGCACAACGGTAACTCATAGTGATGAGCAATCATTGGACATATTGTAACACCACATCATCGAATATCAGGTAGAACACACAATATTCCTGAGAGATATGGATTTCTCGTAAGTGAATCGAACGACGTGTTACTCATTGATGATGAGGAGCCTACCAGTTATGAAGAAGTGCTGACAAGTTCAGAAAGGGATAAGTGGCTTGGTGCCATGAAGTCGAAAATGGATTCCATGTATGAAAACCAAGTTTGGAACTTGGTTGACCCATCTGAAGGCATAAAGCCTATAGGGTGCAAGTGGGTTTTCAAGAAGAAAACCGACATGGATGGTAATGTGATTACCTATAAGGCTAGATTGGTGGCGAAAGGATATCGTCAAAAACAAGGTGTTGATTATGACGAAACCTATTCGCCTGTAGCTATGCTTAAATCCATTCGGATGCTCCTGTCCATAGCGGCTCATTATGATTATGAGATATGGCAGATGGATGTGAAAATAGCTTTCCTTAATGGAAACTTGCTCGAGGACGTGTATATGATACAGCCTGAGGGTTTCACATCGGTTGATAAAACCAAGGTATGCAAATTGCGACGGTCCATTTATGGATTGAAGCAAGCATCCAGGAGCTGGAATATCCGTTTTGATGAGACAATCAAAAAGTTTGATTTCTCACAAAATCCAGACGAACCTTGTGTGTACAAGAAGGTTAGTGGGAGTGCAGTCGTATTCCTAGTATTGTATGTCGATGACATACTACTTATAGGAAACGATGTTTCAATCTTACAGTTAGTTAAGGTTTGGTTATCCAAGACATTCTCCATGAAAGACCTGGGAGAAGCAACCTACATCCTTGGGATTAAGATCTATAGAGATAGATCGAAACGGTTGCTTGGTCTTTCGCAGTCTACATATATAGACCGAGTGCTAAAGAGGTTTAGCATGTCGGAATCCAAGAAAGGTTTCCAACCCATCAGGCATGGGGTACACCTTTCGAAGTCTATGTGTCCGCCACAGAAGACGAGAGGATTTGCATGAGTAAGATTCCCTATGCATCCGCAATAGGATCTATCATGTATGATATGCTATGTACGAGGGCCGATGTATCGTATGCTCTGAGTGTCACGGCGGATACGATCCGATCGAGGAATGGATCATTGGCGTGTATTAAGGCGATCCTTAAGTGAGAAGAACTAAGGATGTGTTCCTAATATATGGAGAAGGGTACATGGTGATACGTGGGTATCGGATGCGCGATCGAGACAGACAGGATGATTCCATGTCTTCGATGCAGGTATGTATTCACCTAGAATGGAGGCGCAATAAGTTGGAAAGGTTCCAAGCTTGACACTATAGCGGATTACGCCACTAAGCGAGAATCGTTGCGGCTTTAGGCGACAAAGAGGCGGTTTGGATCAAGAAGTTCATCTCTGAACTTGATGTGGTCTCATCAATGATCCAAACATGTGCTTCACCGCTATCATCTTATCAGAGAGATCATCGGTAGGAACGAAATACAAATCGAGAAAATTCCCCTTTGAAAGGAACTTAGCGGATCCTTTGACTAAGCATTACCTCAAAATAAGTTTGAGGTCATGTTAGAGCTTATGGTATTGGATCTGTAGCGATTGGCATTAGGCCAAGTGAAGTCTGTTAGTAATATATGAGAGATGTCCTAAGGCAATGCCTTATGTATGAACCATTTATATGATAAATGAAGATTCACTATTTGAGTATACATGTTTTATGTATTTGATTGGATCTTAAACTCATTTCTTGAATGTCCACGATATGATTCACGGCATGAGAGAATTTGTGATTGGATCACAACTAGTGAGTATCTCTACATGTGTAATTGTGATGTATCGAATTATCCTAGTCGATGAATTGATGGATTTGGACACCATCAATTACGTCGAGACTAGCATGAGGTATACTCCTTGGTGTATCCAAGCGGTGATTCTCCTTTGGTAGAGACATAGTGATGTCGGAGTTAATCGTGGATGCTAGTTATGGTAACTAGTTCATTGGAGTGACCAGTAGTAAGACTTCATATGGTTCTCTGCATATATAGATATGTCAATGAAGTTCTTACTGTAGCTTAAGTGCGATGTTCCTTTGACTTACGGTATTCAAGTCATCTTAATCATGGACTTATGCTTTGACATCTTAAGCAAACATCTCTAGGAGATGTGGACCGAGATGATTGGGTATAAGTCAGTGATCGAAGGTGTTTGAATAGCCTATAAAGATTCACCACTCCTTGCGAGGAGATGTATACCCATGGCCTCTCGTCGGATTGTTACTAAAGTCTTTGGCCAAAGCATTACATGTTTAGAGTAAGGTACTCTTGATACATGTGGAGTAACTAGAATCCGTAGGGACGAGGAAATGATACTTGGGCTAGGTGTGACATAGTCGACCTAGTGGGGTGACACAATAGACCATGTCACAACCAAGTGGGTATAAGATGAGTGAAGGGAATGGGGCACGATTCATTCGAGCTCTTGAAGGGTTTGAAATAGTTACGGATCAACCGTTGATCTTTTGGTTAATTGGGGATCATGATGTACTACTAGGTGCCACTCATGATCGTTCTATAATTAATGGTTAATTATAGGCGGCCAACATAAACCGAGAACCTATTTGGTCACAGCTGCAGCGTAATCCAAAGGATTTAAAGCGAGCTTGAGAATGGGATTCTCGAGAAACTAGGTTTGGTTGGACCAAACATAAGCGAGCATGAAATCGTTTGATCGCAATGGGCGTGGATGGAGTCTTATGAAGATGTAATGGATGAACCAAAATGGTTTGGTTCTAATTCAATGGATGAGAATAAACCAAAGGGTTTGGTTTATTTTAAGCGAATGAACCAAAAGTTGGTTGTTCGTTTTAACTTAAAATAAACCATCATGGTTTGGTTTATTTTAACTTATCTTAATGGAGCGGGTTAACGGGCCTAATGGTTATGATCCAATAACCATTAAGAGAATTAGTTCTCTATAAAAGAGGGCTTAATGGATAATTAAGCCCTAATCCACAACCCTAAGTTGCCGCCCACCTCTCCTTGGAGAAATTCGGAGCTAACTCTCCTCCTCCTTGCCGCCGCCCACCTTGAGGCTCCAACCGGCGTCCAGAAGGCTACTTCCTTCCCCCTCGCCGGCGTCGAGCTGCTGCCGGTTAGTGCTCCGGTGATCTCCTTCAAGTTTGGCATCAAGGTGAGCTCTATCTCCCTTGGTTGGCCGGCGCTTATCTCCTCCACCAAGCTGTCCAGTTTTCTGGACAGCTTCTTCTCCTCTCGTCGGAGCATCGTTTGGATGACGGTTAGTGCTCCGACAGTGGCTAACTTACCGGGGATTTGATCTCCGGTAATCCTCTGAGGTGGAGGACGAAGGATTCGTCAAACGGTTGACGAATACCTCTCCGGAGAAGCTAGTTTTGAGAACTCGTTTTAGGATCCGAATTTGGATTCGGATCGTGATCATCTCTCGATCACGTCGTCTTCAACACGAGGCTAGTAACCAGTATGAAGACGAAGCTCGTGACTTAGCGAAGTCATCCCGAGGAGCTCGGCGTGGATACGGATTGAGATGATTCTTACGAGGATCGTTCCGGTTGATACCGTTCCCACTATACGTCATAGGAAAGGTATAACGTAGATAAATTTCCTTTTATTGCAAATTTTAATTTACGGTTATGTCTACACTTGTTGTAATATGCATGCGTGTATTGTGTGTGTTGTAATAAATATAGATTTATTATTTTTAATTGCTTCCGCTGTGCTCATGTTTGCGAAACATGATCGAACACACACACGCCGCGGTGCCGGAAACCCAACAATAACGAGGTGAGGTAGGCTTGTTGCCTCATCCTCGTACTTTCAGTTTTGTGATCCTTGTCTCCTACCTTCAACGAGGAGGAGACGTTATAGTGTTTTTCCCTCCGTACGCGGTCTAGGACTATTAGGACCTTGGAGTAGCAACCGCTGGGTTGTGAACCAAGTAAAAATAAATGTGTCATCTTATTTTTCCACTGTGCTTTCTCGTGTATCAAACGAATGAACGAAAAGATTTACACTCGCTATTCACCCCCCCCCTCTAGCGACGCTTCTTGATCCAATAATTGGTATCAGAGCGGGGGCGCTAAGATTTGGTGAAACCACCAATCTAGCACTTTTTGGTTTTCTTTTTGTATTTTTAGAGTCGCATTTTTTTTTAGGTTTTTTTCCTCCCACACTACTAATCCAAGATGAAGTCTTGGTATGCATCTTTGTTAGTGCAATCTACCCGTGATATGGTTTTGATGTGTGTGAAAAAGAGTTTAAGTTAGGATGTCATTGTGATTTGATATGTGCGTTGAAGTCATGCAGGACTTAGTAATTCGCACATGAAGCTTTGGCGGGTTTACCACTCACAACCTCATGCTTGAGTCGGAGAAGAAGCATTGCAGAGTCGTGCGCTTGATGCTACTGAGGGACCGCCAGACGAGATGACTTGAAGCGAAGCTAAGGAAGCAGGCTTCGAAGGCAAGAGACACGAAGGAGCATTGTAGAGCCGTGTGCTTGATGCTGCCAAGAGACGTGGCCGCGAACGAAGAGAGCTTCGGCGAGGGACTTCGAGTGAGATGAGAGAATGAGTGAAATGTAAGTAGCTCATTAAGTGAACTTGGCCGAATGGCTAAGTGTCAGATGAGATTTCCCGACATCAGTCGACTGCCATGAAATGACAATGATTACCAGAATCGAACGGGTTCGATCGATGGGTTTTGGCCCAGTTAGCTTGATCGCCATGGAATGACAATGATCATCATCGGACCATCAATCGACTACCAAAGGTGACGATTACGACTAATAAAGCGATCGCGCACGTAACCGCGTAGCCGATCGACCCGATCGACTCACGGAGGCATTCGATCGCTAAGAGTTCCGTTGGACTACAACGGTCGGGATCTGACATGTTCAGAGGCCATTGTAGCGGCGCTAGCCGACTGCCAAAGGCAGCAGTCGACTAATAGCGGCCAACGGGAAAAAATCAACCCTCTCTATAAAAAGAGAGGGTGTGGGCTTTTGGATGACTAATGCTCATGCTCTAAAGTCTCCCAAAGTGCCCTAAAGTTTTTCCATCCTCTTACTTGAGTTTATTTACATTATATTTGTAAGAGGAGTGTTCTTGTGTAAAAGAGGTTACCTCCACCTAGCGTGGTGCAAAGGAGAGAATAGTGGAAGCTTGCGGAGTGATTCACCGTGGATGAATCGAACCGTGGATTAGCGGCGTAGCCGTGAACCACGTTACATGCGGTGTTAGCGTTTTTGTTTATTCTTCCTTTGTTTTGTCTTTAATTGTTTGTATTTGCATATTCCACTTGCGCTAATAGTTTTGTAGACGAGCAACGAACGAATGAATTCCATCGTCTACGACAAAGGCTATTCACCCCTCTCTAGCCGACCAATCGATCACCTACAAGTGGTATCAGAGCCAAGGCACTTGTTGAGGACTAACCGCCAACACAAGCACTATATCAAGAGATGGCCGGCTTGAACATTCATCCACCGAAGTTTGAAGGAGAATTCACTTGGTGGAAGAAGCGAATGGAGGTATTCTTTGAAACCGATTTCGATATTATGCTTATAATGGAAAATGGTTTTGAGATGCCTAGAGATGAAGAGGGGAGAATACTAGACAAATCAAGGTGGACTAAAAAGCAAAGAGAAGAGCACCTTGCAAACTCAAAGGCTAAGTACCATCTCCTCAACGTACTCCTCCAACAAGAAGTAAACCGGATTGGGGAATGCTCTAGTGCCAAGGAGATGTGGGAGAGCTAGTAGAGCTTCATGAAGGTACCTCGGAGGCCAAGCTTGCAAGGAGAGACCTCCTCCGCTCCCAACTAACGAATATCAAACTTGAAAAGGGAGAAAAGGTAACCTCACTACACTCTAGATTTAAAGAAATAATAACCGGTTTATCTAGTGTAGGGGAGAAGCTTTCAAATAGGGACATGCTCATGAAGGCAATAGATGCCTTGTTAGTAATATATGAGAGATGTCCTAAGGCAATCGCCTTATGTATGAACCATTTATATGATAAATGAAGATTCACTATTTGAGTATACATATTTTATGTATTTGATTGGATCTTAAACTCATTTACTGAATGTCCACGATACGATTCACAGCATGAGAGAATTTGTGATTGGATCACAACTAGTGAGTATCTCTACATGTGTAATTGTGATGTATCGGAATTATCCCTAGTCGATGAATTGATGGATTTGGACACCATCAATTCTGTCGAGACTAGCACGAGGTATACTCCTTGGTGTATCCAAGCAGCTGATTCTCACTGGCTGGAGACATAGTGATGTCCGGAGTTGATCGTGGATGCTAGTTATGGTAACTAGTTCATTGGAGTGACCAGCCGTAAGACTTCATATGGTTCTCTGCATATATAGATATGTCAATGAAGTTCTTACTGTGGCTTAAGTGCGATGTTCCTTTGACTTGCGGTATTCAAGTCATCTTGATCATGGAGACTTATGCTTTGACATCTTAAGCAAACATCTCTAAGGAGATATGGACCCGGGATGATTGGGTATAAGTCGAAGTGATCGAAGGTGTTTGAATAGCCTATAAAGGATTCACCACTCCTTGCGAGGAGATGTATACCCATGGCCTCTCGTCGGATTGTTACTAAAGTCTTTGGCCAAAGCATTACATGTTTAGAGTAAGGTACTCTTCGATACATGTGGAGTAACTAGAATCCGTGGGGACGAGGAAATGATACTTGGGCTAGGTGTGGCGTAGTCGGCCTAGTGGGGTGACACTATAGACCATGTCTGAACCAACTGGTATAAGATGAGTGAAGGGAATGGAGCACGAATCATTCAAGCTCAAGGGTTTGTAAATAGTTACGGATCAACCGTTGATCTTTTCGGTTAATTGGGGATCATGATGTACTACTAGGTGCCACTCATGATCGTTCTATAATTAATGGTTAATTATAGACGGCCAACATAAACCGAGAACCTATTTGGTCACACGCGCAACGAGTGTAATCCAAAGGATTTAAAACGAGCTTGAGAATGGGATTCTCAGACCGAGAGAAACTATGTTTGGTTGGACCAAACATAAAGCGAGCATGAAATTGTTTCAGTCGCAATGGAAGCGTGGATGGGCTGCGTCTTATGAAGACGTAATGGATGGACCAAAATGGTTTGGTTCTAATCCAATGGATGAGAATAAACCAAAGGGTTTGGTTTATATTAAACGAATGAACCAAAGGTTGGTTCGGTTCGTTTTAACTTAAAATAAACCATCATGGTTTGGTTTATTTTAACTTATCTTAATGGAGCGGGTTAACGGGCTTTATGGATATGATCCATTAACCATTAAGAGAATTAGTTCTCTATAAAATAGGGCTTAAGAGTTTTTGTGAAAACCCAAATTTTGAGGCAACCCTAATTGGCCGCCCAACCCATCCTCCTTGTTGTTGGCGTCAACAACAAGGGCTGCCGCCCAACTTCATTGAGCTGCTGCCATCTCCTTGTCGGCGTCCAAGTTTCGGCCGGTGAACCTCCGGCGACCCTCCGGTGATCTCCCTTGGGTTCGGTGTAAAGGTGAGCCTCCATCTCTTCTTTAGCCGGCGCCTATTTCCTCCACCAAAGCTGTCCAGTTTTCTGGACAGCTTCTTCTCCTCGCCGGGCGTCGTTTGGGCGGCGGTTAGTGCTCCGACAGCGGATAACATACCGGGATTTGATCTCCGGTAATCCTCTGAGGTGGAGGGGCGGCGATTCGTCAATCGGTTGACGAATACCTCTCCGGAGAAGCAAGTCTTGAGGACTTGTTTTAGGTCCGAATTTGGATTCGGACCGTGATCATCTCTCGATCACGTCGTCTTCAACACGAGGCTAGTAACCCGTATGAAGACGAAGCTCGTGGCTTGGCGAAGTCATCCCGAGGAGCTCGGCGTGGATACGGATAGAGACGATTCTTACGAGAATCGTTCCGGTTGATGCCGTTCCCGCTACACGTCATACGGAAGGTATAACGTAGTTTAATTTCCTTTTATTGCAAATTTTAATTTACGGTTATGTCTACACTTGTTGTAATAGCATGCGTGTGTTGTAATAAATAGGAGTATTTATTATTTTTATTGCTTCCGCTGTGCTCATGTTTACGAAACATGATCGAACACACACACGCCGCGGTGCCGGAAACCCAACAGTGGTATCAGAGCCCAGGTTGTGTTTCGACATAATCGTAAAAATGATTTTGCGATAGTCATAATGTATTTCTGGAAGTTTTCTAAATTTTGGAAATTTAGAAGTATTTATGGAAATTTTTCAATTTTGGAAAGTCTAGAAGTATTTATGGAAATCTTCCACTTTTGGAAAGTTGGAAGTATTTATGGAAATTTATATTTTCCATAAATAAAATATTTGATTAGATTCTGGAAATTTGTTTCCTAATTTAATCATGATTTGATTTGGGAAATCAAATCTTAAAATATTTTATTTCCATAAGTAGTTTTAAAGATTTAGGAAATTGGTTTCCTAAATAGATTTTCCTTAATCAAATAATTCCATGAATAAAATATGTGATTAGATTTGGAAATTTGTTTCCTAATTTAATTATGATTTGATTTGGAGAATCAAATCTTAAACATATTTTATTTCCATAAATAGTTATGACAAATAAGGAAATTATGTACATGACATAATTGTATGCCATGTAATTGCATTAGATGCATAACATTATGCCATGCGTGTTGTGACATGTAGATGTATGCCATGTATGCCATGCCATGTAGATAATAGTTATTTGCATGCAAAGAGGATGAGACATAAAACCCTAACTCAATATTAAAGCCTACACCTGCCATTAATATGGTTAGAACCAGAGTTCTGTTTCTTGTTTGGGTTGTTGGACTCACTCCAAGCCCGGCTCGAACCTGAACATGTTCAAATCATTGGAATAGTTTAACTCTAATATGGTAAGAGTCAGAGGTCAATCGTTAGTTTGGGTTGTTGGACTCACTCCAAGCCTGGCTAATTGGTTGAATGCGCTCTAACCATATTAAAACTATTTCGCGATTAATGGGTCGGCTTTAACTTGGAGCATCGATTTGTTGGACTCACTCCAAGGTCGATGTGAAGAGAGGTGAAGTTGGGTGCTATGCATATGATGCATACTTGTTAATGTGTTAACAACCCAATGTATGTGTAAACATTCAATTAGTTGATAGCACATTGTGATAGTTACATACATGATATGTAATCGTATACTGATACCCACCATCATAGCTAAGAATGGCTTGTTGGACTCACTCCAAGGTTGTTCTTATCTATGATGGATATCACCATTCGAGATGGACCTACGATCTCAAGTGATTTTGGGGTTTTTGAAATTCAAAATGAATGGGATTTATAAATGTATATTGATGCATTTTAAAATCATCTTTCTCATATATGCTCGCTTTTGTATTTCTAAGTTAATATTGATCATGATGTGTTTGAATTTGCTTCCATTTTGATTCAAATAAATTGACCGGGCCAACTTCTTGGACTAGCTTAGAAACTTGAGAATTGTTCTCAAGGTGGAAAAGCTTGTGTATGTCCTCGAAGCGCCTCTTCCCGCCCGTCCTAGTGACGATGCAACTCTGGACCAATTGTTGGCCTATCAGAAACATGTGAGTGATTCTGAACAAATGAGTTGCATCATGCTAGCCACGATGGAACCCAAGCTACGAAAGCAGCATGAGCATATGGATGCTCATATCGTAGTCCTTCATCTTTGTGAGTTGGTTGATGAGCAAGTGAGATTCGAAAGGTTCGAAGTCTCAAAGCTCCTCTTCACCTCTGAGATGCTAGGAGGTTCATCTGTGGTACTGCTCAATATGCTTAAGACTGTGGAGTATTCTGAGAAGCATGAGAAGGATGTTGTGTTAGTTGATTCCTCAAGAAAGGTTCTAAGAGGAAGTCAAAGGAACAAGAAGGGAAAGAAGAGAAGGCTAAGAAGGTAGAACTAGCACAAAGGAAACTTGCCATCATTATGGCAAGGAGAGCCATTTGAAGAAAGTGCAAGATTTATCTTGAGTCATGAAGAAGGATAAGGCATCGGATGCCCCATCTTCTTCGTAAATCTTCTTTATTGATTGTCATTCTATTTCCTTAGACACTTGGGTATTGATACGGGTGTGGCTCACATATATGTAATGACATACATGGGCTAAGGAATAGAAGAAGACTCACAAGGGAGAGTCAAATTTACGTGTTGGGAATGGAGCAAAGGTCGCACTCGCCATCTAACGTATTTGTTGAAACTCCCAGACTTGTCTTAGAACCGACAATTGCTTTTATATTCCTTCGTTGATAAAGAACATCATTTCTATTTCTTGTTTAAATAGAAATGGTTTCCATTTGACGCTTTAGTAACAATTGTTGTTACATAACTTTGAATGGAGTTCTTTATGGACCGAACTTTAAGCAATGGTGTTTATACGCTGGACGATCCAAAGGACATTTTCAATATCGGTTGAGCAACACGCTGTGCTCGAAAGGATAATCAAATAGACTCCTACATGTGGCATTGTCATCTTGGCCATGTAAGCAAGAAACGCATGTCCGAATTACACCGATGTGGAATTCTGGAATCGTTTGAATTGGATTCATACGATACATGCGAATCATGCTTAAAAGGCAAGATGACTAAGTTACCTTTTACTGGAAAAGGTGAACGAGTGGGAGAGTTACTAGGTCTAATACATACTGATGTATGTGGACCTATGTCAACTCAATCTTTAGGAGGCTATAGCTACTTCATTACCTTCACCGATGATCACTCACGGTTTGGGTATGTGTTCTTGATGAAACACAAGTCTGAAGCCTTTGAAAGGTTCAAAGAATTCAGAAATGAAGTAGAGAAACAACATGACAAAAGTATTAAAATACTTCGATCGGATCGAGGTGGTGAATACTTAAGTCAAGAGTTTCTTGATTATCTAAGAGACAATGGCATATTGTCTCAATGGACTCTGCCATATACACCACAAAGATAATGGTGTATCCGAGAGGCGAATCGACTCTGTTGGACATGGTCAGTCAATGATGAATCATGCGACTCTTCCCAAGTCCTTTTGGGGCTATGCACTTCGCATACTTGCATTTGTTAAATGTAATGCCTACTAAGGTAGTCTCAACTACTCCATATGAGATATGGAATAGTAAGAAACCTCATGTATCTTACTTGAAGATATGGGGTTGTCCTGCTTATGTGAAGCGGACTGTATCAGACAAATTGGATGCTAAGTCTGATAAATGTCTATTTATTGGATACCCTAAGGAAATAAGGGGTTACCAATTCTATCATCCTGTGGAACAAAAGGTGTTTGTTTCAAGGCATGCTGTGTTTCTAGAGAAAGAGTTTCTCTTGCAAGAAAATAGTGGAAGTGTCGCCGAGCTTGAGGAGGCTCGAGAGACTCAAATAGACATTGATGAGATACGGTGAAGCACAACATCCGACAACTCATAGTGCCGACCTATTGTAACACCACATCTTCGTAGATCTTGTAGAACACGCAACATTCCTGAGAGATATGGATTTCTCGTAAGCGAATCGAACGACGTGTTACTCATTGATGATGAGGAGCCTACCAGTTATGAAGAAGTGCTGACAAGTTCAGAAAGGGATAAGTGGCTTGGTGCCATGAAGTCGGAAATGGATTCCATGTACGAAAACCAAGTTTGGAACTTGGTTGACCCACCAAGGCATAAAGCCTATAGGGTGCAAGTGGGTTTTCAAGAAGAAAACCGACATGGATGGTAATGTGATTACCTATAAGGCTAGATTGGTGGCGAAGGATATCGCCAAAAGCAAGGTGTTGATTATGACGAAACCTATTCGCTGTAGCTATGCTTAAATCCATTCGATGCTCCCGCCATAGCGGCTCATTATGATTATGAGATATGGCAGATGGATGTGAAACAAATTTTCCTTAATGGAAACATGCCGAGGACGTGTATATGATACACTGAGGGTTTCACATCGGTTGATAAAACCAAGGTATGCAAGTTGCGATGATCCATTTATGGATTGAAGCAAGCATCCAGGAGCTGGAATATCCGTTTTGATGAGACAATCAAAAAGTTTGATTTCTCACAAAATCCAGACGAACCTTGTGTGTACAAGAAGGTTAGTGGGAGTGCAGTCGTGTTCCTAGTATTGTATGTCGATGACATACTACTTATAGGAAACGATGTGTCAATCTTACAGTCAGTTAAGGTTTGGTTATCCAAGACATTCTCCATGAAAGACCTGGGAGAAGCAACCTACATCCTTGGGATTAAGATCTATAGAGATAGATCAGAACGGTTGCTTGGTCTTTCGCAGTCTACATATATAGACCGAGTGCTAAAGAGGTTTAGCATGTCGGAATCCAAGAAAGGTTATCTGCCCATCAGGCATGGGGTACACCTTTCGAAGTCTATGTGTCCGCGCACAGAAGACGAGAGGATTTGCATGAGTAAGATTCCCTATGCATCCGCAATAGGATCTATCATGTATGCTATGTTATGTACAAGGCCCGATGTATCGTATGCTCTGAGTGTCACGAGCAGATACCAGTCTGATCCAGGAATGGATCATTGGGTGGCTGTTAAGACGATCCTTAAGTGCTTGAGAAGAACTAAGGATACGTTCCTAATATATGGAGAAGGGTACATGGTGATACGTGGGTATACGGATGCCAGCTCCAGACAGACAAGGATGATTCCATGTCTCAGTCTGGGTATGTATTCACCTAAAATGGAGGCGCAATAAGTTGGAAAGGTTCCAAGCTTGACACTATAGCGATTCTCGCCACTAAGGCGTAATACATTGCGCCTTGAAGCAAAGAAAGGAAGCGGCTCGATCAAGAAGTTCATCTCTGAACTTGATGTGGTCTCATCAATGATCCAAACATGTGCTTCGCCGCTATCATCTTATCAGAGAGATCATAAGTAGGAACGAAATACAAATCGAGAAAATTCCCACTGAAAGGAACTTAGCGGATCCTTTGACTAAGGCATTACCTCAAAGTAAGTTTGAGGGTCATGTTAGAGACTATGGTATTGGATACCGTAGCGATTGGCATTAGGCCAAGTGGGAGTCTGTTAGTAATATATGAGAGATGTCCTAAGGCAATCGCCTTATGTATGAACCATTTATATGATAAATGAAGATTCACTATTTGAGTATACATATTTTATGTATTTGATTGGATCTTAAACTCATTTACTGAATGTCCACGATACGATTCACAGCATGAGAGAATTTGTGATTGGATCACAACTAGTGAGTATCTCTACATGTGTAATTGTGATGTATCGAATTATCCTAGTCGATGAATGATGGATTCGACACCATCAATTTCACGAGACTAGCACGAGGTATACTCCTTGGTGTATCCAAGCAAATTGATTCTCACCGGGCCGAGACATAGTGATGTCCGAGTTAATCGTGGATGCTAGTTATGGTAACTAGTTCATTCGAGTGTGACCGTAAGACTTCATATGGTTCTCTCGCATATATAGATATGTCAATGAAGTTCTTACTGGGCTTAAGTGCGATGTTCCTTCGACTTGGGTATTCAAGTCATCTTGATCATGGAGACTTATGCTTTGACATCTTAAGCAAACATCTCTAAGGAGATATGGACCCGGATGATTGGGTATAAGTAAGTGATCAAGGTGTTTGAATAGCCTATAAAGGATTCACCACTCCTGCGAGGAGATGTATACCCATGGCCTCTCGTCGGATTGTTACTAAAGTCTGCCAAAGCATTACATGTTTAGAGTAAGGTACTCTTCGATACATGTGGAGTAACTAGAATCCGTAGGACGAGGAAATGATACTTGGGCTAGGTGTGACGTAGTCAGCCTAGTGGGGACTGACACAATAGACCATGTCCTGAACCAAGTGGGTATAAGATGAGTGAAGGGAATGGGGCACTATTCATTCGAAGCCATCAAGGGTTTCGTAAATAGTTCGATCAATCAGTTGATCTTTTCGTTAATTGGGGATCATGATGTACTACTAGGTGCCACTCATGATCGCTCTATAATTAATGGTTAATTATAGACGGCCAACATAAACCGAGAACCTATTTGGTCACACGACAACGAGTGTAATCCAAAGGATTTAAACGAGCTTGAGAATGGGATTCTCGCATCGAGAGAAACTATGTTTGGTTGGACCAAACATAAAGCGAGCATGAAATTGTTTCAGTCGCAATGGAAGCGTGGATGGGCTGCGTCTTATGAAGACGTAATGGATGGACCAAAATGGTTTGGTTCTAATCCAATGGATAAGAATAAACCAAAGGGTTTGGTTTATTTTAAACGAATGAACCAAAAGTTGGTTCGGTTCGTTTTAACTTAAAATAAACCATCATGGTTTGGTTTATTTTAACTTATCTTAATGGAGCGGGTTAACGGGCCTAATGGTTATGATTTAATAACCATTAAGAGAATTAGTTCTCTATAAAATAGGGCTTAAGAGTTTTTGTGAAAACCCAAATTTTGAGGCAACCCTAATTGGCCGCCCAACCCATCCTCCTTGTTGTTGGCGTCAACAACAAGGGCTGCCGCCCAACTTCATTGAGCTGCTGCCATCTCCTTGTCGGCGCCAAGTTTCGCCGGTGAACCTCCGCGACCCTCCGTGATCTCCCTTGGGTTCGTGTAAAGGTGAGCCTCCATCTCTTCTTTAGCCGGCGCCTATTTCTTCCACCAAAGCTGTCCAGTTTTCTGACAGCTTTTCTCTCCGCCGGAGCGCCGCTTTGGACGACGGTTAGTGCTCCGACAGCGGATAACATACCGGGATTTGATCTCCGTAATCCTCTGAGGTGGAGGACGGCGATCTGGCCAATCGCTGACGAATACCTCTCCGGAGAAGCAAGTCTTGAGGACTTGTTTTAGGTCCGAATTTGGATTCGGACCGTGATCATCTCTCGATCACGTCGTCTTCAACACGAGGCTAGTAACCCGTATGAAGACGAAGCTCGTGGCTTGGCGAAGTCATCCCGAGGAGCTCGGCGTGGATACGGATAGAGACGATTCTTACGAGAATCGTTCCGGTTGATGCCGTTCCCGCTACACGTCATACGGAAGGTATAACGTAGTTTAATTTCTTTTATTGTAATTTTAATTTACGGTTATGTCTACACTTGTTGTAATAGCATGCGTGTGTTGTGTGTGTTGTAATAAATAGGAGTATTTATTATTTTTAATTGCTTCCGCTGTGCTCATGTTTACGAAACATGATCGAACACACACACGCCGCGGTGCCGGAAACCCAACATGCCTTCCCTCGGTCCTCAAGATGGAGCTCAATGGTGGACTCTTTTTACATCTCCAAGAACCTAGAAGTTAGCACCTTGGAGGAATTCTTCTCAACCATGGAGCTCCACGAAACAAGGCTCGAAGGAGTAGTAGAAGAGCCAAAATTTCAACCATCAAGGGGAGTGACACTATTGGCCAACAAGGGGAAGAAAAAGATGGAGACTCCCTCCTCCTCCGACGAAGCATTCTCCTCTTACTCCATGGATAGCACGAAAGAAGCATACATGGTAAGGAAGGTAAGGCGTGCTTTGAAAAATTTCAAATTTAATAAATCTAATGATAGGAGGAGAAGACCAAGGGGGAAGGTGATTTGCTACAATTGCCAAGGAGAGGGACATATAAGGGATAATTGTCCCCTCCTAAACAAGAGTAAAGAGGAAAGGAGAAAGAAAGAAGAAAAGAAGAAAAAGGGGGGTAAGAAGAAGGAAGAAGAGAAGAAGGCCAAAGAAAAGGGAAATGTCAAAGCACTAAAGGCAAAGACATGAGATAATCCTTCTTCCTCATCCTCATCCGAAGAAGAAGAACATGTCTACTCAAATCTTGCCCTAATGGCCTTTGATGACCTAGACTCCACCTCCTCCTCCGAAAAAGAAGAAGCAAGCTCAAGTGAGGAGAGCTCAAGTGAAGGGGGAGCTTCTTCTACATCCTCATCATCGGAAGGGGATTTGGTAAGTGAGGTAACGAATCTTTCCCCCAAGAAAATTATGTCAATTATTTCTAGCCTCACTAAGGACTTGTTTAAGGCAAAGAAGAAAAATAAATTCATGCTTGATCAAATTAAGGACTTAGAAAATAAACTAGAAAAAGCATGCTTAAATATTAATGATGATATTTCTTCTAGCCTAAATGATGCATGCTCACATGATTATATGCCTCTTGATGTTAATGATGCATGCATTGAGGAAAATAGAATGTTAAGGGAAAAGGTAGACCATTTGACCAAGGCCCTAGAAAAATTCACTATAGGCTCCAACACCCTTAATATGATCATAGGGAGCCAAAGGGCAAGCTTCAACAAGAAAGGCCTAGGATATAAGGAAAAGAAAAATGAAAAGGCTTATAAATGCTTAATTGCTAGGGGTCAAGATAAAAAGAAAACAATAGCTAGAAAATGGATCCCTAAGGAATTTTTAGTGAACCCCATAGGAAAGAACTTGTTTTGGGTTCCTAAATCCATCCTAAAGGGTTAGGAAAACCCTAGGATAGTCAACCATATGGAATTTATCTATATCATATTTTGGTTGACTTAGGATGGCGGGACTAAATTTTTGAAATAGTGTTGGGTGATGATAATGCAACCATAAATAGTTTAAATAATGCTCAACACTTAGTGTTATTTGACACTCATTTTTAGCATAGTGTTGGGTGATGATAATGTCCCCATAAATTGATAATAATGCTTAAATCATGATAGTTAATATAATTGTTACATATGTTTGCAATCATGATTTATGATCTTGACATTTAATATATATTCATGGGCAATAGGGTTTAAATCATGCTTTAGGTGATATTTGCTTTATTATCATGATGAAATACCTAATGCATGATCACAAATTGATGAATACAATTGTTTCATGATCATAATGTAAAATCAATTCACATATGCCTTTATGATCATGTGGTATGTTAGGATGATACTTAACCATGTTTAGAATTGCATGAAATTAATTGTTAAGTATATACAAATACCCTAGGTTCATCTCACACTCACCATAGGCTACCTTGATTGAAAACATAGCATGAGTGAGATGATAGGATGATACAAATGGTACACTAATGCCTATGGCATTTAGATGATCATTTAAAGTATCAAAATAGCAATAATAGACCAATCATGGGGAAGACTTATGTTTAATTCATAGACATATTGCCCAAAGATCATGTTTGGATATTTCAAATATTTTGGAAAACATTTCTTGTTTCATAAATTGAATGTTCATGTTTTGAAAAGCTTTAAGACAAAACTAGGTTTCAAAATTGGTACAAACTCTAGATATTTTCAAACTTTTGAAATTTTGCCTAAGTTTCGAAAATATAATGAATTTTCATGGAAAACTATTTTTCACTGATAAAGGAACTTAAAAGAAATGTGTTTTCAAAATTTCACTATTTTTCGAATTTTCTGGAATTTATAATGCATTTTTGAATTTCGTCCAGAAAATCTAAAAAACTGACTTTACTTGTGCCAGTCGACTGTCATGCTGATAGCAGTCGACTGATGTACTGTGCATGAGCATAGTAACATATTTTTATCAGGTTTTTGATTGATTTTTGGTTTGATTCTCTCTAGACTTGATGCCATGCTTATATAAACTATGTTTAATCTTTTTGATGATGTCAAAGGGGGAGAAAGATATATATTTAAGGGGAAATGTATTTAGGGGGAGTTTTATGTATTAAGGGGGAGAGTTTCTAATCATGTTATTTACATGCTTTCTTTCCTTAATATTTTATCAAATGTTTTACCTAACTTAAACGGATTGTCACACATCAAAAATGGGGAGATTGTTAGTGCAATCAACCCGTGATATGGTTTTGATGTGTGTGGCAAAGGGTTTAAGTTAGGATGCCATTGTGATTTGATATGTGTGTTGAAGTCATGCAGGACTTAGTAATTCGCACATGAATCTTTGGCGGGTTCACCACTCACAACCTCGTGCTTGAGTCGGAGAAGGAGCATTGCAGAGCCGTGCACTTGATGCTGCCGAGGGACCGCTGGACGAGATGACTTGAAGCGAAGCCAAGGAAGCAGACTTCGAAGGAAAGAGACGTGAAGGAGCATTGCAGAGTCATGCGCTTGATGCTGCTGAGGGACGTGGCCGCGAACAAAGAGAGCTTTGGCGAGGGACTTCGAGTGAGATGAGAGAATGAGTGAAATGTAAGTAGCTCATTAGGTGAACTTGAGCGAATGGCTAAGTGTCGGATGAGATTTCTCGAAATCAGTCGACTGCCATGAAATGGCAATGATCGCTGAGTCGAATGGGATTCGGCCCGGTGTTCGTCGATGTGTTTTGGCCCCGATCATTGCCATGGAGAATGGCGATCGACTACCAAAGGTGGCGATCGTGATAATGAAGGTAGTCGCAGGCATAGAACCGCCCGTAGTCAACTGACCAGTCGACTACGGAGACATCAATCGACTGATGGTTATATCAGTCGACTGCCAAGGGTTCCGTTGGAGTACAATAGTCGGGATCTAATGTGTTCAGAGGTCATTGTAGCGGCACCAGTCGACTGCCAAAGGTGACAGTCGACTGATAGCGGCCAACGGGAAGAAATCAACCCTCTCTATAAAAAGAGAGGGTGTGGGCTTTTGGATGGCTAATGCTCATGCTCTAAAGTCTCCCAAAGTGCCCTAAAGTTTTTCCATCCTCTTACTTGAGTTTATTTACATTATATTTGTAAGAGGAGTGTTCTTGTGTAAAAGAGGTTACCTCCACCTAGATTGGTGCAAAGGAGAGAATAGTGGAAGCTTGCGGAGTGATTCACCGTGGACGAATCGGACCGTGGATTAGCGGCGTAGCCACGAACCACGTTACATGCGGTGTTAGCGTTTGTGTTTATTCTTCCTTTGTTTTGTCTTTAATTGTTTGTATTTGCATATTCCTCTTGTGCTAATAGTTTTGTAGACGAGTAACGAATGAACGAATTCCATCGTCTACGACAAAGGCTATTCACCCCCCTCTAGCCGGCCAATCGATCACCTACAATCTTTTGGTTGTGTTTGCAAGTATTCTCTTTCGGAGTAGTCGACGGTAAAATGACCATAACTTTTCGCACAAGTGGACACACAAAACGATCTACCTACCAAATCAAAGCTCTCTGAGAGATATACAATTCTTATGAGGGTTTACCCTCGTAATAAGCTGTTTCCAGCCCCAAAAACCAACGTTTATTACTCTTTCGGGGACATCGAAGGTTGTAAGTTTTTAGTTTTTGTTAGTTTCTTATTCCTCTTATTTATTTCTGTTTATTTCCTATTATTTCCCACACTACTAATCCAAGACCAAGTCTTGGAATTCTCTTTGGTTTTTATTCGTGTTTTGCAAAATACTTAATGGCTCACATTGAGGGGTACAACACCACTCGACCTCCTTTCTTTAACGAAAATGATTTCCGTTATTGGAAAGGTCAGATGGAGTGTTTCTTGAAAACACAAGTCGAGACTTGGATAATAATCCAAACCGGCTTTGCTCTACCCACCAATGATCAAGGGGAGCCCTTGGATTTTAACAAGTGGACAAATGCAACCAAGAGGCAAATCGAAGTCGATGCAAGGGCAACCCAAATATTGCAATGTGGCTTGTCCAAGGAGGAACTCAACCGCATCGGACCATTCATTAGCGCCAAAGACCTCTAGAACAAATTGATTGATCTACATGAAGGGACACCCGATGCTAAGGTATGTAAAAGAGATTTACTTTTAAATAAACTGTACAATCTAAAGATGTAGGATCACGAGACCGTCACCCAACTACATGCGCGGATCCAAGACATCGTCAACGGTCTCCACTCGATCGGGCAAGCCGTAGAGAACCGGGACCTTATAAGGTACGCTTTAAATGCTTTTCCTAGGACTACCTTGTGAGCATCCATGGTCGATGTCTACAAGGCCTTTAAGGACCTTTCAAAGCTTAGATTAGATGAACTATTTTCCGAATTTGAACTTCACGAGCAGACTAACATGGTCTGGGACGAGAGAGGTATTGCTCTACTTGCAGGACAAAGAAGCAAGCCACCTACTAGGCAAGAAGATGGACTCAAACCCGAAGATGAATCAGAGTCCGAATCCGAAGAGGTGGAAGCAATAGTGAACGTAGTGCGGAAGATTGTTCGGAGGGAAAGGAGGCTACTAAAGAATCAAAAGAGGGCACAGTTCAAATCAAATCAAAAGAAGGCTTTTCATGCAACATGGGACAACGAAGAAGGCGTTGGCATAGCGTGCATGGCAAGACCCGAAGAGTTCGAGTCAGAGTCTGAATCCGAATCCAATTTCAACACCGACTCCGAACTCGAGGACTACTTCGAGAAGAAACTCAAAGCCGGACCAAAAGAGAAAATTAAGGTTAGTCGCTCACTAATTCATACGCTTTACAGTACAATTAAAATGCTTACCAGGAAATTAACTAAGTTCGAGTCTAGGGTTGAGTCATTACTTGAGGAGGTTGAAACCCTCAAGCAAGAGGCTACTCTAACCTCTTCAACTAGTCAAGTTCAAGAGGGAAACTCAACCCAAATTGAAAAACTTGAGGAGGATAATTCTCTCTTGAAAGACCGAGTTCAAGAGGTTGAGGCTAGGTTGGAAAGGTTCACGTTGGGATCTAAGAACCTTAACCGACTACTTGGAACCCAAAGAGCCGTGTACAACAAAGTCGGACTCGGATTTAGGTCAACGACTACGAATAGGTCTTATATATCTATCGTAAATCGTAGTCATCAAAGAGTCCAAGCATGGGTCCCAAAGGTTTTATCGAACTCACATATAAGGACTAATAAGTTTTGGATTTCCCAGGATCAAGTTCATTATTTGAATAGACCATATCAGTTCAATAGTCCAGGGGGAGCTAACACTAAAATAGTATACCCGCTTACTTAGCAAAACCATTGCATATTTTACTTTAATTTTTAGAACGGCTAGATAGGGAAAATAGTTAGTCAACTCTTGACAACATAGTATCAGGACGCGGTGAGATGATAGTACGTTAGGGAAACAAAGTCTCATGTATTCGAACTAGATAAGGCGTATCTAGCTTGGTGCACTTGACCCAGTGGAACTAGCTGAAGCTACCTCGCCGTATCCTAAACTAGTTAGACCAGGAAGTAACCCTAAGTGACTTAAGTGATATTTTCTTGAATTTGGCTTTGTCTAAGGAAGTGGTCATTGTTCCGATCAAAGAAGGCTCCTGTGCCTTGCCACGACCTGGAAGCCAGTTTCTCGAAAAGTTACTTAACGATCTAAAGGTTAAATCCGAATCTAACCCAACGTTGACTATCTTTAATCAATTTAAAATCATCTCACAAAACATATAAGGTGAACAAATTCTGAGACACATAGAATGGGTGAGATGTTAAGGATAATTGAAATATACTTAATATAACCTCTTCAAAACACTACTTATTTTCTCAACTATTGTACTTAACAACTCTTAGGCCAAAGTTTAGCGCCCCCTACATCTCTTGTACTTCATATATTTGACTAAGGGGTAGAGCAAACTAACCCTAAGGGTTATATTATAAATCTTTAGATTATTGGTGTAGAGGGACACACCTCGAACCAATCTATCTAACTACTGCTAGACGCATGCTTGGACTCATAGTTGATTTATCTAGATGCATGCATATACGATGTTGTTTTCAACCCCTATTTTATATAAAAACCCCCAACATTGTTTTTTGATTTATGGCAAAAGGGGGAGAAGAGAAAAAGTTAAGGGGGAGTAACATAAAATTTAATTTTGAAAATTAAATTATCTCTTTCAAAACTCACCTAGGGTTAAGGGGGAGTTTTGGTTAAGGGGGAGTTTTTGGAAATGACATTCATCATTTACTATACTTGTTTTATGCTTTAATTTCCCTTACTTTGTGTTGGTTTGCCATAGATCAAAAAGGAGGAGATTGTTGGTGCAGGGGCACCAGATAATCGAATCTGTGTTTTGATTATGGTAAAGACACAAAGTTAAGTTTACATCATTATCTCATGAGCTAAATCGAGTGTGTAGAAAAGTGCTAAAGCTGGAGCTGAAGGCTAGCGACACCCGGAGGAAGCCGCGGTGGTCGGGCGACACTCGAGTAACTTCGGAGGGAGCCGAAGGAATCGAGTGGAAGGTCGGAAGCGAGAGCTACAAAGTAAGTATCGAGGTAAGCTCGTGTGAGTGAGAGATGGTAAGGTCGTGTCCTTTGTACGGGGATGACCGTAGGCGGCGATTCAACTAAGACTTCCTGTGGAAGGTCTAGGTCGAGATCGGACGGTTAGAAACCGTTGCATTTACCATTTTCCATACTAACCTCTTACTGTAGGGAAGTGGTGTCGATGATCGCTAGACATTGGGCCGATCGATGCCGATCACCAATCCGATGGGGAGGCATCGATCGATGGCGACGAATCAACCTTTGCGCTAGGTCAAAATAGATAAGGTTTGACGCGGTCACTTCGTGATAAATTTGTACAACTTCGTGATCTATTCCGAAAGATGAGGAGACACATTCAGAGGCCAAACTCTATAAAAGGAGGGGAGGATTCCAACTCCAAACATTATCAAGTTTATTCTCAAGTGCTCCTACAATGCTAAAGCTCCAACACTGTCATAACACTGATGCGACGACAAGTTTCGATCTTCTTCGTCGACAGCAGCAACAAGTAACATATTTTATTATTATATTCTTTGTTTTTATTCGTAACGAGGTGAGGTAGGCTTGTTGCCTCATCCTCGTACTTTCAATTTTGTGATCGTTGTCTCCTACCTCCAACGAGGAGGAGACGTTATAGTGCTTTTCCCTCCGTACGTGGTCTAGGACCGTTAGGGCCTTGGAGTAGCAACCGCTGGGTTGTGAACCAAGTAAAAATAAACGTGTCATCTTATTTTTCCACTGTGCTTACTCGTGTATCGAACGAACGAACGAAAAGATTTACGCTCGCTATTCACCCCCCCCTCTAGCGACACTTCTCGATCCAACAAAAGGTTCTCCCAAGGAGGTCAATGTCTCATGTTCCAATGAGATCTTACAATCTCCCCCTTGGTCCAAAAAATACCTAGGATATCATCAATCTTCCTAGTGATAAGTCCCATATCACTCAAGAGAGGCAATCCTATAAACTCTCCCAATTTCCAAATTGGGTACTCACATTCCCATTAATTCTCCCCTTCAAGAGGAAAAACACATCCATCATCCCATGATGGAAAACTCCTCTTAAAGGCTTGCTCCCCCTTGACCATTGCACCAACAATGTCCTTGGGAAGTCCCTAAGCCTATAGGAACTCTAAACCATCAAAAATAAGGTTCAAAGTTCAACATTAAACTTTCCCACACCTTAAATTTGATACATCACCCTAACAATTCTCCTAATCCATATCCAATAGATTTTCACCCTTTCTAATGCTTCCCAAAGCATATCCTAGGGTTAGGAGTGGTTAGGGAACCTTACCATAGCTGAAAATGAGCTAAACATACCTTGTTTTCTCAAAATCAGCATTGGCAGTCAACTTTATCAGGCATCAGTCGACTGCCAGCAAGGGCAATCGACTGATAACTGAAATTTCCGAATTTCAATTATCAAAATCGAATTTTAGAAATTCATAAATAATTATACGTAATTTGAAAAATCATGAAACTTCATATGTATAATACTTATGACCAATACGATGGGGAAAAATGTTTGAAAAATATTTTACCCATAAAATAATGAAATTGATACAAAGTTTAAAAGTGAAGAAAAACTTCAATGTTTTAGCTCACTTTGTATCAGCTTCATCAATGGTGATTGCTATCAAAAGATAGACTTCACCAAGGTTTTCTAAAGTGATTTTAAAATGTTTTCAAAACCTTATATTGGATCATATTCTTTGAGCTTAATGTGCATGACTTGAACATAAGCTTTCCCAATGATACACACATGATTTTAGATGAGTTTGAGTTCATCTAGATGCAAAAACTATGCACCTTGAACTTAACTCATATCCTAGAATCTCACATGTATCTAGGGTGTATAAATACACATACATGTCAATTTAGATGTGAGATGTGGGTTTTGGTTTATCTTAAACTAAGGCCTCATGCATTTTCTAAGACAACCCTACTTGATTCCCTTATAAATGGGACTTCAAGTCATGTCATAGTCCTTAAATCAATTTTAATCAAATTAAATGCATGAATGATCATGACATAAATGATCACATAATTGAGCATGACCAATGATCATGATGTCATGGCATATGATGAAATCTAAGCATACATGACATTTAACCTTAATCCTAAGCATGATCATGACATACTAAATTATTAAAAGTAGATATGATGTCATGACATGTTATATGACAAACAAAGCATGACAAGTAAAATGTATAGGTATAATAATACCTAAATTTTAATATTTGTTGCCATTAGTTATAATTAAACTCATTTTGCCATATTATTACTTATCTCCCAAAATGTGCCAAAACCCAAAATGACACACTAAGACCTCTAAACCTAAATTATGTCAAATTGATTGATTTTTTATAATTCCAAAAATATATTGTCACATCCTAAAATCTTTTAGGATAATAATTCAAACCTATTTCCAAGGTATCCATAACCTTGAAAATAACCTAAAGTGCCACCTTTACCACGATTAGGTTAACTACCCATCCATTTAAAGTTGACACACCTAAACCCATCTAGCGTGAATCGATCACGCTCTTAAGAACCCAATACCTATGTAAGCTCCTTGGGTTAATTAGGTATTCCTTAGGGATAACCTCCCTAGATACCCTCCTAATGACCCTCCTAGGCTTAGAAGCCTTGGTCATTTGAGTCTTGACTAGGTTAACCTTAGGGATTGCCTCCCTAGTAACCTTCTTAATTGTCTTCCTAGGTTTCATGGAAACCTTGGCCACTAAGCACCTACCTTAGTCAACCTTAGGGATGACTTCCCTATTGACCTTGGTCTTTCTAGACCTAAGTTTAGTTCCATAGTCAAATGGAACACTATGGTAGGTAGGCTTATCTACCTTGGACCTAGGCTTGTGGCTCAAGCCTTTCTTGCCCATAGATGAGCCTTGCCTCCTAGACTCTAGGTGTTGACTTTTACTATTTGACCTAGATTTTTGATCAATTGACCCTTGCATTTGGTTTTGCATAATCCTAAGGGTCTTTTTCATTTTCTCAAGCCTTGACCTCAAGGCTTAATTTTCGTTTTCTAATTGCCCAATTTTTGAATTTTGATTTAATCTTTGGGCATGATTCTTCCTAGGCATATGCCTAGTCCATTTGGGGTTAAAAACTAGGTGGTCCTCAATTTTCTTAATGCTTGCCCTAGGTAAAATATTTTTAGGGACATTAGTCCAAAATTTCTCCTTATTCATAAGGTTGGCATTCTTAGCTCCTAAACAATACTCCCTATTTCTAATAGCATGCTCCTTATGAACAATAGCAAGATTGTTTAAATTATTTCTAGCATGCTTTTTGAAAATAAAACTAGAAGATGCATACTTAAAGGTTACCTTAGGGTTTGCCTTAGCTCCCCCTACTTGTGATGCTTCTTCCATTCTCCTAGGGCATTGGCTCCTATAGTGTTCCGGTTGTCGGCATTTGAAGCACACCACGTGCTCCTTACTCTTCTTGGTGGGGACACCGACATCTTTGCCTTTTTCGTTGACTTTTGGTGTCGGAGGAGCTTTTTTTACTCTTTTCGGATACTTACTCTTGTAGTATCCGAATTCTCTACACTCAAAGAAAATTATATGATTTTTATTATTAATCGAAATGCTTGAGTTACCTAGGTCGGAGGTAGGTGCCGGAGTTTGAGCTTCTTCATCTTGATTCGATGTAGAGACTTCTTCTTGATGCTCCGACATGGAGGATGATCTCTCCTCCCCCTCAATCATAGAGGTGGAGGCTTCTTGTGCTTGAGAGGATGAGCACTCCTCTTCTTCTTCTTGTTCTTGGACCGATTGAGGGTTTTCATGATATTTTGTCAATTCTCTCCAAAGCTCCTTGGCATCCATGTAATCCCCTAGGTTGCACAAGATGTCATTAGGAATCAAATCAAAAATAAATTTGACTACCTTCTTATTTTTGTCGAAGGCTTGAACTTGCTCTTCGGTCCATCTCTTTTTCTTGAGGTATCCACCCTTTGGTCCTCTTGGATAGCTAAATCCCTCCATCAAAATGGACCATTCTTCAAAGTCCTTCATCATGATGAAGTATTCAATTCTTCTCTTCCATGAATTGAAGCCTTCTCGTCCATATAGTGCATAAGGGACCAGTGTGTTGATATCCCATCCTTGTTGTCCTTGAAAATCCATCTCTTCACCCTCTAGCATCTTTTACTCCCAGCGGTTAGTCCGTAGAAGAGCCCCAGACTCTGATACCAATTGTTAGGAACGATGTGCCCGCTAGACGGGGGGGGGGGGGGTGAATAGCATTGTCGTCGCTCGATGAAATTCGATCATGTTCGTCTCTACAAGTCATGTTAACGCAGCAAAATAGCAATAACAAAATAAGACAAACACAATTCACAACACAAAATATAACGTGGTTTGGAACCGAATGGTTCCTACTCCATGGATCGAGCTCTAGCGATGCGACCACACACCACTAATCCAATAAACTCCTTCTCAAAATAATCCGAAGGTGGAGAAACCTCGTACAAATGATTACAACAATAATATGAAATACAACAAGAAAATACAAGTGAATACAACTAAAGAAATGCAAAGAAAACTTTACAATCGATCTTTTGGAAGCTTGCTTATTTAGTTGGTTGAGTTACACTTGGAGACCCTGAATTACACAAGCAATTCACCTCAAAAACTCCTCAAAGAACCATGCCAAATCCCTCCTCCACGAGCTCCATTTAAAGCTGCTGCCTGGGCTAGATTTCGCCTATCGGTCGACTGCTCGGGACCATCAGTTGATTGGTGCCACTGTTGTCGTGAGACAATGACTAGATCCACACTGGAAAAATCCAATGGATACACCATCAGACGACTGATCTTACACATCAGTCGATTGATGTCTCAATCAGTCAAGTGGTTGACGCGATCACTCGACTAGAGAACTTTTTGTGCCTGAGATCCCGATCATCAGTCGACTGATCACTAGATCAGTCGACTGCTCAGGCCAACAGTCGACTGCTCAGGCTAGCAGTCGACTGATCACCTCTGGCAGTCGACTCCTAGAGCACTTTCCGCAGTCAAACCCTAGTTGACTCCTACCAGTCGACTGACCCATGGTCCCAGTCGATTGATACACCTCAAACATGAGGTTGTAACCCAAGTATGGTTCCCCCATACTTACTAGACCACCCGTAGCCTAGACCTAAGCCTTCTAGCCACCTCCGTAAGCCTCGGCCTATCGGATCCCTCCAAGTCATCCATGACTTGTTCATCCATACGCTAGCCTTCAGGTGCTTCCATCGGCTATTGTCATGCTAACGGTGTCTACACAACCAAGGCACATTGGACTTACGCTGCCAAGACTCCGCTTGGACTTTACGCCACCAACCATTGGACTTATGCTGCCAAGACTCCCGCTTGGACTTTACGCCGCTAATATTCCCCTTGGAATTTCCAAATGCCAAGACTCAAGCTTAGACTTTCCCTTACCAACCCATGTTGGACTTTCCATTCCAAGACCCATGCTTGGACTTTACATGCCATGTACTCAAGACTTGGACTTTCCCAATGCCAAGTGTCCCACTTGGACTTTCCATGACAATGGTCAAACCATCGTCAAACATCAAATACTAATCTGGGTCAATTGCATCAATCTCTCCAACACATGTCAGACATCAATGTCAAACATCAAAATACTACTCGAGTCAAACTCGAGTCTGGTCAATCGTGACCTGGGCCGATTTCACCAACAAGATTCAGAGAAATGGTTAGAGGTCATGAGATCTGAAATGGAATCCATGTATGCCAACCAGTATGGACTCTAGTTGACCCATCTAAAGGGATAAATCCCATTGTGTGAAAATGTGTTTTCAAGAAGAAAACTGATATGGATGGAAATGAGCATACCTTTAAGGGGTGACTGGTAGCTAAAGGACTCAAGCAAATTCATATTATAGACTATGATGAAACCTTTTCACCAGTTATGATGCTTAAATCCAGTCAGATCTTGTTTGCTATTGTAGCTTACCATGATTATGAGATCTAACAAATTGATGTTAAAATTGTATTCCTTAATGGGAATCTACTCAAGGATGTATACAAGACATAACCTGAGAGTTTTGTTTATCCAAAGAGTGCTAGAAAGGTATGTGAGTGTTAGGGATCGATTGTCGTGCTAGAGGGGGGGGTGAATAGCGTTCGTTTGATTTGTCGATTCACTCGTTGTCGTGCTTGTCTACAATTGTTAGTAATACATAGCGAAAATAAAATAAAGCATAAACAAAGTACAATACAAGCACAACACAAGATTACATGGTTCAGAACTAGGGTTCACTATGAACCTCTCATTCTCGGTATGACACTAGAGGTGGAGAAACCTCGTATAATTTCTTACAACAATAAGAAATACAACCAAATATACTAAGCAAATCAAAATACAAGTAAAAACACTTTACAAATGAACTTTTATTACTTGATAACACTTTGGTTGCTTTAGATAGCTTGGAAGGTCTGGAAAGCATCAACTTATCCCCTTCAAGATCACTAAGAACCGACATCATCTCCTCCCTCTCAAGATCCTTATAAAGCTACAACTCGGGCTAATTTTCACCTTCTAGTCAACTGATCTTACCTAGTAGTCGATTGGACACTGTATCGTTTCCTCACAATGGCTTAATCCATGTTAGATTAATGGCCATCAGTCGACTACTTTGACCTAGCAGTCGACTGCTATAGGCACCAGTCGACTCCTGAACAATCTGTGTCCTGACCACTTAATTCCAGTCGACTACTAAACCCTAACCATCGACTGATATAGGCCAATCGACTGCTTATAACTAGCATTTGACTATCAGAGCCACAACCAAGCAGTCGAACCTCAATTGACTCCTCGACCAGCTGACTAGTTATAATCCCAATCTACTGCTCGAGTCAAACTAGGCTTTCGAGTGTTGAATACTCGACTAGTCGACTGACCCAAAGTCCTAATCGATTAATAAACCTCAAACATGAGATTTAACCCAAGTATAATCCCCTCATGCTTGATCAGCCACCCTTAACCTAGACCTAAGCCTTCTAGCCACCTCCATTAGCTTCACACCCTCCTTCACCCTTCGAGCCCTCCACAACTCCTTCACCCTTCGAGCTAGCCTTCAGGTGCTTCCATCGGCTATGTTATACTAATTGGGTCTCCTTTGATAAGGTTCATTTGGACTTATGCCGCCAAGACTCCATGCTCTGACTTCCTTACCAAGGTCCGCTTGGACTTTATGCCACCAAGACTACATGCTGGACTTATGCTGCCAAGCCCTCACTCTTGGACTTCCTTGCCAAGATCCATTTAGACTTACGCCGCCAAGACTATATACTGCCCAAACCACATCCTTGCACTTTCCCATTACCAAGCCTCAATGCTTGGACTTTCACCACCAAGACTACACACCTAGACTTATGTGACCAAGATCATTCTTAGACTTTCCAATTGCCAATCATCCATACTTGGACTTTCCATTGCCAAAACCATTCTTGGACTTTCCATGCATCCAAACTTGGACTTCCCATGCCAAGTATTCAAACTTGGACTTCCAAAGTTGATTGCTCCAACAATCTCTCCCAAATAATCTTCCCCATATGACTTTGGATATCACAATCATCCACTAGTCACATGGTCAACATATGGTAAAATCATATTATCAAAAAAGATCAAACTCATTGTCAAACATCAAAATCCTACTTGAGTCTCACTCAAGTGTTGGTACAATCGACCCAGGTCACGATTGACCATACTCGAGTAGGATTTTGATGTTCGACAATGGTTTATAATATGGTTTGACCATATGACTAGTGGATGGTATGGGACATCCAAGGTCATATGAGAGAGATTATTGGAGAAATCTAAGTCGGTCAAGGTTGACCGGACACTTGGTGTGGAAAAGTCAGTATGGTGACTTGGCAAAGAAAAATCCAAGTCAGTTAAGGGAGACCGGACACTTGGTGTTGGAAAGACCAATAGGGAGTTGGTGAGGGAAGTCCCGACAGGTCTGGGAGACCGTGCTTGGCAAGTGAAGTCTTGGACGAGGAGTGTTGGAAAATGAAGTCCCAGATAAGGAGTCTTGACAAATGAAGTCCTAGATGGGGAGTCTTGGCAGTGAAGTCCCTGAGGAATGACCTCTTCGCAAAGGTAGATCCTAGAGCATGATGATAATCGATGGAAGAACTTGAAGGCTAGCGTAAGGATGAAGAGTCATGGACTCGAAGGATCCAGGAGGCATGAGGATGATGGAAGTGGGTTGAAGGCTTAATAGGCTTAGGGTGAGTATCAAGTATGAAGGAATCATACTTGGGGTATAGTAGTCGACTGTCAATTCAGTTCAGGTGACCTCAACCAGTGCCTCGACTAGGATAGTAGTCAAGGCAATACCTCGACTGGTAAGGTGGAGTCAGACGGTGAGACTTGGGAAGTCGAGATAATTCTATGAAAGAACTCGACCAGCACCTCGACTAGAGGCTAGTCGAGGTGGCGCCTCGATTGGATCACTTGATTGGCACCTCTATTGGTCATTCTAATGGAGGCACAGAAGCGAGGCACACTCAACCAGCACCTCGACTAGCGGCTAGTCGAGGTGGCACCTCGATTGGATCACTCGACTGATGCCTCAACTGGATCCAGCACAGGCATGAAAATAGCTGATAAGAAGCAAGGCAGACTCTACTAGCCCCTCGACTGGGGTATCAATTGAGGCGGCGCCTCGACTGGCGAAGCGACCATTGTGCTGCAACATTCGAAATCGGGAGGCTTCGACAGGGGATTATAAGAGAAGGCTATGGGCATCTTCAAGAAGAGGTTAGAGGGGCAATTTGAGGTGAAGTGCTGCTGCATTTCAGGGTCTTCAAAATCATCCCAAAGCAACCAACAAGCAAGCATTCAAAATCCCTAACTTGTAAAGTGTGTTAACTTGTTTTTCATTTTCTTTTGTAATTGTTGTATTTGTTTGTTGTATCTTGTTCTTATTGTTGTAAGAGACTAGTAAGAGGTTTCTCCACCTCCGGTGTGTCACCGAGAAGGAGAAGTTTGATAGTGTTGGTTTGCATCACTAGAGCTCGCTAGGGTTAGCCGTGGAGTAGGAACTTGGGTTCCGAACTACGTAAAATCCGTGTGTTGTGTTTTTATTGTGATTTGTTTTTGTATTTGTATTTGTAGTTCCACTGCGTACTAACGATTGTAGACAAGCATGATGAATCTAAGCGAAGAAATCGACGAATTGCTAATCACCCCCCCTCCTCTAGTGATCAATGATTCCTCTACAAGTGGTGTCAGAGTAAGGTTTCTCTTCAATCAGACTAACAACCGAGGGAGCTAAAGCTAGAGGTGATGGAGTTCGAAGATAGATTTGGGCGTGATATTCGATTTTCACCACCCTATGGATTTGGAGGATTTGCTCAATGGAAGACAATGACTGAGTTTTTCTTCCAAATGAACATAGAGGAGTGGTTCGCATTAATGGAAGGTTTCAAAACTCCAACGGACAAGAAGGGGAGAACTCTCAACCGAAGTAAATGGACTGAGGGAGAAGTTCAAAGATTCGAAGCTAATGTTAAGGTAACAAAGATTTTAGTTAGTTTAATACCTAATAACATTTTTTACAAATTAGGGAAGTTCATGGATGCTAAGGAATTATGGAGCAAACTTGCTAAGCTCCATGATGAATCTTCCATGATCCAAGAAGATGAGGATAAATCCAAAGAATTGGAATGCTCATCCTCTCAAGAGAGTGAAGATTCGGAAGTTGATAGGTGTTCAACATCCGAAAAAGAAATTACAAAAGCCTCCACTTCAAGGATTGAGGGGGAGGTTAGATCTTCAACCCCGGAACAAGAGCAAGAGGAGGAGCCTTCTACCTCCAGGAGAAATGAAGAAGAAGGCCAAAACTCCCCTACCATTCAAGAAGGTAACTCAAATGCAATTGTTAAAAATAAAAATCATATAACATGCTTTGAGTGTAGGGAAGTAGGGCATTATAAGAGTAAATACCCAAAAAGAGTCAAAAAGGCTCAATCGGCACCAAGGGCCAAAGAAAAGTCAAAGGAAGCCAGAGTCCCAATTCGCAAGAGCAAAGAGCATATAGTATTCTTCAAGTGCGACAAAAGGGGACATTACCGGAGCCAATGCCCTAGGGGGAGGCACCCTCGGAAGGGCAAAGGAGAGAGTTCAAATGTAGGGGGAGATAAGGCAAACCCTAAGGTAAATTTGAATAATGCTTTTCCTTTACGTAATGTTAGAAAGCATGCTTATAATTTTAATGCACTTGCTATTGTTCATGAAAAACATGCTAGAAATAGATTTTATTATTTAGGTGCCAAACATTGTAATCTTAGGGATAAGGTTGAGACCCCATCTAATAACCCTAAGAAATCTAGGCATATACCTAGGAAGAAAAATATCTCAAGAAACAATGGAAATTAAAAAATTGAGGTATTAGAAAAGGAAAATCAAGTTGCGAGGTCAAAGCTTGAGAAAATAGAGAAGACCCTAAGGAAGATGGAAAACATGATTATAGGGTCAAATGGACAAAACTTAGGTGTTAGTAGGAAAGATTTAGTTAAGGGCAAGGAAGGTTTGGGTCACAAGCCTAAGCCCAAGAAGACCATATAAACCTACCACAATGTTCCATTTAATTATGGAACTAGTACTAGGTCTAGGAAAACTAAGGTCACAAGGGAAGTCATCTTTAGAGTTGACTATGGTAAGTGTCTAGTGGCTAAGGTTTCAAAAAAACCTAGGAAAGTCACTAACAAGATTACAGGGGAAGCAATCCCTAGGGTTAACCTTGACAAGACCAAAATGACCAAGGCTTCCAAGCCTATGAGGGTCATTAGGAAGGTACCAAGGGAAGTTATCCCTAGTGAGTACCTAGTAAACCCAAGGAGCTCCAATGGTATTGGGTTCCTAGGAGCGTGATACCCTCACGCTAGATGGGTTTAAGGTGTGTCAACCTTGAATGGATAGGTAGTTAACCAAACCATAGTAAAGGTGGCACTTTAAGACATTTTCAAGGTTTTGGGATTCCTTGGAAATGAGGTTGAATTATGTCCTAAAAGATTTTAGGATGTGTCAATGAATTGTTTTTTGGAAGTTGAAAAATTGATCAAAATTGGTACAATTAGGTTAAGGGTCAATAGTGTGACATTCTTGGACTTTTGGCACATTTGGGAGACTTGCGTTATTATGGCAAAATGGAGATAAATCTAGAAAATGACGATTAGGTTAAAACTTAGGTATGTTTATATCTTTGTATTATTTATATGTCATATTTTGTTTGCCATATGCCATGTCATGACATCATATTTCATTTGACGATATAAAATGTCATGATAACGATTACATTAATTATGTCATGTTTACATTTAGGTTTATCTTTTTCCATGACATCAAGATTATTGGAAAATGCCTTTTAAATTATGCACATTCTTATTCCATGATCATCATTCATGCATTTAGGATAATTAAAATTCAATTTAAGAACAATGACATAATTTAAAGTCCCAAGTATAAGGGAATCAAATAGTGTTGCCTAAAAAAATTCATGAAACCCTAAGAACCTAAACCCACATCTCACAAGAACATTAGATTGACATTTGTGTGCATTGATACACCCTAGATACATGTGAGATGTTAGGAAAATGAGTTAAGTTCAAGGTGCATAGATGTTGCATCTAGATGAACTCAAACTCATCTCAATCATATGCATAAATTATGAGAAAAGCTAGTATACTTAGCCCATAGACCATGATTGAAATTAAGGTTTTGAAAATATTTTAAAATTATTTTGAAAAACTTTGATAAAGGCTATCTTTTAATAGCAATCACCATTGAGAAGATTGAAACAAAGTTGGCTAAAACATTGAAGGTTTCAATGCTTTTGAACTTTGTATCATTATTTGAATTTAAAAATTATTTTCATAGAAAAATATTTTTCCACTATAGTGTTTGACATAAGTAATGTGTGGATAAAATTTCAAGATTTTTTGAAGTTTTTGGAATTATTTATGCATTTCTGAAGTTCGCCTAAAAATTCAATTTCAGAAAATACAGAAACCAGTCGAGGCGCCGCCTCGACTAGAGCTTTCTCAGTCAACTCTTAGCACTGTTTTTGGCTTAACAATATTGCTTTAAGCCATCTGACCATAACCCTAGGTTAGATAACTACTCCTAAACCTCTAATATGCTTAGACAAGCATTAAAAGGGTGAGATTTTCATTGGAGATGAATTGGAGAGTTAATTAGAGTAAAAATAAAATTGTAAGGGAGTTTGAAGTTCAAGTTTGAACTTTTATCCTTATTTTTGATTATTTAAGTTTCCTGTTGGCTTAGGAACTCTCCAAGGACATTGTTGGTGCAATGGTCAAGGGGGAGCAAGTCTTTAGTGGGAGATTATCCATCTAGGTATGATGGATGATGGTTTATAAAAAGGGAGGAAAATAGAAGATTGGTTTTCATTTAGTGATAGATCACTAAGGAGAATGAAGACATTCAAGATGATTTTTGACCAAGGGGGAGAAGGAAGAATCTCATTGGAAAATAAGATATGGTAAACCTTGGTAGACTTTTTGATGTATGTCAAAAAGGGGGAGAAATGGAAGGGGTTAAGTTAGGATCTTAAGTTTAGCATCAACCCTAATATACACTAAACCCCAAATTTTTTAAAAATTTGAATTTCTGAATTGGGAACTCTTCGTTATGCTTTAGTATAAGAAGAGTCAAGTTGGGTTTATGAGATAACCTAACTTAACGGTATTGTCAAACATCAAAAAGGAGGAGATTGTTGGTACAATCAACCCAGGTCATGATTGACTAGACTCGAGTGGGATTTTGATGTTCGACAATGGTTTACAATATGGTTTGACCATATGACTAGTGGATGGTATGGGACATCCAAGGTTATATGAGGGAGATTATTGGAGAAATCCAAGTTGGTTAGGTTGACTGGACACTTGGCGTGGAGAAGTCCAAGTATGGTGACTTGGCAAGGAAAAGTCCAAGTATGGATACTTGGTAAAAAAAAATCCAAGTCAGTCAAGGGAGACTGGACACTTAGTGTTGGAAAGACCAACGGGGAGTTGGTGAGGGAAGTTCCGACATGTATGGGAGACCGTGCTTGGCAAGTGAAGTCCCAGATGAGGAGTCTTGGCAAAATTGAGTCCTGGACAAGAGTCTTGGCAAATGAAGTCCCAGATGGGGAGTCTTGGCAGTGAAGTCCCAGAGGTGTGGCCTCTTGGCAAAGGTAGACCCTAGAGCATTACGATAACCGATGGAAGCACTTGAAGGCTAGCGCAAGGATGAAGAGTCACAGACTCTAAGGATCTGGGAGGCGTGAGGCTGATGGAAGTGGGTTGAAGGCTTAGGTCTAGGCCTAGGTGAGTATTAAGTATGAAGGGATCATACTTAGGGTATAGCAGTCGACTGGGCTTCATTTGTAGGCAAACAGAAGCAAGGTGATCTCGACCAGCGCCTCGACCAGGATAGTAGTTGAGGCGACACCTCGACTGGTAAGGTGGAGTCGGGCGATGAGACTTGGGAAGTCGAGATAGTGCTTTGGAAGAACTCGACCAACACCTCGACTAGAGGCTAGTCGAGGTGGCACCTCAATTGGACCACTTGACTGGCACCTCAACTAGTCGTTCTGATGGAGGCACAAAAGCGAGGCACACTCAACCAGCACCTCGACTGGATCACTCGACTGGCGCCTCAACTAGATCCAGCACAAGCATGAAAATAGCTGATTAGAAGCAAGGCAAACTCGACTAGCGCCTCGACTGGGGTATCAGTCGAGGTGGCACCTCGACTAGCGATGCGACTGTTGTGCTACAACATTCGGAATCGGGAGGCTTCGACGGGGGATTATAAGAGGAGGTTGTGGGATTCTTCAAGAAGAGGTTAGAGGGGCGATTTGAGGCGAAGTGCTGCTGCATTAGGGTCTTCAAAGTCATCCCAAAGCAACCAACAAACAAGCATTCAAAAGCCCTAATTTGTAAAGTGTGTTCACTTGGTTTTTCATTTGCTTTTGTAATTATTGTATTTGCTTTTTGTATCTTATTCTTATTGTTGTAAGAGACTAGTAAGAGGTTTCTCCACCTCCGGTGTGTCATTGAGAAGGAGAAGTTTGATAGTGGTGGTTTGCATCACTAGAGCTCGCTAGGGCTCGACCGTGGAGTAGGAACTTGGGTTTCGAACCATTTAAAATCCATGTGTTGTGCTTGTTCTATGATTTGTATTTGTATTTGTATTTTCGCTGCATACTAACGATTGTAGACAAGCACGACGAATCTAAGCGAAGAAATCGACGAATTGCTATTCACTCCCCTCTCTAGCGATCAACGATTCCTCTACATCAAGTTTGGTCAACATTGACCCAGGGCCTATTGCACCAATAATCTCCCTATTTTTGATGTTTAACAATACCTTTAAGTTAAGTTAATAATAACCCAAACTTAACTCCTCTAATGCTGAAGCATAGTGAAGGTTTACCTAACTTAAACATCACTTCTTCCCCTTTGGCATACATCAAAAAGACTACCAAGATTTTCAATATTTCATTTCTCATGAGATCTTACATTCTCCCCCTTTGTCCAAAAATATCTTGGATGCCTTCACTCTTCCTAGTGATACAACCTTTATCACTAAATGAGAGGCAATCCATAATGAAGGTTTATCAAACCCTCACTTCTCCCCTTTGTAATCAAAATTGCATCCACCATCCCTTGATGAACACACTCCCCCTAAAGGCTTGCTCTCCCTTAATCATTGCTTCAACAATGTCCTTAGAGAGTTTTTAAGCCTATAAGAAACTTAAACCATCAAAAATAAGGATAAAAGTTCAAACTTGAACTTTAACCTCCCTTAAAATTCGATACTCCACCCTAAATAACTCTCCTAATAAATTTCCACGAATATTTCACCCTTCCAATGCTTTCCAAAGCATATCATAAGGTTAGGAGATGTTAGGGTAACCTAAAATTGTTGATAAATGACTAAACAAATTTTTTTCAGCTGAAATTAGCTTCAACATTCGACTAGGTCAAGAACGCCGATCTTGCCTCACCACCATTCGCTCCAAGCAAAGCGGATTGTTTTGGTTTCTCGTAATGCGTAAAATAGGTTTCAAAATTAAAGTTTGGAAAATTATAAGTAAATATACATATTTTGAAAAATAGTGAAATTTCATACGTACATTACTTACATGAAGTACAATGGGTGAAAAATAATTTTAAGTTAAAATACCCATTATTTTAAGAGATTGATACAAAGTTCAAAAGCATTGAAAACTTTCAATGTTTTGCCTAACTTTGTATCAACATTTTCAATGGTGATTGCTATCAAAAGATAAGCTTTACCAAGATTTTCTAAAATATTTTTAAAATATTTTTAAAATCTTATATTGAATCATGGTCTATGGGCTAAATGTACATAACTTGTACATTAACTTTTCTCATGATTCCTCCATATTATATTATGAGTTTGAGTTCATCTAGATGCAACATCTATGCACTTTGAATTTAACTCATTTTTCTAACATCTCATATGTGTCTAAGGTGTATCAATACACACACATGTCTTCTATATGGTCTTTGTGAGATGTGGATTTTATTTTTCCCTACATAAGGGTTCATGCATTTTATCTACATAACTCTATTTGATTCCCTTATCATGGGACTCCAAATCATATCATTGTCCTTAATTCAATTTTATTAATCTTAATGCATGAAACATGATCATGACATATAATCATTTCATAAATTAAAGCATTTGTCAATAATTTGTTGGATTGAGAAGTGTCGCTAGAGGGGGGTGAATAGCGAGCGTAAATCTTTTCGTTCGTTCATTTGATACACGAGTAAGTACGGCGGAAAATAAAGAGACACATTTATTTTTACTTGGTTCACAACCCATCGATTGCTACTCCAAGGCCCTAACGGTCCTAGACCGCGTACGGAGGGCAAAGCACTATAACGTCTCCTCCTTGTTTGAGGTAAGAGACAATGATCACAAAACCGAAAGTACGAGGATGAGGCAACAAGCCTACCTCACCTCGTTATGAATAAAAACAAAGAATACAATAACAAAATATGTTACTTGATGTTGCTGCCGAAGAAGAAGATCAGAACTTGTCGTTGCGTCGGCGTTATGACGGTGTTGGAGCGTTGGCATTGTAGGAGCACTTGAGAATAAACTTGATGATGTTTGGAGTTGGAATCCTCCCCTCCTTTTATAGAGTTTAGCCTCTGAATATGTCTCCTCATCTTTCGGAACAGATCACGAAGTTGTACCAAATTTTATCGCGAAGTGGTCGCGTCAAACCTTATCTATTTTGACCAGCGCAAAGGCTGATTTGTCGCCATCAATCGACTGATGCCTCCCATCGACCGACGACATCGATCGCCTAATGTCGGCAATGATCGACGCCACCGCCACTCCTCTGCAGTAAGAGGTTAGTACAAAAAATGGTAAATGCGACGGTTTCTAACCGTCCGATCTCGACCTAGATCTTCCACAGGAAGTCTTAGTCGGATCATCGCCTACGGTCGTCCCCGTATAGAGGACACGACTTTACCATCTCTCACTCACATGAGCTTACCTCGATACTTACTTTGTAGCTCTCGCTTCCGACCTTCCACTCGATTCCTTCGGCTCCCTCCGAAGTCACTCGAGTGTCGCCCGACCACCGCGGCTTCCTCCGGGTGTCGCTAGCCTTCAGCTCCAGCTTTAGTACTTTTCTGCACACTCGATTTAGCTCATGAGATAACGATGCAAACTTAACTTTTGTGTCTTTGCCATAATCAAAACACAGGTTCAATTATCTAGTGCCCCTGCACCAACATAATCATGATTCATGGCATAAAGATAAATATAAATACAAACATGACATATTAACTTAAGTATTTTCATGACATTTTATATGATCAAATGAAGCATAATGTCATGACATGACATATGACAAACAAAGTATGACAAATAAAATAAAATGGTATAAGAATACTTAGATTTCAAGTCTAATCTCCATGTACTAGGATTAAACCCCATTTTGCCACAATAAATCAATTTCCAAGTGTGTCAAAAACTCAAAATGGCACACCATGACTCTAAACCTAATTATGTCAATTTTGATTGACTTTTCAAACTTCTCAAATTTTATTGGCATATCCTAAAATCTTTTAGGATATATTTCTAATTTCATTTTCAAAGTATTATAATACTTCAAAATGACCTAAAGTGACACCTTTATCATGGTTTGGTTAACTTCCTATCTATTCAAGGTTGGCACACCCTAACCCATCTAGCGTGAGGGAATCACTCTCCTTGGAACCCAATAACTATTGGAGCTCCTTGGATTTACTAGGTACTCACTAGGGATGACTTGCCTTAGTACCCTCCTAATGACCCTCTAGGCTTTAGCTTTGGTCATTTGGGTCTTCTCAAGGTTAACTCTAGGGGTAACTCCCCTTGTAACCCCCTTGTAACCTTGCTAGTGACTTTTCTAGGTTTCTTTGAAACCTTAGCCACTAGACACTTGTCAAGATTAGCCTTAGGGATGACTTCCCTAGTAACCTTGACTTCCTAGACCCAGGAATAGTTTCATAATTAAATGGAACATTGTGGTAGGTTTGTATGGTCTTCTTGTGCTTAGGTCTGTGACTCAAATCTTCCTTGCCCTTAATTGGTTCCTTCCTACCAACACCTAGACCTTGCCCATTTAACCCTAAAATCATGTTTTTCATTTTTCCTAAGGCTCTTCTCTAGTTTCTCAAGCTTTGACCTCAAAGCTTGATTTTCAATTTCTAATTTTCCAATTTTTGATTTTTCATCATTCTTTTGGGAATTCCTCTTCCTAGGCATATGCTTACCCTTCTTAGGGTTAATGCCTGTGTTCTCTGCCTTCCTATCCTTAGGTGTGGTAGTCCTAGGGGTAATTACTCTAGAGTTGTCCTTAGGCATAAATTCATATGATTTTGCACCTAAACAAAAATATTTATTTCTAGCATGCTTTTCATGATTAACAATAGCAAGAAAATTATTAGCATGCTTATTTTTATTACGAAAACTAGTAGGTGCATAATTAAATGATACCTTAGGGTTTGTCTTAACTCCCCCTATATTTGAAGATCCTCCTTTGTCCTTGCTAGAGTTCCTCCCCCTAGGACATTGACTTATATAATGACCCCTTTCTTGGCACTTGAAGAACATTATATGCTCTTTACTTTTCCGAATTGGGGCACCGACTTCCTTAACCTTCTCCTTCGCCTTTGGTGCCAGTTGATCCTTCTTGACTCTTTTTGGGCATTTACTCTTATAGTGCCCTTGTTCCCTACACTCAAAGCACATTATATGATTTTTATTTTTATAAAAAGCGCTTGAGTTACCTATGGGGAAATCTTGGTTGGATTCTTCATGGCTCCTGGAGGTAGAAGGCTCCTCTTGTTCCAACTCCGGTATTGGTTGCCTAATCTCCTCCCTCTCAATCATTGAATGGAGGCTACCAAGACCTCTTCTACCTCGGACATTGAGCACCTCTCAACCTCTGATTCTTCACTCTCTTGAGTCGATGAACAACTTGATTTTTCTTCGACTTTCTCCTCTATTTCTTGGGCCGGTGAGAGATTCTTGTGGAGTTCAATCAACTTGCTCCATAACTCTTTGGCATACCTATTGCTACCTAACTTGGACAAGATACCATTAGGTACCAAATTTATTAACATTTTGGTTACCTTTTCATTGGTCTCGAATTCTTGAATTTGATCCTCTGTCCATTTCATCTTCTTGAGGATCCTTCCATTCTTGTCCATCGGAGATTCGAACCCTTTTACCAAAAAAGACAATTCTCTAAATTATAGATAAGAAAATATTTCATTCTACCCTTCTAATACCTGAAATCTTCACGGCCGAAGACGGGTGGAGCATTGATGTCGTAACCCAATCCATCTTTGGGCAACTCCATTCTTCTTTTCCACCTCTAGCACTTTTCTCCCTTGGTTATTAATCCTTGAAGAGCATCCTCTGTCACGCCCCGAGAGTATGCCGTGCCGAAAAGCAAACGGACGGCATCTCCCCTGTACGTGGCAACATATCGAGTTAATACAAGGCCCGTAGGCTCACAACAACAATATAATATAAAGATATCAACATACCAAACACAGCGGAAACATACTGACAGATAAAACAAGATACAAAGACCCAACTGTGCACTCCGGAGTGACTTGACACAGCAAGAATCATAATAGAAACCACAACAATGGCCAAATACATACAACACATCTGTATATCACAAATACGGAAACGATATAGGATAAAACCCAAAAACATCAATCCACAAGAATACAACAATCTGGAATACATATCCATCCATTCGGTGTGAAATGGGATCAGCTGACGGAGCTCCGAATGTCCAAGGAATCTTCTACCTGTTACCTGGGCGACAGGAAACCCAGGGTCCCGGGGTGGTGAGTATAAACTCAGGGGTAATATATAGAAAGTGCATGAACAACATATAAGGATATAGAGATACACAAGTATACATGTGAAGATCTACAGGTATACAACATGAGTCCAATAGACATACAGTCCTATCCAAATCTAATAACAAGTAACCACAGTATAGTCATACACTTGTATATACTAAACTGATCAACTGTACATGAAGTAATGTACCAACGTACCTGACGGTCTGCAACACCATAAGCTATATCATCCTGAACAGATATACAATAACATAACCCATATAACGTGCAAAGTCAATCCCATACCTAACCAACACTCAGACATATGAACAGTATATAATCACATGTAATAACATCCCGGTCCATACCACACTATGACATAATGCTAATCAAACGCATACAACAGTCTGGACCAACACATATATCATGCTCAACACACAACAGTATATAAAATGCAAATGGCATGTATCATGATGTACAAACATATGCAACAATCATAGCTCAATCAAATGCAACATCTCACAGGCATATGTAAAACATATATCAAATACATGCATACATATATATCAACAATGCATATGCATGGTCACTGTCTGCAGACCCGTCCAACCACGACCCCAGAGTGGCCAGGGTGGCATGACATGACAACTAGCCCGACTCTAGCTACCACTACTCTCGAGTGACCGAGTTGGGTAGTATGACTGAGTAGCGTATAAGCGTAAAGAGCTAACTACTCCTAGGGGTCCCTGCTGCAAGCCACGTCATCTCTACCCATGAATAGACAAGCGCCGCATATAGGACAACTGCACGTCACACAACCACCATCTATAGTGGGCGAGTGCTAACACCACTCTGCACAGTGGCCAGGTGTGCATCTCCAGCTACCACCGTATATAGTGGTCGAGCGCGGCACATCCAATGCTCTGCCCTCAACCCTGCTACCACTACCCCGAGTGGCCGGGGAGGCAGGATGACTGACGACCCGTCTCAACCACAAGGGAGACCCAGTCAACAACATGCATGCAATGTAATGATGCATAGCTCCATACACACTCCCTATCCCACAGGGAGTCCTGGTTAACCTAAAGTCAACTATGCAAGGACTACAATCCACAAGACTCTCTCTATCGCACAAAGAGTCATACACATCTGATAATCAACCACACTAAGACCTCTAGTCAGTAGCGAGATACTATCGACAATCCATAAAACTATACACAGATATACGATCCATAATAGATATACCCTCACGCTAGGACCTCTAGTCCATGGCCACATACTGACAACCACACACTTATCTATGCACAGACAACTAGATCCACCATAGATACACCACTAATACGGGTATGATATAACAATCGACTCCATAATCCAATCCATCACCTAACCCTAGTGATGTAACACAGTAACCCAATCTGAGGTCACAAAGATAACCCTAACCACATGTACTTATTGAACATCTATCAGCTAACACATAATAGGGTTTGTAGTTCATATCCATGATAGATAATCAATGAAATAATAGCAATATATCTCAAAGGACAAAGGCAGTACAAGCATAATCAAACATGAGTGGATTTAAGGTAAACAGGTATAAACATATATCCAAATTCATGCACTAGAATTTGATCAAAACTACCGGACCAAGTAGATATTACCCACATGATACGAATCTCGAAATAATGATCCTCAAGCCCGGGGACCTACCTCGTACTCCAAACCTGCACATAGTAGCAAACTATGATTAGGTATAAGTCTCCGATAAATATACGAACTAAACACTAATTCATTTTATATTCGTATCCTTTTCCCGAATACATTTTAACCAACTCATAATAAATCACCGACATCCTCAAGATCAATTAAGGTAAATAGATCTAAACACACTTAATTCAAACTACATACTTACATATCTAACCTCTCCACAATTCCACGGCTCACTTCAAATGCACCCCCAAATCTACAATCATCCTTGGCCGATTGATCTACATCCACAACCCAATCTGAACCTTGCTTCCACAGCTTCTGGATCTATAGTTCTAAGTTACAAATCGATCTCCATTGCCATTTCACCAAATCTGAGCTCACAACTCATCAATATCGCAGAATCATCCAAAAATTGCCATCAATCATTACCGAAATCAACCAAATCCCTAACGAACAATTAGCTAACACTCCAAATCAAGCTGTAACACAACATACCTTCCCGTTCCAACCTAGCCGCCAGATCTTCCTCTTGGCCTCATCGTCAACTCGCGAGAAGATGATAATCCAGGTCAGAAATTGCCACTGAACAGGCAGTGGAGAAGCAGAGAAAGCAAGCAAAGCTTAAGGGAGTGGCTCAACGGATCAGGGTCATCGGCGCCTACTGCTGCTTGGATCGGCGGAGCAAGACGACAACACGAATCTTGTCGAGTTGAGCTCGTGGGGTCAACCCCGTCGCTAGCCGACGATTCCAATGACTGGAGGTATTCTGTCAATGGACAGAGTAGAGGCAGCGGCGGAGGAAGAAATCGGCAACGTCGACTGTAGAAATCGCGAGAAGAAATTGGGGAAAGAATTGATCGGGATCGGGAGAAATGAGAAGGGAAAATCGTAGCTTAGAAATCGGGATTTAAGGTTGACCCAAAATTGCTTGAGCTAGCTCAAGTCTAAACTAAAGCTAACCTAGGTTTAACTCAAATCCAATCCAATTTGGTTCAGCCCAACTGGCTCACCCAATTTCAAACCCAGCAATTTAGCCCAATGGACTCAACCCAACAGTTTTAGCCCAAGCCCACTTCTTAACCCATTCCTTGACTAAGCCCAATTAGTTATTCAACCTAACCACTAATTAAACCCAATTAACCCACTAATTAAATCCAATTAATTAAAGGGTTAATCCATATAATAATTTTTTCCCCATATTTTACATCCTCGCTCTGATACCACTTGTTGGGGATCGATTATCGCGCTAGAGGGGGAGGAGGGGTCAATAATGTTCGTTCAATTCGTCGATTCATTCGTTGTCGTGCTTGTTTACAATTGTTAGTAATACGTAGCGGAAACAAAATAAAGCATAAAAAAATTACAACACAAGCAAAATATAAGATTTACATGGTTCGAAACTAGGGTTCCTACTCCATGACGGTGCTATAATGATCTACCCTCACTATGAACCTCTCTTTCTCGGTATGACACCAGAGGTGGAGAAGCCTCATACAAGTTCTTACAATAATAAGAAATACAACCAAATACACTAATCAAATCAAAATATAAGTAAAAACACTTTACAAACGAGCTTTGATTGCTTGATCACACTTTGGTTGCTTTGAATAGCTTGGAAGGTCTGGAAAGTATCAACTTATCCCCTTCAAGATCACCAAAAACTGACATCCATCCCCTCCCTCCTGAGCTCCTTATAAAACTACAACTCGGGTTGATTTCCACCTTCTAGTCGACTGCTCTTATCTAGTAGTCGAATGGCAACTCCATTCTTCTCTTCCACCTCTAGCGCTTTGCTCCCTCGGTTGTTAATCCTTGAAGAGCATCCTCATTCCGATACCACTTGTTGGGGATCGATTGTCGTGCTAGAGGGTGGTGAATAATGTTTGTTCAATTCATCGATTTGTTCGTTGTCGTGCTTGTTTACAATTGTTAGTAATACGCAGCGAAAATAAAATGAAGCATAAACAAATTACAACACAAGCACAATATAAGATTTACATGGTTCAGAACTAGGGTTCCTACTCCACGGTAGTGCTATAATGATCTACCCTCACTATGAACCTCTCTTTCTCGGTATGACACCGGAGGTAGAGAGACCTCGTACAAGTTCTTACAACAATAAGAAATACAACCAAATACACTAAGCAAATCAAAATACAAGTAAAAATACTTTACAAATGAGCTTTGATTGCTTGATTACACTTTGGTTGCTTTGGATAGCTTGGAAGGTCTGGAATGCATTAACTTATCCCCTTCAAGATCACCAAGAGCCAACATCCATCTCCTCCCTCTCGAGCTCCTTATAAAACTACAACTCTGGCTGATTTCTACCTTCCAATCGACTGCTCTTACCTAGCAGTTGATTGGATATTGTACCGTTGTCTCACAATGACTTAATCCACGTCAGATTAATGTCCATCAATCGACTACCCTAACCTAGCAGTCGACTGCTATAGACACTAGTCGACTGCTGAACAATTTGTGCCCTGTTGGTGTAATCGGCCTAGGTCATGATTGACCAGACTCGAGTTGGGCTCGAGTAGTATTTTGATATTTGACAATATTTTGGGGAGATTATTAGTACAATCGACCTAGGTCATGATTGACCGGACTCGAGTTTGACTCGAGTGGTATTTTGATGTCTGACGATGATTTGACCATTGTTTGACTATATGGTTGACATGGGGTTGACCATATGATGGAAAGTCCAAGTCTTGTGTACTTGGCATGGAAAGACCAAGTGGCACACTTGGCAAGGGAAAGTCCAACATAGGTTGGCATGGAAAGTTCAAGCATGGGTCTTGGCAAGGGAAAGTCCAAGCTTGAGTCTTGGCAAATGGAAAGTCCAACATGGGTTGGCAAGGAAAGTCCAAGCATAGGTCTTGGCAAGGGAAAGTTCAAGCTTGAGTCTTGGCAAATGAAAAGTCCAACATGGATTGGCAAGGAAAGTCCAAGGGGTGATATTGGTGGTGTAAAGTCCAAGGGTGGAGTCTTGGCAGCATAAGTCCAATGGTTTGGCAACGTAAAGTCCAAGCGGTGTATTGGCAGCGTAAGACCAATATGCCTTGGTGGTGTAGATCACATTAGCATGACAATAGCTGATGGAAGCACTTGAAGGCTAGCATATGGATGAACAAGTCATGGATGACTTGGAGGGATCCGATAGGCGTGAGGCTGACGGAGGTGGCTAGAAGGCTTAGGTCTAGGCTATGGGTGGTTTAGCAAGTATGAGGGCATCATATTTGGTGTTAAATCTCATGGATGAGGTTTATCAGTCGACTGGTATGATTATCAGTCGACTGATGTGAGTCGAATGATGTTCAACTACAGGAAATGGCCTCGCTCAATCACCAAGATTGACGATCGATTAATAGCTGAGCATCTGATCGATATGGTGATCACCGATCGATGGTCGAAGTTTTTGGGACGAATGTTTCGAGTCGATCGTTAGGGTTTGACAATGATCGGTGATGGCTTGATCGGATCGATAGTCTATCCATTGGAACTTATCCAACGTGGCTCATGTCGTTGTGAGACAATGGCTACAGGAGCAGTCGACTGATGGTCTCGATCAGTCGACTGCTAGGCGAAATCCAGCCCGAGTTACAGGTTTAAAGGGAGCACGAAGGAAGGGATTTAGCAGCGATTTCTTGAGCATCTTTGAGGTGATTTACTAATGCAAATCAGGGTCTTCAAGCACGGTTCAAGCAATCAACAAGCAAGTATTCCAAAGCAATAGTTTTAAAGTTTTTTTTACGTTTTTTTATATATTCATCTTGTATTTACTTGTTTTACCTTGTATTACTTAGTGTAATCACTTGTACGAGGTTTCTCCGCCTCCCACTTGTTGTCGAGAAGGAGTATTTGATTAGTGGTGTGTGTTTGCATCGCTAGGGCTCTTTCGAGCCTAATCTGTAGAGTAGGAACCTTAAGGTTCTGAACCACATTATATTTGTGAGTTGTGATTGTGTATCTTGTTATTAGTCTTTGTTATTATTATTTCACTGTGCCAACAAGATTGTAGACGATCAAACGCGAACAAATTCCATTGACAAGCGAACACGCTATTCACCCCCCCCTCTAGCGGGCGCATGGTCCTAACATGCCCTAGCTACTTAATTCCAATCGATTGCTAAACCCTAGCAGTCGACTGATATATGCCAGTCGACTGATATATGCCAGTCGACTGCCCACAACTAGCAGTCGACTGCTAGAGCCATAGTCAACTACTCGACCAATCGACTAGTCATAATCTCAATCGACTTCTTGAGTCAAACTAAGCTCTCGAGTGTTGAACACTCGACCAGTCGACTAATAAATCTCAAACATGAGATTTAACCCAAGTATGATCCCCTCATACTTGATCGACCACCCTTAGCCTATACCTAAGCCTTCTAGCCACCTCCATCAACCTCATGCCCTCATGGTCCCTCTGAGTCCTCCACAAATCCTTCACCCTTTGCGCTAGCCTTCAGGTGCTTCCATCGGCTATTTCATGCTAAATGGGTCTCTTTTGCCAAGGTTCATTTGGATTTATGCTGCCAAGATCTCACCCTTAGACTTCCTTGCCAAGATCCATTTGGACTTATGCTGCCAAGACTACATTCTTGAACTTTACGCTGCCAAAACCACATCCTTGGACTTTCCCATTGCCAAGCTTCAATGCTTGGACTTTCACCGCCAAGACTACACACTTGGATTTACGTGGCCAAGACCATTCTTGGACATTCCAATTACCAAACATCCATGGACTTTCCATTGCCAAGACCATTCTTGAACTTTCCATGCCAAATATCCAAACTTGGACTTCCCATGCCAAGTATCCAAACTTGGACTTCTGAGGTTGAATGCTCCAACAATCTTTCCCAAATAATCTCCCTCATATAACTTTGAATATCACAATCATCCACTAGTCACATGGTCAACATATGTCAAACCATATTATCAAACAATGATCAAACCCATTGTCAACCCATTGTCAAATATCAAAACCCTACTCGAGTCCCACTCGAGTTTGGTCAACATTGACCTGGGGCCAATTGCACCGATAGTAAGTTGCAAAAGTCCATTTATGGATTAAAGCAAGCTTCTAGAAGTTGGAATCTTTGATTCGATGATGCAATCAAAGAGTTTGGTATCATTAAGAATGAAGTTGAACCCTGTGTCTACAAAAGAATTAGTAGGAGCATAGTTGTCTTTCTCATTTTGTATGTAAATGACATACTTCTCATTGGAAATGAGATCCCTGTCCTACAGTCTGTAAAGACTTGGCTTGGAAATTGTTTCTCGATAAAAGACTTAGGTGAGGCTACCTATATTTTAGGTATTAAGATCTATAGAGATAGATCTAAGAGATTGCTTGGCCTGACTCAGAGTACATATATTGACAAAGTGCTTAATCATTTTATCATGCAAAATTCTAAGAGAGGATTCTTGCCAATATCACATGGTGTGAGTCTTTTCAAGGCTCAATGCCCCTCTAACAAAGAGGAGAGGGATCGCATGGATAAGATTCCTTATGCATATGCTATTGGATCTATCACGTATGTCATTCTATGCACTTGTCCTAATGTCTTGTATGCATTAAGTATGACGAGTAGGTACTAGTTAGATCTAGGTGAAAGTCATTGGACAACAGTCAAGAATATTTTTAAGTACTTAAGAAGAACTAAGGATTATTTCTTGATATATGGAGATGACGAGGAGATCGTTGTAAGGGTTACAGTGACACAAGCTCCCAAACTGACAAGGATGATTCAAGATCGCAGTCAAGGTATATGTTTGCTTAAATGGTGGTATTGTGAGCTGAAAGAGTTCAAAGCAAGACACAGTTGTTGATTCTACTACAAAGGCTGAGTATATTGCTGCTTCTAATGCAGCAAAAGAGGTTGTTTGGATCAAAAAGTTCATTATAGAACTTGGTGTGGCTCCTTGCATAGCTAACCCAATAGACCTCTATTGTGATAACAATGGGGCTATTGCACAGGCTAAGGAACCTAGGTCTTATCAGTGATCCAAACACATACTTTGGTGGTTCTATCTCATTCGAGAGATTATTGATAGAGGAGATATGAAAATATACAGAGTACCGATAGATGATAATATTACAGACCCACTAACCAAGGCTCTGCCACAGAGGAAGCATAATGGTCACACTAAGTCACTAGGTATTAGATATTTTAGTGATGGGCTCTAGTGCTAGTGGGAGATTCCCTAAGAGTCAATCATGAGATGATTGATTTGAGACTTTTGTATCAATTTTAATAAAAGACAACATTTTGTGTTTATTATATTTGTTTTATTCCTGTACAAAGTTGAATAAATATAATAATGTCTTAGAGTTGTAGGTTCTATTTTATAACATATCAATTTTGAATTGATTGTAAGAAACTATATTAAACACTACTCTTAATTATCCCTAGTCAAGTATTAATATATAAGGACAATATTAATGCATTAAGACTACCATATAGGTTAACTAATGACTTAATCTCACAAGTCATGGAAATAAGATATTAAGTTAACACATGAGTATATATTTGAGAATATGTACTAGATTGACCCACTATGAGAATGTTTCATGAATTGTTATGTGAGTGTCATAAACATTCTTATAGTGACTATTGATATAAACAATCCTTTGATCTAAAGTCACTACGGTTCCCTACATAAAGACTTGTGTACTTTAGTATTGGCAAAGGTCACCTGTAACAAGGTCGATTATAAAGTCGTTCACTAGGTATGCAATAAGTTATGCGGAGGGATGTGAGTGATGTATATGGAATTTGTCCCTTCCATATAATGGAAGTGATGTCTGTGGACCCCTTGATTAAGTAGGACTACTAAAATGCATGACCATGTTCAAATAAGTCAATATGAGATATTGAGCTTATTTGGTTAGCTTAGTCTATTTAGAGATCAAGAAACACAGATTGATGAGAGGATGACACATTCTATGTCTCATAAATCAATCTAGACATCATGGACAAGAAGACTAAGTTATACAATATAATAGTCACAGACAAATTAGGTCGGATCTATGACATTCTCATCACTTCGGTAGCTATGATACTTGCTAAATGTCACTCATAGCTTGTGCCTTTAAAAGTCACTGCCAATGTTATGAGAACCTATTGGGTCACACACAAAGAGCGCATTGATTTTAGAGTTTAGTGGTCCTTCGTTTGAGTGAGAGAGAATGTTGGGATCACAATTGAAGTCCCACATTGGGTCTAAGTTAAGATTAATGAGTTAATCTTATTGGATCCTAAACTCGTTAGATTAATGGGCTAATCTAATCGAATTCCAAACTTATTGGATTACTAGAATAATCTAATTGGACCCGAACTTATTGAATTAATGGATTAATACAATATACGTTTGGGTTTTTCAAACGAGATCACGGATAATGCCCACATTTTATAAAATAAAAGAAAGAAAATACCATATTAGATATGACTTGGGGATTAAGCAATAAACACGATCTTATCTGATAAGATCATGTAAGATTGCATTAACCAAAAGCTAGGTCACTTGGTCTTTCTTTTAATAGTAGCTAGCACTACGACAAGGGTGAAGTGATTCTCCAATTGTGTTCATAAGACGAACAATGGCTATGCTCGTGTGGATACCAAAGAGGTGTGAACGCACTGATCACGCTCAAATTGATTTGACTCTTCAATTTTGAAAAGTTCATGCATCAAGAGTAATGTTATAAACCAATGATCAATTGATCCGCATGGATCCAGTTGGGTTCATTTTTCCGTTGTGTATTTTGATTTAGTTTCACTTTAGAAGCAACATAATATTCCACTTTTCATTAACCACATTATCCTTTCTTTAGATATGTGACATAATCTTTAATGTCACCGATAAGCAGAATTCTCCTTATGTGCACTACGCTTGCTACCAATTATGTGTTCAACATTAAATAAATATTTAGCAAAATTAACATCAAGATTGAAATGATGTAAACCATTTATTAAAGTACGAAAACTATAATAGTACTCATGTTTATATAAAAAAATATATCATCCCCAATCTTAAAATTAAATCCTACATCGTTTAGCTTTCTAACAAAAATTAAATTCCTAGCACATGCAAGAACACAGAGTCAATTTTTTAAATCTAAAGAACAATTAGTGTTCAATATCAATCTATACGTCCCAATTCCTTTTATTCATGCCTTCATTCTGTTACCCATATATAGAAACTTTTCAATTTCATTTATGGTTCGGATCGAAAGGAATTCTTGCATAATATGTGACACATGAATAGTTACACTAGAATTCAACCACCAGGTATTATTAGACACTTCAATAAGATTTCATTCAAAATTTACTAAAACATAGTATTTAACTTTTTTGAACTAACTCTTTCTTTTCGGACAACCCTTCTTGAAGTGACCACTTTTAACATAAAAAATAACACTTCTTTTCTTTATGAACTTCACTTTCTTTAACTTTCATGAAGGCCTTTCCTTTATTTTTACCCTTCTTACTTGGTATGCCTTGATGTTATTGGCTCCATCATGAGTCGACAAATGGATGGAGTGATCCCTTTTTTTTTTCTAACCTTCCTTCCTCCTGAACCAAAATAGCTTTAATTTCTTGAAAGGTCCATTTCTCTTTAATGGTTTTATAAAACTGCTCAAACTCAGTAAGGAAGTGAATTAATGATAAATTATACTATGAATGACTCACTCGCATCCATTCCCATCAACTTCAACTTTATTGTTAAATTTGTTGTACTTGTCGCATGATCATGAATGGGCTGAGACCAATTAAATTTTTTTAGTCGCCAACTCACTCATTAAGGTCCCCACAATAGACTTATCAGTAATCTTTGATTATGAATATTCTTTAATCAATTTTATGAATTCCCTTACATTATCAATTTTGGACATAGATGGTTTAACATTTTTGACCATCGTCATTTTCATTAAGTTCAAGCTTAGTTTACTAGACCGCATCCAAGGCTCATAAAGGGTCTTCTCAGCTTCCATACTAGTCTCAGTAATAGTTGTGGATTTTTGTTCCATTTTTGATGTCATATCAAGATCCATAATACCCAGTTGAAATTAGATTTATTCATATCAGCCAATATAATTCAGTCTATTGAACTTAATCATCCCATTTCCCAAGGCAAGCATATTATTGAAACTTGTAAACATTTACACAAACTCATACATTAATACTTTGAGTAGATTTAATGGATTTAAATCAAGATCAACTTTAATAATGTATTTAAGTTCACCTTTGGGTGATACTCAAATGCATAACTATAATGACAATGATGCTAAATGAATACATTTTAATAGGTTAATCAACTATATTTAAAATAACATGCATGACTCTTTGGATATACAAGCATTTACTAAGTATGTTAAAAAATCTTGTAGTATCATTAATTATAGGCAATGATACAACTTTGAGTGATCTATATATGCTTTATAATAATAAATTTTAATTAACCTAAAACATGTCAGTTATCTTGTTTCATATACAATCATATAATTTGGGAATTACAAATATTACAGAGTTGATCAGTGATTACCAAACTCTAAATCCATAATATATATAATTTTATATCATACATATCAACAAAATTCTAAAATTAATCAACGTAACAATAACATTCATAATTTAGATCGTTAGTCATGGAAAATCATAATATCCAAAACCTGACTTTGATATCAAATATTAATAAAAATCATGATTGTAATTTTTACTAATATTATACGATACATTAATTTACAAAAGAGAGAAACTACATCATTACAGTAAAAGGTGATTCGTTCATTTTCAGTTCTCTGTCAATCGATCTCACAATTAATACGAAGAAGATAAATCACGAGAACTATGTCCCTTGAACCGATGATCAAAATAGTAAAAGATTTCTAAGACTGAATGAGAAACTACATCATATATATTAGGATGTTGGATATAATGGCTTTCATAATCTGATCGAATGACAACAATTAAAAAGAAGACATACCCAGATCCGTGCAACAAATTCTTGATATACAAAACGTTTTTCAATTTTCTCTCCTTTCTAACTTTTCTTTTCCTTATCTCTTTAATGATGAGAGTTACAACTTTTCATATATTCTCTGTAAAAGTTATCCCTCTTAAAAAGTTATCCCATTCTTGAAGTTATCTTTCATTTATGTGAGAGTTATTATAACAGCCAAAAATTCTCAATAACTACTTTTTAATATTTGATAATTGTTATAAATGGTATACGTTTATTGTGTTGATGCAATTGATCTAGGTCACAATTGATCAAACTCGAATTTGATTCAAATAGTATTTAAATATTTGACAAAAGATTGACAATGTGATTGTCATGGGAAGTTCAAGAATGGTCTTGACATTTGAGAAGTCCAAGTCATGTATACTTGGCAATGGTAAAGTCCAACTCATGAGTACTTGGCATGAGAAGTCCAAGCATGAGTCTTGGAATAGAAAGTCCAAGCATGAGTCTTGACAAAGAAAAAGTCCAAGCATGAGTTTTGACAATAGTAAAGTCCAAGTCATGGGTACTTAGCAAGGAAAATTCAAAGGTATAGTTTTGGCAGCATAAGTCCAAGTGTGTAGTCTTGACGGCGTAAAGTTCAAGTGAACTTTGGCGGTGAAAGTCCAAGTATGGATACTTGGCAATTGAAAAGTCTAAGGGTGTGATATTGGTGGCGTAAAGTCTAAACTGTAGTCTTGGCGACATAAGTCCAATGTTTAGCGGTGTAAAGTTCAAGCGTTTGTCTTAGCAGCATAAATTCAAATGTACCTTGGCAAAGTAGACTTGGTTAGCATGATAATAGTCGATGGAAGCACCTGAATGCTAGCGTATGGAAGAACAAGTCATGGATAACTTGGAGGGATCCGATAGGCGTGAGGCTAATGAAGGTGGCTAGAAGGCTTAGGTCTAGACTAAGAGTGGTCTATCAAGTATGAGAGGATCATACTTGAGTTAAAACTCATGTTTGAGGTTTATCAGTCGACTGAGGTTATGGATCAGTCGACGATCGAGTGTTTGACACTTGGCAGCCTAGTCAACCTAGATTAGTCGACTGGGATTATGACCAGCCGACTGGTCAAGTAGTCGACTGAGCTTCGACTGCTTGGGTGAAGCACTAGCAGTCAACTGTCATTGTGGGTAGTCGACTGCCCTTGATCAGTCGACTACTAGGGTTGGCAGTCGATTGCTTTAAGCATGCACAAGCATAGAAGCTCTAGTAGTCGACTGGCCAGTCGACTACCGAACAACAATCAACTGCTGGTAAGGGCAGTCGACTGCTAGGGTATCTATTGGGCAGGTTCCAACATGGATGGAGCGGTTGTGTGACAATGGATGGGAGAGCAGTCGACTGGTGCCTTTTGACAGTAGACTGCTAGGCGCGAAATCAGCTCGATGCAGGTTATAAAAGCAGCTCGAGATGGAGGATTTTGCATCCGTTTTTTGGGTGATTTTGAAGGGGAAGTGTTATTGCATTCTAGATCTTCAAGAGTAATCCAAAGCAAGCAACAAACAAGCAATTAAACGTTCTTTATGTAAAGTTTTCTTTACTTGTATTTTCTTATTGCTTAGTATACCTATTGTATTTCTTGTATTACTATTGTAATCACTTTGTATGAGGTTTCTTCACCTCTGGAGTGTTTTCCGAGAAGGAGAGGTTTATTAGTGGCGGTGTGCATCACTAGAGCTCACTTGAGCTCGACCCGTAGAGTAGGAACCTTAGGTTCCGAACTACATTATATCTTGTGTATTGCAAATGTTTCTCCTATTTTGTTATTGTTATTTATTTCTGCTATGCTAACAGGATTTGTAGACGAACACGATCGAACTAATTCCAAGCAACGAAGTGAAGTCGCTATTCACCCTCTTCTAGCGACGCCAACGTTCCTAACATATTGGATGTCTATGAGTAATCTATAGATTATCATAGTAAATAAAAAATATCATTTCATTCTCAAATATATATAAAGATATATATATTTCCAATCTCATTTGAGATATTGATAAAACTAAAAGTAATAAAATTATTCTTCTATCATTCTCTCTAAAAGATCTTCTATTTCTTGATATTTTATAACATGTTATCAGCACAAATTTTGCTCAAATTTTATACAAACTCAACGTCAAAGTTTATTCCTGGTAATCATAACTTTGGGCTTTTACAGTTTTGAAAATTCTACTTTGATAGCATTAGGTTTCCAAAAATATTAGAAAATAATTCTGTGGCCTATTGAATCTTATCTCTGGCAATATTGTATATAGGAATTGATAACTTTTGTGACTAGTTATTATTGTCTAGAGCTATTATTAATAATTTATGATAAATTTGATATAATTATCAAAGTATCCATGACTAGTATTAAAACTAATATTTAAAGATTGCATGCTTTTTTTTTATTTTCTTATTTGGATAAATCAATAATTTTGTCCCGATAATCTCATCTTAATAAGTTAGGAATTTGAACAATTAATTAAATGATAATATTCTTTTAAATTTATCAACTTATCTTATTATTGACCTTTATAAATAATAAGGTAAAGTAAAACATCAGTCTTCTCGTTGAATTACGATGGTAAAATAATATGATTTACTATAAAATATTAAGATACATTTGTTTATTTTTTTGGTTATAATTCTTATTCTATAATATATTTTTTTATGCTTATATAAATCTTATTCTAATTTTGTGCTTATGTGTTAGTATTTTATGGCAAACCTCACCGAACTTGAATTTACGACTCTCAACATTTTGGAAAAAAAATTACTTATCATGGATTTTTGATGTTGAAATCCATTTAAATGCAAATGGACTTGAAGAAATAATTAAAGAACATAATAAAGAGATTTTGCAAAATCTAGCCAAGTCAATAATTTTTCTCCATCACTACCTCTAAAAAGATTTGAAAATCGAGTATTTGATAGTAAAAGATTCACTTGAATTATGGAAAAGTTTAGAGGGAAGGTTTAACCACAAACAATAGTAATAGTTTCTAAAGATTATTATGATTAGATTCATTTACGATTTCAAGATTTTAAATCTGTGATTGAATATAATTTAGTCATTTTTAAAATCAATTCCCAATTAAAATTATGTGAAGAGAATATTACCAATTATGATATAGAAAGCACTCTCCACTTTCCATGCTTTAAATATGCTCATACATCAGCAATATAGAGAGAAAGGGTTCAAGAAATATTCTGAACTAATTTCTTGTTTGCTTATGGCTGAACAAAATAACAAGTTATTAATAAAAAATCATGAATCTCGTTCAATTGACTCTAGTCCATTCCCCGAAGTGAATGCGACAACTCACAATAATTTTGGACGTGGACGAGAATGTGAAAATGATCGTAGTCTAGGACGAAGTCATGGTCATGATCATGGTCGTGGCTGGAATATTTACTGTAATGATCGTAGTCAATATATAAGCAATTAGAAGTGGAAAATTAATGAGGAAAAAATAAGAAAAAAAATCGATCTAATTAGAATGTTGAGAATAAATGTTACCGATGTGGAGGTGATTAGACATTGTTTACATATTTGTCATATGCCAAAGTATTTTGTCGAGCTTTATTAAATCTCATTGAAGGAAAAAGATAAGAATGTTGAGTCAAATGTCTTATAACAAAAATAATGACCCTAACAATGTTTTCAAGGGTCTTGGAAATTTGTCCCAATTAGAAGTTGATTTTTTTGAGAATATTAAATATGATGATTTTAATTAATGTATTTATTTTTTTATTTCTCAATATTTATAATAAATTAAAATTTATTATTAATTAATTAATTAATTTTGTGAGATATGAATTAATAGGGGAATAAATAGCTTAATTAAATAAGGGTTGATTGATTGAACCCTAAGTCTCTTACTTATAAGAGCAGACCCTTAAATCTTCCGAATTAATTAACACTAACTTTGTTTTCCTATTTAAGCCGTCTTTTCTCTCCCTTGAGTCGAACATGATCTCTTCTCCCGATTCCTTTCCTCTTCGCTCGACTACCTCCTTACTCCTCCCGCCTTCTTTCGTTTTCTCCACGGTGTGTTCGATCTGGACCATCGCCATCTCGGGACAACCTTGCATCTGAGAGGAGGAGTTGACGGCCTAGCGTTCTCGGTGACGACCCCGATCTGGTGCGCCACCATCTCGAGGCATCCATGATTTCTTTTTTTTCTTTGTTTGCTGCTTTGTGGCGATTTCTGACTTGGATCATCACCACCTTGCGATCCGATCTTGAGGCCAAGAGGAGAACTGATACTTGTTCACCTCTGCGACTACTCTCAATCTAGGGCACAACTTCCACAATGTCAGCGATCTATGATTTCTAATCGGCTGAGCTGTTGTCGTACCTGGTAAGTCCGATACCATTGCTGCTCATGTTGGTTTGAGGATCGATCGTCGGCCCAGAGCACAACTCTCCACTAACAGCGATTAATTTTTGGTAACATTTCCATTAACCTTCTTGTTTCCTTGGATTGAGGGTCCAGATAAATGATCAAAGAAGCTTATGTTCTCTACGATTACAGGTGGTGAGTGATAACTGCCATTTTGTTGTATTATTTTGGTCCTTGATATCACTGTTTTTATCCTCTCGAGTGATTTATTATTGATTATTTACATATTTTATGAGTTGGATATATTTTTGGACCTTATTGTAAATTCTCCTAATTTTTGGACTTATATGTAAATTTTATCTTTGTTTGTAGGAGATCGAGATGAGCCACTGGACTAGACTCAAGTTGAATCAAATATGGATTCATCTAGGACTAGAAGGATTATTGCAAACGTAATTAATCTGGACCTTTCGTCAAGATCAGAAGCAGCTTAATCAAAGAGTTCAGATCTAGTCAATCCTGATCGTCCGATGAGATCTGATCGATTCTGAGCCATCTATCTAGATCTGAAGAGATCCGGTCCGTACATTTAGATCTGGACATCTTATCCTTTCATTTAGATCCGGTCGATCGTGATTTTCCATTCAGATTCAATTAGTTCCATTCATTAGAGATCGGAGCAATCTGGACCGTCCAATGTGATGGATCGATCTGAGCCATTAATCTGAATCTGGAGCGATCCGGCCCATGCATTGTGATCTACACATCTTGTCTGTTCATACGGACCGTTGGATTTCGATTATCCCTTCAGATGGAACAGATCCGTCCGTTTGAATTCAGATTGATTACAACCGTTGGATTGAGCAACCAAATGAAGCCAACTTAATTGATTAATCAAGCCCTAGCTCTAAGGAACGGCTGAGATTGAAAGGGCAATTGAATCGGACGGCTGATGTTTTTCATTTAATAAACCCTACCTTCCCAAATCAGAACAGATCGCGCAGAATCGGCCGTCTTCTTCATCTCGCGAGCGCGGGCGACCGGTGACTACACGTGCGGCGGCGACAGTCCGGCACTCCACTCTGGCGACCTTCCCTCCGACATCTAGTGATGATCCCAGGCGAGCCTTGGCAGACGATTAGATGTCGTGATTCGGACAGCTAATCGGAAGAGGGGCGAGCGCGGGATTCCGACGAGTACAACCTTCACCGGCGTTCACTCTATTCTGGCGGCTGGGATAGGCCTTTCCATCTCGCCGGAGCCACCCACACGCTGCGCCAATTTAGGACAGCGCCATCTCCACCAGTGAAGGTCCATTTCACTGTCCGGTGACTCCACAACTGTCGGAACGGCGATCGCATTCCTCCGTCTGTCCGTCCTCCCTACTGCGCTAATTGGGCAGCTTCGCATTCACCGCCAGAGAGGGCTGTTCGGTTTGTTGCGATCGTCGTGTGGTTACCAGTCGTTGTTTTATTTGGATCAATATGCGTGTTTGTTTGTGTGTTGAACACCTAATTAGTTGGGATTTTGTGTTAGTTACGTTCTGTTAATTATTCCTATTAGATTATGCATTTGTTAGTAGTTGATTAGGTTTGTTCCTGTTACGTGTTTGTTTGTTTACGTGCAATGTTATTTCTATAGGTTTGGTTGTTGCTTAGTTGTTTAATTTTGTTCGTTATTTAGTTGTAGGTTAGTTTAATTTCTTGTTGCTGATGTACTAACCCCATCCATTAAAATTGTCCAATTAATGCATCGTATAGTGACAGTATGGTGTTTTGGTTGGAGTGCTTTCATTATTAGGTTAGATTTCTTTTACATTCGACCAGTTGTCGTATAGTGACAGTGCGGTGCCTGGTTGAATTGCTTTCGTTTATTGCATTTAGTTTAGCTTTTCAGTGACTGTTTGATCACTGTGCCGTATAGTGACAGTGCGGTACTTGGTTAAATTGTTCACCTTTGTTTCGTGATCATTGTACCGTATAGTGACAATGCGGTGCGTGATTACTTACTTTTGCGCATTAGGATAGTTGCTTGTTACTTTTTGCATTTGTTCTTGCATTAGGTTAGTTTCCCGGGATTTAATAATTGGTAGTTAGGTTTACTTTTTGCATGTTTAATTCTCATGTTTGTTTTTTATTTTGCATTTTAATTGTTTTGATAATTATAAAAACCCCCAATATTTACTTCTGTTTAAAAACAAACGTCCAACCATTAGGTTCGTTGGGAGATGACCCGAGTCAGTCCTATACTGCATTAGTGTAGTTAGGGGGTTCGGTAAATAATTTGGGAACGGTATCACGACAAAATAACCGGTCTATCAAATTTTGGCGCCATTGCCGGGGAACTTTAATGGGTTCGTTTGTCTTTAAACTGTAGTTAGTCAGTTTTTTTTCTTTTCTTTTGTTATTACTGTCTTTCTTATCATTTATATTTGTTTCTCATTGTATTTGTTTGTGTCGATGACTAGGTCTTCAGGCGATAATCTTCTTGAGTTTTATGCAACAGTTTTTCTCTTCCCTCAGAGGCCCAGCCTAGGAAGGGGGTTGTTGAAGAAAAGGCTAGGGAATTTCAAGAGCTAACAGATTCCCAAGTATGCCAAATTTCTTTTTAAAGATCTGTGTGTTCACGAGAAGTTGTACTCTTTCTATGGAGGTAGGAGAGACTGTAGTTCGGTTCAGTATTTTGGACGCTATGAGGTACCCGATGGAGGATCATTCTATTCTTAGCGTGGTTATAGATGATGAGTTGGACTACATGAACTTTATTTCTTAGTCTTTTTTTCATTTGGATATCTCTGCACCTTCTATACTTTATTGTGATTTTATTGATTCTGTTGATTCTGATGTTGATAATGATTTGTTGTTAGGACCTATCTGTGGGCCCTTTTATGTAGACAGGGATATGGAATGTGTAGGGACGCCCCAAGGATCACTTCCATCAGATGTTTGTGAGAAATGTTATTTCATGGTCGAGCATGGGATATCTTAGGTTATATTATCTCTGTGTATGGTATTGAAGTAGATCCTACTAAAATTCATGTTATATCTTCTTTATCTTACCCCGCTTCTGTGCGGGAAGTTCGTGCTTTTCTGGGTTATGCAGGTTTCTACAGACATTTTATCAGATACTTCAGCAAGATTGCCCCCTACCCTTGACCAACTTGTTGCAGAAGGAGATGGTATTTCAGCTTGACCAGGATTGTGAGGGAGATCGAGCCCACCCCCATAGCAGATTCTTTTCCAAATGAGCAGTTTTTCACCTGTAGGGTAAGACACTATGGTATGCAGATCTTGCCATTTATTTAGTTGTCGTGTTGTACCTTCACATTTTACTCATGCATAAGTCCAGAAATTGAAAAGTAATGCTATGTATTATGTATGGGATGATCTTTATCATTGAAAATTTTGTAGAGATCAGATTATTAGATGATGTGGACTTGATTATGAGTTTCATTTCATACGTACTTACTTTTTGTTATTCTCTGGCTTGTGGGGGGTATTTTGGACCCCAAAGAACTGCTAGGAAAGTTTTAGAGTCTGATTTGTATTGGCCCACCTTATTTCATGATGTCTTTGAATTCTACAAGTCTTGTGAGAGATGTCAACGAACAGGGAACATAGGACGTGGAAATGAAATGCCTCAACAACTTTTGTTATTCTGTGAGATTTTCGATATTTGGAGTATTGATTTTGGGTCCGTGTCCTGTATCTTTTGGATTTTCATATATTCTTTTGGCATATGATTATGTTTCTAAATGGGTGGAGGCCATCCCCACCAGGACTGATGATTCTCTAGTTGTGGATTTTGTTAGGTCTCACATATTTTGTAGATTTTGAGTTCTCAGGGCGATCATTAGCGATCAAGGGTCTCACTTTTGCAACAAACTCATGAAGTGTCGAGCAAAGAGATCAAGTCTATTCTGGAGAATACGGTGGGGCTAGACATGATGATATTTTTTCTCTGACTTGAAAGGGTAGTGTGTTCTTTTATTTATTGCATTTATTTTCTTCCTTTCGTGTTCGGAATAATTTGTGTGGTTGATTGCGTGTTTGCCTGTTTACCTAGGTTTGTTTGTCTGTTGTTGAGTCAAATAATATTCCCTATGCATGCCTTAGTATCATTTAAGAGGTGGTAAAAATTAGTTAAGTTTGATCATCAAATGGTGGATTTTTGTGTATGATAGGAGACTTCACTTGCATGTAGTCACTTGTTATGATGGTGAACTTTTTATTGATAGACTAAGCTTGATTTTGATTCACCTAGTGAGGTTGTAAGCCATTTTTTATCATCTACCCACTTTTGTGTGATAACACATATGATTCTTGTTACTCTAGAACTTGCTTTGAGTCTTTTCAAAACTGCAGTAACATTTACTTGCATGAATATGATGAAGGATTTCATTCTTGACTCTTTTTCTGACTTGGTTTGCTTGTCTAATCCACATGATACTTACTTATTCCATGTCTTACTTGTCATATCTCTTCATTTGCTATCCAGTGTCTTTGTATCTTTGTGGATTATCTTTTTCATATCTATTGTTTTCCATGTTGGAGGAATACTTTGATGGGTTGTATTGTCCGAGACGGACAAAATTTTTAAGTGTGGGGGAGAAGCTATATTATTTTTGTTAGAAACATGATATGGAAGATATAGTTTTCAGAAGTCATTGGTTCTGAGATATATTTGTCTGTGATTAGTACTTGAGTTTCTGCACACAAAAAAAAATGGCGCCGTTGATGTTTCTTTTGTAAAAAAAAAAAAAAGAGAGAGGAAAAAAATGTACAGTTGTAATGCAGGCAAATGAGATTGCAATGTATTGGATAGAGCCATTTGATCTTGAATCCAATTCTAAAGTTTCTAATTGTCCTAGTCTCTTCCCATATTGCTGGTTACTGAGCATTTCATAGAGCAATTCATCAGGTTTATTTCTCCAATTCTTCTCTTGTTCCCTATTCATTTGTACCTTTGTTTTGTACTTATCTTTGTATACTTTATCTGCACTCTACTTTTGATCTTATTCTGATTCATGATAAATCCTTTTGATTCATGTATGAGATGTATTGATAGCAGTAGAGAAGTAGATGATAAGCAAGCATATGGTAGTACAAATTTGCATGTTGTTTTGAGGGCGCCCCACTCCTATGTTATTATGTAAGCATCAGTGCATTTATCCATTTTGGGAGGTTTTGTATCAGGCTTAGTCTATTTGATTTGACTGTAAATCATCATACATATTGATTGTTGTAGGAGTCGTATCTTTTGACTACCTAAGATTCGGACCTATTTGGTGATCCTAAGTAACTTATTTTTCCTGTCTCTGAATTATTGATCTGGGTATTATTTGGGGAATGGGTTAGTGAGTCAGTTTCTTTATTTTTGTTATTGCACGGGACGCGCAAAAATAAGTGTGGGGGAATTGATAACTACAATTTTGTTGTATTATTTTGGTCCTTAATATCACTGTTTTTATCCTCTCGAGTGATTTATTATTGATTATTTACATGTTTTATGAGTTGGATATATTTTTGGACCTTATTGTAAATTCTCCTAATCTTTGGACTTATATGTAAATTTTATCTTTGTTTGTAGGAGATCGAGATGAGCCACTGGACTAGACTCAAGTTGAATCAAATATAGCTTCATCTAGGACTAGAAGGATTATTTCAAACGTAATTAATCTTGACCTTTCATCAAGATCAGAAGCAGCTTAATCAAAGAGTTCAGATCTAGTCAATCCTGATCGTCCGATGAGATCTGATCGATTCTGAGCCATCTATCTAGATCTGAAGAGATCCGGTCCGTACATTTAGATCTGGACATCTTATCCTTTCATTTAGATCCGATCGATCGTGATTTTCCATTCAGATTCAATTAGTTCCATTCATTAGAGATCGGAGCAATCTGGACCGTCCAATGTGATGGATCGATCTGAGCCATTAATCTGAATCTGGAGCGATCCGGCCCATGCATTGTGATCTACACATCTTGTCTGTTCATACGGACCATTGAATTTCGATTATCCCTTCAGATGGATCAGATTCATCCGTTTGAATTCAAATTGATTACAGCCGTTGGATTGAGCAGCCAAATGAAGCCAACTTAATTGATTAATCAAGCCCTAGCTCTAAGGAACAACTGAGATTGAAAGGGCAATTGAATCGGACGGCTGATGTTTTTCATTTAATAAACCCTACCTTCCCAAATCGAGCGGTCGCGCGAGATCGTCTTCTTCATCGCGGCCAGCGGCGATCGGCGACTACACGCTCGGCGATAAACTCCACTCCGGCGACCTTCCCTCCGACAGCCGGCGATGATCCCAGGCGAGCCTCGGTGGACGATTAGATGCCGTGATTCGGATAGCTAATCGGAAGAGGGGCGAGCGCGGGATTCCGGCGAGTACAACCTTCACCAGCGTTCACTCCATTCCGACGGCTGGGATAGGCCTTTCCATCTCGCTGGAGCCACCCACACGCTGCGCCAATTTAGGACAGCGCCATCTCCACCGATGAAGGTCCATTTCACTGTCCGGTGACTCCACAGCTGCCGGAACGGCGATCGCATTCCTCCGTCTGTCCGTCCTCCCTGCTGCGCTAATTGGGCAGCTTCGCATTCACCGCCGGAGAGGGCTGTTCGGTTTGTTGCGACCGCCGTATGGTTACCGGTCATTGTTTTATTTGGATCAATATGCGTGTTTGTTTGTGTGTTGAACACCTAATTAGTTGGGATTTTGTGTTAGTTATGTTCTGTTAATTATTCCTATTAGATTATGCATTTGTTAGTAGTTGATTAAGTTTGTTCCTGTTACGTGTTTGTTTGTTTACGTGCAATGTTATTTCTATAGGTTTGGTTGTTGCTTAGTTGTTTAATTTTGTTCGTTATTTAGTTGTAGGTTAGTTTAATTTCTTGTTGCTGATGTATTAACCCCATCCATTAAAATTGTCCAATTAATGCATCGTATAGTGACAGTATGGTGTTTTGGTTGGAGTGCTTTCATTATTAGGTTAGATTTCCTTTACATTCGACCAGTTGTCGTATAGTGACAGTGCGGTGCCTGGTTGAATTGCTTTCGTTTATTGCATTTAGTTTAGCTTTTCAATTTGTTTGATCATGTTATGTAATAGTTAAATTGTTCACCTTTGTTTCGTGATCATTGTACCGTATAGTGACAGTGCGATGCGTGATTACTTACTTTTGCGCATTAGGATAGTTGCTTGTTACTTTTTGCATTTGTTCTTCCATTAGGTTAGTTTCCCGGGAATTAATAATTGGTAGTTAGGTTTACTTTTTGCATGTTTAATTCTCATGTTTGTTTTTGATTTTGCATTTTAATTGTTTTGATAATTATAAAAACCCCAGTATTTACTTCTGTTTAAAAACAAGCATCCAGCCATTAGGTTCGTTGGGAGATGACCCGAGTCAGTCCTATACTGCATTAGTGTAGTTAGTGTAGGGAAATCTCGTATGCCAAATGGCATATGCGCAACGGAAAATAGGATCCCTTCCAAGTGATCCATGCGAAAGCAAACTCGTATAAAATAAATTTCTCTAAACCAAACCTATCTTATAGGAGAGGATTACCTTTGTTGCGTGCCCTTGTTAATCCCGCTTTTCCTTTCGGTTTGTTGGATCTTTAGCACGTTCAAGTGTCCGTGCCTCTATACGTATCCACACGAGCAAGCTCTTGTCTCACAAGAGAAACTAGAAGAGCTCTCCTTTACTTCTTGCTAGAGAAGTCCCTAAAGGAGAGGAATCTAGGGAAGAAGAGAAAGGAGGAAGAAGACTACTCTTCTTGCTAGCCTACACTCACAAAGCCACACAACCAAAGCTTCCACCAAGCTTCTCAAGCTCTCTCTCACAACCACACCACAATCACAATCCAAATGATTATACTTTGGCCGGCCACTCCATGGGGCCTTTTATAGGGTTGGCAAAACCCTTTCACCTCCTACAATTTAATGCAATCCATTGCATTTAGACCGCTTGTTTTTTGTCCGGACACTTAAGGAGACAAAAACCATTTTGTCCCCTTCCACCTTATCTAGCTTAGGTGGATGCTTAGGTGGCATGCTTATGTGGCATGCTTATGTGGCATTCATGCATGTTGAATTAATCTTATTAATTCAATTAAGCTTATGTTATCATATTGAATTAATCTTATTAATTCAATTAAGCTTATGTTATCATATTGAATTAATCTTATTAAATCAATAAGGTAACATATTGAATTAATCTCATTAAATCAATTAGCTAAAATTCTCATTAAGCTTAAAGTCCAAAACCATTTTGTACTTAAGCTTATTCCCAAATTATTCTAGTCAAACTAGAATACTCTAATTCCTCTAATTATCATGCTCTTTGTGTGTGACCCTATAGGCTCTCATAACGTTGGCAGTGGACCTAAACTCTTTTAGATACACAAGCAATGAGCGGCATCTAGCAATACATCATTGCTACCCAAATTACGAGATAAGTCAAGATCCGACTAACCTTTCCGTGACTACTATAATATATGACCGTGTCCTTCTATCCTTGATATCAGTTGATCAATGAGGCATAGACCGTGTCATCCTCGATCAATCTATGTGTTTCTTGATCCTCGAGTAAACTAACTCAAACAAATGAGCTCAATATCTCATATTGACTCATTCGAGCATGGCCATGCGTTTTAGTAGTTCTACTCAATCAAGGGGCCCACCGATATCACTCCCGTCATATGGAAGGGATAGATCCCATCTACATCACTCACATCCCTCCGCATAATTTGTTACATACCCAGTAATCGCCTTTATGGTCCACCCTGTTACGGGTGACGTTTGACGATACCAAAGTACATAACTCCTTATGTAGGGAACCGTAGTGACTTCAGGTCTAAGGACTATTCATACCAATAGTCACATGAGAAAGTTTATGACACTCATATAACGATCCATGAAACTTTCTCATGGCGGGTCAGTTCAGTATATATTCTCCAATATATACCCATGTGTCAACTTGATATCATATATCCATGACTTGTGAGATCAAGTCATCAATTGACCTACATGCTAGTCTTTATGTATTAATATTGCCCTTGCATATTAATACTCGACTAGGAACATTTAGGAAAGTGTTCTCTACAGCCTCTCATAATCAATTCTGCCAATTGATGTGCTGTAGATAAGAACCTACTTTTCTAGGGCATTATTATATTTAAATTAGCTGGCACAAGCAAGATGTAAATATAATAACCAATCCTTTGCCTTTATAGAATATGATACAAAATGTTCCCTATTCAACCATCATATGATTGGTTCTAGGGCTTTAACTAACAGTTAGGGGGTTCGGTAAATAATTTGGGAACGATATCACGACAAAATAACTGGTCTATCAGTGAGCATATTTGAATTAGGTTTCCCTTTGCACTGATTCGACAGTGGACTCACGTATGGAACCCTAAATTGGAGCAAGAAGCTGTGTGGGTGAAGTTCATAGCTGATCTATAGTTGGGTGGGCGATAAATAGTTAATGGGATAAATTAATGAATCATGATGGTAAAGGTGGATTGGGATGAATGATATCTCGATTAGTACTCAGGTTAATTAATCGGGATACAAAGTCATTATAGGATTAGGATTTTATCCTAATATTAGAATTGACCGTATAATCTAGTTATATATGCTATATTTGCAGGACTTTGATTGTGATAAATTCTTGGACGTGAAGACGGTTAGTATTGACTGGTGGGTAATTCCACTTATGACACTAAGATCATTGATCTTAGTGTCAGAATCTTATTATGATGTTAAAATATTATTTTGACTCCACTCTTATTATAATAGAGCTTGATACTTAGCTGCTTGAACTTTGAGATACTCTATTTGCTATTTATACAATCTCAAATATCTCTGTTGATGTTTATGGTTACGATACTTGTTTATATTATCACATACATTTCTAGATATAGAGATGGAGATATTTGTGAACATGATTATCATATTGTATTTTTATGCATCGCTCCTGTCGGTCATGTCTCTCATGTGGGATTGAGGGGTCGCCAGTGGAGGCATATCTGTCATATTGTATTTTTATGCATCACTTCTGTCGGTCATGTCTCCCATGTGGGATTGAGGGGTCGCTAGTAGAAGCATATCTATCATATTTTATTTGTATGCATCACTCCTATTGGCCAAGTCTCCCATATGGGATTGAGGGGTCGATAGTGGAGGCATATTTGTCATATTGCATTCCATTGCATTATGCATGCTCCTGTTGGCCATGACTCCCATATGTGGCCGAGCGGGTCGTCAGTAGAGGTATACTTGAGGATGGAAGGTCCTCGCACAATTTATTTTCTATCACCTATGACTCCTTTGTGAGGTAGAGCACGTCGCTAAAAAGTCTATAGACATAGATGACTCATTATCGCATAGTATGTTAATTACCGAGAGGGTCCGTAGTATAGTGATACTCATGGATTGTGTGACATCACATCATGTATCTCTGAGTGATAGTTGCTAGAGATTTAGATATGTAGATACATATCAGTGTGCCTACTCAGTCATTCAATGGGAGTGTTATCTGGAGCCTCATGCAGGATGACATAGACTGAGCAACTCTGAGCTTAAGGCATTATGGATTACGCCTGCTTATCATATTGTAAGTATGGTTTTCTTGACGGAAGATAGAGTTACATGCGACTCTTTATGATTTTCAATATTCCCCCAGCGGAGGTGATGCAGGGAGGAATTGGGACCTTGTCGAGGCTATTGGTAAGCCCTCGCCTTGGTTGACGTATGATGAGATAAACACCTCGATCGACCAAGGTAGTTCATAAGTCCTCGTGCTCGCCGTAGCACGATCTTATTCCCCTTGAGTCGAGGTGACATGGTGAGGAGTCAGAACCCTATCGAGGCTATTCGTAAGCCCTCGCCTTGGTCAAAGTATGGCGAGGTAAATATCTCGGTTGATCGAGGCAGCTCGTAAGTCATAGTGCACGTTGCAACGTGATCTTATTTCCCCCAAGTGGAGGTGATGCGGAGAGGAGTCCGAACCTTGTCGAATCTATTCAAAAGCCCTCACCTTGGTCGATGTATGGCGACGTAAACACCTCAGTCAGTCGAGACAGTTCTTAAGCCCTCGTGCTCGCCACAGCGTGATCTTATTCTCCCAAGTGGAGGTGATGCGGGGAGTAGTCAGGAATCTATCAAGACTATTCATAAGCCCTCGCCTTGGTCGAAGTATGGCGAGGTAAACATCTCGGTCAGCCGAGGTGGTTCGTATGCTCTGGCGCCTGTCATAACGTGATCTTATTCCTTCAAATAGAGGTGATTCAGGGAGGAATCAGGATCCTGTAGCCCTCGGCTTGGTCGTAATATGGTGAGGTAAGCACCTTGGTCAACTGAGGTAGTTCATAATCCCTCGCGTCCATCGTAGCATGATCTTATTCCCCTGAGTGGAGGTGACACGGGGAGGAGTCGGGACCCTATCAAGGATATTTGTAAGCCCTCGCCTTTGTTGAAGTATGGCGAGGTAAACACCTCAGTCGATCGATGCAGTTTGTAAGTCATCGTGCCCACCGTAGCGTGATCTTATTCCCCTGAGTGGAGGTGACACGGGGAGGAGTTGGGACCCTATCGAGTCTATTCATAAGCCCTCGCCTTGGTCGAAGTACGGTGAGGTAAACACCTCGATCGACCGAGGCACTTAATAATCCCTCGTGCCCATCGCAGCATGATCTTATTACCTCGAGTGAAGGTGACTCGGGGAGGAGTTGAGACCCTATCAAGGCTATTCATAAGCCCTTGCCTTGGTCAAAGTATGGAGAGGTAAACACCTCGGTTGGCTGAAGTAGTTCGTAAGGTCTCACGCCTGCCACAACATGATCTTATTCCCCCATGTAGGTGATGCGGGGAGGGGTCGGGACCCTATCAAGGCTATTTGTAAGCCCTCAACTTGGTTGAAGTATGACGACGCAAACACTGTAGGGTCTATGACGTCGTGCTAGAGGGGGGAGGGTGAATAGCTATTTCGATCTTGTTTCGATTCGTTCATTGTCGTGCTTGTCTACAATTATTAGTAATATGCAACGGAAACAAAATAAAGCATAAACAAAGTACACACAAGCACAACACGAGATTTAATGTGGTTCGAAACTAGAGTTCCTACTCCACGAGGCGAGCTCTAGTGATGCACAGCGCAAGCAAACATCGCCTTCTTGGTATGACACCGGAGGTGGAGAAACCTCATATAAATTCTTACACAAATAAATAATACAACTAACACAATACAAGAATGAAATACAAGTAAATAACATTTTACGAAAGATTACTTTGATTTGCTTACACTTTTGTTGCTTTGGAGCGCTCTTGAAGGTCTGGAATGCAATAATACTTTTTATTTAAAATCCTTCCCAAGTTGCTCCTTTTATAACTTGCATCGGGTTGATTTCGCGCATAGCAGTCAACTGCTCTTACGTGATAGTCGAGTGATCTCAATGTTGTCGTCTCACAACAACTCCATCCATGTTGGAATCTGCCCAATGGATACCTCAACAATCGGCTGCCTTTTCCAGCAGTCGACTGCTGGCCTGTAGTCAACTATGCAATAATCTATGGGTTGCTACAGTGCCATGAGTCGAGCCTTAGTCGACTCCTTGATCAGTCGACTAAGGCATAATCCCAGTCGATTGGTTCGAGTCAACTAGGCTCCCAAGTGTCAAATACTCGATCAGTCAACTGGTTCATAATATCAGTCGACTGGTAAACCTCAAACATGAGATTTAACCCAAGTATGATCTCCTCATACTTGATCGACCACCCTTAGCCTAGACCTAAAACCTTCTAGCCACCTCTATCAGCCTCACGCCTTCAGGATCCATCCAAGTCCTTCACAACTCGTTCATTCTTCACACTAGTATTCAGGTCCTTTGTCAATGTTCATTTGAACTTATGCTGTCAATACTGTTGGGATCTCTTTATGCAAAATAGCATATGCGCAACGGAAAAATTAGGATCCCTTCCAAGTGATCCTTGCAAAAGAAAAACTCGTACAAAAATAAATTTCTCAAAAGAAAACCTATCTTATAGGAGAATTCTACCTTTGTTGCGTGCCCTTTGCAATCCCGCTTTTCCTTGGATGTGTTGGATCTTTTAGCACGTTCAAATGTCCGTGCCTCTATATGTATCCACACGAGCAATCTCTTGTCTCACAAAAGAAAACTAGAAGATCTCTCCTTTACTTCTTGCTAGAGAAGTCCCTAAAGGAGAGGAAGGTAGGGAAGAAGAGAAAGGAAGAAGAAGACTACTCTTCTTGCTAGCTTACACTCACAAAACCACACAACAAAAGCCTCTCCCACCAAGCTCTCACCAAGCCTTAAGCTCCTACTCAACCCCTTTGGTCGGCCACCCCATGGGGTGTTTTATAGGATTTGAAAAACCTTTCATCTCCTATCACATTCAATGCAATCAATGGCATTGAAAGATAATTAAACAAGGAGTTATCCTCCTTGTTTTGGCCGGCCACATGTGGAGGAAATCCAAGGGTCAAAACCCTTTGTCTCCTTCCAACTCATCAAGCTTAGGTGGCATGCTTATGTGGCATGCTTAGGTGGCATGCTTATGTGGAATTCATGGATGTTGAATTAATCTTATTAATTCAATAAGCTTATGTTATCATATTGAATTAATCTCATTAAATCAATAAGGTAACATATTGAATTAATCTTATTAAATCAATTAAGCTTAGCATATTGAATTAATCTCATTAAATCAATAAGCTAAAATTCTCATTAAGCTTAAAGTCCAAAAACCATTTTGTACTTAAGCTTATTCCCAAATTATTCTAGTCAAACTAGAATGCACTAATTCTTCTAATCATCATGCTCTTTGTGTGTGACCCTATAGGCTCTCATAACGTTGGCAGTAGATCTAAACTCTTTTAGATACACAAGCAATGAGCGGCATCTAGCAATACATTATTGCTACCCAAGTTACGAGATAAGTCAAGATCCGACTAACCTTTCCGTGACTACTATAATGTATGACCGTGTCCTTCTATCCTTGATATCAGATTGACCAATGAGGCATAGACCGTGTCATCCTCGATCAATCTATGTGTTTCTTGATCCTTGAGTAAACTAACTCAAACAAATGAGCTCAATATCTCATATTGACTCATTCGAGCATGGCCATGCGTTTTAGTAGTTCTACTCAATCAAGGGGCCACAGATATCACTCCCGTCATATGGGAGGATAGATCCCATCTACATCACTCACATCCCTCCGCATAATTTGTTATATACCCGATGTCGCCTTTATGGTCCACCACATGTGACGTTTGTCGATACCAAAGTACATAACTCCTTATGTAGGGAACCGTAGTGACTTGAGTTTGAGGACTATTCATACCAATAGTCACATGAGAAAGTTTATGACACTCATATAACGATCCATGAAACTTTCTCATGGCGGGTCAGTTCAGTATATATTCTCTAATATATACCCATGTGTCAACTTGATATCATATATCCATGACTTGTGAGATCAAGTCAGCAATTGACCTACATGCTAGTCTTTATGTATTAATATTGCCCTTGCATATTAATACTTGACTAGGACTATTTAGGAAAGTGTTCTCTACAGCCTCTCATCATCAATTCTGCTAATTGATGTGTTGTAGATAAGAACCTACTTTTCTAGGGCATTATTATATTTAAATTAGCACAAGCAAGATGTAAATATAATAACCAATCCTTTGCCTTTATAGAATATGATACAAAATGTTCCCTATTCAACCATCACATGATTGGTTCTTAGGGCTATAACTAACAATCTCCCACTAGCACTAGTACCAATCACTATGATATCTAATACCTAGTGACCTAGTGTGACCATCATGCTTCCTCTGTACAAAGCCTTGGTCAATGGATCTGCGATGTTAGCTTCGCTTGACTGCATATCCTCACATCTCCTCTATCGATGATCTCTCGAATGAGATGGAAGCACCGCAGTATGTGTTTGGTCCGCTGATGTGATCGAGGTTCCTTAGCCTGTGCAATAGCCCCATTGTTGTCACAATAGAGGTCTATTGGATCTGCAATGCTAGGAACGACTCCAAGTTCACTGATGAACTTGCGGAGCCAAACAGCCTCCTTCTTGCATCGACGCAAAGAATATACTCGCTGTAGAATCAAGAATCGTGTCCTGCTTCAAACTTTTCCAGCTCACAGCTCCACCATTCAGGCAAAACACGTACCCCGATTACGATCTATAGTCATCCTTGTCTGTTTGGAAGCTTGCATCACTATAACCCTTTACAGTTAGCTCCTCATTGCCTCCAAATATCAGGAAATATTCTTTCGTTCTTCGTAAGTATTTAAGAATATTTTTGACTGCTATCCAGTGACTTTCACCTAGATACGACTAGTATCTACTCGTCATGCTCAAAGCATACGAGACGTCAGGACGAGTACAAAGCATGGCGTACATGATAGACCCTATAGCAGATGCATAAGGGATCTTATCCATGCGATCTCTCTCCTCCTTAGAAGAGGGACATTGAGTCTTCGAAAGACTCACACCATGTGATAAATGCAGAAATCCTTTCTTGGAATTTTGCATAGCAAAATGATCTAGCACTTTATCAATGTATGTACTCTGACTTAGGCCAAGTAATCTTTTAGATCTATCTCTTTAGATCTTGATGCCTAAAATATAGGCAGCTTCACCTAAGTCTTTCATCGAGAAACAATTCCCTAACCACATCTTCACAGACTGGAGTGAGGGAATATCATTTCCGATGAGAAGTATGTTATCTACATACAAGACAAGAAATACAACTGTGCTCCCACTATTTCTCTTGTAGACACAAGGTTCATCTTCATTCTTGATGAAACCAAACTCCTTGATTGCATCATCGAATCGAAGATTCCAGCTTCGAGAGGCTTGCTTTAGTCCATAAATGGACCTTTGCAGTTTGCATACCTTTCCAGGATGCTTTGGATCTTCAAAACCCTCAGGATGTGTCATGTACACATCCTCGAGTAGCTTTCCATTTAGAAAAGCGGTTTTGACATCCATCTGCCAGATTTCATAATCGTGGTAGGCTGCAATAGCAAGTATGATCCGAATGGATTTAAGCATCGCAACTGGTGAAAAGGTTTCATCATAGTCAATACCATGAATTTGTTTGAATCCTTTAGCCACCAATCTACCTTTATAGGTATGCTTATTACCATCCATGTCAGTCTTTACTTTAAAGACCCACTTACACCCAATAGGTTTTACCCCTTCAGGTGGATCAACCAAAGTCCATACTTGGTTAGTGTACATGGATTCCATTTCGGATCTCATGGCCTCTAGCCATTTCTCGGAATCTGGGCTCATCATAGCTTCTTGATAGGATGTAGGCTCGTCAAGATCGACAAGCAATACTTCACCATTTTCAGTCAAGAGAAAAGAATATCTCTCGGGTTGACGACGGATCCTATCAGATCTACGAAGTTGTTGGTCTACTTTAACAGGTGTTTGCTCCACAACTCTTTGGGCAACAATTTCCTCATCCACAACACTTTGTTGTGCCTGTTCATTTTCCATCGAAGCCTTAGTGTTATCTTCATCCTGAATTTCTTCAAGATGAATTTTACTCCCACTAGTTTTTCTAGAAATAAATTCTCTTTCTAGAAAGACAGCATTTCTGGCAACAAACACCTTGCCATGTGTGGGATTGTAAAAGTAATATCCCTTAGTTTCCTTGGGATATCCTACAAAATAACACTTATCTGATTTGGGTCCTAGTTTATCTGAGACTTGACGTCTAACATAAGCTTCACAACCCCAAATCTTTATAAAAGACATTTTGGGACTCTTCCCAGTCCATAACGTGTATGGTGTCTTTTCTACAGCTTTTGATGGGACACGATTAAGTGTGAAAGCGGCTGTCTCTAGAGCTAAATCCCAAAAGGAAGTAGGTAGATTAGTCTGGCTCATCATTGATCGTACCATATCTAATAGAGTACGATTTCTCCTTTCAGATACACCATTCCATTGTGGTGTTCCAGGTGGAGTGAGTTGGGATATTATCTCACACTCAGCCAGGTGATCATGAAATTCTTGACTAAGGTATTCACCACCTCGATCTGATCGAAGTAGCTTAATACGCTTACCAAGTTAGTTTTGTACTTCATTCTTGAATTCTTTGAACTTTTCAAAGGATTCTGACTTATGTCTCATCAAATATAAGTAGCCAAATCTACTCATATCATCAGTGAAAGTAATAAAGTACTTATAGCCTCCTCTGGCTTCGACATTGAAAGGGCCACATACATCAGTATGTATGAGTCCTAACAAGTCTGTCGCTCTCTCGCCATGTCCACTAAATGGAGTTTTAGTCATCTTTCCTAAAAGACAAGATTCGCATATCTCATATGATTCAAAATCCAATGAGTCCAATAATCCATCTTTATGGAGTTAGGATATGCGTTTTTCATTTATGTGACCTAAGCGCGCTGATGCGAGATATGTTTGGTTCAAATTATTCGATTTGAACCGTTTGGTATTTACGTTATAAATTGGGTTTTCTAAATCTAGAACATAGAGACAATTCATAAGTGGTGCATTACAATAGAACATTTCATTCAAATAAATGGAACAACATTTGTCCTTTATTATAAAAGAGAAGTTTTTCTTGTCTAAACAAGATACAGAGATTATGTTCTTTGTTAATGCAGTACATAAAAGCACTCCTCTAGTTCTAAGATAAGCCCGGTGGGCAAGACAAAGAATATGTTCCTACACACAAAGAACTTGCGCCATTGCCTACTCGTAGGTCCACTTCGCCTTTTGCCATTAGTCTACTATTTCTCAGTCCCTGCACATTAGTACAAATGTGAGATGCACATCCGGTATCTAATACCCATGTAGAAGAAATAGATAGATTAACTTCTATAACGTGTATACCTGAGGCAGAAGTCCCACTTCTTTTATTCTTTACTTCCTCAAGGTAGACTTTGCAGTTCCGCTTCCAGTGTCCAGTCTCACCGCAATGGAAACAATCCCCTTCCTTAGGTACTTTACCTTTACCCTTTGAAGTGGATGAATTGGCCTTGCCTTTGGCTTGGGTCTTACCCTTGCCTTTGCGCTTACCTTTGCCCTTCTTGACCATTAGTACATTACTAACTTTCTTTTTGAGATTCGGTTCAGCAGTTCTTAACATGCTGAGAATCTCAGGCAAAGGTTTATCAATTTCATTCATGTTATAATTCATGACGAATTGATTATATGCTTAAACACGATTGCGAGATAACATCGGTTGCCAATTCTTGGCCCAATGAAACCTAGTTCTTCCAAGGTTCTCAACGCAATCATTTTAAGTACGTGAGTTCCTACAGGTGTTCCTTCTTGCATCTTGCATGCAAAAAGAGCCTTAGACACTTCAAAACGCTCGTGCCTAGCTTGTCCTTGATATAGTTGTTTCAAATGCTCAACCATATCATAGGCATCCATGTTCTCATGTTGCTTCTGAAGCTCAGAGTTCATGGTGGCAAGCATAAGACATGACACATCTAATGCGTCATCTTGATGCTTCTTATAAGCATCCTTTTCAGCACGAGTGGCCGCAGGGGCGGGTGTTTCAGTGGATAGATCGCTTCTAGGACATACAGCTTTACGTTTGCTTGAGGATAATCCTCAAGTTCCTATACCACTAGAAAGTTAGCTCCATTGAGCTTGTCTTTCTCAAGGACATGATCGCAAGTTGAGGGGTGTGTCGTGTTAGATGACATGGTGATCTACAACATTAAAATGCAAAATTAAGTATCATACCTAAGTCATTTAATTAGGCCTTTAATTAAATGATTCTACTAAATTCTCATAGCTTTGATATGAGCTAATTATTGATGTAGGCAAACACATTTTGCTTACATCATTAGCTTCTATTTAGCTATAAATTTATATGGGATAAAGATCCACATCATAATTCGTCTTGAGTTAGCTTTGGCTAATCGCCCAAGACGTAGTATGATTAGGTAGGCAATCTTTTGCCAATTACATCTGATGTAAGTCTTTAATAGTTTTGGTTAAGTGTAGATTAGTTTAGTGCTTATTCCTAAAGCCGTATGAGGCACAGAGGCCTTCTTTGATATCGGAGCAACGACCACTTCTAAGACAAAGCTGATGTTCGAAAATCACACAAAACTAATTTTTAAAACTTATGTTCAAAGCTAATATATGCCTCTACTTTCTTAATTAAGTCTTAACCAAGTTTGATAGCTTGACATCACGATTGTCCACTCACACACTTCCAAGATAAAATGCATTGCTTTGCGCAAACCCAATAACAAATGATCGAGGAAGTAGTGAGTACCAAACTTTGTAGGCATATCGTTTAGACTTATTAAGAAATAAACTTAAACATGCATCACATACATATTAGCATACATCACATATAAGCTAAATTAACATGCATCACATACATATTAGCATACTAAGCGTGTCATGGTTATGGCCCTTATTCTACAATCTTCTCAAGCCAATGAGAAGATTGATTGGTCAACCTAGGGATAGCATCTTCTCCCAAGTGCTTCCTTTGGTTGTCGTGTGTTGTTGACTTCCTCCTTGTAACATCATCTTCCAATGGACCCTCCATCTTTATTTTGTATATTACAAAGGAGAAATACTGAGTTACATTCGAGTCTAAAACTAATTTTACAACAAGATTTTAGGAGAAAGGCACGACACGCAGTCCGTATTAAGAATTACAACACACATTCACAAACCTTGGGACTAGACCATAACCATGCACCATGTCATTTTAACTTTTAAAGACATCGGATATTTTATTATGTTTGAAAAATTGCTAATGCAATTATCAACTCATAATAAAATTTATCCTACTTCTATATCATATATAAAATAGAGAAAACTATTTTTATACGATCTTCGCAAGTGGCTCGATACCATGTTGGGATCTCTTATGCAAAATAGCATATGCAGGAAAAATTAGGATCCTTCCAAGTGATCCTTATGAAAGAAAAACTCGCACAAAATAAATTTCTCAAAAGAAAACCTATCTTATAGGAGAGTTCTACCTTTGTTGCGTGCCCTTTGCAATCCCGCTTTTCTTGGATGTGTTGGATCTTTTAGCACGTTCAAATGTCCGTGCCTCTATATGTATCCACACGAGCAAGCTCTTGTCTCACAAAAGAAAACTAGAAGATCTCTCCTTTACTTCTAGAGAAGTCCCTAAAGGAGAGGAAGGTAGGGAAGAAGAGAAAGGAAGAAGAAGACTACTCTTCTTGCTAGCTTACACTCACAAAACCACACAACAAAGCCTCTCCCACCAAGCTCTCACCAAGCCTTAAGCTCCTACTCAACCCCTTTGGCCGCCACCCCATGGGGTGTTTTATAGGATTTGAAAACCTTTCATCTCCTATCACATTCAATGCAATCAATGGCATTGAAAGATAATTAAACAAGGAGTTATCCTCCTTGTTTTGGCCGCCACATGTGGAGGAAATCCAAGGGTCAAAACCCTTTGTCTCCTTCCACCTCATCAAGCTTAGGTGGCATGCTTATGTGGCATGCGTAGGTGGCATGCTTATGTGGCATTCATGCATGTTGAATTAATCTTATTCATTCAATAAGCTTATGTTATCATATTGAATTAATCTCATTAAATCAATAAGGTAACATATTGAATTAATCTTATTAAATCAATTCTTAGCATATTGAATTAATCTCATTAAATCAATAAGCTAAAATTCTCATTAAGCTTAAAGTCCAAAACCATTTTGTACTTAAGCTTATTCCCAAATTATTCTAGTCAAACTAGAATGCACTAATTCTTCTAATCATCATGCTCTTTGTGTGTGACCTATAGGCTCTCATAACGTTGGCGTGGATCTAAACTCTTTTAGATACACAAGCAATGAGCGATCTAGCAATACATTACCCAAAGTTCTGAGATAAGTCAAGATCCGACTAACCTTTCCGTGACTACTATAATGTATGACCGTGTCCTTCTATCCTTGATATCAGATTGACCAATGAGGCATAGACCGTGTCATCCTCGATCAATCTATGTGTTTCTTGATCCCTGAGTAAACTAACTCACACAAATGAGCTCAATATCTCATATTGACTCATTCGAGCATGGCCATGCGTTTTAGTAGTTCTACTCAATCAAGGGGCCCACAGATATTACTCCCATCATATGGGAGGGATAGATCCCATCTACATCACTCACATCCTCCGCATAATTTGTTATATACCCAAGAATCGCTTTATGGTCCACCCTATTACGGTGACGCTTGACGATACCAAAGTACATAACTCCTTATGTAGGGAACCGTAGTGACTTCGTGTTTGAGGACTATTCATACTAATAGTCACATGAGAAAGTTTATGACACTCATATGACGATCCATGAAACTTTCTCATGGCGGGTCAGTTCAGTATATATTCTCTAATATATACCCATGTGTCAACTTGATATCATATATCCATGACTTGTGAGATCAAGTCATCAATTGACCTACATGCTAGTCTTTATGTATTAATATTGCCCTTGCATATTAATACTTGACTAGGAACATTTAGGAAAGTGTTCTCTACAGCCTCTCATAATCAATTCTGCCAATTGATGTGCTGTAGATAAGAACCTACTTTTCTAGGGCATTATTATATATTTAATTTAGCTGGCACAAGCAAGACGTAAATATATAATAACCAATCCTTTGCCTTTATAGAATATGATACAAAATGTTCCCTATTCAACCATCACATGATTGGTTCTAGGGCTATAACTAACAAATACTACATACTTGGACTTTACGTTGTCAAAACCTTAACCTTGGACTTTCCCATTGCCAAGCCTCAATGCTTGGACTTTCTTGCCAAGATCCATTTGGACTTACGATGCCAAGACTACATACTTGGATTTTATACTGCAAAACTATATCCTTTGACTTTCCCTTTGCCAAGACCATGCTTGGACTTTCCCTTACCAAGATCATTCTTGGACTTTCCTTGCCACTCTATGCTGGATTTTCCAAATGCCAAAGTTCACTTGGATTTACGCCTCCAAGATTACACATTTGGACTTATGCTGACAAGATTTTACCTTTGGACTTCCCTTGCCAAGTATCCACACTTGGACTTTCCTTTCCAACTCCATGTTGGACTTCTCCTTTGCCAAGACCATTCTTGGATTTCCCCTCGAGTCTCACTCGAGTCTGGTCAACCATGACCTGAGGTTTGATTGCTCCAACAATCTCCCTCAAATAATCTCCCCCGTATGACTTTGGATATTCCAATCATCCATTAGTCATATGATCAACATATGGTCAAACCATATTGTCAAACAATGGTTAAACCCATTGTCAAACATCAAAACCCTACTCGAGTCTGGTCAATTGTGACCTGGGCCGATTGCACCAATAATCTCTCCTTTTTTGATGTTTGACAACACTTTAAATTTAGGCTAACAATAATCCAAACTTAACTCTTCCAATGCCAAAGCATAGTGGCGGTTTACCTAACTTAAACCTCACTTCTCTCCCTTCAACATACATCAAAAAACCTACCAAGGTTTTCAATGTCTCATCTCTCAAAGAGATTCTACATTCTTCTCCTTAGTTCAAAAATATCTTGGATGCCTTCACTATTCCTCGTGATAAGTCTCATATCACTAAATGAGAGGCAATCCACAATGAAGGTACCTAACCCTCATTTCTCCTCCTTTGTAATCAAAATCGCATCTATCATCCCAAGATGGACACACTCCCCCTAAAGGCTTGCTCCCCCTTAACCATTGCACCAACAATGTCATTGGAGAGTTCCTAAATCTATAGGAAACTTAAATCATCAAAAATAAGAGTAAAGGTTCAAACTTGAACTGTAATCTCCCTTAAAATTTGATACTCCATCCTAAATAATTCTCCTAATCATTTTCAATGATAAGTTCACCATTCCAATATTTTCCAAAGCATATTCTAGGGTTAGGAAACATTAGGGTAGTTAGGGGTGCTGATAAATGACTAAACAACTCTTATTCAGCCAATATCAGACACATCAATCGATTGATTTCAGTTACCAGTTGACTGAAAACACCACCAGTCGACTGCTCTCTAATAGAAGTCAACTGGACTTTGATTTTTAAAAAAAATCAGAGTTTTCAATCGAATTTTAGAAAATGATAAGTAATTATACGTATTTTGAAAAATCTTAAAAATTCATACGGACATTATTTACATAAAATATAATGGGTGAAAAGTAATTTTAAATTAAAATACCCATTAAATTGAAAAATTTATATAAAGTTCAAAACTATTGAAAATTTCAATATTTTTATCTAACTTTGTGCCAACTTGTTCAATGATGATTGCTATCAAAAGATAAACTTCACCAAGGTTTTCAAAATGATTTTAAAATATTTTTCAAACCTTATTTTGAATCATGGTTTATAGGCTAGATGTACATGACTTGTACATTAGCTTTCCTCATGATTCATCCATGTTATGTTATGAGTTTGAGTTCATCTAGATGCAAGAACTATCCACCTTGAACTTAACTCATTTTTCTAAAATCTCAATGTGTCTAGGGTGTATCAATACACAAATATGTCAATTTATAATCCTTGTGAGATGTGGATTTAGGTTCTTCTTTAATCTAAGGTCTCATACATTTTATCTTGACAACTCTATTTGATTCCCTTATCATGAGACTTCAAATCATGCCATTGTCCTTAATTTCATTTTAAATATGTTGAATGCATTAAACGTGATCATGGCATAAAAATGTACATAATTTAAAATATTTATCAATAATCATGATGTCATGACATAAATATAATCCTAAATACAAACATGACATATTAACTTAGCATTTTCATGACATTTTATATGATCAAATAAAATATGATGTCATGACATGATATATGATAAGTAAAGCATGACAAATAAAATATAAAGGTATAAAAATACCTAGATTTCAAACCTAATTATAATTTACTAGGATTAAATCATTTTTTCCATAATAAACATTTTCTCAAGTGTTCTAAAAATAAAAAATGTCACACCATTGACTCTAACATATCTTGTGTCAATTTTGATTGACTTTTCAAACTTCTTAAATTCTATTGGCACATTCTAAAATCTTTTAAGATAAATTTCTAATTTCATTTTCAAGGTATCACATCACCTTGAAAATGTCTTAAAGTGACAACTCCACTATGATTAAGTTAACTACCCATCCATTTAGGATAGATACACCCTGAACCCATTTAGCATGATGGAATCATGCTTCTAGGAATCCAATATCTATTGGAGCTCCTTGGATTTTGTAAGTACTCACTAAGGATAACTTTCCTAAGTACCTTCCTAATAACCCTCCTAGGCTTTGAAGTCTTAGTCATTTGAGTATTCTCAAGGTTAACTCTAGGGGTAACTCCCTTGTAACCTTGCTAGTGACTTTCTTAGGCCTTTTAGAGGCCTTCCTAAGGTCAACTCTAGGGATTTCCTCCCTTGTGATCTTGACCTTTCTAGACAGAATTGATTCCATAGTTAAATGAAACACTATAATAGGTTGGCATAACCTTCTTGAACATAAGCTTGTGGCCCAAACCTTTCTTGTCCTTAGACAATGCTCGCCTCATAGACTCTAACCTTTGACTACTTGCTCTTGACTTGAATTTGTCATTTTTGTAAGGGTCTTTTCTAATTTCTCAAGGCTTGATCTCAAGTCTTGATTTTCCTTTTCTAATATCTCAATTTTTGAATTTCCATTATTTGAGATATGTTGGGGGATCGAAACGACCGGCTAGAGGGGGGTGAATAGCCCTTGTTCGTTGGATGTCATATTTTGCTCGTCTACAAAACGTTAGCGCAAGAGGAATATGCAAATACAAAAAGATAAAGACAAAGCAAATAGAAATAACAATACAACCAATGCAAACACCGAGATGTAACGTGGTTCACGGCTATGCCGCTAATCCACGGTCCGATTCGTCCACGGTGAATCACTCCGCAATCTATCCACTAGATCTCTCCTTTGCACAAAGCTAGGTGGAGGTAACCTCTTTACACAAAAACACTCCTCTTACAAATATAATGGAAATAAGCTCAAGTAAGAGGATGAAAAGCTTTAGGGAACTTTGGGAGAGTATTAGAGCATAAGCATTAGCCTCCCAAAGCCCCATCCCCTTCCTTTTTATAGAGGAAGAGAGTTTCTTCCCATTGACACAGGATCAGTCGACTGATGCCCTCGATCAGTCGACTGATCCCGTAGCCATTGCCCAATAACGGCCACTTTCCACGTTGGATTCCATCCAACGGTATTGGCATCAGTCGACTGATATTACCATCAGTAGACTGGTGCTCGATCAGTCGAGTCCTCAATGAGGTCGACTCCATTCTGTGCCCGTGCACAATGCCATCAGTCGACTGTCATCCCTTGGCAGTCAACTGATCAAGCCATCAGTCGACTGCCCATGCCGTAAGTCGACTGATCAACTTGATTCAGCTGACTTAAACCAGTCGTTCGAACTATCAACTTAAAGCAGTCGACTGCCATGACATGGCAGTCGACTGGTGTCGGGAAATCCCATCCGACACTTAGCCAAATGGCCAAGTTTCACCTAAGAGCTACCCCTTCCCAGGTTACATTCGCTCACTCTCATCTCTCGGAGTCCCTCGCCTTCGAAGTTCTCTTCGTTCGCGGCCACGTCCCTCGGCAGCATCAGGCGCACGACTCTGCAATGCTCCTTCGCGTCTCTTGCCTCAAAGTCTACTTCCTCCAGCTTCACTCCAAGCTTCTCGTCCGGCGGTCCCTTGGATGCTCCAAGCGCATGACTTCCGCAAAGCAATCCTTCACCGACTCAAGGACCGAGTCATGAGATGTGAAACTCGCCACGGCTCCATGTGCGAATTACTAAGTCCTGCACGACTTCAACGCACATATCAAATCAACATAACAAACTAACTTAAACCCTTTGCCACACACATCAAAACCTAATCATGGCAAGAGATTGCCCTAACAAGATATTCTTTTTCCTAGACATATGTCTAGATTTCTTGGAGTTAATGTCTAAATTGTTCTTATCTTTAGGTGGGGTTGACCTAGAATTATTCTTAAGTAAACTAACATGTTTAGCACCTAAACAATAATATTTATTATTATTTCTAGCATGCATGTTATCATGAACAATTGCAAGTGAATTAAAAACATTCCTAGCATGCTTTCTATAATTACATGAATTACGAACATTATTAAAATATACTTTAGGGTTTGCGTTAGCTCCCCTACATGTGATGCTCCTCTCATGTCATTCTTAGGGTGACTCCCCTTCGAACATTGACTTCTATAGTGCCCTCGTTGTTGCCACTTGAAGCATACAATATGCTCCCTGTGTTTGTGTGTTGAGGCTCCGACCTCCTTAACCTTCTCCTCCCCCTTGGGCACTTGAGTCATCTTCTTGAATTTTTTGGGTATTTTCTCTTATAATATCCTACTTTCCTACACTCAAAGCATGTTATATGATTTTTATTTTTAATATATATATTTGAATTACCTAGGTTGGTTGGAGAATTTTGGTCTAGTCCTTCATGGCTCCTGGAGGTAGATGACTCCTCTTGCTCCTGCTTCGGAGTTGGTAGCCTCTACTCTCACTCAATCCTAGAGGTGAAGACTTCCTCCAATTATTCTGCCTCTTCCGACTCAGATGTTGAGCACATCTCAACTTCTGAATATTCACATTCTTGAGCCGATGAGCAACTTGATTTTTCTTCGACTTTCTTCTCTACTTCTTGGGTCAGTAAGGGTTTTTCGTAGAACTTTGCAAATTCGCTCTAAAACTTCTTGGCATCCTTATAGTCACCTAATTTGGACAAGACATCATTAGGAATTAAATTACTTAACATTTTGATTACCTTAATATTTGTCTTGAATTTTTTGAATTGTTCCTTGATCCATTTCTCAACCTTGAGGATTTCACCCTTCTTGCCTCTTGGAATTTCAAAGTCATCCATCAAGGCACTTCAATTTTTAATGTCCATCATGAGGATTCTCGTCTTCCATTGATCAAAATCTTCTCGTCCATAGAATTCGTAGGGAATGGGAGTGTTGATGTCGTACCCCAATCCATCATTTGGTAATTCCATCCTCTAGCACTTGTGCTCTCTTGGCGATGAGTCCGTAGAAGAGCAACCTTGATCTGATACCAATTGTAGGGTCTATGATGTCACGCCAGAGGGGGAGGAGGGGTGAATAGCTATTTCGATCTCATTTCGATTTGTTCATTGTCGTGAAATTCTACAATTGCTAGTAATATGCAGCATAAATAAATTAAAACATAAACAAAGTACACACAAGCACAACACAAGAGATTTAACGCGGTTCGGAATTAGAGTTTCTACTCCACAGGGTGAGCTCTAATTGAGCTCTAGTGATGCATACCACCACTATCAAACTTCTCCATCTCAGTATGACACCGGAAGTGAAGAAACCTCGTACAAGTTCTTACACAAATAAGAAATACAACCAATACAATATAAGAATGAAATACAAGTAAAAAAACACTTTACAAAAGATTACTTTGATCGTTTGCACTTTGGTTGCTTTGGATTGCTCTTGAAGGTCTGGAATGCAACAACACTTCCCCTTAAAAATCGAGTCAAAAATTGCTTGCAAAATCCTCCTCAAGCTACTCCTTTTATAACCTGCATCGGGTTGATTTCGCGCCTAACAGTCGCCTGCTCTTACCCAGGAGTCGACTGACCTCAATGTCGTTGTCTCACAACAACTCCATCCACACTGAAACCTGCCCAATGGATACCTCAGCAGTCGACTATTGGCCTGTAGTCGACTACGTAATAATCTGTGGACTGCTACAGTGCCATTAGTCGACTGCCCATACATGACAGTCGATTGGGGCATAACCTCAGTTGATTGCTCCAAGTCAACCAGGCTCCTGAGTATCAAATACTTGGTCAGTCGACTAGTCCATAACCCTAGTCAACTGGTAATGTCACGCCCCGAGAGCATGCCGTGCCGAAAAACAAACGGACGACATCTCCCCTGTACGTGGCAACATTTTGGGTTAATACAAGGCCCGTAGGCCACAACAACAAATATATATATATATATATATATATATATGTAAACAAAACACAGCGGAAACTGAAACACAACATTAATACAATCCCACATGCATACCGGTATGACTAACACCGACTCAGAACACCATAACAAAACCAGAAAAAGAAAGGTACAACATTTACAATGTCCAATCACTACAAAACATCACATAAACCTAATCCATATCGGAATACCAATGAAAACACAAAAGTCCAGACTCTCGGAATTGAGATGAGATGATGCCAACCAGCGGTGCTCCAAGTCCATCACGAAGTCGACTACCTATTACCTGAGCGACAGAAAAACCCAGGATCCGTGGTGGTGAGTAAAACTCAGCAGGTAATAAGATAGAACATGTAAATATATGTATCAATATTACATGTCATTCAACAGTTTAATCTACTCGTACAATAGGTATACATCAGCATAACAAGTATACATGCATGCATACACTAAGTAAACTGAACAACAAACGATGCTGACATACCTGACAGTCAGCTACTCTATCCTCATCCAACCTGGGCATATATTCACAACATAAGGTATAAGGAATAATACTAACTCACACTACATCCTGATATGGGTCGAGGGTATCACAGTGAATAACCAACAAGTATATAAGTACCGGCCTACTACCATACAGAAAATGCAATAGCATGTATGAATATGTACAAACCAATGCAACAAGCATAGTACATACAAATGCAGCATCACAATGAGCATATATATATAGACTGCATCTATATATGTATACTAATCACAATCATATATATATATATATATATATATATATATAATATGCAAAAATGTCATAAGTCGGCAATGCAGCATGCATGGTCATGCCGGCTCACCCTAAAGCTACCACGACCCCAGTGTGGCCTCGGTGGCTCGAGCATGACAACTGTCCCAACTTAACACCAACCACTACTCTCGAGTGGCCGAGTGGGCAGTATGATCGAGTAGCATATAAGCGTGAAGAGCAAGCTACACGATGGGGGTCCCTGCTATTGGCCACTCCGACATTCACTACCCATGAGTGGTCGAGTGCCACACACGCTGGACTACGGCACGCAAATCTCACTACCATCGTCTATAGTGGTAGAGTGCGGCACCACAATGCTCTGCCCTCACACCGGTTACCCCTCCTATGAGTAACCGTGGAGGCAGGATGACTGGCGACCCTCTCAACCACAAGGGAGACCATGTCGCCAGCGTGTATGCAAATGACATAAATGCAATGTCCCACATACAGACATCCACCATAGGCTCTCTATTCTACAAAGAGTCATACTAATCAGATCAACGCACTCTCTATCCTGTAGAGAGTCGTACTAAACTGATCATAACACTCTCTATCCTGTAGAGAGTCATACCAATCTAATCGACGCACTCTCTATCCTGTAGAGAGTCATACCAATCTAATCAACGCACTCTCTATCCTGCAGAGAGTCATACTCAACTGATGAACGCACTCTCTATCCTGTAGAGAGTCGTACTCAACTGATTATAACAAGCTAGGACCACCAGTCCGTACCGACACACTAAATATCATTCACCTGACCATTTACACAATACATGGTCGGTAGTAAACATGCAACCTAAGGGTACTAGAATAACCCTAGGTTTAAGACATTGTCTTCCTACGGATGACCTCTTTGCCCAATTTACAATCAGGTTGTCATCCGTACTTTACTATTTGCACATAACTAAACAAATTCTAGGTTAATTACATCACCTATATATATAACTCCTAATCATGATAAAATCAAACATGATATCTGCAATGGAGTTAGCAGCCAAAGGTAAAGTATCAAGCACAAGAGTAAATAGAACAGAGTCAAGGTAACATGATCATATAAGATGATCATGCATCTAAATCTGTATGCATTAAACTACCTGGCCATGGTAGGAATTACCCACCTGCTATGTAAACCGTAACTGTCTTCTCGTCCAAAAGACTATTCCAAATCAAGGTCCTGTAGTTACAAAACATAAAGATTAACTAAATGCTAGCATAATCCCTCATGCTAGAATAATTCTCTAAATCACATCCTAACCCTTGATTAGTCAATTTAATCATGTAATAGTGTACTCCTCTACACTTCATTTACTAAGCATATTTGATCCATGATTACTTCACAAATAATACCACTGTAACATATCATATCGAATCAATAACCATATCCAATTCTAGGTCAACTTCTGACATCAACTATCACCAGATCAATTAAATCACAAGGGTAATGGTATTCATTATAAATTAATCCAACCCAACTTACCTTGCACAATCGCAGTTCCACAACTCCTGGATCTGCTTTAGGAGATCTGTTCATCCTATAGGAATATGTTGACTTAATTAACATACAAAATCCTTACCTCTCCCTACATCAATCAGCCGTAACTTCTTGATCCACTGCAAGAACAGCACCGACATATACAATTCAAGTGAACAAAGGTAACAACCCAACTCCTTCACCTGAAATTAAAACAACCTCTAAATCCAATTATATAATATCATCAATCCAATTCCAACCTTACTAACCTCGCTTAGCATCAATTGAACTTCTGGATCCGGTATCTTGGCCCTGTACAATACATCAACCAAACTCATATACCCAACTAATTTAACCCAAAATCGATTCCACAGCCTTACCTCCCTTCTCCAATGGCAGTGCAGCTACACCCCTACAAATCACAATCAATTCGGGGAAACACAGCAAATCTGAATATGGAAGATCTTCCTCTTAGCCCCAAGGTCAGCTCGTGAGGCAGTGCTGTTTCAAATCAATACTCATCGTCAAGCAAAAAATGGAAAAGAGGAACAGAGGTTGCTCAAGATGGTGGTACACCGTATCATGTCGTCGTTGAGGATACTAGGTCGCTAGCTCCTCTCGGATGTTAGGTTGTCTCGAGCCAGCATTGAGGAGCGGTGCTCACTCGAAGTGGTCACGCAGTGACTGAAGACCAACCTACACAGATCGACAATAGAGAAGAGAGATCATAGAAATGGGGGAAGAGTTCGAGATTGAGATTTGGTGAGGAAAACTCATAGCAATCAATCTGGAGGCGCGTGATCCGTTGAAGCAACCGGTGATCGGCTCGCCGACGAGATAGGCGGCGATCGAACGTGGCGACAACGACAACTAGGGCTCACGGGATAAAATAGCTCTGCCGACTGCATGACCAGATAGACGGCGGTGGCGGCAATGGATCGCTCTCGCGACGGCAGCGGCGGCGAGGTTGGGAAGAGGAATAGCTTGCGATGGGGGAGGGGAATCGCAGAGATTAATGAAATGGCTTGGCGTTACAGAAAGCGATAGAGAAACGACCGAGAGAAGGTTGGAGGTGCGTGAGGAAGAGAAGGAAAGGATCACGCGAGGAAAGATCGCGATCGGGTTCGGATTTAAGTCGTTCCACCTTTGAACCGATCTTGGGTCAAGTCCTAACCCAAGTTGAGTCCAACACCCAATAAAATCTCAATCTTCCTCTAAAATGGTTATTCGAACTCCATTTAATTCTAGAAAAAAAATCCTAAAAATTCCTACAAAATTCTATAATATAATTTCTTAATTAACAAGGATATTTTCTGTTGTTATTATTATTATTTTATTTTATTTTATTTTTTGGTATTTTATAGGTAAACCTCAAACATGAGGTTTAACTCAAGTATGATCCCCTCACACTTGATCGACCACCTTTAGCCTAGACCTAAGCCTTCTAGTCACCTCCATCATCCTCACGCCCTTACGATCCATCCGAGTCCTTCACGACTCGTTCATCCTTTGCACTAGCATTCAGATGCTTCCATCGGCTATGTCATACTAACCGGGTCCCTTGCCAATGTTCTATTGGTTCAATCGAGTCAGGTCACGATTGACCAAACTCAAGTTTGACTCGAGCAGTATTTTGATGTTCGATAAAATATATGACAATGTGATTGTCATTGATGTTCAACAAAACGTATGACAATGTGATTGACAATGATAAAGTCCAAGTCATGGGTACTTGTCATGGAAAGTCCTAGCCTGGGTCTTAACAATGATAAAGTCCAAGTTATGTGTACTTGGCAATTGAAAAGTCCAAGAGTGTGATATTGGCGGTGTAAAGTCCAAGCTATAGTCTTGGCGGCATAAGTCTAATGTTTGCCCGCGTAAAGTCCAAGCGTGTGTCTTGGCAGCGTAAACCCAAATGTACCTTGGCAATGTAGACCCGATTAGCATGACAATAGCCGATGGAAGCACCTGAAGGGTAGGGTATGGATGAATAAGTCATGAATGACTTGGAGGGATCCAATAGGTGTGAGACTGATGGAGGTGGCTAGAAGGCTTAGGTCTAGTCTAAGGGTGGTCTATCAAGTATGAGGACATCATACTTGGGTTAAACTTCATGTGTGAGATTTATCAATCAACTGGGATTATGGATCAATCGACTGGCCGAGTGTTTGACACTTGGCAGCCTAGTTGACTCGAGCGATCGATTATAACGATCGATCGAGCTCGATCGTGGCTACGTGGCCTTGGCAATCGATCGCCCGACTTTGAGCGATCAATCGACCTTGAGGTTAGTCGACCGTTGTTTCGACACGAGCACGTAAAGTTTCGTAGTTGATCGGGCGATTGCGAGCGCTGATCACTGGGTATCCGTTGGAGTTTTTCCAGCGTGGATTAAGTTGTTGTGAGACAACGGCTATAGGAGAAATCGATTGTTAGGTATGGGCAGTCGACTGCTAGGCAAAAATCAACCTGAGTTACAGCTTTATAAGGAGCATTGAAGGGAGGATTTTGGCAGCGATTCTTAGGACGATTTGAGGCGAAGTGCTAGTGCATTTCAGGGTTTTCAAGAGTAGTTCAAGCAACCAAACAAGCAGGCAAAAGAGATCTTTGTTGTAAAGTTTTCTTTACTTATATTTTATTGTATTTTCTTGTATTTATCTTGTTTATTATTGTAAACATTGTACAAGGTTTCTCCACATTGGGATTGTTCCACGAAGGAGTTTATTAGTGGTGGTGTGCATCACTAGAGCTCACTTAAGCTCGACTCGTGGAGTAGGAACCCTAGGTTCTGAACCATATTATATGCTTGTGCATTGTATGTGAGTGTTTGTCTCGTATTGTGTTTATTTCTATTTGTATTCTGCTGTGCACACTAACATCTTGTAGATGAACGCGAGCAAATTCCATTAAGCTGTTAGTAATATATGAGAGATGTCCTAAGGCAATCGCCTTATGTATGAACCATTTATATGATAAATGAAGATTCACTATTTGAGTATACATGTTTAATGTATTTGATTGGATCTTAAACTCATTTACTGAATGTCCACGATACGATTCACAGCATGAGAGAATTTGTGATTGGATCACAACTAGTGAGTATCTCTACATGTGTAATTGTGATGTATCGGAATTATCCCTAGTCAATGAATTGATGGATTTGGACACCATCAATTCTGTCGAGACTAGCACGAGGTATACTCCTTGGTGTATCCAAGCAGCTGATTCTCACTGGCTGGAGACATAGTGATGTCCGGAGTTGATCGTGGATGCTAGTTATGGTAACTAGTTCATTGGAGTGACCAGCTATAAGACTTCATATGGTTCTCTGCATATATAGATATGTCAATGAAGTTCTTACTGTGGCTTAAGTGCGATGTTCCTTTGACTTGCGGTATTCAAGTCATCTTGATCATGGAGACTTATGCTTTGACATCTTAAGCAAACATCTCTAAGGAGATGTGGACCCGGGATGATTGGGTATAAGTCGAAGTGATCGAAGGTGTTTGAATAGCCTATAAAGGATTCACCACTCCTTGCGAGGAGATGTATACCCATGGCCCTCTCGTCGGATTGTTACTAAAGTCTTTGGCCAAAGCATTACATGTTTAGAGTAAGGTACTCTTCGATACATGTGGAGTAACTAGAATCCGTAGGACGAGGAAATGATACTTGGGCTAGGTGTGACGTAGTCAGCCTAGTGGGGACTGACACAATAGACCATGTCCTGAACCAAGTGGGTATAAGATGAGTGAAGGGAATGGGGCACGATTCATTCGAGCTACTGAAGGGTTTCAGAAATAGTTTTGGATCAACCATTGATCTTTTCGGTTAATTGGGGATCATGATGTACTACTAGGTGCCACTCATGATCGTTCTATAATTAATGGTTAATTATAGATGGCCAACATAAACCGAGAACCTATTTGGTCACATGCACAACGAGTGTAATCCAAAGGATTTAAAATGAGCTTGAGAATGGGATTCTCAGACCGAGAGAAACTATGTTTGGTTGGACCAAACATAAAGCGAGCATGAAATTGTTTCAGTCACAATGGAAGCGTGGATGGGCCGTGTCTTATGAAGACATAATGGATGGACCAAAATGGTTTGGTTCTAATCCAATGGATGAGAATAAACCAAAGGGTTTGGTTTATTTTAAACGAATGAACCAAAAGTTGGTTCGGTTCATTTTAACTTAAAATAAACCATCATGGTTTGGTTTATTTTAACTTATCCTAATGGAGCAGGTTAACGGGCTTTATGGATATGATCCATTAACCATTAAGAGAATTAGTTCTCTATAAAATAAGGCTTAAACCCTAACCCTAAATCTAATCAAGTTTTGGCCGCCCAACCTAGTTGCCGCCCACCTCCTTGGAGTTTTCGGCGCCCAACCCTAAGGTGCCGCCGCCCAGCTTTTGTGCAGCCGTCCAACTTGTTGTCGGCGACCAAGCTTCAGCCGGTGAACCTCCGGCGACCCTCCGGTGATCTCCTCTAGGTTCGGTGATAAGGTGAGCTTCCATCTCTCCTTGGCCGGCCTCTATTCCTCCACCAAAAGCTGTCCAGTTTTTCTGGACAGCTTGTTTCTTTGTTGTCGGAGCGTCGTTTGGACGATGGTTAGTGCTCCGACAGCGGCTAACTTACCGGGAATTTGATCTCCGGTAATCCTCTAAAGTGGAGGACGAAGGATTCGTCAATTGGTTGACGAATACCTCTCCGGAGAAGCGAGTTTTGAGAACTCGTTTTAGGATTCGAATTTGGATTCGGATCGTGATCATCTCTCGATCACGTCGTCTTCAACACGAGGCTAGTAACCCGTACGAAGACGAAGCTCGTGACTTAGCGAAGTCATCCCGAGGAGCTCGGCATGGATACGGATAGAGACGATTCTTACGAGGATCGTTCCGGTTGATGCCGTTCCCGCTACACGTCATACGAAAGGTATAACGTAGATAATTTCTTTTATTGCAAATTTTAATTTACGGTTATGTCTACACTTGTTGTAATAGCATGCGTGTGTTGTGTGTGTTGTAATAAATATAGATTTATTATTTTTAATTGCTTCCGCTGTGCTCATGTTTACGAAACATGATCGAACACACACACACCGCGGTGCCGGAAACCCAACATAAGCAACGCAAAATCGCTATTCACCTCCCTCTAGTGCGACTATCGATTCTTCAACAAGTGGTATCAGAGCCAGGTTGGCTCTTCATTTGGACTAACCGCCAAGGAGTAAATGCGCTAGAGGAGAAAGAGAAAATGGAGCTCAACGAGAGATTGGGCAATGACATAACAATTCCACTCGCCTTCGACCGCGAAGATTTCACGTGTTGGCAAGGTAGGATGAAATATTTTCTAATGTCCAATATAGAAAATTGATTTGTTGTGATTATAGGATTTGAAGCTCCGAGGGGCAAGAAGGGAGAAATCCTCAAGATGAAGAGGTGGGCCGAGGAGCAACGACGAAAATTCAAAACAACCATTAAGGTAATAAAAATGTTAGTAAATTTGATACCTAATAATATTTTGTCTAGATTAAGAGGTTATAGGGATGCTAAGGAGTTGTGGAACAAGTTGGTCAAGTTCCATGAAAATCTCGAACCGGCATAAGAAAAAGAAGATGTGTGCTCATCCTCTCAAGCTCAAGAAGAATGTGCATCATCATCCCAAGAGCTTGAGAATTTGGAAGTTGAGAGGGAATAAACATCCGGATCGATAGAAGAGATGGAATAATTGGAGGAAGTTTCCACCTCTAGGATTGAGAGGGAGGAGATTAGGTCTTCCATGCCAGAGCAAGAAGAAGAACTATCAACATTCAGGAGAGAAGAAGAGCAAGCTCAAAATTCCACTTCTGGCCTAGGTAACTCAAGCATTTTGATTAAACATAAAAATCATATTGTATACTATGAGTGTAGGGAAAATGAACATTACAAGAGTAAGTGTTCAAAGCGAGTCAAGAGACTCAATCGACACCAAAAATTGATGAAAAGTCAAAGGATGACGGAGGATCAACAATCAAGAGCAAAAAGTACATTGTGTACTTCAAGTGCAATCAAAAGGGACACTATATGACTCAATGCCCTAGGGGAAGGAAGCAAACCAAGGGCAAAGGAGTCTCAAATATAGAGGGAGCTAAGACAAACTCTAAGGTAACTTTTAAGTATGCTCCTTCTTCAATTAATAGTCAAAAGTATGCTAGTAGTAATTTTAATACTCTTGCAATTGTGCATAATCATGAAGAGCATGGTAGAAATAGATATTATTTCTTAGGTGCTAAATCTTGCAATATTAGGGCTAAGGACAAATCTAGAACAATTAACCCTAAAACAATTCTACCTAAGAAAGCTATTAGAAAGGTAGAAAATTATTTAGGCATTAACTCTAAGAAGGGTAGGCATATGCCTAAAAGGAAGAATAATCCCCAAAGATTAAATGAAAATTCAAAAATTGAGAAATTAGAATTAGAAAATCAAGTTTTGAGGTCAAAATTAGAGAAAATGGAGAAGACCCTTAGGAAAATGAAAAACATGATTATGAGGTTTAATGATAAAAAATTAAGGTCTAGGAGATAAGAACTATCTAGGGGAAAGAAAGGTTTGAGTCACAAATCTAAACCTAAGGAGATCTACCATAGTGTTCCATTTGACTAAGTCGTTGTGAGACAACGACTACAGGAGTAGTCGATTGCTAGGTATGGGCAGTCGATTGCTAGGTATGGGCAGTCGACTACTAGGTATGGGCAGTCGACTGCTAGGTATGGGCAGTCGACTGCTAGGCGAAAATCAGTCCGAGTTGAATCTTTATAAGGAGCATTGAAGGGAGGATTTTGGCAGCGATCCTTGGAGCGATTTGAGGCAAAGTGCTGGTGCATTTCAGGGTCTTCAAGAGTAGTCCAAGCAACCAAACAAGCAGGCAAAAGTGATCTTTGTTATAAAGTTTTCTTTACTTGTATATCATTGTATTTGTTTGTATTTATCTTGTTTATTGTTGTAAATATTGTACGAGGTTTCTCTACCTCCGGATTGTTTTGAAAAGTTTATTAGTGGTGGTGTGCATCACTAGAGCTCACTTGAGTTCGACCCGTGGAGTAGGAACCTAGGGTTCCGAACCACATTATATGTTTGTGCATTGTATGTGAGTGTTTGTCTCGTGTTGTGTTTATTTCTATTCGTATTCCGCTGTGCACACTAACATCTTGTAGAAGAACGCGAGCGAATTCCATCGAATGACGCAAAATTGCTATTCACCCCCTCTAGCGCGACCATCGATTCTTCAACAGATTCATTTGGACTTATGCTGCCAAGACCACATGCTTGGATTTAATACTGCCAAACCCTCACTCTTGGAATTTCCCATTGCCAATCTTCAATGCTTGGACTTTTTTGCCAAGATCCATTTGGACTTATACCGCTAAGACTACATGCTTGGATTTTACGCTGCCAAAATTAGATCCTTGGACTTTCCCTTTGCCAAGAACATACTTGGACTTTCCATGCCAAGATCATGCTTGGACTTCCCCTTGTCAAGACCATTCTTGGGCTTTCCTTGTCAACTCCATGTTGGACTTTTCAATTGTCAAAGTTCACTTGGACTTTACACTGCTAAGACTACACACTTAGACTTATGCTGCTAAGATTTTACCTTTGAACTTCCCTTGCCACACCCTCACTCTTGGAATTTCTCATTGCCAAGCTTCAATGCTTGGACTTTCTTGTTAAGATCCATTTGGACTTATGCCGCTAAGGCTACATGCTTGGACTTTACGTTGTCAAAACTAGATCCTTGGACTTTTCCTTTGCCAAGAACATACTTGGACTTTCCATGCCAAGACCATGCTTGGACTTCCCCTTGCCAAGACCATTCTTAGGCTTTCCTTGTCAACTCCATGTTGGACTTTCCAATTGTCAAAGTTTACTTGGATTTTATGCCGCCAAGACTACACACTTAGACTTATGCTGCTAAGACTTTACCTTTGAACTTCCCTTGCCAAGTATTCATACTTGGACTTTCCTTGCCAACTCAATGTCGGACTTCTCCTTTGCCAAGACCATTTTTGGACTTCCCCTCGAGTCTCACTCGAGTTTGGTCAACCATGATCTAAGGTTTGATAGCTCTAACAATCTCTCTCAAATAACCTCCCCCATATAACTTTGGATATTCCAATCATCTATTAGTCATATGGTCAAATCCATTGTCAAACATCAAAACCTTACTCGAGTGACACTCGAGTCTAGTCAATTTTGACCTGGGCCGATTGCAGCAAACACCTTGGTCAGTAGAGGCGGTTCATAAGACCTCGCGTCTGTTGCAATGTGATCTTACTCCCTAAACACCTAGCCCCGGTGAGGCCATTCGTAAGTCATTGATCCTACTGTAACTTATTCCCTAAACACCTCGGTCCAGTTAGGCCATTTGTAAGCTTTCCATCCTACTACAGCGTGATCTTATTCCCTAAACACCTCAGTCTGGCGAGGCCATTAGTAAGCCCTCCACCCTATCATAGCATGATCTTGTTCCCTAAACACCTTGGCCCGATGAGGCCATTCTTAAACCCTCGACCCTACCACAACGTGATCTAATTCCCTAAACATCTCGATCGGACGAGGCTATTTCTAAGCCCTTGACCCTACCACAGTGTGATCTTATTCCCTAAACACCTCGGTTCGATCGAGGAGGTTCATAAGACCTCGTGTCGACTTTCTTTCCATTCGATCGAGGGAGTTCGTAAGTCCTCATACCGACCTTCTTCATATTCGCCAAGGCAGTTCATAAGCTCTCGTGCCAACCTTTCTTTTAATTTGGCCGAGATAGTTTGTAAGCCTTTGCACCGACCTTCTTTCTATTCAGCTGAGGCAGTTCGTAATCCCTTGCACCAATGTTCTTCTTATTGACTGAGGCAGTTCGTAAGCCCTCGTACTGACCTTTTTTCTTCTTATTTAACCGAGATAGTTCGTAAGTCCTCGTGTCGACCTTATTTCTATTCGACCGAGGCAGTTCATAAGCTCTCGCGACGACCTTCTTATTTGGCTGAGGCAATTCGTAAACCCTCAAGTCAAATTTCTTCCTATTCGACTGAGATAATTCATAAGCCCTCGAGTTGACCTCCTTTCGATTTGGCCGAGACAATTCGTAAGTCCTCGTGTCAATTTTCTTCCTATCTGGTCGAGGTAATTTGTAAGCCCTCAAGCCGGCCTCCTTCCTATTGCGTCGAGGCAATCATAAGTCCTCATGTTGACTTTCTTGTTATTTAACCGAGGAAATTCATAAGCCCTCGAGTCGACCTCCTTCCTATGTGGTTAAGGTAATTCGTAAGCCTTTAAGCCGACCTCTCTCATATTCAGCCGAGATAATTCGTAAGCCCTTGCATCTTATTCAGTCAAGGCAGTTTGTAATCCCTTGCATCCTACTCATCCCCGACAATTCACAAGTTGTCATTTTGGTTGACAGGACATTATTGATATGTATGATCTCTCCCACTAAAGGAATGGAGAGAAAAGATATGGTTTGACTTAAGGTGACGAAGTAGTAAACCTAAAGTCAGACACGTTAGAGTGAATCGTCTAACTATTTTGGGGGGTTACCAATGATACTGCTAGAATGTGGCCCAAGCTAAATGAAGATATCTAGGTTTTCTAGGAGGATCACTCCTGAACGTATCTCGCGAGAGTGGTGTTCTCTGAGTCAATATTTCCCAGCATTCCTCGACCTATATGACAACATCTCATGAGCACCATCCTCCCCTTACATCCTCTGGACTTCCTGACTCATTCGCACGCTCGAGTCCCGGCTCAATTGCACATGCCTGAGGTTCAAGCTCATCTCCCAAGTGCATACGGCGTGCACATGCAACTTTTCTTGAGGCAAGCATGCAATACATGCATGTGATTCTGTAGGGTCGATGGTGGCCGGCTAGAGGGGGGTGAATAGCCCTCTTCGTACGATGATGGAATTGCTTCGTTGATTGCTCATCTACAAACACTATTAGCACAAGCGGATATACTAATACAAATAATTAAGACAAATCAAAGTAAAGAATAGAAAGCACAAACGGTAACACCACAATGTAACGTGGTTCACGGCCTCGCCGCTAATCCACGGTCTGATTCATCCAAGGTGAATCACACCTCAAGCTTTCCACTATTCTCTCCTTTGCACCAAGCTAGGTGGAGGTAACCTTTTTACACAAGGATCACTCCTCTTACAATATGATGTAAATAAACTCAAGTAAGAGGATGAAAAACATGTTGGACACTTTGGAGGAGTTTAGAGCATAAGCATTAGCCTCCCAAAGTCCCTCACCCCTTCTCTTTATAGAGAAAGGGAATTTCTTCCCGTTAACAGCATCAGTCGACTGATGCCCATATCAGTCGACTGATACTGTAGTTGTTTCCCAATAATGGCTACTTACCAGCTCGGATTCGCGGGATCCACGACCGATTTTCCAACAGTCATATGATCACCGATCCGATGATGTCATCACGATCGATGTCAACTTCCGAAAGTGACCGCATGAGCTTGAATAGCTTCGTGTCTGCGCACAAGGCGATCATCGATCCGATGTCGACTCGATTTAGTAGCTAACACTAGTCGATCTCCATTCGACTTGGAGTAGTCAACTACCATGACATGGCAGTCGACTAGTGCCGGGTAAAACTCAAATCTTACATTCGTTTGAGCTTTCGGCGGTCAGGTAAACCTCAACCCTTGCGGTCGAGCCTCCGACACTCAGCCATTCGACCAAGTTCACCTAATGAGCTACTTACAATTCACTCATTCTCTCATCTCACTCGAAGTCCCTTGCCGAAGCTCTCTTCGTTCACAGCCACGTCCCTCGACAGCATTAAGCGCACGGCTCTGCAATGCTCCTTCGCATCTCTTGCCCTCAAAGTTTGCTTCCTTGGCTTCGCTTCAAGTCATCTCGTCCGGCGATCCCTCGACAGCATCAAGCGCACGGCTCTGCAATGCTCCTTCTCCAACTCAAGCACGAGGTTGTGAGCGGTGACACTTGCCTAAGCTCCATGTGTGAATTACTAAATCCTGCAAGACTCTAATGCACATATCAAATTCAAACACCCTAATTTAAACCCTTTTCCACACACATCAAAACCATATCTCGGGTTGATTGCCCTAATAGACTCTTCCTGAGGCATGTAATGCATGCATGTGACTCTTCTCGAGGCATGCAGGCCACTCTTCCAAAGTCGTGCATGTCACTCTCCCAGAGCCATGCAGGATACTCTTTCAGAGTCATGCGTGTCACTCTTTCGGAGGCATGCAGGTCACTCTTCCAGAGCCATGCATGCAACTCTTCCAGGCCACTCTTCCAGAGCCATACATGCCACTCTTTCAGAGTCATGCAGACCATTCTTCCAGAGCCATGCATGTCAATTTTCCAGAGTCATGCAAGTCACTCTTCTTGAGTCGTATCACAGTGTTTCATTCCCAAGCTCCTCTCCTGAGTACATGCAGCATGCGCATGTGTCTTTTCTCAAGGTAGACATACAACACATGCATGTGACTTTTCTTGAGGCATACAGTGCATGCATGCGACTCTTCCCGAGGTATGCAGTGCATGTAGACCACTCTTCCAGGATCACTCTTTCAAGGCAGCTCTTCCAGAGTCACTCTTCCAGGATCACTCTTCTAGGGTCACTCTTCCAGGGTTACTCCTTCAAAGTGCAATCCTTCCTCGATGCATTCATGGAGCACATGCAAGCGGCTTTTCACGAGATGTGCTTGTTGCTCTTTTCAAGTCATACATATAACCCAACCAGAATGTGCACATATGGCCACGTGGTGATTCCTTTGAAATATTTTTACCTCGTCAATATATAGTAAAGAAGGAATATGTTAAAGAAAGAGGGTATGTGTAGTGGTTGTCCCCTAACAACCTATCAAAGAACACAGCCAATGGAAGGTATAACGAGCAAGGTAAGTGCTGGAGTATAAGAATAGATGGAGGAAGAAGGCAAAAAGGGGGTTCTTTCTTCTCCTTCATCTTCCTCCTCGATGAACAGAGGCTCAGGGGGCTAGTTTTTCTTCTTCTGTTACTGTCTTTACCTCTGGTTTTTCTGAGTTTCTCCATTTTCATCAGTCTACTTAATTTTACTTCACTTAATACTTTCTTTATTTATTTAATGTCCTGTCTGACTTAAGTATTGGAGGGTCGTCATTAGAATATCGACGATGCCCTTTGACGCGTGTTGATCTTGACAGGATTTACTGCTGTGACCGTGAAGAATCCACCCTTCTCCGATGCTTTTGTGAAAGGGACTAAAAAGCTACCACATCAATCTCATAAATATATTTATATATGAATCGATTCAAGTCAAAGATCTTTTTCGTGTAGGTGAAATAAGAATAGAGGGATAAATAAATGAAGAGATAGATGAAGGAGGGGAGATGTACTGATTTGATTTTTCATTTAGCTTGTTAACTCTAAGATTGTGTTTTATTCAAGGTATCATGTATAATTTTGATTATATAATTATCAAATTATTATGTATAATTTTAGAATAAAAAAAATCTTACTCATTATTTGATTCCGAGTTATATATCAAATGAAGTAATGTGATTCCGAGTTATATATCATATTATGTCTTATTTACTAGACAAACATACTTCATTATTTGAGAATCACTCATTACTTGAATCAGTCATAGTTAAATAATATAATCTTAGGTTGATAACCAAAATTATCAATAATTATTTTGAACCAAACACCAGATAGAAAAAGTAAAGGGATAAAGAAATACAAAGGTAAATGACTATTTTGTATAGTCAATTCAAATCATCTACCATGTTAGTGATGGCATGCTCGGAGGCTCATTGGCTCCCATGTCCCCGGATTAAAATTTTCACTAATGAAAACTAATCCGGATGGGATGAGTTTCCTAAGCTCAACCAATTCGTCGTCGTGCTAACGACTCGAGCAATCGCTTGAACAAACTAGTTGTTCAAGAAACAAAACTCTTCTAGTCGGTTAGCCGCGGAATAGACGACGGACGGATCGTCGGTTTTTGTGTTTATCTTCGGGGTCCATGATTATACAAATACATATGGATGTAGACATGTATAATCAACACATACAATCATATTAATAAGAACATGCAAAGATCAATAATAAAACTTGTAAAACTTTTATACCTCTCGATCTTCTATCATATGTCCTAACCTCCTTGTAGACTTCGTGTGGGCGAAGATCCTCCACAAGTTGAAGCTTCCTAGATCTTTTTCAATCGAAAGAAAGAAGAACTCTCCTTCCCTTCTTGCTTGAGCCAACCACCAATCCACAAAGGATTGATGCCGTCGGCCCCAAGAATAGAGAGAACAAGATGGCCAACCAAGGAACCGAACAAGGGAACAATCCCTAGCTCCTTTGTGTCGCCGGCCAAGAGGAAAAGAAGAGGAGAAGAGGAATAGGTTGAGCGCCGACCAAGGTAGAGGGAAAAGAGATAGGAGCCGGTAACACCTTAGGAAGAAGAAGAGCACCTCTCCTATAGTTGCCGCCCACCTTCACTTCCAAACCCTAGCCGCCCAACCAAACCCTAACCTCCCTAGGGTTTCTTGCCGCCCAAGCTAATGATAGGCAAAACCCTAATCTCCAAAACCAACCAACAACCTTCAACTCTTGCCGCCCACCTTAAGCCCCCTTTTATAGAGTTAGGCTTAAGCCTTGATTTAATCTCCACCGTTGGTTCTAGGGATTTAATCTCAACCGTCGGATCTAAAGATTTAATCTCAACCGTCGGATCTAGGGATTTAATCTCAACCGTCGGATCTAGAGATTTAATCTCAACCGTCGGATCTAGAGATTTAATCTCCACCGTCGGATCTAGAGTTTTGTTTTCCATCATTAGATCTAGGCTCCATGAGGTTTATATTAGGCTACGATAGGGACCATGAGGAGGAGTTGGATCTTGGCCACCCGATGGATCGGAACCACACAAACTTGATCCATCAATGATGTTTCATTCCACTAGAGAATCATCATTGAATTACCTCACCAACCCCCATAAATTAATATGGGCTCCATACATTATTTGTAAATCCATCTCCCCGTGTTTAAGATATCGAATGTCCGTCAATTAATTGATTTACTGACCATCAATCAATTAACATCTAACTCCTCGAGTAGTACCACTCAACCTTATCATCATATTGACTAAGTCAACCTGCAGGGTTTACATGATGAACCTTATGAGCTCCTCAAGGGGACATCATCAACCTAATATGTAGGACACGGTTTCCTCCTATAATTAACGGCACGCCATGTAAATAATATCATTTCCCAACATACCGGGCATATTGATTTAATTCATATAAATCTCACCCTTTGGTAAATCAAAGAAATAAATACTAAGTACATGTGCCCGTTATTATATCGGGATTAAGAGCATGTACAACATAATATCCGAGGTCCGATTCAATTATGTAGTCAGCAATAAATTGAATCACCTCTATGTCGGTCCTGCTCAATACACCTAAGTGTACTAGTGTAACTCTATGTTCAAGACAAAACAATACCAAGCTATACTACAACCATGCCAATGGTTTGTCCAAAATCATCTTGGTTGTGAGCCTCTACTTATAATCTACAAGGGACTGATAACATGATCTTCTGTGCCACACCAAGCACCATGTTATCTACAATGTAAAGTATTAGACAATATGCACATAATATAAAGTGCAAACAATGATCATGTGATTCTTATTTCAAAATAAAAATGTTCATACAAAAAAGCTAGGCTTTCAGTATACATTCCAACAATCTCCCACTTATACTAAAAGACTATGCTGTCATCACACTGCCATACATCTGATCCCCATGTCCTCCACATGCCTATCAAACGCTTTTGCTGGAAGGGCCTTAGTGAATGGATCCGCCAGGTTATCCTCTGATGCAATCTTGGAGACAGATACTTCTCCTCGCTTTACGATCTCTCGTATTAAGTGGTACTTGCGCTCTATGTGTTTACTCGCCTTATGGGCTCGTGGTTCCTTCGAGTTTGCAACTGCACCACTGTTATCACAATAAATTGTGATAGTTCTGGGCAAACCAGGAATCACATCCAAGTCCATCAAGAAGTTCCTGAGCCATACAGCTTCCTTGGCTGCCTCAGAGGCTGCCACATACTCAGCTTCCATGGTAGAGTCCGCCACGCATTTCTGCTTGACACTCCTCCATACTATGGCTCCACCTCCAAAAGTAAACACAAACCCCGAGGTAGACTTACTGTTGTCCCTATCTGATTGGAAATCAGAATCCGTGTAACCCACAGGGACTAATTGATCTGCCCAGTAAACCAGCATATAATCCCTAGTCCTTCTCAGGTACTTCAATATATGCTTTACCGCAGTCCAATGTCTCTATCCAGGATTACTCTGATATCTGCTAACCATGCCCACGGCAAAGCAGATATCTGGTCTCATACATAGCATAGCATACATGAGGCTTCCTACTGCCGAAGCATAAGGAACCGCCTTCATCTCCTCTATCTCCTTTGATGTTTTGGGACACATCTCTTTAGATAAAGGTACTCCATGCCTAAAAGGTAGAAAACCTTTCTTGGAGTTCTGCATGCTAAAACAAGCAAGGATAGTGTCAATGTATGAAGCTTGAGATAACCACAACATCCTTTTCTTGCGATCCCTTATTACCTTAATCCCAAGGATGTGTTCCACTTCTCCCAAGTCCTTCATATCAAACTGTTTGGACAACCATACCCTTACGTCTGATAACACTCTGATATTGTTGCCAACTAACAAAATGTCATCTACGTATAGTACAAGAAATACCACTACGTTTCCATCACATCTCTTGTATACACAAAGCTCATCCGGACTTTGAATAAATCCATATGACTGGATTACCTCATCAAAGTGGATGTTCCAAGATCTAGAATCTTGCTTCAATCCATAAATGGACTGATTAAGCTTACACACAAGATGCTCTTTGCCCTTTGCAATGAATCCCTCTGTTTGCTTCATATAGATGTTTTCCTCAAGACTTCCGTTAAGGAAAGCTGTCTTGACATCCACCTGCCAAATCTCATAATCCTCATGAGCAGCAATAGATAAGAGAATCCAGATAGACTTAAGCATAGCTACCGGTGAAAAGGTCTCCTCATAATCGATACCCTCTTTTCTGAGTATACCCTTTCGCAACAAGCCTAGCTTTGAAGGTCTCAACCTTCCCGTCTACTCCTATCTTTCTCTTGTAGATCCACTTGCATCCAATGGCTTTCACACCATCGGATGGTTCTACTAGCTCCCAGACATGATTAGAATCCATAGATTCTATCTCTGAATTCATCGCTCTTTGCCAAGATACTGCATCTCTATCTTGGAGTGTCTCGTCATATGTCCAGGGATCAGGTTCATGTTTACCAGGGACTAAGTCCGAAGACTCTCCCAAGAGCATGAATCTCACGGGTTGTCTGACAACCCTCCCACTACGACGAGGTACCTCCTGTGTTTGCTCTGTGACACGCGGTGCAGTGACTTGTGGTATTTCCTCTTGTACCGGTGGTATTGAAGTCAGGACTTCCCCTGTCAACTCCTCAAGAACAATCCTACTCGTGGGCTTGTGGTTCATCACATAATCCTCCTCTAGAAATCTGGCATTAGTACTCACGATCACCTTCTGATCTCTAGGACTATAGAATAAACCACCCTTCGTTCCCTTAGAGTAGCCGACAAACAAGCATACTTCTGTACGAGATTCCAACTTACCAGCATCTTCCTTCAGCACATGTGTTGGACTACCCCAAATCCGAATATGTCTTAGACTAGGCTTTCGCCACCCACACCTCAGGGAGTAGAGGGTATCGACTTAGATGGAACCAAGTTCGAATGTGTGCCGCCGCTTTCCAGAGCAAACCCCGAATGAATCGTAACTCGTAATAACTCAACATCGATCCGACCATCTCCATAAGAGTCCTATTCCTTCGCCTCCGCCACACCATTCTACCGTGTGTGTCAAAGTGACAATTGGGATTGAATCCCAGCCTCTGATAAGTAACTCCTAAACTCTCCCAAGAGGTACTCGCCACCACGATCAGATCGTAGTGTCTTGATACTTTTACCTTGACGGTTCTCCACATCAGCCTTGAATTCTTTGAACCTGTCAAAGCATTCAGACTTGCGGCGCATCAAGTAAATGTATCCATACCTTGAATAATCGTCTATAAAAGAGACAAAGTATTCAAGGCCACCTCTAGCCTGGATAGACATAGGACCGCACAAATCAGAATGAACCAATTCCAATACATCTTTGGCTCTATACCCCTTAGCCTTAAAAGGCCTCTTGGTCATCTTACCTTCCAAGCAAGACTCGCAGGTAGGGAGATCTTCCACCACTAATAAACCCAAGGGTCCATCAGCTATCAACCTTTGAATTCTACTCAGGTTAATATGACCAAGTCTTAGGTGCCAAAGATATGTCTGGTTCATTTTCGAAGGTTCTTTTCTCTTATTAGAATTAGAAGATGAGTTATTCACTTCTATATGCATCGTGGGAGTTTTCGATTCAAGAGTGTACAAATTGCCAACCAATGTACCAGAACAGATAATCTCCCTATTCCTTTTTATAACAACTTTGTCATTAAAAGAAACAGAATATCCATCCAGAAACAATTTAGAAATTAAAATTAGATTCTTTCTAAAAGTAGGTACATAAAGACAATTTCTCAAAACCAAAACTTTATTCCTATCAAAAGATAAATAAATGTCTCTCACTGCAATAGCCGCCACCTTTGAAGCATTGCCCATGAAGACGGTAATCTCTCCCTCAGCTAGTCGTCGGGTTTCCTGGAACCCCTGCAAAGTATTGCAGACATGATCAGTGGCTCCGGTATCTACACACCAGGTACTGGTAGATAACACCGCTAAACATGTTTCAACAACTAAACAAGAAGATATACCTTTGTTCTTTCGGCGAGGACAGTCCGCCTTCCAATGTCCAGTCTGCTTCCAAGTGAAGCATTTGCCTTTTTGGCTTCTTCACTCCTGCCTGAGGTCCTACTGCCACTTTCTTTGCTCCACCTTGCTTCTTCTTCTTCTTCCCTTTCAGTTTAGAAGTAGAAACCTTCTGAGCAACCATGGCTTGAGCACTTTGACGAAAAAGCCCCTCGGCCGCCTGGAGTTCTGTCAAAAGCTCCGCCAATGAATACAACCTCTTGTTCATGTTGTAGTTGAGGCAGAACTGCTCAAAACTCCTAGGCAGAGATTGGAGAATGATATCGACCTGGGTTTCCCCATCGATCTCAGCTCCGAGGACTTCCATCTCATTCAGATGAGCCATCATCTTGAGAACATGGTCCCTGACGAGTGTTCCCTCGATCATGGTGGTCGTCATCAAGTTCCTCATGGCCTCATGTCTAGCCGCCCTACTCTGATGTCCGAAAAGTTCCTTGAGATTGAACATCATGTCATAAGCCATCGAGCGATGTTGCAAAGACATTTGACATAGATGCCAAAATGTAACACCGTGCCATCTCATCTGCCTTGATCCATTTCTTATAACTTTCTTTCTCCTTTTCATCAGAGTCATCGGTGGGCTTAGGAGGACAGACCTCGAAGAGTACAAATTTGTACTCCTCTATAGTTAAGACAGTATCCAAATTTCTTTTCCAATCAATATAATTTGTTCTAGTAAGTTTATTTTCTTTTAATATCACAGCAAGTGGTTTGAAAGCCATTTGAAAAACCTAAGAATCACAATGATCAAAACATTAGATTTCAAATATCATTGATTCCTCAAACAATAAAATTTCGAAATCAACCAACACCTCAAAACACCGAGAATATCGCATGCCACGATAGTGTGGACGTATACGAATTCTACATTTATAAGAGGAGGTTTAACCCTTTAATTTTATTATCTTGTCAACCTTACTTTTTGACAAATAAAATTAATAGTTGGTTCCTCTTTGGCCCTACAAATAAAAGCAGTGACTCTGATGGGGAGGATACTTTTTATTTGCATCTAAGTGTGCACCATTACACGACACTAAGGGAATTATCTCGGATTATGTGCCTTACCGATGGGGAAGTACACACGCTCCTAAATAATTTCCTATAACCATTATTTGACCTAGTGATCCGCAAACAAACTCATCCGATGGGGAGGAAGGCACTCAGAGCCGACGCGCAAGTTTATTGCATCACACGTCAAATTGTAATGGAGGCCGCAGGAATTAATTAAAATGTCCCTCTCCCACTTAGTAAATTGATAGTGAGGAATTTTCAAGCACACACAACATGCATATAAAAAAATCAACAATAAATATGAAAAAAACAGAATTTTCCCAACTATTATGGCATTGTTCTCCAATATGCGTCCCGTCATGTCGCCACCTCGTCCGTGTTGGTGCAGTAGGCACCTAAGTCGAACCTGAGTTTTGATTATAGAAAACGATACAAAGTTAAGCTCATGTCGTTATCTCACGAGCTGAATCGAGTGTGCAGAAGATTGCTAAAGCTGGAGCTGATGGCTAGCGACACCCGGAGGAAGCCGGGTGGTCGGGCGACACTCGAGTGACTTCGGAGGGAGCCGAAGGAATCGAGTGGAAGGCCGGAAGCAAAAGCGACATGGTAAGTATCGAGGTAAGCTCGTGTGTGCGAGCGTAAGTGAGGTCGTATCCTCCCACGGGATGGTCTTAGCGAGATCCGACCAAAGACATCCCATCGATGGTCTAGGTCGAGATCGGACGGCCAAGGCCGTCGAAATAATGTTTTCGAGCTAACTTTGCCTTGCAGCCTAGCATCGATCGACTACTTGGAGGACTCGATCGGCAAACAAATGATCGCTCGAGGTCAAGATTCGACCGATGTCGCCATCACGATCGATGATGGCCATCAGTCGACTGATGGTCAATGATCAGCTTCGAGGAGTCAAGGCTTATCACCCCATTTCAAGGAGATTGGTGCTCAATTTTGATTGGCTAGGGTTCCTCTCGAAAAGGGGCTCAAAGGCTATAAAAGGAGAGTCAATCCTAGGATTTCTTCATCAATTCTAAAGCTTCCAAAAGCCTCCGCCAAGCTACAACTTTTTCGACAACGAAGTGCTTTCTCTCCGACGTCTAGGTCTTAATTTCTCTCTTATTGTAATGTCGGTTTTAGCTTTTATTTTAAGTTCATTACTTTAATCTTTCGGAGCTTTTATCGTATACGAGGAGAGGGGGAGTGTCCCTCTACCTCAAGTTTTTTTCCTTCTTGTATCGATTAACTCCTACCTCCAACGAGGAGGAGTTCCTTTAGTGCTTTTGCCCTCCGTACGTGGTCAAGGACCACTAGGGCCTTGGAGTAGTAGCCGAAGGCTACGAACCAAGTAAAAAGAATTGTCTCTTTTACTTATTGCTTATCTTTTCCGCTGCAAATTAATTATCTACTCGGATTTTAAACGAACGAACGAAAAAAGAAAGTTTTAACGCTATTCACCCCCCCCCTCTAGCGTTTCAAATCGATCCAACAATTGGTATCAGAGCCGGGGGTTGCTAAGATTTGGTGAAACCACCAATCTAGCCATTTTACAGATTTTTTTTTTCTTTTTAATTCTGTTTATTTCAGATTTATTTCGCTTTGTTACTTTTTCTCCCGCACTATTAATCCAAGACGCGAGTCTTGGTACTTTTTTGTGTGTTTTTGTCGTTGCTAGTTTCTTCGTCTTCGTCTCCTTGTGTCTTTTGTTCTAATGGCCCATCTCGAGGGTTTTAGCACCGTCCGACCTCCGTTTTACAACGGAGATGACTTCCGTTATTGGAAGGGTCGGATGGAATGCTTTCTCAAAACCCAAATCGAGATGTGGATCATAATCCAAACGGGATTCACACTTCCGACTAACGAAGTGGGTGAATCCTTGGATTATGACCAATGGACCATTGCGACAAAAAGACAAGTCGAAGCCGACGCTAAGGCAACTCAAATCCTTCAATGCGGTTTATCCAAGGAAGAGCTAAATCGCTACGAATTCTTCATAAGCGCAGGACCTTTGGACAAAACTAGTGGAGCTACACGAAGGGACCGATGAAGCCAAGGTATGTAAGCGTGATCTTCTATTCAATAAACTATATAACCTAAAAATGTAGGAACACGAGTCCGCGACGCAACTCCACACCCGTGTCCAAGACATAGTCAACAACCTACACGCAATCGGGCAAAAGGTCGAAAACCGCGACCTTATAAGGTATGTCCTAAACTCTTTTCCGAGGACTACCTTGTGGGCATCCATGGTCGATGCCTACAAGGTCTCCAAGGATCTTTCTAAACTTAGGTTAGATGAACTCTTTTCTGATTTCGAACTTCATGAGCAGTCTAACTCGGAACCCGAGAAGGGTATAGCACTTTTTGCAGGTTCGAGGAAGAAAACCGCAAGCAAGCCACCCCCGAAGGAAGAAGAGGATGAGTCGGATTCGGAGGTCGACTCGGAAATGGAAGCCGAACTAGTCAACCTAGTTCGGAGGATAGTCAAGGGCCGAAAATGAGCCGTCACTCGACCCAACGAAGGTAAGCCTAAAAGTTCAAACATAAGATGTTATGAATGCAACAGGTTTGGACACATTAAGTCCGAATGCCCAAAACTCAAGAGCAAGGCACCAAAACATAAAAAGGCACTCAACGCTACTTGGGAAGAAGCTTCCGAGGAAGAAGACAACGATCGAGTCCTTATGGCTAAACCAGTAGAATCGAGACGGTCAATCGAACTGAATCGGAAACCGAAGACGAGTCGGACTGCAAAACACTATTCAAGACAAGCCACGGATACGCATCCAGTTCAAAAGATACACTCAAGGTAAGTCGGTCTCTTATTACTACTCTTTATAGTGCAATTAAGTTTTTAAATAAAATATTAGCTAAGTCCGAGTCCAAGGTCGAGACCCTGGTTGAGGAAGTTAAACTCCTCAAACACGAGGTCTCCCTAACCTCTTCGACTAGTCGAGTTCAAGAGAAGGACTCAACTCGGGTTGAAAAACTCGAAGTTGAGAACTCACTCTTGAAAAGTCAAGTCGAAGATCTTAGGAATACGTTGGAAAGGTTTACTTTGGGATCCAAAGGACTTGACCTCCTACTTGGATCGCAAAGGGCCGTGTACAACAGGGTCGGACTAGGTTTTAGCTCAAACACGACCAATAAGTCGTATATGTCGATTGTAAGTCGACATAAAAAAAGTGTCCAAGCATGGGTCCCTAAGACCACCTTGATTTCAAACTTAGGATCAAACCAGTATTGGGTTCCCAAGGACCAAATCCACTATATGGAGAGACCAAATCGATTCAACGGTCTAGGGGGAGCTAGTACGAAATTTGTTTGCGTTTTAACTTAGAAATTGCATGCTTAGGTTTTATTTAGTTTGATTTTTCTTTTTAGAATGGTTAGATAGGACTATAACTCGTCAATACTTGATAACATAGTACCAGGACGCGGCGAGATGATAGTACGCTAGGAAAGCGGAGTCTTGTGTATTCGGGCTAGATAAGGCGTATCTAGTTCGGTGCACTTGACCGAGCGGAACTAGCTGAAGCTACCTCGCCGTATCCTAGACTAGTTAGACCAGGAAGTGGTCTCAGGTAAGTCAAGTCTCTATTTTCTTGAAAATGGATTTGTCTAAGGAAGTGGTCGTTTTTCCGATCAAAGAAGGCCTCTGTGCCTCGCCACGACCTGGAAGCCATGATCTTGAAAAAGGTGACTTGATGAGCCTAAGGTCAAATCCGAATCTAACGCAAGGTTGACAAGTGTTTAAGTCATTAAATTTAATTCAACTAAAATTGGAAGTCATCTCACAAGAACATATAGGATCAACATGTTTGATCATGTAGACATGGGTGAGATGATTTAGGTTAATAATTTTCAACCAATTTTTAATAAATCCAATATCCGATCCAACTACCTTGCGTGTAGGATCAATGGATGTTGGACAGTGTTGCTCCCGACACATGACCGGGGATCAACTCAAGTTTTCGAAGCTTCGATTCAAACGACAAGGATCGGTAGCCTTCGGAAATAACGGCAAGCTCAAAATCATCGGATCAGGTGATATTGAGCTTAACTCAAATTTTGTCATTCAAAACGTTTTATTAGTAGAAAATTTTCAATATAATCTTCTCAGTGTAAGTCAATTGTGTGATAATAATTATAAGGTCATATTTCTAGAAAATGAATGCATAATTAATACAAACGAAACCTCTAAAACAATTCTTAAAGGGACTAGAAATAACAACATTTACACTATCAACTTAATTAACTCCTCAACTAAGTGTCTTATGACACTAAGAGGGAATCATGGTTGTGGCACCGACGACTCGGTCACTCACACCCAAGACTCATCCACAAGATGAGTCAGAATGATTTAGTCAGAGGTTTGCCTAACCTCAACAACTTGGATAATAAAATATGTAATGCTTGTCAACAAGGTAAACAATCTAGGACACAACATCAACTAACTAGTCAAGAACGAACCAAAAGTGTGCTTGAGCTCCTACACATGGATCTATTTGATTCACACGAAGCTAAGTCACTTAACGGAAGTAAATTCTGTTTAGTCATTATTGATGACTACTCTAGATTTACTTGGGTTATGTTCATCAAACACAAAAGTGATACCCTAGATCAATTAATCAACCTATTTAAGTTAATAGAAAATCAACAAAGCATTAAAATCAAAAGACTTAGGACTGATCATGGTGGTGAATTCGAAAACCATAGGTTTACAGAATTCTGTAACCTAAATGGATACCACCATGAGTTCTCTTGCCCTAGAACTCCACAACAAAATGGCCTAGTAGAACGCAAAAATAGAACCCTACAAGAAGCCGCTAGGACAATGCTTAATGAGTATAACCTACCCGATAGGTTTTGGGCCGAAGCCGTGAGTATGGCATGCTATGTCCAGAATAGGATCCTTATGGTAAAGAGGCACCTTAAGACCTCATACGAGATTTATCACGATAAAATACCTAACATCAAGTACTTTAGGGTATTTGGGTGTAAGGTACATATCCTAAACACTAAAGATTACCTAGGGAAATTTACATCCAAAACTACGACCAGAATCTTTCTAGGATACTCGACTACAAGTAGAGCTTATAGAGTATATAACCATGACACCCTTAGAGTCGAGGAAACTATCAATGTAGTATTCGATGAAGGACACGAACCTACAAAACCCCCGGCAATCCCAATTAGCGAGCCGATTCATACTAGACCTAACTCTGATCCGGAGATCAGGTCTAGTGTTAATCCTAACCTAAGTCAACCAAGTCACTCTATTGATCAAGTGATAGATGACTCCAACCAAACTAGAACTCAAACGAGTCATCCTATGGATCAAGTTGTAGACTCAAACCCAAATCCAACTAGGACTCAAACGAATCATCCTATCGACCGAGTGATAGGTGATCCAAGTCTAGGAGTTCAAACTAGAGCCTCATACAGAAACCTTAGTCAAATATCTTTGATTTCTAAAATTGAACCCAAAACTATTGACCAAGCTCTTCTTGATCCCGATTGGATTATTGCAATGCAAGAAGAGTTGGCTCAATTCACTAGGAACGAAGTATAGGAATTAGTACCACCACCTAAAGATAAAACAATCATTGGAACAAGGTGGGTGTTTAGAAATAAAATTGATGATAAAGGTGAAGTAGTTAGAAATAAAGCTAGACTAGTTGCTAAAGGATTTAGTCAAGTCGAAGGTTTAGATTACGACGAGACCTATGCCCTAGTAGCTAGATTAGAGTCCATTCGAATGCTATTAGCATATGCAGCACATCGAGGATTTAAATTGTTTCAAATGGATGTGAAATCTGCATTCTTAAATGGATATATTAAAGAAGAAGTTTACGTTAGTCAACCCCCCGGTTTCGAAAGTTTAGACAAACCCGATCATGTCCTTAGATTAAAGAAAGCACTTTATGGACTTAAACAAGCTCCGTGAGCTTGGTACGAGAGACTTTTGATTTATCTTAAGTCCAAAGGCTTTAACCAAGGTGTAGTTGACCCAACCCTTTTCGTAAAAACCTTAGGTAAAGACATATTCATAGCCCAAATCTACGTAGATGATATTATTTTCGGAACCACCAACTCAATCCTACTAAATGAGTTTATTTCACTTATGGAAAGTGAATTTGAAATGAATTTAGTAGGCGAATTAAGTTTCTTCTTAGGATTACAAATTAAACAAACTAAAGATGGAATATACCTACATCAACGCAAATATACTAGGGAATTAATTAAATGCTTTGGAATGCGAGACGCTAAAATTATTAATACCCCAATGGAAACTAATGTTAATATAGAAGAATTAATTGGAAACCAAATTGATTTAAAATACTATAGGAGCATAATAGGGAGTCTCCTTTACTTAACTGCAAGCCGACCTGATATCTTATTTGCAGTGAGTATGTGCGCAAGGTTTCAAACCTGTGCCAAGGAGTCTCACCTAACTCTAGTCAAGCGTATCCTTAGATATCTAAAGGGTACACTTAATGTCGGTATTTGGTATCCTAGATCTACCGAGTTCGAACTAACCGGCTACTCCGATTCGGACTATGCCGATAGTAAGCTCGATAGAAAGAGCACGAGTGGTTGTTGTCAACTTCTCGGCTCAAGTCAAGTGAGTTGGTGTAGTAGGAAGCAACACTGTGTTGCCTTATCTACCACCGAAGCCGAATACATCGCGATGGGTGAGTGTGTCACTCATCTTCTTTGGATGAAACACACTCTCCGCGACTTTAAGTTAGACTTTACGAATACTAAACTTCACGTAGATAACATTAGTTCAATTAATCTTACTAAGAATCTGATATGTCACTCTAGGACCAAACATATAGAAGTCAAACACCATTTCATTCGAGAACATGTGGCCAACGGAGCCATACAACTCGAATACGTCGAATCGAAGTCTAACTTAGCAGACCTATTTACTAAACCCCTACCCGAAGCTGAATTTAGTCTATTAAGACGAAAATTGGGCATGTGCGTAATAGAATAGGAACTTGCAAATTATATTTTCTTACTACTATTTCTTAAATTTCATTTTTATGGAACTAGCATAGGACATACCTTAGATATCATGCACCTATAGATTTAAGGAGCCAATACATCTCACAACACATAGGACTAATGTGTTTGTGTACTTAGCCACGTAGATGGGCGTGAGATGTTAGGACCTTACTCCTGGTTCCAGATGTAGAGCTAGTGCATCGCCATGAACCACGGAGTATAATCATACATACTAACCGACTCACTCAGATCGGTTGATCTTTTATATCAATCAAGCCAGATATGAGTCGAACATTTTATAGATGAACTTATTTTCAATATATTATTTTCAAAATAATGTGGAACATGCTTGGACTTTAAATTTAAGACTTATTTTTGTTTTCCACACACACCCTCACTCTTTTCGATATATGGCAGAAGGGGGAGAAAAAGGCCAAAGTTAAGGGGTCAAATTTTTAAATTTTTTGGTTTAACTCTTACTTTATATTTAAACCAAAAGTTAACTTTAAGTTTTGAAAACTTATTAAAGGCCAAGTTAAGAGAATTCTTAACTTAAACTTATTTGTGTCATCAACGTTTTACTTATTTTTAATGTTTTACTTAAGGGGGAGAAAGGGCCAAGTTAAGAAGAACTCTTAACTTAAACGTTTTACTAAGGCCAACTTTAAGTAATTACTTAAAGCAACCCTCAAGGGGAGGATTAAGGTCTTTCTTCAAGACTCACCCTCGGTCAAGGGGGAGATTTCCTCAAGGGGGAGTACTTGAAGAAAATCCTTACTACTCCAACTTAATCTTCTTTATTTTTTGTTTGTTTCTAATGCAAATTATTCTTCATGCTTGCTATTTACTTAACTTTGTATGTGGGTTTGCCATAAATCAAAATGGGGGAGATTGTTGGTGCAGTAGGCACCTAAGTCGAACCTGAGTTTTGATTATAGCAAACGATACAAAGTTAAGCTCATGTCGTTATCTCACGAGCTGAATCGAGTGTGCAGAAGATTGCTAAAGCTAGAGCTGAAGGCTAGCGACACCCGGAGGAAGCCGGGTGGTCGGGCAACACTCGAGTGACTTCGGAGGGAGCCGAAGGAATCTAGTGGAAGGCCGGAAGCAAAAGCAACATGGTAAGTATCGAGGTAAGCTCGTGTGTGCGAGCGTAAGTGAGGTCGTATCCTCCTTACGGGGATGGTCTTAAGCGTAGATCCGACCAAAGACATCCCATTGATGGTCTAGGTCGAGATCGGACGGTCGAAGGCCGTCGAAATAATATTTTCTTTGAACTAACTTTGCTTTGCAGCTAGCATCAGTCGACTGCCATCTTGGAGGACTCGACTGCCGTCAAACAATGATCGCACGAGGTCAAGATTCGATCGATCGCCATCACGATCGATGATGGTCATTAGTTGACTGGTGGTCAATGATCAACTTCGAGGAGTCAAGGCTTATCACCCCATTTCAAGGAGATTGGTGCTCAATTTTGATTGGCTAGGGTTCCTCTCGAAAAGGGGCTCAAAGGCTATAAAAGGAGGGCCAATCCTAGGGTTTCTTCATCAATTCTAAAGCTTCCAAAAGCCTCCGCCAAGCTACAACTTTTTCGACAACGAAGTGCTTTCTCTCCGACATCTAGGTCTTAATTTCTCTCTTATTGTAACGTCGATTTTACCTTTTATTTTAAGTTCATTACTTTAATCTTTCGTAGCTTTTATCATATACGAGGAGAGGGGGAGTCTCCCTCTACCTCAAGTTTTTTCCTTCTTGTATCGATTAACTCCTACCTCCAACGAGGAGGAGTTCCTTTAGTGCTTTTTCCCTCCGTACGTGGTCAAGGACCACTAGGGCCTTGGAGTAGTAGCCGAAGGCTACGAACCAAGTAAAAAGAATTGTCTCTTTTACTTATTGCTTATCTTTTCCGCTGCAAATTAATTATCTACTCGGATTTTAAACGAACGAACGAAAAAAGAAAGTTTTAACGCTATTCATCCCCCCTCTAGCGTTTTAAATCGATCCAACAGTCCGCTCCACCTCTTCCCGTGCGCAAGTCACCAAAGAGATCCGAGCCAAGATAAACTATTTTAATTTACATCCATCAATCGTATACTCCACGAAGGAGTGTACAAATAATCTAGATCGAAAGTAAACTAAAATGAGTGGCTAAACAATGCTGTATTTAATTAGAAAAATTAAATACTAATTTAGCCTCGTCAACCCCGAGGATTCAAATAATATACAATCACACACACATGCAATCACATACACACATATATAGTCATAATAGTTGGAACTTATGCCTGCAACCAAAAAGTTATCCTACGCACATCCTACTATCATCCGGCATATACAATATATGATAAGTGCATGAAAGTAACTGAATCCAAAACACACAAAACCGAAAATTGTGGCTCTGATACCAATTTGATGGCATGCTCGAAGGCTCGTTGGCTCCCATGTCCCCGGATTGAAATTTTCACTAATGAAAACTAATCCGGATGGGATGAGTTTCCTAAGCTCAACCAATTCGTCGTCGTGCTAACGACTCAAGCAATCACTTGAACAAACTAGTTGTTCAAGCAACAAAACTCTTCTAGTCGGTTAGCCGCGGAATAGACGACGGACGAATCGCCGGTTTTTGTGTTTATCTTCGGGGTCCATGATTATACAAATTCATATGGATGTAGACATGTAAAATCAACATATACAATCATATTAATAAGAACATGCAAATATCAATAATAAAACTTGTAAAACTTTTAAACCTCTCGATCTTCTATCGTATGTCCTAACCTCCTTGTAGACTTCGTGTGGGCGAAGATCCTCCACAAGTTGAAGTTTCCTAGATCTTCTTCAATCGAAAGAAAGAAGAACTCTCCTTCCCTTCTTGCTTGAGCCAACCACCAATCCACAAAGGATTGATGCCGCCGGCCCCAAGAATAGAGAGAACAAGATGGCCAACCAAGGAACCGAACAAGGGAACAATCCCTAGCTACTTTGTGCCGCCGGCCAAGAGGAAAAGAAGAGGAGAAGAGGAATAGGTTGAGCGCCGACCAAGGTAGAGGGAAAAGAGATAGGAGCCGGCAACACCTTAGGAAGAAGAATAGCACCTCTCCTATAGTTGCCGCCCACCTTCACTTCCAAACCCTAGCCGCCCAACCAAACCCTAACCTCCCTAGGGTTTCTTGCCGCCCAAGCTAATGATAGGCAAAACCCTAATCTCCAAAACCAACCAACAACCTTCAACTCTTGCCGCCCACCTTAAGCCCCCTTTTATAGAGTTAGGCTTAAGCCTTGATTTAATCTCCACCGTTGGTTCTAGGGATTTAATCTCAACCGTCGAATCTAGAGATTTAATCTCAACCGTCGGATCTAGAGATTTAATCTCAACTGTCGGATCTAAGGATTTAATCTCAACCGTCGGATCTAGAGATTTAATCTCAACCGTCGGATCTAGAGATTTAATCTCCACCGTCAGATCTAGAGATTTAATCTCAACCGTCGGATCTAGAGATTTAATCTCCACCGTCGGATCTAGAGTTTTGTTTTCCATCATTAGATCTAGGCTCCATGAGGTTTATATTAAGCTACGATAGGGACCATGAGGTGGAGTTGGATCATGGCCACCCGATGGATCGGAACCACACAAACTTGATCCATCAATAATGTTTCATTCCACTAGAGGATCATCATTGAATTACCTCACCAACCCCCATAAATTAATATGGGCTCCATACATTATTTGTACATCTATCTCCCCGTGTTTAAGATATCGAATGTCCGTCAATTAATTGATTTACTAACCATCAATAAATTAACATCTAACTCATCGAGTAGTACCACTCAACCTTATCATCATATTGACTAAGTCAACCTGCAGGGTTTACATGATGAACCTTATGAGCTCCTCAAGGGGACATCATCAACCTAATATGTAGGACACGGTTTCCTCCTATAATTAACGGCACGCCATGTAAATAATATCATTTCCCAACATACCGGGCATATTGATTTAATCCATATAAATCTCACCCTTTGGTAAATCAAAGAAATAAATACTAAGTACATGTGCCCGTTATTATATCGGGATTAAGAGCATGTACAACATAATATCCGAGGTCCGATTCAATTATGTAGTCAGCAATAAATTGAATCACCTCTATGTCGGTCCTGCTCAATACACCTAAGTATACTAGTGTAACTCTATGTTCAAGACAAAACAATACCAAGCTATACTACAACCATGCCAATGGTTTGTCCAAAATCATCTTGGTTGTGAGCCTCTACTTATAATCTGCAAGGGACTGATAACATGATCTTCTGTGCCACACCAAGCACCATGTTATCTACAATGTAAAGTATTAGACAATATGCACATAATATAAAGTGCAAACAATGATCATGTGATTCTTATTTCAAAATAAAAATGTTCATACAAAAAAGCTAGGCTTTCAGTATACATTCCAACAATCTCCCACTTATACTAAAAGACTATGTTGTCATCACACTGCCATACATCTGATCCCCATGTCCTCCACATGCCTATCAAACGCTTTTGCTGGAAGGGCCTTAGTGAATGGATCCGCCAGGTTATCCTCTGATGCAATCTTGGAGACAGCTACTTCTCCTCGCTTTATGTTCTCTTGTATCAAGTGGTACTTGCGCTCTATGTGTTTACTCGCCTTATGGGCTCGTGGTTCCTTCGAGTTTGCAACTGCACCACTATTATCACAATAAATTGTGATAGTTCTGGGCAAACTAGGAATCACATCCAAGTCCATCAAGAAGTTCCTGAGCCATATAGCTTCCTTGGCTGCCTCAGAGGCTATCACATACTCAGCTTCCATGGTAGAGTCCGTCACGCATTTCTGCTTGCCACTCCTCCATACTATGGCTCCACCTCCAAAAGTAAACACAAACCCCGAGGTAGACTTACTGTTGTCCCTATCTGATTGGAAATCAGAATCCGTGTAACCCACAGGGACTAATTGATCTGCCCGGTAAACCAGCATATAATCCCTAGTCCTTCTCAGGTACTTCAATATATGTTTTACCGCAGTCCAATGTCCCTATCCAGGATTACTCTGATATCTGCTAACCATGCCCACGGCAAAGCAGATATCTGGTCTCGTACATAGCATAGCATACATGAGGCTTCCTACTGCCGAAGCATAAGGAACCGCCTTTATCTCCTCTATCTCCTTTGATGTTTTGGGACACATCTCTTTAGATAAAGGTACTCCATGCCTAAAAGGTAGAAAACCTTTCTTGGAGTTCTGCATGCTAAAACGAGCAAGGATAGTGTCAATGTATGAAGCTTGAGATAAGCACAACATCCTTTTCTTGCGATCCCTTATTACCTTAATCCCAAGGATGTGTCCCACTTCTCCCAAGTCCTTCATATCAAACTGTTTGGACAACCATACCCTTACGTCTGATAACACTCTGATATTGTTGCCAACTAACAAAATGTCATCTACGTATAGTACAAGAAATACCACTACGTTTCCATCACATCTCTTGTATACACAAGGCTCATCCGGACTTTGAATAAATCCATATGACTGGATTACCTCATCAAAGCAGATGTTCCAAGATCTAGAAGCTTGCTTCAATCCATAAATGGACCGATTAAGCTTACACACAAGATGCTCTTTGCCCTTTGCAATGAATCCCTCTGGTTGCTTCATATAGATGTTTTCCTCAAGACTTCCGTTAAGGAAAGCTGTCTTGACATCCATCTGCCAAATCTCATAATCCTCATGAGCAGCAATAGATAAGAGAATCCAGATAGACTTAAGCATAGCTACCGGTGAAAAGGTCTCCTCATAATCGATACCCTCTTTCTGAGTATACCCTTTCGCAACAAGCCTAGCTTTGAAGGTCTCAACCTTCCCGTCTACTCCTCTCTTTCTCTTGTAGATCCACTTGCATCCAATGGCTTTCACACCATCGGGTGGTTCTACTAGCTCCCAGACATGATTAGAATCCATAGATTCTATCTCTGAATTCATCGCTCTTTGCCAAGATACCGCATCTCTATCTTGGAGTGTCTCGTCATATGTCCAGGGATCAGGTTCATGTTTACCAGGGACTAAGTCCGAAGACTCTCCCAAGAACATGAATCTCACGGGTTGTCTGACAACCCTCCCACTACGACGAGGTACCTCCTGTGTTTGCTCTGTGACACGCGGTGCAGTGACTTGTGGTATTTCCTCTTGTACCGGTGGTACTGAAGTCGAGACTTCCCCTGTCAACTCCTCAAGAACAATCCTACTCGTGGGCTTGTGGTTCATCACATAGTCCTCCTCTAGAAATCTGGAATTCGTACTCACGATCACCTTATGATCTCTAGGACTATAGAACAAACCACCCTTCGTTCCCTTAGGGTAGCCAACAAACAAGCATACTTCTGTACGAGATTCCAACTTACCAGCATCTCCCTTCAGCACATGTGTTGGACTACCCCAAATCCGAATATATCTTAGACTAGGCTTTCGCCCAGTCCACAATTCTGTGGGAGTAGAGGGTACTAACTTAGATGGAACAAAGTTTAGAATGTGTGCTGTCGTTTCCATAGCAAACCCCCAGAATGAATCAGGTAACTCAGAATAACTCAACATCGATCTGACCATCTCCATAAGAGTCATATTCCTTCACTCCGCCACACCATTCTACTGGGGTGTGTCAGGTGCGGACAATTGGGATTGAATCCCAGCCTCTGATAAGTAACTCCTAAACTCTCCCAAGAGGTACTCGCCACCACGATTAGATCGTAGTGTCTTGATACTTTTACCTTGACGGTTCTCCACATCAACCTTGAATTCTTTGAACCTGTCAAAGCATTCAGACTTCCGGCGCATCAAGTAAATGTATCCATACCTTGAATAATCATCTATAAAAGAGACAAAGTATTCAAAGCCACCTCTAGCCTGGATAGACATAGGGCCGCACAAATCAGAATGAACCAATTCCAATACATCTTTGGCTCTATACCCCTTAGCCTTAAAAGGCCTCTTGGTCATCTTACCTTCCAAGCAAGACTCGCAGGTTGGGAGATCTTCCACCACTAATAAACCCAAGGGTCCATCAGCTATCAACCTTTGAATTCTACTCAGGTTAATATGACCAAGTCTTAGGTGCTAAAGATATGTCTGGTTCATTTTCGAAGGTTCTTTTCTCTTATTAGACTTAGAAGATGAGTTATTCACTTCTATATGCATCGTGGGAGTTTTCGGTTCAAGAGTGTACAAATTGCCAACCAATGTACCAGAACAGATAATCTCCCTATTCCTTTTTATAACAACTTTATCATTAAAAGAAACAGAATATCCATCCGTAAAACAATTTAGAAACTGAAATTAGATTCTTTCTAAAAGTAGGTATATAAAGACAATTTCTCAAAACCAAAACTTTATTCCTATCAAAAGATAAATAAACGTCTCCCACTGCAATAGCCGCCACCTTTGAAGCATTGCCCATGAAGATGGTAATCTCTCCCTCAGCTAGTCGTTGGGTTTCCTGGAACCCCTGCAAAGTATTGCAGACATGATCAGTGGCTCCTGTATCTACACACCAGGTACTGGTAGATAACACCGCTAAACATGTTTCAACAACTAAACAAGAAGATATACCTAAGTGAAGCATTTGTCTTTTGGCTTCTTCACTTCACCGAGGTCCCATCGCCACTTTCGCTTCCACCTTGCTTCTTCTTCTTCTTCCCTTTCGGTTTAGAAGTAGAAACCTTCTGAGCAACCATGGCTTTAGCACTTTGACGTAAAAGCTGTTAGGGCAATCTCTTACCGTAATATGGTTTTGATGGTGTGGCAAAGGGTTTAAGTTAGTTTGATATGTTGATTTGATATGTGCGTTGAAGTCGTGCAGGACTTAGTAATTCGCACATGGAGCCATGGCGAGTTTCACATCTCATGACTCGTGCCTTGAGTCGGTGAAGGATAGCTTTACGGAAGTTGTGCACTTGGAGCATCCGAGGGACCGCCGGACGAGAAGCTTGGAGTGAAGCCGGAGGAAGTAGACTTCGAGGCAAGAGACGCGAAAGAGCATTGCAGAGCCGTGCACCTGATGCTGCCGAGGGACGTGGCCGAGAACGAAGAGAACTTCGAAGGCGAGGGACTCCGAGAGATGAGAGTGAGCGAATGTAACCCGGGAAGGGGTAGCTCTTAGGTGAAACTTGGCCATTTGGCCAAGTGTCGGATGGTTTTTCGACGCGGTCACCGCATCATGACATGGCCGATCGCTTCCGAGTCGAGTGAGTTCGACCGTATACGATTGACCGATTGAGCGCAGCATCGATCGCCATGATGGGCCGATCGGAAGATCATCGATCGCCAAGGCGCGAATGACCGTCAATAGGGTTTTGCCAGAACGTCGTAGCCGATAGGCGTCGACTACGGAGCGGCGATTGATCCGAGGTCCATCACGATCGCCAAGAGTTCCGTTGGACTACAACGGTCGGGATCCGACGTGTTCAGAGGCTAGGATTTGCCGATCGGCTGAGGCGATCGGCCGTGATGGCGACTGAGGAAGAAATCAGCCCTCTCTATAAAAAAGAGAGGGTGTAAGCCTTGAAGCTGAGGCTAATGCAAACCATGCTCAGTGATCTTCCTAGTGCCCCACAAGCTCTAAACTCTTCTTACTCGCTTTTACTCCATTCTATTTGTAAGAAGAGTGATCTTGATTTTAAAGGTTACCTCCACCTAGCTTGGTGCAAAGGAGAGACCATTTAGTGGATTGGTTTAGCGGAGTGATTCACCGAGGATGAATCGGGGACCGTGGATTAGCGGCGTAGCCGTGAACCACGTTACATTCTTTGTTAGCATTTGTTTTCTCATATTTCTATTTGCTTGTCTTTATTAGTCTTCCGCTTGCGCTAATTAGTTTTGTAGACGAGCAAATACCGACATCCAAACGAAAAGGGCTATTCACCCCCCTCTAGCCGGCCAATCGATCTCCAACAAGTGGTATCAGAGCAAAGGAAAGCTTGTCGAGGACTAACCGCCACAACAAGCAACATTCAAAATGGCCGGTTCAAACATCCACCCACCGAAGTTCGACGGCGAATTCTCTTGGTGGAAAAAGAGAATGGAGGTATTCTTCGAAACCGACTTTGAAATCCTTTTAATAATGGAAAACGGTTTCGAGTTGCCTAGGAACGAAAATGGGGAGCCATTGGAGAAATCAAGGTGGAGCAAAAGGCAAAGAGAAGAATACTTGGCAAATTCAAAGGCCAAGCACCACCTATATAATGTCCTCCCCCAACAAGAAGTCAATAGGATAGGGGAATGTTCTAGTGCTAAGGAGATGTGGGAGAAGCTAGTGGAGCTTCACGAAGGTACCTCGGAGGCTAAGCTAGCAAGAAGAGACCTCCTCCGCTCCCAACTATCAAATATTAAGCTTGAAAAAGGAGAAAAGGTAACTTCCCTACATTCTAGAATTAAAGAAATATTAATTGGGCTAACGAGTGTAGGAGAGAAGCTCTCCAACCGGGATATGGTAATGAAAGCCATAGATGCTTTCCCCCGATCCTCAAGATGGCGCTCCATGGTGGACTCATTTTACATCTCCAAGAACCTAGAAGTGAGCACCTTGGAGGAATTCTTTTCAACCATGGAGCTTCATGAGACAAGGCTTGAAGGTATACAAGAAGAGCCTAGAGTCTAACCCTCAAGAGGAGTAGCTTTGATAGCAAACAAGGGGAAGAAGAAGATGGAAGTCCCCTCCTCCTCATCCGATGAAGCCTCTACCTCCTCCATGGATAGCACGGAAGAAGCCTACATGGTAAGGAAGGTAAGACGTGCATTTAAGAATTTTAGATTTGATAAATCTCATGATAGGAATAGAAGACCGAGGGGGAAGGTCATATGCTACAATTGCCAAGGAGAGGGACACATAAGGGATAATTGTCCCCTCCTAAACAAGAGCAAGGAAGAAAGGAAGAAGAAAGAAGAAAAGAATAAGAAGAAGGGAAGTAAAAAGAAGGAAGAGGAGAAGAAGGCAAAAGGAAAAGGGAAGGCCATGGCACTCAAATCCAAGACATGGGATGACCTTGCCTCTTCATCCTCATCCGAAGAAGAAGAGCATGTCTACTCCAACCTAGCACTAATGGCTCTTCATGACTCGGATTGCTCCTCCTCCACCGAAAATGAAGGATCAAGCACAAGTGGGGAGAGCTCAAATGAAGGGGGAGCTTCTACATCCTCCTCATCCGAAGAAGAAGAAGAGGATATGGAAACTATGGTAACGAAAGCTTCTCCTATGAAAATAGTTTCCATAATTTCTAGTTTAACTAAGGAGTTATTTGGCATGAAAAAGAAAAATAAAAGCATGCTTAATCAAATTAAGGCATTAGAAAATAAGCTAGAAAATGCATGCTTAAATGATAATATTTCTTCTAGCTTAAATGATGCATGCTCACATGACCTTTATGTGCCATTGAATGTTAATGATGCATGCATAGAGGAAAATAGGGCTTTAAGGGAAAAGGTAGACTATTTGACAAAAGCCCTAGAGAAATTCACAATTGGCTCCAACACATTGAACATGATCTTAGGGAGCCAAAGAGCAAGTTTTAACAAAAAAGGCCTAGGATATAAAGAAAAGAAAAATGAAAAGGCCTATAAATGTCTAATTGCTAGGGGACAAGATAAGAAGAAGATAATAACTAGAAAATGGATCCCCAAGGAGTACCTAGTGAACCCAATAGGAAAGAACTTATTTTGGGTTCCAAAATCCATCCTTAAGGGTTAGAAAACCCCTAGGATAGTCAACCATATGGACCTAACCTATATCATATTTTGGTTGACTTAGGATGACGGGACAATATTTTTTTAGATAGTGTTGGGTGATGATAACGTACCCATAAATAGATAATAATGCTTAAATCATGATGATTGATGTAATTTCTATGTATATTTGCAATCATGATTTATGTTTTTGAAATTTGGCACGTTATCATGAGAAATAGTTTTGAATCATGCTTTAGGTAATACTTTGTTTATTATCATCATATAATACCTAATGCATGACTATTATTTGATGAATACATGAGTTTCATGATCATAATGTAGAATTCATTCATATATGTCATTATGATCATGTAGATTGTTAGGTTGATACTTAACCATGATAGAATTGCATGAATATATTGGTTAAGTATATACAAATACCCCCTAGGATGCATCTCACACTCACTATAGGCTAACTTGATTGCAAACTTAGCATGGGTGAGATATTAGGATGATACAAATGTCCACTAATGCCTATGGCATTTAGATGGTCATTTAAAGTATCAAAATAGCAATAATAGACCAATCATGGGGAAGGCTTATGTTTAATTCATAGACATATTGCCCAAAGATCATGGTTGGATATTTCATATGTTTTCAAAACAATTCCTTAATCTAAAATCTATATATTCATGTTTTGGAACAATTCAAAGCAAGACTAGGTGTTAAAATGGATACTAACATGCTCAAAAACTAGTGGTTTTTCACGTGTTTGGATTTTTGGCAAATCTCGGAAAATATAATGATTTTTCATGAAAAACTATTTTTCCTTGATAGATATACTTAATAGAAATATGCTCCTCAAATTTCATGATTTTTCGAATTTTCTGGAATTTTTAATGCATTTTAAAATCGAAAATCGAATTTGAATCAATTGTGCCACGATCACATTGCCATCTTGATCAGCGATCATTTCTGATTTCAGATTTTAATCATGTTTTTGGTATTTTCCCTCCATTATACTTGATGCCATGAGTTTATAACTTCGTGTTAATCTTTTTGATGGTGTTAAAGGGGGAGAAATAATTATGTTTAAGTTAATTGCTTTAGGGGGAGAAATATATGATAAGGGAGAAAATTTGTATAGAGAGTTTCATAGATTAAGGGGGAGTTGCATGTTGTTATATCATGTTTATCTTTACATGCTTTCTTACCTTAGAATTTATATCAAATGTTTTTACCTAACTTAAATGGATTTCCACACATCAAAAAGGGGGAGATTGTTAGGGCAATCTCTTGCCGTAATATGGTTTTGATGGTGTGGCAAAGAGTTTAAGTTAGTTTGATATGTTGATTTGATATGTGCATTGAAGTCGTGCAGGACTTAGTAATTCGCACATGGAGCCATGGCGAGTTTCACATCTCATGACTCGTGCCTTGAGTCGATGAAGGATAGCTTTACGGAAGTCGTTCGCTTGGAGCATCCGAGGGACCGCCTGACGAGAAGCTTGGAGTGAAGCCGGAGGAAGTAGACTTCGAGGCAAGAGACGCGAAGGAGCATTGCAGAGCCGTCGCTCGATCTTTGAGGGGCGTGGCGAGAACGAAGAGAACCGAGCGAGGACTCAGAGATGAGAGTGAGCGAATGTAACCCGGGAAGGGTAGCTCTTAGGTGAAACTTGGCCATTTGGCCAAGTGTCGGATGGGTTTCGACACCCGGTCGATCGCATGACATGGCGGTCATTGCTCAATCGAGTGAGTTCGCGGTATCGATCGACTAGATTGTGGCGGTGATCGCCATACGTAAGGCGGTCATTGCCGACCATCGATCATTCGGCTGAGCGGCGATCGGTAGTCGATAGGGTTTTAGCCCGCAGCCGTCGTAGCCGTCGGCGTCGACTACGAGGCGATCGTGATCGATGAGGTCCATCGATCATTGCCAAGAGTTCCGTTGGACTATAACGGTCGGGATCCGACGTGTTCGGAGGCCGTTGTAGTGGATCGTGCCAAGGGCGATCGGGTGGCGGCTCAACAGGAAGAAAAACAACCTCTCTATAAAAGGAGTGTAAGCCTTTAAGAGGCTAATGCTTATGCTTCAAGTGATCTTCCTAGTGCCCCACAAGCTCTAAACTCTTCTTACTCGCTTTTACTCCATTCTATTTGTAAGAAGAGTGATCTTGATTGTAAAGGTTACCTCCACCTAGCTTGGTGCAAAGGAGAGACCATTTAGTGGATTGGTTTAGCGGAGTGATTCACCGAGGACGAATCGGGGACCGTGGATTAGCGGCGTAGCCGTGAACCACGTTACATTCTTTGTTAGCGTTTGTTTTCTCGTATTTCTATTTGCTTGTCTTTATTAGTCTTCCGCTTGCGCTAATTAGTTTTGTAGACGAGCAAATACCAGCATCTAAACGAAAAGGGCTATTCACCCCCCTCTAGCCGGCCAATCGATCCCCAACAAAAGCCCCTCTGCCGCCTGGAGTTCTGTCAGAAGCTCCGCCAACGAATACAACCTCTTGTTCATGTTGTAGTTGAGGCGGAACTGCTCAAAACTCCTAGGCAGAGACTGGAGAATGATATCGACCTGGGTTTCCCCATCGATCTCAGCTCCGAGGACTTCCATCTCATTCAGATGAGCCATCATCTTGAGAACATGGTCCCTGACGAGTGTTCCCTCGATCATGGTGGTCGTCATCAAGTTCCTCATGGCCTCATGTCTAGCCGCCCTACTCTGATGTCCGAAAAGTTCCTTGAGATTGAACATCATGTCATAAGCCATGGCCATGGCCTGATGCTGATGTTGCAGCACATTTGACATAGATGCCAAAATGTAACACCGTGCCATCTCATCTGCCTTGATCCATTTCTTATAACTTTCTTTCTCCTTTTCATCAGAGTCATCGGTGGGCTTAGGAGGACAGACCTCGAAGAGTACAAATTTTTACTCCTCTATAGTTAAGACAGTATCCAAATTTCTTTTCCAATCAATATAATTTGTTCTAGTAAGTTTATTTTCTTTTAATATCACAGCAAGTGGGTTGAAAGCCATTTGAAAAACCTAAGAATCACAATGATCAAAATATTAGATTTCAAATATCATTGATTCCTCAAACAATAAAATTTCGAAATCAACCAACACCTCAAAACACCAAGAATATCGCATGTCATGATAGTGTGGACGTATACGAATTCTACATTTGTAAGAGGAGGTTTAACCCTTTAATTTTATTATCTTGTCAACCTTACTTTTTGACAAAAAAAAATTAATAGTTGGTTCCTCTTTGGCCCTACAAATAAAAGCACTGACTCCAATGGAGAGGATACTTTTTATTTGCATCTAAGTGTGCACCATTACACGATACTAAGGGAATTATCTCGGATTATGTGTCTTACCGATGGAGAAGTACACACGCTCCTAAATAATTTCCTATAACCATTATTTGACCTAGTGATCCGCAAACAAACTCATCCGATGGGGAGGAAGGCACTCAGAGCCGACGCGCAAGTTTGTTGCGTCACACGTCAAATTGTAATGGAGGCCGCGGGAATTAATTAAAATGTCCCTCTCCCACTTAGTAAATTGACAGTGAGGAATTTTTAAGCACACACAACATGCATATAAAACAAATCAGTAATAAATATGGAAAAAATAGAATTTTCCCAACTATTATGGCATTGTTCTCTAATATGCGTCCCGTCGTGTCGCCACCTCGTCCGCTCCACCTCTTCCCGTGTGCAAGTCACCAACGAGATCCGAGCCAAGATAAACTATTTTAATTTACATCCATCGATCCTATACTCCACGAAGGAGTGTACAAATAATCTAGATCGAAAGTAAACTAAAATGAGTGGCTAAACAATGTCGTATTTAATTACAAAAATTAAATACTAATTTAGCCTCGTCAACCCCGAGGATTCAAATAATATACAATCACACACACATGCAATCACATACACACATATATAGCCATAATAGTTGGAACTTATGCCTGCAACCAAAAAGTTATCCTACGCACATCCTACTATCATCCGGCATATACAATATATGATAAGTGCATGAAAGTAACCGAATCCAAAACACACAAAATCGGAAACCGTGGCTCTGATACCAATTTGATGGCATGCTCGGAGGCTCGTTGGCTCCCATGTCCCCGGATTGAAATTTTCACTAATGAAAACTAATCCGGATGGGATGAGTTTCCTAAGCTCAACCAATTCGTCGTCGTGCTAACGACTCGAGCAATCGCTTGAACAAACTAGTTGTTCAAGCAACAAAACTCTTCTAGTCAGTTAGCCGCGGAATAGACGACGGACGAATCGCCGATTTTTGTGTTTATCTTCGGGGTCCATGATTATACAAATACATATGGATGTAGACATGTATAATTAACACATACAATCATATTAATAAGAACATGCAAAGATCAATAATAAAACTTGTAAAACTTTTATACCTCTCGATCTTCTATCATATGTCCTAATCTCCTTGTAGACTTCGTATGGGCGAAGATCCTCCACAAGTTGAAGCTTCCTAGATCTTCTTCAATCGAAAGAAAGAAGAACTCTCTTTCCCTTCTTGCTTGAGCTAACCACCAATCCACAAAGGATTGATGCCGTCGACCCCAAGAATAGAGAGAACAAGATGGCCAACCAAGGAACCGAATAAGGGAACAATCCCTAGCTCCTTTGTGCCGCCGGCCAAGAGGAAAAGAAGAGGAGAAGAGGAATAGGTTGAGCGCCGACCAAGGTAGAGGGAAAAGAGATAGGAGCCGGCAACACCTTAGGAAGAAGAAGAGCACCTCTCCTATAGTTTCCGCCCACCTTCACTTCCAAACCCTAGCCGCCCAACCAAACCCTAACCTCCCTAGGGTTTCTTGCCGCCCAAGCTAATGATAGGCAAAATCCTAATCTCCAAAACCAACCAACAACCTTCAACTCTTGCCGCCCACCTTAAGCCCCCTTTTATAGAGTTAGGCTTAAGCCTTGCTTTAATCTCCACCGTTGGTTCTAGGGATTTAATCTCAACCGTCGGATCTAGAGATTTAATCTCAACCGTCGGATCCAGTGATTTAATCTCAACCGTCGGATTTAGAGATTTAATCTCAACCGTCGGATCTAGAGATTTAATCTCCACCGTCAGATCTAGGGATTTAATCTCAACCGTCGAATCTAGAGATTTAATCTTAAACGTCGGATCTAGAGATTTAATCTCCACTGTCGGATCTAGAGTTTTGTTTTCCATCATTGGATCTAGGCTCCATGAGGTTTATATTAGGCTACGATAGGGACCATGAGGAGGAGTTGGATCTTGGCCACCCGATGGATCGGAACCACACAAACTTGATTCATCAATGATGTTCCATTCCACTAGAGGATCATCATTGAATTACCTCACCAACCCCCATAAATTAATATGGGCTCCATACATTATTTGTACATCCATCTCCCCGTGTTTAAGATATCGAATGTCCGTCAATTAATTGATTTACTGACCATCAATCAATTAACATCTAACTCCTCGAGTAGTATCACTCAACCTTATCATCATGTTGACTAAGTCAACCTGCAGGGTTTACATGATGAACCTTATGAGCTCCTCAATGGGACATCATCAACCTAATATGTAGGACATGGTTTCCTCCTATAATTAACGACACACCATGTAAATAATATCATTTCCCAACTTACCGGGCATATTGATTTAATCCATATAAATCTCACCCTTTGGTAAATCAAAGAAATAAATACTAAGTACATGTTCCCGTTATTATATCGGGATTAAGAGCATGTACAAGATAATATCCTATGTCCGATTCAATTATGTAGTCAGCAATAAATTGAATCGCCTCTATGTCGGTCCTGCTCAATACATCTAAGTGTACTAGTGTAACTCTATGTTCAAGACAAAACAATACCAAGCTACACTACAACCATGTCAATAGTTTGTCCAAAATCATCTTGGTTGTGAGTCTCTACTTATAATCTACAAGGGACTGATAACATGATCTTCTGTGCCACACCAAGCACCATGTTATCTACAATGTAAAGTATTAGACAATATGCACATAATATAAAGTGCAAACAATGATCATGTGATTCTTATTTCAAAATAAAAATGTTCATACAAAAAAGCTAGGCTTTCAGTATACATTCCAACAGTTAGAGGTTTGATTCGACCAACATGACCTACCTGTTTGGCTGACTATGCCTACTCAATCATTTCATACGACTAACCATCCGATCTTCCCAAACTAGTCAACCTACGTAGATTATTTTGCCCGATTAGACTACTTGACTCATTCACATTGCTCGACTCTTTAGCTGGCTCATCTAGTTGAGCAAACTAATCTTAGAGTGAATAATGAAAGTTTGGCATTTTTCCAATTCACGCACCCAAGATTCAATATCACCCAAAACATACACCATAGTTTTGTATTTACCAATTCATGCATCACATTTCCAGATACTCCTGTATGCGTTGAAAATACGTATTGTTCGAGCCACGTTTTTACGTTCAAGCCACATTTACTTTTGGGTGCTAAGTATATATTTTTGGGCGGTATGTAGGCATCCCAAACAAAAAATTCATAAACATGCAATCGTTACCACTTTGCCACTCTACATCCCATTCCAGCCACTACAATTTTCGACGAAGGGCAATTCTGTAGCATCGCCAATATCTTTCCTACCAAAGCTTTATCGTCTTGGCAATCCTCACACATAGTTCCAGAATCTATAGCACCGGTGTCATCAATAGTCCATAACACCGATGAGATATATGTTTTATTGGTCTTCAAGAAATTTATACTATTTTGGTTTAGAGTTTTATTTTAAGCTTATAATCCATTTTTTATTGTACGTTTTCTAAACACCCAACTTCCATGTGTCTCTTCTCCGCTAATTTACTCTAGCAAGAGATGACCAAGATTCTACCCAATCGGTACGCATATCCTTATCACATTCAATCAAAACTAGCACTAATGCGTCCTTAGGGCTCATTTATTTTTGTCATTGTATATTCATCAATTAATTTCCGAAACATGACAGTACATTTGGCACAACCTCACTTAAAGACTTGAGATCATCATACCCACTCTCGGACAGCACAAGTTGATTCCTCAAAGCCGTGTGAGTCTGTTTATTCCCCAAAATACTCGATTTTGCACATTACATGATCATTAATGAGTTTTGGCTAGAACCATCCCAATTCAAAACCAATATGTTCCTTGCACCCTCCCGAATCTCACTGTGCCCTTAAAATAAAATTACAATGTTTGGGTTGCATCTTATGAGTTTTTGAAATCTAATCACTCTTTTGTAAATTTGACACAAATTTACTGAGGAATCTATCTTCCTCGTACCCATGTTCGTACACTACAAATGGATTCCTCACAGGAAAAATTGAAATGAATATCTCAATAGAAGAATTCTTAGCAAATGATACGAGAGTGTGTCAACAATAACGAAAACAATGATCTAGAAGAGCAGTTCCCTTTAATTAAAAATTCATATGTAATGAATTAATAGACTTGTTTTTTATACTATTACGAGCTAAAAAAAGAAATTATGATTGATAAAATAAAATCGAAGGAAAAAATCATAATGTAGAATATATGTTCTAATCCAGTAAGATCCGACTCGGAAAATAGGCCGAGTTGATGAAGTGACAATGTTACGCCCCGAGAGTATACCGAGCCGAAAAAAAACGGATAATATCTCTCCTGTATGTGACACAATATCCTATTGATACAAGGCCTTTCGGCCACAATCACACAACATATACATATATGTATAATCAAAATCACAGCGAAAATCATCAAATAGAGTAAAAGAACTCGACATCACTGTATACCAATATGACTAACCACAACATAAAGAAAGTATTGTTAAAATCTGAATCAACAAGTGCGTACATCAACAAAAAACCAACACTACAATCCATCATATGAAACCAAGATTATATCAAGAGATACACAAAAAAATCCGAAAACTCAAGACCCTCGGATGTGAGATGAGATGATGTCAGCCAGCGATGCTCCAAGTTCATCACGAAGTCGGCTACCTATTACCTGAGTGACAAGAGAAACCCAGGGTCTATGGTGGTGAGTATAAAATTCAACGGTAATAAGAAAAGAAGTGCATGCATAATATATATCACATGCGAGTCAACAATATACTGACTAAGATACAACAGATATACACCAGTATGATATAACAACTGTATAACCAACTGATCAATTAATAACAACATAAGGTACTGATATATCTGAAGATCGGCAACGATGCAACTCATACAACCTGAGTATAAGTACCAAAATACAACACCTACAATATGGTCGAGTAATACTAACTCTGTAATCAACAAAAACCAACTCAACACGGGTAATCTACACACGACCATATAGAATATGCAAGTAGAATGCAAGATGATGTATAATCAAATGCAGCAAGCATAGCTCAAATAAATGTAACATCACAATATATATAAATATATATATGCAAATGCCATCAATCACAACAATGTAGATGCATGGTCATGCCTGCGCACTCTACTCGCTACCACGACCCTAGTGTGGCTTAGGTGACACGACATGACAACTGTCCCAACTCAATAATAATCACTGCTCTCGAGTGGCCGAGTGGGCAATATGAATAAATAGCAATAAGCTAAAAAGTTATAGGCTACACAACGGGGTCCTGCTTCTGCCATTTCGTTACTATCATGAGTGGTCGAGTGTAAATGCGCGGAGACAATTTGCCTTACTTGACAACCATTTATCGATAGTGGGTGAGTCGACCATAACAAATGCTCTTCCCTCACACCAGTTACTCCTCTACGAGTAATCTGGGAGGTAGGATGTAAAATACGAAAAAAAAAATTAATATGGATTAACCCTTTAATTAAGTGGGGTTAATTAGTGGATTAAATTGGACTGAAATTGGGCTTGGGTTGTATTGGGCTTGGGTTGTAATGGGCTTGGGCTGGAAACGAGCTAAATCTGTTTGGATTAGACTTAGGTTTAGATTGGGCTGAGCTAACCAAATCGCTCGAACGACTTTTATAAGCCGCCGAACGAACTCAATCACGATTCCACCGTTCCTTTTCCTTCTCCGCCTCGTTTTTCCACTCCGCGCGATCGAGTCGTCGGATTCTAGATCGTCGGCGTCCGGTGAGAGCCGCTCGACAGCGCCGCCTCAGTAGTTGATCTCCTGTCGGAGGGCAGGAGGTGCTTCGCCTGAGGGGAGTGTCGGCGTTTCCTTCGCTCGATGGGTCGGCGATGCTGTCGCCGCGGCGGTGAGCTGCCCTAGAAGTGATTTGGGGCTGATTTCGTCAGTAAAAAGGGAGGCTGCTGGTGGAGCGCAGAGCTCGGTGAGTAGGCGATTTCCTTTCCTTGATGTGGATTAAATCTGTCTGGTTGCGCATCTCACTGCCGGTAGCTTGAATCGTGTTAGGAGCTGGAGTTCCTTCGGTGAGCAGAGGTCGAGCAGGAGTGGGCTGCCGGAGGAGATCTGAGGTCAGTAAGTTGTGTGTATTACTATTGTTTCATCTGTGGTTGCTATGCGTGGGGTGTGTCGATGTGATTTTGGATGTAGATGAAATCAACAGATTCTTGTCATCTATGATGAGTGTTCAATCGGGAATTTGGGTTGCTTGTGATAAACAGTGATTTGGTTAGAGATTTTCTACTGTGATTTGGGGATAAACAGTGGATCGAAGTTGTAATTGGGTTTTTTGATTGTGCTTGAGGCAAGAATGGTTGTCGGTGTAGATATAACTCTGTGTTTTCTGTTCGGTGTGGGATGTTGGGACTGCCGACGATGGATTTAGAGGTGCTCTGTTTGGTGTCGGTTGAGTGTGGATGGTGATGTTGCAAAGGAATCGGACAGATGTTAATGATTTAGTTGTGGATCGATTTCACTTGTAAATAGCTGTGAGTTGCTGTAGATCATGGAGCTACCATGGCGGTGATCGAAGGTGTGTGTGAATTGATTGGATGGGGTGATTTGGGATTGAGGTCAGCTTGTATTGTTGTTAGTATTGTTAGATCTATATATATATTTTAATTGATCGATTCGAGGACGCTCTGTGAGTTGTCAGAGTCAAGGCGATGTATAAGATCGAAGTTGTTAATTAGGTTTCGGTCGATCTGTAATGTATCTGATCGAGATATTCGGGTCTTACTCGCAGATTTGCGGGAAGAATGCGAATATGTAAAACGATATAATAATTAGTTCGATAATTATCTGGAGATTCAGACTTAACCATAATTACTACGGTGCAGTGCTCGGGATACAAAGGTGTCCGTGGTCAGGAGGATTATTCGAGCCAGATCGTGGGTAATATCTACCGGTCCTAGGTTTTCGATCAAATTCTCAAAGGCATGAATTCGACTTATGCTATTACTCGATCTGTAGATCCACTCTTATTTAATCATACGCCAGATCGCTGACCTTCGAGATATATACTACATTTCATCGATTATCTCGCACGGATAGAACTATAAACCCTATTATGTGTTAGCCGATGGATGTTCGCAGTACAGGTTAGGTTATCTTCGCGATCTCGTATCGCATCGTGTTACATCACTAGGTTAGGTGACGGATTGCGACATGGAGTCGATTGTTATATCATACCCAGACATGGTGCATCTACGGTGGATCTAGTCATTCGTGCATAGATAAGTATATGGTCACAAGATGCGACTACGGACTGCAGAGGTCCTAGCACGGTATATCCATTATGGATCGCGGTGTCCGCATGGTTATACGGACGATCGATAGTATCTCGCCATCGACAGAGGTCTTAGCGTGGTCGATCGTCGAGGTGTATGACTCAGCGACAGAGAGTCTCGGAATCAGAGTCCTCAGATACCGACTTTCGTCGACCGTAACTCCCCGGATAGGGAGGCGGCGAGGATACATGTACGGAGCTACGATCATTACATCGCAGATGACTGCCGGACCAGTCTCCTCGCGTCGAGACGGTCGTCACATCCTCATCCCGACCACCGGTAGGGTAACAGGTCGAGGGCAGAGCATTTTGCGCGGCCGCTCTCGCCACTACGGATGGTGGTAGCCGAGACGCGACTGTCACCGCAGAGTGGTAGTTAGCGACTCACCCACCATGTGACGGTCGCGTGACGCAAGTATATCCCGGTGCGCGTGCTCGCTCACTCACGGGTAGTGGACGGAGCGGCCAAGAAAGCAGGGACCCCGCGGGCAGTATATACCTACGGTCGTAGCCATCGCTTCATACTACCCAACTCTGGCCACCGAGATGGTGGCAATGAGCCGGATAGTTGTCTGCCGTACCACCCAGCCATACATCGGGTCGTGGTAATGAGTCAAAGCACGACCACGATACGATACACGATATATATATATATATATATATATATATATATATATATATATATATATATATATGATTCGATATATGCTTTTACATATACGCCGAGACGTGATTTGGTTCAGATATGTTTCAGACATCACGACATACGCCATTCGTGATATTATATATCACGCTGCTGTCGAGTATATATGTGTCTGTCCGCATTATCAGATTCGTTTGATTAGTGTTATGTCGTAGTGTGGTATAGGCCAGGGATGTTATTACGTGTGATTATATTATTCGTATATGCAGTATTGGTCTGTATGAGATTAACTTTGTGCGTTATAGGTTATGTTATTGTATATACATTGGGATGATATAGCTTATGGTGTTGCAGACCGTCAGGTACGTTGGTACATTACTTCATGTTCAGTTGATTAGTTTAATATATAAATTGAGTATGACTTTACTGTAGTTACTTGTTATTAGAGTTGGATAGAATTTGTATATACATTGGACTCATCTTTGTATACCTGTAGATCTTGTATATTTGTAGATCTCTATATCCTTATATATTGTTCGTGCACTTTCTACATGTACCCCGAGTTTATACTCACCACCTCGGGACCACAGGCTTCGCGCGAGTAGAGTAGAAGATTCTTTGGACGTTTGGAGCTCTGCCAGCTGATCCCATCTCACACCGAACAGATGGAGGTTTATTTACAATTTGTTGTATTCTTGTGGATTGATGTATTCCATATTGTTGTTTTGGATTTTAGCCTGTATTGTTTCCGTATTTGTGATATACGGACGTATTGTATGTATTTGGCCATTGTTGTGGTTTCTATTATGATTCTTGTTGTGTCAAGTCACTCCGGAGTGCACAGTTGGGTCCTTGTATTTTGTTTTATCTGTAGTATGTTTCCGCTGTGTTTGATATGTTGATATCTTTATGTTATATTGTTGTTGTAGGCCTACGGGCCTTGTATCCGATATGTTGCCACGTACAGGGGAGATGTCGTCCGTTTGCTTTTCGGCACGGCATACTCTCGGGGCGTGACATAGGATGACTGACGACCCTCTCAACCATAAGGGAGACCAAGTCGTCAGTATGCATGTAAATGGAATGAATGCACGACAGCACATACATATGTCCACAACACACTCTATATTCTATAGAGAGGCATATACAGCTGATAACAACCAAACTAGAACCTCCAGTCCGTAGCGACACTGTATCGACAAATCACACGTCCATACATGACTACATGATCTATAGTGGATATATATACAACATTAGGATATGATATAAAAGATCAACTTTACTTCTAGGACATTACTCATCCCGGATGAATTATCTAAATTGCACAATTCAATTTTACAACCGAATTTAGCTACGTACACATAGGTAAACCACTATTGGTCCACTTACCATAACATCTATAATTCATAACAATGATGAATAAACATGTAACAACAATGATAGAGCATTTTAAGTGCAAAGACAAGTATCAAGCAACAAAGAAACTAGAGTGGAGTCAAGCTCTAAGTAACAACAATATGAAATCATATGCATCAGGGTTTAGCCACTACCTGACCAAGGTAGGAAATATTATCCACCTACTATAAAGCTCGTAATAATAATATCTTCACGGTCGTGGTCCTGTCTCGTATCAACGTCCTACAAATATCATCAACTATGATTAAATTCAAGCACACAACAATCATACAAACTAAATTATGCATTGACCCCGTATTCACTTAATATACCGAATACGAGTACAACTTCTCAATACACTCTCCAAACACATCCAATCCAACTTCTATCCATCACTACCATAACCGATCTACATCCACCAAGATCTTTTTAATTAAACACTCAATTACCTCACAACCAATCAATTCAACATACAAACGCACATGCAACCTAGTTCACAAATCCACTCACAACATAAATAGAGTATCACACCAACACCCTCTGCTACCATTAATTCATACAGATATAAAGATCTGACAACCCTACATGAAGCTCATAGCTCCATCACTCCCTCTTCACTCACTCACAGCTTCAACCACAACACAAACAGAGCACCACACCCCCTCACAACATCCACGCTAATCAGTCTTACAACCCAGTCAAAACATAGGTCAATACACATCTCACCTCAAGATCAATCCACACTTCGATCCACACTGCCACCGCCCCTCTTTGAACTCACAAGGTAGCGCACCAACGTCCACCCAACAATACCAGTCCATGAATCACACTGGACAGAAGAGAAACAATGGAAAACAAGAGAAATATACCGGTAATTTCAACTTCACCGGTGGCACTCCCCCAAACTGTCCTGTTCGTCGAAAAAAAGAGAACTACCACACCACTCGCAGAGATCTGAGCAAATGGTGGTGGAGATCAAGAAATCAAGGGTGGTTCTTATCCGGAATCAAGAACGGAGCCTCACCTTGCTCCGACAAAGATCGCGACTCCCATTCAGAATAGGGTCAGATGCCACCGACGCAACCTTCCAGCCACGCACACCCGCCGCCCTAACTTGTCCGCGGAGATCGTCAAGGTCGATGGCCGCTGCTTGCCGCAAGGAAGAAGAACGAGAGGTGCTCGGCAGTCGTGGATTTTCAAAAGAGAAGAGAAGGAGCTGAGGAAGAGGAGTTGTCGCGAATGGGGGAAAACGTTTGGGAGAGAAGAAAAACGGTAAAGAAAAAAATGAAGAAACAACAATAAATGGATCAAAAAGGAAACAATCCACTTTATGAGGATTAAACCTAGGTTAAGTTTCATTAACTCCATAAGCTTAAACCTAGGTTAGATTTAAATAAATCCCTAGCCATCCGATATTAATTTAATTTATCCAATAATAAGTTCTCTATTTAAAGAATAATAGAGATACTATTCTATCGCAAATTTTATTCGTGGTATTTTACATTCTCCCTCACTTAATAAAATTTGATCCCCAAATTTCATACTAAAATACGAAAATTAATTCAAACGAGTTTCCGAAATGACCACATACCTCAAGTGAACAGATGAGGGTATCGAGCTCAGATAATATCTTCCAGCTCCCACGTAGCCTCCTCATCAGTATGATGTTGTCATCCAACTTTTATAAGTCGGATGGTTTTGTTCCGCAACTGACGCTCCTTGCGACCAAGAATTTACATTGAAATCTCATCATAAAGCCAATCGGTAAGCTACACCTCTAATCCGTTCCAATATCTCAAATGGACTAATATAGCGTGGAGATAATTTTCCTTTTAGCCCAAATCTTTTAACACCTTTTGTAGATGAAACACGCAGAAATATATGATCCCCTATTGAGAATTCCAAAGGTCTTCGCCTCCGGTCTGCATAACTCTTCTGTTGATCTTGTGCCTCTGATAACCGTCGTCTAATGACGCGCACCAACTCTGCATCATGCTGAATACTCTGTGGCCCCAGCAACTGTTGTTCCCCAACTGGCAACTTGGGAAAGTGAGAGGAAGTCCGATGGTTAGAAAGAAACTAGATACTGACTCGGAAAAGTGAGCCGGATTGAGAGGGGTAACTCAGGAAATCGAGGTAAGGAATAATTGCATATGTCTGATGGCAAAAACAAAGTCAAATAGCAATTCGGAAAATCGAGTGGAGTTATATGCACCTCGATTTAAACAACTAGAATGGTGTAGAAAAGCAAGTCGGAAAAACAAGCCAAGGGAAACTCGGAAAACAAAGCCTAGTTGAGGTAGGGACAAGAGGGAATGACTAGGGAAGATAAGGGCCCCATGGTAAGGTGAGGGTAAAGAAAAGGGGAAGGTGCTCCTTATCACACTTTCTTGTGAGAGTTTATTATGCAGTATAACAAACCAAGGCATTTAGAGGATCCTTCCGAAAATTCTTAGTAACTTTTACTCACTAATATCATAACAACATTATTCCTCAGGTGGGAAGGACCCTTGATAAACGACGATTATAATCGCGGTACCGTTACAAATTAATTACTGAACCCCCTCTACACTAATGTAGCATAGTGAACGGCCTGGATCATTTTCCAACGAGTGTAATCGATAAAATAGTAATCTTAGGATTGCTAATTATTGCTTTGGATTTTCTATTTCAACTGGGGGTTTGGAATTTAAAAGACTAATCCTATTGAATGAAAGACAATGCAAGTAATTAAAATCTTAATCTAACTAAACTATGATGATAATGAAATTAAAAAATATATGAACTAAACATTCAAACAAGAACATTCAAAAATATAAAGACGGTGCAGAAATTTAAACAACAATTCAAATGCAGAATAACATGAGTGTAAAGTAAAACATAAAATAAATCTAACCTATTATTAAATACTTCTAACTAATGGAAATAGCACTTAAACATGCAAGAAATCAAACTAACAAATAATTAAGCTAAGCTTTGCAATTAACCAGTCAAACTTATTAACTACAAATTAAACTCAAAACTAACCATTCCAATTAAACTACAAACTAATCACCCAAATGAAACTACTAATTCAATTCCAAGACAAACTACGAATTAACTATAATTTAAACTGCAAGACAAGCTACAAACTAACTATAAATTAAACTACAAGACAAACTACAAACTAACTATAAATTAAACTGCAAATCAAACTACAGACTAACATCCAAATTAAACTACGAATTCAACAACTTAAACTACAAATTAAACTACAACGATAACAATTAAGGGACGATAACTAGTTCAATTCATGAATTCCAAAGATAAAATAAACCGACGATCCACAACACCTGGAGAAGGAACCATCCTCTCCGGCGACGACGACGACCCGAATAGCCCTCCCCGGCAGATGATGAAGTAGATCCCTTGCCGAAAAATCTCTCCCACAAGGGCTGAACAAGTCTCAAGATGCCACTGCCCTGTGAAGATGGGAGCCACCGAACCACCGCAGCTGCAATAAAGAAGATCAGAACGGTGGCTGTCGAGAAGCTTCGCCGGTGCTAGAAAATGGTGCTCTGCCGCCGGAATTGCAGTTAAAGGGCTGCCGGAACTGGAAAATGGGGCTGCCGAACCACCGAAGTAGAAGTCGACCTCAGCCTTCCGAACCACGTCCAACTGAGGCGTCTCAGCTCCGGTCGCAGGCGGTGTAGTGCTGTGGTGAATATGAGCGGACCGCTCCCTGCATTTGCGAACTGCGCTGCCGAACCACGGATGCTGAGTTCCGCCGACGCAGAGAAGGTGTGCGGCGCCGAATGGGAGGAAGGAGGCTGCTGCCGGAGATAACTGCCGTGAAGATGACCGGACCGCTCCCACTCGCTGCAAACCAAGCTGCCGAACCACCGCAGCTTGTTCTGCCTCTGCAAAGGAGAGGAATAGGGTCGCTGCCAACTGGATGGAAGGGAATGGCTGCCGAAGACCGTCGCTGCCGCTGTGTGGAAATCGCCGCTCGCACTCGCGGATTTGGGGAAGAAGAGGATGTCGCGGCTGGCTTCTTCTCGTCGTGTGAGAAAAACTGGCCTGATTAAAAATAGCTTAATTACAACCTAAGTCCTGATATGATCCGACGACCCAGAATGCTCCGATTTAGAATGGACGGATCTGATCAATCTGAATGGACGATCACGATCAGCTTGATCTGGATGGAAGGTTGAGATGTATAGATCTGAGTGCATGGACTGGATCTCTCTATATCTAGATGGATGGCTCAGAATTAATCAGATCTCATCGGATGGTCAGGATTGAATATATCTAAACCCTTTGATTAAACTACTTCTTATCTTGATTAAAGGCTCAGATTGCTCCATCTTGAAATTCCCTTTATGACCCTAGATGAAGTCATATTTGATCTAACTCGAGTCTAGTTCATTGGCTCATCTTGATCTCCTGCAATTAAGATGTAAAATTTACATATAAGTCCAAAATTTAGGAGAATTTACAATAAGGTCAAAAATAATCTCAGCTCGTAACACACGATAATAATCAATAATTAATCATTCGAGAGGATAAAAATATTAAGATTAAGGACCAAAATAATATAACAAAATGACAGTTATCAATTCTCCCACACTAATTCTTGCTAGTCTCGAACAAGTAAAAAAAACTAAAAGTAAACTAAAGATATATTTCCCTAACAATTTCTAATTATACATAGAAATTTGAGAAAGAAAATTACCTAGGATTGTCAAATCTCAAAGACTTAAAGCAATCATAGACTCAAATCTTACACAGGTTAACAAACATGGTGACTTCAATCCATCCTGAATAGACTAAGAATGATTAAACCTCACAAGGTAAGTGGTGGTTTCTCTCGCTCTCATAAGCATGAAGTAGTGGAGTTCACTCAAGCTACTCATGGTTTATACACTACCAAATGCTTGTTTTTCTTCTACCTTCACCACTATATATACATAAGAATGCACTATCATTGAAGGCTTATTAGGAATGTAAGGAAAACATGAATACAAGAAAATGATAGTATGTGTGTAAGGAAAGAAAAGTAAGAAATGAAATAACTAAAAAAATGCAAGAAGACATGGAAATACTAGAATGCTATATAGATAAGTACAAGAAAACAATGCCCCAAATATTTTCATCCAAGCTAGCTTTTCACAATTCACTAAATACGTAAACAACCTTTATCACTTTCACAATACAAATCCACACGTGATATACAATAAATCTCTCAATCATTCCAATAAGGGATGTCTATCATAAAAATACTATCACACAAATAAAAAATTGCACAACATGTCAAATAGTTTTTTTATTGCTTTTATTGTTTTGGCAAAATGTTTTTTTTTCATTTTTTTTCATTTTTTTCAACTTTTTTTTTCAATCATTTTTTTCATTTTTTTTCAAATTTTTTTTTGACATGCAGTACACTTCTCTATGCTCTAAAAAATACATCAAGCTCAGCTATAAAAATAAAGAGCATGGCCAGCTCATGGTGATCAAGCACGACTTGTCTATGCTTATACTGAATTCTCCTGAGTTATTCTCTTCCCCACACTTAAATTTTTGTCCATCCCGGGCAAAATACTCATCATGGAACATCCAAGTATTCCACATCCAGAAGAGTAACAAAGAAGAAAGTAATGAAAGGATAGAAAAATGACATGATGAACAGCTAGAATATTATTCAGTAAGCGTGTGGCGATAAAAGAAGTAGAGGGAAACATGTGAGATTGCCTTCATAGTAATCATGTAAACCTATGGTTGTGTGGTCTCAAAAGAATCAAAGCAAGTTCTAAAGTAACAATAACCACAAGTGCACCACACACAAGCAATAAAAATAGGCGCAATCCTCACTAGGAATGAAAAAAAATCATCTTAATCTATCAATACATAATCCATCACTAAGTAGTAACCATATGCAATCAAATAATCCATTCAAGTCAATAAATCCTAAAACTCGACAATCATATTTAACTAGCTTTCATGACTTCTAAGATGATATAAAAGAATGCATAGGAAATTTATTTCAAAACACGACTAAATAAAAGTTCAATAAACAAAACTTAACAACTAAAATAAAAACAAATAAAGTAAAAGAAACGTATATACAAAGAAAAGAAAATATGATGAGATGGAGCAAACTCCTCTGAGGTCATGGCGGTTGAAGAAAATTTAGTAGAAGAAGCCACACAGGTCGTGGAGTGCTCCAAAAGAAATCCTTTCCCAGTGGTTGAAGAAGATTCAGCTTTAATATCCATGCTGGGAGTGGGATGGACTGACTGGGGGTGAGCGCTTTCATGATGTGATCAGGGTAGTTCCATGCTGCTCCCTCCGAAATGATCACCTCATCATAAGTAATCTCTGGTGGTCGGAGACGATTCATCAGAAGTTTCTAGCCTGGATGTTGGACTATTGCATGATATGTCAGGGCCTTCATCAGTAAAATTTTTGGAGACTCGATCTCAGGTGGGAGTGTCCAGTCTAGGAGTGTCCAGCTATCCACCACTCCTGTGAGAATTGACTTCTGATCATGCATAACAGGTGGTTGCACAACTAAATATGATAATTCTGTAGGCACTGTCTCCTCTACAACTAGAATATCAAAAGGAGGAGCTAGCAATAAACCCATGTCATCATCCTCAACATCTGACACAACAACAACTTCATCTATAATTACACATGCAGCATCATAAAAAAAACATCTGCAATAATAATACTCTCATCTAGTGTTTTGCATGCATCAACATTATCTTCAAAGTTCCCAACATCAACATTCACATCAATATCTGGAGCATCAAAAATTACATCATCACCATGTAAAGCAGAAGAGGAGTCCTGTAAAGCTGTAGAAGTAGAGCCAAGCATATCTCCAACCCTACAATCCATCTCCTCAAGCACATTAGTTTGGCTCGGCATAAAGCAACGAGGAATACCCTCTAACAAAGGATGAATGACTTCTTGTGCCTACATCTGCTGGATGGATGATCTAAGCTGATCTAACTGACTTTCCATTTCATGCTCTGATGCTTCAATTTCTTGTTGGGAATAGATACCACTGGACATTTCCATTTTCTTTGTAGCTAGATGCTGGATAAACTTCCTCAAATCTTGTATTGAATTTTCTCGTTGGCTATGACCAGAAACTTGTTTATTGTAGTTCTGAAATCCCAATGGACTCTGATATGCCGAAGAATTATGAGCATCTAGATGTTGTGATATCCCATATGTGTAACGTGATTGATCTCCCCAACTAAGCATGTAAGAACTGGTAGATGGAGGAGATGGATAGCACTGAGGTTGCTCAGTAACATATTACTGTGTGTGCTCATATTTGAAATTTGAATTGAAATTATATGTACCAAAAAATGAAGTATACCTGTCATGCTGATACGGCTGATGATAATGAGAATACTGAGAAACAGGTTGATGATATTGAGGTTGGTACTGACACTACTGATGTTCAGGTTGATAATACTCATATTGTCCAGTGTCTAAATAGTAAGCATCACTAAGATCTTCAAATAACTGATAATATGAATCCATGTTATAAGAGATTTCTGGTCTATCTTGAAACACTAACAAACACAATCAAAAGACATAGGAAATAGACATGACCAAGTACATAGATATATAAGAAATAAAAGAATGCAACCCTAAACAAAAATTTTGATTTTTGATTTTTTTTATAGAAAAATGGACAAACAATCCTAAGTTTACTAAGCACCATTACACCCCCTGACAACGGTGCCAAAATTTGATAAACGATGATTATGTATTGTGATACCGTTACAAATTAATTACCGAATCCCTCTACACTAATATAGCATAGTGAACGACCCAGATCGTTTTGAACCAAAACTTTTCAGATAGCTTTGGTCCTACAAATAATCTTCCCGTCTTTGCTACTAATCTCATGTAATCATTCATATATTGGATAATGTTTTTGACATTATCACATGATAGTTTCTCTAGGTCCCGGTAAGCTACATCTTGCATGGTTGTGGATCCTTGGATTGGATCTTCTGAGGAAAATACTCTTCTCATTTGGGAAAGTATATTCTGAGTTCCTACTCTTCCTTCTCCTGTGCTGATTAGGGCTTCATATTCCATTGGGTAACTCATTCTCCATTGTATCCATGTGATTTTTTCTATTTCACCCAATAGATTCTCTATGTACTCAATCTTGTCCTGTGGGTCTGTGAAACCTTTGCTGGCAACATGATTCTTTGTAATTGACTCCCATCTTACAAATGTATCATCAAAAAGGCCAAGTTGCTCAAGGATAACAAACATGGCTCCTCCCTGTTGTTGCGCGGACGAAAGAGTCCACATTTCATTATTAAGTCCACATTTATCAAGTTCCAGGGTTAACCTCAATCCAACAGGGACAACAGGGGTTCGACTCCACAAAGCCCTCACCCCCACCAATTTTTGACTTATTATTACCAAAGGAAAAAAGCTAAAGCATCAGGTCAACACGTAATCTCAGTTCTCATGTATAAGGAAAATTCAACTCCCTCTCAGTAAAACACCTTAAGGATCTATGTAGGAGATGCATGCCCAGGGGCCTCTATACTCCGGTCCATAGAATCCCTTACGGAATCTACTGAGTCCGAGGATGATTTTCTTGATTATTTACAGTATATGGCCTTAATGACAACAACAATTTCTGATAACTCCCCACCTATATGGGACCCTTACCCTGATGACAATGATTCATTTGTTAATCCATTAGCTTCGGAAGGTGGTGGGGAGGAGTTACTCGCTGTAGCAATGGAATATCCTAGCCTTCAGCGACTCTTAGAAGCAGATCCACAGCCTGAAGGACAACAAATTTACTCCTCCAACACAATTCTCTCGCCTTACAGGCCACGTGAAGATGTAACTATGGGTCCACCCAGTTACCCACTGGCTAGAGCAGACCCAGGCCCATCTAGGCCACAACCTATCAATGATCCCAACTTTCAGTCTAGTTTTAGTTTGTTATACTTTGTGTTTTTCTGTGTTGTTTTACTAGTATCAGAGCGGGTCAGAGAGATGATAAAATTGTTGATCTAGGAGTTAGGAAACTATTGCCATAATTTCCTATGTTTAGAATTGTTGGTATTATGTAAACTGGGTTAGCAAAAGAATAGGTCCTAACTTGGCAGTAAGGCAAGAAGGCCATTGTAAGCCCAAGGTCACATTTGAGTAAGCGAAACCTAGAGAGGAACTGCCCTATTCTAAAGATGTGTGAGTTATGACAATAGATGTCTGAAACTTGGGAAAGAGCTATCCAGGAGTGGTACGATAACTCTTGAACACCCAACCTAGAATACCTTGACCTTGTGTCTTCCACTAAAATATCTACAAACTAGTTAGCCAACAACATTGCCATAATATACGATCGAACCTGTTTGTCGTCTAGAGTTCATTTGAAAAACTTCAAACTTGTTTTAGAAAGGTGTCAGGGCTTAGAACGAGAAATCCAACAACTCAAAACTGCTTTGAAAAACCTAACTATTGTATACACAGAAAATAAGCCCCTAACAAGGCAGGAAGTACGTGAATTGGTTGTTGAAATAGCTGAGCAACTGAAGTTGGTGGAAAAAGAAGCGTTAAGGCTGACAGAAAACCTTAACGAGAAGATCGAAAGGGTGGAGAAGTTGCTCCGCAAACTTGAAAGGTGGACCGCCTCACTATAATGAGAAAGATGAGGAGATACAAAGCGATGAAGAAAACCTAAAGCTCATGGTAGTATTAATTGAAAGGGAGTCGGGAGTCTTCATCTACAACAATGAATATGACGAAGAAGTAGAATAAGAGACTCCAATTCTTGAAGAAGCTTCCCCATTCATCCTGGTACACAAACTCTCTAAAACCACCACTATGATAGAACAAAAAACTTCTGGTGCTGCAGGTTTTGACTTAGCGGATAAAGCTTGTATAATAGAGCCCAGAGGGTGAGCCCTAGTCTCGACAGGACTTAGCCTGGAAATCCCCTGGGGAACATATGGCCGCATAGCCACCAGATCAAGTTCATCATGGAAACTTGGTCTCGACATTGGATCAGGCATCGTTGATAGCGATTACAGAGGAGAAATCAAGATTTTGGTCTTTGATCATTCAAATAACACAGTCTTTATCCAACCAGGAGACTGTGTGGCCCAAATAATATTTGAAAACATTATTCTCCCTGATATTTATCAAGTTCCAGGGCTATCCTCAATCCAACAAGGACAATAGGGGTTCAACTCCACAAAGCCCTCACCCCCACCAATTTTTGACTTATTATTACCAAAGGAAAAAAGCTGAAGCATCAGGCCAACACGCAATCTCAGTTCTCATGTATAAGGAAAATTCAACTCCCTCTCAGCAAGACACCTTAAGGATCTATGCAGGAGATGCATGCCCAGGGGCCTCTGTACTCCAGTCCATATAATCCCTTGAGAAATCTACTGAGTCCAAGGATGATTTTCTTGATTATTTATAGTATATGGCCTCGATGACAACAACAGTTTCTGATAACTCCCCACCTATATGGGACTCTTACCCTGATGACAATGATTTATTTGTTAATCCATTCGCTTCGGAAAGTGGTGGGGAGGAGTTACTCGCTGTAGCAATGGAATATCCTAGCCTTCGGTGACTCTTAGAAGCAGATCCACAGCCTAAAGGACAACAAATTTACTCCTCTAGCACAATTCTCTCGCCTTACAGGCCACCTGAAGATGTAACTATGGGTCCACTCGGTTACCCGCCGGCTAGAGCAGACCCAGGCCCATCTAGGCCACAACCTATCTATGAACAACAACCCTCCATAACAAGGTTTAGGGGTGGTCTTAATAATGAAATGTGGACTCTTCCGTCCGCACAACAACAGGGAGGAACCATGTTTGTTATCCCTGAGCAACTTAGCCTTTTTGATGATACATTTGCAAGATGGGAGTCAATTACAAAGAATCATATTGCTAGCCAAGGTTTCACAGACCCACGGGACAAGATTGAGTACATAGAGAATCTATTGAGCGAAATAGAAAAAATCACATGGATACAATGGAGAATGAGTTACCCAACGGAATATGAAGCCCTAATCAGCACAGGAGAAGGAAGAGCAGGCACTTAGAATATACTTTCCCAAATGAGAAGAGTATTTTCCTCAGAAGATCCAATCCAAGGATCCACAACCATGCAAGATGTAGCTTACTGGGACCTGGAGAAACTATCATGTGATAATGTCAAAAAACATTATCCAATACATGAATGATTACATGAGATTAGCAGCAAAGACGGGAAGATTATTTGCATGACTAGAGCTATCTAAAAAGTTTTGGTTCAAAATGCCCGGAGACCTTGGGAACAGAATAAAAAGGGCCTTTGATGAAAAATACTCAGGCCTAACAATAGGGGTAATCCCCAAGATCTTATTTGCATACAAATTCCTTGAACAAGAATGTAAGGATGCAACATTCAAGAGAGCTCCTAAGAACCTATCTTTCTGTAGTCAAATTCCAATTCCCGGCTACTACAAAAACCAGAAGAAGTACGAAATCAAGCATTCGAGAACCTTCAAAGGGAAGCCTCATGATTCTCACACAAGAATCGAAAGGAGAAAGCACCATATCCGAAATAAAAAAATGCAAATACTATTTATGCGACCAGGAAGGTCATTTTGCACGGCAATGCCCAAATGAACGTCGTAACATTAAAAGAGTTGCGATTTTTGAACAACTATAGCTTCCTAAGGATTGCGATATATTATCAGTACAGAAAGGAGAAGCGCAGAGCGATGCAATTTTTAGCATTTTTGAAGGCGAGGAAGGCAATGAGGATCTCCTCAGGTCAATTCAAACCTTAAATCTAATTAATGAGTCTGCCTTCATGCTTGGACAAGTCGATGGGGGTTACCGCCCTCAAGAAGTTAGATTGCCTGCACGACTGGCATCATAATGAGCAGGTATTTCCACCTCAACCAACCATATATACGTGCTGCAAAAGGGAAACTTTACAAAGGACGAGGATATACTACCCGAACTGCTTAATCATCGCATGTAACTTGTGCGGACCTTACTATTTCAACAAGCAAGTACCAGTTGCCCTTTGGTGCCAGCCCCATTCTTTCCCAACAACAATATTATATTTCCTGGTGTGAGGGAGAAATAGACCGCATCCAGAGGGAAGTTGCCTACTACAAAATCCAATATGAGGTACTATTAATGGAGAAGGAATTGGGAGAGGACCTACAACAACTAGAGAAAGGAAAAGAAGTTGATGAAGCAACCAATATGCTCCTCGAAGAACAAACCTATAAAGTTAGCGCACAAAAGCCAAAATGTCCTAAGTTAGTAAGAAATATGCTATATAACCTGACGGTGGAGATAGAAATTCTAGGAATTCCAAGGTTTTCTCTTAAAGCAATTCTTGATGTAGGTGCTACAACATGCCGTGCAGATCAAAAATCAGTTCCATCGAAAGCCTTGGAGAAGAATACGTTTGTGGTCAACTTTAGTGGAATCAACTCCCAGTAGACTACGAATATGAAGATGCACCAAGGAAGAATGTATATTGGGGAAAACGTGTTAGGGCAATCAACTCATGGGTGATGTGTTTTGATGTGTGTGGTAAAGGTTTAAGTTAGATTGTTTGTAGATTTGATATGTGTGTTGAAGTCGTACATGACTTAGTAATTCACACATGGTTAGCTTGACAAAGCATTGGCAAGATCACCATCTCATGACTTGGTCTTTGAGTTGGTGAAGGATTACATTGTGGAAGCCGTGCGCTTGGTGCACCCGAGGGACCACCAAACGAGGAGCATTGGAGTGAAGCCAAAGGAAGTAGACTTCAGGGAAAAACATGAAGGATGACATTGCGAAGCCGTGCACTTGGTGTATCCGAGGGACGTGGCCGGACGAAGAGAACTTCAAGGCGAGGGACTCCAAGGGAAGATGAGAGTGAGCAATTGTAACCCGGGACGGGGTAGCTCATAGGTGAACTTGGCCGAATGGCTAAGTCAAGTGTCGGAGGCTCAACCAAAGGTTGGTTTGAGATTTTAGACACCGGTCAGCTCCAAGTCGTGAAGACTCGGCCCGATGTTCGAGTCGATTCTGGCCGAACGATCGATTGCCAAGAGTTGGCGATTGGTGATCTCACCAATCATTGCCAAGGGATGTGATCGGTGATGGATGTGGTTTGACGCGAAGCTTTGTGATCGAGTGATCTCGTCGACCACTCGACTGTTGGCTCCATCAGTCGACTGATGGGAAGATCAGTCGACTGATGTGGGAGTCGTTGGTTGGAATCCAATGTGGAAGAAGTCGTTGCGAGGCAACGACTACAGTAGTAGTCGACTGATGGATGTATCAGTCGACTGCTCGGTGTCCAATGGGAAGAATGACTTCTTCTCTATAAGAAGGGGCCTTAGGTGACTTGGGATTGTTAATGCTTAACTTCTAAATATCCTCCCAAGTGCCTAAACGTTTTCTTCCCTCTTTATTGCTATTATTTCAATCATATTGTAAAGAGGGAGATTCTTGTAAGAAAGGTTACCTCCACCTAGCTTTGTGCAAAGGAGAGACTAGTGAAATTGGTTTAGGCGTGATTCACCTGGAACGAATCGGGTCGTGGACTAGCGGCAAGGGCCGTGAACCACGTTACATGCCTTGTTAGCGTTTGTACTCTTTGCATTGTCTTAATTGTCTTGTTTAGTTTTATTATTCCGTTGCACTAACTTTAATTGTAGACAATTAAGCGATCAAGTTCCATCGTCTACAAGGAGAGCTCAAGTGAAGGGGGAGCTTCATCTTCATCCTCATCGGAATCGGAGGAAGAAGACATGGAAAGTATGGTAACAAATCTTTCCCCTAAGAAAATTGTATCTATGATTTCAAGTTTAACTAAGGACCTATTTAGGGCTAAAAAGAAAAACAAAAGCATGAAAAATGAAATTAAGGCCCTAGAAGAAAAGCTAGAAAAAACATGTTTAAATGTTAATGATAATGTTTTTTCTTCTAGTATTAATAATGCATGCTCACATGATGATTATATTCCTCTTAATGTTAATGATGCATGTATTGAGGAAAATAAGACCTTAAGGGAAAATATAGATCATCTAACTAAGGCCCTAGAAAAATTTACAATAGGCTCCAATACTTTGAACATGATAATTGGGAGCCAAATGGCAAGTTTCAACAAGAAAGACCTAGGATATAAGGGATCCAAGAATGAGAAAGTCTACCATTTTCTAATTGCTAGGGGTCAAGCCAAAACTACAATGGTAGCTAGGAAATGGATTTCAAAGGAATACTTAGTGAACCCTATTGGAAAGAATTTATATTGGGTTCCTAAGTCCATTCTTAAGGGTTAGGAAAACCTAGGATAGTCAACCATGAGTGGATTTTTTTTTACATCATGTAAAATGGTTGACTTATAAGGATGGTGTGGGTGATAAATTTTTAACATAGTGTTGGGTGATGATAATGTGTAACCCATGAATTAAATGCTTAAATCATGATTTATTCTTGATTTTATATTTGATAAATAATCATGATTTATGATTTGAATGATAGTATTTGATTCATGATCATAATATGCAAATTAAATGATAATCTTGTGTTATGATCATAATAGGGGTTTATATATGATACTTAACCTTGGTAGAATTGTATGAAAATTGATGGTTAAGTATAAATACCTTTAGGTTCGTCTCACACTCACTGTAGTCTAACTTGATTGAAAACATAGCATGGGTGAGATGTTAGGATGATACAAATAACTCACTTATGATTATAACATTTTGATGAGTCATTATAGGTATCATAATAGCAATAATGGACCAATCATGGGGAGAGCATATGTTTAATTCATAGACATATTGTCCAAAGATCATGATTGGATATTTCAAATATTTTAAAACCATTTTATGTTTGATAATCTATATGTTCATGTTTTAAAACAATTCAAGGCAAAACTAGGCTTTCAAATTGATACAAAGTATAGTGTTTTTCAAACTTTTGAGTTTTTGCCTAATTTTTGAAAATGCAATGAATTTTCATGAAAAATTATTTTTTACTGATAAAGGGACTTATGAGAAATATGTTCCCCAAATTTCATGATTTTTCGAATTTCTTAGAATTTTTAACGCATTTTTGAATCGAAATTAGAAAAATTGGTGCGATCCAACTGATTCTGATTGATTGGTCGATGTATCTGACGAGTACAGTAACCTATTTTTATCAGGTTTTAAACTGATTTTGGTAATTCTCGTCCCTAGACTTGATGTCATGCTTATATAACATATGTTAGATGTTTTTGATGGTGTCAAAGGGGGAGAATTATGAGGGTTTAAGTTAATCATGCTAGGGAGAGATTAACATGTGTTAAGGGGGAGTTGCATGTATTAAGGGGGAGTTGATATTCATGTTTGATATCCATGTTTTACATGCTTTCCTTCCTTATGTTTTTATGTTAATGTTTTACCTAACTTAAACATGGTTGCCGCACATCAAAAAGGGGGAGATTATTAGGGCAATCAACCCATGGATGATGTGTTTTGATGTGTGTGGCAAAGATTTAAGTTAGGTTGTTTGTGGATTTTGTTGGATCGATGCGGTTCGCTAGAGGGGGGGGTGAATAGCGAAAGAAAATTTTTCTCGTACGAACTCGTTTTAAAAGAAAACTTATATGCAGCGGAAAGATAAGCAAAACAAAAAGTAAAGGAGACAATAGACACAAGAGATTTACTTGGTTCATAGCCGAAGGCTACTACTCCAAGGCCCTAGTGGTCCTTGACCACGTACGGAGGGCAAAAGCACTAAAGGAACTCCTCCTCGTTAGAGGTAGGAGTTAATCGATACAAGAAGAAACCACAAAAACTTGAGGTAGAGGGACACTCCCCCTCTCCTCGTATACGATAAAAGCTCCGGAAATATAAATGACAAACTGATAACAAAAACTAAGACCGACGTACAATAATAAAGAAAGTTAAACCTAGACGTCGGAATGGAAGGACTTCGTTGTCGTAGAGTTGCAGCGTAACGGAGGCTTTTGAGCACTTAGAATTATTGATGAAACCCTAGGTTTGGCCCTCCTTTTATAGCCTTTGAGCCCCTTTTCGAGTGGGTCTTCAACCAATCACAAATGGACACCAAACCGCTTTGAGGTGGAGTGATAAATTGACCATCAATGGCCATCATCATCGATGATGGCGATCGGGCCGATTGATAACCTTCGATCGGGATACATACATACAGCAATGAGTCCTCCAAGCGGTGATCGATGCTTGCTGTAAGTCAAAGTTAGCTCAATAAAAACATAATTTCGATGGTCGTCGACCATCTGATCTCGACCTAGACCATCTATAAGATGTCTTTGGTCGGATCTACGCTTAAGATCATCCCCGTAAAGAGGATACGACCTTACTTACTCTTGCACACATGAGCTTACCTCGATACTTACGTGTCGCTTTTGCTTCCGTCCTTCCACTCGATTCCTTCGGCTCCCTCCGAAGTAACTCGAGTATCGCCCGACCACCGCGGCTTCCTCCGGGTGTCGCTAGCCTTCAGCTCCAGCTATATCAATCTTCTGCACACTCGATTCAGCTCGTGAGAAAACAAAATAGACTTAACTTTTGTGTCTTTGCTATAATCAAAACAGGTTCGATTTGGTGCCTCACTGCACCAACAATCTCCCCTTTTTGATATATGGCAAAAACACACAAAGTTAAGAAATTAAGTGCATGAAACAGTAAAGACAAGAAGCAAAAAGTAGGAGTAGTAAAAATATTTCTCAAGTTCTCCCTTAGAGGAACCCTCCCTCGACCGAGGGTGAGTACTTGAAAAAGACTTTTAGCTCTCCAAACACAAAAGATAATGAGTTAAGTAAATGGCATTACTTAACTTAGGCTTCTTAGAGTCAAAAATAAGTGCAAGTTAAGTAATCAAAAGTTAAGTCAAAAGGTTAATTATTCAAAAGGTTTAACTTTTGATTTCTTAACTTGGGCCTTTAAAGTTTTCAATTCTGAAGAGTTGAAACCTAAACCTTACTCCCCCTTAACTTAGGCCAGAATCAAAGTTTTAAGTTAAGTTATCAATTTCAAAAATTTGAAATTTAACTTTGGCCTTTTCTCCCCCTTTTGACATAAATCAAGGAAAAAGTGGGGGGTTTTTAAGAAAACCCTAAGTCTAAGCATGATGATTTTAAAAATAGTATGTGAAAATAATTCATCTAAATGTTCAACTCTAGTTTGACTTGATTGAAATGATATTATCAACAAGTCCTGATTAGAGTTGGTTAATATTAGTTGCATATTTATACTCCGAGGTTCATATTGACGCACTTGATCTACATCTTGGAACCTGGAGTAGGGTCCTAACATCTAACGCCCATCTACGTGGCTAAGTACACAAACACATTAGTCCTATGTGTTGTGAGATGTACTGGCTCCTTAAATCTATAGGTGCATGATATCTAAGGTATGTCCTATGCTAGTTCCATCAAAATGAAAAATAAGAAATAGTAGTAAGAAAATATAGTTTGCAAGTTCTTATTCTATTACGCATGCCCAATTTTCGTCTTAATAGACTAAATTTGGCGAGTAGGGGTTTAGTAAATAGGTCTGCTAGGTTAGATTTCGATTCGACGTACTCGAGTTGTATGGCTCCGTTGGCCACATGTTCTCGAATGAAATGGTGTTTGACTTCTATATGTTTGGTCCTAGAGTGACATATTGGATTCTTGGTAAGATTAATTGAACTAATGTTATCTACGTGAAGTTTAGTATTCGTAAAGTCTAACTTAAAGTCGCGGAGAGTGTGCTTCATCCAAAGAAGTTGAGTGACACACTCACCCATCGCGATGTATTCGGCTTCGGTGGTAGACAAGGCAACACAATGTTGCTTCCTACTGCACCAACTCACTAGACTCGAGCCGAGTAGTTGACAACAACCACTCGTGCTCTTTCTGTCGAGTTTACTACCAGCATAATCCAAATCGAGTAGCCGATTAGTTCGAACTCGGTAGATCTAGGATACCAAATACCGACATTAAGTGTACCCTTTAGATATCTAAGGATACGCTTAACTAGGGTTAGGTGAGACTCCTTGGCACAGGTTTGAAATCTGGCGCACATACTTACTGCAAATAAGATATCAGGTCGGCTTGTAGTTAAGTACAGGAGACTTCCTATTGCGCTCCTATAGTACTTTAAGTCAATGGACTTACTTTCTAGGTCTTCTCCTATGTTAACATTTATCGCCATTGGGGTGTTTATTACCTTAGCGTCTTGCATTCCAAATCTTTTAATTAACTCCTTAGTGTATTTTTGTTGATATAGGTATATACCATCCTTAGTTTGTTTAATTTGTAGACCTAAAAAGAAACTTAACTGCTACCAAGTTCATTTCGAACTCACTTTCCATGAGAAAACGAACTCGTTTAGTAAAAATTTGAGTTAGAGGTTCCAAAAATTATATCATCTACGTAAATTTGAGCTATGAATATTTCTTTACCTAGGTTTTTACAAAGAGAGTTGGGTCAACTAAGCCTTGGTTAAACCCTTTTGACTTAAGATGGATTGAAAGTCTCTCATACCAAGCTCGAGGAGCTTGTTTAAGTCCATAGAGAGCTTTCTTAAGTTTTAGAACATGGTCGGGTTTATCTAGATTTTCGAATCCGGGGGGTTGGCTAACATAAACTTCTTCTTTAATGTATCCATTTAGGAATGCCGACTTAACATCCATTTGAAACAGCTTAAATCCTCGATGTGCGGCATAAGCTAGCAACATTCGAATGGATTCGAGTCTAGCTACTGGGGCATAGGTTTCGTCGTAATCTAAGCCTTCGACTTGGCTAAATCCTTTGGCGACTAACCGAGCCTTGTTTCTAACTACTTCACCTTTATCATCAAGCTTATTTCGAAACACCCACCTTGTTCCAATTATCGTTTTGTCTTTAGGTGGTGGTACTAATTCCCACACTTCGTTCCTAGTAAATTGAGCTAGCTCTTCTTGCATTGCAATAATCCAATCGGGATCAAGAAGAGCTTGTTCAATTGATTTGGGTTCTATCTTTGAAATTAAGGAAATTTGACTAAGGTTCCTATAGGATGCTCTAGTTCGAACTCCTAGATTAGGATCTCCTATCACTTGATCGATAGGGTGGTTAGTCTGAGTCCTAGATTGGGTTGGGTTTGTGTCACCTAATGCTTGATCAATGGGGTGACTTGGTTGAACACTAGTTTGGTTGGAGTCATCTATCACTTGATCAATAGAGTGACTAGGTTGACTTAGGTTAGGATTAACACTAGACCTGATCTCCGGATCAGAGTAAGGTCTAGTATGAATCGGCTCGCTAATTGGGGTTGCTGGGGGTTTTGTAGGTTCATGTCCTTCATCGAATACTACATTGATAGTCTCCTCGACTCTAAGGGTGTCGTGGTTATATACTCTATAAGCTCTACTTGTAGTCGAGTATCCTAGAAAGATTTCGGTCGTGGTTTTGGATGTAAATTTCCCTAGGTAATCCTTAGTGTTTAGGATATGTACCTTACACCCAAATACCCTAAAGTACTTGATGTTAGGTATTTTATCGTGATAAATCTCGTATGAGGTCTTAAGGTGCCTCTTTACCATAAGGATCCTATTTGCTACTGTACGCCCAAAACCTATCGGGTAGGTCGTATTCATTCAACATGGTCCTAGCGGCTTCTTGTAGAGTTCGGTTTTTCCGCTCCACTAGGCCATTTTGTTGAGGGGTCCTAGGGCAAGAGAATTCATGGTGGTATCTGTTTGGATTCACGAAGTCGGTGAACCTTTGATTTTGAATTCACCACCATGATAAACCACGAGTCTTTTAACCTTAAGGTCTTTTTGATTCTCGATTAATTTGAATAAATTGATTAATTGATCTAGGGTATCATTTTTATGTTTGATGAACCTAACCCAGGTAAACCTGGAGTAGTCGTCAATTATGACTAAGCAATATTGACTTCTATTGAGTGACTTGGCTCTATGTGAATCGAATAGATCCATATGCAGGAGCTCAAGTACTCTTGAGGTTCGTTCTTGATTAGTTAGTTGATGTTGTGCCCTATATTGTTTACCTTGTTGACAAGCATTACATATTTTATTATCCAAGTTGTTGAGGTTAGGCAAACCTTTGACTAAATCACTCTGACTCATCTTGTGGATGAGTCTTGGGTGTGAGTGACCGAGTCGTCGGTGCCACAACCATGATTCCTCTTGCCGTGTCATAAGACATTTAGTTGAGGAGTTAGTTAAGTTGATCGTATAAATATTGTTATTTCTAGTTCCTTTAAGGATTGTTTTAGCAGTTTCGTTGGTATTAATTATGCATTCATTTTCTAGAAATATGACCTTATAGTTATTATCACACAATTGGCTTACACTAAGTAAGTTATATTCAAAATTCTCTACTAGTAAAACATTTTGAATAATAAAATTTGAATTGAGCTCAATATCACCTGATCCGATGATTTTAAGCTTGCCGTTATTTCCGAAGGCTACCGATCCTTGTCGTTTGAATCGAAGATTTGAAAACTTGAGTTGATCCCCGATCATGTGTCTGGAGCAACCACTGTCCAACATCCATTGATCCTACACACAAGGTGGTTGGATTGGATGTTAGATATTTTTTTTTTAAATTTAAATTGGTTGTAAGTTGTTAAACCTAGGTCATCTCACCTGAGTCTATGTGATCAAGCATGTTATACTTATGTGTTTTTTTTTGTGAGATGATTTCCAATTAAGTTGATTAAGTGGATTTAGGTTCAAGTAATTTTATGTTAGATTTGGATTTAACCCTAGGCTTGTCAAGTTTACCTTTTCAAGATCATGGCTTCCAGGTCGTGGCGAGGCACAGGGGCCTTCTTTTATCGGATCATCGACCACTTCCTTAGACAAAACCATGTTCAAGAAAATGATGACTTGACTCACCTAAGATCATTTCCTAGTCTAACTGGTTATTTTTGAAAAGAGGCTCCCCGAGGCTCAATCTTTTCAAAGGATTTTAGTTGGTTATTTGAAAAGAGGCTCCCCGAGGCTCAATATTTTCGAAGAATTTTAGTTGGTTATGTATGTGTTCTAAGAGAGTTCACAAGTTTTAAAGCACAAACTTTCTAAGGTAAAACATGCAATTTCTAAGTTAAAGCACAAACATATTTTGTACTGGCTCTCCCTAGACTGTTGAATCGGTTCGGTCTATCCACATAGTGGATTTGGTCCTTGGGAACCCAGTACGAGTTAGATCCTAGAGTTGAAATCAAAAAGTTCTTAGGGACCCATGCTTGGACATGTTTCTTATGTCGACTTACAATCGACATATACGACCTATTAGTCGTGTTTGAGTTAAACCCGAGTCCAGCCTTGTTGTACACGGCCCTTTGAGATCCAAGTAGGAGGTCAAGTCCTTTGGATCCCGAAGTGAACCTTTCCAACGTGTTCCTAAGATCTTCGACTTGACTTTTCAAGAGAGAGTTCTCAACTTCGAGCTTTTCAACTCGAGTTGAGTCCTTCTCTTGAACTCGACTAGTCGAAGAGGTTAGGGAGACCTCGTGTTTGAGGAGTTTAAACTCCTCAACAAGGGTCTCGACCTTGGACTCGAACTTAGCTAACTTCCTAGACAAAAACCTAACCGTATTATGTAAAGTATTAAATAAAGCTCGACTCACCTTAAGGGTATCTTTTGAACCGGATGCGTATCCGTGGCTTGACTTGAAGGTAGCTTCGTAGTCCGAGTCATCCTCAGGTTCTGACTCAAGTTCGGTCTCCGTGTCTGACTCAATTGATTTCGCCATGAAGACGTGATCTTCGTCTTCTTCGGATGACGCTTCTTCCCATGTCGCGTTGAGGGCCTTCTTATGCTTAGGTGCTTGGTGGTTGAGCTTAGGGCACTCGGACTTGATATGTCCAAACCTGTTGCACTCATAACACCTAATGTTAGAACTTTTAGGCTTACCTTGGTTGGGTCGAGTTGTGGTTCGCTTTCGTCCCTTTGCTATCCTTCGAGCTAGGTTCATTAGTTCGGCAGTCAATTCCGGGTCAACTTCTTCTTCGGACTCATCTTCCTCCTCGGGTGGTGGTGGCTTGCTTGCGATTTTCTTCTTCTTGGAACCTGCAAACAAGGCTATACCCCTCTCGGGTTCCGAGTTGGACTGCTCATGTAATTCAAAATCCGAAAAGAGTTCGTCTAACCTAATTTTAGAAAGGTCCTTGGAGACCTTATAGGCATCAACCATGGATGCCCATAAGGTAGTCCTCGGAAAAGAGTTTAGGACATACCTAATAAGGTCGCGGTTTTCGACCTTTTGCCCGATTGCGTGTAGGTTGTTGACTATGTCTTGGACACGGGCGTGGAGTTGCGTCGCGGACTCGTGTTCCTGCATTTTTAGTGTGTACAATTTATTGAATAATAAATCACGTTTGCAAACCTTAGCTTGATCCGATCCTTCGTGTAACTCGATTAGTTTTGTCTAAAGATCCTTTACGCTTATGAAGGGGCCGACGCGATTTAGCTCCTCCTTGGACAAGCCGCATTGGAGGATTTGTGTTGCCTTGGCATCGGCTTCGACTTGTCGTTTTGTTGCAACGGTCCATAGATCATAATCCAAGGAGTCACCCACTTCATTAGTCGGAAGTGTGAAACCCGTTTGGATTATGATCCACATCTCGATTTGGGTTTTGAGAAAGCATTCCATCCGACCTTTCCAGTAACGGAAATCATCTCCGTTGTAAAACGGAGGTCGGACGGTGCTAAAACCCTCGAGATGGGCCATTAGAACAAAAAACAAGGAGACTAAAAAGACGACCTAGCAACGAAAAAAAACACACGAAAGTACCAAGACTTGCGTCTTGGATTAGTAGTGTGGGAAATAAAAAGAAACAAACGAAAAATAGAAAGTTAAGCAACGAAATAAGAAACTAAATAAAAAGTAAGTACTCACAACCTTCGATGTCCCCGAAAGGCTACTAAACGTCGATTTTTGAGGACGAAAACAACTTGTTACGGGGGTAAACCCCCATAAGAAGTGTAGATCTCTGCGAGGGCTTCGATTTGGTAGGTAGACCGTGTCGTGGGTCAACTTGTACAAAAAGTTATGCCCGTTTGACCGTCGGCTACTCCAAAAGCGAATACTTGCAAAACAAAATCAAACGAAGAGTACCAAGACTTCGTCTTGGATTAGTAGTGCGGGAGAAAAATTTAAACGAACGAAAAACAAATCTGTAAAAAAAATGTTAGATTGGTGGTTTCACCAAATCTAAGCGCCCCCGGCTCTGATACCAATTGTTGGATCGATGCGGTTCGCTAGAGGGGGGGGGTGAATAGCGAAAGAAAATTTTTCTCGTACGAACTCGTTTTAAAAGAAAACTTATATGCAGCGGAAAGATAAGCAAAACAAAAAGTAAAGGAGACAATAGACACAAGAGATTTACTTGGTTCGTAGCCGAAGGCTACTACTCCAAGGCCCTAGTGGTCCTTGACCACGTACGGAGGGCAAAAGCACTAAAGGAACTCCTCCTCGTTAGAGGTAGGAGTTAATCGATACAAGAAGAAACCACAAAAACTTGAGGTAGAGGGACACTCCCCCTCTCCTCGTATACGATAAAAGCTCCGGAAATATAAATGACAAAAAACTAAGACCGACGTACAATAATAAAGAAAGTTAAACCTAGGAATGGAAGGACTTCGTTGTCGTAGAGTTGCAGTGTAACGGAGGCTTTTGAGCACTTATAATTATTGATGAAACCCTAGGTTTGGCCCTCCTTTTATAGCCTTTGAGCCCCTTTTCGAGTGGGTCTTCAACCAATCACAAATGGACACCAAACCGCTTTGAGGTGGAGTGATAAGCCTTGACTCCTCGAATCTGATCATTGACCATCGATCGGTGATGGCCATCATCGATCGATCGATGGCGCATCGATCGATTGATAACCTTCAGCGATCGCGATACAGCTGAGTCCTCAGTCGGCGGTCGTGATGCTTCTTTGCAAGTCAAAGTTAGCTCAATAAAAACATAATTTCGATGGTCGTCGACCATCTGATCTCGACCTAGACCATCTATAAGATGTCTTTGGTCGGATCTACGCTTAAGATCATCCCCGTAAAGAGGATACGACCTTACTTACTCTCGCACACATGAGCTTACCTCGATACTTACGTGTCTCTTTTGCTTCCGACCTTCCACTCGATTCCTTCGGCTCCCTCCGAAGTAACTCGAGTATCGCCCGACCACTGCGGCTTCCTCCGGGTGTCGCTAGCCTTCAGCTCCAGCTATATCAATCTTCTGCACACTCGATTCAGCTCGTGAGAAAAAAAAATAGACTTAACTTTTGTGTCTTTGCTATAATCAAAACACAGGTTCGATTTCGGTGCCTCACTGCACCAACAGATTTGATATGTGTGTTGAAGTCGTGCAGGACTTAGTAATTCATACACGGTTAGCTTGATAAAGCATTGGCAAGATCACCATCTCATGACTCGGTCTTTGAGTCGGTGAAGGATTGCATTGCGGAAGCCGTGCGCTTGGTGCATCCGAGGGACCGCTGGACGAGAAGCATTGGAGTGAAGCCAAAGGAAGTAGACTTCAGAGCAAGATGCGAAGGATGACATTGCGAAGCCATGCGCTTGGTACATCTGAGGGACGTGGCCGGATGAAGAGAACTTTAAGGCGAGGGACTCCAAGGGAAGATGAGAGTGAGCGATTATAACCCAGGACAGGGTAGCTCATAGGTGAACTTGGTCGAATGGCTAAGTCAAGTGTCGAAGGCTCAACCAAAGGTTGGTTTGAGATTTTACCTGACACCAGTCGACTGCTATAGGTAGCAGTCGACTGCTCCAAGTCGACTGAAGACTCGACTAGTGTTCGAGTTTGGTTTCTGGCCGAACAGTCGACCACCAAGGGTTGGCAGTCGACTGATCTCACCACCAGTCGATTGCCAAGGGATGGAAGTCAACTGATGGGCAGGGTTTTGGGCACAGAAGCTTTGACAGTCGAGTGATCTCGTCGACCACTCGACTATTGGCTCCATCAGTCGACTGATAGGAAGATCAATCGATTGATGTGGGAGCCGTTGATTGGAATCCAACGTGGAAGAAGTCGTTGCGAGGCAACAACTATAGTAGCAATCGACTGATGAATGCATCAGTCGACTGCTCGGTGCCCAACGGGAAGAATGACTTCTTCTCTATAAGAAGGGGCCTTGGGTGACTTGGGATGGTTAATGCTTAACTTCTAAACATCCTCCCAAGTGCCTAAACGTTTTCTTCCCTCTTTATTGATATTATTTCAATCATATTGTAAAGAGGGAGATTCTTATAAGAAAGGTTACCTCCACCTAGCTTTGTGCAAATGAGAGACTAGTGAAATTGGTTTAGTCGTGATTCACCTGGAACGAATCGGGTCGTGGACTAGCGGCAAGGACCGTGAACCACGTTACATGCCTTGTTAGCGTTTGTACTCTTTGCATTGTCTTAATTGTCTTGTTTAATTTTATTATTTCGTTGCGCTAACTTTAATTGTAGATAATTAAGCGATCAAGTTCCATCGTCTACACGAAGAGGGCTATTCACCCCCCTCTAGCCGACCACTGATCTTCCAACAAAACGTTTTCCAAATTTCTTATACATACAGTTTTCCCATGATCCTCGGATATAATATACAGATGATTATTGGGTGCAACTTCATAAGAGCCATGCACGGAGGACTACGTATCAAGGGAAATGTGGTAACTTTCTATAAAAATCTTACTACAATTAACACTTTACCCTCTGTAACTACCGCAACCATAGAAGAAATGGACTTAGAAGAAGAGGAATATATCCAAATCAAGGAAATGGTGCACTATTCTGTGGATCAAACCCAGCAAAGATTCAAAAACCAATTCAGCTCATTACTAGAGGAGCAACGAAACCAAGGATATATTGGCGAAAATCCTCTTAAACATTGGGCAAAGAATCAAATTGTCTGTCAGTTGGATATCAAAAATGCAGACTTTATTATTGAAGATAGACCCCTAAAGCATCTGACTCCTAATCAAAAGGAAGACTTTTCAAGACACATCAAAGCGTTATTGGAAATTGGAGTCATCAGACCCAATAAGAGTCGGCACCGCACTACAATAATTATTGTGAATTCCGAAACAACTATTGATCCCAAGATAGGAAGAGAAATAAAAGGCAAGGAAAGTCGCCTGTTGGCCGTCGTTACTCACTTACTCACCGACTTCTTCGAAGTGGGTTTTTGCCTTCCCCAAGATTTGAACTCTAGACCTCCAGGCTAAGTACTAAAGTTTATGAATCCTGGTAACTTTAGTACTTAGCCTGGAGGTCTAGAGTTCGAATCCTGGGGAAGGCAAAAACCCACTTCGGGGTGGAAAGTCCAGTGAGTAAACGACGGCCAACAGGCGACGGCCGTCTGACCAATAAGGGTCGCCCACAATCCGTGTCGTTACAATAAAAGGCGCCATTTTATTGTAACGACTGCCTATTAAATCGACGATCTATCGTCGACGATCGTCGCCGCTGTTCCGTCGTTACTCACTGACTTTCACCTTCCGAAGTGGGTTTTGCCTTCTCCGTGATTCAACTCTAGACCTCCAGGCTAAGTACTAAAGTTTATGAATCCTGGTAACCAAGTGATCCAGGATTCATAAACTTTAGTACTTAGCCTGGAGGTCTAGAGTTCGAATCCTGGAGAAGGCAAAAAACCCACTTCCAGGGGGTGGGAAGTCCAGGTGAGTAACGACGGGCCAACAGGGGCGACGGTCGTCGACCAATAGGGGTCGCCGAATTCCGCCAATAGGGGTCAGGTCGTTACAGATGATGTTTAACTACAAGCGTCTTAACGATCTCATCAACAAAGATCAATATAGCCTCCCAGGGATCAACACGATTCTAAAAAAGGTCAGCAGTAGTAAAATTTACTCAAAAGTTGACCTTAAAAGTGGCTTTCATCAAGTGACAATGCACCCAGACTCAATTGAGTGGACTGCCTTTTGGGTCTCAAACGGCTTATATGAATGACTTGTCATGTCATTCGGATTAAAGAATGCCCCTGCTATCTTCCAAAGAAAAATGGATAATTATTTCAAAGGGACTGAAGATTTCATAGCGGTATATATTGATGATATATTGGTTTTCTCTCGAAGTGAAGAAGAACATGCCCAACATCTTCAAAAAATGTTGATTATCTGCCAACAAAATGGGTTGGTATTAAGCCCAACCAAAATGAAAATAGTAGTACCTAAGATTGAATTTCTGGGAGCTATCCTTGGCAACAACAAAATCAAACGACAACCACACATCATTATTAAAATTGCTGATTTCAAAGATGAAGAGCTAAAGACAACAAAAGGAATGAGATCTTGGCTTGGGCTTCTAAACTACGGCCGAAATTATATTCCTAACCTTGGAAGGCTCTTAAGCTCATTATATGTGAAGACTAGCCCAAATGGTGATAAAAGGATAAATAATCAAGATTGGGCCTTAATCAGGAAAATCAAAGATTTGATCCAGAGGTTGCCAGACTTGGAAGTTCCCCCAGAAGAATGTTTCATTATCCTTGAAGTAGATGACTGCATGGAAGGGTGGAGAGGAATTTGCAAGTGGAAAAAGAATAAAGTATGACCCAAGGACAACTGAGAGGGTCTGTGCATATGCCAGTGGTAAATTCAACCTGCCAGAATCCTCCATTGATGCTGAAATACATGCAGTAATGAATTCCCTAGAAGCCTTAAAAATTTACTTCCTAGACAAAGAAAGTTTAGTAATACAGACAGATTGTCAAGCCATTATACGCTTTTTCGGAAAATCTGCCAATAATAAGCCATCCCAAGTCAGATGGTTAGCCTTCATAGATTTTATCACCGACGTCAGACTTTCAGTTCAATTTGAGCATATTGAAGGCAAAGACAATCAATTAGCAGATTCCTTATCTCATTTAATTAATTGTCTTATTGTTACAGAATGGTCGGAAACAATCCTCGGCACACTAGAACTGGTGTTACAAGCCCTTCATGAGTTAAGGGAGAAACCCCACAAGGAGGCCAAGCTCAGATGGCCATGGTTTTCATAACCCTATCTGCCTCACTGAGCAATACCATCAACTGCTACAATCCTTGCACAAGTACCCACTTAACCTTGAAGATGAGAGAAGGATTAGATAGCAACTCCATGAATTACAACAAACAAGCTACAACACAAGCAGCAAATGCCCTCCGACAGCTCCGACTGCTTCATTCCCTGAAAAGACACGAATGCCAGCAAAGGAGCACTTCTGATAATTAGTGGTCTGATTGGTATCCAGCTACCCAACAAGTGGACGAGCAACTGGAAACCACTACAAAACTATTGAACGATGCCAACAGAATGATGGCTTCTTTCCAGCTGTAAAGACATGATCCTTGCGGACGTGGTGGACCCACAAGGAATCAAAGTGACTCACCCCACTACCCTTCGTCGAAAAGTAGCTCAATAATGTTAGTAAGGTCACGAGCTATAAAGTGATCTAAGTGTGTAGGCTACAAGATGTAAAGCAGCTCTAGTAAGATTCCTCCTTATCAGGGAAGGCAACATGTGATGATGGGGCCCAATGAGCACTCAACATCTCTGCCTCTCTCCTATATAAGGAAGGCTTGTAAGCCCTTGCAAAGCACGAACAAGTGACCCTTGAGTTCTACTTGGGAGAAATATTAGCATATGTAATGAAGTATTGTGAAATAATAGAATGTGTGAGTTTTCTCTCCTCCTTATTTCAGTTATTTCGCAATTCAGCTGAATGATCCCAGCTTTCAGTCTAGTTTTGGTTTGTTATACTTTGCGTCTTTCTATGCTGTTTTACTAGTTTCCCAATGAGTATAATCGATAGAATAATAATCTTAGGATTGCTAATTATTGCTTTGGATTTTCCATTTCAACTGGGGGTTTAGAATTTAAAAGACTAATCCTACTGAATGAAAGACAATACAAGTAATTAAAACTTTAATCTAACTAAACTATGATGGTAATGAAATTAAAGAAGATATAAACTAAACAGTCAAACAAGAGCATTCAAAAATATAAAGACAGTGCAAAAATTTAAATAACAATTCAAATACAAAATAACATGAGTGTAAAGAAAAATATGAAATAAATCTAACCTATTATTAAACACTTCTAACTAATGGAAATATCACTTAAACATTCAAGAAATCAAACAAACAAACAATTAAGCTAAGCTTTATAATTAACCAGTCAAACTCATTAACTACTAATTAAACTCAAAACTAACCATTCCAATTAAACTACAAACTAAACATCTAAATGAAACTACTAATTAAATTGCAAGACAAACTACGAATTAACTACAATTTAAACTGCAAGACAAGCTACAAACTAACTACAAATTAAATTACAAAACAAACTACAAGCTAATTATAAATTAAAATGCAAATCAAACTACACACTAACATCCAAATTAAACTACGAATTCAACAACTTAATCTACAGCGATAATAATTAAGGGATCATAACCAGTTCAATTCATGAATTTCAAAGATAAAGTAAATCGACGACGATCTACAACACTTGGAGAAGGAACCATCCTCTCTGCCAACGACGCCCCGAACAACCCCCTCTGGCGGATGATGAAGCAGATCCCTTGTCGAAAAATCTCTCCGGCAACCGCTGAACAAGCCTCAAGCTGCCACTGCCTTGTGAAGATGGGAGCCGCCGAACCATCGCAGCTGCAATAAAGAAGATCAGAATGGTGGCTGTCGAGAAGCTTCGTCGATGCTGGAAAATGGTGCTCTGTCGCGTGAATTGTAGCTAAAGGGTTGTCGGAACTGGAAAATGGTGCTGCCGAACCACCGCAGTAGAAGTCGACCTCAGCCTTCCGAACCACGTCCAGCTGAGGCGTCTCAGCTCCGGTCGCAGGCAGTGTAGTGTTGCCGTGAAGATGACCGGACCGCTCCCTGCATCTGCGAACTGCGCTGTCGAACCATGGCTGTTGAGTTCCACCGACGCAGAGAAGGTGTGCGGCGCCGAATGGGAGGAAGGAGGCTACCGTCGAAGATAGCTGCCGTGAAGATGACCGGACCGCTCCCGCTCACTGCAAACCAAGCTGCCGAACCACCGCAGCTTGTTCTGTCGCTGCAGAGGAGAGGAATAGGGTCGCTGCCGGCTGGATGGAAGGGAATGACCGCCGGAGATGGCTGCCGAAGATCGTCCTCACCGCTGTGTGGAAATCGCCGCTTGCACTCGCGGATTTGGGGAAGAAGAGGATGTCGCGGCTGGCTTCTTCTCGTCACGTGAGAAAAACTGGCCCGATTAAAAATCAAGATTAATTACAACCTAAGTCTTAGATATGATTCGACAGCCCAGAATGCTCCGATTTAGAATGAACGGATTTGATCAATATGAATGGACGATCACGATCAGCTTGATCTGGATGGAAGGTTGAGATGTATAGATCTGAGTGCATGGACAAGATCTCTCCAAATCTAGATAGATGGCTCAGAATTAATCATATCTCATCGGACGGTCAGGATTGAACATATCTTGATTAAACTGCTTCTGATCTTGATTAAGGGCTCAGATTGTTCCATCTTGAAATTCCGTTTATGACCCCAAATGAAGCCACATTTGATCTAACTCGAGTCTAGTCCATTGGCTCATCTCGAGGCAATTAAGATGTAAAATTTGCATATAAGTCCAAAATTTAGGAGAATTTATAATAAGATCCAAAATAATCCCAACTCGTAACACACGATAATAACCAACAATTAATCATTCAAGAGGATAAAAACATTAAGATTAAGGACCAAAATAATATGACAAAATGACAGTTATCAACCTTCCATGTGGACGATGATCCAGATGGTTTGTTATGCAACAGTTGGCTCCAGGGGCAATAAGTATAAAAGGAGGAAAGGAAATAAGAAGAGGGGGCTTCAACTTCTGGACACTTCAACTTTTTCACTAGTTCTCTCATTCTCTTTGGTGGGGAAGCTTTCTGAATGAGGACTGATCACCGGAAGGGAGGGGACAGATCCCGGACGAAGGAAGGAAGCGGAGGATTATACAAGTCTTACTTACTTTTACCTTGTATAAGTTTCTATCTGTAAGGGGTTTTCTCCACCTCTAGAAGTACTTCTGAGAATGATGGATTATAGTAAAGGTGTTAGTGCCGGAGCTCACTCTAGAGCTCACTCGTGGAGTAAGAATTTGAATTCCGAACTGTTGGTGCAGAGAGCACCACTCTTTAGTTTTGATATATCAACCATAGTCAAAGTTAGGAATTACTTGTGGTTTGATATATGTGTTAAGTGTGCAGGCTTAACAGGAAGTCCTAGTAGGTCAGGCTGACCAAATACTAGGTAGAGTATGGAAAATCCCAGTAGGTCATGTTGACCGGATACTAGGTAGAAGACTTGACAGATCAAGAGGACCAGACATCGCAGAAGTCGGTGGGTCGAGACGGACATCTGAAGACCGGTTGGGTCGAGACAGGGACAACCAAGATGAAGTCGGTGGGTCGTGAGATCGGACAACGGTGGCGGGAAGCCCCGGTGGATTAGATCGGATGTCAAGTATAGTAAGTCCGGTATGATAGCCGACAGATAAGCCTCGAGTGAAGAGGTGAGATCGAGTCCTCTGTAGGAGGACAAAGCTAGGCATCGGTCTGACGGATAGTTCATGTGGAACTAAGAAGTAGAGATCGAGCAGTATTACTACTCCTTTTATATTTTATATTGTTTGTTTTTGCTAATCTCGTTTTGTAGGGAACAGTTGACTGAAGTCCAATCGACTAAGTATGGTCCAGTCGATTGGATACCCAGTTGGCAAGATTACCTGGTGATCGATCGAAGATTTGGCAGCTCAGATGGAAAGAGTTTGATCATTGGGAGGTCGATTGGTGGAAAGGAAAATTTCTCGACACGGAGCGGTGGCAATCGAGTCGAGGAACATGTCGATCATTGGAAAGCGAAAGTACCATAACGACGGACTGATGTGGAGTCGACTGGAGGGCATTCCAGTCGACTGGAAATGACTTATAAAAGAAGTACTCGACCAGCTCCGAATGTAACTAATCTACGACGTCCAATTGCTGTTTCGAGTGTTCTTTGTTTATGCAATTGGCCTAGGTCACGATTGACCATACTCGAGTTTGACTCTAGTAGTATTTTGATGTATGACATTGATGTCTAACATTGATGTCTGACATGTGTTAGGGAGATTGCTGGTGCAATCGACCCAGGTCAATATTTGATGTTTGACGATGGTTTGACCATTGTCATGGGAGAAGTCCAAGTCTTGTGTACTTGGCATGGGAAGTCCAAGCTTGAGTCTTGGCATGGAAAGTCCTACATAGGTTGGCAAGGAAAGTCCAAGCATGAGTCTTGGCAAGGAAAAGTCCAAGCATGGGTCTTGGCATGGAAAGTCCAACATGGTTGGCAAGAGAAAGTCCAAGTTTGAGTCTTGACAATTGAGAAGCCCAAGGGGAATATTGGCGGCGTAAAGTCCAAGGGTGGAGTCTTGGCAGCATAAGTCCAATAGTTGGTGGCGTAAAGTCCAAGTGGAGTTTTGGCAGCGTAAGTCCAATGTACCTTGGCGGTGTAGACCACATTAGTATGACAATAGCTGATGGAAGCACCTGAAGACTAGCATATGGATGAACAAGTCATGGATAACTTAGAGGGATCCGATAGGCGTGAGGCTGACGGAGGTGGCTAGAAGGCTTAGATCTTGGCTAAGGGTGGTCTAGCAAGTATGGGGGCATGATACTTGGGTTAAAATCTCATGTTTGAGGTGTATCAGTCGACTGAGACTATGGTCAGTCGACTGATGGGAGTCAACTAGGGTTTGACTGCGGGAAGTGCCCTGGCAGTCGACTGCTGGCATGATCAGTCGACTGATATGGTAATCAGTCACTGCTTGTTGAGATGTCGAGCACAGAATACTCTTCAGTCGAGTGATCGGCGCGAGCACTCGATTGATTGAGCCATCAGTTGACTGATGGGTATGATCAGTCGACTGATGGTCTGTCCGTTGGAACTTATCCAATGTGGCACATGCCATTGTCTCACAACGGCTACAGGGACAGTCGACTGATGGTCCCGATCAGTTGACTGCTAGGCAAAATCTAGCCCGAATGCAGGTTATAAAGGCAGCTCAGAAGGAGGGATTTTGGCATGATTTTCTTGGGCTATTTGGAGCGATTTGCTGGTGCAAATCAGGGTCTTCAAGGCTAGTCTAAGGCGATCAATAAGCAAGCATTCCAAAGCAATTGTTGTAAAGTTTTCTTTACTTTGTTTTGTATATTCATCTCATATTTGCTTGTATTTGTTTCTTACTATTGTAAGACTATTTGTACAAGGTTTCTCCACCTCCGGATTGTTCTGAGAAGGAGTTATTTGTTATAGTGGTGTGTGCAGTGGTTGCATCACTAGGGCTCTTACGAGCCCAATCCATGGAGTAGGAACCATTCGGTTCCGAACCACGTTACATCTTGTGTTGTGATTGTGCTTGTGTTTATTTTCATTGTATTATTTGTATTTCCGCTGCGTATTAACGTTTTGTAGCAATCACGATCGAATTCCTTCATCGACAAGCCAACGCGCTATTCACCCCCCCCTAGCGGTCACGAAAGTTTCTATAATTGGTATAAGAGCTAGGCTGCTCTTCTACGGATTAACAACCGGGAGCAAAGATGCTAGAGGGTGAAGAGGAAGAAGATGGAGTTGGAAGAAAAATTGGGTTGGAACATCAACACTCCAGTCCCGTACACCTTCTATGAACAAGAAGGGTTTAGGCAATGAAAGGCAAGAATTGAAGATTTTTTAATGATGAGGGACTTTGAGGAGTGGTCCATCTTAATGGAAGGATTCCAATATCCAAGAGGACCCAAGGGAGGATTCCTCAAGATGAAGAGATGGAGTGAGGAACAACTCCAAAGATTCGAGAAAAACAAGAAGGTAGCAAAATTTATTCTTGATTTAATTCCTAATGACATCTTGTATAGCTTAGGTGAACACATGGATGCCAAAGAGCTATGGAGCCAAGTGGCAAGACTCCATGAGGATCCCCAAAGGACAAGAGTGCTCATCGGCTCAATCGGAGGAGACCGAGGAAGCAAGCATATCATCCTCATGAGAGAGTAAAGATTCGGAAGTTGATAGAGAATCGACATCCGGATTGATGGAAGAGGAAGAGGTAGAGGAAGCCTCCACCTCTAAGGTTGAGGGAGAGGAGATTAGATCATCTACACTGAAGCAACCTCAAGAAGAACCATCCACCTCCGGTCGAGAAGAAGAACAAGTCCAAACCACCATGACCTAGGTAACTCAAGCATTTTGGTTAATATTAAAAATCACATTATATGCTTTGAGTGTAGGGAAGTAGGACACTACAAGAGTAAGTGTCCTAAAAGAGTTAAGAAAACTCCACTAGCGCCTAGAAGTCAAGAAAAAGCTAAGGATGCCGGTGCCCCCACCATTAAAAGCAAGGAGCACATCATTTGCTTCAAGTGCCATCAAAAGGGGCACTATAGGAGTCAATGCCCAAAGGGAGAGAAGAAGACTCAAAAGGGAGCTATACATGTAGGGGGAGCTAAGGCAAACCCTAAGGTAACTTCTAAATTTGCTCCTTTCTTAATTAATAGGCAAAAACATGTTAGGAGTAATCTTGCTATTTATCATAAAAAGCATGCTAGAAATAGATTTCATTGTTCAGGTGCTAAGAGTGTCAACCTTAAGAATAAGGAGAAATTTAGGACTAATGTCTCTAAAAATTGTTGGGTCGGATGGATTGATTGGCCGGCTAGAGGGGGGGTGAATAGCCCTCGTTCGTTGGATGTCATAATTCGTTCATTCTCGTGTGCTCGTCTACAATTGTCGTTAATATACGCAGCGGAATAACAATAGAAATAACAATAATACTAACAACAATACAAGCACACCAAATACGCAAGCATATACGTGGTTCGGAACCGAATGATTTCTACTCCACGGGCGAGCTCACCGAGCTCTAGTTATGCGCACGACACTAACTATAACACTTCTTCTCGACAACATGTCGGAGGTGGAGAAACCTCTCACAAGCAATTACAATGTAATATAGAAATACAAGCAAATACACAAATACAATACAAAAGAAAACTTTCACCGATTGCTTTGATCGCTTTGCTTGTTGCTTGCTTTAGATGGCTCTTGAAGGTCTGGAATGCAGCAGCAATTCCCCTCCAATAGCTTCACAAAAGTCTTTTTAAAAACCTCCATCTCGAGCTCCTTTTATAACCTGCATCATTTTCGTATCGGCCGATTGCCAAAGGCCCGGTCATTGCCGCTCAGATTGTCTCACAATGGCGGATCCAGTCGGACAAGTTCCAACGGATCACCTACGACCGTCGATGATGCCCATCGATCATTGGTGACCTAGTAATCGGCCGATCGCGATGAGCGCACGAGCTGCGCGACACTCCCATCGCCGATTGCCATCCCTCGGCGATCATTGCATCGGCATCGGTCATTGCCGATCCATGACAATCGATCGCCAAGCACAAAACCCTAGCCTTACACTAGTGAACCCTAGTCGACTTGGACCCGATCGAGCCGGCACCTATGCGGTCCGACGTCGGGCAAAATCTCAAACACCAAGTTGTTTGAGCATCCGACCGTCGGGTAAACCCTCAAACATCAAGTTTGAGCCTCCGACACTCAGTCTTAGCAACTTGGCCAAGTCCACCTTATCCCTCATGGAGTTCCCCACCGAAGCTCTCTTCCCTCGGCCTACGTCCCTCGGATGCGCCAAGTGCACGACTTCGCAACGCCATCCTTCGCGTCTCATACCTTAGAAGTATGCTTCCCTTTGGGCTCACTCCATTCGCTCCCCGTCCGGCGGTCCCTCGGATGCACCAAGCGCATGGCTTCGCAATGCCATCCTTCACCGACTCAAGGACCCCGAGCCTAGTGAACTTACCAAGTCCTCAAGACTTCCCAAATGCACCAAGCGCACGGCTTCGCAATGCATTTCTCACCAAGCACCAAGCGCACGGCTTCGCAATGCTTTGGATTTCCCATGCCAAGCACCAAGCGCACGGCTTCGCAATGCTTTGGACTTTCCCATGCCAAACACCAAGCGCACGACTTCGCAATGCTTTGGACTTTCCCATGCCAAACACCAAGCGCACGGCTTCGCAATGCTTTGGACTTTCTCATGCCAAGGCTTCCCCCTTGGACTTCCACACCAAGCTCCATGCTTGGATTTTCCATGCCAACCCATGTTGGACTTTCCCATGACAATCCCATGTCATGAGTTTTGTCTATCATCAAAATAACATCAAGGTACTGCTGGGCCGATTGCACCAACAATCTCCCCCTTTTTGATGATTGACAAAACTACCATCTCAAGTCTACCAATTCTCCCATATTGGCAATTCTCATATCCCAATGAGAATTCCAACGAACCTTAATTGGTAACTTGGTAACTTCTCCCCCTTTTTGACATTACATCAAAAAGGTCCTCCCCAAGGGTATGAATATCTCATATCCCAATGAGATCTTACAATCTCTCCCTTGGAGGAACATATGCCTACAATCTTTCTAGTGATCCCATATCACTTAAAGAGAGGCAACCCAATTTTCCTCCTATGAGGAAATACACATCCATCTTTCCATGATGGATACCTCGCCCTAGAGGCTTGCTCCCCCTTGACCATTACACCAACAATGTCCTTGGAGAGTCCCTAAGCCAATAGGAACATTAACCAAATCAAAATTAAGGCAAAGTTCAACAATGAACTCTCTTCCACCTTAAAATTTATACTCACCCTCAACCCAACTCCTAATCCATATCCAATGGATTTCCACCCTCTCTAATGCTCTCCCAAGCATATCCTAGGGTTAGGAGTGATTAGGGGACCAAAACATGGCTAAACATGGGCCTAACTATTAAGTTTACCCGAAATCACTGCGTGCACGACTCCATCGATACGATTGGACTTACCATCAGATCGACATTATAAGCGATCGATAATCGATTCTGCAGCTTTTGATTTGAAATTTGGATTTTCGAAATCCATAAGTAAATATATGTAATTTTAAAAATCTTGAAAATGCATACGTATAATACTTATCCTAAACACTATGGGTGAAAAATATTGAAAATTTATTTTACCCATTAAATTAGGAGATTGATACAAAGTTCAAAATTTAAGAAGAGCTTCAATAAAGAGCCATCTTTGTATCATCCCATTCAATGGTGATAGCTATCAAAAGATAGGCTTCACCAAGGTTTTTCAAAATGTTTTTCAAACTTTTATTTTCTTTTTCCTAAACATCTCATCAATATCTAGATGTGTAAAACACATACAAGTCAAATTTTTGTGAGATGTGAGTTTTGTTTTGTTTATGTTTTCATGCATATTTCTAGGCAACATTATTTGATTCCTTTCAAATTATGCCATAGTCCTTAACTCCATTTTAATTCATGCATGATATGATTATGGCATAGATATGATATAGATAAAAACATATGCCAATATCATGATGTCATGACATGTGAATGAAACTTAAGCATACATGACATCTAAACATGATCATGACATTTTTATAGATGAAAATGAAAATGATGTCATGACATGGCAAGGCAAACAAATCATGGTAAGTAAAATATACTAAGGTATAGAATACCTAAGTGTTAAAATTAATTTGCCATTTCTAGGAATTAAATTCATTTTGCCTTAATGTCATTCATTTCCCTAGTGTGCCAAAAACCCAAAATGGCACACCATGACTTCTATGACCTAATTGTGCCAATTTAAATCATTTTTAAACTTCTCAAACCATATTGGCACACTCTAATGTGTCAACTCACAATGGCTAGGTTAACCACCCATCCACTTAGGGTTGACACACCCTAACCCATTTAGCGTGAATCGATCACGCTTTTAGGAATCCAATATCTATTTGAGGTCCTTGGGTTAACAAGGTATTCCCTAGGGATAACTTCCCTAGATACCTTTCTAATGACCCTTTTTGGTTTTAAAACCATAGTCTTTTGGGTCTTACTTGGGTCAACTCTAGAGGTGACTCCTCCATTGACCTTCTTAGTGGCCTTCTTGGTTTTTCTTAAGTCCTTGGCCACTAAGCACACACCATGACTAGTCTTAGGGATGACTTCCCTATTAGCCTTGGTTTTCCTAGACCTAGAAATAGTTCCATAATTAAATGGAACATTATGATAGGACATAGGTTTGTGACCCAAACCCTTCTTGCCCTTAGATAATTCTTGTTTTCTAGGCCTTGATTTTTGTGTATTTGACCCTTGAACCGAATTTTTGATTATTGCTAGGGTCTTCTCCAATTTTTCTAGCCTTGACCTCAAGGCTTGGTTTTCTAACTCTAATTTTCCCAATTTTGAATTTTCATTTATCTTTTGGGAAGGCCTCTTCTTCTTAGGCATGTGCCTAGACTTTTTGGAATTAATACCCAAATTTTCTTCTACTCTCCTAATTGACTCCCTAGGCAAGATATTTCTAGAATTATGAGTCCTAGGTTTGTCCTTAGTTAAACTAACATGCTTGGCACCTAAGCAATAAACCTTATTATTTCTCTTAGCATGCTTTTCATTGATAATAGCAAGAGAGCTAAAATAATTCTTAGCATGCTTTTTGACTTTAGGAATTAAAGGTGCATTAACTAAATGTACCTTAGAGTTAGCTTTAGGAGCTCCCCCTACATGAGTTGCACCTTCTTGCCCTTTCTTCCTCCCCCTTGGGCATTGGCTTCGGTAGTGTCCCTTTTGATTGCATTTGAAGCACACAATGTGCTCTTTGCTCTTGATTTTGGAAACACCAGCATCGTTTGACTTTGGGTTGACTTTTGGTGTCGATGCCTTCTTCTTAGCCAATTTAGGGCATTTGCTCTTATAATGCCCTTTCTCCCTACACTCAAAGCATATTATATGATTTTTATTTAAAATTATAACACTTGAGTTACCTAGGGAGGTGGTGGAGGCCTCTTCACTTCTTCCGGAGGTAGAAGCTTCATCTTGATCTTTCTCCGGAGTAGAAACCCTTTCCTCCCCCTCAATGCTAGAGGTGGAGGTCTCCACCAAGTCATCCACATCTTCAAAAGTGGATGGTGATTCTTCTTCGGCATTCTCCTCTACTTGTGCCGATTGGGAATTTTCTTGGAATTTCATTACCTTATTCCATAATTCCCTCGCATCCCTATAATCACCCAATCTAGACCAAATAGTGTTAGGTAACAAATCACTAATCAACTTGATTACCTTGAGATTTGTCTTGAAGTCTTTGATTTGGTCTTGGGTCCATTTTGACTTCTCAATGGGCTTGTTGTGTTTGTCCCTAGGCATCTCAAAACCGTTTTCTATGATAATCATAAAATCAAAATCGGTTTCGAGATATACCTCCATCCGTTTCCTCCACCAAGAAAAATCTCCATCGAATTTCGGTGGATGGATGAAGCCGGCCATCTTGTGGTGCTCTCGCGGCGGTTAGTCCTTGAAGAGCGACCTCGGCTCTGATACCACTTGTTGGGTCGGATGGATTGATTGGCCGGCTAGAGGGGGGTGAATAGCCCTCGTTCATTGGATGTCATAATTCGTTCGTTCTCGTGTGCTCGTCTACAATTGTCGTTAATATACGCAGCAGAATAACAATAGAAATAACAATAATACTAACAACAATACAAGCACACTAAATACGCAAGCATATACGTGGTTCGGAACCGAATGGTTCCTACTCCACGGGCGAGCTCACCGAGCTCTAGTTATGCGCACGACACTAACTATAACACTCCTTCTCGACAAAACGTCGAAGGTGGAGAAACCTCTCACAAGCAATTACAATGTAATATAGAAATACAAGCAAATACACAAATACAATACAAAAGAAAACTTTCACCGATTGCTTTGATCGCTTTGCTTATTGCTTGCTTTAGATGGCTCTTGAAGGTCTGGAATGCAGCAGCAATTCCCCTCCAATAGCTTCACAAAAGTCTTTTTAAAAACCTCCATCTCGAGCTCCGTTTTCGTTACGATCGGCGCCAAAAGGCCCTGGCCGACCGCTCGTAGCCTTGTCTCACAATGGCGGATCCACGTCGGACAAGTTCCAACGGATCACCTACCCGATCGATGATGCCCATCACCGATCGGTGACCTAGTAGTCGATCGACGACCACGGAGCGCTCTGCTCGCGACACTCCCATCGATCCGCCATCCCGATCATCGGCCGACATCAATCGACTTCACCCATGGCAATGATCGCCAAGCACAAAACCCTAGCCTTACACTAGTCGAACCCTAGTCAACTTGGACCAGTCGAACCGGCACCTATGCCAGTCGACTGACGTCAGGCAAAATCTCAAACACCAAGTTGTTTGAGCATCCGACCGTTGGGTAAACCCTCAAACATTAAGTTTGAGCCTCCGACACTCAGTCTTAGCCACTTGGCCAAGTCCACCTTATCCCTCATGGAGTTCCCCACCGAAGCTCTCTTCCCTCGGCCTACGTCCCTCGGATGCGCCAAGCGCACGACTTCGCAATGCCATCCTTCGCGTCTCATACCCTAGAAGTATGCTTCCCTTTGGGCTCACTCCATTCGCTCCCCGTCCGGCGGTCCCTCGGATGCACCAAGCGCACGGCTTCGCAATGCCATCCTTCACCGACTCAAGGACCCCGAGCCTAGTGAACTTACCAAGTCCTCAAGACTTCCCAAATGCACCAAGCGCACGGCTTCGCAATGCATTTCTCACCAAGCACCAAGCGCACGGCTTCGCAATGCTTTGGATTTTCCATGCCAAGTACCAAGCGCACGGCTTCGCAATGCTTTGGACTTTCCCATGCCAAACACCAAGCGCACGACTTCGCAATGCTTTGGACTTTCCCATGCCAAACACCAAGCACACGGCTTCGCAATGCTTTAGACTTTCCCATGCCAAGGCTTACCCCTTGGACTTCCACACCAAGCTCCATGCATGGATTTTCCATGCCAACCCATGTTGGACTTTCCCATGACAATCCCATGTCATGAGTTTTGTCTATCATCAAAATACCATCAAGGTACTGCTGGGCCGATTGCACCAACAAAAATATTTTACCTAAGGCAAGTATTAGGAAGATAGAGAACCACTTAGGTTTTAACCCTAAGTGGACTAGGCATATGCCTAGGAAAAACAATGTCCAAAGAATAGATGAAAAATAAAAAATTGGACAATTAGAGTTAGAAAATCAAGCCTTGAGGTTAAGGCTTGAAAAACTTGAAAAGACCCTTACAAAGATGTAAAATTCAATTATAGGGTCAAGTGAACAAAAATCTAGGTCAAAGAGTCAAAACCTAGGTTTTAGGAAACAAGAGCCCACCAAAGGCAAGCCTAAGCCCAAAAAGACCTACCATAGTGTTCCATTCGATTATGGAACACAACCTAGGTCTAGGAAGACCAAGGTTACTAGGGAAGTCATCCCTAAGGGCAACCAAGGGGTGTGCCTAGTGGCTAGGGTTTCGAGGAAACCTAGGGAAGCCACTAAGAAGGTTGCAAGGGGAGTTACCCCTAGAGTCAACCTAGGTAAGACCCAAATGACCAAGGCTTCTAAGCCTAGGAGGGTCATTAGGAGGGTATCTAGGGAAGTTATCCCTAGTGAATACTTAGTTAACCCAAGGAGCTCCAATAGGTATTGGGTTCCTAGGAGCGTGATTGATTCACGCTAGATGGGTTTAGGTGTGTCAATCTTGAATGGATGGGTAGTTAACCTAACCATAGTAAAGGTGGCACTTTAGGTCATTTTCAAGGTTATGGGTACCTTGGAAATGTGGTTTGAATTATAATTCTAAAAGATTTTAGGATGTGCCAATATACCTAGAAGATAATGAAAAATCAATCAAATTGGCACAAGTTTAGGGTTAGAGGATGAGATGTGCCATTTGGGTTTTTGGCACACTTGGGGGCTTGGTAGCAATATGGAAAAATTGGTTTAATAATTAAAAATGGCAACAAATATTAAAATTTAGGTATTATATACCTTTATATTTTATTTGCCATGCTTTGTTTGCCATATAACATGCCATGACATCATATTTATCTTTATCATATAAAATGTCATGAGTATGTTTAGGGTTAGTTTTTAAGGTCATGTATATTTAGATTATATCATATGTCATGACATTATGATCATTGGCCATGTTTATTTATGCTATCATTTATGCCATGATCATTCATGCATTTATTAAAATTGATGTAAGGATAATTAACATGATTTGAAGTCCCATGTATAAGGGAATCAAATAGTGTTGCCTTAGAAAAATGCATGAAACCCTATTTTAGGAGAACAAAACCCACATCTCATATTATATTGACATGTATGTGTATTGATACACTCTAGATACATATGAGATGCTAGGATATGATTTGAGTTCAAGGTGCATAGTTTTTGCATCTAGATGAACCCAAACTCATCTTAGATTTTTTATGGATCATTGGGAAAGCTTATGTTCAAGCCATGTACATTAATCCCAAAGAGTATGATCCAATATAAGGTTTTAAAAACATTTTAAAATCATTTTGAAAAATCTTGGTGAAGTCTATCTTTTGATAGCAATCCCCATTGATAAAGTTGATGCAAAGTGAGCTTAAACATTGAAGTTTTTCTTCACTTTTGAACTTTGTGTCAATTTCATTATTTTATGGGTAAATTATTTTTCCAATATTTTTCTCCCATTGTATTGGTAATAAGTATTATACGTATGAAGTTTCACGATTTTTCGATATACATAGAATTACTTATGCTTTTTCGAAATTCAATTCTGATAACTAAAATTCGGAATTTCAGTTATCAGTCGACTGCCACCTAATGACAGTTGACTGATGAGCAAGGCAGTCGACTGATGCCTGATAAAGTCGACTGCCAAACTGATTTTGGGTAAACAAGGTTTGTTTAGCCTAATTTCAGCTATGGTAAGGTTTTCTAACCACTCCTAACCCTATGATATGCTTTGGAAAGTATTAGAAAGGGTGAAAATACATTGGATATGGATCAGGAGAGTTGTTAGGGTGATGTATCAATTTTAAGGCATGGGAAAGTTCAATGTTGAACTTTGGACCTTAATTTTGATGGTTTAGAGTTCCTATAGGCTTAGGGACTTCCTAAGGACATTATTGGTGCAATGGTCAAGGGGGAGCAAGCCTTTAGGGGGAGTTATCCATCTTGGGATGATGAATGTATATTCTTCCTTGTAAAGGGGAGAATGGAAATTTGAGATGCCCAATTTGGAAATTGGAAGAGTTAATAGGAGTGCCTCTCTTGAGTGATATGAAACTTATCACTAGGAAGATTGTAGGCATCCTATGTGTTTTGGACCAAGGGAGAGATTGTAAGATCTCATTGAGATATGAGACTTTAACCTCCATGGGGAGAACCTTTTTGATGTATGTCAAAAAGGGGGAGAAAGTAAAATTACCAATTTGGGATAATTGGTAAGGGAATTTGAGTTAGGGGCCTAACTTAAAGGTGTTTTTGTCAAACATCAAAAAGGGAGAGATTGTTGGTACAATCAGCCCAGTTCATGATTGACCAAACTCGAGTTTGACTCGAGTAGTATTTTGATATTTGACATTGATTTCTGACATATGTTGGGGAGATTGCTGGTGCAATCGACCCAGGTTAGTATTTGATGTTTGACGATAGTTTGACCATTGTCATGGGAGAAGTCCAAATCTTGTGTACTTGGCATGGGAAGTCCAAGCTTGAGTCTTGGCATGGAAAGTCCAACATGGGTTGGCAAGGAAAGTCCAAGCATGGGTCTTGGTAAGGAAAAGTCCAAGCATGGGTCTTGGCATGGAAAGTCCAACATGGTTGACAAGGGAAAGTCCAAGCTTGAGTCTTGGCAATTGAGAAGTCCAAGGGGAATATTGGCGGCGTAAAGTCCAAGGGTGGAGTCTTTGCAGCATAAGTCCAATGGTTGGCGGCGTATAGTCAAAGCGGAGTCTTGGCAGTGTAAGTCTAATGTGCCTTGGCGGTGTAGACCACATTAACACGACAATAGCTGATGGAAGCACCTGAAGGCTAGCGTATGGATGAACAAGTCATGGATGACTTGGAGGGATCCGATAGGCGTGAGGCTGACAGAGGTGGCTAGAAGGCTTAGGTCTAGGCTAAGGGTGGTCTAGTAAGTATGGGGGCACGATACTTGGGTTAAAATCTCATGTTTGAGGTGTATCAGTCGACTGGGACTATGGTTAGTCGACTGATGGGAGTCAACTAGGGTTTGACTAGATATGGTAATCGGGATGTTGAGCACAGAATATTCTTCAGTCGAGTGATCGACGCGAGCACTTGACTGATTGAGCCATCAATCGACTGATGGGTATGATCAGTCGACTGATGGTCTATCTGTTGGAACTTATCCAACGTGGCACATGATGTTGTCTCACAACGGCTACAGGGGCAGTCGACTGATGGTCCCGATCAGTCGACTGCTAGGCAAAATCCAGCCCGAATGCAGGTTATAAAGGCAGCTCAGAAGGAGGGATTTTGGCATGATTTTCTTGGGAAATTTGGAGCGATTTGCTAGTGCAAATCAGGGTCTTCAAGGCTAGTCCAAGGCCATCAACAAGCAAGCATTCCAAAGCAATTGTTGTAAAGTTTTCTTTACTTTGTTTTGTATATTCATCTCATATTTGCTTGTATTTGTTTCTTACTATTGTAAGACTATTTGTACAAGGTTTCTCCACCTCCGGATTGTTCCGAGAAGGAGTTATTTGTTATAGTGGTGTGTGCAGTGGTTGCATCGCTAGGGCTCTTACGAGCCCAATCCATGGAGTAGGAACCATTCGGTTCCGAACCACGTTACATCTTGTGTTGTGATTGTGCTTGTGTTTATTTTCATTGTATTATTTGTATTTCCACTGCGTATTAATGTTTTGTAGCAAGCATGATCGAATTCCTCCATCGACAAGCCAACGCGCTATTGACCCCCCCTCTAGCGGTCACGAAAGTTTCTACATTCTTCATCCATAGAGAATTCATTCCACTGCAACGCCACAACTCTGACACGTCGTGCCCTACTTTCGAATCTTCTAAGTGTTAGTATATTTAATTGATTGTGGTTTCTCTTTATGCACTTCAATTTAAAGAAAGGTCGCTTGTTATCTTTTTTACAATCTTTGTAAAATGTGAATCTCTCTAAAGTTGAGAGTTCTCGAATCGGAGGGCTATTTAGTGCATTGCCCACGAGGTAACTTACGGAGAGCTACGAGCCTTGGAGTAGCAAATCGACTCGAGTTGTGAACCAAGTAAAACACTTGTCTACTTGTTTCATTTAATTTTCACTGCAATAATTCTAAATATTTTAAAAGATAAAATAAATATTTTTAAAAATAAAATTTATAACTTTCGAGATTCACCCTCTCTCTCGGAACATTATGATCCTACAATTGGTATCAGAGCGGGTGCACTCCGATTTTAGTGCAACCACCAACGAGAGCATTAGGAATTTTCTTTAGTTTTTAGCATTTTTGTCTTAGAATAATTTTTTCATTAATTTTAATATTTATTTTTACATTAGAATAAATTTTTAGTATTTGTCTTGCTTTAGTATAAATTTATTCCTTTTGCACAATACAATATTTCTTAATTTGAATAACTCTAGGAATAATTATGAATTTTAATTTAATTAATTTAAATAAAAATTCAATGACAAAAAGTTTACTAGTAATGTCGCACTTAGAAGGGTACAACACCATTCATCCTTATCTCTTTAACGGAGAGGACTTTTCTTATTGGAAGAGGCGAATGGAGTGCTACCTGAAAACGGACCTATTGGTATAGTTTTCAATTAGGAAAGGTTTCGTCTCTCCGATAGATGACTCGGGTGAGTTTTTAGAACCAGAGAAATGAACCGCGGACGTAAGGAAATGAGCTCAAGTCGATTACAAGTCCCTTAACACCTTGCAATGTGGACTTACCAAAGAAGAGCTCAATAGTGTCGGTCCCTTCGAAAATTCTAAGGAACTTTGGGATAAGCTAATTGAATTATACGAAGGCACTAATGATACTAGAATAGCTAAACGAGATATGTTACTTAATAAAATTTTTAATTGTAAAATAAATGAAAATGAAAATGCTAGTCAACTCCACACTAGAATAAAAGATATATTAAATGAACTTCATTTAATAGGACATCAAATAGAAAATAGTGATGTAATTAGGTGTACACTTAAGGCATTCCTGAGGAACGCCTTATGGATATCCATTGTTGATGCCTATAAGGTTTCCAGGGATCTTTCCTTAATTAGATTAGATGAATTATTTTGTGAACTCAAACTACACGAATAAGCTAACTCGGGTCAAACCGAGAACAATATTGCTTTAGTGGTAGGTTCGACTATAAAGGAAAGAAAAACAAAAAGTGAATCCGAAGACGAGTCAGAGTCAGACCTAAATGGAGAAGAGGAAATCGTAAACATGTTCCAGAAAATATTCAACTGGAGAAAAAGGTTTACGAAGAAGGATGCCAAAAAGATCGTCGACAACAAGCTGAGACCCAGATCAGAAGTGACGTGTTACGAGTGCAACGAAAAAGGACACTACAAGTCGGAATGCACAAATCTAAGAAAGGAAGAAAAACCTAAAAAGGGAAAGAAGAAGAAAGCACTTAAGGCAACTTGGGACAAATTGTCCTCGGAAGAGTCGGACGTAGAAGAAACAAAGAGAAGCTTCGTGGCATTCATGGCCGGAATCAAGCTCCGGAGCCGAATCAAATTCCGAGTCCGAGTCCGAGAGAAGCCACGGATCTACATCCATTTTCGAAGGACTAGACAAGGTAACTTCTCCTTTAGAAGATAAACTTTACAACATAATTGCATGTCTAGGAATCAAATTAGCTAAATCCGAGAACCGAGTAGACTCACTCCTTAAGGAATTTCAAGTACTTAAGGAGCAAGTAAACTCGAAGACTTCAACTTGCCAAGTTGAGGATAGATACTCAACTCAAGTTGCAAAACTTGAGGAAGAGAACTCGGTCCTAAAAAGGCAAGTAGGAGATCTTATTGGAATGTTGGAAATGTTTACTTCGGGCTACAAGTATCTAAACATGATGCTTGGATCTCAGCGAGCCGTGTACAACAAGTCCGGACTCGAACACAAAGTGAAATCCTCGTATAAATCATACATGTCATTACTTAGCCGAAACGCTAAGAATCGAGTCCAAGCATGAGTTCCTAAGTCTAGCTTTGTCAACCAAGTTGGACCAAATCAATTTTAGATTCCCAAAAGACAAGTTAACTTAGTGAACAAAACTCAACTAAGTTATCACTTAGGGGGAGCAAACACCTTGCTTGTTTCTTTATTTAGTTAAACTCTTGCATGTCTTAGTTTAATTTACTTGCTTAATGTAGAATGGACTAGATATAGGAAACAAAGTAGTTTAAACTTGAACAACCTAGTACTAAGACTAAGTGAACTGATAGTAAGTTAGGGAAGCTCTTCGGAGTGTATGTCTAGGAAGTGGTCCATCCGATATCCAAGAAGGCCATATGCCTCGCATGACCTGGTGCACTAAGTCGAGTGAAACTGACTGAAGCTAACTCACTAAGTCTTTAACTAGTTAGACCAAAGCTTAGTCCAAAGTGAGTCGAGTATTTGATTCCTTCATTGACTTTGTCTAGGAAGTGGTCCATCCGATATCCAAGGTCATATGCCTCACCACGACCTGGAAGTCAATGTTGGAAAAACCTACTTGATTAGCTCAAGCTAAACTTGCATCTAACACAAGTTTAAAAACTTTGAAATTTCATTTTAAAATTAAGATAAAATAAATTCTCATCTCATAAAACCCATAAGGATTAACGTGTATTGAAAACTTAGCTTGGGTGAGATGAATTAGAACTTAATTAAACTTAACAACCTTACTTAACTTTAACTTAACAACCTTACTTAACTTAATTTAACTTAATAACTTTACTTAACTTAATTAAACTCAACAACTTTACTTAACTTAATTAAACTCAACAACTTTAACTCAACAACTTTACTTTACTTAATTAAACTCAACAACTTTAACTCAACAACTTTACTTAACTTAATTAAACTCAACAACTTTACTTAATTTAATTAAACTTAACAACCTAACTTAATTAAACTCAACAATTTTACTTAACTTAATTAAAATTAATCAAATTAATTCAAGATAATTCATCTTATTCAAGGTGTGAATTACCTTAAGAATTTTTAATTAAGTCAAACACATGACTGGAGATAGTAAAAAATTCTCAGAATTAAGCTTCAAGAATATAGGTTCAGTCGCCTTTGGAAACAATAGAAAACTTAAGGTAATTGGATCAGGTAACATTAAATTAGAATCAAATTTTATTATACAAAAAGTTTTGCTTGTAGAAAATTTCAAATTTAATTTGCTTAGTATAAGTCAGTTATGTGATGCTGGTTATGAAGTAAAATTTTTATCAAACGAATGTTTGATTAACAATATTGAAAACTCAAAAATATCACTTAAAGGAGTTAGGAATAAAAATATATACTTGATACATTTAGAAAGATCCTCAATCAAGTGTTATTTAACATAGCAAGAGGAAAGTTGGTTGTGGCATATATGACTTGCTCACATCAACTTTAGGAATATAACTAAACTAAGTGAAACTAATTTAGTTAGAGATTTGCCTAAACTTAAAAATATTGAAAGCAAAGTTTGTAATGCTTTCCAATAAGGAAAACAAACCAAGTCCCAACATAAATTAACTAATCATGGTCGAACAAGCTCAATACTTGAATTAATTCACTTAGATTTGTTCGATTCACATGGGGTAAAATTACTAAGTGGAAATTTATACTGTTTAGTGATAATAGAAGATTACTCTAGGTTTACATGGGTAAAATTCCTAAAATAAAAAGATGAAACATTTGAAGTATTTAAAAACTTTAGTAAACAAATAGAAAATGAAAAGATCTTAAGATAAAAAGAATAAGAAGTGATAATGGAGGTGAATTTAAAAATAAAAAATTTACAATAATGTGTCTAGAAAATGGATTTCATTATGAGTATTCATGTCCTAGAACACCTCAACAAAACATAATTATAGAAAGAAAAAATAGAACTCTACAAGAAGCTGCTAGGTCAATGTTAAATGAATATAATTTACCTAGCTACTTATGGGCTGAAGCTATAAACACTGCATGCTATGTGCAAAATAGAGTAATAATTAATAAATTATTTAATAAAATATTTTATGAAAATTTTAATAATAAAATACCTACAATAAAATATTTAAGAGTATTTGGATGTAAAGTATTCATTTTAAATACAAAAGATTATCTTGGAAAATTTTCTTCAAAAATCAACGAAGGAATATTTCTTGGATATTCAACCACTGTAGGGCCTATAGAATTTATAATAAGAAAACTCTAAAAATTGAAGAAACAACTAATGCAAAGTTTGATGAAGAAGAAATTACAAATGGTCAAACAAACACACTAAAAATTAATCAAGATGGGGTAAATAAAATTATACATGATGAAGAAGAACAAATCCAGTATCAAGACAACTTAAAGACACCTAGAATTAATCCAAACCATCCAATTGAACAAGTATTAGGAAATCCAACTCTAGGGGTTCAAACTAGATCGACCTTAAGAAACTTAAGTCAAATCGCATTAATATCAAAAATAGTGTTGGTGCAATCGGCCCAGGTCACGATTGACCAGACTCGAGTTTGACTCGAGTGATGTTTTGATGTTTGACATAGTATGTTTGACATTGATGTCGATTAATGTTTTGGGGAGATTGTTTATACAATCGACCCAGGTTATAATGGACAAGAGTTTGACTCGAGGGAGACTTTGATGGTTGACTAGGGTTGACCATGTGATTATGAGAAAGTCCAAGCATGGGTCTTGGCATGGTAAAGTCCAAGTCATGGGTACTTGGCATGGAAAGTCCAAGTGGGACACTTGGCATTTGGGAAAGTCCAAGTCTTGAGTACTTGGCACAAGGAAAGTCCAAGCATGGGTCTTGGCATGGAAAGTCCAACATGGGTTGGCAAGGGAAAGTCCAAGCTTCAGTCTTGGTATTTGAGAAGTCTAAGGGGTTTGATATTGGCGGCGTAAAGTCCAAGTGGGACTCTTGGCAGCATAAGTCCAATGGTTGACGGCGTAAAGTCCAAGCGGCGTAAGTCCAATGTGCCTTGGCGGTGTAGACACCGTTAGCATGACATAGCCGATGGAAGCACCTGACGGCTAGCGCAATGGATAAACAAGTCATGGATGACTTGGAGAGATCCGAGCAGCATGAGGCTGATGGAGGTGGCTAGAAGGCTTAGGTCTAGGCTAAGGGTGGTCTAACAAGTATGGGGGCACCATACTTGGGCTAAAACCTCATGTTTGAGGTGTGCCAGTCGACTGGTGCCATGTGATAGTCGACTGGCGTAGTCAACTAGGGTTTGACTGCGGGAATAAGACTAGCGATCGATTGCGGATGTGGGCACGGTCGGTGATAAATGCGATCGGCCCGATCTTGTGATCAGTCGACTGGTGCTCGTGAAATTGGGCACAGAATGGAGTCAAGACTCGACTGGTCGAGTGAAGGCTCTATCAGTTGACTGATGGGTATCATCAGTCGACTGATGATGGATCCGTTGGACTTATCCAGCGTGGATCTAGCCGTTGTCTCACGACAACAGTGGCATCAGTCGATTGATGGTCCCGACCAGTCGACTGATCAACTTTTTCCAGCACAGGTTGAAGCTTTATAAGGAGCTCATGATGGAGAAAAATGGATCCGGTTCTTGAGAGCTATTGGGGCAATTTGTTGCTGCAAATCAGGTCTCCAAGTGCAAACAAGCAGTCAAGCATTCAAGCAATCAAAAACAAGTGTTGTAAAGTTTTTTTCTTTACTTGTCTTTCATATTTGCATTGTATATTGCTTGTATTTCGCTCTTGTTATTGTAAGATCGTTTGTACGAGGTTTCTCCACCTCCGACTTGTGTCGAGAAGTAGTTATTGTGATTAGTAGTGCGTGTTTGCATTGCTAGGGCTTTTAGAGCCCGATCCGTGGAGTATGAACCGTTCGGTTCCGAACCACATTAAATACTTGCATATTTGTGTTTGTCTATTTCGTATTGCTTAATTATTATTTCGCTGCGGGCTAACGAAGTTTGTAGATAAATGCGAAACGAATTCCATCACGTGACGCTATTCACCCCCCTCTAGCGGCCTCAAATCTCCTACAATTGGTATTAGAGCCCGGGGCTCTTCTACGAATTAACCGCCGGGAGCTAAAGAAGCTAGAGGGAAGATGGAATTCCAAGACAAGCTTGGATGAGACATTAACACTCCACCGCCATATGATCGAGAAGACTTTTCGACGTGGAGAACAAGAATGGAGACATTCTTGATGATGGATATAGAGGATTGGTTCATCCTCGTAGAAGGCTTTGAACCTCCTCGGGATAAGAATGGAAACGTCTTGAAATTGAAGAAGTGGACACAAGAGCAACGTCTCAAGTTCAAGACCGAAGTCAAGGTAACAAAGCTTTTAGAAGATTTGATACCTAATGACATTTTGTCTAGTTTAGGTGAATTTCAAGATGCCAAGGAGCTATGGGACAAATTGGCCAAGTTTCATGAGAAGCCTCACTTGGCACAAGTAGCAGAAGAAGAATCTTCATCGGCTCAAGAAGAGGAAGAAGTCGAGGAAGAATCATCATTATCTTCACAAGCAAGTGAGGACTCGGAAGTTGAGAAGGAATCAACTTCCGGATTGGTGGAAGAAGAGGAGACCTCCACCTCTAGGATTGAGGGGGAGGAGATTAGAGCATCTACACCGGAGCAATCTCAAGAAGAATCATCTACATCCGGTAGAGAAGAAGAGCAAGCTCAAGAGAACCTCACCACCACCCTAGGTAACTCAAGCATGTCAACTAATAACAAAATTCATATAATATGCTTTGAGTGTAGGGAATCCGGACACTACAAGAGTAAGTGTCCAAAAAGGGTTAAGAAAGCTCCTTTGGCACCAAAAGTCAATGAAAAAAATCAAGGATGCCGGCGTTCCCACCAAGAAGAGCAAGGAGCACGTGGTGTGCTTCAAATGCCGACAACCGGGACACTATAGAAGCCAATGTCCTAGAAGAAAGGAGGGAGCCTTACAAGTAGGGGGAGTCTCTAAGACTAACCCTAAGGTATATTTTCATAATGCTCATTTTTTAAATTCTAAGCAAAAGCATGCTAGAATTAATTTAAATAATTTTGCTATTACTCATGAATCAAAGCATGCTAGAAATAATAATTATGGTTGTCTAGAAGCTAAACATGTTGGTTTTAGGACTAAGGAGAAATCTAGAAATGATAACTCTAGACCTATTTCAAAGAAGGAGAAATTTGGGACTAATGTCCCTAGAAATGTCCTTCCTAAGAAAACAATTAAGAAAATCGAAAACCATTTAGGCATCAATCCTAGTAAAGATAGACATATGCCTAAAGAGAATGGTAATGCCCAAAAATATAATCAAAAATCAATTAGGCAATTAGAGTTAGAAAATCAAGCCTTGAGGTCAAGGCTTGAGAAATTGGAAAAGACCCTTGCAAGTATGCAAAATCAATTTAAAGGGTCAAATTGTCAAACTCTAGGATCTATAAGTCAACAAAAAGGGTGTAAGAGGCAAGAATCATCTAGGAGACAAGGTTTGGGTCACAAGCCTATGTCTAAGAAAGTAATGCCTACTTATCACAATGTTCCATTTGATTATGAAACTAAACCTAAATCTAAGAAAACCAAAGTCTCTAGGGAAATTATCCCTAAGGCCAACCATAGTATGTGCCTAGTGGCTAGGGTTTCTAAGAAACCTAAGGAAGTCACTAAGAAGGTTACTAGGGAGGCAATCCCTAAGGCTAACCATGGCAAGACCATAGTGACCAAGGCTAACAAGCCTAGAAGGGTCATTAGAAAGGTATCTAGGGAAGTCATCCCTAAGGAATACCTAATTAATCCAATGAGCTCAAATAGATTTTGGGTTCCAAGGAGCGTGATTGACTCATGCTAAATGGATTAGGAGGATGTGCCAACTTTGATTTGATGGATAGTTAACTCAACCATAACAAAGTTAACATTTTAGGTTATTTTCAAGGTTATGGATACCTTAGAAATAGGTTTGATCTTATATCTTAAAAGGTTTAGGATGTGTCATATATTTTTGGAATCATGAAAAATCAATAAAATTGGCACAATCTAGATTTAGAGGTCATGGTGTGTCATTTTAGGATTGTGACACACTTTAGGAATTAATGTATCAAGAGAAGTGCTTAAAGTTTATAAGTCACATCAAGAGTGATATTTAAGTGCCACACACCTTGATGTCTTGCACTTACCATGCTTCATGTGTTTTACCATATGTTTGCATGGAAGAAATGTTTATGGTATATTGCATCTCACAAAATAGGTCATTCATCTTGATTGTGTATTTCCACACTTAGAAAGGGTGAGATTTTAGGTTTTTTAAAATCATTGGATGCTAATGATTGTTAAAATGAAATAAAATACCAAAATACATTAACAAATACATGAATATAAGCATAACATTAATATATTTGACATACAAGAGTAAACATGGTAAAATGAAATAAATTGAGTAAAGAAATCGAAATTCACTCAATTTAGCGAATCAGAGATCGATCGATAATCTGATTTATCGATCATTATTACTCTGTACGATACTGAGTCCGGCATCAAGTCTTTGTTTCGGGACTCATGCTTTGTACATCACCGATCGATGGCACGCTCATCGAGGCAAAAGGATCATCGGTTGAGTGGTTCTTTGGCGAGCAGTGATGATCGCGTCGATCGTGATATTCTTGTACGCACGACGTAATACTCGTGATGAGTATTGGCGAGCCGATCGTGCCGGTTGATGCGATCACGTAACCGCCATCGGCCATCAGTCGACTGATGTCACACATCAGTCGACTGGAGTCACGATTTTATAACGCCGAACCGCTAGGGTTCGACATTTTCACACTCATTTTCCCTCGCGATTCTCACTCCGATCGACACTCATCGTCTCCGACCAGCCTCTCCTCATCCACGCCGATGACCAAAGCCCTAGGGTTAGTAGTCTTCTCTTCCAGTTGTGTCTTTCATCTCTCTATAACCCTAATGGTATCTCACAACCCTAGTTTTTCTTCTCCAAACGATTAGGGTTCCGGTGAGACCCTTTCTCCGGCGATCTTTCCGACGTTCCCCTCAGCAGCTGCCTTGTGCCTTCCCTTCATCACCTTCAAATGACACCAAAGTATAACTTCTATACCCCTTAAACCCTAGATGTTTATCTTTACACCTCATTGTGATCTAATCGTGTATTTTGTATCATTGGATTTCATTCCATTGCATTGCATTCATATAGATGACCATGTAGGAACGACCCGACTGAGGTCGCATCATGATTATACCAACCCATGTCGGTTAGGTACATCGATATCGACTTCTTTAGACATTATTGTGGTGATATCATGGAGATTCTAGCATACTATCAACTCATGAAGATAGTTCTTTGCACTCATGCCATAAATGATGATCTCCTTAAAGAGTTCTATCAAAACTTAAGGAAGGTAGATGATGGTCCTACCTACACTACTCGCGTTGCAAAACGCGACTTAGAGTTCACTCCTGCGATATTGCAGGAGTTTCTTGAGTGTAGGCCATCGGATGATACTTTCATCTTCTATCCTACCTTTGATGCCCCTCCTCCTGAGCCGTTTGATCATATTTCTTTGGACTCCATGCATGAGGACATTTTTCATCATCCTCGCCCACCAGCTCATAACCTATTCCCTATCACTGAGCTATCTGCCCATGACAATATACTTTACAAAGTCATTGTTGGGTGTTTTTTTCCTATCGTGACTCGGGGTCTGGCTAAGATTCGGCCTCCCCATCTTTTTCTTATGTATGCCTTGCGTCATAGATTAGATATAAACATTGCATTGAATATGTTTCATTGCATTATACATTTCATATCCCCTGTGCAAGGGAAAGTGCATATGCCTTTTAGCTATCTCATCACTGCATGGCTAGAGTCTATAGGCATTAACATTAACAGGGGATCTCTAAGGGCGCTTTTCGAGGTTTATGACTGTATATCAGTTTGTAACTTCTCATTGGCGAAGCTGCAGATCGGATATAGGCAGATGGAGTTGGTACATTGACCTCCGCCCAGGCCACATAGGGATCCACCTCTAGTACCGGGGGAGCCTGCAGACCAGCATGAGGATCCAGCTGCTACTGACGAGGAGGACCAGATGCCAGCAGATGCATTAATGGCAGGTCCTTCGGATCGGATTGCCCAGCTGGAGTCCAACTTTCAGGACTATCAGTAGATGATGGACTCTCGACTAGTAGAGCTTATATTAGGGCAATCCTCCATGGGTGAGCATCTCAGTCGGATGGAGGAGCGCTACATTCGGATTGAGGAGTCACAGAGCCGCATTGAGCAGCGTCATCTCGATATGTACGAGATGATGCAAGCATGGACTTTGGGTCAGCAGCCACCTCCGCCTCCACCTTCCGCAGAGGACTAGCGCTATTAGGATGTTTAGCGATTTAGGATGTCTCTTTGTTTGAACATTTCATATTTTGGATGTAAAAAACTTAAAGTTTTTAATGAAATGTTTTGTTTCTAAAATTATTGGTGTCTGATTGTATGTTTGGTTAAAATGTGTTTGTTTGTGTAAGCTTACTATGTCATGACATCTAATTATGTTTTCTCATATACCATGTCATGCTGTTGATTAGAACTTTTGTAGATGTCATGTTCATTTTTTTTTAAAAGCTTATTGATATATCATGACATCATGATCATTGCCATGCTTTATTATTGTTATCATTTATGCCATGATCATTCATGTATTTAACTTGATTAAAATTGAGTTAAGGACATTGGCATGACTGGGAGTCCCATTCATAAGGGAATCAAGTAGGGTTGCCTAGAAAATGCATGAGGCCATATTAATTCTAACTCCACATCTCACATCTAAATTGACATGTATGTGTGTGTATACACCTTAGATAACATGTGAGATGTTAGGATAATAAGTTAGGTTAAAGGTGCATAGGTAGTGCATCTAGATGAACTTAACTTATTTCAATCATCACTAAGAATTATGAGGAAAGCTAATATACAAGTTATGTATATTTAGCCAATAAATCATGGTTCAAAATAGGTTTTCAAAAACGTTTTAAAATCACTTTAGAAAACCTTGGTGAAGTCTATCTTTTGATAGTCATCATCATTGTAGAAGTTGATACAAAGTAGATCAAAAACTTTAAAGTTTTAATAGTTTTTGAACTTTGTACCAATCTCCTATTTTAATGGTTAAAATATTTTTCCAAGATTTTTCACCGATTGTATGTGTGATAAGTATTATACGTATCAAATTTTGTGATTTTTCGATATACGTAGAATTACTTATGATTTTTTGAAATTCGATTCGATAAGCGAAATTGAAATTTGATTTGCTCGATCAACCGCCTTAGTGGCGATCAAGCGATGTGAGTGGCAGTCGACTGGTATCTGACGGAGTCGACTGCCAATGCTGATTTAGGGAAAACAAGATTTGTTTAGCCCTTGTTTAGCTGCGGTTAAGGTCCCTAACCACTCATAACCCTAGGATATGCTTTGGGAAGCATTATAAAGGGTGAAAATCCACTGGATATGGATTAAGAGAGGTGTTAGGATATTGTATCAAATTTAAGGTGGGGAGAGTTCATGTTTGAACTTTTAACCTTACTTTTGATGGTTTAGAGTTCCTATTGGCTTAGGGACTTCCCAAGGACATTGTTGGTGCAATGGTCAAGGGAGAGCAAGCCTTTAGGGGGAGGTATCCATCTTGGGATGATGGATGTATTTTTTCTCCTTGAAGAGGAGAAGTTATGGGGAGAATGTCATCAATTAAGAAAATTGATGGTTTTTGAGAGACCCAATTTGGAAATTGGGAGAGTGAATAGGATTGCCTCTCTTGAGTGATATGAGACTTATCACTAGGAAGATAGTAGACATCCTAGGTATTTTTGGACCAAGGGGGAGATTGTAAGATCTCATTGGGACATGAGACATTGACCTCCTTGGAGAGTACACCTTTTTGATGTTAGTCAAAAAGGGGGAGAGTAAAATTACTAATTTAGGAAATTGGTAAGGAGATTTGAGTTAGGGGTCTAACTCAAGGTTTGTTTTGTTAAACATCAAAAAGGGGGAGATTGTTGGTGCAATCGACCCAGGTCACGATTGGCCAGACTCGAATTTTGACTCGAGTGATGTTTTGATGTTTGACATAGTATGTTTGACATTGATGTCGGTTAATGTTTTGGGGAGATTATTTATACAATCGACCCAAGTTATAATTGACCAGACTCGAGTTTGACTCGAGGGAGACTTTGATGGTTGACTAGGGTTGACCATGTGATTATGCGAAAGTCCAAGCATGGGTCTTGGCAAGGTAAAGTCCAAGTCATGGGTACTTGGCATGGAAAGTCCAAGTGGGACACTTGGCATTTGGGAAAGTCCAAGTCTTGAGTACTTGGCACAAGGAAAGTCCAAGCATGGGTCTTGGCATGGAAAGTCCAACATGGGTTGGCAAGGGAAAGTCCAAGCTTGAGTCTTGGCATTTGAGAAGTCCAAGGGGTTTGATATTGGCGGCGTAAAGTCCAAGCGGGAGTCTTGGCAACATAAGTCCAATGGTTGGCGGCGTAAAGTCCAAGCGGCGTAAGTCCAATGTGCCTTGGCAGTGTAGACACCATTAGCATGACATAGCCGATGGAAGCACCTGAAGGCTAGCGCAATGGATGAACAAGTCATGGATGACTTGGAGGGATCCGAGTGGCGTGAGGCGGATGGAGGTGGCTAGAAGGCTTAGGTCTAGGCTAAGGGTGGTCTAGCAAGTATGGGGGCACCATACTTGGGCTAAAACCGCATGTTTGAGGTGTGTCAGTGGACTGGTGCCATGTGGCAGTCGACTGGCGTAGTCAACTAGGGTTTGACTACGGGAATAGGACTAGCAGTCGACTGCCAGAAGTGGGCAGTCGACTGATAGGCCTAGAAGTCGACTGATCTTGTGATCAGTTGACTGGTGCTCGTGAAATCGAGCACAGAATGGAGTCGAGACTCGACTGGTCGAGTGAAGGCTCCATCAATCGACTGATGGGTATCATCAGTCGATTGATGATGGATCCGTTGGACTTATCCAACGTGTATCTTGCCGTTGTCTCACGACAACAGTGGCATCAGTCGATTGATGATCCTGACCAGTCGACCGATTGACTTTTTCCACCACAGGTTGAAGCTTTATAAGGAGCTCGTGATGGAGAAAAATGGATCCAGTTCTTGAGAGCTATTGGGGCGATTTGTTGCTGCAAATCAGGTTTCTAAGTGCAAACAAGCAATCAAGCATTCAAGCAATCAAAAACAAGTGTTGTAAAGTTTTTTTCTTTACTTGTCTTTCATATTTGCATTGTATATTGCTTGTATTTCGTTCTTGCTGTTGTAAGATCATTTGTACGAGGTTTCTCTACCTTCGACTTATGTCGAGAAGGAGTTATTGTGATTAGTAGTGCGTGTTTACATTGCTAGGGATTTTAGAGCCCGATCCGTGGAGTAGGAACCATTCGATTTCGAACCACATTAAGTACTTGCGTATTTGTGTTTATCTATTTCGTATTGCTTAATTATTATTCCGCTGCGGGCTAACGAAGTTTGTAGATGAATGCGAAACGAATTCCATCACACGACGCTATTCACCCCCCTCTAGCGGCCTCAAATCTCCTACAAATAGAACCAAAGTCAATAGATGAGGCCTTACCTGATACTGATTGGATAATAGCTATGTAAGAAGAACTAGCGCAATTCAATAGAAATGAAGTGTGAGACTTAGTACCTCCACCAACAAATAGATCAATTATAGACACTAAATGGGTATTTAGAAATAAATTAAACGATCAAGGAGAAATCATAAGGAATAAAGCTCGATTAGTAGCTAAGGGATTTAGTCAAGTAGAAGGATTAGACTATGATGAAACTTATGTCTCAGTAGCTAGGCTTGAGTCAATTAGAATGTTGCTAGCTTATGCAATACACAAAGGATTCAAGCTGTGCCAAATAGATGTTAAATTTATTTTTTTAAATGGAGTAATAAAAGAAGAAGTATACGTAAGTCAACCCCCAGGTTTTTAGAGCTTAGAATACCCTAATCATGTATGGATTAAACAAGCTCCTAGAGCCTGGTATGAGAGACTATCTTGATACTTAATCTCAAAAGGCTTCAGACAAGGTCAAATTGATTCAACTCTCTTTGTAAAAACTTTGAACCTAGATATTTTTATTGCTCAAATATATGTAGATGATATAGTATTTCGATCAACAAATTCAAATTTCATGAAAGAATTTATAAACTTAATGGAACAAGAATTCGAAATGAGTCTAATAGGTGAATTAAATTTCTTCTTGTAGGGAGTTGCTTCGGAGGCTCATTGGCTCCCATGTCCCCGGTTTAAAATTTTCATTAATGAAAGAATTAATCGGGATGGGATGAGTTTCCTTAGCACAACCAATTCGTCATCGTGCTAACAACTTGAGTGGTCGCTTGAACAAACTAGTTGTTCAAGCAACACAACTCTTCTAGTTGGTTAGCCGCGGAAGAGACGACGGACGGATCGCCGGTTTTTGTGTTTGTCTTCGGGGTCCATGATTATACAAAATATATACATACGCACACATGTATAATCAACACATAAAAGAACATGCTCAGATCTAAAAATAAAGTTGTAAAACTTTATACCTTACGATCTTCTACCGTATGTCCTTTCCTCCTCGTGGACGACGTGTGGACGAAGATCCTCAACGAGTAGAAGCCTTCTAGATCACGTTCTTCCCTTCCTTGTCCGCTGCGAACAAAGAGAAGAACCAACAATACCTTTCCTTTCTAGAACCGGCCACCAAGCTAGGGAGTTTCATGCAACCGTCGGCCAAGGAACAATTGGATGAAGCGCCGGACACCAATGCAATGTTGCCGCCGGCCACCTAGAGGTAGGAGAGGCGCCGGCCACCAAGTGTTGGAGAGCCGCCGGCCACCAAGGAGCAAGGGAGAAGGAAGAAGAGAACCGACCAAGGTTGAGAAGAGGGAGAGGGATGCCGGCCAAAACCTAGGGAGAACAAGAACCTTGCCGCCCACTTCTAGCCGCCCAAAACCCTAGCCGCCTCTAGGGTTTGTGTTTGCCGCCCACTTTGAGAAGAGCCAAACCCTAATTTCCAAAATCTTATTTCCGCCCAAGCCTAAGCCTCTATTTATAGAATAGGGCTTAAGCCTCCTTTATTCTCCACCGTCGGATCTAGGGATTTAATCTCCACCGTCGGATCTAGGGTTTTATCCCAACCGTCGGATCTAGGGTTTCATCCCAACCGTCGAATCTAGGATTTCATCCCAACCGTCGGATCTAGGGTTTCATCCCAACCGTCGATTCTAGGATTTCATCCTAACCATCGTCTCTAGGGATTTAATCCCAACCGTTGGTTCTAGGGTTTCATCCCAACCATCGGATCTAGGGATTCATCCCAACTGTCGGTTCTAGGTTTTGTTTTACATCCTTGGATCTAGACTTCACGAGGATTATATTAGGCTATGATAGGGACCATAAGGAGGAGTTGGATCTTGGCCACCCGATGGATCGGAACCACACAAACTTGATCCATCAATGATGTTCCATTCCACTAGAGGATCATCATTGAACTACCTCACCAACCCCCATAAATCAATATGGATTCCATATATTATTTGTACATTCATCTCCCCGTGTTTAAGATATCGAATGTCCGTCAATTAATCGATTTACTGACCATCAATTAATTAACATCTAACTCCTCGAGTAGTACCACTCAACCTTATCATCATGTTGACTAAGTCAACCAGCTGAGTTTACATGATGAACTTTATGAGCTCCTCAAAAGGACATCATCAACCTAGTATATAGGACACGGTTTCCTCCTATAATCAACGACACACCATGTAAATAATATTATTTCCCAACTTACCGGGCATATTGATTTAATCCATCTAAATCTCACCCTCTGGTAAATCAAAGAAATAAATACTAAGTACATGTACCCGTTATTATATCGGGATTAAGAGCATGTACAACATAATATCCGAGGTCCGATTCAATTATGTAGTCAGTAATAAATTGAATCACCTCTATGTCGGTCCTACTCAATGCACCTAAGTGTACTAGTGTAACTCTATGTTCAAGACAAAACAATACCAAGCTACACTACAACCATACCAATGGTTTGTCCAAAACCATCTTGGTTGTGAGTCTCTACTTATATTTTACAAGGGACTGATAACATGATCTTCTGTGCCACACCAAGCACCATGTTATCTACAATGTAAAATATTAGACAATATGCACACACATATAATAAATATATAAAGTGCAAACAATGATCATGTGATTCTTATTCCAAAATAAAATGTTCATACAAAAAGAGCTAGGCTTTCAGTATACATTCCAACAATCTCCCACTTATACTAAAAGACTATGCCGTCATCACACTGCCATACATCTGATCCCCATGTCCTCCACATGCCTATCAAACGCTTTCGCTGGAAGGGCCTTAGTGAATGGATCCGCCAGATTATCCTCTGATGCAATCTTGGCGACAACTACTTCTCCTCGCTTTATAATCTCTCGTATAAGGTGGTACTTGCGCTCTATGTGTTTACTCGCCTTATGGGCTCGTGGTTCCTTCGAGTTTGCAACTGCACCACTGTTATCACAATAAATTGTGATAGTTCTGGGCAAACCAGGAATCACATCCAAGTCCATCAAGAAGTTCTTGAGCCATACAGCTTCCTTGGCTGCCTCAGAGGCTGCCACATACTCAGCTTCCATGGTAGAGTCCGCCACGCATTTCTGCTTGACACTCCTCCATACTATGGCTCTACCTCCAAAAGTAAACACAAACCCCGAGGTAGACTTACTCTTGTCCCTATCTGATTGGAAATCCGAATCCGTGTAACCCACAGGGACTAATTGATTTGCCCGGTAAACCAGCATATAATCCCTAGTCCTTCTCAGGTACTTCAATATATGCTTTACCGCAGTCCAATGTCCCTGTCCAGGATTACTCTGATATCTGCTAACCATGCCCACGGTAAAGCAGATATCCGGTCTCGTACATAGCATAGCATACATAAGGCTTCCTACTGCCGAAGCATAAGGAACCACCTTCATGTCCTCTATCTCCTTTGATGTTTTGGGACACATCTCTTTAGATAAAGGAACTCCATGCCTAAAAGGTAGAAAACCTTTCTTGGAGTGCTGCATGCTAAAACGAGCAAGGATAGTGTCAATGTATGAAGCTTGAGATAAGCACAACATCCTTTTCTTGCAATCCCTTATAACTTTGATCCTAAGGATGTGTCCCACTTCTCCCAAGTCCTTCATGTCAAACTGTTTTGACAACCATACCCTTACGTCTGATAACACTTTAATATTGTTGCCAACTAACAAAATGTCATCTACGTATAGTACAAGAAACACCACTACGTTTCCGTCACATCTCTTGTATACACAAGGCTCATCCGAACTTTGAATAAATCCATATGACTGGATTACCTCATCAAAGCGGATGTTCCAAGATCTAGAAGCTTGCTTCAATCCATAAATGGACCGATTAAGCTTACAAACAAGATGCTCTTTACCTTTAGCAATGAATCCCTCTGGCTGCGGCATATAGATGTTCTCCTCAAGATTTCCGTTAAGGAAAGATGTCTTGACATCCATCTGCCAAATCTCATAATCCATATGAGTATCTATAGATAAGAGAATCCGGATAGACTTAAGCATGGCTACCGGCGAAAAGGTCTCCTCATAATCGATACCCTCTTTCTGAGTATACCCTTTCGCAACAAGCCTAGCTTTGAAGGTCTCAACCTTCCCGTCTACTCCTCTCTTTCTCTTGTAGATCCACTTGCATCCAATGGTTTTTACACCATCGGGTGGTTCTACTAGCTCCCAGACCTGATTAGAATCCATAGATTCTATCTCTGAATTCATCGCTCTTTGCCAAGATACCGCATCTCTATCTTGGATTGCCTCATCATTTGTCCAGGGATCAGGTTCATGTTCACCAGGGACTAAGTCCGAAGACTCTCCCAAAAACATGAATCTCTCGGGTTGTCTAACAACCCTCCCACTACGACGAGGTGCCTCCTGTGTATGCTCTGTGACATGCGGTGCAGTGACTTGTGGTGTCTCCTCTTGTACCGGTGGTACTGAAGTCGGGACTTCCCCTGTCAACTCCTCAAGAACAATCCTACTCTTGGGCTTGTGGTTCATTACATAATCCTCCTCTAGAAATCTGGCGTTCGTGCTAACGATCACCCTCTGATCTCTAGGATTATAAAACAAACCACCTTTCGTTCCCTTAGGGTAGCCAACAAAGCGCACATACATGCGAGGTTCCAACTTACGGCCTTCGACCTTGGACATGTCTTTGGACTCCCCCATATCCGAATATGTCTCAGACTAGGCTTTCGCCCAGTCCACAATTCTACAGGGGTAGAAGGTACTGATTTAGATGGAACCAAGTTCAGAGTGTACATTGCCGTATCCAGTGCATACCCCCAGAACGAAACAGGTAACTCAGAATAACTCATCATCGATCTGACCATCTCCATAAGAGTCCTATTCCTTCGCTCCGCCACACCATTCTGCTGGGGTGTGCCAGGTGCGGATAATTGGGATTGAATCCCAGCCTCTGATAAGTAACTCCTAAACTCTCCCAAGAGGTACTCGCCACCACGATTAGATCGTAATGTCTTGATACTTTTACCTTGACGGTTCTCCACATCAGCCTTGAATTCTTTGAACCTGTCAAAGCATTCAGACTTGCGGCGCATCAAGTAAATGTATCCATATCTTGAATAATCGTCTATAAAAGAGACGAAATATTTAAAACCACCTCTTGCCTGGATAGACATAGGACTGCACAAATCATAATGAACCAATTCTAACACATCTTTGGCTCTATACACCTTGGCCTTGAAAGGCCTCTTGGTCATTTTACCTTCCAAGCAAGATTCGCAGGTTGAGAGATCCTCCACCACTAATGAACCCAAAGGTCCATCAACTATCAACCTTTGAATTCTGGTTAGGTTAATATGACCAAGCCTTAGATGCCAAAGATATGTCTGGTTCATTTGCGAAGGTTCTTTTCTCTTATTAGACTTAGAAGATGAGTTATTGACTTCTATATGCATCGTGGGAGTTTTCGGTTCAAGAGTATATAAATTGCCAACCAATGTACCAGAACAGATAATCTCCCTATTCCTTTTTATAACCACTTTGTCATTAAAAGAAAAAGAATATCCATCTAAAAACAATTTAGAAACTGAAATTAAATTCTTTCTAAAAGTAGGTACATAAAGACAATTTCTCAAAACCAAAACTTTATTCCTATCAAAAGATAAATAAACGTCTCCCACTGTAATAGTCGCCACCTTTGAAGCATTGCCCATGAAGACGGTAATCTCTCCCTCAGTTAGTCGTCGGGTTTCCTGGAACCCCTATAAAATATTGCAGACATGATCAGTTGCTCCTGTATCTACACACCAGGCACTGGTAGATAACACCGCTAAACATGTTTCAACAACTAAACAAGAAGATATACCTTTGTTCTTTCGGCAAGGACAGTCCGCCTTCCAATGTCCAGTCTGCTTGCAAGTGAAGCACTTGCCTTTCGACTTCTTCACTCCTGCCTGAGGTCCCATTGCCACTTTCTTCGCTCCACCTTGTTTCTTCTTCTTCTTACCTTTCGGTTTAGAGGAAGAAACCTTCTGAGCGACCATGGCTTGAGTACTTTGACGAAAAAGTCCCTCTGTCACCTGGAGTTCTGTCAGAAGCTCCGCCAACGAATACAACCTCTTGTTCATGTTGTAGTTAAGGCGGAACTGCTCAAAACTCCTAGGCAGAGACTGGAGAATGATATCGACCTGGGTTTCCCCATCGATCTCAGCTCCTAGGACTTCCATCTCATTAAGATGAGCCATCATCTTGAGAACATGATCCCTAACGGGTGTTCCCTCGATCATGGTGGTCGTTATCAAGTTTCTCATCGCCTCCTGCCTAGGTGCCCTACTCTGATGTCCGAAAAGTTCCTTGAGATTTACCATCATGTCATAAGCTGTGGCCATGGTCTGATGCTGATGTTGCAGCATATTTGACATAGATGTCAAAATGTAACACCGCGCCATCTCATCTGCCTTGATCCATTTCTTATAACTATCTCTCTCCTTTTCATCAGAGTCATCGGTGGGCTTAGGAGGACAGACCTCGAAGAGTACAAATTTGTACTCCTCCGTAGTTAAGACAATATCCAGATTTCTGTTCCAATCAATGTAGTTTGGTCCAGTAAGTTTGTTTTCTTTTAAAATCACAGCAAGTGGGTTGAAAGCTATTTGAAAATCCTAAAAATCACAATGATCAAAATATTAGATTTCAAATATTATTGATTCCTCAAAACAATAAAATTCCGAAATCAACCAACACCTTAAATCACCGAGAATTTCGTATGCCACGCTGTGTGGACGTATACGAATTCTATATTTGTAAGAGGAGGTTTTACCCATTAATTTTATTATCTTGTCAACCTTACTTTTTGACAAATAAAATTAATAGTTGGTTCCTCTTTGGCCCTACAAATAAAAGCAGTGACTCCGATGGGGAGGATAGTTCTATTTGCATCTAAGTGTGCACCATTACACGATACTAAGGGAATTATTTCGGATTATGTGCCTTACCGCTGTGGAAGTACACATGCTCCTAGATAATTTCCTATAACCATTATTTGACCTAGTGATCCGCAAACAAACCCGTCCGCAGGGAGGAAGGCACTCAGAGCCGACACACAGGTTTGTTGCATCACACGTCAAATTGTAATGGAGGCCGCGGGAATTAATTAAAATGTCCCTCTCTCACTTAGTAAATTGAAAATGAGGAATTTTAAAACATACACAACATGCATATAAAACAAATAAGCAATAAATATGGAAAAAAATAGAATTTTTCCAACTATTATGGCATTGTCCTCCAATATGCATCCCGTCGTGTCGCCACCTCGTCCGCTCCATCTTTTCCCGTGCGCAAGTCACCAAAGAGATCCGAGCCGAGATTAAGCTATTTTAATTTACATCCATCGATCCTATGCTCCACGAAGGAGTGTACAAATAATCTAGATCGAAAGTAAACTAAAAATGAGCGGCTAAACAATGCCGTATTTAATTACAAAAATTAAATACTAATCTAGCCTCGTCAACCCCGAGGATTCAAATAATAAATATTTACACACATCCAATCACATACACACATATGGCCATAATAGTCGGATCTTATGCCTGTAACCAAAGAGTTAAACTACGCATATCCTACTATTATCCGACACATATAATATATGAAAAAGTGCATAGAAATTAACCGAATCCTAAACACACAAAACCGGAAACCGTGGCTCTGATACCGCTTTGTAGGGAGTTGCTTCGGAGGCTCATTGGCTCCCATGTCCCCGGTTTAAAATTTTCATTAATGAAAGAATTAATCCGGATGGGATGAGTTTCCTTAGCACAACCAATTCGTCATCGTGCTAACAACTTGAGTGGTCGCTTGAACAAACTAGTTGTTCAAGCAACACAACTCTTCTAGTTGGTTAGCCGCGGAAGAGACGACGGACGGATCGCCGGTTTTTGTGTTTGTCTTCGGGGTCCATGATTATACAAAATATATACATACGCACACATGTATAATCAACACATAAAAGAACATGCTCAGATCTGAAAATAAAGTTGTAAAACTTTATACCTTACGATCTTCTACCGTATGTCCTTTCCTCCTCGTGGACGACGTGTGGACGAAGATCCTCCACGAGTAGAAGCCTTCTAGATCGCGTTCTTCCCTTCCTTGTCCGCTGCGAACAAAGAGAAGAACAAACAATACCTTTCCTTTCTAGAACCGGCCACCAAGCTAGGGATTTTCATGCAACCGCCGGCCAAGGAACAATTGGATGAAGCGCCGGCCACCAATGCAATGTTGCTGCCGGCCACCTAGAGGTAGGAGAGGCGCCGACAACCAAGTGTTGGAGAGCCGCCGGCCACCAAGGAGCAAGGGAGGAGGAAGAAGAGAACCGGCCAAGGTTGAGAAGAGGGAGAGGGACGCCGGCCAAAACCTAGGGAGAACAAGAACCTTGCCGCCCACTTCTAGCCGCCCAAAACCCTAGCCGCCTCTAGGGTTTGTGTTTGCCGCCCACTTTGAGAAGAGCCAAACCCTAATTTCCAAAATCTTATTTCCGCCCAAGCCTAAGCCTCTATTTATAGAATAGGGCTTAAGCCTCCTTTATTCTCCACCGTCGGATCTAGGGATTTAATCTCCACCGTCGGATCTAGGGTTTTATCCCAACCGTCGAATCTAGGGTTTCATCCCAACCGTCGAATCTAGGATTTCATCCCAACCGTCGGATCTAGGGTTTCATCCCAACCGTCGATTCTAGGATTTCATCCTAACCATTGGATCTAGGGATTTAATCCCAACCGTTGGTTCTAGGGTTTCATCCCAACCATCGGATCTAGGGATTCATCCCAACCGTCGGTTCTAGGTTTTGTTTTACATCCTTGGATCTAGACTTCATGAGGATTATATTAGGCTACGATAGGGACCATAAGGAGGAGTTGGATATTGGCCACCCGATTGATCGGAACCACACAAACTTGATCCATCAATGATGTTCCATTCCACTAGAGGATCATCATTGAACTACCTCATCAACCCCCATAAATCAATATGGGCTCCATATATTATTTGTACATTCATCTCCCCGTGTTTAAGATATCGAATGTCCGTCAATTAATCGATTTACTGATCATCAATTAATTAACATCTAACTCCTCGAGTAGTACCACTCAACCTTATCATCTTGTTGACTAAGTCAACCAGCTGGGTTTACATGATGAACCTTATGAGCTCCTCAAGGGGACATCATCAACCTAGTATATAGGACACAGTTTCCTCCTATAATCAACGGCACACCATGTAAATAATATTATTTCCCAACTTACCGGGCATATTGATTTAATCCATCTAAATCTCACCCTCTGGTAAATCAAAGAAATAAATACTAAGTACATGTGCCCGTTATTATATCGGGATTAAGAGCATGTACAACATAATATCCGAGGTCCGATTCAATTATGTAGTCAGCAATAAATTGAATCACCTCTATGTCGGTCCTACTCAATACACCTAAGTGTACTAGTGTAACTCTATGTTCAAGACAAAACAATACCAAGCTACACTACAACCATACCAATGGTTTGTCCAAAACCATCTTGGTTGTGAGTCTCTACTTATATTTTACAAGGGACTGATAACATGATCTTCTGTGCCACACCAAGCACCATGTTATCTACAATGTAAAATATTAGACAATATGCACACACATATAATAAATATATAAAGTGCAAACAATGATCATGTGATTCTTATTCCAAAATAAAATGTTCATACAAAAAGAGTTAGGCTTTCAGTATACATTCCAACACTTCTTAGGTTCATAAATAAAATAAACAAGAGACGGTAACTATATATATCAAAACAAATATGCAAGAGAGTTGATTAAAAAATTTGGAATGAAAAATGCAAAAGACATAAAAACACCCATGACAAAGAAGAAAAATCTGTAGATCTAAATTATTATAAAAGTGTCATAGGTAGTTTAATATAGATAACTGCAAGTAGACCTGACATACTATTTACAGTAAGTATGTGTGCTAGGTACCAGACTTGTGCTAAGGAATCACATTTAACACATGTCAAAAGAATCCTAAGATACATTAAAGGAACAATTAATGTAGGTATGTGGTACCCAAGATCTAATAACTTTTAGTTAGTAGGATACTCTGGCTCAGACTATGCGGGGTGCAAACTGGATAGAAAAAGTACTAGTGAAGGATGACAACTCTTAAGATCATGCTTAGTAAGCGGGTTTAGTAGGAAGCAACATTGCGTTTCTCTTTCCACAACTGAAGCTGAATACATAGCATTAGGTGAATGTGTGGCACAATTATTATGGATGATGCACACACTTAAAGATTTTGAATTAGATTACAAAAAGGTCAAAACATTAGTTGATAACATAAGTTCAATAAACTTAACTAAAAATTCAATTCATCACTCATGTACTAAACATATTGATGTTAAACATCACTTTGTGAGAGATCATGTGGCAAAGGGTAGTATTGAACTCAACTATGTTGAGCCCAAGTCTAATCTTGCTGACATCTTCACTAAACCACTTCCAGAGGCTGAGTTTAGTATGCTTAGAAGATAACTTGGATTATGCTTAGTAGACTAGGATGCTTTGATTTCATTATTCAAAATCTATTTTGTTAAGTAATATTATTTTCTTAAAGGAAAATTAAAAATTAATCTAGCCTAGGTCATTTTAGATTTCATGATCCTATAGATCTAGATAAGCCTTTTCTTCTCACAAACACCTAGGATTACCTGTTTGTGTATTGAGCCATGAAGATGGGCATGAGATGTTAAGACTACACTCTAGGTTCCAGATGTAGATTCAGTGCATCAACATGAACCAATACGGGGTTTAAAAAGCAAATCAATCACTTCGGTGACTAACTCTAAATTCAAAGCTTAATGATAATTCTATATCACTTGAGCTACTAAAGAGTTGGAAATTTACTTTAAGTACAATTTTTAGATGCGTATTTTAAGTATAAATATAATACTTAGGAATTCATGCTTGGACATTTTTCTATCTCATTTTCATTATCTTAACTTAATTTTGGACCAAATATTAAATTTTCGAAAATCTTAGCTTTCATTTGAAAATTTTGTTGAGGGAGAGTTTCAAAAGTTTTGAAAATTAAAATTTTAAAAATATTTTTTATTGAGGAGGAGTTTCAAAAGTTTTGAAAGTTAAAATTTCAAAAATATTTTTTTTATTGAGGGGTAGTTTTGAAAATATTGAGAATTTCAAAAATATTTTTTATTGAGGGGGAGTTTTTAAAGCCTTGACTTTTGGATATTTTCATAAATTCATTCAAATTTTGAAAATGTTAAAAGTTTTGATTTAAAAATTTTAAAGGTTAAGTACTTTTGAAAATTTTAAAACCCATAGATAAAGGGGGAGAGTGTATTTTTTAAAGAAAATTTATATTGCATGAATTTAGGGGGAGTATTGATAAAATAGTATTTTCTGAAAACATTGAATCAAGAAGAGAAAATTTTATAAGTATGGTTGGAAAAATTAGTCTTTTGAAAGATTAAGTACTTTGAAAAACTTAAGATTTTTTTAAATACTTATGAAGCTTGTACAGTAAGTATTATGATCTTTAGTCATTATGCTTTTAAACCTCATCTTTAAAATGTGGCATTTGGTGTTTAATAATACTTTTGATGTATGCCAAAGGGGGAGAGGGAAGGTTTAAAGTTAGAAAAATTTAAAGTAAAGATAGTTTTTCATGCATATGAGCATCTCATGCATTTAAATGTTATACATTTTTAGCTCAATGAATTCCTGATATATGTTAAACTTGAATATTGCAAATGGATTCTCCTAACTTTAACTGATGTGTTGTCATACATCAAAAAGGGAGAGATTGTTAGTGTAGAGAGTACCACTCCTTAGTTTTGATGTATGAACCATAGTTAAAGTTAGGAATTACTTGTGGTTTGATATATGTGTTAAGTGTGCAGGCTTAATAGGAAGTCCTAGTAGGTCAGGCAGACTAAATACTAGGTAGAGTATGGAAAGTCCTGGTAGGTCGTGTTGACCGGATACTAGGTAGAAGACTTGACAGATCAGGAGGACCAGACATCAGGCAGGAAGTCTAGGTGGGTCAGGAGACCAGACATCTGGCATGAAGACCGGTTGGGTCAGGAGACCGGACAATCGACATGAAGTCTAGCTGGGTCAGGGAGACCGGATAGCTGGCGGGAAGCCCTGGTGGGTCAGATCAGATGTCAAGTATGGTAAGTCCGGCATGACAGCCAATAGGTAAGCCTCGAGTGAAGAGGCAAGATCAAGTTCTCTGTAGGGGACAAAGCTAGGCGTCGATCTGACGGATAGTCCTTGTGGGACTTAGAAGTCGAGATCGAGCAGTATTACTACTCCTTTTATATTTTATATTGTTTGTTTTTGCTAATCTCGTTTTGTAGGGAACAGTCGACTGAATGGATTCCAGTCGACTGAAGTCCAATCGACTGAGTATGGTCCAGTCGACTGGATACCCAGTTGGCAAGATTAGTTGATGATCGATCGAAGATCTGTCAGCCCAGATGGAAAGAGTTTCAGTCGACTGGGGAGGTCCAGTCGACTGGAAAGGCAAACTTTCCAATGCGGAGCCAGGTGACCTAGAGTCGACTGGAACATGTCCAGTCGACTGGAAAGGCTGAAGTATTATATCGATAGGTTGATGTGGAGTTAACTGGAGGGAATTCCAGTGGACTGGAAATAGCTTATAAAAAAAGTACTCAACCAGCTCCGAATACAACTAACCTACGATGTCCAATTGCTGTTTTGACTGTTCTTCATCCATAGAGAATTCATTCCACTGCAACGCCACAACTCCGACATGTCGTGCCCTACTTCCGAATCTTCTAAGTTCCGGTATATTTAATTGATTGTGTTTTCGCTTTATGTACTTCAATTTAAAGAAATGTAGCTTGTTATCTTTCTTACAATCTTTGTAAAAAGTGAATTCCTCTGAAGTCATGAGTTCTCGAATCGAAGGGCTATTTAGTGCATTGCCCATGAGGTAGCTTACGGAGAGCTACGTGCCTTGGAGTAGCAAACCGACTCGGGTTGTGAACCAAGTAAAACACTTGTCTACTTGTTTCATTTAATTTCCGCTGCAATAATTCTAAATATTTTAAAAGATAAAATAAATATTTTGAAAAAGAAAATTTATAACTTCCGAGATTCACCCCTCTCTCTTGGAACATTACGATCCTACACGAACCACATTAAATCTTTTATCATTGTTCTCATCACTCTTTCATTTTTTACTGTTGCGGCTGGAGAGGACCCCCGAACCTCCTTGATCTCTTCACTCCAAAGGAGGTCGAAAATCCATATCGCATCAGTTCTATTACAAAAACAAGACTAGAGACTACTGGATTCTATGTTAGTCAGGTAACATATTTTATAATTTTTTTATAAATGGGGTTCTTGTAACTCTACCAAAATTTGAAGATTATGAAAAATAATTATATTTTTATTATTGTTTTACAATGCAACACGATTTTAAGGATGCATTTGTTAAGTATGCAATGAGTAGACACTTTGAATACAAACCAAAAGACTCTAGAAAAAAATAGAGTGAAGGCAATTTGCAAGAAGGAAAATTATAATCAGAGTATAATTACAAGGGGAGATATTGAGTTTGCTATTACAAAATATATAAAGGCTCACCAATACGGTGCCACCCTAAAAATAGTCAATCACGCTGCATACACCTCTTTATTTATAACTTGTCAAGTTGAATGGCAGTTTGTGTCATTAGATAATTATAAACCAAAGATAATTCAGAGAGAGATACAATCATGATTTGGCATACATATATTATATTGTAAGGCATACAATGCACATGATAAGGCTATAAAGAAGATGGTTGGTGATTATGATAAAAAATTTCTTTGACCTTCCTAGGCTTTTATATGAGTTTAGGTACAGAGACCCAAATACAAATGTTGCACTGAAGATGAATGGTCAAAATTTCCAATATTGTTTTGGTCTTTTGGCATACATGGAAGAGTTTTTTGAGCATATTTTTCAAACTAATTGGAATTGATGCAATACACTTGATGACAAGTATTCTTGTGTTCTATTAATGGTCATAGCAGTACATGGTAATAGAAAACTTATTCCTGTTGGCTTTTCAATTATTGAGGTTGAGTGTGGTCCGGCTAGGAATGATTTCTAAATCAGCTAAAGATATTTCTTATAGTTGATCCATCAACTACGACTATTGTATCTGATAGAAATCATAGAATAATATCTACAATGAGTAAAGTTTACTATACTGTTTACCCTACATTATTTGTGTTGGGTTTCCGGTACCGCGGCGAGTGTGTGTTCGAACATGTTTCGTAAATATGTGCACAGCGGAAGAAATAAAAATAATAAATCTACATTTATTACAATACACACATCACACGCATGCATAGTACAACATGTGTAGACATAACCATAAATTTAAATTTTGCAATAAAAGGAAATTTAACTACGTATACCTTACGTATCACGTGTAGCGGGAAAGACATCAACCGGAACGATCCTCACTAGAATCGTCTCTATCCGTATCCACGCCAAGTATCTTCGGGATGACTTCACCAAGTCATGAGCCTCATCTTCATACAGGTTACTAGCCTCGTGTTGAAGACGATGTGATCGAGAGAAGATCACGATCCGAATTCAAATTCGGATCCAAAACCGAGTCCTCAAAACTCGCTTCTCCGGAGAGGTATTCGTCAACCGTTTGACGAATCCTTCGTCCTCCACCTATGAGGATTACCGGAGATCGAATCCCCGGCAAGGCTATCGCTGTCGGAGCTCCAAATGTCTTCCAAACAACGCTCCGACGAGAGGGAAACAAGCTATCCAGAAAACTGGACAGCTTTGGTGGAGGAGTCGGGCCGGCCAAAAAGGAAAGGTGGAAGCTCACCTTATTACCGAACCCAAGGGAGATCACCAGAGCTCCTCCGACAGCAGCTCGACGCTGGCAAGTGGAGAAGACGGCAACAGCTGGTTGCCGGTTGGAGGAGGTGGGCGGCGGCACTAGGGTTGGCGCCGACTTCTTCAAAGGGGAGGAGGTGGGTGGCAACTCTAGGTTAAGGGAATTGGATTAGGGCTTAACAAACCCTTAAGCCCTCTTTTATAGAGAACTAATTCTCTTAATGGTTATTGGATCATAACCATAAGGCCCGTTAACCCGCTCCATTAATATAAGTTAAAATAAACCAAACCATGATGGTTTATTTTAAGTTAAAATGAACCGAACCAACTTTGGTTCATTCGTTTAAAATAAACCAAACCCTTTGGTTTATTCTCCTCCATTGGATTAGAACCAAACCATTTTGGTTCATCCATTATGTCTCCACAAGACACGGCCCATCCACGCTTCTATTGCGACTGAAATGATTTCATGCTCGCTCCACGTTTGGTCCAACCAAACCTAGTTTCTCTCGGTCTGAGAATCCCATTCTCAAGCTCGTTTTAAATCCTTCGGATTACGCTCATTGAGCGTGTGACCAAATAGGTTCTCGGTTTATGTTGGCCGTCTATAATTAACCATTAATTATAGAATGATCATGAGTGGCACCTAGTAGTACATCATGATCCCCAATTAATCGAAAAGATCAACGGTTGATCCAGAACTATTTCTGAAACCCTTTAGCAGCTCGAATGAATCATGCCCCATTCCCTTCACTCATCTTATACCCACTTGGTTCAGGACATGGTCTATAGTGTCAGTCCCCACTAGGCTGACTACGTCACACCTAGCCCAAGTATCATTTCCTCGTCCTAAGGATTCTAGTTACTACACATGTATCGAAGAGTACCTTACTCTAAACATGTAATGCTTTGGCCACAGACTTTAGTAACAATCCGACGAGAGGCCATGGGTATACATCTCCTCGCAAGGAGTGGTGAATCCTTTATAGGCTATTCAAACACCTTCGATCACTTAGACTTATACCCAATCATCCCAGGTTCACATCTCCTCAGAGATGCTTGCTTAAGATGTCAAAGCATAAGTCTTTATGATCAAGATGACTTGAATACCGCAAGTCAAAGGAACATCGCACTTAAGCTACAGTAAGAACTTCATTGACATATCTATATATGCAGAGAACCATATGAAGTCTTACGATTGGTCACTCCAATGAACTAGTTACCATAACTAGCATCCACGATTAACTCCGTACATCACAATGTCTCCAGCCAGGGAGAATCAGCAGCTTGGATACACCAAGGAGTATACCTCGTGCTAGTCTCGACAGAATTGATGGTGTCCAAATCCATCAATTCATCGACTAGGGATAATTCCAAAACATCACAATTACACATGTAGAGATACTCACTAGTTGTGATCCAATCACAAATTCTCTCATGCTGTGAGTCGTATCGCGGACATTCAGTAAATGAGTTTAAGATCCAATCAAATACATGAAACCATGTATACTCAAATAGTGAATCTTCATTTATCATATAAATGGTTCATACATAAGGCGATTGCCTTAGGACATCTCTGATATATTACTAACAATTTGTTGTCACTTGTTCGATAATATTATTACATATACTCATGATAGGACTGCATCAGGATTGTTTTGGGTTGCAGATAGAGCAAATACAATTGTACAATATGATTGAGTTATGTAGACTATGTTGGAAAGGCATTCAATGCTTATAGATGATTGAAAAATATAGAACCTATGAAATGGACAAATGCATACTTCCTTAGTAGGAGGAGGTACTCAATGCCAACCATGAATTGTTATGAAAGCTTGAATCTTTTGTTCTAGGACACTCAAGAACTCCCAATTATAGGAGTAATAAATAACACATGGAGAAAGTTTGCATAATGATTTTATCATTGTAAGGAGGAAGTGTCTAATTCTGCATGAGTATTGATGCTTTTAGCTATGAAGGAGATTAAGACTAGGAGATAAAAAGTTAGGTTGTATCTAGTATTTCCATATAGCAAATCTGAAATGAAGGTATAAACTCCAACATCCTCTTATATTGTTCATTTAGAGAGTCGTAAATGTGTTTGTGTTAAGTTTCATATTTCAGGGCTTCCTTGTTCTCGTGTTATTACGATGTGTTTATTTAGGAACATAAATTCATATCAATATTGTATGCAGTATTTATCATTTGAAACTTGGAAAGATACTTACATGGATTGTATTTACCTTTATATAAGTAAAAAATGTTTGCCTATAGTTGTACATGATTGTATTGTTTCATCTTCTCGTAGTCTTGTACAACCTGGAAGAAGGAAGAAGGAAGAAGGTGAGAATTGAGTCCAAGCACACAAGAAAAGTTAAAAACAAGTACAATAAATGCAAATGACTTGGTCATAATGTTAGATCATGCAGAATCCCTCTAGCTGATTGATATATGTAAGTGTGTTCTATTATGATATATAATGTTACATAAACTTGGTCATATAAATATTTGCATTACTATAATTGTGGAATATATTAATGATCTATTTTGATAAATAGAGGATTTTCTTAGAAACTATTGTCAAAAGATTACTGTATATTCAATTATGCAATTGTTGTTGTTGTGTTTCTCAAATGATATCAATATACTAATGTTGTCTGTTTCTTAGAATTTATAAGCATTGTGTTCATGTGTGCATTATAAATCAAGTCTCCATCTTCAATTTGGCCATGAACTAAGACACCACAAATGAATTCCATAGAGCCTCCTTAGTCTACCCATGCCCAACTTTCTCAATTCTACACACTATACTACCATCATCAAGTTTTAGTCAAAACTCATTGATGACCGTACACAACTCAAAACCGAGTCAAACCAATAAGTTCCTTGAGCCTCTTGAGTCTTACCATTCTCTCAAATGTAAATTTCAGAGCCTAGATTACATCTTATGAGTTTTTGAAATTTGCACATCCTTTAGTAAATTTGGCACAAATTGATTGAGGGACTTGGGATCATCATACCCATTCTCAGACATCACAAATGGATTCCTCAGAGCCTCATGAGTCTACCCATACCAAACATTCTTGATTTTCACACTATACGACCATTAATGAGTTTTGGCAAAAACTTGCTGATGACCTTACACAACTCAAAACCGAGTAAAACTAGGACAATGAATTTTGGCCAAAACTCGTTGATGGCCTTGCAAATCTTAGAACCGAGTTAAGTTAAGACTAGTGGATTCCTTTCAACCTCCTAAGTTTCATTGTACCCTCAAATCAAAATTTTAGAGCTTCAATTATATCTTGTGAATTTTTGAAATTTGTATAACCTTTCATACATTCAACATAAACTCACTAAAGGACTTGACATTTTAAGTGCTAAAATTGACTTCTTATTTATCCATGAACGGAAGCAAAATACAACTTAGTAAGAATTGATGAAATGATCATTACATATGCAACAATAAAATGAATTATCCACTCATACAGTTAAATGGTTGGAAACACTTAACAACATTGAAATATTTTTTGAATTATGAACATCAATAATAAGCAATTCACAAGAATCCTAGAGCTAGAAAAGAAAGTGACGTTACAAGTGAATTAGGCATCCCCAAAAATATTTGTTTCAATAGATCTTGTTTAACATTTGAATAAATGGACAAAATCTAAGATTCTATAGATGCCAAGAAGAATAGTCAATTAATCAGTACAAATTTAGAAAATCTATCTTTGAATATTGTAATTGCAACTTCTATTCTTAATTTCTTGATATCTGCTTGATTGAAATCCATCTTCAAACCATACGAAAAATATCAGATATATTCCATCACAAAGAAAGCATAATCATTTATGCAATATTGACAAATTACACAGATCAGTAAATTATAATTGTATGTGTCATGTGAAATTTGATTTTTATTGTTGGATCAAAGTGGATCGCTAGAGGGGGGGGGGTGAATAGCGATAAATCTTTTTTTTCGAATTCGTTTCAAAACAATTATACGCAGTGGAAAGATAAATGCAAAGTAAATGAGACGAGAATTTTACTTGGTTCGTAACCTTCGGCTACTACTCCAAGGTCATAGTGATCCTTGACTACGCACGAAGGGCAAATCACTAAAGAACTCCTCGTTAGAGGTAGGAGTTAATCGATACAAGAACACACCAAAAGCTTGAGGTAGAGGGACACTCCCCCTCTCCTTGTTACGATAAAAACTCCGAGAAATTAAAGCAATAAATTGAAATAAAGATTATACCGACGTAACAAAATAAAAACAATTTAAACCTAGACGTCGGAGAAGAAGCACTTTGTTGTCGAAGAGTTGTGGCTTTGCGGAGGCTTTTGGAAGCTTAGAATTGATGATGAACCTAGGATAGACCCTCCTTTTATAGCCTTTGAGCCCCTTTTCGAGAGGAACTTTAGCCAATCAAAATTGAGCACCACTCCCCTTGAAATGAGGTGATAAGCCTTGACTCCTCGAAGCTGATCCTTGACCATCAATCGACTGATATCCATCATCGATCGATCGATGGGACATCGATCGAATGCTAACCGCGAACGATCGGTGATTGATGATCGAGTCCTCCAAGTGGCGATCGATGTTAGTTGAAATGACAAGTTAGCTGAACAAAAACATTATTTTGATGACCTCTAACCATCCGATCTCGACCTAGACTACCGATGGGATGTCTTGGGTCGGATCTACGCTTAAGTCTATCCCCGTAAGGAGGATACGACCTCACTTACACTTGCATACACACGAGCTTACCTCGATACTTACTATGTCGCTTTCGCTTCCAACCTTCCACTCGATTCCTTCGGCTCCCTCCGAAGTCACTCGAGTGTCGCCCGACCACCGCGGCTTCCTCCGGGTGTCGCTAGCCTTCAGCTCCAGCTATAGCAATTTTCTGCACACTCGATTCAGCTCGTGAGATAATGACATGAGCTTAACTTTGTATCATTTTCTATAATCAAAACTCGGGTTCGACTTAGGTGCCTACTGCACCAACATTTATGTGTAAAGTCATTTACATTAACATTTGCTGAAGATCATCAACTTTAATAGTGACCCATTAGTTTAGTGGCTCATTGATGCAGATGCATCCAATAATTTGATCAACTTTTATTTTGTGACATAACCTTACCTTCTTTCGAGACCTAACGAAGAGCAATTGAGGCCTTCAACAAAGATATCGACATCCCCGTGGCCCCTTGACAAGAGTGAGGGACCGAAATGAGGCGTAATGGAGTTCCCAAATGCTACAACGACCTAATCGTGGCCATCTCCATGGTTGTAGGCTATTCTGTGGCTCGACGGGAACAATCTAGTAGGGACCATGACCTGCCCGTGGTCCTCACCATAACAATGGTTCAAACCATGACTTGACAGTGGGACAATCCATGGTCGTGGTCCCCACCATGGCTTGACTGTGGACCAGGCCATGGTTATAACATGCCATTCGTCGAGTTTAGGGTTTCATTTAGTTTTGAATTTTTCTTGTTTTATTTCAAACTTTTCTTGTTATTTGTAAACTTTTCTCTCTTCCTAATCTATTTAAACACAGGCTAAGCCTCATGTAAAGCATTGATGATTGGTTTCGATTAATAAAGTTGGTTTCGTTTGTTTTGTTTTAAACTTAGAGGCGAATCCTCTTTATTTGTGAAGTTTCTCCTCCTTCAATCCTCTGTCCTCCTCTATTCTAACAGCGTATATGGAAAGGATTACCCATCCCGCTACTCCACATACATTAGTTAGTATCAGAGCTTTAGATCCATGGAAGATCGTCAAGGATGTTGTCGTGGTCATGATAGGTAGGTTTTGACTAACGATGCTACACTCCAGGACCGAAGTTCCAAAGATATCATCAAGGATCTATAGAAAATAATCACAGAGTTATCTCGACGATTCATGGATGGTTGTCATAGTCAAGATCATGGTCTTGATAGGCCTATTTCGACTAAGGAAGCCTTGTTAGTATTATCCCTAAGTGCCGATTATGAGATGATTAGTATAGGAACTTATTGTATCATATTTCATAATAAAGGTAAAGTTTATGGTTATTGTATTTACTTCATTGATGTGCCATTTGAATAAATATAATAATATCCTAGGGTAGTTGGTTCTAGTCTATGACATATCAAGTTAGTGACTTGATAGTGGGATACTGTAGATATATGTTTAGAACACTACTCGTAACTGTTCCTAGTCAAGTATTAATATACAAAAATAATATTAATACATTAAGACTAGCATGTAGGTCAACTAATGACTTAATCTCATAAGTCATGGATATAGGATATCAAGTTGACACATGAGTATATATTAGAGAATATGTACTGAATAGACCCGCAATGAGAATGTTTCATGGATCGTCATATGAGTTTCATAAATATTCTCATAGTGACTATTGGTCTGAATAGTCCTTAGACCTGAAATCACTATGGTTCCCTACATAAAGAGTTGTATACTTTGGTATCGATAAACATCACCTATAACAAGGTCGACTATAAAGTCGATCACTGGATATGCAATAAATTATGCGAAGGGATGTGAGTGATAGTGATGAGATCTATCCCTTCCATATGATGGAAGTGATATCTGCAGGCCCCTTGATAAAGTAGGAATACTAAAATGCATGACAATGCTCAAATAAGTCAATATGAGATATTGAGCTAATTTGATTAAAGTAGTCTACTTGGATATCAAGAAACATAAAGATTAATAAGAGGATGACACGGTCTATGCCTCATTGATCAATCTAGGCATCAATGATAGATGGATTGAGACATACAAGATAATAGTCACAGAAAGGTTATGTCGGATCTCGACATTCTTGTCACTTGGGTAGCAATGATGCATTGCTAGATACCACTCATTGCTTATGTTTTTTAAAAGGGGTTTTAGAGACATTGAGAACGTTACGAGAACCTATAGGGTCACATACAAAGAACATGTTGTTTTGGAGAAAGGTTCATTTAGTTTGACTAAATGAATCATTAGACTATTGGATTGGAATCATTGAGTTAAACTCATTGAAAGGGGATGAAATTGAGTTAGACTCAAAGTGGTTTAATTTGAGTTGGACTCAAATTAATTTGAAGAAGGTGAATGGATTCATCATGATCAAATTAATTAAAGAAGATGAATGGGTTCATCATGATTAATTGTATTAACTATGCATTAAAGGTGGAATACAAAAGGATGCAAAAACCTTTGGTATTCATGGGATCGATATAAAAGGATTTTGCATGATGATTTCCATTAGATCTATTTTTGTTCTTCTTCCTCTTCATTGTGGCCGAAACTTTTTATTTAGTCAAGACCCTTATGTGGTGTTGCTAGCACAACTTTGATTCTCCAAAGTGTGTGTTCGTGTGGATACCACAGAGGCACGATTATCCTGATCCCGCTGAGATCCATCTGAAAAGTTGCTGTCGAGATTACGAAGGGCTACACATCAAGGGTAATCTCTCAACTAGATACAATTGTAAGAATGATTTTGATTATGTATACACATCGATCTCTGGAGGGATCCAATTTTCCGCTGTATTTTATGATGTATTTTTCACATAAGAATCCCTACAGTGGAATTGGAGCCACTTGTGTATACATAAACATCGTTGTATTGTTATTTTATATGTGATATAAATCTGGATGAACTGTTTATTATGAGTGCAAAATTGTTTATTGTTGAATCACCAACAATTGCTAATTTGTCATCAACGGATGCTAATGGTTGATGACTTTTAACAACGACTAGTAACTATTGATGGACAACAACCTTTATTGATTGATCTGTCGCCAAAATTGCTTGTTGCTATGAATATCGACTGAAAGGTTCTTGGGTTCGTTCTGATGGATTAAGGCAGCAACTCACCAATGAGTTGCCCCATGCAACGCAAAAAAGGGGCGCCGCTCCTTGACCCCGGCTTCGCTAACTAGCAGATGCCGTAGCGTAGCAGCTCCTAAATTGTATTTTGCATCATAATAAATTTTACATATCATATATCTTTGTAAATGATGTATGCCATGGTGCATGGTTATGGCCCCTCTGTTGGGGATCCTATGCGATAAATAATGAAATCGCAGCGGAAAAAGGATTCCTTGAGCGATCCATGTGGAAGAAAACTTATACAAAGTATAGATAAAAAAGGCCCTATCCTATAGGGTATACCTTTGATGCGTGTCCTTTGTCTATCCCGCTCATCCACAGTTCGTCGGATCTCTTGCACATTCAAGTGTTCGTGCCTCTATGGTATCCACACGAATACTCTTTTGGAGAAAGGAGACAAAGCCTTTGGTTGTGCTAGGAACCAAAAATAAGGCTCTCCACACAAGACTTTGGCCAAGAAGAAGGGAGAAGGGAAAAATAGAATCCACGGCACAAAAAATCCAAGTCACTCAAGGCTCCCATTGAGGAGGAGCTTAAATCCCATTTTCCCTATGCATTAAAATCTCATTTCATGCATTGATTCAATTGCATGCACCAATTATTTTCATGCAACGTTTAGGAGTCAATTAATCCCATTGCATGCGATTAACTCCCATTTCATGCAACGTTGAGGAATCCTTTCAAATTCCATTTCATACAATTAATCCCATAATTCCATTTCATGTAATTAATCCCATTGCATGCAATTAATCCCATTGCATGCAAAAGGGTTCTCAAATTCCAATTGCATGCAACGTTCATGAGTGGAGTTAAATTCCATTTTTCATTTGCATGCATCATTAATCATCATTAATCATGCTAACTTTCTTCAATTGGTTTCACTTGAGTCTAACTCAAATTAAATCAATTTGAGTCCAACTCAAATTAGGCCAAGCAATGAGTCTAACTCATCCTAGTCCATTTAATTAACTAATGATTCATTTAGTCGAACTAAAATGATCTTATCTCCAAAATAACATGTTCTTTGTGTGTGACCCTATAGGTTTTCCTAACGTTGGCAATGTCTCTAAACCACTTTAGACACATAAGCAATGAGCGACATCTAGCAATGCACCATTGCTACCCAAGTTATGAAAATGTTAAGATCCAACAAAACCTTTCTGTGACTACTATCTTGTAGAACCTTGTCCTTCTATCCTCGATATCTAGATTGATCAATGAGGCATAAACCATGTCATCCTCTTATCAATCTTTGTGTTTCTTGATCTCCATGTAGACTCACTCAAACAAATGAGCTCAATATCTCATATTGACTCATTTGAGCATTGTCATGCATTTCGTGGTCCTACTCTATCAAGAGGCTTAAAGATATCACTCCCGTCATATGGTAGGGATAGATCCTATCTACATCACTCACATCCCTCTACATAATTTATTACATACCCAGTGATCACCTTTATAGTCCACCCTATTATGGGTGACATTTGACGATACCAAAGTAGGTAGATCAGTCTGACTCATCATCGATCGTACCATATCTAATAAAATACGATTTCTCCATTCGGATACACCATTCCACTGTGGTGTTCCAGGTGGAGTGAGTTGAGATATGATCCCACACTCAGCTAGACAGTCACGAAACTGTTGGCTAAGGTATTCACCACCTCGATTTGATCGAAGCATCTTAATACTTTTGCCAAGTTGATTTTGTACTTCACTTTTGAATTCTTTGAACTTTTCAAAGGATTCTGACTTGTGTTTCATGAGATACACATAGTCGTATCTACTGATATCATCAGTAAAAGTGATGAAGTATTGATAGCCTCCTCTAGCAGCGATATTGAAAGGGACACATACATCAGTATGTATGAGTCCTAACAAGTCTGTCGCTCTTTCGCCATGTCCACTAAATGAAGTCTTGGTCATCTTGCCTAGAAGACAGGATTCACACATCTCATATGATTCAAAATCAAATGAGTCCAGTAATCCGTCTTTATGAAGCTGGGATATGCGACTCTCATTTATGTGGCCCAGGCGACAATGCCAGAGATATGTTTGGTTTAAATCATTCAATTTGAACCATTTGATATTTATTTTATAGATTGGGTTATCAAAATCTAGAACATAGAGTCCATTTACTAGATGTGCACTGCAATAGAACATTTCATTTAAATAAACAGAACAACTTTTGTCCTTTATTATAAATGAGAAACCTCTCTTGTCCAAACAAGAAATAGAGATAATGTTCTTAGTTATGACAGGTACATAATAGCACTCTTCTAGTTCTAAGATAAGTCCAGTTGGCAAAGATAAAGAGTATGTTCTTATTGCTATGGCAGCAACTCTTGAACCATTGCTTACTCATAGATCCACTTCGCCCTTTGTTAATGATCTACTCTTTCTTAGGCCCTACACATTAGTACAAATGTGTGATGCACAACCGGTATCTAATACCCATGAAGAAGAAAAAGATAAATTGACTTATAACATATATACCTAAGGCAGAAGTTTCACTTCTCTTTTTCTTAACTTCCTCTTGGTATAACTTACAGTTTCTCTTCCAATGCCCGGTCTCACCGCAGTGGAAGTAGTCCCCTTCCTTAGACACTCCAAAGGTTTCAATGCTTTGGCCTTGCCCTTGTCTTGGGTCTTACCCTTTCCTTTGGGCTTCTTTTTGCCTTTGCCCTTTTTAACCATGAGTACATTACCAGGTTGGATCTTCCTAAGATTGTTTCAGTAGTTCTCAACATGCTTAACAACTCAGGCAATGGCTTGTCAATTTCATTCATATTATAGTTCATGAAAAATTGATTATACCTTTTCGGCAATGATTGTAGGATAAGGTCAGTGACCAATTCTTGGCCCAGTGGAAATCTTAGTCTCTCAAGGTTCTCTACATACCCAATCATCTTGAGTATGTGAGTTCCTATAGGAGTTCCTTCTTGTATCTTGCATGTAAATAGGGCCTTAGACACCTCATACCATTCGTGCCTAGCTTGCCCTTAATATAGTTATTTCAGGTGCTCAACCATATCATGTGCATCCATGTTTTCATGTTGCTTCTGAAGCTCAGAATTCATGGTGGCAAGCATTAGGCATGATACATCTAATGCATCATTCTGATGCTTCTTATAAGCATCTTTCTCGGCACGAGTGGTTGTAGTGGCAGGTGCTTCAGGAAGAAGTTTCTCTAGGATGTATAATTTTCGTTCTTGCTTGAGGACGATCCTCAAATTTCTGTACCAGTCAAGAAAATTAGCTCCTTTGAGCTTGTTTTTCTCAAGGATAGATCGCACAGAGAGAGTGTCACGCCCTGAGGTAGACTCTGTCTGGCCAACGGATGACACCCCCTCATGACAATTCCAATACATATCCAAATAGTCACAGCCAACAAAGCACATATGGAAATACATAACATCGACAGCGGAAGACAAACACAATAAGAGATATAAACTCAACGATAGTGCATACCGGTATATCCATCCACAAGTAAACGAAATCCCATAATGAATCCGTAAAGGAAATCACAATTAGTACAAATAACCCACAATACTATCTCCAATAGAAACAAAGTCCATATCGAGATACATATGATATATGAAAACAAGACCCTCGGAAAAGCGGTGGGATGAGATCATGTGGCGATGCTCCAAGTCCGTTCCGAAGTCTTCTATCTGCCACCTGGGAGACAAGAAACCCAGGATCCGTGGTGGTGAGTATAAACTCAGGGGTAATATATAGGAAGTGCATGAACAACATATAAGGATATAAAGATCTACAAGTATACAAGTGGAGATCTATAGATATACAGATGGAGTCCAACAGATATACAATCCTAAATGTAATAACAACTAACCACCAGTATAGTCATACTCAATGTATATACTAAACTGATCAATTGAACATGAAGTAATGTACATACCTGACGGTCTGCAACAACATGAGTTATATCATCCTGAACAGGTATACAATAACATAACCCTATATAACATATGACAGTCTGAACCAACACATACCTCATGCTCAACACACACACAACAGTTTAAAATATGCAAATGGCATGTAACATGATGTACAAGCATATGCAACAATCATAGCTCAACCAAATGCATCATCTCACAGGCATATGTAAAACATATATCAAAATACATGCATACATATAAACATATCCAGCAATGTATATGCATGGTCATGTCTGCAGACCCTACCACAACCATGACCCCAGTATGGCTTAGGTGACACGACATGATAACTATCCCGACTCCAGCTACCACCACTCTCGAGTGGCCGAATAGCTAGCCACCATAGAGCTATATGCTACACCACGGGGGTCCCTACTGCTGGCCGCTCCGTCACTACCTATGAGTGGTCTAGCACCGCACACAGGACAACTGCACATCACACAACCACCGTCTATAGTGGGCGAGTGCGCTAACTACCACCCTCACCAGTGGCCAAGTATGCAACTCCAGCTACCACCATCTATAGTAGTCGAGCGCGGCACAACCAATGCTCTGTACTCAACCTTGCTACCACTACCCCAAGTGGCCGGGGAGGCAGGATGACTGACGACCCATCTCAACCACAAGGGTGAAGGTTAAAGCTTCGCTTCTCGCTTTGCCTCGATCGCTTGTGCAAGGCGATCCCATCATACGTCCCTGGATAAAAAAAAGTTAATCCCAATGAAGATGGATTACTCAAGCAACCGATCCATCATCGTGCTTCTCGATTTGAGCCGTCGCTTGAACAAACTTATTGTTCAAGCAACCTAACTCTTTTCCTCGATTAGCCACGGAATAAATGATGTACGGATCACCGGTTTTTGTGTTTATCTTCGGGGTACATGATCATACAATTATAAACAAATTGCATAGAACAAGAAAGAAACTTAAACAAGAATTATACCTCTTGTTTACCTCTTGATCTTCTATTGTATGACCTATCCTTCTCTTGGACGTTGTGTGGGCAACGATCCTCCAAGAGTTGAAGCCTCCTAGATCACGTCTTCCCTTCCTTGCTCACTCCGAACAAGGGAAGATAATTGAGATCTTCTTCTCCTTGCTTGTGCCGACCACCAATCACAAAGATGGGTTGCCGCCGGCCCTAGGAGAGGGAGAGGAGATATGGGCGCCGACCAAGAGCTCCAAGGGAAGAAAACCTAACTCTTGTCGCCGACCAAAAGAGAAAGAGAGAGAGAGGGAGGAGCCACCGGCCAAACTAAAGAGAGAGAGGAAGGCACCGCCCAATGAAGAAGCTCCACCTTAGGTTGCCGCCCAAGCCTCTCTAAAGCCAACTCCAAAACCCTAGCACAACTCTATTCCATATCTATGCTGCCCAAGCCTTGGAATCTATATATAGATTTCGCCCAAGCCTCCATTTAATCATGTCCGTTGGATCTAGGCTTCTTGAGGGTTTTAATAGGTTACAATAGGGACCATGAGGAGGAGTTGGATTTTGGCCACCTAATGGATCCGACCCACATAAAATCCAATCCATTAATGATAATCCATTCCACTAGAGGATTATCATTGATCTACCTCACCAACCCCCATAATTAAATATGAGCTTCATATATTAATTGTACAAATATCTCCCCGTGTTTAAGATATCGAATGTCCATTAATTAATTAATTTACTGACAATTAATTAATTAACATCTAACTCCATGAGTAGTACCACTCAACCTTATCATCATGCTGGACTAAGTCCAACTGCAGGATTTACATGATGATCCTTATGAGCTCCTCAAGGGGACATCATCATCCTAATACATAGGACACGGTTTCCTCCTATAATAAACGATACACTATGTAAATAATATCATTTCCTAACTTACCGAGCCTATTGATTTAACCCATAAATCTCTCCCATTGGTAAATCAAAGAAATAAATATTAAGTACATGTGCCCGTTATTATATCGGGATTAAGAGCATGTACACTATCATATCCGAGGTCCGATTCAATTATGTAGTCAGTAATAAATTAAATCACCTCTAAGTCGGTCATGCTCAATATACACAAAGTGTACTAGTATAATTCTATGGTCAAGACAAACCAATATTAAATTACACTACAATCATACCAATGGTTTGTCCAAAACCATCTTGGTTGTGAGCCTCTACTTATACTCTACAAGGAACTGATAACATGATCTTTTGTGTGACACCACACACTATGTTATCTACAATGTAAAGTATTAGACAAGATACACACATATAATAAATATAAAATGCAAACAATGATCATGTGATTCTTATTTCAAAATGAAGATGTCTATACAAAGACTAGTCTTTCATTATATATCCCAACAATCTCCCACTTATACTAAAAGACTATGCTACCATCAAAGTGCCATACATCTAATTCCCATTCCCTCCACATGCCTATTAAAAGCTCTCGCTGGAAGGGCCTTAGTGAAAGGATCTGTCAGGTTATCCTCTGATGTAATCTTGGTGACATCAACTTCTCCTCGCTTTACGATCTCTCATATCAGGTGGTACTTGCGCTCTATGTGTTTACTTGCCTTATGGACTCGTGGTTCCTTCGAATTTGGAACTGTACCACTGTTATCAAAATAAATTGTGATAGTTCTGGGCAAACCAGGAATCACATCGAAGTCCATCAAGAAGTTCCTGAGCCATACAACTTCTTTGACTGTCTCAAAGGATGCCACATACTCAGCTTCCATGGTGGAGTCCACCATGTATTTCTGCTTGACACTCCTCCATACAATGACTCCACCTCCCAAAGTAAACACATAACCTGAGGTAGACTTACTGTTATCCCTATCTGATTGGAAGTCAGAATCTGTGTAACCCACAGAGAGTAATTGATCTGCCTGATATACCAGCATATAATCCCTATTCCTTCTCAAGTACTTTAATATATGCTTTACCGTAGTCCAATGTCCCTATCCTGGATTACTCTGATATCTGCTAACCATGCCCATGACAAAGCAGATATCCGACCTCGTACACAACATATAATACATGAGGCTTCCTATCGCCAAAGCATAAGGAACCGCCTTCATCTCCTCTATCTCCTTTGATGTTCTAGGACACATCTCTTTAGATAAAGGTACTCCATGCCTAAAAGGTAGAAAACTTTTCTTGGAGTTTTGCATGCTAAAACGAGCCACTATAGTGTCTACGTATGAAACTTGAGATAAGCACAACATCCTTTTCTTGTGATCCCTTATAACCTTGATCCCAAGGATGTGTCCCACTTCTCCCAAGTCCTTCATATCAAACTGTTTGGACAACCATACCCTCATGTCTGACAACACTTTGACATTGTTGCCAATGAGCAAAATGTCATCTATGTATAGTGCAAGAAATACCACTATTTTTCCGTTACATCTCTTGTATACACAAGACTCATCTGAACTTTGAATAAATCCATATGACTAGATTACCTCATCAAAGTGGATGTTCCAAGATCTCGAAGCTTGCTTCAATCCATAAATGGACCGATTAAGCTTGCACACAAGATGCTCTTTGCCCTTTACAATGAATCACTCTGGTTGCTCCATATAGATATTTTCTTCAAGACTTCCATTAAGGAAAGCTATCTTAACATCCATCTACCAAACCTCATAATCCATATGAGCAACAATAGATAAGAGAATCCGGATAGACTTAAGCATGACTACCGGCGAAAAGGTATCCTCATAATCGATACCCTCTTTCTGAGTATATCCTTTCATAACAAGCCTTGCTTTGAAGGTCTTAACATTCCCGTCTGTTCCTCTCTTTCTTTTGTAGATTCACTTGCATCCAATGGTTTTTACACCATTGGGTGGTTATACTAGCTCCCAGACCTAATTTGAATCCATAGATTCTATCTCAGAATTCATCGCCCTTTGCCAAGATACCACATCTTTGTCTTGGATTGCCTCGTCATAAGTCCAGGGATCAGATTCATGTTTGCCAGGGATCAAATTAGAAGATTCTTTCAAGAACATAAATCTCTCAGGTTGTCTAACAACCCTCGCACTATGATGAGGTATCACCTGTGTATCCTCTGTGACACACGGTGCAGTCACTTGTGGTATGTCCTCTTGTACCGTTGGTACTGAAGTAGTGACTTCCCCTCTCTACTCTTCCAGAATAATCTTGCTCATGGGCTTGTGGATCATCACATAGTCTTCCTCTAAAAATCGGGTATTCGTGCTAACGATCACCCTCTGATCTCTAGGACTATAGAACAAACCACCTTTCATTCCTCTAGGATAGCCTACGAATAAGCGCACTTCTGTACGCGGCTCTAACATACCAGCATCTACCTTCAGCACATGTGCTAGACTCCCCCATTTCCGAATATGTCTCAGACTAAGCTTTCGCCCAGTCCATAATTCTGTGGGTGTAGAAGGTACTGATTTAGATGGTACCAAGTTCAGAATATACACTGCCGTATCTAGAGCATACCCCTAGAACAAATCTTGTAACTCAGAAAACTCATCATCGATCTAACCATCTCCATAAGAGTCCTATTCCTTCGCTCTGCCACACCATTCTGCTGGGGTGTACAGGTGCAGATAGTTGGGATTGAATCCCAGCCTCTGATAAGTAATTCCTAAACTCTCCCAAGAGGTACTCACCCCCACGATCAGATCGTAGTGTCTTGATACTTTTACCTTGACGTTTTCCACATCAGCCTTAAACTCTTTGAACCTGTCAAAGTATTCAGACTTGCGGCGCATCATGTAAATGTATCCATATCTTGAATAATCATCTATAAAAGAGACGAAATATTCAAAATCACCTCTAGCCTGGATAGACATAGGACCCCACAAATCAGAATGAACCAATTTCAATACATCTTTAGCTCTATACCCCTTGGCCTTAAAAGGCCTTTTGGTCATTTTACCTTCCAAGCAAGATTTGCAGGTTGGGAAATCTTCCACCACTAATGAACCCAAAGGTCCATCAACTATCAACCTTTGAATTCTACTTAGGTTAATATGACCTAACCTTAGATGCCAAAGATATGTTTAGTTCATTTTCGAAGGTTCTTTTCTCTTATTAGATTTAAAAGATGAGTTATTTACTTCTATTTGCATCGTGGGAGCCTTTGGTTCAAGAGTATATAAATTTCCTACCAATGCACTGTTGGGTTTCCGGCACCGCGGCGTGTGTGTGTTCGATCATGTTTCGTAAACATGAGCACAGCGGAAGCAATTAAAAATAATAAATCTATATTTATTACAATACACACAACACATACATGCTATTACAACAAGTGTAGACATAACCGTAAATTAAAATTTGCAATAAAAGGAAATTAAACTACGTTATACCTTCCGTATGACATGTAGCGGGAACGGCATCAACCGGAACGATCCTCGTAAGAATCGTCTCTATCCGTATCCACGCCGAGCTCCTCGGGATGACTTCGCTAAGTCACGAGCTTCGTGTAGGGGATCGATATGGCCGGCTAGAGGGGGGTGAATAGCCCTCGTACGTTGGACGTCGTAAATTGCTCGTCTACAAAACGTTAGCGCAAGCGGAATATACAAATACAAAGCAAAAGACAAGCAAGATATAAGCAAGCAATACAAACACCGAGATATAACGTGGTTCACGGCTACGCCGCTAATCCACGGTCCGATTCGTCCACGGTGAATCACTCCGCCAAAACCAATCACTATCGGTCTCTCCTTTGCACAAAGCTAGGTGGAGGTAACCTTTACAACCAAGATCACTCTTCTTACAATAGGATTGAAGTAAAGACAAGTAAGAAGAGTTTAGAGCTTGTGGGGCACTAGGAAGATCGTTTGGAGTATGAGCATTAGCCTCTCAAAGGCTTACACCCTCTCTTTTTATAGAGAGGGCTAACTTCTTCCCGTTTGCCGCCATCAGTCGACGGCCGCCCTTGGCAGTCGACTGCCGTCACTACAACGACCTCCGAACACGTCGGATCCCGACCGTTGTAGTCCAACGGAACTCTTGGCAATGATCGATGGACCTCATCGGGCCGATCCGCCGCCTCTCGTAGTCGACCGCCTCCGGCTACGAACGGTCTCGTGGCCGAAACCCCATTGACTACCGATCCGCCGCTCAGCCGATCGATGGTCGGCGCGATCGCCCACGATGGCGCCGATCACGCCACAATCCGGGCCAATCGTATACCGAACTCACGACTGAAGCCGATCGCCATGACATGGCAATGACCGCGTCCTAAAACCCATCCGACACTTGGCCAAATGGCCAAGTTTCACCTAAGAGCTACCCTTCCCCGGGTTACAATCGCTCACTCTCATTTCTCGGAGTCCCTCGCCTTCGAAGTTCTCTTCGTTCTCGGCCACGTCCCTCGGCAACATCAGGCGCACGGCTCTGCAATGCTCCTTCGCGTCTCTTGCCTCGAAGTCTACTTCCTCCGGCTTCACTCCAAGCTTCTCGTCCGGCGGTCCCTCGGATGCTCCAAGCGCACGGCTTCCGCAAAGCTATCCTTCACCGACTCAAGGTACGAGTCATGAGATGTGAAACTTGCCACGGCTCCATGTGCGAATTACTAAGTCCTGCACGACTTCAACGCACATATCACATCAACATATCAAACTAACTTAAACCCTTTGCCACACCATCAAAACCATATCACGGCAAGAGATTGCCCTAACAATCTCCCCCTTTTTGATGTGTGGCAATCCGTTTAAGTTAGGTAAAAACATTTGATATAAATTCTAAGGTAAGAAAGCATGTAAAGATAAACATGATATAGCAACATGCAACTCCCCCTTAATCCATGAAACTCTCCATGCAAATTTTCTCCCCCTATCATATATTTCTCCCCCTACAATATATTTCTCCCCCTAAAGTGATTAACTTAAACATACTTATTTCTCCCCCTTTGACACCATCAAAAAGATTAACACTAAGTTATAAGCTCATGGCATCAAGTATAATGGAGGGAAAAATATGACAAGTTGATTTAAAATTGGGTACCACTTGTTGATGGCATCAAGTATATTTCTACAACTTGTTGTAGGTTTACAAACTGAATTCGGCCTTCAATGTTTTGATTTACAGGCCACGATGATGCTATCGATATGGCGGTCGTAGCACAAAGGAATTCAAATTTCGATTTTCGACCAATTTGAAATGCATTATAAATTCCAGAAAATTTGAAAAATCATGAAATTTGGGGAACATATTTCTATTAAGTATATCTATCAAGGAAAAATAATTTTTCATGAAAACTCATTATATTTTCTTGTTTTTGCCAAAAATCCAAAAGCTCTAAAAACCACTAGGTTTTTGATCATTCTAGTATCAAGTTAGCTACCTAGTTTTGCATCCAATTGTTTCAAAACATGAATACATGTATTTTAAGGTAAGAAATTGTTTTGAAAACATATGAAATATCCAACCATGATCTTTGGGCAATATGTCTATGAATTAAACATAAGCCTTCCCCATGATTGGTCTATTATTGCTATTTTGATACTTTAAATGACCATCTAAATGCCATAGGCATTAGTGGACATTTGTATCATCCTAATATCTCACCCATGTTAAGTTTGCAATCAAGTTAGCCTATAGTGAGTGTGAGATGTATCCTAGGGGGTATTTGTATATACTTAACCCATATATTCATGCAATTCTATCATGGTTAAGTATCAACCTAACATCCTACATGATCATAATGACATATATGAATGAATTCTACATTATGATCATGAAACTCATGTATCCATCAAATAATAGTCATGCATTAGGTATTATACGATGATGATAAACAAATTATCACCTAAAGCATGATTTAACCCTATTTCTCATGATAACATGCCAAAAAGCATAAATCATGATTGTAAATATACATAGGAATTACAACAATCATCATGATTTAAGCATTATTACCTATTTATGGGCACGTTATCATCACCCAACACTATCTAAAAAATGTTGTCCCGTCATCCTAAGTCAACCAAAATATGATATAGGTCAAGTTCATATGGTTGACTACCCTAGGGGTTTTCTAACCCTTAAGGATGGATTTTGGAACCCAAAATAGATTCTTTCCTATTGGGTTCACTAAATACTCCTGGGGATCAATTTCCTAGCAATTACTTTCTTTTTATCTTGTCCCCTAGCTATTAGGCATTTATAGGCCTTTTCAATTTTCTTTTCCTTGTAGCCTAGGCCCTTCTTGTTGAAACTAGCTCTTTGGCTCCCTAAGATCATGTTCAATGTGTTGGAGCCAATAGTGAATTTTTCTAGGGCTTTTGTTAAATAATCTACCTTTTCCCTTAAAGCCCTATTTTCATTTATACATGCATCATTAACATCCAAAGGCATATAATCATGTGAGCATGCATCATCATTTAAGCTAGAAGAAATATTATCATTTTCATTTAAGCATGCTTTTTCTAATTTTTATTCTAGGTCCTTAATTTGATCTAGCATGCTTTTGTTCTTCTTCTTAGCTCTAAATAAGTCCTTAGTTAAGCTAGAAATCATAGAAACTATTTTATTAGGTGAGAGATTTGTTACCATAGTTTCCATGTCCTCTTCTTCTTCGGATGAGGAGGATGTGGAGGCTCCCCCTTCACTTGAGCTTTCCCCACTTGAGCTTGATCTTTCATTTTCGGAGGAAGAGCAATCCAAGTCATCAAAGGCCATCAAGGCCAAATTAGTGACAAAGGCATTCTCCTCATCCGATGATGAGGAGGAGGATGAGGATGGATCATCCCATGTCTTGGCCTTGAATGCTTTGGCCTTCCCCTTTTCTTTTGCCTTCTTTTCTTCTTCCTTTCTCTTGCTCCCCTTCTTCTTCTTCCTCTTCTCTTCTTTCTTTTTCTTCTCTTCTTTGATTTTGTCTAGGAGGGGACAATTGTCCCTTATGTGTCCCTCTCCTTGGCAATTATAGCATATGACCTTCCCCCTTGGTCTTCTATTCCTATCATTAGATTTATCAAATCTAAAATTCTTAAATGCTCGTCTTACCCTCCTTACCATGTAGGCTTCTTCGGTGCTATCCATGGAGGAGGAGGAAGACGCTTCGTCATCGGAGGAGGAGGGGATTTCCATCTTCTTCTTCCCCTTACTTGCCAATAATGCTACTCCTCTTGAGGGTTGAATTTTAGGCTCCTCTTGTATTCCCTCAAGCCTAGTTTCGTGGAGTTCCATTGTTGAGAAGAACTCCTCCAAGGTGCTCACTTCTAAATTCTTTGAGATATAGAATGAGTCCACCATGGAGCTCCACTTTGAGGACCGGGGAAAGGCATCTATAGCCTTCATGAGCATGTCCCGGTTTGATAGCTTCTCACCTACACTTGTTAGCCCAATTAAAATTTCTTTAAACCTAGAGTGTAGTGAGGTTACCTTTTCTCCCTTTTCTAGTTTTATATTGGATAGTTGGGAGCGGAGGAGGTCTCTCCTTGCTAGCTTGGCCTCGGATGTGCCTTCATGGAGTTCTATAAGCTTCTCTCACATCTCTTTGGCGCTAGCACATTCTCCGATCCGGTTGATCTCTTGTTGAGGGAGCACATTGTAGAGATGGTGCTTGGCTTTGGAGTTTGCAAGGTGCTCCTCTCTTTGCCTCTTGGTCCACCTAGACTTCTCTATTGGCTTCCCCTCTTCATCCCTAGGCAAAACGAAACCGGATTCCATTGTAATCATTATATCAAAATCCGTTTCGAAAAATACCTCCATTCGCTTCTTCCACCAAGCGAATTCTCCTTCAAACTTCGGAGGATGGATGTTGGAGCTGGCCATTTTTGATGTAGGGCTTGTTGCGGCGGTTAGTCCGGTGACAAGCAACCTCGGCTCTGATACCACTTGTAGGGGATCGATATGGCCGGCTAGAGGGGGGTGAATAGCCCTCGTACGTTAGACGTCGTAAATTGCTCGTCTACAAAACGTTAGCGCAAGCGGAATATACAAATACAAAGCAAAAGACAAGCAAGATATAAGCAAGTAATACAAACACCGAGATATAACGTGGTTCACGGCTACGCCGCTAATCCACGGTCCGATTCGTCCATGGTGAATCACTCCGCCAAAACCAATCACTATCGGTCTCTCCTTTGCACAAAGCTAGGTGGAGGTAACCTTTACAACCAAGATCACTCTTCTTACAATAGGATTGAAGTAAAGACAAGTAAGAAGAGTTTAGAGCTTGTGGGGCACTAGGAAGATCGTTTGGAGTATGAGCATTAGCCTCTCAAAGGCTTACACCCTCTCTTTTTATAGAGAGGGCTAACTTCTTCCCGTTTGCCGCCATCGATCATTGCCGCCCTTGGCGATCATTGCCGTCCTAGCGGCCTCGAACACGTCGGATCCGGCCGTTGTAGTCAGCGGAACTCTTGGCGATCGGTGATGGACCTCATCGATCGGCTAGCTACCTCCATCAATCGGCGCCCGATCGGCTCTGAGCGGTCAATGGCGAAACCCCCATTGACGATCATTCGCGCCTTGGCGGATCGGCGATTCTTGCGATCGGTTGCCCACGTATGGCGATCATTGCGGCCTAATCCGGATCGATCGTATACCGGTCGAACTCACTCGACTCGGGCGATCGGCCATGACATGGCAGTCGACTGGTGTCGGGAAAACCCATCCGACACTTGGCCAAATGGCCAAGTTTCACCTAAGAGCTACCCTTCCCCGGGTTACAATCGCTCACTCTCATTTCTCGGAGTCCCTCGCCTTTGAAGTTCTCTTCGTTCTCGGCCACGTCCCTCGGCAGCATCAGGCGCACGGCTCTGCAATGCTCCTTCGCGTCTCTTGCCTCGAAGTCTACTTCCTCCGGCTTCACTCCAAGCTTCTCGTCCGGCGGTCCCTCGGATGCTCCAAGCGCACGGCTTCCGCAAAGCTATCCTTCACCGACTCAAGGTACGAGTCATGAGATGTGAAACTTGCCACGGCTCCATGTGCGAATTACTAAGTCCTGCACGACTTCAACGCACATATCACATCAACATATCAAACTAACTTAAACCCTTTGCCACACCATCAAAACCATATCACGGCAAGAGATTGCCCTAACACTTCGTCTTCGTACGGGTTACTAGCCTCGTGTTGAAGACGACATGATCGAGAGATGATCACGATCCGAATCCAAATTCGGATCCAAAGCGAGTTCTCAAAACTCGCTTCTCCGGAGAGGTGTTCGTCAACCGTTTGACGAATCCTTCGTCCTCCACCTCAGAGGATTACCGGAGATCAAATCCCCGGTAAGTTAGCCGCTGTTGGAGCACTAACCGTCGTCCAAACGACGCTCCGACGAGAGGAGAAGAAGCTGTCCAGAAAACTGGACAGCTTGGTGGAGGAGATAGGCGCCGGCCAACTAAGGAAGCCAAGTGCTCACCTTGATGCCAAACCTAAGGAGGATCGCCGGAACTCTTCCGGCAGCAGCTCGACGCCGGCGAGGAGGAAGGAAGCAGCCTTCTGGACGCCGGTTGGAGGAGCTATGGGCTGGGCGGCAAGAAAAGTTGGCGCCAACTCAAAAGGGGAGATGAGGTGGGCGGCCAAACTAGGGTTGCCTCTTCATTAGGGCTTAACAAACCCTAATGCCCTCTTTTATAGAGAACTAATTCTCTTAATGGTTAATGGATCATATCCATAAAGCCCGTTAACCCGCTCCATTAAGATAAGTTAAAATAAACCAAACCATGATGGTTTATTTTAAGTTAAAACGAACCGAACCAACCTTTGGTTCATTCGTTTAATATAAACCAAACCCTTTGGTTTATTCTCATCCATTGGATTAGAACCAAACCATTTTGGTCCATCCATTATGTCTTCATAAGACACGGCCCATCCACGCTTCCATTGCGACTGAAACAATTTCATGCTCGCTTTATGTTTGGTCCAACCAAACATAGTTTCTCTCGAGAATCCCATTCTCAAGCTCGTTTTAAATCCTTTGGATTACACTCATTGTCGTGTGACCAAATAGGTTCTCGGTTTATGTTGGCCGTCTATAATTAACCATTAATTATAAAGCGATCATGAGTGGCACCTAGTAGTACATCATGATCCCCAATTAACCGAAAAGATCAGCGGTTGATCGAACTATTTACGAAACCCTTGGCTCGAATGAATCGTGCCCCATTCCCTTCACTCATCTTATACCCACTTGGTTCAGGACATGGTCTATTGTGTCAGTCCCCACTAGGCTGACTACGTCACACCTAGCCCAAGTATCATTTCCTCGTCCTACGGATTCTAGTTACTCCACATGTATCGAAGAGTACTTTACTCTAAACATGTAATGCTTTGGCCAAAGACTTTAGTAACAATCCGACGAGAGGCCATGGGTATACATCTCCTCGCAAGGAGTGGTGAATCCTTTATAGGCTATTCAAACACCTTCGATCACTTCGACTTATACCCAATCATCTGGGTCCACATCTCCTCGGAGATGTTTGCTTAAGATGTCAAAGCATAAGTCTCCATGATCAAGATGACTTGAATACCGCAAGTCAAAGGAACATCACACTTAAGCCACAGTAAGAACTTCATTGACATATCTATATATGCAGAGAACCATATGAAGTCTTACGGTGGTCACTCAATGAACTAGTTACCATAACTAGCATCACGATTAACTCCGGACATCACTATGTCTCGGCCCGGTGAGAATCGGCTTCTTGGATACACCAAGGGTATACCTCGTGCTAGTCTCGGAATTGATGGTGTCCAAATCCATCAATTCATCGACTAGGGATAATTAGATACATCACAATTACACATGTAGAGATACTCACTAGTTGTGATCCAATCACAAATTCTCTCATCTTTGTGAATATCGTGGACATTGATAAATGAGTTTAAGATCAATCAAATACATAAAACATGTATACTCAAATAGTGAATCTTCATTTATCATATAAATGGTTCATACATAAGGCGATTGCCTTAGGACATCTCTCATATATTACTAACAGACTCCCACTTGGCCTAATGCCAATCGCTAAGTATCCAATACCATAAGCTCTAACATGACCCTCAAACTTACTTTGAGGTAATGCTTTAGTCAAAGGATCCGCTAAGTTCCTTTCAGTGGGAATTTTCTCGATTTGTATTTCGTTCCTACTTATGATCTCTCTGATAAGATGATAGCGGTGAAGCACATGTTTGGATCATTGATGAGACCACATCAAGTTCATAGATGAACTACTTGATCCAAACCGCTTCCTTTGCTGCTTCCAAAGCTGCAACGTATTCTGCCTTAGTGGCAGAATCCGCTATAGTGTCAAGCTTGGAACCTTTCCAACTTATTGTGCCTCCATTCTAGGTGAATACATACCCAGACAAAGACATGGATTCATCCTTGTCTGTCTGGAGTTGGCATCCGTATACCCACGTATCACCATGTACCCTTCTCCATATATTAGGAACGTATCCTTAGTTCTTCTTAAGTACTTAAGGATCGTCTTAACAGCCGCCCAATGATCCATTCCTGGATCAGACTGGTATCTGCTCGTGACACTCAGAGCATACGATACATCGGGCCTCGTACATAACATAGCATACATGATAGATCCTATTGCGGATGCATAGGGAATCTTACTCATGCAAATCCTCTCGTCTTCTGTGCGCGGACACATAGACTTCGAAAGGTGTACCCCATGCCTGATGGGCAGATAACCTTTCTTGGATTCCGACATGCTAAACCTCTTTGCTTTTCGGTCTATATATATGAAGCGAAAGACCAAGCAACCATTTCGATCTATCTCTATAGATCTTAATCCCAAGGATGTAGGTTGCTTCTCCCAGGTCTTTCATGGAGAATGTCTTGGATAACGAAACCTTCACTGACTGTAAGATTGAAACATCGTTTCCTATAAGTAGTATGTCATCGACATACAATACTAGGAATACGACTGCACTCCCACTAACCTTCTTGTACACACAAGGTTCGTCTGGATTTTGTGAGAAATCAAACTTTTTGATTGTCTCATCAAAACGGATATTCCAGCTCCTGGATGCTTGCTTCAATCCATAAATGGATCGTCGCAACTTGCATACCTTGGTTTTATCAACCGATGTGAAACCCTAAGGCTGTATCATATACACGTCCTCGAGCAAGTTTCCATTAAGGAAAGCTGTTTTCACATCCATCTGCCATATCTCATAATCATAATGAGCTGCTATGGCCAGGAGCATCCGAATGGATTTAAGCATAGCTACAGGCGAATAGGTTTCATCATAATCAACACCTTGCTTTTGACGATATCCTTTCGCCACCAATCTAGCCTTATAGGTAATCACATTACCATCCATGTCGGTTTTCTTCTTGAAAACCCACTTGCACCCTATAGGCTTTATGCCTTCAGGTGGGTCAACCAAGTTCCAAACTTGGTTTTCGTACATGGAATCCATTTTCGACTTCATGGCACCAAGCCACTTATCTCTTTCTGAACTTGTCAGCACTTCTTCATAACTCGTAGGCTCCTCATCATCAATGAGTAACACGTCGTTCGATTCACTTACGAGAAATCCATATCTCTCAGGAATATTGCGTGTTCTACCAGATCTACGAAGATGTGGTGTTACAATAGGTCCAGTCGATTGCTCATCACTATGAGTTGTAATGTCTATTTGAGTCTCTCGAGCCTCCTCAAGCTCGACGACACTCCCACTTTTTTCTTGCAAGAGAAACTCTTTCTCTAGAAACACAGCATGCCTTGAAACAAACACCTTTTGTTCCACAGGATGATAGAATTGGTAACCCCTTGTTTCCTTAGGGTATCCAATAAATAGACATTTATCAGACTTAGCATCCAGTTTGTCTGATACTGTCCGCTTCACATAAGCAGGACAACCACATATCTTCAAGTAAGATACATGAGGTTTCTTACTATTCCATATCTCATATGGAGTAGTTGAGACTACCATGGTAGGCATTCTGTTTAACAAGTAAACAGCTGTCTGAAGTGCATAGCCCCAAAAGGACTTGGGAAGAGTTGCATGATTCATCATTGACCTGACCATGTCCAACAAGGTCCGGTTACGCCTCTCAGATACACCATTATGCTTTGGTGTATATGGCGGAGTCCATTGAGACAATATACCATTGTCTCTTAGATAATCAAGAAACTCTTGACTTAAGTATTCACCACCTCGATCCGATCGAAGTATTTTAATACTCTTGTCATGTTGTTTCTCTACTTCATTTCTGAATTCTTTGAACCTTTCAAAGGCTTCAGACTTGTGTTTCATCAAGAACACATACCCAAGCGTGAGTGATCATCGGTGAAGGTAATGAAGTAGCTATAGCCTCCTAATGCTTGAGTTGACATAGGTCCACATACATCGGTATGTACTAGACCTAGTACTCCACTGCTCACCTTTCCAAAGAAAGGTAACTTAGTCATCTTGCCTTTGCATGATTCGCATGTATCGTATGAATCCAATTCAAACGATTCCGTAATTCCACATCGTGTAATTCGACATGCTTCTTGCTTATATGGCCAAGACGACAATGCCACATAGGAGGTCCATTTTGATTATCCTTTCGGAACGCGTGTTGCTCGCCGATATTGAAATATGTCGACTGGAATCGTCCAACGTATAAATGCCATTACTCAAAGTTCCAGTTCCATAAAGTACGCCATTCAAAGTTATATAACAACAATTGTTACTAAACGTTAAATAGAAACCATTTCTATTTAAGCAGGAAATAGAAACAATGTTCTTTATTAGAGAAGGAACATAATAGCAATTGTCCAGTTCCAAGACTAGTCCACTAGGGAGCTTGCAAATAATAAGTTCGATGGCGGAGGCAACCTTTGCTCCATTGCCAACTCGCAAATTTGACTCCCCTCTGACAAGTCTTCTTCTATTCCTTAGCCCCTGTATGTCATTACATATATGTGAGCTACACCCAGTATCCAATACCCAAGTGTCTAAGGAAATAGAATGACAATCAATAACGAAGATACCTGAAGAGGATGGGGCATCGGATGCCTTCTTCTTCTTCATGGACTCAAGATAAGTCTTGCAGTTTCTTCGCAAATGGCTCTCCTTGCCATAATGATGGCAAGTTTCCTTTTGTGCTAGTTCTACCTTCTTAGCCCTTCTCTTCTTTCCCTTCTGCTGTTCTTTTGACCTCCTCTTAGAACCTTTCTTCGAGGAATCAACTAACAGCACTGTCCCCTGCTCATGCTTCTCAGAAGACTCCACAGTCTTCGATATTGGCAAGTACCACAGATGAACCTCCTAGCATCTCAGAGGTGAAGAGGAGCTTTGAGACTTCGAACCTTTCGAATCTCACTTGCTCATCAACCAACTCACAAAGATGAAGGACTACGATATGAGCATCCATATGCTCATGCTGCTTTCGTAGCTTGGGTTCCATCGTGGCTAGCATGATGCAACTCATTTGTTCAGAATCACTCACATGTTTCTGATAGGCCAACAATTGGTCCAGAGTTGCATTGTCACTAGGATGGGCGGGAAGAGGCGCTTCGAGGACATACGCAAGCTTTTCCACCTTGAGAACAATTCTCAAGTTTCTAAGCTAGTCCAAGAAGTTCGGCCCAGTCAATTTATTTGAATCCAAAATGGAATGCAAATTCAAACACATCATGATCAATATATTAACTTAGAAATACAAAACGAGCATATATGAGAAAATGATTTTAAAATGCATCAATATACATTTATAAATCCCATTCATTTTTCGAATTTCAAAAACCCTTAAAATCACTTCGGGAGATCGTAGGTCCATCTCCGAATGGGCTGATATCCATCATAGATAAGAACAACCTTGGAGTGAGTCCAACAAGCCATTCTTAGCTATGATGGTGGGTATCAAGTATACCGATTACATATCATGTATATGTAACTATCACAATGTGCTATCAACTAATTGAATGTTTACACATACATTGGGTTGTTAACACATTAACAAGTATGCATCATATGCATAGCACCCAACTTCACCTCTCTTCACATCGACCTTGGAATGAGTCCAACAAATCGATGCTCCAAGTTAAAACCGACCCATTAATCGCGAAATAGTTTTAATATGGTTAGAGCGCATTCAACCAATTAGCCAGGCTTGGAGTGAGTCCAACAACCCAAACTAACGATTGACCTCTGACTCTTACCATATTAGAGTTAAACTATTCCAATGATTTGAACATGTTCAGGTTCGAGCCGGGCTTGGAGTGAGTCCAACAACCTAAACAAGAAACAGAACTCTGGTTCTAACCATATTAATGGAAGGTGTAGGCTTTAATATTGAGTTAGGGTTTTATGTCTCATCCTCTTTGCATGCAAATAACTATTATCTACATGGCATGGCATACATGGCATACATCTACATGTCACGACACGCATGGCATAATGTTATGCATCTAATGCAATTACATGGCATACAATTATGTCATGTATATATTTCCTTATATGTCATAACTATTTATGGAAATAAAATATGTTTAAGATTTGATTCTCCAAATCAAATCATAATTAAATTAGGAAACAAATTTCCAAATCTAATCACATATTTTATTCATGGAATTATTTGATTAAGGAAAATCTATTTAGGAAACCAATTTCCTAAATCATTAAAACTACTTATGGAAATAAAATATTTTAACATTTGATTTCCCAAATCAAATCATGATTAAATTAGGAAACAAATTTCCAGAATCTAATCAAATATTTTATTTATGGAAAATATCAATTTCCATAAATACTTCCAACTTTCCAAAAGTGGAAGATTTCCATAAATACTTCTAGACTTTCCAAAATTGAAAAATTTCCATAAATACTTCTAAATTTCCAAAATTTAGAAAACTTCCAGAAATACATTATGACTATCGCAAAACCATTTTTACGATTATGTCGAAACACAACCTGGGCTCTGATACCACTGTTGGGTTTCCGGCACCGCGACGTGTGTGTGTTCGATCATGTTTCGTAAACATGAGCACATCGGAAGCAATTAAAAATAATAAATCTATATTTATTACAACACACACAACACACGCATGCATATTACAACAAGTGTAGACATAACCGTAAATTAAAATTTGCAATAAAAGAAATTAAACTACGTTATACCTTCCGTATGGCGTGTAGCGAAACGGCATCAACCGGGCGATCCTCGTAAGAATCGTCTCTATCCGTATCCACGCCGAGCTCCTCGGGATGACTTCGCTAAGTCACGAGCTTCGTCTTCGTACGGGTTACTAGCCTCGTGTTGAAGACGACGTGATCGAGAGATGATCACGATCCGAATCCAAATTCGGATCGAAAACGAGTTCTCAAAACTCGCTTCTCCGGAGAGGTATTCGTCAACCGTTTGACGAATCCTTCGTCCTCCACCTCAGAGGATTACCGGAGATCAAATCCCCGTGAGTTAGCCGCTGTCGGGCACTAACCGTCGTCCAAGCGGCGCTCCGGCGAAGGAAGAAGCTGTCAGAAAACTGGACAGCTTGGTGGAAGAGATAAGGCGCCCGGCCAACTAAGGAAGCCAAGTGCTCACCTTGATGCCAAACCTAAGGAGGATCGCTGAACTCTTCCGGCAGCAGCTCGACGCGAGGAGGAAGGAAGCAGCCTTCTGGGCGCGGTTGGAGGAGCTATGGGCTGTGCGGCAAGAAAAGTTGGTGCCAACTCAAAAGGGGAGATGAGGTGGGCGGCCAAACTAGGGTTGCCTCTTCATTAGGGCTTAACAAACCCTAATGCCCTCTTTTATAGAGAACTAATTCTCTTAATGGTTAATGGATCATATCCATAAAGCCCGTTAACCCGCTCCATTAAGATAAGTTAAAATAAACCAAACCATGATGGTTTATTTTAAGTTAAAACGAACCGAACCAACCTTTGGTTCATTCGTTTAATATAAACCAAACCCTTTGGTTTATTCTCATCCATTGGATTAGAACCAAACCATTTTGGTCCATCCATTATGTCTTCATAAGACACGGCCCATCCACGCTTCCATTGTGACTGAAACAATTTCATGCTCGCTTTATGTTTGGTCCAACCAAACATAGTTTCTCTCGGTCTGAGAATCCCATTCTCAAGCTCGTTTTAAATCCTTTGGATTACACTCGTTGCAGCGTGACCAAATAGGTTCTCGGTTTATGTTGGTCGCCTATAATTAACCATTAATTATAGAACGATCATGAGTGGCACCTAGTAGTACATCATGATCCCCAATTAACCAAAAGATCAACTTGATCCGTAACTATTTCAAACCCTTCAAAGAGTTCGAATGAATCGTGCCCCATTCCCTTCACTCATCTTATACCCACTTGGTTCAGACATGGTCTATTGTGTCGGGCCTCACTAGGTCGACTACGCCACACCTAGCCCAAGTATCATTTCTCGCCCTCTACTGATTCTAGTTACTCCACATGTATCAAGAGTACTTACTCTAAACATGTAATGCTTTGGCCAAAGACTTTAGTAACAATCCGACGAGAGGCCATGGGTATACATCTCCTCGCAAGGAGTGGTGAATCTTTATAGGCTATTCAAACACCTTCGATCACTTCGACTTATACCCAATCATCTCGGTCCACATCTCCTAGAGATGTTTGCTTAAGATGTCAAAGCATAAGTCTCCATGATCAAGATGACTTGAATACCGCAAGTCAAAGGAACATCGCACTTAAGCCACAAGAAGAACTTCATTGACATATCTATATATGCAGAGAACCATATGAAGTCTTACTACTGGTCACTCCAATGAACTAGTTACCATAACTAGCATCCACGATTAACTCCGACATCACCTCCAAACCAAAGGAGAATCACCGCTTGGATACACCAAGGAGTATACTGCGTTACTCGGCTGTAATCTGATGGTGTCCAAATCCATCAATTCATCGACTAGGATAATTCCGATACATCACAATTACACATGTAGAGATACTCACTAGTTGTGATCCAATCACAAATTCTCTCATGGCCGTGAATCGTGATCGTGACATTCAGTAAATGAGTTTAAGATCCAATCAAATACATAAAACATGTATACTCAAATAGTGAATCTTCATTTATCATATAAATGGTTCATACATAAGGCGATTGCCTTAGGACATCTCTCATATATTACTAACATGCACCAAAATAGATAATCTCCCTATTCCTTTTTATAACAACTCTGTCATTAAAAGAAATAGAATATCCATCCAAAAATAATTTAGAAACTGAAATTAAATTCTTTCTAAATGAAGGTACATAAAGGTAATTTCTCAGAACCAAAGTTTTATACCTATTAAAAGATAAATAAACATCTCCCACTACAATAGCCGCCACCTTAGTAGCATTGCCCATGTAGACGGTAATCTCCCCCTCAGCTAGTCATCTGGTTTCTTGGAACCCCTACAAAGTATTGTAGACATGATTAGTGGCTCTAGTATCTACACACTAGGTGTTGGTAGATAACACCGCTAAACATGTTTCAACGACTAGACCAAAAGATATACCTTTGTTCTGCTTCCGGTTGGGGCAGTCAGCCTTCCAATGTCCAGTCTGCTTGCAAGTGAAGCACTTGCCTTTCTGCTTCTTCACTCCTCCCTGAGATCCTCCCACCACCTTCGCTGCACCTTGTTTCTTCTTGCCTTTCAGCTTAGAAGTAGAAACCTTTTGGGCAACCAAAACCTGAGAACTCTGACAAAAAAGCCCCTCTGCCTCCTGGAGTTCTATCAGAAGCTCTACCAATGAATACAACCTCCTATTCATGTTGTAGTTCAGGCAAAATTGCTCAAAACTCCTAGGTAGAGATTGGAGAATGATATTGACCTGGGTTTCCCCATCGATCTCAGCTTCAAGGACTTCCAACTCATTCAAATGAGCCATCATCTTGAGAACATGATCCCTCACGGGTGTTCCCTCAACCATGGTGGTCGTCATCAAGTTTCTCATGGCTTCTTGCCTAGCAACCCGATTCTGGTGTCCGAAAAGTTCCTTGAGATTGAGCATCATGTCATAAGCAGTAGTCATGGCCTGATGCTGATGTTGCATTACATATGACATAGAAGCCAAAATATAACACCGCGCCATCTCATTAGCCTTGATCCACTTCTTATAACTCTCTTTCTCCTTTTCCCCAGAATCATCCGTAGGCTTAGGAGGACACTCCTCCAGAAGTACATACTTGTACTCCTCAACAGTCAAGACTATATCCATATATCTTTTCCAATCCACATAGTTAGGTCCAGTAAGTTTATTTTCCTTTAGTATCACAACAAGTGGGTTGAAAGTCATTTTGAAGAAACCTAAGAATCACATAGACAAAAAACATTTAGATTTCAAAAAATTATTGATTCCTCAAACAATAAAATTTTAAAATCAACTAACACCTCAAAACACCGAGAATATCGTATGCCACGATAGTGTGGACGTATACAAATTCTACATTTGTAAGAGGAGGTTTTACCCATTAATTTTATTATACTGTCAACCTTACTTTTTGACAAATAAAATTAATAGTTGGTTCCTCTTCGGCCCTACAAATAAAAGCAGTGACTCCGATGGGGAGGATACTTTTATTTGCATCTAAGTGTTCACCATTACCCGATACTAAGGCAATTACCTCGGATTATATGCCTTCTGATGGGGAAGTACACACACTCCTAAATAATTTCCTATAATCATATTTGACCTAGTGATCCGCAAAACAAACTCATCCGATATGGAGGAAGGCACTCAGATCCAACACGCAAGTTTGTTCGCATCACATGTCAAATTGTAATGGAGGCCGCGGGAATTTTAAAAAATATCCCTCTCCCACTTAGTAATTTAAAATTGAGGAATTTTAACTACGCAAGCACAACAAGAATATAAATCAAAAGCAATAAATATGAAAAACAAATTTTCCAACTATTATGGCTTTTGTTCTCCAATATGCCTCCAGTCGTGTTGCCACCTCGTCCGCTCCTCCCTACGCCATGTACAAGCCATCCGGAGATCGAGCCGAGAAAAATTATTTTAATTTACATCCATTGATCCTATACTCTACAAAGGAGTGTACATGAAATCTAGATCAAAAGTAAACTAAAATAAAAGAGTGGCTAAACAATGCCGTACTTAATTATAAAAATTAAATACTAGCCTTGTAAACCCCGAGGATTCATACAATATTACGATTACACACATACAATCTCATACACACACATATGGCCATAATAGTTGGATCTTATGCCTGCAACCAAAAAGTTAGCCAATGCACATCCTACTATTATTCGACACACATAATATATGATAAGTGCATAAAAGTAACCGAATCCTAAACACACAAAACCGAAAACCGTGGCTCTGATACCACTTGAAGGTTGAAGCTTCGCTTCTCGGTTCGCCTTGGTCACTTGTGCATGGTGATCCCATCATACGTCCCTAGATAAAAAAAAATTAATCTCGATGAAGATGGATTACCCAAGCAACTGATCCATCATCGTGCTTCTCGATTTGAGTCGTTGCTTGAACAAACTTGTTGTTCAAGCAACCTAACTCTTTTCCTCAATTAACCGTGGAATAGATGATGTACGGATCGCTGGTTTTTATGTTTATCTTTGGGGTCCATGATCATACAATTACAAACAAATTGCATAGAACAAGAAAGAAACTTAAACAAGAATTATACCTCTTGTTTACCTCTTCATCTTCTATCGTATGACCTATCCTCCTCTTGGACATTGTGTGGGCAATGATCCTCCAAGAGTTGAAGCCTCCTAGATCACGTCTTCCCTTCCTTGCTCGCTCCGAACAAGGGAAGATAACCGAGATCTTTTTCTCCTTGCTTGTGCCGACCACCAATCACAAAGATGGGTTGCCGTCGGCCCTAGGAGAGGGAGAGGAGATATGGGCGCCGGCCAAGAGCTCCAAGGGAAGAAAACCTAACTCTTGCTTCCGACCAAAAGAGAAAGAGAGAGAGAGGGAGGAGCTGTCGGCCAAACTAGAGAGAGAGAGGGAGGCGCCACCCAATGAAGAAGCTCCACCTTAGGTTGCCGCCCAAGCCTCTCTAAAGCCAACTCCAAAACCCTAGCACAACTCTATTCCATATCCATGCCGCCCAAGCCTTGGAATCTATATATAGATTTCGCCCAAGCCTCCATTTAATCGTATCCGTTGGATCTAGGCTTCTTGAGGGTTTTAATAGGCTACAATAGGGACCATGAGGAGGAGTTGGATCTTGGCCACCTAATGGATCCGACCCACATAAAATCTAATCCATTAATGATAATCCATTCCACTAGAGGATTATCATTGATCTACCTCACAACCCCCATAATTAAATATGAGCTTCATATATTAATTATACAAATATCTCTCCGTGTTTAAGATATCGAATATTCATTAATTAATTAATTTACTGACAATTAATTAATTAACATCTAACTCCATGAGTAGTACCACTCAACCTTATCATAATGTTGGACCAAGTTCACCTGTAGGATTTACATGATCCTTATGAGCTCCTCAAGGGGACATCATCATTCTAATACATAGGATGCGGTTTCCTCTTATAATAAACGACACACCATGTAAATAATATCATTTTCCAACTTATCAAGACTATTGATTTAACCCATAAATCTCGCCCATTGGTAAATCAAAGAAATAAATATTAAGTACATGTTCCCGTTATTATATCGGGATTAAGAGCATGTACACCATAATATTCGTGGTCTGATTCAATTATGTAGTCAGCAATAAATTGAATCACCTCTAAGTCGGTCCTGCTCAATACACATAAAGTGTACTAGTGTAATTCTATGGTCAAGATAAACCAATACTAAATTACACTACAACCATACCAATGGTTTTTCCAAAACCATCTTGGTTGTGAGCCTCTACTTATATTCTACAAGGAACTGATAACATAATCTTCTATGTGACACCACACACCATGTTATCTACAATGTAAAGTATTAGACAAGATGCACACATATAATAGATATAAAATGCAAACAATGATCATGTGATTCTTATTTCAAAATGAAGATGTCCATACAAAGACTAGGCTTTCAGTATACATCCCAACAAAGGGAGACCCAGTTGATAGCATGCATGCAATGTAATGATGCATAGCTCCACACACATATCCCCACAACACTCCCTATCCCACGGGGAGTCCTAGTCAACCAAAAGTAAACTATGCAAGGACTACTAATCCACAATCACAACCTACTTATCTATGCATAGATAAATAGATCCACCATAGATGCACCACTAATATGTGTACAATACATAAATCGACTCTATAATCTAATCCATCACCTAACCTAGTGATGTGACCTGGTAACCCAATCTGAGTTCACAACGATGACCCTAACCACATGTACTTAACTGAACATCCATCAGCTAATACGCAATAGGGTTCGTAATTCATATCCGTGATAAATGAACGATGAATTAACAACAATATATCTCAAAGGTCAAGGCTAAGTACAAGCACATGATTAAATAAGAGTGGATTCAAGATCAAAGGTATCAGCATAAGTCCAAATTCATACATTGGAATCAGTCAAACTACTTGACCAGGGTAGATATTACCCACCTAATACGAAGCTCGTAATAGAAATCCTCACGGCCGTGGACCTGCTTCGTATCCCAAACCTGCACATAATAGCAAATTATGATTAAATACAAGCACCATACAAATATACGAACTAGCCACTACTTCGTTTCTATGTTCATATCCTTTCCTAGTCTATAAGTTAGAAACCTCGATCATCCCTAGCCGAATCACAACCAAACTCTCTCCATTGATTCCACAGCTTCCTCTCAACAAATCAACTGCCAACCAATGGACCTAATCTTACAAACCCATCTTCCTTCCACACGGGATATCCATTACAACTATCCCAATTAACAATCTTCAAAATCCACAAGATCAATTAAAGAAAACAGAATTGAACAACACTCGAATCAGGGTTGTAATGGCAACTTACTTCAAGATCAATCTACCATAGCCAATAAATTCACACACACACAGATCGGCCACCACACGAATCGCAACTTCCATCCGACAATCCATCGACATAAACCATCAGATTTCTTAAGCATTGACATACTACGAATTCACAGCAATTACAGACAACACAGAAAAGGGAAATCAAAGCTTACTGAGCTCAAATCTCCACCGACAACCATTTCCCCCAGCTACCCTATTCACCGGAACAAATCAAGCTCCACCACTGTGTTGGCAGCTCATTGCCGCGGCGATAACTCAGCCGATCATCCGAGCGAAGAAGTTGCTGAGATCCCTAAGGCTAAGAACCAACTGACCTCCGGCCGGAAATCAACTAAAGCGATGGTGTTGTTGAGATGCTCACATCGGATCTCCGATGAATTGGGAGAAGGCGACGCGATCGTGCGGAGAAGAAGAAGAAATCAGCGAGAAAGAGGAAGAGTGGATCGTGATGAGAAGAAGTCAGTTTCGCGATCGAAAAGCTTTAAAGGTTGTTCGACAGTTTTGTTCAAGTGAACCAATTCAAGCCAACCGGTTCAAGCCAAACCGGTCCAGCCCTTAATCCCAATGAAACTCTTGATTAAGCCCAATTAGCTAATCAAACCTAACCACTAATTAAACCCAATTATCTACCTAATGAAGTCTAATCCATATATCCCCAAAATTTTTTTTCGTATCTTACATTCTCCCCCACTTAACAAAATTTGGTCCCCAAATTTCGTACTTAAATACAGTAATTAACTCAAGAAATTTCTTGAACTACATACCTCATGTGAACAGGTGAGGGTATCGAGCTCGGATAGTATCCTCTAGCTCCCATGTAGCCTCCTCATCCATATGATGCTGCCATCCAACCTTTATAAGTCGGATGGTTTTGTTCTGCAGCTGACGCTCCTTGTGACCCATAATCCGCACTAGAATCTCCTCATAAGTCGCATTAGGTTGGAGTGGAATTGGCACCTCTGTCAGAACGTGATCAGGATGTGGCACGTATTTCCTCAGCATAGAAACATGGAATACATTATGAACACCCGCAAGTGTGAGAGGCAAAGCCAACCGATAAGCTACTCCCCCAATCCGCTCCAATATCTCGAATGGTCCAATGTAGCACGGTGCTAACTTTACTTTAAGCCCAAATCTCTTAACTCCTTTTGTAGGTGATACATGCAGGAATACATGATCTCCTACTGAAAACTCCAGAGGTCTTCGCCTCCGATCCACATAACTCTTTTGTCGATCCTGTGCCTCTGATAATCATCGTTTAATGACACGTACCAACTCTGCTTCATGTTGAATACTCTGAGACCCCAATAGCTGTAGTTCCCCAACAACCTCCTGTTGGATCGAGAAGTGTCGGTAGAGGGGGGGGGGGGTAAATAGCGATCGTAAATCTTTTCGATGTTTCATTCGAGTAGACAATTAAACGAGTAAGAGCAGCGGAAAATAAAGGAACACGTTTATTTTTATTTGGTTCACAACCCAGCGGTTGCTACTCCAAGGCCCTATCGGTCCTAGACCGCATACGGAGGGCAAAACACTATAACATCTCCTCCTCGTTGGAGGTAGGAGACAACGATCACAAAAACCGAATGTACGAGGATGAGGCAACAAGCCTACCTCACCTCGTTACGATTAAAATAAAGAATACAATAAAAATAATTACTTGCTACTGCTGCCGACGAAGGAGATTTGAACTTGTCGTCGCGTCGGCGTTATGACGACGTTGGAGCGTTTGCGTTGTAGGAGCACTTGATGAATAAACTTGAGGATGTTTGGAGTTGGAATCCACTCCTCCTTTTATAGATTTTGGCCTCTGAATTTGTCTCCTCTTTTTTCAGAACAAATCACAAAGTTGTCCAAATCACCGGATGAGCATCGGGCCGATCGCTTGATGTCCAAGAATGATCGCTACGGCTGCCACTTCCTGCAAAGAAGAGGTTAGCTCGGAAAATGATAAATGCAACGGTTTCTGACCGTCCGATCTCGACCTAGACCTTCCACGGGAAGTCTTAATCGGATCGCCGCCTACGGTCATCCCCGTAAAGAGGACACGACCTTACAATCTATCACTCACACGAGCTTACCTCGATAGTAGCTCTCGCTTTCGGCCTTCCACTCGATTCCTTCGGCTCCCTCCGAAGTCACTCGAGTATCGCCCAACCACCGCGGTTTCCTCCGGGTGTCGCTAGCCTTCAGCTCCAGCTTTAGCACTTTTCTGCACACTTGATTTAGCTCGTGAGATAACGATGTAAACTTAACTTTGTGTCTTTGCCATAATCAAAACACAGGTTCGATTATCTAGTGCCCCTGCACCAACAATCTCCCCCTTTTTGATCTATGACAAACCAACACAAAGTTAAGGAAAATTAAAGCATAAAACAGGTATAGTAGAAGATGAATGTGAAGATGAATATCATTTCCAAAAACTCCCCCTCAACCAAAACTCCCCCTTAACCCTAGGTGAGTTTTGAAAGAGATAATTTAATTTTCAAAATTAAATTTTATGTTACTCCCCCTTAACTTTCGCTCTTCTCCCCCTTTTTCCATAAATAAAAAAAAATTTGGGGTTTTTGTATAAAATAGGGTTTTTAAAAAACAATGTCATATATGCATGCATCTAGATAAATCAAATATGAGTCCAAGCATGCGTCTAGCAGTAGTTAGATAGATTGGTTCGAGGTGTGTCCCTCTGCACCAATAATCTAAAGGTTTATAATATAACCCTTAGGGTTAGTTTTCTCTCCCCCTTAGTCAAATATATAAAGTATAAGAGATGAAGGGGGCGCTAAACTTTGGCCTAAGAGTTGTTAAGTACAATAGTTGAGAAAATAAGTAGTATTTTGAAGAGATTGTTTTAAGTATATTTCAATTATCCTTAACATCTCACCCATTCTATGTGTCTCAAAATTTGTTCACCTTATATGTTTTGTGAGATGATTTGAAATTGATTAAAGATAGTCAACCATGGGTTAGATTCGGATTTAACCTTTAGATCATTAAGTAACTTTTCGAGAAACTGGCTTCCAGGTCGTGGCGAGGCACAGGGGCCTTCTTTGATCGGAACAATGACCACTTCCTTAGACAAAGCCAAATTCAAGAAAATATCACTTAAGTCACTTAGGGTTACTTCCTGGTATAAATAGTTTATGATACGGCGAGGTAGCTTCAGCTAGTTCCACTCGGTCAAGTGCACCAAGCTAGATACGCCTTATCTAGCTCGAATACATGAGACTTTGTTTCCCTAACGTACTATCATCTCGCCGCGTCCTGATACTATGTTGTCAAGAGTTGACTAACCATTTACCCTATCTAGCCATTCTAAAAATTAAAGTAAAATATGCAATGGTTTTGCTAAGTAAGCGGGTATACTATTTTAGTGTTAGCTCCCCCTGGACCATTGAACCAATATGGTCTATTCAAATAATGAACTTGATCCTAGGGAATCCAAACCTTATTAGTCCTTATATGTGAGTTCAATAAAATCTTTGGGACCCATGCTTGGACTCTTTGATGACTACGATTTACGATAGACATATAAGACCTATTCGTAGTCTTTGACTTAAATCTGAGTCCGACTTTGTTGTACATGACTCTTTGGGTTCCAAGTAGTCGATTAAGGTTCTTAGATCCCAATGTGAACCTTTCCAACCTAGTCTCAACCTCTTGAACTCGGTCTTTCAAGAGAGAATTCTCCTCCTCAAGTTTTTTAATTTGGGTTGAGTTTCCCTCTTGAACTTGACTAGTTGAAGAGGTTAGAGTAGCCTCTTGCTTGAGGGTTTCAACCTCTTCAAGTAACGACTGAACCCTAGACTCGGACTTAGTTAATTTATTAAGCATTTTAATTGTATTGTAAAGCGTATGAATTAGTGAGCGGCTAACCTTAATTTTCTCTTTTGGTCCAGCTTTGAGTTGCTTCTCAAAGTAGTCCTCGAGTTCGGAGTCAGTGTTATAGTTGGACTCGGCTTCGGATTCTGACTCGGACTCCTCCGGTCTTGCCATGTAAGCTATATCTTCTTTGTTGTCCCAAGTTGCATGGAAGGCTTTCCTTGCTCCCTTTTTCTTTTGGTTCTCGTACTTCAATTTCCTTCTTTCTTTTCGAACTATTCTCCGCACAACGTTCACTATTGCTTCCACCTCTTCTGATTCGGACTCTGATTTATCTTCGGGTTCGAGTTCATCTACTTGCCTAGTAGGTGGCTTACTTCTTTGTCCTGCAAGTAGAGCAATACCTCTCTCGGCCCGGACCACGTTAGTTTGCTCGTGAAGTTCAAACTCGGAAAATAATTCATCTAACCTAAGCTTTGAAAGGTCCTTAGAGACCTTGTAAACATCGACAATGGATGCCCACAAGGTAGTCCTAGGGAAAGCATTTAAAGCGCACCTTATAAGGTCCTGGTTCTCTACGGCTTGCCCGATCGAGTGAAGACCATTGACGATGTCTTGGATCCTCACATGTAATTGGGTGGCGGTCTCGCGATCTTGCATCTTTAGATTGTACAGTTTATTTAAAAGTAAATCTCTTTTACATACCTTAGCATCGGGCGTCCCTTCGTGTAGATCAATCAATTTGTTTCAGAGGTCTTTGGTGCTAATGAATGGACCGATGCGGTTGAGCTCCTCCTTGGACAAGCCACATTGTAATATTTGAGTTGCTCTTGCATCGGCTTCGATTTGCCTCTTGGTTGTGTTTGTCCACTTATTGAAATCCAAGGGATCTCCTTGATCATTGGTGGGTAGAGCAAAGCCGGTTTGGATTATTATCCAAGTCTCGACTTGTGTTTTCAAGAAACACTCCATCCAACCTTTCCAATAACGGAAATCATTTCCGTTAAAGAACGGAGGTCGGGTGGTGCTATACCCCTCAATGTGAGCCATTAAGTCTCTTTCAAAAACACGAATAAAAACCAAAGAGAATTCCAAGACTTGGTCTTGGATTAGTAGTGCGGGAAATAATAGGAAATAAACAGAAATAAATAAGAAGAATAAGAAACTAACAAAAACTAGAAACTTACGACCTTCGGTGTCCCTGAAAGGCTACTGAACGTTGGATTTTGGGGCTGGAAACAGCTTGTTATGAGGGTAAACCCTTATAAGAAATGTAGATCTCTCAGAGGGCTTCGATTTGATAGGTAGATCATTACGTGAGTCCACTTGTGCGAAAAGTTATGGCCGTTTTACCGTCGGCTACTCCAAGGGAGAATACTTGCAAGCACACAACCAAAAGAAACGTACCAAGACTTCGTCTTGGATTAGTAGTGCGGGAGGAATAAAAACCTAAGAAAGATACGAATCAAAAAATACAAAAAGAAAACCAAAACGTGCTAGATTGGTGGTTTCACCAAATCTTAGCGCCCCCGCTCTGATACCAATTGTTGGATCGAGAAGCGTCGCTAGAGGGGGGGGTGAATAGCGATCGTAAATCTTTCGTTCGAATTCATTCGTTGATACACAAGTAAACGAGTAAGCACAGAGAAAAATAAATGAACACGTTTATTTTACTTGGTTCACAACCCAACGGTTGTTACTCCAAGGCCCTATCGGTCCTAGACCGCGTACGGAGGGCAAAACACTATAACGTCTCCTCCTCGTTGGAGGTAGGAGACAACGATCACAAAAAATGAATGTACGAGGATGAGGCAACAAGCCTACCTCAGCTCGTTACGATTAAAATAAAGAATACAATAAAAATAATTACTTGCTACTGCTGCCGACGAAGGAGATTTGAACTTGTCGTCGCGTCGGCGTTATGACGGCGTTGGAGCGTTGGCGTTGTAGGAGCACTTGATGAATAAATTTGAGGATGTTTGGAGTTGGAACCCACCCCTCCTTTTATAGATTTTGGCCTCTGAATTTATCTCCTCTTTTTTCAGAACAGATCACGAAGTTGTCCAAATTTTATCGCGAAGTGGCCGCGTCAAACGTTATCCATTTTGACCTAGCACAGAGGTTGATTCGTCGCCATCAGTCGACTGATGCCTCCCATCATCGATCGATGATGAGCATCGATCGGCGCTTGATGTCCAAAGAATGATTGCGCACCACTTCCTTGCAGTAAGAGGTTAGCTCGGAAAATGATAAATGCGATGGTTTTTGACCGTCCGATCTCGACCTAGACCTTCCACGGGAAGTCTTAATCGGATCGCCGCCTACGGTCGTCCCGGTAAAGAGGACACGACCTTACAATCTCTCACTCACACGAGCTTACCTCGATAGTAGCTCTCGCTTCTGGCCTTCCACTCGATTCCTTCGGCTCCCTCCGAAGTCACTCGAGTGTCGCCCGACCACCGCGGCTTCCTCCGGGTGTCGCTAGCCTTCAGCTCCAGCTTTAGCACTTTTCTGCACACTTGATTTAGCTCGTGAGATAACGATGTAAACTTAACTTTGTGTCTTTGCCATAATCAAAACACAGGTTCGATTATCTAGTGCCCCTGCACTAACACCTCCCACAATATCGGAGATCTGCAGGGTCAATCGTACAAAGCCTCGAAAGGAGCCATCTGAATAGAGGAGTCATAACTGTTATTATAAGCAAACTCCACCAAATGGACGTGATCCTCCCAGCTGCCTCCGAAATCCATGACGCAAGATTTCAATAAGTCCTCTAGAGTCTGAATAGTATGCTCGGACTGTCCATCAGTCTGTGAATGAAATGTTGTACTGTGACGAAGCTTTGTACCCATAGCCTGCTAATGACTCTGCAAGAAACGTGAGGTAAATCGCGGATCTCTATCAGATATGATACTCAAGGGCACTCCATGCAACCCGACAATCTCTCTACAATATAACTCTGCCAGTCGATCTAATGGGTCTGTCCCACGAATCGGAAGGAAATGAGCGGATTTGGTTAACCGGTCCATAATCACCCAAATCGCATCATGTCCTTTATGGGTTCTGGGCAATCCCGTAATGAAATCCATAGTAATATGCTCCCATTTCCGTTCCGGTATCGGAATTTCCTATAGCAACCCAGCCGATTTCTGATGTTCAGCCTTTACCTGTTGGCATACCAAACATCAAGCAACGAAGTCTGCAATATCCCTCTTTATACGGTCCCACCAGTATGAACGCTTCAAATCCTGATACATTCGGGTATAGCCAAGATGTATAGCAAATCTCGAATGATGTGCCTCTCGTAACAACTCTTCCTTAATTGGATGCGTGTCCGATGCACATAATCTCCCATGGAAACAAAGTGTAGGGGATCGATTGGATGCTAGAGGGGGGGGGGGTGAATAGCGCGTGCTAGTACCGATGATGGAAATCATTCGTGATCACGTCTACAAATCGTGTTAGCGTAGCAGAATAATAATAATAAAAGCAATAACATGAAACACAATCACAAACACAATGACACGAGATGTAACGTGGTTCGGAACCGAATGGTTCATACTCCACGGATTGGGTTCGTACGAACCTTAGCGATGTCACAAACACCACTAAGCACAATAAACTCCTTCTCGACAACACGTCAGAGGTGGAGAAACCTCGTACAAAGATTACAATAAGTAATACAAAGTAAAACAAGCAAATACAACAAGAATACAACAATCTATGCAAAGAAAACTCTACAAATGCTCTTTGGATTGCTTGCTTTTGATTACCTTGGAATAGCCTTGAAGGACTAGAAAAACACCAACTATTCCCCTTCAAATCGCCCAAGAAAACGCTTGCTTGAAACCCTCCACGAATAGCTGCTTTTAACCTGTATCGGGCTAGATTTCCGCCGATCAGTCGACTGATGCCACTGTTGTCGTGAGACAATGGGTCGATCCACATTGGAAAAACTCCAATGGATCTCTTGGCAGTCGAACCGGCCATAATGCCAGTCGACTGCCAACCTCAAACATGAGGTTTTAACCCAAGTATGGTGCCCCCATACTTGCTAGACCACCCTTAGTCTAGACCTAAGCCTTCTAGCCACCTCCATCAGCCTCATGCCTATCGGATCCCTCCAAGTCATCCATGATTTGTTCATCCATACGTTAGCCTTCAGGTGCTTCCGTTGGCCATGTCATGCTAAGTCGGTCTATACCGCCAAGCCACATTGGACTTACGCTACCAAGACTCTGCTTGGACTTTACGCCGCCAACCATTGGACTTATGTTGCCAAGACTCCACCCTTGGACTTTACGCCGCCAATATCAAACCCCTTGGACTTCTCAAATGCTAAGACTCAAGCTTGGGCTTTCCCTTGCCAACCCATGTTGGACTTTCCATGCCATGACCCATGCTTGGACTTCCCTTGTGCCAAGTACTCAAGACTTGGACTTTCTCCAATGCCAAGTGTCCCACTTGGACTTTCCATGCCAAGTACCCATAACTTGGACTTTACCTTTGTCACGCCCGCCCTTTTTTCCAAGGGTCCGGAGGGGCGGCGCATGACACGACCGTACATACATACACTTCTTACTACTTACAGCGGAAGACTTTAGACACATTTTTTTTTCTTTTAAAACATAAACATCCATTGACATATATAGATACTCCTTCTTCTTAACATAGAGCATGCATCATAACATATATAGATACTTCTTCTTACTTCTTCCTTACTTATTCTTATTAACATAGAGCATGCATCATAACATATATAGATACTTAGTGCTTAGTTAAAGTTCATAAACATCATCATCATAAGGAGACATAAATAAGGACATCCATAAATGTCATCATCATAGGGAAACATATATATAAGGACATAACGGATCTTCTCCACCATGCCACTACCACACACATTTGGCCCCTCCTGCTGCTCCCTTTTAGTTTATCCATCCCTTACCCTTATCTGCAGTACGAGGGAAAGATAAACTATAAGGACATAGGCTTAGTAAGATCCTGTCCTACTCACAAAAACCATACATCGTCATTAATCATGGCATGTAACATTCATAACATATAAGCAACATAACATGTAACATACATGGCGTAAGCAACTTAACATGTAGCATAAGTAACATAACATGTAACATACATATCATAGCAGCATATCATGTAAATATATGACTTAATCAAAAATGACATACAACATATGTAACATAGCAACATATACATGTCATATCAACATAACATACAACCCATATATGACATATCAAACATAACATACATCACATGTAACATAGCAGCATAAACATGACATATCAAACATAACATGCAACATATATATATGACATATCAACATAGCATACATCACATGTAACATAGCAGCATAAACATGACATATCAAACATAACATGCAACATATATATATGACATATCAACATAGCATGTGAACCTAACAATCAAATCATGTAAACATATGCAGGATGCTTTTTGAAAACATATATTATAGGTACGTAACATAAATATCAACATATTTGGGCCCGACATTGTACCACTTCTTCATTATCATAGCGCGCATCCCTAAATAGACCCGAGGTAGCAAGTCTCGAACCTACTAGGTTACTAGGCCCGATCTTAGTCCGTCGACCTAGGACAACCGTCATAGCGTAGAAGCCCATCCTAGGCCCCAGTCTTACTCCATCGACCTAGGGCATCTTGGAGCCCATCCCGTACTAGGCCCAATCTTAGTCCGTCGACCTAGGGGCAATCATACATAGAGGCCCATCCTAGGTCCGAGTCATACTCCATCGACCTAGGGCATCTTAGGAGCCCATCCCTTTTGACCTTGTTAAGGTCTTGGTACAAGCCATGTAAAAGGTAAAATACTTATATGCTTTTATTATAACATAGCTTATTTCATTTTGCAAACATAGCATACTTCATTTCATAACATATCATATTTCACTTCATGAACATATCATCTTTCATTTCATAAACACATCATACTTCATTTCATAACATGTCATATTTCACTTCATGAACATATCATATTTCATTTCATAAACACATCATACTTCATTTCATAATCATATCATATCCATTTCATGAACATATCGTTTTTCATTTCATAATCATATCGTATTTCATTTCATAACATATCTTCAATATCACATACACATAGGGCATGGCATAAGGCATAAACATCAAGAGTAAGTAAACACTAACCTAAAGCATGTTTTCTTCATCTAGCATCATTTAATATCACAAGTCAACATGAATTCACCCAAACATAAAACACATGTTAACCTAACCTAGAGCATGTTAAAGGACAATGGTTGGCCGAATGGTTCATGTGGGTTTTTAGGGCTAGTCTTTTAACCTAATCCAATTAACATACTAACAACATCATATGCATACAAAACATTAATTAAAACTTCATTGAATCCTCAAAATAAAGGGGTGGCCGAATGGTTCAAAGGGCTTTTAGGGTTAGACTTTTAACCTAATTCAATTAACATACTAACAACATCATATGCATACAAAACATGGATTAAAACTTCATTGAATCATCAAAATAAAGGGGGTGACCGAATGGTTCAAGGGGCTTTTAGGGTTAGACATTTAACCTAATTCAATTAACATACTAACAACATCATATGCATACAAAACATGGATTAAAACTTCATTGAATCATCAAATAAAGGGGGTGGCCGAATGGTTCAAGGGCTTTTACGGTTAGACATTTAACCTAATTCAATTAACATACTAACAACATCATATGCATACAAAACATGGATTAAAACTTCATTGGAACATCAATACATGGGGGGTGGCCGAATGGTTCATGAAGGCTTTTAGGGCTAGTCTTTTAACCTAATTCATTCTACAACCCAACATCATCATATGCATGTAAAACAAGATATAGAACTTCAATAAAACACCAAGAAACCCATGTTGGCCGAATGGTTCATAGAGGTTCCTAGGGTTAACCTTTAACCTAATTCATTCTACATCCTAACATCATCATATGCATGTAAAACATGGTATAGAACTTCAATAAAACACCCAAGAATATGTGTTGGCCGAATAGTCCATAGAGGTTTCTAGGGTTATCTTTTAACCTAATTCATTTTACATCCTAACATCATCTTCTTCTTACAAAACATGATATAGAACTTCCTTGGAACATCAAAACTAAGCTTGGTCGAATATATCATAGGGATTTCTACACAAAACAATCAACCGAAAGCTACTCATATGCAGGTGAGGGATACTTACATCCTTCACGTTTATTTTTGGCTGGAAAAATAACCTAAAGGAAGCAAAACCTAGCCTTCTCCTTGCTTGGATGGGGTTCGGCCAAAGGATGAAAATGGAGAGGGAGAGGAATAGATTTCGGTGAGGAAGAAGAAGAGAAGAGGAGAAAATAAATTTTGTAACTCATGCCCCCTCATTCCCCCTATTTATTCACTTGAAGAGTCCCTTGATCTCCCTTACACTTAACCATAATTTCCCCTATTCCTCTAATGATAAAATCTTATTGGGCTTCTGGTTAGTGGATGCATCTATAGGGCTTGGCTATCTCTGGAGGTTTGGGGTTCAATTCCTAGGCCTTGCATCCCTTTTTGGCTATTTTCTTTTATTTTTGAAAAAGCCCACATAAAGCCCATTATCATCAAGCCAAAAATTCTTGTAAAATTGCTAGAAATTTTACGGGCGTTACAATCCTTCATACCTTTTAAAAGTTTCGTCCTCGAAACTTAGAACAATTCTGGGTACTTCTGCTTCATGTCCTCCTCGCGTTCCCAGGTAGCTTTCTCGTATCGTTGATTATGCCGCAGGACCTTTACTAAGGGCACCTCTTTGTTCCTTAGTCTCTTGACTCCTCGGTCTAGTATTTGGATAGGCCGACTTTCAATACTCAGGTCCTCTTGAACTTGTACTGTTTGTGGCTCGATCACTTGGTCCGCACTGGAAATGCATTTCTTGAGCACAGAGACATGGAACACGTCGTGAATAGCCGACATCCCTTGAGGCAGCTCCAGTTTGTAAGCTACCTTCCCAATCCTCTGCAATATCAGATACGGTCCCACGTAGCGCCGACTCAACTTACCCTTCCTTCCGAATCTCATCACTCCCTTCATAGGGGCCACTTTGAGGAATACCAGGTCCCCGACTTCAAATTCTAATGGTCTACGCTGCATATCCGCATAGCTCTTTTGTCGGCTCTGAGCAGTTTCAATTCTCTGACGGATGTTCTGTATAGCTCGGGTGGTGTCGTCGATGAAGTTCGTCTGGAGTCCCATCCTCTTCTTGTCACCACCCTCGTACCAGCATATGGGAGATCTACATTTCCTCCCGTATAGAGCCTCGTAGGGTGCCATTCCAATAGTAGCTTGGTAGCTATTGTTATAGGCAAATTCTGCCAAACATAAGTATCGGCACCAGCTACCTTTGAAATCCAGGGCGTAGGCTCGTAACATATCCTCCAGTACTTGATTTACTCTTTTGGTCTGTCCGTCCGTATGGGGATAGATAGCAGTACTGAACAATAGCTTCGTGCCTAGGGCCTTCTGAACACATTCCCAGAAATGGGAAATAAAGCGACCATCTCTGTCTGAAATGATGGTCTTAGGAATTCCATGTAGTCTGATAATTTCCCTAGCATATAACTGAGCCAGGTTGCTCGTCGAATAGGTCATCTTGATTGCTAAGAAGTTTTCACAATGTCCACAATTACCCATATAGCATCATAACCGCTTGTTGTCTTGTCTTGGTCACGAGATGAAATCCATAGAAATGTCTTCCCATTTTCATTCTGGAATCTGGATCGGCTGCAGTGTTCCTCCAGGTCTCTGATGTTCTGCTTTAACCCTCTGGCGGTCGGTGAGTACATATCTTGAGCCACATCTCTTTTCATTCCGAACCACCAGAACTTTCTTTTCAGGTCTTGGTACATCTTGGTGGTTCCAGGATGCATCGCATAAGGAGTTCTGTGAGCTTCCTCAAATATCTTCTTCCGTAATTCTGGATCGTCGGGAATACACAAGCGATCCCTGAGGTAGAGTACTCCACTACCAGAGATGCGAAACCCATCGTCCTTTCCTTCTAAGACCTCTTGCTTGATCCTCTGAATGCTTGGGTCACGGGCTTGCTTTTCCAGTATATCATCGAACAGCGTCGGTGCTATCGTCATGGTCGAGAGCTGTCCGGAAATGATTTCAACCCCGTAACGCATAATCTCCTTTTCTAAGGGCCGAGATAATACTGATAGAGACATCAAGGTGGCATAGGACTTCCTGCTGAGTGCATCAGCCACCTTATTTGCTTTCCCCGTATGGTAGAAGATCTCGCAGTCATAATCCTTGATGAGCTCGAGCCATCTGCGTTGTCTCATGTTTAGGTAATGCTCGGTAATCTGGGCACTACTGAACAACTCCTCTGCGGTCTGCGGCCTATGAACTCCGTCGGCCACATTCAGAGCTATTTCTGGTCGGAGCATCTTCAGCATGAGTCTGACCCTTTCTCTTTCCGTGCTGACCAACTCTGGGCATAGGTGTGCGAGTCGGTTGAATCTCTTCACGGCTTCGCTGACTGATAGGTCACATGCAGTTTCTGATTGACTCAATGTAAATTTGAATTGGTTTACAAAATCAAGTGGCAACTTTGTTTCCACTCATCATTCGTATGTTCCAATCTAACCGACATTGATCAACTATACCATATACATCCCATGCAATGAACTAATCATTAATTTCAAAAGAAACGAACTTATCATTTCTTATTCATACTTTCAGAAAAGAAAAAAAAATGTTAACATATAACATTCCTTATTTCTAATCTAAACAAAACTACTTGAGAAGATAGTTCATTACGACTCCCACTAGGACAAACCCTAGTGCAGTTGTAATTATTTTTAGTCCTATCTTCCTTGGCCTCACTAGGGTAGTCTCAGGCTGGCCAATAAGTTGACCATTTATAGAACTCTCTTCATTCTTTTCGAGGCCAACTACCACAGGATTCTCTTGAACCTTGTGCTCCAGTAGTTCCCAGCACAACTCAACATATGTTATCCGCCCTTCATAGCGGCCCCATACGTGATATGCAACTACCATGAAATCATTTGGCAGAGAGCGTACCAAGGCCCATATCCGATAATTGTCTAGTAACGGAAACTCCTACTGCTCGAGTCTCCTAAAAAGACCATCAAGCCTTCTTATGTGTCCGATGACCCCACCATCAGGTTTATAAACTATCTCTTCAATAGCTTCCCTCAATTGGTTTCGTAACACATCACGACGGGTCATTGTAGTGATCGTCCGTGCCATCTGAAATTGAAATAAATTAAGTCAGTACAAAACCGACTAACCAATACAAAACCGGCTTAATTCAATTTATATGAGCATAGACCTTACACAATTAATTACGAAAATCAATTCTTCGTAATTTTAGGAGTTTTTGGTTGATGAGTTCAACTGAACAATCGACTCCCCTAGTTTTTATTCCAAATTCAAGTTGTACTAACAACTATTCGACACTTGGGTTATTATTTAAATTGACCATCGTCAATTTTTTTTTTGCTGATCAATTTTGATTTACCTAACTTGCCTACCTTTGACCAAATCACAAGTATTTCTTGTGAAGCTAGTATAAGTTTTTCGTTCGTTTATCTACGCATAATTAAACTAAAGCTAGCATAAAGTTATCATTTGTATATTCATGCATCACTTAAACTTAAGGCTAGGCTAGCATAAGATTATCCTACATGAATTCATGCATATTTAAGCTAAAAAAAACATTTCTTATCATTCATGAACAAAATAAGCTAAAGGCATTTCATATCATACATGAACAAATTAAGCTAAAGGCATTTCATAAATAAAATAAGCTAAAGGCATTTCATATCATACATGAAAAATAAGCTAAAGGCATTTCATATCATACATGAACAAAATTAACAAAGTTAGAGTAGACATAGAATTCTTACTTGGAGCGATAGGATTTGGAGCTTGATGTGTGTGTAGTGGAAAGGCAGATCCGCTCTGATACCAACCTGTCATGCCCGCCCTTTTTTCCAAGGGTCCGGAGGGGCGGCGCGTGACACGACCGTACATACATACACTTCTTACTACTTACAGCGGAAGACTTTAGACACATTTTTTTTTTCTTTTAAAACATAAACATGCATTGACATATATAGATACTCCTTCTTCTTAACATAGAGCATGCACCATAAAATATATAGATACTTCTTCTTATTAACATAGAGCATGCATCATAACATATATAGATACTTAGTGCTTAGTTAAAGTTCATAAACATCATCATCATAAGGAGACATAAATAAGGACATCCATAAACGTCATCATCATAGGGAAACATATATATAAGGACATAACGGATCTTCTCCACCATGCCACTACCACACACATTTGGCCCCTCCTGCTGCTCCCTTTTAGTTTATCCATCCCTTACCCTTATCTGCAGTACGAGGGAAAGATAAACTATAAGCACATAGGCTTAGTAAGATCCTGTCCTACTCACAAAAACCATACATCGTCATTAATCATGGCATGTAACATTCATAACATATAAGCAACATAACATGTAACATACATGGCGTAAGCAACTTAACATGTAGCATAAGTAACATAAGTAACATACATATCATAGCAGCATATCATGTAAATATATGACTTAATCAAACATGACATACAACATATGTAACATAGCAACATAGCAACATATACATGTCATATCAACATAACATACAACCCATATATGACATATCAAACATAACATACATCACATGTAACATAGCAGCATAAACATGACATATCAAACATAACATGCAACATATATATATGACATATCAACATAGCATACATCACATGTAACATAGCAGCATAAACATGACATATCAAACATAACATGCAACATATATATATGACATATCAACATAGCATGTGAACCTAACAATCAAATCATGTAAACATATGCAGGATGCTTTTTGAAAACATATATTATAGGTACGTAACATAAATCTCAACATATTTGGGCCCGACATTGTACCACTTCTTCATTATCATAGCGCGCATCCCTAAATAGACCCGAGGTAGCAAGTCTCAAACCTACTAGGTTACTAGGCCCGATCTTAGTCCGTCGACCTAGGGCAATCGTCATAGCGTAGAAGCCCATCCTAGGCCCGAGTCTTACTCCATCGACCTAGGGCATCTTGGAGCCCATCCCATACTAGGCCCGATCTTAGTCCGTCGACCTAGGGGCAATCATACATAGAGGCCCATCCTAGGCCCGAGTCTTACTCCTTCGACCTAGGGCATCTTAGGAGCACATCCCTTTGGACCTTGTTAAGGTCTTTGTACAAGTCATGCAAAAGGTAAAATACTTATATGCTTTTATTATAACATAGCTTATTTCATTTTGCAAACATAGCATACTTCATTTCATAACATATCATATTTCACTTCATGAACATATCATCTTTCATTTCACAAACACATCATACTTCATTTCATAACATGTCATATTTCACTTCATGAACATATCATATTTCATTTCATAAACACATCATACTTCATTTCATAATCATATCATATCCATTTCATGAACATATCGTTTTTCATTTCATGATCATATCGTATTTCATTTCATAACATACCTTAAATATCACATACACATAGGGCATGGCATAAGGCATAAACATCAAGAGTAAGTAAACACTAACCTAAAGCATGTTATCTTCATCTAGAATCATTTAATATCACAAGTCAACATGAATTCACCCAAACATAAAACACATGTTAACCTAACCTAGAGCATGTTAAAGGACAATGGTTGGCCGAATGGTTCATGTGGGTTTTTAGGGCTAGTCTTTTAACCTAATTCAATTATCATACTAACAACATCATATGCATACAAAACATGAATTAAAACTTCATTGAATCCTCAAAATAAAGGGGTGGCCGAATGGTTCAAGGGGCTTTTAGGGTTAGACTTTTAACCTAATTCAATTAACATACTAACAACATCATATGCATACAAAACATGGATTAAAACTTCATTGAATCATCAAAATAAAGGGGGTGGCCGAATGGTTCAAGGGGCTTTTAGGGTTAGACATTTAACCTAATTCAATTAACATACTAACAACATCATATGCATACAAAACATGGATTAAAACTTCATTGAATCATCAAATAAAGGGGGTGGCCAAATGGTTCAAGGGCTTTTAGGGTTAGACATTTAACCCAATTCAATTAACATACTAACAACATCATATGCATACAAAACATGGATTAAAACTTCATTGGAACATCAATACAAGGGGGGTGGCCGAATGGTTCATGAAGGCTTTTAGGGCTAGTCTTTTAACCTAATTCATTCTACAACCCAACATCATCATATGCATGTAAAACAAGATATAGAACTTCAATAAAACACCAAGAAACCCATGTTGGCCGAATGTTTCATAGAGGTTCCTAGGGTTAACCTTTAACCTAATTCATTCTACGTCCTAACATCATCATATGCATGTAAAACAAGGTATAGAACTTCAATAAAACACCCAAAAACATGTGTTGGCCGAATAGTCCATAGAGGTTTCTAGGGTTATCTTTTAACCTAATTCATTTTACATCCTAACATCATCTTCTTCTTACAAAACATGATATAGAACTTCCTTGGAACATCAAAACTAATCTTTGCCGAATATATCATAGGGATTTCTACACAAAACAATCAACCGAAAGCTACTCGTATGCAGGTGAGGGATACTTACATCCTTCGCGTTTCTTTTTGGTTGGAAAAATAACCTAAAGGAAGCAAAACCTAGCCTTCTCCTTGCTTGGATGGGGTTCGGCCAAAGGATGAAAATGGAGAGGGAGAGGAATAGATTTCGGTGAGGAAGAAAAAGAGAAGAGGAGAAAACAAATTTTGTAACTCATTCCCCCTCATTCCCCCTATTTATTCACTTGAAGAGTCCCTTGATCTCCCTTACACTTAACCATAATTTCCCCTATTCCTCTAATGACAAAATCTTATTGGGCTTCTGGTTAGTGGATGCATCTATTGGGCTTGGCTATCTCTGGAGGTTTGGGGTTCAATTCCTAGGCCTTGCATCCCTTTTTGGCTATTTTCTTTTATTTTTGAAAAACCCACATAAAGCCCATTATCATCAAGCCAAAAATTCTTGTAAAATTGCTAGAAATTTTACGAGCGTTACAATCCTTCATACCTTTTAAAAGTTTCGTCCACGAAACTTAGAACAATTCTGGGTACTTCTGCTTCATGTCCTCCTCGCATTCCCAGGTAGCTTCCTCGTATCGTTGATTATGCCACAGGACCTTTACTAAGGGCACCTCTTTGTTCCTTAGTCTCTTGACTCCTCGGTCTAGTATTTGGATAGGCCAACTTTCAATACTCAGGTCCTCTTGAACTTGTACTGTTTGTGGCTCAATCACTTGGTCCGCACTGGAAATGCATTTCTTGAGCACAGAGACATGGAACACGTCGTGAATAGCCGACATCTCTTGAGGCAGCTCCAGCTTGTAAGCTACCTTGCCAATCCTCTGCAATATCGGATACGGTCCCACGTAGCGCGGACTCAGCTTACCCTTCCTTCCGAATCTCATCACTCCCTTCATAGGGGCCACTTTGAGGAATACTAGGTCCCCGACTTCAAATTCTAACGGTCTACGCTGCATATCCGCATAGCTCTTTTAGCGGCTCTGAGCAGTTTCAATTCTCTGACGGATGTTCTGTATAGCTCGGGTGGTGTCATCAATGAAATTCGTCTGGAGTCCCATCCTCTTCTTTTCACCACCCTCATACCAACATATGGAAGATCTACATTTCCTCCCGTATAGAGCCTCGTAGGGTGCCATTCCAATAGTAGCTTGGTAGCTATTGTTATAGCCGAATTCTGCCAAACATAAGTATCGGCACCAGCTACCTTTGAAATCCAGGGCGCAGGCTCATAACATATCCTCCAGTACTTGATTTACTCTTTGATGCCTGTCTGTCAGGGGATGGAAAGGCGATCTTGAACAATAACCGTGCCTAGGGCCTTCAACACATTCCCGAAATGGGAAATAAGCGACCATCTGTCAAATGATGGTCTTAGGAATTCCATGTAGTCGATAATTTCCTAGCATATAATCGACAGTTGCTCGTCAAATAGGTCATCTTGATTGCTAGTCAATCATCATCCACAATCATCATAACCGTTTGTTGTCTTGGGCAGTCCTGAGATGAAATCCATAGAAATGTCTTCCCATTTCCATTCTGGAATCTGGATCGGCTGCAGTATTCCTCCAGGTCTCTGATGTTCTGCTTTAACCCTCTGGTAGGTGGTGCATCTTGACATCGAGCCACATCTCTTTTCATTCCGAACCACCAGAACTTTCTTTTTAGGTCTTGGTACATCTTGGTGGTTCCAGGATGCATCGCATAAGGAGTTCCGTGAGCTTCCTCAAATATCTTCTTCCGTAATTCTGGATCGTCGGGAATACACAAGCGATCCCTGAGGTAGAGTACTCCACTACCAGAGATGCGAAACCCGTCGTCCTTTCCTTCTAAGACCTCTTGCTTGATCCTCTGAATGCTTGGGTCACGGGCTTGCTTTTCCAGTATATCATCGAATAGCGTCGGTGCTATCGTCATGGTCGAGAGTTGTCCGGAAATGATTTCAACCCCGTAACGCATAATCTCCTTTTCTAAGGGCCGAGATAATACTGATAGAGACATCAAGGTGGCGCAGGACTTCCTGCTGAGTGCATCAGCCACCTTATTTGCTTTCCCTGGATGGTAGAAGATCTCGCAGTCATAATCCTTGACGAGCTCGAGCCATCTGCGTTGTCTCATGTTCAGGTAATGCTCGGTAATCTGGGCACTACTGAACAACTCCTCTGTTGTCTGCGGCCTATGAACTCCGCCGGGCACATTCTGAGCTATTTTTGGTCGGAGCATCTTCAGCATGAGTCTGACCCTTTATCTTTCCGTGCTGACCAACTCTGGGCATAGGCGCGCGAGTCGGTTGAATCTCTTCACGGCTTCGCTGACTGATAGGTCACATGTAGTTTCTGATTGATTCAATGTAAATTTGAATTGGTTTACAAAATCAAGTGGCAACTTTATTTCCGCTCATCATTCGTATGTTCCAATCTAACCGACATTGATCAACTATACCATATACATCCCATGCAATGAACTAATCATTAATTTCAAAAGAAACGAACTTATCATTTCTTATTCATACTTTCAGAAAAGAAAAAAAAATGTTAACATATAACATTCCTTATTTCTAATCTAAACAAAACTACTTGAGAAGATAGTTCATTACGACTCCCACTAGGACAAACCCTAGTGCAGTTGTAATTATTTTTAGTCCTATCTTCCTTGGCCTCACTAGGGTAGTCTCAGGCTGGCCAATAAGTTGACCGTTTATAGAACTCTCTTCATTCTTTTCGAGGCCAGCTACCACAGGATTTTCTTGAACCTTGTGCTCCAGTAGTTCCCAGCACAACTTAGCATATGTTATCCGCCCTTCATAGCGGCCCCATACGTGATATGCAACTACCATGAAATCATTTGGCAGAGAGCGTACCAAGGCCCATATCCGATAATTGTCCAGTAACGGAAACTCCTGCTGCTCGAGTCTCCTAAAAATACCATCGAGCCTTCTTATGTGTCCGATGACCCCACCATCAGGTTTATAAACTATCTCTTCAATAACTTCCCTCAATTGGTTTCGTAACACATCACGACGGGTCATTGTAGTGATCGTCCGTGCCATCTGAAATTGAAATAAATTAAGTCAGTACAAAACCGACTAACCAGTACGAAACCGGCTTAATTCAATTTATATGAGCATAGACCTTACACAATTAATTACGAAAATCAATTCTTCGTAATTTTAGGAGTTTTTGGTTGATGAGTTCAACTGAACAATCGACTCCCCTAGTTTTTATTCCGAATTCAAGTTGTACTAACAACTATTCGACACTTGGGTTATTATTTAAATTGACCATCGTCAATTTTTTTGCTGATCAATTTTGATTTACCTAACTTGTCTACCTTTGACCAAATCACAAGTATTTCTTGTGAAGCTAGTATAAGTTTTTCGTTCGTTTATCTACGCATAATTAAACTAAAGCTAGCATAAAGTTATCATTTGTATATTCATGCATCACTTAAACTAAAGGCTAGGCTAGCATAAGATTATCCTACATGAATTCATGCATATTTAAGCTAAAAAAAAACATTTCTTATCATTCATGAACAAAATAAGCTAAAGGCATTTCATAAACAAAATAAGCTAAAGGCATTTCATATCATACATGAACAAATTAAGCTAAAGGCATTTCATAAACAAAATAAGCTAAAGGCATTTCATATCATACATGAAAAATAAGCTAAAGGCATTTCATATCATACATGAACAAAATTAACAAAGTTAGAGTAGACATAGAATTCTTACTTGGAGCGGCAGGATTTGGAGCTTAATGTGTGTGTAGTGGAAAGGCAGATCCGCTCTGATACCAACCTGTCATGCCCGCCCTTTTTTCCAAGGGTCCGGAGGGGCGGCGCGTGACGCGACCGTACATACATACACTTCTTACTACTTACAGCGGAAGACTTTAGACACATTTTTTTTTCTTTTAAAACATAAACATGCATTGACATATATAGATACTCCTTCTTAACATAGAGCATGCATCATAACATATATAGATACTTCTTCTTACTTCTTCCTTACTTCTTCTTATTAACATAGAGCATGCATCATAACATATATAGATACTTCTTCTTACTTCTTCCTTACTTCTTCTTATTAACATAGAGCATGCATCATAACATATATAGATACTTAGTGCTTAGTTAAAGTTCATAAACATCATCATCATAAGGAGACATAAATAAGGACATCCATAAACGTCATCATCATAGGGAAACATATATATAAGGACATAACGGATCTTCTCCACCATGCCACTACCACACATTTGGCCCCTCCTGCTGCTCCCTTTTAGTTTATCCATCCCTTGCCCTTATCTGCAGTACGAGGGAAAGATAAACTATAAGCACATAGGCTTAGTAAGATCTTGTCCTACTCACAAAAACCATACATCGTCATTAATCATGGCATGTAACATTCATAACATATAAGCAACATAACATGTAACATACATGGCGTAAGCAACTTAACATGTAGCATAAGTAACATAAGTAACATAACATGTAACATACATATCATAGCAGCATATCATGTAAATATATGACTTAATCAAACATGACATACAACATATGTAACATAGCAACATATACATGTCATATCAACATAACATACAACCCATATATGACATATCAAACATAACATACATCACATGTAATATATAGAAGATAAACATGACATATCAAACATAACATGCAACATATATATATGATATATCAACATAGCATACATCACATGTAACATAGCAGCATAAACATGACATATCAAACATAACATGCAACATATATATATGACATATCAACATAGCATGTGAACCTAACAATCAAATCATGTAAACATATGCAGGATGCTTTTTGAAAACATATATTATAGGTACGTAACATAAATCTCAACATATTTGGGCCCGACATTGTACCACTTCTTCATTATCATAGCGCGCATCCCTAAATAGACCCGAGGTAGCAAGTCTCGAACCTACTAGGTTACTAGGCCCGATCTTAGTCCGTCGACCTAGGGCAATCGTCATAGTGTAGAAGCCCATCCTAGGCCCGAGTCTTACTCCATCGACCTAGGGCATCTTGGAGCCCATCCCGTACTAGGCCCGATCTTAGTCCGTCGACCTAGGGGCAATCATACATAGAGGCCCATCCTAGGCCAGAGTCTTACTCCATCGACCTAGGGCATCTTAGGAGCCCATCCCTTTGGACCTTGTTAAGGTCTTGGTACAAGCCATGCAAAAGGTAAAATACTTATATGCTTTTATTATAACATAGCTTATTTCATTTTGCAAACATAGCATACTTCATTTCATAACATATCATATTTCACTTCATGAACATATCATCTTTCATTTCATAAACACATCATACTTTATTTCATAACATGTCATATTTCACTTCATGAACATATCATATTTCATTTCATAAACACATCATACTTCATTTCATAATCATATCATATCCATTTCATGAACATATCGTTTTTCATTTCATAATCATATCGTATTTCATTTCATAACATATCTTAAATATCACATACACATAGGGCATGACATAAGGCATAAACATCAAGAGTAAGTAAACACTAACCTAAAGCATGTTATCTTCATCTATAATAATTTAATATCACAAGTCAACATGAATTCACCCAAACATAAAACACATGTTAACCTAACCTAGAGCATGTTAAAGGACAATGGTTGGCCGAATGGTTCATGTGGCTTTTTAGGGCCAGTCTTTTAACCTAATCCAATTAACATACTAACAACATCATATGCATACAAAACATGAATTAAAACTTCATTGAATCCTCAAAATAAAGGGGTGGCCGAATGGTTCAAGGGGCTTTTAGGGTTAGACTTTTAACTTAATTCAATTAACATACTAACAACATCATATGCATACAAAACATGGATTAAAACTTCATTGAATCATCAAAATAAAGGGGGTGGCCGAATGGTTCAAGGGGCTTTTAGGGTTAGACATTTAACCTAATTCAATTAACATACTAACAACATCATATGCATATAAAACATGGATTAAAACTTCATTGAATCATCAAATAAAGGGGGTGGCCGAATGGTTCAAGGGCTTTTAGGGTTAGACATTTAACCTAATTCAATTAACATACTAACAACATCATATGCATACAAAACATGGATTAAAACTTCATTGGAACATCAATACAAGGGGGGTGGCCGAATGGTTCATGAAGGCTTTTAGGGCTAGTCTTTTAACCTAATTCATTCTACAACCCAACATCATCATATGCATGTAAAACAAGATATAGAACTTCAATAAAACACCAAGAAACCCATGTTGGCCGAATGGTTCATAGAGGTTCCTAGGGTTAACCTTTAACCTAATTCATTCTACATCCTAACATCATCATATGCATGTAAAACAAGGTATAGAACTTCAATAAAACACCCAAAAATATGTGTTGGCCGAATAGTCCATAGAGGTTTCTAGGGTTATCTTTTAACCTAATTCATTTTACATCCTAACATCATCTTCTTCTTACAAAACATGATATAGAACTTCCTTTGAACATCAAAACTAAGCTTGGCCGAATATATCATAGGAATTTCTACACAAAACAATCAACCGAAAGCTACTCGTATGCAGGTGAGGGATACTTACATCCTTCGCGTTTCTTTTTGGTTGGAAAAATAACCTAAAGGAAGCAAAACCTAGCCTTCTCCTTGCTTGGATGGGGTTCGGCCAAAGGATGAAAATGGAGAGGGAGAGGAATAGATTTCGGTAAGGAAGAAGAAGAGAAGAGGAGAAAATAAATTTTGTAACTCATGCCCCCTCATTCCCCCTATTTATTCACTTGAAGAGTCCCTTGATCTCCCTTACACTTAACCATAATTTCCCCTATTCCTCTAATGATAAAATCTTATTGGGCTTCTGGTTAGTGGATGCATCTATAGGGCTTGGCTATCTCTAGAGGTTTGGGGTTCAATTCCTAGGCCTTGCTTCCCTTTTTGGCTATTTTCTTTTATTTTTGAAAAAGCCCACATAAAGCCCATTATCATCAAGCCAAAAATTCTTGTAAAATTGTTAGAAATTTTATGGGCGTTACAACCTTGCCAAGACCCATGCTTGGACTTTCCCATAATCACATGGTCAACCCTAGTCAACCATCAAAGTCTCCCTCGAGTCAAACTCGAGTCTGGTCAATTATAACCTGGGTTGATTGTATAAACAATCTCCCCAAAACATTAACCGACATCAATGTCAAACATACTATGTCAAACATCAAAACATCACTCGAGTCAAACTCGAGTCTGGTCAATCGTGACCTGGGACGATTGCACCAACAATCTCTCCCTTTTTGATGTTTGACAAAACAAACCTTGAGTTAGGCCCCTAACTCAAACTCCCTTACCAATTTCCCAAATTGGTAATTTCACTTTCTCCCCCTTTTTGACATACATCAAAAAGGTTATCTCACCAAGGAGGTCAATGTCTCATGTCCCAATGAGATCTTACAATCTCCCCATTGACCCAAAAATACCTAGAATGCCTACCATCTTCCTAGTGATAAGTCCCATATCACTCAAGAGAGGCAATCCTATACTCTCTCCCAATTTCCAAATTGGGTTTCTCAAGATCCCATCAATTTTCCCAATTGATAACATTCTTCCAATAACTTCTCCCCTTCAAGAAGAAAAATACATCCATCATCCCAAGATGGATAACTCCCCTTAAAGGCTTACTTTCCCTTGACCATTGCACCAATAATGTCCTTGGGAAGTCCCTAAGCTAATAGGAACTCTAAACCATCAAAATTAAGGCTCAAAGTTCAAACATGAACTCTTCCATCCTTAAATTTGATACTTTTACCTAACACCTCTCCAAATCCATATCCAATGGATTTTTACCCTTTATAATGCTTTCCAAAGCATATCCTAGGGTTAGAAGTAGTTAGGAAACTTTACTATGGCTGAAAATGGGCTAAACAACCTTGTTTTTCCCAAAATAAGCTTGGCAGTCGACTACTTACAGTAATCAGTCGACTGCCACCCTTTATCAGTCGACTGCCACTAAGAGCAGTCGACTGATAACTGAAAATCTCGATTTTCAGTTATCAGAAATGAGATTTAGAAAAGCATAAATAATTATACGTAATTCAAAAAATCATGAAATTTGATACGTATAATACCTATGACCAATACAATGAGTGAAAAATGATAGAAAAATATTTTATCCATAAAATATCGAAATCGATACAAAATTCAAAAGTGAATAAAAACTTTAAAGTTTTAGCTCACTTTGTATCAATCTCATCAATGGTGATTGCTATCAAAAGATAGACTTACCAAGGTTTTTTAAAATAATTTTAAAATGTTTTTAAAACCTTATTTTGGATCATATTCCTTGGGCTCTATATACATGACTTGTACACAAGCTTTCCCAATGATCCATCATTGAAATTAAATGAGTTTTAGTTCATCTAGATGCAAAAACTATGCACCTTGAACTCAACTCATATCCTAGCATCTCATATGTATCTAGGGTGTATAAATACACATACATGTCAATGTGATGTGAGATGTGAGTTTTGTTCTCCTTAATCTAGGATTTCATGCATTTCCTAGGCAACCCTACTTGATTCCCTTATAAATAAGACTTCAAGTCATGTCATTGTTCTTAATTCAATTTTAGTCAAATTAAATGCATGAAATGATCATGGCATAATGATAGCAATAATTAAGCATGACCAATGATCATGATGACATGACATATGATATAATTTAAGCATACATGACTTTATCCTAACCCTAAGCATGATCATGACATATAAAAGATTAAAGATAAGTATGATGTCATGGCATGTTATATGACAAACAAAACATGGCAAATAAAATATATAGGTATAATAATACCTAAATTTTAATATTAATTGCCATTTGATATAATTAAATATATTTTGCCATATTATCACTAATCTCCCAAGTGTGCCAAAAACCCAAAATGACACACTATAGCCTCTAAACCTAAATTGTGCCAATTTGATTGATTTTTCATAATTCTAAGAATGTATTGACACATCCTAAAATCTTTTAGGATCAAAAATCAAATCTATTTCCAAGGTATCCATAACCTTGAAAATAATCCTAAAGTGCCACCTTTGCCATGGTTGAGTTAACTACCCATCCAATCAAGGTTGGCACACCCTAAACCCATCTAGCGTGAATCAATCACGCTCTTAGGAACCCAAAACCTATTTGAGCTCCTAGGGTTAATTAGGTATTCCTTAGGGATAACCTCCCTAGATACCCTCCTAATGACCCTCCTAGGCTTGTTAGCCTTGGTCATTTGGGTCTTACCTAGGTTGACTCTAGGGGTAACTCCTCTTGCAACCTTCTTAGTGGCCACCCTAGGTTTCCTAGAAACCCTAGCCACTAGGCACAAACCTTGGTTACTCTTAGGGATGACTTCCCTAGTAACCTTGGTCTTCCTAGACCTAGATTGTGTTCCATAATCTAATGTAACATTATGATAAGTCATCTTAGACTTAGGTTTGTGATCAAAACCATTCTTGTCCTTGGTTGACTTTTGTTTCTTGAGTCCTAGATGTTGACTTTGAGATTTTGACCCTTGACTTTGACCATTAGACCCTTGAAATTGATTTTGCATCTTATTGAGGGTCTTTTCTAATTTCTCAAGCCTTGACCTCAAGGCTTGGTTCTATAATTCTAATTGCTCAATTTTAGAATTTTGATTTAATCCTTGGGCATGGTTCTTCCTAGGCATATGCCTAGTCCATTTGGGGTTAAAACCTAGGTGCTCTTGTATTTTCCTAATAGATTCCCTAGGTATGACATTTTTAGGGACATTAGTCCCAAATTTTTATTTCTTTGAAAAGTAGACATTCTTAGCTCCTAGACACAATTCCTTATTTCTAGCATGCTCTTTATGATAGATAGCAAGATTGCTAAAATTATTTCTAGCATGCTTTTTGACATTATTTGAATAAGGAGCTTTATTTAAAAATACCTTAGGGTTAGCTTTAGAAGCTCCCCCTACTTGTGCAGCTTCTTCTTGCCCCTTCTTCTTCCCTCTTGGGCATTGATTCCGATAATGTCCCGGTAGTCGGCATTTGAAGCAAATCACTTGCTCCTTGCTCTTTTGCATTGAGGGACCGACATCTTTGACTTTTGGCTCCGGTGGACTTTTAGGTGTCGGAGGAGCTTTCTTTACTCTCTTTGGGCACTTGCTATTGTAGTGCCCGGCTTCCCTACACTCAAAACATATGATATGATTTTTATTACAAATTGATATGTTTGAGTTACTTAGGGCCGTGGTGGAACCTTGAGCTTGCTCTTCTTCTTGACCAGAAGTAGAAGCTTCTTCTTGACTTGGCTCTTGCTCCGAAGTGGATGGTCTAACTTCCTCCCCCTCAATCCTAGAGGTGGAGGTCTCCTCCACTTCTTCCATCGATCCGGAAATTGATTCCCTATCAACTTCCAAATCCTCAAGCTCTTTAGATGACGATGTACTTGCTTGAGCTTGAGAGGGTGAGCACTCCTCTTCTTCTTGAACCGATGATGAATTTTCATGGAGCTTTGCCACTTGGCTCCATAACTCCTTAGCATCCATATAATCCCCTAACATATACACAATATCGTTAGGGATCAAATCAAAAATAAACTTTACTACCTTCATGTTTTTCTCGAAGGCTTGAATTTGATCTTCACTCCATTTCTTATTCTTAAGGAAACCACCCTTTGGTCCTTTTGGATATTCGAATCCATCCATCAAAATAGACCATTCCTCAAAATCTCTCATTATAATGAAATATTCAATTCTTCTCTTCCAAGAATTGAAGCCTTCTCGTCCGTATAGGGTGTAGGGCACCGGTGTGTTGATGTCCCATCCTAGTTGTCCTTGGACTTCCATCTTCACCCTCTAGCGTGCTCCTTTAGTTGTTAAACCTTGAAGAGCGGCCTCGCTCTGATACCACTTGTAGGAGATCGATTGGACGCTAGAGGGGGGGGGGTGAATAGTGCGTGCTAGTACCGATGATGGAAATCGTTCATGATCGCATCTACAAATCGTGTTAGCATAGCGGAATAATAATAATAAAAGCAATAACACGAAACACAATCACAAATACAATGACACGAGATGTAACGTGGTTCGGAACCGAATGGTTCCTACTCCACGGATTGGGTTCGTACGAACCCTAGCGATGTCACAAACACCACTAAGCACAATAAACTCCTTCTCGACAACACATCGGAGGTGGAGAAACCTCGTACAAAGATTACACTAAGTAATACAAAGTAAGACAAGAAAATACAATAAGAATACAATAATCTATGCAAAGAAAACTTTACAAATGCTCTTTGGATTGCTTGCTTTTGATTGCCTTGGACTAGCCTTGAAGGACTGGAAAAGCACCAACTATTCCCCTTCAAATCGCCCAAGAAAATGCTTGCTTGAAACCCTCCACGAACAGTTGCTTTTAACCTACATCGGGCTGGATTTCCGCAGATCAGTCGACTACCATAAGTCACCAGTCGACTAATGCCATTGTTGTTGTGAGACAACGGGTCGATCCACGCTGAAAAAACTCCAACGGATCTCTTGGCAATCGAACCGTCCATAATGCCAGTCGACTGCCAACCTCAAACATGAGGTTTTAACCCAAGTATGGTGCCCCCATACTTGCTAGACCACCCTTAGCCTAGACCTAAGCCTTCTAGCCACCTCCATCAGCCTCACGCCTATCGGATCCCTTCAAGTCATCCATGACTTGTTCATCCATACGTTAGCCTTCAGGTGCTTTCGTCGGCCATGTCATGCTAAGTCGGTCTATACCGCCAAGGCACATTGGACTTACGCTGCCAAGACTCCGCCTGGACTTTATGCCGCCAACCATTGGACTTATGCTGCCAAGACTCCACCCTTGGACTTTACGCCGCCAATATCAAATCCCTTGGACTTCTCAAATGCCAAGACTGAAGCTTGGGCTTTCCCTTGCCAACCCATGTTGGACTTTCCATGCCAAGACCCATGCTTGGACTTCCCTTGTGCCAAGTACTCAAGACTTGGACTTTCCCAAATGCCAAGTGTCCCACTTGGACTTTCCATGCCAAGTACCCATGACTTGGACTTTACCTTGCCAAGACCCATGCTTGGACTTTCCCATAATCACATGGTCAACTCTAGTCAACCATCAAAGTCTCCCTCGAGTCAAACTCGAGTCTGGTCAATTATAACCTGGGTTGATTGTATAAATAATCTCCCCAAAATATTAACCGACATCAATGTCAAACATACTATGTCAAACATCAAAACATCACTCGAGTCAAACTCGAGTCTGGTCAATCATGACCTGAGCCGATTGCACCAACACGAAGTACTCCAGTCTCGTCACATGAGAAATCATTCTGTTGTCCTGAGTCCATAGTGCTGCATAAAAATTGCAGATGCTGATCACTAGCTTGTGCCTCTTTGATCCTCTCAACAATAGTGGACTGGGCAACCATAGCAACCAATATCCCCCGGGATGTTTGACCCTGTTCAGACAACCCCAACTTTGAGAACTATCGAACTAGATCAGTAACAGCTGTCAAATGACTGGCCAGAATCCCACAGGACTTCCTGCTCAGTGCATCTGCTACTACATTAGCTTTTCTCGGATGATACTGTATGGTGCAATCATAATCCTTCAGATATTCCATCCACCATCTCTATCTAAGATTCAATTCCTTCTGAGTGAAAAGATATTTCAAACTCTTATGGTCCGTATAGATCTCAAAAGTAATCCCATACAGATAATGTCTCCATATCTTTAGCACAAAATAATGGTTGCTAACTCCAGATCATGCACTGGATAATTTCTTTCATGATCCTTAAGCTGACGGGAGGCATAAGATACTACACGATCAAACTGCATCAGAACTGCTCCCAACCCTTGGAAAGAAGCATCAATATACAATGTCATCCCATCGCAACCAGAAGGAATCACTAATACAGGTGCATAAATTAGCCACTAGTTAAGCTCCTGAAAGTTAGTCTCACAAGCCTCTGACCAGGTAAACCTGATCCCTTTCTGAGTCAAGCGAGTAAGTGGTGTGGCTATATGAGAAAATTCCTCCACGAATCTACGATAATACCCAGCCAATCCAAGGGAACTCCGGACTTCCTAAACTGACTTTGGCTAATCCCAATTGGTAATCGCCTCGATTTTCTGGGGATCAATAGAAATACCTCTGCTAGATACCACATGTCCAAGAAAACCCACGGAAGATAGCCAGAAAGTGCATTTATTGAACTTGGCATATAGATGCTCCCGTCACAACGTCTCTAACACTATCCGAAGATGATGCTCATGCTTCTCCTCAGATCGAGAATATATCAAAATATCATCTATAAATACGATGACAAATTGATCCAAGTACCTCAAGAATACCCAATTCATCAAATCCATAAATGCAGCCGGAACATTAGTAAGACCAAACAACATCACTAGAAACTCGTAATGTCCATAACGCATGCGGAACACTGTCTTCTGAACATCCTCGTTTCTTACTCTCATCTGATGATAACCTGAGCACAGATCAATCTTGGAATACACACAAGTATCCTTGAGTTGATCAAATAAATCCTCTATCCTCGGTAGTAGATATTTGTTCTTAATGGTCACTGTATTTAGTTGCCGGTAGTTAATACATAACCGCAATGATCCATCTTTCTTTTTAATGAAAAGTACCGGAGCTCCCCATGGTGAAACACTAGGACGAACAAATCCCTTATCCAACAACTCTTGTAGTTGTATTTTAAGCTCATTTAGCTCTTTCGGTGCCATCCGATAGGGAGTTTTCAATATCGGTGCGGTTCCTGGGATCACCTCTATCGCAAATTCTACTTGCCTAGGTGGTGGCAAGCCCGGAAGTTCATCTGGGAACACATTCGGATACTCTCGAACTACCCAAACACTAGAGAGAGGTGGTATTTCCTCACTCTCCATTTTGACAAAAGACAATAAGTACCCTTGACAACCATGAGACAATAATTTTCGAGCCTGAAGTGCAAATATAATGGACACTCCATCATCTCTGGTACCAACAAATTCCCATGCAGGCTGATCTGGTGGTCGGAAAGTCACTACTCTAGCTCTACAATCCACTGTAGCACAGCAAGTAGCTAACCAATCCATTCTGTGTATAATGTCAAATTCCACCATCTCCAACACCTGAAGGTCCACCGTAAGTATATGCCCATCAAAATCCAACGGGCAGCCTTTGATTTCCTGATGACTAGTCAACACCTCTCCCGATGGTAATGATACTGCTAACCCACAAGAATGAATCATAGGAATCCTTCCAATTCTACTCAGAAACATTCTAGATACAAAGAAATGCGAACTACCAGTATCAATCAAAGTATCTGCATATATAGAATAAACCGAAACCATACCCAGAATGACCGATCTCTCAGCCTGCTGAGCATCCTCTCTGGTAATGGCATAAACCCGTCCAACCTCCACATTTGGCAGTTGCGCTCCTGATAAAGTGGTAGAGTGCCTCCACTCAGGATGAGTCTGGCTCTGTGATACTGCTGCTAGGAGCTGACTCTGCTGCACAGGCATAATATATCCCTGAGAGCTGGCCGGTGGGTACTGCTGTGTAGGTGCCCCTGAATAATAAATCTTTGGAGATGTAGGATAGTGAATTGCTGCTGGCATCCCTGAAGAGTCAGTCCCCTCTATAAGATACATCTGTGCTGTGGGAGGTAGTGGCTGCCTCTGACCATATGTCTGTGTCCTAGGTGCTAACCTCTGTTGATGATGCTGGCCAGACCCCTTTCCCTTGTTGGAGTTATCTGAAAACTCCAACTGTGCCTTCAGAGTACACTCTCAGCTAGTATGTCCTAGATGCTTGTAGTAATAACAAACATCTCAATCTAAAGGACACTCATAAACTCTATGGCTTCTAGCATCCGCATCCTACTATTTCTTCGAGAACCTCCAGATTGCCAGTGTGGCTTCCCTTCGTGCTCTTAGATGACCCTTCTACTGCACCTCAAGAAGCCCCACTATGATCTTTCTTTTTCTGAGTCTCAGTAGCTGAATCCTGTTTCCGCTGCTTTCCCTGGGACATTTGCTTCTCCATCTCCTTCTCCTTTGCAATTTGCTGAGAAGTCATCTCAATGGAAATGGCTCGATCCAATGCCTCCTGGTAGGAGTTGATAGATGATCCAGACATTCTGGCCCGAATACACACAGCCAAGCCCTGAGTAAATTGGAACATCCGATCCCCATCCTGCGATACTAGATGAGGGTAAAATTCTGCGAGTCGAGTAAACTCTACATTATACTCTATAACTGAATGGTCGCCCTGCTTAAGACTCAAGAATTCATGACGGTGAGCTATAAAGAATGTGGAAGGAAAGTATTGCCTCTTGAAAATATCTCGGAAGACGGACCATGTGATCTCACACTCCCCAATTAAAGTCTTCTGCATCTTCCACCAAGTAACCGCCTGCTCCCGGAGGTGATATGCAACTAACCCCACCTTCTCCTCGTCTGTACAACTCATGAACTCGAAGGTGTCCTCTAGATTATCTATCCAAGCCTGAGCAATTCAGGGGTCAGCCTCCCCTCGGAACAGCGTGAATCGGTCCTTGGCTGAACGTGCCAGTACGGGTATACGAGCCTTATCCCTGACCCAAACAGAATCCGTAGGAGTTGGCATAGTCGGGGGTAAATATGGATTTGGAGGTTCCGAACCTCTGATAGGAGAATGTTGTGTCTCTTCCTGATCGACAGATCCATCGGTAGTAGGTCGCTTTGGTGGACGACCCCTAGCACGAGTCCGAATAGGTGCCATAATATCGTCTATCCACACCTGTTGAACGACTTACATAAGTATCTAACCAGAAGATATAATGTGTCAAGATTTCTTACTTTGTACAACTTGGATCTTATGTCGTTGTCAATCCCATCTCACAAAACCAAATCCAAATCAAATCAAAGCGACTTCCTAGGTCCAAAATCCGATGAAAATCATTATTGCATGACATTGCAACCTTTGCTCTGATACCAATAAAATTGTCATGCCCCGAGGTAGACTCTGTCCGGACAACGGACGACACCCCCTTATGACAATTCCAATACATATCCAAATAGACACAGCCAACAAAGCACATATGGAAATACATAACATTGACAGTGGAAGACAAACACAATAAGAGATATAAACTCAACGATAGTGCATACCGGTATATCCGTCCACAAGTAAACGAAATCCTACAATGAATCCGTAAAGGAAATCACAATTACTACAAATAACCCATAATACTATCTCCAATAGAAACAAAGTCCATATCAAGATACATACGATATACGAAAATAAGACCCTCGGAAAAGCGATGGGATGGGATCATGTGGTGATGCTCCAAGTCCGTTCCGAAGTCTTCTATTTGCCACTTGGGCAACAAGAAACCTAGGGTCCGTGGTGGTGAGTATAAACTCAGAGATAATATGTAGAAAGTGCATGAACAACATATAAGGATATAGAGATCTACAAGTATACAAGTGGAGATCTACAGGTATACAGATAGAGTCCAACAGATATACAATCCTAAATGTAATAACAACTTTTTGGGGTTGATCCGTGAGGGGAAACTTCGCTTCCCCTTCGCCTTGGTTGCTTGACCATGGTGATCCCTTCAATGTCCCCGGATTAAAAATTTAATCCTAGACAAAAGGGATTCCCAAAGCAACCAAGTCATCGTCGTGCTATTCGTTTAGAGAGGTCACTTGAACAAACTAGTTGTTCAAGCGACCATTCTCTATTCTACGAGTAGCCGCGGAATAGACGATGTCCGGATCGCCGGTTTTTGTGTTTATACTCGGGATCCAAGTATTATTTAGCCTATTTACAGAAATATAACATGCTTATATTTTGAAAAACAAACACAAGCAATGAATAAAAGAGATAGAAGAATAGTTATACCTCTTGGTCTTCTAATGTACGACCCTCCTCCTTTTGGACGTCGTGTGGGCGACGCTCTACCAAAAGTCGAAGCTCCTAGATAACACATCTTCCTTCCTTGCTCATCCAAAGCAAGAGGAAGAATAGAAACAAGGCTCATCTCCTTCCTATGGCCAACCAACAAGCAACAAAAGAAATGCTTGCCGCCGGCCAACAAGGAGAAGGAGATAATGGTGGAAACCGACCAAGACATCAAGGGAAACCCCTTAGTCTTGTTTCCACCACCCAAGGAGAGGGAGAAGGGGTCTTTAGATGCTGTCCAAGGGTTGGAGAAGGTGATATGGGCGCCGGCCACCAAACCATGAAGAAGAAAGGAAGAAACTTTCCTTATTTGGTGCCACCCAAACCTCCTAAACCCTAAGCTTCCAAACCCTAATCCAAGCTCACCTTGTGGCCGGCCATGGAAGTGAGGAAGAAGATTAGGATGAGCTCAAGCCAAGGTAAAGAGGAGAACCATAGTGGCCAGCCAACCCTTAGGAAAAAGAAGAACATCTCCTATAGTTGTCGCCCACCCTTTTCTCCCAAAAACCTAGCCACCCAAACCCTAATCCTAACTTACCTTATATCCGACCATGGAAGAGGGGAAGAAGAATAGGATAAGTTCAAGCTAAGGTAGATAGGAGCAGCATAGTGGCCGGCCAACCCAAGGAAGAAGAAGAACAACCTCCATTAGTTACCGCCCACCCTTGCTCCAAAACCCTAGCCACCAAACCCAATCCTAAACCAACTAGGATTCCTAGCCACCAAAGGAAGCAAACCCTAATCCCCTCATCCCTTGTGTTCTCCACGCCAACAATCCCTAAGCCACCCTTATATAGAGTTTGGGGATAAGTCTTGGTTTAATCTCCACCATTGGTTCAAGGGATTTAATCTCAACCGTCGGATCTAGAGATTTAATCTCAACCGTCGGATCTTAGAGATTTAATCTCTACCAATGGATCTTAGAGTTTTGTTTCTATCCATTGGATCTAAGCATCATGAGGTGTTAATAGGCTACATTAGGGACCATGAGGAGGAGTTGGGTCTTGGCCACCCATGGATCAAGCCCACATAAAGTCCGATCCACTAATGATGATCCAATCCACTAAAGGTCCATCATTGATCTACCTCACCAACCCCCATATGATAATATGGGCTCCATATATTATTTGTACATTTTCTCCCCGTGTTTAAGATCTCGAATGTCCGTCGATTAATTAATTTACTAACCATTAATTAATCAACATCTAACTCCTTGAGTAGTACCACTCAACCTTTTCATCATGCCGGACCTAGTCCACCTGCAGGGTTTACATGATGAACCTTATGAGCTCCTCAAGGGGACATCATCATCCTAATATATAGGACACGGTTTCCTCCTATAATCAACGACACACCATATAAATAATATCATCTCCCAACTTACTGAGTCTATCGATTTAATCTATAAATCTCGCCCATTGGTAAATCAAAGAGATGAGTACCAAGTATATGTGCCCGTTATTATATCGGGATTAAGAGCATGTACTAAATAATATCTGAGGTCCGATTCGATTATGTAGTCGAATAAATCGAATCACCTCGTGTATTGGTCTGCTCAATACACACAAAGTGCACTAGTGTGATTCTATGGTCAAGACAAACCAATACCAAATCACACTACAACCATTCCGATGGTTTGTCCAAAGTCATCTCGGTTGTGAGCCTTTACTTATACTTTACAAGGAGCCGATAACAAGATCTCCCGTGTGACACCACACACCATGTTATCTACAATGTAACGTATTAGACAATATTACATAACCATAAAAATATGTAAACAATGATCATGTGATTCTTATTTCAAAATAAAGATGTTCATACAAAAGATAGACTTTTCAGTATATATCCCTACACAACTAACCACCAGTATAGTCATACTCAATGTATATACTAAACTGATCAACTGAACATGAAGTAATTTACATACCTGACAGTCTACAATAACATGAGCTATATCATCCTGAACAGGTATACAATAACACAACCCATATAACATATGACAGTCTGAACCAACACATACCTCATGCTCAACACACACACAACAATATAAAATATGCAAATGGCATGTAACATGATGTACAAGCATATGCAACAATTATAGCTCAACCAAATGCAGCATCTCACAGGCATATGTAAAACATATATCAAAATACACGCATACATATATACATATCTAGCAATGCATATGCATGGCCATGTCTACGGACCCTACCACAACCATGGCCCCAGTATGGCTTGGGTGGCACGACATGACAACTATCCCGACTCCAGCTACCACTACTCTCGAGTGTCTGAATTGGGTAGTATGAATAAGTAGCTAGCTGCCATAGAGTTATATTCTACACCACAGGGGTCCCTGCTGTTGGTCGCTCCGTCACTACCCATGAGTGGTCGAGCACCACACACAGGACAACTAAACATCACACAACCACTGTCTATAGTGGGTGAGTGCGCTAACTACCACCCTCAATAGTGGCCAAGTACGCAACTCCAGCTACCACCATCTATAGTGGTTGAGCGTGACACAACTAATGCTCTGTACTCAACCTTGCTACCACTACCCCGAGTGGCCGGAGAGGCAGGATGATTGGCGACCTGTCTCAACCACAAGGGAGACCCAGTCGACAGCATGCATGCAATGTAATGATGCATAGCTCCACACACATATCCCCGCAACACTCCCTATCCCACGGGGAGTCCTAGTCAACCAAAAGTCAACTATGCAAGGACTACTAATCCACAATCATAACCTACTTATCTATGCACAGTTAAATATATCCACCCTAGATGCACCACTAATATGTGTACGGTATAGAAATCGACTCCATAATCTAATCCATCACCTAACCTAGTGATGTGACCCGGTAACCCAATCTGAGTTCACAATGGTGACCCTAACCACATGTACTTAACTAAACATCCATCAGCCAACATGCAATAGGGTTCGTAATTCATATCCGTGATAAATGAACGATGAATTAACAACAATATATCTCAAAGGTCAAGGCTAAGTACAAGAATATGATTAAATAAGAGTGGATTGAAGATCAAAGGTATCAACATAAGTCTAAATTCATGCACTGGAATCTGTCAAACTACCTGACCAGGGTAGATATTACCCACCTGATACGAAGCTCGTAATAGAAATCCTCACGACCGTGGACCTGCTTCATATCCCAAACCTGCACATAATAACAAACTATGATTAAATACAAGCACCAGACAAATATATGAACTAGCTACTACTTCGTTTCTATGTTCGTATCCTTTCCTAATCTACAAGTTAGAAACCTCGATCATCCCTAGCTGAATCACAACCAAACTCTCTCCATTGATCCCACAACTTCCTCTCAATAGATCAACTGCCAACCAATAGACCTAATCTTATGAAGCCATCTTCCATCCAGACGACATATCCATTACAACCATCCCAATTAACAATCTCCAAAATCCACAAGATTAATTAAAGAAAACAGAATTGAACAAAACTCGAATCAGGGTTGTAATGGAAGCTTACTTCAAGATCAATCTACCACAGCCAATCAATTCACACACACACACAGATCGGCCACCACACGAATCACAGCTTCCATCCGACAATCCATCGATAGAAACCATCAGATTCCTTAAGCATTGACATACTACGAATTCGCAGTAATTACAGATAACATAAAAAAGGGGAATCAAAGCTTATCGTGCTCAAATCTCCACCGACACCCGTTTCCCCCAGCTTCCCTGTTCACTGGAACAAACTGAGCTCCACCACTGTGTTGGAAGTTCACTGTCGCGGCGACAACACCACCGATCCACCGAGCGAAAAAGTCGCTGAGATCCCTAAGGCTAAGAATCGACTGACCTCCGACCGGAGATCAACTAAAGTGGTGGCGTTGTCAAGCTGCTCTCACCGGATCGCCGACGAACTGGGAGAAGGCGACACAATCGTGCGGAGAAGAAGAAGAAATCAGCGAGAAAGAGGAAGAGTGGATCGCGATGAGAAGAAGCCGATTTCGCGATCGGAAAGCTTTAAAGGTTGTTCGGTGGTTTGTTTCAAGGGAACCGGTTCAAGCCAAACCGGTCCACCCTTAATCCCAATCAAACTCTTGATTAAGCCCAATTAGCTAATCAAACCTAACCACTAATTAAACCCAATTAGCTACCTAATGAAGTTTAATCCATATATCCCAAATAATGTTTTTTTGTATCTTACAGAGTATTTAACGTGTTAGACAACATGGTGATCTACAACAGTAAAATACAGAAATAAGTATCATATCTAAATCATTTAATTAGTCCTTTAATTAAATGATGCTCCCACTGAATCACAGAGCTTCGGTAGGGGATAGCCATGGATTTAGGCAAACGCCTTTTGCCCACACTACTAGTTCCCAACCCAACAACTACAAATTCATGTGGGACAAGATCCACATCATACCTCACCTTGAGTTAGCTTTGGCTAATCACCCAAGTTTTAGTATGATTAGGTAGGCAATATTTTATCAATTACATCTTATGTAACTCTTGGAAACAAAGGGTCAAGATCCACATTACACATCATCTTGAGTTAGCTTTGGCTAATCGCCCAAGACTTAGTATAATTGTTTTCTTACTCAATCTTCCCAACTTTTGGGATATGCCTTACGTTCTCAATCTAATTGAGATAACTTAGTTAAGTCTCACCCAAAGTTCGATAGCGAGACATCACAATTGTCCTCTCACACTCTACCAAGATAAAATGTGCCACTTTGCTTTGGCAAACTTAACAATAAATGATCGAGGTAGTTTATGAGTACCAAACTTTGGTAAGCATATCGATTCGACTTAATTAAGATAAAATTATTATCTAACATGCATCACATACACACATAGAATATATCAACATATAAGCTTAAACGTGACATGGTCATGGCTAGAATCTACGGTCTCCTCAAGCCAATGAGAAGACCGATGGGTCAACCTAGGGATAGCATCTTCTCCAAGTGCATCCTTTGGTTGTTATGTGTCATCGACATCCTTCTTGTAACTTGATCCTCCAATGAACTTTCCACTCATCATTTTGTACATTACAAAATAAGAATACTCGAGTTACATTTGAGTCTAGATCTATTTTACAACTAGAAAAATAGAGAGGGAGACACGACTCGCAGGTCGTATTATGAATTACAACATGCACACACAACACAACCACAATCACATTAGGGTTAAGGGCCATAACCATGCACAATGACATACAACGTTCACAAAGATCTATGACATGCAGATTTTATTATGATGATATGCACGACTTATAAGCCACTACGACACGACGGTCTCACTAGCCAGTTAGCAGGAGGGTTCAAGGGGCAGCGCCCCTTGCGGGGTTTGTAGGGGGCAGTGCCCCCGGAGCAAAATTTTATTTTAACAACTCTTTGAATGAGTCGCTGCCCTTAGTCCATCATAATGAAACCTAGACCCTTGCTTGCCACTGTTCGTAGCAATTTTGGGTGATAGATTCGAATGACAAACATGCTGTTCGATCAATAAATATGCCATGAATATCTTGTTGCACAAAATCTCGCAAACAATCATGTATGCACTCATAATAAACTTCTTATACAAAATTTTATATCACATATAAAATGACCTACGACGATCTTTATGTATGATCTTTCGCAACCTGGCTCTGATACCACTGTTGGGGATCCTTTGATGCGTTAAATAATGAAATCACAGCGGAAAAGGATCCCTTGAGCAATCCATGCGAAAGAAAACTCATACAAAGTATAGATAAAAAAGGCCCTATCCTATAGGGTATACCTTTGATGCATGCTGTTTGTCTATCCTGCTCGTCCACGATTCACATAATCTCTTGCACATTCAAGTGTTCGTGCCTCTATAGTATCCACACGAACACTCTTTTGGAGAAAGGAGACAAAGTCTTTGGTTGTGCTAGCAACCAAAAATAAGGCTCTCCACACAAGACTTTGGCAAAGAAGAAGGGAGAAGAGAAAAATAGAATCCATGACACCAAAAATCCAATTCACTCAAGGCTCACGTTGAGGATGAGCTTAAATCTCATTTTTTCCATGCATTAAAATCTCATTTCATGCATCGATTCAATTGCATGCACTAATTATTTTCATGCAACGTTTAGGAGTCAATTAATCTCATTGCATGCAATTAACTCCCATTTCATGCAACGGTGAGGAATCATTTCAAATTCCATTTCATGCAATTAATCCCATAATTCCATTTCATGCAATTAATCCCATTGCATACAAAAGGGTTCCCAAATTCCAATGCATGCAACGTTCATGAGTGGAGTTAAATTCAATTTTTCATTTGCATGCATCATTAATCATCATTAATCATGCTAATCTTCTTCAATTGGTTTCACTTGAGTCTAACTCAAATTAAACCAATTTGAGTCCAACTCAAATTAGGCCAAGCAATGAGTCTAACTCATCCTAGTCCATTCAATTAACTAATGATTCATTTAGTCGAACTAAAATGATCCTATCTCCAAAATAACATGTTCTTTGTGTGTGACCCTATAGGTTTTTGTAACGTTGACAATGTCTCTAAACCACTTTAGACACATAAGCAATGAGCGACATCTAGCAATGCATATTGCTACCCAAGTTAGGAAAATGTTAAGATCCAATAAAATCTTTCTATGACTACTATCTTGTAGAACCTTGTCCTTCTATCCTCGATATCTAGATTGATCAATGAGGCATAAACTGTGTCATCCTCTTATCAATCTTTGTGTTTCATGATCCCCAAGTAGACTCACTCAAACAAATGAGCACAATATCTCATATTGACTCATTTGAGCATGACCATGTATTTCGTGGTCTTACTCTATCAAGAGGTCTAAAGATATCACTCCCATCATATGGGAGGGATATATCTCATCTACATCACTCACATCTCTCCGCATAATTTGTTATATATCTAGTGATCACCTTTATAGTCTACCCTATTACGGGTGATATTTGACGATACCAAAGTACATAACTCCTTATGTAGGGAACCGTAGTGATTTCAGGTCTAAGGAATATTCATACTAATAGTCACATGAGAAAGTTTATGACACTCATATAACGATCCATGAAACTTTCTCATGGCGGGTTAATTCAGTATATATTCTCTAATATATACCCATGTGTCAACGTGATATCACATATCCATGACCTGTGAGATCAAATCAATTGACCTACATGCTAGTCTCAATGCATTATTATTGCCCTTGTATATTAATACTGGACTAGGAATATTTAAGAATAGTGTTCTCCACAACTTCTCACAATCAATTTTACCAATTGATATGTTGTAGATAAGAATCTACTTTCTAGGGCATTATTATATTTATTCAGCTGGCACAAGTATGAAGTAAATATAATAACCAAACTTTGCATTTATTGTTAATAGAATATGATACAAAAAGTCCCTAGTCAATCATTACATAATTGGATCTAGGGCTTATTACTAACACCCTCGCCCCAATGTGATTGGATATGTGTGTGTGTGCATGTTGTAATTCATAATACGATCTACCTGTCGTGCCTTCCACTTATATATTTTCGATTTGTACAATTAGTTTATCCTCGAATGTAACTCAAGGTTTCTCCATTGTGATGTACATGTAAACTAGTACTAATCTACTGGATGAAGATGAGAAAGGAAGATGTAGTCAAACAACACACGACAACCAAAGGACACACTTGAAGAAGATGTTATTCCTAGGTTGACCCATCACACTTCTCATTGGCTTGAGAAGATTGTAGATTACGGGCCATAACCATGTCACGTTTCTTTTATGCATATATGTGATATGTGTCATGATAATGCTTCTATGTGATGCATGCATAATTAAATTAGTTATCATAATTAGGTCAACAAATATATGCCTACCAAAGTTTAATACTCACGACTATTTCGATCAATTGTAGTCATGTTTGCCAAAGCGAAGTAACTTGATTTATCTTTGTAGAGTGCGATTGGAAAATTGTGATGTCTGACTATTGAACTTTGGGTGTGACTTAATTGAGTTATCTCAATTAGATTGAAAACTTAGAGACATCTCATACGATGGTATAGAAACTTGAGAATTTTTCTCAAATAAGAACGAAAACTGTATGTCCTAGAGAAACCCATTCCTGAACCACCCACCACTACTGCCACTTGTGCTGATAAGGATGCTTATAAAAAGCATCAAGATGATGCATTAGATGTATCATGACTTATGCTTGCTACTATGAACTCTGAGGATCAAAAGCAACATGAGAACATGGATGCTTTTGATATGGTTGCACATCTTAAACAGTTATATCAAGGGTAGGCAAGGCACGAGAGATCTGAGGTGTCAAAGGCATTATTTGGATGCAAAATGCAAGAAGGAACTCTTGTTGGAACTTTTGTACTCAAAATGATTGGGTATGTTGAGAACCTTGAAAGATTGGGATTTCCATTGGGTCAAGAATTAGCCACTGACCGTATTCTGCAATCATTGTCTGAAGGCTATAGTCAATTTTTCATGAACTATAACATGAATGAAATTGACAAACCTTTGCCTGAGTTGTTAAGCATGTTAAGAACTGCTGCAAGCAATCTTAAGAAGATTCAACCTACTGTACTCATGGTTAAAAAAGGGCAAAATAAAAAAGAAGTCCAAAGGAAAGGGTAAGACCCAAGATAAAGGCAAGGTCAAAGCATTGAAACATAAAGGTGGGGCGCCTAAAGAAGGAACTTTGTAAGATATGGAAAAAAAATTGTTTGGATTATCTAGATCGACATAATATGGTTGGTCATAGGGAAAGATTGGGTAGACTTTATAAGACCACTTCGGATCATAAGGATTAATGGAATCAATCAGGGATTTATTTAAGGGATTAATAGTGAGGAATTAGGATGGTTAATCAAGGTGTAATTGGATTTAACCCTAGGTTTACTTATAGGCTCGAACCGATTTCTTTGAAGGTAGGAAACTTCGCTTCCCACTTCAACTCGATTGCCTGTTCAAGGCGATCCCTTCTACGTCCCCAGATAAAAAAAAATTATCCTTGACAAGAGGGATTACCCAAGAAACCGTTTCATCATCGTGCTATTCGATTAGAGTAGTCACTTGAACAAACTTATTGTTCAAGCAACCAACCTCTATTCTACAAATAGCCGCGGAATAGACGATGTACGGATCGCCGGCTTTTGGGTTTATGTTCGGGGTCCAAGTATATTTAGCCACAAAATAAAACATATAACATGCATATAATTGGAAAAAAAATTATAGACATAATACAAAAGAACATTAATCAAAATAAACAAGATTATACCTCTTGTTATACCTCTTAATCTTCTATTGTATGTCCTTCCTCCTTTTGGACATCGTGTGGGCGATGATCTTCCAAAAGTTGAAGCTCCTAGATCACCAATATTCCTTTCCTTGTTCACTACGAACAAAGGAAGATCATAAAACAAAACTCTTCTTCCTATCTAGAACCGACCACCAAGTCAATAGACTCGATGTTGATGCTGGCCAAGGAAGAGAATATGGAGTATGGGAACTGGCCAAAAGAGAATCAATGAGGGTGATGGGCGCCGACCAACACTTGGAGAAGAGAAAGGAAACCAACCCTTCACCTTGTAGCCGCCCAAAACCTTAACCCTAGCTCTCCTAGTTGCTGTCGGCCATAGAAGAGGGAAAGAGGAATAGGTTGAGCACTGGCCAAAGTAGAGGGAAGAAGGATAAGTGCCGACAACACCTTAGGAAGAAGAAGAAAGGAACTTCTCCTCTTGCTGCCGCCCACACCACCTCCCAAAACCCTAGCCGCCCAACCTCAATCCTAACCTAACTAGGATTCCTTGCCACCCAAGGGAAGAAAACCCTAATCTCCTTCCATCGAGTTGCCGCCCACTCCATGCTCTCCTTTTATAGAGTTAGGGATATGCCTTGTTTTAATCTCCACCATTGGTTCTAGGGATTTAATCTCAACTGTCGGATCTCGAGAATTAATCTCAACCGTCGGATCTAGAGATTCAATCTTTACCATTGGTTCTAGAGTTTTGTTTTCATCCATTGGATCTAAGCTTCATGAGGTATTAATAGGCTACAATAGGGACCATGAGGAGGAGTTGGATCTTGGCGACCCAATGGATCAAGCCCACATAAAGTCCAATCCATTAATGATTATTCATTCCACTAGAGGATTATCATTGATCTACCTCACCAACCCCCATAAGTTAATATGGGCTTCATATATTATTTGTACATTTTTCTCCCCGTGTTTAAGATCTCGAATGTCCGTCGATTAATTAATTTACTGACAATTAATTAATCAACATCTAACTCCATGAGTAGTACTACTCAACCTTTTCATCATGCCGGACCAAGTCCACCTGCAGGGTTTACATGATGAACCTTATGAGCTCCTCAAGGGGACATCATCATCCTAATATATAGGACACAGTTTCCTCCTATAATCAACGGCACACCATATAAATAATATCATTTCCCAACTTACCGAGCCTATCGATTTAATATATAAATCTTGCCCATTGGTAAATCAAAGAAATGAATACTAAGTATATGTGCCCGTTATTATATCGGGATTAAGAGCATGTACAATATAATATCTAAGGTCCGATTCGATTATGTAGTCAGCAATAAATTGAATCACCTCTATGTCTGTCCTGCTTAATACACACAAAGTGTACTAGTGTGATTCTATGGTCAAGACAAACCAATACCAAATCACACTACAACCATACCAATGGTTTGTCTAAAGTCATCTCGGTTGTGAGCCTATACTTATACTTTACAAGGAGCCGATAACATGATCTCCCGTGTGACACCACACACCATGTTATCTACAATGTAATGTATTAGACAATATGCATAACTATAAATATGCAAACAATGATCATGTGATTCTTATTTCAAAATAAAGATGTTCATACAAAAGATAGACTTTTCAGTATACATCCCAACAATCTCCCACTTATACTAAAAGACTATGCTGTTCTCATCCTGCCATACGTCCGATTCTCTTTCCCTCCACATGCTTATCAAAAGCTCTCGCTAGAAAGGCCTTAGTGAAAGGGTCTACCAAGTCATCCTCTGATGCAATTTAGGCGACAACAACTTCTACCTCCTTTACGATTTCTCGTATCAGGTGGTACTTGCGCTCTATGTGTTTACTTGCCTTATGGGCTCGTGGTTCCTTCGAGTTTGCAACTGCACCACTATTATCACAATAAATTGTGATAGTTCTAGTCAAACCAGGAATCACATCCAAGTCCTTCAGAAAGTTCCTGAGCCACACAACTTCTTTGGCCGCCTCAGAGGCTGCCACATACTCAGCTTCCATGGTGGAGTCTGAAGAGTTTTGCTTATCGAGTCCATGAGGGGAAACTTTGCTTCCCACTACACCTTGGTTGTTTGTTCATGGCGATCCCATCGATGTCCCCAGATTAAAAAAATTTATTCCTAGACAAAAGGGATTGCTCAAACAACCAAGTCATCATCGTGCTATTCGTTTAGAAAGGTCACTTGAACAAACTCATTGTTCAAGCGACCATCCTCTATTCTACGATTAGACGCAGAATAGACGATGTCCGGATCGTTGGTTTTTGTGTTTATGTTCAGGATCCAATTATTATTTAGCCACAAATAGATTTATATCATGCTCATAATTGAAAAACAAATACAAACATGTAACATATAAAAATTAGAGAAACAATATACCTCTCGATCTTCTAATGTATGACCTTCCTCCTTTCGGACGTCGTGTGGGCGATGATCTACTAAATGTTGAAGCTCCTAGATCGCAAACCTTCCTTCCTTGCTCTTCCAAAGCAAGAGGAAGAATAGAAACAAAGCTCTATTCCTTCTTTCAACCAACCAATAACTTCTAAGAAGGAAGCTTGCCGCCGACCAAGAAAGAAGAGGAGATTGAGAGTGGCCGGCCAAAAGCTTCAAGGGAGGACCCTAAACCTTTGTTCCACCAGCCAAGGAGAAGGAGAGGACCTGTTTTGGATGCCGACCAAGGGCTAGAAGGAACTCCAAGGGTGGCGACAGCTTGGGGTAGAAGAACAACACAAGGAAAATATTTCCTTATTAGGTGCCGCCCAAGCCCAAACCCTAGCTCCTATGCCTTGCCGCCAACTTCCAAAACCCTAGCTTCTCTTGAATTGTTCTCCACGCCAACCCCTTGTGCTCCTTTAATAGAGTTAGGGATAAGCCTCCTTTTAATCTCCACCATTGGTTATAGGGATTTAATCTCAACCGTCGGATCTAGAGATTTAATCTCAATCGTCGGATATAGAGATTTAATCTCTAACTTTGGATCTAGAGTTTTGTTTCTATCCATTGGATCTAAGCTTCATGAGGTGTTAATAGGCTACATTAGGGACCATGAGGAGGAGTTGGATCTTGGCCACCCATGGATCAAGCCCACATAAAGTCTAATCCACTAATGATAATCCAATCCACTAAAGGATTATCATTGATCTACCTCACCAACCCCCATAAGTTAATATGGGCTCCATATATTATTTGTATATTTTCTCCCCGTGTTTAAGATCTCGAATGTCCGTCGATTAATTAATTTATTGACCATTAATTAATCAACATCTAACTCCATGAGTAGTACCACTCAACCTTTTCATCATGCCGGACCAATTCCACCTGCAGGGTTTACATGATGAACCTTATGAGCTCCTCAAGGGGACATCATCATCCTAATATATAAGACATGGTTTCCTCCTATAATCAACGACACACCATATAAATAATATCATCTCTCAACTTACCGAGCCTATCGATTTAATCTATAAATCTCGCCCATTGGTAAATCAAAGAGATGAATATTAAGTATATGTGCCCGTTATTATATCGGGATTAAGAGCATGTACTAAATAAAATCTAAGGTCCGATTCGATTATGTAGTCAGCAATAAATCGAATCACCTCTAAGTCAGTCCTGCTCAATACACACAAAGTGCACTAGTGTGATTCTATGGTCAAGACAAACCAATACCAAATCACACTACAACCCTTCCGATGGTTTATCCAAAGCCATCTCAGTTGTGAGCCTTTACTTATACTTTATAAGGAACCGATAACATGATCTCCCGTGTGACACCACATACCATGTTATCTACAATGTAAAGTATTAGCCAATATGCATAACCAGATAAATATGCAAACAATGATCATGTGATTCTTATTTCAAAATAAAGATATTCATACAAAAGATAGACTTTTCAGTATACATCCCTACAGAGTCCGCCACGCATTTCTGCTTGACACTCCTCCATACAATGGCTCCACCTCCCAAAGTAAACACAAAACCTGAGGTAGACTTACTGTTATCCCTATCTGATTGGAAGTTAAAATCCGTATAACCCACAAGGAGTAATTGGTCTGCCTGGTAAACTAGCATATGTTGATGTAATCGGTCCAGGTTGACTCGAGTTTGACTCGAGCAGTACCTTAATAGTATTTTGATGATAGACAAAACTCATGACATGGGATTGTCATGGGAAAGTCCAACTTGAGGTTGGCATGGAAAATCCAAGCATGGAGCTCGGTGTGGAAGTCCAAGGGGGAAGCCTTGGCATAGGAAAGTCCAAAGCATTGCGAATCCGTGCGCTTGGTGCTTGGCATGGGAAAGTCCAAAGCATTGCGAAGCCGTGCGCTTGGTGCTTGGCATGGGAAATCCAAAGCATTGCCAAGCCGTGCGCTTGGTGCTTGGTGAGAAATACATTGCGAAGTCGTGCGCTTGGTGCATTTGGGAAGTCTTGAGAACTTGGCAAGTTCACTAGGCTCGGGTCCTTGAGTCGGTGAAGGTTGGTATTGCGAAGCCGTGCGCTTGGTGCATCCGAGGGACCACCGACGAGGAGCGAATGGAGTGAGCCCAAAGGGAAGCATACTTCTAGGGCATGAGACGCGAAGGATGGCGTTGTGAAGCCGTGCGCTTGGCGCATCCGAGGGACGTAGGCCGAGGGAAGAGAGCTTCGGTGGGGAACTCCATGAGGGATAAGGTGGACTTGGCCAAGTGGCTAAGACTGAGTGTCGGACGCTCAAACAACTTTGTGTTTGAGGTTTTAGCCGACATCAGTCGACTGGCATAGGTGCCAGTCGACTGCTCTAGGTCGTATGGGTTCGACCAGTGTTCGACTGAACCAAGTCTGGCTGATCAGTCGACTGTCGAGGGAGGGCAGTCGACTGTTGGGAGGATCAGTCGACTGCCGAGGGATGGCAGTCGACTGATCGATGACACCGCGAGCACGAGAGATGGAGTCGAGCTTCGCTCCGTTGGAACTTAACCAACGTGGATCTGGCCGTTGTGAGACAACGGCTACGGGACCAGTCGACTGATGGTCACGATCAGTCGACTGATGGGCGCGAAAATAGCTTGATGCAGGTTATAAAAGGAGCTCGAGTTGGAGGATTTCGCCATGGTTTTTGTGGAGCTATTGGAGGGGAATTGCTGCTGCATTCCAGTCCTTCAAGAGCCAATCAAAGCAAGCAACAAACAAGTGATCAAAAGCAATCGGTGAAAAGTGTTTCTTTTGTATTGTATTTGTATTCTTGTTTGTATTTGTATATTACTGTTGTAATTGCTTATGAGAGGTTTCTCCACCTCCGACGTGTAGTCGAGAAGGAGTTTGAGTATTGCCGTGTGCATCTCTAGAGCTCGAGGAGCTCGCCCGTGGAGTAGGAACCATTCGGTTCCGAACCACGTATATGCTTGTGTATTGATTGTGCTTGTATTGTTGTTATTTCTATTGTTATTCCGCTGCGTATATTAACGACAATTGTAGACAAGAACACGAGAACGAATGAAATACGACATCCAACGATTGAGGGCTATTCACCCCCTCTAGCCGGCCGTTTCGATTACCCAACAAGTGGTATCAGAGCCGAGGTCGCTCTTGAAGGACTAACCGCCGTGAGAGCACTACAAGATGGCCGACTACAACCTCCAACCACCAAAATTCGAAGGAGATTTACTATGGTGGAGAAGAAAAATGGAGGTATACCTAGAAACCGATTTTGATTTTATGCTAATCTTAGAAAACGGTTTCGAATTGCCTAGGGATGAAAGAAATAGGCAAATTGAGAAGTCAAGGTGGACCCAAGACCAAATCAAAGACTTTGAGACAAATCACAAGGTAATCGAATTGCTTAGTGATTTGATTCCTAACAACATTTAGTCTAGGTTGGGAAATTTTAGGGATGCAAAAGAATTATGGGATAAAGTAATGAAATTCCAAGAAAGTTCCCAATCGGCACAAGTAGAGGAGAATGCCGAAGAAGAATCACCATCCACTTTTGAAGATGTGGATGATTTGGTGGAGACCTCCACCTCTAGCGTTGAGGGGGAGGAAAGGATTTCAATTCCGGAGCAAGATCAAAATGAAGCTTCTACCTCCGGAAGAAGTGAAGAGGCCTCCACCACCTCCCTAGGTAACTCAAGTGTTATTATTTTAAATAAAAATCACATAATATGCTTTGAGTGTAGGGAGAAAGGGCATTACAAGAGAAAATGCCCTAAATTGGCTAAGAAGAAGGCATCGACACCAAAAGTCAACCCAAAGTCAAACGATGCCGGTGTTCCCTCAATTAAGAGCAAAGAGCACATTGTGTGCTTCAAGTGCAACCAACGGGGACACTACCGAAGTCAATGCCCTAGGGGGAGGAAGAAAGGGCAAGAAGGTGCAACTCATGTAGGGGGAGCTCCTAAAGCTAACCCTAAGGTAAATTTATTTAATGCACCTTTAATTCCTAGAGTTAAAAAGCATGCTAAGAATTATTTTAGTTCTCTTGCAATTATAAATGAAAATCATGCTAAGAGAAATAATAAGGTTTATTGCTTAGGTGCCAAGCATGTTCATATAACTAAGGATAAACCTAGGACTCATAATTCTAGACCTATTTTACCTAGGGAGTCAATTAGGAGAATTGAAGAAAACTTGGGTGTTAATCCCAAGAAATCTAGGCATATGCCTAAAAAGAAAAACATTTCCCAAAAGATAAATGAAAATTCAAAATTGGGAAAATTAGAGTTAGAAAACCAAGACTTGAGGTCAAGGCTAGAAAAATTGGAGAAGACCCTAGCAATAATATCAAATTCGGTTAAGGGGTCTAATGTACAAAAGTCAAGACCTAGAAAACAAGAAATGTCTAAGGGCAAGAAGGGTTTGGGTCACAAACCTATGTCCTATCATAATGTTCCATTTAATTATGGAACCACATCTAGGTCTAGGAAAACCAAGGCTAATAGGGAAGTCATCCCTAAGTCTAGCCATGGTATGTGTTTAGTGGCTAACACCTCAAAGAAATCAAATGTAGCCACTAAGAAGGTCAATGGAGGAGTCACCTCTAGAGTTGACCCATGTAAGACCCAAAAGACTATGGTTTCAAAACCTAAAAGGGTCATTAGGAAGGTATCTAGGGAAGTTATCCCTAGGGAATACCTTGTTAACCCAAGGAGCTCCAATAGGTATTGGGTTCCTAGAAGCGTGATCGATTCACGCTAAATGGGTTAGGGTGTGTCAACCCTAAGTGGATGGGTGGTTAACCTAACCATTGTGAGCTGACACATTAGGGTGTGCCAATATGGTTTGAGAAGTTAAAAAAAATGATTTAAATTGGCACAATTAGGTCTTAGAGGTATTGGTGTGCCATTTTGGGTTTTTGGCACACTAGGGAAATGAATGGCATTAAGGCAAAATGAACTTAATTCCTAGAAATGGAAAATTAATTTTAACACTTAGGTATTTTATACCTTAGTATATTTTTCTTGCCATGCTTTATTTGCCTTGCCATGTCATGACATTATTTTCATTTTTATCTATAAAATGTCATGATCATGTTTTAGAATTATTTTTAGATGTCATGTATGCTTAGTTCTCATTCACATGTCATGACATCATGATATTGGCATATGTTTTCATCTAAATCATGTTTATGTCATAATCATATCATGCATAGTTTAAAATGGAATTAAGGACTATGGCACAATTTGAAGGGAATCAAATTAATGTTGCCTAGAAATATGTATGAGAACATAAACAAAACAAAACCCACATCTCACAAAAATTTGACTTGTATGTGTTTTACACATCTAGATATTGGTGAGATGTTTAGGAAAAAGAAAATAAAGGTTTGAAAAACATTTTGAAAAACCTTGGTGAAGCCTATCTTTTGATAGCTATCACCATTGAATGGGATGATACAAAGATGGCTCTTTATTGAAGCTTTTCTTAAATTTTGAACTTTGTATCAATCTCCTAATTTAATGGGTAAAATAAATTTCCAATATTTTTCACCCATAGTGTTTAGGATAAGTATTATACGTATGCATTTTCAAGATTTTTAGAATTATGTATATTTACTTATGGATTTCGAAAATCCATTTTCAAATCAAATGCAGATCGAATCACGATTATCGATCGATGGCACTGTAATGGCGGATCACGGTAAGTCCAATGATCGTATCCGATTAGTAAACTTGATAGTTAGACCTATGTTTAGCCATGTTTTGGTCCCCTAACAACTCCTAACCCTAGGATATGCTTGGGAGAGCATTAGAGATGGTGAAAATCCATTGGATATGGATTAGGAGTTGGGTTGAGGGTGAGTATCAATTTTAAGGTGGAAGAGATTTCATTGTTGAACTTTGCCTTAATTTTGATTTGGTTAATGTTCCTATTGGCTTAGGGACTCTCCAAGGACATTGTTGGTGCAATGGTCAAGGGGGAGCAAGCCTCTAGGGGGAAATATCCTTCTTGGGAAGATGGATGTGTATTTCCTCATGGGAGGAAAATTGGGTTGCCTCTCTTTAAGTGATATGGGATCACTAGAAAGATTGTAGGCATGTGTTCCTCCAAGGGAGAGATTGTAAGATCTCATTGGGATATGAGACATTCATACCCTTGGGGAGGACCTTTTTGATGTAATGTCAAAAAGGGGGAGAAGTTACCAAGTTACCAAATTAGGGTTCGTTGGAATTCTCATTGGGATATGAGAATTGTCAATATGGGAGAATTGGTAGACTTGAGATGGTAGTTTTGTCAATCATCAAAAAGGGAGAGATTGTTGGTGCAATCGGCCCAGGTTGACTCGAGTTTGACTCGAGCAGTACCTTGATAGTATTTTGATGATAGACAAAACTCATGACATGGAATTGTCATGGGAAAGTCCAACATGAGGTTGACATGGAAAATCCAAGCATGGAGCTTGGTGTGGAAGTCCAAGGGGGAAGCCTTGGCATAAGAAAGTCCAAAGCATTGCGAAGCCGTGCGCTTGGTGCTTGGCATAGGAAAGTCCAAAGCATTGCGAAGCCGTGCGCTTGGTGCTTGGCATGGGAAATACAAAGCATTGCGAAGCCGTGCACTTGGTGCTTGGTGAGAAATGCATTGCGAAGCCGTGCGCTTGGTGCATTTGGGAAGTCTTGAGAACTTGGCAAGTTCACTAGGCTCGGGTCCTTGAGTCGGTGAAGGATGGTATTGCGAAGCCATGCGCTTGGTGCATCCGAGGGACCGCCGGACGAGGAGCGAATGGAGTGAGCCCAAAGGGAAGCATACTTCTAGGGCATGAGACGCGAAGGATGGCGTTGCGAAGCTGTGCGCTTGCCGCATCCGAGGGACGTAGGCCGAGGGAAGAGAGCTTCGGTGGGGAACTCCATGAGGGATAAGGTGGACTTGGCCAAGTGGCTAAGACTGAGTGTCGGACGCTCAAAAAACTTTGTGTTTGAGGTTTTAGCCGACACCAGTCAACTGGCATAGGTGCCAGTCGACTGCTCTAAGTCGTATGGGTTCGACCGTTCGATCAACAAGTTTGGTGATTACCATCGCCGAGGAGGGCAATGATCGTTGGGAGGATCGGTCGATTGTCGAGGATGATCGATCGATGACACTATGCTGCAGACGCGAGAATGGAGTCGAGCTACGGACTCGATCGATGGATGATCACGATGGGTGCCATTAGTCGACTGATGTGTGATCTGTTGGAACTTAACCAACGTGGATCTGGCCGTTGTGAGACAACGACGGGACTACCGATCGATGGTCACGATCGTGATCGATGGGCGCGTTATAAAAGGAGCTCGAGTTGGAGGATTTCGCCATGGTTTTTGTTGAGCTATTGGTGGGGAATTACTGCTGCATTCCAGTCCTTCAAGAGGCAATCAAAGCAAGCAACAAACAAGTGATCAAAAGCAATCGGTGAAAAGTGTTTCTTTTGTATTGTATTTGTATTCTTGTTTGTATTTGTATATTACTGTTGTAATTGCTTGTGAGAGGTTTCTCCACCTCCGACGTATAGTTGAGAAGGAGTTTGAGTATTGCCGTGTGCATCTCTAGAGCTCGAGGAGCTCGCCCGTGGAGTAGGAACCATTCGGTTCCGAACCACGTATATGCTTGTGTATTGATTGTGCTTGTATTGTTGTTATTTCTATTGTTATTCCGCTGCGTATATTAACGACAATTGTAGACAAGCACACGAGAACGAACGAAATACGACATCCAACAATTGAGGGCTATTCACCCCCCTCTAGCCGGCCGTTTCGATCCCCCTACAACATATAATCCCTTGTCCTTCTCAGGTACTTCAATATATACTTTACCGCAGTCCAATGTCCCTGTCCTGGATTACTCTGATATCTGCTGACCATGCCCACGACAAAGAAGATATCTGGTCTCGTACATAGCATCACATACATGAGGCTTTCTACTGCCGAAGCATAAGGAACCGCCTTCATCTCCTCTATCTCCTCAGATGTTCTAGGACACATCTCCTTATATAAAGGAACTCCATGCCTGAAAGGTAGAAAACCCTTCTTGGATTTCTGCATGCTAAAATGATCCATAATTTTATCTATGTATGAAGCTTGAGATAAGCACAACATCCTTTTCTTGTGATCCCTTATAACCTTGATCCCAAGGATGTGTCCCATTTCTCCCAAGTCCTTCATATCAAACTGTTTGGACAATCATACCCTTACATCCGATAACACCTTGACATTGTTGCCAATTAATAAAATGTCATCTATGTATAGCACAAGAAATACCACTATGTTTCCATCACATATCTTGTATACACAAGACTCATCCAGACTTTGAATAAATCCATAAGACTGGATTACCTCATCAAAGCGGATGTTCCAAGACCTCGAAGCTCGCTTCAATCCATAAATGGACCGATTAAGCTTGCATACAAGATGCTCTTTGCCCTTCACAATGAATCCCTCTGGTTGCTTCATATAGATGTTTTCCTAAAGACTTCCATTAAGGAAAGCTGCCTTGACATCCATCTGCCACACCTCATAATCTATATGAGCTGCAATGCATAAGAGAATCTGGATAGACTTAAGCATGGCCACCGACGAAAAGGTCTCCTCATAATCGATACCCTCTTTCTGAGTATACCCCTTCGCAACAAGCCTCGCTTTGAAGGTCTCAACCTTCCCGTCTATTCCTCTCTTTCTTTTGTAGATCCACTTGCAACCAATGGTTTTTACACCATCAGGTGGTTCTACTAGCACCCAGACCTGATTTGAATCCATAGATCCAATCTCAGCATTCATTGCACTTTGCCAAGAAACTGCATCTTTATCTTGGATTGCCTCATCATATGTCCAGGGATCAGGTTCATGTTCGCCAGGGACCAAATCAGAAGATTCTCCCAAGAACATGAATCTATCAGGCTGTCTAACAACCCTCCCACTACGACGAGGTATCACCTGTGTATCCTCTGTGACACACAGTGCAGTGACTTGTGGTATGTCCTCTTGTACAGGTGGTACTGAAGAAGTGACTTCCCCTTTCAATTCCTCCAGAATAATCTTACTCATGGGCTTATGGTTCATCACATAGTCTTCCTCTAGAAATCTGGCGTTCATGATAACGATCACCCTCTGATCTCTAGGACTATAAAACAAACCACCTTTCATTCCTCTAGGATAGCCAACGAACATGCGTACTTCTGTACGAGGTTCCAACTTACCAGCATCTGCTTTCAACACATGTGCTGGACTCCCCCAAATCTGAATATGTCTTAGACTAGGCTTTCGTCTAGTCCATAATTTTATGGGAGTAGAAGACACTGATTTAGATGGAACCAAGTTCAGAGTGTACATTGCCGTATCTAGAGCATATCCCTAGAACGAATCTAGCAACTCAGAATAACTCATCATCGATCTAACCATCTCCATAAGAGTCCTATTCCTTCGCTCTGCTACACCATTCTGCTGGGGTGTGCCAGGTGCAGACAATTGGGATTGAATCCCAGCCTCTGATAAGTAATTCCTAAACTCTCCCAAGAGGTACTTACCACCATGATCAGATCGTAGTGTCTTGATACTTTTTCCTTGACATTTCTCCGCATCATCCTTGAATTCTTTGAACTTGTCAAAGCATTTAGACTTGCGGCGCATCAAGTAAATGTATCCATATCTCGAATAATCATCTATAAAAGAGACGAAATACTCAAAACCACCTCTAGCCTGGATAGACATAGGACCACACAAATCAGAATGAACCAATTCTAACACATCTTTGGCTCTATACCCCTTGGCCTTAAAAGGCCTCTTGGTCATTTTACCCTCCAAGCAGGCTTCGCAGGTTGGGAAATCTTCTACCACTAATGAACCCATAGGTCCATCAGCTATCAACCTTCGAATTTTGCTTAGGTTAATATGATCAAGCCTAAGATGCCAAAGATATGTTTGGTTCATCTTCGAAGGTTCTTTTCTCTTATTGGAATTAGAAGATGAGTTTTTAACTTCTATTTGCATCGTGGGAGCTTTAGTTCTAGCGTATATAAATTTCCAATCAATGTACCAGAAAAGATAATCTCTCTATTCCTTTTTATAACAACTCTGTCATTAAAAGAAATAGATTATCCATCAATTTAGAAATCGAAATCAAATTCTTTCTAAATAAAGGTACATAAAGGCAATTCTTAAGAACCAAAACTTTATTTTTCTCAAAAGACAAATAGACATCTTCCATTGCAATAGCCGCTACCTTCGTGGCATTGCCCAAGTAAATGGTAATCTCCCCTCAGCTAGTCATTGGGTTTCTTGGAACCCCTGCAAAGTATTGCAAACATGATCAGCGGCTCCCGTACCTACACACCAGGTGTCGGTAGATAACACCGCTTAACCATGTTTCAACGACTAGACCAAAGGATATACCTTTGTTCTGCTTTCGATTGGGACAATTCTTCTTCCAATGTCCATCCTGCTTGCAAGTGAAGTACTTGCCTTTCGGCTTCTTCACTCCTCCCCGAGATCCTCTTGCTAGCTTTGCTCCACTTTGTTTCTTCTTCTTCTTGCCTTTCGTCTTAGAAGTAGAAACCTTCTGAGCAACCATGGCCTGAGCCTGAGCAAGTCTTTCTATCGACTGGAGAATGATATCGACCTGGGTTTCCCCATCGATCTCAGCTCCAAGGACTTCTAGCTCATTCGCAGGCTTAGGAGGACACTCTTCGAAGAGTACATATTTGACAGTGTCAAGATTCCTTTTTCCAATCAACATAATTATGTACAGTAAGTTTATTTTCCTTTAGTATCATAGCAAGTGGACTGAAAGTCATTTTGAAAGAAAACCTAAGAATCACATAGATCAAAATATTAGATTTCAAAAAATTATTGATTCCTCAAACAATAACATTTTAAAATCAACCAACACCTCAAAACACCGAGAATATCATATGCCATGATCGTGTAGACGTATACGAATTCTACATTTGTAAGAGGAGGTTTTACCCATTAATTTTACTATCTTGTCAACCTAACTTTTTGACAAATAAAATTAATAGTTGGTTTCTCTTCGGCCCTACAAATAAAAGCAGTAACTCCGATGGGGAGGATACTTATATTTGCATCTAAGTGTTCACCATTACTCAGTACCAAGGTAATTATCTCGGGTTATGTGCCTTTCGATGGGGAAGTACACACGCTCCTTAATAATTTCCTATAACCATGTTCGACCTTGTGATATGCAAACAAACTCATCCGGTGGGGAGGAAGGCACTCAGAGCCAACGCGTAAGTTTGTTTGCATCACATGTCAAATCGTAATGAAAGCCGTGGGAATTTATAAAAAATATCCCTCTCCCACTTAGTAATTTAAAATTGAGGAATTTTCTATCCTACGACATGCATATCAAACAATAAGCAATAAACATGAAAAATAAATATTTTCCAACTATTATGACCTTTGTCTTCAATATGTCTCCCGTCGTATCGTCATCTCGTCCGCTCCTCCCTACGCCATGTACAAGCCATCCGGAGATTCGAGCTGAGAAAAAATATTTTAATTTATATCCATCGATCCTATACTCCACGAGGGAGTGTACATGAAATCTAGATCGAAAGTAAACTAAAATAAAAAGAGTGGCTAAATAATGTCGTATCTAATTTACAAAAAATTAAATACTAGCCTCGTCAACCCCGAGGATTCAACAAAATATACAATTACACACATACAATCACATACACACATAGGACCATAATAGTTGGATCCTATGCCTGCAACCAAAGAGTTAACCTACGCATATCCTACTATTATCTGACACATATAATATTTGAAAAGTGTATAAAATTAACCGAATCCTAAACACACAAAATCGGAAATCGTGGCTCTGATACCACTTGAAGGGTTTTGCCCTTTGGAACCGAAGTTCTGATACCCCTTGAAGGTAGGAAACTTTGCTTCCCACTTCAACTCGGTCGCTTGTTCAAGGCGATCCCTTCTACGTCCCTGGATAAAAAAAAATTTATCCTTGACAAGAGGGATTACCCAAGCAACCGTTTCATCGTCGTGCTATTCGATTAGAGTAGTCACTTGAACAAACTTGTTGTTCAAGCAACCAACCTCTATTCTACGAATAGCCACGGAATAGACGATGTACGGATCGCCGTCTTTTGTGTTTATGTTCGGGGTCCAAGTATATTTAGCCACAAAATAAAACATATAACATGCTTATAATTGAAAAACAATTATAGACATAATACAAAAGAACACTAATCAAAATAAACAAGATTATACCTCTTGATCTTCTATTGTATGTCCTTCCTCCTTTTGGACATCGTGTGGGCGACGATCTGTTAGTGCATATTAGATCCACATATCTCCACAATGGTATGATATTGTCCACTTTGGGCCCAAGCCCTCATGGTTTTTGTTTTTGGGCTTTACCCAAAAGGCCTCACACCAATGGAGATATCTTTTTTCTTATAAGCACATGATCTTTTCCATGTCTTACCAATGTGGGACTTTGATTGTATTCCCCATACTCCCAACAATCCCCCCCTCAAACGAAGGACCACATTGGGCCCCCCCTCAAGCCTATCCCTCCTCGAAGGATTTTCTCTGCTTGATGTCCGATCTTCAACCCACCAGGACTTCCTGCCAGTTGTTCGGTCCCCCCGACCCAACTAGACTTCCTTCCTGATGTCTGGTTCTCTTGATCCGGACGTGGGAGCTCAACTTCCTTCGTTCGAGGTTCATGGCTTGACATGGACCACGGCTCGAGAATAGACGATGTACGGATCACCGTCTTTTGTGTTTATGTTCGGGGTCCAAGTATATTTAGCCACAAAATAAAACATATAACATGCTTATAATTGAAAAACAATTATAGACATAATACAAAAGAACACTAATCAAAATAAACAAGATTATACCTCTTGATCTTCTATTGTATGTCCTTCCTCCTTTTGGACATCGTGTGGGCGACGATCTTCCAAAAGTTGAAGCTCCTATATCACCAATCTTCCTTTCCTTGCTCCCTTTGAACAAAGGAAGATCATAAAATAAAACTCTTCTTCCTATCTAGAACCGGCCACCAAGTCAATAGACTCGATGTTGCCGCCGGCCAAGGAAGAGAATATGGAGTATGGGAACCGACCAAAAGAGAATCAATGAGGGTGATGGGCGCCGGCCAACACTTGGAGAAGAGAAAGGAAACCAACCCTTCACCTTGTAGCCGCCCAAAACCCTAACCCTAGCTCTCCTAGTTGCCGCCGACCATAGAAGAGAGGAAGAGGAATAGGTTGAGCACCGGCCAAAGTAGAGGGAAGAAGGATAAGTGCCGGCAACACCTTAGGAAGAAGAAGAAAGGAACTTCTCCTCTTGTTGCCGCCCACACCACCTCCCAAAACCCTAGCCGCCCAACCTCAATACTAACCTAACTAGGATTCCTTGCCGCCCAAGGGAAGCAAACCCTAATCCCCTTCCATCAAGTTGCCGCCCACCCCATGCTCTCCTTTTATAGAGTTAGGGATATGCCTTGTTTTAATCTCCACCATTGGTTCTAGGGATTTAATCTCAACCGTCGGATCTCAAGAATTAATCTCAACCGTTGGATCTAGAGATTCAATCTCTACCATTGGTTCTAGAGTTTTGTTTTCATCCATTGGATCTAAGCTTCATGAGGTATTAATAGGCTACAATAGGGACCATGAGGAGGAGTTGGATCTTGGCCACCCAATGGATCAAGCCCACATAAAGTCCGATCCATTAATGATTATCCATTCCACTAGAGGATTATCATTGATCTACCTCACCAACCCCCATAAGTTAATATGGTCTCCATATATTATTTATACATTTTTTCAACCCGTGTTTAAGATCTCGAATGTCCATCGATTAATTAATTTACTGACCATTAATTAATCAACATCTAACTCCATGAGTAGTATCACTCAACCTTTTCATCATGCCAGACCAAGTCCACCTGCAGGGTTTACATGATGAACCTTATGAGCTCCTCAAGGGAACATCATCATCCTAATATATAGGACACGGTTTCCTCCTATAATCAACGACACACCATATAAATAATATCATTTCCCAACTTACCAAGCCTATCAATTTAATCTATAAATCTCTCCCATTGGTAAATCAAAGAAATGAATACTAAGTATATGTGCCCGTTATTGTATCGGGATTAAGAGCATGTACAATATAATATCTGAGGTCCGATTCGATTATGTAGTCAGCAATAAATCGAATCATCTCTAAGTCGGTCTTGCTCAATACACACAAAGTGTACTAGTGTGATTCTATGGTCAAGACAAACCAATACCAAATCACACTACAACCATACCAATGGTTTGTCCAAAGCCATCTCGGTTGTGAGCCTATACTTATACTTTACAAGGAGCCGATAACATGATCTCCTGTGTGACACCACACACCATGTTATCTACAATGTAATGTATTAGACAATATGCATAACTATAAATATGCAAACAATGATCATGTGATTCTTATTTCAAAATAAAGATGTTCATACAAAAGATAAACTTTTTAGTATACATCCCAACATTCTTCACCTCCAGATCACGATCGACCCCTTATTTCTCTCAGCCGTGATATTTCTCCTCAAATCGTGATCTCTTCTCTCCCTCTGCTTTTCCTTTCTCCGCGACTCATCTCTTCCGACGATCTTCCACCATCGACGCTCGAGCCAGCTAATCTCCGCTGCAGCTGGACACGTCGGCGTGTCTATGATGCCTTCTTTTTCTACCTCTTCTTCGGATCCCGAGAGCTGGATCTGCCACCATCGACAAAGAATCGCCACGCTGTCGCCGCTTCACACGGATCTTCTTACGGATGGTCACCAAATGAGCTTAGCATCGCAAGATTCTACATATCCGCTGTCACTCTTTCGCCGCAACTTAGATCGGTTGTAGGATTTTATTTGTGTGAGCTTGACCGGCTATTTTCATTGATGCCCTGGCTTTTGCTATTTCTGATCAGTTGCCATTGAGAATGATTGTGTGAAGATCATGTTCTGCCTATTGGGGTAAGTCCTATATTAATCTATGGATTTGGTTAGATTTCTGGTTTTCACCGAGAATTGGTGGTGGTGATTCTTGATCTATGTTACAATTGATTTTGTTTGTTGTTGGTTCGATGAGTGATAATTGGTGGAACAAGTCGGATGAAGGATGGATCGAAGGAGCTGTGCCGGCTGTGCATGCGTGAGCGAGGATCAGAGGAGGGCTGTTGTGTTCAGTCAAGGTAGAACAGTGAGTTAATCTTTTGTTGTGAGATGTGCTCAGTCAAGCTTGATCGAGAATGTTAATGGTAATACTCTTTTTGTGCCGATTGTGGAAGTTGCATGGGATTGTGTTGTGTTAATTCTAATTCGACAATGCAGATTGATCTATGATTTAAGATCATGGATCAAGAAGCGGTGGAAGCAAGGCTCAAATTAGCTAAGCTATTATTTGGTTATGTTTTGGTAGTGAACTAGGTTTTGACAACAAAATAGTTTATGATTGGAATTGGTCTTGCCTTAATGTGGTGGTTTGATACAGATTAGATACTCAGAATTGGGGCAAGAAGTTGTACCGGTGATGTTAATCAAGGATGTTGATTTCAGGATCTTGATTCAAGATAGATTCTCGGACGTGAAGACAGCTGGTGTTTCACATATCAGGTGGGTAATATCTACCCTGGTCAGGTAGTTTTGATCTGAATCTGGTGCATGAATTTGGATTTATACTGAATTCTTTTACCTTGACTCCACTCTTATTTTATCATGTGCTTGTACTTAGCCTTGACCTTTGAGATATATTGCTGTTACTTCATTGATTATCTATCATGGATATGAACTACAAACCCTAGTGTGTGTTAGCTGATGGATGTTCAGTAAGTACATGTGGTTAGGGTTATCTTTGTGACCTCAGATTGGGTTACTGTGTTACATCACTAGGGTTAGGTGATGGATCAGATTATGGAGTTGATTGTTATATCGTACACATATTAGTTGTGCATCTATGGTGGATCTAGTCATCTGTGCATAGATAAGTGTGTGGTGGTCAGTATATGGCTATGGACTGGAGGTCATAGCGTGATGGTATATCCATTATGGATCGTGTGCCTGTGTATGGTTATATGGACAGTCGATGGTATCTCACTACAGACTAGAGGTCTTAGTGTGGTTGACTATCAAATGTGTATGACTCTTTGTGTGATAGAGAGAGAGTCTTCTGGATTGGTAGTCCTTGTATAGTTGACTTATGGTTGACCAAGACTCTCCGTGGGATAGGGAGTGTTGCAGGATACGTATGTGGAGCTATGCATCATTACATTGCATGCATGTTGTCGACTGGGGTCTCCCTTGTGGTTGAGACGGGTCGTCAGTCATCCTGCCTCCTCGCCCACTCGGGGTAGTGGTAGCAGGGTTGAGGGTAGAGCATTGGATGTGCCGCGCTCGACCACTATAGACGGTGGTAGTTGGAGATGCGCACCTGGCCACTGGCAGAGTGGTGTTAGCACTCGCCAACGATAGATGGTGGTTGTGTGACGTGCAATTGCCCTGTGTGCGGAGCTCATCTACTCATGGGTAGTGACGGAGCAGCCAACAGCAGGGACCCCCATGGAGTAGTTAGCTCTTTATGCTTATATTCTACTCATTCATACTACCCAACTCGGCCACTCAAGAGTAGTGGTAGTTGGAGTCGGGCTAGTCGTCATGCCGTGCCACCCGGGCCATACTGGGGTCGTGGTTGGACGGGTCCGCAGACATGACCATGCATATGCATTGCTGATATATATGTATGCATGTATTTGATATATGTTTTACATATGCCTGTGAGATGCTGCATTTGAGTGAGCTATGATTGCTGCATATGCTTGTTCATCATGATACATGTCATTTGCATATTATATACTGCTGTATGTTGAGCATGATATATATGTTGGTCCAGACTGTTGTATGCATTTGATTAGCGTCATGTCATAGTGTGGTATGGACCAGGATGTTATTACATGTGATTATATACTGTTCATATGTTTGAGTGTTGGTCAGGTATGGGATTGACTTTGTACATTATATGGGTTATGTTATTGTATATCTGTTCAGGATGATATAGCTTATGGTGTTGCAGACCGTTAGGTACGTTGGTATATTACTTCATGTTCAGTTGATCAATTTAGTATATGCATTGAGTATGATTATACTGTGGTTACTTATTACTAGATTTGGATAGGACTGTATGACTATTGGACATATTCTGTATACCTGTAGATCTTCACATGTATAATTGTAGATCTCTATATCCTATATGTTGTTCATGCACTTTCTATATATTACCCCTGAGTTTATACTCACCACCCCGAACCCTGGGTTTCCTGTCGCCCAGGTAATAGGTAAAAGATTACCTTGGACGTTCAGAGCTCCGCTAGCTAATCCCATCTCACACCGAACGGATGGATATTTATTCCGTATTGTTATATTCTTGTTGATTGTTGTTTTGGGATTTTACCCTGTATTATTTTCATATTTACGATATACGGATGTGATGTATGTATTTGGTCTTTGATGTGATTTCTGTTATGATTCTTGTTGTGTCAAAGTCACTCCGGAGTGCATAGTTGGGTCTTTGTATCTTGTTTATCTGTCAGTATGTTTCCGCTGTGTTTAGTATATTCATGTTTGTCTATTATGTTGTAGTTATGGGCCTACGGACCTTGTATTAACAGGATATATTGCCACGTACAGAGGAGATGCCGTCCGTTTACTTTTCGGCACAACATACTCTCGGGGCGTGACAATTTTATTGGTATCAGAGCCCTAGGTTGCGAAGTCCACTTTCGGATTTTTTTTCGTTCCGACATCGAGTTTTGTTTTACTCAGTTTTGGGTTTTGTGAGTTCTGGGATCTGGCTGTTGCAGGACATCTCCGAGCTACAAGGTTTAAGGTATGTTAATTGTTATCACATATCCTTTCTGTTGGCTATGCACTTAATTGCTTATAACAAGGATGACTTGTAGTGTGATAGTCACTATTCGTAATCGTGGTTTGAGATGATCATGGGAACGACTTGTTGAGTCATGTGCCTGCTTTCGAAAAATTAATTACCTTTGAGAGTTGACTGATACCGAGTCGGAAAGCAGGGGTTAGGTAGTCACATCTCTTGTGGAGATCATAGATTACAGTCCTAAGGATTTTCACTAATTATACTTGTCAGATTGTTACCTGAGGGGAAAAGGACTAAGCGAATATACTATTGCTGATGCAGATAGTAGAGGACTAGTTTGTGGTGTTTCATAGGGATTTTGACCCCTGAGATTGTCGTGCTAGGTTGTATAACTTTGAAGGTACTTTTGAGTACTTAACTTGTGTTATACAAAGAAAGTAGTGTTAGTTGCATACCATTATCGGGATCAAGCCGACACTTGGTGGAAGAGATAGGAAATAAACTACGGGAAATAATATATCACTTGGTCATAGTTTAGTGATGTTGTGAGAGAGTATTTCCCCATGTCATCTTCTTTGACTCATTGTCAGGGAATTTTTGATTTTCAAGTAGGGTGATCGTTTGGTAACGAAGATACCATGCAAAGTTGTTAGACTTGTGAAGATTACGACTCCCTAATAGCTCAAGAATGTGATTGGGTTGGTTTTGGCCATCCACGGTTTATTGGTTGACATCTTGATCAGGATGTTGGATTTTCTATCAGATTCTATCAGAAGGCATTAGACCGAGTCATGTGTATAGAAGTGACTCCATAGTTAGTGTTTTAAGAGTTGGAGATTTGATAAGCATATATATTGCAAGTCAAATTATTAGAATCAGAAGTCTCTGAATGTTTGACAAAAGGAGCGAGATTGGAGTCATGAGTCATGAGCTACTATTGGAGAGTTTTCTGACCATAGAAGACCGATTGCAGATCGTCAACATCTTCTCATGTTTATCAGCGAACTCATAAGAAAGACTTCGAAAGGATTATGTGCGTGTAGTGTGAGTCACGACGACACGCAGAGTCAGATTATCTGATGGATCATTTTATCTGCTTCTACCATAAGCAGCCAATATCTATGAGGAGAGTATGTACTATGAGGACTCAGTTGAAGACTATGGATGAAGCTTTCGAGAGGACGATCCACAACCTCGAGAGTTGAGATCATCACAGAAGAGTGGATTATCACGTCAGCTGCGATCTACTACCTTAGATATAGTTGGAGCTCTTTGATACTTTCATATGGGAGAAGCAATTTACTCAGCAGTATCAGCAGAAGACATCTCAGAAGATTCAGACATCCAGACGACAGCAACTGTTACCTTCTCAGGCATGGTTATGATTTGGACAGAGGAGAGAGAGTATATGACGATGATCGTATTTATGCCATATTCTCCAGTTGCAGTTATACCTTTCGCAGAGTTGGAGCGTGCTACGATGTTGATAGTTCTTCAGTATTTTTTCAGTCAGATGTGTACCCTTTGCCAGTACAACAATGTTTACAATCTCCATTGCAGTTGTTTCAGTTTGTACCTCAGTTTCAGCAGTTGACTTCAGTTCCTCCATGGTAGTCCTTTGCACTTACTTGAGCTCAGCCGTCAAGAATAGATATTAGGTGAGTTTACATGATTACTCGAGAAGAGGTGTAGAAGACCGAAGGATCGACCATTCAGGGTATTACTCTAGGTTACCCTATTTGCTAGTGTATCGAGAGATACTGGTAGTTTATAGGTAGCTAGGTCTAGAATATTCTTAGATAGGATTAGAAGGGTTCCTATCGACTTGTGGGTTGGTGATTGTTCTCTACCGTCAGGTGAGATGTTGATCAACAACCAAGAAGTCAAGGGATACCCTTAGCCTTTGCTAGACATACCTTCACTATAAACATATCCTTATGGGTAGTTAAAGTGTTGAAATGAGGGTATAACTTGTATCTCGGATGTGGATATAATCCGAGAGTATTCGGATGTAGTTTTGGATGAACTCCCAGGTTTTCCACTGCATGGGCAAGTGGAATATACGATTGGGGGTGATTTCGAGAATAGTTCTAATATTGGAGACCTCATACCGGGAGATGGTTTATTGGTATCAGAGTCATGGTCCATGTCAAGCCATGAACCTCGAACGAAGGAAGTTGAGCTCCCATGTCCGGATCAAGAGAACCAGACACTAGGCAGGAAGTCCAGTTGGGTCGGGAGGACCGAACAACTGGCCGAAAGTTCAGTTGGGTCGGGAGGACCGAACAACTAGTAGGAAGTCCAATTGGGTCAAGAGGACCAAATAGTTGGTAGGAAGTCCTGGTGGGTTGAGGATCGGACATCAAACAGATGATCTCCTTGGAGGATGGATAGGCTTGAGGGCGGTCGATGTGGTCATTTGTTTGAGGGGGGGGATTGTTGAAGTATTGGGAATACAATCAAAGTCCCACATTGGTAAGACATGGAAAAGATCATGTGCTTATAAGATGAAAAGATATCTCCATTGGTATGATGCCTTTTGGGTAAAGCCCAAAAATAAAACCATGAGGGCTTAGGCCCAAAGTGGATAATATCATACCATTGTGGAGATATGTGAATCTTATAGGCACTAACAAACTTGCTTCCCTTATAAAGAGAGCAGACATTGGAAGAGGAACTGCAAGTTGTACCTAGAGGATGTTAATAAGAAGAGAAGTGAGACTTTTGCCTCAGGTATATATGTTATAGAAGTTAATATATTTATTCCTTCTTCATGGGTATTAGATACCGGTTGTGCATCTCACATTTATACTAATGTGCAGGGCATGAGAAATAGTAGATCATTGACAAAAGGGGAAGTGGACCTATGTGTAGGCAATGACGCAAGGGTTACTGCTATAGCTGTAGGAACATATTCCTTATCTTTGCATAGTGGTTTTATCTTGGAACTAGAAGAGTGCTATTATTTACCTGCTATAACTAAGAACATTATCTGTATCTCTTGTTTGGATAAAAGTGATTTCTCATTTTTAATAAAGGACAAATGTTGTTCTGTTTATTTAAATGAAATGTTCTATTGCAAAGTACATCTTATGAATGGACTTTATGTTCTAGATTTTGATAACTCAATCTACAATATACATATAAACAGTTCAAATCTAATGATATGAATCAAACATATCTCTGGCATTGTCACTTGGGTCACATAAATGAGAGTCGCATATCACAACTCCATAAGGATGGACTTTTGGACTCATGATTTTGAATCATATGAGGTATGCGAATCTTGTCTACTAGGCAAGATGACAAAGACTCCTTTTAGTGGACACAACGAGAGAGCTAATGATTTGTTAGGACATACATACTGATGTTTGTAGCCCTTTCAAAGTAGCAGCTAGAGGAGGCTATCAGTACTTCATTATATTTACTGATGATTTCAGTAGATATGGCAATGTGTATCTGATGAAACACACATCTGAATCCTTTGAAAAGTTTAAAGAATTCAAGAATGAGGTACAAAACCAACTTGGTAAGAGTATTAAGATGCTTCGATCAGATCGTAGTGGGGAATACCTTAGCTAAGAGTTTCATGACTATCTAGTTGAATTTGGGATAATATCTCAATTCACTCCACCTGGAACACCACAGTGGAATGGTGTATCAGAAAGGAGAAATCGTACTTTATTATATATGGTACGATCAATGATGAGTAAGACAGATCTTTTTTTTTCCTTCTGGGGATATGCTCTAGAGACTGCTGCTTTCACTCTTAATCGTGTTCCGTCTAAGGCAATCATAAAGACACTATATACCATATGAACTAGGAAGAGTCCCATGATGTCTTTTATGAAGATTTGGGATTGTGAGGCTTACGTTAGACGACAACTCTCAGTTAAATTAGATCCAAATCAGATAAGTGCTATTTTATTGGAAATCCCAAGGAAACTAAGGGATATTACTTTTATAATCCCACACAAGGCAAAGTATTTGTTGCTAGAAATGGTGTTTTTCTAGAAAGAGAATTTATTTCTAAACGAACTAGTGGGAGTAAAGTTGATCTTGAAGAAATTCAAGATACACAAGATAGCCATGAAGCCTTGATGGAAATTGAATAGGCACCATAAGGTGGTGAAGATTATGAATCTTTAACACCACATAAAGTTGTGGCACAACCTATTCGAGTAGACCATGCTCTGCACAGATCTGATAGGATACATCGTCAACTTGAGAGATATTTTTTTCTCTTGTGTGACCACGGTGATGTAATGCTTGTTGATTTCAATGAACCTACAACCTATCAAGAAGCTATAATGAGCCTAGATTATGAGAAATAGGTAGAGGCCATGAGGTCCGAAATGGAATTCATGTACACTAACCAAGTATGGACTTTGGTTGATTTACCTGAAGGGGTCAAAACCCATTGGGTATTTAAAAGAAAGACTGACATGGATAGTCATATGCATACCTATAAAGGGTGATTGGTAGCTAAAGGATTCAAGCAGATTCATGGTATAAACTATGATGAAACCTTTTCACCAATTGCGATGCTTAAATCTATTCAGATCATGCTTGCTATTATAGCTTACCATGATTATAAAATCTAGCAGATGTAGGTGTAGGGGCCCCAGATAATTGAACATAGATTTTGATAATGGAAAAGCAATTCAAAGTTAAGTTATTTTGTTATTTCATATGCTATGTTGAGTGTGTAGGTAATGTGTTAAACTTTTCTAAGGCCAAAGACACCAGGAGAATCTCGAAGAGATGAGAAACCTCGGTGATCGATAGACCAAGTCAAAGGCACTAGGAGAATCTCGATGAGTCGAGAAACCTCGGTAGTCAATTGACCAGGTCAAAAGACGCCAGGAGAATCTTGGGAATTCGAGAAACTTCGATGGTCGAGTGACTGGAAGCTAAGTGATAGGTTAGAAGGACCAAAGGTAAGCTTTGGGTGTGGAACGATGGAAAGGATGCATTCTTGGTAAGGGGACAATCCTAGGCGTCGATCCGACCAAGGCTTCCGGAGAAATGCCGAAATTGAGATCTAGCAATCAAAGGATTGTCACTATTAATATGCTTGAAAGTTCTTTTCTAATCTTGTAATGCAAGTGAAATACTGAAGAAACATCAAGCAAGTGCCTTACAACAGTCGACTAACATGGTGCAGTCCACTGATGATGAACGCAGTCGACTGATGGCGACGAATCAGCCCAAAGCACAAGGTCAAAGAGTTATCGATCAAAGTTGTCACCTTAAGATAAGATAAGTTGTCACCTCAAGATAAGATCTACGAGATTTGGATCTAGATCAGGACCTATTCCAAGGCACCAATCTATAAAAGGAGGGGAGGACACAAACCTTAATCAATCAATGAACTCCTAAGTGCTCTTGCTCTCCGGTCGTGATTCTTCGTGCTATAACGCTACTCTCTGACCGTGCATCCTCTACCTTTCATTTGTCGATACATTATTATTACTATTTTTTATGTACTTAATTTGTATAATGTCTGGTAAGGTTGTTACCGACTTTATCATCTTTGTAATCATCTTGTCTCTTACCTCTAATGAGGAAGAGACTTCATGATTGCCCTTCGAAAGCGATCAAGGATCGCAAGGCCTTGGATTAGCAGCCGGTGGGCTATTGTAACGCCCGCCCTTTTCCAGACCCTGAATGTCCGGAGGGGCGGCGCGTGACGCGACCGTACATACTTACATTACATACAGCGGAAGACTTTATGCATACTTCTTAATTCTTACAGCGGAAGACTTTAGACATTTTTTTTTTTAAAACATAAACATGCATTGACATATATATATATATATATATATATATATATATATATATATATATATATATATATATATATACTTCTTCTTCTTCACATAGAGCATGCATCATAGCATATATAGATACTTCTTCTTACTTCTTCTTTACTTCTTCTTATTAGCATAGAACATGCATCATAACATAGATAGGTACTTAGTGCTTAGTTCAAGTTCTTAAACGACACCATCATAAGCAGGCATAATAAGGACATCCATAGACATCATCATCATAGGTAAACACATATATATGTAGACCTAACGGATCTTCTCCACCATGCCACTACCACACACATTTGGCCCCTCCTGCTGCTCCCATTAGTTTATCCATCCCTTACCCTTATCTGCAGTACGAGGGAAAGATAAACTATAAGCACATAGGCTTAGTAAGATCCTGTCCTACTCACAAAACCATACATCGACATTAATCATGGCATGTAGCATTCATAACATATAAGCAATATAATATGTAACATACATGGCATCATCAACTTAACATGTAGCATAAGTAACATAAGTAAATATAACATGTATCATTCATAACTTAGCGGCATAACATGAATATATGCTTAACCAACATAACATGCATCGTATGTAACATAGTAACATAAACATCATAGCATATCCTCAAACATAACAGGTAACGTATATAACATAAGCATGTAAACATTCCTAACATATCATCAAACATAACATGTAAACATAGATAACATAAGCATGTAAACATAGACATCATATCATATCATCAAGCATAACATGTAAACATAAACATCATATCGTATCATCAAACATAACATGTTAACATAGACATCATATCATATCATCAAACATAACATGTAAACATAGCATCATATCATATCATCAAACATAACATGTAATGTATCTAACATAAGCATGTAAACATAACAATCAGCAGGTAAACATATGCAGGATGTTTTGAAAACATATATTTTAGGTACGTAAACATAAATCTCAACATATTTGGGCCCGGCATTGTACCACTTCTTCATTATCATAGCGCGCATCCCTAAATAGGCCCGAGGTAGCAAGTCTCGAACCTAATAGGTTTCTAGGCCCGAGTCTTATTCCATCGACCTAGGGGCAATCGTCATAGCGTAGAAGCCCATCCTAGGCCCGAGTCTTACTCCATCGACCTAAGGCATCTTGGAGCCCATCCCGTACTAGGCCCGAATCTTATTCCATCGACCTAGGGGCAATCATACATAGAAGCCCATCCTAGGCCCGAGTCTTATTCCATCGACCTAGGGCATCTTAGGAGCCCATCCCTTCTTGGACCTTGTTAAGGTCTTGGTACAAGTCATGCAGAAGGTAAAATACTTATATGCTTATTTGTACAACATAGCTTATTTCATTAACATAGCATGGCATACTTCATTTCATAACACATCATGCTTCATTTCATTAACATAGCATAGCATACTTCATTTCATAACACATCATGCTTCATTTCATTAACATAGCATAGCATACTTCATTTCATAACACATCATGCTTCATTGCATTAACATAGCATAGCATACTTCATTTCATAACACATCATGCTTCATAACATATTTCAAATATCGCATACACATAGACATGGCATAAGGCATGGCATCAAAGTAAGTAAACACTAACCTAAGGCAGGTTATCTTCATCTAGCATTATTTAATATCACAAGTCAGCATGAATTCACCCAACTTAAAACACATGTTAACCTATTCATTTAACTTAACAACAACTTCATATGCACATAAAACTTGGATTAGACTTCATTTAATCATCCAAGGTTCATGGTGGCCGAATGGTCCATAGGGTTTTCTAGGGTTATCTTTTAACCTAATTCATTTAGCATAACAACAACTTCATTTGCATAAAGAACATGGATTAAAACTTCATTTAGTCACCCAAAAGCATAGGTTGGCCGAATGGTCCATAGGGTTTTCTAGGGTTATCTTTTAACCTAATTCATTTCAACTCCTAACATCATCATATAGTTACCAAAACATAGCATGAAACTTCATTGAAACCCTAAAAGCATGGCTTGGCCGAATGGGTCTTGGTGGCCATTAGGGTTAGCTTTTGTCCTAATTCATTTTAACTCCTAACATCATCATATAGTTACCAAAACATAGCATGAAACTTCATTGAAACCCTAAAAGCATGGCTTGGCCGAATGGGTCTTGGTGGCCATTAGGGTTAGCTTTTGTCCTAATTCATTTTAACTCCTAACATCATCATATAGTTACCAAAACATAGCATGAAACTTCATTGAAACCCTAAAAGCATGGCTTGGCCGAATGGGTCTTGGTGGCCATTAGGGTTAGCTTTTGACCTAAACCCTTTTTTTTCCATCCTACATCATCATCTAGTTACTAAAACATAGCATATAACTTCATGGAAACCTAAAATCATAGCTTGGCCGAATATAACATATAGATTTCTTTTATAAAACATCAAACGAAGCTACTCGTATGCAGGTGAGGGATACTTACATCCTTCGCTTTGCTTTGGGTGGGGAAGATGACCTAAGGAAGATCAAAACCTAGCCTTCTCTTGCTTGGATAGGGTTCGGCCAAAGGTGGAGAGGGAGCTAGAATTCGGTGAGAAGAAGAAGAAGATGAGAGGAAGTGGCAAATTAGAACCTTCCCTATTCTTTATAAAGGGAGGAAGAGAAGTTTCTCTTCTCTTCTTCCATGCCTCTTCATTTACCTTTATCTCACTTATCTATAATCCCCCCCCTTCATCTAATGATGTAGTCCTATTGGGCTTCTGGTTAGTGGGTGCATCTATAGGGTTTGGCTATCTCTAGAGGTTTGGAGTTCAATTCCTAGGTATTGCATCCATTTTTGGCTTATTTTCTTTTATTTGGAAAAAGGCCCACATAAAGCCCATGATCATCAAGCCAAAAATTCTTGTAAAATTGCTAGGAATTTTACGGGCGTTACAGCTATGAACCAAGTAAAAACAAAGTGTATTATTATTTTTATCTTTGTATTGTTTTCCACTGTGTTTAACTCATTTTCAAAAGAAAAGAAAGTTTTTCAAAATATGCTATTCACCCCTCCCCCTCTAGCGTCTTTTCGATCCAACATTTGGTATTAGAGTGGGGGTGCTATGATTCGTTGCAACCACCGGTTGAGCATTTTCTTTTCATTTTTATTTTATTTTATTTATTATCTCCCACACTACTAATCCAAGACCAAGTCTTGTGACATTTGTTTTTGTAATTAACATTGCAGGAAAATGGATAAATCTATTATATCAAGGATTCAGGGGGAGAGTTCAGATCAGTACTCACAAGGTAACAAATTAAATTTAAAATTTAAATTTCATGTTATTTGTTTCATGTGTAGGGAGAGAGGACACTATAAAAATAAGTGTCCTACTCATAAGACTCGAACGGTGCAACTGGCGGCAAAGGAGACACCAATGCTAGAAGTCTGGAGGAACTAGGAGCACATCAAGTGCTTTAGGTGCAAAAGATTTGGTCACTACAAAAATCAGTGTCTGGAGAAAAAGAAGGTTAGTAAAATTAATAGTTTTGAAAAAATAAGTTTTAAAATACGGTAATTTACTAAAAAGTGCACCTCAAGTTTGGAATTGCCAAAATACATTCTCATGGTTTTATATTTACCAAAACACGCACCTCATTCCCTTTTTATGCCTCCCGCCAAACAAACATGAAATTAGTACTGAGATTTTGCATGCATCCGAGCCACAATCGAAAATCCCGAGCCATCCAAACATCACTTTATATTGTACATGGTATTGGGAATTTAAATCCCAGCACCACTATGTTCCTGGTAATATAATTCCCAGCACCATCTTTTATTCGGCCAGCTTGATATTGTACGTAGTGTTGGGAATTTAAATCTCAACACCACTATGTTCCTGGTAATATAATTCTCAGCACCACCTTTTGTCTTGGACAGCTTGAAATTATATGTGGTGTTGGGAATTTAAATCCCAGCACCACTATGTTCCTGGTAATATAATTCCCAGCACCACCTTTTGTCTCGGCCAACTTTAAAATTGTACGTGGTACTGGAAATTTAAATCCCAGGACCACTGTGTTCCTGGGAATATAATTCTCAACACCATCTTTTTTCTCAGTCAATTTGAAATTGGATGTGTTGCTGGAAATTTAAATCCCAAGACTACTGTATTCTTGGGATTTAAACCGCAGGACCACTGTGTTCTTGGAAATATAATTTCCATCACCACCTTTTTTCTCGCCCATCTTGAATTTATAAGTGGCACGTGGCTAAAAAGGGAGGTAGGAGGAACAAAACCAAGTTTCCTTGACAAATCAATAATTCATGTTGTAAGATCTTTCAATTCATGTCAAGATTTCAGAATTTGGACTCCTCTAGGTCCATCAATGGGTTTCGGTCAAAACCCATTTATGACCCTATTCACCTCTTCTTCGATAAAATCCAAGTACATTGGGTTTGAGAAGTGCCCCTCTATGTATCAGTGCCCAAAATTTTTGATTTTCAAGGTTTTATTAGGTATCCACAACCATATTTTAGAAATCAGGCCCCGTGCCACGTGGTACGCGGCCAAAACTGGGAAGTAGGAGGATCAGAACCAAGTTTCCTCGACAAATCAACAATTCATTCTGTAAGATATTTCAATCCATGTCAAGATTTCAGAATTTGGACTCCTCTAGGTCCATCAATGGGTTTGGGTCAAAACCCATTGATGACCCTATTCACCTCTTCTTTGATCCAATCCAAATCCATTGGGTTTGGGAAGTGCCCCTCTATGTATCCGTGCCCAAAATTTATGATATTTAAGGTTTTATTAAGTATCCACAACCATATTTCAGAAATTAGGCCTCGTGCCACATGACACGCGACTAAAACTGGGAGGTAGGATGGTCAACACCAAGTTTCCTCGACACATCAACAATTCATGCTGTAAGATCTTTCAGTCCATGTTAAGATTTCAGAATTTGGACTCCTCTAGGTCTATCAATGGGTTTCGATCAAAACCCATTGATGACCCAATTCACCTCTTCTTCGATCCAATCTAAGTCCATTGAGTTTGGGAAGTGCCCCTCTGTGTATCCTTGCCCAAAATTTCTGATATTCAAGGTTTTATTAGGTATCCATAATTTTTTATATTCCCAGGAATACAGTGGTCTTGAGATTTAAATTCCCAGCACCACGTACAATTTCAAGCTGGTTGAGACAAAATGTGGTGCTTGGAATTATTTTACCAAGAACATAGTGGTTATGAGATTTAAATTCCCAGCACCACGTACAATATCAAGCTACCTGAAAAAAGGTGGTATTGGGAATTATATTACTAGGAACATAGTGGTGTTGAGATTTAAATTCCCAACACCACGTACAATATCAAGTGACGTTTGGATGGCTCGGGATTTTTGATTGTGTCTCATATGCATGCAAAATCTCAATATTAATTGCATGTTTGTTTGGTGGGAGGGATAAAAAGGGAATGAAGTGCGTGTTTTGGTAAATATGAAACCATGGGACTGTGTTTGGGCAATTCCAAACTTGAGGTGCGCTCTTTGGTAAATTTCCCTTTAAAATACTTGATAATTTAGATAAATTGTATGTTAAAGCTAGCAAATTAGTTCATTGTTATCAATTAATTAATACAACTAATAATTCAATTAGTAAAAAATTAATTAATCCAAATTTAATTAGTTTCAATAATAATAATATTATTGAAGAAAATGATTAAATTAATCTAACATTTGATAAAATTAATCAAGAGCTTAATCAAATTTTTAGTTTAATCAACATAGATCTAGATCAAATCAAGAATGAAACCAACCTAAGACTTAATCAGAATAATCAAAGCCTATATCAGAATAATCAAAACCTAGGACAGAATTATCAAACACTAGATTTGATTAATCAAGATAATTCCAAATTAAAAAAATTCTATTTTGTAAAAATTCAACCTTAAAAAATTTGAAATTAAATTTAAAAAATTCCAAATCTAATTTAGAAAATTCGAAATCTTATCCTAATAATTCTATTTTGAAAAATTCTAATAATCTTAGCTTGAAAAATTATAATAATCTTATCTTGAAAAATTCTAATAATTCTAATAATTCTACTTTGAAAAATTCTAATAATCTTATCTTGAAAAATAATAATAATTCTAATAATTCTAATTTGAAAAATTGTAATAATCTTATTTTGAAAAATTCTATTAATCTTATCTTGAAAAATTCTAATAATCTTATCTTGAAAAATTCTAATAATTCTACTTTAAAAAATTCTAATAATCTTTCTTGAAAAATTCTAATAATTCTAATAATCTTATTTTGAAAAATTCTAATAATCCAAATAATATATTTTGAAAAATTCTAATAATCCTATTAAATATATTTAAAATATAACTTAATTCAAAATTCAAAATTAGATAATCAAACAAATATAATTAATTATAATAGAGTACAATTTGATTATACACAATTAATAATTCAGTAATTAAACCTTCAACTTTTAAAAATTCAACTAATAAATGTATAGACTTGGGTTACAAGTCTAAGTTAATCAAAAATCAAGACACTAAAATTTGTAAACCTAATTATCATAGAATACCTTATAACTATGGAACAAATAAAAGTCTACCTAAGAAACCCGCCACTTCTTTGAATTGATTGAATATTACATACTCATTCATACATATAATATTTAATTAATTATTATGCTTAATTATGTCATGTCATACATACTAGTCTTAAATTAACTCTCATAAAATGGTTAGATAGGAAATGGTTAATTAAAATTGACAACATAGTATCAGGACGCGGTGAGATGATAATACGTTAGGGAAACGAAGTCAAGTGTATTCGGGTTGGATAAGGAGTATCTAGCTTGGTGCATTTAACTAAGTGGAACTAACTGAAGCTACCTCACCACATCCTAAACTAGTTAGACTAGGATTTGACCCTAAGTAAATTAAGTGTGTAATTTCCTAAGTTGGCTTTGTCTAAGGAAGTGGTCGTTGTTCCGATAAAAGAAGGCCTCTGTGCCTCGCCACGACCTGGAAGCCCTCTTTTGAAATGTTCACTTAACTAACCAAAGGTTAAATCTGAATATAACCCAAGGTTACTAATTTATAAGACAATAAACTTAACTAAGTAAAATTACATTCATCTCATAACACCTATAAGGGTAACTTGGTTGATCATGTAGATTGAGTGAGATGTTAAGGACAATAAATTGAAAATAGTTTTGAAAACAATTTCAAAATTTACATAAAAAATATATTCTTAAAACTATTTTTATTGGTTGTCATGATTGTTGTGTGTAGTTATACTTTTTCTTGAAAAACTATGTTACTTAAAATGGTGATTAGTTGACCAATACTGAACTTCTAGATCCTTAGGTGAACTTTAGACACCTAAAGCCTCTAAACACTTAGGTAAGCCTTCCTTGTGGTCAACAAGGTGAAGGGAATTGATTTGTGTCGTGTTTCGCTTCTTCGCTTCAGTCGCTTGTTCATGGCGATCCTATCTCGCATCCCCGGATTAAAGTTTTATTAATTAAAACCAATCCGGACGGATATGGATTACCCAAGCAATCGACTCATCATCGTGCTATTCGATTTGAGTGGTCGCTTGAACAAACTTGTTGTTCAAGCAACCTAACCCATTTCCTCGATTAGTTGCAGAATAGATGATGTACGGTTCGCCGATTTTTGTGTTTATGATCGGGGTCCATGTCAATCAATAACATAAAAATACAAAAGAACAAGAATCAAAATTAAACAAGATTATACCTCTTGATCTTCTATTGTATTCCTATCCTCTTCTTGGATGTCGTGTGGGCGACGATCTTCCAAGAATTGAAGCCTCCTAGACCACGTATCTTCCCTTCCTTGCTCGCTCCGAACAAGGGAAGAAAACCCTCCCTTCTTCTCCTTGCTTGTGCCGACCACCAAACAACAAGTCCTTGGTGTCCGCCGACCCTAAGGAGAGGGAGAAGGTGGCGCCGACCAAGAGAGAAGGATAAGCCCTAGCCCTCTTGTTACTGCCGACCTTAGGAGAGGGAGAAGGAGGTGCCGACCAAAAGAAAGGAAGAAAAACCCTAGCCTATCACTCTTGTTGCCGCCGACCCTAAGGAAGCAAAACCTAGCATCCAACTTGTTTCCGCCCAAGCCTCTCCAAGTCCACCTTATATAGATCTAGGCTTCATGAGTTATTTATAATAGGCTACAATAGGGACCATGAGGAGGAGTTGAATCTTGGCCGCCCAATGGATCCGAACCACATATAACCCGATCCATTAATGATGATCTATTCCACTAGAGGATCATCATTAATCTACCTCACTAACCCCCATAATTAAATATGGGCTCCACATATTATTTGTACAAAATATCTCTTCGTGTTTAAGATATTGAATGTCCATTAATTAATTAAATTACTGACAATTTAATTAATAAATATCTAACTCCATGAGTAGTACCACTCATCCTTATCATCATGTTGGACCAAGTCTACTAGCAGGATTTACATGATGAACTTTATGAGCTCCTCAAGGGGGCATCATCATCCTAGTGTATAGGACATGGTTTCCTCCTATAATCAACGACACACCATGTAAATAATATTGTTTCCCAACTTATCAGGCCTATCAATTTAACACATAAATCTCGCCCATTAGTAAATTAAAGAAATAAATATTAAGTACATGTGCCCATTATTATATCGGGATTAAGAGCATGTACACCATAATATCTGAGGTTTGATTCAATTATATAGTTAGTGTAAATTGAATCACCTCTAAATCGGTCCTGCTCAATACACACAAAGTGTACTAGTGTAATTCTATGGTCAAGATAAACCAATACCAAATTACACTACAACCATGCCAATGGTTTGTCCAAAACCATCTTGGTTGTGAGCCTCTACTTATACTCTACAAGGAACTGATAATATGATCTTTTGTGCGACACCACACACCATGTTATCTATAATGTAAGGTATCAGATAATATGCATAAATATAAAATACAAACAATGATCATGTGATTCTTATTTTAAAATGTAGATGTTCATACAAAAGCTAGGCTTTTAGTATACATCCTAACAATCTCCCACTTATACTAAAAGACTATGCTGCCATAAAACTGTCATACATCTAATTCCCTTTCCCTCCACATGCCTATCAAAACCTCTCACTGGAAGGGCCTTAGTGAAAGGATCTGCCAGGTTATCCTCTGATGCAATCTTGGCTATAGCAACATCTCCTCGCTTTATGATCTCTCGTATCAGGTGGTACTTTTGCTCTATGTGTTTACTTGCCTTATGGGCTCGTGGTTCCTTCGAGTTTTCTACTGCACCACTGTTATCACAATAAATTGTGATAGTTTTTGGCAAACCAGGAATCATCTCCAAGTCCATCAAGAAGTTCTTGAGCTATATAGTTTCTTTGGCTACCTCAGATGCTGCCACATACTCAGCTTCCATGGTGGAGTCCGCCACGCATTTCTGCTTGACACTCCTCCATACAATGGCTCCACCTCCCAAAGTAAACACATAACCCGAGATAGACTTACAGTTATCCCTATCTGATTGGAAGTCAAAATCTGTGTAACCCAAAGGGAGTAATTGATCTGCCTAGTATACCAGCATATAATCCCTAGTCCTTCTTAGGTACTTTAATATATGCTTTACCACAGTCTAATGTCCCTGTCCTGAATTACTCTGATATATTCTAACTATGCCCACATCAAAGTAGATATCTGACCTCGTACATAACATAACATACATGAGGCTTCCTAGCACCGAAGCATAAGGAACTGCCTTTATCTCCTCTATATCCTTTGATGTTCTAGGACACATCTCTTTAGATAAAGGTACTTCATGTCGAAAAAGTAGAAAACCTTTCTTGGAGTTCTGCATGCTAAAACGAGCTAAAATAGTGTCTTGTATGAAGCTTGAGATAAGCACAAAATCCTTTTCTTGCGATCCCTTATAACCTTGATCCCAAGGATGTGTCCCACTTCTCCCAAGTCCTTCATATCAAATTGTTTAGACAACCATACCCTTACGTCTGATAACACTTTGACATTGTTGCCAATGAGCAAAATATCATCTACGTATAGTACAAGAAATACCACTACATTTCTGTCACATCTCTTGTATACACAAGACTCATCTGGACTTTGAATAAATCCATATGACTGGATTACCTCATCAAAGCGGATGTTCCAAGATGTCAAAGCTTGCTTTAATCCACAAATGGACCGATTAAGTTTCACACAAGATGCTCTTTGCCCTTTGCAATGAATCCCTATGGTTGCTCCATATAGAAGTTTTCTTCAAGAATTTCATTAAGGAAAGCTGCCTTGACATCCATCTGCCAAACATCATAATCCATATGAGCAGCAATAGACAAGAGAATCTGGATAGACTTAAGCATGGCTATCGGCGAAAAAGTCTCCTCATAATCGATACCCTCTTTCTGAGTATACCCTTTTGCAATAAGCCTTGCTTTGAAGGTCTCTACCTTCCCTTATGATCCTCTCTTTCTTTTGTAGATTCACTTGCATCCAATGGTTTTTACACCATTGGGTGGCTCTACTAGCTCCCAGACCTTATTTGAATCCATAGATTCTATCTCAGAATTCATCGCCCTTTGCCAAGATACCACATCTTTATCTTGGAGTACCTCGTCATATATCCAGGGATCAGGTTCATGTTCGCCAGGGACCAAATCAGAAGATTCTCCCAAGAACATAAATCTATCAGGTTGTCTAACAACCCTCCCACTACGATGAGGTTGTTGGTGCAATCGGCCCAGGTTGACTCGAGTTTGACTCGAGCAGTACTTTGATAGTATTTTGATGATAGACAAAACTCATGACATGGGAAAGTCTAACATGGAGTTGGCATGGAAAATCCAAGCATGGAGCTTGGTGTGGAAAGTCCAACATGGAGTTGGCATGGAAAATCCATCATGGAGCTTGGTATGGGAAAGTCCAAAATGGAGTTGGCATGGAAAATCCAAGCATGGGGCTTGGTGTGGGAAAATCCAAAGCATTGCAAAGCCGTGCGCTTGGTGCTTGGTGAGAAATGCACTGCGAAGCCGTGTGCTTGGTGCATGTGGAAAGTCTTGAGGACTTGGCAAGTTCACTAGGCTCGGGGTCCTTGAGTCGGTGAAGGATGACATTGCGAAGCCGTGCGCTTGGTGCATCCGAGGGACCGCCGGATGGGGAGCGAATGGAGTGAGGCCCAAGGGAAGCATACCTCGAGGGCATGAGACGCGAAGGATGGCGTTGCGAAGCCGTGCGCTTGACGCATCCGAGAGACATAGGCCGAGGGAAGAGAGCTTCGGTGGGGAACTCCATGAGGGATGAGGTGGACTTGGCCAAGTGGCTAAGACTGGTTGTCGGATGCTCAAACAGCTTGATGTTTGAGGTTTTACCCGACATCAGTCGATTGGCATAGGTGCTAGTCGACTGCTCTAGGTCGTATGGGTTCAACCAGTGTTCGATTGAACAAAGTCTGACTAATCAGTCAACTGCCATGGGAGGGCAGTCGACTGTTGACAACATCAGTCGACTGCTTAAGGGAAGTAGTCGACTGATAGCACTGTGCACAGGCACAGAAGCTAGTTGAGCTCGCCAACACTCAACTGATGGGTACCAGTCGACTGATGTGTGCCATCAGTCGACTGATGTGTGATCCGTTGGAACTTAACCAACGTGGATCTGGCCATTGTGAGACAACGACTACAGGACCAGTTGACCGATGGTCACGATCAGTTGACTGATGCGCGCGAAATCAGCTTAATGTAGGTTATAAATGGAGCTCAAGTGGGAGGATTTTGCCAAGACTTTAAGGAAGCGATTGGAGGGGAATTGCTGATGCATTCTAGTCCTTCAAGAGCCATCCAAAGCAAGCAACAAGAAAGGGTTCAAAGAAAAGAGTTGTAAAGTATTCTTTACTTGTATTTCTTGTAGTATTACTGTTGTAATAGCTTGTACGGGGTTTCTCCACCTCCGACGTGTAGTCGAGAAGGAGTTTAGTTAGTGTTGTGCCCATAACTAGAGCTCGGAGAGCTCGCCCATGAAGTAGGAACCATTCGGTTCTGAACCATGTATATCGTGTGTGTTTGCATGTGATTGTATTTGTTGTTAGTATTATTATTGTTTCTATTAGTATTCCACTGCGCTAACGACAATTATAGATGAGCATGCAACGAGAACGATCGTATTCCACCGTACGACGATTGAGGGCTATTCACCCCCCTCTAGCCGGCCAACCAACATACATATCGATCCCCTGCAAGTGGTATCAGAGCCAAGGAGCTTGTCAAGGACTAACCGCCGACACAAGCACTACAAGATGGCCGGCTACAACATCCATCCACCAAAATTCGATGGAGATTTTGCTTGGTGGAAGAAACGGATGGAGGTATATATCGAAACCGATTTTGATTTTATGATTATTGTAGAAAATGGTTTTGAGATGCCTAGGGACAAAGACAACAAGTCAATTGAGAAGTCAAGGTGGACCCAAGATCAAATTAAGGACTTCAAGACAAATCTCAAGGTAATAAAATTACTTAGTGATTTGTTACCTAACCATATTTGGTCAAGATTGGGTGACTATAGGGACGCAAGGGAGCTATGGAATAAGATAACAAAATTCCAAGAAAATTCCCAACTGGCACAAGTAGAGGAGAATGCCGAGGAAGAAGCACCCACCACATTTGAAGATGTGGATGACTTGGAGGAAACCTCCACCTCTAGCATTGAGGGGAAGGAAAGGGTTTCTATTCCGGAGCAAAGTAAAAACGAAGCATCTACCTCCGGAAGATGTGATCAAGAAGAATCCTCCACCTCCCTAGGTAACTCAAGTGTTGTTATTTTAAATAAAAATCTCATAATATGCTTTGAGTGTAGGGAGAAAGGGCATTACAAGAGCAAATGCCCTAAATTGGCTAAGGAAAAGACATCGGTACCAAAAGTCAACCCAAAGTCAAAGGATGCTGGAGTCCCCTCAATTAAGAGCAAAGAGCACATTGTGTGCTTTAAATGCAATCAAAGGGGACATTACCGAAGTCAATGCCCTAGGGAGAGGAAGAAAGGGCAAGAGGGTGTATCTCATGTAGGGGGAGCTTCTAAAGCTAACCCTAAAGTAAATTTAAATTATGCACCTTCTATTTCTAAAGTTAAAAAGCATGCTAAAAGTTACTTTAGTTCTCTTACCATTATTAATGAAAAGCATGCTAGTAGAAATAATAAGGTTTATTGTTTAGGTGCTAAGCATGTTCATGTAACTAAGGACAAACCTAGGACTCATAATTCTAGAAATATTTTACCAAAGGAGTCCATTAGGAGAATAGAAGAAAATCTAGGCATTAACCCTAAGAAGGGTAGACACATGCCTAAGAGGAAGAGCTTTTCCCAAAAATTTAATGAAAATTCAAAATTGGAAAAATTAGAGTTAGAAAACCAAGTCTTGAGGTCAAGACTTGAGAGAATGGAGAAAACCCTTAGAATCATAGAAAATTCAATTCTAGGGTTAAATGCCCAAAAGTCAAGACCTAAGGTTCAAAAACGGTCTAAGGGCAAGGAAGGTTTGTGTCACAAACCTAAGCCCAAGAAGACTTATCATAATGTTCCATTTGATTATGGAATAATTTCTAGGTCTAGAAAAACCAAGGCTAATAGGGAAGTTATCCCTAAGTCTAGCCATGATGTTTGCTTAGTGGCTAAGGACTTAAGAAAATCTAAGAAAGCCACTAGGAAGGTCATTGGGGGAGTTACCTCTAGAGTTGACCTAGGAAAGACCCAAAAGACAATGGCTTCAAAGCCTAAAAGGGGCATTAGGAAGGTATCTAGGGAAGTTATCCCTAGTGAATACCTTGTTAACCCAAGGAGCTCCAATAGGTATTGGATTCCTAGAAGCGTGATCGATTCACGCTAGATGGGTTAGGGTGTGTCAACCCTAAGTGGATGGGTAGTTAACCTAGCCATGGTGAGTTGACACATTAGGGTGTGCCAATATGCCTTGAGAAGTTGAAAAATGATTAAATTGGCACATTTAGGTCTTAGAGGTATTGATGTGCCATTTTGGGTTTATGGCACACTTGGGAGATAATGGCTTTAAGGCAAAATGGAATTAATCCTAGAAATGACAACTTGGATTTAACACTTAGGTATTCCATACCTTAGTATATTTTACTTGCCATGATTTATTTGCCTTGCCATGTAATGACATCATTTTCATTTTTATCTCTAAAAATGTCATGATCATGTTTTGACTTATTCTTTATATGTCATGTATGCTAAAATGTCATTCACATGCCATGACATCATGATTTTGGCACATGCTTAGTTAAATCATATTTATGCCATAATCATCATCATGCATATACCTAAAATGAAATTAAGGACTATGGCATGATTTGATGGGAATCAAATAATATTGCCTAGAAATATGCATGAAACCATTAAAAGAACAAAAACCCACATCTCACTAAAAACTTGACTTGTATGTGTTTTACACATCTAGATAAAAGTGAGATGTTTAGGAAAAAGAAATTAAAGGTTTCAAAAATATTTTGAAAAACCTCGGTGAAGTCTATCTTTTGATAGCTATCACCATTGAATGGGATAATACAAAGAGGGCTCAATATTGAAGCTTTTCTTAACTTTTGGACTTTGTATCAATCTCTTAATTTAGTGGGTAAAATAATTTTCAAATATTTTTTCACCCATAGTGTTTATGATAAGTATTATACGTATGAATTTTCAAGATTTTTAAAACTACTATATTTACTTATGGATTTCAGAAATTCATTTCTGAAAATGCTGAAAATTGCAAATGTGATTATCGATCGGTGACATGAATACGTCGGATCGATGCAAGCCCCGATCGGTATCCGACAAGTCGCGGCACATCTTGATTCGGGTAAACCTTGATGGTTAGGCCCATGTTCAGCTATGTTTTGGTCCCCTAACCACTCCTAACCCTATGACATGATTGGGAGAGCATTAGAAAGGGTGGAAATCAATTGGATATGGATTAGGAGAAGTGTTTAGGGAGAGTATCTATTTTAAGGTGGATGGAAGTTCATTGTTGAACTTTGCCTTAATTTTGATAGTTTTGATGTTCCTATTGGCTTAGGGACTCTCCAAGAACATTGTTGGTGCAATAGTCAAGGGGGAGCAAGCCTCTAGGGAGAGGTATCCATCATGGGAAGATGGATATGTATTTCCTCATGAGAGGAAAATTGGGTTGCCTCTCTTAAGTGATATGGGATCACTAGAAAGATTGTAGACATGTGTTCCTCCAAGGGAGAGATTGTAAGATCTCATTGGGATATGAGACATTCATACCCTTGGGGAGGACCTTTTTGATGTAATGTCAAAAAGGGGGAGAAGTTACCAAGATACCAATTAGGTTTGGAATTCTCATTTGGGATGTGAGAATTGCCAATATGGGAGAATTAGTAGACTTGAGATGGTAGTTTTGTCAATCATCAAAAAGGAGGAGATTGTTGGTGCAATCGGCCCAGGTTGACTCAAGTTTGACTCGAGCAGTACTTTGATAGTATTTTGATGATAGACAAAACTTATGACATGAGATTGTCATGGGAAAGTCCAACATGGAGTTGACATGGAAAATCCAAGCATGGAGCTTGGTGTGGAAAGTCCAACATGGAGTCGACATGGAAAATCCAAGCATGGAGCTTGGTGTGGGAAAGTCCAACATGGAGTTGGCATGGAAAATCCAAGCATGGAGCTTGGTGTGGAAAGTCCAACATGGAGTTGGCATGGAAAATCCAAGCATGGAGCTTGGTGTGGGAAATTCCAAAATGGAGTTGGCATGGAAAATCCAAGCATGGGGCTTGGTGTGGGAAAATCCAAAGCATTACGAAGCCGTGCGCTTGGTGCTTGGTGAGAAATGCATTGCGAAGCCGTGCGCTTGGTGCATGTGGGAAGTCTTGAGGACTTGGCAAGTTCACTAGGCTCAGGGTCCTTGAGTCGGTGAAGGATAACATTGCGAAGCCGCGCACTTGGTGCATCTGAGGGACCATCGGACGGGGAGCGAATGGAGTGAGGCCCAAGGGAAGCATACTTCGAGGGCATGAGACGCGAAGGATGGCGTTGCGAAGCCGTGCGCTTGACGCATCCGAGGGATGTAGGCCGAGGGAAGAGAGATTCGATGGGGAACTCCATGAGGGATGAAGTGGACTTGGCCAAGTGGCTAAGACTGGTTGCCGGATGCTCAAACAGCTTGATGTTTGAGGTTTTACCCGACATCAGTCGACTGACATAGGTGCTAGTCGATTGCTCTTGGTCGTATGGGTTCAACCAGTGTTCCATTGAGCAGTCGGTGATCGGTCAACCGCGCCATGGGAGGCGATTGACTATTCATCAATCGATCGCTTAAGGGAAGAGCGATCGATTGATAAGCATTAATACGGGCATAGAAGCTAGTCGAGCTCGCCAGCACTCGACTGATGGGTACCAGTCGACTGATGTGTGCCATCAGTCGACTGATGTGTGATCCGTTGGAACTTAACCAACGTGGATCTGGCCATTGTGTGACAACGGCTACAGGACCAGTCGACTGATGGTCACGATCAATCGACTGATGCGCGCGAAATCATCTTGATGCTGGTTATAAATGGAGCTCAAGTGGGAGGATTTTGCCAAGATTTTAAGGAAGCGATTGAAGGGGAATTGCTGCTACATTCTAGTCCTTCAAGAGCCATCCAAAGAAAGCAACAAGAAAGGGTTCAAAGCAAAGAGTTGTAAAGCATTCTTTACTTGTATTTCTTGTGTCTTTGTATTTCTCATAGTATTACTGTTGTAATAGCTTGTACGGGGTTTCTCCACCTCCGACGTGTAGTCGAGAAGGAGTTTAGTTAGTGTCGTACGCATAATTAGAGCTCGGAGAGCTCGCCCGTGGAGTAGGAACCATTCGGTTTCGAACCACGTATATTGTGTGTGTTTGCATGTGATTGTATCTGTTGTTAGTATTATTATTGTTTCTATTAGTATTCCGATGCGCTAACGACAATTGTAGATGAGCACACAACGAGAACGATCGTATTCCACCGTACAACGATTGAGGGCTATTCACCCCCCTCTAGCCAGCCAACCAACATACATATCGATCCCCTACAGAGGTATCACATGTGTATCCTCTGTGACAAATGGTGCAGCCACTTGTGGTATGTCCTCTTGTACCATTGGTACTCAAGTAGTGACTTCCCTTCTTAATTCCTCTAGAACAATCTTACTCATGGGCTTGTGGTTCATCACATAGTCTTCCTCTAAAAATCGGGCATTCATGCTAACGATCAACCTCTAATCTCTAGGACTATAGAACAAACCACCTTTCGTTCCTCTAGGATAGCCTATGAACAGGCACACTTCTGTACGAGATTCCAACTTACTAGCATCTCCCTTCAGCACATGTGCTGGACTAGCCCAAATCTGAATATGTCTCAGACTAGGCTTTTGCCCAGTCCACAATTCTGTGGGAGTAGAAGGTACTGATTTAGATGGTACCAAGTTCAGAATATACACTGTCATTTCCAGAGCATACCCCTAGAACGAATCTGGTAACTCAGAATAACTCGTCATCGATCTAACCATCTCCATAAGAGTCCTATTCCTTTGCTCTGCCACACCATTCTGCTGGGGTGTACCAGGTGCAGACAGTTGGGATTGAATCCCAACTTCTGATAAGTAACTCCTAAACCTTTCCAAGAGGTACTCACCACCACGATCATATCGTAGTGTCTTGATACTTTTACCTTAACGTTTCTCCACATTAGCCTTGAATTCTTTGAACCTGTCAAAGCATTCAGACTTGCAGCGCATCAAGTAAATGTATCTATATCATGAATAATCATCTATAAAAGAGACAAAATATTCAAAACCACCTCTAGCTTGGATAGACATAGGACCACACAAATCAGAATGAACCAATTCCAACACATCTTTGGCTCTATACCCCTTGGCCTTAAAAGGCCTCTTGGTCATTTTACCTTCCAAGCAAGATTCGCAGGTTGGGAAATCTTTCACCACTAATGAACCCAAAGGTCCATCAGCTATTAACCTTTGAATTCTACTCTGGTTAATATGACCTAACCTTAGATTCCAAAGATATGTTTGGTTCACTTTCGAAGGTTCTTTTCTCTTATTAGACTTAGAAGATGAGTTATTTATTTCTATTTGCATCGTGGGAGTTTTTTTGGTTCAAGAGTGTATAAATTTTCTACCAATGCACCAGAACAGATAATCTCCCTATTCCTTTTTATAACAACTCTGTCATTAAAAGAGATAGAATACCCATTCATAAACAATTTAGAAACTGAAATCAAATTCTTTCTAAATGAAGGTACATAAAGGCAATTTCTCAGAACCAAAGTTTTATTCCTATCAAAAGATAAATAAACATCTCCCACTGCAATAGCCGCCACCTTCGTAGCATTGCCCATGTAGAGGTAATCTCTCCCTTAGCTAGTCGTCTGGTTTCCTGGAACCCCTATAAAGAATTGCAGACATGATCAGTGACTCCCGTATTTACACACTAGGTACCGGTAGATAACACCACTAAACATGTTTCAATGACTAAACTAAAAGATATACCTTTGTTCTTTTTGTGGTTGGGATAGTCCGCCTTCCAATGTCTAGTCTGCTTGCAAGTGAAGAACTTGCCTTTCGGCTTCTTCACTCCTACCTGAGATCCTGCCGCCATCTTTGCTACACCTTGTTTCTTCTTCTTCTTGCCCTTCGGCTTAGAAGTAGAAACCTTTCGAGCAACCATGGCATGAGCACTCTGACGAAAAAGCCCTTTGCCGCCTTTAGTTCTGTCAGATGCTCCGCCAATGAATACAACCTCTTATTCATGTTATAGTTCAGGCGAAACTGCTCAAAACTTCTAGGCAGAGATTGGAGAATGATATTGACCTAGGTTTCCCCATCGATCTCTGCTCTAAGGACTTCTAGCTCATTCAAATGAGCCATCATCTTGAGAACATGATCCCTCATGGGTGTTCCCACAATCATGGTGGTCGTCATCAAGTTCCTCATAGCTTCCTGCCTAGCAGCCCGATTCTAGTGTTCGAAAAGTTCCTTGAGATTGAGCATCATGTCATTGGTAGTAGTCATGGCCAGATGCTGATGTTGCAATACATTTGACATAGAAGCCAAAATGTAACACCGCGCTATCTCATCTGCCTTGATCCACTTCCTATAACTCTCTTTCTCCTTTTCACCAGAGTCATCCGTAGGCTTAGGATGACATTCTTCGAAGAGTACATATTTGTACTCCTCAGCAGTCAAGACAATGTCCAGATTCCATTTCCAATTAACATAATTAGGTTCAGTAAGCTTGTTTTCTTTTAGAATCACAACAAGTGGGTTCCTCTTCGGCCCTACAAATAAAAGCAGTGACTCCGATGGGGAGGATACTTTTATTTGCATCTAAGTGTTTATCATTACCCGATACTAAGACAATTATCTCGGATTATGTGCCTTCCGATGGGGAAGTACACACACTCCTAAATAATTTTCTATAACCATATTTGACCTAGTGATTCGTAAAACAAACTCTTCCGATATGGAGGAAGTCACTCAGAGCCTACGCGCAAGTTTGTTCGCATCACATGTCAAATTGTAATGGAAGCTGTGGAAATTAAAAAATATCCCTCTCCCACTTAGTAGTTTAAAATTGAGGAATTTTCACACAACATGCAGATCAAACAATAAGCAATAAATATGAAAAAAAACTTTCCAACTATTATGGCTTTTGTTTTCCAATATTCTTCCCGTCGCGTCGCCACCTCATCTGCTCCTCCCTTTACCATGCGTGTTGGATCGAGCGGATCGCTAGAGGGGGGGTGAATAGCGATAAAACCCTTTTTCGAAATCGTTCATTGAGTCACGAGTAAACACAGCGGAAAGTAAATCTAAAACAGAAGAGACAATGAGTTTTTTACTTGGTTCGTAGCCTATGGCTACTACTCCAAGGCCCTAGTGGTCCTTGACCACGCACGGAGGGAAAAACACTAAATGAACTCCTCCCCGTTGGAGGTAGGAGTTAAACGAATATAAAAATCAAGAAAGACTCAAGGTAGAGGGACACTCCCCCTCTCCTCGATACGATTTAAAGCTCGAAATAAAAAGAATAACTTATAAAAATTAAAGGTTATACCGACGACTTTTGAAGACTTGAATCTTGGAGCTTGAGTCGTCGTCTCGGCAGTGCTTCTTCGTAGGGATGTCGGAGACTCGTAGCATATCGGAAGCACTTGGAAGCTTTTGAATTGATGAAAAACCCTAGGACAAGACCTCCTTTTATAGCCTTTGAGCCCCTCATTGAATGGGTCTTCAACCAATCACAAATGGGCACAAAGCTCCTTGGAATGAGGTGATAAGGCTTGACTCCTCGAAGCTGATCCTTGACCATCAGTCAATTGATGACCATCATCAATCGACTGATTCCATCATCAGTTGACTGATGGCAGCATCAGTCGAGTGTTGATCGTGGGCAGTCGACTGATGGACGATAGTCGAGTGCTCCAAGCTGGCAATTGATTGATACTTGCTGCAAGTCAAAGTTAGCTAAACAAAAACATAATTTCGATGGTCGCCGACCGTCCGATCTCGACCTAGACCATCCATGGGATATCTTTGGTCGGATCTACGCTTAAGACCATCCCCGTAAGGAGGATATGACCTCACTTACGCTCACACACATGAGCTTACCTCGATACTTACTTTGTAGCTCTCGCTTTTGACCTTCCACTCGATTCCTTCGGCTCCCTTCGAAGTCACTCGAGTGTCGCCCGACCACCGCGGCTTCCTCTGGGTGTCGCTAGCCTTCAGCTCCAACTTTAGCACTTTTTTGCACACTTGATTCAGCTCGTGAGATAATGATATAATCTTAACTTTGCATCTTTGCCATAATCAAAACACATGTTCGATCATCTGGTGCCCCTGCACCAACAATGCGCAAGCCATAAGGGGATCCAAGCTGAGATAAACTATTTTAATTTACATCCATCGATCCTATACTCTACGAAGGAGTGTACAACATATCTAGATCGAAAATAAATTAAAATGAGTAGCTAAACAATGCTGTATTTAATTACAAAAATTAAATACTAATTAGCCTTGTCAACCTTAAGGATTCAAATAATTAGTTACAATCACACAAACACAATCACATACATCCACATAGCCATAATAGTTGGATATTATGCCTGCAAGCAAAAAGTTAGCATACGTACATCCTACTATTATCCGACATAAATAATATATGATAAATGCATGAAAGTAATCGAATCCAAACACACAAAATTGGAAACCTGGCTCTGATACCACTTGAAGGGAATTGATTCGCGTAGCGTTTCACTTCTTCACTTCGGTCACTTGTTCATGGCGATCCTATCTCGCGTCCCCGGATTAAAATTTTATTAATTAAAACCAATTTGGATGGATATGGATTACCCAAGCAATCGACTCATCATCGTGCTATTCGATTTGAGTGGTCGCTTGAACAAACTTGTTGTTCAAGCAACCTAACCCATTTCCTCGATTAGCCGCGGAATAGATGATGTACGGATCGCCGGTTTTTATATTTATAATCGGGGTCCATGTCAATAAATAACATACAAATACAAAAGAACAAGAATCAAAATTAAACAAGATTATACCTCTTGTTTTTGTTAGTTATAGCCCTAAGAACCAATCATGTGATGGTTGAATAGGGAACATTTTGTATCATATTCTATAAAGGCAAAGGAATGGTTATTATATTTAAGTTTTGCTTGTGCCAGCTAAATTAAATATAGTAATGCCCTAGAAAAGTAGGTTCTTATCTACAGCACATCAATTGGCAGAATTGATTATGAGAGGCTGTAGAGAACACTTTCTAAATGTTCCTAGTCAAATATTAATATGCAAGGGCAGTATTAATACATAAAGACTAGCATGTAGGTCAATTGATGACTTGATCTCACAAGTCATGGATATATGATATCAAGTTGACACATGGGTATATATTAGAGAATATATACTGAACTGACCCGCCATGAGAAAGTTTCATGGATCGTTATATGAGTGTCATAAACTTTCTCATGTGACTATTGGTATGAATAGTCCTCGGACACAAGTCACTACGGTTCCCTACATAAGGAGTTATGTACTTTGGTATCGTCAAACGTCACCCGTAAAGGTGGACCATAAAGCGTTCTTGGGTATATAACAAATTATGCGGAGGGATGTGAGTGATGTAGATGGGATCTATCCCTCTCATATGACGAGTGATATCGGTGGGCCCCTTGATTGAGTAGAACTACTAAAACGCATGGCCATGCTCGAATGAGTCAATATGAGATATTGAGCTCATTTGTTTGAGTTAGTTTACTCAGGGATCAAGAAACACATAGATTGATCGAGGATGACACGGTTTATGCCTCATTGATCAATCTGATATCAAGGATAGAAGGACACGGTCATATATTATAGTAGTCACGGAAAGGTTAGTCGGATCTTGACTTATCTCGTAACTTGGGTAGCAATGATGTATTGCTAGATGCCGCTCATTGCTTGTGTATCTAAAAGAGTTTAGGTCCACTGCCAACGTTATGAGAGCCTATAGGGTCACACACAAAGAGCATGATAATTAGAGGAATTAGAGTATTCTAGTTTGACTAGAATAATTTGGGAATAAGCTTAAGTACAAAATGGTTTTGGACTTTAAGCTTAATGAGAATTTTAGCTAATTGATTTAATGAGATTAATTCAATATGTTACCTCATTGATTTAATAAGATTAATTCAATATGATAACATAAGCTTAATTGAATTAATAAGATTAATTCAACATGCATGAATGCCACATAAGAATGCCACATAAGCATGCCACCTAAGCATCCACCTAAGCTAGATAAGGTGGAAGGAAACAAAATGGTTTTGTCTCCTTATAAGTGGCCTACTAAACAAGAAGCCAACTTTTTGAGTGTGTCTCAATGCAATGGATTGCATTGAATGTGAAGGAGGTGGAAGGGTTTTTCCAACCCTATAAAAGGCTCCATGGAGTGGCCGGCCAAAGTAGAATTTTAGTGTTGTTGTGGTTGTGAGAGAGCTTGGTGGAAGCTTTGGTTGTGTGGGTTTGTGAGTGTAGGCTAGCAAGAAGAGGAGTCTTCTTCTTCCTTTCTCCTTTTCCCTCTCTTCCTCTCCTTTAGGGACTTCTCTAGCAAGAAGTAAAGGAGAGCTCCTCTAGTTTTTCTTTTGTGAGACAAGAGCTTGCTCGTGTGGATACATATAGAGGCACGGACACTTGAACGTGCTAAAGATCCAACAAACAAAAGGAAGAAGCGGGATTAACAAGGGCACGCAACAAAGGTAATCCTCTCCTATAAGATAGGTTTGGTTTAGAGAAATTTATTTTATACGAGTTTGCTTTCGCATGGATCACTTGGAAGGGATCCTAATTTTTCCTTCTTGATATGCCATTTGGCATAAAGAATTCCCTACAGTGGTATCAGAGCCACTTGCGAAAGATCGTATAAAATAGGTTTTCTCTATTTTATATGTGATATAGAAGTAGGATAAATTTTATTATGAGTTGATAATTGCATTAGCAATTGTCAAACATAATAAAATATCCAATGTCTTTTAAAAGTTAAAATGACATGGTGCATGGTTATGGCCTAGTCCCAAAAGGTTTGTGAATGTGTGTGTTGTAATTCTTAAATACGGCCTGCGTGTCGTGCCTTCCTCCTAAAATTCTTGTTGTAAAATTAGTTTTAGACTCGAATGTAACTCGAGTATTTCTCCTTTTGTAATGTACAAAACAAAGATGGAGGGTCCATTGGAAGATGAGGTTACAAGGAGGAAGTCAACACACAAGACAACCAAAAGGAAGCACTTAGGAGAAGATGATGTCCCTAGGTTGACCAATCAATCTTTTCATTGGCTTGAGAAGATTGTAGAATAAGGGCCATAACCATGACACGCTTAGTTTAATATGTATGTGATGCATGTTAGTTTAGCTTGTATGTGATGCATGATTAGTTTAGCTTATATGTGATGTATGCTAATATGTATATGATACATGTTTATTTCTTAATAAGTCAAAAACGATATGCCTACCAAAGCTTGGTACTCACTACTTCCTCGATCATTTGTTATTGGGTTTGCCAAAGCAAAGCAATGCATTTTATCTTGGAAGAGTGCGAGTGGACAATCGTGATGTCCCGCTATCAAACTTGGTTAAGACTTAATTAAGTTTTCTTAATTAGTTAAGAAAGTAGAGGCATATATTAGCTTTGAACATAAGTTTTAAAATTAGTTTTATGTGATTTGAACATCGGCTTTGTCTTAGAAGTGGTCGTTGCTCCGATATCCAAGAAGGCCCACATTGCCTCGCCATGACCGAAGTGGTTTAGGAATAAACACTAAACTAATCTAAAACTTAACCAAAGCTATTAAAGAGTTACATCAGATGTAATTGGCAAAAGATTGCCTACCTAATTATACTACGTCCTTGGGCGATTAGCCAAAGCTAACTCAAGACGAATTATAATGTGGATCTTTATCCCATATAAATTTATAGCTAAATAGTTGCTATGAGAATTTAGTGGGAGCCTCATTTAATTAAAGGCCTAATTAAATGATTTAGGTATGATACTTAACTTTGCATTTTAATGTTGTAGATCACCATGACATCTAACACGACACACCCCCTCAACTTGCGATCTGTCCTTGAGAAGGACAAGCTCAATGGAGCGAACTTTCTTGACTGGTATAGGAACTTGAGGATTATCCTCAAACAAGAACGCAAACTGTATGTCCTAGAGCAGTCTACCCCTGAAACACCCGCCCATGCGGCCACTCGTGCTGAAAAGGATGCTTATAAGAAGCATCAAGATGACGCATTAGATGTGTCATGTCTTATGCTTGCCACCATGAACTCTGAGCTTCAGAAGCAACATGAGAACATGGATGCCTATGATATGGTTGAGCATTTGAAACAACTATATCAAGGACAAGCTAGGCACGAGCGTTTTGAAGTGTCTAAGGCTCTTTTTGCATGCAAGATGCAAGAAGGAACACCTGTAGGAACTCACGTACTCAAAATGATTGGGTACGTTGAGAACCTTGAAAGACTAGGTTTTCCACTGAGCCAAGAATTGGCAACCGATGTTATCCTGCAATCGTTGCCGGAAGCATATAATCAATTCGTCATGAATTATAACATGAATGAAATTGATAACCCTTTGCCTGAGATTCTCAGCATGTTAAGAACTGCTGAACCGAATCTCAAAAAGAAAGTTAGCAACGTACTAATGGTCAAGAAGGGCAAATGTAAGCGCAAAGGCAAGGGTAAGACCCAAGCCAAAGGCAAGGCCAATTCATCCACTTCAAAGGGTAAAGGTAAAGTACCTAAGGAAGGGGACTGCTTCCATTGCGGTGAGACTGGACACCGGAAGCGAATCGCAAAGTCTACCTTGAGAAGTAAAGAATAAGTGGGACTTACGCCTCGGTATACGTTATAGAAGTTAATCTATCTATTTCTTCTACATGGGTATTAGACACGGATGTGCATCTCACATTTGTAATAATGTGCGGTGAGAAATAGTAGACAAATGGCAAAAGGCGAAGTAGACCTCACGAGTAGGCAATGGCATAAAAGTTCTTTCTGTCATTTGTAGGAACATATTCTTTGTCTTTGCCCATGGGCTTATCTTAGAACTAGAGGAGTGCTTATATGTACTGCATTGACAAAGAACATAATTTGTATCTTGTTTAGACAAGAAAAATTTTTCTTTTATAATAAAGGACAAATGTTGTTCCATTTATTTAAATGAAATGTTCTATTGTAATGCACCACTTATGAATGGTCTCTATGTTCTAGATTTAGAAAACCCAATTTATAACGTAAATACCAGCGGTTCAAATCGAATGATTGAACCAAACATATCTCTGCAACACGTCGCCTAGGTCACATAAATGAAAAGCATATCCCAACTCCATAAAGATGGATTATTGGACTCATTTGATTTTGAATCATATGAGGTATGCGAATCTTGCCTTTTAGGAAAGATGACTAAAACTCCATTTAGTGGACATGGAGAGAGAGCGACACTTGTTAGGACTCATACATACCGATGTATGTGGGCCTTTCAATGTCGGCCGAGAGGAGGCTATAAGTACTTTATTACTTTCACCGATGATATGAGTAGATTTGGCTACTTATATTTGATGAGACATAAGTAATCCTTTGAAAAGTTCAAAGCATTCAAGAATGAAGTACAAAACCAACTTGGTAAGCGTGTCAAGCTACTTCGATCGGATCGAGGTGGTGAATACCTTAGTCAAGAGTTTCGTGATCACTGGTGAGTGTGGGATAATATCCCAACTCACTCCCCTGGAACACCACAATGGAATGGTGTATGAGAGGAGAAATCGTACTCTATTAGATATGGTACGATCAATGATGAGCAGGCCGATCTACCTACTTCCTTTTGGGGACTAGCTCTAGAGTAGCTTTCACACTTAATCGCGTCCCATCAAAAGCCGTAGAAAAGACACCATATACGATATGGGTGGGAAGAGTCCCAAAATGTCTTTTATAAAGATTTGGGGTTGTGAAGCTTATGTAAGACGTCCAAGTCTCGGATAAACTAGGACCCAAATCGGATAAGTGTTATTTTGTCGGATATCCCAAGGAAACTAAGGGATATTACTTTTACAATCCCACACTTGGCAAGGTGTTTGTTGCGAAATCTTGTCTTTCTAGAAAGAGAATTTATTTCTAGAAAAACTAGTGGGAGTAAAATTCATCTTGAAGAAGTTCAAGATGGCGATAACACTAAGGCTTCGATGGAAAATGAGCAGGAACCACAAAGTGTTGTGGATGAGGAAATTGTTGCCCAAAGAGTTGTGGAACAAACACTGTTCATGTAGACCAACCTCTTAGAGATCACAGGATCCGTCGTCCAACTCGAGAGATATTCTTTTCTCTTGGTGACAATGGTGATGTATTGGTTGTCAATATTGAAGAGCCTACATCCTATCAATAAGCTATGATGTGCCCTGTTTGAGAGAAATGGCTAGAGGCCATGAGATCCGAAATGGAATCCATGTACACTAACCAAGTATGGACCTTGGTTGATCCACCTGAAGGGGTAAAACCCATTGGGTGTAAGTGGGTCTTTAAAGTAAAGACTGACATGGATGGTAATAAGCATACCTATAAAGGTAGATTGGTGGCTAAAGGATTCAAACAAATTCATGGTATTGACTATGATGAAACCTTTTCACCAGCCATGTATGCTTAAATCCATTCGGATCATACTTGCTATTGCAGCCTACCACGATTATGAGATCTGGCAGATGGATGTCAAAACCGCTTTTTTTGAATGGAAGGCTACTCGAGGATGTGTACATGACACAGCCTGAAGGTTTTGAAGATCCAGAGCATCCTGGAAAGGTATGCAAACTGCAAAGGTCCATTTATGGACTAAAGCAAGCCTCTCGAAGCTGGAATCTTCGATTCGATGATGCAATCAAAGAGTTTGGTTTCATCAAGAATGAAGATGAACCTTGTGTCTACAAGAGAAATAGTGAGCACAGCTTGTATTTCTTGTCTTGTATGTAGATGACATACTTCTCATCGAAATGATATTCCCTCACCCACCGTGAAGATGTGGTTAGGGAATTGTTTCTCGATGAAAGACTTAGGTGAAGCTGCCTATATTCTAGGCATCAAGATCTATAGAGATAGATCTAAAAGATTACTTGGCCTAAGTCAGAGTACATACATTGATAAAGTGCTAGATCGTTTTGCTATGCAAAATTCCAAGAAAGGATTTCTGCCTTTATCACATGGTGTGAGTCTTTCGAAGACTCAATGTCCCTCTTCTAAGGAGGAGAGAGATCGCATGGATAAGATCCCTTATGCGTCTGCCATAGGGTCTATCATGTACGCCATGCTTTGTACTCGTCCTGACGTCTCGTATGCTTTGAGCATGACGAGTAGATACCAGTCGGATCCAGGTGAAAGTCACTGGATAGCAGTCAAAAATATTCTTAAATACTTACGAAGAACGAAAGAATATTTCCTGATATTTGGAGGCAATGAGGAGCTAGCTGTAAAGGGTTACAGTGATGCAAGCTTCCAAACGGACAAGGATGACTATAGATCGCAATCGGGGTACGTGTTTTACCTGAATGGTGGAGCTGTGAGCTGGAAGAGTTCAAAGCAGACACGCTTGTTGATTCTACAACAGTGGAGTATATTGTCGATCCGATGCAAAGAAAGGAGGTCGTTGGCTCCATAAGTTCATCAGTGAACTTGGGGTAGTTCCTAGCATTGCAGATCCAATAGACCTCTATTGTGACAACAATGGGGCTATTGCACAGGCTAAGGAACCTCGATCACATCAGCGGACCAAACACATACTGCGGCGCTTCCATCTCATTCGAGAGATCATCGATAGAGGAGATGTGAGGATATGCAGAGTACCGACAGAAGCTAACATCGCAGATCCATTGACCAAGGCTTTGGCACAGAGGAAGCATGATGGTCACACTAGGTCACTAGGTATTAGATATCATAGTGATTGGTACTAGTGCTAGTGGGAGATTATTAGTTATAGCCCTAAGAACCAATCATGTGATGGTTGAATAGGGAACATTTTGTATCATATTCTATAAAGGCAAAGGAATGGTTATTATATTTAAGTTTTGCTTGTGCCAGCTAAATTAAATATAGTAATGCCCTAGAAAAGTAGGTTCTTATCTACAGCACATCAATTGGCAGAATTGATTATGAGAGGCTGTAGAGAACACTTTCTAAATGTTCCTAGTCAAATATTAATATGCAAGGGCAGTATTAATACATAAAGACTAGCATGTAGGTCAATTGATGACTTGATCTCACAAGTCATGGATATATGATATCAAGTTGACACATGGGTATATATTAGAGAATATATACTGAACTGACCCGCCATGAGAAAGTTTCATGGATCGTTATATGAGTGTCATAAACTTTCTCATGTGACTATTGGTATGAATAGTCCTCAGACCTGAAGTCACTACGGTTCCCTACATAAGGAGTTATGTACTTTGGTATCGCAAACGTCACCCGTAACAGGGTGGACCATAAAGGCGATTACTGGGTATATAACAAATTATGCGGAGGGATGTGAGTGATGTAGATGGGATCTATCCCTCTCATATGACGAGATTGATATCGGTGGGCCCCTTGATTGAGTAGAACTACTAAAACGCATGGCCATGCTCGAATGAGTCAATATGAGATATTGAGCTCATTTGTTTGAGTTAGTTTACTCAGGGATCAAGAAACACATAGATTGATCGAGGATGACACGGTCTATGCCTCATTGATCAATCTGATATCAAGGATAGAAGGACACGGTCATATATTATAGTAGTCACGGAAAGGTTAGTCGGATCTTGACTTATCTCGTAACTTGGGTAGCAATGATGTATTGCTAGATGCCGCTCATTGCTTGTGTATCTAAAAGAGTTTAGGTCCACTGCCAACGTTATGAGAGCCTATAGGGTCACACACAAAGAGCATGATAATTAGAGGAATTAGAGTATTCTAGTTTGACTAGAATAATTTGGGAATAAGCTTAAGTACAAAATGGTTTTTGGACTTTAAGCTTAATGAGAATTTTAGCTAATTGATTTAATGAGATTAATTCAATATGTTACCTCATTGATTTAATAAGATTAATTCAATATGATAACATAAGCTTAATTGAATTAATAAGATTAATTCAATATGATAACATAAGCTTAATTGAATTAATAAGATTAATTCAACATGCATGAATGCCACATAAGAATGCCACATAAGCATGCCACCTAAGCATCCACCTAAGCTAGATAAGGTGGAAGGAAACAAAATGGTTTTGTCTCCTTAAGTGGCCGGCCAAACAAGGAAGCCAAATCCTTTTTGAGTGTGTCTCAATGCAATGGATTGCATTGAATGTGAAGGAGGTGGAAGGGTTTTTCCAACCCTATAAAAGGCTCCATGGAGTGGCCGGCCAAAGTAGAATTTTAGTGTTGTTGTGGTTGTGAGAGAGCTTGGTGGAAGCTTTGGTTGTGTGGGTTTGTGAGTGTAGGCTAGCAAGAAGAGGAGTCTTCTTCTTCCTTTCTCCTTTTCCCTCTCTTCCTCTCCTTTAGGGACTTCTCTAGCAAGAAGTAAAGGAGAGCTCCTCTAGTTTTTCTTTTGTGAGACAAGAGCTTGCTCGTGTGGATACATATAGAGGCACGGACACTTGAACGTGCTAAAGATCCAACAAACAAAAGGAAGAAGCGGGATTAACAAGGGCACGCAACAAAGGTAATCCTCTCCTATAAGATAGGTTTGGTTTAGAGAAATTTATTTTATACGAGTTTGCTTTCGCATGGATCACTTGGAAGGGATCCTAATTTTTCCGTTGCGCATATGCCATTTGGCATAAAGAATTCCCTACAGTTTTACCTCTTGATCTTCTATTATATTCCTATCCTCTTCTTGGACGTTGTGTGGGCGACGATCTTCCAAGAATTGAAGCTTCCTAGACCACGTATCTTCCCTTCCTTGCTCGCTCCGAACAAGGGAAGAAAATCCTCCCTTCTTCTACTTGCTTGTGTCAACCACCAAACACCAAGTCCTTGGTGTCCGCTGACCCTAAGGAGAGGGAGAAGGTGGCACCGACCAAGAGAGAAGGATAAGCCCTAGCCCTCTTGTTGTCGCTGGCCCTAGGAGAGGGAGAAGGAGGAGCCGACTAAGAGAAAGGAAGAGAAACCCTAGCCTATCACTCTTGTTGCCGCCGTCCCTAAGGAAGCAAAACCTAGCATCCACCTTGTTGCCGCCCAAGCCTCTCCAAGTCCACCTTATATAGATCTAGGCTTCATGAGGTATTTATAATAGGCTACAATAGGGACCATGAGGAGTTGGATCTTAGCCATCCAATGGATCTGAACCACATATAACCTGATCTATTAATGATGATCCATTCCACTAGAGGATCATCATTGATCTACCTCACCAACCCCCATAATTAAATATGGGCTCCACATATTATTTGTACAAAATATCTCTCCCTGTTTAAGATATCGAATGTCCATTAATTAATTAAATTACTGACAATTTAATTAATCAATATGTAACTCCATGAGTAGTACCACTCATCCTTATCATCATGCTTGACCAAGTCCACCTGCAGGATTTACATGATGAACTTTATGAGCTTCTCAAGGGGACATCATCATCCTAGTGTATAGGACACGGTTTCCTCCTATAATCAACGGCTCACCATGTAAATAATATTATTTCCCAACTTACCAGGCCTATCGATTTAACACATAAATCTCGCCCATTGGTAAATTAAAGAAATAAATATTAAGTACATGTGCCTGTTATTATATCGGGATTAAGAGCATGTACCACATAATATCTGAGGTTTGATTCAAGTATATAGTCAGTATAAATTGAATCACCTCTAAATCGGTCCTGCTCAATACACACAAAGTGTACTAGTGTAATTCTATGGTCAAGATAAACCAATACAAAATTACACTATAACCATGCCAATAGTTTGTCCAAAACCATCTTGGTTGTGAGCCTCTACTTATACTCTACAAGGAACTGATAACATGATCTTCTATGCGACACCACACACCATGTTATCTACAATGTAAGGTATCAGACAATATGCATAAATATAAAATACAAACAATGATCATGTGATTCTTATTTCAAAATGTAGATGTTCATACAAAAGCTAGGCTTTTAGTATACATCCTAACACAAGGATGTCCTAAGAGTTTGTCAGATAAAGGCGGAGGTTTTGATTGACTGAAACCCTTTAGATAAGCCTTCCTTGTGGTTAACAAGGATGTCAGGTTAAGGGGGAGATTCTAATTGGATAATCATTATTTTTAGAAGTTGTTAAAATATTATATAAAAAAACTTTTTCATTTGGAAAATGTTTAAAAATGTTAGCTTCATTAATTCGAAATTTTTACTTCGAAAATTTTGCATGTTATTTTAAAAAACAAATTTATGCCAAGGGGGAGAGAAGAATTAAGTTAGATAAACTTAGTAGCTCTAGCTATCTCTAGTCAAGCATAAGATTTATTAGACGTTGGTTTGTTAGCCAAATTTAATATCACTACAAAAATACATTAATATAATGATGAATTTTGGCAACAAAAATAATTTGTTGCAAATTTACAAAAAAATTTGCGACGAATTGCAAATTTCATTGCAAGTTCAGAACGAAATTTCCAACAAAATTTTTTTTGTTGCAAACTTATTTACATTTGGAACAAATTAAATTTCGTCGCAAATATCATCGCAGTTTTGCAACGAATCAATCATTCGTTGCAAATTTTTGCAACGAATCACGAATTTGTTGCAATTTTGCAACGAATTGTGAATTCATTGCAAAATTTCTGACAAATTTGGCGACGAAAGATTCTCATCAGACATTTTCAATTAACAATGGCGGGAGAACTTTGTGACGAATTTAATATTCATCGCTAATTTGGCAATGAATTTAATTTTTGTCACCAATTTTGCGATGAAAAATAAAATTCATCACAGAATATTACGATGAAATATAAATTGGTCGCCGAATTTGCAACGATTTAATAATTTGTTGTAAATTTTTGCGACAAATATTAAATTCATCGCAAAATTGTTGACGAATATTTGATTCGTCACCAAATTCCTAATTATCAACTCCATCCCTTTCCCTTTATGTTTCTCACACTCCGATCGATCTTCTCCGGGTATGCATCTCTCCCTCTCCTCTTCCCTTCTCTTCCACTATCGGATGGAGCCGATCCGATGAATGCGCACAACCGACAGGTGCCACGTGAGTGCGACGCTCGTGGAAGTCGGCTGCGAGCACGACGCTCGCGATGACCTACAACGAGCATGGCACTCGCGGCGGTCGGCTGTAAGCACGACGCTCGGGCGGCTGACCGTGAGCGTGACGCTTGCGACGGTCGACCGCGAGCGCGATGCTCATGGCGGTCGGCCGTGAGCATGATGCTCGCAGCGGCCGACCGCGAGCACGACGCTCTCCACGGTCGCAAGCTTACGATGACCTGTTGCGAGAACGTGACGGTCTCACAGTAGGCCGCCGCGAGCTCGCACGCGGTAGGCGCGTGCTGCCGCGAGCACACGACGTGTGCTCGCGACAGTCCCCCCTATCGTGTGTCAATTGCGCGGCAGTCGTGCACTAGGGGACGACCCTTCCGCGTCCTTCAAGGGGCAGGGGGGATGCCCTTGCCACTCCGTTGCCCCCTGCCATGCGTCATTCATGCGACCAACGACTCTGTGATGCCGACGTCCTTTCTGTGTTGTTCGCGTGATTAGGATCGACGGCTTTATCGCGTCGATGGCCTGTCTGGGTCATTCACTCAGCTGGGGCATTGTTCTAGGCACATGGGTAGTTCATCGTCGTCCTGGATCGCACACCACTATTATGTCGACCTTGGATCGCGCACAAAACGTCAACATATTATTCAAATTAAATCATTTAAATTATATAATGTGTAATATAAATACAAAATTAATGTTTTATTTTTCATAGGCTTATTGTACTTCATCCTTCAGGTGATCCACGTGTTGGTAAAGTCTTCTACTGTGAGCTCATCCATTGCTTCTACCAGGGCAAGTATATTGTATATTCAAAAATTTATAGCATTATCATTATATAATATATATATAATTAATGTTTAATTTTATGTATTTCTTCCCCGGAGAATTCATTGTTGTTTTTTTCCTTTACATTACTTTTTTAGGTTTCAAATTTTATGATACAATAAGCACCTATGTTGATCCACATATTTACAAGATGTCACCGGTCTTTGAGAAGATAGCCAGTAGTTTCTTATAAATTACATTTTATTTTCTTCGCTCGATTTGCATCACTATCTATATGTGGTATCTTAACTTCTCTGGTCTAACTCTCGCTTTTGACTTTCCACTGGCTTAGACTCGGAATCATGTCTAGTAATATGACATGAAGAGGATCTGCCAAAATTGTTCTAACTTCTTGTGTCGTTCAGGACACAAGAGTCACTTAAGGACGATACAAGAAGTTAGAAAAATTTTGGCAGATTCTCTTCATGCCATGTTATTAGACATGATTCCGAGTCTAAGCCAGAGGAAAGTCGAAGGCAAGAGTTCGACCGAAGAAGTTAAGATATCACATATAGATAGCGATCCAAATCGAGTGAAGAAAATAATTGTAAGTTATAAGGCGTCAGAGAATTTTTTTTGATATATTAGTAGATTATTTCTCCATCTAGTACTTCAGATAAAATATGGTAAGTTTTTCCTTATTATTCATTATACATCCGATGAAGATGCGATTCTTTTTTACTTTATTATTCTAATAATTATGATTGATAGTTTCGACATGGCGGTTATAGATGGAATAGTAATGGAAGAATACTCTCTTCTTCTGCTTCAACCCTTCTATCATCTGATTCACTTGTAGGACATGTGTCTTCGACCCATTCTCTAGCTGTAGGATCTCCTTCTCCAGTTGCAGGATCTTTTGGTTCTCCAACTGCAAGATCTCCTTCTCCAGTTGCAGGATCTTCGGTTCTCCAGCTGCAGGATCTCCTTTTCCAGTTGCAGGATCAATTGTTGAGAGGGAAGATATGCGAGATGAAAGATATGTGAGAGTTGATGATGGTAGTTATGTTTTAATTTTATACCTAAATATTTCTTGACTTGTTACATTCGATATTTTTGTATTATAAGTTTCATACAATGAATGATTTATTATTTTTATTGATGAATCATTTTGAATGATTATATGTATTTATAAAGTTTGATATGTGAATTTTTATATATTGTTAGATGTGTTTGGAGTAAAATTTGTAAAAATAGTAAATTATATAATAGTTTTTTTCATAATATTTTAAATTTGCAACAAAAATAAGATTCGTCGCAAATTTAGCGACAAAAAAAATTTTCGTTGGTAATTTGGCGATGAAAATATAATTTTGTTGCAAAATATGCGACATCAATCGACTGGAAACATCCACCAGTCGCCTGATGGCTCACGACCATTATCAGTTGACTGATCATCAGGATCAGTCACCTGATTTACTATAAAGCACCTTACAGAACCTCTCGTAGCCGACTGCCCAGTCGACTGATATACTGTAGCACCTTGCAAAACCTCTCATAGCCGATTGAGCAGTCGACTGAAGAATACCATCAGTCGACTGATCTTGAATATTTTGCAACGAAAATTTGATTCGTGGCAAATTTTGCGACGAAATTTATTTTCGTCGCAAAGTTTTCATGAAAATATAGAAAATAAAATTAGAAGTCTTTTGCGACGAAGTATATTTTCGTCGCAGATTTAGCGACGAAAACATTTTTTCATCACCAAATTCGGCGATGAGTTATTTTTGTTGCCATTTTTATCGCTAATTAGCAATAAATTTTGCGACAAATTTTTATTCGTTGCAATTTTAGCAACAAATTTTTATTTTTCGTTGCAAAAATTGTTGGATCTTTATAATGGCTAGAGGGGAGGGGATTAGCCTTTCTTTGTTTCTACAAGTACGTTAGCGGAAGCAATACGAATACGAATGAGAAACAAGAAAACAATGCAAACACCCGATGTACGTGGTTCGGAGATAACACTCCTACTCCACGGTAATCCGTAAGGTGGATTAGCCCTAGCCAAGCTTCACTAAATCCTCCTTTAGATGAACCAAGGTGGAGAAACCTTGTCTTACAATGCACTCCTTTTCTTTACAATGATGGAAGATGAAGACTAGAGAAGAGGAGGTTTAGATTCACAAAAACACTTGGAGAAAGCTTGGTGAGCACGAGGGTGTAGCTAGGAATGAGAGCACTAGTTTCACCAAGCTCCCCAAGGCCTCTTCTTATAGAAGAAGGGTTGTTTTTCTCGTTGAGATTTGATCAGTCGACTGATGCTCACCATCAGTCGACTGCCATCGAAGGTAACAGCTTCTGACAGAGCGGATCCGCGGGGATTCGCAGTCGCCATTTCCAACGGGAGGCTTATCAGTCGACTGATGAAGCGATTAGTCGAGTGATCGCCGCGAGGAGTCGAGTGAGACTCCATTCTGTGCTCATTTTCGACTTGATCAGTTGACTGCCTGGATTGTCAGTCGACTGATTGCCTCATCAGTCGACTGTCGGTTCCTGTCAGTCGACTGATAGTCAGGTTTTCAGCCTGACTCAGTCGAGCACCTTATCAGTCGACTGCTACATCGTATCAGCCGATTGATACTAGTCAAATATGAATAATTCATACTTGACTTGACTTCCTAGACCTAGACTTGACCTTCTAACTCTTCCTTCAGCCTTGCGCCCGCCTTAAAGAGTTTCCTTCGGCCTCGTCATGTCTTGGGTTGCCAAAAGCTTGGACTTTACGCCGCCAAGACTACAAGCTTGGACTTATGCTGCCAAGACTTTACTTTGGACTTCTTCTGCCAAGGTTCACTTGGACTTTACGCTGCCAAGACTATAAGCTTGGTCTTACGCTGCCAAGTCCATCCCTTGGACTTCCTTTGCCAAGATCTTACTTGGACTTCCTTTGCCAAGGTTCACTTGGACTTTATGCTGCCAAGACTACAAGCTTGGTCTTACGCTGCCAAGTCCATCCCTTGGACTTTCTTTGCCAAGATCATACTTGGACTTCCTTTGCCAAGGTTCACTTGGACTTTACGCTGCCAAGACTACAAGCTTGGTCTTATGCTGCCAAGTCCGTCCCTTGGACTTTCCTTGCCAAGATCATACTTGGACTTTTCTTTTACCAAGTCTTCATCCTTGGATTTCCCTGTCACTTAAACATGTTCACAATTAGATCACAAAGCATTGCCTAACTTAGATGATTATCCAAATATCAAAACACATGAATGCTTGGGGCATTGTTGCACCAACAATCTCCCCCTTTTTGATGTTTGACAATCATTTAAGTTAGGTCTTTACCATATGCACATAATCATATTTTTAATATGAATTCTAACTTAAACATTCCTTCTCCCCCTTTGACATACATCAAAAAGAGAAGGATTCATAAATTTCATGAAAGGATTAAAGTTGTTGTATCTTGGACTAAGGTATAAGATTGATATTAAGCTCCCCCTTAATCCAAGATATGTTTCATGATGTGTGAATAACATTTGAAGGAAAGCATAACAAAAGTTCGAAAATTAAGTCCTAACTTTGCACCAACAATATAAGTTTGGGGATGAAAAGATATATATAAAGAAACCCCCCCTAAAACACTGCATTAAACAGTCTTAAAAATTTGTTTATACCCAATATTATCATGCTATAGTTTTAGGACATCAAAGATACACTAAATATCAGAAAATGGAGCTATTTATCAGAAAACATGACTGGTTTCGAACAATGATCGCTACACTGAAATCAAATTGACCTTTTCAGCTCAACTTCAGAAATGCGTTAGAAAATCTAGAAACCTCAAAAAATCACGAAATTTTGTGTACACATTTCCGAGATCATACTTTATTAAGGAAAAATAGTTTGAAAAATATATGTGTTCCAGATTTCAAGATTGATACAAACTTGGAAACTAACAAAAGTTCTAAAAATTTTGCAAACTTTGTATCACTTTTATGTTCCACTTGAAAACTGTTTTTCAAAATATGATAAACATAGTTTAAAATATGTTTTATTTGATATTTCCAATCATGTTCTTGGATTGTTATGTCTCTAGGTGTGTCATTGGCTCATAGTAATGCATCATAACAAGCATGATGAGCCAAGTACACCTTCCCTATCATCTCACATGTTCCTAAGTGTCTTAATACAAGAATCAAGGTTTCTTAAGGCTTTTTGTGAGATGCATCAAGGTATAAGGCTAACATATGAATATGAGATCATACAAACCTAGAATTTTACTCTACAAAGCACATACCAAGCTCTCTCCTTAATGATGAAAATTCGATTTCGGGAAGAGCTTTGGTGAAGATATTGGCAAGGTTGGACTTAGATTCTACATAATTAAATTCAATGTCCCCTCTTGCCACATGATCTCTTATGAAGTGATGTTTCACTTCAATGTGCTTGGTCCTAGAGTGATGTACCGGATTTTTGGTCAAGTTGATGGTACTCACATTGTCACAATAAACTTTAATGTTAGAGTAGTGTAGCTCATAGTCCTCAAGAGTATGTCTCATCCAAAGTAATTGAGCTACACAACCACCCATAGCCACATATTCGGCTTCGGTGGTTGATAAAGCAACACAATATTGCTTCCTACTACTCCAACTAACTAGGGAGGACCCAAGAAATTTGCATCCACCACTAGTACTCTTCCTATCCAATTTGCAACCGGCATAATCGGAATCAGTATAGCCAAGCAACTCAAAGGACTTAGTCCTAGGATACCAAAGTCCTACATTTAGGATGCCTTTAATATATCTTAAAATTCTCTTAACGGCTACTAAATGTGATTCTTTGGCACAAGATTGGTATCTTGCACACATACCTATCACAAATAAGATATCGGGTCTACTAGCGGTTAGGTATAGTAGGCTACCAATCATACTCCTATAAAGTTTAAGATCAATTGATTTACCATCATGATCACTATCTATTCTAGTGCTAGTGGCCATAGGAGTGGTTACAATTTTGGCATTTTCCAAACCAAATTTCTTGATCATTTCATTTGCATATTTGGTTTGATAAATATGAATCCCTTCATTGGTTTGCTTGACTTGTAACCCTAGGAAAAAGTTAAGCTCTCCAACCAAGCTCATTTCAAATTCATTCTCCATGTTTTTTATAAAGTCTTGACGAAGATCATCATTTGTTGACCCAAAAATAATGTCATCAACATATATTTGGGCTATAAAGATATCCTTTAATGTTGAATTTATAAACAAGGTTTGATCTATTTGGCCCCTTCTAAAATCCTTAGAAATTAAGAAAGATGACAATCTTTCATACCATGCCCGGGGAGCTTGTTTTAACCCATATAATGCTTTCCTAAGCTTATATACGTGGTTTGGATAATCTATGTTCTCAAACCCGGGTGGTTGTTCTACATATACTTCTTCCTTAATATAACCATTTAGGAATGCCGATTTAACATCCATTTGATAAAGTTTAAATCCCATATAGGAAGCATACCCTAAGAGAATTCTAATAGATTCTAACCTAGCAACCGGGGCATAAGTCTCATCATAGTCAAGCCCCTCAACTTGATTGAATCCCCTAGCAACCAACCTAGCCTTATTTCTAGTGATGTTTCCTTGGTCATATAGCTTATTTCTAAAGACCCATCTTGTAGTAATTATGGTGTTATCATTGGGTCTAGGAACTAACTCCCATACTCGACTCCTCTCAAATTGAGCCAATTCATCTTGCATTGCTAAAATCCAATCCGGATCATGTAATGCATCATTGATTGATTTGGGCTCAATTTGTGAAATAAGAGCAACTTGACTAGTAGGAGCTCTATGAAATGACCTAGTTCTTACTCCTTGAGATAGAACTCCTACTACTTGGTCAAGTGGATGATCTTGATGAATTCTTAGGGTTCTAGAAGGGGTTTCAAATTGATCATTGTTATCTTCTACCCTCCTTTCATCATCGGAATCTCCTCTTCCTCCCCCTTGATCATTACCCCTTATGGTCAAATTTTGATGTTTTTGGGTAATGTCTTGATTATTGTCATTAATATCCTTATCAATGGAGGACTTTCTAGGGAAGGTACTAGTGGTTTTATCAAATTGAACATTAGAGGACTCCTCAATCCCTTGAGTTCTCTTATTGTAGACTCTATATCCTCTACTCGTGGATGAGTATCCAACTAGGATTCCCTCATCCGCTTTGGATTCAAATTTTTCTAAGTTATCTTTGGTGTTTAAAATATAAACTTTACATCCAAAGACTTTGAAATAGTGTTGTGGGAATAGTCCCATTCCATAATTCAAATGGTGTCTTTCCTAAAAACCTATGGATTTGAACCCTATTTTGGATATAACAAGCAGTATTAACCGCTTCCGCCCACAAGTAGCTAGGTAGAGAATATGCATTAAGCATAGTCTTAGCCGCCTCTTGTAGGGCACGATTTCTCCTTTCCACCACCCCATTTTGTTGGGGTGTTCTAGGACAAGAGAACTCATGCTTGTACCCTTGCTCTAAACAAAATTGTGAAAATTTAGAATTCTAAAATTCACCGCCATGATCACTACGGATCCAGTTGATTTTGAGACTCTTTTCATTTTCAACCCTTTTACTAAATCCTATGATTATTTTTAAAGTATCATCCTTATGTTTCATAAAATAGACCCAAGTAAACCTAGAAAAATCATCTACTATAACTAAACAATATTTGCTACCATTTAAAGAAGGAGTACTATGACAATCAAATAAGTCAAGATGCAATAGTTCTAACGGTAAAGAGGTATTAGTTAATGTTTTACCTTTGTGTGATGTCTTTGTTTGTTTTCCTTCTTGGCATGCATCACACATTTTTTTCTTGACATACTTGATCTTTGGTAGCCCTTTGACCAACTCCAACTTGGCTACCTTGGCTATGTTTTTCATGTTGATGTACCCCAATCTCCTATGCCATAGCCAACTTTCTTCTTCTTTTGCAACAAGACACTTAGTAGAAATGTTAGAAGCATATGAAAGATCAACATAATAGATATTTGATTTCCTATATCCAACTAACATACAATCATTTAATTCCTTGTGTCTAATCATGCATTTAGAAGATTCAAAAGAAACATGATAGCTTGCATCACAAAGTTGACTAACACTTAATAAATTAAATTTCATATTTTCAACTAGTAAAACTTTGTGAATGAAAATTTTGGGGGATACCTCAATTGTACCTCTACCTAATATCTTGAGTTTTCCATTATTTCCAAAAGACACCGCTCCCTTCTTCACATACTTAATTTTGGAGAACTTGCTCACATCCCCGGTCATGTGTGTTGAGCAACCGCTATCCACAATCCACATACCTTGCTCTCCTACCTAAATCACATGACAAACACAAGCTTTTGGTACCCAAACATTTGGACCGGTAACATTAAGTAAAAACTTCTTAGGTACCCATGCTTTCTTAACCTTACCCTTAATGGTTGCTTTTCTATTAATCAATGAGATATAAGAAACTTCTTTTTCTTTTGGCTTATATCCTACACCGGCCTTGTTGTAAACGGCTCTTTGTCGGCTAAGGATCATGTCAAGATATTTTGAGCCATTCGTAAATTTCTCTAAGCATGCCTTTAAGTTACTAACCTCATCCTTAAGTTTGTCATTCTCTTCCTTAAGTATGCAAGAATCAACATGTGAAGGTTTTTCATTCCTAATGGCCTTTAGTTCTACCTTCATGCTCCTAACCTTAGATTTAGACTTATCTAGAGCCTCTTTAAGATAAGCAATTGATTTATAAAGAAGCTTAACTTTAGGAGAGTTCATTACCTCATCGTCACTAGATGACGATTCATCACTTGAAGAGTCTTCTTCTTGGCTTGATGTACCGGAGTCATCTCCTTGGGCCATGAGTGTCACATGGCGTGTGACGTGGCAAAGCTCATCATCGGAGGAGGAATCTTCAACACTTGGTGTGTCCCATGTGGTTTGAGCCATCATGGCCTCCTTGTTCTTCTTCTCCTTCCTTTCCTTCTTTTTCTTTTCTATTTCTTCATTCTTCTTTAGCTCCGGGCAATTTGGCTTTATGTGCCCCTTCTTATTGCAAGCATGACAAATCACATTGTTGTTAAAATTTGAATTACCACTAAACTTACCTCTTGAAGAATGAGACCCCTTCCTTTCTTCTCTATTCTTGAACTCCTTTGATTTTCTATAGAGCTTCTTGACAAAGTGGGCCATCTCACTAGATGAGTCTCCATTACTACTTGAATCATGCTCCGACTCGGATGATGATGACACTTCTTTCCTTTCTTTCTTCTTCTTTTCCTTCTTTTTCAACAAATAGAGATAAACCCTTTTCCTTAGAGGACATGTTAGTTTGCTCATGCAATTCAAACTCACAAAATAATTCATCAATTTTAATTTGAGAAAGATCCCTAGTTACCTTAATAGCATCAACTATAGAAGTCCATAAAGAAGTTCTAGGAAATGCTTGAAGAATGTACCTTACCAAATCCCGGTTGTCAACTCGCTCACCTATGATGTGGAGTCCATTCACCATCTCCTTAAACCTTCCATGCATTTGGCTTATGGTTTCATGGGTCTTCATTTGAAAGACTTGAAGTTGTCCAATTAGCAAGTCCTTCTTGGCCCTCTTTGACTCCTTGGATCGTTCATTTAGCTCAATGAGCTTTTCCCATAACTCCTTGGCGGATTCGAAAGGCCCCACCTTGTCGAGTTGCTCCATTGTAATACCGTATTGAATGGTGAGTACCGCCTTTGCATTTGATTCGAACCTCTTATTCATTTCCCTTGTCCAATCCTTGCTTGGAATAGAGTTTCCATGTTCATCCACCGGTTCCTCAAAGACATCTACAATGCTATGCCAAATCTCAATATTACTCATTAGATAATACTTCATCCTACCTTTCCAATACACAAAGTGACTCCCATCGAAGAGCGGTGGCTTGGCGGTGCTATATCCCTCTTGAAGAGCCATTGATGCCTTGGTTGATGGTGAAATCTTCCAAGCTATCCGGGCTCTGATACCACTTGTTGGATCTTTGTAATGGCTAGAGGGGGGGGGAGGGGTGATTAGCCTTTCTTTGTTTCTACAAGTACATTAGCGGAAGCAATACAAATACAAATATGAATACGAATGAGAAACAAGAAAATAATGCTAACACCCGATGTACGTGGTTCGGAGATAACGCTCCTACTCCACAGTAATCCGTAAGGTGGATTAGCCCTAGCCAAGCTTCACTAAATCCTCCTTTGGATGAACCAAGGTGGAGAAACCTTGTCTTACAATGCACTCCTCTTCTTTACAATGATGGAAGATGAAGACTAGAGAAGAGGAGGTTTAGAATCACAAAAACACTTGGAGAAAGCTTCGTGAGCATGAGGGTGTAGCTAGGAATGAGAGCACTAGTTTCACCAAGCTCCCCAATGCCTCTTCTTATAGAAGAAGGGCTATTTTTCCTGTTGAGCTTTGATCAGTTGACTGATGCTCACCATCAGTCGACTGCCGTCGAAGCTAACGACTTCTGACAGAGAAGATCTGCGGAGATTCACAGTCACCATTTCCAATGGGAGGCTTATCAGTCGACTGATCACTTCATCAGTCGACTGATGAAGCGATTAGTCGAGTGATCGCCGTGAGGAGTCGAGTGAGACTCCATTCTGTGCCCATTTTCGACTTGATCGATCATGCACGGATTGTCGATCGTGATTGCCTCATCGATCGTCGGTTCTGTCGGTCGTGATAGTCGAATTTTAGCGACTCGATCGAGCACCTTATCGACCGATTACTACATCGTGATCACCGACGATATTTATGTAGTAGTCAAATATGAATAATTCATACTTGACTTGACTCCCTAGATTTAGACTTGACCTTCTAACTCTTCCTTCAGCCTTGCGCCCGCCTTAAAGAGTTTCCTTCGGCCTCGTCATGTCTTGGGTTGCCAAAAGCTTGGACTTTACGCCGCCAAGACTACAAGCTTGGACTTATGCTGTCAAGACTTTACTTTGGACTTCTTCTGCCAAGGTTCACTTGGACTTTACGCTGCCAAGACTACAAGCTTGGTCTTACACTGCCAAGTCCATCCCTTGGACTTCCTTTGCCAAGATCAGACTTGGACTTCCTTTGCCAAGATTCACTTGGACTTTACGCTGCCAAGACTACAAGCTTGGTCTTACGCTGCCAAGTCCATCCCTTGGACTTCCTTTGCCAAGATCATACTTGGACTTCCTTTGCCAAGGTTCACTTGGACTTTACACTGCCAAGACTACAAGCTTGGTCTTATGCTACTAAGTCCATCCCTTGGACTTTCCTTGCCAAGATCATACTTGGACTTTTCTTTTACCAAGTCTTCATCCTTGGATTTCCCTGTCACTTAAACATGTTCACAATTAGATCACAAAGCATTGCCTAACTTAGATGATTATCCAAATATCAAAACACATGAATGCTTGGGGCATTGTTGCATCAACAAAAATTTGGCAGTGAATTATTAACAACGAAATTTTTTTCGTTGCGTTCAAAATTCGTTGCAAAATTCATCGCCATGTAGTGTATCTCTAGCTACCTCTTGTTTGACATGAAACCTAATAGACATGAGCCTTTAATATCTTATAAATTTAAACATGTCTTTAATTCCTTAAAAAATATTAATATTAACATTATGTTTTGAAATTCTTTCTTAAAATTTTATAACAATGTTAAAGGTTGGAAGGTAACATCTTAATCTAGGATAAACATTATTGGTGCATAATTTAAAAGAACTTAATATTTTATTCTTTTTTATATATGTTAAAGGGGGAGAGGGTAAATTTAAGAAAATTAAAGGGGAGTTTTGTAAAATAATCTTTAAATTCTTTTATGCTTTTATTTCCTTAACTTTGAATTGGTTTTCCATATATCAAAAAGGGGGAGATTATCGGTGTAGGGACACCAAATAATCGAACCTTGGTTTTGATAATGGCAAAGCAATTCAAAGTTAAGTTATTTTGTTATCTCATATGCTATGTTGAGTGTGTAGGTAATGTGTTAGACTTTTCTAAGGTCAAAGACACCAAGAGAATATCGATGGGACAAGAAACCTCGGTGGTTGATGGACCAGGTCAAAGGCACCAGGAGAATCTCGATGTGTCGAGAAACCTCGATAGTCGGTTGACCAGGTCAAAAGACACCAAGAGAATCTCGGGAATTCTAGAAACCTCGGTGGTCGAGTGATTAGAAGCTAAGCAAAAGGTTAGAAGGACCAAAGGTAAGCTCCGGGTGTGGAACGATGGTACAGACATGTCCTCGGTAAGGGGACAATCCTAGGCGTTGATCCGACCAAGGGTTCTGGAGGAATGCCAAAGTCGAGATCGGACAGTCAAAGGACAGTCACTATTAATGTGCTTGAAAGTTCTATGCTAATCTTCTAATGCAAGTGAAATACTAAAGAAACATCAAGCAAGTGCCTTACAGCAGTCGACTGACATGGTGTAGTCCACTGATGATGAACGCAGTCGACTGATGGCGACGAATCAACCCAAAGCACAAGGTCAAAGAGTTATTAATCAAAGTTGCCACCTCAAAATAAGATATGCTGCCACCTCAAGATAAGATCCATGAGATTTGGATCTAGATCATGACCTATTCCAAGGCACAAGTCTATAAAAGTAGGGGAAGACACAAACCCTAATCAATCAATGAACTCCTAAGTGCTCTTGCTATCAAGTCATGATTCTTCATGCTATAACGCTACTTCGACCGTGCATCCTTGATAACAGTCTTTGTCATGGTACCGTTACAAATTAATTACCAAACCCTCTCTAAACTAATATAGCATTGTAAATGACCCATATCATTTCCCAACGAGTGCAATCGAGAGAATAGTAGTCTTAGGATCACTAATTATTGCTTTGAGTTTTCTATTGAAAATGGAGATTTAGAATTTAAAAGACTAATCCTACTAAACAAAAAGACAATGCACGTAATCAAAACTCTTATCTAACTAAACTATGATTGCGATTAAATTAAAGGACACATAAATTAAACATCCTAATATAATTGCATCCAATTAAAGAACCTAAACTAAACCATTCAACCAAATTTAAATTACATGACATTAAACTAACTAAATGCCACCACTACAACCTAATTACTCAAAGAAACAATTCATCGAACACTATGCAAGCATGAAACAAACTAAACCAAATATGTGCAATTCTAAATATGGAAGGTATTCGATTACAATCATTCAACGCAAACTAAATGAAGAAGCAATCAAAACATATCAAAGATTGGATGAACTTGCTATCTGAAAGCTAGAATTGGGATGCGGAGATGCTGGAATTACTGTTCGAAGGAAGATGATCTATTGCTAGAGGCTGGAAGTTGCAGTTGGAGGAAGAGATAAGCTGCCGACGGTGCAACAAGTAGAAGAGATGGGAATATGACCAATCTGAGTGGAGTTGTGAAGGCGCAACTAAAGAGAAGGGGATCTCCTCTTCAGTCGGCGGTGAGAATGGAATTTGGCCGACGATGCTTGGTGGGAGGGATGGCGATCGGAGGGTTGATGGTTGCCTGTGATGCTTGGTGGTAGAGATGGAGATCGGAGGGTTGGTGGAGGAATGAAATGCCACCGCCGACCTTGGTGGAGGAGAGGAGTGGCCGACGGTTCTTGGAAGAAGAGGCGGTGGTGGAGCTCGCAGTGAAGTAGAAGTTGCGTCCATAACGTGAAGAAGAAGACAGATTGGAAAATAATCTGCTCAAGCTTAATTAACCCAAATCCTAGATCTAATCTGACGGCTAAAATTGATCCGATCTCCTATGGACGGATCTGATAAATCTAAATGGACGATCACGATCAGCTTGATCTAGATGAAAGGTTGAGATGAATAGATCTGAGTGTATGGTTAGGATCTCTCCAGATATAGATGGATGGCTCAAATTCGATCAAATCTCATTGGATAGTCAGGATTTAACAGATCTGAACCTTTGATTAAGCTGCTTTTGATCTTGATGAAGAGCTCAGATTAATCCATCTTGAAATTCCCTTTATGACCCTAGATGAAGCCATATTTGATCTAACTTGAGTCTAGTCCATTGGCTCATCTCGATCTCCTATAAATAAGGTATAAAATTTGTATATAAGTCCACAAATTTAGGAGAATTTACAATAAGGTCCAAAATAAATCCAACTCATAAAACATGCAAATAATCGATAATTAATCACTCGAGAGGATAAAAACATTGAGATTAAGGACCAAAATAATACGATAAAATAGTAGTTATCAATTCCCCCACACTTATTCTTATTCTTCCCGAGCAAGTAAAGAAAACTAAAAGTAAACTGAAGATATATTTCCCTAGCAATTCCCAATCATACATAGAATCGTGAAAGAAAGTTATCTAGGATTGTCAATTCTTAAAAGCTTATGAAATCATGGACTCAAATCTTACACAGGTTAACAAACATGGTGACTTCAATCCATCATGAATAGACTAAGAATGATTAAGCCTCACAAGGTAAGTGATGGTTTCTCTCGCTCTCATAAGCATGTAATAGTGGAGTTCACTCAAGCTACTCATGGTTTATGCACTACCATATGCTTGCTTTTCTTCTACCTTCACCACTATATACACATAAGAATGCACAATCATTGAAGGTTTATTAGGAATGTAAGGGAAACATGATGTCACACCCCGAGAGTATATATGTCCATCAATCGGACGGTACCCTCTTGTGACAATATAAGATACAATACCAATACACTGCCCAAATATATGCTATCACAAATAAACCATAAATCACAGTGGAATATACTGACAAATGATAAAGATACAAAGACTCAAATAGTTGCATACTGGTACGACTTGACACAACAAGGAATCATAATCAGAACCAACATCCATCCAAATCTATGATGAAAGCCAAATACATACAACACAACCATAAACCAAAATGCGGAACAACATAGGATAAAATCCCAAAATGCACCATCCAAAGTAATACAACGCCAATATGGATTACAGTCCAAATACTCAAAGTGAGATGGGATCAGTTGGAGGTGCTCCGAGAATCCAAGGAATTTCTACTTGTTACCTGGGCGATAAGAAAACCTAGGGTATGTGGTGGTGAGTACAAGACTCAGCGGTAATATAAAAGATAGTGCATGAACAACATATAACATATGGAGAGCAACAAGTATACAAATGAAGATCTATAGGTATACATACGGAGATCAATGGACCTACAGTCTTAAAGGAAACAACGAATAACTATCAGTATAATACTAATCAGTGCATATACAACCCAACTGATCAACTATACATAATGTATTGTACCAACATACCTGAATGGTCTGCAATGACACAACCTATTCAACCTGAACAAGTATATGACAATATAACACGTACAACATTTATGAACAATACTACACCTGTAATCAACACACAATATATGATCAACATATAAACAAATACATTACTAACCTGGTCCTTCCTATACCAAAACATAACGCTGATCAAACACATACAACAGTCTGATCCAACTCGTACATTGTACTCCACACACAACAATATAGAATATGCAAATAGCATGCGAGATGATGAACAAACATATGGAGCAAGCATAGCTCAAACAAATGCAACATCACAACAAGAATATATAGACTAAATCTATATATACTGATTAACACACATACACACACACATATGTAGACGCCATCATACATGGTAATGCAAATGCATGGTCATGCCTATACACCCCACTCACTACCACGATCTCAGTGTGGCCTAGGTGGCACCACATGTCAACTGTCCTAACTCAACAACAACCACTACTCTCGAGTGGCCAAGTGGGCTATATGAATAAGTAACGATAAGCTAAAGAGCTATATGCTACACAACGGGCGTCCCTACTGCTGGCCACTCTGACTGTCACTATCCTTGAGTGGTCGAGTGCCACACACCAAGGACAAACTGCACACAACTCCAACTACTACCATCAATAGTGGTTGAGTCCGGTACAACAGGTGCACTGCCCTCACCCTAGCTACTACTACAACGAGTAACCGTGGAGACATGATGACTGGCGACCCTCTCAATCATAGGGGAGACCAAGTCGTCAACATGCATGTAAAATGTGATGAATGCACAACTACACACACATACATCCATAACACACTCTCTATCCAACAGAGAGTCATACACAATAGACAGTCAACCTTGCTAGGACCTTCAGTCCATAGCAACCCACTATCGACAATCAACCATGCTAAACCAACCCACTATAAACAACCCACACAACCATACACAAATACATGATCCCTAGTGAATATACAATAAAAAGGAAGATGAAACGATCATCAACTTCTACATTAAGAACATCACCCACCCCCGGATGATTAATCCTGACAACACAAGTTAAGTCTACAACCATACTCAGCTACGTACATATAGTTAAGCATCTATAGATCAACATACCATAGCGTCAATAATTCATAACAACGATGAATGAAATATAACATAAACAACTGTGCATCTCAAAGTGCAAAGACTAAGTATCAAGCATAGATGAATAGGAGTGGAGTCAAGGTAATGAAGTCATCAATATAAAATATCATGCACTAAAATTATCAACTACCTAACCAGGGTAGAAATATTACCCACCTGATATGTAAACTGTGCTGATTGTATTCACGTCTGCGAATCTACCTCGTATCAAAGTCTTGAAACCGTGGAATGCCAATTTAACCAAAATAAAACTAGTCTCCACTAATCACTGATATAATCCAACAATAACACTACTACCATAATCAGGAAAAAATATTACTACTGCACACTATAGCATAAATAGATCAGAACTTAGCTAATCTTCACTTCAATCACAACCAACTTCTTAATCCACTTAATGGATTCTGATCTGCCCACCTATTAACTGCAAGTAAATCCCATGACATTGATCAAAATCTAATCATGATTTACACACCGATCTAATTATTCTAGCAACACAGTTGTGCATTCTTCTTCAAGAATTAGTTACTCGAATCACACATCTAATGTATAACATAGAATTCAAGGCTTACTTCAACCATTTCTATCAACCACATCTTCTTGATCCAAAGTTGCGGTATCAAATCTGTAGTGATCAGATTGATTTAACATCAATCTTTACTTGATCACTCTCATAACCTAATTACTGAAATATATCATAGATATTACCAATCCATTCTAGCTTTATCTCATTCCATAACTATAATTCAAGCAACAGATAATTGGATGAACTTACCCAAAGCATGTAGGAATGGATCACAAATCTAGCCGGAAAGCTGAGCTGAGACAAAGGAAACAAAATCGTCAAACACCAGCTCAGAAACCACCATCAACTATCTGTCACCCATAGCCAAGGCGAGCTAGGTAGAGGGAAGGAGACCTGACGGTCCTGACCATTGGCAGAGGCAAACCAAGCTCGTGATGCTCGATCGAGGTACGTGAACGGAAGGAACAAGCGAAGTGTGGTGGCAGTGTTTTGCTGCCATCGAGATCAGAAGGAAAAATGATAAAGCTGGGTGTCCACAACCAAGACAAGCGACGATGACACTGCTCACGATCGATGTTGTCGCTCGTGCCAAAGATCTGGGCAAGAATCAGCTGACACCGTGAATGAAGATGGTTGTGGCAAAGGAAGGCCGACGATGAGTTGACTCGGTGGCTGGCGAGGTCGTCGCTTGCGCCGAGGCAGACTCGACAGATGGAGGAGCTCACTACCACCGAGATCAGGAGGGAGAGGCAACGACGATGGGGCATAGGGAAGAAAAGAATCACGAGTGGAGAAGAGCTCAGGATTATCGCAGAGAATAGAAGCTCACTAATTCTCCCTCTTGGACTCGAAATTTCCTCGTGAGATGCCGACGATGGCTGGAGGTGGAGATCGGAGAAATAGAGCTTGAGTGAGGGTAGACGACCGCCGACATAGGCAACTGGCAGCAATCGACCGGCATTACGTGCTCGTACTAGAGATCAACGGTGTCGAGTGGAAAGAAATCGGGAGAAAAGGAGGTCGCGGTTGGGAAGAAGAAGAAGGTGCCGATTAGGGGAGACGAGGGAACACAGAAGAAATAGAAAGTAAACTTAGGGTTTTATATTTAAACTTAGGTCAATTAAATCCTATTAACTCCTCATAAGAAGATAACCCAAACATGCCTTGTAAAAGCTTGTTAAATCTTTCCCCACAAAATGCAACAGAAACTCCATTTAATTCTAGGAAAATTTTTAAAAATCCTGAAAAAATTCATAAGATAATTTCTTAATTAATAAGGGATATTTTATTATTATTATTATTTTGATATCTTACATTCTTTGCCACTAATAAAAATTTGGTCCCCAAATTTCCTACTCGAGTACGAGTAAGCAACGACATTTTGATCAACTCAATTACTTAGAGAAATGTCATACACCTCAAGTAACCAAGTGGGGTATTTAGCTCGAATATTATTTTCCAGCTCTCACACAGTTTCCAAATTCTAACTTGTATACTCTCAACAGATCTTCTAAAATATGAATAGTACCTTCATATTAACCATCTATCAAAAGGTAAGTGTTCGTACCAGAGTGGAGCTCCAAATCCGGGACATGTTGGAGACTTTGCCAGAAACATAACATGAATCATGAATCACTATCGGAAATGATACTCAAGGATACTCCAAGCAATCTGAAAATCTCCTTGCAATATAATTTTGCCGAGCGACCCAACGAAATCCATCTTACAGCTCAGTAGAAAATGAGCGGTCTCGGCTAATCGATCACCAATTACCCAAATCGCATCACATCCTTTCTGAATTCTAAATAATCTCCCAACGCATTCCATCGTACTAGGCTACCACTCTTAACGTGACCTTACTGATCACTAATATTTCACCCTTTACATACCAAACACCAAGCCACGAAATCAACCATATCCTACATGTCATTCCACAACGAAGAACGTTTCAAACCTCGATACATTCGAATACCATCCAAATGTATCACCAATCTCGAACATGCCTCCTAAAGCAAATCATCCTGAACGAATGCAACTCCAAAACCCACTATCTTCCTTAGAGACAGAGAGTTATCTTCTCACAAGAGAAATCCATCTACTATCCAAAATCCACTCTACCACACAGAACTGGAAGTGGCTGGGAGACTATAATGACCAATCTCCCTAGTTGCATCTGTCTGTGTTCTAGCAACTCTATAGTAGCTACCCAGTAGCTAGCCAAAACTCCATGCATATACAAAACAAGATCATAACTGCTAAATCCACGTCATGTATATAACAACTTATCTCGTGGCTCCTCAACTGGCGTACGCATAAGATATGTCTCAATCAACTACATCGGAATCACTCCAATCCTTGAAATGATGCATCTATGTACAACACCCTTCCATCCACACCGGAAGAATTAACTAACACTGGTACAATAGTCAACCTTCGTCTAAGTCCTGAAAATGGGTTTTACAAGCTTCTAACCAAGTGAATTCCATCACCTTCTTGGTCAAACAAGTTCGTGGAATAGTAATGCTAAAAACATCCTATCCACAACTGTGGTAATAACCAAGTCAATCTAGGGAAACCACCAACTTCTCTTAAGATTGTGATTACATCCAAAAATCGTCTAAGAAGATAATCACAAACTGATCCAATCGCTTCCAGGATACTTGATTCCTCAAATCCATCAATGACTAAATCGTCAACAAGTCTAACAACATTATTAAAAGATCATAAAATTCATACTAAGTATGAAATATCGTTTCCTACACACCCGCACCCTTTTTACTCTAAGCTAATGATATCTCAATCATCACACCGACAATGATAACTGTATGACACCAAGTCACTACAATATCAACACTCCAATCATAAACCAACCCTAGAGTATACACAGGTGTCCTTTAGCTGATCTCAATAGATCATCTATCCACCATGAAGGATATTCATCCTCAACAACTACTGCGTTTCAACATCGGTAATCGATGCATAACCTTAAAGGTTCGTCTCTCTTTTAACAAAGAGTTCTGGATCTTTTCAAGAAGAAACACTGGGACAGATAAATCTCCCATCCAACACCTCCTATAATCGCAACTTACATTCTTCAAATTTCCATAGTGTTTAGCAACACTGATACCAATAAGATTATCTCCCGATATGAGGTCTTCAATATAGAAACTATTCTCGAGATCACTCCAATCGCATACTCCACTTGCCTATGCAGTGACAAGCCTGGAAGTTCAGCCGAAACTACATCCAAATACTCTCAGATTATACGCACATCCGAGAGGCATATTATACCATCATTTCAACAATTTCACTATCCGTAAGGATATGTCTATAGTAAAGGTATGTCTATCAAAGTCTAAGGAAATCCCTTGAATTCTTGGTTGTTGGTCAACATCTCACCTGACGGTAGAGAAACAACTAATCCACATGATCTGAAAATAGAAACCCTTCTAATCCTATCTATGAATGTTCTAGACATAGATACTTGTAAACTACTAGTATCTCTCAATATATCAACAAATAGGGTAACCTAAAGTAATACCCCAAATGATCAATCCTTCAACCCTCTACATCTCCTCTCAGATAATCATGTATACTCATCCAACTTTTGCTCTTGGCGATTGAGCTCATATAGCTGCAAAAGACTACTATGGAGAAACTAAAGTCAACTGCCAAAACAGGGATGGAAATTGAAATGGCTACAATGGAGGTGGTAAACACTGTTGTACTAGTAAAGAGTACACCACAGGCTGTAAAAAATGAATAACTTCCAACATCATAACACGCTCCAACTCCGCAAATGGTATAGCTGCGCTTGGGGAGGTAACAGTTGCTGTTGTCATTGGGTAGATCGCTTCCTCTGGATGGAAGTATCAAGGAACTCCAACCATGCCTGAGGTAGTAAATCGCTGCAGGTGTGATAACCCAATCTTCTGTGATGATCTTCGTAGTCGAGATTGTGCATCATCCTCTCGAAACAACATCGATAATCTTCAACTGAGTCTTCAAAGAACACCTTCTCCTCATATGTACTGATGGCTTACAATAGCAATAGATGAATTGATCCAACAGATAATCCGACTTTGTGTGTCCTCATGATCCACACTACACGCACATAATCCCTTCGGAATCTTTCTTCTGATTCCAATATTTGACTTTCAATGTCTTCTTATCGATCTCCAACTCTTAAAACACTTACTACGGAGTCATTTCTATACTCATGACTCGATCAAATGCCTTCCGAAAGGATCTGATAGAAGATCCAAACATCCTGATCCGAATGTAAGCCAATAAACCGTAGGTGGCTTAAGACATCCATTCACATTCTTGAGCTATTAGATGGGAGTAAACTCTGCAAGTCTACGACTTTGCATGGTACTCCCATTAGTGAACGATCACCCTACTTGAAGCTCAAGAATTCCTTGACAATGAGTCACAGAACATGACGCGGGGAAATATTCTCTCACAAAATCACTACACCATGACCAAGTGATGTGTTATTTCCCAAAGGTTATTTCCTACATCTTCCACCAAGTACCAACTTAATCCCAATAATGGTATGAAACTAACTCTACTTTCTCTGTATAACATGAGTTAGGTACTCAAAAGTACCTTCATGTCATAAAACCCAACACAATCAACTCAAGGATCAAAATCCCTATGAAACACCATATACTAACCCTCCACTATCTGCATCAGCAATAGTATACTCGTTTGTCCATTACCCCATAGGTAATGATCTGACTAGCATAATTAGTGAAAATCCCTAAGTTTATAATGTTTAATCTCCATAAGAAATGTGACTACCCGACCCCTACTATCCGACTCGGTATCAGTCGGCTCTCAAAGGAAATTCACCTTTTTTGGCAGCAGGTCCAAGACTCACAAACTCAACAAGTCGTTCCTGTGGTCAACTCAAACCACAACTACGAATAGTGACTAACACACTACATGTCATTCCCAATTATAAACAATTGAATGTATATCCAACAAAGGATATGTGATAACAGTTAACATACCTTAAACCTTGTAGCTTGAAGATGTCCCGCTACAGCCAGATCCCAGAACTCACAAAACCAAAACCGAGTAAAACAAAACTCGATATCCAACTGAAATAAAATCCGAAAGTGGTCCTCGCAACCTAGGGATTTAATACCAATAAAATTATCACGCCCCAAGAGTATATATGTCCATAAATCAGACGGTACCCTATTGTGACAATATAAGATACAATACCAATACACTGCCCAAATAGCTACTATCATAAATAAACCATAAATCACAGCGGAATATAATGACAAATAATAAAGATACAAAGACTTAAATAGTTGCATACCGGAACGACTTAACATAACAAGGAATCATAATCGGAACCAACATCCATCCAAATCCATGAAAAAAGCCAAATACATACCACACAACCGTAAACAAAAAATGTGGAACAACATAGGATAAAATCCCAAAACGCACAATTCAAAGTAATACAACGACAATATGGATTACAGTCCAAATACTCAAGGTGAGATGGGATCAGCTGGCGATGCTCTGAGCATCCAAGGAATTTTCTACCTGTTACTTGGGCGATAAGAAAACCCAGGGTCTGTGGTGGTGAGTACAAGACTCAGCGGTAATATAAAAGATAGTGCATGAACAACATATAACATATGGAGAGCAACAAGTATACAAATGAAGATCTACAGGTATACATACAGAGATCAACGAACCTACAGTCTTAAAGGAAACAACGAATAACTATCAGTATAATACTAATCAGTGCATATACAACCCAACTGATCAACTGTACATAATGTATTGTACCAACATACCTGAAAGGTCTTCAACGACACAACCTATACAAACTGAACAAGTATACGATAATATAACATGTACAACAAGTATGAACAACACTACATGCATGCACGCACACACTCACGCACACACGTACGCACGCACACACGCATGCACATTTACACACACACACACACACACACACACATATAGACGCCATCATACATGGCAATGCATGGTCATGCTTGCACACCCCACTTGCTACCACGACCCTAGTGTGGCCTAGGTGGCACGACATGACAACTGTCCCAACTCAACAACAACCACTACTCTTGAGTGACCGAGTGGGTTGTATGAATAAGTAGTGATAAGCTAAAGAGCTATATGCTACACAACGGGGGTCCCTGCTGCTGGCCACTCCGATTGTCACTACCCATGAGTAGTCGAGTGCCACACACCCAGAAACAAACTGCACGCAACTCCAACTACCACCATGAATAGTGGTCAAGTGCGGGACAACAGGTGCATTGCCCTCACCCCAGCTACTACTACAACGAGTAACCGTGGAGGTAGGATGACTGGTGACCCTCGCAACGATAGGGTAGACCATGTTGCCAGCATGCATGTAAAATGTGATTAATGCACAACTACACACATATGCATCCATAACACACTCCTTATTAAACAGAGAGTCATACACAACTGACATTCAACCTTGCTAGGACCTCCAGTCCGTAGCAACCCACTATCGACAATCAACCATGCTATACCAACCCACTATCGACAACCCACACAACCATACACAGATACATGATCCCTAGTGGATATACAATAAAAATGAAGATGAAATGACCATCAACTTCTACATTAAGGACATCACCCACCCCCGGATGATTAATTTTGATGACACAAGTCAAGTCTACAACCCTACTCAGCTACGTACATATAGTTAAGCATCTATAGGTCCACATATCATAGCGTCAGTAATTCATAACAACGATGAATGAAATATAACATAAACAACTGTGCATCTCAAAGTGCAAAGACTAAGTATCAAACATAGATGAACAGGAGTGGAGTCAAGGAAATGAAGTCATCAATATAAAATATCATGCACTAAAATTATCAACTATCTGACCAGGGTAGAAATATTACCCACATGATATGTAAACTATGCTGATTGTATTCGCGTCTACGAACCTGCCTCGTATCAAAGTCCTGAAACCTTGGAATACCAATATAACCAAAACAAAACTAGTTTCCACTAATCACCGATATAATCCAACAATAACACTACTACCGTAATCAGGAAACAATATTACTACTACCCACTATAGCATAAATAGATCATAACTTACCTAATCTCCGCTTCAATCACAACCAACTTCTTAATCCACTTAATGGATTCTGATCTGTCCACCTATTAACTGCAAGTAAATCCCATGACATTAATCAAAATCTAATCATGATTTACACACAGATCTAATTATTGTAGCAACACAGTTGTGCTTTCTTCTTCAAGAATTAGTTACTCTAATCACACATCTAATGTATAACATACAATTCAAGGCTTACTTCAACCGTTTCTATCAACCACAGCTTCTTGATCCAAAGTTACGATATCAAATCTGTAGTGATCAGATTGATTTAATACCAATCCTTACTTGATCACTCTCATAACCTAATTACTGAAATATATCACAGATATTACCAATCCATTACAGCTCTATCTCATTCCATAACTATAATTCAAGAAATTGATAATTGGATGAACTTACCCAAAGCATGTCGAAATGGATCACAAATCCAGTCGGAAAGCTAAGCTTAGATAGAGGAAACAAAATCGTCAAACACCAGCTCAGAAACCACCAGCAACTATCTGTCACCCATAGCCAAGGAAAGCTGGGTAAAGGGAAGGAGACTTGACCGTTGGCGGAGGCATCTGGTCACTACTGTGGCTGGAGACAAACCAAGCTCGTGACTCTTGATCGAGGTACGCGAATGGAAGGAATAAGCGAAGTGTGGTGGCAGTGCTTTGCTACCATCGAGGTCAAAAGGAAAAATGATAGAGCTGGGTGTCCACAACCAAGACAAGCGACGGTGACATTGCTCATGATCGATGTTGTCGCTCGTGCTGAAGATCTGTGCAAGAATTAGTTGGCACCGTGAATGGAGATGGCTGTGTTAGAGGAAGGCCGACAATGAGCTGACTCGGTGGCCGTAGAGGTCGTCCCTTGCACTGAGGCAAACTTCACGGCTGGAGGAGCTCTCTGCCACCGAGATCGGGAGGGAGAGGCAGTGGCGATGGGGCACAGGGAAGAAAAGAATTGTGAGTGGAGAAGAGATCGGGATTATCGCAGAGAATATAAGCTCACTGATTCTCCCTCTCGAACTCGAAATCTCCTCGTGAGATGTCGACGATGGCTAGAGGTAGAGATTGGAGAAATAGAGCACGAGTGAGGGTAGATGACCGCCGACATAGGCAACTGGTAGCGATAGGCTGGCGCTGCCTACTCGCACTGGAGATCAGCGACGTCGAGTGGAAAGAAATCGGGAGAAAAGGAAGTCGCGGCTGGGAAGAAGAAGAAGGTGCCAATTGGGGGAAATGAGGGAACAAAGAAGAAATAGAAAGTAAACTTAGAGTTTTATACTTAAACTTAGGTCAATTAAACCCTATTAACTCCTCATAAGTAGATAACCCAAACATGCCTTGTAAAAGCCTGTTAAATCTTTCCCCACAAAATTCAATAGAAACTCCATTTAATTCCAGGAAAATTTCTAAAAAGCCTGAAAAATTCCTTAAGATAATTTCTTAATTAACAAGGGGTATTTTATTATTATTATTATTATTATTTTTGATATCTTACACATGAATCTAGGAAAAATGATAGTATGTGTCGAAAGAAAGAAACATAAGAAATAAAATAGCTAAAGAAATGCAGGAAGATATGGAAATACTGAAATTCTACATAGATGAATACATGAAAGTATTGCCCCAAAAGTTTCCATCCAAGCTAGCTTTCGTAAATTTACAAAATAAGATATAAACAACCCCTATCATTTTCTACAATATAAAATCCACACATGATATACAATAAATCTCTCAATGGTTGCAACAAGGGATGTCTCTCACAAAAAATATTATCACAAATAAAAAAACTGCGCAACATGTCAGAATTTTTTTATTGCCTTTATTATTTTGACCAAATTTTTTTTTCAATTTTTTTTGACATGCAGTACACTTTCCTAAGCTCTACAAAAAAAAAATACATCAAGATCAGTTATAAAAAATTAAAACATAGCTTGTCTATGGTGATGAAGCACGACTTGTCTATGCTTACACTGAATTCTCCTGAGCTACTCTCTCGCCCACACTTAAACTATTGTCCATCCCGAGCAAAACACTCATCATGACACATCCAATATTCCACATCCAAAAGAACAATAGGGAAGAAATGGCATGATGAAAATGTAGGAAAGACAATGGAATAAATAATGAAAATGGCATGACGTATGATAGGAAAATTATTCGAATAGCATGTGACAACAAAAGAAGTAAAAGGAAACAAGTGAGATTGTCTTCGTAATAATCATGCAAACCTATGGTTGTGTAGTCTCAAAAGAATCAAAGCAAGTTCTAGAGTTACAATAACCACAAGTGCACCACACACAAGTAATAAAAATAGGCACAATCCTCAATCTATCAACACAGAATCCATCACCAAGTAGAAATCATATGCAATCAAATAATCCATTCATGAAAATAAATCCCAAAACTCGACAATCAAATTTAACAAGGTTTCATGACTTCTAAGATGATATAAAAGAATGCATAGGAAATTTATTCGAAAAATCGACTAAAAAAAACTTAACAACTAAAATAAAAACAAATAAAGTAAAATAAACGTATATACAAAGAAAAGAAAAGAAGATGAGATGGAGCAAACTCCCCTGAGGTCCTGGCGGTTGAAGAAGATTTAGTAGAAAAAGCCACGCAGGTCGTGGGGTGCTCCGAAAAAAATCACGTCCTGGAGGTTAAAGAAGATTCAACTTTAACATTCATGCTGGGAGTGGGATGGATAGAATAGGTGTGAGCGCCTTCATCGTGTGATCATGATAGTCCTATGCTGCTCCCTCCAATATCATCGCTTCATCATATATAATCTCTGGTGGTCGGAGGTGATTCATAAAAAGTGTCCAGCCTTGAGGATAGTGTTGGGTTTCCGGCATTGCGGCGTGTGTGTGTTCGATCATGTTTCGTAAACATGAGCACAGCGGAAGCAATAAAAAAATAATAAATCTATATTTATTACAACACACACAACACACGCATGCATATTACAACAAGTGTAGACATAACCGTAAATTAAAATTTGTAATAAAAGAAATTTATCTACGTTATACCTTTCGTATGACGTGTAGCGGGAACGGCATCAACCGGAATGATCCTCGTAAGAATCGTCTCTATCCGTATCCACGCCGAGCTCCTCGGGATGACTTTGCTAAGTCACGAGCTTCATCTTCGTACGGGTTACTAGCCTCGTGTTGAAGACGACGTGATCGAGAGATGATCACGATCCGAATCCAAATTCGGATCCTAAAACGAGTTCTCAAAACTCGCTTCTCCGGAGAGGTATTCGTCAACCATTTGACGAATCCTTCGTCCCCCACCTCAGAGGATTACCGGAGATCAAATCCCCGGTAAGTTAGCCGCTGTCGGAGCACTAACCGTCGTCCAAACGACGCTCCGACGAGAGGAGGAGAAGCTGTCCAGAAAACTGGACAGCTTGGTGGAGGATATAGGCGCCGGCCAACCAAGGAAAAAAAAAGCTCACCTTGATGCCAAACCTATAGGAGATCACCGGAGGGTCGCCGGAGGATAGCCGGCTGAAGCTTGGACGCCGGCAACAAGTTGGACGGCGGCACAAGGGGTTGGGCGGCGGCACACTAGGGTTGGATTAGGGCTAGGGTTTTGGATTAAGGCTAGGGTTTTGGATTAGGGCTTAATTATCCCTTAAGCCCTCTTTTATAGAGAACTACTTCTCTTAATGGTTATTGGATCATAACCATTAGGCCCGTTAACCCGCTCCATTAGGATAAGTTAAAATAAACCAAACCATGATGGTTTATTTTAAGTTAAAACGAACCGAACCAACTTTTGGTTCATTCGTTTAAAATAAACCAAACCCTTTGGTTTATTCTCATCCATTGGATTAGAACCAAACCATTTTGGTCCATCCATTATGTCTTCATAAGACCACGGCCCATCCACGCTTCCATTGCGATCAAACAATTTCATGCTCGCTTTATGTTTGGTCCAACCAAACATAGTTTCTCTCGATGCGAGAATCCCATTCTCAAGCTCGTTTTAAATCCTTTGGATTACACTCGTTGTCGTGTGACCAAATAGGTTCTCGGTTTATGTTGGCCGTCTATAATTAACCATTAATTATAGAACGATCATGAGTGGCACCTAGTAGTACATCATGATCCCCAATTAACCGAAAAGATCAACGGTTGATCGAACTATTTACGAAACCCTTGATGCTCGAATGAATCGTGCCCCATTCCCTTCACTCATCTTATACCCACTTGGTTCAGGACATGGTCTATTGTGTCAGTCTCCACTAGGCTGACTACGTCACACCTAGCCCAAGTATCATTTCCTCGTCCTACGGATTCTAGTTACTCCACATGTATCGAAGAGTACCTTACTCTAAACATGTAATGCTTTGGCCAAAGACTTTAGTAACAATCCGACGAGAGGCCATGGGTATACATCTCCTCGCAAGGAGTGGTGAATCCTTTATAGGCTATTCAAACACCTTCGATCACTTCAACTTATACCCAATCATCCCGGGTCCACATCTCCTTAGAGATGTTTGCTTAAGATGTCAAAGCATAAGTCTCCATGATCAAGATGACTTGAATACCGCAAGTCAAAGGAACATCGCACTTAAGCCACAGTAAGAACTTCATTGACATATCTATATATGCAGAGAACCATATGAAGTCTTACGGCTGGTCACTCCAATGAAGTAGTTACCATAACTAGCATCCACGATTAACTCCGGACATCACAATGTCTCCAGCCAGTGAGAATCAGCTGCTTGGATACACCAAGGAGTATACCTCGTGCTAGTCTCGACAGAATTGATGGTGTCCAAATCCATCAATTCATCGACTAGGATAATTCCGATACATCACAATTACACATGTAGAGATACTCACTAGTTGTGATCCAATCACAAATTCTCTCATCGTAGAATCGTATCGTGGACATTGATAAATGAGTTTAAGATCCAATCAAATACATTAAACATGTATACTCAAATAGTGAATCTTCATTTATCATATAAATGGTTCATACATAAGGCGATTGCCTTAGGACATCTCTCATATATTACTAACAGACTCCCACTTGGCCTAATGCCAATCGCTACGGTATCCAATACCATAAGCTCTAACATGACCCTCAAACTTACTTTGAGGTAATGCTTTAGTTAAAGGATCCTCTAAGTTCCTTTCAGTGGGAATTTTCTCGATTTGTATTTCGTTCCTACTGATGATCTCTCTGATAAGATGATAGCGGCGAAGCACATGTTTGGATCATTGATGAGACCACATCAAGTTCAGAGATGAACTTCTTGATCCAAACCGCTTCCTTTGCTGCTTCCAAAGCTGCAATGTATTCTGCCTTAGTGGCAGAATCCGCTATAGTGTCAAGCTTGGAACCTTTCCAACTTATTGCGTCTCCATTCCAGGTGATTACATACCCAGACTAAGACATGGAATCATCCTTGTCTGTCTGGATCTGGCATCCGTATACCCACGTATCACCATGTACCCTTCTCCATATATTAGGAACGCATCCTTAGTTCTTCTTAAGTACTTAAGGATCGTCTTAACAGTCACCCAATGATCCATTCCTGGATCAGACTGGTATCTGCTCGTGACACTCAGAGCGTACGATACATCGGGCCTTGTACATAACATAGCATACATGATAGATCCTATTGCGGATGCATAGGGAATCTTACTCATGCAAATCCTCTCGTCTTCTGTGTGCGGACACATAGACTTCGAAAGGTGTACCCCATGCCTGATGGGTAAGAAACCTTTCTTGGATTCCGACATGCTAAACCTCTTTAGCACTCGGTCTATATATGTAGACTGCGAAAGACCAAGCAACCGTTTCGATCTATCTCTATAGATCTTAATCCCGAGGATGTAGGTTGCTTCACCCAGGTCTTTCATGGAGAATGTTTTGGATAACCAAACCTTCACTGACTGTAAGATTGAAACATCGTTTCCTATAAGTAGTATGTCATCGACATACAATACTAGGAATACGATTGCACTCCCACTAACCTTCTTGTACACACAAGGTTCGTCTGGATTTTGTGAGAAATCAAACTTTTTGATTGTCTCATCAAAAATGGATATTCCAGCTCCTGGATGCTTGCTTCAATCCATAAATGGACCGTCGCAATTTGCATACCTTGGTTTTATCAACCGATGTGAAACCCTCAAGCTGTATCATATACACGTCCTCGAGCAGGTTTCCATTAAGGAAAGCTATTTTCACATCCATCTGCCATATCTCATAATCATAATGAGCCGCTATGGCCAGGAGCATCCGAATGGATTTAAGCATAGCTACAGGTGAATAGGTTTCGTCATAATCAACACCTTGTTTTTGACGATATCCTTTCGCCACCAATCTAGCCTTATAGGTAATCACATTACCATCCATGTCGGTTTTCTTCTTGAAAACCCACTTGCACCCTATAGGCTTTATGCCTTCAGGTGGGTCAACCAAGTTCCAAACTTGGTTTTCATACGTGGAATCCATTTCCGACTTTATGGCACCAAGCCACTTATCCCTTTCTGAACTTGTCAGCACTTCTTCATAACTGGTAGGCTCCTCATCATCAATGAGTAACACGTCGTTCAATTCACTTACGAGAAATCCATATCTCTCAGGAATATTGCGTGTTCTGCCAGATCTACGAAGATGTGGTGTTACAATAGGTCCAGCCGATTGCTCATCACTATGAGTTGTCGGCTGTTGTGCTTCACCAGGTATCTCATCAATGTCTATTTGAGTCTCTCGAGCCTCCTCAAGCTTGACACTCCCCTTTGTTTTCTTGCAAGAGAAACTCTTTCTCTAGAAACACATGCCTTGAAACAAACACCTTTTGTTCCACAGATGATAGAATTAGTAACCCCTTGTTTCCTTAGTATCCAATAAATAGACATTTATCGGACTTAGCATCCAATTTGTCCGATCTCGTCCGCTTCACATAAGCGAGGACAACCCCATATCTTCAAGTAAGATACATGAGGTTTCTTACTATTCCATATCTCATATGGAGTAGTTGAGACTACCTTGGTAGGCATTACATTTTAACAAGTAAACAAGCTATGCAGTGCATAACCCCAAAAGGACTTGGGAAGAGTCGCATGATTTATCATTGACGACCATGTCCAACAAGGTCCGATTCGCCTCTCGGATACACCATTATCTTTGTGGTGTATAGGGCGGAGTCCATTGAGACAATATGCCATTGTCTCTTAGATAATCAAGAAACTCTTGACTTAAGTATTCACCACCTCGATTCGATCAAGTATTTTAATACTTTTGTCATGTTGTTTCTCTACTTCATTTCTGAATTCTTTGAACCTTTCAAAGGCTTGGACTTGTGTTTCATCAGAACACATACCCAAACCGTGAGTGATCATCGGTGAAGGTAATGAAGTAGCTATAGCCTCCTAAAGCTTGAGTTGACATAGGTCCACATACATCGATGTACTAGACCTAGTAACTCTCCCACTCGTTCACCTTTTCGGTAAAGGTAACTTAGTCATCTTGCCTTTTAAGCATGATTCGCATGTATCGTATGAATCCAATTCAAACGATTCCGAATTCCACATCGGTGTAATTCGGACATGCATTTCTTGCTTATATGGCCAAGACGACAATGCCACATATAGGAGTCTATTTGATTATCCTTTCGAGCACGCGTGTTGCTCGCTTCGATATTGAAAATGTCACTGGATACGTCCAACGTATAAACACCATTGCTTAAAGTTCCAGTCCCATAAAGAACTCCATTCAAAGTTATGTAACAACAATTGTTACTAAAAGTCAAATGGTACCCATTTCTATTTAAACACGAAATAGAAATGATGTTCTTTATCAACGAAGGAACATAAAAGCAATTGTCCAGTTCTAAGACAAGTCCTACAGGGAGTTCCAACAAATACGTTCCGATGGCGAGTGCAGCAACCGTTGCTCCATTCCCAACACGTAAATTTGACTCTCCCCTTGACGAGTCTTCTTCTATTCCTTAGCCCATGTATGTCATTATATATATGTGAGCCACACCCAGTATCAAATACCCAAGTGTCTGAGGAAATAGAATGACAATCAATAAAGAAGATTTCTGAAGAAGATGGGGCATCCGATGCCTTATCCTTCTTCACGGACTCAAGATAAATCTTGCACTTTCTTCGCAAATGGCTCTCCTTGCCATAATGATGGCAAGTTTCCTTTTGTGCCAGTTCTACCTTCTTAGCCCTTCTCTTCTTTCCCTTCTGCTATTCCATTGACTTCCTCTTAGAACCTTTCTTCGAGGAATCAACTAACAGCACCGTCCCCTGCTCATGCTTCTCAGAAGACTCCACAGTCTTCAGCATATTGAGCAGTACCACAGATGAACCTCCTAGCATCTCAGAGGTGAAGAGGAGCTTTGAGACTTCAAACCTTTCGAATCTCACTTGCTCATCAACCAACTCACAAAGATGAAGGACTACGATATGAGCATCCATATGCTCATGCTGCTTTCGTAGCTTGGGTTCCATCGTGGCTAGCATGATGCAACTCATTTGTTCAGAATCACTCACATGTTTCTGATAGGCCAACAATTGGTCCAGAGTTACATCGTCACTAGGACGGGCGGGAAGAGGCGCCTCGAGGACATTTACAAGCTTTTCACCTTGAGAACAATTCTCAAGTTTCTAAGCCAGTCCAAGAAGTTCGGCCCAGTCAATTTATTTGAATCCAAAATGGAACGCAAATTCAAACACATCATGATCAATATATTAACTTAGAAATACAAAACGAGTATATATGAGAAAGATGATTTTAAAATGCATCAATATACATTTATAAATCCCATTCATTTTTCGAATTTCAAAAACCCCAAAATCACTTCGGGAGATTGTAGGTCCATCTCCGAATGGGCTGATATCCATCATAGTTATGAACAACCTTGGAGAGAGTCCAACAAGCCATTCATAACTACGACGGTAGGTATCATCTATACCGATTGCATATCCCGTATATGCAACTATCACAATGTGCTATCAACTAATTAAATGTTCACACATACATCGGGTTGTTAACACATTAACAAGTATGCATCATATGCATAGCACCCAACTTCACCTCCCTTTACATCGACCTTGGAGAGAGTCCAACAAGCCGATGCTCCAGGTTAAAGCCAACCCATTAATCAGGACATAGTTTTAATATGATTAGAGCGCATTCAACCAATTAGCCCAGCTTGGAGAGAGTCCAACAACCAAAGCTAATGATTTACCTCTGACTCTTACCATATTAGTATTAAACTATTCCATGGTTTGAACATATTCAGGTTCGAGCCGGGCTTGGAGAGAGTCCAACAACCCAAACAAGAAACAGAACTCTGGTTCTAACCATATTAATGGAAGGTGTAGGCTATAATATTGATTAAGGGTTTTTATGTCTCATCCTCTTTGCATGCAAATAACTATTATCTACATGGCATGGCATACATGGCATACATCTACATGTCACGACACGCATGGCATAATGTTATGCATCTAATGCAATTACATGTCATACAATTATGTCATGTAAATAATTTCCTTATATGTCATAACTATTTATGGAAATAAAATATGTTTAAGATTTAATTCTCCAAATCAAATCATAATTAAATTAGGAAATAAATTTCCAAATCTAATCACATATTTTATTCATGGAATTATTTGATTAAGGAAAATCTATTTAGGAAACCAATTTCCTAAATCATTAAAACTACTTATGGAAATTAAAATATTTTAAGATTTGATTTCCCAAATCAAATCATGATTAAATTAGGAAACAAATTTCCAGAATCTAATCAAATATTTTATTTATGGAAAATATAAATTTCCATAAATACTTCCAACTTTCCAAAAGTGGAAGATTTCCATAAATACTTCTAGACTTTCCAAAATTGAAAAATTTCCATAAATACTTCTAAATTTCCAAAATTTAGAAAATTTCCAGAAATATATTATGACTATCGCAAAACCATTTTACGATTATGTCGAAACACAACCTGGGCTCTGATACCACTGTTGGGTTTCCGGCACCGCGGCGTGTGTGTGTTCGATCATGTTTCGTAAACATGAGCACAGCGGAAGCAATTAAAATAATAAATCTATATTTATTACAACACACACAACACACGCATGCATATTACAACAAGTGTAGACATAACCGTAAATTAAAATTTGCAATAAAAGAAATTTATCTACGTTATACCTTTCGTATGACGTGTAGCGGGAACGGCATCAACCGGAACGATCCTCGTAAGAATCGTCTCTATCCGTATCCACGCCGAGCTCCTCGGGATGACTTCGCTAAGTCACGAGCTTCGTCTTCGTACGGGTTACTAGCCTCGTGTTGAAGACGATGTGATCGAGAGATGATCACGATATGAATCCAAATTCGGATCCTAAAACGAGTTCTCAAAACTCGCTTCTCCGGAGAGGTATTCGTCAACCGTTTGACGAATCCTTCGTCCCCCACCTCAGAGGATTACCGGAGATCAAATCCCCGATAAGTTAGCCACTGTCGGAGCACTAACCGTCGTCCAAAAGACGCTCCGACGAGAGGAGGAGAAGCTGTCCAGAAAACTGGACAGCTTGGTGGAGGATATAGGCGCCGGCCAACCAAGGAAAGAAAAAGCTCACCTTGATGCCAAACCTATAGGAGATCACCGGAGGGTCGCCGGAGGATAGCCGGCTGAAGCTTGGACGCCGGCAACAAGTTGGACGGCGGCACAAGGGGTTGGGTGGCGGCACACTAGGGTTGGCGCCGAAAACTCCTTCAAGGGGTGGGCGGCAACTCCAAGGGCTAGGGTTTTGGATTAGGGCTTAATTATCCCTTAAGCCCTCTTTTATAGAGAACTACTTCTCTTAATGGTTATTGGATCATAACCATTAGGCCCGTTAATCCGCTCCATTAGGATAAGTTAAAATAAACCAAACCATGATGGTTTATTTTAAGTTAAAACGAACCGAACCAACTTTTGGTTCATTCGTTTAAAATAAACCAAACCCTTTGGTTTATTATCATCCATTGGATTAGAACCAAACCATTTTGGTCCATCCATTATGTCTTCATAAGACACGGCCCATCCACGCTTCCATTGCGACTGAAACAATTTCATCCTCGCTTTATGTTTGGTCCAACCAAACATAGTTTCTCTCGGTCTGAGAATCCCATTCTCAAGCTCGTTTTAAATCCTTTGGATTACACTCGTTGTGCGTGTGACCAAATAGGTTCTCGGTTTATGTTGGCCGTCTATAATTAACCATTAATTATAGAACGATCATGAGTGGCACCTAGTAGTACATCATGATCCCCAATTAATCGAAAAGATCAACGGTTGATCCAGAACTATTTCTGAAACCCTTGATGGCTCGAATGAATCGTGCCCCATTCCTTCACTCATCTTATACCCACTTGGTTGGGACATGGTCTATTGTGTCGATCCCCACTAAATTTGACTCGTCACACCTAGCCCAAGTATCATTTCCTCGTCCTCACAGTTCTAGTTACTCCACATGTATCGAAGAGTACCTTACTCTAAACATGTAATGCTTTGGCCAAAGACTTTAGTAACAATCCGACGAGAGGCCATGGGTATACATCTCCTCGCAAGGAGTGGTGAATCCTTTATAGGCTATTCAAACACCTTCGATCACATCGACTTATACCCAATCATCCCGGGTCCACATCTCCTTAGAGATGTTTGCTTAAGATGTCAAAGCATAAGTCTCCATGATCAAGATGACTTGAATACCGAAAGTAAAAGGAACATCGCACTTAAGCCACAGTAAGAACTTCATTGACATATCTATATATGCAGAGAACCATATGAAGTCTTACGGCTGGTCACTCCAATGAAGTAGTTACCATAACTAGCATCCACGATTAACTCCGGACATCACAATGTCTCCAGCCAGTGAGAATCAGCTGCTTGGATACACCAAGGAGTATACCTCGTGCTAGTCTCGACAGAATTGATGGTGTCCAAATCCATCAATTCATCGACTAGGATAATTAGATACATCACAATTACACATGTAGAGATACTCACTAGTTGTGATCCAATCACAAATTCTCTCATGCTGTGAATCGTATCGTGGACATTCAGTAAATGAGTTTAAGATCCAATCAAATACATTAAACATGTATACTCAAATAGTGAATCTTCATTTATCATATAAATGGTTCATACATATGACGATTGCCTTAGGACATCTCTCATATATTACTAACAGCTAGCATATGTAGTTAGGGTCTTAATCAACAAAATTCTTATTGGATACTCTGGCTGTGATGGAAGTGTCCAATCCGGGGGCTTCCAGCTATCCACCACTTCTATGGGAATCAACTCAGCATAATTGCTTGCTGCCACTATCTCACTTATCTTCTGGTATGGCTGGCAAGTCTGAGCACTGGTATCTAGCAACTCAAGGAGTACAACCTCATCTGCAAAAACCTCTGCACTTTCCTCTTCAATAGCATCAAAAAAAGAAATAGCTGGCATTGCATCATCTTGTAGAGCCATAGAAGTAGAAGCAAGTGTATCCTCAACTTTGCAATCCATCTCCTCAAGCACATCAGTTCCATCATAAATAATCTCTGAGGAAAACTCGGAGGAATCTTGTTCTTACATCTGGCTGATAGATGATGCAATTTGATTTAATTGGGTCTGCAAGTTTTGTAACCTTTGTTGTTGTCGCGGATGACTATCATTCATTTGCTGCTGATATTGTTGTAGCAATCTTTTCTTGTGTTTGTGTATTCACTTGACTAGGAGTAGAGGTTTCTTCATAGTAACTTGATTAATCTCCCTAACTAGACATGTAAGTATTGATAGATGGTGGCGAGACTGCTCAAGTGTGTACTGTTGTGTGTTCCCATACCTGAATTGAAATTACATGTACTAGAAAATGAATTATATCTATCCTGTTGATAAGGCTGATGATACTAAGGATTAGACTGGTGATATTGAAGCTGGTACTGATAATATTGATGTTCATGCTGATAATACTCTTGTTGCATAGTGCCCGAATAATAAAAACCACTATAGTCTCCATACTGCTGATAATATGGATCCGTGTTTGAAGAAATTTCTTGTCGCTTCCTGAAACACTGACAAACACAATCAAAAGGCACAGGAAATAGACATGACCAAGTACATAGATATACAAGAAATAAAAGAATGCAACCCTAAACAAAAGTTTTGAATTTTGATTTTTTTTTTTAGAAAAATGGATAAACAATCCTAAGTCTACCAAGCACCATTACACTCCTCGGCAACGATGCTAAAATTTGATAATAGTCTTTGTCATGGTACCGTTACAAATTAATTATCAAACCCTCTCTACATTAATATAGCATAGTAAACGACCCAGATCATTTCCCAATGAGTGCAATTGAGAGAATAGTAGTCTTACGATCACTAATTATTGCTTTGAGTTTTCTATTGAAAATGGGGATTTAGAATTTAAAAGACTAATCCTACTAAACGAAAAGACAATGCACATAATAAAAATTCTAATCTAACTAAACTATGATTGCGATGAAATTAAAGGATACATAAATTAAACATCCTAATATAATTGCATCCAATTAAAGAACCTAAACTCAACCATTGAACCAAATTGAAATTACATGACATTAAACTAACTGAATGCCACCACTACAACCTAATTACTCAAAGAAACAATTCATTGAACACTACGCAGGCATAAAACAAACTAAACCAAATACGTGCAATTCTAAATATGGAAGGTATTTGATTACAATCATTCAACGCAAACTAAATGAAGAAACAATCAAAACATATCAAAGATTGGATGAACTTGCTATCTGAAAGCTAGAATTGGCTATCGAAGATGCTGGAATTACTGTCCGAAGAAAGATGAGCTGCTGCTAGAGGCTGGAAGTTGCAGCTGGAGGAAGAGATAAGCTGTCGTTGGTGCAACAAGTAGAAGAGATGGGAAAATGGCCAATCGGAGGGGAGCTATGAAGGCGTAACTAAAGAGAAGTGGATCTCATCTTCAGTTGGCGGTGAGAATGGAATCTCATCTTCAGTTGCCGGTGATGTTTAGTGGGAGGGATGGAGATCGGAGGGTTGATGGCTGCCTACGATGCTTGGTGGTAGAGATGGCGAGTGGAGGGTTGGTGGAGGAATGAAATGCCACTGTCGACCTTGGTGGAGGAGAGGAGTGGCCGACGGTGCTTGGAAGAATAGGTGGCGGTGGTGCTCGTGGTGAAGTAGAAGTTGCGTGCGTCTTGTGAAGAAGAAGACTGATTGGAAAAAAAAATCTGCTTAAGCTTAATTAACCCAAATCCTAGATCTGATCCAACGGTTGAAATTGCTTCGATCTCCTATGGATGGATCTGATAAATTGGACGATCACGATCAGCTTGATCTAGATGAAAGGTTGAGATGAATAGATTTTAGTGTATGGTTCGAATCTCTCCAGATCTAGATGGATGGCTCAAAATTGATCAGATCTCATTGGATGGTCAGGATTGAACATATTTGAACCCTTTGATTAAACTGCTTCTGATCTTGATGAAGGGCTCAGATTAATCCAGCTTGAAATCCCTTTATGACCCTAGATGAAGCCATATTTGATATAACTTGAGTCTAGTCCATTGACACATCTTGATCTCTTACAAATAAGATATAAAGTTTAAGTCCACAAATTTAAGAGAATTTACAATAAGGTCCAAAATAAATCCAACTCATAAAACATGCAAATAATCGATAATTAATCACTCGAGAGGATAAAAACATTGAGATTAAGGACCAAAATAATACGACAAAATGGTAGTTATCAATTCTCTACCATTCATTTGTCGGTACATTATTATTATTATTTCTGTACTTAATTTGTATAAGGATTGGTAAGGTTGTTACCGGCCTTATCATCTTTGTAATCATCTTGGCTTTTACCTCCAAGGAAGAGACTTTTAGTGATTGCCCTTGGCAAGCGATCAAGGATCGCAAGGCCTTGGATTAGCAGTTGGTGGGTTGTGAACCAAGTAAAAACAAAGTGTCTTATTGTTTTTATCTTTGTATTGTTTTCCGCTATGTTTAACTAATTTTCAAAAGAAAAGAAAGTATTTCAAAATACGCAATTCACCCCCCTCTAGCGTCTTTTCGATCCAACAGCAGATAGATGTCAAAACTACATTTCTTAATGGAAATCTACTTAAGGATGTGTACATGACACAACCTGAGGGTTTTGTCGATCCAAAGGATGATGGAAAGTTATGTAAGTTGCAAAGGTCCATCTATGGTTTAAAGCAAGCTTCTAGAAGCTGAAATCTTCGATTTGATGATGCGATCAAAACATTTGGTTTCATAAAAAATGAAGATGAACCTTGTGTCTACAAGAGGGTTAGTGGGAGCACAATTGTTTTTCTCATCTTGTATGTAGATCACATACTTCTCATTGGAAATGATATCCCTATACTGCAGTGTGTGAAGACTTGGCTTGGGAATTATTTCTCAATGAAAGACTTCGGAGAAGCAACCTATATATTGGGCATCAAGATTTATAGAGATAGATCTAAGAAACTGCTTGGTCTCAGACAGAGTACAAATATTGACAAGGTTCTTAATCATTTTTCCATGCAGAATTCCAAGAAGGGATTTCTACCGATGTCACATGGTGTGAGCCATTCGAAGGCTCAATGCCCTTCTTCTAAGGAAGAAAGGAATTGCATGGATCAGATTCCTTATGCATCTGCTATAGGGACTATCATGTATGCCATGTTATGTACTCGCCCCGACGTTTCGTATGCGTTAAGCATGACAAGAAGATACCAGTCAGATCTAGGTGAAAGTCACTGGACAATAGTCAAGAATATTCTTAAGTACTTGAAAAGAACAAAAGATTATTTCTTGATATTTGGAGGTAATGAGGAGCTCGTTATAAAGGGTTGCAGTGATGCAAGCTTCCAAACTGACAAAGATGATTCTAGATCACAGTCAGGATATGTATTTTGCTTAAATGGTGGTGTTGTGAGTTGGAAGAGTTCAAATCAAGACACAGTAGGATTCTACTACAGAGGTCAAGTATATTGCTGCTTCAACTGCAACAAAAGAGGTTGTTTGGATCAGAAAGTTTATTTCTGAGCTTGGTGTTGTTCCTAGCATACTGAGTCCCATAGACCTATTTTGTGATAACAATGGGGCTATAACACAAGCTAAGGAACCTCGCTATCATCAGCAATCCAAACATATACTACGGCGATTCCATCTCATTCGAGAGATCATCGATCGAGGCGATGTGAGGATATGCAGAATACCAATCGATGCTAACATTGCGGATCCTTTGACCAAGGCTTTGACACTGAGGAAGCATGATGGTCACACTAGGTCACTGGATATTAGATATTTTAGTGATTGACATTAGTGCTAGTGGGAGATTGTTAGTATTAGCCTTAAGTGCCGAGTATGAGATGATAGGTATAGGAACTTGTTGTATCATAACTCATAATAAAGGCAATGTTTATGGTTATTGTATTTACTTCAATGATGTGCCATTTGAATAAATATAATAATATCCTAGGGTAGTTGGGTCTAGTCTATGACATATCAAGTTAGTGACTTGATAGTGGAATATTGTAGACATATGTTTAGAACACTACTCGTAATTATTCCTAGTCAAGTATTAATATACAAGGATAATATTAATACATTGAGACTAGAATGTAGGTTAACTGATGACTTAATCTCATAAGTCATGGATATAGGATATCAAGTTGACACATGGGTATATATTAGAGAATATATACTGAACTGACTCGCCATGAGAATGTTTCATGGATCGTCATATGAGTATCATAAATATTCTCATAGTGACTATTGGTATGAATAGTCCTTAGACATGAAATCACTATAGTTCCCTTCATAAAGAGTTGTATATTTTGGTATCGACAAACGTCACCTGTAACAAGGTGGACTATAAAGTCGATCATTGGGTATGTAATGAATTATGCAGAGGGATGTGAGTGATAGATATGAGACCTATCCCTTCCATATGACGGAAGTGATATCTGTGGACCCCTTGATAAAGTAGGACTACTAAAATGCATGACCAAGCTCAAATAAGTCAATATGAGATATTGAGCTCATTTAATTAAGGTAGTCTACTTGGAGATCAAAAAACACAAAGATTGATAAGAGGATGACACGGTCTATTCCTCATTGATCAATCTAGATATCAAAAATAGAAAGATTGAGTTGTACATGATAATAGTCATAGAAAGATTATGTCGGATCTCGACATTCTTGTCACTTGGGTAGTAATGATTGAATGTTAGATGCCACTCATTGCTTATGTTTTTTAAAAGGGGTTTTAGAGACATTGTCAACTTTACAAGAACCTATGGGGTCACACACAAAGAACATGTTGTTTTGGAGATAGGTTGATTTTAGTTTGACTAAATGAACTATTAGACTATTGAATTGGAATCATTGAGTTAGACTCATTGAAAGGGGCCGAAATTGAATTAGACTCAAAGTGGTTTTGAGTTGGACTCAAATTAATTTGAAGATGATGAAGGGATTCATCATAATCAAATTAATTTGAAGAAGATGAATGGATTCATCATGATCAAATTAATTAAAGAAGATGAATGGGTTTATCATGATTAATTGGATTAACTATGCATTAAAGGTGGAATACAAAAGGATACAAAAAACTTTGGTATTCATGGGATGAATATAAAAGGATTTTGCATGATGATTTCCATTAGATCTCTTTTGGTTCTTCTTTTTCTTCATTATGGTCGAAACTTTTTTTTAGTCAAGACCCTTGTGTGGTGTTGCTAGCACAACTTTGATTCTCCAAAGTGTGTGTTCGTGTGGATACCATAGAGGTGCGACCATCCTGATCGCGTTGAGATCCATCTGAAAAGTTACTATCGGGATGCGAAGGGCTATGCATCAAGGGTAATCTCTCAACTAGATATAGTTGTAAGAACGATTTTGATTATGTATACACATGGATCTCTGGAGGGATTCAATTTTTTATTGCATTTTGCGATGTGTTTTTCGCATAAGGATCCCTACAAGGCTCATACCGGGATTGAAGACACTACAAGCACATCAAGGATCTACAGAGACAAGTCAAGGAATTAGCTTGACATCTAACAATGCAAGATTTAGAAGACTGTGAGGTATTTTATTGAAACTCCATCTTAAGTTTTGAAAATTCACTTCATCATGAACAGTGTGGTCACAAAGAATGGTATGGAGACTCCATCTACGACAATAATGTTGACGTTGATGTTGATGAGGTCATGTACTAAGATAGGTACGAGAGCACCGAGTACAAAATTCTATTAATTGGAGAAGACATGGGTGACCCTATCTACGAGTATGATGATGATGATGATCTTTATAGAGATGGGCACAAAAAGATGAAGGAGTATCCTTGCATAGTTGAAGAAGACATGGGCGACTTCGTCTATGACAAGTATAACATTAACAAGAATCTTTACGGAGATGATCACAAGACGTTGGCTGTTTGTAAAAATCTTTTCACTCACAAGGACAAAGCAGTGGATGCATGCTACACATTATCTTGGCAGCATGATCACGAATCTATCCACGATGGATGAAAGTGTTAGGGCAATCTCTTGCCATGATTAGGTTTTGATGTGTGTGGCAAAGGGTTTAAGTTAGTTTGTTATGATTTGATATGTCCGTTGAAGTCGTGCAGGACTTAGTAATTCGCACATGGAGCCATGGCGAGTTTCACATCTCATGACTCGGTCCTTGAGTTGGTGAAGGATTGCTTTGTGGAAGCCGTGCGCTTGGAGCATCTGAGGGACTGCCGGACAAGAAGCTTGGAGTGAAGCCGAAGGAAGTAGACTTCGAGGCAAGAGACGCGAAGGAGCATTGCAGAGCCGTGCGCCTGATGCTGCTGAGGGGCGTGGCCGCGAACGAAGAGAACTTCGAAGGCGAGGGACTCCGAGGGATGAGAGTGAGCGAATGTAACCCGGGAAGGGGTAGTAGCTCGTAGGTGAAACTTGGCCATTTGGCTAAGTGTCGGATGGGATTTCCCGACACCAGTCGACTGCCATGGAATGACAGTCGACTGCTCTGAGTCGATGGTTTGATCGACCGTCTAATTTGGTGGATGTTGATCACCGATCACGGCAACGATCGATCGGTTTGATGGTCGATCACCGAGGGACGGTAGTCGATGGCACGCGCATGCGAATGGAGTCGACCTCGTTGAGGACTCGACTGATCGAGCACCAGTCGACTGATGGTAATATCAGTCGACTGATGCCAGTACCATTGGATGAAATCCAACGTGGAAAGCGGCCGTTATTGGGCAACGACTACAGGACCAGTCGACTGATCGAGGGCATCAGTCGACTGCTCCTGTGTCAACGGGAAGAAACCCTCTTCCTCTATAAAAAGGAAGGGGGTGGAGCTTTGGGAGGCTAATGCTTAAGCTCTAAACTTCTCCCAAAGTGCCATATACGATTTCCTACTCTTCTTACTTGCTTTATTTCCATTCTATTGTAAGAAGAGAGATTGTAAAGAGGTTACCTCCACCTAGCTTTGTGCAAAGGAGAGATCTAGTGGATAGATTACGGAGTGATTCACCGTGGACGAATCGGACCGTGGATTAGCGGCATAGCCGTGAACCACGTTACATCTTGGTGTTTGTATTGTTTGTTTATCTTTTGCTTTGTCTTTATTTATATTTGCATATTCCGCTTGCGCTAACATTTTGTAGACGAGCAAAATACGACATCCAACGATCGAGGGCTATTCACCCCCCTCTAGCCGGCCGTTTCGATCCCCTAACAAGTGGTATCAGAGCGAGGTTGCATATCACCGGACTAACCGCCACAACAAGCTCTTCATCAAAAGATGGTCGGCTCGAACATTCATTCGCCGAAGTTTGAAGGGGAATTCGCTTGGTGGAAGAAGCGAATGGAGGTATTCTTTGAAATTGACTTTGAAATCCTTTTAATAATGGAAAACAGTTTCGAGTTGCCTAGGAACGAAGATGGAGAGCCATTGGAAAAATCGAGATGGAGCAAAAGACAAAGAGAGGAGTATTTGGCAAATTCAAAGGCCAAGCACCACCTCTACAATGTGCTCCCTCAACAAGAAGTAAATAGGATAGGGGAGTGTTCTAGTGCAAAGGAGATGTGGGAGAAGCTAGTGGAGCTTCATAAAGGCACGTCGAAAGCCAAACTTGCAAGGAGAGACCTTCTCCGCTCCCAACTATCCAACATAAAATTAGAAAAGGGAGAAAAGGTAACTTCTTTGCATTCTAGATTTAAAGAAATTTTAATTGGGCTAACTAGTGTAGGAGAAAAGCTCTCCAACCTGGATATGGTAATGAAGGCCATAGATGCTTTTCCCCGGTCCTCAAGATGGAGCTCCATGGTGGATTCGTTTTACATCTCCAAGAACTTGGAAGTAAGTACCTTGGAGGAGTTCTTCTCAACAATGGAGCTCCACGAAACAAGGCTTGAAGGAATACAAGAAGAGCCAAGAATCCAACCTTCAAGAGGAGTAGCTTTGATGGCAAACAAGGGGAAGAAGAAGATAGAGATCCCCTCCTCCTCCTCTGATGAAGCCTCCTCATCCTCCTCCATGGATAGCACGGAAGAAGCATATATGGTAAGGAGGGTAAGACGTGCTTTAAAAGGTTTTCATTTTAATAAATCTAATGATAGGAAGAGAAGACCAAGAGGAAAGGTGATTTGTTACAACTGCCAAGGAGAGGGACATATAAGGGACCGCTGGACGAGAAGCTTGGAGTGAAGCCGAAGGAAGTAGACTTCGAGGCAAGAGACGCGAAGGAGCATTGCAGAGCCGTGCGCCTGATGCTGCTGAGGGGCATGGCTGCGAACGAAGAGAACTTCGAAGGCGAGGGACTCTGAGGGATGAGAGTGAGCGAATGTAACCCAGGAAGGGGTAGTAGCTCGTAGGTGAAACTTGGCCATTTGGCTAAGTGTCGGATGGGATTTCCTGACACCAGTCGACTACCATGGAATGGCAATGATCGCTCTGAAATCGAGGGTTCGATCGACCGTCTAATGTCTGGATCAGTTGATCGATCGCCGAACGGCCATCGATCGATGGCTGATCGATCGCGCGGGACGGTCGTGATGGCAGCGCGGGAACAAAATGGAGTCGACCTCGTTGAGGACTCGACTGATCGAGCACCAATCGACTGATGGTAATATCAGTCGATGCCGATCGCTGGATGAAATACAACGTAAGCGGCCGTTATTGGGCGGCTCAGGACGATCCGATCGAGGCATCGATCGCTCGTGTCAACGGGAAGAAACCCTTTTCCTCTATAAAAAGGAAGGGGATGGAGCTTTGGGAGGCTAATGCTTAAGCTCTAAACTTCTCCCAAAGTGCCATACACGATTCCCTACTCTTCTTACTTGCTTTATTTCCATTCTATTGTAAGAAGAGAGATTGTAAGGAGGTTACCTCCACCTAGCTTTGTGCAAAGGAGAGATCTAGTGGATAGATTGCGGAGTGATTCACCGTGGATGAATCAGACCGTGGATTAGCGGCGTAGCCATGAACCACGTTACATCTCGGTGTTTTTGGATTGTTTGTTTATCTTTTGCTTTGTCTTTATTTATATTTGCATATTCCTCTTGCGCTAATGTTTTGTAGACGAGCAAAATACGACATCCAACGATCGAGGGCTATTCACCCCCTCTAGCCGACCGTTTCGATCCCCCAACAGAAAGAACACCTATGTGAGAGACCAGATGATTGTACTAGTACTTCGGCAAAAGGATTCCACTCCAATTTTGATATCTTCTAGATCTGTTCTTCTTTTTTTTGTCTAGGTATTTAGAGGTGGTCACACAAGAAAAATCCACCTATGCCCTTCTAATTTTCCCAAGAAACATCTTAGACTCAATTCCAGATTTACTAGCAAAGCAACAGGTGATGGAGTAGTGGACCAAGGATACATCCAAGAGAGCATGATTCCTTATGCCAAAGAAGGTGATGGCACTGGTTCGAACTCGAGGATGAGTTCTTTTCGACCCCAACATCTGATGTAGGTGCATCCAATAGTTTGATCAACTTTTATCTTGTGACGCACATTGCCTTCTTTCGAGCCCTGACGAAGAGCAATTAAGACCTCCAACAAGGATCTTGAAATCCCCATATCCCTCTAACATGAGTGTGGGACCAAAACAAGGCGTAATGGAGCTTCCAGAGGCTACCACGACCTACCCATGGCCACCTCCATGAGTGTGAGTTATTCTGTGGCTCGACAGAGACAATTCAAAAGGGACCATGACCTGTCCATAGTCGTGGTTCAAACCATGACTTGACAGTGGGCTAGTCCATGGTCGTGGTCCCCACCATGGCCTAACCATAGACCAACCTACAATCATAGTGCACCGCCACCGAGTTTAGCGTTCCATTGGTTTTGAACTTTTCTTGTTTTGTTTCAAATTTTTCTTGTTAGTTGTGAACTTTTCTCTCTTCCTAGTCTATTTAAACATGGGTTAAGCCTCATGTAAAGCATTGACTATTGGTTTTGATTAATACAGGTGGTTCCATTTGTTTTATTTTAAACTTAGAGGTGAATCCTCTTCGTTTGCAAAGTTTCTCCTCCTTCGATTTCTTTGCCCTCCTCTATTCTAATAGCGTGCGTGGAAAGGATCACCCATCCTACTACCCTACCCTACGTCACTCATAATCTTGAATCCCAACTTGGATTTCCTTTAGTTTCTTGTTGGAATTTTTTTTTTCAAAATCGATACCTAGGATCATAGAAAGTACAAACTAAGTTAACATAGGTACAACACCATGATTATGCTAGAATGTAAAATTAGGCGAAAAGGCATACTTACCACTTCATTAAAATATAATCATGTTTGGAGTTGTAGTTGTTAGGACTTTGGTGTCGCTAGAGGCGGTGTGAATAGTGATTCATCATCGATCATTGATTGTGTTCGTGTGTTTATCTACAAAATTATTATATGCAGTGGAAACAAAAAAAAATACAAACCAAGAACAAGACAAATCGATTTTATGTGATTCAAAACCGTCGATTCTTATTCCATGGCCTAACTCCTAGTGATATCACCACTACTCTTTCTCTTTATCAAAAATCTTCCAGAGGTGGAGAAACCTCTTACAACCTATTCTTTTACAAGCAAATACAACCAAATGAAAATATACAATTGAAATGGGAAAATATGAATGAAACAAAACAACTTTATACAACGTATTCTTGCTTGCTTGTAGTTTGGTTGTATTGGAAAGCCTCTTGAAGGTTTAGAATGCAACAACTCCCCTTCAAGGTCTTCAAGGATTGACATATTCTAATCTCCATGAATTCCTATTTTATAGAGTGGTCGTCGAGATGATTTCCCCTGATTAATCAACTAACCTTACCCACCAGTCAACTGGTTTCATATACATTTGATTATTGTTTTGACTTGTCAACTAAACAATTTGACCCATGTCAGATTCTGGATGTGCTACATGTTAGAATGTATACTGAAAGCCTAGCACTTTTCTGTATGAACATTTTATTTTGAAATAAGAATCACATGATCATTGTTTTCATTTTATATATTCATTATATATGTGTGCATATTGTCTAATATTCTACATTGTAGATAACATGGTGCTTGGTGTGGCACAGAAGATCATGTTATCAGTCCCTTGTAAAATATAAGTAGAGGCTCACAACCAAGATGGTTTTGGACAAACCATTGGCATGGTTGTAGTGTAGCTTGGTATTGTTTTATCTTGAACATAGAGTTACACTAGTACACTTAGGTGTATTGAGTAAGACCGATATAGAGGTGATTCAATTTAGTACTGACTACATAATTGAATCGGACCTCGGATATTATGTTGTACATGCTCTTAATCCCGATATAATAACGGGCACATGTACTTAGTATTTATTTCTTTAATTTACCAAAGGTGAGATTTAGATGGATTAAATCAATATGCATTAAGTTGGGAAATGATATTATTTACATGGTGTGTCGTTGATTATAGGAGGAAACCGTGTCCTATATATTAGGTTGATGATGTCCCCTTGAGGAGCTCATAAGGTTCATCATGTAAACCCACCTGGTTGACTTAGTCAACATGATGATAAGGTTGAGTGGTACTACTCGAGGAGTTAGATGTTAATTAATTGATGGGTAGTAAATCAATTAATTGACGGACATTCGATATCTTAAACACGGGGAGATTAATGTACAAATAATATATGGAGCCCATATTGATTTATGGGGGTTGGTGAGGTAGTTCAATGATGATCCTCTAGTGGAATGGAACATCATTGATGGATCAAGTATGTGTGGTTCCGATCCATCGGGTGGCCAAGACCCAACTCCTCCTTATGGTCCCTATCGTAGCCTAATATAATCCTTGTGAAGTCTAGATCCAAGAATGTAAAACAAAACCTAGAACCAACGGTTAGGATTAAATCCCTAAGATCCGATGGTTAGGATGAAACCCTAGAACCAACGGTTGGGATTAAATCCCTATGATCCGATGGTTAGGATGAAACCCTAGAATCGACGGTTGAGATCAAATCCCTAGATCCGACGGTTGGGATAAAACCCTAGATCCGACGGTTGGGATGAAATCCTAGATCCGACGATTAGGATGAAATCCTAGATCCGACGGTTGAGATGAAACCCTAGATCCGACGGTTGGGGTAAACCCTAGATCCGACGGTGGAGGTTAAATCCCTAGATCCAACGGATGAGATTAAAGGAGGCTTAAACCCTATTCTATAAATAGGTGCTTAGGGTTGGGCGGCAAGAATAAGATAAGGAGATTGGTTTTCGAATTAGGGTTAGGGTTTGGCTCATCTTTCATTGGGCGGCTAGGGTTTGGGCTACAAGTGGGCAAGCTAGGGTTTGGCAGTCATCCTCTCTTCTCCTCCTTGGTTTTGGGCACTCTTCCCTTTTCCTTGCTCCTTGGCCGGTTCTCCATCCATTGGTGGCCGCAATCATCTTCCTCCAATCTCCAAGGTGGCGGCGGTTTCCATTCATTTGGTGGTACGCATCATACACTTGCTCCTTGGTCGGTTGCACCAAATTGTGGTCGGTTCTAGATAGAGAGGTATTTGTGATTGCTTCTCTTTGTTCGCGGACAAGCGGACAAGGTAGAAAGAAAGTTATCAAGAAGGCTTCAACTCGTGGAGGATCTTCGCCCACACGTCGTCCACGAGAAGGATAGGACATACGATAGAAGATCGTAAGGTATAAAGTTGTTTTTAACTTTATTTACAGATCTGAATATGTTCTTTAATATTTTGATTATGCATGTGTATGAATGGATATATATTGTATAATCATGAACCCGAAGACAAACACAAAAACCACGATCCACATCCGTCTTTTCCGCGGCTAACCAACTAGAAGAGTTGTGTTGCTTGAACAACTAGTTTGTTCAAGCGACCACTTGTTGTTAGCACGACGATTGTGCCAAGGAAGCTCATCCCATCCGGATTAAGTCTTTCATTAGTGAAAATTTTAATCCGGGGACATGGGAGCCAATGAGCCTCGAAGCATCCACCCAACAATTGGTATCGAGCCATCGGTTTCGGTTTTGTGTGTTTAGGATTGATTAATTTTTATGCATTTTCATATATTATATGTCGGATAATAGTAGGATGTCAGTAGTTTAACTCTTTGGTTGCAGCATAAGATCCGACTATTATGGCCATGTGTGTGTATGTGAATGGATGTGTGTAAAAATTTATTATTTGAATCCTCGGGGTTGACGAGGCTAGATTAGTATTTAATTTTTGTAATTAAATACGACATTGTTTAGCCGATCATTTTAGTTTACTTTCGATCTAGATTATTTGTACACTCCTTCGTGGAGTATAGGATCGATGGATGTAAATAAAATGATTTATCTCGGCTCGGATATCTTTGGTGACTTGTGCACGGGAAAAGGTAGAGCGGACGAGGTGGCGACACGACGGGATGCATATTGGAGAACAATGCCATAATAGTTGGAAAAAATTCTGTTTTTCCATATTTATTGCTTATTTGTTTTATATGCATGTTGTGTATGTTTAAAATTCCTCGATCTCAATTTACTAAGTGGGAGAGGGATATTTTAATTAATTCCATGACCTCCATTACAATTTGACGTGTGATGCAACAAACTTGCGCGTTGGCTTTGAGTGCCTTCCTCCTCATCGGATGGGTTTGTTTGCGGATCACTAGGTCAAATAATGGTTATAGGAAATTATTTAGGAGCGTGTGTACTTTCCCATCGGTAAGGCACATAATCCGAAATAATTCCCTTAGTATTGTGTAATGGTGCACACTTAGATACAAATAAAGGTATCCTCCCCATCGGAGTCACTGCTTTTATTTGTAGGGCTAAAGAGGAACCAACTATTAATTTTATTTGTCAAAAAGTAAGGTTGACAAGATAATAAAATTAATGGGTAAAACCTCCTCTCACAAATGTAGAATTCGTATACGTCCATACTATCGTGGCATGCGATATTCTCGGTGTTTTGAGGTGTTGGTTGATTTCAGGATTTTATTGTTTTGAGGAATCAATAATATTTAAAATCTAATATTTTGATCATTGTAATTTTTAGGATTTTCAAATGGCTTTCAACCCACTTGCTGTGATTTTAAAAGAAAACAAACTTACTGGTCCAAACTACATTGATTGGAAAAGAAACCTGGATATTGTCCTAACTACAGAGGAGTACAAATTTGTACTCTTCGAGGTCTGTCCTCCTAAGCCCTCCGATGACTCTGATGAAAAGGAGAAAGAACATTATAAGAAATGGGTTAAGGCAGATGAGATGGCGCGGTGTTACATTTTGGCATCTATGTCAAATGTGCTGCAACATCGGATCGTGCCATAGCCACTATGACATGATGTTCAATCTCAAGGAACTTTTCGGACATCAGAGTAGGGCGGCTAGGCAGGAGGCAATGAGAAACTTGATGACGACCACCATGGTCGAGGGAACACCCGTTAGGGATCATGTTCTCAAGATGAGGGATCATCTTAATGAGATGGAAGTCCTCGGAGCTGAGATCGATGGGGAAACCCAGGTCGATATCATTCTCCAGTCTCTGCCTAGGAGTTTTGAGCAGTTCCGCCTCAACTACAACATGAAAAAGAGGTTGTATTCGTTGGCGGAGCTTCTGATAGAACTCCAGGTGGAAGAGGGGCTTTTTCGTCAGAGTTCTCAAGCCATGGTCGCTCAGAAGGTTTCTTCTTCCAAACCGAAAGGTAAGAAGAAGAAGAAACAAGGTGGAGCGAAGAAGGTGGCAATAGGGCCTCAGGCAGGAGTGAAGAAGCCGAAAGGCAAGTGCTTCACTTGCAAGCAGACTGGACATTGGAAGGCGGACTGTCCTCGCCGAAAGAACAAAGGTATATCTTCTTGTTTAGTTGTTGAAACATATTTAGCGGTGTTATCTACCGATTCGTGTGTAGATACAGGAGCCACTGATCATGTCTGCAATACTTTGCAGGGGTTCCAGGAAACCCGACGACTAGCTGAGGGAGAGATTACCGTCTTCATGGGCAATGCTTCAAAGGTGGCAGCTATTGCAGTGGGAGACGTTTATTTATCTTTTGATAGGAATAAATTTTTGGTTTTGAGAAATTGTCTTTATGTACCTACTTTTAGAAAGAATTTAATTTCAGTTTCTAAATTGTTTTTGGATGGATATTCTGTTTCTTTTAATGACAAGGTGGTTATAAAAAGGAATAGGGAGATTATCTGTTCTGGTACATTGGTTGGCAATTTATATACTATTGAACCAAAAACTCCCACGATGCAAATAGAAGTAAATAACTCATCTTCTAAATCTAATAAGAGAAAAGAACCTTTGCAAATGAACCAAACATATCTTTGGCATCTAAGGCTTGGTCATATTAACCTAAGTAGAATTCAAAGGTTGATAGCTGATGGACCTTTGGGTTCATTAGTGGTGGAGGATCTCCCAACCTGCGAATCTTGCTTGGAAGGTAAAATGACCAAGAGGCCTTTTAAGGCCAAGGGGTATAGAGCCAAAGATGTGTTAGAATTGGTTCATTCTGATTTGTGCGGTCCTATGTCTATCCAGGCAAGAGGTGGCTTTGAATACTTCGTCTCATTTATAGACGATTATTCAAGGTATGGATACATTTACTTGATGCGCCGCAAGTCTGAATGCTTTGACAAGTTCAAAGAATTCAAGGCTGATATGGAGAACCGTCAAGGTAAAAGTATCAAGACATTACGATCTGATCGTGGTGGCGAGTACCTCTTGGGAGAGTTTAGGAGTTACTTATCAGAGGCTGGGATTCAATCCCAATTGTCTGCACCTGGCACACCCCAGCAGAATGGTGTAGCGGAGCGAAGGAATAGGACTCTTATGGAGATGGTCAGATCGATGATGAGTTATTCTGAGTTACCTGATTTGTTACGGGGTTTGCTTCGAAACAAGCGACACATTCAACTTGGTTCCATCTAAGTCAGTACCCTCTACTCCCACAGAGTTGTGGACTGGGCGAAAGCCTAGTCTAAGATATATTCGGATTTGGGGTAGTCCAAAGACATGTCTTTGAAGGGAGATCTTTGGTAAGTTGGAATCTCGCATGCGTTGTTGGCTACCCTAAGGGAATGAAGGGTGGTTTATTCTATAGTCCTAGAGATCAGAAGGTGATCATGAGTACGAATGTCAGATTTCTAGAGGAAGACTATGTGATGAATCACAAGCCCACGAGTAGGATTGTTCTTGAGGAGATGACAGGGGAAATCCCAACTTCAGTACCACCGGTACAAGAGGAGACACCACAAGTCACTGCACCGCGTGTCATAGAGCATACACAGGAGGCACCTCGTCGTAGTGGGAGGGTTGTTAGACAACCTGACAGATTCATGTTTTTGGGAGAGTCTTTGGACTTAGTCCTTAGTGAACATGAACCTGATCCCTGGACATATGATGAGGCAATCCAGGATAGAGATGCAGTATCTTGGCAAACTGCGATGAATTCAGAGATAGAATCTATGGATTCTAATCAAGTCTGGGAGCTAGTAGAACCACCTGATGGTGTAAAAACCATTGGATGCAAGTGGATCTACAAGAGAAAGAGAGGAGTAGACGGGAAGGTCGAGACCTTCAAAGCTAGGCTTGTTGCGAAAGGGTATACTCAGAAAGAGGGTATCGATTATGAGGAGACCTTTTCGCCGGTAGCTATGCTTAAGTCTATCCGGATTCTCTTATCTATAGCTGCTCATATGGATTATGAGATTTGGCAGATGGATGTCAAGACAGCTTTCCTTAACGGAAGTCTTGAGGAGAACATCTATATGCGCCAACCAAAGGGATTCATTGCTAAAGGCAAAGAGCATCTTGTATGTAAGCTTAATCGGTCCATTTATGGATTGAAGCAAGCTTCTAGATCTTGGAACATCCATTTTGATGAGGTAATCCAGTCATATGGATTTATTCAAAGTCCGGATGAGCCTTGTGTATACAAGAGATGTGACGGAAACGTAGTGGTGTTTCTTGTACTATACGTAGATGACATTTTGTTAGTTGGCAACAATATCAAAGTGTTATCAGATGTAAGGGTATGGTTGTCCAAACAGTTTGACATGAAGGACTTGGGAGAAGTGGGACACATCCTTGGGATCAAAGTTATAAGGGATCGCAAGAAAAGGATGTTATGCTTATCTCAAGCTTCATATATTGACACTATCCTTGCTCGTTTTAGCATGCAGAACTCCAAGAAAGGTTTTCTACCTTTTAGGAATGGAGTTCCTTTATCTAAAGAGATGTGTCCTAGAACATCAAAGGAGATAGAGGACATGAAGGCGGTTCCTTATGCTTCGGCAGTAGGAAGCCTTATGTATGCTATGCTATGTACAAGACCGGATATCTGCTTTGCCGTGGGCATGGTTAGCAGATATCAGAGTAATCCTGGACAGGGACATTGGACTGCGGTAAAGCATATATTGAAGTACCTGAGAAGGACTAGGGATTATATGCTGGTTTACCGGGCAGATCAATTAGTCCCTGTGGGTTACACGGATTCGGATTTCCAATCAGATAGGGACAAGAGTAAGTCTACCTCGGGGTTTGTGTTTACTTTTGGAGGTGGAGCCATAGCATGGAGGAGTGTCAAGCAGAAATGCGTGGCGGACTCTACCATGGAAGCTGAGTATGTGGCAGCCTCTGAGGCAGCCAAGGAAGCTGTATGGCTCAGGAACTTCTTGATGGACTTGGATGTGATTCCTGGTTTGCCCAGAACTATCACAATTTATTGTGATAATAGTGGTGCAGTTGCAAACTCGAAGGAACCACGAGCCCATAAGGCGAGTAAACACATAGAGCACAAGTACCACCTCATACGAGAGATCGTAAAGCGAGGAGAAGTGTCGCCAAGATTGCATCAGAGGATAACCTGGCGGATCCATTCACTAAGGCCCTTCCAGCGAAAGCGTTTGATAGGCATGTGGAGGACATGGGGATCAGATGTATGGCAGAGTGATGACGGCATAGTCTTTTAGTATAAGTGGGAGATTGTTAGAATGTATACTGAAAGCCTAGCTCTTTTTGTATGAACATTTTATTTTGAAATAAGAATCACATGATCATTGTTTGCATTTTATATATTCATTATATATGTGTGCATATTGTCTAATATTCTACATTGTAGATAACATGGTGCTTGGTGTGGCACAGAAGATCATGTTATCAGTCCCTTGTAAAATATAAGTAGAGGCTCACAACCAAGATGGTTTTGGACAAACCATTGGCATGGTTGTAGTGTAGCTTGGTATTGTTTTATCTTGAACATAGAGTTACACTAGTACACTTAGGTGTATTGAGCAGGACCGACATAGAGGTGATTCAATTTAGTGCTGACTACATAATTGAATCGGACCTCGGATATTATGTTGTACATGCTCTTAATCCCGATATAATAACGGGCACATGTACTTAGTATTTATTTCTTTGATTTACCAAAGGTGAGATTTAGATGGATTAAATCAATATGCCCTTAAGTTGGGAAATAATATTATTTACATGGTGTGCCGTTGATTATAGGAGGAAACCGTGTCCTATATATTAGGTTGATGATGTCCTTGAGGAGCTCATAAGGTTCATCATGTAAACTCAAACCGTTGACTTAGTCAACATGATGATAAGGTTGAGTGGTACTACTCGAGGAAATAGATGTTAATTAATTGATGGTCAGTAAATCAATTAATTGACGATCATTCGATATCTTAAACACGGAGAGATTAATATACAAATAATATATGGAGCCCATATTGATTTATGGGGGTTGGTGAGGTAGTTCAATGATGATCCTCTAGTGGAATGGAACATCATTGATGGATCAAGTATGTGTGGTTCCGATCCATCGGGTGGCCAAGACCCAACTCCTCCTTATGGTCCCTATCGTAGCCTAATATAATCCTTGTGAAGTCTAGATCAAAGAATGTAAAACAAAACCTAGAACCAACGGTTAGGATTAAATCCTAAGATCCGATGGTTAGGATGAAACCTAGAACCAGCGGTTGGGATTAAATCCCTAAGATCCGATGGTTAGGATGAAACCCTAGAATCGACGGTTGAGATCAAATCCCTAGATCCGACGGTTGGGATAAAACCCTAGATCCGACGGTTGGGATGAAATCCTAGATCCGACGATTAGGATGAAATCCTAGATCCGACGATTGAGATGAAACCCTAGATCCGACGGTTGGGGTAAAACCCTAGATCCGACGGTGGAGGTTAAATCCCTCGATCAGACGGATTAGATTAAAGGAGGCTTAAGCCCTATTCTATAAATAGGTGCTTAGGGTTGGGGCGGCAAGAATAAGATAAGGAGATTGGTTTTCGAATAAGGGTTAGGGTTTGGCTCATCTTCCATTGGGCGGCTAGGGTTTGGCGGCTAGCTGGCGCAAGCTAGGGTTTGGCAGTCATCCCTCTCTTCTCCTCCTTGGTTTTGGGCGGCACTCTTCCCTTTTCCTTGCTCCTTGGCCGGCGGTTATCCATCCATTGGTGGCAGGCAATCATCTTCCTCCTATCTCTCCAAGGTGGCCGGCGGTTTCCATTCATTTGGTGGCCGGCGCATCATACACTTGCTCCTTGGCCGGCGGTTGCACCAAATTCCCTAATTTAGTGGTCGGTTCTAGATAGGAGAGGTATTTGTGATTGCTTCTCTTTGTTCGCAGCGGACAAGGTAGAGAAGAAAGTGATCAAGAAGGCTTCAACTCGTGGAGGATCTTCGTCCACACGTCGTCCACGAGAAGGATAGGACATACGATAGAAGATCGTAAGGTATAAAGTTGTTTTTAACTTTATTTACAGATCTGAATATGTTCTTTAATATTTTGATTATGCATGTGTATGAATGGATATATATTGTATAATCATGAACCCCGAAGACAAACACAAAAACCGGCGATCCATCCGTCGTCTTTTCCGCGGCTAACCAACTAGAAGAGTTGTGTTGCTTGAACAACTAGTTTGTTCAAGCGACCACTCAAGTTGTTAGCACGACGACGAATAGGTTGTGCCAAGGAAGCTCATCCCATCCGGATTAAGTCTTTCATTAGTGAAAATTTTAATCCGGGGACATGGGAGCCAATGAGCCTCCGAAGCATCCACCCAACACTACAGTGCATCAGTCTACTAGTGAACCCTAACAATGGACTACTAAACTTTTTGTGCCCTGCTACAGTAACGCTAATCAACTAATCTCTCTTATCAGTTGACTACTAAGCATTCTATACCCTTCTATAGTAACACTAGTTGGCTGACGAATATCATCAGTTGATTGACCTTTATCATTCGAGATGACAATTGAGATATGAACTCATTGCTTGCCCGAGCAGTATTACTAGTTGATTGGTAAACCCTACTAGTGGATTGGTAACACTTGGAATTCCACTAAACTCTCCTAAACCCTTGAATTCAAGGTTTAGAAGACATCCATCGACTGATATACCCTATCAGTTGACTGATATACCCTATCAGTTGACTGATACCTCAGTTTCATCCCTATCTTTGGCTAAATCTCACTTCATTTGGTATCTTGTTGACCTCAACCTACCAAGACCTTTCTTGCGCCTAACATCGAGTCACCCTTAACCTATTGAGACTTAGTCACCTTGCATCCGGTCACCCTTGATCTATCAAGACTCTGTCTGCCTAACTTTTGATCACCTTGACATGTCAGGACTTTATTTGTCTAACATTCGATCACCTTGACCTGTTAGGACTTTGTTTGTCTAGCATCCGATCACCTTGACCTAGTGTTGGGGATCTTTGGAAGTCTAGAGGGGGGTGAATAGCCTCTCTTGAATTCTACAAACAAAGTTAGTGGAAGCAAAGACAAATACTAAAGAAAACAAAAGATACAAACACAAGCGCTAACAAGAATAATTTTACGTGGTTTGGAGATTAAGCTCCTACTCCATGGTGATCCTTAAGGTAGATCAATCCAAGTGAATATCCACTAAGAAAGTTTTCTTTACACAACACTCTTCTTCATACAAAAGATGAAGATGAAGATGAAGATTAGAGAAGAGGAGGACCAAAAACACTTAGAAAACTTAAGAAAACGTGGGGAGCTTGAGAGTAAGTTTAGAATATAAGCACTAGCCTCCTTAAGCACCCCATGCCCTCTTTTTAAAGAGAGAGGGTTGATTTTCCTGTTGAGCCTCCATCAGTCGACTGATGTACAACATCAGTCGACTGCTGCTGTAGCTAACGCCATCCAACGACTTCTGACGAGCCGGATCCGTGATCATCACTACCCAATGGGACTCTTATCAGTCGACTGATCATACCATCAGTCGACTGATTGAGTAATCAGTCGAGTGCTTCGAATGATCACTCGACTGGAAAACCTTTTATGCCGATATCCACTATTAACAGTCGACTGCTAGGGTATAGCAGTCGACTGATGGTGGATCAGTCGACTGATGGTCACATAACTCGACCATCTTCATTCGAGTGACTGACCAGTCGACTGAGACACAATCTCCAGTCGACTGATACTTCAAGTATGATTAAATAATACTTGAAATTAACTCCCTAGACCTAGACTCAACCTTCTAGCTCTTCCTTCAGCCTTGCGCCTCTAGGATCCCTCCGAGTCTGTGACTCCTTCATCCTTGCACTTGCTTCCAAGAGCTTCCCTCGGTTTCGTCATGTCTTGGGTTTCTCTTTTGCCAAAGGACCGCTTGGACTTTACGCCGCCAAGACTACATGCTTGGACTTACGCCGCCAAGAGCTTCCCTTGGACTTTCCTTGCCAAGATCACACTTGGACTTTCTTTTACCAAGTCTTAATACTTAGATTTTCTTGTCACTTAACACATTCACAAATAGATCACAATTAATGTCTAACTATAGATGATTATCCAAACATCAAAAGACATAAATGCTTGGGGCATTGTTGCACCAACACCTAGGACATCACTGACACCACGCATCCGATCTTCCTTGACCTTCTTGGACTTTTCTTCTTATGTCTGGTATCCGATCAACCTTGATCTGCCAAGAATTTCCATCTCATATCAAGTGTTCGGTCAACCGTAACTCACTTGGTCTTCTTACTGGCCAACACTCTATTACACTTTTGACCACCAAGTGTCTATTCTTCTCTGATCCACTTGGATTTTTCTCTTGCTGATGACCTATTGAACTTTTGATCACCAAGTGTCTGGTCCTCCCTAATCCATTTAAAATTTGCTACTTGTCAAGTATCTGGTCAACCTTGACCTACCCGACTTCTCTCTCAACCACTTTCCATCGAACCTTTCATTCATCATGGTTAACCTAATCTAATGATGATTGTACCAACAATCTCCTTCATACTCTTTATCACACAACTCCGAATGTCTCAAACCATCCTTCACTTTTTATCAATCTATTGTCAAATTGTCAAACATCGAAACTCAACTCAACTCAAGGCCAACTCAAACTTGGTCAACCTTGATCTGAAGTCGATTGCATCAATAGTAGACAATGAGTTATAATGACAAAAAGTTTTGATCGTACTATCCATGACAACACCAACAGATGGTAATGTGAATCATTTGTATTGAAAGGTATAAAAATATACCTAAAATCATGCTCAACCATATCATTTTTTATAACTTGGGATGTAGTTATGTCTCATATCATGTGAAGTTTGCAAAAGCAAAAAATAAAAACATAATTATTGTAATATTATAACTAATAAAATTGGAAGACATAAATGTAAATTCTTACCACAAATTCGATTGAGTAATATATCAATTGGTTGTATAACCTACTTGAAGAGGTAACTTCCATGAAAAGTATTGAAATATATGTGTCTATTAACTCCTCATCAGTAAAATCACTTCTTATGACACCAGTTAGGAAGGAGGTCATTGTCAACACACAATTCCCTTCCTCCCACACAAATCCGACCATAGGCCTTTAAGAATAAATATAAAAAAATAATATATTACTATAATAATAGAACCATATTAACAAATCTCACTTCATAAATACAACACAAATATATAATAACAAAATATAACAACAAGTATGAATGATTCTTCATTTGTTGGAGACTAGTTCTCTCTTTTTGTTTTTTATTTCTTTATATTGAGCTTTTAGATATTGTGAAAAAAAAGACAATAAGTTTCTCAAAATGTAGTGAATTCAATGAAGATACAACTAATTTGAAACATAAATATTATTATTCAAAGCTCTACTTACTTTAGTTGTTTGCAATCTTATTTTGTTAATTGCATCGTTCCTTCCCTCTTGATTTTGGGTCACCTCTTCTTCATCCTCCTCAAAGATTGAAATAAATACATCCTCTTTTGTCATCTGAGATATTGTAGCCTTAGTATTTTTTCCCCACTAAAATCCCCCTCAACTGACTTCTTTTCTAAGATACCTCCTTAGTATCTTTGCCAGCTACACTCACATCCTATGTATCAATGGTATCTTCCTTCATTTTCCTACTCACCTTCTTCCTATAAGGCACTATTCTCATCTATTTAGGTGTGTCTTTTGAAGTAGTCCTCAGGTTATATCAACTTCTATTGCATCATGTTCTTATCACCTCATAAGTTGCAACAATTTCAATTTGAGGATCAATTATATGGTGGGCACTTGAAGGATGGTGCCCTTCCCTATTTAGTAGAGCAAGCAATTCTTCATTATGTTTAGATAATTATGCAATTTGTTGATGAAGGATGTCAACAAGTTTATCCTTTTTATGCAATGTAGACATCCAATTTCTTTTAGTGATGTGCAGTGCATTGTGCAATTGGTCTATAAACTACTTGTTGGTACAATTAATCTCTGGTCAAGGTTAACAAAACTTGTATTCGATTTTGATGTTTGAGCAATATGTGTTGATGATCAAACAATATCCTCAATGGAGAGATTATTGGTCAAGGGTGACCGAGCTTAGTTTGAGTTTTGAGTGAGACACAAGTGAAAGAGGAGATCATTGGAGAGGGAGATTATCAATACAATTGACCTCGATGATTAAGTAAGAAATATAAGCGAATCACAATTGATTGGACACTTGACAGTTGAAATTCAAATAAGGAGTTAGCAAATTGAGAAGTCCAAGCGGGTCATAGTTAACTAGATACTTGGGATCGAAAGTCTAGCAGGGAGTTGGAAAAGGTGAAGTCCAAGTAGATGAGGATCATGGAGGATTAAATATTTAGCATGAAATGGGTGAAATCCAAGTGGATCACAGAGGATTGGATGCTTGGCATGAAAGGTAAAGTTCAAGTAGGTATGTAGGATTAGATACTTAACACGAGATGAATAAAGCTTAAGTGGGTCACAAATGATCGAACACTTAACATGAGAGGTAAAGTCCTAATAGATCATAGAGGACAAAATGTTAGACAAGTGTGAAAAGTCATAATAGGTCATCGAGGATCGAATGTGAGGCATGTGGATGAAAGTATTAACAGGTCATGTAAGACTAGATGTTAAGCATGAAATGAGAATGTTCTAACAGGTCATGGAGGACTAAGTGTTAGGCATGAGACGAGAAGTCCAAATATCTCAAGGAGGTTCAGATGTTTGGCAATGATGAAGTCTCGAAAGGTCAAGGTGGACTGCATGTTTGGCTTCAAAAGAGAAGTCCAAATAGGTTAAGAAGGATAAGATGTTTTGAAATGGTAATGTATTGGTAGGGGAAGGGTAACCAAATGTTAGGCAAGTAAAGTCTAAGTAAGCCAAAGATGATCGAATATTATGTGGGAGAAGTTCTAGTAGGTTAAGGTTAATCAAATAATAGACATAATGAGAAATCATCCTTGGGAAAGTTTAAATAGAGGTATTAGTCGATTTCTATTTATAAACTCTAAGTTTGAGAGTTTGAAGGGATTTATGAGGGTTTAAGGTATGAGAAATCAATTGTTTAGTATTAGCAATCGATTGCATCATCAGTCAAGTTTTGTACTCGACTAATGACACTACATAGTAAAAAGAAAGTTTAGAATGTTGGGGATTTGACGCCGCTAGAGGGGGGGTGAATAGCGTGTGACCCGTACGTAGATGGAATTCGTTCGCGTGTTCGTGTCTACAAGTTTCGTTAGCACAGCGGAATATATATAATAACAATAACGAAACACAAACAACACGCTAACACGAAGATTTAACGTGGTTCGGAACCACACGGTTCCTACTCCACGGATCGAGCTCTAACGAGCTCTAGCGACGCCAATGCAATCACTACTCAACAAACTCCTTCTCGACAACAAGTCGGAGGCGGAGAAACCTCGTACAAACGTTTACACCAATAAACGAAAGGAATACAAGCAAATACAATAATACAATGCAAAACTAGTAAAGAAAACAACTTTACAAATGCCTTTTGATTGCTTGCTTGTTGATTGCTTGAACCGTGGTTGAAGACCCTGATTTGCAGCAGCAAATCGCCTCAAAAACGTCCAAGAAAATCGCTGCTGAAATCCTTCTTCCGAGCTGCCTTTATAACCTGCGTCGGGCTGGATTTCCGCCTATCAGTCGACTGCCATAAGTCACCAGTCGACTGATGCCACTGTTGTCGTGAGACAACGGATCGATCCACGCTGAAAAAACTCCAACGGATCTCTTGGCAGTCGACTGCCAACATTGGCGATCGGCCGATCGCCAACGCTCGTAGTCGATCGCCCGATCGGCTACGGAGCGTTCTGCTCGACACTGACCGGTCATTGCCATCCTTAGCGGCATGGCAGAGCCATCGATCGATCGCTAGAGCATTTTCAGCCTCAGGTGGCGGTCGAACCGCCATAATGCGGTGGCCAACCTCAAGAATGAGGTTTTAACCCAAGTATGGTGCCCCCATACTTGCTAGACCACCCTTAGCCTAGACCTAAGCCTTCTAGCCACCTCCATCAGCCTCATGCCTCTCGGATCCCTCCAAGTCATCCATGACTTCTTCATCCATCGCGCTAGCCTCCAGGTGCTTCCCTCGGTTATGTCATGCTAACGGTGTCTACACCGCCAAGGCACATTGGACTTACGCCGCCAAGACTCTGCTTGGACTTTACGCCGCCAACCATTGGTCTTATGCTGCCAAGACTCCCGCTTGGACTTTATGCTGCCAATATCAAACCCTTGGACTTCTCAAATGCCAAGACTCAAGCTTGGACTTTTCCTTGCCAACCCATGTTGGACTTTCCATGCCAAGACCCATGCTTGGTCTTTCCATTTGCCAAGACCCATGCTTGGACTTCTCATTTGCCAAGACCCATACTTGGACTTCTCATGCCAAGTACTCAAGACTTGGACTTTCCTTGCCAACCCATGTTGGACTTTACATTGCCAAGACTCATGCTTGGACTTTTCTTGCCAACCCATGTTGGACTTTACATTGCCAAGACCCATGCTTGGACTTTTCATGTGCCAAGTGTCCCACTTGGACTTTTCATGCCAAGTACTCAAGACTTGGACTTTACCAAATGCCAAGTGTTCCACTTGGACTTTCCCATGACAATTACATTGTCATATGTTTTTGTCGAAACATCAAAACATCACTCGAGTCAAACTCGAGTCCTGGTCAATCGTGACCTAGGCCGATTGCACCAACATAGAACTCGACTACTCAATTCAACTAATCACTATTAGTTGATTAATAGAGAGGAGCAATTGACTATTGTCACTATTAGAACAAACAAAAAGTTTAAATCTCAATTATGGGACTCGACTGCTGCTTCAATAGCCAACTGATAGTAATGATTAGTCGACTATTTGTTGGTGCAAGTAGCACCACCCCTAGGTTTTGATGTATGAACCATGGTTTAAAGTTAGGAATTACTTGTGATTTGATGTGAATGTTAAGTGTGCAGGCTTAACAGGAAAGTCCTAGTAGGTCAAGATGATCGGATACTAGGTCGAAGTCTTGACGGATCAGGAGGATTGAACACCAGACAGAATGTCTAGATGGATCGAGTGGATCGGATATCTGGTAGAAGACCAGTTAGGTCAGGAGGATCAGACAACTGATAGGAAGCCCGGATGGATCAGGGATATTTGACAACAAGTATGAAGTCCTAGTGGGTTAGATCAGACATCAAGCATGGTAAGTCTAGTTGGGTCAGCAAGACCGGATAACTGACAGGTAACCTCTCGAGTGGAGAGGTGAGACCGAGTCTTCGATTGAGGACAAGGTAGGTGTCAATCCGACGGAGGGTCCAAGTTGGATTCAGAAGTCAAGATCGGGCAGTTTTATTACTGCCAATTCATTTTATACTCTACTTATACTAACTGTGTGTTGCAGGTCTCCAGGAAACTAGGCAGGGTCCAAGTGCCTCAGATCCAGTCGACTGGATGAGGTTCAAGTGATTGGGATGCCGAGTTTACAAGGCGAGCTATCAATCGCTGGAGATCATGTGACAAAGATAGTAGGTACTCTAGTTGACTGGACCATGTCTAGGAGACTGGGATAGAAAATTCTAGAACTACATCGGAGTGGATAAGGGTGACTTGGAGTCACTTGGACCAGGTTTAGGTGCCTGGGAAGGCAAGAATTCCATATCGACAGGCTGATGTAGAAGCGACTGAGAGGTGGTCAAAGTGCTTGGAGAAGGTTTATAAAAGAAATAGAGAGTCAGGCCAAACAAAACTTTCAATTGCTTATTCAAGTGATGCTCCAGTGTTGTGCTATCCACAAGAGCCCCACTGCACCAGTACTCCTACACTCCAACACTACGTGCTCATCTTCGATCCCTTGGTGTTGGTTTAACTTTATTTTATTTTATTTCTCTTATTAAACTTATAGTTTAAAGGGAAGGTAGTGTGTTACCTTACCCTCTCATTTTGTAAAAGCAAACCCCTCCAAGGTAGAGAGTCCTTGAGTCAGAGGGATCTTAGTGGATTGCCTGACGAAGTAGCCCTAGGAAGGGTTACGGACCTTTGAGTAGAAATCCAGCTAGGATTGTGAACCAAGTAAAAAACTTGTGTTCATTATTTTATTTCTATTCATATTAACTTTGATTTTAAAATATAAATATTTGATTTTAACTTTAATTCTAAAGAAAATTTAATAATACCAAGATTCACATCCTTCTCTCGGTCTCATCGATCTTACAATTGGTATTAGAGGGTAGCATGATGTGGATGATTTGTCTCCGATGCACACTAAGTCCTAAAACTTGATGTGGTATCTCCGCAAGTTCATGGTCATCATCAAGTAATAAAAATTTTAATCCCACAGAGATTGGTCATGTACCGAATGAGAGCAAGGAAATATTATCTAGAAGAATAAATATTTGAATGGTAGTTGGATAAAGAAGGGAAACAAGCGATAAAGAAACGAATATAAGATGAATTTACAAAGCAACCTTAGGATTTTGGTTTCGCTACACTGCTTATTGTCTTGGCAGTTCTCTATTATATCGATGTGTATTCTTGAAAGGAAAATTATCTAAAGTTATCGGATGCCTCTTACGAGATCGACCAGATGTATTCTTCTAACTTGATTTCTACTTTCACAGTGTTAGCTCTTAGAAGGAACTTATTCGCAATATGGCCTCCTGTCACGAGCCCCAGCGGATCTATTCGAGAACTATCACTTATTACTTTTAGAAGTCGAGGTTAGATAAATTGTTATGTTCTAGGATAAGTCTATAAAGACCACGAGAGATTTTAATAGCTTTTGAGGTATTCATGCATAGTTGACCTTATTCGCAACATAGGTATTGGTCATGAATATCCCGATGGACCAATCTAGGTGAAAGCTCTTAGTCTTCATAATTCCTCACAATTAGTTTAGATCCTCAAGGGGTTCTAGTAGCTCTTGAGATATTCACGCATAGTTGACCTTGTTCATAACATGGTAGGCATGCTTAACGGATCTATTAAATTCAGAACCGGAACCGATTCAAATGAACTGGTTATGGAACCAGACCGGAACCATTCCAATTCTTGTTCAATTCGGTTCCAATCGATTTCGGAATTTGTTCGGAACCGATTCAAAACCATTTCGAAATCAGTTCAGAACCAATTCTGGTTCTGATTTGGATCTGGTTCTAGTTGATAATTTAAAGGTGGAAATTCTTATCATGCTAATATGTCTACAAGATTATTTTGTGATAGAAAAAAAGAATAGGATCATCAGCACGTTAGATGAATTTGGAAGCTCAAATTCGAGGGAGATGGTCCAGAATCATTTCAAAATCGGTTCGGAAATGTTTCGGAATCGATTCCGAACTGGTTCGGATTGAATTGGTTCCAAAGTTAAAACTTTGGAATCAAAATCGATTCGGAACTGGTTTGGACTGATTCCAACATCGACGAATCCGAAATCGATCAGAATCGAATCGAAATCGGAACCGAGGAACAGATAAGCATGCCTACAACATGGGTACTTATGACAAGCACCCTGGCAGATCAATCTATGGGAAAACCTTCAATCACTATAGCTCCTCCTGATTAGTTTTACAAAACCTGAGTTAGAAGAAACATGAAAAACTCTCAAGATAAATCATACGTACCACAAAACTAATTCAAAAAGTTCACAATCGATAAATAAAAGAGTTATAACAATCCAAGATGAATAAACAAAGAGCTACTCCCTCATTCTAAGATCGAGGAGAACTACTCCATGGCTCGAAAGGAAGATAGAAACGAAGTACAACAAGACATTCGACAAAACTAAAGAAGAGAAAGAAATAAAAATGAGTTTGTCGACATTGGTTGAAAACTTCCTTCGGCTTGTGCTAATTTCCCATGGCTCCGCAACTCCTGCCTCGAATCCGAATCAGAATGACTATTTCCTCCTCCTCTAAATCCGTATCCTTTCTCCTTGGCTATGGGGTATTTTTATAGACTTTTCTGGAGAGAAAATCGGGAAATTACTTACAAGAAATTCGGAACAACCTTGAGAAAAATTAGGATTCCGGTTATCCCGCGGCACAACCATGTTGTTTGGCATGCCCTAGGCATGTTAGGTGTTGTGGAGACCTGGCATGCCCCAGAATCGGGCGTGCTAAAGAGGCTAGGATGGGTGTGCCCCTTGGCATGCCCTAGGCATGTTGGACATTGGGGACTCCAAAAAATGTGCGTTGTGACTCTATTTACTCCCAGTTTCATCGTGGTTTTTCTTCATGGCTCTATTATGTCTTCTTTTGTCCCTACTGAGAGCAAAAAAATTGAAACTGCATTTATCTGAACAAAAAAGATAAAAGGAATGTAAATGCAAGGTTTTATACATGATATGTGAATGAAACATTAGAAAAATATGGTAAATAGACCCTAAAATATGTGTTTGATTCACACTCATCACACCCGCAAACATATACTTTTGCTTGTCCTCAAGAAAAGAAAAAGAAAGAAACTATGAGTGAGAATCATGATAACTTGTTAGAAAACTATCCTAAGGTATAAAATACTTAGTCTTATCGATTCATTCTCATTGGCTTAACTGAAAGATCTTTGTGTAGTGGATGTGAGTTTTGTAGGGATGTATATTGAAAAGTCTATCTTTTGTATGAACATCTTTATTTTGAAATAAGAATCACGTGATCATTGTTTGCATTTTTATGGTTATGCAATATTGTCTAATACATTACATTGTAGATAACATGGTGTGTGGTGCCACACGGGAGATCATGTTATCGGCTCCTTGTAAAGTATAAGTAAAGGCTCACAATCGAGATAGCTTTGGACAAACCATCGGAATGGTTGTAGTGTGATTTGGTATTGATTTGTCTTGACCATAGAATCACACTAGTGCACTTTGTGTGTATTGAGCAGGACCGACTTAGAGGTGATTCGATTTATTGCTAACTACATAATCGAATCGGACCTCAGATGTTATTTTGTACATGATCTTAATCCCGATATATTAACGGGCACATATACTTAGTATTCATCTCTTTGATTTACCAATGGGCGAGATTTATAGATTAAATCGATAGGCTCGGTAAGTTGGGAGATGATATTATTTATATGGTGTGCCGTTGATTATAGGAGAAAACCGTGTCCTATATATTAGGATGATGATGTCCCCTTGAGGAGCTCATAGGGTTCATCATGTAAACCCTGCAAGTGGACTTGGTCCGGCATGATGAAAAGTTTGAGTGGTACTACTCATGGAGTTAGATATTGATTAATTAATGGTCAGTAAATTAATTAATCGATGGACATTCGAGATCTTAAACACGGGGAGAAAATATACAAATAATATATGGAGCCCATATTAACTTATGGGGGTTGGTGAGGTAGATCAATGATAATCCTTTAATGGATTGGATTATCATTAATGGATCAGACTTTATGTGGGCTTGATCCATGGGTGGCCAAGATCCAACTCCTCCTCATGGTCCCTAATGTAGCCTATTAAACACCTCATGAAGCTTAGATCCAATGGATAGAAACAAAACTCTAGATCCAAAGGTAGAGATTAAATCTCTAAGATCCGACGGTTGAGATTAAATCTCTAGATCCGACGGTTGAGATTAAATCCCTAGAACCAATGGTGGAGATTAAAAGGAGGCTTATCCCTAACTCTATAAAAGGAGGGCAAGGGTTTGGCATGGAGAATAATCAAGAGAAGCTAGGGTTTTGGAGGTTGGCGGCAAGAGATAGGAGCTAGGGTTTGGGCTTGGGTGGCACCTAATAAGGAAAGATTTCCTTTCCTTCTTCTTCTTCCTCAAGCTGCTGGCGCCCCTTGAGCTCCTTCCAACCCTTGGACGACATCCAAACTCTTTCTTCTCCTTCTCCTTGGCCGGTGGAACAAAGGTTTAGGGTCCTCCCTTGAAGCTTTTGGCCGGCAACTCTTAATCTCTTCTTCCTTCTTGGCCGGCGGCAAAGCTCTATCCTTGGAGGTTGTTGGTTGGTTGAAAGAAGGAATAGAGCTTTGTTTCTATTCTTCCTCTTACTCGGAATGAGCAAGGAAGAAAGATTGGCGATCTAGGAGCTTTATCTTTTGGTAGATCATCGCCCACACGACGTTCGAAAGGAGGAAGGTCATACATTAGAAGATTGAGAGGTATATCTATTCTCTATTCTCTTTTGTTACTTGCATGTATTTTTTTTTCCAATTATGAGCATGATAAATTCTGTTTGTGGCTAAATAATACTTGGATCCCGAACATAAACACAAAAGCCGGCGATCCGGACATCGTCTATTCCGCGGCTACTCGTAGAATAGAGGTTGGTCGTTTAAACAACAAGTTTGTTCAAGTGACCTCTCTAAACGAATAACACGACGATGACTTGATTGTTTGGGCAATCCCTTTTGTCTAGGATTAATTTTTTTTTAATCCGGGGATATCGATGGGATCGCCATGAACAAACAACCAAGGTGAAGTGGGAAGCGAAGTTTCCCCTCACGGATCAATGAAACTAACCCTACAATTGGTATCAGAGCCAAGGTTTCCGATTTTGTGTGTTTAGGATTCGGTTAATTTTTATGCACTTTTCATATATTATATGTGTCGGATAATAGTAGGATATGCGTAGTTTAACTCTTTGGTTGCAGGCATAAGATCCGACTATTATGGCCATATGTGTGTATGTGATTGTATGTGGGTAAATGTTTATTTTATTGAATTCTCGGGGTTGACGAGGCTAGTATTTGATTTTTTGTAAATTAGATACGACATTGTTTAGCCACTCTTTTTATTTTAGTTTACTTTCGATCTAGATTTCATGTACACTCCCTCGTGGAGTATAGGATCGATGGATGTAAATTAAAATAGATTTTAGTCTCGGCTCGGATCTCCGGATGGCTCGTACATGGCGTAGGAGGAGCAGACGAGAAGGCGATGCGACGGGAGACATATTGAAGACAAAAGCCATAATAGTTGGAAAATAATTTATTTTTCATATTTATTGCTTTTTGTTTGATATGCATGTCGTAGGCTAGGAAAATTCCTCAATATCAAATTACTAAGTGGGAGAGGGAAATTTTGATAAATTCCCACGACCTCCATTACGATTTGACAAGTGATGCAAACAAACTTGCGCATTGGCTCTGAGTGCCTTCCTCCCCATCGGATGAGTTTGTTTGCGGATCACAAGGTCAAATATTGTTATAGGAAATTATTTAGGAGCGTGTGTACTTCCCCATAGGAAGGCACATAACCCGAGATAATTTCCTTGTTACCGAGTAATGGTCAACACTTAGATACAAATATAAGTGTCCTCCCCATCGGAGTCACTGCTTTTATTTGTAGGGCCAAAGAGGAACCAACCATTAATTTTACTTGTCAAAATGTTAGGTTGACAAGATAGTAAAATTAATGGGTAAAACCTCCTCTTACAAATGTAGAATTCGTATACGTCCACACTATCGTGGCATACGATATTCTCGGTGTTAGTTTATTTTAAAATTTTATTGTTTGAGGAATCAATAATTTTTTGAAATCTAATGTTTTGATTTATGTGATTCTTAGGTTTTCTTTCAAAATGACTTTCAACCCACTTGCTGTGATACTGAAAGAGAACAAACTTACTGGACCCAACTATGTTGATTGGAAGATGATTCTAGACATTGTCTTGACTATTGAGGAATACAAATATGTACTCCTCGAAGAGTGCCCTCCTAAGCCTGTAGAAGATTCTGGGGAAAAGGAGAAAGAGAGTTATAAGAAGTGGGTAAAGGCCGATGAGATGGCACGGTGTTACATTTTGGCATCTATGTCAAATGTACTGCAACATCAGCATCAAGCCATGCCCACAGCTTATGACATGGTGCTAAATCTCAAGGAGCTTTTCGGACACCAGAATCGGGCTGCGAGACAAGAAATCATGAGAAACTTGATGACGACCACCATGATCGAGGGAACACCCGTGAGGGATCATGTTCTCAAGATGATGGCTCATTTGAATGAGTTGGAAGTCCTTGGAGCTGAGATCGATGGGGAAACCCAGGTCGATATCATTCTCCAGTCTCTACCTAGGAGTTTTGAGCAGTTTCGCCTGAACTACAACATGAACAAGAGATTGTATTCGTTGGCGGAACTTCTGACAGAACTTTAGGCGACAGAGGGGCTATTTCGTCAGAGTGCTTAGGCACATGCCATGGTGACCCAAAAGGTTTCTACTTTTAAGCCGAAAGGCAAGAAGAATAAGAAACAAAAGGCGGGCAGGTACTCGGGAGGTAAAGGACAGGAAGGCAAGGCGCTTTATGTCGACCGGAAGAAGGATCGCGCAAGAACAAAGGTATATCTTTTGGTCTAGTCGTTGAAACATGTTTAGCGGTGTTATCTACTGGCACCTGGTGTGTAGATACGGGAGCCACTGATCATGTCTGCAATACTTTACAGAGGTTCCAGGAAACCAGACGACTAGCTGAGGGGGAGATTACCATGTACTTGGGCGATGCCACGAAGGTGGCGACTGTTGCGGTGGGAGATGTTCATTTATCTTTTGAGAAAAATAAACTTTTGATTCTTAAGAATTGCCTTTATGTAACCTTATTTAGAAAGAATTTAATTTCGATTTCTAAATTGTTTATGAATGGATATTCTATTTCTTTTAATGACAGAGTTGTTATAAGAAGGAATAGGGACATTATCTGTTCGGGTGGATTGATAGGAAATTTATACACTCTTGAACCAAAACCTCCCACGATGCAAATTGAAGTTAATAACTCATCTTCTAATTCCAATAAGAGAAAAGAACCTTCGAAGATGAACCAAATATATCTTTGGCATCTTAGGCTTGGTCATATTAACTTAAGCAGAATTCAAAGGTTGATAGCTGATGGACCTTTGGGTTCATTAGTGGTGGAAGATTTCCCAACCTGCGAATCTTGCTTGGAGGGTAAAATGACCAAGAGGCCTTTTAAGGCCAAGGGGTATAGAGCCAAAGATGTGTTAGAATTGGTTCATTCTGATGTGTGTGGTCCTATGTCTATATAGGCTAGAGGTGGTTTTGAGTATTTCGTCTCTTTTATAGACAATTACTCAAGATATGGATGGATACATTTACCTGATGCACCACAAGTCTGAATGCTTTGACAAGTTCAAAGAATTCAAGGATGATGTGGAGAAATGTCAAGGTAAAAGTATCAAGACACTACGATCTGATCGTGGTGGTGAGTACCTCTTGGAAGAGTTTAGGAACTACTTATCAGAGGCTGTGATTCAATCCCAATTGACTGCACCTAGCACACCCCAGCAGAATGGTGTAGCAGAGCGAAGGAATAGGACTGTTATGGAGATGGTTAGATCGATGATGAGTTATTCTGAGTTGCCAGATTCGTTCTGGGGATATGCTCTAGATACGACGGTGTACATTTTGAACTTAGTTCCATCTAAATCAGTGCCTTCTACTCCCACAAAATTGTGGATTGGGCGAAAGCCAAGTCTAAGATATATTCGGATATGGGGGAGTCCAGCACATGTGCTGAAGGCAGATACTGGTTAGTTGGAACCTCGTACAGAAGTATGCATGTTTGTTGGCTATCCTAGAGGAACAAAGGGTGGTTTGTTTTATAGTCCTAGAGATCAGAGGGTGATCGTTAGCACGAACGCCAGATTTCTAGAGGAAGACTATGTGATGAGCCACAAGCCTAAGAGTAAAATTGTTATGGAGGAATTAAAAGGGGAAGTCACTTCTTTAGTACCACCGGTACAAGAGGATATACCACATGTCACTGCACCGCGTGTCACAGAGGATACATAGGTGATACCTCGTCGTAGTGGGAGGGTTGTGAGACAGCCTGATAGAATCATGTTCTTGGGAGAATCTTCTGATTTGGTCCCTAGAGAACATGAACCTGATCCCTGGACATATGACGAGGCAATCCAAGATAAAGATGCAATATCTTGGCAAAGTGCAATGAATGCTGAGATTGAATCTATGGATTCAAATCAGGTCTGGGAGCTAGTAGACCCACCCGATCGTGTAAAAACCATTGGATGCAAGTGGATCTACAAAATAAAGAGAGGAATAGATGGGAAGGTTGAGACCTTCAAAGTGAGGCTTATTGCGAAGGGGTATACTCAGAAAGAGGGTATCGATTATGAAGAGACCTTTTCGTCGGTAGCCATGCTTAAGTATATCCGGATTCACTTATGCATAGCAGCTCATATGGATTATGAGGTGTGGCAGATGGATGTCAAGACAACTTTCCTTAATGGAAGTCTTTAGGAAAACATCTATATGAAGCAACTAGAGGGATTCATTGCTAAGGGCAAAGAGCATCTTGTATGTAAGCTTAATCGGTCCATTTATGGATTGAAGCAAGCTTCGAGGTCTTGGAACATCCGCTTTGATGAGGTAATCTAGTCTTATGGATTTATTAAAAGTCCGGATGAGTCTTGTGTATACAAGAGATATGATAGAAACGTAGTGGTATTTCTTGTACTATACGTAGATGACATTTTGTTGATTGACAACAATATCAAGGTGTTATCGGATGTAAGGGTATGGTTGTCCAAACAGTTTGATATGAAGGACTTCGGAGAGGTGGGACACATCCTTGGGATCAAGGTTATAAGGGATCGCAGGAAAAGGATGTTGTGCTTATCCCAAGCTTCATACATAGACACGATTATGGATCGTTTTAGCATGCAGAACTCCAAGAAGGGTTTTCTACCTTTCAGGCATGGAGTTCCTTTATCTAAGGAGATGTGTCCTAGATCATCTGAGAAGATAGAGGAGATGAAGGCGGTTCCTTATGCTTCGGCAGTAGGAAGCCTCATGTATGTGATGCTATGTACGAGACCAGATATCTGCTTTGCCGTGGGCATGGTCAGCAGATATCAGAGTAATCTAGGACAGGGACATTGGACTGTGGTAAAACATATATTGAAGTACCTGAGAAGGACTAGGGATTATATGCTCGTTTACCGGGCAGACCAATTACTCCCTGTGGGTTACACAGATTTCGACTTCCAATCTGATAGGGATAACAGTAAGTCTACCTCAGGTTTTGTGTTTACTTTGGGAGGTGGAGCCATTGTATGGAGGAGTGCCAAGCAGGAATGCATGGTGGACTCCACCATGGAAGCTCATTATGTGGCAGCCTCTGAGGCGGCCAAAGAGGTTGTGTGGCTCAGGAACTTCCTGATGGACTTGGATGTGATTCCTAGTTTGCCCAGAACTATCACAATTTATTGTCATAATAGTGGTTTAGTTGCAAACTCGAAGGAACCATGAGCCCATAAGGCAAGTAAACAAATAGAGTACAAGTACCACCTGATACGAGAAATCGTAAAGAGAGGAGAAGTTGCTGTGGCCAAGATTGCATCGGAGGATAACCTGGCAGATCCTTTCACTAAGGCCCTTCCGGTGAGAGCTTTTGATAGGCATGTAGAGAGAATGGGGATTAGATGTATGGCAGTTTGAGGACAGCATAGTCTTTTAGTATAAGTGGGAGATTGTAGGGATGTATACTGAAAAGTCTATCTTTTGTATGAACATCTTTATTTTGAAATGAGAATCACATGATCATTGTTTGCATTTTTATGGTTATGAAATATTGTCTAATACATTACATTGTAGATAACATGGTGTGTGGTGTCACACGGGAGATCATGTTATCGACTCCTTGTAAAATATAAGTAAAGGCTCACAACCGAGATGACTTTGGAGAAACCATCTGAATGGTTGTAGTGTGATTTGGTATTGGTTTGTCTTGACCAGAGAATAACACTAGTGCACTTTGTGTGTATTGAGCAGGACCGACTTAGAGGTGATTCGATTTATTGCTGACTACATAATCGAATCGGACCTCAGATGTTATTTTGTACATGCTCTTAATCCCGATATAATAACGGGCACATATACTTAGTATTCATCTCTTTGATTTACCAATGGGCTAGATTTATAGATTAAATCGATAGGCTCGGTAAGTTGGGAGATGATATTATTTATATGGTGTGTCGTTGATTATAGGAGGAAACCGTGTCCTATATATTAGGATGATGATGTCCCCTTGAGGAGCTCATAAGGTTCATCATGTAAAGCCTGCAAGTGGACTTGGTCCGGCATGATGAAAAGGTTGAGTGGTACTACTCGTGGAGTTAGATGTTGATTAATTAATGGTCAGTAAATTAATTAATCGACTGACATTTGAGATCTTAAACACGGAGAGAAAATGTACAAATAATATATGGAGCCCATATTAACTTATGGGGGTTGGTGAGGTAGATCAATGATAATCCTTTAGTGGATTGGATTATCATTAATGGATCGGACTTTATGTGGGCTTAATCCATAGGTGACCAAGATCCAACTCCTCCTCATGGTTCCTAATGTAGCCTATTAAACACCTCATGAAGCTTAGATACAATGGATGGAAACAAAACTCTAGATCCAAAGGTAGAGATTAAATCTCTAAGATCCGACAGATGAGATTAAACCTCTAGATCCGATGGTTGAGATTAAATCCCTAGAACCAATGGTGGAGATTAAAAGGAGGCTTATCCCTAACTCTATAAAAGGAGGGCAAGGGTTTGGCGTGGAGAATAATCAAGAGAAGCTAGGGTTTTGGAGGTTGGCGGCAAGAGATAGGAGCTAGGGTTTGGGCTTGGGCGACACATAATAAGGAAAGATTTCCTTGCCTTCTTCTTCTTCCTCAAGCTGCCGGCGCCCCTTGAGCTCCTTCCAACCCTTGGCCGGCATCCAAACTCCCTCTTCTCCTTCTCCTTGGCTGATGGAACAAAGGTTTAGGGTCCTCGCTTGAAGCTTTTGACCGGCAACCCTTAATCTCTTCTTCCTTCTTGGCCGGCGGCAAAGCTCCATCCTTGGAGGTTGTTGGTTGGTTGAATGAAGGAATAGAGCTTTGTTTCTATTCTTCCTCTTGCTCGGAACGAGCAAGGAAGGAAGATTGGCGATCTAGGAGCTTCAACTTTTGGTAGATCGTCGCCCACATGACGTCCGAAAGGAGGAAGGTCATACATTAGAAGATTGAGAGGTATATCTATTCTCTATTCTCTTTTGTTACTTGCTTGTATTTATTTTTCCAATTATCAGCATGATAAATTCTGTTTTGGCTAAATAATACTTGGATCCCGAACATAAACACAAAAGTCGGTGATCCGGGCATCGTCTATTCCGCGGCTACTCATAGAATAGAGGTTGGTCGCTTGAACAACAAGTTTGTTCAAGTGACCTCTCTAAACGAATAACACGACGATGACTTGATTGTTTGGCCAATGCCTTTAGTCTAGGATTATTTTTTTTTTAATCCGGGTACATCGATGGGATCGCCATGAACAAACAACCAAGGTGAAGTGGGAAGCGAAGTTTCCCCTCACGGATCAATGAAACCAACCCTACAAGTTTTAACCTTTAAGGTTTTGGACACCAATCCAAGTTTATATTCCATCTACCATGTTCCTCACATTTCCAACATAAGGGCACTTACTTGCCAATGTGCTTGGATCATACTCTCACTAACATACTTTGTTTCAAAGGAGCATTCAAAGTCAAGGAGAAGAAAAGTAGGAAATAAACATCAAGTATTTCTCTACTAACTAGTTAGCCTCAAAGGGGCACCTATATGAGTGTTTTCCCAATAGCTACTTGGTCTCAAAGGGGTACTTTAATGATATTTCATCTTTTCTTTTTCCATTTTTTTCTACTCACTTTTTCTATTTTTTTCAGACTTTTTTTTTAAACTCTTGAGATGAATGTTTCTCCAGTAACTAAGTATTGCGAAAGTTCTCATGGAAATTTGAGTACTAGTTCAATATGGGGACAAACCCTTTTTGGATACCTCTACCTCATAGGTCGTGTAAAAAGTGAAACAAAGTTCTTATCAAGTAGGCCAAAAGGACTTTTACTGATCTAACTAAGTTCAGTTATATTATTCTGGATAGAGGAACAAACGATTATTAATCTAAGGATATATACCCAGGAAGTATGCAAAATTATGGCAAACAGGAAAAACATGCAAAGCTCCCCATAGGAAATTATTCTAAACAGGAAAAATATGTGAAGCTACCCCGTCACCCCAAATTTAAAATATGAATTGTTCTCTAGAAGGGTAATAATAAAGTAAACTACTTAGGAGGAGGCGGTGGAAAGAAATGACCTTGCAAAATGTGCCACTGGTACATGGCCTCTATCATCTGTCTTTGAGTGGTAAGTTCGACTTGCTGCTCCCTCAGGTCTATGTGTAGTGCATCCAAGGAAGACTAATCCCAACATTTGCATCATCAGAAGTGCTAGCACTTGCATAACAAGAAGGATGAGCAGAGGAAAAGGTACTAGGCTACCTACTATGCATAGATGCCATGGTTGTTTTTATTCCTGCATTCTAACCATAAAATTAAACTGAAAGGAATAAAAAAAAACTAGAAATAAAATTGCAAATACTTAAAAAGAAAAAGAAGATAAAGATAAATCTTGGGTTGCCTCCCAAGAAGCGCTTGTTTTATGTCATAAGCTCAACCCTTTGTTGTTTGTTTTACCTCAGTTCGAGGAGATCTTGCTCCTCTTCTTGTTCTTTGTCTTGGTTTATAAAATATTTTTTTAACCTTCGTAAGTTTTCAAATTTTCGCCTTGTATATCTACTGCTCCAAAAGGGTATACTTTTTGGATTTGGTATGGGTCGGTCCATATTGATTTGAGTTTCCCAGGAAAAAGTTTTAGGCGGGAGTTAAAAAGGAGCACAAGATCTCATTAATGGAATTCTCTACACAAGATATGTTGATTGTGCTAATGTTTGGTTTTCTCTTTATACGACTTTGCATGTTCATAGGAATGTTAGTGCAATCAACCCGTGATATGGTTTTGATGTGTGTGGCAAAGGGTTTAAGTTAGGTTGTTATTGTGATTTGATATGTGCATTGAAGTCATGCAGGACTTAGTAATTCGCACATGAAGCTTTGGCGGGTTCACCACTCACAACCTCGTGCTTGAGTCGGAGAAGGAGCATTGCAGAGCCATGTGCTTGATGTTGCCGAGGGACTGTCGGACGAGATGACATGAAGTGAAGACAAGGAAGTAGACTTCGAAGGAAAGAGACGCGAAGGAGCATTGCAATGCCATGCGCTTGATGTTGCTGAGGGACGTGGCCGCGAACGAAGAGAGCTTCAGCGAGGGACTTTGAGTGAGATGAGAGAATGAGTGAAATGTAAGTAGCTCATTAGGTGAACTTGGCCGAATGGCTAAGTGTCGGATAAGATTTCCTGACATCAGTTTACTGCCATGAAATGGCAATCGATTGTTCTAAGTCAAACGAGGTTCGACTGGTGTCCGACTGATGGATTTTTGGCCTAGCAGTTGACTGCCATGGAATGACAGTCAACTTCTAGACCATCAGTCGATTGCCAAAGGTGGCAGTCGACTGATGAAGCGATCGCCGCAGTATAGAATCGCCCATAGCCGATCGACTACCGACGACTACGGAGGATCGGATCGGGATGGATACATCGATCGGCCCGACAAGGGTTCCGTTGGACTACAACGATCGGGATCTGACGTGTTCAGAGGCTGTTGTAGAGGCGCCAGTCAACGGCCAAAGGTAGCAGTCGACTAATAGCGGCCAACGGGAAGAAATCATCCCTCTCTATAAAAAGAGAGGGTGTGGCCTTCTGGATGGCTAATGCTTATAGTCCAAACTATCATCCAAGTGCTCCACAAGTGTTTAAACTCCTTCTTCTAATCTCTTTCACATCTATTGTAAAAGGAGTGTTCTTGAGTTGTAAGGGTTTACCTCCACCTTGCATTGGCTAAAGGGAGAAACCAATAGTGGATTGGTTGCGGAGTGATTCACCGGGGACGAATCAGATAGTGGATTAGCAGCGAGGCTGGGAACCACGTTACATATTGTGTTAGCATTGTTTATCTTTGTATTTGTTCTTAATTGTCTTTGCTTTATATTTCCGTTTGTGCTAACGTTATTTGTAGATGATTAAGAATGACTTCCACCATACGACGAAAGAGGGATATTCACCCCCCTCTAGCCGGCCAATCGATCCCCTACAAGTGGTATCAGAGCCAAGACGCTTGTTGAGGACTAACCGCCGCTACAAGCACTACATCGAGGATGACCGGCTCCAACATCCACCCACCGAAATTTGAAGGAGAATTCTCTTGGTGGAAGAAGAGAATGGAGGTATTCTTTGAAACCGATTTTGATATTATGCTTATAATGGAAAACGGTTTTGAGATGCCTAGGGATGAAGAGGGTGAACCAATAGAGAAGTCAAGGTGGACTAAAAAGCAAAGGGAGGAGCACCTTACAAATTCAAAGACCAAGCACCACCTCTTCAATGTGCTCCCCCAACAAGAGATCAACCAGATTGGGGAGTGCTCAAGTGCCAAGGAAATGTGGGAGAGATTGGTGGAACTCCATGAAGGCATTTCCGAGGCCAAGCTTGCAAGGAGAGACCTCCTCCGCTCCCAACTATCAAACATCAAATTAGAAAAGGGAGAAAAGGCAACATCATTACATTCTAGGTTTAAAGAAATTTTAATTGGGCTAACAAGTGTAGGAGAAAAACTTTCGAACCGGGATATGCTTATGAAAGCAATCGACGCTTTTCCCCGGTCATCGAAATGGAGTTCAATGGTGGACTCCTTCTACATGTCAAAGAACCTAGAAGTGAGCACCTTGGAGGAGTTCTTCTCAACCATGGAGCTCCATGAAACAAGGCTTGAAGGAATAAATGAAGAGCCAAGAATTCACCCTTCAAGAGGAGTGGCCTTGGTGGCCAACAAAGGGAAGAAGAAGATGGAGACTCCCTCCTCCTCCGACGAAGCATCCTCCTCTTCCTCTATGGATAGCACAGAAGAAGCATACATGGTAAGAAAGGTAAGGCGTGCTTTGAAAAATTTCAAATTTAATAAATCTAATGATAGGAGGAGAAGACCAAGGGGGAAGGTGATTTTCTATAATCGCCAAGAAGAGGGACACATAAGGGGTAATTGTCCCCTCCTAAACAAGAGTAAAGAGGAGAGGAGAAAGAAAGAAGAAAATAAGAAAAAGGGGGGCAAGAAGAAGGAAGAAGAGAAGAAGGCCAAAGAAAAGGGAAAGGTCAAAGCACTAAAGGCAAAGACATGGGATGATCCTTCTTCCTCATCCTCATCTGAAGAAGAAGAACATGTCTACTCAAATCTTGCCCTAATGGCCTTTGATGACCTAGACTCCACCTCCTCCTCAGAAAAAGAAGTAAGCTCAACTAAAGGGGGAGCTTCTTCTACATCCTCATCATCGGAAGGGGATTTGGTAAGTGAGGTAACGAATCTTTCCCCCAAGAAAATTATGTCAATTATATCTAGCCTCACTAAGGACTTGTTTAGGGAAAAGAAAAAGAACAAATGCATGCTTGATCAAATTAAGGATCTGGAAAATAAATTATAACAACCATGTTTAAATGTTATTGATGATGATGCATGCTCACATGATAACTATATGCCTTTTGATGTAAATGGTGCATGTATTGAAGAAAATAGGGCTTTAAGGGAAAAGGTAGATCACTTAACTAAAGCTCTAGAAAAATTTACAATAGGCTCCAACACCCTTAACATGATCATAAGGAGCCAAAGGGCAAGTTTCAATAAGAAAGGCCTAGGATATAAAGAAAATAAAAATGAAAAGGCCTATAAATGTTTAATTGCTAGGGGTCAAGACTAAAAGAAGGTAATAGCTAGAAAATGGATCCCTAAGGAATTTTTAGTGAACCCCATAGGAAAGAATTTATTTTGGGTTCCTAAATCCATTCTTAAGGGGTAGGAAAACCCTAGGATAGTCAACCATATGGAATTTACCTATATCATATTTTTGGTTGACTTAGGATGGCGGGACTAAATTTTTGAGATAGTGTTGGGTGATGATAATGCACCATAACTAGATAAATCATGCTTTAGGTGATATTTGCTTTATTATCATGGTGTAATACCTAATGCATGATCACAAATTGATGAGTACAATTGTTTCATGATCATAATGTGGAATCAATATATATATGTCCTTATGATCATGTGGGATGTTAGGATGATACTTAACCTTGTATATAATTACATGAAATTGAAGGTTGAGTACATAAATACCTTTAGGATACATCTCACACTCACCATAGGCTACCTTGATTGAAAACTTAGCATGGGTGAGATGATAGGATGATACTAATGGTCGACTAATATCTATGGCATTTAGATGGTCATTTAAAGTATCAAAATAGTAATAATAGATCAATCATGGGGAAGGCTTGTGTTTAATTCATAGACATATTGCCCAAAGATCATGGTTGGATATTTTATATGTTTTCAAAACAATTTCTTACTTTAAAATCTGTGTGTTCATGTTTTGAAACAATTGAAAGCAAAACTAGGTGTTAAAATTGATACTAACATGATCAAAAACTTAGTTGTTTTTGAAGCTTTTGGATTTTTGGAAAATCTTTGAAAATATAATGATTTTTCATGGAAAACTATTTTTCATTGATCAAGAACCCTAAAAGAAATGTGTTCCCCAAATTTCACTATTTTTCGAATTTTCTTGAATTTATAGTGCATTTCTGAATCTCATCCAGAAAATCTGAAAAAATGAATTTACTTGTGCCAGTCGATTTCCATACTGATAGCAGTCGACTGATGTACTATGCATGAGCATAGTAACCTGATTTCATCAGTTTTTTGATTGATTTTTGGTTTGATTCTCTCTAGACTTGATGCTATGCTTATATAAACTTTGTTTAATATTTTTGATGGTGTCAAAGGGGGAGAATTATATATGTTTAAGTAAGGGGGAATTGTATTTAGGGGGAGTTTCATGTATTAAGAGGGAGAGTTGATAATCATGTTTATTTACATGCTTTATTACCTTAATATTTTTTATCAAATGTTTTACTTAACTTAAACGGATTGCCACACATCAAAAAGGGAGAGATTGTTAGTGCAATCAACCCGTGATATGGTTTTGATGTGTGTGGCAAAGGGTTTAAGTTAGGTTGTTATTGTGATTTGATATGTGTGTTGAAGTCATGCAGGACTTAGTAATTCGCACATAAAGCTTTGGCGGGTTCACCACTCACAACCTCGTGCTTGAGTCGGAGAATGAGCATTGCAGAGCCGTGCACTTGATGATGCCGAGGGACCACTGGACGAGATGACTTGAAGTGAAGCCAAGGAAGCAGACTTCGAAGGCAAGAGACGCGAAGGAGCATTGCAAAGCCGTGCGCTTGATGCTGCCGAGGGACATGGCCGCGAACGAAGAGAGCTTCGGCAAGGGACTTCGAGTGAGATGAGAGAATGAGTGAAATGTCAGTAGCTCATTAGGTGAACTTGGCCGAATGGCTAAGTGTCGGATGAGATTTCCCGACATCAGTCGACTGCTCTAAGTCGAACGAGGTTAAACTGGTGTTCGACTGATGGGTTTTTGGCCTAGCAGTCAACTGCCATGGAATGGCAATCGACTTCTAGACCATCAGTCGACTGCCAAAGGTGGCAGTCGAATGATGAAGGCAGTCGCAGGCACAGAACCACCCATAGCCGACTGATCAGTCGACTATGGAGGCATCAATCGACTGATGGATACATCAGTCGACTGACAAAGGGTTCCGTTGGACTACAACGGTCGGGATCTGATGTGTTCAGAGGTCGTTGTAGCGGTGCCAGTCGACTGCCAAAGGCAGCAGTCGACTGATAGCGGCCAATGGGAAGAAATCAACCCTCTCTATAAAAAGAGAGGGTGTGGGCTTTTGGATGGCTAATGCTTTTACTCCAAACTATCATCCAAGTGCTCCACAAGTGTTTAAACTCCTTCTTCTAGTCTCTTTCACATCTATTGTAAAAGAAGAAGTGTTCTTGAGTTGTAAGGGTTTACCTCCACCTTGCATTGGCTAAAGGGAGAGACCAATAGTGGATTGGTTGTGGAGTGATTCACCGGGGACGAATCGGATCGTGGATTAGCGGCGAGACCGTGAACCACGTTACATATTATTTTAGCATTGTTTATATTTGTATTTGTTCTTAATTGTCTTTGCTTTATATTTCTGCTTGCGCTAACGTTAATTGTAGACGATTAAGAACGACTTCCACCATACGACGAAAGAGGGCTATTCACCCCCTCTAGCCGACCAATCGATCCCCTACAAGGCATCCAACCTTAATTCTTCATGTTCATTAAATTGTAGTTTTCTCTTGTCTCTAGCTTTCTTTAGGTTGAAATTTAGTAGTTCAAAATGTTTTATGCTCTAATTCTACTGGAAGACGACATGGTTTTCCATAAACCAATCAGAACAGAGTCATACCGATGGATGTTCTGTAGGTTGTTCGGTATGCCCATAAGGTATCATCTAATTTCAAAGACCAATCTTTTCTTGATCTCGACACTATCTTTTCCAATGTACTCTTGATTTCTTTATCAGAAATTTCCACTTGGTCGCTGGTCTGAGGGTGATATCGGGAAGCTATTTTATGGGTCACTCCATATTTACTGAGAAGGTTTTTGAATTGTTTTTCAATAAAATATGATCCTCTATCACTGATCACCGCTCGGGGTACTCCGAATCTTGGGAATATAATTTTCTTAAAAAGCATTATTATTGTCTTTGCATCATTAGTTGGCAATGGTATTGCTTCTACCCATTTAGAGATGTAGTCCACTGCCACTAAGATATATATGTTTTTTATTAGAGGTTGGAAATGGTCGCATGTAGTTGATTCCCCATACATCAAAAGGTTCGATTTCTAAAATAGAGTTTAGGCCTATTTATTGTCTTCTTGATATGTTCCCTAATCTTTGGCATCGATCATAGATTAATACAAATTCTCGAGTATCTTTAAATATGTGGGCCAAGTAAAATCTTGCTTGTAGAATTTTTGCGACCATTTTTGAGGTGCTGGCATGACCCCCATAGGAAGAAGAGTGGCAATGATAAATTATACTTTTTATTTCTTCCTCGGGTATGCACCTTCTATAAATGGTGCCAACACATTTTTTAAAGAGGAAGGGCTCGTCCCAAACATAATTCTTCAGATATGCGAAGAATTTCTTTCTTTGATGATAATTCTTATTAGGAGGTAAGATTCTACTGGCAAGATTGTTTGCAAAATTTGAATACCATGGGGCATTATTTTTTTCTACTGCTAACAAATGTTCATCTGGGAAGTAATCATCTATTGGTATTTCATTATCTTTGATAGGTGTATCTTGGTGTAGTCTTGATAGATGATCTGCAACTACGTTTTCAGTTCCTTGTTTATCCTTTATTTCTAAATCAAATTCTTGTAGTAGAAGGATCCAACGGATAAGTCAAGGTTTGGCTTCCTTTTTTGTTAACAAATATTTTATAGCTGCTTGACTTGTGTAGACAATTAACTTAGATCCTACAAGGTATGATCTAAATTTATCAAACTCGAACACAATAGCTAGGAGTTCCTTTTTAGTAGTTGCGTAATTTATCTGGGCATCATCTAATGTCTTGCTAGCGAATAGATAGCATGTACTTTTCGATCCTTTCTTTTCCCTAGTGCCGCTTCTACCACATAGTCACTGACATCACACATGATTTCAAAAGGTAACTTCCAATCGAGTATTTGCATGATCGGGGTAGAGATTAATGCTTCTTTAAGTTTGCAAAAAGCATCCATACAAGTCTGATCAAAATCAAATGTGACTTCCTTAGAAAATATATTTGTTAGTGGTTTGGAGATCTTTGAGAAATCCTTTATAAAATTCCTATAAAATTCAGCGTGTCCTAGAAAACTTTGTATCCCTTTAATGTTCGAAGGTGGAGGCAATTTGTCAATCACTTCAATTTTTGCTTTGCCAACTTCTATACCTCGCTCAGAGATCAAATGACCAAGTACTATACCTTCCCTTACCATAAAATGGCACTTTTCCCAATTTAATACTAGGTTCATTTCCTCTCATCTTTGCAAGACCTTAGATAAGTAAGACAAGCATGTCTCAAAGTTAGTTCCGTATACAAAGAAATCATCCATGAAAACTGTTAGGGCAATCTCTTGCCGTGATATGGTTTTGATGGTGTGGCAAAGGGTTTAAGTTAGTTTGATATGTTGATGTGATATGTGCGTTGAAGTCGTGCAGGACTTAGTAATTCGCACATGGAGCCGTGGCGAGTTTCACATCTCATGACTCGTGCCTTGAGTCGGTGAAGGATAGCCGCGGCGCTTGGAGCATCCGAGGGACCGCCGGACGAGAAGCTTGGAGTGAAGCCGGAGGAAGTAGACTTCGAGGCAAGAGACGCGAAGGAGCATTGCAGAGCCGTGCGCCTGATGCTGCCGAGGGACGTGGCCGAGAACGAAGAGAACTTCGAAGGCGAGGGACTCCGAGAAATGAGAGTGAGCGATTGTAACCTGGGGAAGGGTAGCTCTTAGGTGAAACTTGGCCATTTGGCCAAGTGTCGGATGGGTTTTCGACACCCGGCCGATTGCCATGTCATGGCAAGTCGATCGCCCCGAGTCAAGTGAGTTCGACCGGTATACGATCGATCGATTGTGGCCAGCCGATCGCCATACGTGGGCCGATCCGACTTGACATCCGATCGCCGGAAGGCGCAATGGCCGGTCAATAAGGGTTCGCCAGAACCGTTCGTAGCCGATCGGGCCGATCGACGGAGGCGGCCGATGATCGATGAGGTCCATCGCCGATCGCTAAGAGTTCCGTTGGACTACAACGGGCGGGATCCGACGTGTTCGGAGGCCGCTAGTGACGGCAATGATCGCCAAGGGCGCAATCGATTGATGGCGGCAATAAGAGAGGGTGTAAGCCTTTGAGAGGCTAATGCTAATACTCCAAACAATCTTCCTAGTGCCCCACAAGCTCTAAACTCTTCTTACTTGTCTTTACTTCAATCCTATTGTAAGAAGAGTGATCTTGGTTGTAAAGGTTACCTCCACCTAGCTTTGTGCAAAGGAGAGACCGATAGTGATTGGTTTTGTGAGTGATTCACCGTGGACGAATCGGACCGTGGATTAGCGGCGTAGCCGTGAACCACGTTATATCTCGGTGTTTGTATTGCTTGTTTATATTTTGCTTGTCTTTACTTATAGTTGTATATTCCGCTTGCGCTAACGTTTTGTAGACGAGCAATTTACGACGTCCAACGTACGAGGGCTATTCACCCCCCTCTAGCCGGCCATATCGATCCCTTACAAGTGGTATCAGAGCCGAGGTTGCTTGTCACCGGACTAACCGCCGCAACAAGCCCTACATCAAAAATGGCCGGCTCCAACATCCATCCTCCGAAGTTTGAAGGAGAATTCGCTTGGTGGAAGAAGCGAATGGAGGTATTTTTCGAAACGGATTTTGATATAATGATTACAATGGAATCCGGTTTCGTTTTGCCTAGGGATGAAGAAGGGAAGCCAATAGAGAAATCTAGGTGGACCAAGAGGCAAAGAGAGGAGCATCTTGCAAACTCCAAAGCCAAGCACCATCTCTACAATGTGCTCCCTCAACAAGAGATCAACCGGATCGGAGAATGTGCTAGCGCCAAAGAGATGTGGGAGAAGCTTATAGAACTCCATGAAGGCACATCCGAGGCCAAGCTAGCAAGGAGAGACCTCCTCCGCTCCCAACTATCCAATATAAAACTAGAAAAAGGAGAAAAGGTAACCTCACTACACTCTAGGTTTAAAGAAATTTTAATTGGGCTAACAAGTGTAGGTGAGAAGCTATCAAACCGGGATATGGTAATGAAGGCCATAGATGCCTTTCCCCGGTCCTCAAAGTGGAGCTCCATGGTGGACTCATTCTATATCTCAAAGAATTTAGAAGTGAGCACCTTGGAGGAGTTCTTCTCAACAATGGAACTCCACGAAACTAGGCTTGAGGGAATACAAGAGGAGCCTAAAATTCAACCCTCAAGAGGAGTAGCATTATTGGCAAGTAAGGGGAAGAAGAAGATGGAAATCTCCTCCTCCTCCGATGACGAAGCGTCTTCCTCCTCCTCCATGGATAGCACCGAAGAAGCATATATGGTAAGGAGGGTAAGACGTGCATTTAAGAATTTTAGATTTGATAAATCTAATGATAGGATGAGAAGACCAAGGGGGAAGGTTATATGCTACAATTGCCAAGGAGAAGGGCACATAAGGGACAATTGTCCTCTCCTAAACAAAAGCAAAGAAGAGAAGAAAAAGAAAGAAGAGAAGAGGAAGAAGAAGAAGGGGAGCAAGAGAAAGGAAGAGGAGAAGAAAACAAAGGAGAAGGGAAAGGCTAAGGCTCTCAAGGCAAGGACTTGGGATGATCCATCCTCATCCTCCTCCTCATCATCGAATGAGGAGAATGCCTTTGTCACCAATTTGGCCTTGATGGCCTTTGATGACTTGGATTGCTCTTCATCCGAAAATGAAGAATCAAGCTCAAATGGGGAGAGCTCAAATAAAGGGGGAGCTTCATCATCCTCATCATCCGAAGAAGAAGAGGACATGGAAACTATGGTAACCAATCTCTCACCTAGTAAAATAGTTTCTATGATTTCGAGTTTAACTAAGGATTTATTTAGAGCTAAAAAGAAAAACAAAAGCATGCTAGATCAAATTAAGGACCTAGAAAATAAACTAGAAAATGCATGCTTAAATGATAATATTTCGTCTAGCTTAATTGAAGCATGCTCACATGACCTTTATATGCCTTTAAATGTTAATGATGCATGCATAGAGGAAAATAGGGCTTTAAGGGAAAAGGTAGATTATTTAACCAAAGCCCTAGAGAAATTCACTATTGGCTCCAACACATTGAACATGATCTTAGGGAGCCAAAGAGCTAGTTTCAATAAGAAAGGTCTAGGCTACAAGGAAAAGAAAAATGAGAAGGCCTATAAATGCCTAATAGCTAGGGGACAAGATAAAAAGAAAGTAATTGCTAAGAAATGGATCCCCAAGGAATATTTAGTGAACCCAATAGGAAAGAATTTATTTTGGGTTCCAAAATCCATTCTTAAGGGTTAGAATAACCCTAGGGTAGTCAACCATATGAACTTGACCTATATCACATTTTGGTTGACTTAGGATGACGGGACAACATTTTTTAGATAGTGTTGGGTGATGATAACGTACCCATAAATAGGTAATAATGCTTAAATCATGATGATTGATGTAATTCCTATGTATGTTTTAAATCATGATTTATGATTTTGAAATTTGGCACGTTATCACTAGAAATAGGTTTAAATCATGCTTTAGGTGATAATTTGTTTATTATCATCGTATAATACCTAATGCATGACTATTATTTGATGGATACATGAGTTTCATGATCATAATGTAGAATTAATTGATATATGTCATTATGATCATGTAGGATGTTAGGTTGATACTTAACCATGATAGAATTGCATGAATATATGGGTTAAGTATATACAAATACCCCCTAGGATACATCTCACACACACTATAGGCTAACTTGATTGCAAACTTAGCATGGGTGAGATATTAGGATGATACAAATGTCCACTAATGCCTATGGCATTTAGATGGTCATTTAAAGTATCAACATAGCAATAATAGACCAATCATGGGGAAGGCTTATGTTTAATAAATAGACATATTGCCCAAAGATCATGGTTGGATATTTCATATGTTTTCAAAACAATTTCTTACCCTAAAATACATGTATTCATGTTTTGAAACAATTGGATGCAAAACTAGGTAACTAACTTGATACTAGAATGATCAAAAACCTAGTGGTTTTTAGAACTTTTGGATTTTTGGCAAAAACAAGAAAATATAATGAGTTTTCATGAAAAACTATTTTTCCTTGATAGATATACTTAATAGAAATATGTTCCCAAATTTCATGATTTTTCAAATTTTCGAATTTATAATGCATTTGAAATTCATCCGTAAAATCAAATTTGGTTTTTTTTGTACCGACCGCATATACTGATAGCAATGATCGTGGCCTCGTAAATCAGAATATTGAAGGTCAATTCAGTTTGTAAACCTCCTACAAGTGGTAGAAATATACTTAATGCCCCCAATCGGTGGTAGAAAAATACTTGATGCCATCAACAAATGGTCCCCAATGTTAAATCAACTTGACATATTTTTCCTCCATTATACTTGATGCCATGAGCTTATAACTTAGTGTTAATCTTTTTGATGGTGTCAAAGGGGGAGAAATAAGTATGTTTAAGTTAATCACATTAGGGGGAGAAATATATTGTAGGGGGAGAAATATATGATAAGGGGAGAAAATTTACATGGAGAGTTTCATGGATTAAGGGGGAATTGCATGTTGTTATATCATGTTTATCTTTACATGCTTTCTTACCTTAGAATTTATATCAAATGTTTTTACCTAACTTAAACGGATTGCCACACATCAAAAAGGGGGAGATTGTTAGGGCAATCTCTTGCCGTGATATGGTTTTGATGGTGTGGCAAAGGGTTTAAGTTAGTTTGATATGTTGATGTGATATGTGCGTTGAAGTCGTGCAGGACTTAGTAATTCGCACATGGAGCCGTGGCGAGTTTCACATCTCATGACTCATGCCTTGAGTCGGTGAAGGATAGCTTTGCGGAAGCCGTGCGCTTGGAGCATCCGAGGGACCGCCGGACGAGAAGCTTGGAGTGAAGCCGAAGGAAGTAGACTTCGAGGCAAGAGACGCGAAGGAGCATTGCAGAGTCGTGATGGCGCCAGGACGGGCCGAGAACGAAGAGAACTTCGAAGGCGAGGACTCCGAGAAATGAGAGTGAGCGATTGTAACCCGGGGAGGGGTAGCTCTTAGGTGAAACTTGGCCATTTGGCCAAGTGTCGGATGGGTTTTCCCGACACCACCGATCGCCATGTCGCGGCATCGGCCGATCGCTCGAGTCGAGTGAGTTCGACCGTATACGATGATCGGATTGTGCCGATGATCGCCATACGGGCGATCAAGATACGGGCCGATCGCCAAGGCGCAGTGATCGTCAATAAGGGTTCGGCAGAACCGTTCGTAGCCGATCGGGCCGACTACGGAGCGCGTGCAGCCGATCGATGAGGTCCATCGGGCCGATCGCCAAGAGTTCCGCTGACTACAACGGTCGGGATCCGACGTGTTCGGAGGCCGCTAGGATGGCAATGATCGCCAAGGGCGCAAATGATCGATGGCGCAAACGGAAGAAGTTAGCCCTCTCTATAAAAAGAGAGGGTGTAAGCCTTTGAGAGGCTAATGCTAATACTCCAAACAATCTTCCTAGTGCCCCACAAGCTCTAAACTCTTCTTACTTGTCTTTACTTCAATCCTATTGTAAGAAGAGTGATCTTGGTTGTAAAGGTTACCTCCACCTAGCTTTGTGCAAAGGAGAGACCGATAGTGATTGGTTTTGGCGGAGTGATTCACCGTGGACGAATCGGACCGTGGATTAGCGGCGTAGCCGTGAACCACGTTATATCTCGGTGTTTGTATTGCTTGTTTATATTTTGCTTGTCTTTACTTATAGTTGTATATTCCGCTTGCGCTAACGTTTTGTAGGCGAGCAATTTACGACGTCCAACGTACGAGGGCTATTCACCCCCCTCTAGCCGGCCATATCGATCCCTTACAAAAACTTCTATGATATTTTCAATCATATCGAAAAAAATTGCTGTCATGCAATGTTGAAAAGTGACTGGGGCATTGCAAAGGTTGAAGGGCATTATATGGTAGGCAAAGGTACCGTAAGGACATGTAAAAGTGGTTTTTTTTGGTCACTAGGATGTATAGGTATTTGGAAAAATTCAGAATATCCATCTAGGTAGCAAAAATATGAATGTTTAGCTAGTCTTTCTAACATTTGATCAATAAATGGAAGGGGAAAATGGTCTTTCGTAGTTTCTTTATTTAATTTTCTATAATCTATGCACATTCATCATTTGGTAGTCACTCTAGTGGGAATTAGTTCATCTTTTGAATTTTTTATCACGGCCATCCCCCCTTTCTTTGGTACTACTTGGACTGGGCTTACCCATTCACTATCGGAGATAGGGTATATTATTCCTGAGTCAAATAATTTTAAAACTTTTGTTTTAACTACTTCCTTCATGTCGGGGTTCACCCTTCTTTGATGATCAATGGAAGGTCTGTAGTTATTTTTGAAGAGGATTCTATGCATGCATACTGATGGACAAATCCCTTTTATGTCATCTATTGTGTACCCTATAGCCTTCCTATGTAATTTTAGTATATCGAGCAATCTCTCAGTTTCACTCATATTTACGTTTGCATTTATGATCACTGGATATGTAGAGCTTTGGAATTCATACCTAAGAGTTGATGGAAGAGGCTTTAATTCTACCCTCAGTAGCTCGATACCCTCCTTAATTGGTGATTATTGATCTATTCCTAATTCTTTCATTTTTATCTGTAAGGTATCCTCATGATACTCAGTATCTCCCTCTACTAAGTAGGATTCTAATGGGTCCTCACCAATTTTTCCTTATTATTATTCTTTAAGTATCCATTGTAAACTATCAATCCGACAGAAGGTATCTTGAACAAGGGATTGTTTAAGAGTTCTAGAAAGATCAAACTCAATTTTCCCTTTACCAACGGCTAATGATAACTTATGGTTCTTCACATCTATTATAGCTCCTACTGTGGCTAGGAAGGGTCTTCCTAATATAGTGGGAATAGAGGGATCTTCATTCATTTCAAGTACTATAAAATCTGCTAGAATTACAAAATTTCCTATGTTAATTGGTATGCCATCCAAGATTCCTTGAGGGTATCAAACTGAGCAGTCAGCTAATTGGTAATGTCATGGTAGTTAATTTCAGTTCATTAGGATCAAGTCTTTTGCATATGGATAATGGAATAAGGTTTACACTAGCCCCTAAGTCATAGAAAGACTTATTAAAGTCATAATTTTTTATTGTGCATAGGATGGAAAAACTACCTGGATCATTGAGCTTTGGAGGTAACTTATTTTGAATCAGTGTGTTGCACTCTTCTGTTAATGCTATTGTCACATGTTCCTCAAATTTTATTTTATTTGTAAGGATGTCTTTAAGAATCTTAGAATAGGTCAGCATTTTCTGCAAAGCTTTAGTAAAAGGAATGTTGATATATAATTTTTTAATTACCTCAAGGAACTTACCTAATTATTCATCCAATTTAGTCCTGGCCAACCTCTGAGGAAATAGTATTGGAGGGTTCTTGTTGGTAATGGATCCTTGGGGTCCTTTTCATTTGTCGAATCCTTGATTTCCTGAGTGTCAGTTGTTGGCATGACCATGTCAGGTGGCACGGGAAAACTACTGAGATTTTGTTTTCTTTCTTGGGATTCTTCTATTGTATTTGTATTCATCATCTTCCCACTTCTTAATGTAATGTTATTGCATTGGTCGACATGGATCATCTCAAGAGAAATTTTAACCTGAGTATCTAAAAAATTAGTAGGGTTGACTAAATTATCGAATTTACTTACTAATTGTTTAATCGTTTCTTCCATCTGTTAGTTTGACTCTTTCATGTGTTGGCATAATTCATTGTTTTGAATAGTCTGAACTTTAATGAATTTTTCCATCAACAAAATCAATGTTGGCTTTTGCTCGTGTCGGGGAACTGAAGATTGTCCTGGAGTGTTCTGTCCATATTGGCATTGATTGTTCTAGTATGAAAAATTTGGATGGTTCCTCCAGCCTGGGTTGTAAGTATTGGAGTATGGGTTGTTCAAAGGCCACTGGTTGAAATTGTTTAATGCGTCGACTTGTTCGATAGACATTTCCGAAGATGGGGTAAATCCTATTTGGCAATTTTAAGCTACATGACCTGAAACACCACATATCTCATAAGAAATATTAGTAGAATTGATGGTATTCATATTAAAGTGTTCAAATTTGTGAGATAGTACATCTAATTTTGCAGTGAGTAAATCATAGCGCTTACCTCATACTTACATGGGGTACGAGTAGATACTCCCTTCTCGGTTGCCCACTGGTGGTGGTTAAGTGCGACCCTTTCGATGATATCGAAAGCTTCATCCAACATTTTGTTCATGAGAGCTCCTCCTACGGCAGAATCTAAGGAAACTTTTGTAGGATAGGAGATACCATTATAAAAGGTGTGGATGATAAGTCATCTCTCTAATCCGTGATGTGGACATTATTGCAATAACCCTTTGAATCTGTCCCAAGCTTCAAAAAGTGATTCTCTATCTTTTTGCATGAAATCTATGATTTGATGGTGGAGATTTGCTGTTTTACTTAGTGGGAAATATTTATCCAGAAATTTTTGTTCTAGTTGACCTCACATTGTAATGCAATCCATAGGAAGAGAATGCAACCATGCCCTTGCTTTGTCCCGTAGGGAGAAGGGAAATAATAACAGTATGATAGCATCTACAGAGGCTCCATTAAATTTTAAAGTTATATAAAATTCTATGAATACCTCTAAATGTAGATTAGGATCATCTGAAGGTGTCCCTCCGAATTGATGCTGTTGAATCATGGATAAGAGTGTCGATTTCAACTCGAAATTATTGGTTTCTATTGGAGATCTTCAGATGCTTGATCTTAGCCCCCTTGTACTTGGTGCTGCGTAATCGCGTAAAGATTTGATTTCTTCATTCGTCTCCATTTTAAAGGTTGGAGTTTCTTCTAGTTGCTTTAGGAGTCTTCGTCTAGTGAGAAGAGTTCTTTTGATCTCAGGATCTGGTTTTGTCAACTCCCTAGTAGACCTGTGCATGCAACAAAAAGAGCAACTCCAATGAAAGTAAGTGTGGTAGATGAAATAAATAAAATAATAAAAATAAAAATAGAAAACAGAAAATAAATAAAAATCTAGATTAATCTAATTGCAATCAAATTGATATTGATGCAATCCCCAGGAATGTCACCCAAAACTTAATGTGGACGATTTGTCTCCGAAGCACACTAAGTCCTAAAAATTGATATAGTATCTCTGCAAGCATAGGTCATCATCAAGTAATAAAAATATCTATCACATAGAGATTGGTCAAGTACCGAATGAGAGCAAGGAAAGATTATCTAGAAGAATATATATTTGAATGGTAGTCAGATAAAGAAGGGAAACAAGCGATAGAGAAACAAATATAGGATGAATTTATGAAGCAATCTTAGGATTTTGGTTTCGCTACAATGTCTATTGTCTTGGCAGTTCTCTATTATATTGATGTGTATTCTTAAAGGAAACTTCTCTAAGGTTATCGGATGCCTCTTACGAGATCAACCCGATTTATTCACCTAACTTGATTTCTACTTTGACAGTGTTAGCTCTTAGAAGGAACTTGTTCTCAATATGGGCTCCTGTCATGAGCCCTAGTGGATCCATTCGAACTACCACTTATTACTTATAGGAACCGAGGCTAGATAAATTATTATGTTCTAGGAAAAGTTTATAAAACCCACGAGAGGTTTTAATAGCTTTCGAGGTATTCACGCATAGTTAACCTTATCTGCAACATGGGCATTTGTCACAAATGCCTTGGCAGACCAATCTAGATGAAAGCCCTTAGTCGTCATAATTCCTCATGATTAGTTTAGATCCTCAAGAGGTTCTGACAGCTCTTGAGGTATTCACGCGTAGTTGACCTTATTCGCAACATGGGTACTCGTGATGAGCACCCTAGCGGATCAATCTAGGGGAAAATCTTCAATCACCATAACTCCTCCCGATTAGTTTTACAAAAATCAAATTAGAAGAAACATGCTAAACTCGCAAGATAAATCATATTTACCATAAAACTAATTTAAGAAGTTCACAATCAATAAATAAAAGAGTTATAATAATTCAAGATGAATAAACAAAGAGCTACTCCCTCATCCTAAGATCGAGGAGCACTACTCCATGGCTCTGAAGGAAGAGAGTGTTGGGAATTGGATGCCCGCTAGAGGGGGGGGGTGAATAGCGTTTGACCGTTCGTAGATGGAATTCGATCGCGTGTTCGTGACTACAAGTTTCGTTAGCATAGCGGAATATAGAAATGAAAGCAATAACGAAATACAACAATCATGAACACAAAGATATAATGTGGTTCGGAACCACACGGTTCCTATTCCACGGATCGAGCTCTAAAGAGCTATAGTGATGCACACACAATCACTAATCAATAATAACTCCTTCTCGGAACAATTCGGAGGCGGAGAAACCTCGTACAAGGATTACACTAAGTAATACACAAGATACAAGCAAATACAAGTAAGAAATACAATGCAAGTAAAGGAAAAACAACTTTACAAGAGCTTTGGATTGCTTGATATTTGATTGCCTTGAACTAGCTTTGAAGGACTGGAAAGCACCAACTTCCCCCTTCAATTTCGCCGAAGCAAATCCCTGCAAAAACCCTCCTTCCGAGCTGCCTTTATAACTTGCATCGGGCTGGATTTCCGCCTATCAGTCGACTGCCATAAGTCACCAGTCGACCGATGCCACTGTTGTCGTGAGACAATGGATCGATCCACGCTGGAAAAACTCCAACGGATCTCTTGGCGATCGCCAACATTGGCGGCCGATCGCGTGCATCGTCGCCTTGATCGGCTACGAGCGTCGCTTGAACCTCAAGCGGCTGATCGACCCTTGCGATCCGCGAGCCATCGCCGATTAGCTACCAATGAGCGATCGGCGCGCTTTTTAGCCCGCCGGGCAATAACTCAAGTCGATTAACGGCAATGAACCGCCATAATACCGGGCCGATCGCCAACCTCAAAAATGAGGTTTTAACCCAAGTATGGTGCCCCCATACTTGCTAGACCACCCTTAGCCTAGACCTAAGCCTTCTAGCCACCTCCATCAGCCTCACGCCTCTCGGATCCCTCCAAGTCATCCATGACTTGTTCATCCATCGCGCTAGCTTCCAGGTGCTTCCATCGGCTATGTCATGCTAACGGTGTCTACACCGCCAAGACACATTGGACTTACGCCGCCAAGACTCCGCTTGGACTTTACGCCGCCAATATCAAACCCCTTGGACTTCCCTTGCCAACCCATGTTGGACTTTCCATGCAAAGACCATGCTTGGACTTTCCCATGCCAAGTACTCAAGACTTGGACTTTCCCAAATGCTAAGTGTCCCACCTGGACTTTCCCAAATGCCAAGTGTCCCACTTGGACTTTCCATGCCAAGTACCCATGACTTGGACTTTATCTTGCCAAGACCCATGCTTGGACTTTCCCATAAACACATGGTCAACCCTAGTCAACCATCAAAGTCTCCCTCGAGTCAAACTCGAGTCTGGTCAATTATAACCTGGGTCGATTGTATAAACAATCTCTCCAAAACATATTAACTGACATCAATGTTAAACATCAATGTCAAACACTTTGTCAAACTACTTTGTCAAACATCAAAACATCACTCGAGTCAAACTCGAGTCCTGGTCAATCATGACCTGGGCCGATTGCACCAACAATCTCCCCCTTTTTGATGTTTGACAAAAACCAATCAAATCATGAGTTAGAACACTAACTCAAATCCCTTACCAATTATCCCAAATTGGTAAACACTCTCCAAATGTTCTCTCCCAAACATTCTCCCCCTTTTTGACTAACATCAAAAAGATTTTTTTTTTCTTCAAGGAGGTCAATATCTCATATCCCAATGAGATCTTACAATCTCCCCCTTGATCCAAAAATAAATACCTAGGATGCCTACCATCTTCTTAGTGATAATTCACATATCACTCAAGAGAGACAATCCTATTTACTCTCTCCCAATTTCAAAATTGGGTATCAAAAACCCATCAATTTTCCCAATTGATGATACTCTCCCAATAACTTCTCCTCTTCAAGGAGAAAAACACATCCATCATCCCAAGATGGATACCTCCCCCTAAAGGCTTGCTCCCCCTTGACCATTGCACCAACAATGTCCTTGGGAAGCCCCTAAGCCAATAGGAACTTTAAACCATCAAAATTAAGATTCTAAGTTCAACATAGAACTTTCACTCACCCTAAATTTGATACTTTGACCTAACACAGCTCCTAATTCATATCCAATGGATTTTCACCCTTTATAATGCTTCCTAAAGCATATCCTAGGGTCAGGAGTGATTAGGAACCTTTCCATAGCTGAACACGGGCTAAACAAACCTTGTTAACCCGAAATCAGACCTGGCAAATGACTCTGATAAAGAATCGGCCGATCACACTATATCACGATCGCCACAGGCTGATCGATAGCTGAAATTTCTGAATTTCAGCTATCAGAATCGAGATTTGGAAAAACATAAGTAATTCTACGTATTTTAAAAAATCATAAAATTTGATACGTATATTACTTATAGTCAATACAATGGGTGAAAAATATTTGAAAATTATTTTACCCATAAACTAGTGAGTTTGATACAAAACTCAAAACCATTGAAATTTTCAATGTTTTGGCCCTATTTTGTATCAACTCTATCAATGGTGATTGCTATCAAAAGATAGACTTCACCAAGGTTTTTCAAAATGATTTTAAAATGTTTTCAAAACCTTATTTTTGATCATATTCCTTGGGCTCTATGTACATGACTTGTACACATGCTCTCCCAATGATCCACAAATGAAACAAGATGAGTTTTAGTTCATCTAGATGCAAAAATTATGCACCTTGAACTCAACTCATATCCTAGCATCTCACATGTATCTAAGGTGTATAAATACACATACATGTCAATTGGATGTGAGATGTGGGTTTTGTTCATCCTAATCTAGGGTTTCATGCATTCTCTAAGGCAACCCTACTTGATTCCCTTATAAATGGGACTTCAAGTCATGTCATAGTCCTTAATTCAATTTCAACCAAATTGTCTTAAATGCATGAATGATTATGGCATTAGAAATGTTATAAATAAGCATATGCTCATAATCATGATGTCATGGCATAAGATGAAATCTAAAAACACATGACATTTGAAACCTTAATCCTAAACATGAACATGACATATAAAATCATAGAACTAGGCATGATGTCATGACATGGCATATGGCAATCAAAGCATGGCATATAAAATATATAGGTATAGTAATACTTAAATTTTAATATTAATTGCCATTTGATATAGTTAGATATATTTTTCCATATTATCATTAATCTCCCTAGTGTGCCAAAAACCCAAAATGGCACACTAACACTCTAAACCCTAATTGTGCCAATTTGATCATTTTATCAAACTTCATAACTAATATTGGCACATCCTAAAATCTTTTAGGATTATAATTCAACCCTATTTCCAAGGTATCCATAACCTTGAAAATAACTTAAAATGCCACCTTTATCATGGTTGAGTTAACTACCCATCCACTCAAGGTTGACACATCCTAAACCCACCTAGCATGAATCAATCACGCTCTTAGGAACCCAAAACCGATTTGAGCTCCTAGGGTTAATTAGGTATTCCTTAGGGATAACCTCCCTAGATACCTTCCTAATGACCCTCCTAGGCTTGTTAGCCTTGGTCATTTGGGTCTTACCTAGGTTGACTCTAGGGGTAACTCCCCTTGCAACCTTCTTAGTGGCCACCCTAGGTTTTCTAGAAACCCTAGCAACTAGGCACACCCTTTGGTCAACTCTAGGGATAACCTCCCTATTGACCTTGGTCTTCCTAGACCTAGTCAGTGTTCCATAATCTAATGGAACACTATGGTAAGCTACCTTAGGCTTAGGTTTGTGACCCAAACCTTGCTTGCCCTTGGTTGACTGTTGACTCTTAGATTCTTGGTGTTGACTTTGACTTTTGGACCTTTGACTTTGACCATTAGACCCTTTAAATTGGTTTTGTATATTCCTAAGGGTCTTTTCTAGTTTCTCAAGCCTTGACCTCAAGGCTTGGTTTTCTAATTCCAATTGCCCAATTGAATTTTGATTAAGTTTTTGGGCATTTGACTTGTTAGGCACATGCCTAGTCCATTTAGGATTGAAACCTAGGTGCTCTTGCACCTTTCTAATGGTCTCCCTAGGTAAAACTTTTCTAGAGTTATTTGACCTAGGTTTATCCTTATATAAATTGTTTTTAGGGACATTAGTCCCAAATTTCTCCTTACTTTTGAAGTTAACGCTTTTAGCTCCTAAAAAAATATATTTATCTCTAGCATGCTTTTCATGGTGAATTGCAAGAGAATTAAAATTTCTAGCATGCTTTTGATTTTTAAATTTGGAAGGTGCATTATTAAAATATACCTTAGGGTTAGCTATAGAAGCTCCCCCTACTTGTGATGCTCCTCCTTGCCCTTCTTCTTCCCCCTAGGGCATTGACTCCGATAATGCCCCTTCGAATTGCACTTCAAGCATATGATGTGCTCCTTGCCTTTAGGTGTTGGGGAACCGGCATCCTTGACTTTTGGTGCCGGTGGAGCTTTCCTAATCTTCTTTGGGCACTTGCTCTTATAGTGCCCAAATTCCCTACACTCAAAACACATAATATTATTTTTATTTGAAATTAGAGTGTTTGAGTTACCTAGGTTAGTGGTGGAGTTCGGAATTGACACTTCTTCATCTTGACTGGATGTAGAAGCTTCTTCTTGATGCTCCGGTGTTGAGGAAACTCTAATCTCCTCCTCAATCCTAGAAGTGGATGCTTCTTCCACATCCTCCACCAACCCGGAAATTGACTCCCTATCAACTTCCGATTCTACTTCCTCTTCCTCTTTGGATGTTGATGATCTCTCAACCTCCAAGTCCTCACTTCCTTGTGAGAGTGATGCATTAGCCTTTTCGGTCTCTTCCTCTTGGACCATTGATGGGCTTTCATGGAGCTTGGCCACTTGGCTCCATAGCTCGTTTGCATCTACATAATTACCTAACATACACAAGATATTGTTAGGTATTAAATCAATTAACAACTTCATTACCTTCTCATTCTTTTCGAAGGCTTGGACTTGCTCTTCGGTCCATCTCTTTTTCTTGAGGAATCCACCTTTTGGTCCTCTTGGATAGCTATATCCTTCCATTAAGATAGACCATTCTTCAAAATCCCTCATCATTAGGAAGTCTTCAATTCTTGACTTCCATTGCTTAAACCCTTCTTGTCCATAGAAGGAGTAAGGGATCGGTGTGTTAATATTCCATCCCAATTGTTCTTCCATCTTCACCCTCTAGCTTCTTTGTCCTAGCTCCCGGCTGGTTAGTCCGTAGAAGAGCCCCGGGCTCTGATACCACTTGTTGGGAATTGGATGCCCACTAGAGGGGGGGGGGGTGAATAGCGTTTGACCGTTCGTAGATGGAATTCGATCGCGTGTTCGTGTCTACAAGTTTCGTTAGCGTAGCGGAATATAGAAATAAAAGCAATAATGAAATACAACAATCACGAACACAAAGATATAACGTGGTTCGGAACCACACGGTTCCTACTCCACGGATCGAGCTCTAAAGAGCTCTAGTGATGCACACGCAATCACTAATCAATAATAACTCCTTCTCGGAACAATCCGGAGGCGGAGAAACCTCGTACAAGGATTACACTAAGTAATACACAAGATACAAGCAAATACAAGTAAGAAATACAATGCAAGTAAAGGAAAAACAACTTTACAAGAGCTTTGGATTGCTTGATCTTTGATTGCCTTGAACTAGCTTTGAAGGACTAGAAAGCAATGATCGATGCCATCGGAGACAACGGATCGATCCACGCTGAAAACTCCAACGGATCTTGGCAATGACCGCCAACATTGGCGGCCGATCGCGCTGCGTAGTCGACCGCCCACGGCCACGGAGCATTCTCGGCTTGAACTCAACCGGCAATGATCACGACTGGCGCGATCGCTGCAGAGCCATCACCGACTTAACGATCGAGCGCCGGCTGCTTTTATGTCGGCAAAATCGAACTCAAGTCGACTAACGGCAGTCGAACCGACCATAATGCCAGTCGACTGCCAACCTAAAAAATGAGGTTTTAACCCAAGTATGGTGCCCCCATACTTGCTAGACCACCCTTAGCCTAAACTTAAGCCATCTAGCCACCTCCATCAGCCTCACGCCTCTCGGATCCCTCCAAGTCATCCATGACTTGTTCATCCATCGTGCTAGCTTCCAGGTGCTTCCATCAGCTATGTCATGCTAACGGTGTCTACACCGCCAAAGCACATTGGACTTACGCCGCCAAGACTCCGCTTGGACTTTACGCCGCCAATATCAAACCCCTTGGACTTCCCTTGCCAACCCATGTTGGACTTTCCATGCCAAGACCATGCTTGGACTTTCCCATGCCAAGTACTCAAGACTTGGACTTTCCCAAATGCCAAGTGTCCCACCTGGACTTTCCCAAATGCTAAGTGTCCCACTTGGACTTTCCATGCCAAGTACCCATGACTTGGACTTTATCTTGCCAAGACCCATGCTTGGACTTTCCCATAAACACATGGTCAACCCTAGTCAACCATCAAAGTCTCCCTCGAGTCAAACTCGAGTCTAGTCAATTATAACCTGGGTCGATTGTATAAACAATCTCTCCAAAACATATTAACCGACATCAATGTTAAACATCAATGTCAAACACTTTGTCAAACTACTTTGTCAAACATCAAAACATCACTCGAGTCAAACTCGAGTCCTGGTCAATCGTGACCTAGGACGATTACACCAACAGAGAGAAATGAAGTACAACAAGACATTTGACAAAACTAAAAAAAAGAAAGAAAGAAAAATGAGTTTGTCGACGTTGGTTGAAAACTTCCTCCGGCTTGGGCTAATTCCTCAGGGCTCCACAACTCTTGCCTCAAATCTGAATCAGAATGCCTAATTCCTCTTCCTCCAAATCTGTATCCTTTCTCTTTGGCTCTGGGGTCTTTTTATTGACTTTTCTGGAGAGAAAATCGGGAAATTAGTTGCAAGAAATTTGGAACTACCTTGAGAAAAATCAAGATTTCGGTTATCCTGTGACACGATCGTATTGTTTGGCATGCCCTGGGCATGTCAGGTGCTATGGAGACTTGGCACACCCCAGAATTGAGTGTGCTGAAGAGGTTGAGCATGGGGATGCCTCCTGACATACCCTGGGCATGCTGGACACTGGGGACTCAGAAAAATGTGTGTTGTGACTCCGTTTGCTCCCCGTTTCATCATAGTTTTCCTCCATGGCTCTATTATGTCTTCTTTTGTCCCTCTTGAGAGTAAGAACATAGAAACCACAGTTATTTGCATGAAAAAGATAAAAGGAATGTAAATGCAAGGTTTAATGCATGATATGTGAATGAAACAGTAGAAAAATATGGTTAATATACCCTAAAATATGCGTATGATTCACACTCATTAGAGCACTCGAAATTTGGTGCAACCATTGAATCGAGTAGAAAGAAATTTTTTTATCTTTACAATTTTTAAATTCATGTATTAGCTTAATATTTGTAAAATTTTATTATCAATGTCGATGTCAGACCAGGAAGGTTATAGCATCGTTCACCCTCCTCTCTTTAACGGAGAGGACTTTAGTTATTGGAAGAGGCGAATGGAGTGCTTCTTAAAAACTAACCTCGATGTATAGTTTAATATTAGGAAAGGCTACATTAGTCCGGTCAATGACTCGGGAGAGTTATCATATCCGAAAGAAAATGGATCTTAGAAACTAGGAAAAAGGCTCAAGTCAATTACAATGCCTTGAACACCTTGTAATGAAGACTTACAAAAGAAGAGCTTAATAGAGTTAGACCATTTGAAAATTTGAAAGAATTATGGGGAAAACTAATTGAGTTGCATGGAGGGACTAATGAAATTAGAATAGCAAAAAGAGATATTTTACTAAATAAACTTTTTAATTGTAAAATATTATATGGAGAAAGTTCGAGTCAACTTCACACTAGGTTTAAAGGCTTCCTAAATGGTCTTCACCTAATCGACCATCAAGTTAAAAACTAGGATGTAATTAGATATGCACTCAAGGCATTTCCCTGGAACAACTTGTGGGCCTCCATTGTAGATGCATACAAGGTGTCTCGAGACTTTTCCTTAATTAAATTAGATGAGTTGTTTTGTAAACTTGAACTGCACGAACAAGCTAACTAGGGTCAAACTGAGAATGGTATAGCCCTGATTGTAGGTTCGAACAAAACCAAAGAAGGAAAGAAGTCCAAACCAAAACATGAGTCCGATAATGAATCGAAATCTAAGTCAAACGGAGAAAAGGAGATGGTAAACATGGTTAGAAAGTTTTCAAAAAGAAGAAAAAATTTATGAAGAGGGATGCCAAGAAGGTGGTGGAGTACAGGCCGAGTCAATCGAGGTCCGAAGTAACTTGCTACGAATGCAACGGAAAGGGTCACTGCAAGTCCGAGTGTGCTAATCTAAATAGGGAAGAGAAGCCAAAGAAGGAAAAGAAGAAGAAGGCTTTAAAAGCTACTTGGGATGAGTCTTCATCGAAAGAGTCACATGCGGAGGAACCAAAGACAAGCTTCATAGCGTTCATGGTGGCTAATGTGAAGGGTGAATTGCTTCCCACTTCGGTCGCTTATGCATGGCGATCCTATCTCCATCCCCGGATTAAAAAAATTAATACTTGACGAAGATGGAATACCCAAGCAACCGATCCATCATCGTACTATTCGATTAGAGTGGTCGCTTGAACAAACTTATTGTTCAAGACACCTAACTCTTTTCCTCGATTAGCCGTGGAATAGATGATGTACGGATCACCAGTTTTTGTGTTTATCTTCGGGGTCCATGATCATACAATTACAAACAAATTGCATAGAACAAAAGGAAACCAAAACAAGAATTATACCTCTTGTTTACCTCTTGATCTTCTATCGTATGACATATCCTCTTCTAGGATGTTGTGTGGGCAACGATCCTCCAAGAATTGAAGCCTCCTAGATCACGTTCTTCCCTTCCTTGCTCGCTCCGAACAAAGGGAAGATGACCGAACCCTTCTTCTCCTATCTAGTGCCGACCACCAAGCTCCCATCTTGGTTGTTGCCGCCGGCCAAGGAGAGGAAGAAAAAAGAGTGGGTGCCGGCCAAGAGAGGTCTATTGTTGCCGCCGGCCAAGCTAGAGAGAGAGGGAGGCACCGCCCAAATCAAGGGCCAAACCCTAGGTTGTGTTGCCGCCGTCCACAAGGAGAAGCCAAAACCCAAGTTGCCGCCCAAGCTTCCAAAGCCAACTCCAAAACCCTAAACCACACCCTCATCCCATCCTCTTGCCGCCCAAGCCTCCTTTTAATCGTGTCCGTTGGATCTAGGCTTCTTGAGGGTTTTAATAGGCTACAATAGAGACCATGAGGAGGAGTTGGATATTGGCCACCTAATGGATCTGACCCACATAAAATCCGATTCATTAATGATAATATATTCCACTAGAGGATTATCATTGATCTACCTCACGAACCCCCATAATTAAATATGAGCTCCATATATTAATTGTACAAATATCTCTCCGTGTTTAAGATATCGAATGTCCGTTAATTAATTAATTTACTGACAATTAATTAATTAATATCTAACTCCATGAGTAGTACCACTCAACCTTATCATCATGCTGGACCAAGTCCACCTGTAGAATTTACACGATGATCCTTATGAGCTCCTCAAGGGGACATCATCATCCTAATACATAGGACACGGTTTCCTCCTATAATCAACGACACACCATGTAAATAATATCATTTTCCAACTTACCGAGCCTATTGATTTAACCCATAAATCTCGCCCATTGGTAAATCAAAGAAATAAATATTAAGTACATGTGCCCGTTATTATATCGGGATTAAGAGCATGTACACCATAATATCCAAGGTCCGATTCAATTATGTAGTCAGCAATAAATTGAATCACCTCTAAGTCGGTCATGATCAATACACACAAAGTGTACTAGTGTAATTCTATGGTCAAGATAAACCAATACCAAATTACACTACAAACATGCCAATGGTTTGTCCAAAACCATTTTGATTGTGAGCCTCTACTTATACTCTATAAGGAAATGATAACATGATCTTCTGTGTGACATCATACACCATGTTATCTACAATGTAAAGTATTAGAAAATATGCACACATATAATAAATATAAAATGCAAACAATGATCATGTGATTCTTATTTCAAAATGAAGATGTCCATACAAAGACTAGGCTTTCAGTATATATCCCAACAATCTCCCACTTATACTAAAAGACTATGCTGCCATCAAACTGCCATACATCTGATTCCCATTCCCTCCACATGCCTATCAAAAGCTCTCACTGGAAGGGCCTTAGTGAAGGGATCTACCAGGTTATCTTCTGATGCAATCTTGGCGATAGTAACTTCTCATCGTTTTACGATCTCTCGTATCAGGTGGTACTTGTGTTGTATGTGTTTACTTGCCTTATGGGCTCGTGGTTCCTTCGAGTTTGCAACTGCACCACTATTATCACAATAAATTGTGATAGTTCTGGGTAAACCAGGAATAACATCCAAGTCCATCAAGAAGTTCCTGAGCCATACAACTTCTTTGGCTGCCTCAGAGGCTGCCACATACTCAGCTTCCATGGTAGAGTCTGCCATACATTTCTGCTTGACACTTCTCCATACAATGGATCCACCTCCCAAAGTAAACACAAAACCCGAGGTAGACTTACTATTATCCCTATCTGATTGGAAGTCATAATCTGTGTAACCCACAGGGAGTAATTGGTCTGCTTGGAATACCAGCATATAATCTCTAGTCCTTCTCAAGTACTTCAACATATGCTTTACCGCAGTCCAATGTCCTTATCTTGAATTACTCTGATATCTGCTAACCATGCCCACAGCAAAATAGATATCCGATCTCGTACATAACATAGCATACATGAGGCTTCCTACCGCCGAAGCATAAGGAACCGCCTTCATCTCCTCTATCTCCTTTGATGTTCTAGGACACATCTCTTTAGATAAAGGTACTCCATGCCTAAAAGGTAGAAAACCTTTCTTGGAGTTCTGCATGCTAAAACGAGCCAAAATTGTGTCTATGTATGAAGCTTGAGATAGACACAACATCTTTTTCTTGCGATCACTTATAACTTTGATCCCAAGGATGTGTCCCACTTCTCCCAAGTCCTTCATATCAAATTATTTGGACAACCATACCCTTACGTCTGATAACACTTTGACATTGTTGCCAATGAGCAAAATGTCATCTACGTATAGTACAAGAAATACCACTACGTTCTATCACATATCTTGTATACACAAGATTCATCCGGACTTTGAATAAATCCATATGACTGGATTACCTCATCAAAGCAGATGTTCCAAGATCTCGAAGCTTGCTTCAATCCATAAATGGACCGATTAAGCTTGCACACGAGATGCTCTTTTCCCTTTGCAATGAATCCCTCTGGTTGCTCCATATAGATGTTTTCCTCAAGACTTCCATTAAGGAAAGCTATCTTGACATCCATCTGCCACACCTCATAATCCATATGAGCAGTAATAGACAAGAGAATCCGGATAGACTTAAGCATGACTACTGGCGAAAAGGTCTCCTCATAATCGATACCCACTTTCTGAGTATACCCTTTCGCAACAAACCTTGCTTTGAAGGTCTCAACCTTCCCATCTATTCCTCTCTTTCTTTTGTAGATCCACTTGCATCCAATGGTTTTTACACCATTGGAAGGTTCTACTAGCTCCCAGACCTGATTTGAATCCATAGATTCTATCTCAGAATTCATTGTACTTTGCCAAGATACCACATCTTTATCTTGGATTGCCTCGTCATATGTCCAGAGATCAGGTTCATGTTTGCTAGGGACGAAATCAGAAGATTATCTCAAGAACATAAATCTATCAAGTTGTATAACAACCCTCCCACTACGATGAGGTATCATATGTGTATCCTCTGTGACATGCGGTGCAGTCACTTGTGGTATGTATTCTTGTACCGGTGGTACTGAAGTAGTGACTTCCCCTCTCAATTCCTCCAGAACAATCTTGCTCATGGGCTTGTGGTTCATCTCATAGTCTTCCTCTAAAAATCTGGTGTTCGTGCTAACAATCACCCTCTGATCTCTAGGACTATAGAACAAACCACCTTTCGTTCTTCTAGGATAGTCTACGAACAAGTGTACTTATGTATGAGGTTCCAACTTACTAGCATCTACCTTCAGCACATGTGCTGGACTCCGCCAAATCTGAATATGTCTCAGACTAGGCTTTCGCCCAATCCACAATTCTGTGGGAGTAGAAGGCACTGATTTAAATGGTACCAAGTTTAGAATATACATTGCCGTATCCTGAGCATACCCCTAGAACGATTCTGGTAACTCAGAATAACTCATCATCGATCTAACCATCTCCATAAGAGTCCTATTCCTTCGCTCCACTACACTATTTTGCTGGGGTCTGCCAGGTGCAGATAATTGGGATTGAATCCCAACCTCTGATAAGTAATTCCTAAACTCTCCCAAGAGGTACTCACCACCACGATCAGATCGTAGTGTCTTGATACTTTTAACTTGACATTTCTCCACATCAGCCTTGAATTCTTTTAACCTGTCAAAGCATTCAGACTTGAGGCGCATCAAGTAAATGTATCCATATCTTATATAATCATCTATAAAAGAGACGAAATATTCAAAACCACCTCTAGCCTGGATAGACATAGGACCGTACAAATCAGAATGAACCAATTCCAACACATCTTTGGCTCTATACCCTTTGGCTTTAAAAGGCCTCTTGGTCATTTTACCTTCCAAGCAAGATTCGTAGGTTGGGAAATCTTCCATCACCAATGAACCCAAAGGTCCATTAGCTATCAATCTTTGAATTCTACTTAGGTTAATATGACCTAACCTTAGATTCCAAAGATATGTTTGGTTAATTTTTGAAGGTTCTTTTCTCTTATTAGATTTAGAAGATGAGTTATTTATTTCTATTTGCATCGTGGGAGCTTTTGGTTCAAGTGTATATAAATTACCTACCAACGCACCAGAACAGATAATCTCACTATAACAACTCTGTCATTAAAATAAATAGAATATCCATCAAAAAAAAATTTAGAAACTGAAATTAAATTATTTCTAAATGAAGGTACATAAAGGCAATTTCTCAGAACCAAGGTTTTATTCCTATCAAAAGATAAATATGTTGTTCTTATCTCAAGCTTCATACATTGACACTATCCTTGCTCGTTTTAGCATGCAGAACTCCAAGAAAGGTTTTCTACCTTTTAGGCATGGAGTTCCTTTATCTAAAGAGATGTGTCCCAAAACATCAAAGGAGATAGAGGAGATGAAGGCAGTTCCTTATGCTTCGGCAGTAGGAAGCCTTATGTATGCTATGCTATGTACTAGACCAGATATCTGCTTTGCCGTGGGCATGGTTAGCAGATATCAGAGTAATCCTGGACAGGGACATTGGACTGCGATAAAGCATATATTGAAGTACCTGAGAAGGACTAGGGATTATATGCTGGTTTACCGGGTAGATCAATTTGTCCCTGTGGGTTACACCGATTCTGATTTCCAATCAGATAGGGATAACAGTAAGTCTACCTCGGGGTTTGTGTTTAATTTTAGAGGTGGAGCCATAGTATGGAGGAGTGTCAAGCAGAAATGCGTGACAGACTCTACCATGGAAGATGAGTATGTGGCAGCCTCTGAGACAGCCAAGGAAGCTGTATGGCTCAGGAACTTCTTGATGGACTTGGATGTGATTCTTGGTTTGCCCAGATCTATCACAATTTATTGTGATAACAGTGGTGCAGTTGCAAAATCGAAGGAACCATGAGCCCATAAGGCAAGTAAACACATAGAGTGCAAGTACCACCTAATACGAGAGATCGTAAAGTGAGGAGAAGTAGATGTCGCCAAGATTGCATCAGAGGATAACCTGGCGGATCCATTCACTAAGGCCCTTCCAGCAAGAAGGCGGGGTGTGCTAGTTGCGAACAATTGGGATTGAATCCCAGCCTCTGATAAGTAACTCCTAAACTCTCCCAAGAGGTACTCGCCACCACGATCAGATCGTAGTGTCTTGATACTTTTACCTTGACGGTTCTCCACATCAGCCTTGAATTCTTTGAACCTGTCAAAGCATTCAGACTTGCGGCACATCAAATAAATGTATCCATATCTTGAATAATCGTCTATAAAAGAGACAAAATATTCAAAACCACCTCTTGCCTGGGATCTTCTCCCTAGATCCGACGGTTGGCCATTGGGATGAAACACTAGATCCGACGGTTGGGATGAAACCCTAGATCCGACGGTTGGGATAAAACCTTAAATCCGACGGTGGAGATTAAATCCCTAGATCTGACGGTGGAGATTAAAGGAGGTTTAAGCCCAATTCTATAAATAGAGGGCTAAGGCTTGGGCGGCAAGAATGGTTTTTGGATTAGGGTTTTGCCTCTCAAGAGTTTAGGCGGCTAGGGTTTGGTTTGTGGTTTGGGCGGCAACAAGGAAGGAGATTAGGGTTTCCTCCTTTTCTCCTTGGTGGCCGGCGCTCACTCCATCTTCCTCCTTGATTTGGCCGGTCCTCTTCCTCCTCCTTTTCTCCTTGGTGGCCGGTGGTTCTCCAATCCATTGGTGGCCGGCACTTCTCCCATTCCTTGGTGGCCGGCGGCAACATTGTTATAAAGGTTGGCCGGCGTTCAACCATCTACTCCTTGGCCGGCGGTTATATCAAGCTCCTTGGCTTAGTAGCCGGTTCTAGAAAGGAGAAGGAGCTTTTTTTGGTTCTTCTCTTTGTTCGGAGCGAGCAAGGAAGGGAAGAACGTGACCTAGAAGGCTTCTACTCGTGGAGGATCTTCGCCCACACGACGTCCACGAGGAGGATAGGACATACGGTAGAAGATCAAGAGGTATAAAAGTTTTACAACTTTATTTTTCTGATCTTAACATGTTCTTTATGTGTTGATTATACTAGTTTGCATTTGTATGTATTTTGTATAATCATGGGCCCCGAAGACAAACACAAAAACCGGCGATCTGTCCGTCGTCTCTTCCGCGACTAACTAACTAGAAGAGTTGTGTTGCTTGAACAACTAGTTTGTTCAAGCGATCGCTCAAGTTGTTAGCACGATGATGAAATGGTTGTGCTAAGGAAACTCATCCCATCCGGATTAGTTTTTTCATTAGTTAAAATTTTAATCCGGGGACATGGGAACCAATGAGCCTCCGAAGCAATTACCAACAAGTGGTATCAGAGCCACGGTTTCCGATTTTGTGTGTTTTGGATTCGGTTTCTTTCATGCACATATCATATATTGAATATGCCGGATAATAGTAGGATGTGCGTAGGCTAACTTTTTGGTTGCAGGCATAAGATCCGACTATTATGGTTATTTGTGTGTATGTGATTGTTTTGTGTGTGACTGTATGTATATTATTTCAATCCTCGGGGTTGACGAGGCTAGATTAGTATTTAATTTTTGTAATTAAATACGGCATTGTTTAGCCACTCATTTTAGTTTACTTTCGATCTAGATTATTTGTACACTCCTTCGTGGAGTATAGGATCGATGGATGTAAATTAAAATAGTTTATCTCGGCTCGGATCTATTTGGTGACTTGCGCACGGGAAAAGATGGAGCGGACGAGGTGGTGACACGACGGGATGCGTATTGGAGAACAATGCCATAATAGTTGGGAAAATTCTATTTTTTTTTCCATATTTATTGCTGATTTGTTTTATATGCATGTTGTGTATGCTTGAAAATTCCTCATTGTCAATTTACTAAGTGGGAGAGGGACATTTTAATTAATTCCCGTGACCTCCATTACAATTTGACGTGTGATGCAACAAACTTGCGCGTTGGCTCTGAGTGCCTTCCTCCCCATCAGATGGGTTTGTTTGCAGATCACTAGGTCAAATAATGGTTATAGGAAATTATTTAGGAGCGTGTGTACTTCCCCATCGGTAAGGCATATAATCCGAAATAATTCCCTTAGTATCGTGTAATGGTGCACACTTAGATGCAAATAAAAAGTATCCTCCCCATCAGAGTCACTTCTTTTATTTGTAGGGCCAAAGAGGAACCAACTATTAATTTTATTTGTCAAAAAATAAGGTTGACAAGATAATAAAATTAATGGGTAAAACCTCCTCTTACAAATGTAGAATTCGTATACGTCCACACTATCATGGCATGCGATATTCTCGGTGTTTTGAGGTGTTGGTTGATTTCAGAATTTTATTGTTTTGAGGAATCAATAATATTTGAAATCTAATACTTTGATCATTGTGATTCTTAGGTTTTTCAAATGGCTTTCAACCCACTTGCTGTGATATTAAAAGAAAATAAACTTACTGGAACAAACTATATTGATTGGAAAAGAAACTTGGATATTGTCTTAACTGCAGAGGAGTACAAATTTGTACTCTTCGAGGTCTGTCCTCCTAAGCCCACCGATGACTCTGATGAAAAGGAGAAAGAAAGTTATAAGAAATGGATCAAGGTAGATGAGATGGCGCGGTGTTACATTTTGGCATCTATGTCAAATGTGCTGCAACATCAGCATCAGGCCATGGCCACAACTTATGACATGGTGTTCAATCTCAAGGAACTTTTCGAACATCAGAGTAGGGCAGCTAGACAGGAGACTATGAGAAACTTGATGACGACCACCATGGTCGAGGGAACACCCGTTAGGGATCATGTTCTCAAGATGATGGCTCATCTTAATGAGATGGAAGTCCTCGGAGCTGAGATCGATGGGGAAACCCAGGTCGATATCATTCTCTAGTCTCTGCCTAAGATTTTTGAGTAGTTCCGCCTCAACTACAACATGAACAAAAGGTTTTATTCGTTGGCGGAGCTTCTGACAGAACTCCAGGAGGCAGAGGGGCTTTTTCATCAAAGCGTTCAAGCTATGGTTGCTCAGAAGGTTTCTTCTTCTAAACCAAAAGGTAAGAAGAATAAGAAGCAAGGTGGAGCAAAGAAAGTGGCAGTGGGACCTCAGGCAGGAGTGAAGAAGCCGAAAGGCAAGTGCTTCACTTGCAAGCAAACTGGACATTGGAAGGCGGACTGTCCTCACCGAAAGAACAAAGGTATATCTTCTTGTTTAGTTGTTGAAACATGTTTAGCGGTGTTATCTACCAGTGCCTGGTGTGTAGATACAGGAGCCACTGATCATGTCTGCAATACTTTGCAGGGGTTCCAGGTAACCCGACGACTAGCTGAGGGAGAGATTACCGTCTTCATGGGCAATGCTTCAAAGGTGGTGGCTATTTCAGTGGGAGACGTTTATTTATCTTTTGATAGGAATAAGGTTTTGGTTTTGAGAAATTGTCTTTATGTACCTACTTTTAGAAATAATCTAATTTCAATTTTTAAATTGTTTTTGGATGGATATTCTGTTTAGTTTAATGACAAAGTGGTTATAAAAAGGAATAGGGAGATTATCTGTTCTGGTACATTGGTTGGCAATTTGTACACTCTTGAACCAAAAGCTCCCACGATGCATATAGAAGTAAATAACTCATCTTCTAAGTCTAATAAGAGAAAAGAACCTTCGAAAATGAACCAGACATATCTTTGGCACCTAAGGCTTGGTCATATTAATCTGAGTAGAATTCAAAGGTTGATAGCTGATGGACCTTTGGGTTCATTAGTAGTGGAGGATCTCCCAACCTGCGAATCTTGCTTGGAAGGTAAAATGACCAAGAGGCCTTTCAAGGGAAAGGGGTATAGAGCCAAAGATGTGTTAGAATTGGTTCATTCTGATTTGTGTGGTCCTATGTTTGTCCAGGCAAGAGGTGGTTTTGAATATTTCGTCTCTTTTATAGACGATTATTCAAGATATGGATACATTTACTTGATGTGCCGCAAGTCTAAATGCTTTGACAGGTTCAAAGAATTCTAGGCTGATGTGGAGAACCGTCAAGGTAAAAGTATCAAGACACTACGATCTGATCGTGGTGGCGAGTACTTCTTGGGAGAGTTTAGGAGTTACTTATCAGAGGCTGGAATTCAATCCCAATTTTTCGCACCTGGCACACCCCAACAGAATGGTGTGGCGGAGCGAAGGAATAGGACTCTTATGGAGATGGTCAGATCGATGATGAGTTATTCTGAGTTACCTGATTCGTTCTGGGGGTTTACTCTGGAAACAGCAGCACACATTCTGAACTTGGTTCCATCTAAGTCAGTACCCTCTACTCCCACAGAGTTGTGGACTGGGCGAAAGCCTAGTCTAAGACATATTCAGATTTGGGGTAGTCCAGCACATGTGGTGAAGGGAGATGCTGGTAAGTTGGAATCTCGTACAGAAGTACGCTTGTTTGTTGGCTACCCTAAGGGAACGAAGGGTGGTTTGTTCTATAGTCCTAGAGATCAGAAGGTGATCGTGAGTACGAATGCCAGATTTCTAGAGGAGGACTATGTGATGAACCACAAGCCCACGAGTAGGATTTTTCTTGAGGAGTTGACAGGGGAAGTCCCGACTTCAGTACCACCGGTACAAGAGGATACCACAAGTCACTGCACCGCGTGTCACAAAGCATACACAGGAGGCACCTCGTCGTAGTGGGAGGGTTGTTAGACAACCCGAGAGATTCATGTTTTTGGGAGAGTCTTCGGACTTAGTCCCTGGTGAACATGAACCTGATCCCTGGACATATGATGAGGCACTCCAAGATAGAGATGCGGTATCTTGGCAAAGAGCGATGAATTCAGAGATAGAATCAATGGATTCTAATCAGGTCTGGGAGCTAGTAGAGCCACCCGATGGTATAAAATCCATTGGATGCAAGTGGATCTACAAGAAAAAGAGAGGAGTAGACAGGAAGGTTGAGACCTTCAAAGCTAGGCTTGTTGCGAAAGGGTATACTCAGAAAGAGGGTATCGATTATGAGGAGACCTTTTCGCCGGTAGCTATGCTTAAGTCTATCCGGATTCTCTTATCTATAGCTACTCATATGGATTATGAGATTTGGCAGATGGATGTCAAGACAGCTTTCCTTAACGAAAGTCTTGAGGAGAACATCTATATGCAGCAACCAGAGGGATTCATTGCTAAAGGCAAAGAGCATCTTGTATGTAAGCTTAATCGGTCCATTTATGGATTGAAGCAAGCTTTATGATCTTGAAACATCCATTTTGATGAGGTAATCCAGTCATATGGATTTATTCAAAGTCCGGATGAGCCTTGTGTATACAAGAGATGTGATGGAAACGTAGTGGTATTTCTTGTACTATACGTAGATGACATTTTGTTAGTTGGCAACAATATCAGAGTGTTATCAGACATAAGAGTATGGTTATCCAAACAGTTTGACATGAAGGACTTGGGAGAAGTGGGACACATCCTTGGGATCAAAGTAATAAGGGATCGCAAGAAAAGGATGTTGTGCTTATCTCAAGCTTCATACATTGACACTATCCTTGCTCGTTTTAGCATGCAGAACTCCAAGAAAGGTTTTCTACCTTTTAGGCATGGAGTTCCTTTATCTAAAGAGATGTGTTCCAAAACATCAAAGGAGATAGAGGAGATGAAGGCGGTTCCTTATGCTTCGGCAGTAGGAAGCCCCATGTATGCTATGCTATGTACGAGACCAGATATCTGCTTTGTCGTGGGCATGGTTAGCAGATATCAGAGTAATCCTAGACAGGGACATTGGACTATAGTAAAACATATATTGAAGTACCTGAGAAGGCCTAGGGATTATATGCTGGTTTAACGGGCAGATCAATTAGTCCCTGTGGGTTACACGGATTCTGATTTCCAATCAGATAGGGATAACAGTAAGTCTACCTCGGGGTTTGTGTTTACTTTTGGAGGTGGAGCCATAGTATGGAGGAGTGTCAAATAGAAATGCGTGACAGACTCTACCATGGAAGTTGAGTATGTGGCAGCCTCTGAGGCAGCCAAGGAAGTTGTATGGCTCAGGAACTTCTTGATGGACTTGGATGTGATTCCTGGTTTGCACAGATCTATCACAATTTATTGTGATAACAGTGGTGCAGTTGCAAACTCGAAGGAACCACTAACCCATAAGGCAAGTAAACACATAGAGCGCAAGTACCACCTGATACGAGAGATCGTAAAGCGAGGAGAAGTAGCTATGGCCAAGATTGCATCAGAGGATAACCTGGCGGATCCATTCACTAAGGCCCTTCCAGCGAAAGCGTTTGATAGGCATGTGGAGGACATGGGGATCAGATGTATGGCAGTGTGATGACAGCATAGTCTTTTAGTATAAGTGGGAGTTTTTTGGAATGTATACTGAAAGCCTAGCTCTTTTTGTATGAACCATTTTATGCCGGCCAACCTTTGCAACAATGTTGCCGCCGGACACCAAGGAATGGGAGAAGCGCCGGCCACCAATGGATTGGAGAACCGCCGGCCACCATGGAGAAAAGGAGGAGGAAGAGGGCCGGCCAAAGCAAGGAGGAAGATGGAGTGAGCGCCGGCCACCAAGGAGAAAAGGAGGAAACCCTAATCTCCTTCCTTGTTGCCGCCCAAACCACAAACCAAACCCTAGCCGCCTAAACTCTTGAGAGGCAAAACCCTAATCCAAAAACCATTCTAGCCGCCCAAGCCTTAGCCCTTTATTTATAGAATTGGGCTTAAGCCTCCTTTAATCTCCACCGTCGAATCTAGGGATTTAATCTCCACCGTCAGATCTAGGGTTTTATCCCAACCGTCGGATCTAGGGTTTCAATCCAACCGTCGGATCTAGGGTTTCATCCCAACCGTCGGATCTAGGGTTTCATCCCAACCGTCGGATCTAGGGTTTCATCCCAACCGTCGGATCTAGGGTTTCATCCCAACCATCGGATCTAGGGTTTCATCCCAACCGTCGGATCTAGGGTTTTGTTTTACATTCTTGGATCTAGACTTCTTGAGGATTATATTAGGCTACGATAGTGACCATGAGGAGGAGTTGGATCTTTGCCACCCGATGGATCGGAACCACACAAACTTGATCCATCAATGATGTTTCATTCTACTAGAGGATCATCATTGAACTACCTCACCAACCCCCATAAATTAATACGGGCTCCATATATTATTTGAACATCCATCTCCCCGTGTTTAAGATATCGAATGTTCGTTAATTAACATCTAACTCCTCGAGTAGTACCACTCAACCTTATCATCATGTTGACTAAGTCAACCAGCTGGGTTTACATGATGAACCTTATGAGCTCCTCAAGCGGACATCATCAACCTAATATATAGGACACGATTTCCTCCTATAATCAACGGCACACCATGTAAATAATATTATTTCCCAACTTACCGGGCATATTGATTTAATCCATCTAAATCTCACCCTATGGTAAATCAAAGAAATAAATACTAAGTACATGTGCCCGTTATTATATCGGGATTAAGAGCATGTACAACATAATATCCGAGGTCCGATTCAATTATGTAGTTAGCAATTAATTGAATCACCTCTATGTCGGTCCTGCTCAATACACCTAAGTGTACTAATGTAACTCTATGTTCAAGACAAAACAATACCAAGATACACTACAACCATGCCAATGGTTTGTCCAAAACCATCTTGGTTGTGAGCCTCTACTTATATTCTACAAGGGACTGATAACATGATCTTCTGTGCCACACCAAGAACCATGTTATCTACAATGTAAAATATTAGACAATATGCACACATATAATAAATATAAAGTGCAAACAATGATCATGTGATTCTTATTTCAAAATAAAAATGTTCATACAAAAAGAGCTAGACTTTCAGTATACATTCCAACAATCTCCCACTTATACTAAAAGACTATATTGTCATCACACTGCCATACATCTGATCCCCATGTCCTCCACATGCCTATCAAACGCTTTCGCTGGAAGGGCCTTAGTGAATGGATCCGCCAAGTTATCCTCTGATGCAATCTTGGCGACAGCTACTTCTCCTCGCTTTACGATCTCTCGTATCAGGTGGTACTTGTGCTCTATGTGTTTACTTGCCTTATGTGCTCGTGGTTCCTTCGAGTTTCAACTGCACCACTGTTATCACAATAAATTGTGATAGATCTGGGCAAACCAAGAATCAAATCCAAGTCCATCAAGAAGTTCTTGAGCCATACAGCTTCCTTGGCTGCCTTAGAGGCTGCCACATACTCAGCTTCCATGGTAGAGTCCGCCACTCATTTCTGCTTGACACTCCTCCATACTATGGCTCCACCTCCAAAAGTAAACACAAACCCCGAGGTAGACTTACTGTTATCCCTATCTGATTGGAAATCAGAATCCGTGTAACCCACAGGGACTAATTGATCTGCCCGGTAAACCAGCATATAATCCCTAGTCCTTCTCAGGTACTTCAATATATGCTTTACCGCAGTCCAATGTCCCTGTCCAGGATTACTCTGATATCTGCTAACTATGCCCACGGCAAAGCAAATATCTGGTCTCGTACATAACATAACATACATGAGGCTTCCTACTGTCGAAGCATAAGGAACCGCCTTCATCTCCTCTATCTCCTTTGATGTTTTGTGACACATCTCTTTAGATAAAGGAACTCCATGCCTAAAAGGTAGAAAACCTTTCATGGAGTTTTGCATGCTAAAACGAGCAAGGATAGTGTCAATGTATGAAGCTTGAGATAAGCACAACATCCTTTTCTTGCGATCCCTTATTACTTTGATCCCAAGGATGTGTCCCACTTCTCCCAAGTCCTTCATGTCAAACTGTTTGGATAACCATACCCTTACGTCTGATAACACTCTGATATTGTTGCCAACTAACAAAATGTCATCTACGTATAGTACAAGAAATATCACTACGTTTCCATCACATCTCTTGTATACACAAGGCTCATCCGGACTTTGAATAAATCCATAAGACTGGATTACCTCATCAAAATGGATGTTCCAAGATCTGGAAGCTTGCTTCAATCCATAAATGGACCGATTAAGATTACATACAAGATGCTTTTTGCCTTTAGCAATGAATCCCTCTGGTTGCTTCATACAGATGTTCTCCTCAAGACTTCCGTTAAGGAAAGCTGTCTTGACATCCATCTGCCAAATCTCATAATCCATATGAGCAGCTATAGATAAGAGAATCCGGATAGACTTAAGCGAAAAGGTCTCCTCATAATCGATACCCTCTTTCTGAGTATACCCTTTCGCAACAAGCCTAGCTTTGAAGGTCTCAACCTTCCCGTCTACTCCTCTCTTTCTCTTGTAGATCCACTTGCATCCAATGACTTTTGTACCATCGGGTGTCTCTACTAGCTCCCCAGACCTGATTAGAATCCATTGATTCTATCTCTGAATTAATCGCTCTTTGCCAAGATACCGCATCTCTATCTTGGAGTGCCTCGTCATATGTCCAGGGATCAGGTTCATGTTCACCAGGGACTAAGTCCGAAGACTCTCCCAAAAACATGAATCTCTCGGGTTGTCTAACAACCCTCCCACTACGACGAGGTGCCTCCTGTGTATGCTCTGTGACACGCGGTGCAGTGACTTGTGGTATGTCCTCTTGTACCGGTGGTACTGAAGTCGGGACTTCCCCTGTCAACTACTCAAGAACAATCTTACTCGTGGGCTTGTGGTTCATCATATAGTCCTCCTCTAGAAATCTGGCATTCGTACTCACGATCACCTTCTGATCTCTAGGACTATAGAACAAACCACCCTTCGTTCCCTTAGGGTAGCCAATAAACAAGCGTACTTCTGTACGAGATTCCAACTTACTAGCAAAATAAACATCTCCCACTACAATAGCCGCCACCTTCGTAGTATTGCCCATGTAGACGGTAATCTCCCCCTCAGCCAGTCGTTTGGTTTCCTAGAACCCCTGCAAAGAATTACAGACATGATCAGTGGATCCCATATCTACACACCAGGTACCAGTAAATAACACTGCTAAACATGTTTCAACTACTAAACCAAAAGATATATCTTTGTTCTGCTTCTGGTTGGGGAAGTCCTTCTTCCAATGTCCAGTCTGCTTGCAAGTGAAGCACTTGCCTTTCTGCTTCTTCACTCCTCCCTGAGATCCTCCCGCCACCTTTGCTACACCTTATTTCTTCTTCTTCTTGCCTTTCGGCTTAGAAGTCGAAACCTTTTGAGCAACCATAGCCTGAGCCTGAGCACTCTAACAAAAAAGTCCCTCTTCCTCCTGGAGTTCTGTCAGAAGCTCTGCTAATGAATACAACCTCTTATTCATGTTGTAGTTGAGGTGAAACTGCTCAAAACTCTTAGGTAGAGATTGGAGAATGATATCGACCTGGGTTTCCCCATCGATCTCATCTCCAAGGACTTCTAGCTCATTCAAATGAGCCATCATCTTGAGAACATGATCCCTCATGGGTGTTCCCTCAACCATGGTGGTCGTCATCAAGTTTCTCATGACTTCTTGCCTAGCAACCCGATTCTGGTGTCTGAAAAGATCCTTGAGATTGAACATCATGTCATAAGCAGTAGTCATGGCCTGATGCTGATGTTAAAATACATTTGATAGAAAAGCCAAAATGTAACTCCGCGCCATCTCATCAGCCTTGATCCACTTTTTATAACTCTCTTTCTCCTTTTCCCCAGAATCATCTGTAGGCTTAGGAGGACACTCCTCGAAGAGTACATATTTGTACTCCTCAGCACTTAAGACAATGTCCAGATTTCTTTTCCAATCAATATAGTTAGGTCTAGTAAGTTTGTTTTCCTTTAGAATCACAACAAGTGGGTTGAAAGTCATTTTTGAAAAACCTAAGAATCACATAGATCAAAACATTAGATTTTAAAAATTTATTGATTCCTCAAACAATAAAATTTTAAAATCAACCAACACCTCAAAACACCGAGAATATCGCATGCCATGATAGTGTGGATGTAAACGAATTCTACATTTGTAAGAGGAGGTTTTACCCATTAATTTAATTTTCCTGTCAACCTTACTTTTTGACAAAAAATTAATAGTTGGTTCCTCTTCGGCCCTACAAATAAAAGCAGTGACTCCGATGGGGAGGATACTCTTATTTGCATCTAAGTGTTCACCATTACTCGATACTAAGGCAATTATCTCGGATTATGTGCCTTCCGATGGGGAAGTACACATGCTCCTAAATAATTTCCTATAACCATATTTGACCTAGTAATCTGCAAAACAAACTCATCCGATATGGAGGAAGACACTCAGAGCCAACGTGCAAGTTTGTTCGCATCACATGTCAAATTGTAATGGAGGCAGCGGGAATTTAAAAAATATCCCTCTCCAACTTAGTAATTTAAAATTGAGGAATTTTAACTTTGCAACCACAACAAGAATATAAATTAAAAGCAATAAATATGAAAAATAAAATTTTCAACTATTATGGCTTTTGTTCTCCAATATGCCTCCAGTCGCATTGCCACCTCATCCGCTCCTCCCTATGCCATGTACAAGCCATTCGGAGATCCAAGCCGAGAAAAATTATTTTAATTTACATCCATCGATCCTATACTCCACAAAGGAGCGTACATGAAATCTAGATCGAAAGTAAACTAAAATAAAAGAGTGGCTAAACAGTGCCGTACTTAATTACAAAAATTAAATACTAGCCTCGTCAACCCCGAGGATTCAAATAATATTACAATTACACACATCCAATCACATACACACACATATGGCCATAATAGTTGGATCTTATGCATGCAACCAAAAAGTTAGCCTACGCACATCCTACTATTATCCGACACACATAATATTTGATAAGTGTATAAAAGTAACCGAATCCTAAACACACAAAACCAGAAACTATGGCTCTGATACCAATTGAAGGGAGAATTGCTTCTCACTTCAATCGCTTGTGCATGGCGATACTATTTCCGTCCTCGGATTAAAAAAATGAATCCTTGATGAAGACGGATTACCCAAGCAACTGATCCATCATCGTACTATTCGATTAGAGTGGTCGCTTGAACAAACTTGTTGTTCAAGAAACCTAACTCTTTTCCTCGATTAGCCATGGAATAGATGATGTACGGATCGCCAGTTTTTGTGTTTATCTTCGGGGTCCATGATCATACAATTACAAACAAATTGCATAGAACAAAAAGAAAACCAAAACAAGAATTATACCTCTTGTTTACCTCTTGATCTTCTATCGTATGACCTATCCTCTTCTTGGACGTTGTGTGGGCAATGATCCTCCAAGAATTGAAGCCTCCTAGATCATGTTCTTCCCTTCCTTGCTCGCTCTGAACAAAGGGAAGATGATCAAACCCTTCTTCTCCTATCTATTGTCGACCACCAAGCTCCCAACTTGGTTGTTGTCGCCAGCTAAGGAGAGGAAGAAGGAAGAGTGGGCGCCGACCAAGAGAGAGGGAGGAGCCGCCACCCAAGCTAGAGAGAGAGAGAGAGGCACCGCCCAAATCAAGGGCCAAACCCTATGTTGTGTTGCCGCCACCCACAAGGAGATGCCAAAACCTAAGTTGCCGCCCAAGCCTCTAAATCCAACTCCAAAACCCTAAACCACACCCTCATCCCATCCTCTTGCCGCCCAAGCCTCCTTTTAATCGTGTCCGTTGGATCTAGACTTCTTGAGGGTTTTAATAGGCTACAATAGGGACCATGAGGAGGAGTTGGATCTTGGCCACCTAATGGATTCGACCCACATAAAATCTGATCCATTAATGATAATCCATTCCACTAGAGGATTATCATTGATCTACCTCACCAACCCCCATAATTAAATGTGGGCTCCATATATTAATTGTACAAATATCTCTCCATGTTTAAGATATCAAATGTCCGTTAATTAATTAATTTACCGATAATTAATTAATTAACATCTAACTCCAAGAGTAGTACCACTCAACCTTATCATGATGCTGGACCAAGTCCACCTGCTGGATTTACATGATGATCCTTATGAGCTCCTCAAGGGGACATCATCATTATAATACATAGGACACGGTTTCCTCCTATTGTCATGCCCCGAGAGTATGCTATGTCGAAAATCAAACGGACGACATCTCACCTGTACGTGGCAATATTTCAGGTTAATACAAGGTCCGTAGGCCCATAACAACAACATAATATAAACATAACAACAGCAGCGGAAATAGAAACCACATAACCACAACATACATAGCAAAAATATACAGGTGTACACCACCTGACAAGTCCACAATCATAAAACCGTAAATAAAACAACGAGTACACAAATAAAGTCCACGCCATCACAACAAAGTCCATAATAAAACAAGTCCATAACATATCAAAGTCCAAGACATAAAACAAACTCCTCGAGAGACTCGGAAAACGGAGATAGGATGGATCGTCGGCGCAGCTCCAAGTCGTCACGAAGACTTCTACCAGTTACTTAGGGCGATAGAAAAACCCAGGGTCTGTGGTGGTGAGTAAAACACAGCAGGTAATAAGATAGAACATGTAAATATATGTATCAATATTACATTTCATTCAACAGTTTAATCTACTCGTACAACAGGTATACATTAGTATAACAAGTATAGATGCATGCATACACTAAATAAACTGAACAACAAACGATGCTGACATACCTGACAATCAGCTACTCTATCCTCATCCAACCTGGGCATATATCCACAACATAAGGTATAAAGAATAGTACTAACTCAAACTACCTCCTGATATGGGTCGAGGGTATCACAGTGAATAACCAATAGATATACAAGTACCGACCTACTACCATACAGGAAATGCAATAGCATGTATGAATATGTACAAACAAATGCAAAAAGCATAGTACATACAAATGCATCATCAAAGTGAGTATACATATAGACTGTATCTTTATGTATACTAATCACCATCATCCATGTATATATATATACAAGCATTATGTATATATATATAACCATATGCAAAACACCATATGATACGACAATGCAGCATGCATGGTCATGCCTGCTCACCACTACTCGCTACCACGACCCCAGTGTGGCCTAGGTGGCACGACATGACAACTGTCCCAACTCACACCAACCACTACTATAGAGTGGCCGAGTGGGCAGTATGATCAAGTAGCATATGAGCGTAAAGAGCTCCCTGCGCAATGGGTTTCCCTGCTGCTGGCCACTCCGACTGACACTGCCAATGAGTGGTCGAGTGCCACGAACCCAGGACAACTGCACGCAACTCCAACTACAATCGTCTATAATGGTAGAGTGCGGCACAACAAATGCTATGACCTCACACAAGTTACTCCTCTGGGAGTAACCTGGGAGGCAGGATGACTGACGACTCTCTCTCAACCCCAAGGGGAGATGATGTCGTCAGTATGTATGCAATGATATGAGAGTACTGTCTCACATACAGACATCTACCATAGGCTCTCCGTTCAACAGAGAGTCATGCCCATTTGATCAATACACTCTCTATCCTGTAGAGAGTCGTACTCAAATCATCATGGCAAGCTAGGACCACCGGTTTGTAGCGACACACTGTCCACGAATCACCTGACCATTTACACAACACGTGGTTAGTAAATAAGTGTACAACATACAGGTATGGAATAAGTCCTACATTTAAGGCCTTACTTACCCACGGAGGACCTTTTTGTCAAATTTACAATTTAGGTCATCCTCCGTACTCTAACATATACACCCTACTAAACAGTTAGTCTACTTACATCACATCTGTAACTCCTAAATCATGATAGGGAATATGTGATATCAACAATTGAGCATATATATATCCAACGATAAGTTCAAGCATACGATAATCAGAGCAGGGTCAAGATAATATGAACACATAACATGCTCATATCTACAATCTAAATCTGAAAACCATTACATCTACCTGACCAGGTAGGAAATTACCCACATGATACGAAGCTTGAATAATCCTCACGACTGTGGACCTACTTCGTATCCCAAACCTGCACAATAATAACAAATTATGGTTAAGTACAAGTCTCCGATAATTGTACGCACAAAATATTAATTCGTTCTATATTCTCATTCTTTTCCCGAATACATTTTGACCACACCGATCATATCCAACCGATTCTTCATAACCAACTCATAATGAATCACCGACATCCTCAAGATCAATTACGGTGAATAGATCTAACCTCACTTACTTCACCCATCACAGCTCCCTAACAGAGCATAACCAACATAATCCAATACACTAAGATCTCCAAATCAAAATATATCAGACATCAAACTAGTAATAACCGAACATAATCAACACCCGAAACAAACAATACCACTCCAATCACAGATCCCCTTCTTCCTACAATGATCCGAGCTACACTTGCAACAATCGACAAAAGACACTCACAGCAAGAATGATACCAACAAATCCGGTCTGTCCATACCTTCCAATTTCACAGCCAACACTTATAGCTCTAATACAAGAATATTAACAGATGAAGGTGATAGCATAGATCAGCTTACCAACCCTAGAATTATCACCGGTGGCAATCCTCTCCAACTCTGTCCTATTCAACCGCTCGAGATCACTGCCCTAAACCAAATCAACACTTTGGCAATCAAACAATCCCTAACAACGACAATGTACAATAGACAACACAACAACAATTTCTACCAAAAAAAGAATTTACAAACAAAAGGGATTAATCTTGCTTACCCGGTGTTGAACCCCATCGGCAGCAATGTCCCCAACAATCGGTAGCCACCCCTTTCACAGATTCCATCGCCCGCCGAAACCTACCACTGCCCAATCTAAATCGAGCACAACGAAGGAGAAAAATAACAGATCTTGGACTCAATTTTGTCCACGGTAGGGAGGGGATAAATGCTCACCTATTCTCGACACTGGTCGGCAGAGGAGATCAGCAACTCGTGACAGAAAGACTCGATGGTGGCTTGCTCCGACAATGCTTGAGAGGTTCGGCTCTTGATCGACCTGCTGCCGCCCTGAATTCCCGGCCACACACTTGTCGATGCATGTCGGACTCTTCTCTTACAGCCGGATCTCCCACTGGAAACGCGTCTACAGCGTCTGAGATGCGGTGGAGATGATGGCACAGAGAGATCGTGGGAGAGGCGAGGGAGATCGAGAGTCAGGAAGAAGAGGGATCGCGAGGCATTTGGTGCGGCAGAGAGGAGAAGTTGCTCGGAGCTGTGGTCGCGGAAGTGTTAAGGAGAGCACGATCGGGAAATGTTCGCCGAAAAATAAAATCAGCGGCGTGGAAACAGAAAGAAATCGTAACGTTAAGGCTTAGCGGGTCAAATTTTAGATAAACTGGTCGAATTTCAGACCCGTTAAGCCCACTAACTCCTAAACAAAAAGGGTCTTAGAAATTTCCGTTTGAGTCCAGAAAAATTCCTAAAAATTTCTATAGGGTATTCTCCTAATTACCCAACATCTATTATTATTATTATTATTATATTATATATATATATATATATATATATATATATATATTTTCTATGGTATTTTACATTCTCCCCCACTTATTAAAATTTGGTCCTCAAATTTCGTACTTAAATGCAAAAATTAATTCAAGCATATTCTGAAATAACCACATACCTCAGGTAAATCGATGAGGGTATCAAGCTCGGATAGTATCTTCCAGCTCCCATGTAGCCTCCTCATCCGTATGATGCTGCCATCCCACTTTTACAAGTCGAATGATTTTGTTTTGCAACTGTCGCTCCTTGCGACCAAGAATCCGCACCGGAGTCTCCTCGTAAGTCGCATTCGCCTGGAGTGGTATCGGAACCTCTTTCAGAACATGGTCAGATTGCGACACGTATTTCTGCAGCATAGATACATGGAATACGTTGTAAACACCCGTAAGTGTCGGAGGTAATGCCAACCGATAAGCAACACCTCCAATCCGCTCCAATACCTCAAATGGACCAATGTAGCGTGGAGCTAATTTTCCTTTTAGCCCAAATCTCTTGACTCCTTTGGTGGGTGACACTCGTAGGAATACATGGTCCCCGACTGAGAATTCTAGAGGCCTTCGCCTCCGGTCCGTATAACTCTTCTGTCGGTCCTGTGCCTATGATAATCATCGTCTGATGACTCGTACCAACTCTGCATCATGTTGGACACTCTGAGGCCCCAATATATGTCGTTCCCCAACTTACTTTCATAACACAGAAGATCTGCAGGGTCTGCCGTATAATGCCTCGAAAGGAGACATTTGAATGGAAGAGTGGTAGCTATTATTATAGGCAAACTCCACTAAAGGAATGTGATCCTCCCAACTGCCACCGAAATCCATGACACAAGATCTCAATAGATCCTCCAGAGTCTGAATGGTACATTCGGACTGTCCGTCTGTCTACAGATGAAAGGCTGTACTGAGTCGAAGCTCTGTGCCTATGGCCTACTGCAGACTCTGCCAGAATCGCAAAGTAAATCGCAGATCTCTATCAGATATGATACTCAATGGTACACCATACAATCTGATGATCTCTCGGCAGTACAATTTCGCTAGATGATCCATTGAGTCCGTCTAATGAATCCGAAGGAAGTGAGCTGATTTGGTTAATCGATCCACAATCACCCAAATCACATTATGCCCTTTACGGGTTCTGGGTAATCCCGTAATGAAATCCATCGTGATATTTTCCCACTTCCATTCCGGGATCAGAATTTCCTGAAGTAAGCCAGCAGGTTTCTGATGTTCAACCTTCACTTGCTCGCATACTAGACATCGTGCTACAAAGTTTGCAATATCCTGTTTCATAGCGTTCCACCAGTATAAATGCTTCAAATCTCGGTACATCCGAGTACCATCAGAATGTATAGCAAATCTCGACTGATGTGCTTCCTGTAGCAATTCTTCCTTAACCGGGTGCGTGTCCGGAACACATAGTCGTCCTCGGAAACAAAGTACACCATTCTCGTCACTCGAGAAATCCGTCTGACGTTCTGAGTCTATCATGCTGCTCAAGAACTGCAGATGCTGGTCACTGACTTGTGCTTCCTTGATCCTCGCAGCAATAGCGGAATGGGCAAACATAGAAACTAATATGCCATGCCGAAAATTAAACGGACGACATCTCCCTTATACGTGGCAACATTTCGGGTTAATACAAGGCCCGTAAGCCCACAACAACAACTTAATATAAACATAACAACAGTAGCGGAAATAGAAACCACGTACCCACAACATATATACCAAAAACATATAGGTGTACACCACCTGACAAGTCCACAGTCATAAAACCGTAAATAAAACAACGACTACACAAATAAAGTCTACGACATCACGACAAAGTCCATAATAAAACAAGTCCATAACATATCAAAGTCCAAGACATAAAATGAACTCCTCGAGAGACTCGGAAAATGGAGATGGGATGGATCGTCGGCGCAACTCCAAGTCATCACGAAGACTTCTACCTGTTACCTGGGCGATAGAAAAACCCAAGGTCTGTGGTGGTGAGTAAAACTCAGCAGGTAATAAGATAGAACATGTAAACATATGTATCAATATTACATGTCATTCAACAGTTTAATCTACTCGTACAACAAGTATACATCAGCATAACAAGTAAACATGCATGCATACACTAAATAAACTGAACAACAAACGATGCTGACATACCTGACAGTTAGCTACTCTATCCTCATCAAACCTGGGTATATATTCAAAACATAAGGTATAAAGAATAGTACTAACTCACACTACCTCCTGATATGGGTCGAGGGTATCACAGTGAATAACCAATAGATATACAAGTACCGACCTACTACCATACAGGAAATGCAATAGCATGTATGGATATGTACAAACAAATGCAACAAGCATAGTACATACAAATGCATCATCAAAGTGACTATACATATAGATTGTATCTGTATGTATACTAATCACCATCATCCATGTATATATATATATACAAGCATGTATGTATATATATATAACCATATGCAAAACACCGTATGATACGACAATATAGCATGCATGGTCATGCCTGCTCACCCCTACTTGCTACCACGACCCCAGTGTGGCCTAGGTAGCACGACATGACACTTGTACGTGACAATATTTCGGGCTAATACAAGGCCCATATACCTACAACAACAACATAATATAAACATAACAACAGCTGCGAAAATAGAAACCACATACCCGCAACATACATACCAAAAACATACAGGTGTACACCACCTAACAAGTCCACAGTCATAAAACCATAAATAAAACAACGACTACACAAATAAAGTCCACGATATCACGACAAAGTCCATAATAAAACAAGTCCATAACATATCAAAGTCCAAGACATAAAATGAACTCCTCGAGAGACTCGGAAAACGGAGATGGGATGGATCGTCGGCGCAGCTCCAAGTCGTCACAAAGACTTCTACTTGTTACCTAGGCGACAGAAAAACCCAGGGTCTGTGGTGGTGAGTAAAACTCAGAAGATAATAAGATAGAACATGTAAATATATGTATCAATATTACATGTCATTCAATAGTTTAATCTACTCTTACAACAAGTATACATCAGCATAACAAGTATACATGCATGCATACACTAAATAAACTGAACAACAAATGATGCAGACATACCTGACAGTCAGCTACTCTATCCTCATCCAACATGGGCATGTATCCACAACATAAGGTATAAAGAATAATACTAACTCACACTACCTCCAGATATGGGTCGAGGGTATCACAGTGAATAACCAATAAATATACAAGTACCGACCTACTACCATACAGGAAATGCAATAGCATGTATGAATATGTACAAACAAATGCAACAAGCATAGTACATACAAATGCATCATCAAAGTGAGTATACATATAGACTTTATCTGTATGTATACTAATCACCATCATCCATGTATATATATATACAAGCATGTATGTATATATATATAACCATATGCAAAACACCGTATGATACGGCAATGCAGCATGCATGGTCATGCCTGCTCACCCCTACTCACTACCACGACCCCAGTGTGGCCTAGGTGGCACGACATGACAACTGTCCCAACTAACACCAACCACTGCTATAGAGTGGCCGAGTGGGCAGTATGATTAAGTAGCATATGAGCGTAAAGAGCTCGCTACGCAATGGGGGTCCCTGCTGCTGGCCACTCCTGCTGACACTACCAATGAGTGGTCGAGTGTCACGCACCCAGGACAACTGCATGCAACTCCAACTACCATCGTCTATAATGGTAGAGTGCGGCACAATAGATTCGATGTCGTCACACTAGTTACTCCTCTGGGACTAACCTGGGAGGCAGGATGACTGACGACTCTCTCTCAACCCCATGGGGAGACGATGTCGTCAGTATGCATGCAATGATATGAAGGTATTGTCTCACATACAGACATCTACCATAGACTCTCTGTTCAACAGAGAGTCATTCCTTTTTTATCAATGCACTCTCTATCTTGTAGAGAGTCGTACTCAAATGATCATCGCAAGCTAGGACCACCGGTCCGTAGCGACACACTGTCCATGACTCACCTGACCATTTACACAACACGTGGTTGGTAAATAAGTATGCAACATACAGGTATGGAATAAGTCCTATATTTAGGGCCTTACTTACCCACGGAGGACCTTTTTGCCAAATTTACAATTTAGGTCATCCTCCATACTCTAACATCTACACCCTACTAAACAGTTAGATCTACTTACATCACATCTGTAACTCCTAAATCATGATAGGGAATATGTGATATCAACAATTGAGCATATATATATCCAACGATAAGCTTGAGCATACGATAATCAGAGTAGGGTCAAGATAATATGAACACCTAACATGCTCATATCTATGTCTAAATCTGAAAACCATTACATCTACCTAACCAGGTAGGAAATTACCCAAATGATACGAAGCTCGAATAATCCTCACGATTGTAGACCTGCTTCGTATCCCAAACCTGCACAATAATATCAAATTATGGTTAAGTACAAGTCTCCGATAATTATACGTACAAAATATTAATTCGTTCTATATTCTCATTCTTTTCCCGAATACATTTTAACCACACCGATCATATCCAACCGATTCACCATAACAAACTCATAATGAATCACCGACATCCTCAAGATCAATTACGGTGAATAGATCTAACCACACTTACTTCACCCATCACAGCTCTCTAACAGAGCATAACCAACATAATCCAATACACTAAGATCTCCAAATCAAAATATATCAGACATCAAACTAGTAATAATTGAACATAATCAACACCAGAAACAAACAATACCACTCCAATCACAGCTCCCCTTCTTCCTACAACGATCCGAGCTACACTTGCAACAATCGGCAAAAGACACTCATAGCAAGAACGATACCAACAAATCCAGTCTGTCCATCCTTTCCAATTTCACAGCTAACACTTACAACTCGAATACAAGAATATTAACAGATGAAGGTGATATCATAGATCAGCTTACCAACCCTAGAATTGTCACCGGTGGCAATCCTCTCCAACTCTTCCCTATTCAACCGCTCAAGACCACTGCCCAAAACCAAATCAACACTTCAACAATCAAACAATCCCTAACAACGACAATGTCCAATAGACAACACCACAACAATTTCTACCAAAAAAAGAATTTACAGACAAAATGGATTAATCTTGCTTACCCGGTGTTGAACCCCGTCGGTAGCAAAGTCCCCCAACAATCGGCAACCACCCCTTTCACAGATTCCACCATCCGCCAAAACCTACCACTGCCCAAACTAAATCGAGCTCAACGAAGGAGAAAAATTACACATCTTGGAGTCAATTTGGCCCACGGTAGGGAGGGGATAAACGCTCACCTATTCTCGACACTGGTCGACAGAGGAGATCAGCAACTTGTGACAGAAAGACCCGACGGTGGCTTGCTTCGACAGCGCTTGAGAGGTTCGGTTCATAATCGATCTGTTGTCGCCCTGAATTCCCGGCCATGCACTTGTCGATGCCTGTCGACCTCTTCTCTTACAGCCAGATCTCCCACTGGAAACACGTCTACAGCGTTTGAGATGCGGTGGAGACGATGGCAAGAGAGATCGTAGGAGAGGCGAGAAAGATCGAGAGTCAGGAAGAATAGGGATCACGAGGCGTCTGGTGTGGCTGAGAGGAGAAGTTGCTCGGAGCTCTGGTTGCGGAAGAGATAAGGAGAGCGCGATCGGGAAATGCTCGCCTAAAAATAAAATCAACGGCGTGGAAACGGAAAGAAATCGTAACGTTACGGCTTAGCGGGTCGAATTTCAGATAAACGGGTCGAATTTCATACCCGTTAAGCCCACTAACTTCTAAACAAAAAGGGTCTTAGAAATTTCCGTTCGAGTCCAGAAAAATTCCTAAAAATTTCTGGAAAATTTCTATAGGGTATTCTCCTAATTCGCCAACATCTATTATTATTATTATTATTATTATTTATTATATATATATATATATATATTTTTCTGTGGTATTTTACACCTATAATCAACGGCACACTATGTAAATAATATCATTTCCCAACTTACCGAGCCTATTGATTTAACCCATAAATCTCGCCCATTGGTAAATCAAAGAAATAAATATTAAGTACATGTGCCCGTTATTATATCGGGATTAAGAGTATGTTCACCATAATATCCGAGGTCTAATTCAATTATGTAGTCAGCAATAAATTGAATCACCTCTAAGTCGATCCTGCTCAATACACACAAAGTGTACTAGTGTAATTCTATTGTCAAGATAAACCAATACCAAATTACACTACAACCATGCCAATGGTTTGTCCAAAACCATCTTGATTGTGAGCCTCTACTTATACTCTACAAGGAACTGATGACATGATCTTCTATGTGACACCACACACCATGTTATCTACAATGTAATGTATTAGATAATATGCACATATATAATAAATATAAAATACAAACAATGATCATGTGATTCTTATTTCAAAATGAAGATGTCCATACAAAGACTAGGCTTTCAATATAGATCCCAACATAATGAGCCCGATGTCGAGTTAAGCCAAGGGACCGAGTCCAAGTCCAAGTCAAGCCACATATCTGCATCCATTTCTAAAGGACCAAATGAGGTAACTTCTTTATTAGAAGATAGAATGTATAAAATAATATCATGTTTAAGTAGGAAATTGTTTAAATCCGAGGATTGAGTTGAAGTGCTCATTAAGGAAGTCCAAGTACTTAAAGAGAAAGTCAACTCGAAGTCTTCAACTTGCCAATTTCAAGATAGAGACTCAACTCAAGTTGCTAAGATTGAGAAAGAGAACTCTAACTTGAAAAGTCAAGTAGAAGAACTCGAAGGGTTGTTGGAAAGGTTCACCTCGGGTTCAAAGTTTCTCAACATGATGCTTGGGTCCCAACGATCCGTGTACAACAAATTTGAACTCAGATACAAGGCCAAGTCAACAAACAAGTTACACATGTCTTTGCTTAGTCGAAACGCTAAAAGTTGAGCCCAAGCATGTATCCCTAAAACTTATTTAGTCAATCAAGTTGGACCAGACCAATTTTTGATCGCCAAGAGTCAAATTCAAATCTATCAACTAGGGGGAGCCAATTACTTGTATGTTTCTTTAATTAGATAAGTGACTTGCATGCTTAGTTATTTACTTGCTTAATGGACTAGATAGGAAAGAAAGTAGTTTAAACTTGAAAAACATAGTATTAAAACAAAATGAACTGATAGTAAGTTAGGGAAACTCTTCAAGGTGCATGTCTAGGCTAGATGAGGCGTGTCCTACCTAGTGCACTGAGCTGAGGGGAACTAATCAAAGCTAACTCACCAAGTCTTAAACTAGTTAGACCAAAGTTTTGTTCGAAGGTAGTCAAGTACTTGATTCATATATCAACTTTGTCTTAGGAAGTGGTCCACCTGATATCAAAGAAGGTCTTTGTCTCGTCACTACTTGGAAGTTGATTTACGAAACACTTATTTGACTAGTCTAAAACCTAAACTTGAATCTAACACAAGTTTAAATGTTTTTAATATTCATTAAAATTAATCAAGTAAAATGAAAGTTCATCTCTCAAAAACACTTAAGGTTAACATGTACTGAGAACCTAGAATGGGTGAGATTAATAAAGATTAATCAACGACCTCTTTAGAAGAAAACTAGGATAATTTAATTTGAAAAAATTATTATACTATATTCAATCTAATCAAAAATAGTTTTTGAAAAACTCATCTTAAAGATTAGAAAATTTTGAAAATCACCTATTCCAGGCACTTAGACTAAGTCTAGGCGAGTGGACAAGCCTCAAGTGACTGGACCAAGTCTAGTTGCCTAAAGTGTGAGTTAATTAATTATGGCAGTAAAAATCATGATTCCATTCAACTGGACTAGGTCCAATCACTTGGGATGCACCCGCAGTTAAGAGATAAGACCTACACAGGCGATTGGATGATGCTTAGTCGCCTCTGAGTGATCCACAGTAAAAGTCATATTAGGCAACTGGACCAAGTATAGGCACCTCTAACACAGGCAACTAGACCAGGTATAGATGCCTCTATTCTCTTTATAAAACCAACGTCGAAGCACAGCTCCAAGGCACCTCAAAACCCTATTCCTCAGCCTAAAACTTCTTCTTTTCATTGCCAACATTATTTTAGTTGACAGTTCTTGTATAAGTCTTCTACGATGCCTAGGTAATGACTCTAATAAATTATTTTTTCCATTAAAATTATTCGTATTAGTTTTATAAACTTATTAGTGCTAAAAGAAAAGCACAAGAGGTTGACACATCCTTTGATCCTAGTTTGTACATTAGATTTCCTACTGAGAGTCTTAGGCTTAGGTTTAATAGTACTACCTTTACACCCATGCCCACTAGGTATTTAAGTATATCTTTCTTTTCTAGATCATTCATATCTAGTGTAGAAGTTGTAGATTTTTATGGACTAGAAAAGTTGGTTTATTATATGAGTTCAGTTAACATAGATCTATGTGTTGAATTCTACAATAACCTAATTAGGATAGATGATCTCGCTTACTCTACTAGAGTACGGAGTAGGGATATTATCTTTACTCCTTCTATTTTGAGAGATCACTTAGGACTTATGCATTCATCATACCCTTGTGTTTGCTTTCCACCTAGGGAGTTACCTTTTGGTGATCCCTACTCACATATTACTTTAGATAGGATGCATTTATATTTCTTTGGGGAGGAGAGGACTCCATCTATGAGTCAGTTTAGTTCTACTAGACTTAGGGTACAAGACTATGTTTTGTACAGAGTTATAGTAAATTGCATTCTTCTACCTAGCACTAGGGATGTCACTATGATGCATCCCTTTCATTCATTTCTATTTTATGCATTCATCCATAGGTTAGATATAGACATTAGTCTTCACATGTTTCATTCCATCATTTATCACTATAGGGTTATCACTAGTGGTAGGGTTCACATGCCATACTGCCACATTTTGATGTCATTGTTAGCTGCATTAGAGTTTGACATTACCACAGATAATGTCAAACAACTTATAGAGTATTATATAATAGGGAATAGATAGTTTTTCATAGCTAGGATAGAGTTAGATGAGAATGATGTCCTTGGAAGAGAGATGGAGCTCAGCCTAAACCATAGCCACAGCCTCAGCCTGAGCCTTAGCCAGCTAGGAGCGAGGAGATGTCAGACTTTGACATCTTAGAATTCTCACCATTTCTTGCACTTCCTTCACCTTTAGTAGCTCCTACATTAGAGGATACAAAAGGATGCTATTCATTGTAAGGAGTGTTGGAATGTATACTGAAAGCCTAGCTCTTTTTTGTATGAATATTTTTATTTTGAAATAAGAATCACATGATCATTGTTTACACTTTATATGTTTATTATATGTGTGCATATTGTCTAATATTTTACATTGTAGATAACATGGTGCTTGGTGTGGCACAGAAGATCAAGTTATCAGTCCCTTGTAGAATATCAGTCCCTTGGTGTGGCACAGAAGGAATAGGACTCTTATGGAGATGGTTAGATCGATGATGAGTTATTCTGAGTTGCCAGTTTCGTTCTGGGGGTATGCGCTGGATACAGCAATGTATACTCTGAACTTGGTTCCATCTAAATCAGTGCCTTCTACCCCCGTAGAATTGTGGACTGGGCGAAAGCCTAGTCTGAGACATATTCGGATATGGGGGAGTCTAGCACATGTGCTGAAGGCTGATACTGGTAAGTTGGAACCTCGTACAGAAGTATGCATGTTCGTGGGCTACCCTAAAGGAACGAAAGGTGGTTTATTTTATAATCCTAGAGATCAGAGGGTGATCGTTAGCACGAACGCCCGATTTCTAGAGGAAGACTATGTGATAAACCACAAGCCCAAGATTAGGATTGTTCTGGAGGAATTAAGAGGGGAAGTCGCTGCTTCAGTATCACCGGTACAAGAGGATATACCACAAGTCACTGCACCGCGTGTCACAGAGGATACACAAGTGATACCTCGTCGTAGTGGGAGGGATGTTAGACAGCCTGATAGATTCATGTTCTTGGGAGAATCTTCTGATTTGGTCCCTGGAGAACATGAACCTGATCCCTGGACATATGATGAGGCACTCCAAGATAGAGATGCGGTATCTTGGCAAAGAGCGATGAATTCAGAGATAGAATCTATGGATTCTAATCATGTATGGGAGCTAGTAGAACCACCCGATGGTGTGAAAGCCATTAGATGCAAGTGGATCTACAAGAGAAAGAGAGGAGTAGATGGGAAGTTTGAGACCTTCAAAGCTAGACTTATTGCGAAAGGGTATACTCAGAAAGAGGGTATCGATTATGAGGAGACCTTTTCACCGGTAGCCATGCTTAAGTCTATCCGGATTCTCTTATCTATTGCTGCTCATGAGGATTATGAGGTTTGGCAGATGGATGTCAAGACAGCTTTCCTTAACGGAAGTCTTGAGGAAAACATCTATATGAAGCAACCAGAGGGATTCATTGTAAAGAGCAAAGAGCATCTTGTGTGTAAGCTTAATCGGTCCATTTATGGATTGAAGCAAGCTTGTAGATCTTGGAACATCCGCTTTGATGAGGTAATCCAGTCATATGGATTTATTTAAAGTCCGGATGAGCCTTGTGTATACAAGAGATGTGAGGGAAACATAGTGGTTTTTCTTGTACTATACGTAGATGACATTTTGTTAGTTGGCAACAATATCAGAGTGTTATCAGACGTAAGGGTATGGTTGTCCAAACAGTTTGATATGAAAGACTTGGGAGAGGTGGGACACATCCTTGGGATCAAGGTAATAAGGGATCGCAAGAAAAGGATGTTGTGCTTATCTCAAGCTTCATACATTGACACTATCCTTGCTCGTTTTAGCATGCAGAACTCCAAGAAAGGTTTTTTACCTTTTAGGCATGGAGTACCTTTATCTAAAGAGATGTGTCCCAAAACATCAAGGCTACGTTTGGTATGCCGTAATCTACCTTGTAATGTAATCCAGATTACATTACAAGGCTGATTCTTTTGTTTGTTAATGTCTTAGAATTGTAATGTAATGTAATCTGGATTACAAAAGGCATGAAAGTTTTGTAATCTGGATTACAAAGTAAAACCTATGTAATCCAGATTACATTACAAGCTTCCCATTTGCATGCAATAAATTACATTTGCATGCATGCAAATGTGATTTATTGCATGCATACAAATGTGATTTATTGCATGCAAATGGGATTTAGGCTGCGTTTGACGATCGGCGACGGTCGATTGGCGGTCGGTCGGCGATCGACGACAATCGGCGGTATCGATCGGCGCCGAAGCGAGATGCGGCGTCGATCGATGGCCGTGCGATCCACGGCGGCCGTCGATGACCGGCCGATCGCGATGGCCGACCACCGGCGACCGACGGTGACCGACGGGTGACCCATCGACGACCGACTGCGACCGACTGCCGGAGATCGGCGGTGACTGACCGATGATGGTGACCGACCAACGATCGGTGGCGATCGATCGACGGCAAACCGCCATGATCGGCGACATCGACGCCGATGACGCCGATCGAACGGCGTGGCCGGATCACGACGCGGCAACCGGGCCAGCCGTGGCCCGGTGACCCTATCGTCTTTGTAATGGACACCAAACAAAAGAATGTAATGACCTTTGTAATCCAAGATTACAAACAATTTGTATCCAAACAATGTAATGTAATCAAGATTACATTGCATTCCATTACAACTTGGATTACATTACAACATAGATTACATTACGTCCTACCAAACGCAGCCCAAAAGAGATAGAGAAGATGAAGGCGGTTCCTTATGCTTCGGCAGTAGGAAGCCTCTTGAATGTTATGCTATGTACGAGACCAGATATCTGCTTCGTCGTGGGCATGGTTATAATATATCAGAGTAATTCTGGATAGGGATATTGGACTGCGGTAAAGCATATATTGAAGTACCTGAGAAGGAATAGGGATTATATGCTGGTTTACCGGGCAGATCAATTAGTCCCTATGGGTTACACGGATTCTGATTTCCAATCAGATAGGGATCAGAGTAAGTCTAACTCGGGGTTTGTGTTTACTTTTGGAGGTGGAGTCATAATATGGAGGAGTGTCAAGCAGAAATATGTGGCGGACTCTACCATGGAAGCTGAGTATGTGGCAGCCTCTTAGGCAGCCAAAGAAGCAGTATGGCTCAGGAACTTCTTGATGGACTTGGATGTGATTTCTGGTTTGCCCAGAACTATCACAATTTATTGTGATAACAGTGGTGCAGTTACAAACTCAAAGGAACCACGAGCCCATAAGATGAGTAAACACATAGAGCGCAAGTACCACCTGATATGAGAGATCGTAAAGCAAGGAGAAGTAGCTATCACCAAGATTGCATCAAAGGATAACCGGCGGATCCATTCACGAAGGCCCTTCCAGTGAAAGCGTTTGATAGGCATGTGGAGGACACGGGGATCAGATGTATGGCAGTGTGATGACAGCATATTCTTTTAGTATAAGTGGGAGATTGTTGGAATGTATACTGAAAGCCTAGCTCTTTTTTGTATGAACATTTTTATTTTGAAATAAGAATCACATGATCATTGTTTGCACTTTATATGTTTATTATATGTGTGCATATTGTCTAATATTTTACATTGTACATAACATGGTGCTTGGTGTGGCACAGAAGATCATGTTATCAGTCCCTTGTAGAATATAAGTAGAGGCTCACAACCAAGATGGTTTTGGACAAACCATTGGCATGGTTGTAGTGTAGCTTGGTATTATTTTGTCTTGAACATAGAGTTACACTAGTACACTTAGATGTATTGAGCGGGACCGACATAGAGGTGATTCAATTTATTGCTGATTACATAATTGAATCGGACCTCGGATATTATGTTGTAAATGCTCTTAATCCCGATATAATAACAGGCACATGTACTTAATATTTATTTCTTTGATTTACCAAAGGGTGAGATTTAGATGGATTAAATCAATATGCCCAGTAAGTTGGGAAATGATATTATTTACATGGTGTGTCGTTGATTATAGGAGGAAACCGTGTCCTATACATTAGGTTGATGATGTCCCCTTGAGGAGCTCATAAGGTTCATCCTGTAAACCCAGCTGGTTGACTTAGTCAATATGATGAAAAGGTTGAGTGGTACTACTCGAGGAGTTAGATGTTAATTGATTGATGGTCAGTAAATCAATTAATTAACGGACATTCGATATCTTAAACACGGGGAGATGGATGTACAAATAATATATGGAGCCCATATTAATTTATGGGGGTTGGTGAGGTAATTCAATGATGATCCTCTAGTGGAATAGAACATCATTGATGGATCAAGTTTGTGTGGTTCCGATCCATCGGGTGGCCAAGATCCAACTCCTCCTCATGGTCCCTATCGTAGCCTAATATAATCCTCATGAAGTCTAGATCCAAGGATGGAAAACAAAACTCTAGAACCGACTGTTGAGATTAAATCTCTAGATCTGACGGTGGAGATTAAATCTCTAGAACCGACGGTTGAGATTAAATCCCTAGAACCTAGGGATAAGATTAAATCTCTAGATCCGACGGTGGAGATTAAATCTCTAGAACTGACGGTTGAGATTAAATCCCTAGAACCGATGGTTAAGATTAAATCTCTAGAACCAACGGTTGGGATGAAACCTTAGATCCGATGGTTGGGATAAATCCCTAGATCCGACGGTTTGGATGAAACCCTAGATCCGACGGTTGGGATGAAACCCTATATCCGACGGTTGGGATGAAACCCTAGAACTAACGGTTGAGATGAAACCCTAGATCCGACGGTTGGGATGAAACCCTAGATCCGACGGTTGGGATGAAACCCTAGATCCGATGGTTGGGATGAAACCCTAGATCCGACGGTTGGGATGAAACCCTAGAACCAACGGTTGAGATTAAATCAAGGCTTAAGCCTAACTCTATATAAGGGAGACTAAAGGTGGGCGACGAGGAGGTGGTTTTGAGGAGAAATTAGGGTTTTGCCTATCCAATCTTGGGCGGCAAGAAATCCTAGGAGAACAAGGGCTTGGGCGGCTAGGTTTTGGAAGAAGGGTGGGCGGCAACAAGAGAAGAAGATCCCTTCTTCTTCCTAAGGAATTGCTGGCACCTATCTCTCTTCCTCCTCTATACCTTGGCCGGCGCTCTTCCTCCTCCCTTTCTCCATGGTGGCCGGCGGCAACCTTTCTTCAAGGTTGGCCGGTGCTCTTCCTTCTCCTTTTATCCTTGGTGCCCGACGGCAACCTTTCTTCAAGGTTGGCCGATGCACAAGAAGCTACCCCTTGGGCGGCGGTTATATCAAGCTCCTTGGCTTGGTGGCCGGTTCTAGATAGGAGAATGAGTTTTTGTTTGGTTCTTCTCTTTGTTTGGAGCGAGCAAGGAAGGGAAGAATGTGATCTAGGAGGCTTCAATTCGTGGAGGATCTTCGCCCACACGATGTCCACGAGGAGGATAGGACATACGATAGAAGATCGAGAGGTATAAAAGTTTTACAACTTTTATTATTTATCCTTGCTTGTTCTCCTCTTTATGTTAGTATTTGTTGATTATACTAGTTTTCATTTGTATGTATTTGTATAATCATGGCCCCGAAGATAAACACAAAAACCGGCGATCCGTCCGTCGTCTCTTCTGCGGCTAACCGACTAGAAGAGTTGTGTTGCTTGAACAACTATTTTGTTCAAGTGATCGCTCAAGTTGTTAGCACGACGACGAATTGGTTGTGCTTAGGAAACTCATCCCATCCGGATTAGTTTTCATTAGTAAAAATTTTAATCCGGGGACATGGGAGCCAATGAGCCTCTGAAGCAATTCCTACAAGGAGGAGCAGCAGCAGACGCGTCACCTAGAGATGATGCAACTGCAGAGAGATCAACATAGAGATATGATGGAGATGCTTTGATCTTGGGACATGAGCCATCCTCACCATCTACCTTCTCCTTCTTTGTCCGATTTGGATTCTAGTATTTAGATTTGTGATATGTATCTAACTTTTTAAACTTAGTGATCTATAACATATTCAGTGTTTAATTTTAATCTACAATTAGGTTTGTGTTTGGTAGAATAGGTTTCATTATTGCTTCACATTCAAAACTATTTTGCTATAAAAGTATTATTGTTTTTTAAGAAAATTAAAAATTGAGCTAGCCTAGGTCGAACTTAGAATACATGAAACTATAGATCTAGGCAAACCTTCACATCTCACAACTCCTAGGATTAATGAATGTTTGTGTATTAAGCCACGAAGATGGGTGTGAGATGTTAGGATTGTATCCCAGGTTCCAAATATAGATTCAATGCATCGATATGAACCAGAAGTGGTTTAAAACAAAAATAGATCACTTCGGTGACTAACTCTTATCTAAACTTGTTGATGTACTCATATCATTCGTGTTTTCCAAAACAAGAGTTAGACATTTGTTTAAGGAAAATCTTTTAGATGTTTATTTTATGTATATTATTTTCAAAAATTGTCCAATTTTAACTAGGGATTCATGCTTGTAACTTCACTTTCGTTATATGCATCATTTCTAAGTGAATTAGGGGGAGTTTTAGACGGTTTGAAAATTTTAAGATATATTGTTAAGGGTGAGTTTCAATTTGTTCAAAATGTTTGAAAATTTTAAGAGATATTTTTAAGGGAGAATTTTAATTTATTCAAAAGGTTTGAAAATTTTAAGATATATTTTCAAATTTTTTTAAAAGGTTTGAAAATTTTAAGTGGGAGATTGTAGTTTAAAATGTTATAATTTCAAAACATTCTTTAAAAAAAATAATGAATTTAGAAGGTTTGAAAGTTTTGAAGCTTAGAGTTATTGTTGGTGCAATCGGCCTATATCACAATTGACCATACTCGAGTGGGACATGATTAGGATTTTGATGTATGACAATTGGTTTGACAATATAGTTTGACCATATGTTGATCATATGACTAGTGGATGATTGAAATATCCAAGGTCATATGAGGGAGATTGTTATGAGGGAGATTGTTGGAGCAATCAATGTCAGGTCAAAGTTGACCAAGCTCAAGTGAGACTCGAGTGAAAGTCCATGTTTGGATACTTGGAAAGGAAAAGTCCAAGTATGGATACTTGGCAATGGAGAAGTCTAAGAATGGATTCTTGGCAAAGGAAAGTCAAGTATGAATATTTGGTAAGGGAAAGTTCAAGGGTAGAGTCTTGGAAAGGGAAAGTCCAAGTATAGATACTTGGCAAAGGAAAAGTCCAAGGGGTGTAGTCTTGGTCGTGTAAGTCCAAGTGTGTAGTCTTGACGGTGAAAGTCCAAGTATGGATACTTGGCAAAGGGAAAAGTCCAAGGGTGTAGTCTTGGATGTGTAAGTCCAAGGGTGTAGTCTTGGATGTGTAAGTTCAAGGGTGTCATCTTGGCAGTAAAAGTCTATGTGTGAAGAATTGGAAATGAAAGCCCCGAAGGTGCCTCTTAGCAAAGGAGACCCATTGACATGACAAAGCTGATAGAAGAACTTAAAGTCTAGGGCCAAGCGTGTTGGGATGTATACTGAAAAGTCTATCTTTTGTATGAACATCTTTATTTTGAAATAAGAATCACATGATCATTGATTGCATATTTATGGTTATGCATATTGTCTAATACATTACAATGTAGATAACATGGTGTGTGGTGTCACACGGGAGATCATGTTATCGGCTCCTTGTAAAGTATAAGTATAGGCTCACAACAAAGATGGCTTTGGACAAACCATTGGTATGGTTGTAGTGTGAGTTGGTATTGGTTTGTCTTGACCATAGAATCACACTAGTACACTTTGTGTGTATTGAGCAGGACCGACATAGAGGTGATTCGATTTATTGCCGACTATAAAATAGAATCAGACCTCAGATATTATATTGTACACGCTCTTAATCCTGATATAATAACGGACACATATACTTAGTATTCATTTCTTTGATTTACCAATGGGCGAGATTTATAGATTAAATCGATAGGCTTGGTAAGTTGGAAAATGATATTATTTATATGGTGTGCCGTTGATTATAGGAGGAAATCGTGTCCTATATATTAGGATGATGATGTCCCCTTGAAGAGTTCATAAGGTTCATCATGTAAACCTTGCAGGTGGACTTGGTCCGGCATGATGAAAAGGTTGAGTGGTACTACTCATGGAATTAGAGGTTGATTAATTAATGGTCAGTAAATTAATTAATCGACGGACATTCGAGATCATAAACACGGGGAGAAAATGTACATATAATATATGGAGCCCATATTAACTTATGGGGGTTGGTGAGGTAGATCAATGATAATCCTTTAGTGGATTGGATTATCATTAATGGATCGGACTTTATGTGGGCTTGATCCATTGGGTGGCCAAGATCCAACTCCTCCTCATGGTCCCTATTGTAGCCTATTAATACCTCATGAAGCCTAGATCCAATGGATGAAAATAAAACTCTAGATCCAAAGGTATAGATTAAATCTCTAGATCCGACGGTTGAGATTAAATCTCTAGATTCGACGGTTGAGATTAAATCCCTAGAACCAATGGTGGAGATTAAAACAAGGATTATCCCTAACTCTATAAAAGGAGAGGAGGGAGTGGGTGGCAAGAAGAATCCCATTAGAGATACGATTAGGGTTAAGGTGGGCGGCAAGCTTGGAGATTAGGGTTTGGGGTTGGCAGCACCAAATAAGGAATGCTTTTCCTTATCTTCTTCTTCTCCCTTGGTGGTCGGCGCCCATACAAGCTCTTCCCTCCTTTGGCCGGCATCCAAACTCCCTCAATCTCTTCTCCTTGGCCGGTGGAAACATGGGTTAGGGTAATTCCTTGGAGTCCTTAGCCGGTACCCACTTCCTCTCCTCCTCTTCTTCTTGGCCGGCGGCTAGCACCTAGCTTGGAACTTGGTTGAAAGAAGGAGAAGTGCCTTGTTTCTATACTTCCTCTTGTTTGGAGTGAGCAAGGAAGGAAGATTGGTGATCTAGGAGCTTCGACTTTCTATAGATCGTCGCCCACACGACGTCCAAAAGGAGGAAGGTCATACAATAGAAGATCGAGAGGTATATCACTTATCTATCTTCATATGTAACATATTTGTAATTGTTTTTCAATTATATATGCATGATATATTCTGTTTTGTGGCTAATATAACTTGGACCCCGAACATAAACACAAAAGACGACGATCCGTACATCGTCTATTCCACGGCTATTCGTAGAATAGAGGTTGGTTACTTGAACAATAAGTTTGTTCAAGTGACTACTCTAATCGAATATCACGACGATGACATAGTTTCTTGGGTAATCCCTCTTGTCAAGGATAAATTTTTTTTATCCGGGGACGTAGAAGGGATTGCCATGAATAAGCGACCGAGTTGAAGTGGGAAGCGAAGTTTCCTACCTTCAAGTGGTATCAGAGCCGTGGTTTTCGATTTTGTGTGTTTAGGATTCGGTTACTTTTATGCACTTTTCATATATTATATGCGCCAGATAATAGTAGGATGTGCGTAGGTTAACTTTTTGGTTGCAGGCATATGATTCAACTATTATGGCCATATGTGTGTATGTGATTGTATGTGTGTAATTGTATATCATTTGAATCCTCGGGGTTGACAAGGCTAGTATTTAATTTTTTGTAAATTAGATACGACATTGCTTAGCCACTCTTTTTATTTTAGTTTACTTTCGATCTAGATTTCATGTACACTCCCTCGTGGAGTATAGGATCGATGGATGTAAATTAAAATATTTAGTCTCGGCTCGGATCTCCGGATGGCTCGTACATGGCGTAGGAGGAGCGGACGAAATGGCGATACGACGAGAGACATATTGAAGACAAAATCCATAATAGTTGGAAAAATTTTATTTTTCATATTTATTGCTTATTGTTTGATATGCATGTCCTAGGCGAGAAAATTCCTCAATTTCAAATTTCTAAGTGGGAGAGGGATATTTTTATAAATTCCCACGACCTCCATTACAATTTGACATGTGATACAAACAAACTTGCACGTTGGCTCTGAGTGTCTTCCTCCCATCGGATGGGTTTTTTTATGGATCACAAGGTCAAATATGGTTATAGAAAATTATTAAGGAGCGTGTGTACTTCCCCATCAGAAGGCACATAACCCGAGATAATTACCTTGGCACCGAGTAATGGTGAACACTTAGATACAAATATAAGTATCCTCCCCATCGGAGTCACTGCTTTTATTTGTAGGGTCAAAGAAGAACCAACTATTAATTTTACTTCTCAAAAAGTTAGGTTGACAAGATAGTAAAATTAATGGATAAAACCTCCTCTTACAAATGTAGAATTCGTATACGTCCACACTATCGTGACATACGATATTCTCAATGTTTTGAGGTGTTGGTTGATTTTAAAATTTTATTGTTTGAGGAATCAATAATTTTTTGAAATCTAATGTTTTGATCTATGTGATTCTTAGGTTTTCTTTCAAAATGACTTTCAACCCACTTGCTGTGATACTAAAAGAGAATAAACTTACTGAACCCAACTATGTTGATTGGAAGAGAAATCTTGACATTGTCTTGACTGCTGAGGAATACAAATATGTACTCCTCGAAGAGTGCCCTCCTAAGCCTGCGGATGATTCTGGGGAAAAGGAGAAGGAGAGTTATAAGAAGTGGATCAAGGCCGATGAGATGGTGCAGTGTTACATTTAGGCATCTATGTCAAATGTACTGCAACATCAGCATCAAGCCATGCCCACTGCTTATGACATGATGCTCAATCTCAAAGAGCTTTTCGGACACCAGAATCGGGTTGCAAGGTAGGAAGCCATGAGGAACTTGATGACGACCACCATGATCGAGGGAACACCCGTGAGGGATCATGTTCTCAAGATGATGACTCATTTGAATGAGCTGGAGGTCCTTGGAGCTGAGATCGATGGGGAAACCCAGGTCGATATCATTCTCCAGTCTCTACCTAGGAGTTTTGAGCTGTTTTGCCTGAACTACAACATGAACAAGAGGTTGTATTCGTTGGCGAAGCTTCTGACAGAACTCCAGGCGGTAGAGGGGCTATTTCGTCAGAGTGCTCAGGCACATGCCATTGTTACCCAAAAGGTTTCTACTTCTAAGCCGAAAGGCAAGAAGAAGAAGAAACAAGCTGGGGCAAAGGCGGTGGGAGGAACTCAGGGAGGAGTGAAGAAGCCGAAAGGCAAGTGCTTCACTTGTAAGCAGATTGGACACTGGAAGAAGGACTGCCCCAACCGCAAGCAGAACAAAGGTATATCTTTTGGTCTAGTCGTTGAAACATGTTTAGCGGTGTTATCTACCGGCACCTGGTGTGTAGATACGGGAGCCACTGATCATGTCTGCAATACTTTGTAGGGGTTCCAGGAAACCAGACGACTGACTGAGGGGGAGATTATTGTATACTTGGGCGATGCCATGAAGGTGGCTGCTGTTTCAGTGGGAGACATTTATTTATCTTTTGAGAAAAAATAAAGTTTTGGTTCTTAATAATTGCCTTTATGTACCTTTATTTAGAAAGAATTTAATTTTGGTTTCTAAATTATTCATGGATGGATATTCTATTTCTTTTAATGACAGAGTTGTTGTAAAAAGGAATAGGGACATTATCTGTTCGGGTGCATTGATAGGAAATTTATACACACTTGAACCAAAAGCTCCCACGATGCAAATAGAAGCTAATAACTCATCTTCTAATTCCAATAAGAGAAAAGAACCTTCGAAGATGAACCGAACATATCTTTGGCATGTTAGGCTTGGTCATATTAACCTAAGCAGAATTCAAAGGTTGATAGCTGATGGGCCTCTGGGTTCATTAGTGGTGGAAGATTTCCCAACCTGCGAATCTTGCTTAGAGGGTAAAATGACCAAGAGGCCTTTTAAGGCCAAGGGGTATAGAACCAAAGATGTGTTAGAATTGGTTCATTCTAATTTGTGTGGTCCTATGTCTATCCAGGCTAGAGGTGGTTTTGAGTGTTTCGTCTCTTTTATAGACGATTATTCGAGATATGGATACATTTACTTGATGTGCCGCAAGTCTGAATGCTTTGACAAGTTCAAAGAATTCAAGGCTGATGCGGAGAAACATCAAGGTAAAAGTATCGAGACACTACGATCTGATCGTGGTGGTGAGTACCTCTTGGGAGAGTTTAGGAATTATTTATCAAAGGCTAGGATTCAATCCCAATTGTCTGCACCTGGCACACCCAGCAGAATGGTGTAGCAGAGCGAAGGAATAGGACTCTTATGGAGATGGTTAGATCGATGATGAGTTATTCTGAGTTGCCAGATTCATTCTGGGGATATGGTCTAGATACGGCAGTGTTTATTCTGAACTTTGTCTCATCTAAATCAGTGTCTTCTACTCCCACAGAATTTTGGACTGGGCGAAAGCCTAGTCTAAGACATATTCGAATTTGGAGGAGTCCAACACATGTGCTAAAGGCGGATGCTAGTAAGTTGGAACCTCGTACAGATGTAAGCATATTCATTGGCTATCCTAGGGGAACGAAAGGTGGTTTGTTTTATATTCCTAGAGATCAGAAGGTGATCGTTAGCACGAAATCCAGATTTCTAGAGGAAGACTATATGATGAACCATAAGCCCATGAGTAAGATTGTTCTGGAGGAATTAAAAGGGGAAATCGCTTCTTCAGTACCACCGGTACAAGATGATATACCACAAGTCACTGCACCACATGTCATAGAGGATACATAGGTGATACCTCATCGTAGTGGGAGGGTTGTTAGACAGCCAGATAGATTCATTTTATTGGGATAATTTTTTTATTTGGTCCCTGGCGAACTTGAACCTGATCCCTGGACATATGACGAGGCAATCTAAGATAAAGATGCAGTATCTTGGCAAAGTGCAATGAATGCTGAGATTGAATCTATGGATTCAAATCAGGTCTGGGAGCTAGTAGAACCACCCGATGGTATAAAAACCATTGGGTGCAAGTGGATCTACAAAAGAAGAGAGGAATAGATGGGAAGGTTGAGACCTTCAAAGCGAGGCTTGTTGCGAAGGGGTATACTCAGAAAGAGGGTATCGATTATAAGGAGACCTTTTCGTCGGTAGCCATGCTTAAGTCTATCCAGATTCTCTTATGCATTGCAGCTCATATGGATTATTAGGTGTGACAGATGGATGTCAAGACAGCTTTCCTTAATGGAAGTCTTGAGGAAAACATCTATATGAAACAACCAGAGGGATTCATTGCAAAGGGCAAATAGCATCTTGTGTGTAAGCTTAATCGGTCCATTTATGGATTGAAGCAAGCTTCGAGGTCTTGGAACATCCGCTTTGATGAGGTAATCCAGTCTTATAGATTTATTCAAAGTTTGGATGACTCTTGTGTATACAAGAGATGTGACGGAAACATAGTGGTATTTCTTGTACTATATGTAGATGACATTTTGTTAATTGGCAACAATGTCAAGGTGTTATCGGACATAAGGGTATGGTTGTCCAAACAGTTTGATATGAAGGACTTGGGAGAATTGGAACACATCCTTGGGATCAAGGTTATAAGGGATCGTAGGAAAAAGATGTTGTGCTTACCTCAAGCATCATACATAGACACTATTATGGATCATTTTGGCATGCAAAACTCCAAGAAAGGTTTTCTACCTTTCAGGCATGGAGCTCCTTTATCTAAGGAGATGTGTCCTAGAACATATGAGGAGATAGAGGAGATGAAGGTGGTTCCTTATGCTTCGATGGTAGGAAGCCTCATGTATGCGATGCTATGTACGAGACAAGATATCTGCTTTGCCATGGGCATGGTCAGCAGATATCAAAGTAATCCAGGACAGGGACATTAGACTGCGGTAAAGCATATATTGAAGTACTTGAGAAGGACTAGGGATTATATGTTAGTTTACCAGGTAGACCAATTACTCCCTGTGGGTTATAGAGATTCTGACTTCCAATCAGATAGGGATAATAGTAAGTCTACCTCAGGTTTTGTGTTTACTTTGGGAGGTGGAACTATTGTATGGAGGAGTGTCAAGCAGAAATACGTGGCGGACTCCACCATGGAAGCTGAGTATGTGGAAGCCTTAGAGGCGGCCAAAGAAGCTGTGTGACTCAGGAACTTCCTGATGGACTTGGATGTGATTCTTGGTTTGCCCAGAACTATCACAATTTATTGTGATACTAGTGGTGCAGTTGCAAAATCGAAGGAACCACGAGCCCATAAGGCAAGTAAACACATAGAGCGCAAGTACCACCTAATACGAGAAATCGTAAAGAGAGGAGAAGTTGTTGTGGCCAAGATGGCATCGGAGGATGACCTGGCAGATCCTTTCACTAAGGCCCTTCCGGCGAGAGCTTCTGATAGGCATGTGGAGGGAATGGAAATCAGATGTATGGCAGTTTGAGGACAATATAGTCTTTTAGTATAAGTGGGAGATTGTTGGGATGTATACTGAAAAGTCTATCTTTTGTATGAACATCTTTATTTTGAAATAAGAATCACATGATCATTGATTGCATATTTATGATTATGCATATTGTCTAATACATTACATTGTAGATAACATGGTGTGTGGTGTCACATGGGAGATCACGTTATCGGCTCCTTGTAAAGTATAAGTATAGGCTCACAACCAAGATGGCTTTGGACAAACCATTGGTATGGTTGTAGTGTGAGTTGGTATTGGTTTGTCTTGACCATAGAATCACACTAGTACACTTTGTGTGTATTGAGCAGGACCGACTTAGAGGTGATTCGATTTATTGCTGACTAGATAATCGAATCGGACCTCAGATATTATATTGAACATGGTCTTATTCCTGATATAATAACGGGCACATATACTTAGTATCCATTTCTTTGATTTACCAATGGCCGAGATTTAAAGATTAAATCGATAGGCTCGGTAAGTTGGGAAATGATATTATTTATATGGTGTGTCATTGATTATAGGAGGAAACCATGTCCTATATATTAGGATGATGATGTCCCCTTGAGGAGCTCATAAGGTTCATCATGTAAACCCTGCAGGTGGACTTGGTCCGGCATGATGAAATGGTTGAGTGGTACTACTCATGGAATTAGAGGTTGATTAATTAATGGTAACTAAATTAATTAATCGATGGACATTCGAGATCTTAAACACGGGGAGAAATTGTACATATAATATATGGATCCCATATTAACTTATGGGGGTTGGTGAGGTAGATCAATGATAATCCTTTAGTGGATTGTATTATCATTAATGGATCGGACATTGTGTGGGCTTGATCCATTGGGTGGCCAAGATCCAACTCCTCCTCATGGTCCTTATTGTAGCCTATTAATACCTCATGAAGCCTAGATCCAATGGATGAAAATAAAACTCTAGATCCAAAGGTAGAGATTAAATCTCTAGATCCGACGGTTGATATTAAATCCCTAGAACCAATGGTGGAGATTAAAACAAGGCTTATCCTTAACTCTATAAAAGGAGTGGAGGGGGTGGGCGGCAAGAGGAATCCCATTAGAGATAGAATTAGGGTTAAGGTGGGCGGCAAGCTTGGAGATTAGGGTTTGGGGTTGGCGGCACCAAATAAGGAAAGCTTTTCCTTATCTTCTTCTTCTCCCTTGGTGGCCGGCACCCATACAAGATCTTCCCTCCTTTGGCCAGCGTCCAAACTCCCTCAATCTCTTCTCCTTGGCCGGTGGAACAAGGGTTAGGGTAATTCCTTGGAGTCCTTGGCCGGTGCCCACTTCCTTTCCTCCTCTTCTTCTTGGCCAGCGGATAGCACCTCGCTTGGAGCTTGGAGGTTGGTTGAAAGAAGGACAAGTGCCTTATTTCTATACTTCCTCTTGTTTGGAGCGAGCAAGGAAGGAAGATTGGTGATCTAGGAGCTTCGACTTTTGGTAGATCGTCGCCTACATGATGTCCAAAAGGAGGAATGTCATACAATAGAAGATCGAGAGGTATATCACTTATCTATCTTCATATGTAACATGTTTGTAATTGTTTTTTAATTTTATATGCATGATATATTCTATTTTGTGGCTAATATAACTTGGACCCCGAACATAAACACAAAAGATGGCGATCCGTACATCGTCTATTCCGCAGCTATTCGTAGAATAGAGGTTGGTTACTTGAACAACAAGTTTGTTCAAGTGACTACTCTAATCGAATAGCACGACAATGACATGGTTGCTTGGGTAATCCCTCTTGTCAAGGATACATTTTTTTTATCCGGGGACGTAGAAGGGATTTCCATGAACAAGCGTCCGAGTTGAAGTGGGAAGCGAAGTTTCCTACCTTCAAAGGGTGAGAGTCGTGGATCAAACTAAGGGCTTGAGGCTGATAGAAGTGGCTTGAAGGCTTAGGTCTTGGCTAAGGGTACCCGATAGCATGACAAAGCTGATGGAAGCACCTGAAGGCTAGCGCAAAGGGTGAATGAGTCATGGAGGACTCAGATGGACCTTGAGGGCATAAGGCTTATGGAGGTGGCTTGAAGGCTTAGGTCTAGGCCTAGGGTGAGTATCAAGTATGATGGGATCATACTTGAGTTAAACCTCAATTTTGAGGTTTACCAGTCATCTAGGGCTTTGAACTAGTCGACTGGTTGAGTACACTGCACTCGAGAGGCTTAGTTGACTCAAGCAGTTGACTGAGGTTATGACCCAGTTGACTAGTCAAGTAGTCGACTGAGGCTTGACTTCTGACCTATGGCTCTAGCAGTCGACTGGTGTCTTTCATTGGAGGTGGAGAAATTGTTGGTGCAATCGACCTAGGTCACGATTAACCAAACTCCAGTGGGACTTGAGTAGGATTTTGATGTTTGATAATAAGATTTTAGTATGGAGGATAATATGACTATAAGATGGTATGTGACATCTGTAGTCATATCGAAGTTGAGTATGGAAAGTCCAATTGGGAGTTGGCAAGGGAGAAATCAAAGTTGGTCAAGGGTGACCAGACACTTTGTGTTGGAAAGTCTATCTGGAAGTTGACAAGGGAAATCTAGGTCAGTCAAGGTTGACCGAACACCTTTCACGAGGAGAGTGAAGTTTTGGTAGGTCAAGAGTGACCAATTGACTAGGCAAGGGAAGACCCGGCTGATCAGGGAGATCAAGCTTGTCAATACAAGTCCTAGTAGGTAACAATTGACTAAATGCTAAGCAAACGAGGAAAGTCCAAGTATGGATACTTGGCAAAGGGAAAACTCAAGAGTGGAGCCTTGGAAATGGAGAAGTCCCGGAGGCATGACTTCTTGGCAAAGGTAGATTCGTTAGCATGACGAAGCTGATGGAAGCACTTGAAGGCTAGCGCAAGGACGAACGAGTCGTGGAGGACTTGGATGGATCCTAGAGGTGAGAGGATGATGGAAGTAATTTGAAGGCTTAGGTCTAGGCATAGGGTACTCAGTAGCATGACAAAGTCGATGGAAGTATTTAAAGGCTAGCTTGAAGGGTGAAGGAGTCATGGAGGACTCAGATGGACAATGAGAGCGTGAGGCTGATGGTGTTGGGATCGAGGCTCGCTAGAGGGGGGGTGAATAGCGAGCTGAAAAAATCTAACTCAAATTTCACTACAAAATAGAGGATTACACAGCGGAAATAGAAAGCAAAGAAAAGAGCACAAACACAACTAATACGCATGTATTTACGTTGTTCGAAACTCAGTAGTTCCTACTCCACGGGTAGCTCAAAAGGAAAGTCTACTATGAATGGATCGGAAAGTTTCTGGAGGTGAAAAACTTCACCTCTTACAAGATTACAATGCAATAAGATAATCAAGAATAGTAAGCTAAGATGATAAAACAGGTTACAGATTTGTTGTTTAGCTTCTTGCATTGAAGATGGAGTTGTAGTGCTTGCAATAAGGTGATCGACAATAGTTGTGAGCACTTGTTGGAGAGGAGGCGAGAGAAGAGCAAGGCTTTTACACTTCTTCTCCTTCAGAATGAATCACAGGAAGCTTTTCTAACTCAAATCGAAAACTGAAGCTCAAGAACTGCTTCTCTTCTTCTTCAGCAAGCCTTTTATCTTCCTCCAATGGAACCCTAGAAGTTACGCCTGACCAAAACCTAACCACCTGAGCTTATCCCCGTAACCACCTCCAACCTCTGGTGGTTTTCCAGGAAAGGATCCTGCTCCTCCAATCGGAAATCATCCTGTTTTAATCTTTACTCAAAACGGAAGCATCCCGTTGCTGGCTCCGCAGTCGAGCCCACAATTGAGTCTGACTCGCGTCTGTGCTTGAAAAACACTTGTCAGTCGAGCCCGCAACTGAGCTAGGCTCGATTCTATGACCGAATCTATAGCAACCAGTTAAGCCGCTTACCAAATCAACTCGACTGGTATAGAGTTTAGAGTTTGGCGATCAGAGTATCTGATTGAGCCCTTGATTGGTGGGCTTGGTTCATCTATTCCAAGTAGTGAGCGATCGGTGGCGATCAAGCCCGGCTTGATTATATACCAAATGATAAGTAGTCGAGTTGGTAGTTGAGCCAGCTCGATTCTGTGCCTTTGTGCAAGTGTGCCAGTCGAGCTGACCCCTATGGTGGCTCGACTGATGCGGTAAATATTTGGGGCACATGAGTATCTTTCCTAGTAAGCTGCCACTTCTAGAGTTTCAAGCACCCTAGTAAGAGACCAAGCATGTTACGGTGCATTCTCCAACTAACGAATGCTCTGAGTACCTTAGACAAAGACTGAGCACGCTACAACACCCTCCTTGCCTAACGAGTACTCCATGTTCCCTAGCTAAAGAATGAGCACGTTACGGTGCCCTCTTTGTCTAACGAGTACTCCCAGTACCCTAGCCAAAGAACGAGCACGTTACGGTGCCCTCTTTGTCTAATGAGTATTGGGCCCATGTACCCTAGCCAAAGAACGAGCACGTTATGGTGCCCTCTTTGTCTAACGAGTACTCCTAGTACCCTAGCCAAAGAACAAGCACATTACGGTGCCCTCTTTGTATAACAAGTATTTGGCCCAGTACCCTAGTAAGAGAACGAGCACGTTACTGTGCCCTCTCTTTCTTACAAGTACACTAGCTAGAGACCGAGCACTCCCTTGTGCCCTCTCTAACTCCAATGGAGAACAAGCACGTTACTATGCCCTCTCCATCACCAAGCTTCCGGACCTCCGACCAGCTTGTATTCTTCCTCTACCAAGGTTCCCCTTTGGATTTCCATCCATACCAAGGCTTACCCTTGGATTTCTCCCAAGGTCTAATGTCACTCTAAACATCTAACTTAGTGACCTTAGGTTTGAATCAGTCGAGGTAATGTCTTGACTACACTCTAGCTCAAACTAGATTTCTATTTCCTTGACTTAAACCTTGTTGTTAAACATTGAAACATTAGATGGGCTTGATTGCACTAACAATCTCCCCCTTTTTGATGTTTGACAGCATGGTTTAAGTTTAGGTGATATAAATACAACTCATCTCAATTTCTGAAATATAACATGAAGTGCAGAAATATTTCATATCAGAAATTTATCATTCATGTAATAGGGATAATATAACTTAGAGTGCAGAAATTTCACATGTAATAGATACAATTTATCTCAATTTCTGAAATATAGCATGAAGTGCAGAAATATTTCATATCAAAAATTTATCATTCATGTAATAGGGATGATATAACTTGAAATGCAGAAATATCACATGTAATAGAGATGGACAAAAATTTCAATTTAGCTTCATTCCATTTGAATAATATCACAAGTATCACAATAACTTGAACCCATACTCTCCCCCTTTGGCAAACAACAAAAAAATCATGGGGAATAAGTTCCTCCCCCTAAAACTCATCCTCCCCGGGCTATCAGTTCTTTTCCCGAGAATGATTGTGAATCGAGTCGAATCCTTGAGCGATCAGTGAAGTGCTCATCGATCGGTCGGCACCAAGCGTGATCGTGATATTGACTGAGCGATTCTGCGAAGCGATTTATGGGCGGTTTCGCTAGGCGGTTTCTGTAAGAAGTGCGCGAATAGATCTACGGGGTTATGCGAGTGATTTCGCGCCATCATGTGATCGATAATAAAACTTTGTTTTTCAGTTTATCAGATATCGACTTTGAAAATTGTTAAGTAATTATACTAACTTTAAAAATCATGAAATTTAATACGTATAATACTTATGTCACAAACAGTTGGTGAAAAATATTGGAAAAATATTTTACCCATTAAGATATCGAAAGTGTTGATACTTCACTTCGGTTGATACTTATGACATTAGGTTGATACTTCACTTCACATTAGGTTTACCCATGAAGGGAAAGATTGAGGAATCCTCAAATGAAAATATCCTTATGAAATTAGGTTGATACTTCACTTCACATTGGGGTATATGAACTAAAGAAAAATCCTCGCACACGCACTTAGATCTTTGCTAGGATTAGGGTATAAAATATAGGAAAGCTCCTACTAATACTATGGACTTCCCAAACCGTAGCTCCCCCTCAATCAAACATTCTTTTAGGGTTGATTAGGTGTACACTTAATGATTTCACTAACAATAGTGGGATGGAGTCAAGGCTTGGGTTGTTCGGGTGGCGCTAACAAGGATTGCACACACACAACAAGAAGTTTGATAGATACTAACTGACTCAACCATACACAACCAATAACAGATCACACAACAAAAACAGAATGAAAAAAAAGTTGACATTCCAAAAAGAAATTGTTTCACAAAAATTGTTTCACAAGAACAACCACAGTTTAAAGTCTAAACACAAAGACAAATATCCATAGTGCAACCATCCTAGTTGGATTGACACAATTGAAGATCTTAACGTGATTCTATTTGTCGGGGGCTAGTTTAGAAGGTTCCTCCAAGCTACTTGTCCAATTGATCAAGATATTTTTGATTTCCATCTGCTCTTGAAGGATTTGATCTTGAGTGTCTTGGATTTGAGTAAATCGCTAGTTGGTTTGTAGATGGAAATATGATATTGTCGTGGTGATTGTGTTCACAAAAGCCTCATGGGCTTCACGAAGTTGAGATAGATGCTCTGTGATAGTGGTCAAGTGTTCAACTTGATTAGGAGCCGGGTGGTGTGGTTCTTCAGCAGGAAGAGCAGGTTCTTCCTCAACATCCATATGCTCCTCAACTTGATGGTCATCCTTCCACTGGATCTCTCCTGCAGGGGTGCGAATCATGCAGGCTAGAGATTGTTAGTAATATATGAGAGATGTCCTAAGGCAATCGCCTTATGTATGAACCATTTATATGATAAATGAAGATTCACTATTTGAGTATACATGTTTTCATGTATTTGATTGGATCTTAAACTCATTTACTGAATGTCCACGATACGATTCACAGCATGAGAGAATTTGTGATTGGATCACAACTTGTGAGTATCTCTACATGTGTAATTGTGATGTATCAGAATTATCCCTAGTCGATGAATTGATGGATTTGGACACCATTGATTCTGTCGAGACTAGCACGAGGTATACTCTTTGGTGTATCCAAGCAGCTGATTCTCACTGGCTGGAGACATTGTGATGTCCGGAGTAAATCGTGGATGCTAGTTATGGTAACTAGTTCATTAGAGTGACCAGCTGTAAGACTTCATATGGTTCTCTGCATGTATAAATATGTCAATAAAGTTCTTACTGCAGCTTAAGTGCGATGTTCCTTTGACTTGCGGTATTCAAGTCATCTTGATCATAGCGACTTATGCTTTGACATCTTAAGCAAGCATCTCTAAGGAGATGTGGACCTGGGATGATTGGGTATAAGTCGAAGTGATCGAAGGTGTTTGAATAGCCTATAAAGGATTCACCACTCCTTGCGAGGAGATGTATACCCATGGCCTCTCGTCGGATTGTTAATAAAGTCTTTGGCCAAAGCATTACATGTTTAGAGTAAGGTACTCTTCGATACATGTGCAGTAACTAGAATCCGTAGGACGAGGAAATGATACTTGGGCTAGGTGTGACGTAGTCAACCTAGTGGGGACTGACACTATAGACCATGTCCTGAACCAAGTGGGTATAAGATGAGTGAAGGGAATGGGGCACGATTCATTCGAGCAGCTGAAGGGTTTCAGAAATAGTTCTGGATCAACCGTTGATCTTTTCAGTTAATTGGGGATCATGATGTACTACTAGGTGCCACTCATGATCATTCTATAATTAATTGTTAATTATAGATGACCAACATAAATCGAGAACCTATTTGGTCACACGCACAATGAGCGTAATCCGAAGGATTTAAAACGATATTGAGAATGAGATTCTCAGACCGAGAGAAACTAGGTTTGGTTGGACCAAACATGGAGCGAGCATGAAATCGTTTCAGTCTCAATGGAAGCGTGGATGGGCCGTGTCTTATGAAGAAATGATGGATGAACCAAATTGGTTTGGTTCTAATCCAATGGAGGAGAATAAACCAAAGGGTTTGGTTTGTTTTAAATGAATGAACCAAAGTTGGTTCGGTTCGTTTTAACTTAAAATAAACCATCATGGTTTGGTTTATTTTAACTTAAATTAATGGAGCGGGTTAACGGGCTTTTGGTTATGATCCGATAACCATTAAGAGAATTTGTTCTCTATAAAATAGGGCTTAAGGGTTTTGTTAAGCCCTAATACAAAAGCCTTGCAACCCTAATTGTTGCCGCCCCTCCTCTCCTTGGTGTAGTCGGCGCCAACCCTAGTGTCGCTGCCCACCACCACCTAGCTCCCTTGCCGGCGTCCAGAAGGTACTGTCCTTCCCCCTTGCCAGCGTTGAGCTGCTGCCGGAGGAGCTCCGGTGATCTCCTTTGGGTTCGGCAATAAGGTGAGCTTCAACCTTCCCTTTTGGCCGGTCCCTATTCCTCCACCAAAGCTGTCCAGTTTTCTGGACAGCTTGTTTCCTTCTTGTCGGAGCATCATTTAGACGACATTTAGAGCTTCGACAGTGGTAGCCTTGCCGAGGATTTGATCTCCGGTAATCCTCATAGGTGGAGGACGAAGAATTCGTCAAACGGTTGACGAATACCTCTCCGGAGAAGCGAGTTTTTGAGGACTCATTTTGGATCCGAATTTTGATTCGGATCGTGATCTTCTCTCGATCACATCGTCTTCAACACGAGGCTAGTAACCCGTACGAAGACAAGGCTCATGACTTTGTGAAGTCATCCCGAAGATACTCGGCGAGGATACGGATAGAGGCGATTCTAGCGAGGATCGCTCCGGTTGATGCCTTTCCCGCTGCACGTGATACGTCAGGTATACGTAGTATAAATTTCCTTTTATTGCAAATTTTGAATTTACGGTTATGTCTACACATGTTGTACTATGAATGTGTGTGGTGTGTGTGTTATAATAAATTAGATTTATTATTTTATTTCTTCTGCTGTGCACATGTTTACGAAACATGTTCGAACACACACTCGCCGCGGTGCTGAAAACCCAACAGTGGTATCAGAGCCCAGGTTGTGTTTCGACATAATCGTAAAATTGTTTTGCGATAGTCATAATGATATTTCTGGAAATTTTCTACTTTTGAAAAGTTAGAAGTATTTATGGAAATTTTTTAATTTTGGAAAGTCTAGAAGTATTTATGGAAATCTTCTACTTTTGGAAAGTTGGAAGTATTTATGGAAATTGATATTTTGCATAAATAAAATATTTGATTAGATTTTGGAAATTTGTTTCCTAATTTAATCATGATTTGATTTGGGAAATCAAATCTTAAAATATTTTATTTCCATAAGTAGTTTTGATGATTTAGGAAATTAGTTTCCTAAATTGACTTTCCTTAATCAACTATTTCCACAAATAAAATATGTGATTAGATATGGAAATTTGTTTCCTAATTTAATCATGATTTTATTTGGAGAATCAAATCTTAAACATATTTTATTTCCATAAATAGTTATGACATATAAGGAAATTTTGTACATGACATAATTGTATGCCATGTAATTGCATTAGATGCATATCAATATGCCATGCGTGTCGTTACATGTAGATGTATGTCATGTATGCCATGTCATGTAGATAATATTTATTTGCATGCAAAGAGGATGAGACATAAAAACCCTAACTCAATATTAAAGCCTACACCTTCCATTAATATGGTTAGAACCAAAGTTCCGTTTCTTGTTCGGGTTGTTGGACTCTCTCCAAGCCCGGCTCGAACCCGAACATGTTCAAACCATGGAATAGTTTAATACTAATATGGTAAGAGTCAGAGGTCAATCATTATCTTTGGTTGTTGGACTCTCTCCAAGTCGGGCTAATTGGTTGAATGCACTCTAACCATATTAAAAATATTTCTTGATTAATGGGTTGGCTTTAACCTGGAGCATCGGCTTGTTGGACTCTCTCCAAGGTCGATGTAAAGGGAGGTGAAGTTGGGTTCTATTCATATGATGTATACTTGTTAATGTGTTAACAACCCGATGTATGTGTGAACATTCAATTAGTTGATAGCACATTGTGATAGTAGAATATACGTAATATGCAATCGGTATATTTGATACCTACCATCGTAGTTATGAATGGCTTGTTGGACTCTCTCCACGGTTGTTCATATCTATGATGGATATCAGCCCATTCGGAGATGGACCTACGATCTCCCGAAGTGATTTTGGGGTTTTTGAAATTCGAAAAATGAATGGGATTTATGAATGTATATTGATGCATTTTAAAATCATTTTCTCATATATGCTCGAGTTGTATTTCTAGGATAATTGATTGATCATGATGTCTTTGAATTTGTACTCTATCTTGGATTCAAATAAATTGACTGTGCCGAACTTCTTGGACTGGCTTAGAAACTTAAGAATTGTTCACAAGGTGAAAAGCTTGTGTATGTCCTCGAAGCGCCTCTTCCCGCCCATCCTAGTGACGATGCAACTCCGGACCAATTGTTGGTCTATCAGAAACATGTGACTGATTTTGAACTGGCAAGTTGCATCATGCTAGCCACGATGGTACCTGAGCTGCGGAAGTAGCATGAGCATATGGATGCTCATACCATAGTCTTTCATCTTTATGAGTTGTTTGATGAGCAAGTGAGATTTGAAAGGTTCGAAGTCTCCAAGCTCCTCTTCACCTCTGAGATGCAAGAAGGTTCATCTGTGGTACTGCTCAACATGCTGAAGACTGTGGAGCCTTATGAGAAGCATGAGCAGGGGATGGTGTTGTGAGTTGATTCCTCGAAGAAAGGTTCTAAGAGGAAGTCAAAAGATTAGCAGAAGGAGAAGAAAAAGGCTATAAAGGTAGAACCAGCTCAAAAGGGCACTTGCCATCGTTATGGCAAGGAGGGCCATTGGCGAAGAAATTGCAAGATTTATCTTGAGTTCGTGAAGAAGGATAAGGCATAGGATGCCCCATCTTCTTCAGATATCTTCATTATTGATTGTCATTCTATTTCCTCAAACACTTGGGTAGTGGATACTGGGTGTGACTCACATATATGTAATGACATAGATGGGCTAAGGAATAGAAGAAGACTCGTCAAGGGAGAGTCAAATTTACGTGTTGGGAATGGAGCAAACGTTGCTGCACTCGCCATTGGAATGTATTTGTTGAAACTCCCTACAGGACTTGTTTTAGAACTGGACAATTGCTTTTATGTTCCTTCGTTGATAAAGAACATCATTTCTATTTCTTGTTTAAATAGAAATGGTTGCCATTTGACGTTTAGTAACAATTGTTGTTATATAACTTTGAATGGCATACTTTATGGAACTGAAACTTTGAGCATTGATATTTATACGTTGGACGTATCCAGTGACATTTTCAATATCGAAGCGAGCAACAAGCATGCTCGAAAGGATAATCAATTAGACTCCTACATGTGGCATTGTCATCTTGGCCATGCAAGCAAGAAATGCATGTCCGAATTACACTAATGTGGAATTCTGGAATCGTTTAAATTGGATTCATATGATACATGTGAATCATGCTTAAAAGGCAAGATGACTAAGTTACCTTTTACAGGAAAAGGTGAACGAGTGGGAGAGTTGCTAGGTCTAATACATACTGATGTATGTGGACCTATGTCAACTCAAGCTTTAGGAGGCTATAGCTACTTCATTACCTTCACCGATGATCACTCACGGTTTGGGTATGTGTTCATGATGAAACACAAGTCTGAAGCCTTTGAAAGGTTCAAAGAATTCAGAAATGAAGTAGAGAAACAACATGACAAGAGTATTAAAGACTTCGATCGGATTGAGGGGGTGAATACTTAAGTCAAGAGTTTCTTGATTATCTAAGAGACAATGGTATATTGTCTCAATGGACTCCGCCATATACACCATAGCATAATGGTGTATCTGAGAGGCATAATCGGACCTTGTTGGACATGGTCAGGTCAATGATGAATCATGCGAATCTTCCCAAGTCCTTTTGGGGCTATGCACTTCAGATAGCTGTTTACTTGTTAAACAGAATGTCAACCAAGGTAGTCTCTACTACTCCATATGAGATATGGAATAGTAAGAAACCTCATGTATCTTACTTGAAGATATGGGGTTGTCCTGCTTATGTGAAGCGGACTGTATCAGAAAAATTGGATGCTAATTCTGATAAATGTCTATTTATTGGATACCCTAAGAAAATAAGGGGTTACCGATTCTATCATCCTGTGGAACAAAAAGGTGTTTGTTTCAAGGCATGCTGTATTTCTAGAGAAAGAGTTTCTCTTGCAAGAAAACAGTGGGAGTGTCGTCGAGCTTGAGGAGGCTCGAGAGACTCAAATAGACATTGATGAGATACCTGGTGAAGCACAACGATCGATAACTCATAGTGATGAGAAATCGGCTGGACCTATTGAAACACCACATCTTCGTAGATCTGGTAGAACACGCAACATTCCTGAGAGATATGGATTTCTCGTAAGTGAATCGAATGACGTGTTACTCATTGATGATGAGGAGCCTACCAGTTATGAAGAAGTTCTGACAAGTTCAGAAAGGGATAAGTGGCTTGAAGCCATGAAGTCGGAAATGGATTCCATGTATGAAAACCAAGTTTGGAACTTGGTTGACCCACCTGAAGGCATAAAGCCTATAGGGTGCAAGTGGGTTTTCAAGAAGTAAACCGACATGGATGGTAATGTGATTACCTATAAGGCTAGATTGGTGGCGAAAGGATATCGTCAAAAGCAAGGTGTTGATTATGACGAAACCTATTCGCCTGTAGCTATGCTTAAATCCATTCGGATGCTCCTGGCCATAGCGGCTCATTATGATTATGAGATATGACAGATGGATGTGAAAACATCTTTCCTTAATGGAAACCTGCTCGAGGACATGTATATGATACATCATGAGGGTTTCAGATCGGTTGATAAAACCAAGGTATGAAAATTGCGACGGTCCATATATGGATTGAAGCAAGCATCTAGGAGCTGGAATATCCGTTTTGATGAGACAATCAAAAAGTTTGATTTCTCAAAAAATCCAGACGAACCTTGTGTGTACAAGAAGGTTAGTGGGAGTGCAGTCGTGTTCCTAGTATTGTATGTCGATGACATATTACTTATAGGAAACGATGTTTCAGTCTTACAGTCAGTTAAGGTTTGGTTGTCCAAGACATTCTCCATGAAAGACCTAGGAGAAGCAACCTACATCATCGGGATTAAGATCTATAGAGATAGATCGAAATGGTTGCTTGGTCTTTCGCAATCTACATATATAGACCGAGTGCTAAAGAGGTCTAGCATGTCGAAATTCAAGAAAGGTTTCCTACCCATCAGGCATGGGATACACCTTTCGAAGTCTATGTGCCCGCGCACAGAAGACGAGAGGATTTGCATGAGTAAGATTCCCTATGCACCCACAATAGGATCTATCATGTATGCTATGTTATGTACGAGGCCCGATATATCGTATGCTCGAATGGATCATTGGGTGACTGTTAAGACGATCCTTGATTACTTAAGAAGAACTAAGGATACGTTCCTAATATATGGAGAAGGGTACATGGTGATACGTGGGTATACGGATGCTAGCTCCAGACAGACAAGGATGATTCCATGTCTTAGTCTGGGTATGTATTCACCTAGAATGGAGGCGCAATAAGTTGGAAAGGTTCCAAGCTTGACACTATAGCGGATTCTGCCACTAAGGCAGAATACATTGTAGCTTTGGAAGCAGCAAAGGAAGCGGTTTGGATCAAGAAGTTCATCTCTGAACTTGATGTGGTCTCATCAATGATCCAAACATGTGCTTCGCCGCTATCATCTAATCAGAGAGATCATTAGTAGGAAGGAAATACAAATTGAGAAAATCCCCACTGAAAGGAACTGAAATCCAGCGTAATCCGAAGGATTTAAAACGAGCTTGAGAATGAGATTCTCAGACCGAGAGAAACTAGGTTTGGTTGGACCAATCATGGAGCGAGCATGAAATCATTTCAGTCGCAATGGAAGTGTGGATGGGCCGTGTCTTATGAATACATGATGGATGAACCAAATTGGTTTGGTTCTAATCTAATGGAGGAGAATAAACCAAAGGGTTTGGTTTGTTTTAAACGAATGAACCAAAGTTGGTTCGGTTCATTTTAACTTAAAATAAACCATCATGGTTTGGTTTATTTTAACTTAAATTATTGGAGCAGGTTAACGGGCTTTTGGTTATGATCCGATAACCATTAAGAGAATTTGTTCTCTATAAAATAGGGCTTAAGGGTTTTGTTAAGCCCTCACCACCACCTAGCTCCCGCCGCTGGGTATACTGTCCCTTCCCACGCGCCGAAGCCGCCGCCGAGGAGCTCCGGTGATCTCCTTTGGGTTCGGCAATAAGGTGAGCATCAACCTTCCCTTTTAGCCGGTCCCTATTCCTCCACCAAAGCTGTCCAGTTTTCTGGACAGCTTGTTTCCTTCATGTCGGAGCATCGTTTAGACAACGTTTGGAGCTCCGACAGCGGTAGCCTTGCCGGGGATTCGATCTTCGGTAATCCTCATAGGTGGAGGATGAAGGATGTTTGTAATATATGAGAGATGTCCTAAGGCAATCGCCTTATGTATGAACCATTTATATGATAAATGAAGATTCACTATTTGAGTATACATGTTTAATGTATTTGATTGGATCTTAAACTCATTTACTGAATGTCCACGATGCGATTCACAGCATGAGAGAATTTATGATTGGATCACAACTAGTGAGTATCTCTACATGTGTAATTGTGATGTATCGGAATTATCCCTAGTCGATGAATTGATGGATTTGGACACCATTAATTCTGTTGAGACTAGCACGAGGTATACTCCTTGGTGTATCCAAGCAGCTGATTCTCACTGGCTGGAGACATAGTGATGTCCGGAGTTAATCGTGGATGCTAGTTATGGTAACTAGTTCATTGGAGTGACCAGCCGTAAGACTTCATATGGTTCTCTACATATATAGATATGTCAATGAAGTTCTTACTGTGGCTTAAGTGCGATGTTCCTTTGACTTGCGGTATTCAAGTCATCTTGATCATGGAGACTTATGCTTTGACATCTTAAGCAAACATCTCCGAGGAGATGTGGACCCGGGATGATTGGGTATAAGTCGAATTGATCGAAGGTGTTTGAATAGCCTATAAAGGATTCACTACTCCTTGCGAGGAGATGTATACCCATGGCCTCTCGTCGGATTGTTACTAAAAGTCTTTGGCCAAAGCATTACATGTTTAGAGTAAGGTACTATTCGATACATGTGGAGTAACTAGAATCCGTAGGACGAGGAAATGATACTTGGGCTAGGTGTGACGTAGTCAGCCTAGTGGGGACTGACACTATAGACCATGTCCTGAACCAAGTGGGTATAAGATGAGTGAAGGGAATGGGGCACGATTCATTCGAGCTCTTGAAGGGTTTGAAAATAGTTCTGGATCAACCGTTGATCTTTTCGGTTAATTGGGAATCATGATGTACTACTAGGTGCCACTCATGATCGTTCTATAATTAATGGTTAATTATAGATGGCCAACATAAACCGAGAACCTATTTGGTCACACGCACAACGAGTGTAATCCAAAGGATTTAAAACGAGCTTGAGAATGGGATTCTCAGACCGAGAGAAACTAGGTTTGGTTGGACCAAACATAAAGCGAGCATGAAATCGTTTCAGTCGCAATGGAAGCGTGGATGGGCCGCGTCTTATGAAGACGTAATGGATGAACCAAAATGGTTTGGTTCTAATCCAATGGATGAGAATAAACCAAAGGGTTTGGTTTATTTTAAACGAATGAACCAAAAGTTGGTTCGGTTTTAGTTTTCTTAAAATAAACCATCATGGTTTTGGTTTATTTTAACTTATCTTAATGGAGGGTTAAGGGCTTTATGGATATGATCCATTAACCATTAAGAAGAATTAGTTCTCTATAAAATAGGGCTTAAACCTAACCCAAAACTAATGAAGTTTTGGCCGCCCAACCTAGCCTCCTTTTGTTGTTGCCCAACATGGTGTTGCCGCCAACTTCATGGAGCTGCTGCCACCTCCTTGCCGCGGCATCAAGCTTCAGCAGCGATGCTCGGCGACCCTCCGGTGATCTCTTGTGGGTTCGGTGATAAGGTGAGCTCCACATCTCCTTTGGCCGGCCTCTATTCCTCCACCAAAAGCTGTCCAATTTTTCTGGACAGCTTGTTTCTTTGTTGTCGGAGCGTCGTTTGGACGACGGTTAGTGCTCCGACAGTGACTAACTTACCGGGGATTTGATCTCCGGTAATCCTCTGAGGTGGAGGACGAAGGATTCGTCAAACGGTTGACGAATACCTCTCCGGAGAATCGAGTTTTGAGGACTCGGTTTTGGATCCGAATTTGGATTCGGATTGTGATCATCTCTCGATCACGTCGTCTTCAACACGAGGCTAGTAACCCGTACGAAGACGAAGCTTGTGGCTTAGCGAAGTCATCCCGAGGAGCTCGGCGTGGATACAGATAGAGACGATTCTTGCGAAGATCGTTCCGGTTGATGCCGTTCCCGCTATACGTCATACGAAAGGTATAACGTAGATAAATTTCCTTTTATTGCAAATTTTAATTTACGGTTATGTCTACACTTGTTGTAATAAGCATGCGTGTGTTGTGTGTGTTGTAATAAATAGGAGTATTTATTATTTTTATTGCTTCCGCTGTGTTCATGTTTACGAAACATGATCGAACACACACACGCCGCGGTGCCGGAAACCCAACAAAGGATTCGTCAAACGGTTGACGAATACCTCTCCGGAGAAGTGAGTTTTTGAGGACTCATTTTGGATCCGAATTTTGATTCGGATCGTGATCTTCTCTTGATCACATCATCTTCAACATGAGGCTAGTAACCCGTACGAAGACAAGGCTCGTGACTTTGTGAAGTCATCCCGAAGATACTCGGCGTGGATACGGATAGAGGCGATTCTAGCGAGGATCGCTCCGGTTGATGTCTTTCCCGCTGCACGTGATACGTCAGGTATACGTAGAATAAATTTCCTTTTATTGCAAAATTTGAATTTACGGTTATGTCTACACATGTTGTACTATGCATGCGTGTGGTGTGTGTGTTATAATAAATTAGATTTATTATTTTATTCCTTCCGCTGTCCCCATGTTTACGAAACATGTTCGAAAACACACTCGCCGCGGTGCCGGAAACCCAACAGAGATAAATTTCTCCAATGGATATAGTCCATCCTTTTCACCTCCTTCACTTTTCCTCTGGATGTGTTTATGCCTAGTGACTCTAACCAGAAAGTGAGGATGTGACCAAAAGTCATATAAACCTTTTTCTTGACTGGAATGGAGAAATGGACAATGCCAAGAAACATGTTCAAAGCTATAGTTAAAATCAAGGTGATTTTTGAGAAGGTGGAGAGCCAATAAATGATGTGGCCTAACTTTGGCTTGCCCTTAGGTGACTATGGGTAAAATGCATCTTACAATGACTTTGTATAGGATGTTGTCAGGAGCCCTTAGTGTCATGGCTGACACCAAATTAACTCCTTCATCTCTAGGATGTCTAAATAAGGATTCGTGGATGGAATTGAGGTCAAAGCCTACTAAATTTTCAAGAAGAGTTGGATAGCATTCTAGGTTAGAGGAGGAGTCTCTACATCCTAGAAATGATCTCCAGATGGTTGGAGTAAGAGTGATATCAGTTTTGGCTACCCTTGACTTATTTATAGATAAGCCTATTTTCAGTGGGTTGTAGGTTGTCATAGAATTCGACAAGTAAGTCTTCATTGATATCGTGATCACAGTAGACTAACTTATCGAGTCTATAGTGCTCAACCATCTCTCTAACATATGGTGCATTATTGGAGAAGAAATGACCATCTATGGACCTAATGCTTAAGAATTCAAACTCGTGGGTCCTAAAGGTGTGCAAATGATAGGGGAAACGATGGTCCGAGCAAGGCCTCTCATGTGAGGGCCTAGAGGTGGAGGACTCAGGTTCCTTTCTTTTTAGTCTAAAATGCCATGTGTCAAATATGTCATGTGCACACGATTGACCCATGAATGAATGCAGGAATGAAATGATGCATGTCAAGTGGGGAAAGTGATTAGCTACTTAGAAATCCTCTAAAATCATAAGGAGAGTAAGGAAAAAGTCTTACTTGGGTGCCATAAGAACAAGAGCTTGCTACAGAAGATGAATTTTTCTTGCTGGAACCCTAGTTGTGGTCGAGTGGTCAAGATTAGGGTTAGGGTTAAGAGGAAATGGCAAGGAGAAGGAAGAAGATCCTTACCCTAGACTAGAGAAGGCTTGTCTTGAGGTTGTAAAGCTTGGACGGAGATGTAGAGCTCAACTGGGGCTCGTCGCAGTCGGGATGGGACGATTGTGGGGAAGAAAAAATCGCAGAATGAAGTGGTTCCTATTTAAATCTGTGAGACAACAGTCGAGGCGATGAGTGGGTCGGCTAAAGGTGGAAACTTCGCTTCCCACTTTAACTCGGTCGCTTATTCATGGCGATCCCGTCTACGTCCCCGGATTAAAAAAAATTAATCCTTGACAATGAGGGATTACCCAAGCAACCATTCCATCGTTGTGCTATTCAATTAAAGTGGTCACTTGAACAAACTTGTTGTTCAAGCAACCTACCTCTATTCTTCAATTAGCCGCGGAATAGATGATGTACGGATCATCGGTTTTTGTGTTTGTCTTCGGGGTCCAAGTAAATTAGCCACATACAAAATATACAACATGCATAGAATAAGAAAAAAATTCATAAACAAGAATTATACCTCTTGTTATACCTCTTGATCTTCTATTGTATGTCCTTCCTCCTTTTGGACGTCGTGTGGGCGACGATCTTCCAAAATTCGAAGCCTCCTAGAACACGTTCTTCCCTTCCTTGATCGCTCCGAAAAAATGGAAGAATGAAACGAAACTCTTTCTCCTATCTAGAACCGGCCACCAAGCTCCAAGCTTGATGTTGCTGCCGGCCAAGGAGTGGATGTAGGGCGCCGGCCAACCTTGAAGAAAGGTTGTCGCCGGCCAACCTAGAGAGAGAGAGAGAATGGGAGGAGTTGTCGCTGATCTAAGAGAGAGAGGGTGGTTGTGATGCCGCCGACCAAGAGGATCACCAAACCCTAGTCTTGTTTGTCGCCGGCCAAAAGGAAGAGGAAAGCCTAGGGTTGCCGCCGCCCACCTCTCCTCTCAAGCCAACTCCAAAACCCTAATCTCGCAAAAGTATATTCTAACACCCAAGCCTTCGCCCTCCTTTTATAGAGCTAGGCTCCTTTTAATCTCCACCGTCGAATCTAGAGATTTAATCTCAACCGTCAGATCTAGAGATTTAATCTCAACCGTCGGATCTAGAGATTTAATCTCAACCGTCGGATCTAGAGATTTAACCTCCACCGTTGGATCTAGAGTTTCATTTTCCATCATCGGATCTAGGCTCCATGAGGGTTTTAATAGGCTACAATAGGGACCATGAGGAGGAGTTGGATCTTGGCCACCCAATGGATCAAGCCCACATAAAGTCTGATCCATTAATGATAATTCATTCCACTAGAGGATTATCATTGATCTACCACACCAACCCCATAAATAAATATGGGATCCATATATTATTTGTACAAATATGTCCCCGTGTTTAAGATCTCGAATGTCCGTCAATTAATTAATTTACTGATAATTAATTAATCAACATCTAACTCCATGAGTAGTACCACTCAACCTTATGATCATGTCGGACCAAGTCCACCTGCAGGGTTTACATGATGAACCTTATGAGCTCCTCAAGGGGACATCATCATCCTAATATATAGGACATGGTTTCCTCCTATAATCAACGACACACCATATAAATAATATCATTTCCCAACTTACCGAGCCTATCAATTTACTCTTTAAATCTCTCCCATTGGTAAATCAAAGAAATAAATACTAAGTATATGTGCCCGTTATTATATCGGTATTAAGAGCATGTACACCATAATATCCGAGGTCTGATTCAATTATGTAGTCAACAATTAATTGAATCACCTCTAAGTCGATCCTGCTCAATACACACAAAGTGCACTAGTGTAATTCTATGGTCAAGATAAACCAATACCAAATCACACTACAACCATACCAATAGTTTGTCCAGAACCATATCGGTTGTGAACCTTTGCTTATACTCTACAAGGAACTGATAACATGATCTCCCGTGTGACACTACACACCATGTTATCTACAATGTAATATATTAGACAATATGCATAACCATAAATATGCAAACAATGATCATGTGATTCTTATTTCAAAAATAAAGATGTTCATATAAAAGATATACTTTTCAGTATACATCCTAACATCGGCTCGACTGGTAACATCAGTTGAGGCGACGATCGAGGTGCACTTGGTTTTGAGTGTGATCGGAATTGGCCAGTCGAGGCTCCGGTTGAAGCGCGCTCAGTTCTGAGTGTGATCGAAATTGGCCAGTCGAGGCTCCAGTCGAACCGCACTCGATTCTTAGTGCTGAAAAACTCGTACCAGTCGGGGCGCCGGTCGAGTCTGTCTCAGTTAATAGGCTTAAAAACTAGGTTTCAATATCTGAACACTCCAACTGAGTTTTGTGTAATTTCTAAGGCTTAGGTAAGTGATAAAAACACTTGATATGATAACCTTACACACTTTTTGATTGTTTTAAAAATTGGTATATATGTTCTTGGTCTCAAAGAGGATCCAACCAATTTTACTTGGTTGGAATGTCTATGTAAAATACCGGAGAAAAAAAAAATATAAAATAATAAAAAAAATATTCCTCGGTAATTGATAAAACATCTTGTGGAATTTTTCAGAAATTTTTAAAATCTTTTCTGGATTTAAACGGAAGGTTTATGGATGTTTCATGGGGATAAAGCGAACAAGCTTTTGTAAAGCCTGTTTAGACTATCTGCAAGGAATTAATGGGTTTAATTAAAATCCATTATATTCCTTCCGTTTCCCCTTTAATTCCCAATTGCGCCGACTTCTCTTCCCCTCCCGATCTCACACCTTCGTCTCTAGTGATTCATCACCGCGAGATCATCTCCGTCGCCGCGCCTCGCCGCCGCCTTCTCCCTCGCAAGACGCCACGACGATCCTTTGTCGCCCGATTCTTGTGCCACTGCACCCATTGCTCCACGCACCCGTCACCGTTCTTTCTCTCTCGCCAACAGTTGCTGCTCCAACACCATCGATCGAGCCTCTGTCGCCGGAGATCTCCATCGAGCAGCCGATGAACAACGCAAGCCCAAGCCTTCCGTCGCCCTCTTCTTCCGTTGGTCCGACGACAGCAAACAGCGTCACCATCTAGTTGTTGGAAAACACTCGAGAAGAGCCGTCGGTGAGGGGTATTTCGTTGTCGGTGGTCGTCGGAGCAACTGCGATGACGGCGACACTGCAGTTGGTTGATCCGGTCGGAGTTACTATGCGGCTGTGAACAGGGGAGAGGAGACGGTGGCTGCCGGTTCTGTGGATGGGCTGTCGGTGGGGTCTTCTAGGGCTGTGGTGATCAAGATCTCTATGATTCTATGAGCTGGGGATCAAAATTGGGGGTAAGTCCCATATTAATCTAAAGTTTCAGTCTGATTTTTGAGTTTCCACTATGAATTGGTTGTGACGAGGAATAGTGGCTTCATATCAGTGAATTGAGGGTTGCGATATGAGAATTGGATAGTGGAATTAACTGTGAGTGTGGTGACCGCTGTGAAAAAGCTATGAAGGCTGCTCTTGGCAAGGAAAAGGGGGGTGGATTGGAGTTGTGAATTGACCATTGGGTTGGTTGTAAGAGGTAAGGTTGTATATATTGATTAAGTTAACTGATTTCTATAGGATGAGCAGATTTAATTGTTAGAGTGATGATCAATTGTTGGTGAACAGTCGGGTTATGAGGTTGCTTCCAATTGGGTTATTTGAACTTTAATCTGATACCTTGAAGTAGATCAAGATGTTGGGGGTGACTTCAACAATTGAAAGGTAACCTTTAATTTGGTACTGTTATGAAGTAGGATGTGTTACCTTTATAGTGGATGCTAGAGTCAACTCATGACTGATACAGTGAATTTAATTTGATTAAGGTTGGAGAATGTTGAATTAGTTAGATATAATGATCGATGTAGGATTCGATTCAATCATTCGATGTAAAATATGACTTAGTCATGTTCTGTGTTCTTTTGTAGGACCTTGATTGGTGAGAGAGGTTTATACGCGTGGATAGCTAGCATGAGCTATTTAACAGGTGGGTAATTTCCTACCTGGTCCGGGTATTTATATTTCATTCAGATTTAGTCATTGATATGAGCATGTTAGACGTTCATATTACCTTGACCCTGTTATTTTTATCGTATGCTTGATCCTTTACCGTTGACTATTAACTCTATTGCTGATATCATGTTTATTTTATCATGATTAGGAGTTATATATATAGGTGATGCAAGTAACTTAGAATTTGTTTAAGTTAAGTGCAAATGGTAAAGTCCGGATGACAACCTGATTGTACATTGGGCAAAAAGCTCATCCGTAGGTAGATAATATCTTTAACCTAGGGTTAGTTCTAGTACCCTTAGGTTTTATGTTACCACCGAACATGTGTTGTGTAAATGGTCAGAGGAATGATACTTTGGGTATCGCTACGGACCGGTGGTCTTAGCTTGTTATAACCAGATGAGTACGACTCTCTACAGGATAGAGAGTGCGTCGATTAGATTGGTATGACTCTCTACAGGATAGAAAGTATTATGATCAGTTGAGTTCGACTCTCTGCAGGATAGAGAGTGCGTTGATCTGGTTATTATGATTCTCTGTAGAATAGAGTGTCTATGGTGGATGTCGGTATGTGAGACATTGCATTCATGCATTTACATGCACGCTGGCGATGAGGTCTCCCTTGTGGTCGAGAGATTCGCCAGTTATCCTGCCTCCACGGTTACTCATAGGAGGAGTCACCCGTTTGAGGGCAGAGAATTGTGGTACCACACTCTACCACTATAGACGGTGGTAGTTGGATTTGCGTGCCGTAGTCCTGCGTGTGTGGCACTCGACCACTCATGGGTAGTGACTGTCGGAGTGGCCAACAGTAGGGACCCCCATCGTGTAGCTTGCTCTTTACGCTTATATGCTACTCGATCATACTGCCCACTCGGTCACTCGAGAGTAGTGGTTGGTGTTGAGTTGGGACATTTGTCATGCTCGAGCCACCGAGGCCACACTGGGGTCGTGGTAGCTTTAGGGTTAGCCGACATGACCATGCATGTTGCATTGCCGACTGATGGCATTTTTGCATATTGCCATATATATACATATATGCATGTATATATATATATATATGGTTGATTGTGATTAGTATACATATATAGATACAGTCTATATATATATGCTTATTGTGATGTTACATTTGATTGTATTATGTTTGCTGCATTTTGATTGTACATCATATTCATGCATGTTTCTTGCATATGTTATACAGTTGTGTCGGATATTGGTATGGGTTGGATAGACCATAGATACCTTGACCTGTAGCATGAGTAGATTATGTGTTGGTATTACTCTTTCTGTTATATATATGTTTGATATATGTTCAGGTTGGATCAGAGTAGCGTAGCAGACTTCAGGTATGTCTGCATTTTATGTTATTCATTTCAGTTAGACGGTATATGCTTGTATTTATATACTATGCTGATATACCTGTTGTACATCTAGATTATGTTGTCGAAATACATGTGATATTACATATATACATGTTTTCTATTACCTGCTGAGTTTTACTCACCACCCCCGCGGACCCTGGGTTTTCTGTCGCCCAGGTAACAGGTAGCCGACTTCGTGATGGACTTGGAGCACCGCTGGCTGGCATCATCTCATCTCAACTCCGAGAGTCCAGATTTTTGGTGTTATCATTTGTATTCCGTTATGGATTTGTTTTATGTGATGATTGTAGTTGTGACTATTGATGTTGTATCCCTTTTCTTCCTTTCTGGTTTTATTATGGTGTCCTGAGTCGGTGTTAGTCATACTGGTATGTTGTGTATTGTCGTTTGTGAGATTGTAGTATGTTTCCGCTGTGTCTTGTGTAGTTTTTGTTTTCATATATATATATTGTTGTTATTGTGGGCCTACGGGCCTTGTATTAACCCGAAATGTTGCCACGTACAGGGGAGATGCCGTCCGTTTGATTTTCGGCTCGGCATGATCTCAGGGCATGACAACTTTAGTGGTATCAGAGCCCAAGGTTCTGCGATGCCATACAATGTTATTTTTGTGTCAAGTCTTGGATTCTCGGGAGTCGATTTATTCAGTTTTGGTTTTCTGAGATGAGATGGACAGCGGCCTGAGCTCCATGCAACACGAGGTAAGAATTACTAATAAATTATGGTTTAGTAAATATTTATCTAAACTTGATCAGTAGGTGTATACAGTATAGTTATGACACCTGTGTAGACTTGTAGTAGGGGTCATCCACCGAGATGACCAACCGGAGTGACCTTTAGGGTTTATACTCCCGGTTATGTTGGCTATGCATTTAGATGCTTATACCAGGGAATAACCTGTAGTGTGTTGGTTATTATTCGTAACCGTGGTATGAGTTGACCACGGGAATGACCTGTTGAGTCTGTGAGTCTTGAACCTATGTTGAGGAGGTGATTTACCTCTGAGAGTCGACTGATACCGAGTCGGAAAACAGGGGCCAAGTCGTCACATTTATTATGGAAATTCAAGACTACAGTCTTAGAGATTTCCACTAACTGTGCTAGTCGGATCATTACCTGTGGATAATGAACAGACTTGTTGACTATTTGTGATGCAGATAGAGGAAGTCTAGGGTACGGTGTTTCATAGGGATTTTACCCCTGGGTTGTTCGTACTGAGTTGTATAACTTTGAGAGTACTTTTGAGTACTTAACTCATGTTATACCGAGAAAGAAGAGTTGTTTGCATACCATTATCGGGATCAAGCCGGTATTTGGTGATAAATGCAGAAAATAATCTTCGGAGAAATAATATATCACTTGATCATGGTCTAGTGATGTAGAAAGAGAGTATTTCCCTGTGTCACTTTCAGTGACACATTGTAGGGAATTCTTGAGCTTCAAGTAGAGTGATCAGTTAGTAATAGTGTACTGTGTAGAGTCGTGAGACTTGCAAAGGTTACGACCACCTAATAGCTCAAGAAGATGAATGGATGATTAAGCCCCCAGAGTTATTGGCTTATAGTTGGATGAGGATGTCGGGATCTTCTACCAGATCATGTCGAAAGACGTTGGATTGAGACAGGAGTTTAGGAATGACTCCATATAAGTGTTTAAGAGTTGGAGACCGATAAGCATATATTGCAGGTCAACTTAATAGAGTCAGAAGTCTCCAATTGTTGGATAAAGGAGCAATATCAGGGTCACATGCCTTGATCTACTTTTCGATTATAGAAGACCAATCGCAGATCATCAGAAGATTCTTGTGGATATCAGCAAAATCAGAACAAAGACTCCCAAGGGATTGTGTGCATGCAGTGCAGATCACGAAGACACGTGAAGCCAGATTATCTGTTGGAGCGGTTTAGCTGTTGCTATTGTTGAGCAACCAGTACAGTGGAGATGTACCTTGAAGATTCAGTTGAAGACTATCGATGGTGTTTCGGGAGGAAGATGCATCGTCTCGACAGCAGAGATCATCATAGAAGCAGCATCAGCAGAAGACATTGTAGAAGACTCAACAGACAACAACAAACAGTTACCTCCAAATGTGATTTGATTAGTACAGAGGAGAGAGTATACGACGATGGTAGTATTTATTCAGTATTCTATAGTTGCAGCTCGTAGGATTAAGGGATGGATCAGATGATCTAGGGAAAATCCCCGAGGCATTCGTCACAGAAGTGCGACCGCTTTGTCGCAGACTGTTGAATCTGATCTTTTCTCTTCGGAGAAAGGCGGAGACCTGTGTGGAGCCTTTTGGGTCGGATCAACAGATATTTGATCGTTCAACGTATTACTCTAGTTTTACCCTCTGGATTAATATATTGATAGATACTTGTAGTTTACATGTATCTGTGTCTAGAACATTATTAGTTCGGATTAGAAGGGTTCCTATGCATCGACTTGTGGGTCGGTGGTATCTCTATCGTCAGGTGAGAAGTGGACCAATAATTAAAAAGTCAAGGGATACCCTTAGACTTTGATAGACATATCTTTACTGTAGACATATCCTTACGGATGGTCAAATTGTTAAGATTATAGTATGGTATGTCTCTTGGATGTGTATATAATCCGAGAGCCTTCGGATGTAGTTTCGGATGAACTCCAAGGCTTGCCGTTGCATAGGCAAGTGGAGTAGGCGATCGAAATGATTGCGAAAATAATTCTGGTATCGAAGATCACATACCGAGTGATAGTGTTGTTGGAATCAGTGTTGTTAAACACTATAGAAATAGGAAGAACGTAAGTTGCGATTATAGGAGATGTTGGAGGGGATATTTATATGTCCCAGTATTTCTCCATGAGAAGATCCGGAACTCTTTGTTAAAAGAGAGATGGACCTTTGAAAGTATGCATCGATTATCGATGATGGAATACAGTAGTTATTGTGATGAATATCCTTCGTTATGGATAAATGATCTATTTAGATCAGCTAAGGACACCTGCGTATACTTTAGGGTTGATTTACGACTGGAGTACTGATATTGTAGTGACATGATGTCATACAATTATCATTGTCATTGTGATGATTAATATATATCATCAGCGTAGAGTAAAGGGGATGCAGGTGTGTAAAGACGACAATTCCATACTTGGTATGAATTGTTGTGAGTTTTGATTAGGTTGTTAGACTAATTAACGATTTAGTCGTCACTGGATTTGAGAATCGTGTATCCTGAACACGATTGAATCCTTTTGTAGTTGTTGGAGTTGCGTAATCTGGCCACTATTGATTGTGGTAGATGGAGTTGCGCACTCGACCACTGTAGATAGTGGTTTGCCTTGTACGTTTTGGTTAGTACTGTAGATGTGGATAGAATGTCTTAGCATTACTATACCACAGACTTGTTTGACAAAGGTGATGTTGGAAATTATTTAGTCGAAAGCTGGTGAAACTAATTTACAGGACCAAGATGGCGGTTAACTTTTACACAAGTATTAGTTAATCCTTTCGGAGTGGATAAAAATGAGGTTGTACACGGATGCATCGTTTCAGGGATCGGAGCGATTCCGATGCAGTTGAATGAGGCATACCGTATGCCTACGACAGTTAAGAAACTACGAAACAAGCTGTCATATTCATGACGTGACTTTAGTAGTTATTATTTGAATTCGTGGAGGTATAGAGCAGAAGTGCTCATTGAATTTAACTAGCTACTGGGTAGCTACTATAGAGTTGCTGGAGCACGAATAGTTGAAACAATTGCAACGAGTGAGATTCATCGCTATAGTCTCCCATGCACTTACAAAGTGTGTGGTGAAGTGTATCTTGGATGGTTGATGAATTTCTCTTTTGAGAAGATAATTCCTCATCTCTGAGAAGGATAGTGTGTTCCGGACAAGCGTCCGGTCAAGGAAGAGTTGCTACAGGAGGCACATCATTTGAGATTTGCTATGCATCCTAGTGGTACTCGGATATACCGAGAGTTGAAACGTTTATACTAGTGGAATGGTATAAAGAGAGTTATAGAAGATTTTGCTGCTCGATGTTTAGTATTCCAGTAGGTGAAGGCTGAACATCAGAAACTCGCTGGATTGCTCTAGAAAATTCCGATTTCGGAATGGAAGTGGGAGCATATCACGATTGATTGCGTTACGGGATTGCCTAGAACCCGTAAAGGACGTGATGCGACTTGGGTGATTGTGGATCGACTGACCAAATCAGCTCACTTCCTTCCTATTCGTGGGTCATACTCGTTGGATCATCGGCAGAGTTGTATTGCCGAAAGATTATCAGATTGTGTGGGGTACTTTTAGTACCAAATCGAATAGAGATTCGTGATTTACCTCGCGATTTTGGCAAAGTCTACACCAGACTATGGGCACAGAGCTTCGTCTTAGTGCAACATTTTATCCATGGACCTGATGGTACATGCGAGCATGACATTCAAACGTTAGAGGATCTATTCAGATCTTGTGTCGTGGATTATGGAGGTGTAGCTTATCGGTTAGCTTTACCTTTGACATTTGCGGGTGCTCACAACGTATTTCCTGTTTTTATACTGAGGAAATACATGTCACATGTTGATCATGCTCTGAAAGAGGTTCCGAATTTACCTCAATCTAATGCGACTTACGAGGTGATTCAAGGGTGGAGCCAGAGTCGCAAGGAGCGACAGTAGTGGGACGAAAACCATCTGACTCGTAAAGGTTGGATGACAGCATCATACCGATGAGGAGGCTATGTGGGAGCTGGAAGATACTATCCGAGCTCGATAGTCTCATCTGGTCACTTGAGGAAGGTATGTGGTCCTTTCGGAAACTTGCTTGAAGTAAATTTTTGCATGTTAGTACGGAATTTGAGGACCAAATTTTTATAAGTGGGGGAGAATGTAAAATACCAAAGAAAAAAAAATAATAATAAAAAAATATTCCTCGGAAATTGATAAAACATCTTGTGGAATTTTTCAGAATTTTTCAGAAATTTTTCTGGATTTAAACGGAAGGTTTATGGATGTTTCATGGGGATAAAGCGAACAGGCTTTTATAAAGCCTATTTAGACTATCTGCAAGGAATTAATGGGTTTAATTAAAACCCATTGTATTCCTTCCGTTTCCCCTTTAATTCCCAATTACGCCGACTTCTCTTCCCCTCTCGATCTCGCACCTTCGTCTAGAGCGATTCATCACCGCGAGATCATCTCCGTCGCCGCGCCTCACCGCCACCTTCTCCCTCGCGCGCCGGCCACGACAGTCACTGTCGCCCGGTCGCTGCGCCCTGTCGCCGTGCCCCATCGCCACACCCCATCACCGTTCCTTATCTCTCGCCAGCAGTCGCTGCTCCAACACCATCGATCGAGCCTCTGTCGTCGGAGATCTCCATCGAGCAGTCGATGAACAACGCAAGCCCAAGCCTTCCGTCGCCCTCTTCTTCCGTTGGTCCGACGGCAGCAAACATCGTCACCATCTGGTTGTCGGAAAACACTCGAGCAGAGCTGTCGGTGAAGGGTATTTCGCTGCCGGTGGTCGCCGGAGCAACCGCGATGACGGCGACACTACAGTTGGTTGATCCGGTCGGAGTTACTATGCGGCTGTGAACAGGGGAGAGGAGACGGTGGCTGCCGGTTCTGTGGATGGGCTGTCGGTGGGGTCTTCTAGGGCTGTGGTGATCAAGATCTCTATGATTCTATGAGCTGGGGATCAAAATTGGGGGTAAGTCCCATATTAATCTAAAGTTTCAGTCATATTTTTGAGTTTCCACTGTGAATTGGTTGTGACGAGGAATAGTGGCTTCACTTCAGTGAATTGAGGGTTGCGATATGAGAATTGGATAGTGGAATTAACTGTGAGTGTGGTGACCGCTGCGAAAGAGCTATGAAGGCTTCTCTTGGCAAGGAAAAGGGGGGTGGATTGGAGCTGTGAATCGACCATTGGGTTGGTTGTGAGAGGTAAGGTTGTATATAGTGATTAAGTTAACTGATTTCTATAGGATGAGCAGATTTAATTGTTAGAGTGATGATCAATTGTTGGTGAACAGATCGGGTTATGAGGTTGCTTCCAATTTGGCTATTTGAACTTTAATCCGATACCTTGAAGTAGATCAAGATGCTGGGGGTGACTTCAACAATTGAAAGGTAACCTTTAATTTGGTACTGTTATGAAGTAGGATGTGTTACCTTTATAGTGGATGTTAGAGTCGAATCATGACTGATACGGTGAATTTAATTTGATTAAGGTTGGAGAATGTTGAATTAGTTAGATATAATGATCGATGTAGGATTCGATTCAATCATTCGATGTAAAATATAACTTAGTCATGTTCTGTGTTCTTTTGCAGGACCTTGATTGGTGAGAGAGGTTTATACGCGTGGATAGCTAGCATGAGCTATTTAACAGGTGGGTAATTTCCTACCTGGTCCGGGTAGTTGTATTTCATTCAGATTTAGTCATTGATATGAGCATGTTAGGTGTTCATATTACCTTGACCCTGTTCTTTTTATCGTATGCTTGATCCTTTACCGTTGACTATTAACTCTATTACTGATATCATGTTTATTTTATCATGATTAGGAGTTATACATATAGGTGATGCAAGTAACTTAGAATTTGTTTATGTTAAGTGCAAATGGTAAAGTCCGGATGACAACCTGATTGTACATTGGGCAAAAAGGTCATCCGTAGGTAGATAATGTCTTTAACCTAGGGTTAGTTCTAGTACCCTTAGGTTGTATGTTACCACCGAACATGTGTTGTGTAAATGGTCAGAAGAATGATAATTAGGGTATCGCTACGGACCGGTGGTCTTAGCTTGTTATAACCAGATGAGTACGACTCTCTACAGGATAGAGAGTGCGTCGATTAGATTGGTATGACTCTCTACAGGATAGAGAGTATTATGATCAGTTGAGTACGACTCTCTGCAGGATAGAGAGTGCATTGATCTGGTTAGTATGATTCTCTGTAGAATAGAGAGTCTATGGTGGATGTCGGTATGTGAGACATTGCATTCATGCATTTACATGCACGCTGGCGACGAGGTCTCCCTTGTGGTTGAGATTGTCGCCAGTCATCCTGCCTCCACGGTTACTCATAGGAGGAGTCACCCGTGTGAGGGCAGAGCATTGTGGTGCCGCACTCTACCACTATAGACGGTGATAGTTGGATTTGCGTGTCGTAGTCCTGTGTGTGTGGCACTCGACCACTCATGGGTAGTGACTGTCGGAGTGGCCAACAGCAGGGACCCCCATCGTGTAGCTTGCTCTTTATGCTTATATGCTACTCGATCATACTGCCCACTCGGCCACTCAAAAGTAGTGGTTGGTGTTGAGTTGGGACAGTTGTAATGCTCAAGCCACCGAGGCCACACTGGGGTTGTTGTAGCTTTAGGGTGAACCGACATGAGCATGCATGCTGCATTGCCGACAGATGACATTTTTGCATATTGCCATATATATACATATATGCATGTATATATATATATATATGAATTATTGTGATTAGTATACCTATATAGATACAGTCTATATATATATGCTTATTGTGATGTTACATTTGATTGTATTATGTTTGCTTCATTTGATTGTACATCATATTCATGCATATTTCTTGCATATGTTATACAGTTGTGTCGGATATTGGTATGGGTTGGATAGACCATAGATACCTTGACCTGTAGCATGAGTAGATTATGTGTTGGTATTACTCTTCCTGTTATATATATGTTTGATATATGTTCAGGTTGGATCAGAGTAGCGTAGCAGACTTCAGGTATGTCTTCATTTTATGTTATTCATTTCAGTTAGACGGTATATGCTTGTATTTATATACTATGCTGATATACTTGTTGTACATCTAGATTATGTTGTCGAAATACATGTGATATTACATGTTGGGTTTCCGGCACCGCGGCGTGTGTGTGTTCGATCATGTTTCGTAAACATGAACACAACGGAAGTAATAAAAAATAATAAATACTCCTATTTATTACAACACACACAACACACGCATGCTTATTACAAAAAGTGTAGACATAATCGTAAATTAAAATTTGCAATAAAAGAAAATTATCTACGTTATACCTTTCGTATGACGTATAGCGGGAACGACATCAACCGGAATGATCCTCGTAAGAATCGTCTCTATCCGTATCCACGCCGAGCTCCTCGGGATGACTTCGCTAAGCCACGAGCTTCGTCTTCGTACGGGTTACTAGCCTCGTGTTGAAGACAACGTGATCGAGAGATGATCACGATCCGAATCCAAATTCGGATCCTAAAACGAGTTCTCAAAACTCGCTTCTCCGGAGAGGTATTCGTCAACCGTTTGACGAATCCTTCGTCCCCCACCTCAGAGGATTACCGGAGATCAAATCCCCGGTAAGTTAGCCGCTGTCGGAGCACTAACCGTCGTCCAAACGACGCTCCGACGAGAGGAGGAGAAGCTGTCCAGAAAACTGGACAGCTTGGTGGAGGATATAGGCGCCGGCCAACCAAGGAAAGAAAAGGCTCACCTTGATGCCAAACCTATAGGGGATCACCGGAGGATCGCCGGAGGGTTCACCGGCTGTAGCTTGGTCGCCGGCAAGGACTTGGACGGCGGCACAAAAGCTGGGCAGCGGCAATGAAGGTGTTGGCGCCGAATACTCCTTCAAGGGGTGGGCGGCAACTCCAAGGGCTAGGGTTTTGGATTAGGGCTTAATTATCCCTTAAGCCCTCTTTTATAGAGAACTACTTCTCTTAATGGTTATTGGATCATAACCATTAGGTCCGTTAACCCGCTCCATTAGGATAAGTTAAAATAAACCAAACCATGATGGTTTATTTTAAGTTAAAACGAATCGAACCAACTTTTGGTTCATTCGTTTAAAATAAACCAAACCCTTTGGTTTATTCTCATCCATTGGATTAGAACCAAACCATTTTGGTCCATCCATTATGTCTTCATAAGACACGGCCCATCCACGCTGCCATTGCGAATGAAACAATTTCATGCTCGCTTTATGTTTGGTCCAACCAAACATAGTTTCTCTCGATGCGAGAATCCCATTCTCAAGCTCGTTTTAAATCCTTTGGATTACACTCGTTGTCGTGTGACCAAATAGGTTCTCGGTTTATGTTGGCCGTCTATAATTAACCATTAATTATAGAACGATCATGAGTGGCACCTAGTAGTACATCATGATCCCCAATTAACCGAAAAGATCAAGCGGTTGATCCGAACTATTTACGAAACCTTGATGGCTCGAATGAATCGTGCCCCATTCCCTTCACTCATCTTATACCCACTTGGTTCAGGACATGGTCTATTGTGTCGGTCCCACTAGGTCGACTACGTCACACCTAGCCCAAGTATCATTTCCTCGTCCCTACGGATTCTAGTTACTCCACATGTATCGAAGAGTACCTTACTCTAAACATGTAATGCTTTGGCCAAAGACTTTAGTAACAATCCGACGAGAGGCCATGGGTATACATCTCCTCGCAAGGAGTGGTGAATCCTTTATAGGCTATTCAAACACCTTCGATCATTTCGACTTATACCCAATCATCCCGAGTCCACATCTCCTCGGAGATGTTTGCTTAAGATGTCAAAGCATAAGTCTCCATGATCAAGATTACTTGAATACCGCAAGTCAAAGGAACATCGCACTTAAGCCACAGTAAGAACTTCATTGACATATCTATATATGCAGAGAACCATATGAAGTCTTACGGCTGGTCACTCCAATGAACTAGTTACCATAACTAGCATCCACGATCAACTCCGGACATCACTATGTCTCCAGCCAGTGAGAATCAGCTGCTTGGATACACCAAGGAGTATATCTCGTGCTAGTCTCGACAGAATTGATGGTGTCCAAATCCATCAATTCATCGACTAGGGATAATTCCGATACATCACAATTACACATGTAGAGATACTCACTAGTGATCCAATCACAAATTCTCTCATGCTGTGAATCGTATCGTGGACATTCAGTAAATGAGTTTAAGATCCAATCAAATACATTAAACATGTATACTCAAATAGTGAATCTTCATTTATCATATAAATGGTTCATACATAAGGCGATTGCCTTAGGACATCTCTCATATATTACTAACAGACTCCCACTTGGCCTAATGCCAATCGCTACGGTATCCTATACCATAAGCACTAACATGACCCTCAAACTTACTTTGAGGTAATGCTTTAGTCAAAGGATCCGCTAAGTTCCTTTCAGTGGGAATTTTCTCGATTTGTATTTCGTTCCTACTGATGATCTCTCTGATAAGATGATAGCGGCGAAGCACATGTTTGGATCGTTGATGAGACCTTGGCTCTTTCGCCTGTGCAATTGCTCCATTGTTGTCGCAGTAGACCGGTATTGCTTCAACAATGGTCGGAATCACACCAAGTTCATGAATGAACTTCTTGATCCAAACCGCTTCCTTTGCTGCTTCCGAAGCTGCAATATATTCTGCCTCAGTGGTAGAATCCGCTACAGTCTCTTGTTTGGAACTTTTCCAACTCACTGCGCCCCCATTCAAGGTGAACACGTATCCAGACTGAGACCTGGAATCATCCTTGTCTGTCTGGAAGCTGGCATCCGTATACTCGCGTATCACCATGTCCCCTTCTCCATATATTAGGAACACATCCTTAGTTCTTCTCAAGTACTTAAGGATCGTCTTAACAGCCGCCCAATTATCCATTCCTGGATCGGATTGGTATCTGCTCGTGACACTCAGAGCGTACGATACATTGGGCCTCGTACATAACATAGCATACATGATAGATCCTATTGCGGATGCATAGGGAATCTTACTCATGCAAATCCTCTCGTCTTCTGTGCGCGGACACATAGACTTAGAAAGGTGTACCCCATGCCTGATGGGCAGATAACCTTTCTTGGATTCCGACATGCTAAACCTCTTTAGCACTCGGTCTATATATGTAGACTGCGAAAGACCAAGCAACCGTTTCGATCTATCTCTATAGATCTTAATCCCAAGGATGTAGGTTGCTTCTCCCAGGTCTTTCATGGAGAATGTCTTGGATAACCAAACCTTCACTGACTGTAAGATTGACACATCGTTTCCTATAAGTAATATGTCATCGACATACAATACTAGGAACACGACTGCACTCCCACTAACCTTCTTGTACACACAAGGTTCGTCTGGATTTTGTGAGAAATCAAACTTTTTGATCGTCTCATCAAAACGGATATTCCAGCTCCTGGATGCTTGCTTCAATCCATAAATGGATGTTGCAATTTGCATACCTTGGTTTTATCAACCGATGTGAAACCCTCAGGCTGTATCATATACACGTCCTCGAGCAGGTTTCCATTAAGGAAAGCTGTTTTCACATCCATCTGCCATATCTCATAATCATAATGAGCCGCTATGGCCAGGAGCATCCGAATGGATTTAAGCATAGCTACTGAGAATAGGTTTCGTCATAATCAACACCTTGTTTTTGACGATATCCTTTCGCCACCAATCTAGCCTTATAGGTAATCACATTACCATCCATGTCGGTTTTCTTCTTGAAAACCCACTTGCACCCTATAGGCTTTATGCCTTCAAGTGGGTCAACCAAGTTCCAAACTTGGTTTTCGTACATGGAATCCATTTCCGACTTCATGGCACCAAGCCACTTATCCCTTTCTGAACTTGTCAGCACTTCTTCATAACTGGTAGGCTCCTCATCATCAATGAGTAACACGTCGTTCGATTCACTTACGAGAAATCCATATCTCTCAAGAATATTGCGTGTTCTACCAGATCTACGAAGATGTGGTGTTACAATAGGTCCAGCCGATTGCTCATCACTATGAGTTGTCGGCTGTTGTGCTTCACCAGGTATCTCATCAATGTCTATTTGAGTCTCTCGAGCCTCCTCAAGCTCGACGATACTCCCACTGTTTTCTTGCAAGAGAAACTCTTTCTCTAGAAACACATCATGCCTTGAAACAAACACCTTTTGTTCCACAGGATGATAGAATTGGTAACCCCTTGTTTCCTTAGGGTATCCAATAAATAGACATTTATCAGATTTAGCATCCAATTTGTCTGATACAGTCCGCTTCACATAAGCAGGACAACCCCATATCTTCAAGTAAGATACATGAGGTTTCTTACCATTCCATATCTTATATGGAGTAGTTGAGACTACCTTGGTAGGCATTACATTTTAACAAATGTGACTATATCGAAGTGCATAACCCCAAAGGACTTGGGAAGAGTCGCATGATTCATCATTGACGACCATGTCAGACAATATGCCATTGTCTCTCTCGGATAATCAAGAAACTCTTGACTTAAGTATTCACCACCTCGATCCGATCAGTATTTTAATACTTTTGTCATGTTGTTTCTCTACTTCATTTCTGAATTCTTTGAACCTTTCAAAGGCTTGGACTTGTTTCATCAAGAACACATACCCAAACCATGAGTGATCATCGGTGAAGGTAATGAAGTAGCTATAGCCTCCTAAAGCTTGAGTTGACATAGGTCCACATACATCGGTATGTACTAGACCTAGTAACTCTCCCACTTTCGTTCACCTTCTTTTCGATAAAGTAACTTGATCATCTTGCCTTTTAAGCATGATTATGTATCGTATGAATCCAATTCAAGCGATTCGAATTCCACATCGGTGTAATTCGGACATGCGTTTCTTGCTTATATATGGCCAAACGACAATGCCACATATAGGAGTCTATGTGATTATCCTTTCGAGGCAGCGTGTTGCTCGCCGATATTGAAAATGTCCTTTGGATCGTCCAGCGTATAAATGCCATTACTCAAAGTTCGAGTTCCATAAAGTCGCCATTCAAAGTTATATAACAACAATTGTTACTAAGCGTAAATGAAACCATTTCTATTTAAGCGGAAATAGAAACAATGTTCTTTATTAGAGAAGGAACATAATAGCAATTGTCGATTCAAGACTAGTCCACTAGGAGCTTGAAAATAAGTTTAGATGGCGGCCGGCAACCTTTGCTCCATTGCCAACTCATAAATTTGACTCCCCTCGACAAGTCTTCTTCTATTCCTTAGCCCTGTATGTCATTACATATATGTGAGCTACACCCGGTATCCAATACCCAAGTGTCTAAGGAAATAGAATGACAATCAATACGAAGATACGAAGAGGATGGGGCATCGGATGCCTTCTTCTTCTTCATGGACTCAAGATAAATCTTGCAGTTTCTTGAGTGGCCTTCCTTGCCAGTGATGGCAAGTGCCCTTTTCTTTTAGTTGCCTTCTTTGCCTTTTGTTCTTTCCTTTCTTACATTCTTTTGCCTTCCTCTTAGAACCTTTCTTTGAGAATCAACTATGAAACCGCCTTCTCCTCATGCTTCACGAAGGCTCCACAGTCTTGACATATTGAGGAGCTCGGGAATGGTGGATTCCAATTTGTTCATCCAGATAGTTCATCACAAATTGCGAGAAACTCTTGGGCAAACAATGCGAATTAAGTCAATACTTAACTCATGATCCATCACAAAACCAGGGTAGCTAGCTAGCCGCTCGATGTACCGTTCATCTTTAGCACAAAGCGTACTCTGAGCGAACCTTCTTGCATCTTCGTGGTGAAGAGGAACCTAGAGACCTCAAACCTTTCGGATCTCGCTTGCTCATCGAACAACTCATGAAGATGGAAGACCATAGTGTTAGCATCCATATGCTCATGCTGCTTCTGCAGCTCAGGTACCATCGCCGCTAGCATGATGCAACTCGTCAGCTCAGAATCTGCCACATGCTTCTGATAGACCAACATTTGATGCAGGTTGCATCGTCCTTAGGACGGTCAGGAAGAGGCTCTTCAAGGACATATGCAAGCTTTTCCGCCTTGAGAACAATTCTCAGGTTTCTAAGCGATCGAAGTTAGGCCCGATCGGTTTGTTGAATCCAAAATAGTGCCAAATTCAAAGACGTCATGATCAATTTATTGACCTAGAAATACAAAACGAGCATATATGAGAAAATGATTTTAAAATGCATCAATATACATTTATAAATCCCATTCATTTTTCGAATTTCAAAAAACCCCAAAATCACTTCGGGAGATTGTAGGTCCATCTCCGAATGGGCTGATATCCATCATAGTTATGAACAACCTTGGAGAGAGTCCAACAAGCCATTCATAACTACGACGGTAGGTATCATCTATACCGATTGCATATCACGTATATGCAACTATCACAATGTGCTATCAACTAATTGAATGTTCACACATACATCGGGTTGTTAACACATTAACAAGTATGCAACATATGCATAGCACCCAACTTCACCTCCCTTTACATCGACCTTGGAGAGAGTCCAACAAGCCGATGCTCCAGGTTAAAGCCAACCCATTAATCGGGACAGTTTTAATATGGTTAGAGCGCATTCAACCAATTAGCTCAGCTTGGAGAGAGTCCAACAACCAAAGCTAACGATTGACCTCTGACTCTTACCATCTTAGTATTAAACTATTCCATGGTTTGAACATATTCAGGTTCGAGCCGGGCTTGGAGAGAGTCCAACAACCCAAACAAGAAACAGAACTCTGGTTCTAACCATATTAATGGAAGGTGTAGGCTTTAATATTGATTAAGGGTTTTTATGTCTCATCCTCTTTGCATGCAAATAACTATTATCTACATGGCATGGCATACATGGCATACATCTACATGTCACGACACGCATGGCATAATGTTATGCATCTAATGCAATTACATGGCATACAATTATGTCATGTATATATTTCCTTATATGTCATAACTATTTTTGGAAATAAAATATGTTTAAGATTTGATTCTCCAAATCAAATCATAATTAAATTAGGAAACAAATTTTCAAATCTAATCACATATTTTATTCATGGAATTATTTGATTAAGGAAAATCTATTTAGGAAACCAATTTCCTAAATCATTAAAACTACTTATGGAAATAAAATATTTTAAGATTTGATTTCCCAAATCAAATCATGATTAAATTAGAAAACAAATTTCCAGAATCTAATCAAATATTTTATTTATGGAAAATATCAATTTCCATAAATACTTCCAACTTTCCAAAAGTGGAAGATTTCCATAAATACTTCTAGACTTTCCAAAATTGAAAAAATTTCCATAAATACTTCTAAATTTTCAAAATTTAGAAAATTTCCAGAAATACATTATGACTATCGCAAAACCATTTTTACGATTATGTCGAAACACAACCTGGGCTCTGATACCACTGTTGGGTTTCCAGCACCGCGGCGTATGTGTGTTCGATCATGTTTCGTAAACATGAACACAGCGGAAGCAATAAAAAATAATAAATACTCCTATTTATTACAACACACACAACACACGCATGCTTATTACAACAAGTGTAGACATAATCGTAAATTAAAATTTGCAATAAAAGAAAATTATCTACGTTATACCTTTCGTATGACGTATAGCGGGAACGGCATCGACCGGAACGATCCTCGTAAGAATCGTCTCTATCCGTATCCACGCCGAGCTCCTCGGGATGACTTCGCTAAGCCACGAGCCTCGTCTTCGTACGGGTTACTAGCCTCGTGTTGAAGACAACGTGATCGAGAGATGATCACGATCCGAATCCAAATTCGGATCCAAAACCGAGTCCTCAAAACTCGATTCTCCGGAGAGGTATTCGTCAACCGTTTGACGAATCCTTCATCCCCCACCTCAGAGGATTACCGGAGATCAAATCCCCGGTAAGTTAGCCGCTGTCGGAGCACTAACCGTCGTCCAAACGACGCTCTGACGAGAGGATGAGAAGCTGTGCAGAAAACTGGACAGCTTGGTGGAGGATATAGGCGCCGGGCAACCAAGGAAAGAAAAGGCTCACCTTGATGCCAAACCTATAGGGGATCACCGGAGGATCGCCGGAGGGTTCACCGGCTGTAAGCAGTGGCGGCAAGGACTTGGACGACGGTACAAAAGCTGGGCGGCGGCAATGAAGGTGTTGGCGCCGAATACTCCTTCAAGGGGTGGGCGGCAACTCCAAGGGCTAGGGTTTTGGATTAGGGCTTAATTATCCCTTAAGCCCTCTTTTATAGAGAACTACTTCTCTTAATGGTTATTGGATCATAACCATTAGGCCCGTTAACCCGCTCCATTAGGATAAGTTAAAATAAACCAAACCATGATGGTTTATTTTAAGTTAAAACGAATCGAACCAACTTTTGGTTCATTCGTTTAAAATAAACCAAACCCTTTGGTTTATTCTCATCCATTGGATTAGAACCAAACCATTTTGGTCCATCCATTATGTCTTCATAAGACACGGCCCATCCACGCTTCCATATCAAAACAATTTCATGCTCGCTTTATGTTTGGTCCAACCAAACATAGTTTCTCTCTGGCCGAGAATCCCATTCTCAAGCTCGCTTTAAATCCTTTGGATTACACTCAAGCAGCGGTGACCAAATAGGTTCTCGCTTATGTTGGCCGCCCATAATTAACCATTAATTATAGAACGATCATGAGTGGCACCTAGTAATACATCATGATCCCCAATTAACCGAAAAGATCAACGGTTGATCCAGAACTATTTCTGAAACCCTTCAGTAGCTCGAATGAATCGTGCCCCATTCCCTTCACTCATCTTATACCCACTTGGTTTGGGACATGGTCTATTGTGTCCCCCCTCACTAGGTCGACTACGCCACACCTAGCCCAAGTATCATTTCCTCGTCCTCACTGATTCTAGTTACTCCACATGTATCGAAGAGTACCTTACTCTAAACATGTAATGCTTTGGCCAAAGACTTTAGTAACAATCCGACGAGAGGCCATGGGTATACATCTCCTCGCAAGGAGTGGTGAATCCTTTATAGGCTATTCAAACACCTTCGATCATTTCGACTTATACCCAATCATCCCGGGTCCACATCTCCTCGGAGATGTTTGCTTAAGATGTCAAAGCATAAGTCTCCATGATCAAGATGACTTGAATACCGCAAGTCAAAGGAACATCACACTTAAGCCACGGTAAGAACTTCATTGACATATCTATATATGCAGAGAACCATATGAAGTCTTACGGCTGGTCACTCCAATAAACTAGTTACCATAACTAGCATCCACGATCAACTCCGGACATCACTATGTCTCCAGCCAGTGAGAATCAGCTACTTGGATACACCAAGGAGTATACCTCGTGCTAGTCTCGACAGAATTGATGGTGTCCAAATCCATCAATTCATCGACTAGGGATAATTCCGATACATCACAATTACACATGTAGAGATACTCACTAGTTGTGATCCAATCACAAATTCTCTCATGCTGTGATACGTATCGTGGACATTCAGTAAATGAGTTTAAGATCCAATCAAATACATTAAACATGTATACTCAAATAGTGAATCTTCATTTATCATATAAATGGTTCATACATAAGGCGATTGTCTTAGGACATCTCTCATATATTACTAATATTACATATATACATGTTTTCTATTACCTGCTGAGTTTTACTCACCACCCCCGCGGACCCTGGGTTTTCTGTCACCCAGGTAACAGGTAGCCGACTTCGTGATGGACTTGGAGCACCGCTGGCTGGCATCATCTCATCTCAACTCCGAGAGTCCGGATTTTTGGTGTTATCATTTTTATTCCATTATGGATTTGTTTTATGTGATGATTGTAGTTGTGACTATTGATGTTGTATCCCTTTTCTTCCTTTCTGGTTTTATTATGGTGTCCTGAGTCGGTGTTAGTCATACCGGTATGCTGTGTGTTGTCGTTTGTGAGATTGTAGTATGTTTCCGCTGTGTCTTGTGTAGTTTTTGTTTTCATATATATATATTGTTGTTATTGTGGGCCTACGGGCCTTGTATTAACCCGAAATGTTGCCACGTACAGGGGAGATGTCGTCCGTTTGATTTTCGGCTCGGCATGCTCTCGGGGCGTGACAGTCTAGTTATGATCTTGGAACCACAAACACAAGAATGTGTAATGGTCTCCCCCATAACTAGTTTCATTAGTGATTTTTGTCTCGTCAACCTCTCTATCTCAGGGATGCAATGAGCATGTGAAATAGAGTGGTTGATCCTATCATCTCACCCCATTTCTAGCAATACAAAAATAGGTTTGTGATCCTTATCATTCTTATGAGATGATCTCAGGTCATCCCAATTTAAATTGCCATTTCTCTTGTTAAATGGATTTTATATATATATATATATATATATATATATATATATATATATATATATATATATATATATATATATATATATATATATATATATATATATATATATATATATATATATATATTAACCTAAGATCATGGAGGGATCCTCCTTCATTGGGTAGCATACATGCCCAACTCTCTTCTCAAATGGCTAAACTCATTTTCGGGAAGAGGTTTTGTGAATATGTCAGCTAGGTTAGACTTGGACTCAACATGGCTAAGTTAAATGTCTCCCCTAGTTTCATGATCTCTAATGAAGTGATGTCTCACTTCAATGTGCTTCGTCCTTGAGTGATGAACCGGATTTTTGGTGAGATGTATAGTGCTAATGTTGTCACATAGCACTTGTACATTCCTATAGGTCAGTCCATAATCTTCTAAGGTGTGTGTTAGCCATAGCAATTGTGAAACACATTCTCCCATAGCTACATATTCAGCTTCGGTTGTGAAAAGTGCTACACAGTATTGTTTACGGCTTGACCAATTAACCAAGGCCGATCCTAAGAAATGATAGCCCTCACTAGTACTTTTCCTATCCAACTTGCATCCGGCATAGTCGGAGTTGGTATAACCAACTAAATCAAAAGATTCAGTCCGGGGGTACCACAATCCTACATTGATAGTGCATTTTAAGTATCTCATAATTCTTTTTACAGCAATCATGTGAGACTCCTTAGCACAAGTTTGAAATCTAGCACACATACCAACAACGAATAAAATATCTGGTCGACTCGCTGTTAAGTACAATAAACTTCCTATGATACTCCTATAATTTTTCAAATCCACTGCCTTCCCTTTCTCATCACTATCTAAATGAGTATTGACAGCTATAGGTGTGCCTACTTCCCTAGCTTCCTCCATATGAAACTTTTTCATTAACTCTATTGCATACTTAGATTGATGTATAAAAATCCCTTCCTTGGTTTGCTTTATCTCAAGTTCTAGAAAGAAGGTCGATTCTCCTACTAGACTCATCTCAAATTCACTTTCTATGTGACCAATAAACTCATTGAGATAATCTCTATTGTTTGAGCCACAGATTATGTCATCAACATAAACCTGGGCTACAAATATGTATTCACCATCCCTTTTAAAGAATAGTGTGGGATCTATCTGTCCTCTCCTAAAACCTTTCTCAATTAGGAAGGTTGACAACCGCTCATACCAAGCATGAGGTGCTTGTTTAAGCCCATAAAGAGCCTTTTTTAGTTTGTACACATGTTTTGGGAATTGTGCATTCTCAAACCCCGGGGGTTGTTCAACATAGACTTCCTCCTTGATGACTCCATTCAAGAAGGCTGACTTCACATCCATTTGATATAGTTTGAAGCCTTTGTATGCTGCATAAGCAAGCATTAGTCTTATGGATTCTAACCTTGCTACAGGGGCATAAGTCTCATCATAGTCTAACCCCTCAATTTGGTTGTAGCCTTTGGCTACTAACCTTGCCTTATTCTTAACTATTTATCCTCTATGATTTCTCTTATTCTTAAACACCCATTTAGTCCCAATAATAGAGGTTTGACCAGGTCTAGAGATTAAATCCCAAACTTGATTTCTCTCAAACTGGCCTAACTCATCTTGCATTGCAATGATCTATTCTGGATCAAGCAAAGCTTCATCTACTAACTTGGGCTCAATCTCAGAAATCAAGGCAACTTCATTTCCTTCATTTCTGAAAAATGATCCAGTCCTCACCCCATGTTGGATGCCTCCAATAATTTGGTTTTGGGGATGACTAGTAGCATTCCTAGTGGATCTTGTTACTTGAGGTAGTTCAAGTACTACTGAAATTTGTTCAGATTCTCCAACCTCAAGTGATGACCCTTGAGCTCTCACTCCATCTTCATCAGAATCCACTCTTGCTTCCCTTATAGGGTTGCTATCTTCCAATTCCAGATTCCTCAATTCTAGCTCAAACTCTACCGATTTTCTGTCCAAATCAATATTCATTCCTTTTTCATCAAACACAACATTAGTTGACTCTTCTACTAGCTTAGTCCTATAGTTGTAGACTCTATAAGCTTTGCTAGTGAGGGAATATCCAACAAGGATACCCTCATCAGCTTTTGCAGAAAATTTTCCTAAATGATCCTTGGTATTTAGGATATACACCATACAACCAAATACACTAAGGTGCTTGATTGTTGGTGGCTTTCCAAACCAAAGTTCATGTGGTGTTTTTCCTAAGAATCTTTGACCCATAGGAAGTTTGGTAATTGGTATTCGTTTAGCATACTCCCAGCTACCTCTTGCAAGGCTCTATTTCTCCTTTCTACAACATCATTTTGCTGTGGTGTTCTAGGTGTGGAGAATTCATGTTTGTATCCTTTCATTAAACAAAAGTCCTTAAGTTTAGCATTTTCAAACTCTCCTCCATGATCACTTCTAATGATTTTAATTGTTGAGTTTTTCTCATTCTCAACTCTTCTACAAAAGGAAATGAAGGTTACTACTGTTTGGTACTTATGTTTAAGAAAGTAAGTCCAAGTATATCTAGTGTAATCATCCACAATAACCAAGCAATATCTACTACCATTGATAGATCTAACAGTGCTTGTATCAAACAAATCCATGTATAGTAAATCTAATGCTTGTAAAGAACTTACAGAATTCTTCCCTTTGTGGGAAGATCTCACTTGCTTTCCTTTTTGGCATGCCCTACAAACCCTATCCTTCTCGTAGGTGATTGAGGGCAATCCTCTTACAAGTTCCTTCTTGGCCAAATTCTTGATGTTCTTCATGTTGACATGGGCCAATCTCCTGTGCCATAACCAAGACTCTTCTTCCTTGGATATGTAACACTTAAAAGACATGTTAATAGCACTACTAAATCTAACTTGATAAATATTTTCCTTCCTAGATCCTATTAGTATGGTTTCATTGGTGTCATTGTGGATCACAAGGCATTGAGTTGAGTGATACTCAACTCTATACCCTGCATTACACAATTGACTTACACTCAACAAGTTAAATGCCATCCCTTTAACAAACAATACATTTCTAATTACAAAATTTTCAGAAATGTTAATGTTACGTACTCCTACAACCTTCAATTTACCATTATTACCAAAGGAATTAAAACTGTACCTTGGTCTTTGGCATGAATTGAGGAAAACAAAGAGGAGTTCCCTGTCATATGTTTAGAGCACCCCCTGTCCACAAACCATGTAGTTGGATGCTCCCCCTTGACGGGTCCCTGCTAAACACGGAAAATTTGGTCTTTTGGAACCCACAAGTTGGGTCCCTCTGCATCTACTACAAACTTCCTAGGAATCCAAGCCTTAGAAGTTCCAATAAAAGGAGATCTAGTAGAAATAAAACCAGCAGTGATAGTTCTATCATATCCAAATTTAGACCTAGCAGTTCTTGCATTAGCAGATTTTCCTTTAGCAGTTTTAGGTCCATCAATTCCACCAAAAGAAACTTTAGATCTTGATGTAGGTTTCCTAGTCACTAAGGACATATAACTAAATTCCTTTTGTTGAGAATTGAACCCTAGTCCGGCCTTGTTATAGACTGCACGTTGGGCTCCTAAGATCATGTTTAATGACTTTGATCCATTGGTGAATTTCTCAAGTATGCACTTGAGATCTTCCACCTGTGCCTTCAAGGATGTATTCTCATCTTTGAACTCTTCCAAATGAGGATTTCCAGCACCACTGTCATCAGAAAGTGTATTAGTATTCTTAACTAGATCTAATTTAGTTTTCAATAATTTAACCTTAGTTTTGGATTTTTTTCAGAGCATTTGTCAAGCAAGCGATAGTTTCATACAATTTATCTAGATGGGGAGAGTTTACCTGATCATCATCCGAAGATAATGATAAAGAGTCCGAATTTGATTGCTCCCTATCAGAATGCCTCAGCTCTCCATCCAAATCTGAATTTTCAGAATTCTCCAATGCCATGAGAGCCTTTTGCTTTGCTCCCTTCTCCTCATTTTCTTCTTCCGATGAGGAGGATAAGGATGAAGTATCATCCCAAGTAGCCTTCAATGCTTTCTTCCTCTTGGCCTTTTCTTCCTTCTTTTTGTACTTAGGCCATTCACTTTTGAAGTGACCTTTCCTATGACAATGAAATCACTCTACATCAGCTTTATCCTGATTAATTTCAGAACTTTTACCTTCCTTTTTGTTGGTGAAGTATTTCTTCACATCCTTCTTGTTGTATTTTTGGCTTCTTCTCATCAATCTCCTCACAAAGTTAGCCATCTCGCTAGAGGATGACTCATCATCTCCATCCGAATCTGATAATGAAGAGACTTCCTTCTTCTCCTTCTTCTTCTTGCTTTCCTTGCTGCGATCTCCTGCAATAAAAGCTAGACCCTTCTCCTTTGGGCTTCGATTAGCTTGTTCATGCAATTCCAATTTACAAAATAGTTCATCAACCTTAATTGTTGAAAGATCCCTTGATACTTTGTAGGCATCCACCATAGATGACCACAAAGTATTCCTAGGGAAAGATTTGAGTACATACCTGGCTAAATCCCTATTCTCCACAGCCTCTCCAACTGAATGGAGGCCATTGAGTATTTCTTTAAACCTACCATGCAGTTCACTTACAGTTTTAGTCTCCTTAATGCTGAAATTCTGAAGTTGGTTCAAGTAGAGATCTTTCTTCGCTGTCCTTGAATCTCTGGTTCCTTCATGTAACTCCATCAACTTCCTCCAAAGTTCTTGAGCACGACTGAAGGGGCTAACTTTGTTGAGTTGGTCCTTGGCTACACCGCACTGCAAAGTTATAGTTGCTTTGGCATTGGCCTGATCTCTTCTTCTCTATTCTGTCGACCACAAAGAAGAAACCAAAACCCTTCCTTCATCGTCGGTTGGTGGTGTGAATCCCTCTGAGATGGAGAACCACATATCGATGTCCTTCATCAAGTAGTATTCCATCTGGCTCTTCCAATACTGGAAGTTTTGGCCATCGAAATATGGGGGTTGAGTTATGTTGAATCCCTCTTGCGTTGCCATTCCTTGATACTCTGGTGGAGGTGAATCTGGTGCAGAGCCCTGCTCTAATACCACTTGTTGGGATTGAGGCTCGCTAGAGGGGGGGTGAATAGCGAGTTGAAAAAATCTAACTCAAATTTCACTACAAAACAGAGGATTATGCAGTGGAAATAGAAAGCAAAGCAAAGAGCACAAACACAACCAATACGTAGGTATTTATGTGGTTCGGAACTCAGTAGTTCCTACTCCACGGGCAGCTCAAAAGGAAAGTCTACTATGAAAGGATCGGAAAGTTTTCGGAGGTGAAAAACTTCACCTCTTACAAGCTTACAATGCAATAAGATAATCAAGAATAGTAAGCTAAGAAGTTAAAACATGTTACAGATTTGCTGTTCAGCTTCTTGCGTTGAAGATGGAGTTGTATCACTTGTAAGAAGGTGATCAACAGCAGTTATGAGCACTTGTTGGAGAGGAGGCGAGAGAAGAGCAAGGCATTTACACTTCTTCTCCTTCAGAATGAATCACAGGAAGCATGTCTAACTCAAATCAAAAACTGAAGCTCAAGAACTGCTTCTCTTCTTCTTCAGCAAGCTTTTATCTTCCTGTATTGGAACCCTAGAAGTCACGCCCGACAAAAACCTGACCACCTGAGCTTGTCCCCATAACCACCTCTAACCTCTGGTGGTTTGCCAGGAAAGGATCTTGCTCCTCCAACGGGAAATCATCCCGTATGAATCTTTACTCAAAACGAAAGCATCATGTTGCCGCCTCCGCAGTCGAGCCCACAATTGAGTCTGACTTGCGTCTGTGCTCGAAAAACACCTCTCAGTCGAGGCCGCAACAGAGCTGGGCTCGATTCTGTGACCTAATCTATAGCTACCAGTCGAGCCTCTTACCAAATCAACTCGACTGGTATAGAGTTTAGAGTTTGGCGATCAGAGTATACAGTTGAGCCCGCAGTTGAGCTGGGCTTGGTTTTGTGCTATTCCACGTAGTGAGCAGTCGAGCTGGCAGTCGAGCCAGCTTGATTCTGTGTTATACCAAATGAGCTGGCAGTCGAGCCAGCTCGATTCTGTGCCTTTGTGCAAGTGTGCCAGTCGAGTTGACCCCCATGGTGGCTCGACTGATGCGGTAAATATTTGGGGCACATGAGTATCTTTCCTAGTAAGCTGCCACTTCTAGAGTTTCAAGCACCCTAGTAAGAGACCAAGCACGTTACGGTGCCTTCTCCAACTAACGAATGCTCTGAGTACCTTAGACAAAGACCGAGCATGCTACGACACCCTCCTTGCCTAACAAGTACTCCATGTACCCTAGCCAAAGAACGAGCATGTTACGATGCCCTCTTTGTCTAACGAGTACTCCTAGTACCCTAGCCAAAGAACGAGCATGTTACGGTGTCCTCTTTGTCTAACGAGTATTGGGCCCATGTACCCTAGCCAAAGGACGAGCACATTACGGTGCCCTCTTTGTCTAACGAGTACTCCCAGTACCCTAGCCAAAGTATGAGCACGTTACGGTGCCCTCTTTGTCTAACGAATATTGGGTCCATGTACCCTAGTAAGAGAACGAGCACATTAATGTTCCCTCTCTTACTAACGAGTACACTAGCTAGAGATCGAGCACTCCCTTGTGCCCTCTCTAACTCCAATGGAGAACGAGCACGTTACTATGCCCTCTCCATCACCAAGCTTCTGGACCTCCGGCCAGCTTGTATTCTTCCTCTATCAAGGTTCCCCTTTGGATTTCCATCCTTACCAAGGCTTACCCTTAGATTTCTCCCAAGGTCTAATGTCACTCTAAACATCTAACTTAGTTACCTTAGGTTTGTATCAGTCGAGGTAATGTCTTGACTACACTCTAGCTCAAACTAGATTTCTATTTCCTTGACTTAAACCTTGTTGTTAAACATTGAAACATTAGATGGGCTTGATTGCACTAACAGATGGAAGTGGCTTGAAGACTTAGATATAGGCTAAGGGTGAGTGCAAAGTATGAAGGAATCATACTTGATGTATTAAACCACATATCTAAGATTTAACAGTCAACTGGAGGATTTGCCTAGTTGACTAGACCAATGTGGTCGAATCTCGCTATGGGACTCAGATTTTAGAATAGGTGCTTGACACTGTGTGGCTTAGGAAATATCCATGGTGCTCGACAGTCAACTACTGTCAAAGAGTAGTTGATTGGTTGATGTGTGGTCGGGAAATGCCTGCGGTGCTCGCTAGTCGACTGCTGAGGAAGAGCAGTCGACTGCCCATAGGTAGTCGAGAAACTGAGGAGCTGCTCAGGCGATTGAGAAACAGTAGCTCCAACCCACAGTCGACTGTTGAGGTAAAGCATTCGATGGGACACTTGAAAGTGGGTGATCAGAAGAAAGGTAATCTTGACCAGTGCCTCGACTATGTAGACAACAGTCGACTGTTATGTATCCGTTGAGCGGTGATTCAAAGAAACGGTGGTGTCAGTAGCCATTGGATTCGAGCGGCAGTTGACTAGTCGGCGAGAAAGCATCCCGATGTGGAGCTTATAAAAGGAGCTTGACTGGGAGATTTCCGCAGTTGGTTCTTAAAGATTTGGAAGGGGAATTGCTGTGTTCCAGACTTTCCAAGACATCTCAAAGCAACCAACAAGCAAGAAAATCGATCTAAAGCCCTTTGTTGTAAAGTTTTCTTTGCATTTTGTATTTCACATTATACTTGTATTTTGATTGTTGTACTTATTGTAAAATCTTGTAAGGAATTTCTCCACCTCTGGTGTCATACCAAGAAGAAAAGGTTTTAGTGGTGGTGTGCATCACTAGAGATCAATGAGAGTTTGACTGTGGAGTAGGAACTGTAGGTTCCAAACCACATAAAATCGTTGTGCCTTGTGGTTATGATTTTTGTGTTGCTTGTTTTGTATTTTGATTGTGCTTATTCTATATATTTCACTGTGCACTAACATTGGATTAGATGAGCAAGCATGATCAAAGAGAAATCGAACAACGCTATTCACCCCCCTAGAACAACTGACGGTCCCAACAAAAACCTCTACAAGAGCTTACCAGAAGAAATACAACAACCACAATGAAATACAAAAGCAAATACAAGTAAATAACATTTTACACAAGAGAAGTTTTAATTGCTTTGTTTTTTGATTGCTTCGGGATGCCTTGAAGGTCAAGAATCACAACAGCAACTTCCCTTCAAACACTTAGAAATTGGTGGCTCGAATCTTCATCGTGATTTCCTTTTAAAGCACCGCATCGGGTTGATTTTTCACCTAGCAGTCGACTGCTAATACCACCAGTCGACTGCCCACTTGACTGTTCCACTAATTAAAGTATAAAGCAAAAGAAGTAAACAATTATATCGACAAAAAGATGATGAGGCTTGTTCGGAGTGATGTTGTAGAACGTTGGAGTATGTTTTGAGAGCTTTAGCAATTGTGTTATCATTAACTTTTAAGGTTGATTTTATCCTTCACCTTTTTGGATTCATAAATTACCTTGATTTTTTCTAGATACATGATAAAGATAGAGCCCTATCCCTTTCAATCTCTAACTCTTATCGATTAACTGGTAAGAGGGTGAACATTGACTCAATCCTAAGGCTAATTCGTCGACATCTGTCGATTGGATTCATAATCAGTTGACTGCATTGAGTTGCCGACTCGACTGGATCATAATCTCGGTGGCAGTCGACTACTGATTCTGCCCAATCGACTATTGGAAGGTGCTTGGTAAATATACTTGATGCTCATTCAATTTTTTACATGCACTACAAAATTAGCATAATATATTCAAGTATTTAATAGTGACAGTTGTTTGACTGTCTGATCTTGACTTCGGTATTCCTCTGAAAGCCTTGGTGGGATCGATGCCTATGATTGTCCCTATGAAGAGGATGTATCCTTACCACTGCTCCTCACACGGAGGTTACCTTGGTCCATTTGCTTAGCATCTGATTCTCCAATACAACTCAATTCCTGCACACTTAACACATCACATAAGATAACAATATGGTTTAACTTTGAACCTTTGCCATAATTAAAACCTATGTTCGATTCTCCTCGTTCCCCTACACCAACAATCTCTCCCTTTTTGATTTATGGTAACATAGTTCAAAGTTAAGGAAATAAAAATCTTGTAATCAAATATTTTTAAAAAACTCCCCATTCAAGTTACCTCCCCCTTAACACTTGGTGGGTAAAACAAATTTTAAAAGAAATTTCTAACCCCTTAACTTTCTCTCTCTCCCCCTTTGTTATATATCATGAAATTCAAACACCTAGTCGACTGACTTGTGAAAAACTCAAAAGTATGAACTAATTTATGAATCCAAACATGTGTCCCTTATAAAAATGTATATATATGTTTTTAATTAAAGATAGTTTTAAAATAAAAAAACTAAAAAGTTGTTCTTAAGGAAATGTCTAACTCTATTTTGACTCGAATGATATGAAATTATCACTAAGTCTTGGATAGAGTTAGTCACATATGTGATTGGTGTATTGATTATACTCCTTGATTCATGTCGATGCACTTGTTCTACATCTGGAATCAAAAGTAAAGTCCTACCATCTCACGTCCATCTACGTGGCTCAATACACAATCACATTAAGCCTATGTGTTGTGAGATGTGTTGGCTCCTTAAAACTATAGGCTCATGCTTTCTAAGGTAAGTCCTATGCTAGTTCCATGTAGCATAAAAGAAAATAATAGATAAATAGTAAGTAAAAACAATTCCTACTCTACCAAGCGCATACCTAGTTTTCGTTTAAGTGAATTGAACTCTGCTTCATGTAATGGTTTAGTAAAAATGTCAGCTAGGTTCGATTTAGATTCAATATAATCTAGTTTTATTTCACTATTTGTTACATGTTCCCTAACAAAATGATGTTTAATTTCTTTGTGTTTAGTTCTTGAATGTTGTATTGGATTTTTAGTTTGGTTGATCGAGCTAATGTTGTCTATCATAACTCTAGTATCCTTAAAGTTTAGTTGTAGGACATTTATGTTGGATCGAGGCGAATCACTAGAGGGGGGGGGTGAATAGCGATAGAAAAACTTTTCATTTTGTTCGACTAAAACTTGAGTAATTAATGCAGCGGAAGTAAAGACAATAAATAAAAGAGGACACTTTGTTTTTACGTGGTTCGCAACCAAAAGTTTGCTACTCCAAGGCCCTGCCATCCTTGACCATGTACGAAGAGGCAATTCACTAAACGTCTCCTCCTCATTGGAGGTAGGAGACAACGAATACAAAGACAAAAATGCTGGAGGTGGAGGCAACAAACCTACCTCACCTCGTTATGATAAAAGCTCGATTACAATGAAATGATTTACAAAATTAAAGCACAGACTTTGAGGATGCCGACGAAGAAGAGTTGTGAACTTGGCGTCGCGTCGGCGTTACGGCGGCATAGAGCTTTGGTGTTGTAGGACCAATTTAAGAGAAAGATTAATGATCCCGAAGGGGTGAAACCCCTTCTTTTATAGCCCTCTGTGCCCTATCTCGTTGAGATCCAGATCTGGATCAAAAGGACACCAAGATAAGGGAATCTTATCTTGACCTTCATTGAGCTAGACAGTTTACATCAGTCGACTGATGCTAGCAGCAATTGACTGCCAAGAGCTAGCAGTCGACTGCCAGCTAGGTTGCTCAACTGCAACAATGAGTTAGCACGAAAACATAAGTAATGGTAGAAATGATGGATACTTACCGTCCGATCTCGACCTAGACCTTCCACTGGAAGTCTTAGTCAGATCGCTGCCAAAATTCATCCTCATATAGAAGACCCGATTTCACCATTACTCACACTCGTGCTTACCTCTGGTCCTTTGCGACTTGTCACTTAGCTTTCGGTCTTTATCTGGGTTTTTCGACTCCAACCAAAGTTCTCCCGGTGTCGCCCGACCACCACAGTTTCTTGACTCAAGATTCTCTGGGTGTCACTGACCTTCATCTTAGCTTAAATATTTTTGCACACTTAAGAGTAGCTTATGAGATAATGATAACACCTTAACTTTGACTCTTTGCCATAATCAAAACCTAGGTTCGATTAACTGGTGCCCCTGCACCAATAATCTCCCCCTTTTTGATCTATGCAAACCAACACAAAGTTAAGGAAAAAAAAATTAAGTGTAAAATGAAGTAGTAACAATATGAGTAGTAAACATGTAGTGAAGTAGTAAGTGTGATTAAGCGTAGCAAGTGTAAGTAAGAAAGACACAACATAGTATGAGTATAAAAGAAATGCATAACTTAGTAAGTTAGCATGAGTGAGAGTATAAGCTAAACTCTTTTTCAAATCCTCCCCCTTGAGGTTACCTCCCCCTTAACCTTAGGTGAGTACTTTGAAAAAGAAGCTTAGCTCTCCCCCTTAACGTTTGCCACTTAAAAAAAAATTAAGCCGAGTTTTCAAAAGTGATTTTGATCCCTTAACTTTGGCCTTTCTTCTCCCCCTTTTTCCATATATAAAAAAGATGGGGGTTTGTAAAAAAAAACTCTAGAAAATAAGCGATTATGATTTGTAAGTCCAAGCATGTTCCTAATAGATTTTGAAAATAATAATTTTAATGTATACTCAACTAATAGAATGTTCAACTCTTTTTGACTTAATTGATATGAAATGATCAATAAGTCTGGAATAGAGTTGGTTATTTTAAATAATTATACTCCATGATTCATGTCGATGCACTTGATCTACATCTGGAATCAGGAGTAAGGTCATAACATCTCATGCCCATCTATGTGGCTCAGTACACAAATACATTAGACCTATGTGTTGTGAGATGTGTTGGCTCCTTAAATCTATAGGTGCATGCTTTCTAAGGTAACTCCTAAGCTAATTCCATGTAGCATGAAAAAATAGAGTATATAAGAAAAATATAAGCGTTGAGTCCTACTCTATTACGCACATTCCTAATGTCCATCTAAGTAGATTAAACTCTGCTTCGGGTAAGGGTTTTGTGAAGATATCTGCAAGGTTCGATTTGGACTCAACATATTCGAGTTGTATTGTTCCATTTGCTACGTGTTCTCGAATGAAATGGTATTTAACCTCTATGTGTTTAGTCCTAGAGTGACAAATTGGGTTCTTAGTTAGGTTAATGGAACTAATGTTGTTGATGAAAATTTTAGTGTTACTAAAGTTTAATTGGAAGTCTCGAAGAGTGTGCTTCATCCAAAGGAGTTGAGCTGCACACTCACCCATCGCAACGTACTCGGCTTCGATGGTAGATAAGGCAATACAATATTGCTTTCTACTACACCAGCTAACTAGACTCGAGCCTAGGAGTTGGCAACAACCACTGATGCTCTTCCTATTGATTTTACTACTGGCATAATCCGAATCAGAGTAGATGACTAGTTCGAACTCGTTAGACCTAGGGTACCAAATTCCTACGTTTAGTGTTCCTTTAAGGTATCGGAAGATGCGTTTGACTAGCGTTAGGTGCGACTCCTTAGCACAAGATTGAAATCTCGCACACATACTCACTGCGAAAAGTATATCAGGTCGACTCGCAATTAAGTATGGGAGGCTACCTATCACACTCCTATAGTATTTTAAATCAATTGGTTTTTCTTCTAAGTCTTCTCCTATATTCACATTAGTTGCCATTGGTGTGTTAATTTCCTTAGCATTTTGCATTCCAAATCTATTAATTAATTCCTTAGCGTATTTTAATTAGTGTAGGTAGATAACTTCTCTTGTTTTTTTAATTTGTAAGCCTAAGAAAAAGATTAATTCTTTTACTAAGTTCATTTCGAACTCACTTTCCATTAGTGAGATGAACACATTTAATAAAGTTGTATTGGTAGTTCCAAAAATTATGTCATCTACGTATATTTGGGCAACAAATATTTCTTTTCCTGTGGATTTTACAAACAAGGTTCGATCGATTAAGCCTTGACTCAACCCCTTAGACTTAAGATAAATTGAAAGTCTTTCATACCAAGCTCTAGGAGCTTGTTTTAGTCCATATTTGGCTTTTCTAAGTTTAAAAACATGGTCGGGTTTGTCTAGACTCTCAAATCTGGGTGGCTGGCTAACGTAAACCTCTTCCTTGATAAATCCATTCAAGAACGCTGACCTAACATCCATTTGAAATAGTTTAAATCCTCAATGTGCAGCGTAGGCTAATAACATCCTAATCGATTCAAGTCTAGCTACAGGTGCATATGTTTCATCATAGTCTAACCCCTCTATTTGACTAAATCCCTTAGCGACTAACCTAGTCTTATTCCTAACATCTCCTTTATCATCAAGTTTGTTTTGAAATACCCATCTCGTTCCAATGATCATTTTTCCTTTAGGTGGGGGTACTATTTTTCAAACTTGACTCCTAGTAAATTGACCTAACTCTTCTTGCATAGCTATGATCCAATCGGGATCAAGAAGAGCTTGTTCAATTATTTTGGGTTTGATTTTTGAAATAAGTAAAATTTGGCTTAGGTTCCTATAGGATGCTTTGGTTCGAACTCCTAAATTGGGATCACCTATTACTTGATCAATAGGATAATTTTCTTGTAACCTAGACTGATTTGGGTTAGGATCTATACTAGATTCGTTTTGTGAGTTAGATTCGGGTCTAGTATTAGGTTCAGGTCTAGGTCTACATCTAGAGTTAGGTTCAGTAATCACTTCTAATCTGGGATATGCGGTTTTGTTTTCTTCATCAAATACTATATTAATTGTTTCTTTGATTTTTAGGGTTTCATTGTTATACACTGTAGGGATGTATACTGAAAAGTCTATCTTTTGTATGAACATCTTTATTTTGAAATAAGAATCACATGATCATTGTTTGCATTTTTATGGTTATGCAATATTGTCTAATAAATTACATTGTAGATAACATGGTGTGTGGTGTCACACGGGAGATCATATCATCGACTCCTTGTAAAGTATATGTGAAGGCTCACAACCGAGATGGCTTTGGACAAACCATCAGAATGGTTGTAGTGTGATTTGGTATTGGTTTTTCTTGACCATAGAATCACACTAGTGCACTTTGTGTGTATTGAGCAGGACCGACTTAGAGGTGATTCGATTTATTACTGACTACATAATCGAATCGGACCTCAGATATTATTTTGTACATGCTCTTAATCCCGATATAATAACAGGCATATATACTTAGTATTCATCTCTTTGATTTACCAATGGGCAAGATTTATAGATTAAATCGATAGGCTTGATAAGTTGGGAGATGATATTATTTATATGGTGTGTCGTTGATTATAGGAGGAAAATGTTTCCTATATATTAGGATGATGATGTCCCCTTGAGGAGCTCATAAGGTTCATCATGTAAACCCTGCAGGTGGACTTCGTCCGGCATGATGAAAAGGTTGAGTGGTACTACTCAAGGAGTTAGATGTTGTAGGGATGTATACTGAAAAGTCTATCTTTTGTATGAACATCTTTATTTTGGAATAAGAATCACATGATCATTGTTTGCATATTTGTATGGTTATGCAATATTGTCTAATACTTTACATTGTAGATAACATGGTGTGTGGTGTCACACAGGAGATCATGTTATCGGCCCCTTAAAAAGTATAAGTAAAGGCTCACAACCGAGATGACTTTTGACAAATCATCGGAATGGTTGTAGTGTGATTTGGTGTTGTTTTGTCTTGACCATAGAATCACACTAGTGCACTTTGTGTGTGTTGAGCAGGACCGACTTAGAGGTGATCCGATTTATTGCTAACTACATAATCGAATCGGACGTCAGATATTATTTAGTACATGCTCTTAATCCAGATATAATAACAGGCATATATACTTAGTACTCATCTCTTTGATTTACCAATGGGTGAGATTTATAGATTAAATCGATAGAATCGGTAAGTTGGGAGATGATATTATTTATATGGTGTGTCGTTGATTATAGGAGGAAACCGTGTCCTATATATTAGGATGATGATGTCCCCTTGAGGATCTCATAAGGTTCATCATGTAAACCCTGCAGGTGGACTTGGTTCGGCATGATGAAAAGGTTGAGTGGTACTATTCAAGGAGTTAGATGTTGATTAATTAATGGTCAGTAAATTAATTAATAGACAGACATTTGATATCTTAAACACGGAGAGAAAATGTACAAATAATATATGGAGCCCATATTATAATATGGGGCTTGGTGAGGTAGATCAATGATGAACCTATAGTGGATTGGATCATCATTAGTGGATCGGACATTATGTGGGCTAGATCCATGGGTGGCCAAGACCCAACTCCTCCTCATGGTCCCTAATGTAGACTATTAACACCTCATGATGCTTAGATCCAATGGATAGAAACAAAACTCTAAGATCCATTGGTAGAGATTAAATCTCTAAGATCCGACGGTTGAGATTAAATCTCTAGATCCAACGGTTGAGATTAAATCCCTAGAACCAATGGAGGAGATTAATTCATGACTTATCCCTAACTCTATAAAAGGATGGCATGGGAGTTGGCATGGATAATAATTGAAGAGAGCTAGGGTTTGGGCGGCACCAAATAAGGCAAGGTTTCCTTTCTTCTTCCTTGTCTTGTGGCCGGCGTCCAGCAATTTTCCAGGCCCTTCCCAGCCCTTGGCCGACACCCAAAAGCTCCCTTCTCCCTCTCCTTAGGTGGTGGAAACAAGATATAGGGTTTCCCTTGGTGTCCTGATTGTTTTCCATCATCTTCTCCACCTTCTAGTTGGTCGGCGGCAAGGACATTGTATGCTCCTTGTTGGTTGGTTTTAGGGAGAAGAAAAAGCTTGTTTCTACTCTGCCTCTTGCTTTGGAAGAGCAAGGAAGGAAGATTTGTGATCTAGGAGCTTCGACTTTTGGTAGATCGTCGCCCACACGACATCCAAAAGGAGGAAGGTCATACATTAGAAGATCGAGAGGTATACCTATTCTACATTCTTCTTTTGTTTGTTGCTTGTTTTTGTTTTTCACTTATAAGCATGTTATAAATCTGTAAATAGCTAAATAATACTTGGATCCCGAGCATAAACACGAAAATCGGCGATCCGGACATCGTCTATTCTGCGGCTACTCGTAGAATAGAGGATGGTCGCTTGAACAACTAGTTTGTTCAAGTGACCTCTCTAAACAAATAGCACGACGATGACTTGGTGGTTTGGGCAATCCCTTTTGTCTAGGATTTTTTTTTAATCCGGGGAAATTGAAGGGATCGCCATGGACAAGCTACCGAGGTGAAGTGGGAAGCGAAGTTTCCCCTCATGGACTCGATAAGCAAAACCCTTCAGATGTTGATTAATTAATCGTCAGTAAATTAATTAATCAACGGACATTCGAGATCTTAAATACAGGGGAAAAATGTACAAATAATATATCGAGCCCATATTAACTTATGGGGGTTGGTGAGGTAGATCAATGATAATCCTTTAGTGGATTGGATTATCATTAATGGATCGGACTTTATGTGGGCTTGATCCATGGGTGGCCAAGATCCAACTCCTCCTCATGGTCCCTAATGTAGCCTATTAACACCTCATGAAGCTTAGATCCAATGGATAGAAACAAAACTCTAGATCCAAAGGTAGAGATTAAATCTGTAGATCCGACGGTTGAGATTAAATCTCTAGATCCGACGGTTGAGATTAAATCCCTAGAACCAATGGTGGATATTAAAACATGGCTTATCCCTAACTCTATAAAAGGAGGGCAAGGGGTGGGCGACAACTAAGGAATCCTAATTGAGATAGGATTAGGGTTTGGAGGCTTAGGGTTTTGGAGGCTTGGGCGTCACCAAATAAGGAAGTATTTTCCTTTCTTCTTCTTCCTTCAAGGTGGCCGGCGTCCAGCATATTTTTCCAGCCCTTTCCAGCCATTGGCCGGCGGCCAAAGACCCTCTTCTCCTTTTCCTTGGGTGGTGGAAACAAGATTTAGGGTTTTCCCTTGGTGTCTTGGCCGGTTTCCACCTTAATCTCTTCTTCCTTCTTGGCCGGCGACAAGCTCCAACATTGGATGTTGGTGGTTGGTTGAAAGAAGAAAAGGAGCTCTGTTTCTATTCTTCCTCTTGCTCAGAACGAGCAAGGAAGGAAGATTGGCGATCTAGGAGCTTCAACTTTTTGTAGATCGTCGCCCACACGACGTCCGAAAGGAGGAAGGTCATATATTAGAAGATCGAGAGGTATATCGATTCTCTATTCTCTTTTGTAACATGTTTCTTTTTGTTTTTCAATTATGAGCATAATATATTCTATTTGTGGCTAAATAATACTAGGATCCCGAACATAAATACGAAAGCCGGCGATCCGGACATCGTCTATTCCACGGCTACTCGTAGAATAGAGGTTGGTCGCTTGAATAACAAGTTTGTTCAAGTGACCTCTCTAAACGAATAACACGATGATGACTTGATTGTTTGGGCAATCCCTTTTGTCTAGGATTAAATTTTTTTATTCTGGGGACATCGATGGGATCTCCATGAACAAACAACCAAGGTGAAGTGGGAAGCGAAGTTTCCCCTCACGGATCAATGAAACCAAACCCTTCATACACCCTATAGGCTTTACTAGTGGTTGAGTATCCTAGGAATATTCTGGTAGTTGTTTTAGGGGTGAATTTCCCTAGGTAGTCTTTAGTATTTAATATATGAACCCTACACCCAAAGACCCTAAAGTATTTAATATTGGGTAGTTTTTCATAATAAATTTCATATGAGGTTTTAAGATGTCTCTTAACTAGGAGGATCCTATTTTGAACATAGCAAGCTGTATTGACTGCTTCTGCCCAAAACCTATTAGGTAAGTTATGCTCATTCAACATGGTTCTAGCAGCTTCTTGTAATGTTCGATTTTTACGTTCTACTAGACTGTTTTGTTGAGGAGTCCTAGGGCAGGAAAACTCATGGTGGTATCCATTTTGGTTACAAAAATCGGTAAACCTATAGTTTTCGAAATCACCACTATGATCACTTCTAAGTCTTTTTATCCTAAGATTCTTTTCATTTTCTATTAATTTACATAAGTTGGTGAGTTGTTCTAAGGTTTCACTTTTATGTTTTAGAAACCTAACCCAAGTGAACCTAGAGAAGTCATCGACTATAACTAGACAATATTGACTTCCATTTAGTGACTTGGCTCCATGAGAATTAAATAGGTCTAAGTGTAGGAGCTCAAGTACACTTTTGGTTCTTTCTTGGTTGGTTAGTTGATGTGAGGTCCTAGTTTGTTTACCTTGTTGACAAGCATTACAAATTGTATTTTCCAAGTTATTAAGGTTGGGTAGACCTCTAACTAAATCACTTTGACTCATTTTGTGTATGAGTCTTGAGTGAGAGTGGCTGAGTCGTCGGTGCCACAACTAGGATTCCTCTTGCTGTGTCATTAGATACTTGGTTGAGGAGTTGGGTAAGTTAATTGTATAAATGTTGCTATTCCTAGTTCCCTTAAGTATAAATTTTGAAGTACCATTATTTTTTATTAGGCATTCATTTTGTAAGAAGGTGACCTTATATTTATTATCACACAATTGACTAACACTAAGTAAATTAAAATCAAAATTCTCAACTAAAAGTACATTACGAATTATAAAATTAGATTTTAGCTCAATATCACCTGAACATATGATTTTGAGCTTTCCGTTGTTTCCGAATGCTACCGATCCTTAGCTTTTGAATCTGAGCTTCGAAAATTTTAGTCGATCTCCGATCATGTGTCAGGAGCACCCACTGTCCAACATCCATTGATCCTACACATATAGTAGTTAGATCAGACATTGGAATTTTAAGATTGGTTGAATATTTTAGCCTAGTAGTCATCTCATCCTTTCTACATGATCAAACATGTTAACCTTATATGTTTTGTGAGATGAGTACAATTTTACTTTATTAAGTTTAGTGAATTGAAGATAGTCAACCTTGCGTTAGATTCGGATTTAACCCTTATATCGTTAAGTAAACTTTTCGAGAGACTAGCTTCCAGGTTATGGCGAGGCACAGAGGCCTTCTTTGATCAGAACAATGACCACTTCCTTAGACAAAGCTAATTTCAAGAAAATGTTAACTTAAGTCACTTAGAGTCACTTCCTGGTCTAACTAGTTTAGGATGTGGCAAGGTAGCTTCAGCTAGTTCAACTTAGCTGAGTGCACCAAGCTAGATATGCCTTATCTAGCTCGGACACACAAGACGTCGTTTCCCTAATGTACTATCATCTCGCCGCATCCTGATACTATGTTGTCAAGGTTGACTAACTATTAAACCTATCTAGCCATTCTAAAAATTAAAACAAAAATTTAACTAAGCATGCAACAATTAAATCAAGAAGTAAAGCAAACAAGTTTAGTACTAGCTCCCCCTGGATCTTTGAACAGATTCAGTCTTTCCACATAGTGGATTTGGTCCTTGGGAACCCAATACTTGGTGGATCCTAATTGAGAATTCAAAACGGTCTTTGGACAAACCATTGGTATGGTTGTAGTGTGATTTGGTATTGGTTTGTCTTGACCATAGAATCACACTAGTACACTTTGTGTGTATTGAACAGGACCGACATAGAGGTGATTCGATTTATAGCCGACTATAAAATAGAATCAGACCTCAGATATTATATTGTACACGCTCTTAATCGATTTATTGCTGACTACATAATCGAATCGGACCTTAGATATTATATTGTACATGCTCTTAATCCCGATATAATAACGGGCACATATACTTAGTATTCATTTCTTTGATTTACCAATGGGCGAGATTTATAGATTAAATCGATAGGCTCGGTAAGTTGGGAAATGATATTATTTATATGGTGTGCCATTGATTATAGGAGGAAACCGTGTCCTATATATTAGGATGATGATGTCCCCTTGAGGAGCTCACAAAGTTCATCATGTAAACCCTGTAGGTGGACTTGGTCCGACAAGATGAAAAGGTTGAGTGGTACTACTCATGGAGTTAGATGTTGATTAATTAATAGTCAGTAAATTAATTAATCGATGGGCATTCGAGATCTCAAACATGGGGAGAAAATGTACATATAATATATGGAACCCATATTAACTTATGGGGGTTGGTGAGGTAGATCAATGATAATCCTTTAGTGGATTGGATTATCATTAATGGATCGGACTTTATGTGGGCTTGATCCATTGGGTGGCCAAGATCCAACTCTTCCTCATGGTGTCTATGGTAGCCTATTAATACCTCATGAAGCCTAGATCCAATGGATAGAAACAAAACTCTAGATCCAATGGTAGAGATTAAATCTCTAGATCCGACGGTTGAGATTAAATCTCTAGATTCGACGGTTGAGATTAAATCCCTAGAACCAATGGTGGAGATTAAAACAAGGTTTATCCCTAAACTCTATAAAAGGAGGCCTTAGGGTTGGTGTGAAAAGAAATTGAGAAGCAAGGGAGCTTTGGAGTTGGCGGCAAGAAGCTAGGATTAGGGTTTGGAGCTTGGCTGCACCAAATAAGGAAATTATTTCCTTGTCTTCTTCTTCTCCATTGGTGGACGGTGCCCATACCAGCCTTCCCAGCCGTTGGCCTGCGTCAAAACCACCTTCTTCTCCTCTCCTTGGCCAGTACAACCATCCTTGGAGCTCTTGGCAGGCAACCATCCTTTTTCCTTCTCCTTGTTGGCTGGCGGCAAGCAACTTGTTTGTTGCTTGTTGGTTGACTAAAGGAAGGAGAAGAGTCTTGTTTCTATTCTTCCTCTTGCTCAGAATGAGCAAGGAAGGAAGATTGGTGATCCTGGAGCTTCAACTTTTGGTAGATCGTCGCCCACACAATGTCCGAAAGGAGGAAGGTCATACAATAGAAGATCGAGAGGAATATCACTTATCTATCTTCATGTGTAACATGTTTATATTTGTTTTTCAATTATATGAATGTTATATTCTGTTTTGTGGCTAATATAACTTGGACCCCGAACATAAACACAAAAGTCGGCAATCCATACATCGTCTATTCCGCCGCTATTCGTAAAATAGAGGTTGGTCTCTTGAGGAACAAGTTTGTTCAAGAGACTACTCTAATCGAATAGCACGACGATGACAAGGTTGCTTGGGCAATCCCTCTTGTCAAGGATAAATTTTTTTATCCAGGGATGTAGAAGGGATCGCCATGAACAAGCGACCGAGTTGAAGTGGGAAGCGAAGTTTCCAACCTTCAAGTGGTATCAGAGCCACGGTTTCCGGTTTTGTGTGTTTAGGATTCGGTTATTTTTATGCACTTTTCATATATTATATCTTCCGGATAATAGTAGGATATGTTTAGGCTAACTTTTTGGTTGCAGGCATAGGATCCAACTATTATGGTCATATGTGTCTATGTGATTGTATGTGTGTAAATGTATATTTTGTTGAATCCTCGGGGTTGACGAGGCTAGTATTTAATTTTTTATAAATTAGATACGGCATTGTTTAGCCACTCTTTTTATTTTAGTTTACTTTCGATCTAGACTTCATGTACACTCCCTCGTGAAGTATAGCATCGATGGATGTAAATTAAAATTTTTAGTCTCGGCTCGGATCTCCGGATGGCCCGTATATGGCGTAGGAGGAGCGGACGAGATGGCGATATGACGGGATACATATTGAAGACAAAATCCATAATAGTTGGAAAATAATTATTTTTCATATTTATTGCTTATTGTTTGATATGCATGTCGTAGGCTAGAAAATTCCTCAATTTCAAATTACTAAGTGGGAGAGGGAAATTTTTATAAATTCCCACGACCTCCATTACGATTTGATAAGTGATGCAAACAAACTTGCGCGTCGACTCTGAGTGCCTTCCTCCCCATCAGATGAGTTTGTTTGCGGATCACAAGGTCGAATATGGTTATAAGGAATTATTAAGGAGCGTGTGTACTTCCCCATCGGAAGGCACATAACCCGAGATAATTACCTTGGTACCGAGTAATGGTGAACACTTAGATACAAATATAAGTATCCTCCCCATCGGAGTCACAACTTTTATTTGTAAGGCCAAAGAGGAACCAACTATTAATTTTACTTGTCAAAAAGGTAGGTTGACAAGATAGTAAAATTAATGGGTAAAACCTCCTCTTACAAATGTAGAATTCGTATACGTCCACACTATCGTGGCATACGATATTCTCGGTGTTTTGAGGTGTTGGTTGATTTTAAAATTTTATTGTTTGAGGAATCAATAATTTTTTGAAATCTAATGTTTTGATCTATGTGATTCTTAGGTTTTCTTTCAAAATGACTTTCAACCCACTTGTTGTGATACTGAAAGAGAATAAACTTACTAGACCCAACTATGTTGATTGGAAGAGGAATCTAGACATTGTCTTGACTGCTGAGGAATACAAATATGTACTCCTCGAAGAGTGCCCTCCTAAGCCTGCGGATGATTCTGGGGAAAAGGAGAAAGAGAGTTATAAGAAGTGGATAAAGGCCGATGAGATGGTGCAGTGTTACATTTTGGCATCTATGTCAAATGTACTACAACATCAGCATCAAGCCATGCCCACTGCTTATGACATGATGCTCAATCTCAAAGATCTTTTCAGATACCAGAATCGGGCTGCTAGGCAATAAGCCATGAGGAACTTAATGATGACCACCATGATCGAGGGAACACCCGTGAGGGATCATGTTCTCAAGATGATGGCTCATTTGAATGAGTTGGAAGTCCTCGGAGCTGAGATCGATGGGGAAACCCAGGTTGATATCATTCTCCAGTCTCTACCTAGGAGTTTTGAGCAGTTTCGCCTGAACTACAACATGAACAAGAGGTTGTATTCGTTGGCGGAGCTTCTGACAGAACTCCAGGCGGCAAAGGGGCTATTTCGTCAGAGTGATCAGGCGCATGCTATGGTGACCCAAAAGGTTTGTACTTCTAAGCTGATAGGCAAGAAGAAGAAGAATCAAGCTAGGGCGAAGGTGGTGGGAGGAACTCAGAAAGGAGTAAAGAAGCCAAAAGGCAAGTGCTTCACTTGTAAGTAGACTGGACACTGGAAGAAGGACTGCCCCAACCGCAAGAAGAACCAAGGTATATCTTTTGGCCTAGTCGTTGAAACATGTTTAGTGATGTTATCTACCGGCACCTGGTGTGTAGATACGGGAGCCACTGATCATGTCTGCAATACTCTTCAGGGGTTCCAAAAAACCAGACGACTGGCTGAGGGGGAGATTACCGTATACTTGGGAGATACCACGAAGGTGGCGGCGGTTACAGTGGGAGACGTTTATTTATCTTTTGAGAAAAATAAAGTTTTGGTTCTTAAGAATTGCCTTTATGTACCTTTATTTAGAAAGAATTTAATTTTGGTTTCTAAATTGTTTATGGATGGATATTCTATTTCTTTTAATGACAGAGTTGTTATAAAAAGGAATAGGGACATTATCTGTTCAGGTGCATTGATAGGAAATCTATACACACTTGAACCAAAAGCTCCCACGGTGCAAATAGAAGTAAATAACTCATCTTCTAATTCCAATAATAGAAAAGAACCTTCGAAGATGAACCAAACATATCTTTGGCATCTTAGGCTTGGTCATATTAACCTAAGCAGAATTCAAAGGTTGATAGCTGATGGACCTCTGGGTTCATTAGTGGTGGAAGTTTTCCAACTTATGAATCTTGCTTGGAGGGTAAAATGACCAAGAGGCCTTTTAAGGCCAAGGGGTATAGAGCCAAAGATGTGTTAGAATTGGTTCATTCTGGTTTGTGTGGTCCTATGTCTATCTAGGCTAGAGGTGGTTTTGAGTATTTCGTCTCTTTTATAGACGATTATTTGAGATATGGATACATTTACTTGATGCGTCACAAGTCTGAATGCTTTGACAAGTTCAAAGAATTCAAGGCTGATGTGGAGAAATATCAAGGTAAAAGTATCAAGACACTACGATCTGATCGTGGTGGAGAGTACCTCTTGGGAGAGTTTAGGAATTACTTATCAGAGGCTGGGATTCAATCCCATTTGTCTGCACCTTGCACACCCTAGCAGAATGGTGTAGCAGAGCGAAGGAATATGACTCTTATGGAGATGGTTAGATTGATGATGAGTTATTCTTAGTTGCCAGATTCGTTCTGGGATATGCTCTAGATATGACGGTGTACATTCTGAAATTGGTTCCATCTAAATCAGTGCCTTCTACTCCCACAGAATTGTGGACTGGGCGAAAGCCTAGTCTAAGACATATTCGGATATGGGGGAGTCCAGCACATGTGCTGAAGGCGGATGCTGGTAAGTTGGAACCTCATACAGAAGTACGTATGTTCGTTGGCTATCCTAGAGGAACGAAAGGTGGTTTGTTTTATAGTCCTAGAGATCAGAGGGTGATCGTTAGCACGAATGCCAGATTTTTAGAGGAAGACTATGTGATGAACCACAAGCCCATGAGTAAGATTGTTCTCGAGGAAATAAAAGGGGAAGTCACTTCTTCAGTACCCTCGATACAAGAGAATATACCATAAGTCACTGCACCGCATGTCACAGAGGATACATAGGTGATACCTTGTCGTAGTGGGAGGGTTGTGAGACAACCTCATAGATTCATGTTCTTGGGAGAATCTTCTGATTTGGTCCCTGGTGAACATGAATCGGATCCCTAGACGTATGACGAGGCAATCCAAGATAAAGATGTAGTATCTTGGCAAAGTGTAATGAATGTTGAGATTGAATCTATGGATTCAAATTAGGTCTGGGAGCTAGTGGAACCACCCAATGGTGTAAAAACCATTGGATGCAAGTGGATCTACAAAAGAAAGAGAGGAATAGACGGGAAGGTTGAGACCTTCAAAGTGAGGCTTGTTGCGAAGGGGTATACTCAGAAAGAGGGTATCAATTATGAGGAGACCTTTTTGCCGGTAGCCATGTTTAAGTCTATCCGGATTCTCTTATGCATTGTAGCTCATATGGAATATGAGGTGTGGCAGATGGATGTCGAGACAGCTTTCCTTAATGGAAGTCTTGAGGAAAACATCCATATGAAGCAACCAGAGGGATTCATTGCGAAGGGAAAAGAGCATCTTGTTTATAAGCTTAATCGGTCCATTTATGGATTGAAGCAAGCTTCAAGGTCTTGGAACATCCGATTTGATGAAGTAATCCAGTCTTATGGATTTATTCAAAGTTCCTATGAGTCTTGTGCATAGAAGAGATGTGACGGAAATGTAGTGGTATTTCTTGTATTATATGTAGATTACATTTTGTTGATTGACAACAATATCCAGGTGTTATCGAACGTAAGAGTATGGTTGTCCAAACAGTTTGATATGAAGGACTTGGGAGAAGTGGGACACATCCTTGGGATCAAGGTTATAAGGGATCGCAGGAAAAGGATGTTGTCCTTATCCCAAGACACGATTATGGATCGTTTTAGCATGCAAAACTCCAAGAAGTGTTTTCTACCTTTCAGGCATGGAGTTCCTTTATCTAAGGAGATGTGTCCTAGAACATCTGAGGAGATAGAGGAGATGAAGGCGGTTCCTTATGCTTCACGGTAGGAAGCCTCATGTATGCGATGCTATGTATGAGATCAGATATCTACTTTGCCATGGGCATGGTCAGCAGATATCAGAGTAATCCAGGACAGGGATATTGGACTGCAGTAAAGCATATATTGAAGTACCTGAGAAGGACTAGGGATTATATGCTAGTTTACCAGGCAGACCAATTACTCCCTATGGGTTATACAGATTCCGACTTCCAATTAGATAGGGATAACAGTAAGTCTACCTCCGGTTTTGTGTTTACTTTTGGAGGTGGAGCCATGTATGGAGGAGTGTCAAGCAGAAATGCATGGCGGACTCCACCATGGAAGCTGAGTATTTGGCAGCCTCTAAGGCGGCCAAAGAAGTTGTGTGGCTCAGGAACTTCCTGATGGACTTGGATATGATTCCTTATTTGCCAAGAACTATCACAATTTATTGTGAAAATAGTGGTGCAGTTGCAAACTCGAAGGAACCACGAGCCCATAAGGCAAGTTAACACATAGAGCGCAAGTACCACCCGATACGAGAAATTGTAAAGAGAGGAGAAGTTGCTGTGGCCAAGATTGCATCAGAGGATAACCTGGTAGATCCTTTCAGTAAGGCCATTCCGGCAAGAGCTTTTGATAGACATGTGGAGGGAATGAGGATCAGATGTATGGCAGTTTGAGGAAAACATAGTCTTTTAGTATAAGTGGGAGATTGTTGGGATGTATACTGAAAAGTCTATCTTTTATATGAACATCTTTATTTTTGAAATAAGAATAACATGATCATTGTTTGCATATTTTTGTGGTTATGCATATTGTCTAATACATTACATTGTAGATAACATGATTTGTGGTGTCACACGGGAGATCATGTTATTGGCTCCTTGTAAAGTATAAGTATAGGCTCACAACCGAGATGGCTTTGGACAAGCCATTGGTATGGTTGTAGTGTGATTTGGTATTGGTTTGTCTTGACCATAGAATCACACTAGTACACTTTGTGTGTATTGAGCAGGACCGACTTAGAGGTGATACAATTTATTGCTGACTACATAATAGAATCGGACCTCAGATATTATATTATACATGCTCTTAATCCCGATATAATAACAGGCACATATACTTAGTATTCATTTCTTTGATTTACCAATGGGCGAGATTTATAGATTAAATCGATAGGCTCGGTAAGTTGGGAAATGATATTATTTATATGGTGTGTCGTTGATTATAGGAGGAAACCGTGCCCTATATATTAGGATGATGATGTCCCCTTGAGGAGCTCACAAGGTTCATCATGTAAACCCTGCAGGTGGACTTGGTCCGGCATGATGAAAAGGTTGCGTGGCACTACACATGGAGTTAGATGTTGATTAATTAATAGTCAGTAAATTAATTAATCGACGGACATTCGAGATTTTAAACACGGGGAGAAAATGTACATATAATATATGGAGCCCGTATTAACTTATGGGGGTCGGTGAGGTAGATCAATGATAATCCTTTAGTGGATTGGATTATCATTAATGGATCGGACTTTATATGGGCTTGATCCATTGGGTGACCATGATCCAACTCCTCCTCATGGTCCCAATTGTAGCCTATTAATACCACATGAAGCCTAGATCCAATGGATAGAAACAAAACTCTAGATCCAATGGTAGAGATTAAATCTTTAGATCCGACGGTTGAGATTAAATCTCTAGATCCGACGGTTGAGATTAAATCTCCAGATACGACGGTTGAGATTAAATCTCTAGATCCGACGGTTGAGATTAAATCTCTAGATCCGACGGTTGAGATTAAATCTCTAGATCCGACGGTTGAGATTAAATCCCTAGAACCAATGGTGGAAAATAAAACTAGACTTATCCCTAAACTCTATAAAAGGAGGCCTTAGGGTTGGCGTGAAAAGAAATTGAGAATCAAGGGAACTTTAGAGTTGGCGGCAAGAAGCTAGGATTAGGGTTTGGAGCTTTGCGGCACCAAATAAGGAAATTATTTCCTTGTCTTCTTCCTCTCCATTAGTGGACGGCGCCCATTCCAGCCTTCCTAGCCCTTGGCCGGCGTCAAAACCACCTTCTTCTCCTCTCCTTGGCTGGTGCAACCAAGGCTTGGGGTCCTCCCTTGGAGCTCTTGGCCGGCAACCATCCTTTTTCCTTCTCCAAGTTGGCCGGCAGCAAGCAACTTGTTTGTTTCTTGTTGGTTGACTAAAGGAAGGAGAAGAGTCTTGTTTCTATTCTTCCTCTTGCTCGGAACGAGCAAGGAAGGTAGATTGGTGATCTAGGAGTTTCAACTTTTGGTAGATCGTCGCCCACACGACGTCCGAAAGGAGGAAAGTCATACAATAGAAGATCAAGAGGTATATTACTTATCTATCTTCATGTGTAACATGTTTATATTTGTTTTTCAATTATATGAATGTTATATTCTGTTTTGTGGCTAATTTAACTTGGACCCCGAACATAAACACAAAAGTCGGCGATCCGTATATTGTTTATTCCGCGGCTATTCGTAAAATAGAGGTTGGTCGCTTGAACAACAAGTTTGTTCAAGAGACTACTCTAATCGAATAGCACGACGATGACAAGGTTGCTTGGGCAATCCCTCTTGTCAAGGATAAATTTTTTTATCCTGGGATGTAGAAGGGATCGCCATGAACAAGCGACCGAGTTGAAGTGGGAAGCGAAGTTTCCTTCCTTCAGTTTCCTCTTCGTCTTCTTCTTTCGACTTGCAACCAATGCAATACCTTTCTCAATCGGGGCCAAGTTAGATTGTTCGTGTAGCTCAAATTCAGAAAAAAGCTCGTCTAATCTATTCTTAGATAAATCTCTAGAGACTATGTAGGCATCAACCATAGATGCCCACAAAGTTGTCCTAGGAAAGATGTTTAAGGCATACCTGATAACATCTCTTTTTTTGACCTTTTGTCTGATCGAGTAGAGGTCGTTCATAATGTCTTATATTCTTGTGTGCAATTGTGTAGCGGTCTCGTGTTCCTACATTTTTAGATTAAAAAGCTTAATTAAAAGAAGGTCTTTTTTACATACCTTCGTGTCGACGGTTCCTTCGTGAAGCTCGATGAGCTTATTCCAAAGGTATTTTGCACTTATGAACCGTCCAACCCGATTGAGCTCCTCCTTGGAAAGACTGCATTGTAATATTTGGGTTGGCTTTGCATCGGCCTCCACTTGACGCTTCATGGCATTGGTCCACTTGTCACAGTGTAGGAACTCGCCGTCTTCGTTGGTAGGTAGCGAGAACCCGGACTGGATGACAATCCATATCTCGACTTGGGTTTTTAAGTAGGACTCCATCCGACCCTTCCAGTAATGGAAGTCATCTCAATTGTAAAACGGAGATCGGGTGGTGCTAAACCCTTCGAGATGGGCCATCAAAAATGAACCTTGCACAAAGAAATAAAAGACAACGAAAAAAATTCCAAGACTTCACCTTGGATTAGTAGTGTGGGAAAAATAGTAAAGAAAATTGAACAAAATGAAAAACAATATGAAAAGAAAATAAAATTGTTAGATTGGTGGTTACACCAAATTGTAGCGCCCCCACTCTGATACCAATTGTTGGATCGAGGTGAATCGCTAGAGCGGAGGGTGAATAGCGATAGAAAAAATTTTCATTTTTTTCGACTAAAACTTGAGTAATTAATGCAATGAAAGTAAAGACAATAAATAAAATAGGACGCTTTATTTTTACTTGGTTTGCAACCAAAATGTTGCTACTCCAAGGCTCCGCGATCCTTGACCATGTACGAAGGGGAAATTCACTAAATGTCTCCTCCTCGTTAGAGGTAGGAGACAACGAATACAAAGAAACAAAAGCTCGAGGTGGAGGCAACAAACCTACCTCACCTCTTTATGATAAAAGCTCGATTACAATGAAATGATTTACAAAATTAAAGCACAAACTTTGAGGATGTCGATGAAGTAGGGTTGTGAACTTGGCGTCGCATCAGCGTTACGACGAGGTAGAACTTTGACGTTGTAGGAGCACTTAGCGATCAAGATTAATTATCCTAAAGGGGTGAAACACCCCTTCTTTTATAGCCCTCCAAGCCCTATCTCGTTGAGATCCAGATCTAGATCAAAAGGACACCTCACCCCAAGATAAGGAGATCTTATCTTGACCTTCATTGATTTGATACAGGTTTGCATCGATCGATGCAAACGAATCGATCACGCCAACTAGCGGTGATCATTGTAGGCTAGGTTACTCAACTACAATAACGAGTTAGCACAAAAACATAAGTAATGGTAGAAATGATGGCTACTTATCGTCTGATCTCAACCTAGACCTTCTACTGGAAGTCTTTGTCAGATCGCCGCTTAAAGTCGTCGCCGTACAGAGGACCCGACCTCACCATTACTCATACTCATGCTTACCTCTGGTCCTTTGCGACTTGTCGCTTAGCTTTCGGTCTTCACTTGGGTTCTTCGACTCCATTCGAAGTTCTCTCGGTGTCGCCCGACCACCACGGTTTCTCGACTCGAGATTCTCTGGGTGTCACTGACCTTCAGCTTAGCTTAAACATTTTTGCACACTTTAGAGTAGCTTATGAGATAATGATAACACCTTAACTTTGAGCCTATGACATAATCAAAACCTAGGTTCGATTATCTGGTACCCCTGCACCAACAATTTAGAGTGTGTTTCACCCATAGAAGTTGAGCTACACACTTACCCATTGCTATGTACTCAGCTTTGGTAGTAGATAATGCAACACAATGTTGTTTTATGCTAGACCAACTGACTAGGTTTTGACCTAGAAGTTGGCAGCTGCCACTTGTACTTTTTCTATCGAGCTTACAATCGGCATAATCTAAGTCAGAATATTCGATTAGCTCAAAAGTTACTAGTCCTAGGGTACCATATTCCTACATTTAGTGTTCCCTTAATATATCTAAGAATTCTTTTAACTAAGTTTATGTGCAATTATTTAGCACAAGATTGAAATAATGCACACATACCTACTGCAAAAAGTATATCAGCTCGACTTGCAGTTAGGTACAAAAGACTACCTATCGCACTTCTAGAATATTTTAAATCTATTGGTTTTCCTTCAAAGTTATTATCAACTTTTACATTAGTTGTCATAGGTGTACTAATTTCCTTATCATTTTCCATGCCAAATTTTCTAATTAATTCTTTAGTGTTGGATCGAAGCGGATTGCTAGAGGGGGGGGGGGTGAATAGCGATAAACCTTTTTTTTTAAATTCGTTCGTTAAAACTCGAGTAGACAGTTAATTGAAGCGGAAAGATAAACTATAAATAAATGAGACAAATGTTTTTTTACTTGGTTCGTAGCCTTTGGCTACTACTCCAAGACCCTAGTGATCCTTGATCACGCACGGAGGGCAATTCGCTAAAAACACTCCTCCTCGTTGGAGGTAGGAGTTTGACGATTACAAAAAAAACTTCGAAAGAGAAGATAGAGAGACAACCCCTCTCTTCTATTAATGTAAAGTGCAACGATAGAAAACCTCGATTAATAAAAGGAATTTCAATATTTAAAGAGACGATAAAATAAGAATATCAACAACTAAAAGAGTAGAAAGTAAACTAGGGTTGTTGACATCACTTCGTCGTAGAGTCGTCGGAAAATCGCAGAGTTGTGGAGGTTTGTGAGCACTTAGAGATGATGAAAAACCCTAGGAGAAGCCCTCCTTTTATAGCCTTTAAGCCCCTCATCGAATGGGTCTTCAACCAATAGGAATTGGGCACAAAACTCCTTGAAAAATGGTGATAAAGCTTGACTCCTCGAGGCTAATTTTTGACCATCGGTTGAACTGGCCGGTTGAACTGATGACCAGGATTTTTTACTACAATAAAGAGTTAGCTCAAAATATAAGTGAATTTGATGGCCACTTGTCGTCCGATCTCAACATAGACCTTCCATGGGAAGTCTTGGGTCGGATCGTCGCCTAAGGACGTCCCCGTACAAAGGACACGACCTCACTTCACTTTACTCACTCGAGCTTACCTCGATACTTACTATGTCGCTTTTGCTTTCGGCCTTCCACTTGATTCCATCGGCTCCCTCCAAAATCACTCGAGTGTCGCCCGACCACCGCGGCTTCCTCCGGGTGTCGCTAGCCTTCAGCTCCAGCTATAGCAATTTTTTGCACACTCGATTCAGCTCATGAGATAACGATATGAGCTTAACTTTGTATCGTTTGCTATAATCAAAACTCAAGTTCGACTTAGGTGCCTACTGCACCAACAATCTCCCCCTTTTTGATTTATGGCAAACCCACATTTAAAGTTAAGAAAAATAAATTAAGTGCATTAAGCAAAATGAGCAAGAGATATGCATGAATGAGCAGGAGTATAAAAAAGCATGAATGAGGAGGAGTATATAAAAACTTTTTTTTCAAGTGCCCCCCCTTGAGGAATCCTCCCCCTTGACCGAGGGTGAGTACTTGAGAAAGAGTTTTAACTCTCCCCCTTGATGTTTGCTACTAAACAAAAGAATTAAGTAACCGCAATTACTTAATATTGGCCATAGTGTTTAAAATAAGTTTTAAGTTAAGAAATCAAAAAACTGATTTCTTAACCTTGGCCTTTACTTCAATTTTGTTAACAAGTTAACTTAAAGTTAAGTAAACCTTGAACAAGTTAACTAAGCCTTGGCCATAAAAAAAATTATCCCTTAACTTTGGCCTTTTTCTCCCCCTTTGCCATATATCGAAAAGAGTGAGGGTGTGTGTGGAATAAAAAATAAGTATTAATTTGAAAATGTTCCACATTATTTTGAAAATAATATACTGAAAATAAGTTCATCTATAAAATGTTCGACTCATATTTGGCTTGATTGATATGAAAGATCAACTAGTCCTGGTGAGAGTCGGTTAGTATGTATGATTATACTCCGTGGTTCATGGCGATGCACTAGCTCTACATCTGGAACCAGAAGTAAGGTCCTAACATCTCACGCCCATCTACGTGGCTAAGTACACAAACACATTAGTCCTATGTGTTGTGAGATGTACTGGCTCCTTAAATCTATAGGTGCAAGATATCTAAGGTATGTCCTATGCTAGTTCCATGAAAATGAAAAGTAAGAAATAGTAGTACGAAATTATAATTTGTAAGTTCCTATTCTACTACACACATGCCCAATTTTCATCTTAATAGACTGAATTCGGCTTCGGGTAGGGGTTTAGTAAATAGGTCTGCCAAGTTAGACTTCGATTCGACGTATTCGAGTTGTATGGCTCCATTGGCCACATGTTCTCGATTGAAATGGTGTTTGACCTCTATATGTTTGGCCTAGAGTGACATATCGGATTCTTAGTAAGATTAATTGAACTAATGTTATCTACGTGGAGTTTCGTGTTCGTAAAGTCTAACTTAAAGTCGCGGAGAGTGTGCTTCATCCAAAGAAGCTGAGTGAAACAGTCACCCATCGCGATGTATTCGGCTTCGGAGGTAGATAAGGCAACACAGTGTTGCTTCCTACTGCACCAACTCACTAGACTCGAGCCGAGAAGTTGACAACAACCACTCGTACTCTTTCTATCGAGCTTACTACCGGCATAGTCCGAATCGGAGTAGCCGATTAGTTCGAACTTGGTAGATCTAGGGTACCAAATACCGACATTAAGTGTACCCTTTAGATATCTAAGGATACGCTTGACTAGAGTTAGGTGAGACTCCTTGGCACAGGTTTGTAACCTTGCACACATACTTACTGCAAATAGGATATCAGGTCGGCTTGCAGTTAAGTAAAGGAGACTCCCTATTATGCTCCTATAGTATTTTAAATCAATTGAGTTTCTAATTAAATCTTCTTCTATATTAACATTTGTTGCCATTGGGGTATTAATAATTTTAGCGTCTTGCATTCCAAAGCATTTAATTAATTCCCTAGTATATTTGCGTTGATGTAGGTATATTCCATCTTTAGTTTGTTTAATTTGTAGACCTAAGAAGAAACTTAACTCTCCTACTAAATTCATTTCAAATTCACTTTCCATAAGTGAAATGAACTCATTTAGTAGGATTGAGTTGGTGGTTCCGAAAATAATATCATCTACATAGATTTGGGCTATGAATATGTCTTTACCTAAGGTTTTTACGAAAAGGGTTGGGTCAACTACACCTTGGTTAAAATCTTTGGACTTAAGATAAATCGAAAGTCTCTCGTACCAAGCTCGAGGAGCTTGTTTAAGTCCATAAAGAGCTTTCTTTGACCTAAGGACATGATCGGGTTTGTCTAAACATTCGATACTGGGGGGTTGACTAACATAAACTTCTTCTTTAATGTATCCATTTAAGAATGCAGATTTCACATCCATTTGAAACAACTTAAATCCTCGATGTGTTGCATATGCTAATAGCATTCGAATGGACTCTAATCTAGCTATTGGGGCATAGGTCTCGTCGTAATATAAACCTTCGACTTGACTAAACCCTTTAGCGACTAGTCTAGCTTTATTTCTAACTACTTCACCTTTATCATCAAGTTTATTTCTAAATACCCACCTTGTTCCAATGATTGTTTTATCTTTAGGTGGTGGTACTAATTCCCATACTTCGTTCCTAGTGAATTGAGCCAACTCTTCTTGCATTGCAATAATCCAATCGGGATCAAGAAGAGCTTGGTCAATAGTTTTGGGTTCAATTTTGGAAATCAAAGATATTTGACTAAGGTTTCTGTATGAGGCTCTAGTTCGAACTCCTAGACTTGGATCACCTATCACTTGGTCGATAGGATGATTCATTTGAGTCCTAGTTGGATTTGGGTTTGAGTCTACAACTTGATCCATAGGATGACTCGTTTGAGTTCTAGTTTGGTTGGAGTCATTTATCACTTGGTCGATAGAGTGACTTGGTTGACTTAGGTTAGGATTAACACTAGACCTGATCTCCGGATTAGAGTTAGGTCTAGTATGAGTCGGCTCGCTAATTGGGGTTGTCGGGGGTTTTGTAGGTTCGTGTCCTTCATCAAATACTACATTGATAGTCTCCTCGACTCTAAGGGTGTCATGGTTATATACTCTATAAGCTCTACTTGTAGTCGAGTATCCTAGAAAGATTCCGGTCGTGGTTTTGGATGTAAATTTCCCTAGGTAATCCTTAGTGTTTAGGATATGTACCTTACACCCAAATACCCTAAAGTACTTAATGTTAGGTATTTTATCGTGATAAATCTCATATGAGGTCTTAAGGTGCCTCTTTACCATAAGGATCCTATTTTGGACATAGCATGTCGTACTCACGGCTTCCGCCCAAAACCTATCGGGTAGGTTATACTCATTTAACATTGTCCTAGCGGCTTCTTGTAGGGTTCTATTTTTGCGTTCTACTAGGCAATTTTGTTGTGGAGTTCTAGGGCAAGAGAACTCATGGTGGTATCCATTTAGGTTACAGAATTCTGTAAACCTATGGTTTTCGAATTCACCACCATGATCAGTCCTAAGTCTTTTGATTTTAATATTTTGTTGATTTTCTATTAACTTAAATAGGTTGATTAATTGATCTAGGGTATCACTTTTGTGTTTGATGAACCTAACCCAAGTAAATCTAGAGTAGTCATCAATAATGACTAAACAGAATTTACTTCCATTAAGTGACTTAGCTCCGTGTGAATCAAATAGATCCATGTGTAGGAGCTCAAGCACACTTTTGGTTCGTTCTTGATTAGTTAGTTGATGTTGTGTCCTAGATTATTTACCTTGTTGACAAGCATTACATATTTTATTATCCAAGTTATTGAGGTTAGGCAAACCTCTGACTAAGTCACTCTGACTCATCTTGTGGATGAGTCTTGGGTGTGAGTGACCGAGTCATCGGTGCCACAACCATGATTCCTCTTGTTGTGTCATAAGACACTTAGTTGAGGAGTTAGTTAAGTTAATAGTGTAAATGTTGTTATTTCTAGTTCCCTTAAGAATTGTTTTAGAGGTTTCGTTTGTATTAATTATGCATTCATTTTCTAGAAATATGACCTTATAGTTATTATCACACAATTGGCTTACACTAAGTAGATTATATTGAAAATTTTCTACTAATAAAACGTTTTGAATAACAAAATTTGAGTTAAGCTCAATATCACCTGATCCGATGATTTCGATCTTGCCGTTATTTCCGAAGGCTACCGATCCTTGTCGTTTGAATCGAAGCTTCGAAAACTTGAGTTGATCCCCGGTCATGTGTCGGGAGCAACCACTGTCCAACATCCATTGATCCTACACGCAAGGTAGTAGGATCGGATATTGGATTTATTAAAGATTGGTTGAAAATTATTAACCTAAATCATCTCACCCATGTCTACATGATCAAACACGTTAACCCTATATGTTCTTGTGAGATGACTTCCAATTTTACTTGATTTAAATTTAATGACTTAAACACTTGTCAACCTTGCGTTAGATTCGGATTTGACCTTAGGCTTATCAAGTCACCTTTTCAAGATCATGGCTTCCAGGTCGTGGTGAGGCACAGAGGCCTTCTTTGATCGGAACGATGACCACTTCCTTAGACAAAGCCATTTTCAAGAAAATAGTAACTTGACTCACCTAACACCACTTCCTGGTCTAACTATTCTAGGATACGGCGAGGTAGCTTTAGCTAGTTCCACTCGGTCAAGTGAACCGAACTAGATATGCCTTATCTAGCTCGAATACACGAGACTCCATTTTCCTAGCGTACTATCATCTCGCCGCGTCCTGGTACTATGTTATCAAGTGTTGACGAGTTATAGTCCTATCTAACCATTCTAAAAGGAAAAATCCAACTAAATAAAAACCTAAGCATGCAATTTCTAAGTTAAAACATAAACAAGTTTCATACTAGCTCCCCCTAGACCATTGAATTGATTCGGTCTCTCCACATAGTGGATTTGGTCCATGGGAACCCAGTACTGGTTTGATCCTAAGTTTGAAATCAAGGTGGTCTTAGGGACCCATGCTTTGACACGTTTTTTATGTCGACTTACAATCGACATATACGACTTATTGGTCATGTTTGAGCTAAACCCTAGCCCGACCTTGTTGAACACGGCCCTTTGCGATCCAAGTAGGAGGTCAAGTCCTTTGGATCCCAAAGTAAACCTTTCCAACGTATTTCTAAGATCTTTGACTTGACTCTTCAAGAGTGAGTTCTCAACTTCGAGTTTTTCAACCCGAGTTGAGTCCTTCTCTTTAACTCGACTAGTCGAAGAGGTTAGGGAGACCTCGTGTTTAAGAAGTTTAACTTCCTCAACCAGGGTCTCGACCTTGGACTTGGACTTAGCTAACTTTCTATTTAAAAACTTAATTGCACTATAAAGTGTAGTAATAAGAGACCGACTTACCTTGAGTGTATCTTTTGAACCGGATGCGTATCCGTGGCTTGTCTTGAATAGTGCTTCGCAGTCCGACTCATCTTCGATTTCTGATTCAAGTTTTGGTTCCGACTCCATCTCCGATTCCACCGGTTTAGCCATGAGGACTCGATCATCGTCTTCTTCCTCGGAAGCTTCTTCTCAAGTAGCGTTGAGTGCCTTTTTGTGTTTTGGTGCCTTGCTCTTGAGTTTTGGGCATTCGGACTTGATATGTCCAAACCTGTTGCATTCATAGCATCTAATATTTGAACTTTTAGGCTTACCTTCGTTGGGTCGAGTGACGGTTCATTTTTGGCCCTTGACTATCCTCCGACCTAGGTTGACTAGTTCGGCCTCCATTTCCGAGTCGACCTCCGAATCCGACTCATCCTCTTCTTCCTTCGGGGGTGGCTTGCTAGCGGTTTTCTTCTTTGAACCTGCAAATAGTGCTATACCTTTCTCGGGTTCCGAGTTAGACTGCTCATGAAGTTCAAAATCAGAAAAAAGTTCATCTAACCTAAGTTTAGAAATATCCTTGGAGACCTTGTAGGCATCGACCATGGATGCCCACAAGGTAGTCCTTGGAAAGGAGTTTAGGACATACCTTATAAGGTCACGGTTTTCGACCTTTTGCCCGATTGCGTGTAGATTGTTGACTATGTCCTGGACGCGGGCATGGAGTTGTGTCGCCGTTTCATGTTCTTGCATTTTTAGATTATATAATTTATTAAATAAAAGGTCGCGGTTACATACCTTGGCTTCATCGGTCCCTTCGTGTAGCTCCACTAGCTTTGTCCAAAGGTCCTTTGCGCTTATGAAGGGGCCGATGCGATTTAACTCCTCCTTGGACAAGCCGCATTGGAGGATTTGTGTTTCCTTGGCGTCGGCTTCGACTTGTTGTTTTGTCGCAATGGTCCATTGGTCATAACCCAAGGATTTACCCACTTCATTAGTCGGAAGTATGAAACCCATTTGGATTATGATCCACATCTCGATTTGGGTTTTGAGAAAGCATTCCATCCGACTTTTCCAGTAACAGAAATCATCTCCGTTGTAAAACGGAGGTCGGACGGTGCTAAAACCCTCGAGATGGGCCATTTGGAAGGGAAACCTTGCACAAAAAATACCAAAAGAAAAACACGAAAAAAGGGTTCCAAGACTTCGCCTTGGATTAGTAATGTAGGAAATGAAAAGAAACAAAAGGAATAAACGAGAAATAACCAACAAAAATAAAAGATGAGCACTTACAACCTTCGATGTCCCAGAAATGGTACTAAACGATGTTTTTTCGGCATGAATACAGCTTGTTACGAGGGTTTACCCTTATAAGAATGTAGATCTTTCCGAGAGCTTCGTTTTGGTAGGTAGACTGTTTCGTGGGTCAACTTGTATGAAAAGTTATGTCCGTTTTACCGTCGGCTACTCCAAAAGCGAATACTTGCAAAACAAAACCAAACGAAGAGTACCAAGACTTCGTCTTGGATTAGTAGTGCGGGAGAAAAATTTAAATGAACGAAAAATAAATCTGTAAAAAATGCTAGATTGGTGGTTTCACCAAATCTAAGCCCCCCCGGCTCTAATACCAATTGTTGGATCGAAGCGGATCGCTAGAGGGGGGGTGAATAGCGATAAACCTTTTTTTTCTATTCGTTCGTTAAAACTCGAGTAGACAGTTAATTGAAGCGGAAAGATAAACTATAAATAAATGAGACAAATGTTTTTTTACTTGGTTCGTAGCCTTCGGCTACTACTCCAAGACCCTAGTGATCCTTGATCGTAAAGTGAAACGATAGAAAACCTCGATTAATAAAAGGAATTGCAATATTTAAAGAGACGACAAAATAAGAATATCAACAACTAAAAGAGTAGAAAGTAAACTAGGGTTGTTGACAGCACTTCGTCGTAGAGTCGTCGGAAAATCGCAGAGTTGTGGAGGTTTGTGAGCACTTAGAGATGATGAAAAACCCTAGGAGAAGCCCTCCTTTTATAGCCTTTAAGCCCCTCATCGAATGGGTCTTCAACCAATAGGAATTGGGCACAAAACTCCTTGAAAAATGGTGATAAAGCTTGACTCCTCGAGGCTGATTTTTGACCATCGGTTGAACTGGCCCGGTTGAACTGATGGCCAGGATTTTTGACTACAATAAAGAGTTAGCTCAAAATATAAGTGAATTCGACGGCCACTTGCCGTCCGATCTCAACATAGACCTTCCATGGGAAGTCTTGGGTCGGATCGTCGCCTAAGGACGTCCCCGTACAAAGGACACGACCTCACTTCACTTTACTCACTCGAGCTTACCTCGATACTTACTATGTCGCTTTTGCTTCCGGCCTTCCACTTGATTCCTTCGGCTCCCTCCAAAGTCACTCGAGTGTCGCCCGACCACCACGACTTCCTCCGGGTGTCGCTAGCCTTCAGCTCCAGCTATAGCAATTTTTTGCACACTCGATTCAGCTCGTGAGATAACAATATGAGCTTAACTTTTTATCGTTTGCTATAATCAAAACTCAAGTTTGACTTAGGTGCCTACTGCACCAACATTTAGCATATTTATTTTGGTACACATAAGTTCCCTCTTTTGTTTGTTTTATTTGTAAACCTAAGAAGAAGTTGAGTTCGCCTACTAAACTAATTTCAAACTCACTCTCCATTAATGATACAAATTCATTTAAAAATATACTATTTGTTGAACCAAAAATAATATCATCTACATAGATTTGGGCTATAAAGATTTCTTTAGTTAAGATCTTTACAAATAATGTAGGATCGACTAAACCTTGTTTAAACCCTTTTGATATTAGGTAAGTTGTTAATCTTTCATACTATGCCCTAGGTGCTTGTTTTAGTCCGTAAAAAGCTTTTCTAAGTTTTAACACATGATATGGTTGATTTATATCTTCAAATCTTGAGGTTGGGTTACGTATATTTCTTCCTTAATAAAACCGTTTAGAAATGGTGACTTAACATCCATTTGAAATAATTTAAATCCTTTATATGCGGTGTAAAATACTAGAATAATAATAATAATAATAATAATAAAATATAATATAATAATGCTTGTTAATTAGGAAAATACCCTATGGAATTTTCCAAGAATTTTAAGAAATTTTCCTGGACTTAAATGGAAATTTCTATGGCAGTTGTGGGGAAAGAGTTAATATGTTAGTAATATATGAGAGATGTCCTAAGGCAATCGCCTTATGTATGAACCATTTATATGATAAATGAAGATTCACTATTTGAGTATACATGTTTCATGTATTTGATTGGATCTTAAACTCATTTACTGAATGTCCACGATACGATTCACAGCATGAGAGAATTTGTGATTGGATCACAACTAGTGAGTATCTCTACATGCATAATTGTGATGTATCGAAATTATCCCTAGTCGATGAATTGATGGATTTGGACACCATCAATTCTGTCGAGACTAGCACGAGGTATACTCCTTGGTGTATCCAAGCAGCTGATTCTCACTAGCTGGAGACATAGTGATGTCCAGAGTTGATCGTGGATGCTGGTTATGGTAACTAGTTCATTGGAGTGACCAACCGTAAAACTTCATATGGTTCTCTGCATATATAGATATGTCAATGAAGTTCTTACTGTAGCTTAAGTGCGATGTTCCTTTGACTTGCGGTATTCAAGTCATCTTGATCATGGAGACTTATGCTTTGACATCTTAAGCAAACATATCCAAGGAGATGTGGACCCGGGATGATTGGGTATAAGTCAAAGTGATCGAAGGTGTTTGAATAGCCTATAAAAGATTCACCACTCCTTGCGAGGAGATGTATACCCATGGCCTCTCGTCGGATTGTTACTAAAGTCTTTGGCCAAAGCATTACATGTTTAGAGTAAGGTACTCTTCGATACATGTGCAGTAACTAGAATCCGTAGGACGAGGAAATGATACTTGGGCTAGGTGTGACATAGTCAGCCTAGTGGGGACTGACACTATAGACCATGTCCTGAACCAAGTGGGTATAAGATGAGTGAAGGGAATGGGGCACGAATCATTCGAGCTGCTGAAGGGTTTCAGAAATAGTTCTGGATCAACCGTTTATCTTTTCGGTTAATTGGGGATCATGATGTACTACTAGGTGCCACTCATGATCGTTCTATAATTAATGGTTAATTATAGACGGCCAACATAAATCAAGAACCTATTTGGTCACATGCACAACGAGCGTAATCCGAAGGATTTAAAACGAGCTTGAGAATGGGATTCTCAGACCGAGAGAAACTAAGTTTGGTTGGACCAAACATGGAGCGAGCATGAAATCGTTTCAGTCGCAATGGAAGCGTGGATGGGCCGTGTCTTATGAAGACATAATGGATGGACCAAAATGGTTTAGTTCTAATCCAATGGAGGAGAATAAACCAAAGGGTTTGGTTTATTTTAAACGAATGAACCAAAAGTTGGTTCGGTTCGTTTTAACTTAAAATAAACCATCATGGTTTGGTTTATTTTAACTTATCTTAATGGAGCGGGTTAATGGGCCTAATAGTTATGATCCAATAACCATTAAGAGAATTAGTTCTCTATAAAAGAGGGCTTAAGGGATAATTAAACCCTAATCCAAAACCCTAGCAATGGTTGCCGCCCACTTCATCCTCTCTAAGAGTTGGTGCCAACCTCCATTGCCGCCCAGCCCCTTGTGCCGCCGTCCAGCTCCTTGCCGGCGTCCAAGCTTTAGCCGGTGATCCTCCGGTGACCCTACGGTGATCTTCCTAGGCTTCGGTGAAAAGGTGAGCAATTGGCTTCCTTTGTTGGCCGGCGCCTATCTCCTCCACCAAAGCTGTCCAGTTTTCTGGACAGCTTGTTCTCCTCTCGTCAGAGCGTCGTTTGGACGACGGTTAGAGCTCTGACAGCGGCTAACTTACCGGGGATTCGATCTCCGGTAATCCTCTGAGGTGGAGGACGAAGGATTCGTCAATCGGTTGATGAATACCTCTCCGGAGAAGGGAGTTTTGAGGACTCATTTTTGGATCCGAATTTGGATTCGGATCGTGATCATCTCTCGATCACGTCGTCTTCAACACGAGGCTAGTAACCCGTACGAAGACGAAGCTAATGGCTTAGCAAAGTCATCCAGAGGATACTCGGCGTGGATACGGATAGAGACGATTCTAGCGAGGATCGTTCCGGTTGATGCCGTTCCCGCTACATGTCATATGAAAGGTATAACGTAGTTAAATTTCCTTTTATTGCAAATTGAAATTTACGGTTATGTCTACACATGTTGTTGTTAGTTAAAGCCCTAGAACCAATCATGTGATGGTTGAATAGGGAACATTTTGTATCATATTCTATAAAGGCAAAGGATTGGTTATTATATTTACATCTTGCTTGTGCCAGCTAATTTAAATATAATAATGCCCTAGAAAAGTAGGTTCTTATCTACAGCACATCAATTGGCAGAATTGATTATGAGAGGCTGTAGAGAACACTTTCCTAAATGTTCCTAGTCGAGTATTAATATGCAAGGGCAATATTAATACATAAAGACTAGCATGTAGGTAAATTGATGACTTGATCTCACAAGTCATGGATATATGATATCAAGTTGACACATGGGTATATATTGGAGAATATATACTGAACTGACCCGCCATGAGAAAGTTTCATGGATCGTTATATGAGTGTCATAAACTTTCTCATGTGACTATTGGTATGAATAGTCCTTAGACCTGAAGTCACTATGGTTCCCTACATAAGGAGTTATGTACTTTGGTATCGTCAAACGTCACCCGTAACAGGGTGGACCATAAAGGCGATTACTGGGTATGTAACAAATTATGCGGAGGGATGTGAGTGATGTAGATGGGATCTATCCCTTCCATATGACGGGAGTGATATCGGTGGGCCCCTTGATTGAGTAGAACTACTAAAACGCATGGCCATGCTCAAATGAGTCAATATGATATATTGAGCTCATTTGTTTGAGTTAGTTTACTCAGGGATCAAGAAACACATAGATTGATCGAGGATGACACGGTCTATGCCTCATTGATCAATCTGATATCAAGGATAGAAGGACACGGTCATATATTATAGTAGTCACGGAAAGGTTAGTCGGATCTTGACTTATCTCGTAACTTGGGTAGCAATGATGTATTGCTAGATGCCGCTCATTGCTTGTGTATCTAAAAGAGTTTAGATCCACTGCCAACGTTATGAGAGCCTATAGGGTCACACACAAAGAGCATGATAATTAGAGGAATTAGAGTATTCTAGTTTGACTAGAATAATATGGGAATAAGCTTAAGTACAAAATGGTTTTTGGACTTTAAGCTTAATGAGAATTTTAGCTAATTGATTTAATGAGATTAATTCAATATGTTACCTTATTGATTTAATAAGATTAATTCAATATGATAACATAAGCTTAATTGAATTAATAAGATTAATTCAATATGATAACATAAGCTTAATTGAATTAATAAGATTAATTCAACATGCATGAAAGCCACATAAGAATGCCACATAAGCATGCCACCTAAGCATCCACCTAAGCATCCACCTAAGCTAAATGAGGTGGAAGAAGACAAATTGGTTTTTGTCTCCTTAAGTGGCCGGCCAAACAAGGATATGTCTCAATGCAATGGATTGCATTGAATGTGTGGAGGTGAAAGGGTTTTTCCAACCCTATAAAAGACACCCTAAGTGGCCGGCCAAATGGGGGATTGGCTTTGTTGTTGGTGGAAGCTTTGGTTGTGTTAGTGGTGAGAGAGCTTGGTAGAAGCTTTGGTTGTGTGGGTTTGTGAGTGTAGGCTAGCAAGAAGAGGAGTCTTCTTCTTCCCTTCTCCTTTTCCCTCTCTTCCTCTCCTTTAGGGACTTCTCTAGCAAGAAGTAAAGGAGAGCTCTTCTAGTTTTCCTTTTGTGAGACAAGAGCGTGCTCGTGTGGATACGTATAGAGGCACGGACACTTGAACGTGCTAAAGATCCAACAAACCGAAAGGAAAAGCGGGATTAACAAGGGCACGCAACAAAGGTAATCCTCTCCTATAAGATAGGTTTGGTTTAGAGAAATTTATTTTATACGAGTTTGCTTTCGCATGGATCACTTGGAAGGGATCCTATTTTCCGTTGCGCATATGCCATTTGGCATAAAGAATTCCCTACAAAGGGTATCGTGAGCCACTTGCGAAAAGATCGATAAAAATAGGTTTTCTCTATTTTATATGTGATATAGAAGTAGGATAAATTTTATTATGAGTTGATAATTGCATTAGCAAATTTTCAAACATAATAAAATATCCAATGTCTTTAAAAGTTAAAATGACATGGTGCATGGTTATGGCCTAGTCCCAAAAAGTTTGTGATTGTGTGTTGTAATTCTTAATACGGCTGCATGTGTCGTGCCTTTCTCCTAATATTCTTGTTGTAAAATTAGTTTTAGACTAATGTAACTCGAGTATTTCTCCTTTGTAATGTACAAAACAAGGATGGAGGGTCCATTGGAAGATGAGGTTACAAGGAGGAAGTCAACACACAAGACAACCAAAAGGAAGCACTTAGGAGAAGATGCTATCCCTAGGTTGACCAATCAATCTTTTCATTGGCTTGAGAAGATTGTAGAATAAGGGCCATAACCATGACACGTTAGTTTAATATGTATGTGATGCATGTTAGTTTAGCTTGTATGTGATGCATGATTAGTTTAGCTTATATGTGATGTATGCTAATATGTATATGATACATGTTTATTTCTTAATAAGTCTAAACGATATGCCTACCAAAGTTGGTACTCACTACTTCCTCGATCATTTGTTATTGGGTTTGCCAAAGCAAAGCAATGTATTTTATCTTGGAGGGGTGCGAGTGGACAATCGTGATGTCCCGCTATCAGTCTTGGTTAAGACTTAATTAAGTGTTTTCTTAATTGGTTAAGAAAGTAGAGGCATATATTAGCTTTGAACATAAGTGTTAACATTAGTTTTGTGTGATTTCCGAACATCAGCTTTGTCTTAGAAGTGGTCGTTGCTACGATATCCAAGAAGGCCCCTGTGCCTCGCCACAGCCTGGAAGCTGGTTTAGGAATAAACACTAAACTAATCTAAAACTTAACCAAAGCTATTAAAGAGTTACATCAGATGTAATTGGCAAAAGATTGCCTACCTAATTATACTACGTCTTGGGCGATTAGCCAAAGCTAACTCAAGACGAATTATGATGTGGATCTTTATCCCATATAAATTTATAGCTAAATAGTAGCTATGAGAATTTAGTGGGAGCCTCATTTAATTAAAGGCCTAATTAAATGATTTAGGTATGATACTTAACTTTGCATTTTAATGTTGTAGATCACCATGTCATCTAACACGACACACCCCCTCAACTTGCGATTGGTCCTTGAGAAGGACAATCTCAATGGAGCAAACTTTCTTGATCGTATAGGAACTTGAGGATTATCCTCAAGAAAGAACGCAAAACTATATGTCCTAGAGCAAAGCTACCTCAAATACCCGCCTCTACGCCACTCGGTGAAAAGGATGCTTATAAGAAGCATCAAGATGACGATTAGATGTGTCATGTCTTATGCTTGCCACCATGAACTCGAGCTTGAAGCAACATGAGAACATGGATGCCTATGATATGGTTGAGCACTTGAAACAACTATATCAAGGACAAGCTACGCAGCGTTTTGAAGTGTCTAAGGCTCTTTTGCATGCAAGATGCAAGAAGGAACACTGTAGGGAACTCACGTACTCAAAATGATTGGGTACGCTGAGAACCTTGAAAGACTAGGTTTTCCATCGAGCCATGAATTGGCAATCGATGTTATCCTCGCAATCGCTGTCAAGCATACAATCAATTCTCATGAATTATAACATGAATGAAATTGATAAACCTTTGCTCGAGATTCTCAAAGATGTTAAGAATCACGAACAAATCTCAAGAAGAAAGTTAGTAATGTACTAATGGTCAAGAAGGACAAAGGCAAGGGTAAGACCAAGCCAAAAGCAAGGCCAATTCATCCACTTCAAAGGGTAAAGGTAAAGTACCTAAGGAAGGGATCGCTTCCATTTCGTGAAGATCGACATCAAAGGAACTGCAAAGTCTACCTTGAGGAAGTAAAGAACAAGAGAAGTGGGACTTACGCCTGTATACACGTTATAGAAGTTAATCTATCTATTTCTTCTACATGGGTATTAGATACGGATGTGCATCTCACATTTGTACTAATGTGCGGGACCGAGAAATAGTAGAATAATGGCAAAGGGCAAGTGGACCTACGAGTAGGCAATGGCGCAAAAGTTGTATGAGTGTAGGAACATATTCTTTGTCTTTGCCCATCGGGCTTATCTTAGAACTAGAGGAGTGCTTATATGTACCTGCATTGACAAAGAACATAATTTCTGTATCTTGTTTAGACAAGAAAAACTTTTCTTTTATAATAAAGGACAAATGTTGTTCCATTTATTTAAATGAAATGTTCTATTGTAATGCACCACTTATGAATGGTCTCTATGTTCTAGATTTAGAAAACCCAATTTATAACGTAAATACCAAACGGTTCAAATCGAATGATTTGAACGGACATATCTCTGCATCATCGCCTAGGTCACATAAATGAAAAACGCATATCCCAACTCCATAAAGATGGATTATTGGACTCATTTGATTTTGAATCATATGAGGTGCGCGAGTCTTGTCTTTTAGGAAAGATGACTAAAACTCCATTTAGTGGACATGGCGAGAGAGCGACGGATTTGTTAGGACTCATACATACTGATGTATGTGGCCCTTTCAATGTCGAAGCCAGAGGAGGCTATAAGTACTTTATTACTTTCACTGATGATATGAGTAGATTTGGCTACTTATATTTGATGAGACATAAGTCAGAATCCTTTGAAAAGTTCAAAGAATTCAAGAATGAAGTACAAAACCAACTTGGTAAGCGTATTAAGCTACTTCGATCAGATCGAGGTGGTGAATACCTTAGTCAAGAGTTTCGTGATCACCTGGTTGAGTGTGGGATAATATCCCAACTCACTCCACCTGGAACACCACAATGGAATGGTGTATCTGAGAGGAGAAATCGTACTCTATTAGATATGGTACGATCAATGATGAGCCAGACTGATCTACCTACTTCCTTTTGGGGTTTAGCTCTAGAGACAGCCGCTTTCACACTTAATCGCGTTCCATCAAAAGTCGTAGAAAAGACACCATATACGATATGGACCGGGAAGAGTCCCAAAATGTCTTTTATAAAGATTTGGGGTTGTGAAGCTTACATTAGACGTCAAGTCTCAGATAAACTAGGACCCAAATCAGATAAGTGTTATTTTGTAGGATATCCCAAGGAAACTAAGGGATATTACTTTTACAATCCCACACTTGGCAAGGTGTTTGTTGCCAGACATGCTGTCTTTCTAGAAAGAGAATTTATTTCTAGAAATACTAGTGGGAGTAAAATTCATCTTGAAGAAGTTCAAGATGATGATAACACTAAGGCTTCGATGGAAAATGAACAGGCACCACAAAGTGTTGTGGATGAGGAATTTGTTGCCCAAAGAGTTGTGGAGCAAACACCTGTTCAAGTAGATCAACCTCTTCGTAGATCTAATAGGATCCGTCGTCAACCCGAGAGATATTCTTTTCTCTTGACTGACAACGGTGAAGTATTGCTTGTCGATCTTGACGAGCCTACATCCTATCAAGAAGCTATGAGAGCCCAGATTCTGAGAAATGGCTAGAGGCCATGAGATCCGAAATGGAATCCATGTACACTAACCAAGTATGGACTTTGGTTGATCCACCTGAAGGGGTAAAACCCATTGGGTGTAAGTGGGTATTTAAAGTAAAGACTGACATGGATGGTAATAAGCATACCTATAAAGGTAGATTGGTGGCTAAAGGATTCAAACAAATTCATGGTATTGACTATGAAGAAACCTTTTCACCAGTTGCGATGCTTAAATCCATTCGGATCATACTTGCTATTGCAGCCTACCATGATTATGAGATCTGGCAGATGGATGTCAAAACCGCTCAATGGAAAGCTACTGAGGATGTGTACATGACACAACCGAGGGTTTTGAAGATCCAAAGCATCTGAAAGGTATGCAACCGCAAAGGTCCATTTATGGACTAAAGCAAGCCTCAAGCCGAATCTTCGATTCGATGATGCAATCAAAGAGTTTGGTTTCATCAAGAATGAAGATGAGCCTTGTGTCTACAAGAGAAATAGTGGGAGCACAGTTGTATTTCTTGTCTTGTATGTAGATGACATACTTCTCATCGGAAATGATATTCCCTCACTCTAGTCTGTGAAGATGTGGTTAGGGAATTGTTTCTCGATGAAGGACTTAGGTGAAGCTGCCTATATTCTAGGCATCAAGATCTATAGAGATAGATCTAGAAGATTACTTGGCCTAAGTCAGAGTACATACATTGATAAAGTGCTAGATCGTTTTGCTATGCAAAATTCTAAGAAAGGGTTTCTGCCTTTATCACATGGTGTGAGTCTTTCGAAGACTCAATGTCCCTCTTCTAAGGAGGAGAGAGATCGCATGGATAAGATCCCTTATGCGTCTGCCATAGGGTCTATCATGTACGCCATGCTTTGTACTCGTCCTGACGTCTCGTATGCTTTGAGCATGACGAGTAGATACCAGTCAGATCCAGGTGAAAGTCACTGGATAGCAGTCAAAAATATTCTTAAGTACTTACGAAGAACGAAAGAATATTTCCTGATATTTGGAGGCAATGAGGAGCTAGCTGTAAAGGGTTACAGTGATGCAAGCTTCCAAACAGACAAGGATGACTATAGATCACAATCGGGGTACGTGTTTTGCCTGAATGGTGGAGCTGTGAGCTGGAAGAGTTCGAAGCAGGACACAGTTGCTGATTCTACAACAGAAGCCGAGTATATTGCAAAGATCGATGCAAAGAAAGGAGCTGTTTGGCTCATAAGTTCATCGATGAACTTGGGGTAGTTCCTAGCATTGCAGATCCAATAGACCTCTATTGTGACAACAATGGGGCTATTGCACAGGCTAAGGAACCTCGATCACATCAGCGGACCAAACACATACTGCGGCGCTTCCATCTCATTCGAGAGATCATCGATAGAGGAGATGTGAGGATATGCAGAGTACCGACAGAAGCTAACATCGCAGATCCATTGACCAAGGCTTTGGCACAGAGGAAGCATGATGGTCACACTAGGTCACTAGGTATTAGATATCATAGTGATTGGTACTAGTGCTAGTGGGAGATTGTTAGTTAAAGCCCTAGAACCAATCATGTGATGGTTGAATAGGGAACATTTTGTATCATATTCTATAAAGGCAAAGGATTGGTTATTATATTTACATCTTGCTTGTGCTAGCTAATTTAAATATAATAATGCCCTAGAAAAGTAGGTTCTTATCTACAGCACATCAATTGGCAGAATTGATTATGAGAGGCTGTAGAGAACACTTTCCTAAATGTTCCTAGTCGAGTATTAATATGCAAGGGCAATATTAATACATAAAGACTAGCATGTAGGTCAATTGATGACTTGATCTCACAAGTCATGGATATTGTTAGGGCAATCTCTTGCCGTGATATGGTTTTGATGGTGTGGCAAAGGGTTTAAGTTAGTGTGTTATGCTTATTTGATATGTGCGTTGAAGTCGTGCAGGACTTAGTAATTCGCACATGGAGCCATGGCGAGTTTCACATCTCATGACTCGTGCCTTGAGTCGGTGAAGGATAGCTTTGCGGAAGCCGTGCGCTTGGAGCATCCGAGGGACCGCCGGACGAGAAGCTTGGAGTGAAGCCGGAGGAAGTAGACTTCGAGGCAAGAGACGCGAAGGAGCATTGCAGAGCCGTGCGCCTGATGCTGCCGAGGGACGTGGCCGAGAACGAAGAGAACTTCGAAGGCGAAGGACTCCGAGAAATGAGAGTGAGCGATTGTAACCCGGGGAGGGGTAGCTCTTAGGTGAAACTTGGCCATTTGGCCAAGTGTCGGATGGGTTTTCCCGACACCAGTCGACTGCCATGGAATGGCAGTCGACTGCTCTGAGTCGAGTGTAGCTCGACTGGTATACGATCGATCGATTGCGGCGCTAGCGATCGCCATACGCTTAGCGATCACCAAGATAAGATCACGCCAAGCGAATGACCGGTAGTCAATAGGGTTTTAGCCACATAACCGCCAGGCCGATCGCGCCGATTACGGGTCGCCGAATGATCGTGAGGTCCAGTAGTCGACTGCCAAGAGTTCCGTTGGACAACAACGGTCGGCATCCGACGTGTTCGGAGGCCGTTGTAGTGACGGCAGTCGACTGCCATGGGCGGCAGTCGACTGATGGCGGCCAACGGGAAGAAGTTAGCCCTCTCTATAAAAAGAGAGGGTGTGAGCCTTTGAGAGGCTAATGCTTAAGTTCCAAACAATCTTCCTAGTGCCCCACAAGCTCTAAACTCTTCTTACTCGCTTTTACTCCATTCTATTTGTAAGAAGAGTGATCTTGATTGTAAAGGTTACCTCCACCTAGCTTGGTGCAAAGGAGAGACCATTTAGTGGATTGGTTGAGCGGAGTGATTCACCGAGGACGAATCGGGGACCGTGGATTAGCGGCGTAGCCGTGAACCACGTTACATCTTGTGTTAGCATTGTCTATTTCCTTTGCTTTGTTTTTATTTGTTTAATTTGCTTGTATTGTTGTTTCCGCTTGCGCTAATCTAATTGTAGACGAGCAAATTCCGATAACCAACGAACGAGGGCTATTCACCCCCCTCTAGCCGGCCATCCGATCCCTTACAAGTGGTATCAGAGCCGAGGTTGCTTGTCACCGGACTAACCGCCGCAACAAGCCCTACATCAAAAATGGCCGGCTCCAACATCCATCCTCCGAAGTTTGAAGGAGAATTCGCTTGGTGGAAGAAGCGAATGGAGGTATTTTTCGAAACGGATTTTGATATAATGATTACAATGGAATCCGGTTTCGTTTTGCCTAGGGATGAAGAAGGGAAGCCAATAGAGAAATCTAGGTGGACCAAGAGGCAAAGAGAGGAGCACCTTGCAAACTCCAAAGCCAAGCACCATCTCTACAATGTGCTCCCTCAACAAGAGATCAACCGGATCGGAGAATGTGCTAGCGCCAAGGAGATGTGGGAGAAGCTTATAGAACTCCATGAAGGCACATCCGAGGCCAAGCTAGCAAGGAGAGATCTCCTCCGCTCCCAACTATCCAATATAAAACTAGAAAAGGGAGAAAAGGTAACCTCACTACACTCTAGGTTTAAAGAAATTTTAATTGGGCTAACAAGTGTAGGTGAGAAGCTATCAAACCGGGACATGCTCATGAAGGCCATAGATGCCTTTCCCCGGTCCTCAAAGTGGAGTTCCATGGTGGACTCCTTCTATATGTCCAAGAACTTGGAAGTAAGTACCTTGGAGGAGTTCTTCTCGACAATGGAGCTCCACGAAACGAGGCTTGAAGGAATTCAAGAAGAGCCAAGAATTCAACCCTCAAGAGGAGTAGCATTGTTGGCAAACAAGGGGACGAAGAAGATGGAAGTCCCCTCCTCCTCCGATGATGCAGCCTCCTCCTCCTCCATGGATAGCACCGAGGAAGCCTACATGGTAAGGAAGGTGAGGTGTATTTAAGAATTTTAGATTTGATAAATCAAATGATAGGAATAGAAGACCGAGGGGAAGGTGATATGCTACAATTGCCAAGGAGAGGGACACATAAGGGACAATTGTCCTCTCCTAAACAAAAGCAAGGAAGAGAGGAAAAGAAAGAAGAAAAGAAGAAGAAAAAGGGAGCAAGAAAAGAAGGAAGAGGAGAAGAAGGCAAAAGAAAAGGGAAGGCCAAAGCATTCAAGGCCAAGACATGGGATGATCCTTCCATCCTCCTCCTCATCATCGGATGAGGAGAATGCCTTTGTCGCCAATTTGGCCTTGATGGCCTTTGGCGATTTGGATTGCTCCTCCTCAAATTGAAGGATCAAGCACAAGAGGAGAGAGCTCAAGTGAAGGGGGAGCCTCCTCCACATCATCATCCTCCTCATCATCCGAAGAAGAAGAAGAGGACATGGAAACTATGGTAACGAAAGCCTCTCCTAGTAAAATAGTTTCTATGATTTCTAGTTTAACTAGGGATTTGTTTAGAGCAAAGAAGAAAAATAAATGCATGCGAGATCAAATTAAGGCATTAGAAAATAAGCTAGAAAATGCATGCTTAAATAATAATGATACTTCTTCTTGCCATGATGATGCATGCTCACATGATAATTATGTGCCTTTAGATGTTAGTGATGCATGCATAGAGGAAAATAGGGCATTAAGGGAAAAGGTAGATTATTTAACCAAAGCCCTAGGAAAATTCACAATTGGCTCCAACACTTTGAATATGATCATAGGGAGCCAAAGGGCAAGTTTTAACAAGAAAGGCCTAGGATATAAAGAGAAGAAAAATGAGAAGGCCTATAGATGCCTAATAGCTAGGGGACAAGACAAAAACAAAGAAATAGCTAAGAAATGGATCCCCAAAGAATTTCTAGTGAACCCCATAGGCAAAAATCTATTTTGGGTTCCAAAATCCATCCTTAAGGGTTAGAAAACCCCTAGGGTAGTCAACCATATGAACTTGACCTATATCATATTTTGGTTGACTTAGGATGACGGGACAACATTTTTAGATAGTGTTGGGTGATGATAACGTGCCCATAAAAAGGTAATAATGCTTAAATCATGATGCTTAATGTAATTTCTATGCATATGTGTAATCATGATCTATGATTTTGATATTGGGCACATTATCATGAAAAATAGGTTTAAATCATGCTTTAGGTGATAACTTATTTATTATCATCATATAATGCCTAATGCATGGTTATAATTTGATGAAAACATGTATTTCATGGTCATAATGTGAAATTAAATCATATATGTCATTATGATCATGTAGGTTGTTAGGTTGATACTTAACCAAGATAGAATTGCTTGAATATATTGGTTAAGTATATATATACAAATACCCCCCTAGGATGCATCTCACACTCACTATAGGCTAACTTGATTGCAAACTTAGCATGGGTGAGATGTTAGGATGATACAAATGTCCACTAATGCCTATGGCATTTAGATGGTCATTTAAAGTATCAAAATATCAATAATAGACCAATCATGGGGAAGGCTTATGTTTAATTAATAGACATATTGCCCAAAGATCATGGTTGGATATTTCTAATGTTTTCAAAACAATCTCTTACCTTAAAATACATGTATTCATGTTTTGAAACAATTGAATGCAAAACTAGGTGTTAAAATGGATACTAACATGCTCAAAAACTAGTGGTTTTTCAAGTGTTTGGATTTTTGGCAAATCTTGTAAAATATAATGAGTTTTCATGAAAAACTATTTTTCATTGATAGATATACTTAAAAGAAATAAGTTCCCCAAATTTCATGATTTTTCAAATTTTCTGGAATTTATAATGCATTTCTGAATTTCGTAAAATCGTAAATTTGATTCTTATGCTGATCATGCCATCGATAGCTAATCGTGGCCTGTAAATCAGAATATTGAAGGCCGAACTCAGTTTATAAAACCTCCAACAAGTGGTAGAAATATACTTGATGCCATGAGCTTATAACTTAGTGTTAATCTTTTTGATGGTGTCAAAGGGGGAGAAATAAGTATGTTTAAGTTAATCACATTAGGTGGAGAAATATATTGTAGGGGGAGAAATAAGTATGTTTAAGTTAATCACATTAGGTGGAGAAATATATTGTAGGGGGAGAAATATATGATAGGGGGAGAAAATTTACATGGAGAGTTTCATGGATTAAGGGGGAGTTGCATGTTGCTATATCATGTTTATCTTTACATGCTTTCTTACCCTTAGAATTTATATCAAATGTTTTTACCTAACTTAAACGGATTGCCACACATCAAAAAGGGGGAGATTGTTAGGGCAATCTCTTGCCGTGATATGGTTTTGATGGTGTGGCAAAGGGTTTAAGTTAGTGTGTTATGCTTATTTGATATGTGCGTTGAAGTCGTGCAGGACTTAGTAATTCGCACATGGAGCCATGGCGAGTTTCACATCTCATGACTCGTGCCTTGAGTCGGTGAAGGATAGCTTTGCGGAAGCCGTGCGCTTGGAGCATCCGAGGGACCGCCGGACGAGAAGCTTGGAGTGAAGCCGGAGGAAGTAGACTTCGAGGCAAGAGACGCGAAGGAGCATTGCCGTCGCGATGATGCCAGGGACGTGGCGAACGAAGAAGAGAACTTCGAAGGCAAAGGACTCCGAGAAATGAGAGTGAGCGATTGTAACCCGGGGAGGGGTAGCTCTTAGGTGAAACTTGGCCATTTGGCCAAGTGTCGGATGGGTTTTCCCGACACCAGTCGACTGCCATGGAATGGCTGTCGACTGCTCTGAGTCGAGTGTAGCTCGACTGGTATACGACTGGTTTGTAGGCGCGATCAGCCCGCCATACGCTGGCAATCGATCGCCAAGATAGATCGGCAAGCTGCGCGCGATCGGTAGTCAATAGGGTTTTGCCACGCAGAACCGCCGTAGCCGATCGGGCAATCGACTCGAGTCGTGATCGGTGGTGGTCCAACGATCATTGCCAAGAGAGTTGGACAACAACGGTCGGCATCCGGCGTGTTCGAGGCCGTTATGTAACAGCCGATCGCGCCATGGGCTGATCGGCTGATGGCGCCAACGGAAGAAGTTAGCCCTCTCTATAAAAAGAGAGGGTGTGAGCCTTTGAGAGGCTAATGCTTAAGTTCCAAACAATCTTCCTAGTGCCCCACAAGCTCTAAACTCTTCTTACTCGCTTTTACTCCATTCTATTTGTAAGAAGAGTGATCTTGATTGTAAAGGTTACCTCCACCTAGCTTGGTGCAAAGGAGAGACCATTTAGTGGATTGGTTGAGCGGAGTGATTCACCGAGGACGAATCGGGGACCGTGGATTAGCGGCGTAGCCGTGAACCACGTTACATCTTGTGTTAGCATTGTCTATTTCCTTTGCTTTGTTTTTATTTGTTTAATTTGCTTGTATTGTTGTTTCCGCTTGCGCTAATCTAATTGTAGACGAGCAAATTCCGATAACCAACGAACGAGGGCTATTCACCCCCCTCTAGCCGGCCATCCGATCCCTTACAGATATATGATATCAAGTTGACACATGGGTATATATTGGAGAATATATACTGAACTGACCCGCCATGAGAAAGTTTCATGGATCGTTATATGAGTGTCATAAACTTTCTCATGTGACTATTGGTATGAATAGTCCTTAGACCTGAAGTCACTATGGTTCCCTACATAAGGAGTTATGTACTTTGGTATCGTCAAACGTCACCCGTAACAGGGTGGACCATAAAGGCGATTACTGGGTATGTAACAAATTATGCGGAGGAATGTGAGTGATGTAGATGGGATCTATCCCTTCCATATGACGGGAGTGATATCGGTGGGCCCCTTGATTGAGTAGAACTACTAAAACGCATGGCCATGCTCGAATGAGTCAATATGAGATATTGAGCTCATTTGTTTGAGTTAGTTTACTCAGGGATCAAGAAACACATAGATTGATCGAGGATGACACGGTCTATGCCTCATTGATCAATCTGATATCAAGGATAGAAGGACACGGTCATATATTATAGTAGTCACGGAAAGGTTAGTCGGATCTTGACTTATCTCGTAACTTGGGTAGCAATGATGTATTGCTAGATGCCGCTCATTGCTTGTGTATCTAAAAGAGTTTAGATCCACTGCCAACGTTATGAGAGCCTATAGGGTCACACACAAAGAGCATGATAATTAGAGGAATTAGAGTATTCTAGTTTGACTAGAATAATATGGGAATAAGCTTAAGTACAAAAATGGTTTTTGGACTTTAAGCTTAATGAGAATTTTAGCTAATTGATTTAATGAGATTAATTCAATATGTTACCTTATTGATTTAATAAGATTAATTCAATATGATAACATAAGCTTAATTGAATTAATAAGATTAATTCAATATGATAACATAAGCTTAATTGAATTAATAAGATTAATTCAACATGCATGAAAGCCACATAAGAATGCCACATAAGCATGCCACCTAAGCATCCACCTAAGCATCCACCTAAGCTAGATGAGGTGGAAGAAGACAAATTGGTTTTTGTCTCCTTAAGTGGCCGGCCAAACAAGGATATGTCTCAATGCAATGGATTGCATTGAATGTGTGGAGGTGAAAGGGTTTTTCCAACCCTATAAAAGACACCATAAGTGGCCGGCCAAATGGGGGATTGGCTTTGTTGTTGGTGGAAGCTTTGGTTGTGTTAGTGGTGAGAGAGCTTGGTAGAAGCTTTGGTTGTGTGGGTTTGTGAGTGTAGGCTAGCAAGAAGAGGAGTCTTCTTCTTCCCTTCTCCTTTTCCCTCTCTTCCTCTCCTTTAGGGACTTCTCTAGCAAGAAGTAAAGGAGAGCTCTTCTAGTTTTCCTTTTGTGAGACAAGAGCGTGCTCGTGTGGATACGTATAGAGGCACGGACACTTGAACGTGCTAAAGATCCAACAAACCGAAAGGAAAAGCGGGATTAACAAGGGCACGCAACAAAGGTAATCCTCTCCTATAAGATAGGTTTGGTTTAGAGAAATTTATTTTATACGAGTTTGCTTTCGCATGGATCACTTGGAAGGGATCCTATTTTCCGTTGCGCATATGCCATTTGGCATAAAGAATTCCCTACAGTTGTACTATGCATCCGTGTGTTGTGTGTGTTGTAATAAATGTAGATTTATTATTTTTATTGCTTTCGCTCTGCTCATGTTTACGAAACGTGATCGAACACACACACGCCGCGGTGCCGGAAACCCAACAGTGGTATCAGAGCCCAGGTTGTGTTTCGACATAATCGTAAAATGGTTTTGCGATAGTCATAATGTTATTTCTGGAAATTTTCTAATTTTGGAAATTTAGAAGTATTTATGGAAATTTTTCAATTTTGGAAAGTCTAGATGTATTTATGGAAATCTTCCACTTTTGGAAAGTTGGAAGTATTTATGGAAATTGATATTTTCCATAAATAAAATATTTGATTAGATTCTGGAAATTTGTTTCCTAATTTAATCATGATTTGATTTGGAGAATCAAATCTTATAATATTTTATTTCCATAAGTAGTTTTGATGATTTAGGAAAATTGGTTTCCTAAATTGATTTTCCTTAATCAATTATTTTCATAAATAAAATATGTGATTAGATTTGGAAATTTGTTTCCTAATTCAATCATGATTTGATTTGGAGAATCAAATCTTAAACATATTTTATTTCCATAAATAGTTACGACAAATAAGGAAATTATGTACATGACATAATTGTATGCCATGTAATTGCATTAGATGCATAACATTATGTCATGCGTGTCGTGACATGTAGATGTATGCCATGTATGTCATGCCATGTAGATAATAGTTATTTGCATGCAAAGAGGATGAGACATAAAACCCTAACTCAATATTAAAGCCTACACCTTCCATTAATATGGTTAGAACCAGAGTTCTGTTTCTTGTTTGGGTTGTTGGACTCACTCCAAGCCCGGCCAACTCAACATGTTCAAATCATTGGAATAGTTTAACTCTAATATGGTAAGAGTCAGAGGTCAATCGTTAGTTTGGGTTGTTGGACTCACTCCAAGCCTGGCTAATTGGTTGAATGCGCTCTAACTATATTAAAACTATTTCGCGATTAATGGGTCGGCTCTAACTTGGAGCATCGATTTGTTGGACTCACTCCAAGGTCGATGTGAAGAGAGGTGAAGTTGGGTGCTATGCATATGATGCATACTTGTTAATGTGTTAACAACCCAATGTATGTGTAAACATTCAATTAGTTGATAGCACATTGTGATAGTTACATATACATGATATGTAATCGGTATACTTGATACCCACCATCATAGCTAAGAATGGCTTATTGGACTCACTCCAAGGTTGTTCTTATCTATATTGGATATCAGCCCATTCGGAGATTGACCTACGATCTCCTGAATTGATTTCAAGGGTTTTTGGAGTTCGAAAAAATGAATGGGATTTATAAATGTATATTGATTCATTTTAAAAATCATTTTCTCATATATGCTCATTTTGTATTTCTAAGATTGATCATGATGTCTTTAAATTTGCGTTCCATTTTGGATTCGAATAAATTGACTGGGCCAAACTTCTTGGACTAGCTTAGAAACTTGAGAATTGTTCTCAAGGTGGAAAAGCTTGCGTATGTCCTCGAAGCGCCTCTTCCCGCCCATCCTAGTGACAATGCAACTCTGGACCAATTGTTGGCCTATCAGAAACATGTGAGTGATTCTGAACAAATGAGTTGCATCATGCTAGCCATGATGGAACCCAAGCTACGAAAGCAGCATGAGCATATGGATGCTTATATCGTAGTCCTTCATCTTTATGAGTTGGTTGATGAGCAAGTGAGATTCGAAAGGTTCGAAGTCTCCAAGCTCCTCTTCACCTCTGAGATGCAAGAAGGTTCATCTGTGGTACTGCTCAATATGCTGAAGACTGTGGAGCCTTCTGAGAAGCATGAGCAGGGGACGGTGTTCTTAGTTGATTCCTCGAAGAAAGGTTCTAAGAGGGGGTCAAAGGAACAACAGAAGGGGAAGAAGAAAAGGGCTAAAAAGGCAGAACCAGCTCAAAAGGATACTTGCCATCATCATGGCAAGGAGGGCCATTGGCGAAGAAATTGCAAGATTTATCTTGAGTCCGTGAAGAAGGATAAGGCATCGGATGCCCCATCTTCTTTAGGTATCTTCGTTATTGATTGTCATTCTATTTCCTTAGACACTTGGGTATTGGATACTGGGTGTGGCTCACATATATGTAATGACATACATGGGCTAAGGAATAGAAGAAGACTCGTCAAGGGAGAGTCAAATTTATGTGTTGGGAATGGAGCAAAGGTTGCTGCACTTGCCATCAGAACGTATTTGTTGAGACTCCCTACAAAACTTATCTTAGAACTGGACAATTGCTTTTATGTTCCTTCGTTGATAAAGAACATCATTTCTATTTCTTGTCTAAATAGAAATGGGTACCATTTGACTTTTAGTAACAATTGTTGTTACATAACTTTGAATGGAGTTCTTTATGGGACTGGAACTTTAAGCAATGGTATTTATACGTTGGACATATCCAGTGACATTTTCAATATTGAAGCGAGCAACAAGCGTGCTCGAAAGGATAATCAATTAAACTCCTATATGTGGCATTGTCGTCTTGGCCATGTAAGCAAGAAACGCATGTCCGAATTACACCGATGTGGAATTCTGGAATCGTTTGAATTGGATTCATACGATATATACGAATCATGCTAAAAAGGTAAGATGACAAAGTTACCTTTTACTGGAAAAGGTGAACGAGTGGGAGAGTTACTAGGTCTAATACATACTGATGTATGTGAACCTATGTCAACTCAAGCTTTAGGAGGCTATAACTACTTCATTACCTTCACCGATGATCACTCACAGTTTGGGTATGTGTTCTTGATGAAACACAAGTCTGAAGCCTTTGAAAAGTTCAAAGAATTCAGAAATGAAGTAGAGAAACAACATGACAAGAGTATTAAAATTATTCGATCGGATCGAGGTGGTGAATACTTGAGTCAGGAGTTTCTTGATTACCTAAGAGACAATGGTATATTGTCTCAATGGACTCCGCCCTATACACCACAGCATAATGGTGTATCTGAGAGGCGTAACCGGACCTTGTTGGACATGGTCAGGTCAATGATGAATCATGCGAATCTTCCCAAGTCCTTTTGGGGCTATGCACTTCAAACAGCTGTTTACTTGTTAAACAGAATGCCTACCAAGGTAGTCTCAACTACTCCATATGAGATATGGAATAGTAAGAAACCTCATGTATCTTACTTGAAGATATGGGGTTGTCCTGCTTATGTGAAGCTGATAGTATCAGACAAATTGGATGCTAAGTCTGATAAATGTCTATTTATTGGATACCCTAAGGAAACAAGGAGTTACAAATTCTATCATCCTGTGGAACAAAAGGTGTTTGTTTCAAGGCATGCTGTGTTTCTAGAGAAAGACTTTCTCTTGCAAGAAAACAGTGGGAGTGTCGTCGAGTTTGAGGAGGCTCGAGAGACTCAAATAGATATTGATGAGATACCTGGTGAAGCACAACAGCCGACAACTCATAGTGATGAGCAATCGGCTGGACCTATTGTAACACCACATCTTCGTAGATCTGGTAGAACACGTAACATTCCTGAGAGATATGGATTTCTCGTAAGTGAATCGAATGATGTATTACTCATTGATGATGAGGAGCCTACCAGTTATGAAGAAGTGCTGACAAGTTCAGAAAGGGATAAGTGGCTTGGTGCCATGAAGTCGGAAATGGATTCCATGTATGAAAACCAAGTTTGGAACTTGGTTGACCCACCTGAAGGCATAAAGCCTAAAGGGTGCAAGTGGGTTTTCAAGAAGAAAACCGACATGGATGGTAATGTGATTACCTATAAGGCTAGATTAGTGGCGAAAGGATATCGTCAAAAGCAAGGTGTTGATTATGACGAAACCTATTCGCCTGTAGCTATGCTTAAATCCATTCGGATGCTCCTGGCCATAGCGGCTCATTAAGATTATGAGATATGGCAGATGGACGTGAAATTAGCTTTCCTTAATGGAAACCTGCTCGAGGACATGTATATGATACAGCCTGAGGGTTTCACATCTGTTGATAAAACGAAGGTATGCAAATTGTGACGGTCCATTTATGGATTGAAGCAAGCATCCAGGAGCTGGAATATCCGTTTTGATGAGACCATCAAAAAGTTTGATTTCTCACAAAATCCAGACGAACCTTATGTGTACAAGAAGGTTAGTGGGAGTGCAGTCGTGTTCCTAGTATTATATGTCGATGACATATTACTTATAGGAAATGATGTTTCAATCTTACAGTAAGTTAAGTTTTGGTTATCCAAGACATTCTCCATGAAAGACCTGGGAGAAGCAACCTACATCCTCGGGATTAAGATCTATAGAGATAGATCGAAACGGTTGCTTGGTCTTTCGCAGTCTACATATATAGACCAAGTGCTAAAGAGGTTTAGCATGTCGGAATCCAAGAAAGGTTTCCTACCCATCAGGCATGGGGTACACCTTTCGAAGTCTATGTGTCTGCGCATAGAAGACGAGAGGATTTGTATGAGTAAGATTCCCTATGCATCCGCAATAGGATCTATCATGTATGCTATGTTATGTACGAGGCCCGATGTATCGTATGCTCTGAGTGTCATGAGCAGATACTAGTCTGATCCAGGAATGGATCATTGGGTGACTGTTAAGACGATCCTTAAGTACTTAAGAAGAACTAAGGATGTGTTCCTAATAAATGGAGAAGGGTACATGGTGATACGTGGGTATACGGATGCCAGATCTATACAGACAAGGATGATTCCATGTCTTAGTCTGGGTATGTATTCACCTGGAATGGAGGCGCAATAAGTTGGAAAGGTTCCAAGCTTGACACTATAGCGGATTCTGCCACTAAGGCAGAATACATTGCAGCTTTGGAAGCAGCAAAGGAAGCGGTTTGGATCAAGAAGTTCATCTCTGAACTTGATGTGGTCTCATCAATGATCCAAACATGTGCTTCGCCGCTATCATCTTATTAGAGAGATCCTCAGTAGGAACGAAATACAAATCAAGAAAATTCCCACTGAAAGGAACTTAGCGGATCCTTTGACTAAGGCATTACCTCAAAGTAAGTTTGAGGGTCATGTTAGAGCTTATGGTATTGGATACCGTAGCGATTGGCATTAGGCCAAGTGGGAGTCTGTTAGTAATATATGAGAGATGTCCTAAGGCAATCGCTTTATGTATGAACCATTTATATGATAAATGAAGATTCACTATTTGAGTATACATGTTTCATGTATTTGATTGGATCTTAAACTCATTTACTGAATGTCCACGATACGATTCACAGCATGAGAGAATTTGTGATTGGATCACAACTAGTGAGTATCTCTACATGCGTAATTGTGATGTATCGGAATTATCCCTAGTCGATGAATTGATGGATTTGGACACCATCAACTCTGTCGAGACTAGCACGAGGTATACTCCTTGGTGTATCCAAGCAGCTGATTCTCACTAGCTGGAGACATAGTGATGTCCAGAGTTGATCGTGGATGCTGGTTATGGTAACTAGTTCATTGGAGTGACTAGCCATAAGACTTCATATGGTTCTCTGCATATATAGATATGTCAATGAAGTTCTTACTGTAGCTTAAGTGTGATGTTCCTTTGACTTGCGGTATTCAAGTCATCTTGATCATGGAGACTTATGCTTTGACATCTTAAGCAAACATCTCCAAGGAGATGTGGACCCGGGATGATTGGGTATAAGTCAAAGTGATCGAAGGTGTTTTAATAGCCTATAAAGGATTCACCACTCCTTGCGAGGAGATGTATACCCATGGCCTCTCGTCGGATTGTTACTAAAGTCTTTGGCCAAAGCATTATATGTTTAGAGTAAGGTACTCTTCGATACATGTGCAGTAACTAGAATCCGTAGGACGAGGAAATGATACTTGGGCTAGGTGTGACGTAGTCAGCCTAGTGGGGACTGACACTATAGACCATGTCCTGAACCAAGTGGGTATAAGATGAGTGAAGGGAATGGGGAACGAATCATTCGAGCTGCTGAAGGGTTTCAGAAATAGTTCTGGATCAACCGTTGATCTTTTCGGTTAATTGGGGATCATGATGTGCATTTTGATCATGAGATCGAAATCCCCGGTAAGTTAGCCACTGTCAGAGCTCTAACCGTCGTCCAAACGACGCTCCGACGAGAGGAGAACAAGCTGTCCAGAAAACTGGACAGCTTTGGTGGAGGAGATAGGCGCCGGCCAACAAAGGAAGCCAAGTGCTCACCTTTTCACCGAAGCCTAGGAAGATCACCGATCCCCTATTTGCTCACCTTTTCGGTTAGAGCTCTGACAGCGGCTAACTTACCGGGGATTCGATCTCCGGTAATCCTCTGAGGTGGAGGACGAAGGATTCGTCAATCGGTTGACGAATACCTCTCCGGAGAAGCGAGTTTTGAGGACTCGTTTTTGGATCCGAATTTGGATTCAGATCGTGATCATCTCTCGATCACGTCGTCTTCAACACGAGGCTAGTAACCCGTACGAAGACGAAGCTCATGGCTTAGCGAAGTCATCCAGAGGATACTCGGCGTGGATACGGATAGAGACGATTCTAGCGAGGATCGTTCCGGTTGATGCCGTTCCCGCTACACGTCATACGAAAGGTATAACGTAGTTAAATTTCCTTTTATTGCAAATTTAAATTTACGGTTATGTCTACACATGTTGTACTATGCATGCGTGTGTTGTGTGTGTTGTAATAAATGTAGATTTATTATTTTTATTGCTTCCGCTCTGCTCATGTTTACGAAACGTGATCGAACACACACACGCCTCGGTGCCGGAAACCCAACATAATAGGCTTTGGGAAAACCTGTTTGGGTTATCTACTTATGAGGGGTTAATAGGGTTTAATTGAACCAAGGGTTAACTGCTTATAGAGTCTAAAACCCGACCCATTTTCCCCTTCTTAACGCCCGACTGTTTCTTTCCGATCGGTTTAATTGTCGTCTCCGTTTCATTTCTTCTACATCGTTTCTCTTCCCGAGCCCAATCGATTTCTTCCTTCTTCCCGTGATCCCCTTTCTTCTCATGAACTCATCTTCCCCGCGCCTTCATTCTTCACCCAGCCATCCCTTTCCCTGTGGCAAATGAACCCACCGACTAGACCCTCGACGACCGCCACAACACTTCTTCGCCGAACAGCCAACTGCCGATGACTCCATCTGGTGGGAAAGCCGGCGAAAGGGGAGGATAGACAATCTGGCTCCGCTGGGCGTCCTCGATCTCGGGAGCTAGGGATCCACAGCGGCACCACGCTGCCGGATTTGGGAGCTTCCTTCTGGCTGATCGTCGCCAATGAAAGGTAAGCACTGCTCCTCTGCTTATCTTTGACGAAATCAACTCCCTGTGGTGATTTTCCTTGGTTGAGTGTGGGTCTATGTTTGGCTGAGATCATGAGCGTCGTTTTCTTCGGTGAGCAGGGGAATAAAGGAAGGATGCTACCGAGGGATTTCTAAGGTCAGTAAGCCGTGATTTACCTTCTTTGTTCGTCTATGATTGCTATATTTTTGGGAGGGTTGATTGATCTTGGAGTGGCTCGATTCTGGGCTGCGAATAGAGTGTGTGTGGGTACGGGTGTGAGTAGGGAGTTGGTCGTGAGAAGGAGCTACTTCGTTGAGGTAAGCTTTGAGTTTGGTCGGTTGTGGGCTGATGTTGTGGCTTTGAAACTAGGTAAGTTTGAATTTGGATTTGGCTAATTGTACACCAGAAGTGTTATATACATATGATTGATTTGGGGTGGATCTATTATAACTGTCTAGATTTGATATGGGGTTTGGTTAATCAATCGAGATTAAGATTGAGTTAGATTCCTACAGTTTGATTATACTAGCATGTGGTTATATTGGATTCTACCGTTTCAAATATTTGATTCGAGGTAGAGATCTTGGATGTGAATGTAGGAATTGCTTCGGAGGCTCATTGGCTCCCATGTCCCCGGATTAAAATTTTCACTAATGAAAAACTAATCCGGATGGGATGAGTTTCCTAAGCACAACCAATTCATCGTCGTGCTAACAACTTGAGCGATCGCTTGAACAAACTAGTTGTTCAAGCGACACAACTCTTCTAGTCGGTTAGCCGCGGAAGAGACGACGGACGGATCGCCGGTTTTTGTGTTTATCTTCGGGGTCCATGATTATACAAATACATACAAATGTAAACTAGTATAATCAACACATACTAACATAAAGAACATAAGCTAGCATATCTGTTAGGGCAATCTCTTGCCGTAATATGGTTTTGATGGTGTGGCAAAGGGTTTAAGTTAGTTTGATATGTTGATGTGATATGTGCGTTGAAGTCGTGCAGGACTTAGTAATTCGCACATGGAGCCGTGGCGAGTTTCACATCTCATGACTCGTGCCTTGAGTCGGTGAAAGATAGCTTTGCGGAAGCCGTGCGCTTGGAGCATCCGAGGGACCGCCGGACGAGAAGCTTGGAGTGAAGCCGGAGGAAGTAGACTTCGAGGCAAGAGACGCGAAGGAGCATTGCTGCAGTCGCGCTCGATCTTCGGAGGACGTGGCCGAGAACGAAGAGAACTCAAGGCGAGGACTCCAAGAGATGAGAGGAGCGATTGTAACCCGGGAAGGGTAGTTTAGGTGAAACTTGGCCTTTTGGCCAAGTGTCGGATGGTTTTTCCGACACCCGCATATGCCATGTCATGCGATCATCCGAGTCGAGTGAGTTCGGTATACGATCGACTAGATTAGGCGGCCGATCGGCTCGCCATACGGGCGATCGCCGATCAAGACCATCGATCGGCAAAAGCGCGAATGATCGATCAATAGGGTTTCGACCAGACCGTTATCCGAGGCGATCGACTACGGGCGGCGATCGATGAGGTCCATCGATCGCCAAGAGTTCCGTTGGACTACACGGTCGGGATCCGACGTGTTCGGAGGCCGCTAGAGCGATTTGGCGCCATAAGGGCGGTAGTCGCGATGGCGCCAACGGAAGAAAAACATCCTCTCTATAAAAAGAGAGGGTGTAAGCCTTGAGAGGCTAATGCTTATGCTCTAAGTAATCTTCCTAGTGCCCCAAGCTCTAAACTCTTCTTACTCGCTTTTACTCCATTCTATTTGTAAGAAGAGTGATCTTGATTGTAAAGGTTACCTCCACCTAGCTTGGTGCAAAGGAGAGACCATTTAGTGGATTGGTTTAGCGGAGTGATTCACCGAGGACGAATCGAGGGACGTGGACTAGCGGCGTATCCGTGAACCACGTTACATTCTTTGTTAGCGTTTGTTTTCTCATATTTCTATTTGTTTGTCTTTATTAGTCTTCCGCTTGCGCTAATTAGTTTTGTAGACGAGCAAATACCGGCATCCAAACGAAAAGGGCTATTCACGCCTCTAGCCTACCGTCATCGATCCCCTACAAGTGGTATCAGAGCGAGGAAAGCTTGTCGAGGACTAACCGCCACAACAAGCAACTTTTAAAATGGCCGGCTCCAACATCCATCCTCCGAAGTTTGAAGGAGAATTCGCTTGGTGGAAGAAGCGAATGGAGGTATTTTTCGAAACGGATTTTGATATAATGATTACAATGGAATCCGGTTTCGTTTTGCCTAGGGATGAAGAAGGGAAGCCAATAGAGAAATCTAGGTGGACCAAAAGGCAAAGGGAAGAGCACCTTGCAAATTCAAAAGCCAAACATCATCTCTTCAATGTGCTCCCCCAACAAGAAATCAACCGAATAGGAGAATGCCTAAGCGCCAAGGAGATGTGGGAGAAGCTAATTGAGCTTCATGAAGGCACATCCGAGGCAAAGCTAGCAAGGAGAGATCTCCTCCGCTCCCAACTATCCAACATCAAATTAGAAAAGGGAGAAAAGGTAATTTCTTTGCATTCTAGATTCAAAGAAATTTTAAATGGACTAACAAGTGTAGGTGAGAAGCTATCAAACCGGGATATGGTAATGAAGGCCATAGATGCCTTTCCCCGGTCCTCAAAGTGGAGCTCCATGGTGGATTCGTTCTACATCTCCAAGAACTTGGAAGTAAGTACCTTGGAGGAATTTTTCTCAACAATGGAGCTCCACGAAACTAGGCTTGAGGGAATACAAGAGGAGCCTAGAATTCAACCCTCAAGAGGAGTAGCATTATTGGCAAATAAGGGGAAGAAGAAGATGGAAGTCCCCTCCTCCTCATCTGATGAAGCCTCCTCCTCCTCCATGGATAGCACCGAAGAAGCCTATATGGTAAGAAGGGTAAGACGTGCATTTAAGAATTTTAGATTTGATAAATCTAATGATAGGAATAGAAGACCAAGGGGGAAGGTCATATGCTACAATTGCCAAGGAGAAGGGCACATAAGGGACAATTGTCCTCTCTTAAACAAGAGCAAGGAAGAGAGGAAAAAGAAAGAAGAAAAGAAGAAGAAAAAGGGGAGCAAGAAAAAGAAGGAAGAGGAGAAGAAGACAAAGGAAAAGGGAAAGGCTAAAGCTCTCAAGGCAAGGACTTGGGATGATCCATCCTCATCCTTCTCCTCATCATCGGATGAGGAGAATGCCTTTGTCACCAATTTGGCCTTGATGGCCTTTGATGACTTGGATTGCTCTTCCTCCGAAAATGAAGGATCAAGCTCAAGAGGAGAGAGCTCAAGTAAAGGGGGAGCTTCTACATCCTCCTCATCCGAAGAAGAAGAGGACATGGAAACTATGGTAACAAATCTAACTCCTAAGAAAATAGTTTCCATGGTTTCTAGCTTAACTAGAGATTTATTTAGAGCTAAGAAGAAAAACAAAAGCATGCTAGATCAAATTAAGGACCTAGAAAATAAACTAGAAAATGCATGCTTAAATGATAATATTTCTTCTAGCTTAAATGAAGCATGCTCACATGACCTTTATGTGCCATTAGATGTTAGTGATGCATGTATAAATGAAAATAGGGCCTTAAGGGAAAAAGTAGATTATTTAACAAAAGCCCTAGAAAAATTCATTATTGGCTCCAACACCTTAAAAATGATCTTAGGGAGCCAAAGAGCTAGCTTCAACAAAAAGGGCCTAGGCTACAAGGAAAAGAAAAATGAAAAAGCCTACAAATGCCTTATAGCTAGGGGACAAGATAAGAAGAAGGTAATTGCTAGGAAATGGATCCCCAAGGAATATTTAGTGAACCCAATAGGAAAGAATCTATTTTGGGTTCCAAAATCCATCCTTAAGGGTTAGAATAACCCTAGGGTAGTCAACCATATGAACTTGACCTATATCATATTTTGGTTGACTTAGGATGACGGGACAACATTTTTTAGATAGTGTTGGGTGATGATAACGTACCCATAAATAGATAATAATGCTTAAATCATGATGATTGATGTAATTCCTATGTATATTTACAATCATGATTTATGTTTTTGAAATTTGGCACGTTATCATAAGAAATAGGTTTGAATCATGCTTTAGGTAATACTTTATTTAGTATCATCTTATAATACCTAATGCATGACTCTTATTTAATGAATACATGTATTTCATGATCATAATGTAGAATTCATTCATATATGTCATTATGATCATGTTAATTGTTAGGTTGATACTTAACCATGATAGAATTGCATGAATATATTGGTTAAGTATATACAAATACCCCCTAGGATGCATCTCACACTCACTATAGGCTAACTTGATTGCAAACTTAGCATGGGTGAGATGTTAGGATGATACAAATGTCCACTAATGCCTATGGCATTTAGATGGTCATTTAAAGTATCAACATAGCAATAATAGACCAATCATGGGGAAGGCTTATGTTTAATTCATAGACATATTGCCCAAAGATCATGGTTGGATATTTCATATGTTTTCAAAACAATTCCTTAATCTAAAATCTATGTATTCATGTTTTGGAACAACTCGAAGCAAGACTAGGTGCCAAAATGGATACTAATATGCTCAAAAACTAGTGGTTTTTCAAGTGTTTGGATTTTTGGAAAATCTCGGAAAATATAATGATTTTTCATGAAAAACTATTTTTCCTTGATAGATATACTTAATAGAAATATGTTCCTCAAATTTCATGATTTTTCGAATTTTCTGGAATTTTTAATGCATTTCTGAAATTCGCCCAGAAAATCAGAATTTCGGAATAAATTGTGTCGATCATTGCCATGCGATGATGATCATTGCTCACTAAAATCAGCCTGCAATTTTCTGATTTCAGATTTTATTCATGTTTTTGGTATTTTCCCTCCATTATACTTGATGCCATGAGCTTATAACTTAGTGTTAATCTTTTTGATGGTGTCAAAGGGGGAGAAATAATTATGTTTAAGTTAATTATTTTAGGGGGGAGAAATATATGATAGGGGGAGAAAATTTTGCATAGAGAGTTTCATGGATTAAGGGGGAGTTGCATGTTGTTATATCATGTTTATCTTTACATGCTTTCTTACCTTAGAATTTATATCAAAGGTTTTTACCTAACTTAAACGGATTGCCACACATCAAAAAGGGGGAGATTGTTAGGGCAATCTCTTGCCGTAATATGGTTTTGATGGTGTGGCAAAGGGTTTAAGTTAGTTTGATATGTTGATGTGATATGTGCGTTGAAGTCGTGCAGGACTTAGTAATTCCCACATGGAGCCGTGGCGAGTTTCACATCTCATGACTCGTGCCTTGAGTCGGTGAAAGATAGCTTTGCGGAAGCCGTGCGCTTGGAGCATCCGAGGGACCGCCGGACGAGAAGCTTGGAGTGAAGCCGGAGGAAGTAGACTTCGAGGCAAGAGACGCGAAGGAGCATTGAAGAGCCGTGCGCCTGATGCTGCCGAGGGACGTGGCCGAGAACGAAGAGAACTTCGAAGGCGAGGGACTCCGAGAGATGAGAGTGAGCGATTGTAACCCGGGGAAGGGTAGCTCTTAGGTGAAACATGGCCATTTGGCCAAGTGTCGGATGGGTTTTCCCGACACCAGTCGACTGCCATGTCATGGCAGTCGATTGCTCTGAGTCGAGTGAGTTCGAGTGGTATACGATCGATCGGATTAGGCCAACAATGATCATACGGCAAGGCCGATCGCCAAGACTCCCGATCGCTGATCAAGGCGCAATGATCGATCAATAGGATTTCGACCATTAGACCGTTCGTAGCCGATCGCTGACGACTACGGAGGCGAATGATCGATGAGGTCCATCACGATCGCCAAGAGTTCCGTTGACTACAATGGGATCCGACGTGTTCGAGGCCGCAGAGGATTGGCAATGATCGCCAAGGGCGGCAGTCGACTGATGGCGGCCAACGGGAAGAAAAACATCCCTCTCTATAAAAAGAGAGGGTCTAAGCCTTTGAGAGGCTAATGCTTATGCTCTAAGTAATCTTCCTAGTGCCCCACAAGCTCTAAACTCTTCTTACTCGCTTTTACTCCATTCTATTTGTAAGAAGAGTGATCTTGATTGTAAAGGTTACCTCCACCTAGCTTGGTGCAAAGGAGAGACCATTTAGTGGATTGGTTTAGCGGAGTGATTCACGGAGGACGAATCGGGGACCGTGGATTAGCGGCGTAGCCGTGAACCACGTTACATTCTTTGTTAGCGTTTGTTTTCTCGTATTTCTATTTGTTTGTCTTTATTAGTCTTCCGCTTGCGCTAATTACTTTTGTAGACGAGCAAATACCGGCATCCAAACGAAAAAGGCTATTCACCCCCCTCTAGCCGGCCGTACCGATCCCCTACAATATCAATAAGAACATGCAAAGATCAATAATAAAAGTTGTAAAACTTTTATACCTCTCGATCTTCTATCGTATATCCTATCCTCCTCGTGGACGTCGTGTGGGCGAAGATCCTCCACGAGTTGAAGCTTCCTAGATCACGTTCTTCCCTTCCTTGCTCGCTCCGAACAAAGAGAAGAACCAAACGAAAACTCCTTCTCCTATCTAGAACCGGCCACCAAGCCAAGAAACTTGATATAACCGCCGGCCAAAGAGTAGCTTCTTGAGCACCGGCCAACCTTGAAGAATAGTTGCCGCCGGCCACCAAGGAGAAAAGAAGAGGGCGCCGGCCAAGAGCTCCAAGGATAAAACCTAGCCCTTGTTTCCACCGGCCAAGGAGAAAGGAAGAAGAGGGATAGGCGCCGGCCACACCTTAGGAAGAAGAAGGGATCTTCTCCTCTTGTTGCCGCCTACTCCTAAATCAAAACCCTAGCCGCCGAACCAAAAGCTTCCTTAGGGTTTCTTGCCGCCCAAGCTTAGATAGGCAAAACCCTAATCTCTCAAGAAAAACTAAGAACCTTTTCATTAAGTTGTTGCCGCCCACCATAGAGCCTTATTTATAGAGTTAGGCTTAAGCCTCCTTTAATCTCCACCATCGGATCAAGGGATTTAATCTCCACCGTCGGATCTAGGGTTTCATCCCAACCGTCGGATCTAGGGTTTCATCCCAACCGTTGGATCTAGGGTTTCATCCCAACCATCGGATCTAGAGTTTTGTTTTACATCCTTGGATCTAGACTTCATGAGGATTATATTAGGCTACGATAGGGACCATGAGGAGGAGTTGGATCTTGGCCACGCGATGGATCGGAACCACACAAACTTGATCCATCAATGATGTTCCATTCCACTAGAGGATCATCATTGAATTACCTCACCAACCCCCATAAATCAATATGGGCTCCATATATTATTTGTACATCCATCTCCCCGTGTTTAAGATATCGAATGTCCGTTAATTAATTGATTTACTGACCATCAATCAATTTACATCTAACTCCTCGAGTAGTACCACTCAACCTTATCATCATGCTGACTAAGTCAACCAGCTGGGTTTACATGATGAACCTTATGAGCTCCTCAAGGGGACATCATCAACCTAATATATAGGACACGGTTTCCTCCTATAATCAACGGCACACCATGTAAATAATATCATTTCCCAACTTACCTGACATATTGATTTAATCCATCTAAATCTCACCCTTTGGTAAATCAAAGAAATAAATACTAAATACATGTGCCCGTTATTATATCGGGATTAAGAGCATGTACAACATAATATCCGAGGTCCGATTCAATTATGTAGTCAGCAATAAATTGAATCACCTCTATGTCGGTCCTGCTCAATACACCTAAGTGTACTAGTGTAACTCTATGTTCAAGACAAAACAATAGCAAGCTACACTACAACCATGCCAATGGTTTGTCCAAAACCATCTTGGTTGTGAGCCTCTACTTATATTCTACAAGGGACTGATAATATGATCTTCTGTGCCACACCAAGCACCATGTTATCTACAATGTAAAATATTAGACAATATGCACACATATAATAAATATAAAGTGCAAACAATGATCATGTGATTCTTATTTCAAAATAAAAATGTTCATACAAAAAGAGCTAGGCTTTCAGTATACATTTCAACAATCTCCCACTTATACTAAAAGACAATGCTGTCATCACACTGCCATACATCTGATCCCCATGTCCTCCACATGCCTATCAAACACTTTCGCTTGAAGGGCCTTAGTGAATGGATCCGCCAGGTTATCCTCTGATGCAATCATGGCGATAGCTACTTCTCCTCGCTTTACGATCTCTCGTATCAGGTGGTACATGCGCTCTATGTGTTTACTCGCCTTATGGGCTCATGGTTCCTTTGAGTTTGCAACTGCACCACTGTTATTACAATAAATTGTGATAGTTCTGGGCAAACCAGGAATCACATCCAAGTCCATCAAGAAGTTCCTGAGCCATACAACTTCCTTGGCTGCCTCAGAGGCTGCCACATACTCAGCTTCCATGGTAGAGTCCGCCACGCATTTCTACTTGACACTCCTCCATACTATGGCTCCACCTCAAAAAGTAAGCATAAACCCCGAGGTAGACTTACTCTTGTCCCTATCTGATTGGAAATCCGAATCCGTGTAACCCACAGGGACTAATTGATCTGCCCAGTAAACCAGCATATAATCCCTAGTCCTTCTCAGGTACTTCAATATATGCTTTACCACAGTCCAATGTCCCTGTTCAGGATTACTCTGATATCTGCTAACCATGCCCACGGCAAAGCAGATATCTGGTCTCGTACATAGCATAGCATACATGAGGCTTCCTACTGCCGAAGCATAAGGAACCGCCTTCATCTCCTCTATCTCCTTTGATGTTTTAGGACACATCTCTTTAGATAAAGGAACTCCATGCCTGAAAGGTAGAAAACCCTTCTTGGAGTTCTGCATGCTAAAATGAGCTAGGACCGTGTCTATGTATGAAGCTTGAGATAAGCACAACATCCTTTTCTTGCGATCCCTTATAACTTTGATCCCAAGGATGTGTCCCACTTCTCCCAAGTCCTTCATGTCAAACTGTTTGGACAACCATACCCTTACGTCTGATAACACTTTGATATTGTTGCCAACTAACAAAATATCATCTACGTATAATACAAGAAATACCACTATGTTTCTGTCACATCTTTTGTATACACATGGCTCATCCGGACTTTGAATAAATCCATATGACTAGATTACTTCATCAAAACGAATGTTCCAAGATCTGGAAGCTTGCTTCAATCCATAAATGGACCGATTAAGCTTACACACTAGATGCTCTTTGCCTTTAGCAATGAATCCCTCTGGTTGCCGCATATAGATGTTCTCCTCAAGACTTCCGTTAAGGAAAGCTGTCTTGACATCCATCTGTCAAATCTCATAATCCATATGAGCAGCTATAGATAAGAGAATCCGGATAGACTTAAGCATAGCTACTGGCGAAAAAGCCTCCTCATAATCGATACCCTCTTTCTGAGTATACCCTTTCGCAACAAGCCTAGCTTTGAAGGTCTCAACCTTCCCGTCTACTCCTCTCTTTCTCTTGTAGATCCACTTGCATCCAATGGCTTTCACACCATCGGGTGGTTCTACTAGCTCCCAGACATGATTAGAATCCATAGATTCTATCTCTGAATTCATCGCTCTTTGCCAAGATACCGCATCTCTATCTTAGAGTGCCTCGTCATATGTCTAGGGATCAGGTTCATGTTCGCTAGGGACCAAATCAGAAGATTCTCCCAAGAACATGAATCTCTCGGGTTATCTAACAACCCTCCCACTACGATGAGGTGCCTCCTGTGTATGCTCTGTGACACGTGGTGCAGTGACTTGTGGTATCTCCTCTTGTACCGGTGGTACTGAAGTCGGGACATCCCCAGTCAACTCCTCAAGAACAATCCTACTCGTGGGCTTGTGGTTCATCACATAGTCTTCCTCTAGAAATCTGGCATTCGTACTCTCGATCACCTTCTGATCTCTAGGATTATAAAACAAATCTCCTTTCATTCCTTTAGGGTACCCCACGAACATAAACACTTCTGTACAAGGTTCCAACTTACCAGCATCAGCCTTCAGCACATGTGCTGGACTTCCCCAAATCCGAATATATCTTAGACTAGGCTTTCTCCCAGTCCACAATTCTGTGGGAGTAGAAGGTACTGACTTAGATGGAACCAAGTTTAAAATGTTTGTTGCTGTTTCCAGAGCAAACCCCCAGAACGAATCAGGAAACTCAGAATAACTCATCATCGATCTGACCATCTCCATAAGAGTCCAATTCCTTCGCTCTACCACACCATTCTGCTGAGGTGTGCCAGGTGTGGACAATTGGGATTGAATCCCATCCTCTGATAAGTAACTCCTAAACTCTCCCAAGAGGTACTCGCCACCACGATCAGATCGTAGTGTCTTGATACTTTTACCTTGACAGTTCTCCACATTAGCCTTGAATTCTTTGAACCTGTCAAAACATTCAGACTTGCGGCGCATCAAGTAAATGTATCCATATCTTGAATAATCGTCTATAAAAGAGATGAAATATTCAAAACCACCTCTAGCCTGGATAGACATAGGACAGCAAAAATCAGAATGAACAAATTCTAACACATCTTTTGCTCTATACCCCTTGGCCTTGAAAGGCCTTTTGGTCATTTTACCTTCCAAGCAAGATTCGCAGGTTGGGAGATCCTCCATCACTAATGAACCCAAAGGTCCATCAGCTATCAACCTTTGAATTCTACTCAGGTTAATATGACTAAGTCTTAGGTGCCAAAGATATGCCTGGTTCATTTTCGAAGGTTCTTTTCTCTTATTGGACTTAGAAGATGAGTTATTCACTTCTATATGCATCGTGGGAGCTTTTGGTTCAAGAGTATACAAATTGCCAACCAATGTACCTGAATAGATAATCTCTCTATTTCTTTTTATAACAACTCTGTCATTAAAAGAAACAGAATATCCATCCATAAACAATTTAGAAACCGAAATCAAATTCTTTCTAAATGTAGGTACATAAAGACAATTTCTCAAAACAAAAAATTATTTCTATCAAACGATAAATAAATGTCTCCCACTGCAATAGCCGCTACCTTTGTAGCATTGCCCATGTAGACGGTAATTTCTCCTTCAGCTAGTCATCGGGTTTCCTGGAATCCCTGCAAAGAATTGCAGACATGATCAGTGGCTCCCGTATCTACACACCAGGTATCGGTAGATAACACCACTAAACATGTTTCAACGACTAAGGCAGAAGATATACCTTTGTTCCGCTTTAAGGTCAAAGTCTTTCTTCCCATGTCCAGTCTGTTTACAAGTGAAGCACTTGCCTTTCGGCTTCTTCACTCCTCCCTGAGATCCTCCCACCACCTTTGCTCCACCTTGTTTCTTCTTCTTCTTGCCTTTCGGCTTAGAAGTAGAAACCTTCTGAGCAACCATGGCTTCCTGCCTAGCAGCTCGATTCTGGTATCCAAAAAGTTCCTTTTCCCGTAATCATCCGCAGCATAGGAGGACACTCATCGACAGTTAAGACACTATCCAAATTTCTTTTCCAATCAATATTATTTGGGTACAGTAAATTTGTTTCCTTTAGCATCATAGTAAGTGGGTTGAAAGCCATTTGAAAATCCTAAGAATCACAATGATCAAAATATTAGATTTCAAATATTATTGATTCCTCAAAACAATAAAATTCTAAAATCAACCAACACCTCAAAACACCGAGAATATTGCATGCCACGATAGTGTGGACGTATACGAATTCTTCATTTGTAAGAGGAGGTTTTACCCATTAATTTTATTATCTTGTCAACCTTACTTTTTGACAAATAAAATTAATAGTTTGTTCCTCTTTGGCCCTACAAATAAAAGCAGTGACTCCGATGGGGAGGATACTTTTTATTTGCATCTAAGTGTGCACCATTACACGATACTAAGGGAATTATCTCGGATTATGTGCCTTGCCGATGGGGAAGTACACACGCTCCTAAATAATTTCCTATAACCATTATTTGACCTAGTGATCCGCAAACAAACTCATCCGATGGGGAGGAAGGCACTCAGAGCCGACAGGCAAGTTTGTTGCATCACACGTCAAATTGTAATGGAGGCCGCGGGAATTAATTAAAATATCCCTCTCCCACTTAATAAATTGAAAATGAGGAATTTCCAAGCACACATAACATGCATATAAAACAAATTAGCAATAAATTTGGAAAAAACAGAATTTTTCCAACTATTATGGCTTTGTTCTCCAATATGCGTCCCGTTGTGTCACCACCTCGTCTGCTCCACCTTTTCCCGTGCGCAAGTCACCAAAGCGATCCGAGCCGAGATAATCTATTTTAATTTACATCCATCGATCCTATACTCCACGAAGGAGTGTAAAAATAATCTAGATCGAAAGTAAACTAAAATGAACGGCTAAACAATGCTATATTTAATTACAAAAATTAAATACTAATCTAGCCTCGTCAACCCCGAGGATTCAAATCATATACATACAATCACACACAAACAATCACATACACACATATAGCCATAATAGTCGGATCTTATGCCTGCAACCAAAAAAGTTAGCCTACGCACATCCTACTATTATCTGGCATATACTATATATGATAAGTGCATGAAAGTAACCGAATCAAAAACACACAAAACCGGAAACCTGGCTCTAATACCATTTTGTAGGAATTGCTTCGGAGGCTCATTGGCTCCCATGTCCCCAAATTAAAATTTTCACTAATGAAAAACTAATCCGGATGGGATGAGTTTCCTAAGCACAACCAATTCGTCGTCGTGCTAACAACTTGAGCGATCACTTGAACAAACTAGTTGTTCAAGCGACACAACTCTTCTAGTCGGTTAGCTGCGGAAGAGACGACGGACGGATCGCCGGTTTTTGTGTTTATCTTCGGGGTCCATGATTATACAAATACATACAAATGTAAACTAGTATAATCAACACATACTAACATAAAGAACATAAGCTAGCATATCAATAAGAACATGCAAAGATCAATAATAAAAGTTGTAAAATATTTATACCTCTCGATCTTCTATCGTATGTCCTATCCTCCTCGTGGATGTCGTGTGGGCAAAGATCCTCCACGAGTTGAAGCTTCCTAGATCACATTCTTCCCTTCCTTGCTCGCTCCGAACAAAGAGAAGAACCAAACGAAAACTCCTTCTCCTATCTAGAACCGGCCACCAAGCCAAGGAACTTGATATAACCACCGGCCAAGGAGTAGCTTCTTGAGCACCGGCCAACCTTAAAGAATAGTTGTCGCCGGCCACCAAGGAGAAAAGAAGAGGGCGCCGACCAAGAGCTCCAAGGATAAAACCTAGCCCATGTTTCCACCGGCCAAGGAGAAAAGGAAGAAGGGAAGAGCGTCGGCCAAGGTTGAAAGGAAGAAGAGGGATAGGCGCCAGCCACACCTTAGGAAGAAGAAGGGATCTTCTCCTCTTGTTGCCGCCTACTCCTAAATCAAAACCCTAGCCTCCCAACCAAAAGCTTCCTTAGGGTTTCTTGCCGCCCAAGCTTAGGTAGGAAAAACCCTAATCTCTCAAGGAAAACTAACAACCTTTTCATTAAGTTGTTGCCGCCCACCTTAGAGCCTTATTTATAGAGTTAGGCTTAAGCCTCCTTTAATCTCCACCGTCGGATCAAGGGATTTAATCTCCACCGTCGGATCTAGGGTTTCATCCCAACCGTCGGATCTAGGGTTTCATCCCAACCGTCGGATCTAGGGTTTCATCCCAATCGTCGGATCTAGAGTTTTGTTTTACATCCTTGGATCTAGACTTCATGAGGATTATATTAGGCTACGATAGGGACTATGAGGAGGAGTTGGATCTTGGCCACCCGATGGATCGGAACCACACAAACTTGATCCATCAATGATGTTCCATTCCACTAGAGGATCATCATTTAATTACCTCACCAACCCCCATAAATCAATATGGGCTCCATATATTATTTGTACATCCATCTCCCCGTGTTTAAGATATCGAATGTCCGTTAATTAATTGATTTACTGACCATCAATCAATTTACATCTAACTCCTCGAGTAATACCACTCAACCTTATCATCATGCTGACTAAGTCAACCAGCTGGGTTTACATGATGAACCTTATGAGCTCCTCAAGGGGACATCATCAACCTAATATATAGGACACGGTTTCCTCTTATAATCAACGGCACACCATGTAAATAATATCATTTCCCAACTTACCAGACATATTGATTTAATCCATCTAAATCTCACCCTTTGGTAAATCAAAGAAATAAATACTAAGTACATGTGGCCGTTATTATATCGGGATTAAGAACATGTACAACATAATATCCGAGGTCCGATTCAATTATTTCGTCAGCAATAAATTGAATCACCTCTATGTCAGTCTTGCTCAATACACCTAAGTGTACTAGTGTAACTCTATGTTCAAGACAAAACAATACCAAGCTACGCTACAACCATGCCAATGGTTTGTCCAAAACCATCTTTGTTGTGAGCCTCTACTTATATTCTACAAGGGACTGATAACATGATCTTCTGTGTCACACCAAGCACCATGTTATCTACAATGTAAAATATTAGACAATATGCACACATATAATAAATATAAAGTGCAAACAATGATCATGTGATTCTTATTTCAAAATAAAAATGTTCATACAAAAAGAGCTAGGCTTTCAGTATACATTTCAACAATCTCCCACTTATACTAAAAGACAATGTTGTCATCACACTGCCATACATCTGATCCCCATGTCCTCCACATGCCTATTAGTGAATGGACGCCAGTTATCCTCTCTATGTGTTTACTCCTTATGGGCTCATGGTTCCTTTATTACAATAAATTGTGATAGTTCCGGGCAAACCAGAATCACATCCAAGTCCATCAAGAAGTTCTGAGCCATACAACTTCCTGCCACATCCATGGTAGAGTCCGCCACGCATTTCTACTTGACACTCCTCCATACTCTGGCTCCACCTCAAAAAGTAAACATAAACCCCGAGGTAGACTTACTCTTGTCCCTATCTGATTGGAAATCGGACTAATTGAGAACCAAAGATATAATCCTAGTCCTTCTGTACTTCAATATATGCTCAATGTCCTCGCCCAGATTACTCGAATACATAGCATAGCATACATGAGGCTTAAGCATAAGGAACATCTCCCTCTATCTCCTTTGATGTTTTAGGACACATCTCTTTAGATAAAGGAACTCCATGCCTGAAAGGTAGAAAACCCTTCTTGGAGTTTTGCATGCTAAAACGAGCTAGGACCGTGTCTATGTATGAAGCTTGAGATAAGCACAACATCCTTTTCTTGCGATCCCTTATAACTTTGATCCCAAGGATGTGTCCCACTTCTCCCAAGTCCTTCATGTCAAACTGTTTGGACAACCATACCCTTACGTCTGATAACACATTGATATTGTTGCCAATTAACAAAATGTCATCTACGTATAGTACAAGAAATACCACTACGTTTCCGTCACATCTTTTGTATACACATGGCTCATCCGGACTTTGAATAAATCCATATGACTAGATTACTTCATCAAAATGGATGTTCTAAGATCTGGAAGCTTGCTTCAATCCATAAATGGACCGATTAAGCTTACACACTAGATGCTCTTTGCCTTTAGCAATGAATCCCTCTGGTTGCCACATATAGATGTTCTCCTCAAGACTTCCGTTAAGGAAAGCTGTCTTGACATCCATCTGTCAAATCTCATAATCCATATGAGCAGCTATAGATAAGAGAATCCGGATAGACTTAAGCATAGCTACTGGAGAAAAAGCCTCCTCATAATTGATACCCTCTTTCTGAGTATACCCTTTCGCAACAAGCCTAGCTTTGAAGGTCTCAATCTTCCCATCTACTCCTCTCTTTCTCTTGTAGATCCACTTGCATCCAATGGCTTTCACACCATCGGGTGGTTCTACTAGCTCCCAGACATGATTAGAATCCATAGATTCTATCTCTGAATTCATCGCTCTTTGCCAAGATACCGCATCTCTATCTTAGAGTGCCTCGTCATATGTCTAGGGATCAGGTTCATGTTCGCTAGGGACCAAATCAGAAGATTCTCCCAAGAACATGAATCTCTCGGGTTGTCTAACAACCCTCCCACTACGATGAGGTGCCTCCTGTGTATGCTCTGTGACACGCGGTGCAGTGACTTGTGGTATCTCCTCTTGTACCGGTGGTATTGAAGTCGGGACATCCCCTGTCAACTCCTCAAGAACAATCCTACTCGTGGGCTTGTGGTTCATCACATAGTCCTCCTCTAGAAATCTGGCATTCGTACTCACGATCACCTTCTGATCTCTAGGATTATAAAACAAATCTCCTTTCATTCCTTTAGGGTACCCCACGAACATAAACACTTCTGTACAAGGTTCCAACTTACCAGCATCAGCCTTCAGCACATGTGCTGGACTACCCCAAATCCGAATATATCTTAGACTAGGCTTTCTCCCAGTCCACAATTCTGTGGGAGTAGAAGGTACTGACTTAGATGGAACCAAGTTCAAAATGTTTGTTGCTGTTTCCAGAGCAAACCCCCAGAACGAATCAGGAAACTCAGAATAACTCATCATCGATCTGACCATCTCCATAAGAGTCCTATTCCTTCGCTCTGCCACACCATTCTGCTGAGGTGTGCCAGGTGTGGACAATTGGGATTGAATCCCATCCTCTGATAAGTAACTCCTAAACTCTCCCAAGAGGTACTCGCCACCACGATCAGATCGTAGTGTCTTGATACTTTTACCTTGACGGTTCTCCACATTAGCCTTGAATTCTTTGAACCTGTCAAAGCATTCAGACTTGCGGCGCATCAAGTAAATGTATCCATATCTTGAATAATCGTCTATAAAAGAGATGAAATATTCAAAACCACCTCTAGCCTGGATAGACATAGGACAGCACAAATCAGAATGAACCAATTCTAACACATCTTTGGCTCTATACCCCTTGGCCTTGAAAGGCCTTTTGGTCATTTTACCTTCCAAGCAAGATTCGCAGGTTGGGAGATCCTCCATCACTAATGAACCCAAAGGTCCATCAGCTATCAACCTTTGAATTCTACTCAGGTTAATATGACCAAGTCTTAGGTGCCAAAAATATGTCTGGTTCATTTTCGAAGGTTCTTTTCTCTTATTGGACTTAGAAGATGAGTTATTCACTTCTATATGCATCGTGGGAGCTTTTGGTTCAAGAGTATACAAATTGCCAACCAATGTACCTGAATAGATAATCTCTCTATTTCTTTTTATAACAACTCTGTCATTAAAAGAAACAGAATATCCATCCATAAACAATTTAGAAACCGAAATCAAATTCTTTCTAAATGTAGGTACATAAAGACAATTTCTCAAAACAAAAACTTTATTTCTATCAAACGATAAATAAACGTCTCCCACTGCAATAGCCGCTACCTTTGTAGCATTGCCCATGTAGATGGTAATTTCTCCTTCAGCTAGTCATCGGGTTTCCTGGAATCCCTGCAAAGAATTGCAGACATGATCAATGGCTCCCGTATCTACACACTAGGTATCGGTAGATAACACCACTAAATATGTTTCAACGACTAAGGCAGAAGATATACCTTTGTTCTGTTTAAGGTTGGGGAAGTCTTTCTTCCCATGTCCAATCTGTTTACAAGTGAAGCACTTGCCTTTCGACTTCTTCACTCCTCCCTGAGATCCTCCCACCACCTTTGCTCCACCTTGTTTCTTCTTCTTCTTGCCTTTCGGCTTAGAAGTAGAAACCTTCTGAGCAACCATGGCTTCCTGCCTAGCAGCTCGATTCTGGTATCCGAAAAGTTCCTTTTCCCCAGAATCATCCGCAGGCATAGGAGGACACTCATCGACAGTTAAGACACTATCCAAATTTCTTTTCCAATCAATATTATTTGGGTACAGTAAGTTTGTTTCCTTTAGCATCATAGTAAGTGGGTTGAAAGCCATTTGAAAATCCTAAGAATCACAATGATCAAAATATTAGATTTCAAATATTATTGATTCCTCAAAACAATAAAATTCTAAAATCAACCAACACCTCAAAACACCGAGAATATTGCATGCCACGATAGTGTGGACGTATACGAATTCTTCATTTGTAAGAGGAGGTTTTACCCATTAATTTTATTATCTTGTCAACCTTACTTTTTGACAAATAAAATTAATAGTTCGTTCCTCTTTGGCCCTACAAATAAAAGCAGTGACTCCGATGGGGAGGATACTTTTTATTTGCATCTAAGTGTGCACCATTACACGATACTAAGGGAATTATCTCGGATTATGTGCCTTACCGATGGGGAAGTACACACGCTCCTAAATAATTTCCTATAACCATTATTTGACCTAGTGATCCGCAAACAAACTCATCCGATGGGGAGGAAGACACTCAGAGCCGACAGGCAAGTTTGTTGCATCACACGTCAAATTGTAATGGAGGCCGCGGGAAATAATTAAAATATCCCTCTCCCACTTAGTAAATTGAAAATGAGGAATTTTCAAGCACACATAACATGCATATAAAACAAATTAGCAATAAATATGGAAAAAATAGAATTTTTCCAACTATTATGGCTTTGTTCTCCAATATGCGTCCCGTTGTGTCACCACCTCGTCCACTCCACCTTTTCCCGTACGCAAGTCACCAAAGCGATCTGAGCCGAGATAATCTATTTTAATTTACATCCATCGATCCTATACTCCACGAAGGAGTGTAAAAATAATCTAGATCGAAAGTAAACTAAAATGAACGGCTAAACAATGCTATATTTAATTACAAAAATTAAATACTAATCTAGCCTCGTCAACCCCGAGGATTCAAATCATATACATACAATCACACACAAACAATCACATACACACATATAGCCATAATAGTCAGATCTTATGCCTGCAACCAAAAAAGTTAGCCTACGCACATCCTACTATTATCTGGCATATACTATATATGATAAGTGCGTGAAAGTAACCGAATCAAAAACACACAAAACCGGAAACCTGGCTCTAATACCATTTTGTAGGAATTGCTTCGGAGGCTCATTGGCTCCCATGTCCCCAAATTAAAATTTTCACTAATGAAAAACTAATCCGGATGGGATGAGTTTCCTAAGCACAACCAATTCGTCGTCGTGCTAACAACTTGAGCGATCACTTGAATAAACTAGTTGTTCAAGCAACACAACTCTTCTAGTCGGTTAGCTGCGGAAGAGACGATGGACGGATCACCGGTTTTTGTGTTTATCTTCGGGGTCCATGATTATACAAATACATACAAATGTAAACTAGTATAATCAACACATACTAACATAAGGAACATAAGCTAGCATATCAATAAGAACATGCAAAGATCAATAATAAAAGTTGTAAAATATTTATACCTCTCGATCTTCTATCGTATGTCCTATCCTCCTCGTGGATGTCGTGTGGGCGAAGATCCTCCACGAGTTGAAGCTTCCTAGATCACATTCTTCCCTTTCTTGCTCGCTCCGAACAAAGAGAAGAACCAAACGAAAACTCCTTCTCCTATCTAGAACCGGCCACCAAGCCAAGGAACTTGATATAACCACCGGCCAAGGAGTAGCTTCTTGAGCACCGACCAACATTGAAGAATAGTTGCAGCCGGCCACCAAGGAGAAATGAAGAGGGCGCAGACCAAGAGCTCCAAGGATAAAACCTAGCCCGTGTTTCCACCGGCCAAGGAGAAAAGGAAGAAGGGAAGAGCGCCGGCCAAGGTTGAATGGAAGAAGAGGGATAGGCGCCAGCCACACCTTAGGAAGAAGAAGGGATCTTCTCCTCTTGTTGCCGCCTACTCCTAAATCCAAACCCTAGCCTCCCAACCAAAAGCTTCCTTAGGGTTTCTTGCCGCCCATGCTTAGGTAGGAAAAACCCTAATCTCTCAAGGAAAACTAACAACCTTTTCATTATGTTGTTGCCGCCCACCTTAGAGCCTTATTTATAGAGTTAGGCTTAAGCCTCCTTTAATCTCCACCGTCGGATCTAGGGTTTCATCCCAACCGTCGGATCTAGGGTTTCATCCCAACCGTCAGATCTAGAGTTTTGTTTTACATCCTTGGATCTAGACTTCATGAGGATTTTATTAGGCTACGATAGGGACCATGAGGAAGAGTTGGATCTTGGCCACCCGATGGATCGGAACCACACAAACTTGATCCATCAATGATGTTCCATTCCACTAGAGGATCATCATTTAATTACCTCACCAACCCCTATAAATCAATATGGGCTCCATATATTATTTGTACATCCATCTCCCCGTGTTTAAGATATCGAATGTCCGTTAATTAATTGATTTACTGACCATCAATCAATTTACATCTAACTCCTCGAGTAGTACCACTCAACCTTATCATCATGCTGACTAAGTCAACCAGCTGGGTTTACATGATGAACCTTATGAGCTCCTCAAGGGGACATCATCAACCTAATATATAGGACACGGTTTCCTCCTATAATCAATGACACACCATGTAAATAATATCATTTCCCAACTTACCGGGCATATTGATTTAATCCATCTAAATCTCACCCTTTGGTAAATCAAAGAAATAAATACTAAGTACATGTGTCCATTATTATATCGGGATTAAGAGCATGTACAACATAATATCCGAGGTCTGATTCAATTATGTAGTCAGCAATAAATTGAATCACCTCTATGTCGGTCCTGCTCAATACACCTAAGTGTACTAGTGTAACTCTATGTTCAAGACAAAATAATACCAAGCTACACTACAACCATGCCAATGGTTTGTCCAAATTCATCTTAGTTGTGAGCCTCTACTTATATTCTACAAGGAACTGATAACATGATCTTCTGTGCCACACCAAGCACCATGTTATCTATAATGTAAAATATTAGACAATATGCACACATATAATAAATATAAAGTGCAAACAATGATCATGTGATTCTTATTTCAAAATAAAAATGTCCATACAAAAAGAGCTAGGCTTTCAGTATACATTCCAACAGTGAAGACTATCAACATGAGCAATATAGCAGGTGGGTAATTTTCTACCCTGGTCAGGTAGTTGTTGATGCATACAGATTTAGATATATTATCATATTATATGTTCATATTACCTTGACTCTACTCTTATTTATTCTTGTTCTTGATACTTTATCTTTGGCCTTATATGCTCTATTATTGTTTTCACATTTTTCTTCATCATGATTAGGAGTTACAGATGTGATGTAAGTAAACCTATAAATGCTTAGTTAGGTGTAAATAGTGGAGTACGGATGATGACCTGATTTGTAAATTGGGTAAAAGAGCATTCGTGGGTAAGTAAGGTCCTGAATATAGGATTGATTCAAATACCCTTATGTTGCATATTTACTACCGATCATGTATTGTGTAAATGGTCAGGTGAATTGTGAATAGTGTGTCGCTACAGACTGGTGGTCCTAGCTTGTTATGATCAGTTGAGTATGACTCTCTACAGGATAGAGAATGCATCGATCAGATTGGTATGACTCTCTATAGGATAGAGAGTGTTATAATCAGTTGAGTATGACTCTCTGAACGATAGAGAGTGCATTGATCATATTGGTATGACTCTCTGTAGAATAGAGAGTTTGTGGTGGATGTCTATATGTGTGACTGTGCATTCATGTCATTTACATGCATGATGGCGATGTGGTCTCCCTTGTGGTTGAGAGGGTCGTCAGTCATCCTTTCTCCCAGGATACTAATGGAGGAGTAACTGGTGTGAGGACAGAGAATTTGTTGTGCCGCACTCTTCCACTATAAACGATGGTAGTTGGAGTTGCGTACAGTTGTCCAGCGTGTGTGGCACTCGACCACTCATGTGTAGTGACTGTCGGAGTGGCCAATAGCAGGGACCCCCATTATGCAGCAAGTGTTGGATCGAGAAGCGTCGCTAGAGGGGGGGGTGAATAGCGATCGTAAAACTTTCGTTTTCGTTCGTTTGATACGCAAAGTAAACGAGTAAACACAGCGGAAAATAAAATGACACGTTTATTTTACTTGGTTCACAACCCAGTGGTTGCTACTCCAAGGCCCTATCGGTCCTTGACCGCGGAGGGCAAGACTATAACGCCTCCTCTCGTTGAGGTAGGAGACAACGATCACAAAATCGGAAACGAGGATGAGGCAACAAGCCTACCTCACCTCGCTACAAAAAAAACGAATACAATAATATAAAAGTATTACTAGATGTCGACGAAGAAGATCCGAGGTTACGCCGCTTCAAGTATGACGGTGTTGAAGCGTTGGCGCGTAGGAGCACTTGATGAATAATTGATGTGATTTGGAGTGGAATCCTCCTCCTTTATAGACTTTGGCCTTAAATTGTCTCCTATTTCTTTGGAACGGATCATGGATTTTTCCAAATTTTATCGCTGAAGTGGCGCTACAAACGTTATCCGCTTTGACATAGCGCAAAGTCGCCGCCATCACGATCGATGCCTCTCATCGGATCGATGATACGATCGATGCATCTCATCACCAATCGATAACGATCGCAATGTCCGTGATCACACCGCCACTTCCCCCAGTAAGAGATTAGCTCTTAAATGATAAATACGACGGTTTCTAACCGTCCGATCTCGACCTAGACCTTCCACAGGAAGTCTTAGTCGAATCGTCACCTACGGTCGTCCCCGTAAAGAGGACACGACCTTACAATCTCTCACTCACACGAGCTTACCTCGATAGTAGCTCTCGCTTCCGGCCTTCCACTCGATTCCTTCGGCTCCCTCCGAATTCACTCAAGTGTCGCCCGACCACCACGGCTTCCTCCGGGTGTCGCTAGCCTTCAGCTCCAGCTTTAGTACTTTTCTGCACACTTGATTTAGCTCGTGAGATAACAATATAAACTTAACTTTGTGTCTTTGCCATAATCAAAACACAGGTTCGATTATCTAGTGCCCCTGCACCAACAGCAAGCTCTTTACGCTTATATGCTACTCGTTCATACGACCCACTCGACCACTTGAGAGCAGTGGTTGGTGTTGAGTTGGGATAGTTGTCGTGTCGTGCCACCTAGGCCACATTGGGGTCGTGGTAGCGGGTAGGGGTGCACATGCATGACCATGCATGCTGCATTGCCGTGTCATATGGCATTTTGCATATTGCCATATATATATATATATATATATATATAGATGATTTTGATTAGTATATATATATATATATGCAGTCTATATGTATGCTTGCTGCATTTGTTTATACATCTTCATACATGTTACTTACATTTTCTATATGGTTGGGTGTCGGATATTTGTATACTTGTTGGTCAGTCTATTTGATACCTTTGACCCGTTTCATGATATAGTATGAGGTAGTATTACTCTTCATGTTGTATATTGTGGATATATGCTCAGGTTGGATATATGTAGCGTAGTAGACTTTTAGGTATGTTTGTACTTTACGCTGTTCATTTTTTTAGGGAATATATGCATGTATTTATATACTATGCTGGTGTATACCTACTGTACCTGTTGGTTATATTGTTAAATTACATGTGATATTTGATATATATATGTTCTCTCATATTACCGCTGAGTTATACTCACCACCACGGACCCTGGGTTTTTTCTATCACCTAGGTAATAGGTAGAAGTCTCTGTGACGGCTTAGAGCATCGCTGGCTGGCATCGTCTCATCTCAACTTTGAGGGTCCGAGCTTTTCGTTTTATCGTTGGTGTTTCATTATGGATTTGGTTTTATATAATAATTTGTAGTGTTGGACACTGCTGTTATTGTACCGTTCTTTCTGGTTTTGTTATGACATTTTCTTAATGTGGTGTTAGTCTTTGTTATGTTTTTATGTTTACATTTATATATGTTATTTATAAATAGGATATGTTGCCATGTATGCCATACAATGTTGTTTTGGAGATGAGATTTGAAGTAAGTATTCCATGATAACTTATATTTAGTTAGATACTTATCTAAACTTGTTCAATGGTAGGGTTGTCCACTAGGGTTTATACGCATTTAATGTTTAAATAACATGTAGGGTGTTGGTTATTATTCTTAATCAAAAGGTAAAGTTAAGTCGTTAGGGATTTTCACTAATTATGCTAGTTAGATCATTACTTGTTAATGGACAAGATAGGTGCTCAAGAATGTAAATGGATGTTTTAAGCCACCCACAGTTATTGGTTTACTTTTGGATTAAGATGACTGGATCTTCTATCAGATCCTGCCGGAAGACAATGGATTGAGTCAGGAGTTTAAAAATGACTCTATACAAGTGTTTAGGAGATGAAGATTGATAAGCAGACATTACAAGTCAGATGTTGGAATGAGAAGCCTCCGAATGTTGGACAAAAGGAGCAAGATCAGAGTCATAGGCCACAAGCTACTAGTGGAGAGTTTTTTTCGATCATAGAAGATCCACCACAGATCATCAGAACTGTCTGATGTTATCAGCGAAATCAGAACAAAGACTACGAAGAAATTTTGTGCATCCAGTACGGATCACGAAGTCACGCAAAGTTGGATTATCCGTTGGATCAGATCATTTGTTGCTATTGTAAGCAACCAGTACAATTGAGGAGGTGTATTTTGAAGACTCAGTTGAAGACTATCAATGGTGTTCCAGGAGGATGATGCACCATCTCAACAGCAGAGATCAGCACAGAAGATTAGGTTATCTCATCAGCAGCGACCTACTACCTCAGGCGTGGTTGGAGTCCCTTGATACATCCTTTCAGGGAAAGTGATTTACTCAGCAGTATCAGCAGAAGACATCTTAGAAGACTCATGCAGACAACAACAACTGTTACCCCCCAGACGTGGATTGTCTTTACACAGAGGAGAGAGTATATGACGATGGTTGTGTCTATTCCGTATTCTACAGTTGCAGCTCGTAGGACTAAGTGATGGGATCAGATGATCTACGAAAAATCCTCGGGTGATTCGTCGTAGAAATGCGATCGCTTTGTCGCAGACTGTTGGATCTGATCCCGTTCTCTTCGGGGAAAGGTCGAGACCTATGTGAAGCCTTTGGATCGGATCAACAGATAATTGATCGTTCAAAGTATTACTTTAGTTTACCCTCTGTGTTAATATTTTGAGAGATACTTGTAGTTTACAGGTATCTTTGTCTAGAACATTCTTAGTTCAGATTAGAAGGGTTCCTATACATCGACTTATGGGTCGGTGGTATCTCTATCGTCAGGTGTGATGTGGACCAACAATTAAGAAGCCAAGGGATGACCTTAGACTTGGATAAACATACCTTTACTGTATACATATCCTTACGGATGGTTAAATTATTGAAATTATGGTATGATATGTCTCTCGGATGTACGTATAATCCGAGAGTATTCGGATGTAGTTTTGGATGAACTCCTAGGCTTGCCGTTGCATGGGCAAGTGGAGTAGGTGATTGGAGTGATTTTGAAGATAGTGTCGATATTGAATACCTCATACGAGTGATAAATTTTGTTGGTATCAGTGTTGCTAAATACTATGGAAATTGGAAGAACATAAGTTGCGATTATAGGAGATGTTGGATGAGATATTTATCTGTTCCAGTATTTCTTCTAAAGAGGATCCAGAACTCTTTATTAAAAGATAGATGGACCTTTGAGATTATGCATCGATTATCGATGATGGAATATGATAGTTGTTGAAAGTGAATATCCTTCGTTGTGGACAGATGATCTGTTTAGATCAACTAAGGACACATGTGCATACTCTAGGGTTGGTTTACGACTGGAGTGTTAATATTGTAGTGACATGATATCATACAATTATCATTGTCATTGTGATGATTTATATATCATCAGTGTAGAGTAAAGAGGATGCAGTGTGTAAAGATGACAATTTCATACTTGGTATGAATTTTATGAGTTTTGATTATATTATTAGACTATTTAATGATTTAGTCGTCTATGGACTTGAGAAATCGTGTATTCTGGACACGATTGGATCAGTTTATAGTTGTTGGAGTTATGTAACTTGGCCACTATTGATGGTGGTAGTTGGAGTTGCACACTCGGCCACCGTAGATGGTTGGGCCACCGTAGATGGTGGTTTCCTTGTATGGATTTTGTTATTACCACAGATATAGATAGGATGCTTTTAAGCGTTAGTATATCACTGACTTGTTTTGATCAGGAAGGTGATGAAATTTACTTAGTCTGAAGCCTGTGAAACTAGTTTCAGAGCTCAGTCGATGGTTGACTTTTGCATCAGTGTTAGTTAATCCTTCTGATGTAGATGGAAGGGTATGGTACGCATATGCATCACTTCAATGAATGGAGCGATCCCGATGCAGTTAAATGAGGTGTATCTTAAGCTTATGACAGTTGAGGAACTGCGAGATAAGTTGTCATACATATGACATGAAGTTAGCAGTATTATCTTGTGTAGTAGTGATATGGAGCAGAAGTGCTCATGGAGTTTTGACTAGCTACTATAGAATTGCTAGAACACGAACAGTTGCATAAGGGAGATGGGTCACTATAGTCTCCCATACACTTACAGAGTGTGTGGTAGAGTGGATTTTGGACGATTGATGGACTTCTCTTTTGAGAGGATAATTCCCCGTCTCTGATAAAGATAGTGGGTTCTAGAGTTTTATTAGTTTAAGGAAGAGTTGCTACAGGAAGCACATCATTCGAGATGGGCTATACACCCTGGTGGTACTCGTATGTACCAAGATTTGAAATGTTTATACTGGTTGGAATGGTATGAAGAGAAATATTGCAGACTTCATTCTTCGACGTTTAGTATGCCAACAAGTGAAGGCTGAACATCAGAAACCCACTGGGTTGCTTCAGGAAATTCTGATTCCGGAATAGAAGTGGAAGCATATCACTATGGATTTGGTTACGAGATTGCCTAAAACCCGTAAAGGACATGATGCAATGTGGGTAATTGTGGATCGACTGACCAAATCAGCTCATTTCCTACCTATTCGTGGGACGGACCCATTGGATCATCTAGCGGAGTTGTATTGCCGAGAGATTATCAAGCTACATGGAGTGCATTTGAGTATCATATCGGATAGAGGCCCACGATTTACCTCGTGATTTTGTTAGAGTCTTCAGCAAGCCATGGGCACAGAGCTTCAACTTAGTACAACATTTCATCCACAAACAAATAGACAGTTTGAGCATACCATTCAGACATAAGAGGATTTATTGAGATCTTGTGTCATGGATTTTGGTGGCAGTTGGGAGGATCACATTCCTTTAGTGGAATTTGCCTATAATAATAGTTATCCCTCCTCCATTCAGATGGCTCAGTTCGAGGTCTTAAATAGCAGACCCTGCAGATCTCCTGTGTTGTGGGAGGAGGTTGGGGAACGACAGCTATTGGGGCCATAGAGTATCCAGCATAATGGAGAGTTAGGGTATGTCATCAGACGATGGTATTCAGATGATGGTTATTAGAGTTACAAGATCGACAAAAGAGTTACGCAGACTGGAGGTGAAGGCCTTTGGAATTCTCAATTGGGGATTAGGTATTTGTGTGTGTTTCACCTACGAAAGGGGTGAAACGATTTGGGCTAAAAGGGAAATTAGTTCTACGCTATATTGGCCCATTTGAGATATTGGCGTGGATTGGAGGTGTAGCTTACTTGTTGGCTTTACCTCCGACACTGGCGGATGTTCACAACGTATTTCATGATTCTAGGTTGAGGAAATACGTACCACGAGCTAATCATGTTCTGAAGGAGGTATCAATTCCACTTCAGCCTAATGCGACTTACGAGGAGATTCCAGTGTGGATCCTGGGTCGCAAGGAGCGACCGTTGTAGAACAAAACCATTCGACTCATAAAGGTTGGATAACAGCATCATACCAATGTGGAGGCTACATGGGAGCTGGAAGATACTATCCGAGCTCGATACCCTCATCTTTTAACTTGAGGTATGTAATAGTTCAAGAAATTTCTTGAATATATTATCGCATTTAAGTACGAAATTTGGGGACCAAATTTTTATTAGTGGGGGAGAATGTAAAATATCGAAAAATAGTAATAATAATAAAAAAAAATAATGCTTGTTAATTAGGAAAATATTTTATGGAATTTTCCAAGAATTTTAAGAAATTTTCCTAGACTTAAATGGAAATTTCTATGGCAGTTGTGGAGAAAGAGTTAATAGGCTTTGGGAAAGCTTGTTTGGGTTATCTGCTTATGAGGGGTTAATAGGGTTTAATTGAACTAAGGGTTAACTTCTTATAGGGTCTAAAACCCGGCCCGTTTTCCCCTTCTTAACGCCCGACTGTTTCTTTCCGATCGATTTAATTGTCGTCTCCGTTTCATTTCCTCTACATCGTTTCTCTTCCCGAGACCTATCGGTTTCTTCCTTCTTCCTGCGATCCCCATTCTTCTCGCGACCTCATCTCCCCCATGCCTTCATTCTTCTCCCAGCCGTCCCTTTCCCTGTGGCAAATGAACCCATCGACCAGACCCTCGACGACCTCCGCAACTCTTCCTCGCTGAACAGCCAACTGTCGATGACTCTGTCCGGTGGGAGAGTCGGCGGGAGGGGAGGATTGACAATCGGGCTCCGTCGGGCATCCTCGATCTCGGGAGCTAGGGATCAAAAACGGCTCCACGCTGCCGGATTTGGGAGCTACTGTTGGTGCAGGGGCACTAGATAATCGAACCTAGTTTTTGATTATGGCAAAGATCCAAAGTTAAGCTCATATTGTTATCTCATGAGTTAAATTAAGTGTGCATGAAATGGTTAAGCTAAGCCGAAGGTCAGCGACACCCAGAGTATCCCGAGTTGGGAAATCGTGGTGGTCGGGCAACACTGGGGGAACTTCGTGGGAGTCGAAGAACCTAAGTGAAACACCGGAAGCAAAGCGATAGGTCATAAAGGACCAGAGGTAAGCTCGTGTGAGTGAGAGATGGTAAGGTCGTGTCCTCTATATGGGGACAACTGTAGGTGACGATCCGACTAAGACTTCCTGTGGAAGGTCTAGGTCGAGATCGGATGGTAAGAAACCGTCGCATTTACCATTTTTCATGCTAACCTCTTACTGTAGGGAAGAGGCCAAGCTGCCAGTCGACTGTGGCCATTGGGCAGTCGACTGATGCACATTAGTCGACTAATGGAAGGCATCAGTCGACTGATGGCGATGAATCAGTCTTTTGCACTAGGTTAAAATGGATAATGTTTGACGTGGCCACTTCATGATAAAATATGGTACCACCTCGTGATCAGTTCCAAAAGATGAGGATATACATCAAGACTTATTCCAAGGCAAAACTCTATAAAAGGAGGGGAGGACTCCAACCCAAACATCAATCAATTCTATTCACAAAGTGCTCCCGCAATGCCAAAGCTCCAACACCGTAACGTCGATGCAATGCCAACTTCAGAATCTATTTGTCGACAGTAAGTACTTTTTTTATTTACTGTATTTGATCGTGGTTTTAATCATAACGAGGTGAGGTAGGCTTGTTGCCTCATCCTCGTACTTTCAGTTTTGTGATCGTTGTCTCCTACCTCCAACGAGAAGGAGACTTGATAGTGGATTGCCCCTTCGTACGTGGTCAAGCATCTCGAGGCCTTGAATTAGTAGCCGGTGGGCTGTGAACCAAGTAAAAATAAATTGTGTTATTTATTTCTCCGCTGCGCTTGCTATTATCGAATGAACGAAAAAAAAATTTATGCTCGCTATTCACCCCTACTCTAGCGACGCTTCTCGATCCAACAATTGGTATCAGAGCGGGGGCGCTAAGATTTGGTGAAACCATCAATCTAGCACTTTTTGGCTTTCTTTTTGTATTTTTCGATTCGTATTTTTTTTAGGTTTTCTTTCTCCTGCACTACTAATCCAAGACGAAGTCTTGGTACCCTTCTTTCGGTTGTGTGTTTGCAAGTATTCACTTTTGGAGTAGCCGACGGTAAAACGGCCATAACTTTTCGTAAAAGTGGATTCATGAAACGATCTACCTACCAAATCGAAGCTCTCTGAAAGATCTACAGTTCTTATGAGGGATTACCCTCGTAATAAGCTTTCTTCATCCCCAAAAACCAACGTCTAATACCCTTTCGGGGACATCGAAGGTCATAAGTTTCTAGTGTTTGTTAGTTTCTTATTCTCCTTATGTGTTTCTGTTTATTTCTTATTATTTCCCGCATTACTAATCCAAGACCTATTGGGATGTATACTGAAAAGTCTATCTTTTGTATTAACATATTTATTTTTGAAATAAGAATCACATGATCATTGTTTGCATATTTATGGTTATGCATATTTGTCTGATACATTACATTGTAGATAACATGGTGTGTAGTGTCACAAAAGAGATCATGTTATCCGTTCCTTGTAAAGTATAAGTAAAGGCTCACAACCGAGATGGTTATGGATAAACCATTGGTATGGTTGTAGTGTGATTTGATATTGGTTTGTCTTGACCATAGAATTACACTAGTACACTTTGTGTGTATTGAGTAGGATCAACTTAGAGGTGATTCGATTTATTGCTGACTACATAATTGAATCGGACCCCAGATATTATGTTGTACATGCTCTTAATCCCGATATAATAACGGGCATGTATACTTAGTATTTATTTCTTTGATTTACCAATGGGCGAGATTTATAGAGTAAATCGATAGGCTCGATAAGTTGGAAAATGATATTATTTATATGGTGTGTCATTAATTATCGGAGGAAATTGTGTCCTATATATTAGGATGATGATGTCCCCTTGAGGAGCTCAAAAGGTTCATCATGTAAACCCTGCAGGTGGACTTGGTCCGGCATGATGATAAGGTTGAGTTGTACTACTCATGGAGTTAGATGTTGAATAATTAATTGTTAGTAAATTAATTAATCGATGGACATTCGAGATCTTAAACACGGGGAAATATATGTACAAATAATATATGTAGCCCATATTAACTTATGGGGGTTGGTGAGGTAGATCAATGATAATCCTCTAGTCGAATGGATTATCATTAATGGATCGGACTTTATGTGGGATTGATCAATTGGGTGGCCAAGATCCAACTCCTCCTCATGGTCCCTATTGTAGCATATTAAAACCCTCATGGAGCCTAGATCCGATGATGGAAAATGAAATTCTAGATCCGACGGTGGAGATTAAATCTTTAGATCCGACGGTGGAGATTAAATCTCTAGATCCGACGATTGAGATTAAATCCCAAGATCTGACAGTTGAGATTAAATTCCTAGATCCGACGGTGGAGATTAAAAGGAGGCTTAAGCCTAGCTCTATAAAAGGAGGCAAGGCTTGGGCGTGGAACACAACTTGGGAGATTAGGGTTTGGGAGTTGGCTTGAGGGGAGAGGTGGGCGGTGGTAACCATAGGGTTTCTTCTTCCTTATGGGTGGCGGTAAACAAGATTAGGGTTTTGGTGCTCCTCTTGGCCGGTGACAACACAACCACCATCTCTCTCTCCAGATCGACGATAACTCCTCCCATTCTCTCTCTCTCTAGGTTGGCCGGCGGCAACCTTTCTTCAAGGTTGGCTGGCACCCTACATCCTCTCCTTGGTCGGCAGCAATATCAAGCTTGGAGCTTGGTGGCCGGTTCTAGATAGGAGAAAGAGTTTCATTTCATTCTTCCCTTTGTTTTGAGTAAGCAAGGAAGGGAAGAATGTGTTCTAGGTGGCTTCGACTTTTGAAAGATTGTCGCCCACACGACGTCCAAAAGGAGAAAGGACATACAATAGAAGATCAAGAGGTATAACAAGAGCTATAATTCTTGTTTATGAATCTTTTCTTATTCTATGCATGTTGTATATTTTGTATGTGGCTAAATTTACTTGGACCCCGAATACAAACACAAAAACCGACGATCCGTACATCGTCTATTCCGCGGCTATTCTAAGAATAGAGGTAGGTTGCTTGAACAACAAGTTTTTTTAAGTGACCACTCTAACCGAATAGCACGACGATGGAACGATAGCTTGGGTAATCCCTATTTGTCAAGGATTATTTTTTTTAATCCGGGGACGTAGATGGGATCGCCATGCACAAGCGACCAAGTTAAAGTGGAAAGCGAAGTTTCTCCCTTCAAGTGGTATCAAAGCCATGGTTTCTGATTTTGTCTATTTATGATTCGGTATCTTTTATGCACTTTTCATATATTATATGTGCCGGATAATAGTAGGATGTGCATAGGTTAACTTTTCGGTTGCAGGCATAGGATCTAACTATTATGGCCATATGTGTGTATGTGATTGCATGTGTGTAATTGTATATTATTTGAATCCTCGGGGTTGACGAGGCTAGTATTTAATTTTTTATAATTAAGTACGACATTGTTTAGCCACTCTTTTATTTTAGTTTTCTTTCGATCTAGATTACATGTACACTCCTTCGTGGAGTATAGGATCGATGGATGTAAATTAAAATAATTTTTCTCAGCTCGGATCTCCGGATGGCTTGAACATGGCGTAGGGAGCAGCGGACGAGATGGCAATACGACGGGAGACATATTGGAGAACAAAAGCCATAATAGTTGGAAAATATTTCTTTTTCATATTTATTTCTTATTGTTTGATATGCATGTCGTGTGCTAAAAAATTCCTCAATTTTAAATTACTAAGTGGGAGAGGGATATTTTTATAAATTCCTACGACCTCCATTACAATTTGACATGTGATGCAAACAAACTTGCACGTCGGCTCTGAATGCCTTCCTCTCCATCGGATGAGTTTGTTTGCAGATCACAGGGTCGAATATGATTATAGGAAATTATTAAGGAGTGTGTGTACTTCCCCATCGGAAGGCACATAACCCGAGATAATTGCCTTGGTACCAAGTAATGGTGAACACTTAGATGCAAATAGTACCATCCTCTCCATCAGAGTCACTGCTTTTATTTGTTGGGTCGAAGAGGAACCAACTATTAATTTTATTTGTCAAAAAGTTAGGTTGACAAGATAGTAAAATTAATGGGTAAAACCTCCTCTTACAAATGTAGAATTCGTATACGTCCACAAGATCGTGGCATACGATATTCTCGGTGTTTTGAGATGTTGGTTGATTTTAAAATTTTATTGCTTGAGGAATCAATAATTTTTTGAAATCTAATGTTTTGATCTATGTGATTCTTAGGTTTTTCAAAAATGACTTTCAACCCGCTTGTTGTGATACTGAAAGAAAATAAACTTACTGGACCCAAATATGTTGATTGGAAGAGGAATCTTGATATTGTCTTAACTATTGTGGAGTACAAATATGTACTCTTCGAAGAGTGTCCTCCTCAGCCTGCTGATGATTCTGGGGAAAAGGAGAAAGAGAGTTATAAGAAGTGGATTAAGGCTGATGAGATGGCGTGGTGTTACATTTTAGCATCTATGTCAAATGTATTGCAACATCAACATCAAGCCATGCCCACTGCTTATGACATGATGCTCAATCTCAAAGAGCTTTTCGGATACCAGAATCGGGCTGCTAGGCAGGAAGCCATGAGGAACTTGATGACGACCACCATGATCGAGGGAACACCCGTGAGGGATCATGTTCTCAAGATGATGGCTCATTTGAATGAGCTGGAAGTCCTCGGAGCTGAGATCGATGGGGAAACCTAGGTAGATATCATTCTCCAGTCTCTACCTAGGAGTTTTGAGCAGTTTCGTCTGAACTACAACATGAATAAGAGGTTGTATTCGTTGGCAGAGCTTCTGACAGAACTCCAGGTGGCAGAGGGGCTTTTTCATCAAAGTTCTTAGGCTCAGGCCATGGTTGCCCAAAAGGTTTTTGCTTTTAAGCCAAAAGGCAAGAAGAAGAAGAAACAAGCTGGGGCTAAGGTGGCAGGAGGATCTCAGGGAGGAGTGAAGAAGTCGAAAAACAAGTGCTTCACTTGCAAGCAGACTGGACACTGGAAGAAGGACTGCCCAAACCGAAAGAAAAACAAAGGTATATCTTTTGGTCTAGTCGTCGAAACATGTTTAGAGGTGTTATCTACCGGCAGCTGGTGTGTAGATACGGGAGCCACTGATAATGTCTGCAATACTTTGTAGGGGTTCCAGGAAACCAGACGACTAGCTGAAGGGGAGATTACCGTTTACTTGGGTGATGCCACGAAGGTGACGGTTGTTGCAGTGGGAGATGTTTATTTGACTTTTGAGAGAAATAAAATTTTGGTTATGAAAAATTGCCTTTATGTACCTTTATTTAGAAAGAATTTGATTTCGGTTTCTAAATTATTTATGGATGGATATTCTATTTCTTTTAATGATAGAGTTGTCATAAAATGGAATATGGAGATTATCTGTTCTGGTGCATTGATAGGAAATTTATATACTCTTGAACTAAAAGCTCCCACGATGCAAATAGAAGTACATAACTAATCTTCTAATTCCAAAAAGAGAAAAGAACCTTCGAAGATGAACCAAACATATCTTTGGCATCTAAGGCTAGGTCATATTAACCTAAGCAGAATTCAAAGGTTGATAGCTGATGGACCTCTAGGTTCATTAGTGGTGGAAGATTTCCCAACCTGCGAATCTTGCTGAGAGGGTAAAATGACCAAGAGGCCTTTTAAGGCCAAGGGGTTTAGAGCCAAAGACATGTTGGAATTGGTTCATTCTGATTTGTGTGGTCCTATATCTATCCAGGCAAGAGGTGGTTTTGAATATTTCATCTCTTTTATAGATGATTATTTAACATATGGATACATTTACTTGATGCGCCACAAGTTTGAATTCTTTGACAAGTTCAAAGAATTCAAGGCTGATGTGGAGAAATGTCAGGGTAAAAGTATCAAGACACTACGATCTGATCGTGGTGGTGAGTACCTCTTGGGAGAGTTTAGGAATTACTTATCAAAGGCTGGGATTTAATCATAATTGTCTGCACCTGGCACACCCCAGCAGAATGGTGTACCAGAGCGAAGGAATAAGACTCTTATGGAGATGGTTAGATCGATGATGAGTTATTCTGAGTTGCCAGATTCATTCTGGGGGTATGCTCTAGATACGACAGTGTATATTCTGAACTTGGTACCATCTAAATCAGTGCCTTCTACTCTCATAGAATTGTGGACTGGGCGAAAGCCTAGTTTGAGACATATTCGGATTTGGGGGAGTCCAGCACATGTGCTGAAGGCAGATGCTGGTAAGTTAGAACCACGTACAGAAGTGAGCATGTTCGTTGGCTATCCTAGAGGAACGAAAGGTGGTTTGTTTTATAGTCCTAGAGATCAGAGGGTGATCGTTAGCACGAACACCAGATTTCTAGAGGAAGACTATGTGATGAACCACAAGCCCACGAGTAAGATTGTTCTGGAGGAATTGAGAGGGGAAGTTACTACTTCACTACCACCGATACAAGAGGATATACCACAAGTGAATGCACCGCGTGTCACTGAGGATACACAGGTGATACCTCGTCATAGTTGGAGGGTTGTTAGACATCCTGACAGATTTATGTTCTTGGGAGAATCTTCTGATTTGGTCCCTAGCGAACATGAATCTGATCCCTGGACATATGATGAGGCAATCCAAGATAAAGATGCAGTATCTTGGCAAAGTGCAATGAATTCTGAGATAAAATCTATGGATTCAAATCAGGTCTGGGAGCTAGTAGAACCACCCAATGGTGTAAAAGCCATTGAATGCAAGTGGATCTACAAGAGAAAGAGAGGTATAGATGGGAAAGTTAAGACCTTCAAAGCGAGGCTTATTGCGAAGGGGTATACTCAGAAAGAGGGCATCGATTATGAGGAGACATTTTCGCTAGTAGCCATGCTTAAATCTATCCGGATTCTCTTATGTATTGTTGCTCATATGGATTATGAGGTATGACAGATGGATATCAAGACAACTTTCCTTAATGGAAGTCTTGAGGAAAACATCTATATGAAGCAACCAGAGGGATTCATTGCAAAGGGCAAAGAGCATCTTGTGTGCATGCTTAATCGGTCCATTTATGGATTGAAACAAGCTTCGAGATCTTTGAACATCCGCTTTGACGAGGTAATCCAGTCTTATGGATTTATTCAAAGTCCGGATGAGTCTTGTGTATACAAGAGATGTGACGAAAATGTAGTGGTATTTCTTGTACTATACGTAGATGACATTTTGTTAATTGGCAACAATGTCAAGGTGTTATCGGACATAAGGGTATGGTTGTCCAAACAGTTTGATATGAAGGACTTGGGAGAAGTGGGACACATCCTTGGGATCAAGGTTATAAGGGATCGCAGGAAAAGGATGTTGTGCTTATCTCAAGCTTCATACATAGACACTATTATGCATCGTTTTAGCATGCAGAACTCTAAGAAAGGTTTTCTACCATTCAGGCATGGAGTTCCTTTATCTAAGGAGATGTGTCCTAGAACATCAAAGGAGATAGAGGAGATGAAGGCGGTTCCTTATGCTTCGGCAGTAGGAAGCCTCATGTATGTTATACTATGTACGAGACTGAATATCTGTTTTGCCGTGGGCATGGTTAGCAGATATCAGAGTAATCTAGGACAAGGACATTGGACTACGGCAAAGCATATATTGAAGTATCTGAGAAAGACTAGGGATTATATGCTAGTTTACCAGGCAAACCAATTACTCCCTGTGGGTTATACAGATTCTGACTTCCAATCAGATAGGGATAACAGTAAGTCTACCTCAGGTTTTGTATTTACTTTGGGAGGTGGAGCCATTATATGGAGGAGTGTCAAGCAGAAATGCATGGCAGACTCTACCATGGAAGCTGAGTATGTGGCAGCCTCTGAGGTAGCCAAAGAAGTTGTGTGGCTCAGGAACTTCTTGACGGACTTGGATGTGATTCCTGGTTTGCCCAGAACTATCACAATTTATTGTGATAACAGTGGTGCAGTTGCAAACTCGAAGGAACCACGAGCCCATAAGGCAAGTAAACAAATAGAGCGCAAGTACCACCTGATACAAGAAATCATAAAGCGAGGAGAAGTTGTTGTGGTCAAGATTGCATCAGAGGATAACCTGGCAGATCCTTTCACTAAGGCCCTTCCAGGGAGATCTTTTGATAGGCATGTGGAGGGAATGGGAATCAGATGTATGGCAGTATAAGGACAGCATAGTCTTTTAGTATAAGTGGGAGATTATTGGGATGTATACTGAAAAGTCTATCTTTTATAATAACATCTTTATTTTTGAAATAAGAATCACATGATCATTGTTTTCATATTTGTCTGATACATTATATTATAGATAAGATGGTGTGTAGTGTCACACAGGAGATCATGTTATCAGTTCCTTGTAAAGTATAAGTAAAGGCTCACAACCGAGATGGTTATGGACAAACGATTAGTATGGTTGTAGTGTGATTTGGTATTGGTTTGTCTTGACCATAGAATTACACTAGTACACTTTGTGTGTATTGAGTAGGACCGACTTAGAGGTGATTCAATTTATTGCTGACTACATAATTGAATCGGACCTCGGATATTATGTTGTACATGCTCTTAATTCCGATATAATAACGAGAACATATACTTAGTATTTATTTGTTTGATTTACCAATGAACGAGATTTATAGAGTAAATCGATAGGTTCGGTAAGTTGAAAAATGATATTATTTATTTAGTGTCCCATTGATTATAGGAGGAAACCATGTCCTATATATTAGGATGATGATGTCCCCTTGAGGAGCTCATAAGGTTCATCATGTAAACCCTGCAGGTGGACTTGGTCCGGCATGATGATAAGGTTGAGTGGTACTACTCATGGAGTTAGTAGTTGATTAGTTAATTGTCAGTAAATTAATTAATCGACGGACATTCAAGATCTTAAATACGGGGAGATATATGTACAAATAATATATCGAGCCCATATTAACTTATGGGGGTTGGTGAGGTAGATCAATGATAATCCTCTAGGTGAATGGATTATCATTAATAGATCGGACTTTATGTGGGCTTGATCCATTGGGTGGCCAAGATCCAACTCCTCCTCATGGTCTCTATTGTAGCCTATTAAAACCCTCATGGAGTCTAGATCCGATGATAGGAAAATGAAACTCTAGATCCGACGGTGGAGATTAAATCTTTAGATCCGACGGTGGAGATTAAATCTCTAGATCTGACGGTTGAGATTAAATCCCAAGATCTGACGATTGAGATTAAATCCCTAGATTCGACGGTGGAGATTAAAAGGAGGCTTAAGCCTAGCTCTATAAAAGGAGGCCAAGGTTTGGGCGTGGAACACAACTTGGGAGATTAGGGTTTTGGAGTTGGCTTGAGAGGAGAGGTGGGCGGTGGCAACCCTAGGGTTTCTTCTTCCTTGTGGGCGCGACAAACAAGATTAGGGTTTTGGTGCTCCTCTTTGTCGGCGGCAACACAACCACCATCTCTCTCTCTAGATCGGCGACAACTCCTCCCATTCTCTCTCTCTCTAGGTTGGCCGGCGGCAACCTTTCTTCAAGGTTGGTCGGCGCCCAACATCCTCTCCTTGGCCGGCGACAATATCAAGCTTGGAGCTTGGTGGCCGGTTCTAGATAGGAGAAAGAGTTTCATTTCATTCTTCCCTTTCTTCGGAGCGAGCAAGGAAGGGAAGAATGTGTTCTAGGAGGCTTCGACTTTTAGAAGATTGTCGCCCACACGACGTCCAAAAGGAGGAAGGACATATAATAAAAGATCAAGAGGTATAACAAGAGCTATAATTCTTGTTTATGAATCTTTTCTTATTCTATGCATGTTGTATATTTTGTATGTGGCTAAATTTACTTGGACCCTGAATACAAACACAAAAACCGACGATCCGTACATCATCTATTCCGTGGCTATTCGAAGAATAGAGGTAGGTTGCCTGAACAACAAGTTTGTTCAAGCAACCACTCTAATCAAATAGCACGACGATGGAACTATAGCTTGGGTAATCCCTATTTGTCAAAGACTAATTTTTTTTAATCTGGGGACATAGATGGGATCGCCATGCACAAGCGACCAAGTTGAAGTGCGAAGCGAAGTTTCTCCCTTCAAGACCAAGTCTTGGAATTCCTTTTGGTTTTTATTCGTGTTTTGCAAGATATTTAATGGCTCACATTGAGGGGTATAACACCACCCGACCTCCATTCTTTAATGGAAATGATTTCCGTTATTGGAAAGGTCGGATGGAGTGTTTCTTGAAAACACAAGTCGAGACTTGGATAATAACCCAAATCGGCTTTGCTCTACCCACCAATGATCAAGGGGAGCCCTTGGATTTCGACAAGAGGACCAATGCAACCAAGAGGCAAATCGATGCCGATGCAAGAGCAACCCAAGTGTTGCAATGCGGCTTGTCCAAGGAGGAGCTCAACCGAATTGGACCATTCATTAATGCCAAAGACCTCTGGAACAAATTAATTGATCTACACGAAGGGATGTCCGATGCTAAGGTATGTAAAAGATATTTACTTTTAAATAAACTGTATAATCTAAAGATGCAGGATCACGAAACCGCTTCCCAACTCCATGTGCGGATCCAAGACATCTTGAACGACCTACATGCCATCGGACAAAAGGTAGATAATCGGGATATAATAAGGTACGCTCTTAATGCTTTTCCTAGGACCACCTTGTGGGCATCCATGGTTGATGTCTACAAGGTATCTAAAGATTTATCTAAGATTAGATTATACGAACTCTTTTCAGAGTTTGAGTTACATGAACAAACTAACGCGGTTTTGGTCGAGAGAGGTGTTGCTTTACTTGCAGGACGAAGAAAAAGGAGAAGAGCAAGCCACCTCTCGAGCAAGAAGATGGATCCGAACTCGAGGATGAACCCGAATCCAAATCCGAAGAGGAGGCCGCAATAGTCAACATGGTGCGGAGAATAGTTCGACAAGAAAGAAGGCAATTGAAGAAAGAGAACCAAAAGCAATTCAAGTCAAGGAGGTGGCCAAAGCAAAAGGGAGCAAGGAAAGCCTTCCATGCAACTTGGGACAACGGAGAAGAAGGCGTCGACATAGCTTACATGGCAAGACCAGAGGAGTCCGAGTCAGAATCCGAAGTCGAGTCCAACTACAACTCTGACTCCAACCCCGAAGACTACTTCGAGAGGAAACTCAAAGCCGGACCAAAAGGGAAAGTCAAGGTTAGCCGCTCTTTAATTAGTACACTTTACCTTACAATTAAAATGCTTACTAGGAAATTAACTAAGTCTGAGTCTAGGGTTGAGTCGTTACTTGAGGAGGTTTAAACCCTGAAGCAAGAGGCTACTCTAACCTCTTCAACTAGTCAAGTTCAAGAGGGAAACTCTGTAGGGATTTTTTTTATGCAAAATAGCATATGCGCAACGAAAAAAAATAGGATCCCTTCCAAGTGATCCTTGTGAAAGAAAACCTCGTACAAAAAAATAAATTTCTCTAAAAGAAAAACCTATCTTATAGGAGAATATTACCTTTGTTGCGTGCCCTTTTTAATCCCGCTTCTCCTTCGGTTTGTTGGATCTTTTAGCACGTTCAATTGTCCGTGCCTCTATATGTATCCACACGAGCAAGCTCTTGTCTCACAAAAGAAACTAGAAGAGCTCTCCTTTACTTCTTGCTAGAGAAGTCCCTAAAGGAGAGGAAGGTAGGGAAAAAGAGAAAGGAAGAAGAAGACAACTCTTCTTGCTAGCCTACACTCACAAAAGCCACACAACCAAAGCCTCTCACCACCAAGCTCTCTCCAAACCTCAAGATTCCCCCCACTTTGGCCGGCCACCCCATGGAGTGTTTTATAGGATTGAAAAAACCTTTCACCTCCTATCACATTCAATGCAATCAATTGCATTGAAAACTCCTTGTTTGGCCGACCACATGTGGAGAAATTCCAAAGGTCAAAACCCTTTGTCTCCTTCCACCTCATCAAGCTTAGGTGGCATGCTTATGTGGCATGCTTAGGTGGCATGCTTATGTGGCATTCATGCATGTTGAATTAATCTTATTAATTCAATAAGCTTATGTTATCATATTGAATTAATCTCATTAAATCAATAAGGTAACATATTGAATTAATCTTATTAAATCAATTAAGCTTAGGCTATCATGATAACATATTTATTTAATCTTATTAAATTAATAAGCTTAGCATATTGAATTAATCTCATTAAATCAATAAGCTAAAATTCTCATTAAGCTTAAAGTCCAAAAACCATTTTGTACTTAAGCTTATTCCCAAATTATTCTAGTCAAACTAGAATGCACTAATTCTTCTAATCATCATGCTCTTTGTGTGTGACCCTATAGGCTCTCATAACGTTGGCAGTGGATCTAAACTCTTTTAGATACACAAGAATGAGCGACATCTAGCAATACATCATTGCTACCCAAGTTACGAAATAAGTCAAGATCCGACTAACCTTTCCGTGACTACTATAATGTATGACCGTGTCCTTCTATCCTTGATATCAGATTGACCAATGAGGCATAGACCATGTCATCCTCGATCAATCTATGTGTTTCTTGATCCCTGAGTAAACTAACTCAAACAAATGAGCTCAATATCTCATATTGACTCATTCAAGCATAGCCATGCGTTTTACTAGTTCTACTCAATCAAGGGGCCCACGGATATCACTCCCGTCATATGGGAGGGATAGATCCCATTTACATCACTCACATCCCTCCGCATAATTTGTTATATACCCAGTAATCGCCTTTATGGTCCACCCTGTTACAGGTGACGTTTGACGATACCAAAGTACATAACTCCTTATGTAGGGAACCGTAGTGACTTCAGGTTTGAGGACTATTCATACCAATAGTCACATGAGAATGTTTATGACACTCATATGATGATCCATGAAACTTTCTCATGGCGGGTCAGTTCAGTATATATTCTCTAATATATACCCATGTGTCAACTTGATATCATATATCCATGACTTGTGAGATCAAGTCATCAATTGACCTACATGCTAGTCTTTATGTATTAATATTGACCTTGCATATTAATACTTGACTAGGAACATTTTAGGAAAGTGTTCTCTACAGCCTCTCATAATCAATTCTGCCAATTGATGTGCTGTAGATAAGAACCTACTTTTCTAGGGCATTATTATATTTAATTTAGCTGGCACAAGCAAGACGTAAATATAATAACCAATCCTTTGCCTTTATAGAATATGATATAAAATGTTCCCTATTCAACCATCACATGATTGGTTCTAGGGCTATAACTAACAATCTCCCACTAGCACTAGTACCAATCACTATAATATCTAATACCTAGTGACCTAGTGTGACCATCATGCTTCCTCTCGTACAAAGCCTTGGTCAATGGATCTGCGATGTTAGCTTCGTTACAGATATCCTCACATCTCATCTATCGATGATCTCGAATGATGTGATCGAGGTTCCTTTAGCCGTTGTCACAATAGAGGTCTATTGATCCAATGCTAGGAACTACCCCAAGTTCATTGATGAACTCATTTGAGCCAAAGACCTCCTTTCTTTGCATCGATGCAATATACTCGGCTTCTGTTGTAGAATCAACAACTGTGTCCTGCTTCGAACTCTTCCAGCTCACAGCTCCACCATTCAGGCAAAACACGTACCCCGATTGCGATCTATAGTCATCCTTGTCTGTTTGGAAGCTTGCATCACTGTAACCCTTTACAGTTAGCTCCTCATTGCCTCCAAATATCAGGAAATATTCTTTCGTTCTTCGTAAGTATTTAAGAATATTTTTGACTGCTATCCAGTGACTTTCACCTGGATCCGACTGGTATCTACTCGTCATGCTCAAAGCATACGAGACGTCAGGATGAGTACAAAGCATGGCGTACATGATAGACCCTATAGCAGATGCATAAGGGATCTTATCCATGCGATCTCTCTCCTCCTTAGAAGAGGGACATTGAGTCTTCGAAAGACTCACACCATGTGATAAAGGCAGAAATCCTTTCTTGGAATTTTGCATAGCAAAACGATCTAGCACTTTATCAATGTATGTACTATGACTTAGGCCAAGTAATCTTTTAGATCTATCTCTATAGATCTTGATGCCTAGAATATAGGCAGCTTCACCTAAGTCTTTCATCGAGAAACAATTCCCTAACCACATCTTCACAGACTGGAGTGAGGGAATATCATTTCCGATGAGAAGTATGTCATCTACATACAAGATAAGAAATACAACTGTGCTCCCACTATTTCTCTTGTAGACACAAGGTTCATCTTCATTCTTGATGAAACCAAACTCCTTGATTGCATCATCGAATTGAAGATTCGAGCTTCGAGAGGCTTGCTTTAGTCCATAAATGGACCTTTGCAGTTTGCATACCTTTCCAGAATGCTTTGGATCTTCAAAACTCTCAGGTTGTGTCATGTACACATCCTCGAGTAGCTTTCCATTCAGAAAAGTGGTTTTGACATCCATCTGCCAAATCTCATAATCGTGGTAGGCTGCAATAGCAAGTATGATCTGAATGTATTTAAGCATCGCAACTGGTGAAAATGTTTCATCATAGTCAATACCATGAATTTGTTTGAATCTTTTAGCCACTAATCTACCTTTATAGGTATGCTTATTACCATCCATGTCAGTCTTTACTTTAAAGACCCACTTACACCCAATGGGTTTTACCCCTTCAGGTGAATCAACCAAAGTTCATACTTGGTTAGTGTACATGGATTCCATTTCGGATCTCATGGCCTCTAGCCATTTCTTGGAATATGGGCTCATCATAGCTTCTTGATAGGATGTAGGCTCGTCAAGATCGACAAGCAATACATCACCGTTGTCAGTCAAGAGAAAAGAATATCTCTCGGGTTGACGACGGATCCTATCAGATCTACGAAGAGGTTGGTCTACTTGAACAGGTGTTTGCTCCACAACTCTTTGGGCAACAATTTCCTCATCCACAACACTTTGTGGTGCCTATTCATTTTCCATCGAAGCCTTAGTGTTATCTTCATCTTGAATTTCTTCAAGATGAATTTTACTCCCACTAGTTTTTCTAGAAATAAATTCTCTTTCTAGAAAGACAGCATTTCTGGCAACAAACACCTTGCCAAGTGTGGGATTGTAAAAGTAATATCCCTTAGTTTCCTTGGGATATCCTACAAAATAACACTTATCTGATTTGGGTCCTAGTTTATCTGAGACTTGACGTCTAACATAAGCTTCACAACCCCAAATCTTTATAAAAGACATTTTGGGACTCTTCCCAGTCCATAACGTATATGGTGTCTTTTCTACGGCTTTTGATGGGATGCGATTAAGTGTGAAAGCAGTTGTCTCTAGAGTAAACCTCAAAAGGAAGTAGGTAGATCAGTCTGGCTCATCATTGATCGTACCATATCTAATAGAGTATGATTTCTCCTCTCAGATACACCATTCCATTGTGGTGTTCCAGGTAGAGTGAGTTGGGATATTATCCCACACTCAGCCAGGTGATCACGGAACTCTTGACTAAGGTATTCACCACCTCGATCTGATCGAAGTAGCTTAATATGCTTACCAAGTTGGTTTTGTACTTCATTCTTGAATTCTTTGAACTTTTCAAAGGATTTTGACTTATGTCTCATCAAATATAAGTAGCCAAATCTACTCATATCATCAGTGAAAGTAATAAAGTACTTATAGCCTCCTCTCGCTTCGACATTGAAAGGGCCACATACATCAGTATGTATGAGTCCTAACAAGTCCGTCGCTCTCTCGCCATGTCCACTAAATGGAGTTTTAGTCATCTTTCCTAAAAGACAAGGTTCGCATACCTCATATGATTCAAAATCAAATGAGTCCAATAATCCATCTTTATGGAGTTGGGATATGTGTTTTTCATTTATGTGACCTAGGCGATAGTGCCAGAGATATGTTTAGTTCAAATTATTCGATTTGAACCGTTTGGTATTTACGTTATAAATTGGGTTTTTCTAAATCTAGAACATAGAGACCATTCATAAGTGGTGCATTACAATAGAGCATTTCATTCAAATAAATGGAACAACATTTGTCCTTTATTATAAAAGAAAAGTTTTTCTTGTCTAAACAAGATACAGAAATTATGTTCTTCGTTAATGCAGGTACATAAAAGCACTCCTCTAGTTCTAAGATAAGCCCAGTGGGCAAAGACAAAGAATATGTTCCTACAGCTACAGCAACAACTTTTGCACCATTGCCTACTCATAGGTCCACTTCGCCCTTTGCCATTAGTCTACTATTTCTCAGTCCCTGCACATTAGTACAAATGTGAGATGCACATCCGGTATCTAATACCCATATAGAAGAAATAGATAGATTAACTTCTACAACGTGTATACCTGAGGCAGAAGTCCCACTTCTTTTTGTCTTTACTTCCTCAAGATAGACTTTGCAGTTCCGCTTCCAGTGTCCAGTCTCAACGCAATGGAAACAGTCCCCTTCCTTAGGTACTTTACCTTTACCCTTTGAAGTGGATGAATTGGCCTTGCCTTTGGCTTGGGTCTTACCCTTGCCTTTGCGCTTACCTTTGCCCTTCTTGACCATTAGTACGTTACTAACTTTCTTCTTGAGATTCGGTTCAGCAGTTCTTAACATGCTGAGAATCTCAGGCAATGGCTTATCAATTTCATTCATGTTATAATTCATGACGAATTGATTATATGCTTCTGGCAATGATTGCAGGATAACATCGGTTGCCAATTCTTGGCTCAGTGGAAAACCTATCATTTTAAGTACGTGAGTTCCTACAGGTGTTCCTTCTTGCATCTTGCATGCAAAAAAAGTCTTAGACACTTCAAAACGCTCGTGCCTAGCTTGTCCTTGATATAGTTGTTTCAAATGCTCAACCATACCATAGGCATCCATGTTCTCATGTTGCTTCTAAAGCTCAGAGTTCATGGTGGCAAGCATAAGACATGACACATCTAATGCGTCATCTTGATGCTTCTTATAAGCATCTAGTGGCCGCAGGGGTGGGTGTTTCAGGGATAGACTGCTCTAGGACATACAGTTTATGTTCTTGCTTGAGGATAATCCTCAAGTTCCTATACCAGTCTAGAAAGTTAGCTCCATTGAGCTTGTCTTTCTCAAGGACAGATCGCAAGTTGAGGGGGTGTGTCGTGTTAGATGACATGGTGATCTACAACATTAAAATGCAAAATTAAGTATCATACCTAAGTCATTTAATTAGGCCTTTAATTAAATGAGGCTCCCACTAAATTCTCATAGCTTTGATATGAGCTAATCATTGATGTAGGCAAACACATTTTGCTTACATCATTAGCTTCTATTTAGCTATAAATTTATATTGGATAAAGATCCACATCATACTTCGTCTTGAGTTAGCTTTGGCTAATCGCCCAAGACGTAGTATGATTAGGTAGGCAATCTTTTGTCAATTACATCTGATGTAACTCTTTAATAGCTTTGGTTAAGTTTAGATTAGTTTAGTGCTTATTCCTAAACCAGCTTCCAAGTCGTGGCGAGGCATAGAGGCCTTCTTTGATATCGGAGCAACGACCACTTTCTAAGACAAAGTTGATGTTCGGAAATCACACAAAACTAATTTTTAAAACTTATGTTCAAAGCTAATATATGCCTCTACTTTCTTAATTAATTAAGAAAAACTTAATTAAGTCTTAACCAAGTTTGATAGCGGGACATCACGATTGTCCACTCGCACTCTTTCAAGATAAAATGCATTGCTTTGCTTTGGCAAACCCAACAACAAATGATCGAGAAAGTAGTGAGTACCAAACTTTGGTAGGCATATCGTTTTTGACTTATTAAGAAATAAACTTAAACATGCATCACATACATATTAGCATACATCACATATAAGCTAAATTAACATGCATCACATACATATTAAACTAAGCGTGTCATGGTTATGGCCCTTATTCTACAATCTTCTCAAGCCAATGAAAAGATTGATTGGTCAACCTAGGGATAGCATCTTCTCCCAAGTGCTTCCTTTTGGTTGTCTTGTGTTGTTGACTTCCTCCTTGTAACGTCATCTTCCAATGGACCCTCCATCTTTATTTTGTATATTACAAAAGGAGAAATACTCGAGTTACATTCGAGTCTAAAACTAATTTTACAACAAGAATTTTAGGAGAAAGGCATGACACGCAGGCCGTATTAAGAATTACAACACACACATTCACAAACTTTTTGGGACTAGGCCATAACCATGCACAATGTCAATTTTAACTTTTAAAAGACATCGGATATTTTATTATGTTTGAAAAATTGCTAATGCAATTATCAACTCATAATAAAATTTATCGTACTTCTATATCATATATAAAATAGAGAAAACCTATTTTTTTTTATACGATCTTTCGCAAGTGGATCTGATACCACTGTAGGGATTTTTTTATGCAAAATACTATGTGCACAACGGAAAAAAATAAGATCCCTTCCAAGTGATCCTTGCGAAAGAAAACCTCGTACAAAAAAATAAATTTCTCTAAAAGAAAAACCTATCTTATAGGAGAATATTACCTTTGTTGCGTGCCCTTTTTAATCCCGCTTCTCCTTTGGTTTGTTGGATCTTTTAGCACGTTCAATTGTCCGTGCCTCTATATGTATCCACACGAGCAAGCTCTTGTCTCACAAAAGAAACTAGAAGAGCTCTCCTTTACTTCTTGCTAGAGAAGTCCCTAAAGGAGAGGAAGGTAGGGAAAAAGAGAAAGGAAGAAGAAGACCACTCTTCTTGCTAGCCTACACTCACAAAAGCCACACAACCAAAGCCTCTCACCACCAAGCTCTCTCCAAGCCTCAAGCTTCCCCCCACTTTGGCCGGCCACCCCATGGAGTGTTTTATAGGATTGAAAAAACCTTTCACCTCCTATCACATTCAATGCAATCAATTGCATTGAAAACTCCTTGTTTGGCCGACCACATGTGGAGAAATTCCAAAGGTCAAAACCCTTTGTCTCCTTCCACCTCATCAAGCTTAGGTGGCATGCTTAGGTGGCATTCATGCATGTTGAATTAATCTTATTAATTCAATGAGCTTATGTTATCATATTGAATTAATCTCATTAAATCAATAAGGTAACATATTGAATTAATCTTATTAAATCAATTAAGCTTAGGCTATCATGATAACATATTTATTTAATATTATTAAATTAATAAGCTTAGCATATTGAATTAATCTCATTAAATCAATAAGCTAAAATTCTCATTAAGCTTAAAGTCCAAAAACCATTTTGTACTTAAGCTTATTCCCAAATTATTCTAGTCAAACTAGAATGCACTAATTCTTCTAATCATCATGCTCTTTGTGTGTGACCCTATAGGCTCTCATAACGTTGGCAGTGGATCTAAACTCTTTTAGATACACAAGCAATGAGCGGCATCTAGCAATACATCTTTGCTACCCAAGTTACGAAATAAGTCAAGATCCGACTAACCTTTCCATGACTACTATAATGTATGACCGTGTCCTTCTATCCTTGATATCAGATTGACCAATGAGGCATAGACCGTGTCATCCTCGATCAATCTATGTGTTTCTTGATCCCTGAGTAAACTAACTCAAACAAATGATCTCAATATCTCATATTGACTCATTCGAGCATGGTCATGCGTTTTAGTAGTTCTACTCAATCAAGGGGCCCACAGATATCACTCCCATCATATGGGAGCGATAGATCTCATCTACATCACTCACATCCCTCCGCACAATTTGTTATATACCCAGTAATCATCTTTATGGTCCACCCTGTTACGAGTGACGTTTGACGATACCAAAGTACATAACTCCTTATGTAGGGAACCATAGTGACTTCAGGTTTGAGGACTATTCATACTAATAGTCACATGAGAAAGTTTATGACACTCATATGACGATCCATGAAACTTTCTCATGGCGGGTCAGTTCAGTATATATTCTCTAATATATACCCATGTGTCAACTTGATATCATATATCCATGACTTGTGAGATCAAGTCATCAATTGACCTACATGCTAGTCTTTTTGTATTAATATTTCCCTTGCATATTAATACTTGACTAGGAACATTTTAGGAAAGTGTTCTCTACAGTCTCTCATAATCAATTCTACCAATTGATGTGCTGTAGATAAGAACCTACTTTTCTAGGGCATTATTATATTTAATTTAGCTGGCACAAGCAAGACGTAAATATAATAACCAATCCTTTGCCTTTATAGAATATGATACAAAATGTTCCCTATTCAACCATCACATGATTGGTTCTAGGGATATAACTAACAAACTCAACCCAAGTTGAAAAACTTGAGGAGGAGAATTCTCTCTTGAAAGACCGAGTTCAAGAGGTCAAGGCTAGGTTGGAAAGGTTCACGTTGGGATCTAAGAATCTTAACCGACTACTTGGAACCCAAAGGTCCGTGTACAACAAAGTCGGACTCGGATTTAGGTCAATGACTATGAATAGGCCTTACATGTCTATTGTGAATCGTAGTCATCAAAGAGTCCAAGCATGGGTCCCAAAGGTTTTATTGAACTCACATATAAGGACTAATAAGTATTAGATTCCCCATGATCAAGTTCATTATTTGAATAGACCATATTGGTTCAATGGTCCAGGGAGAGCTAACACTAAAATAGTATATCCGCTTCCTTAGCAAAACCATTTCATGATTAGTTATTTTATTTTAATTTTTAGAATGGATAGATAGGGAAAATAGTTATTCAATTCTTAACAACATAGTATCATGACGTGGCGAGATGATAGTATGTTAGGGAAACAAAGTATCATGTATTCGAGCTAGATAAGGCATATCTAGCTTGGTGCACTTGACCGAGTGGAACTAGCTAAAGCTACCTCGTCGTATCCTAAACTAGTTAGACCAGGAACTAACCCTAAGTGACTTAAGTGATATTTTCTTGAATTTGGCTTTGTCTATGGAAGTGGTCATTGTTCCGATCAAAGAAGGCCCTTGTGCCTCGTCACGAGCTGGAAGTCAATTTCACGAAAAGTTACTTAATGATCTAAAGGTTAAATCTGAATCTAGCCCAAGGTTGACTATCTTTAATCAATTTCAAATCATCTCACAAAACATATAAGGTGAACAAATTTTGAGACACATAGAATGTATGAGATGTTAAGAATAATTGAAATATAACCTTTTCAAAATGCTACTTATTTTCTCAACTATTGTACTTAACGACTATTTACAACTCTCTAGGCTCAAGTTTAGCGCCCCATACATCTCTTATAATTCATATATTTGACTAAGTGGGAGAGGAAACTAATCCTAAGGGTTATATTACAAACCTTTAGATTATTGGTGCAGAGAGACACACCTCGAACCAATCTATCTAACTACTGCTAGATGCATGCTTGGACTCATAGTTGATTTATCTAGATGCATGCATATATGATGTTGTTTTTAAACCCCTATTTTATATAAAAAACCCCAACATTTTTTTTATTTATGGAAAAAGGGGGAGAAGAGTGAAAGTTAAGGGGGAGTAACACAAATTTTAATTGTCTCTTTTAAAACTCACCTAGGATTAATGGGGAGTTTTTGAAAATGGCATTCATCATTTACTCTTGTTATATGCTTTAATATTTCCCTTAACTTTGTATTGGTTTGCCATAGATCAAAAAGGGGGAGATTGTTGGTGCAGGGGCACTAGATAATCGAACATAGATTTTGATTATGGCAAAGATCCAAAGTTAAGGTCATATTGTTATCTCATGAGTTGAAGTAAGTGTGCAGGAAATGGGTAAGCTAAGTCGAAGGTCAGCGACACCCGGAGAATCGCGAGTTGGGAAACCGTGGTGGTCAGGTGACACCAGGGGAACTTTGTGGGAATCGAAGAACCTAGGTGGAAGACCGGAAGCAAAGCAATAGGTCATAAAGGACCAGAGGTAAGCTCGTGTTAGTGAGAGATGGTAAGGTCGTGTCCTCTGTACGGGGACGACCGTAGGCGGCGATCCAACTAAGACTTCATGTGGAAGGTCTAGGTCGAGATCGGACGGTAAGAAATCGTCACATTTACCATTTTCTGTGCTAACCTCTTACTGTAGGGAAGTGGCTAGGATGGCAGTCGACTACTGGCCATTGGGCAGTCAACTGATGCACATCAGTCGACTGATGGAAGGCATCAGTCGACTGATGGCAATGAATCAGTCTTTTGCGCTAGGTCAAAATGGATAATGTTTGACGCGACCACTTCGCGATAAAATATCGTACCACCTCGTGATAAGTTCCAAAAGATGAGGATATACATCAAGACTTATTCCAAGGCAAAACTCTACAAAAGGAGGGGAGGACTCCAACCCAAACATCAATCAATTCTATTCTCAAAGTGCTCTCACAACACCAAAGCTCCAACACCATAACGTCGATGCAACGCCAACTTCAGAATCTATTCGTCGGCAGCAAGTACTTTTTTTATTTACTATATTCGATCATGGTTTTAATCATAATGAGGTGAGGTAGGCTTGTTGCCTCATCCTCGTACTTTCGGTTTTGTGATCGTTGTCTCCTACCTCCAACAAGGAGGAGACTTGATAGTAGATTACACCTTCGTACGCGGTCAAGGATCATAGAGCCTTGGATTAGCAGCCGGTGGGCTGTGAACCAAGTAAAAATAAATTGTGTTATTTATTTTTCCGCTGCGCTTGCTATTATCAAATGAACGAAAGAAAATTTTACGCTCGCTATTCACCCCCCCCCCCTCTAGTGACGCTTCTCGATCCAACAACTGCCTTCTGGCCGATCGTCACCGGTGAAAGGTAAGCATTGCTCCTCTGATTATCTTGGACGAAATCAACTACCTGTGGTGATTTTCCTTGGTTGAGCGTGAGTCTATGTTGGGCAGAGATCGTGAGCATCCTTTGCTCCGGTGAACAGGGGAATAAAGGAAGGTTGTTGCCGAGGGATTTTTAAGGTCGGTAAGCTATGATTTACCTTCTTTGTTCATCTATGATTGTTGTATTTTGGGGAGGGTTGATTGATCTGAGAGTGGCTCGATTTTGGGCTGCGAATAGAGTGTGTGTGGGTACGGGTGTGAGCAAGGAGTTGGCCATGAGAAGGAGCTACTTCGTTGAGGTAAGCTTTGAGTTTGGATGGTTTTGGGCTGATGTTGTGGCTTTGAAACTAGGTAAGTTTCAATTTGGATTTGGCTAATTGTACACTAGAAGAGTTATATACATATGATTGATTTGGGTTGGATCTATTATAACTGTCTAGATTTGATATGGGGTTTGATTAATCAATCGGAGATTAAGATTGAGTTAGATTCCTACAGTTTGATTATACTAGCATGTGGTTATATTGGATTCTACCGTTTCAGATATTTGATTCGAGGTAGAGATCTTGAATGTAAAGACCATCAACATGAGCTACATAGCAAGTGGGTAATTTTCTACCCTGGTCAGGTAGTTGTTGATGCATGCAGATTTAGATATATGATCATATTATATGTTCATATTACCTTGACTCCACTCTTATTTATTCTTGTGCTTGATACTTTGTCTTTGGCCCTATATGCTCTATTATTGTTATCAAATTTTCCTTCATCATGATTAGGAGTTATAGATGTGATGTAAGTAAAGTTATAAATGCTTAGTTAGGTGTAAATAGTGGAGTACGGATGGTGACCTAATTTGTAAATTGGGTAAAAGGGCATCCGTGGATAAGTAAGGTCCTGAACATAGGATTGATTCCAATACCCCTATGTTGCATATTTACTATCGATCATGTGTTGTGTAAATGGTCAGGTGAATTGTGAATAGTGTGTCGCTACGGATCGGTGGTCCTAGCTTGTTATGATCAATTGATTATGACTCTCTGCAGGGTAGAGAGTGCATTGATCAGATTGGTATGATTCTCTATAGGATATAAAGTGTTATGATAAGTTGAGTACGACTCTCTGCAGGATAGAGAGTGCGTTGATCAGATTGGTATGACTCTCTGTAGAATAGAGAGTCTGTGGTGGATGTTTGTATGTGTGACTGTGCATTCATGTCATTTGCATGCATGCTGGCGACGTGGTCTCCCTTGTGGTTGAGAGGGTCATCAATCATCCTATCTCCCAGGTTACTCATGGAGGAGTAATTGGTGTGAGGATAGAGCATTTGTTGTGTCACACTCCACCACTATACATGGTGGTAGTTGGAGTTACGTGCAGTTGTCCTGCGTGTGTAGCACTCGACCACTCATGTGTAGTGACTGTCGGATTGGCCAACAGTAGGGACCCCCATTGTATAGCGAGCTCTTTACGCTTATATGCTACTCGTTCATACTGCCCACTCGACCACTCGAGAGCAGTGGTTGGTGTTGAGTTGGGACAGTTGTCATGTCATGCCACCTAGCCCACATTAGGGTTGTGGTAGCAAGTAGGGGTGCGCAGGCATGACCATGCATTCTGCATTGTCGTGTCATATGGCATTTTGCATATTGCCATATATATATATATATGGATGATTGTGATTAGTATATATATAAATACAGTCTATATGTATGCTTGCTATGTTGTTGCATTTGTTTGTACTATGCTTGCTGCATTTGTTTGTACATCTTCATACATGATACTTGCATTTTCTATATGGTTGGGTGTCGGATATTTGTATACTTGTTGGTCGGTCTATTTGATACCTTTGACCCGTTTCATGATATAGTATGAGGTAGTATTACTCTTCATGTTGTATATTGTGGATATATGTAGCGTAGCAGACTTTCAGGTATGTCTGCACTTTACGCTGTTCATTTTGTTTAGGGAGTTTATGCATGTATTTATATACTATGCTGGTGTATACCTGATGTACCTGTTGGTTACATGTGATATTTGATATATACATGTTCTCTCATATTACCACTGAGTTATACTTACCACCACGGACCCTAGATTTTTCTGTCGCCCAGGTAACAGGTAGAAGTCTTCGTGATGGCTTGAAGCATCGCTGGTTGGCATCATCTCATCTCAACTTTGAGGGTCCGAGCTTTTGGGTTTATCGTTGGTGTTTTGTTATGGATTTGGTTTTATATGATAATTTGTAGTGTTGGACACTCTTGTTGTTGTACCGTTCTTTCTGATTTTGTTACGGTGTTTTCTTAATGTGGTGTTAGTCATACGGGTATGCATGGTGTGTGGTTTGTATTGTAGTTGTGTTAGTTCAGTTGTGCTTTGTTATGTTGTTATGTTTACATTTGTATATGTTATTGTTATTGTGGGCCCAAGGGCCTTGTATAAATAGGATATGTTGCCACGTACAGGGGAGGTGCCATCCATTTGCATTTCGGCTCGGCATACTCTCGGGGCGTGACATGCGGCATATGCTAACAACATCCTAATAGACTCAAGTGTGTCTACTGGTGCATAAGTTTCATCATAGTCTAATCCCTGTATTTGACTAAACTCTTTAGCAACTAATCTTGCTTTATTCCTAACAATCTCAGAAAAAATCTCGTTTAATCTAATCTTAGATAAATCTCTAGAGACTTTATAGACATCAACCATAGATGCCCACAAAGTTGTCCTAGGAAAGGCATTTAAGGCATACCTGATAACATCTTTGTTTTCGACCTTTTGTCTGATCGAGTTGAGGTCATTCATAATGTCTTATATTCTTGCATGCAATTGTGTAGCGGTCTCGTGTTCCTGCATTTTTAGATTAAAAATATTATTTAAAAGAAGGTCTCTTTTACATACCTTCGTGTTAGCGGTTCCTTCGTGAAGCTCGATGAGCTTATTCCAAAGGTATTTTGTGCTTATGAACCGATCGACCCGGTTGAGATCCTCCTTGGAAATACCGCATTGTAGGATTTGGGTTGTCTTTGCATCGGCCTCCACTTGACGCTTCATGGCATTGGTCCATTTGTCACAGTCTAGGAACTTGTCGTCTTCGTTGGTAGGTAGCGAGAACCCGGACTGGATGACAATCCACATCTCCACTTGGATTTTTAAGTAGCACTCCATCCGACCCTTCCAGTAACGAAAGTCATCTCCGTTGTAAAATGGAGGTCAGGCGGTGCTAAACCCTTCGAGATGGGCCATCAAAAATGAACCTTGCACAAAGAAATAAAAGACAACGAAAAAAATTCCAAGACTTTGCCTTGGAGTAAAGAAAATTGAACGAAACGAAAAACAATATGAAAAGAAAATAAAATTGATAGATTGGTGGTTGCACTAAATTTTAGTGCCCCCGCTCTGATACCAATTGTTGGATCGAGGTGAATCGCTAGAGGGGGGGTGAATAGTGATAGAAAAACTTTTCGTTTCGTTCGACTAAAACTTGAGTAATTAATGCAAAGGAAGTAAAGACAATAAATAAAAGAGGACGCTTTATTTTTACTTGGTTCGCAACCAAAATGTTGCTACTCCAAGGCTCCGCGATCCTTGACCACGTACGAAGGAGCAATTCACTAAACGTCTCCTCCTCGTTAGAGGTAGGAGACAATGAATACAAAGAAACAAAATCTCAAGGTGGAGGCAACAAACCTACCTCACCTCATTACGATAAAAGCTCGATTACAATGAAATGATTTACAAAATTAAAGCACAAACTTTGAGGATGTCAACAAAGTAGGGTTGTGAACTTGGCGTCGCATCAGCATTACGATGACGTAGAGCTTTGGCATTGTAGGAGCACTTTGAGAGCAAGATTAATTATCCCAAAGGGGTTAAACCCCCCCTTCTTTTATAGCCCTCCAAGCCCTATTTCGTTGAGATCCAGATCTGGATCAAAAGGACACCTCACCCCAAGATAAGGGGATCTTATCTTGACCTTCATCAGCCGATACAGTTTTCATCACGATCGATGCTAGCAAAGAATCGATCGCTAATAGCTAGAACTCCAACAACGAGTTAGCACAAAAACATAAGTAATGGTAGAAATGACGGCTACTTATCGTCTGATCTCGACCTAGACCTTCCACTGGAAGTCTTAGTCAGATCGCCGCCTAAAGTCGTCCATGTACAGAGGACCCGACCTCACCATTACTCATACTCTTGCTTACCTCTGGTCCTTTGCGACTTGTCGCTTAGCTTCCAGTTTTCACCTGGGTTCTTCGACTCCATCCGAAGTTCTCTCGGTGTTGCCCGACCACCACGGTTTCTCGACTCGAGATTCTTTAGGTGTCACTGACCTTCAGCTTAGCTTAAACATTTCTGCACACTTAAGAGTAGCTTATGAGAAAATGATAACACCTTAACTTTGAGCCTTTGCCATAATCAAAACCTAGGTTCGATTATCTGGTGCCCCTGTACCAACAATTTAGAGTGTGTTTCATCCATAGAAGTTGAGCTACACACTTACCCATTGCTATGTACTCAGCTTTGGTAGTAGATAATACAACACAATGTTGTTTTCTACTAGACCAACTGACTAGGTTTTGACCTAGAAGTTGCCAACTACCACTTGTACATTTTTTATTGAGCTTATAATCGGCATAATCTGAGTCAAAATATCCGATTAGCTCAAAAGTTACTAGTCCTAGGGTACCATATTCCTACATTTAGTGTTCCCTTAATATATCTAAGAATTCTTTTAACTAAGGTTATGTGCAATTCTTTAGCACAACAAGATTGAAATCTTGCTCACATACCTACTGCAAAAAGTATATCAGCTCGACTTGCAGTTAGGTACAAAAGACTACCTATCGCACTCCTATAATATTTTAAATCTATTGGTTTTCCTTCTAAGTTATTATCAACTTTTACATTAGTTGTCACAGGTGTACTAATTTCCTTATCATTTTCCATGCCAAATTTTCTAATTAATTCTTTAGCATATTTATTTTGGTACACATAAGTTTCCTCTTTTGTTTGTTTTATTTGTAACCCTAAGAAGAAGTTGAGTTTGCCTACTAAACTCATTTCAAACTCACTCTCCATTAATGATACAAATTCATTTAAAAATATACTATTTGTTGAACAAAAAATAATGTCATCTACATGGATTTGGGCTATAAAGATTTCTTTAGTTAAGATCTTTACAAATAATGTAGGATCGACTAAACCTTGTTTAAACCCTTTAGATATTAGGTAAGTTGGTAATCTTTCATACTATGCCCTAGGTGCTTGTTTTAGTCCGTAAAAAGCTTTTCTAAGTTTTAACACATGATCTGGTTGATTTATATCTTCAAATCCTGAAGGTTGGGTTACGTATATTTCTTCCTTAATAAAACCGTTTAGAAATGGTGACTTGACATCCATTTGAAATAATTTAAATCCTTTATGTGCGGCATATGCTAACAACATCCTAATATACTCAAGTGTTTCTACTGGTGCATAAGTTTCATCGTAGTCTAATCCCTCTATTTGACTAAATTCTTTAGCAACTAATCTTGCTTTATTCCTAAGAATCTTACCCTGTCATCAAGCTTATTTCGAAATACCCACTTAGTACCTATAATAGTTTTGCCCTTAGGTGTTGGTACTAATCCCAAACATGGTTTATTGTGAATTGAACTAACTCTTCTTGCATAGCAATGATCCAGTTGGGATCTAGAAGAGTTTGATCTATAGTTTTTGGTTCAATCTTGGATACGAGGGAGACTTGACTTAAGTTTCTATAGGATGCTCAAGTACTAATGCCTTGAGTAGGATCACCCAAAATTTGGTCTATTGGATGATCGGATCTTACTCTTGGAGTTCCTGTATTATGGTTAGTGTTAGATTCATCTTGTTGGTTGAACTTAGTTCTATCTTCATAATCTAGGTTTTTATTGGTTAAGTCGATTGTTTTTTTAGGTTTAGGAGAATTATTATCTTCATTAAATTAATAGTTTCTTCGATTTTTAATGTATTTGTATTATATACACTATATGCTCTACTAGTTGTTGAATAACCTAAAAATATTCCATCTACTGATTCAAAGGTAAATTTTCCTAAGATGTTTTTGGTATTTAATATATATACTTTACATCCAAAAATCCTAAAGTATTTAATATTTGGTACTTTGTTGTAATATAATTCATAAGGAGTTTTATTATGACGTTTAGTTACTAATATTCTATTTTGGACATAACTAGCAGTATTTATTGCCTCGGCCCAAAATCTATCATTTAATTTATACTCATTTAATATTGTCCTAGCGGCTTCCTGTAGGGTTCTATTTTTCCTTTCGACTAACCCATTTTGTTGAGGAGTTCTCGGACAAGAGAACTCATGGTGATACACATTTTGTATACAAAATTCATTAAACTTATGATTTTCAAATTCCCCTTTGTGATCACTTCTAATTCTTTTAATTTTTAAATTCTTTTCATTTTCTAATAATTTTCATAGATTAATAAATTGATCAATTGTTTCACTTTTATGTTTTAAAAATCTAATCCAAGTGAACCTAGAGTAGTCATCTACTATTACTAAACAGTATTGACTATCATTTAGTGACTTGGCCCCATGTGAATCAAATAGATCCGAGTGTAAGAGCTAAAATACACTTTTGGTTCTATCTAAATTAGTTAATTCATGTGAAGTTTTAGTTTGTTTTTCTTGTTGGCAAGCATTACACACTTTGTTTTCTAAGTTGCTTAACTTCGGTAGACCTCTAACTTGTCCATTATGACTTATTTTCGAAATAAGTCTTAGGTGGATGTGGGCTAGTCTCCTGTGCCACAACTATGATTCCTCTTGTTGTGTCATTAGACACTTGAGTGAGAAAGTTGGTAGGTCTATGGTCTAAATATTATATTTCCTAAGTCCTCTAAGAATGATTTCTAAGCAATCAATACTTTTAATTAAGCAGTCATTTGATCAAAATTTAATCTTATATCCACTATAACAAAGTTGACTAATACTTAGAAGATTAAAGTCAAATTTTTCTACTAATATTACTTTGCATATAATTAAATCTGAATTTAGCTCAATATCACATAATCCCATAATCTTAAATTTTCCGTTGTTTTTGAAGGCTACCGATCCATGATTTTTGAATCTTAGCTTCGTAAATTTAAGTCTGTCTCCAGTCATGTGTCTGGAGCACTCACTATCCAACATCCTTTGATCCTATACATAAAGTAGTTGGATCAGATATTGGAATTTTAAATTGGTTTTAGAAAATTTTTATTCTAAGTTTCATCTCACCCATTCTACATGATGAATCATGTTAACCTTATATGTATTGTGAGATGAGGGGTTTATTTTACTTAGTTAAATTTTAATGAATTGAAAATTAATTAACCTTGGGTTAGATTCAAATTTAACCTTTAGTTAGTTAAGTGGAGATTTCAAAAGAGGGCTTCTAGGTCGTGGCGAGGCATAGATACTTTCTTTGATCATAACAATGACCACTTCCTTAGACAAAGCCAGCTTAAGAAATTTTACACTTAATTTACTTTAGCGTTAAATCCTATTCTAACTAGTTTAGGATGTGGTGAGGTAGCTTCAGTCAGTCCAACTTAGCCAAGTGCACCAAGCTAGATACTTTTTATCTAACCCGGATGCAGGTGACTTCATTTTCCTAATGTACTATCATCTCATCGTGTCTTGATACTATGTTGTCAAGATTAATTAACCTTTGATCCTATCTAACCATTCTAACTTAAGCAAGTAAATTAATCTAAACATGCAAGCAAATATTATCTAATTACATAAACTAACTTAATATTGACTCTCCCGGGATTATAACATTTGTAGGGACGATCCACATAGTGGATTTGATCATGGGGAACCCAATACTTAGTTAAGCCTGCATTCGTGTTTATACTAGATTTTGGGACCCATGCATGGATTCTTGTTTGATCACAATTTACTAGTGAAATAAAGGACCTATTTTTTTTTTGTCAAAATCCGAGTCCAGTCTTGTGTATAAAGCATGTTGAGACCCAAGTATTAGGTCGAAACCTTTGGATCCCAACGTGAACTTTTACAAGGTTTTCTTAAGATCTTGAACCTGCCCTTTCAAAGAGAAATTTTCTTCCTCAAGTGTCTTGACTCGAGTTGAGGTTGCTTCTTGAATGTGGCTAGTTGAAGAAATTAAGTTGGTCTTCTTAAGGGTTTTAACTTCCTTAATAAGAGACTTGACTTTAGAATCAGACTTAGTTAACTTTTTATTTAAATATTTAATTGCAGTTTATAAGTTTCTAATTGTAAAACATGTACCTTTACCGAACCTTCAGAAATGGATACAGATTTGTGGCTTGTCTCGGACTCAGACTCAGACTCGGAGTTGGACTTGGACTCGCACTCGAACTCTAACTCGGATTGGGATTCAGAGGGTCATGCCATGAGGATGAGGTTGTTGATTTGATCTCATTCTTCTTCATCTGACGATTCTTCCCATGTTTCTCTAAGAGCCTTCTTGGTAGATTTGGACTTTAGCTTGGGGCAGTCGGCTACGAAATGGCCCTTCTTGTTACATTCGTAGCATTTGAAGTCTTGCTTGACCTTTTGATTTGTTTCAGGGTTTTTCTCTTTAGTTGACTTGTTTGCACGTCTTCATTTCTTGATTAGTCTTCGAATAAGGTTGATGATCTCTATTTCCAATTCATCATCTAGATCCGAATCAGACTCATTATCTTCAGGAGTTGGTTTACCTTTTGTTTTCTTTTGTCCTACAAACAAAACTATACTTTTCTTGACCAGGGTCGAATTAGTTTGTTCGTGCAATTCAAATTCAGAAAAAGCTCATCTAATCTAATCTTAGAAAGATTCTGGGACACTTTGTAAGAATCAACCATTGATGCCCACAATGTAGTCCTAGGAAAAGCCTTAAATCCGTACATTATAATATCGCGGTTCTCCACCATTTGTCCGATTGAATGGATGTCGTTTAGGATGTCTTGGATGTGAGCATGAAGTTGACTCTCAGTCTCATTGTCTTGCATTTTTAAATTAAATAATTTATTTAAAAGTAAATCCCTTTTGCATACCTTTGTATCAGAGGTTCCTTCATGGAGCTCGGTGAGTTTATCTCATAAATCTTTAGCGTTGATGAAGGGGTCAATGTGGTTGAGCTCCTCTTTGGATATACCACATTGCAAGATTTGGGTTGCTTTGGCATCTGCTTTGATTTGTTTCTTCATTGCATTGGTCCACAAGTCACATTCCAAGAGCTCACCCTTTTCGTCGGTAGGTAGATTGAACCCTTTCTAGATGACGATCCACATGTCGACTTGAGTCTTGAGGAAACACTCCATCCGACCCTTCCAGTAATGGAATTCATCTCCACAAAAATACGGAGGTTGGACGGTGCTAAATCCTGTTGGCAATGTGCTGGTCCCGGAATGCTCATTGGCTCCCATGTCCCCATATTAAAATTTTCACTAATGAAAACTAATCCGGATGGGATGAGTTTCCTAAGCACAACCAATTCATCGTTGTGCTAACGACTCGAGTGATCGCTTGAACAAACTAGTTGTTCAAGCAACCAACTCTCCTAGTCGATTAGCCGCGGAAGAGACGACGGATGGATTGCCGGTTTTTGTGTTTCTTATTCGGGGTCCATGATTATACAAATACATGCAAATGCAAACTAGTATAATCAACATATACTAACATAAAGAACTTAAGCTAGCATATCAATTAAGAATAGAAACATGCAAAGATCATAAATAAAAGTTATAAAACTTTTATACCTCTTGATCTTCTATCGTATGTCCTAACCTCCTTGTAGACTTCGTGTGGGCGAAGATCCTCCACAAGTTGAAGCTTCTTAGATCTTCTTCAATCCAAAGAATGAAGAACTCTCTTTCCCTTCTTGCTTGAGCCAACCACCAATCCACAAAGGATTGATGCCGCCGGCCCCAAGAATAGAGAGAACATAATGGAAACAACCAAGCAACCGAACTAGGGACAAACCCTAGCTCCTAGTGCCGCCGGCCAAGAGGAAAACAAGAGGAAAAGAGGAATAGGTTGGGCACCACCAAAAGGTATAGGAAAAAGGATAGGATCCGGCCAACACCCTAGGAAGAAGAAGAACACTTCCCCTATAGTTGCCACCTACCTTACCTTCCAAACCCTAGCCGCCCAAGCAAGCTTCCTTTGGATTTCATGCCGCCCAAGGTAGAGGAAGAGAAGGTAGTGGCCGGCCAACCCTTAGAAGGAAGAAGATGAGCCCTTCCCCTATAGTTGCTGCCCAACCTAACTTCCAACCTAGCCACCCAATCCAAAGAGCCAAACCCTAATCTAATTAGGGTTTCCTCCATAGGTTTCTTGCCACCTAAGCATGGTGGAGAAGAGAGATCTAGGAGCTAGCCACCTTCAATGAAGAAGACAACCTCCTCCATAGGTTGCCGCCCAACATCCTTCATCACCTTGGCCGCCCAACCTAAGGAGCCAAAACCCTAATTAGGGTTTCCTCCATGAGGTTGCTTGCCGCCCAAGCATACTAGGCAAAACCCTAATTTCCTTAGCATCCATCATGAACCATTAACTCCTCTTTGCCGCCCAACCCATAGCCATCCTTTTATAGAGTTAGGGTTAGGCCTTGGTTTAATCTCCACCATCGGTTCTAGGGTTTTAATCTCAACCGTCGGATTTAGAGATTTAATCTCAACCGTCGGTTCTAGGAATTAATCCCAACCGTCGGATCTAGAGATTTAATCTCAATCGTCGGTTCTAGGAATTTAATCCCAACCGTCGGATCTAGAGATTTAATCTCAACCGTCGGTTCTAGGAATTTAATCCCAACCGTCGGATCTAGAGATTTAATCTCAACCGTCGGTTCTAGGAATTTTAATCCAACCGTCGGATCTAGAGATTTAATCTCCACCATCGGTTCTAGGGATTTAATCCTAACCATCGGATTTAGAGATTTAATCTCAACCGTCGGTTCTAGGAATTAATCCCAACCGTCGGATCTAGAGATTTAATCTCCACTGTCGGTTCTAGTGATTTAATCCTAACCGTCGGATTTAGAGATTTAATCTCAACCGTCGGTTCTAGGAATTAATCCCAACCGTCGGATCTAGAGATTTAATCTCCACCGTCGGTTCTAGGGATTTAATCCTAACCGTCGGATTTAGAGATTTGTTTTCCATCATTTGATCTAGACTTCATGAGGTTTATATAAGGCTACGATAGGGACCATGAGGAGGAGTTGGGTCTTGGCCACCCGATGGATCGGAACCACACAAACTTGATCCATCAATGATGTTCCATTCCACTAGAGGATCATCATCGAACTACCTCACCAACCCCCATAAATTAATATGGGCTCCATATATTATTTGTACATTTATCTCCCCGTGTTTAAGATATCGAATGTCCGTCAATCGATTGATTTACTGACCATCAATCAATTAACATCTAACTCCTCGAGTAGTACCACTCAACCTTATCATCATGTTGACTAAGTCAACCCGCGGGGTTTACATGATAAACCTTATGAGCTCCTCAAGGGGACATCATCAACCTAATATATAGGACACGGATTCCTCCTATAATCAACGGCACACCATGTAAATAATATCATTTCCCAACTTACCGGGCATATTGATTTAATCCATAGAAATCTCACCCTCTGGTAAATCAAAGAAATAAATACTAAGTACATGTGCCCGTTATTATATCGGGATTAAGAGCATGTACAACATAATATCCGAGGTCTGATTCAATTATGTAGTCAGCAATAAATTGAATCACCTCTATGTCGGTCCTGCTCAATGCACCTAAGTGTACTAGTGTAACTCTATGTTCAAGATAAAACAATACCAAGCTACACTACTGTAACGCCCATAAAATTCCTAGCAATTTTACAGAAATTTTTGGCTTGATGATCATGGGCTTTATGTGGGCCTTTTCAAAAATAAAAGAAAATAAGCCAAAAAGGGGTGCAAGGCCTAAGAATTGAACCCCAAACCTCTAGAGATAGCCAAGCCTTATAGATGCACCCACTAACCAGAAGCCCAATAGGATTATATGATTAAGGAAAAGGGGGAAACTATAGATAAGTGGGACTAGGAGTAAATGAAGAGGCATGGAAAGGAAAAGAGGAACTTCTCTTCCTCCCCCCCCCCCCCCCTTTATAAAGAAGAGGGAAGATTGGATTTGGTCACTTCCACCCTTCTTCTTCTTCTCCTCACCGAATTCTAGCTTCTTCTCCACCTTTGGCCGAATCTCATCCAAGCAAGAGAAGGCTAGGGTTGGTTCTTCCTTAGGTTTTCCTTCCACCAAAAAGCAACGCGAAGGAAGTAAGTATCCCTCACCTGCATACGAGTAGCTCCGATTGCTATTTTTTTTTTTTTGTAAAAGAAACCTACATGATATATTCGGCCAAGCCATGATTTAGGGTTCAATGAAGCTCTATGCTATGTTGTTTATAACTAGATGATGATGTTAGGGGTTAAAGGGGATTAGGACAAAAGCTAACCCTAATAACCACTAAGGCCTATTCGGCCAAGCCATGATTTAGGGTTCAATGAAGCTCTATGCTATGTTGTTTATAACTAGATGATGATGTTAGGGGTTAAAGTGGATTAGGACAAAAGCTAACCCTAATAGCCACTAAAGACCCATTCGGCCACCCCTAGATATCTAAGACCCAATGAGGTTTCAATCCATGTTTTGTAGGGTTATGATGTTGTAGTCATGTTTAATGAATTAGGTTAAAAGTCTAAACCCTAAAAAGCCTTTAAGGGCCATTCGGCCACCTTTGGTCTTTTAGGTTACAATGAAGTTCATACCATGAATTTTATGGAATTTGTATGCATATGTATGTTACTTGAATTAGGTTAAAAGTCTAAACCCTAAAAAGCCTTTAAGGGCCATTCGGCCACCTTTGGTCCTTTAGGTCACAATGAAGTTCATACCATGAAATTTATGGAATTTGTATGCCTATGCATGTTACTTGAATTAGGTTAAAAGTCTAAACCCTAAAAAGCCTATAAGGGCCATTCGGCCACCTTTGATCTCTTTAGGTTACAATGAAGTTCATACCATGAAGTATGCTATGCTATGTTAATGAAATAAGCTATGTTGTTATGAAATGAAGTATGCTATGCTATGTTAATGAAATGAAGCATGATGTGTTATGAAATGAAGTATGCTATGCTATGTTAATGAAATGAAGCATGATGTGTTATGAAATGAAGTATGCTATGCTATGTTAATGAAATGAAGCATGATGTGTATGAAATGAAGTATGCTATGCTATGTTAATGAAATGAGCTATGTTGTTATGAAATGAAGTATGCTATGCTATGTTAATGAAATGAAGCATGATGTGTTATGAAATGAAGTATGCTATGCTATGTTAATGAAATGAAGTATGATGTGTATGAAATGAAGTATGCTATGATATGTTAAAGAAATAGGCTATGTTGTAAAATAAGCATATAAGTATTTTACTTTCTGCATGGCTTGTACCAAGACCTTAACAAGGTCCAAGAAGGGATGGGCTCCTAAGATGCCCTAGGTCGATGGAATAAGACTCGGGCCTAGGATGGGCTTCTATGTATGATTGCCCCTAGGTCGATGGAATAAGGTTCGGGCCTAGTACGGGATGGGCTCCAAGATGCCTTAGGTCGATGGAGTAAGACTCGGGCCTAGGATGGGCTTCTACGCTATGACGATTGCCCCTAGGTCGATGGAATAAGACTCGGGCCTAGGAACCTATTAGGTTCGAGACTTGCTACCTCGGGCCTATTTAGGGATGCGCGCTATGATAATGAAGAAGTGGTACAATGCCGGGCCCAAATATGTTGAGATCTATATTTACGTACCTAACATATATGTTTTCAAAAGCATCTTGCATATGTTTGCCTGTTAATGTTTAAGTTACATGTTATGTTATATGATATGCCATAATGTTTAAGTTACGTGTTATGTTAGATGATATGCCATAATGTTTAAGTTACGTGTTATGCTAGATGATATGCCATAATGTTTAAGTTACATGTTATGTTAGATGATATGCCATAATGTTTAAGTTACGTGTTATGTTAGATGATATGCCATAATGTTTAAGTTACGTGTTATGCTAGATGATATGCCATAATGTTTAAGTTACATGTTATGTTAGATGATATGCCATAATGTTTAAGTTACGTGTTATGTTAGATGATATGTCATAATGTTTAAGTTACGTGTTATGCTAGATGATATGCCATAATGTTTAAGTTACATGTTATGCTAGATGATATGCCATAATGTTTAAGTTACGTGTTATGTTAGATGATATGCCATAATGTTTAAGTTACGTGTTGTGTTAGATGATATGCCATAATGTTTAAGTTACATGTTATGTTAGATGATATGCCATAATGTTTAAGTTACGTATTATGTTAGATGATAGCCATAATGTTTAAGTTACCTGTTATGTTAGATGATATGTCATGATGTATAAGTTACATGTTATGTTCGATGGTACGCTATGATGTTAGGTTACTAAGTTACATATGATGCATATTATGCTGATTAAGTATATGTATATATTTCATGTTATGCTGCTAAGTTAGGGATGATCCATGCTATATTATCTCATGTTACTTAAGCTACAAGTTAAGTTGATGATGCCATGAATGTTACATGATATATTGATTATATGTTATAAATGCTACAAGTCATGATTAATGATGATGTATGGTTTTTTGTGAGTAGGACAGGATCTTACTAAGCCTATGTGCTTATAGTTTATCTTTCCTCAGATCGCAGATAAGGGTAAGGGATGGATAAACTAAAGGGAGCAGCAGGAGGGGTCAATGTGTGTGGTAGTGGCATGGTGGAGAAGATCCGTTAAGTCTACTTATACATGTATTGCCTATGATGATGATGTCTATGGATGTCTTTACTTATGTCTCCCTATGACGATGATGTTATGAACCTACTTAGCCCTAAGTATCTATATATATATATATGATGCATGCTTTATGTTGATAAGAAGAAGTAAAGAAGAATGCTTTATGTTGATAAGAAGAAGTAAAGAAGAAGTAAGAAGAAGTATCTATGCATGCTATGCTATGAAACATACTCTATGTTAAGAAGAAGTGTTAATGCATATCTATGTTTAAAAGAAAAAAAAGTATTTAGGTCTTAAGTCTTCCGCTGTAAGAAATAAGAAATATATATATATATAAAGTCTTCCGCTGTATGAAAGGTATAGATGGGTCAGTCACACGCCGCCTCTCCGACATTTAGGGTCCCTAAGGGCGGTGTGGTTAATATCAGAGCCGATCTGCCTTTCCACTACACACACATCAAGCTCCAAATCCTGCTGCTCCAAGTAAGAATTCTATGTCTATGCTTTAATTTTGTTAATTTTTTTGATCATGCATGATATGAAATATGTATAGATTATTTAGTGCATGTATAATATAAAATGCCTTTCCCTTATGCTTGATTCATGTATGGTAGGAAATGCTTCTAGCTTAAACATGCACAAAAATATGTATGATACCCTTATGATTGTTCATGTATGATATAAAATACCTTAAGGTTAAACTATGCATGAGAACATGAATGATGCCTTAAGCTTAAAATGACTTTATGTTAGCTTAGGTCTAAGTATGTGTAGGACAACGAACGGGAACTTATACTAGTTTTACCTTAATGTATGAAGATAAACATGTCTGGAAGACGGAAGAGTAGAACGATGAGCTAGCACCCCGCATGACCTTACACACATAGTCACGAACTCCAACGACAAGTTCTGAGAACAACAACAAGTAATAACTACCCTAATGAATCGAGGAAACCCATCGCCCACCAACGGGCCCGGCCCGATGGTTCGACAGAAGCTTACGATCCAAAGGCGAGACTAAAGCCAAAAATTTCTCTTCGGTGAACCATGGGATGCCCAAGCTCGGTTCAAGACGGTGGAAAGCATCGTGGAGCTCTTTGGTGGCCCGAATGCGAGAAGATTAAGTGTGTATCATTCTGCCTATCGGGAGATGCTCGGATGTGGTGGGAACGGGTTAAAACCAAGAGACAAGTAAATCAGATGAGATGGACAGATTTTGAGTACGAATTCTTCGAAGAATTCTTCCACATGAGGGTGACCAACAAGCATTACGACGAGTTCACTGGTTTCCGACAAGGTGACCTATCGGTCAGCGAAGCCGTGAAGAGATTCAACCGACTTGCACGCCTGTGCCCAGAGTTGGTCAGCACGGAAAGAGAAAGGGTCAGACTCATGCTGAAGATGCTCCGACCAGAAATAGCTCTGAATGTGGCCGGCGGAGTTCATAGACCGCAGACCGCAGAGGAGCTTCAAGAGTGCCTTAATTAATGAGCATTACGAACAACATTAGCCAGAAGAAAGCAGTGAAGGCAGGGGACAGGCCCAGTCAGGAGGTCAGAGGAACCAGAGTGCTTGGAAAGGGAACCCCACTGGCAAGAGGAGACAATGGGAGAATTCTAAAGGAGGTCCAGCGAGCAAGCAACCCAGGATCCCTCTGTGCGCTACTGGGAAGATACATCTGGAGTATGCTACCAAGGCACAAAGACAGACGGGGCATAGAATCAAGGACTGTCCTATCGATTGAGCACCTCCTCGTAGTATACCGGCCCGGAGTGCTCTTCCACGGCTACATCGATCTGAGCCGCAATCGAAGGAACCCCAATCCACTAAGGGAGACTAGAAGCCCCACCAGCTATGACAGATGCTAGGGTATTCTCTCTCACCCAAGAAGATGTGGCAAATGCCACTACAGTTGTCACAGGTCAGATAATTATTTTCTGTCAGCATGCTACTACATTATTTAACACTGGGGCAACACATTCGTTTATTTCTACGCACTTTCTTTGGAATGATAAACATACCACCGCAAGCTCTAGATCACAAGTTCTTAACCACTCTACCCTCGGGAAGTAATGCCCTCCACTCATATCTGCGAGCGCGCACCCATCGTGCGCATGAGAGAACTCTCTGCGATCCGATAGTGCTCGACATGCAGGATTATGACATTATCTTGGGCATGGATTTCCTAAGCAAGTACGGTGCTTGATCGAGTCGAAAGGAAAGTGGTATTCAGTAGAGGCGGAGCCTAAGTTCGAATTTATCGGAGAACCGAGAAGAAGAGTCAATAAGATTTTATCACCCCTACGAGCACGTAAGATGTTAGGCGGTGGGTGCGGGTTTTTGGCACAGCGTAGTTGATACAAGTCAAGATGAGGACCGAGAAGCTAGAGAATGTCGAGTGGTATGCGACTACCCGAGGTATTTCGGATGAACTACGGGGTTAGCCCGGATAGAGAAGTAGAATTTGAGATCGAGTTGATTCTGGTACTAACCCGATCTCTAAAGCACCTTACCGTATGGCGTACCGAATTAAAGGAACTTCGTGACGGCTACAGGAGTTACTCGACAAGGACTTATTCGCCCAAGTCGCTCTCCATGGGAGCTCGTCTTTGTTAGTGAAGAAGAAAGATGGGTCTATGCGCATGTGCATAGACTACCGAGCGCTGAACACTGTGACGATCAAGAACCGGTATCCTTTACCGCGGATTGATGACCTGTTCGACCAACTAAAAGGTGCCGCCGTCTTCTCAAAGATTGACCTGAGGTCCGGCTATCATCAAGTAAAAGTAAAACCAGATGATATACCAAAGACGGCCTTCCGGACAAGGTATGGACATTATGAGTTCGTAGTTATGCCCTTTAGAGTAACAAATGCACCTGCCCTGTTCATGGATTTGATGAATCGGGTATTCTCGGCATTCCTCGACAAGTTCGTGATCATCTTCATAGACGACATACTAATATATTCGAGAACCCCCGAGGAGCATGCAGAACACCTGAATGTGGTATTGCAGATTCTTCGGGAAAAACAGCTATTCGCAAAGTTCTCCAAATGCGAGTTCTGGCTTGAACAAGTATCATTTTTGGGTCACGTAATATCCAAGCACGGAGTGATGGTAGACCCAATGAAGATTGAAGCCGTGAGTAACTGGAACCGACCAAAGAATGCGAAAATCGGGTTTTCTTGGGCTAGCAAGTTACTACCTAGGAAGTTTGTAGAGAACTTCTCGGGATTGCCGCCTATGTGATCCTCACCAGAAAGGACAAGAAATATGAGTGGGCGGACACTGCGAGAGGAGTTTCACAGTTAAAAGGAGCACGGCGCTCCAATTCTTGCTCTTCCGACAGAACGGCCGACATATGATGGCGCTTCCAAGTTGGGACTCGGGTGTACTTATCTGAATGGCAAGGTCATTGCCTACGCCTCTAGGCAACTCAAGGAACACGAAAGGAATTATCCCACCCACGATTTAGAGCTAGCGGCGTGGTCTTTGCTCTCAAAACATGGAGGCATTATCTCTATGGAGCTCGTAGGATCTATACTGCATCACCAGAGTCAAATATTTCTTCACATGTATGACACGAACATGAGATCAGCAGAGGGCTCGAGCTCGCCAAGGATTATGACTGCGAGATTCTTTACCATCCAGGGAAAGCTAACAAGGTGGCTGATGCACTCAGCAGGAAGTCCTGCGCTACCTTGATGTCCCTCTCGATGCTATCTCGTCCCTTAGAAAAAGAGATTATGCGTTACGGGGTGGAAATCATCTCCGGACAGCTCTCGACCCTGACGATAGCGCCGACGTTGTTCGATGATATACTGGAAAAGCAAGTGACCCAAGCCTTCAGAGGATCAAGCAAGAGGTCCTAGATGGGATGGACGATGGGTTTCGGATCTCTGATAATGGAGTACTCTACCTCAGGGATCGCTTGTGTATTCCCTACAATCCGAGTGCGGGAGGAGATATTTGAGAAGCTCACAGAACTCCTATGCGATGCATCTGGAACCACCAAGATGTACCAAGACCTGAAACGAAAGTTCTGGTGGTTCGGAATGAAAAGAGATGTGGCTCAAGATGTCGACTTGCACCGCCAAAGGGTTAAGGCGAGAGCACCAAAGACACGGAGGAACACTGCGCAATCCAGATTCCGAATGGAAATGGGAGGACATTTCTATGGATTTCATCTCGGATTGCCCAAGGCGACAAGCGGTTATGATGCTATATGGGTGATTGTGAGACAGATTGACTAAGTCCGCCCATTTCTTAGCAATCAAGATGACCTATTCTGACGGAGCAAGCCTGGCTTATATGCTAGAAATTATCGACTACATGGAATTCCTAAGACCATCATTTCGACAGAGATGGTCACTTTATCTCCCATTTAGGAATGCGTTGAAGGCCTTAGGCACAAAGCTATTGTTGATCGCCTTCCATCCCAGACAGACGAGACCAGAAAGAGTAAATCAAATCTTGGAAGATATGTTAAGAACTGCGCCATACTGGATTTCAAGGGTAGTGGTGTCGATACTTATATTTGGCGAGTCGCCTACAATAATAGCTACCAAGCTACTATTGGAATGGCACCTACGAGGCTCTATACGGGAGGAAATGTAGATCTCCATATCTTTGTACGAGGGTGGTGAAAAGAAGAGGATGGGACTCGAGGATTTCATCGACGACACCACCAGAGCTATCTGGAACATCCTTGAGAATTGAAACCGCCCAAAGCCGACAAAAGAGCTATGCGGATAAGAGGCGTATACCATTAGAATTCGAGGTTGGGGACCTAGTATTCCTCAAAGTGGCTCCCATGAAGGGAGTAATGAGGTTCGGAAGGAAGGGTAAACTGAGTCCACGTTACGTGGGACCGTATCCGATATCGCAGAGGATTGGAAATGTAGCTTACAAGCTAGAGCTGCCTCAAGAGATGTCGGCTATTCACAACGTGTTCCATATCTCTGTGCTCAAGAAATGCATTTCCAGTACAGACCAAGTGATCGAGCCACAAACATTACAAGTTCAAGAGGACCTAAGTATTGAAAGTCGGCCTATCCAAATACTAGACCGAGAAATCAAGAGGCTAAGGAACAAAGAGGTGCCCTTAGTAAAGGGCGTAATCAATCTGCGAGGAAGCTACTGGGAACGCGAGGAGGACATGAAGGAAGTACCCATTAATTGTTCTAAGTTTCGAGGACGAAACTTTTTAAAGGTATGAAGGATTGTAACGCCCATAAAATTCCTAGCAATTTTACAGAAATTTTTGGCTTGATGATCATGGGCTTTATGTGGGTCTTTTCAAAAATAAAAGAAAATAAGCCAAAAGGGGTGCAAGGCCTAAGGAATTGAACCCCAAACCTCTAGAGATAGCCAAGCCTTATAGATGCACCCACTAACCGAAGCCCAATAGGATTATATGATTAAGGAAAGGGGAAACTATAGATAAGTGGGACTAGGAGTAAATGAAGAGGCATGGAAAGGAAAGAGGAACTTCTCTTCCTCCCCTTTATAAAGAAGAGGGAAGATTGGATTTGGTCACTTCCTCCCTTCTTCTTCTTCTCCTCACCTAATTCTATCTTCTTCTACACCTTTTGCCTTATCTCATCCAAGCAAGAGAAGGCTAGGGTTGGTTCTTCCTTAGGTTTTCCTTCCACCAAAAAGCAACGCGAAGGAAGTAAGTATCCCTCACCTGCATACGAGTAGCTCCGATTGCTATTTTTTTTTTTGTAAAAGAAACCTACATGATATATTCGGCCAAGCCATGATTTAGGGTTCAATGAAGCTCTATGCTAACCCTAATAACCACTAAGGCCTATTCGGCCAAGCCATGATTTAGGGTTCAATGAAGCTCTATGCTATGTTGTTTATAACTAGATGATGATGTTAGGGGTTAAAGTGGGTTAGGACAAAAGCTAACCCTAATAGCCACTAAAGACCCATTCGGCCACCCCTAGATATCTAAGACCCAATGAGGTTTCAATCCATGTTTTGTAGGGTTATGATGTTGTAGTCATGTTTAATGAATTAGGTTAAAAGTCTAAACCCTAAAAAGCCTTTAAGGGCCATTCGGCCACCTTTGGTCTTTTAGGTTACAATGAAGTTCATACCATGAATTTTATGGAATTTGTATGCATATGTATGTTACTTGAATTAGGTTAAAAGTCTAAACCCTAAAAAGACTTTAAGTGCCAATCGGACACCTTTGGTCCTTTAGGTCACAATGAAGTTCATACCATGAAATTTATGGAATTTTATGCTATGTTAATGAAATGAAGCATGATGTGTATGAAATGAAGTATGCTATGCTATGTTAATGAAATGAAGCATGATGTGTTATGAAATGAAGTATGCTATGCTATGTTAATGAAATGAAGCATGATGTGTATGAAATGAAGTATGCTATGCTATGTTAATGAAATGAGCTATGTTGTTATGAAATGAAGTATGCTATGCTATGTTAATGAAATGAAGCATGATGTGTTATGAAATGAAGTATGCTATGCTATGTTAATGAAATGAAGTATGATGTGTATGAAATGAAGTATGCTATGCTATGTTAAAGAAATAAGCTATGTTGTAAAATAAGCATATAAGTATTTTACTTTCTGCATGGCTTGTACCAAGACCTTAACAAGGTCCAAGAAGGGATGGGCTCCAAGATGCCTTAGGTCGATGGAGTAAGACTCGGGCCTAGGATGGGCTTCTACGCTATGACGATTGCCCCTAGGTCGATGGAATAAGACTCGGGCCTAATGCGGGATGGGCTCCAAGATGCCTTAGGTCGATGGAGTAAGACTCGGGCCTAGGATGGGCTTCTACGCTATGACGATTGCCCCTAGGTCGATGGAATAAGACTCGGGCCTAGGAACCTATTAGGTTCGAGACTTGCTACCTCGGGCCTATTTAGGGATGCGCTATGATAATGAAGAAGTGGTACAATGTCGGGCCAAAATATGTTGAGATCTATATTTACATTACCTAACATATATGTTTTCAAAAGCATCTTGCATATGTTTACTGTTAATGTTTAAGTTACATGTTATATTAGATGATATGCCATAATGTTTAAGTTACGTGTTATGTTAGATGATATGCCATAATGTTTAAATTCGTGTTATGCTAGATGATATGCCATAATGTTTAAGTTACATGTTATGTTAGATGATATGCCATAATGTTTAAGTTACGTGTTATGTTAGATGATATGCCATAATGTTTAAGTTACGTGTTATGTTAGATGATATGCCATAATGTTTAAGTTACATGTTATGTTAGATGATATGCCATAATGTTTAAGTTACGTGTTATGCTAGATGATATGCCATAATGTTTAAGTTACATGTTATGCTAGATGATATGCCATAATGTTTAAGTTACGTGTTATGTTAGATGATATGCCATAATGTTTAAGTTACGTGTTGAGTTACGTGTTATGTTAGATGATATGCCATAATGTTTAAGTTACGTGTTGTGTTAGATGATATGCCATAATGTTTAAGTTACATGTTATGTTAGATGATATGCCATAATGTTTAAGTTACGTATTATGTTAGATGATATGCCATAATGTTTAAGTTACCTGTTATGTTAGATGATATGTCATGATGTATAAGTTACATGTTATGTTCGATGGTACGCTATGATGTTAGGTTACTAAGTTACATATGATGCATATTATGCTGATTAAGTATATGTATATATTTCATGTTATGCTGCTAAGTTAGGGATGATCCATGCTATATTATCTCATGTTACTTAAGCTACAAGTTAAGTTGATGATGCCATGAATGTTACATGATATATTGATTATATGTTATAAATGCTACAAGTCATGATTAATGATGATTTATGGTTTTTTGTGAGTAGGACAGGATCTTACTAAGCCTATGTGCTTATAGTTTATCTTTCCCTCGTACTGCAGATAAGGGTAAGGGATGGATAAACTAAAGGGAGCAGCAGGAGGGGTCAATGTGTGTGGTAGTGGCATGGTGGAGAAGATCCGTTAAGTCTACTTATACATGTATTGCCTATGATGATGATGTCTATGGATGTCTTTACTTATGTCTCCCTATGACGATGATGTTATGAACCTACTAAGCCCTAAGTATCTATATATATATATATGATGCATGCTTTATGTTGATAAGAAGAAGTAAAGAAGAATGCTTTATGTTGATAAGAAGAAGTAAAGAAGAAGTAAGAAGAAGTATCTATGCATGCTATGCTATGAAACATACTCTATGTTAAGAAGAAGTGTTAATGCATATCTATGTTTAAAAGAAAAAAAAGTATTTAGGTCTTAAGTCTTCCGCTGTAAGAAATAAGAAATATATATATATATAAAGTCTTCCGCTGTATGAAAGGTATGTACGGTCGCGTCACGCGCTGCCTCTCCGGACATTTAGGGTCCCGGAAGGGCGGGCGTGACAACTACAACCATGCCAATGGTTTGTCCAAGACCATCTTGGTTGTGAGCCTCTACTTATACTCTACAAGGGACTGATAACATGATCTTCTATGCCATCACCCAAGCACCATGTTATCTACAATGTAAAGTATTAGACAATGCACAACATATAATAAATATAAAAGTGCAAACAATGATCATGTGATTCTTATTTCAAAATAAAGATGTTAATACTAAAGAGCTAGGCTTTCAGTATACATCCCAACAAAATCCCTCTTGACTAGTCATGTAAATCTTGAACGAAATAAAAACAACAAAAAATATTCCAAGATTTAGTCTTGGATTAGTAGTGCGGAATAAAACTTATGCAAAGAATAAACCAATAATAATAAAAAGAAATAAAAATAAATTGCTCGACCAGTGGTTGCATCGAATCTGAGCGCCCCCACTTTGATACCAATTGAAGGACCGAAAATATGCTCTGTTGGGTTTCCGGCACCGCGGCGTGTGTGTGTTCGATCATGTTTCGTAAACATGAGCACAGCGGAAGCAATTAAAAATAATAAATCTATATTTATTACAACACACACAACACAGGCATGCATATTACAACAAGTGTAGACATAACCATAAATTAAAATTTGCAATAAAAGAAATTTATCTACGTTATACCTTTCGTATGACGTGTAGCGGGAACGACATCAACCGGAACGATCCTCGTAAGAATCGTCTCTATCCGTATCCACGCCGAGCTCCTCGGGATGACTTCGCTAAGTCACGAGCTTCGTCTTCGTACGGGTTACTAGCCTCGTGTTGAAGACGACGTGATCGAGAGATGATCACGATCCGAATCCAAATTCGGATCCTAAAACGAGTTCTCAAAACTCGCTTCTCCGGAGAGGTATTCGTCAACCAATTGGCGAATCCTTCGTCCTCCACCTCAGAGGATTACCGGAGATCAAATCCCCGGTAAGTTAGCCGCTGTCGGAGCACTAACCGTCGTCCAAACGACGCTCCGACAACAAAGAAACAAACTGTCCAGAAAAACTGGACAGCTTTTGGTGGAGGAATAGAGGCCGGCCAAGGAGAGATGGAAGCTCACCTTATCACCGAACCTAGAGGAGATCACCGGAGGGTCGCCGGAGGTTCACCGGCTGAAGCTTGGTCGCCGGCAACAAGTTGGACGGCTGCTGCACAAAGTGGCGGCTTAGGGTTGGCGCCGAATACTCCAACAAGGGTGGTGGCGGCAACTCCAAGGGCTAGGGTTTTTTTTTATTAGGGCTTAATTATCCATTAAGCCCTCTTTTATAGAGAACTAATTCTCTTAATGGTTAATGGATCATATCCATAAAGCCCGTTAACCCGCTCCATTAAGATAAGTTAAAATAAACCAAACCATGATGGTTTATTTTAAGTTAAAACGAACCGAACCAACCTTTGGTTCATTCGTTTAATATAAACCAAACCCTTTGGTTTATTCTCATCCATTGGATTAGAACCAAACCATTTTGGTCCATCCATTATGTCTTCATAAGACACCATCCACGCCCCATCATGCATCCTAAATAATTTCATGCTCGCTTATGTTCGGTCCAACCAAACATAGTCTTCTCCTGGCCTCCGAGAATCCCATTCTCAAGCTCGCTTAAATCCTTCGGATTACACTGCCAGCGGTGAACAAATAGGTTCTCGCTTATGTTGGCCGCCTATAATTAACCATTAATTATAGAACGATCATGAGTGGCACCTAGTACATGATCCCCCAATTAACCAAAAGATCAACGGTTGATCCGTAACTATTTCTCAAAACCCTTCAAGAGTTCGAATGAATCGTGCCCCATTCCCTTCACTCATCTTATACCCACTTGGTTCGTGACATGGTCTATTGTGTCACCCTCACTAGGTCGACTACGCCACACCTAGCCCAAGTATCATTTCGCCCCACGGATTCTAGTTACTCCACATGTATCAAGAGTACCTTACTCTAAACATGTAATGCTTTGGCCAAAGACTTTAGTAACAATCCGACGAGAGGCCATGGGTATACATCTCCTCGCAAGGAGTGGTGAACTTTATAGGCTATTCAAACACCTTTCGATCACTTCGACTTATACCCAATCATCTCGTCCACATCTCCTGTAGATGTTTGCTTAAGATGTCAAAGCATAAGTCTCCATGATCAAGATGACTTGAATACCGCAAGTCAAAGGAACATCGCACTTAAGCCACAAGAAGAACTTCATTGACATATCTATATATGCAGAGAACCATATGAAGTCTTACTACCTGGTCACTCCAATGAACTAGTTACCATAACTAGCATCCACGATTAACTCCGACATCACTATGTCTCCACCAAAGGAGAATCACCGCTGATACACCAAGGAGTATACTGTGTTAGTCTCGAGAATTGATGGTGTCCAAATCCATCAATTCATCGACTAGGATAATTCCGATACATCACAATTACACATGTAGAGATACTCACTAGTTGTGATCCAATCACAAATTCTCTCATGCCGTGAATCGATCGCGGGCATTCAGTAAATGAGTTTAAGATCCAATCAAATACATAAAACATGTATACTCAAATAGTGAATCTTCATTTATCATATAAATGGTTCATACATAAGGCGATTGCCTTAGGACATCTCTCATATATTACTAACATGCTACAGGGGGGTGAATAGCGTTCAAAAATCTTTCTTTTTATTTTGCTTTAAAATATCGTAAAATGTAAGGTAGTCATAGCGGAATAAGAAAATAAAATATGCAAGTACACAGAAAGGTTTTACTTGGTTCACAGCCTACCGGATGCTAATCCAAGGCCTATGATCCAAGATCACCTTCGAAGGACAATTCACTAAAAAGATCTCTTCCTCATTGGAGGTAAGAGATGTGATGCTTACAAAGAATATGAAGATGATAACAAGTCTACCACTCCACTAATTAAAGTACAAATCAAAAGAAGTAAACAATTATACCGACAAAAAGATGACGAGACTTGGTCGGAGTGATGTCGTAGAGCGTCGAAGTATGTTTTGAGAGCTTTAGCACTTGTGTTATCATTAACTTTTATGGTTGATTTCCTACTTCTTTTATAGCCTTTATGGATTCAAAAATTACCTTGATTTTGTCCAGATACATGATAAGGATAAAGCTCTGTCCCTTTCAATCTTGAACTCTTATCAATGAGATGGCAAGAGGGTGAACATTGACTCAATCCTAAGGTTGATTCATCGACATCAATTGACTGGGTTCATCATTAGTTGACTGGACCAGTCAACTGCGTTGAGTTGCCGACTCAACTGCATCATAATCTCGGTGGCAGTCGACTGCTAATTCGGCCCAGTCAATTGTTGCAAGGTGCTTGGCAAATATACTTGATGATCATTTAGTTTTTTACCTACACTACAAGATTAGCATAATATATTCAAGTATATTAATAGTGACAGTCCTTTGACTGTCCGATCTTGACTTTGACATTCCTCTAGAAGTCTTGGTCGAATCAATGTTTACAGTTGTCCCTGTAAAGAGGATGCATCCTTACCACCGCTCTTCACACGGAACTTACCTTGGTCCATTTTCTTAGCATCTGATTCTCCAAGACAACTCAATTCCTGCACACTTAACACATCACATAAGATAACAATATGGCTTAACTTTGAACCTTTACCATGATTAAAACCTAGGTTCAATTATCCTGGTGCCCTACACCAATAGGTTTGACCATATGTTGATCATATGACTAGTGGATGATTGGGATATCCAATGTCATATGAGGGAGATTGTCATGAGGAAGATTGTTGGAGTAATCAACCTCAAGACAAGGTTGACCAAGCTCAAGTGAGATTCAAGTGGAAGTCCAAGATTGGATTCTTGGCAATGAAGAAGTCCAAGTATGGATACTTGACAAGGGAAGTCCAAGATTGGATTCTTGGCAATGGAGAAGTCCAAGTATGGATACTTGGCAAGGAAAAGTCCAAGGGTGGAGTCTTATCAAGGGAAAGTCCAAATATGGATATTTGGCAAAGGGAAATGTCCAAGGGTGTATTCTTGGTTGTGTAAGTCCAAGTGTGTAGTCTTAACAGTGAAAGTCCAAGCATTGAGGCTTGACAATGGAAGTCCTGGAAGTGCAACCTCTTGGCAAAGTACACCCGTTAGCATGACAAAGTCGATAGATGCACTTGAAGGCTAGGGCCAAGGGTGAGGAGTCATAGACTCGAACCAAGGGCTTGAGGCTGATGGAAGTGACTTGAAGGCTATGGGTACCGAATAGCATGTCGAAGCTGATGGAAGCACCTGAAGGCTAGCACAAAGGGCGAAGTAGCCATGGAGGACTCGAATGGACCTTGAGGGTGTGAGGCTGATGGAGGTGGCTTGAAGGCTTAGGTCTAGGCCTAGGGTGAGAGTCAAGTGTGAGGGGATCATACTTGGCTTAAACCTCAGTTTTGAGAATTAACAGTCGATTGGGGTTATGGACTAGTCGTCTACTTGAGTGTATAACACTCGGGAGGCTTAGTTAACTCGAGCAATCAATTGGGTTATGACCTAGTCGACTAGTCGAGTAGTCGACTGAGGCTCGACTGGTGACCTATGGCTCTGGCAGTCGACTAGTGGCTTGCACAAGTTGATTGACTATTGGCAATCGATTGCTATTGATGAGAAGTCATTCGTGGATAAGGTACAGAATATCTTGTAGTTAACAGGTGGCTATGGAAGTCAATTTCTAGGTAATGGTAGTCGACTAGTCAGGGAAGAATCTGACATGGATTAGTCTGTTGTAAGACAACAGATAGGTGGGCAGTTGACTTCCAAGCAAAAATTAACCCAAGATGCAACTTTATAAGGAGACTTCATGAAGAGGAGAAGATGCTGGTTTTGGGGGATTTAAAGGGAAGTGTTGCTGCAATTCCAGGTCTTCAAATGCCATTCCAAAGAAACCAAAAACAAGCAATCAAATGCTCTCATTTGTAAAGTGTTTTCACTTCATGTTTTGTATTCTTGTATTTGGTTGTATTTTCTTTGTTGTAAGCTCTTGTAAGGGTTTCTCTACCTCTAGTGTCATACCGAGAAGGAAAGGTTTTAGTGAGTGTAGATCATAAGAGCTCAGTCATGGAGTAGGAACTAGGGTTCCGAACCATGTAAAAATGATGTTGTGATTGTGTTGCTTTTCTTTGTATTTATTTCTATTTTTATTTGTTTTCCATTGCATATATAACATTTTTTAGACAAGTACGATCGAATGAAGAAATCAGAAATCAATATTCACCCCTCTTCTAGTGCACCAAATGGTCCTCAATAAGTGGTATCACAGCGAGGCCGCTCTTCAAGGACTCACCATCATGAGATCACAAGCGGTAGAGGAGTGGAACAATAGAGTTGCCTAACGACGGATTCAGCTATGACATCTAGATTCCTCCACCATTCAACCGAGAAGATTTTTCAGGATGGAGATGTTCCTTATGATAGTCATCGAGAAATGGTTCATCATAATTGAAGGATTCGAAGCTCCAAGGGGCAAGAAGGGAGGAATTCTCGAGATGAAGAAATGGACCGAAGAACAAATCTAAGCCTTCGAGATAAATGAAAGGGTAATGAAAATCTTAACTAATTTAATCCCTAATGATGTTTTGTATCAATTAGGTGATTGTAAGGATGCCAAGGAGCTATGGAGAAAATTGCCAAAATTTCATGAAAATCCCTCATCGGTCCAATCCCAAAGTAAATAAGATGACAAGCCTGAAGGAGAATCAAGTTCATCATATCAAGAGCTTGAGGAGTCGAAGGTTGAGAGATGCTCAACACTTGAGGAAGAGGAAGTTAAAGAAACCTCCACTTCAAGGATTGAGAGGGAGAGTAGATCTTCCATACTGGAGCAAGAGAAGACATCTACCTCTGGAGCCCACAAAGAACAAGCTTAAGATTCTCCTACCACCGAACTAGGTAACTCAAATGCAATTCATAAAAATAAAGATCTTATTACTTGCTTTAAGTGTAGGGAACAAGGACACTACAAGAGAAAATTCCCAAAATTGGTCAAGAAGAAAATCCAAATAGTGTCAAAGGGAAAGGAAAAGATAAATGAGACCGGAGCACTAATTCACAAGAGAAAGGAGTAGATAGTAAGCTTCCAGTTCCAACAAAAGGGTCACTATCGGAGCCAATGTCCTAAGGGGAGGCACCCTAACAAGGATATAGGAGAGAGCTCAAATGTAGGGGGAGCTAAGGCAAACCCTATGTTATATGTTAATAATGTTCTTCCTTTACATCATGATAAAAGGCATGTTAGTAATATGTTTTATTGTCTAAATGCTAGATATCATGAAAGTAAGCCTAAGGACCAATTTAGAAACAAATATTTTTGTTTAGGGGCCAAGTCTCATGAAATTTGGATTACGGACAAGTCTAGAACAACTACCCCTAAAACTACACTACTTAAGGAGAACCTAGGCAATAATCCTAAGAAAGATAGACACATGCCTAAGAAGAAGAAAAATATCCAAACATATAATGGAAAATCAAAATTGAATAAGTTAGAGATAGAAAATCAAGTTTTGAGGTCAAAACTTGAAAATTTAGAAAAGACCCTAAAAAGGATGGAAATTATGATTAAAGGGTTTAGTGGACAAAGTCTAGGTTTTGGTAGGAAGGATCTACCAAGGACAAGGAAGGTTTGGGTCACAAATTTTAAGTCCAAGAAAACCATAAAATCCTACCATAATGTTCCATTTAACTATAGAACTAACCCTAGGTCTAGGAAAGCCAAGGTCACAAGGGAAGCTATCCCTAGAGTTGACCATGGTGAGAGTCAAGTGATTAAGGCTTCAAAGAAGTCTAGGAAAGTCACTAAAAAGGTTACAAGGGAAGATATTCCTAGGATTAACCTTAGTGAGACCAAAATGACCAAGGCTTCCAAGCCTAGGAGGGTCAATAGGAAGGTACCAAGGGAAGTATTCCTTAATGAGTACCTAGTGAATCCAAGGAGCTCCAATAGATTTTGGGTTCCTAGGAGCGTGATCCCTTCATGCTAGATGGGTTTGGGGTGTGTCAACCTTAAATTGTTGGGTAGATAACCTAACCATGGTAGAGTTGATACTTTATGACATTTTCAAGGTAATGTGATACCTTGGAAATGAGTTTAGAATTGGATCCTAAAAGATTTTAGGTTTGCATATGGATTTCATAGAAGATGAAAAATTGATTATAATTAGCACAAGTAGGTTTAGAGTCAAAAGTGTATCATTTTGGGTTTTGGCACACTTGAGAGATTGAGTCATTATGGCAAATTGGATATAATTCTAAAACATAGCAATTTGATTCAAGACTTAGGTATTCTATACCTTTATATTTTATATATTTGTCATATGTCATGTCATGACATCTTGTTCATATGATTATCCAAAATGTCATGATAGTACTTAGGTTTTTATTATTATGCTATGATATCATGCATCATTGGCAATGTCTTAAATTATGCAGATTATTTATTCCATGATTATAATTCATGCATTAAGGTTAATCAAATTGAAATTGAGGACAAGTGGCATTATTTGATGTCCTAGATAAAGAAATCAAATGGATATGCCTAAATATAATGCATGAACCCTTAGATTTAGGGAAGAATAAATCTAGATCTCACAAAACCCATAGGATGATATGTGCGTGTATTGATACACCCTAGACACACGTGATATGTTAGGAAAATGAATTAGGTTCATGTGCTTATATAATACATTTATATGAACTCAAACTCAAAATATAACATGAGGAAAGCTAATGTACACTTAGCCCATAGATCATGATTGAAATTAAGGTTTGAAAACAATTTCAAAAACCTTAATGAAGTATATCTTTTGATAGAACCACCATTGACAAGATTGACACAACGTTAGGCAAAATATTGAAGGTTTCAATGCTTTTGAACTTTGTATCAATCTTTCAAAATAATGGGTATTTTCATATAAAATTATTCTTCACCCATTGTATTTGACATAAGTAATATACATATGCAATTTCAATATTTTTTGAAAAAAATATATACTTATTTATGTATTTTTAAATTTCATTTCTGAAAGTTTGATTTATGAAAAATCAAACTCCAATCAACTGTTGTAGGCAGCCAGTCGACTGGTGGTAGTGGCAATCGATTAGTTGCAGACATAGTCGACTACTAAGTCTATTTTGGTTGAACAAGGGTTGTTTCACAATTTATCAGCACCACTATGTACCCTAACTGCTCCTAACCCTATGATATGCTTAGAGAAGCATTGGAAGAGAGAAATTTTCATTGAAAATGAATTCGAGAGTTGATTACGGTGAAGATCAAATTTTAAGGGAGGTTAAAGTTCAAGTTTAAACTTTTACCCTTATTTTTGATGGTTTAGATTTCCTATAGGCTTAGGAACTCTCCAAGAACATTGTTGGTGCAATGGTCAAGGGGGAACAAGCCTTTAGGGGGAGTTTGTCCATCAAGGGATGATGGATGTTAAAAGGGGAGAATGAAAGATTGCCTCTCATTTAGTGATAACGGTTTTTGTCACTAAGAGTGAAGGCATTTAAGATGATTTTGGATCAAGGGAGAGAATGAATGATCTCATGGGTAGATGAGACATGAAAATCTTGGTAGACTTTTTTATGCATGCCAAAGAGGGAGAAATGAGGGTTTAAGTTAGGAAACTCTCATTATGCTTTGGCATGAGAAAAGACAGTTGGGCTTATGGGATAGCCTAACTTAAAGGTATTGTCAAACATCAAAAAGGGAGGAATTGTTAGTGCAATCGACCTAGGTCACAATTGACCAGACTCGAGTGGGATTCAAGTAGAGTTTTGATATTTGATAATAGATTTGACAATGGTTTGACAATATGGTTTGACCATATGTTGATCATATGACTAGTGGATGATTTGGATATCCAAGGTCATATGAGGGAGATTGTAATGAGGAAGATCGTTGGAGTAATCAACCTCAGGTCAAGGTTGACCAAGCTTGAGTGAAACTCAAGTGGAAGTCCAAGATTGGATTCTTGGCAATGGAAAAGTCCAAGTATGGATACTTGGTAGGGGAAGTCCAAGATTGAATTCTTGGAAATGGAGAAGTCCAAGTATGGATACTTTGCAAGGAAAAGTCTAAGAGTAGAGTCTTGGCAAGGGAAAGTCCAAATATAGATATTTGGCAAAGGGAAAAGTCCAAGGGTGTATTCTTGGTCATGTAAGTCCAAGTGTTAGTCTTGGCGGCGAAAGTCCAAGTATGGATGGCAAAGGGAAAAGTCCAAGAGTGTGGTCTTGGACATGTAAGTCCAAGGGTGTAGTCTTAACGGTGAAAGTCCAAGAATTGAGGCTTGACAATGGAAGTCCTGGAGGTGCGACCTCTTGGCAAAAGAGACCTATTAGCATGACAAAGACGACGGAAGCACTTGAAGGCTAGGGCAAAGGGTGAGGAATCGTGGACTTGAACCAAGGGCTTGAGGTTAATGGAAGTGGCTTGAAGGGTTAGATATAGGTTAAGGGTACCCGATGGCATTACGAAGCTGATGGAAGAACCTGAAGGCGACCATGAAGGTGAAGGAGTCATGGAGGACTCGAATGGACCCTGAGGGCGTGAGGCTGATGGAGGTGGCTTAAAGTATTAGGCCTAGGCCTAGGGTGAGTGTCAAGTATGAGGGAATCATATTTGAATTAAACCTCAGTTTTGAGGTTTACCAATCAACTGGGGTTATGGACCAGTCGACTAATCGAGTGCACAATACTCAGGAGGCTTAGTTGACTCAAGCAGTTGATCAGGTTATGACCCAGTTGATTTGTTGAGTAGTCGACTGAGGCACAACTATTGACCTGTGGCTCTGGCAGTCGACTGGTGGCTTGCACCAGACGACTATCCACTTACAGTTGACTGCTAGTGATGAGAAGTCGAATGATTATAAGTGGATAGGGCATTAAATGTCTCATAGTCGGCTGCTGGCTTATGGTAGTCGACTGGTGACTATGACAGTCAACTTCTAAGTAAGGGCAGTCGATTGGTTGGGCTGAATCCGAAGTGGATTAGTCCATTGTGAGACAATGGATTGTTGGTGCAATCGGCCCAGGTCACGATTGACCAGACTCGAGTAGTGTTTTGATGTTTGACATTGATGTCTGACATGTGTTGGGGAAATTGTTGATGCAATTAACCCAGGTTAATAATTGATGTTTGATGATGGTTTGACCATTGTCATGGGAAAATTCCAAGCATGGGTCTGGGCAATGAAAAGTCCAAGCTTGAGTCTTGGCATGGAAAGTCCAACATGGGTTGGCAAGGGAAAGTCCAAGCTTGAGTCTTGGCATTTGGAAAGTCCAACATTGGGTTGGCAAGGAAATTCAAGAGTGTAGTCTTGGCGACGTAAGTCCAAGGGTGTAGTCTTAGTAGTGAAAGTCCAAGTCATGGGTATTTGGCAATTGAGAAGTCCAAGGGGAATATTGGCGGCGTAAAGTCCAAGGGTGGAGTCTTGGCAGCATAAATCCAATGGTTGGCGGCGTAAAGTCCAAGCGGAGTCTTGGCAGCGTAAGCCCAATGAGCCTTGGTGGTATAGATCAACTTAGCATGACATAGACGATGGAAGCACCTGAAGGCTAGGGTATAGATGAACAAGTCATGAATGACTTGGAGGGATCCAATAGGCGTGAGGCTGATGGAGGTGGCTAGAAAGCTTAGGTCTAGGCTAAAGGTGGTCTAGCAAGTATGGGGGCACCATACTTGGGTTAAAACCTCATGTTTGAGGTGTATCAGTCGACTAGGACTATGGTCAATCGACTGATGGGAGTCAACTAGGGTGGGCGATCGTGATGGCTGGCGATCGGCCGATCTAGAGATCGATCATTCCGATCAAACTTTCGAACCTGACGAAAGCCTTTTAGTCGAGTGATCAGTCCAAGCACTCGATTGATTGAGACATCAGTCGACTGATGGGCATGATCAGTCGACTGATGGTCTATCCGTTGGACTTATCCGACGTGGTTCATGCCGTTGTGAGACAATGGCTACAGGAGAAGTCGACTGATGGTCTCGATCAGTCGACTACTAGGCAAAAATCCAGCATGATTGTAGGTTATAAAAGTGGCTCGGAAGGAGGATTTTTGGCATCAATTCTTGGACGTGTTTGGGGAAATTTGTTGCTGCAAATCAGGGTCTCCAAGTGCAATTCAAGCAACCAAAGATCAAGCAATCAAAAGAGAATTTGTAAAGTATTTTTCCTTTACTTGTAGTGTATTTCATATTTGTATTTGCTTATTTCTATTCGTTTATTGTTGTAAACACTTGTACGAGGTTTCTCCACCTCCGACATGTTGTCGAGAAGGAGTTTTATTAGTGGTGTTGTCATCACTCGAGCTTGTAGAGCTCAATCCATGGAGTAGGAACCATTCGGTTCCGAACCACGTTATATCGTATTGTCTATTATGCTTGTGTGTATTTGTTATTGCTTTATTTCCGTTGTGCACTAATCAATTTGTAGCAAGCACGATCGAATTCCTCCATCTACAACACCGACGCTATTCACCCCTCCTCTAGTGGTCACGAACGTTTCTATAGGTTGGGCTGAATCCGACATGGATTAGTCCATTGTGAGACAACGGATAGGTGGGCAATCGACTGGTGGGCAATGCCAGTCGACTGCCAATCCAAAATTAGCCCAAACTGCAGCTTTATAAGGAGACTTCATGAAGAGGAGAAGACATCGATTTTTGAGGGATTTGAAAGAAAGTGTTGCTGCAATTCCAGGTCTTCAAATTCCATTCCAAAGCAACCAAAAGCAAGCAATCAAAAGCTCTTATTTGTAAAGTGTTTTCACTTCTTGTTTTATATTCTTGTATTTGGTTATCTTTTCTTTGTTGTAAGCATAAGGGGTTTCTCCACCTCCGATGTCATACCGAGAAGGAGTGGTTTTAGTGAGTGCAGATCACTAGAGCTCGCCCATAAAGTAGGAACTAGGGTTCTGAATCACATAAAAATGATGTTGTGATTGTGTGTTGCTTATCTTTGTATTTGTTTCTATTTGTATTTGTATTTTGTTACGCATAACGTTTTGTAGACAAGCACGACGAGCACAACCGAACGAAGAAATCATACATTACTATTCACCTCCCTTCCTCTGAAGCACCAAAAGTTCTTTAACATCGACTGCCAGTTGCCAGTCGAATGATGGCTTGCTTTAGTCGATTGGCCATTAGCAGTTAATTGCTAGGGTAGAGCAGTTGACTAGCCTTAAGTGGACAAGGGACAAAAGTTTCCATAGTCGACTGCTGGCTTATGATAGACGACTGGTGGCTATGGCAGTCAACTGCTGGGTCAGATCAGTCAACTGTTCGGACATTTTCTGATGTGGATTAGTTTGTTGTGAGACAACGATCAAGCAGGAAGTCGACTAGAGGTAAGAGCAGTTGACTTCTAGGCGAAAAATTAGCCCAATGTCGTGACTTAAAAAGAGATTGTAATGGAGATTCGAGCAACCAATTTCTAAGGGTTTGAAGGGGAGTTACTGTTGTGATTCTAGAACTTCAAGGCATCCAAAAGCAACCAAAAAGCAAAGCAATCAACACTTCTCTTGTGTAAAGTCTTCTTTACTTGTATTTGCTTTTGTATTTCATTTTAGTTGTTGTATTTTTTTTTATTTTAATCTCTTGTAAGAGGTTTCTCCATCTCCGGTGTTATTCCGAGAAAGAGACAAGTTTTAGTGAGGGTAGATCACTAGAGCTCAACCATGGAGTAGGAACTAGAGTTCTAAATCACATAAAATACTCGTGCAGTGCTTGTGTTGTGTTTTGTTTGTTATTTGCATTTGTATTTGTATTCCGCTGCATGTAACATTATTGTAGACAAGGACTATCAAATGACGAATCGAATAAATGCTATTCACCCCCTCTAGTGTACCAAACGGTCCCCAACAAGTGGTATCAGAGTGAGGACACTCTTTAAGGACTAATCGCCAAGAGAGAAAGCGCTAGAGGACAATGGAGTTGCCCAACGATGAACAAGGATAAGATATCCGAGTACCACTGCCCTATGTTCTATGGAGTAGAAGGGTTTGGTCTATGGGCGGTGAGAATTGAGGCATTCTTGCAAGTGAAAATTGAAGACTGGATCGTCTTGATGAGTGGGTTTGAAGCTTCTAAGGACAAGAAGGGAAAGACTCTAAAAAAGAGCAAATGAACAAAGGAGAAAATTGAAAAATCCAAAATCAATAAAGTAACGAAATTTTTGATTGATTGTATTCCAAATGACCTATTATGCAAGATAGGTGAATATCAAGATGTTAAGGAGCTATGGACTAAATTAATCAAGCTCCATGAAGAACCCACATTAGCATAACATGAGGAGGAATCCAAAGAGGAAAGCTCTTCATCATCGTCACAAGAGTTTGAAAAGTCAGAAGTTGATAGATGTTCAACATTCGAAATGGAAAAAACCTCGACTTCTAGGATTGAAAGGGAGAATAGGTCTTCAATGTCAGAGCAAGATGAGGAACCTTCAACTTCCAGACAAAATGAAACCCTAAGGTATATTTTGATAATGCTCTTCTTTTATGTAATGATAAGAAGTATGCTAGTATTCTATCAAATTTTAATGCACTTGAAATTTATCATAAGAAGCATGCTAGTAATAAATATTTTTGCTTAGGTGCTAAATCTCACAAGATTGGAACAAAGGACAAATCTAGACAAATTAGCTCTAAGACTAACCCACCTATGAATGACAAAAATCTAGGCATACACCCTAAAAAAATAGACATATGTCTAGGAGGAAAAATCATGTCCAAAAATATAGTGAAAGATCAAAAGTGGCTATATTAGAGAATGAAAATCAAGTCTTGAGGTCAAGACTTGATAAATTGGAAAAGACCCTTGGAAAGATGACAAATTTGATTAAAGGGTATAATGGTCAAAATTTAGGGTTTACAAAGCAAGGTGTATCTATGGACAAGAAAGGTTTGGGCCACAAATCTAAGTCCAAGGTAGATATTGTTGGGATGTATACTGAAAAATCTATTCTTTGTATGAACATCTTTATTTTTGAAATAAGAATCACATGATCATTGTTTGCATATTTATGGTTATGCATATTGTCTGATACATTACATTGTAGATAACATGGTGTGTGGTACATGGGAGATCATGTTATCAGTTCCTTGTAGAGTATAAGTAGAGGCTCACAACCGAGATGGTTTTGGATAAACCATTGGTATGGTTGTAGTGTAATTTGGTATTAGTTTGTCTTGACCATAGAATTACACTAGTACACTTTGTATGTATTGAGCAGGACCGACTTAGAGGTGATTCAATTTATTGCTGACTACATAATTGAATCAAACCTCGGATATTATGGTGTACATGTTCTTAATCCCGATATAATAACGGGCACATGTACTTAGTATTTATTTCTTTGATTTACCAATGGGTGAGATTTATATATTAAATCAATAGGCTCGGTAAGTTGAGAAATGATATTATTTACATGGTGTGTCGTTCATTATAAAAGGAAATCGTATCCTATATATTAGGATGAGAATGTCTCCTTGAGGAGCTCATAAAGATCATCATGTAAACCCTACAGGTGGACTTGGTCTGGCATGATGATAAGGTTGAGTGGTACTACTCATGGAGTTAGATGTTGATTAATTAATCGTCAGTAAATTAATTAATTGATGGATATTCGAGATCTTAAACATGGGAAGATATTTGCACAATGAATATATGGAGCCCATATTTATTTATGGGGGTTGGTGAGGTAGATCAATGATAATCCTCTAGTGGAATGGATTATCATTAATGGATCGGACTTTATGTGGGTTAGATCCATTAGGTGGCCGAGATCCAACTCCTCCTCATGGTCCCTATTGTAGCCTATTAAAATCCTCATGAAACCTAGATTCGACGGACCCGATTAAATGGAGTCTTGGGAGAAATCTATATAAGGAGGATAGAAGGCTTGGGCGGCAACTAAGAGAATTGGATTCTACGGTTTGGTCTCCATGGCTTAGGCGCCAAAACAAGAAGCTAGGGTTTGTTGGTTGGCGTTGGAGGCGGCTAGGGTTTCCTTCTCCTATTGGGCAGTGGAAATCTAAGGAAGTCTCTCCTTTGGCCGGCGGCAACAAAAACAAGGGCTCTCTCCATTGCCCGCGCCTCCTTCCCCCTTCTCTTTCTCCTTTGGCCGGCGGTTCCTTGTCCTTTGGAAAGGGTCGGTATCTTCTCCTTCTTTCTCTCCTTGGCCAGTGGCAACATCCAAGATAGGTGGCTTGGTGGTCGGTTCTAGATAGGAGAAGAAGGGTACGTGCATTCTTCCCTTTGTTTGGAGCGAGCAAGGACGGGAAGAACGTGATCTAGGAAGTTTCATCTCTTGGAGGATCGTTGCCCACACAACGTCCAAGAGGAGGATAGGACATACAATAGAAGATCAAGAGGTATACAAGAGGTATAATCTTTTTTATTTTGATTTAGTTCTTTTGTATAATGCATGTGACTAATTTACTTGAATCCCGAAGATAAACAAAAAAACTGGTGATCCATATATCATCTATTCCACGGCTAATCGAGGAAAAGAGTTAGGTTGCTTGAACAACAAGTTTGTTCAAGAGACCACTCGAATCGAATAGCACGATGATGGATCGGTAGCTTGGGTAATCCGTCTTCGTCAAGGATTAATTTTTTTTAATCCGGGGATGTAGATAGTATTGCCATGCACAAGCAACCGAAGCGGGAAGCAATTCCCTACAATTGGTATCAGAGCCACGATTTCCAGTTTTGTGTGTTTAGGATTCGGTTACTTTTTTGCACTTATCATATATTATGTGTGCTGGATAATAGTAGGATGTGCATAGGGTAACTTTTTGGTTGCAGGCATAAGATCCAACTATTATGACCATATATGTGTGTATGTGATTGGATGTGTGTAATTGTAATATTATTTGAATCCTCGGGGTTGACGAGGCTAGTATTTATTTTTTATAATTAAGTACAACATTGTTTAGCCACTCTTTTATTTTAGTTTACTTTCGATCTAGATTTCATGTACACTCCTTTGTGGAGTATAGGATCGATGGATGTAAATTAAAATAATTATTCTCGACTCGGATCTCCGGATGGCTTGTACATGATGTATGGAGGAGCTGACGAGATGGCGACACAACGGGAGACATATTGGAAAACAAAAGCCATAATAGTTGGAAAATATTTTTTTCATATTTATTGCTTCTTGTTTGATAAGCATGTTGTGTGCTTTTAAAATTCCTCTTTTTAAATTACTAAGTGAGAGAGGGATATTTTTTTAAATTCCCGTGGCCTCCATTACAATTTGACATATGATGCAAACAAAATTGCGCGTCGGCTCTGAGTGCCTTCCTCCCCATCGGATGAGTTTGTTTTGTGGATCACAAGGTCAAATATGGTTATAGAAAATTATTTTGGAGCGTATGTACTTCACCATCGGGAGGCACATAATCCGAGATAATTGCCTTAGTATCGTGTAATGGTGAACACTTAGATGCAAATTGGAGTATCCTCCCCATCGGAGTCACTGCTTTTATTTGTAGGGCTGAAAAAGAATCAACTATTAATTTTATTTGTCAAAAAGTAAGGTTGACAGGATAGTAAAATTAATAGGTAAAACCTCCTCTTATAAATGTAGAATTCGTATACGTCCACACTATCGTGGCATACGATATTCTCGGTGTTTTGAGGTGTTGGTTGATTTTAAAATTTTATTGTTTGAGGAATCAATAAATTTTTGAAATCTAATGTTTTGATCTATCTGATTCTTAGGTTTTTCAAAAATGACTTTCAACCCACTTGTTGTGATACTAATGGGAAATAAACTTATTGGACCCAATTATGTGGATTGGAAAAGGAATCTGGATATAGTCTTGACTGCTGAGGATTACAAGTATGTACTTCTCGAAGAGTGTCCTCCTAAGCCTACGCATGATTCTGGGGAAAAGGAGAAAGAGAGTTATAAGAAGTGGATAAAGGCTGATGAGATGGCACGGTGTTACATTTTGGCTTCTATGTCAAATGTATTGCAACATCAACATCAAGTCATTCCTACTACTTATGACATGATGCTCAATCTCAAGAAACTTTTCAGACACCAGAATCGGGCTGCTAGGCAGGAAGCCATGAGGAACTTGATGACGACCATCATGGTTGAGGGAACACCCGTAAAGAATCATGTTCTCAAGATGATGGCTCATTTGAATGAGCTGGAAGTCCTTGGAGTTGAGATCGATGGGGAAACCCAAGTCGATATCATTCTCCAATCCCTACCTAGGAGTTTTGAGCAGTTTCGCCTGAACTACAACATGAATAAAAGGTTGTATTCGTTGGCATAGCTTCTGACAGAACTCCAGGCGGTAGAGGGGCTTTTTCGTCAGAGTGCTCAGGCTCAAGCCATGGTTGCTCAGAAGGTTTCTTCTTCTAAGCCAAAAGGCAAGAAAAAGAAGAAACAAGGTAGAGCAAAGGTGGTGGGAGGATCTCAGGGAGGAGTGAAGAAGCCGAAAGGCAAGTGCTTCACTTGCAAGAAGACTGGACATTGGAAGAAACCGGAAGCAGAACAAAGGTATATCTTGTGGTCTAGTCGTTGAAATATGTTTAGCAGTGTTATCTATCTGCACCTGGTGTGTAGATACGGGAGCCACTGATCATGTTTGCAATAATTTGCAAGGGTTCTAGGAAACCATATGACTAGCTGAAGGGGAGATTACCATTTACTTGGGCGATGCTACGAAGGTGGCTGCTATCGCAGTGGGAGATGTTTATTTATCTTTTGATAGGAATAAATCTTTTGTTCTGAAAAATTACCTTTATGTACCTTTATTTAGAAAGAATTTGATTTCGGTTTCTAAATTATTTTTGGATGGATATTCTATTTCTTTTAATGACAGAGTTGTTATAAAAAGGAATAAGGAGATTATCTGTTCTGGTGCATTGATAGGAAATTTATATACCCTTGAACCAAAAGCTCTCACGATGCAAATAAAAGTAAATAACTCATCTTCTAAATCTAATAAGAGAAAAGAACCTTCGAAAATGAACCAAACGTATCTTTGGCATCTAAGGTTAGGTCATATTAACCTAAGTAGAATTTAAAGGTTGATAGCTGATGGACCTCTGGGTTCATTAGGGGTGGAAGATTTCCCAACTTGCGAATCTTGCTTGGAAGGTAAAATGACCAAGGTTGAGTGGTACTACTCATGGAGTTAGATGTTGATTAATTAATCGTCAGTAAATTAATTAATTGACAGACATTCGAGATCTTAAACACGGGGAAATATTTATACAATTAATATATGCAGCCCATATTTATTTATGGGGGTTGGTGAGGTAGATCAATGATAATCCTCTAGTGGAATGGATTATCATTAATGGATCGGACTTTATGTGGGTTAGATCCATTGGGTGGCCAAGATCCAACTCCTCCTCATGGTCCCTATTGTAGCCTATTAAAATCCTCATGAAATCTAGATCCGACGGACACGATTAAATGGAGTCTTGGGCGAAATCTATATAAGGAGGATAGGAGGCTTGGGCGGAAACTAAGAGAATTGGATTATAGGGTTTGCTCTCCTTGGCTTGGGTGGCAAAACAAGAAGCTAGGGTTTGTTGGTTGGCGTTGGAGGCGGCTAGGGTTTCCGTCTCCTATTGGGTGGCAGAAATCTAAGGAAGTCTCTCCTTTGGCCGACGACAACAACAACAAGGGCTCTCTCCATTGTCGGCGCCTCCTTCCCCCTTCTCTTTCTCCTTTGGTCGGCGGTTCCTTGTCCTTTGGAAAGGGCCGGTATCTTCTCCTTCTTCCTCTCCTTGGCCGGCGGCAACATCCAAGATAGGTGACTTGGTGGTCGGTGCTAGATAGGAGAAGAAGGGTACATGCATTCTTCCCTTTGTTCGGAGCGAGCAAGGAAGGGAAGAATGTGATCTAGGAAGTTTCATCTCTTGGAGGATCGTTGCCCACACAACGTCCAAGAGGAGGATAGGACAAACAATAGAAGATCAAGAGGTATACAAGAGGTATAATGTTGTTTATTTTGATAACTTTTTTTTGTATAATGCATGTGGCTAATTTACTTGGACCCCGAAGATAAACAAAAAAATCGGCGATCCGTACATCATCTATTCCGTGGCTAATCGAGGAAAAGATTTAGGTTGCTTGAACAACAAGTTTGTTCAAGAGACCACTCGAATCGAATAGCACGATGATGGATCGGTAGCATGGGTAATCTGTCTTCGTCAAGGATTAATTTTTTTTAATCCGGGGATGTAGATAGGATCGCCATGCACGAGCAACCGAAGCGGGAAGAAATTCCCTACAGATAAGCCTATTTGCCATAGTGTTCCGTATAACTATGGAACTAGTTCTTGGTCTAGGAGTGCCAAGGTCACAAGGAAAGTCATCCCTAGAGTTGACCATGGTAAGAGTCAAGTGACCAAGACAAGTCAAAAGGTGTTGGGTTTCCGAGGCACCGACGTGGGTGTGTGTTCGAACATATTTCGCAACATGCACAATGGAAGCAAATAAAAACATGTAATAGCTAACTTATTACATCACATAGACCACATGCATGTAGGATACAATAGTATAGACATAATCGTACAATTAAATTTTACAATAACGAAAATTACACTAGGTATACCTGACGAATAACATGTAGCGGAAAGGGCATCAACCATAGCGACCCTCGCAAGTTTCGCCTCTATTCGAGTCCACGTCAAGTATCGTCGGGATATCTTCTCAAGCTACGAGCCTAGTCTTCATGAGAGATACTAGTCTCGCGTCGAAGGCGTTGTGATCGAGAGATGATCACAAAGAAAGTTTAACAAACTTGTCTTCTCAGGAAGTGTCGGCTAATGAAATTGGCCTGCAGTAACTTTGTGACCGACAGATGCAAGGACCGAAAGCTGGGCTACTGGCTGAAGGATGGCCGATGGCCGGTGGCTAGTGGCTGGCCGGTAGTTGGAGGAGGAGGGGCAACCAAGCTTGGGCGGCGACAAATAGGTTGGACGCCGCACAAGCAAGGAGAAGAAGAGAAAGTGGCTAAGGTTTCACAAACCTTAACTCATCCCCAAAATTTGTCTCAACCCTCTTATTTATAGAGAACGTGTTTCTTGACCATCAAGAAACCTTCTCTCAATGGTTATTGGTTCAAAATCAAAACCCATTAACACGCTCCATTAATTTAAGTTAAAATAAACCAAACCACATTAGTCTATTTTAAGTTAAAATAAACAAAACCAATTTTGGTTCATTCATTTAAAACAAACCAAACCCTTTTGGTTTATTTTTCACCATTGGATTATAACCAAACCAATTTGGTCCATCATGTCTTCAAAAGACTTAGCCCATTCATGCTTCTGATGTGACTGAAATAATTTCATGCTCGCTCCTTGTTTGGTCCAACCAAACCAAGCCTCTCTCGATATGAGAATCCCATTCTCAAGCTCATTTTAAATCCTTCGGATAACACTCGTAGTGCGTGTGACCAAATAGGTTACCGATTTATGTTGGTCGTCTATAATTAACCATTAATTATAGAATGATCATGAGTGTCACCTAGTAGTACATCATGATCCCCAATCAATCGGAAAATCAACGGTTGACCCCAGAACAACTTCTGAAACCTTTCAGCAGCTGTAGTGATTTGTGCCCCGTTCCCTTCACTCATCTTATACCCACTTGGTTCAAGACATGGTCAGTGTGTCAATCCCTACTAGGCTGACTACGTCACATCTAGCCTAAGTATCATTTCCTCATCCCACGGATTCTAGTTACTGCACATGCCTCCAAGAGTACCATACTCTAAACATGTAATGCTTTGGCCAAAGACTTTAGAAACAATCCGACGAGTGGCAATAGAGTATACATCTTATCGCAAGGAGCGGTGAATCCTTTGTAGGCTATTCAAACACCATTGGGCACTTCGACTTATACCCAATCATCCCGGGTCCACATCTCCTCGGAGATGCTTGCTTAAGATGTCAAAGCTTAAGTCTCCATGACCAAGTTGACTTGAACACCGCAAGTCGAAGGAACATGACACTTAAGCTACAGTAAGAATTTCATTGACATATCTATAAATGTAGAGAACCATATGAAGTCTTACAGCTGGTCACTCCAATGAACTACTTATCATAACTAGCATCCACGATTAACTCCGGACATCCCAATGTCTCCAGCCAGTGAGAAACAACTGCTTGGATAAACCAAAGAGTATAACTCGTGCTAGTCTCAATAGAATTGATGGCGTCCGAATGCAACAATTCATCGACTAGGGATAATTTCAATACATCACAATTACACATGTAGAGATACTCACTAGTTGTGATCCAATCACAAATTCTCATGTTGTGAATCGTATTATGGATATTCAATAAATGAGTTTAAGATCCAATTAAATACATGAAAATATGTACACTCAAATAGTGATCTTCATTTATCAAATAAATGGTACAACCAAAAGGCAATTATCTTAGGACACCTCTCATATATAACTAATAAACTCCCACTTGGCTTAATGTCAATCGCTATGGTATCCAATATCATAAGCTCTAACATGACCCTCAAACTTACTTTGAGGTAAGGCCTTAGTTAAAGGGTCCGCAAAGTTCCTTTCAGTGGAAATCTTCTCGATTTATATTTCCTTCCTACTAATGATCTCTCTTATCATATGATAGCGACGAAGCACATGTTTGGATCGTTGATGAGACCTTGGCTCTTTTGCCTGTGCAATCGCTCCATTGTTGTCGCAATAGACTGGTATTGCTTTAACAATGGTTGGAATCACACCAAGTTCATAGACGAACTTCTTGATCCAAACCACTTCCTTTGCTACTTCCAAAGATGCAATGTATTCTGCCTCAGTAGTAGAATCTACTACAGTGGCTTGCTTGGAACTTTTCCAACTTATTATTCCTCCATTCAAGGTGAATATGTACCCAGACTAAGACCTGGAATCATCCTTGTATGTCTGAAAGCTGGCATCGTATATCCACGTATTACCATATCACCCTCTCCATATATTAGAAACACATCCTTAGTTCTTCTCAAGTACTTAAGGATTGTCTTAACAACCGCTCAATGATTCATTCCTGGATCAGACTAGTATCTACTCATGACACTCAGAGCATATGATACATCGGTCCTCGTATATAACATAGCATACATGATAGATCCTATTGCGGATGCATAGGGGATCTTACTCATGCAAATCCTCTCTTCTTTTGTGCACGGACAAATAGACTTCGAAAGGTGTACCCCATGCCTGATGAGAAGGAAACCTTTCTTGGATTCCGACGACATGCTAAACCTCTTTAGCACTCGGTCTATATATGTAGACTGCGAAAGACTAAGCAGCCATTTCGATATATCTCTATAGATCTTAATCCTGAGAATGTAAGTCGCTTCTCCCAGGTCTTTCATGGAGAATATTTTGGATAACCAAATTTTGACCGACTCTAAGACAGATATATCATTTTCTATAAGTAATAAGTCATCGACATACAACACTAGGAACAAGACTGCATTCCCACTAACCTTCTTGTACACACAGGGTTTGTCTTGATTTTGTGAGAAATCAAACCTTTTGATTGTCTCATCAAAACGAATATTCCAACTCCTGGATGCTCGCTTCAGTCCATATATGGACCGTCGAAGTTTGTATACCTTGGTTTTATCAACTAATGTAAAACCCTCAGGTCGTATCATATACACGTCCTCGAGTAGGTTTCCATTAAGGAAAGTCATTTTTACATCCATCTGTCATATCTCATAATCATAATGAGCCGCTATGGCCAAGAGCATCCCAATGGATTTAAGCATAGCTACTAGTGAATAGGTCTCGTCATAATCAACACCTTTCTTTTGACGATAGTCTTTCTCCACTAATCTGGCCTTATAGGTAATCACATTACCATCCATGTCGGTTTTCTTCTTGAAACCCCACTTGCACCCTATAGGCTTAATGCCTTCAGGTAGGTCCACCAAGTTCCAAACTTGATTTTCATACATGCAATCCATTTCCGTCTTCATGGCTTCAAGCCATTTGTCCCTTTCTGAACTTTTCAGAACTTCTTCATTACTAGTAGATTCCTTATCATCAATGAGTAACACATCATTCGATTCACTTACGAGAAATCCATATCTCTCAGGAATGTTGCATGTTCTACCAAATCTATGAAGATGTGGTGTTACAATAGGTTTAGCCGATGGCTCATCACTATGAGTTATCGGTTGTGGTGCTTGACCAAGTATCTCATCAATGTCTATTGAAGTCTCTTGAACCTCCTCAAGTTCAACGACACTCCCACTGTTTTCTTGCAAGAGAAACTCTTTCTCTAGAAACACACCATGCCTTGAAACAAACACCTTTTGGTCCACAGGATGATAGAATTGATAACCCCTCGTTTCCTTAGGGTATCCAATAAATAGACATTTATCAGACTTAGCATCCAATTTATTTGATACAGTCTGCTTCACATAAGTAGGACAACCCCATATCTTCAAGTAAGATAAATGAGGTTTCTTACTATTCCATATCTCATATGGAGCAGTAGGACTTTGTTTAGCAAGTAAATAGATGTCTGAAGTGCATAGCCCCAAAAGGACTTAGGAAGATTCGCATTATTCATCATCGATCTAACCATGTCCAACAAGGTTCGATTTCGCCTCTCATGTACACCATTATGATGTGGTTTGTACGGAGGAGTCCATTGAGACAATATACCATTGTCCCTTAGATAATTCAGAAACTCTTGACTCAAGTATTCACCACCTCAATCAGATCGGAATATTTTAATACTTTTTCCAAGTTGTTTCTCTACTTCATTTCTGAATTCTTTGCACTTTTCAAAGGCTTCAGACTTGTGTTTCATCAAGAACACATACCCAAATCGTAAGTGATCATCGATAAAGGTAATGAAGTAGCTATAGCCTCCTATAGCATGAGTTGACATAGGTCTACATACATCAGTATGTATTAGACAAAGCAACTCTCCCATCGGTTCACCTTTTCTAGTAAAAGGTAACTTAGTCATCTTGCATTTTAAGCATGATTCACATGTATCGAATGAATCAAATTCAAATGATTCCAAAATTCCACATCGGTGTAATTCAAACACGTATTTCTTGCTTGCATGGCCAAGAAAACAATGCCACATGTAGGAGGCTAATTGATTATCTTTTTGAGCACGCTTGTTGCTCGCTTCGATATTAAAAATGTCATTAGATACGCCCAACGATAAACACCATTGCTTAAAGTTCCAAATTCCCATAAAGAACCCATTCAAAGTTATGTAACAACAATTGTTACTAAACGAATGGAAACCATTTCTATTTAAACAAGAAATAGAAATGATGTTCTTTATCAACAAAGGAATATAAAAGCAATTGTCCAATTCTAAGACAAGTCCCACAGGAGTTTCCAACAAATACGCTCCGATGGCGCAAAGAACCTTTGCTCCATTCCCAACACGAAATTTGACTCTCCTCGACGAGTCTTCTTCTATTCCTTAGCCCATGTATGTCATTACATATATGTGAGCCACACCCAAGATCCAATACCCAAGTGTCTAAGGAAATAGAATGACAATCAATAAAGAAGATTTCAAGAAGATGGGGCATCCGATGCCTTATCCTTCTTCACGGACTCAAGATAAATCTTGCACTTTCTTCAAGAATGGCTCTCCTTGCCATAATGATGGCAAGTTTCCTTTGTGCTAGTTCTACCTTCTTAGCCTTCTCTTCTTTCCCTTCTCATTGTTCCTTTGACTTCCTCTTAGAACCTTTCTTCGAGGAATCAACTAATCAAGACTGGCCCCTCGCCATGCTTCTCGTAAGACTCTACAGCCTTCAAAGATATTGAGCAAGACTACGATGAACCTCCTAGCATCTCGTGAGGTGAAGAGGAGCTTGAGACTTCAACCTTTCAATCTCACTTGCTCATCAACCAACTCACAAAGATGAAGGACTACGATATGAGCATCCATATGCTCATGCTGCTTTCGTAGCTTGGGTTCCATCGCGGCTAGCATGATGCAACTCATTTGTTCAGAATCACTCACATGTTTCCGATAGGCCAACAATTGGTCCAGAGTTGCATCATCACTAGGACGATGGGAAGAGGCGCTCGAGGACATTTGCAAGCTTTTCAACCTTGAGAACAATTCTCAAGTTTCTAAGCCACCCAAGAAGTTCGGCCACTAATTTATTTGAATCCAAAATGGAACGCAAATTCAAACACATCATGATCAATATATTAACTTAGAAATACAAAACGAGCATATATGAGAAAGATGATTTTAAAATGCATCAATATACATTTATAAATCCCATTCATTTTTCGAATTTAAAAAACCCTTAAAATCACTTCTGGAGATCGTAGTTCCATCTCCGAATGGGCTAATATCCAACATAGATAAGAAAAACATAGGAGTGAGTCCAACAAGCCATTCTTAGCTATGATGGTGGGTATCAAATATACCGATTACATATCATGTATATGTAACTATCACAATGTGCTATCAACTAATTGAATGTTCACACATACATTGGGTTGTTAACACATTAACAAGTATGCATCATATGCATAGCACCCAACTTCACCTCTCTTCACATCGACCTTGGAGTGAGTCCAACAAATCGATGCTCCAAGTTAAAGCCAACCCATTAATCGAAATAGTTTTAATATGGTTAGAGCATTCAACCAATTAGCCAGCTTGGAGTGAGTCCAACAACCCAAACTAACGATTGACCTCGACTCTTACCATATTAGTATTAAACTATTCCAATGATTTGAACATGTTCAGGTTCGAGCCGCTTAGAGTGAGTCCAACAACCCAAACAAGAAATGTAACTCTGGTTCTAACTATATTAATGGAAGGTGTAGGCTTTAATATTGAGTTAGGGTTTTATGTCTCATCCTCTTTGCATGCAAATAACTATTATCTACATGGCATGGCATACATGGCATACATCTACATGTCACGACACGCATGGCATAATGTTATGCATCTAATGCAATTACATGGCATACAATTATGTCATGTATATATTTCCTTATATGTCATAACTATTTATGGAAATAAAATATGTTTAAGATTTGATTCTCCAAATCAAATCATAATTAAATTAGGAAACAAATTTCCAAATCTAATCACATATTTTATTCATGGAATTATTTGATTAAGGAAAATCTATTTAGGAAACCAATTTCCTAAATCATTAAAACTACTTATGGAAATAAAATATTTTAAGATTTGATTTCAAATCAAATCATGATTAAATTAGGAAACAAATTTCCAGAATCTAATCAAATATTTTATTTATGGAAAATATCAATTTCCATAAATACTTCCAACTTTCCAAAAGTGGAAGATTTAATACTTCTAGACTTTCCAAAATTGAAAATTTCCATAAATACTTCTAAATTTCCAAAATTAGAAAATTTCCAGAAATACATTATGACTATCGCAAAACCATTTTACGATTATGTCGAAACACAACTCGGGCTCGATACCATCCTGGGTTTCCTGATCACAAGGCAGTGTGTGTTCGATCATGTTTCGTAAACATGAGCACAAATGAAGCAATAAAAATAATAAATACTCCTATTTATTACAACACACACAACACACGATGCTATTACAACAAGTGTAGACATAACCGTAAATTAAAATTGCAATAAAAGGAAATTAAACTACGTTATACCTTTCAGATGACGTGTAGCGAACGGCATCAACCGAACGATCCTCGTAAGAATCGCCTCTATCCGATCCACGCCGAGCCTCGATGACTTCGCTAAGCCACGAGCTTCGCCTTCGTGACGGGTTACTAGCCTCATGTTGAAGACGACGTGATCGAGAGATGATCACGATCCGAATCCAAATTCGGACCTAAACAAGTCCTCAAGACTTGCTTCTCCGAGAGGTATTCACAACCGATTGACGAATCCTTCATCCTCCACTCAGAGGATTACCGGAGATCAAATCCCCGTAAGTTAGCCGCTGTCGAGCACTCAACCGTCGCCCAAACGACGCCCGACGAGGAGAAGAAGCTGTCCAGAAACTGACAGCTTGGTGGAGGAGATAGGCGCCGCCAACAAGGAAGAAAAGGCTCACCTTGATGCCAAACCTAGGAGAGATCACCGAGGGTCGCCGAGGTTCACCGCTGAGAGCTTGACGCCGCAAGGGTCTTGACGGCGCACAAGAGCTGGGCGGCAGTAGTTGGGCGGCATCCGAAGGTGGGCGCAACTAATTGGATTAGGTTTTGGATTAGTTAGGTTTAATTTAAGCCCTATTTTATAGAGAACTAATTCTCTTAATGGTTAATGGATCATATCCATAAAGCCCGTTAACTCCGCCTCCATTAAGATAAGTTAAAATAAACCAAACCATGATGGTTTATTTTAAGTTAAAACGAACCTAACCAACCTTTGGTTCATTCGCTTAATATAAACCAAACCCTTTGGTTTATTCTCATCCATTGGATTAGAACCAAACCATTTTGGTCCATCCATTATGTCTTCATAAGACACGGCCCATCCACGCTCCATTGCGCATCAAACAATTTCATGCTCGCTTTATGTTTGGTCCAACCAAACATAGTTTCTCTCGTCCGAGAATCCCATTCTCAAGCTCGCTTTAAATCCTTTGGATTACACTCACAGGCGGTGACCAAATAGGTTCTCGGTTTATGTTGGCCGCCTATAATTAACCATTAATTATAGAACGATCATGAGTGGCACCTAGTAGTACATCATGATCCCCAATTAACCAAAAGATCAACGGTTGATCCGTAACTATTTCTCAAACCCTTCAAGAGCTTCGAATGAATCGTGCCCCATTCCCTTCACTCATCTTATACCCACTTGGTTCGTGACATGGTCTATTGTGTCACCTCACTAGGCCGACTACGCCACACCTAGCCCAAGTATCATTTCCTCGTCCCTACGGATTCTAGTTACTCCACATGTATCAAGAGTACTTTACTCTAAACATGTAATGCTTTGCCAAAGACTTTAGTAACAATACGAGAGGCCATGGGTATACATCTCCTCGCAAGGAGTGGTGAATCCTTTATAGGCTATTCAAACACCTTCGATCACTTCGACTTATACCCAATCATCTCGGTCCACATCTCCTGAGATGTTTGCTTAAGATGTCAAAGCATAAGTCTCCATGATCAAGATGACTTGAATACCGCAAGTCAAAGGAACATCGCACTTAAGCCACAAGAAGAACTTCATTGACATATCTATATATGCAGAGAACCATATGAAGTCTTACTGATGGTCACTCCAATGAACTAGTTACCATAACTAGCATCCACGATTAACTCCGACATCACAATGTCTCCACCAAAGGAGAATCACCGCTTGATACACCAAGGAGTATACTGTTAGTCTCAATGTAATCGATGGTGTCCAAATCCATCAATTCATCGACTAGGATAATTCCGATACATCACAATTACACATGTAGAGATACTCACTAGTTGTGATCCAATCACAAATTCTCTCATGCTGTGAATCGTATCGTGGACATTCAGTAAATGAGTTTAAGATCCAATCAAATACATAAAATATGTATACTCAAATAGTAAATCTTCATTTATCATATAAATGGTTCATACATAAGGCGATTGCCTTAGGACATCTCTCATATATTACTAACACCTTTTCCCCAGCTTGATTCTTCTTCTTCTTGCCTTTCGGCTTAGAAGTAGAAACCTTTTGAGGTCTGCATGGCATGCGGCAAGGCACTACGGCGAAATAAAGCCCCTCTGTGGCTTGGAGTTACATGGAAGCTCACGCCATGAATACAACCTCTTGTTCATGTTGTAGTTCAGGCGAAACTGCTCAAAACTCCTAGGTAGAGACTGAAGAATCATATCGACCTGGGTTTCCCCATCGATCTCAGCTCCGAGGACTTCCAACTCATTCAAATGAGCCATCATCTTGAGAACATAATCCCTCACGGGTGTTCCCTCAATCATGGTGGTCGTCATCAAGTTCCTCATGGCTTCCTTTCTGGCAGCCCAATTCTGGTGTCCAGAGCTTGTGATAGGCATGTGGAGGGAATGGGAATCAGATGTATGGCAGTTTGAGGACAGCATAGTCTTTTAGTATAAATGGGAGATTGTTGGATGTATACTGAAAATTCTATCTTTTGTATCAACATATTTATTTTGAAATAAGAATCACATGATCATTGTTTGCATATTTATGATTATACATATTCTCTAATACATTACATTGTAGAAAACATGGTGTGTAGTGTCACACGGTAGATCATATTATCAGCTCCTTGTAAAGTATAAGTAAAGGCTCACAACCGAGTTGGATTTGGACAAACCATTGGTATTGTTGTAGTGTGATTTGGTATTGGTTTGTCTTAACCATAGAATCACACTAGTACACTTTGTGTGTATTGAGCAGGACTGACATAGAGGTAATTCGATTTATTGCTGACTACATAATCGAATCGGACGTCAGATATTATATTCTATATGATCTTAATCCCGATATAATAACAGGCACATATACTTAGTGTTCATTTCTTTGATTTACCAATGGGCGAGATTTATAGATTAAATCGATAGGCTCGGTAAGTTGGGAAATTATATTATTTATATGGTGTGCAGTTGATTATAGGAGGAAACTGTGTCCTATATATTAGGATGATGATGTCCCCTTGAGGAGCTCATAAGGTTCATCATGTAAACCCTGCAGGTGGACTTGGTCCGGCATGATGATAAGGTTGAGTGGTACTACTCATGGAGTTAGATGTTGATTAATTAATTGTCAGTAAATTAATTAATTGACGGACATTCGAGATCTTAAACACGGGGAGAAAATTTACAAATAATATATGGATCCCATATTAACTTATGGGGGTTGGTGAGGTAGATCAATGATAATCCTTTAGTGGATTGGATTATCTTTGATGGATCGGACTTTATGTGGGCTTGATCCATTGGGTGGCCAAGATCCAACTCCTCCTCATGGTCCCTATTGTAGCCTATTAAAACATCATGAAGTCTAGATCCAATGCTTGAAAACAAAACACTAGATCCAACGGTAGAGATTAAATCTCTAGATCCAACGGTTGAGATTAAATCTCTAGATCCGATGGTTGAGATAAAATCCCTAGAACCGATGGTGGAGATTAAAGGAGCCTTAGGCCTAACTCTATAAATATGGGCTAAAGGGTGGGCGGTAAGAATAATTAGACGAAGAGGGGCTAGGGTTTTGGGCAGCAAGGGAGGCTTAGGGTTTTGGGCGGCCACAATTAAGGAAAGTTTTTCCTTCTTCTTCTTCCTTAGGTGGCCGGCGCCTTTCTTCCTGAAGGTAGGAAACTTCGCTTCCCGCTTCAACTCGATCGCTTATCCATGGCGATCCCTTCTACGTCTCCGAATAAAAAAATTTATCCTTGACAAGAGGGATTACCCAAGCAACCGTTTCATCGTCGTGCTATTCGATTAGAGTAGTCACATGAACAAACTTGTTGTTCAAGCAACCAACCTATATTCTACGAATAGCCACGGAATAGACGATGTACAGATCGCTGGATTTTGTGTTTATGTTCTAGGTCCAAGTTATATTAGCCACAAAACAGAATATATAACATTCATATAATTGAAGAAAAAAATATAGACAACTTACAAAAGAATATAAACAAATATTATACCTCTTGGTCTTCTATTGTAAGACCTTCCTCCTTTTGGACGTCGTGTGGGCGACGATCTACCAAAAGTCGAAGCTCCTAGATCACCAATCTTCCTTCCTTGCTCGCTCCGAACAAGAGGAAGTATAGAAACAAAACCCTTCTGCTTCCTTTAGCCAACCAACAAGCACTAACCTAGATGCTTGCCGCCGGCCAACAAGGAGAAGGGTTGAGGAATATGGATGCCGACCAAAAGCTCCAAGAGAAGACCTTAAGCTTTGTTTCCACCAGCCAAGGAGAAGAGGAAGATAGGGTTTGGACGCCGACAAAGGAGGAGAAAGGCAGGTTTGGGCACCGGCCACCAAGGAAGAAGAAGAAGAAAAGGAAACCCTTTCCTTATTTGGTGCCACCTATACCCCACCCAAACCCTAATCGCCCAAGCTTACCACCCCTTAACCCTAATCCCTCTTCTATCTCTCATTTTCCATCCACCCTTAAGCACCCTTTTATAGAGTTAGGCCTAAGCCTCCTTTAATCTCCACCATCGGTTCTAGGGATTTAATCTAAATCGTCGGATCTAGAGATTTAATCTCAACCGTCGGATCTAGAGATTTAATCTCTACTGTTTGATCCAGAATTTTGTTTTCATCCATTGGATCTAGGCTTCATGAGGTATTAATAGGCTACAATAGGGACCATGAGGAGGAGTTGGATCTTGGTCACCCAATGGATCAAGCCCACATAAAGTCTGATCCATTAATGATAATCTAATCCACTAAAGGTTTATCATTGATCTACCTCACCAACCCCCAAAAGATAATATGGGCTCCATATATTATATGTACATTATTCTCCCCATGTTTAAGATCTCGAATGTCAGTCAATTAATTAATTTACTGACCATTAATTAATCAACATCTAACTCCATGAGTAGTACCACTCAACCTTTTCATCATGGCGGACCTAGTCCACCTGCAGGGTTTACATGATGAACCTTATGAGCTCCTCAAGGGGACATCATCATCCTAATATATAGGACACGGTTTCCTCCTATAATCAATGGCACACCATATAAATAATATTATTTCCTAACTTACCGAGCCTATCGATTTAATCTATAAATCTCGCCCATTGGTAAATCAAAGAAGTGAATACTATGTATATGTGCCCGTTATTATATCGGGATTAAGAGTATGTACAATATAATATCTGAGGTCCGATTCGATTATCTAGTCAGCAATAAACCGAATCACCTCTAAGTTGGTCCTGCTCAATACACACAAAGTGCACTAGTGTGATTCTATGGTCAAGACAAACCAATACCAAATCACACTACAACCATACCAATTGTTTGTCCAAAGCCATCTCGGTTGTGAGCCTATACTTATACTTTACATGGAGCCGATAACATGATCTCCCGTGTGACACCACACACCATGTTATCTACACTATAATGTATTAGACAATATGCATAACCATAAATATGCAAACAATGATCATGTGATTCTTATTTCAAAATAAAGATGTTCATACAAAAAATAGACTGTTCAGTATACATCCCAACAATCTCCCACTTATACTAAAAGACTATGCTGTCCTCAAACTGTCATACATCTAATTCTCATTCCCTTCACATGTCTATCAAAAGCTCTCACCGGAAGAGCCTTAGTGAAAGGATATCCCTATCTGATCGGAATTCGGAATTTGTATAACCCACATGGAGTAATTGGTCTGCCTAGTAAACTAGCATATAATCCTTAATCCTTCTCAGGTACTTCAATATATGCTTTATCGCAGTCCAATGTCCCTGTCCTGGATTACTCTGATATCTGCTAACCATGTCAATGGCAAAGCAGATATCTGGTCTCGTAGACAGCATAGCATACATGAGGCTTCCTACTGCCGAAGCATAAGGAACCGCCTTCATCTCCTCTATCTTCTCATATGTTCTAAGACACATCTCCTTAGATATAGGAACTCCATGCCTGAAAAGTGGAAAACCCTTCTTGGAGTTCTGCAAGCTAAAACGATCCAAAATAGTGTCTTTGTATGAAGCTTAAGATAAGCACAACATCTTTTTCCTGCGATCCCTTATAATCTTGATCCCAAGGATGTGTCTCACTTCTCCCAAGTCCTTCATATCAAACTGTTTGGACAACCATACCCTTACGTTCGATAACACCTTGACATTATTGCCCATTAACAAAATGTCATCTACGTATAGTACAAGAAATACTACTACATTTCCGTCACATCTCTTGTATACACAAGACTCATCCGAACTTTGAATAAATCAATAAGACTGGATTACCTCATCAAAGCGAATGTTCCAAGACCTCGAAGCTTGCTTTAATCCATAAATGGACCGATTAAGCTTGCACACAAGATGCTCTTTGCCCTTTGCAATGAATCCCTCAAGTTGCTTTATATAGATGTTTTTCTCAAGACTTCCATTAAAAAAAGTTGTCTTGACATCCATCTGCCATACCTCATAATCCATATGAACAGCAATGCATAAGAGAATCTGGATAGACTTAAGCATGACTACTGGTGAAAAGGTCTCCTCATAATCGATACCCTCTTTCTGAGTATACCCTTTTGCAACAAGCCTCGCTTTGAAGGTGTCAACCTTCTCGTCTATTCCTCTCTTTCTTTTGTAGATCCTCTTGCATCCAATGGTTTTTACACCATCGGGTGGTTCTACTAGCTCCCAGACCTAATTCGAATCCATAGATTCAATCTCAGCATTCATTGCACTTTGGCAAGATACCGCAACTTTATCTTGGATTGCCTCGTCATATGTCCAGGGATCAAGTTTATGTTCGCCAAGGACCAAATCACTAGATTCTACCAAGAACATGAATCTATAATGCTATCTAACAACCCTCCCACTGCGATGAGGTATCACCTGTGTATCCTCTGTGACAAGCGGTTCAGTGACTTGAGGTATATCCTCTTGTACCAGTGGTACTGAAGAAGTGACTTCCCCTTTCAATTCCTCCAGAACAATCTTACTCATGGGCTTGTGGTTCTTCAAATAGTCTTCCTCTAGAAATTTGGTATTCGTGCAAACGATCACCCTGTGATCTCTAGGACTATAAAACAAACCTCCATTCGTTCCTCTAGGATAGCCAACGAACATGCACACTTCTATACAAGGTTCCAACTTACCAGCATCCGCCTTTAGCACATGTGCTGGACTCCTCCAAATTCGAATATGTCTTAGACTAGGCTTTCACCCAGTCCATAATTCTATGGGAGTAGTAGGCACTGATTTAGATGGAACCAAGTTCAAAATATACACTGCCGTATCTAGAGCATATCCCTAGAACGAATCTGGCAACTCATAATAACTCATCATCGATCTAACCATCTCCATAAGAGTCATATTCCTTTACTCTGCTACACCATTCTGCTGGGGTGTGCCAGGTGCAGATAATTGGAATTGAATCCCAACCTCTGATAAGTAATTCCTAAACTCTCCCAAGAGGTACTCACCACCACGATTACATCGTAGTGTCTTGATACTTTTACCCTAACATTTCTCAACATCAACCATGAATTCTTTGAACTTGTCAAAGCATTCAGACTTGCGGCGCATCAAGTAAATGTATCCGTATCTCAAATAATCATCTACAAAGGATACGAAATATTCAAAACCACCTCTAGCCTGGACAGACATAGGACCACATAAATCAAAATGAATCAATTCCAACACATATTTGGCTCTATACCCCTTGGCCTTAAAAGGTCTCTTGGTCATTTTACTCTCCAAGTAAGATTCGCAGGTTGGGAAATCTTCCACCACTAATGAACCGAGAGGTCCATCGGCTATCAACCTTTAAATTCTGCTTAGGTAAATATGGCCAAGCCTAAGATGCCAAAGATATGTTTGGTTCATCTTCGAAGGTTCTTTTCTCTTATTGGAATTAGAAGATGAGTTATTAACTTCTATTTGCATCATGGGAGCTTTGGTTCAAGTGTGTATAAATTTCTTATCAATGCACCAGAACAGATAATCTCCCTATTCCTTTTTATAACAACTCTATCATTAAAAGAAATAGAATATCCATCCATAAATAATTTAGAAATTGAAATTAAATTCTTTCTAAATAAAGGTACATAAAGGCAATTCTTAAGAACCAAAACTTTATTTTTCTCAAAAGATAAATAAACATCTCCCACTGCAACAGCCGCTACCTTCGTGGCATCGGCCAAGTATACGGTAATCTCCCCTTTAACCAGTCGTCTAGTTTCCTGGAACCCCTACAAAGTATTACAAACACGATCATTGGCTCCCGTATCTATACACCAGGTGCCGATAGATAACACCGCTAAACATGCTTCAACGACTATACCAAAAGATATACCTTTGTTCTGCTTGTGGTTGGGGCAGTCCTTCTTCCATTGTCCAGTCTGCTTACAAGTGAAGCACTTGCCTTTCGGCTTCTTCACTCCTCCCTGAGTTCCTCCCACCGCCTTTGCCCCAGCTTGTTTCTTCTTCTTCTTGCCTTTCGGCTTAGAAGTAGAAACTTTTTGGGTAACCATGGCATGCACCTGACCACTCTGACGAAATAGCCCCTCGGCCGCCTGGAGTTTTGTCAGAAGCTCCGCCAATGAATACAACCTCTTGTTCATGTTGTAGTTCGGGCGAAACTGCTCAAAACTCCTAGGTATAGATTGGAGAATGATATCGATCTGGGTTTCTCCATCGATCTCAGCTCTGAGGACTTCCAACTCATTCAAATGAGCCATCATCTTGAGAACATGATCCCTCACGGGTGTTCCCTCGATCATGGTGGTCGTCATCAAGTTCATCATGGCTTCCTGCCTTGCAGCCCGATTCTGGTGTCCGAAAAGCTCTTTGAGATTGAGCATCATGTCATAAGCAGTGGGCTTGGCTTGATGCTGATGTTGCAGTACATTTGACATAGATGCCAAAATGTAACACCGCATCATCTCATCGGCCTTGATCCACTTCTTATAACTCTCCTTCTCCTTTTCCCCAGAATCATCCATAGGCTTAGGAGGGCACTCTTCGAGGAGTACATATTTGTATTCCTCAGCAGTCAAGACAATGTCAAGATTCCTCTTCCAATCAACATAGTTGGGTCAAGTAAGTTTATTTTCTTTCAGTATCACAGCAAGGGGGTTGAAAGTCATTTTGAAAGAAAACCTAAGAATCACATAGATCAAAACATTAGATTTCAAAAAATTATTGATTCCTCAAACAATAAAATTTTAAAATCAACCAACACCTCAAAACACTGAGAATATCATATGCCACGATAGTGTGGACGTATACGAATTCTACATTTATAAGAGTAGGTTTTACCCATTAATTTTACTATCTTGTCAACCTAACTTTTTGAGAAGTAAAATTAATAGTTGGTTCTTCTTCGGCCCTACAAATAAAAGCAGTGACTACGATGGGGAGGATACTTATATTTGGATCTAAGTGTTCACCATTACTCGGTACCAAGGTAATTATCTCGGGTTATGTGTCTTCCGATGGGGAAGTACACACGCTCCTTAATAACTTCCTATAACCATATTCGACCTTGTGATCCACAAACAAACTCATCCGATGGGGAGGAAGGCACTCAGAGCTGACGTGTAAGTTTGTTTGCATCACATGTTAAATCGTAATGGAGTCCGTGGGAATTTATAAAAATAGCCCTCTCCCACTTAGTAATTTGAAATTGAAAAATTTTCTAGCCTACGTCATGCATATCAAACAATAAGCAATAAATATGAAAAAGATATATTTTCCAACTATTATGGCTTTTGTCTTCAATATGTCTCCCGTCGTATCGCCATCTCGTCCACTCCTCCCTACGCCATGTACAAGCCATCCGGAGATCCGAGCCGAGAAAAATTATTTTAATTTACATCCATCGATCCTATACTCCGCGAGGGAGTATACATAAAATCTAGATCGAAAGTAAACTAAAATAAAAAGAGTGGCTAAACAATGTCTTATCTAATTTACAAAAATTAAATACTAGTCTCGTCAACCCCGAGGATTCAACAAAATATACAATTACACACATACAATCACAAACACACATATGGCCATAATAGTTGGATCCTATGCCAACAACCAAAGAGTTAACCTACGCATATCCTACTATTATCCGACACATAATATAAGAAAAGTGCATAAAAGTAACCGAATCCTAAACACACAAAATCGGAAACCGTGGCTCTGATACCACTTGAAGGGGGGAAACTTCGCTTCCCACTTCAACTCGGTCGCTTGTCCCTGATGATCCCTTCTATGTCCCCGGATAAAAAAAATTATCCTTGACAAGAGGGATTACCCAAGAAACTTTTTCATCATCGTGCTATTCAATTAGAGTTGTCACTTGAACAAACTTGTTGTTCAAGCAACCAACCTCTATTCTATGAATAGCCGCGGAATAGACGATGTATGGATCGCCGGCTTTTGTGTTTATGTTCGGGGTCCAAGTTATATTAGACACAAAACAGAATATATAACATTCATATAATTGAAGAAAAAATATAGACTACTTACCAAAGAATATAAACAAACGTTATACCTCTTGGTCTTCTATTGTATGACCTTCCTCCTTTTGGACATCTTGTGGGCGATGATCTACCTAAAGTCGAAGTTCCTAAATCACCAATCTTCCTTCCTTGATCGCTCCGAACAAGAGGAAGTATAGAAACAAAACCCTTCTTCTTACTTTAGCCAACCCACAAGCACCAACCTAGATGCTTGCCGCCGACCAACAACGAGAAGGGATGAGGAAGATGGATGCCGACAAAAAGCTCCAAGAGAAGACCTTAAGCTATGTTTCCACCGGACAAGGAGAAGAGGAAGAAGGGGTTTGGATGCCAGCAAAGGAGGAGAAAGGCTGGTTTGGGCACCGGCCACTAAGGAAAAAGAAGAAGAAAAGGAAAACCTTTTCTTATTTGGTGCCGCCTACACCCCAAACCCTAATCGCCCAAGCTTGCCGCCCCTTAACCCTAATCCCTCTTCTATCTCTCTTTTTCCGTCCACCCTTAAGCACCCTTTTATAGAGTTAGGCCTAAGCCTCCTTTAATCTCCAGCATCGGTTCTAGGGATTTAATCTAAATCGTCGGATCTAGAGATTTAATCTCAATCGTCGGCTCTAGAGATTTAATCTCTACCGTTGGATCCAGAGTTTTGTTTTCATTCATTGGATCTAGGCTTCATGAGGTATTAATAGGTTACAATAGGTATCATGAGGAGGAGTTGGATCTTGGCCACCCAATGGATCAAGCCCACATAAAGCCCGATCCATTAATGATAAGCCAATCCACTAAAGGTTTATCATTGATCTACCTCACCAACCCCCATAAGATAATATGGGCTTCATATATTATATGTATATTTTTCTCCCCGTGTTAAGATCTCGAATGTCCGTCGATTAATTAATATACTGACCATTAATTAATCAACATCTAACTCCATGAGTAGTACCACTCAACTTTTTCAGCATGTCGGACCAAGTCCACCTGTAGGGTTTACATGATGAACTTTATGAGCTCCTCAAGGGGACATCATCATCCTAATATATAAGACACGGTTTCCTCCTATAATCAACGACACACCATATAAATAATATTATTTCTAAACTTACTGAGCCTATCGATTTAATCTATAAATCTCGCTCATTGGTAAATCAAAGAAATGAATACTAAGTATATGTGCCCGTTATTATATCGGGATTAAGAGTATGTACAATATAATATCTGAGGTCCGATTCGATTATGTAGTCAGTAATAAATCGAATCGCCTCTAAGTTGGTCCTGCTCAATACACACAAAGTGCACTAGTGTGATTCTATGTTCAAGACAAACCAATACCAAATCACACTACAACCATACCAATAGTTTGTCCAAAGCCATCTCGGTTGTGAGCCTATACTTATACATTACAAGGAGCCGATAACATGATCTCCCGTGTGACACCACACACCATGTTATGTACATTGTAATGTATTAGACAATATGTATAACCATAAATATGCAAACAATGATCATGTGATTCTTATTTCAAAATAAAGATGTTCATACAAAAGATAGACTTTTCAGTATACATCCCAACAATCTCCCACTTATACTAAAAGACTATGCTATCCTAAAACTGCCATACATCTGATTCTCATTCCCTCCACATGCCTATCAAAAGCTCTCGCCAGAAGGGCCTTAGTGAAAGGATCTGCTAGGTTATCCTCCGATGTAATCTTGGCCACAACAACTTCTCCTCTCTTTACGATTTCTCATATTAGGTGGTACTTACGCTCTATGTGTGTACTTGCCTTATGGGCTCGTGGTTCCTTCGAGTTTGCAACTGCACCACTATTATCACAAAAAATTGTGATAGTTCTGGGAAATCCAAAAATCACATCCAAGTCCATTGGGAAGTTGTTGATCCATAAAGCTTCTTTGGTCACCTTAGAGGCTGCCACATACTCAACTTCCATGGTAGAGTCCACCACGCATTTTTGCTTGACACTCCTCCATACAATGGCTCGACCTCCCAAAGTATACACAAAACCGGTGGTAGACTTACTGTTGTCCCTATCTGATTGGAAGTCGGAATCTGTATAACCCACAGGGAGTAATTGGTCTGCCTGGTAAACTAGCATATAATCCTTAATCATTCTCAGGTACTTCAATATATGCTTTACCACAGTCCAATGTCCCTGTCCTGGATTACTCTGATATCTGCTAACCAAGCCAATGGCAAAGCAGATATCTGGTCTCGTACACAGCAAAGCATACATGAGGCTTCCTACTGCCGAAGCATAAGGAACCGCCTTCATCTCCTCTATCTTCTCAGATGTTCTAGGATACATCTCCGTAGATAAAAGGAACACCATGCATGAAAGGTGGAAAACCCTTCTTGGAGTTGTACATGCTAAAACGATCAAAAATGGTGTCTTTGTATGAAGCTTGAGATAAGCACAGCATCCTTTTTCTGCGATCCCTTATAATCTTGATCCCAAGGATGTGTCCCACTTCTCCCAAGTCCTTCATATCAAACTGTTTGGACAACCATACCCTTACATTCGATAACACCTTGACATTGTTGCCAATTAACAAAATGTCATCTACGTATAGTATAAGAAATATCACTACGTTTCTGTCACATCTCTTGTATACACAAGACTCATCCGAACTTTGAATAAATCCATAAGACTGGATTACCTCATCAAAGCGGATGTTCCAAGACCTCGATGCTTACTTTAATCCATAAATGGACCGATTAAGCTTGCACACAAGATGCTCTTTTCCCGTTGCAATGAATCCCTCTGGTTGCTTCATATAGATGTTTTTCTCAAGACTTCAAATAAGGAAAGCTATCTTGACATCCATCTACCATACCTCATAATCCATATGAGCAATAATGCATAAGAGAATCCGGATAGACTTAAGCAAGGCTACCGGTGAAAAGGTCTCCTCATAATCGATACCCTCTTTCTGAGTATACCCTTTTGCAACAAGCTTCGCTTTGAAGGTGTCAACCTTCCTGTCTATTCCTTTCTTTCTTTTGTAGATCCACTTACATCCAATGGTTTTTACACCATCGGGTGGTTCTACTAGCTCCCAGACCTGATTTGAATCCATAGATTCAATCTCAGCATTCATTGCACTTTGCCAAGATACCGCATCTTTATCTTGGATTACCTCGTCATATGTCCAGGGATCAGGTTCATGTTCGCCAGGGACCAAATCAGAAGATTCTCCCAAGAACATGAATCTATCATGCTGTCTAACAACCCTCCCACTGTGATGAGGTATCACCTGTGTATCCTCTGTGACACGTGGTTCAATGACTTGTGGTATATCGTCTTGTACTGGTGGTACTGAAGAAGTGACTTCCCCTTTCAATTGCTCCAGAAAAATCTTACTCATGGGCTTGTGGTTCATCACATAGTCTTCCTCTAGAAATTTGGCGTTCATGCAAACGATCACCCTCTGATCTCTAGGACTATAAAACAAACCTCCTTTCATTCCTCTAGGATAGCCAACGAACATGCGCACTTCTGTATGAGGTTCCAACTTACCAGCATCCGCCTTCAGCATATGTGCTGGACTCCCCCAAATCTGAATATGTCTCAGACTTGGCTTTCGCCCAACCCACAATACTGTGGGAGTAGAAAGCACTGATTTAGATGGAACCAAATTCAGAATATACACTGCCATATCTAGAGCATATCCCTAGAACAAATCTGGCAACTCAGAATAATTCATCATCGATCTAACCATCTCCATAAGAGTCATATTCCTTCACTCTGCTACACCATTCTGCTGGGGTGTGCCAGGTGCAGACAATTGGAATTGAATCCCAGCCTTTGATAAGTAATTCCTAAACTCTCCCAAGAGGTACTCACTACCACGATTAGATCATAGTGTCTTGATACTTTTACCCTAACATTTCTCCACATCAACCTTGAATTCTTTGAACTTGTCAAAGCATTCAGACTTGCGGTGCATCCAAAAAATGTATCCGTATCTCGAATAATCGTCTACAAAGGAGACGAAATTTTCAAAACCACCTCTAGCCTGGACAGACATAGGACCACACAAATCAGAATGAACCAATTCCAACACATCTTTGGCTCTATACCCCTTGGCCTTAAAAGGTCTCTTGGTCATTTTACTCTCCAAGTAAGATTCGCAGGTTGGGAAATCTTCCACCACTAATGAACCGAGAGGTCCATCGGCTATCAACCTTTGAATTCTGCTTAGGTAAATATGACCAAGCCTAAGATGTCAAAGATATGTTTGGTTCATCTTCGAAGGTTCTTTTCTCTTATTGGAATTAGAAGATGAGTTATTAACTTCTATTTGCATCATGGGAGCTTTGGTTCAAGTGTGTATAAATTTCCTATCAATGCACCCGAACAAATAATCTCCCTATTCATGGTGGTCATAACAACTCTTCCTCATGGCTTCTGCCTTAGAATATCCATCCATAAAGCTCTTTGAGATTGATTCTTTCTAAATAAAGGTACATAAAGTAAATTCTTGAACCAAAACTTTATTTTTCTCAAAGATGCCAAAATGTAACATCTCCCATCTCATACCACTACCTTGATCCACTTCTTATAACTCTCCTTCTCCTTTTCCCCAGAATCATCCATAGGCTTAGGAGGGCACTCTTCGAGGAGTACATATTTGTATTCCTCAGCAGTCAAGACAATGTCAAGATTCCTCTTCCAATCAACATAGTTGGGTCAAGTAAGTTTATTTTCTTTCAGTATCACAGAAAGCGAGTTGAAAGTCATTTTGAAAGAAAACCTAAGAATCACATAGATCAAAACAATAGATTTCAAAAAATTATTGATTCCTCAAAAAATAAAATTTTAAAATCAACCAACACCTCAAAACACTGAGAATATCGTATGCCACGATAGTGTGGACGTATACGAATTCTACATTTGTAAGAGTAGGTTTTACCCATTAATTTTACTATCTTGTCAACCTAACTTTTTGAGAAGTAAAATTAATAGTTGGTTCTTCTTCGGCCCTACAAATAAAAGCAGTGACTCCGATGGGGAGGATACTTATATTTGAATCTAAGTGTTCACCATTACTCGGTACCAAGGTAATTATCTCGGGCTATGTGCCTTCCGATGAGGAAGTACACACGCTCCTTAATAACTTCCTATAACCATATTCGACCTTGTGATCCGCAAACAAACTCATCCGATGGGGAGGAAGGCACTCAGAGCCGACGCGCAAGTTTGTTTGCATCACATGTCAAATCGAAATGGAGGCTGTGGGAATTTATAAAAATATCCCTCTTCCACTTAGTAATTTGAAATTATGAAATTTTCTAGCCTACGTCATGCATATCAAACAATAAGAAATAAATATGAAAAAGATATATTTTCCAACTATTATGGCTTTTGTCTTCAATATGTCTCCCGTCGTATCGCCATCTCGTCCACTCCTCCCTACGCCATGTACAAGCCATCAGAAGATCCGAGCCGAGAAAAATTATTTTAATTTACATCCATCGATCCTATACTCCGCGAGACAGTATACATGAAATCTAGATCGAAAGTAAACTAAAATAAAAAGAGTGGCTAAACATTGTCATATCTAATTTACAAAAATTAAAAACTAGCCTCGTCAACCCCGAGGATTCAACAAAATATACAATTATACACATACAATCACATACACACATATAACCATAATAGTTGGATCCTATGCTTGCAACCAAAGAGTTAACCTATGCATATCCTACTATTATCCGACACATATAATATATGAAAAGTGCATAAAAGTAACCGAATCCTAAATACACAAAACCAGAAACCGTGGCTCTGATACCACTTGAAGGGGGGAAACTTCGCTTCCCACATCAACTCGGTCTCTTGTCTCTGACGATCCCTTCTACGTCCCTTCATAAAAAAATTTATCCCTGATAAGGGGGATTACCCAATAAACCGTTTCATCATCGTGCTATTCAATTAGAGTAGTCACTTGAACAAACTTGTTGTTCACGCAACCAACCTCTATTCTACGAATAGCCGTGGAATAGACGATGTATGGATCGCCGGCTTTTGTGTTTATGTTCGGGATCCAAGTTATATTAGCCACAAAATAGAATATATAACATTCATATAATTGTAGTACAAATATAGAAAACTTACAAAAGAATATAAACAAACGTTATACCTCTTGGTCTTCTATTGTGTGACCTTCCTCCTTTTGGACGTCGTGTGGGCGATGAACTACCAAAAGTCGAAGTTCCTAGATTACCAATCTTCCTTCCTTGCTCGCTCCGAACAAGAGGAAGTATAGAAACAAAACCCTTGTTCTTCCTTTAGCCAACCAACAAGCACCAACCTAGATGCTTGCCGCCGGCCAACAAGGAGAAGGTATGAGGAAGATGGATGCCGATCAAAAGCTCCAAGAGAAGACCTTAAGCTATGTTTCCACCGGCCAAGGAGAAGAGAAGGAAGGGGTTTGGACGCCAGCAAAGGAGGAGAAAGGCTGGTTTGGGCGCCGGCCACTAAGGAAGAAGAAGAAGAAAAGGAAAACCTTTCCTTATTTGGTGCCACCTACACCCCAAACCCGTATCGCCCAAGCTTGCCGCCCCTTAACCCTAATCCCTCTTCTATCTCTCTTTTTCCGTCCACCCTTAAGCATCCTTTTTATAGAGTTAGGCCTAAGCCTCCTTTAATCTCCACCATCGGTTCTAGGGATTTAATCTCAACCGTCGGATCTAGAGATTTAATCTCAACCATCGTATCTAGAGATTTAATATGTACCGTTGGATCCAGAGTTTTGTTTTCATCCATTGGATCTAGGCTTCATGAGGTATTAATAGGCTACAATAGGGACCATGAGGAGGAGTTAGATCTTGGCCACCCAATGGATCAAGCCCACATAAAGTCTGATCCATTAATGATAATCCAATCCACTAAAGGTTTATCATTGATCTACCTCACCAACCCCCATAAGATAATATGGGCTCCATATATTATATGTACATTTTTCTCCACGTGTTTAAGATCTCGAATTTCCGTCGATTAATTAATTTACTGACCATTAATTAATCAACATCTAACTCCTTGAGTAGTACCACTCAACCTTTTCATCATGTCGGACCAAGTCCACCTGTAGGATTTACATAATGAACCTTATGAGCTCCTCATGGGGACATTATCATCCAAATATATAGGACACGGTTTCTTCCTATAATCAACAGCACACTATATAAATAATATCATTTCCCAACTTACCGAGTCTATCGATTTAATCTATAAATCTCGCCCATTTGTAAATCAAAGAAATGAATACTAAGTATATGTGTCCGTTATTATATCGGGATTAAGAGTATGTACAATATAATATCTGAGGTCTGATTCGATTATGTAGTCAGCAATAAATCAAATCACCTCTAAGTTGGTCCTGCTCAATACACACAAAGTGCACTAGTGTGATTCTATGGTCAAGATAAACCAATTCCAAATCACACCACAACCATACCAATGGTTTGTCCAAAGCCATCTCGGTTGTGAGCCTATACTTATACGTTACAAGGAGTCGATAACATGATCTCCCGTGTGACACCACACACCATGTTATCTACAATGTAATGTATTAGACAATATGCATAACCATAAATATGCAAACAATGATCATGTGATTCTTATTTCAAAATAAAGATGTTCATACAAAAGATAGACTTTTAGTATACATCCCAACATTCTCCCACTTATACTAAAAGACTATGCTGTCCTCAAACTATCATACATCTGATTCCCATTCCCTCCACATGCCTATCAAAAGCTCTCGTCGGAAGGGCCTTAGTGAAAGGATCTGCCAGGTTATCCTCCGATGCAATCTTGGCCTCAGCAACTTCTCCTCTCTTTATGATTTCTCATATCAGGTGGTACTTGCGCTCTATGTGTTTACTTGCCTTATGGGCTCGTGGTTCATTCGAGTTTGCAACAGCACCACTATTATCACAATAAATTGTGATAGTTCTTGGCAAATCAGGAATCACATCCAAGTCCATCAAAAAGTTCCTGAGCTATACATCTTCTTTGGCCACCTCAGAGGCTGCCACATACTCAGCTTCCATTGTAGAGTCCGCCACGCATTTCTGCTTGACACTCCTCCATACAATGGCTCCACCTCCCAAAGTAAACATAAAACCTGATGTAGACTTACTGTTATCCTTATCTGATTGGAAGTCGGAATTTGTATAACCCACAGGGAGTATTTGGTCTGCCTAGTAAACTAGCATATAATCCCTAGTTCTTCTCAGGTACTTCAATATATGCTTTACCGCAGTTCGATGTCCCTGTCTTTGATTACTTTGATATCTGCTAATCATGCTAACGCCAAAGCAGATATCTGGTCTCGTACACAGCATAACATACATGAGGCTTCCTACTGCCGAAGCATAAAGAACCACCTTCATCTCCTCTATCTTCTCAGATGTTCTAGGACACATCTCCTTAGATAAAGGAACTCCATACCTAAAAGGTAGAAAACCCTTCTTGGAGTTCTACATGCTAAAACGAGCCAAAATGGTGTATATGTATGAAGCTTGAGATAAGCACAACATCATTTTCCTGCGATTCCTTATAACCTTGATCCCAAGGATGTGTCCCACTTCTCCCAAGTCCTTCATATCAAACTGATTGGACAACCATATCCTTACGTCCGATAACACCTTGACATTGTTACCAATTAACAAAATGTCATCTATGTATAGTACAAGAAATACCACTACGTTTCCATCACATCTCTTGTATACACAAGACTCATCCAGACTTTGAATAAATCCATAAGATTGGATTACCTCATCAAAGCGGATGTTCCAAGACCTCAAAGCTTGCTTTAATCCATAAATGGACCGATTAAGCTTGCACACAAGATGCTCTTTGCCCTTTGCAATGAATCTCTCTAGTTGCTTCATATAGATGTTTTTCTCAAGACTTCCATTAAGGAAAGCTGCCTAGACATCAATATGCCATACATCATAATCCATATGAACAGCAATGCATAAGAGAATCCAGATAGACTTAAGCATGGCTACCGGTGAAAAGGTCTCCTCATAATCGATACTCTCTTTCTGAGTATACCCTTTCACAACAAGCCTCGCTTTGAAGGTCTCAACCTTCCCGTCTATTCCTCTCTTTCTTTTGTAGATCCACTTGCATCCAATGGTTTTTACACCATCGGGTGGTTCTACTAGCTCCCAAACCTGATTTAAATACATAGATTCAATCTCAGCATTCATTGCACTTTGCCAAGATACCGCATCTTTATCTTGGATTGCCTCGTCATATGTCCAATGATTAGGTTCATGTTAACCAGGGACCAAATCAAAAGATTCTCCCAAGAACATGAATCTATCATGCTATCTAACAACCCTCCCACTGCGATGAGGTATCACCTGTGTATCCTCTGTGACACGCGGTGTAGTGACTTGTGGTATATCCTCTTGTACCAATGGTACTGAAGAAGTGACTTCCCCTTTCAATTCCTCCAGAACAATCTTACTCATGGGCTTGTGGTTCATCAAATAGTCTTCCTTTAGAAATCTAGTATTCGTGCAAATGATCACCCTCTGATCTCTAGGACTATAAAACAAACCTCCTTTCATTCCTCTAGGATAGCCAATGAACATGCGCACTTCTGTACGATGTTCCAACTTACCAGCATCTGCCTTCAGCACATGTGCTGGACTCCCCCAAATCCGAATATGTCTCAGACTAGGCTTTCGCCCAGTCCACAATTCTGTGGGAGTAGAAAGCACTAATTTAGATGGAACCAAGTTCAGAATATACACTGTCGTATCTAGAGCATATCTCCTGAATGAATCTGGCAACTCAGAATAACTCATCATCGATCTAACCATCTCCATAAGAGTCCTATTCCTTCTCTCTGCTACACCATTCTGCTAAGGTGTGCCAGGTGCAGACTGTTAGACTTTGCAAGCCACAAAAACCGCTTTTTGCATTGCGAAAACCCCAGAAGTCCGGCCACGGATCCGTGCGAAGATGTATTAAAACTAAAACATGTATGTGTTTACTAAAAACCTTAGATCTACCTTAGATCTTGAAGGTGAGATCATTACCCTCGATGTGATGCCCTTCGCAAATCCCGCTCGTCCAAAAGCTTCGCCGGAACTCAAGAGCGTCAAGTGCACACTCCTCTTTTGGTATCCACACAAGTAATAGGTGGAGAAAAGCAATCTTGAGTGTCATAGCACTCCTTAGATGCTCACGGCAAAATGAGGAAGAAGAGGAAGAGAGCTTGAGAGGATGATCCAAGGAAGAAGATGAAGTTGTGGTAACTCACACAAATGAATTTTTTTTTCATCTAATGCCAATCAAGTGGCCGACCACTTCATGGAGAGGGGGTTACATGCATGCATGTAACTCCAAGAGCCAATGTCTCTTGGTCTCCCTTATGAGGTGGCACCACTTGATAAGTCAATGATGATGTGGAGCATCATCATTGGCCGGCCATGCCAAGTCATCATCATGACATGGCATTTGGTCAAGTCAAACTTGACCTTTCATCTTCCTCTCAAGTCAAGTCAAACTTGACCTCTTATCTCCCATGGTTGATCAAACCTAACCACTTGACTCAAGTCAATTTAATTTAATGAATCTCTATTCATTAATTTAAATTGATTTGATGAATCAAATCTAAATTAGACTCATTCAACACTTGAATCAAATTGAGTCCAACTCAATTAGTCTAATTAGGATTACTCTTAATCCAATTTGGTTCATCCCATGAACCTAATCCTCATGGTTCATCATATGAACCTAATCTCCATCTAATTGCCCTTATGTGTGTGACCCTATAGGTTCTTGTAACGTTGGCAATGTCCCTAAACCGATTTAGGAACATAAGCAATGAGCGGTATCTAGCAACACATCATTGCTACCCAAGTTACAAGAATGTTGAGCTCCAACATCACCTTTGTGACTACTAATTGTGACTCTCACAATATGTGACAATGTCCCTCTATCCTTGACATCTAGATTGACCAATCAAGGCATAGACCGTGTCATCCTCGGTACAATCTATATCTTGAACTCCAAGTAGACTCACTCTAATCAAATGAGCTCAATATCTCATATTGACTCATTTGGACATGGCCATGCACTTCGTAGTCTCACTCTATCAAGAATATCGATGTCACTCCCATCATATAGGAGGGATAGATCCCATCTACATCACTCACATCCCTCCGCATAATTTGTTACATACCCAGTAATCGCCTTTATAGTCCACCCATTTACGGGTGACGTTTGACAAAGCCAAAGTATGCAACTCCTTATGTAGGGAACCATGGTGACTTTAGGTCTAAGGACTAATAGTCATTCTAATAGCCACATGAGAAAGTATATGACACTCATATAACGATCCATGATACTTTCTCATGGCAGGTCATTCAGTATACATTCTCCAATGCATACCCATGAGTCAACTTGATATCTCATATCCATGACTAGTGAGATCAAGTCATCGTGTTGACCTACATGCTAGTCTCTACGCATTAACATTGTACCTGAATGTTAATACTTGACTAGAAATGATTAAGAGTAGTGTTCTCTATATCATCTCATTATCGATTCAACCAATCGATTGATATAGATAAGAACCTACTAGTTAAGGACATTATTATATTTAGTTATTTGGCACCAATACAAGTAAATATAATAACCATGCCTTTATAAATAGGAATATGATACAATAAAGTCCATACAACAATCATCACATGATTTGCTCTAGGGCTTTCACTAACAAACTCCCACTAGCACTAGTGCCAATCACCGTAGTATCTAATACCCAATGACCTAGTGTGACCATCATACTTTTTCTATGCCAAAGCCTTGGTCAAGGGATCTGCGATGTTAGCCTCCGTGGGTACTCTGTAAATCTTCACATCTCCTCTATCGATAATCTCTCGAATGAGATGGAAGCGCTGATATATTCGACCTCTATTGTAGAATTAGCAACTGTGTCCTGCTTGGAACTCTTCCAGCTCACAACGCCACCATTCAAGCAAAACACGAACCCTGACTGCGATCTATAATCATCCTGATCAATTTGGAAACTGGCATCGCTGTAACCCTTTACAGCTAGCTCCTCATCGCCTCCAAATATCAAGAAATATTCTTTAGTCCTTCTCAAGTACTTAAGAATATTCTTGACTGCTATCCAGTGACGCTCACCTGGATCTGACTGGTATCTACTCGTCATGCTCAAAGCATACGAGACATCAAGATGAGTACACAGCATGGCGTACATGATAGATCCTATAGCAGATGCGTAAGGGATCTTATCCATGCGATCTCTCTCCTCTCTAAAAGAGGGACTTTGAGTCTTCGAAAGACTCACACCATGTGACATCGGTAGAAGTCCCTTCTTGGAATTCTGCATGGCAAACCGTAGTAATACCGTGTCAATGTATGTACTCTGACTTAGGCCAAGAAATCTCTTAGATCTATCTCTATAGATCTTGATGCCTAGAATACAGGCTGCTTCACCTAAGTCCTTCATTGAGAAGCACGTCCCTATCCAAGTCTTCACAGACTGTAGCGAAGGGATGTCATTCCCAATGAGTAGTATGTCATCCACATACAATACAAGGAAGACAACTGTGTTCCCATTAACCCTCTTGTAGACACAGGGTTCATCTTCATTCTTGATGAAATCAAACTGTTTGATCGCATCATCGAATCGAAGATTCCAGCTCCGAGAAGCTTGCTTTAGCCCATAAATGGACCTTTGCAGCTTTCATACTTTCCCAGTATGTTGTGGATCTTCGAAACCCTCAGGTTGTGTCATGTACACATTCTCGAGTAAGTTTCCATTTAGAAATGCGGTTTTGACATCCATCTGCCAGATCTCATAATCGTGGTATGTTGCAATAGCAAGCAAGATCCGAATGGACTTAAACATCGCCACTGGAGAAAAGGTTTCATCATAGTCAATACCATGAATTTGCTTGAAACCTTTAGCCACCAATCGGCCCTTATAGGTATGCTTAAGTCCATCCATGTCAGTCTTTCTCCTAAAAACCCACTTACACCCAATGGGTTTAACCCTTTTAGGTGGATCAACCAAAGTCCATACTTGGTTGGTGTACATGGATTCCATCTCGGATCTCATGGCCTCTAACCATTTCTCAGAATCTGGGCTCATCACAGCTTCCTAATAGGAGGTACGCTCATTCTCAATGAGAATAACGTCATCATAGTCAGACAAGAGAAATGAATATCTCTCAGGCTGACGACGTACCTTATCAGACCTGCGAAGAGGTAGGTCTACATGAACAGGTGGTTGTTCCACAACTCTTTGTACAATAACCTCATCACCCACAACACGTTGTGGTTCCTGTTCAACCTCCATCAAGGCCTCAGTGCTATTGTCCTTATCTTACATTTCTTCAAGATCGAACGTACTCCCACTAGTTTTTCTAGAAATAAAATCTCTTTCTAGAAAAACCCCAGTCTTTGCCACAAACACTTTGTACTGACTGGGAATGTAGAAGTAATATCCCTTTGTATCCTTGGGATATCCAACAAAATAGCACCTATCGGATTTGGGTCCCAGTTTGTCTGAGACTTGACGTCGAACGTAAGCCTCACAACCCCAAATCCTCATAAAAGACATCTTGGGATTTCTCCCTGTCCATATCGTATATGGTGTCTTTATCACAGCCTTGGATGGTACACGGTTAAGGGTAAAGGTTGCTGTGTCTAGAGCATATCCCCAAAAGGATATAGGAAGATCTGTGTGACTCATCATAGATCGTACCATATCTAATAGGGTACGATTCCTCCTTTCGGATACACCATTCCACTGTGGTGTTGCAGGATGAGTGAGTTGGGATAGAATCTCACACTCAGCTAGATAGTCACAAAACTCATAGCTAAGGTATTCACCACCTCGACCTGATCGAAGTATCTTAATACTCTTGACAAGCTGGTTTTGTACTTTATTCTTGAATTCTTTGAACTTTTCAAAGGATTCTGATTTATGTGTCATAAGATACACATAACCATATCTACTAAAGTCATCAGTAAATGTAATGAAGTACCTGTAACCACCACTAGCTGCAACATTGAAAGGGCCACATACATCACTATGTATAAGTCCTAACAAGTCCGTTGCTCTTTCGCTGTGTCCACTAAAGGGAGTCTTGGTTATCTTGCCTAAAAGGCAAGACTCACATGTCTCATATGATTCAAAATCAAATGAGTCTAGCAGCCCATCCTTATGGAGCTGAGATAAGCGACTCTCATTTATGTGACCTAAGCAACAATGCCAGAGATAGGTTTGGTTCAACTCATTTGACTTGAACCTTTTGGTACTTATGTTATAGATAGGGCTCTCTAAGTCTAGAAAGTAGAGTCCGTTCATTAGAGGTGCACTATAATAGAACATATCATTTAAATAAACTGAACAACATTTGTTCTTTATTATAAATGTAAATCCTTTCTTGTCCAAACAAGAAACCGAAATTATGTTCTTAGTTAAGGCAAGCACATAACAACATTCATCTAATTCTAGTACAAGCCCAGAGGGCAGAGATAGATCATAAGTTCCTACAGCAACAACAGCAACCCTTGCTCCATTGCCTACTCGTAGGTCCACCTCGCCCTTTGTCAATGCCCTACTATTTCTCAGTGCCTGCACATTGGTACAAATGTGAGATGAATCAAATCTAAATTAGACTCATTCAACACTTGAATCAAATTGAGTCCAACTCAATTAGTCTAATTAGGATTACTCTTAATCCAATTTGGTTCATCCCATGAACCTAATCCTCATGGTTCATCATATGAACCTAATCTCCATCTAATTGCCCTTATGTGTGTGACCCTATAGGTTCTTGTAACGTTGGCAATGTCCCTAAACCGATTTAGGAACATAAGCAATGAGTGGTATCTAGCAACACATCATTGCTACCCAAGTTACAAGAATGTTGAGCTTCAACATCACCTTTGTGACTACTAATTGTGACTCTCACAATATGTGACAATGTCCCTCTATCCTTGACATCTAGATTAACCAATCAAGGCATAGACCGTGTCATCCTCGGTACAATTTATATCTTGAACTCCAAGTAGACTCACTCTAATCAAATGAGCTCAATATCTCATATTGACTCATTTGGACATGGCCATGCACTTCATGGTCTCACTCTATCAAGAATATCGATGTCACTCCCGTCATATAGGAGGGATAGATCCCATCTACATCACTCATATCCCTCCGCATAATTTGTTACATACCCAGTAATCGACTTTATAGTACACCCATTTAAAGGTGACATTTGACGAAGCCAAAGTATGCAACTCCTTATGTAGGGAACCATGGTGACTTCAGGTCTAAGGACTAATAGTCATACTAATAACCACATGAGAAAGTATATGACACTCATATAACGATCCATGATACTTTCTCATGGCGGGTCATTCAGTATACATTCTCTAATGCATACCCATATGTCAACTTGATATCTCATATCTATGACTTGTGAGATCAAGTCATCGTGTTGACCTACATGCTAGTCTCTACGCATTAACATTGTCCCTGAATGTTAATACTTGACTAGGAATGATTAAGAGTAGTGTTCTCTCTATCATCTCATTATCGATTCAACCAATCGATTGATATAGATAAGAACCTACTAGTCAAGGACATTATTATATTTAGTTATTTGGCACCAATACAAGTAAATATAATAACCATGCCTTTATAAATAGGAATATGATACAATAAAGTCCATACAACAATCATCACATGATTGGCTCTAGGGCTTTCACTAACACAGACAATTGGGATTGAATCCCAGCCTTTAATAAGTAATCCCTAAACTCTCCCAAGAGGTACTCACCACCACGATTAGATCGTAATGTCTTGATACTTTTATCCTGATATTTCTCCACATCAGCCTTGAATTATTTGAACTTGTCAAAGCATTCAGACTTGTGGTGCATCAAGTAAATGTATCCATATCTCGAATAATCGTCTACAAAGGAGACGAAATATTCAAAACCACCTCTAGCCTAGACAGACATAGGACAACACAAATCAGAATGAACCAATTCCAACACATCTTTGGCTCTATACCCCTTGATCTTAAAAGGCCTCTTGGTCATTTTACCCTCCAAGCAAGATTCATAGGTTGGGAAATCTTCCACCACTAATGAACCCAGAGGTCCATCGGCTATCAAACTTTGAATTTTGCTTAGGTTAATATAACCAAGCCTAAGATGCCAAAGATATGTTTGGTTTATCTTCGAAGGTTCTTTTCTCTTATTGGAATTAGAAGATGAGTTATTAACTTCTATTTGCATCGTGGGAGCTTTTGGTTCAAGTGTGTATAAATTTCCTATCAATGCACCCGTACAGATAATCTCGCTATTCCTTTTTATAACAACTCTGTCATTAAAAGAAATAGAATATCCATCAATAAACAATTTATAAACTAAAATTAAATTCTTTCTAAATAAAAATACATAAAGGCAATTCATAAGAACCAAAACTTTATTTTTCTCAAAAGATAAATAAACATCTCCCACTGCAATAGCCGCTACCTTCGTGGCATCGCCCAAGTATACGGTAATCTCCACTTTAGCCAGTCGTTTGGTTTCCTGGAACCCCTATAAAGTATTACAGACATGATCAGTGGCTCCCGTATCTACACACCAGGTGCCGGTAGATAACACCGCTAAACATGTTTAAACGACTAGACAAAAAGATATACCTTTGTTCTGCTTGCGGTTGGGGCAGTCCTTCTTCCAGTGTCCAGTCTGCTTACAAGTGAAGCACTTGCCTTTCAGTATCTTCACTCCTCCCTGAGTTCCTCTTACCGGCTTTGTCCCAACTTATTTCTTCTTCTTCTTGCCTTTTGGCTTAGAAGTAGAAACCTTTTGGGTAACCATGGCATGCGCCTGAGCACTCTGACGAAATATCCCCTCTGCCGCCTGGAGTTCTGTCAGAAGCTCTGCCAATGAATACAACCTCTTGTCCATGTTGTAGTTCAGGCAAAACTACTCAAAACTCTTAGGTAGAGACTGGAGAATGATATCGACCTAGGTTTCCCCATCGATCTCAGCTCCGAGGACTTCCAACTCATTCAAATGAGCCATCATCTTGAGAACATGATCCCTCACGGGTATTCCCTCGATCATGGTGGTCGTCATCAAGTTCCTCCTGGCTTCTTGCCTTGCAGCCCGATTCTGGTGTCCGAAAAGCTCATTGAGATTGAGCATCATGTCATAAGCAGTGGGCATGGCTTGATGCTGATGTTGCAGTACATTTGACATAGATGCCAAAATGTAACACCGCGCCATCTCATCGGTCTTGATCCACTTCATATAACTCTCCTTCTTCTTTTCCCCTGAATCATCCGCAGGCTTAGGAGGGCACTCTTCGAGGAGTACATATTTGTATTCCTCAGCAGTCAAGACAATGTCAAGATTCCTCTTCCAATCAACATTGTTGGGTCCAGTAAGTTTATTTTTTTCAGTATCACAGCAAGCTGGTTGAAAGTCATTTTGAAAGAAAACCTACGAATCACATAGATCAAAACATTAGATTTCAAAAAATTATTGATTCCTCAAACAATAAAATTTTAAAATCAACCAACACCTCAAAACACCCAGAATATCATATGCCACGATAGTGTGGATGTATACGAATTCTACATTTGTAAGAGTAGGTTTTACCCATTAATTTTACTATCTTGTGAACCTAACTTTTTGACAAGTAAAATTAATCGTTGGTTCTTCTTCGGCCCTACAAATAAAAGCAGTGACTCCGATGGGGAGGATACTTATATTTGTATCTAAGTGTTCACTATTACTCGGTACCAAGGTAATATCTCGGGTTATGTTCCTTCTGATGGGGAAGTACACATGCTCCTTAATAACTTCCTATAACCATATTCGACCTTATGATCCGCAAACAAACTCATCCGATGGAGAGGAAGGCACTCAGAGCCGACGCGCAAGTTCGTTTGCATCACATGTCAAATCGTAATGGAGGTCGTGGGAATTTATAAAAATATCCCTCTTCCACTTAGTAATTTGAAATTGAGAAATTTTCTAGCCTACGACATGCATATCAAACAATAAGCAATAAATATAAAAAATAAATATTTTCCAACTATTTTATCTTTTGTCTTCGATATGTGTCCCGTCGTATCGCCATCTCGTCCACTCCTCCCTACGCCATGTACAAGCCATCCGGAGATCCGAGCCGAGAAAAATTATTTTAATTTACATCCATCGATCCTATACTCCACGAGGGAGTGTACATGAAATCTAGATCGAAAGTAAACTAAAATAAAAAGAGTGGCTAAACAATGTCATATCTAATTTACAAAAATTAAATACTAGCCTCGTCAATGCCGAGGATTCAACAAAATATACAATTACACACATATGGCCATAATAGTTGGATCCTATGCCTGCAACCAAAGAGTTAACCTATTCATATCCTTCTATTATCCGGGACATATAATATATGAAAAGTGCATAAAAGTAACCGAATCCTAAACACACATAACCGGAAACCGTGGCTCTGATACCACTTGAAGGGGGGAAACTTTGCTTCCCACTTCAACTCGATCGCTTGTCCATGGCAATCCCTTCTACGTCCCCGGATAAAAAAAGTTATCCTTGACAAGAGGGATTACCCAAGCAACCATTTCATCATCGTGTTATTCGATTAGAGTAGTCACTTGAACAAACTTGTTATTCAAGCAACCAACCTCTATTCTACGAATAGCCGCGGAATAGAGGATGTACGGATCGCCAACTTTTGTGTTTATGTTCGGGGTCCAAGTTATATTAGCCACAAAACAGAATATATAACATTCTTATAATTGAAGAACAAATATAGACAACTTACTAAAAAATATAAACAAACGTTATACCTCTTGGTCTTCTATTGTGTGACCTTCCTCCTTTTGGACGTCGTGTGGGCGACGATCTACCAAAAGTTGAAGCTCCTAGATCACCAATCTTCCTTACTTGCTCACTCCGAACAAGGGGAAGTATAGAAACAAAACCCTTCTCCTTCCTTTAGCCAACCAACAAGCACCAACCTAGATGCTTGCCGCCGGCCAACAAGGAGAAAGGATGAGAAAGATGGATGCCGGCCAAAAGCTCCAAGAGAAGACCTTAAGCTATGTTTCCACTGGCCAAGGAGAAGAGGAAGAAGGGGTTTGGACGCCGGCAAAGGAGGAGAAAGGCTAGTTTGGGCACCGGCCACCAAGGAAGAAGAAGAAGAAAAGGAAAACCTTTCCTTATTTGGTGCCGCCTACACCCCAAACCCTAATCGCCCAAGCTTGCCACCCCTTAACCCTAATCCATCTTCTATCTCTATTTTGCCATCCACCTTTAAGCACCCTTTTATAGAGTTAGGCCTAAGCCTCCTTTAATCTCCAGCATCGGTTCTAGGGATTTAATCTCAATCGTCGGATCTAGAGATTTAATCTCAACCGTCGGGTCTAGAGATTTAATCTCTACCGTTGGATCCAGAGTTTTGTTTTCATCCATTGGATCTAGGCTTCATGAGGTATTAATAGGCTACAATAGGGACCATGAGGAGGAGTTGGATCTTGGCCAACCAATGGATCATGCCCACATAAAGTCCAATTCATTAATGATAATCCAATCCACTAAAGGCTTATCATTGATCTACCTCACCAACCCCCATAAGATAATATAGGCTCCATATATTATATGTACATTTTTCTCCCCGTGTTTAAGATCTCGAATATCCGTCGATTAATTAATTTACTGACCATTAATTAATCAACATCTAACTCCATGAGTAGTACAACTCAACCTTTTCATCATACCGAACCGAGTCCACCTGCATGGTTTACATGATGAACCTTATGAGCTCCTCAAGGGGACATCATCATCCTAATATATAGGACACGATTTTCTCCTATAATCAACGACACATCATATAAATAATATTATTTCCCAACTTACCGAGCCTATCGATTTAATCTATAAATCTCGCCCATTGGTAAATCAAAGAAATGAATAATAAGTATATGTACCCATTATTATATCGGGATTAAGAGTATGTACAATATAATATCTGAGGTCCGATTCGATTATGTAGTTAGCAATAAATTGAATCAGCTCTAAGTCGGTCCTGCTCAATACACACAAAGTGCACTAGTGTGATTCTATGGTCAAGACAAACCAATACCAAATCACACTACAATCATACCAATGGTTTATCCAAAGACATCTCGGTTGTGAGCCTATACTTATACTTTACAAGGAGCCGATAACATGATCTCCCGTGTGACACCACACACCATGTTATCTACAATGTAATATATTAGACAATATGCATAACCAAAAATATGCAAACAATGATCATGTGATTCTTATTTCAAAATAAATATGTTCATACAAAAGATAGACTTTTCAGTATACATCCCAACACTTCCCTCTTCTCTCCTTGGTTTTGGCGGCGTCCAACCTTCTTCCCTTCATCCTTCGCCGGAGCTTAGGGTCTTCCCCATGGAGCTTTTGGAAGGCCCTCTTCTTCATCTCCTTGTTCTCCTTCTTGGCTGGCGGCAAGTACCAAGCTTGGAGTTTGGTGGTTGGTTGAAAGAAGGAGAAGTGCTATGTTTCTATACTTCCTCTTGTTCGGAGCGAGCAAGGAAGGAACATTGGTGATCTAGGAGCTTCGAGTTTTGGAAGATCGTCACCCACACGACGTCCAAAAGTAGGAAGGACATACAATAGAAGATCGAGAGGTATAAATGTTGTTTTATATTCTTTCGTGTTATGTTTATAATTGTTTTTCAATCATATACATGTTTTATATTCTATTTTATGGCTAAAATAACTTGGACCCCGAATATAAACACAAAAGCCGGTGATCCTTACATCGTCAATTCCGCGGCTAATCGTAGAATAGAGGTTGGTTGCTTGAACAACAAGTTTGTTCAAGTGACTACTCTAATCGAATAGCACGACGATGAAATGGGAGTTTGGGTAATCCCTCTTGTCAAGGATAAATATATTTTATCTGGGGACGTAGAAGGGATCGCCATGAACAAGCGACCGAGTTAAAGTGGGAAGCGAAGTTTCCTACCTTCAGTTGGATCCTATACCTGCAACCAAAAAGTTAACCTATGCACATCCTACTATTATCCGGCACATATAATATATGAAAAGTGCATAAAAGTAACCGAATCCTAAACACACAAAATCGAAAACCGTGGCTCTGATACCACTTGAAGGTAGGAAACTTCGCTTCCCACTTCAACTCGGTCGCTTGCTCATGGCGATCCCTTCTACGTCCCTGGATAAAAAAATTTATCCTTGACTAGAGGGATTACCCAAGTTACCATTTCTTCGTCGTACTATTCGATTAGAGTAGTCTCTTGAACAAACTTGTTGTTCAAGCAACCAACCTCTATTATACGATTAACCGCGGAATAGACGATGTACAGATCGCCGGCTTTTGTGTTTGTATTCGAGGTCCAAGTAAACTTAACCACAAAACAAAACATACAACATATGTACAATTGAAAAACAATTATAGATATGATACAAAAGAATATAAACAAACATTATACCTCTTGATCTTCTATTGTATGTCCTTCCTCCTTTTGGACGTCGTTTGGGCGACGATCTTCCAAAAGTAGAAGCCTCCTAGATCACGATCTTCCTTTCCTTGCTCGCTATGAACAAGAGGAAGTATAGAAACAAAACTCTTCTTTTTCTAGGACCAACCAACAAGCTTCCAACTTGAAGCTTGCCGCCGGCCAAAAGAGAGGGGAAGGTGGACGCCGGCCAAGGAATCCAAGGAATCACCCTAACCCTTGTTTCCACTGGCCAAGGAGAATAGGATGAGGAGGTTGGATGCCGACCAAGGAAAAGGAGAAGCAAGTTGGGCGCTGGCCAAGAAGAAAGAAAGGAAAAACTTTCCTAAAGAGTGGCCGCCCAAACCTCCAAGCCCTTGCCGCCCAAAAACCCTAATCCCCTTTGCCTCCAATTTCCCTTGCCCCCACCCTAATCCCTCCTTTTATAGAGTTAGGCTTATGCCTTGTTTTAATCTCCACCATCAGTTCTAGGGATTTAATCTCAACCAACAGATCTAGAGATTTAATGTCGACCGTCAGATCTAGAGATTTAATCTCTACTGTTGGATCTAGAGTTTTGTTTTCCATCATTGGATCTAGGCTCCATGAGGTTTTAATAGGCTACAATAGGGACCATGAGGAGGAGTTGGATCTTGGCCACCCAATGGATCAAGCCCACATAAAGTCCGATCCATTAATGATAATCCATTCCATTAGAGGATTATCATTGATCTACCTCACCAACCCCCATAAGTTAATATGGGCTCCATATATTATTTGTACATTTATCTCCCCGTGTTTAAGATCTTGAATGTCCGTCGATTAATTAATACACTGACAATTAATTAATCAACATCTAACTCCATGAGTAGTACCACTCAACCTTATCATCATGTCGGACCAAGTCCACCTGCAGGGTTTACATGATGAACCTTATGAGCTCCTCAAGGGGACATCATCATCCTGATATATAGGACAGGTTTCCTCCTATAATCAACAACACACCATATAAGTAATATCATTTCCTAACTTACCGAGCCTATTGATTTAATCTATAAATCTCGCCCATTGGTAAATCAAAGAAATGAGTACTAAGTATATATGTCCGTTATTATATTGGGATTAAGAGCATGTACAATATAATATCTGAGGACCGATTTGATTATGTAGTCAGCAATAAATCGAATCTCTTCTAAGTCGGTCCTGCTCAATACACACAAAGTGTACTAGTGTAATTCTATGGTCAAGACACACCAATACCAAATCACACTACAACCATTCCAATGGTTTGTCCATAACCATCTCGGTTGTAAGCCTTTACTTATACTTTACAATGAACCGATAACATGATCTCCTGTGTGATACTACACACCATGTTATCTACATTGTAATGTATCAGACAAATATGCATAACCATAAATATGCAAACAATGATCATGTGATTCTTATTTCAAAATAAAGATGTTTATACAAAAGATAGACTTTTCAGTATACATCCCAACAGAAGGAACATAATAATAATTATCCAGTTATAAGACAAGTCCTGTAGGGAGCTTCAACAAATATGTTACGATGGCGACTGCAGCAAACTCCATTGCCAACTCGCAAATTTGATTCTCCCTTGACGAGTCTTCTTCTATTCCTTAGCCCCTGTATGTCATTACATATATATGAGTCATACCCAGTATCCAATACCCAAGTGTCTATGGAAATAGAATGACAATCAATAATGAAGATACCTGAAGAGGATGGGGCATCGAGTGCCTTCTTCTTCTTCACGGACTCAAGATAAATCTTGCAGTTTCTTCGCCAATGGCTCTCCTTGCCACAATGATGGCAAGTGCCCTTTTGAGATGATTCTACCTTCTTAGCCTTCTTCTTCCCCTTATGTTGTTCCTTTGATTTCCTCTTAGAACCTTTCTTTGAGAAATCAACTGTAACGCCCGTAAAATTTCTAGCAATTTTACAAGAATTGTTGGCTTGATGATAATGGGCTTTATGTGGGCTTTTTCAAAAATAAAAGAAAATAAGCCAAAAGGGATGCAAGGCCTAGGAATTGAACCCCAAACCTCTAAAGATAGACAAGCCCTATAGATGCATCCACTAACCAGAAGCCCAATAAGATTTTATCATTAGAGGAATAGGGGAAATTATGGTTAAGTGTAAGGGAGATCAAGGGACTCTTCAAGTGAATAAATAGGGGGAATGAGGGGGCATGAGTTACAAAATTTATTTTCTCCTCTTCTTCCTCTTCCTCACCGAATCCTAGAGCTTCCCCCTCTCCATCCTTGGCCGAACCCCATCCAAGCAAGAAGCAAGGCTAGGTTGCTTCCTTTAGGTTATTTTTTTCCAACCAAAAAGAAACGCGAAGGATGTAAGTATCCCTCACCTGCATACGAGTAGCTTTCGGTTGATTGTTTTGTGTAGAAATCCCTATGATATATTCGGCCAAGCTTAGTTTTGATGTTCCAAGGAAGTTCTATATCATGTTTTGTAAGAAGAATATGATGTTAGGATGTAAAATGAATTAGGTTAAAAGATAACCCTAGAAACCCCTATGGACTATTCGGCCAACACATGTTTTTGGGTGTTTTATTGAAGTTCTATACCTTGTTTTACATGCATATGATGATGTTAGGATGTAGAATGAATTAGGTTAAAGGTTAACCCTATGAACCATTCGGCCAACATGGGTTTCTTGGTGTTTTATTGAAGTTCTATATCTTGTTTTACAAGCATATGATGATGTTGGGTTGTAGAATGAATTAGGTTAAAAGACTAGCCCTAAAAGCCTTCATGAACCATTCGGCCACCCCCCTTGTATTGATGTTCCAATGAAGTTTTAACCCATGTTTTGTATGCATATGATGTTGTTAGTATCTTAATTGAATTAGGTTAAATGTCTAACCCTAAAAGCCCTTGAACCATTCGGCCACCCCCTTTATTTGATGATTCAATGAAGTTTTAATCCATGTTTTGTATGCATATGATGTTGTTAGTATGTTAATTGAATTAGGTTAAATGTCTAACCCTAAAAGCCCCTTGAACCATTTAGCCACCCCCTTTATTTTGATGATTCAATGATGTTTTAATCCATGTTTTGTATGCATATGATGTTGTTAGTATGTTAATTGAATTGGGTTAAAAGTCTAACCCTAAAAGCTTCCATGGATCATTCGGCCACCCCCTTGTTTTGAAGTTTCAATGAAGTTTTATTCCATGTTTTTGTATGCATATGATGGTGTTAGTATGTTAGAGGGATTAGGTTAAAAGTCTAACCCTAAAAGCTTCCATGGATCATTCGGCCACCCCCCCCCCCCTTGTTTTGATGTTTCAATGAAGTTTTATTTCATGTTTTGTATGCATATGATGATGTTAGTATGTTAGAGGGATTAGGTTAAAAGTCTAACCCTAAAAGCACCTTTAACCATTCGGCCACCCCTTTATTTTGATAATTCAATGAAGTTTTATACCATGTTTTGTATGCATATGATAATGTTAGCATGTTAGATGGATTAGGTTAAAGGTTTAACCCTAAAAGCCCCATGAACCATTCGGCCAACCATTGTTCTTTAACATGCTCTAGGTTAGGTTAACATGTGTTTTATGTTTAGGTGAATTCATGTTGACTTGTGATATTAAATGATGCTAGATGAAGATAACATGCTCTAGGTTAGTGGTTACTTACTCTTGATGTTTATGCCTTATGCCATGCCCTATATGTATGTGATATTTAAGATATGTTATGAAATGAAATACGATATGATTATGAAATGAAGTATGATATGTTTATGAAATGAAAAATGATATGTTCATGAAGTGAAGTATGATATGTTAGGAAATGAAGTATGCTATGTTTGCAAAATGAAATAAGATATGTTATAATAAAAGCATATAAGTATTTTACCTTCTGCATGGCTTGTACCAGGACCCTAACAAGGTCCAAAGGGATGGGCTCCTAAGATGCCCTATGCCGACGGACTAAGATCGGGCCTAGGATGGGCTTCTATGTATGATTGCCCCTAGGTCGACGGACTAAGATCGGGCCTAGTACGGGATGGGCTCCAAGATGCCCTAGGTAGATGGACTAAGATCGGGCCTAGGATGGGCTTCTACGCTATGACGATTGCCCTAGGTCGACGGACTAAGATCGGGCCTAGTAACTTAGTAGGTTCGAGACTTGCTACCTCGGGTATATTTAGGGATGCGCGCTATTATGAAGAATAAGTGGTACAATGTCGGGCCCAAATATGTTGAGATTATGTTTACGTACCTAAATATATGTTTTCAAAAAGCATCCTGCATATGTTTACATGATTTGATTGTTAGGTTCACATGCTATGTTGATATGTCATATATATATGTTGCATGTTATGTTTGATATGTTAGGTTTATGCTGCTATGTTACATGTGATGTAAGTTATGTTTGATATGTCATATATAGGTTTTATGTTATGTTGATATGACATGTATATGTTGCTATGTTACATATGTTGTATGTTATGTTTTATTAAGTCATATATTTACATGATATGCTGCTATGATATGTATGTTACATGTTATGTTACTTATGTTACTTATGCTACATGTTAAGTTGCTTACGCCATGTATGTTACATGTTATGTTGCTTATATGTTATGAATGTTACATGCCATGATTAATGTCGATGTATGGTTTTTGTGAGTTGGACAGGATCTTACTAAGCCTATGTGCTTATAGTTTATCTTTCCCTCGTACTGCAGATAAGGGTAAGGGATGGATAAACTAAAAGGGAGCAGCAGGAGGGGCCAAATGTGTGTGGTAGTGGCATGGTGGAGAAGATCCGTTATGTCCTTTTATATATGTTTCCCTATGGTGATGATGTTTATGGATGTTCTTATTATGTCCCCTTATGATGATGATGTTTATGGACTAGAACTAAGAAGAAGTATCTATATATGTTATGATGCATGCTCTATGTTAAGAAGAAGTATCTATATATGTTATGATGCATGCTCTATGTTAAGAAGAAGTATCTAAATATGTCAATGCATGTTTATGTTTAAAAGAAAAGAAAAAAAAATGTATCCAAAGTCTTCCGTTGTAAGTAGTAAGAAGTGTATGTATGTACGGTCGCGTCACGCGCCGCCCCTCCGGACCCTTGGAAAAAAGGGCGGGCGTGACATCAACTAACACCACCGTCTTCTCCTCATGCTTCACAGAAGGCTCCACAACCTTCAGCATGTTGAGGAGTTCAGGAATGGTGGATTCAAGTTTGTTCATCTAGTAGTTCATCACAAACTGTGAGTAACTCTTGGGAAAACAATGTAGAATTAAGTCAATACTTAATTCATGATCCATTACAAACCTGAGTATAGCTAATTGCTCAATGTACCCATTCATATTTAGCACAAATTGCACCACAGATGAACCTTCTTGCATCTTAGAGATGAAGAGGAGCTTAGAGACTTCGAACCTTTCGGATCTCGCTTGCTCATCAAACAACTCATGAAGATGAAAGACTATGGTATTAGCATCCAAATGCTCATGCTACTTTTAAAGCTCGGGTACCATCACAGCTAGAATGATGCAACTCGTCAGTTCAGAATCAGTCACATGTTTCTTATAGGGAAATAATTGGTCTAGAGTTGCATCATCCATAGGACGGGTGGGAAGAGGCTCTTCGAGGACATACACAAGCTTTTCCACCTTGAGAACAATTCTCAGGTTTCTAAGTCAGTCTAAGAAGTTTGGCCCAGTCAACTTATTTGAATCCAAAATAGAACACAAGTTTAAAGATGTCATGATCAAGCGATTAACCTAGAATTACAAATAGTGAATATATGAGAAAGATGATTTAAAATGCATCAACATACATTTATAAATCCCATTCATTTTTTTTTTCAAATTAAAAAACCCTTAAAATCAATTCAGGAGATTGTAGGTCCATCTCTGAATGGGTTGATATCCAACATAGATAAGAACAACCTTGGAGAAAGTCCAACAAGTCATTCATAGCTACGATGGTAGGTATCAAATATACTAATTACATATCACGTATATGAAACTATCACATTGTGCTATCAACTTATTGAATATTTGCACAAACATTGGGTTGTTAACACATTAACAAGTATGCATCATATGCATAACACCAAACTTCATCTCCCTTCACATCGACCTTGGAGAGAGTCCAACAAGCCGATGCACCAAGTTAAAACTGACCCATTAATCAAGAAATAGTTTTAATATGGTTAGAGCACATTCAATCATTTAGTCAGACTTGGAGAGAATCCAACAACCCAAACTAAACATTGACCTTTGACTCTTACCATATTAGTATTCAACTATTTCAATGGTTTGAACATGTTCAAATTCGAGCCAGGCTTGGAGAGAGTCCAACAATCCAAACAAGAAATGAAACTCTGGTTCTAACCATATTAATGGAAGGTGTAGGCTTCAATATTGTGTAAGGGTTTTGAGGTCTCATCCTCTTTAATGCAAATAACTATTATCTATATGGCATGACACGCATGTCATACATATGTGCAACTAATGCATCTATATGTCATGGCACGCATGTCATAATGAAATGCATCTAATGTAATTACATGGCATACAATTATGACATGTTCAAGTAATTTCTAAATTATCATAATTAATTTTGAAAATAAAATATGTTTGAGATTTGATTTCTCAAATCAAATCTCATTGATTAAATTAGGAAATAAATTTCCAAATCTAATCACATACTTTATTTATGGAAAATATTAATTAAGAAAATTCAAATTTAATTTAGGAAATAAATTTCCTAAATTCTAATTTCCTAATCACATCAGGAAATTCCTAATTTGAATTTCTTAACTAATTCAAATTTCCATAATTTTTCTAAACTTTCCAAAAGTAGAAAATTTCCAATATTACAATTATGAGAAAACATTCATCGCAAAATAATTTTACGATTATGTCGGAACACAACTCGATCAGATCACGTTGGGTTGTTGGGCATTAAGACGTGGGCATGTGTTCGAAGCAAATAAAAATGCATAATAACTAACTTATTATATCACACACACCACACGCATGAAGGATACAACAGTGTAGACATAATCGTACATTTAAATTTTGCAATAAAGGCAATTACACTAGGTATACCTAACGAATAACACGTAGCGGAAATGGCATCAAACTTAGTGACCCTCGCAAGTTTCGCCTCTATCCAAGTCCACGCCGAGTATCGTCGGGATAGCTTCTCAAGCTACGAGCCCCGTCTTCATGAGAGATACTAGTCTCACGTCGAAGGCATTGTGATCGAGAGATGATCACAAAACAAGTTTCACAAACTTGTCTTCTCGGGAAGTGTCGGCCAATCAAATTGGCCGGCGGCTACAAGGGCCGATGGCTGGAGGAGGAGGGGCGGCTAAGCTTGGGCAGTAGCAACTAGGTTGGGCGGCACACAAGCAAGGAGAAGAAGAGAAAGCGATTAGGGTTTCACAAACCTTAACTCATCCCCGAAATTTGTCTCAACCCTCTTATTTATAGAGAATGTGTTTCTTGACCATCAAGAAACTTCCCTCAACGGTTATTTGTTCACAACCAAAACCCGTTAACACGCTCTATTAATTTAAGTTAAAATAAACCAAAACGTGTTGGTCTATTTTAAGTTAAAATAAACCAAACGAATTTTGGTTCATTCGTTTAAAACAAACCAAACCCCTTTGATTTATTTTCCACCATTGGATTAGAACCAAACCAATTTGGTCCATTATGTCTTCAAAAGACTTGGCCCATTCATGCTTCCGATCCGACTGAAACAATTTCATGCTCGCTCCTTGTTTGGTCCAACCAAACTAAGTCTCTCTCGATCTGAGAATCCTATTCTCAAGCTCATTTTAAATCCTTCGGATAACACTCGTAGTGCGTGTGATCAAATAGGTTCCCGGTTTATGTTTGTCTTCTATAATTAACCATTAATTATAGAACGATTATGAGTGACCCCTAATAGTACATCATGATCCCCAATTAACCAAAAAGTCAACGGTTGACCCTAGAACAACTTCTGAAACCTTTCAACAACTATAGTGAATCATGCTCCGTTCCCTTCACTCATCTTTTATCCACTTGGTTTAGGACATGGTCTGTGTATCAGTCCCCACTAGTTGACTACGTCCCACCTAGCCCAAATATCATTTCCTCGTCCCGCGGATTCTAGTTACTGCACATGTATCCAAGAGAACCATGTAATGCTTTGGCCAAAGACTTTAGTAACAATCCGATGAGTGGCCACAAGGTATACATCTCTTCGCAAGGAGTGGTGAATCCTTTGTAAGCTATTCAAACACCATCGGGCACTTCGACTTATACCCAATCATCCCATGTCCACATCTCCTCAGAGATGCTTTCTTAAGATGTCAAAGCATAAGTCTCCGTGACCAAGATGACTTGAACACCACAAGTTGAAGGAACATCGCACTTAAGCTACAATAAGAACTTCATTGACATATCTGTATATGCAGAGAACCATATGAAGTCTTACAGCTGGTTTTTCCAATGAACTAGTTAGTATAACTAGCATCCCCGGTTAACTCCGGGCATCCCAATGTCTCTAGCCAATGAGAAATAGATACTTGGATAAACTAAAGAGTATAACTCGTGCTAGTCTCAACAGAATTGATGGCATCCGAATGCATCAATTCATCGACTAGGGATAATTCCAATACATCACAATTACACATGTAGAGATACTGTTAGTAATATATGAGAGATGTCCTAAGGCAATCGCCTTATGTATGAACCATTTATATGATAAATGAAGATTCACTATTTGAGTATACATGTTTCATGTATTTGATTGGATCTTAAACTCATTTACTGGATGTCCACGATACGATTCACAGCATGAGAGAATTTGTGATTGGATCACAACTAGTGAGTATCTCTACATGTGTAATTGTGATGTATCGGAATAATCCCTAGTCGATGAATTGATGGATTTGGACACCATCAATTCTGTCGAGACTAGCACGAGGTATACTCCTTGGTGTATCCAAGCAGCTGATTCTCACTGGCTGGAGACATTGTGATGTCCGGAGTTAATCGTGGATGCTAGTTATGGTAACTAGTTAATTGGAGTGACCAGCCGTAAGACTTCATATGGTTCTCTGCATATATAGATATGTCAATGAAGTTCTTACTGTGGCTTAAGTGCGATGTTCCTTTGACTTGCGGTATTCAAGTCATCTTGATCATGGAGACTTATGCTTTGACATCTTAAGCAAACATCTCTAAGGAGATGTGGACTCGGGATGATTGGGTATAAGTCGAAGTGATCGAAGGTGTTTGAATAGCCTATAAAGGATTCACCGCTCCTTGCGAGGAGATGTATACCCATGGCCTATCATCGGATTGTTACTAAAGTCTTTGGCCAAAGCATTACATGTTTAGAGTAAGGTACTCTTCGATACATGTGGAGTAACTAGAATCCGTAGGACGAGGAAATGACACTTGGGCTAGGTGTGACGTAGTCAGCCTAGTGGGGACTGACACAATAGACCATGTCCTGAACCAAGTGGGTATAAGATGAGTGAAGGGAATGGGGCACGATTCATTCGAGCTACTGAAGGGTTTCAGAAATAGTTCTGGATCAACCGTTGATCTTTTCAGTTAATTGGGGATCATGATGTACTACTAGGTGCCACTCATGATCGTTCTATAATTAATGGTTAATTATAGACGGCCAACATAAACCGAGAACCTATTTGGTCACACGCACAACGAGTGTAATCCAAAGGATTTAAAACGAGCTTGAGAATTGGATTCTCAGACCGAGAGAAACTAGGTTTGGTTGGACCAAACATAAAGCGAGCATGAAATCGTTTCAGTCGCAATGGAAGCGTGGATGGGCCGTGTCTTATGAAGACATAATGGATGGACAAAAATGGTTTGGTTCTAATCCAATGGATGAGAATAAACCAAAGGGTTTGGTTTATATTAAACGAATGAACCAAAGGTTGGTTCGGTTCGTTTTAACTTAAAATAAACCATCATGGTTTGGTTTATTTTAACTTAGCTTAATGGAGCGGGTTAACGGGCTTTATGGATATGATCCATTAACCATTAAGAGAATTAGTTCTCTATAAAATAGGGCTTAAACCCTAATCCTAAAACGCTAATTGGAGTTGCCGCCCAACCTAGTTGTGCCGCCCCCTCCCTCTCCTCCACTAGTCGGCGCCAACCCTAGGTGTGCCGCCGCCCAGCCTTTGTGCCGCCGTCCAAGTCATTGCCGGCGACCAAGCTTCAGCCGGTGAACACTCCGGCGACCCTCCGGTGATCTCCTATAGGTTTGGCATCAAGGTGAGCCTTTTCTTTCCTTGGTTGGCCGGCGCCTATATCCTCCACCAAGCTGTCCAGTTTTCTGGACAGCTTCTTCTCCTCTCGTCGGAGCGTCGTTTGGACGACGGTTAGTGCTCCGACAGCGGCTAACTTACCGGGGATTTGATCTCCGGTAATCCTCTGAGGTGGGGGACGAAGGATTCGTCAAACGGTTGACGAATACCTCTCCGGAGAAGCGAGTTTTGAGAACTCGTTTTAGGATCCGAATTTGGATTCGGATCGTGATCATCTCTCGATCACGTCGTCTTCAACACGAGGCTAGTAACCCGTACGAAGACGAAGCTCGTGACTTAGCAAAGTCATCCCGAGGAGCTCGGCGTGGATACGGATAGAGACGATTCTTACGAGGATCGTTCCGGTTGATGTCGTTCCCGCTACACGTCTTACGAAAGGTATAACGTAGATAATTTTCTTTTATTGCAAATTTTAATTTACGGTTATGTCTACACTTGTTGTAATATGCATGCGTGTATTGTGTGTGTTGTAATAAATATAGATTTATTATTTTAATTGCTTCCGCTGTGCTCATGTTTACGAAACATGATCGAACACACACACGCCGCGGTGCCGGAAACCCAACAGTGGTATCAGAGCCCAGGTTGTGTTTCGACATAATCGTAAAAATGGTTTTGCGATAGTCATAATGTATTTCTGGAAATTTTCTAAATTTTGGAAATTTAGAAGTATTTATGGAAATTTTTTAATTTTAGAAAGTCTAGAAGTATTTATGGAAATCTTCCACTTTTGGAAAGTTGGAAGTATTTATGGAAATTGATATTTTCCATAAATAAAATATTTGATTAGATTCTGGAAATTTGTTTCCTAATTTAATCTTGATTTGATTTGGGAAATCAAATCTTAAAATATTTTATTTCCATAAGTAGTTTTAATGATTTAGGAAATTGGTTTCCTAAATAGATTTTCCTTAATCAAATAATTCCATGAATAAAATATGTGATTAGATTTGGAAATTTGTTTCCTAATTTAATTATGATTTGATTTGGAGAATCAAATCTTAAACATATTTTATTTCATAAAATAGTTATGACATATAAGGGAAATTATATACATGACATAATTATATGCTATGTAATTGCATTAGATGCATAACATTATGCCATGCGTGTCGTGACATGTAGATGTATGCCATGTATGCCATGCCATGTAGATAATAGTTATTTGCATGCAAAGAGGATGAGACATAAAACCCTTAATCAATATTAAAGCCTACACCTTCCATTAATATGGTTAGAACCAGCAGTTCTGCTTTTGTTTGGGTTGTTGGACTCTCCAAGCCCGCCAACTCGAACATGTTCAAACCATGGAATAGTTTAATACTAATATGGTAAGAGTCGAGGTCAATCGTTAGCTTTGGTTGTTGGACTCTCTCCAAGCCGGGCTAATTGGTTGAATGCGCCTAACCATATTAAAACTATGTCCCGATTAATGGGTTGGCTTTAACCCGAGCATCGGCTTGTTGGACTCTCTCCAAGGTCGATGTAAAGGAGGTGAAGTTGGGTGCTATGCATATGATGCATACTTGTTAATGTGTTAACAACCCGATGTATGTGTGAACATTCAATTAGTTGATAGCACATTGTGATAGTTGCATATACGTGATATGCAATCTGTATAGATGATACCTACCGTCGAAGTTATGAATGGCTTGTTGGACTCTCTCCAAGGTTGTTCATAACTATGATGGATATCACCCATTCGAGATGGACCTACGATCTCCCAAGTGATTTTGGGGTTTTGAAATTCAAAATGAATGGGATTTATAAATGTATATTGATGCATTTTAAAATCATTTTCTCATATATGCTCGCTTTGTATTTCTAGGTCAATAAATTGATCATGACGTCTTTGAATTTGCGCACTATTTTGATTCGAACAAACCGACCGGGCCTAACTTCGGATCGCTTAGAAACTGAGAATTGTTCTCAAGGCGAAAAGCTTGCATATGTCCTTGAAGAGCCTCTTCCTGACCGTCCTAAGGACGATGCAACTCCAGACCAAATGTTGGTCTATTAGAAACATGTGGCAGATTCTGAGCTGGCGAGTTGCATCATGCTAGCGGCGATGGTACCTGAGCTACAAAAGCAGCATGAGCATATGGATGCTAATACTATGGTCTTCCATCTTCATGATGTTGGTGCAGTGGGCACCAAAGTCGAACCGGTATTTTGATTATGGCAAAAGGCTCAATAGTTAAGGGTATATTTGTTATCTTACGAGCTCAATTAAGTGTGCAGAAATGCTAAAGTTGAGCGGAAGGTCTGCGACACCCGGTGGGAACCGAGGTGGTCGGGCAACGCCAGAGGGACTTCGGAGGAAGCCGAGGTACTCGGGTGAAGACCGGAAGCGAGGCTACAAGGTAAGCTCGTGTGAAAGCGAAGCAAGGTCGTTAAGCGTAGATCCGACCCAATACCTCCAATGGAAGGTCTAGGTCGAGATCAAATGGTTAGAACCATCGTACTTTATATTTTAAGCTAACTTGTATCATCAGCCCAAAACCCTTTGACTACAATCTGCTAGTCAAGTTCCGACCTAGAAGAGCTCGAATTTCAAGGGGGTGAATTTGGACTTGACTCGTGTTTTGGTACAAAGGGTGATGTGGCATCAAGGTGGACATCCAAACCATCACCAAGCTTCCTTGTGGTGGACGCCCAAGATAAGGTGAGTTGGCACAAGATGGTTGGCTCCCATGATGTGGCACAAGTTGAATGGCTCATCCTCAAGTTGGCGCCCAAGGAGGTTGGAGGTGGCACAAGGTGGTTGGATGAAACACCTCATCCTCAAGTTGGCGCCCAAGGAGGTTGGAGGTGGCACAAGGTGGTTGGATGAAACACCTCATCCTTGAGTTGGTGCACAAGGAGGTTGGAGGTGGCACAAGGTGGTTGGATGAAACACCTCATCCTCAAGTTGGCGCAAAGGATGTGGATGAACAAGTCTTGGGGGATAAGAACCTCACCTTGGACACTACCTATGTCTAAATTCATAGATCAATATCCATAAATAGACATGTTCAAGCCAAGCAAATAACAAGAATTCAAGAGCTCTCAACACGCCGTCGTAACGCCGCTACTACTACTCACATTTGCTACGATTTATGCGTCACGACAACGAAAGCTACATCTTCTACTTATAAGAGTTGTCGGTATATTTATTTAAGTTCTACTTCTTTAAATTGTCTTTGTGCTTTAATCGTAACAAGGAAAGGGGGAGTGTCCCTTTGCCTTGATTTCTTTTTGTAATCGTTGCTCCTACTTCCAACGAAGAGGAGTGGTTTTAGTGAATTGCCCTCCGTACGTGATCAAGGATCACTAGGGCCGTGGATTAGCAATCGAAAGATTGTGAACCACGAAAAATATCTTGTCTACTTTATATTTCAGGCATTCTCTACTTGCTTTTACTTATTGCAAAAGTTTTTAACGACATCAGTATCGCTTATTCACCCCCCTCTAGCTTACACTTTCGATCCAACAATTGGTATCGAGTCGGGCGCTAAGATTCGTGAAACCACCAATCTAGCTTTGTTTTTCTTTTTTACAGATTTTTATTTATTTATTTCTTTTCGATAATTATTTCACTTGCTTATCTTCTCCTACATATAGAATTGCATTAGAGGCTTTAGGATCCGGATAAGGTTGTCCTTCGGGTTAGATCCCGAGTAAGGTTGTCCTCCGAACTTCAACGACATTCGTGATTTGATTGTTTATTTCTTTTGCAAGTTACATTTTATATATCTTTTTACTTCTCAAGACTACTAATCCAAGACGAAAGTCTTGGAATATTCTTCCGTGTCTGTTTTGCAAGATTCTTTTCGTCGCTCTTCTTCTTGTTTTTAAATGGCCCATCTCAAGGGTTTAGCACCACTCGACCCCTTCGCTTTTACAACGGTAATGACTTTCGTATTGGAAGGGTCGGATGGAATGCTTTCTTAAAACCCAAATCGAGATGTGGATCGTAATCCAAACCGGTTTCACACTTCCTATTAATGAAGATGGTGAATCTTGGGTTACGATCAATGGTCAAATTCCATGAAAAACAAGTAGAAGCCGATGCCAAGGCAACTCAAATCTTGCAATGTGGGTTGTCCAAGGAAGAGCTCAACCGCGTCGCCCCTTCATTAGTGCAAAGGACTTATGGACCAAGCTAGTGGAACTACACGAAGGCACCGACGACACTAAGGTATTTAAAAGAGATTTACTTTTAAATAAATTGTATAACTTGAAAATGCAGGAAAACGAGACCGCAACTCAACTACATGCTCAGATTCAAGACATCGTCAACCAACTCCATGCCATCGGACAAAAGGTCGAGAATCGCGACCTTATCGTATTCTCTTAACTCGCTTCCTAGGACCACCTTGTGGGCATCCATGGTCGATGCCTACAAGGTCTCCAAGGACCTTTCTAAAATTAGGTTAGACGAATTGTTTTCGAACTTGAATTACATGAGCAAACTAACGTGGTCCAGCCGAGAAGAGTATTGCGTTAGTGTGTTCCAAGAAGAAGAAGCCCGCAAGCAAGCCACCCCAAGGAAGAAGATTTAGTCCGAATAAGTAGACTCGAATAGAATCCGAACTAGTCAATCTAGTTCTAAGATGATCAAGAGACGAAACGACCAACAACTCAAGGTAAGCCTAAACCTAATTCAAATACTTCTAATTTTAGATGCTATGAGTGCAACAGTTCGGTGGCCACATCAAGTCCGAGTGCCCAAAGCTAAAGAATAAGATCAAAGACCAAGAAAGCGCTAAACGCTACTTGGGAGGAGTTGTCGAGGAAGAAGAATATCCAAGCTCTAATGGCCAAGCCGACCGAGCACGACTAAAATCAAGAAGAGTCCGAGTCCGAATCCGATGATGAGCTTCCATTCAAGACAAGCCACGGATCCGTATCCGGTTCAAAAGAATCATTAAGGGTAAGTCGGTCGTTACTTAATACTTTGTATGGTGCAATTAAATTTTTAAATAAGAAACTAGCTAAGTCCGAGTCCAAGGTCGAGAGACCCTAATTGAGGAGGTTAACCTTCTCAAACATGAGGTCTCCCTAACCTCTTCGACTACTCAGATTCAAGAGGAGGACTCAACTCAAGTTGAAAAGCTTGAAGTTGAGAACTCGCTTTTGAAAACACAAGTCAAGACCTTAGGAACACGTTGGAAAGGTTCACTTTGGGATCCAAGGGACTTGACCTCTTACTTGGATCACAAAGGGCCGTGGTACAACAAGGCGGACTGGGTTTAACTCAAATACAACCAATAAGTCATATATGTCTATAGTAAACCAACATAAGAAAAATGTCCAAGCATGGGTCCCTAAGACCACTTTGATTTCAACTTTAGGATCTAACATGTATTGGGTTCCTAAGGACCAAATTCACTATGTGAATAGACCCACTCGATTCAATGGTCCAGGGGAGCCAATACAAAATGTATTTTTGTTAAGTCTTAGAAATTGCATGCTTAGTTTTTCCTTTATTTTTAGAATGGTTAGATAGGACTCATAACCAACTAAAATCCTAAAAGATTGAGCCTCGGGAGCCTCTTTCAAAAATAAACCAACTAAAATCCTTTAAAAGATTGAGCCTCGGGAGCCTCTTTTCAAAAATAACTAGTTAGACCAAGACGTAGTCTCAAGTAAGTCGAGTTATCAATTTCTTTGAAATTACTTTGTCTAAGAAGGTCGTTGTTCATCAAAGAAGGCCTCTGTGCCTCGCCACGACCGAAGCTAATCTCTTGAAAAGATTACTTGATGAGCTTAGACTAAATCCAATCTAACCTAATGTTGGTTAATTTAAATTCATTAAAATTAATCAAGTAAATTGAAAGTCATCTCACAATAACACATAGGAATAACATGTTTTGATCATGTAGATATTGGTGAGATGATTTAGGTTTAAAAACTTACAAACAACCCTTTATAAAATCCAATATACGATACAACAACATTATGTGTATCATCAATGGATGTTTGACAGATGTTGCTCCCGACACATGACCGGCCATCAACTCAAATTTTCGGTTACGATTCAAACGACAAGGATCGGTGAGCCTTCGAATAACGGCAAGCTCAAAATCATCGGATCGTGATATTGAGCTCAACTCTAACTTTACAATTCAAAATGTCTTATTAGTAGAAAACTTTCAATATAATTTACTTAGTGTAAGCCAATTGTGTGATAACAATTATAAGGTCATATTTCTAGAAAATGAATGCGTAATCAAAATAAATGCAACATCTAAAATAATACTTAAAGGAACTAGGAGTAGCAACATCTACACAATAAATTTACCTAACTCCTCAACCAAGTGTCTTATGACACAAAGAAGAGGAATCTTGGTTATGGCAATCAAGACTCTGACACTGCACTCCAAGACTCGGCCCACAAGATGAGTCGAGTGGCTTGGTTATAGGTTTGCCTAAACTAAACAACTTGGATAATAAAATATGTAATGCTTGTCAACAAGGTAAACAATCTAGGACACAACATCAATTAACTAATCAAGAACGAACCAAAAGTGTTCTTGAGCTCCTACACATGGATCTATTTGATTCACATGGAGCTAAGTCACTCAATGGTAGTCAATTTTGCTTAGTCATAATTGACGACTATTCTAGATTTACTTGGGTTAGGTTTATCAAACATAAAAATGATACCTAGACCAACTAATCAATCTTTGTAGGTTAATCAAAATCAAAAGAACCTTAAGATTAAAAGACTTAGAAGCTTTATCATGGTGGTGAATTCGAAAACCACGTTTACAGATTCAGAACCTAAACGGATACCACCATGAGTTTTCATGTCCTAGAACCCTACAACAAAATGGGTTAGTCGAACGGAAAATAGAACCCTACAAGAAGCCGCTAGGACAATGTTAAACGAGTATAACCTACCTGATAGATTTTGGGCAGAGGCCGCTAGTACGCTATGTCCAAAATAGGATCCTTATGGTAAAGAGGCACCAAAAGACCTCAGACGAGATTTATCACGATAAAATACCGAACATCAAGTACTTTAGGTATTTGGATGCAAGGTACATATCTTAAACACTAAGGATTACCTAGGAAATTCAAATCCAAAACCTCATCGAACCTTTCTAGGATACTCAACCACCAAGAGAGCTTATAGGGTATACAATCACGACACTCTTAGAGTCGAAGAAACCATTAATATAGTTTTCGACGAAGGACACGAACCCGTTCAATCCTTAACAAAACCAACTAGCAAATCAACTTATAGCGAACCCGACTCTGATCTTGAATCTCGTCCTAACCCAAGTCATCCTATCGACCAAGTGATAGATGACTCTAACCCAAGTCAAACTAGAACTCACCCAAGTCATCCTATCGACCAAGTGATAGATGACCCTAACCCGAGTCACACTAAGACTCAAACAAATCATCCTATCAATCAAGTTATAGGTGATCCAAATTTAGGGGTTCGAACTAGAGCTTCATATCGAAACCTTAGTCAAATCTCGTTAATTTCCAAAATCGAACCCAAAACTATTGAACAAGCACTTCTTGATCCCGACTGGATTATTGCTATGCAAGAAGAGCTAGCTCAATTCACTAGAAATGAAGTCTGGGAATTAACCTAAAGAAAAATCAATTATTGGAACAAGGTGGGTATTTCGAAATAAACTTGATGATAAAGGTGAAGTAGTTAGAAATAAAGCTAGGTTAGTCGCAAAAGGGTTTAGTCAAGTCGAAGGTTTAGATTACGATGAGACATACGCCTCAGAGCTGACTATAGTCCATACGAATGTTTTTAGCAAATGCTGCACATCGAGGTTTAAAATTTTATCAAATGGAAGTCAAGTCAGCATTTTTGAATGGATACATAAAGGAAGAAGTTTACGCTACCAACCTCCCGGATTCGAAAATCTAGATAAACCTGACCATGTCCTTAGACTTAAGAAAGCCCTATATGGACTCAAACAAGCCCCAAGAGCTTGGTACGAAAGGCTTTCGATCTATCTTAAGTCCAAAGGATTCAACCAAGGTTTAGTCGACCCAACCTTATTCGTTAAAACCGTAGGAAAATAAATCTTTATAGCCCAAATCTATGTAGATGATATAATTTTTGGAACTACCAACTCGATCCTGCTAAACGAATTCATCTCACTTATGGAAAGTGAATTTGAAATGAATTTAGTGTGAGAGTTAAGTTTCTTCTTAGGTTTACAAATTAAACAAACTAAAGATGGAATATATTTACATCAACAAAAATATACTAAGGACTTAATAAATCGATTTGGAATGCAAGATGCTAAAATAATCAATACACCTATGGCAACTAATGTTAATATAAACGAAGATGTAGAAGGAAAACCCGCTGACCTAAAATACTATAGAGCGCAATAGGAAGTCTCCTATACTTAACCGCGAGCCGAATTCGACATTTTATTCAAGGTAAGTATGTGCGCAAGGTTACAAACTCGCGCAAGGAGTCTCACCTAACCCTAGTCAAGCGTATCCTTAGATATCTAAAGGGCACGCTAAACGAGGTATTTGGTACCCTAGATCTACCGAGTTTAATCTAATCGGCTACTCTGACCGACTATGCCGTAGTAAACTCGATAGAAAGAGCACGAGTGGTTGTTGTCAAATCCTCGGCCGAGTCTAGTGAGTTGGTGCGAGGGAAGCGATTGCGTTGCCTTATCTACCACCGGGTTTAATACGCTTGCGATGGGTGAGTGTGTCTCTCACTCGTGGATGAAGCACACTCTCCAAGACTTTAGCTTAATCTTTAACAACATTAAAACCTACATAGATAACATTAGTTCAATTAACTTAACTAAAAATCCAATATGTCATTCTAGGACAAAACATATAGAAGTTAAACACCACTTCATTAGGGAACATGTAACTAATGGAACTATACAACTAGAGTATGTTGAGTCCAAATCAAACCTAGCGGACATCTTCACCAAACCACTACCCGAATTTAGTTTATTAAGAAAAGTTAGGTATGTGCGTAATAGAGTAGGATTTAAATTTTTCTATATATGTACTCTACTTTTGCTTCTTTTATGAAATTAGCCTAAGTCTTACCTTAAAAATCATATACCTATAGATTTAAGGAGCTAACACATCTCACAACACATAGGACTAATGTGTTTGTGTACTTAGCCACGTGAGAGGCGTGAGATGTTAGGACCTTACTCCTGTTCCAGATGTAGATTCAAAGCATCGACATGAACCATGGAGTATAATTATTTAAAATTAATCAACTCCTTCAAGACTTATTGATCATTCTATATCAATCAAGTCCAACCGAGTTGTACATTTTAGATGAACATATTTTCAAGCTTATTATTATTTTAAAAAATATATTTATATTGGGAACTTGCTTGGACTTACAAACCCTAAAATATATTTACAAACTTTTTGAGTTAAGGCAAAAGGGGGAGAAAGTCACAAAAGTAAGGAAGAAAGTAAACAAAATTATTACCTTTTATATTAAGTAATTCCGTTTACTTAAGCAACTATTAAGGGGGAGTAAAATTATTTTTCAAGAACTCACCTTCGGTAAAGGGGGAGGTTACCTCAAAGGGGAGAACTTGAAACAATAATATTTCTCACTCATGCTTAATCTTTATGCTAGCTCATTCATACTTAATCATTATGCTAGCTCATTCATATTTAATCATTATGCTAGCTCATTCATATTTAATCTTTATGCTAGCTCATTCATATTTAATCTTTATGCTAGCTCATTCATGCTTAATCATTATGCTAGCTCATTCATATTTAATCTTTATGCTAGCTCATTCATGCTTAATCATTATGCTAGCTTACTGTTATGCTTAATTTTTCCTTAACTTTTGTGTCGGTTTGCCATGAATCAAAAAGGGGGAGATTGTTGGTGCAGTGGGCACCAAAGTCGAACCGGTATTTTGATTATGGCAAAAGGCTCAATAGTTAATGGTATATTTGTTATCTTACGAGCTCAATTAAGTGTGCAGAAATGCTAAAGTTGAGCGGAAGGTCTGCGACACCCGGTGGGAACCGAGGTGGTCGGGCAACGCCAGAGGGACTTCGGAGGAAGCCGAGGTACTCGGGTGAAGACCGGAAGCGAGGCTACAAGGTAAGCTCGTGTGAAAGCGAAGCAAGGTCGTTAAGCGTAGATCCGACCCAATACCTCCAATGGAAGGTCTAGGTCGAGATCAAATGGTTAGAACCATCGTACTTTATATTTTAAGCTAACTTGTACTGCAGTCCAAAACCCTTTGACTACAGTCAACTGCTAGTCAAGTTCCAGCCTCGAGAAGAGCTCGAATTTCAAGGGGGTGAATTTGGACTTGACTCGTGTTTTGGTACAAAGGGTGATGTGGCATCAAGGTGGACATCCAAACCATCACCAAGCTTCCTTGTGGTGGACGCCCAAGATAAGGTGAGTTGGCACAAGATGGTTGGCTCCCATGATGTGGCACAAGTTGAATGGCTCCAACAAGTTGGCGCCCAAGGAGGTTGGAGGTGGCACAAGGTGGTTGGATGAAACACCTCATCCTCAAGTTGGCGCCCAAGGAGGTTGGAGGTGGCACAAGGTGGTTGGATGAAACACCTCATCCTTGAGTTGGCGCACAAGGAGGTTGGAGGTGGCACAAGGTGGTTGGATGAAACACCTCATCCTTGAGTTGGCGCAAAGGATGTGGATGAACAAGTCTTGGGGATAAGAACCTCACCTTGGACACTACCTATGTCTAAATTCATAGATCGATATCCATAAATAGACATGTTCAAGCCAAGCAAATAACAAGAATTCAAGAGCTCTCAACACGCCGTCGTAGCTTGCCGCTACTACTACTCACATTTGCTCTGACGAAGTGCCGCCGACAACAGCTACATCTTCTACTTATAAGAGTTGTCGGTATATTTATTTAAGTTCTACTTCTTTAAATTGTCTTTGTGCTTTAATCGTAACAAGGAAAGGGGGAGTGTCCCTTTGCCTTGATTTCTTTTTGTAATCGTTGCTCCTACTTCCAACGAAGAGGAGTGGTTTTAGTGAATTGCCCTCCGTACGTGATCAAGGATCACTAGGGCCGTGGATTAGCAATCGAAAGATTGTGAACCACGTAAAAATATCTTGTCTACTTTATATTTCCGCTGTGCATTCTCTACTTGCTTTTTAATTATTGCAAAAGTTTTTAACGACACCGTATCGCTATTCACCCCCCCCCCCCCTCTAGCGACACTTTCGATCCAACACATGAGTTGTTCGATGAGCAAGCGAGATCCGAAAGGTTCGAGGTCTCTAGGCTCCTCTTCACCACGAAGATGCAAGAAGGTTAAATGCTTTGTGCTAAAGATGAGCAGGTACATCGAGCGACTAGCTACCCTCGGTTTTGTGATGGATCATGAGTTAAGTATTGACTTAATTCGCATTGTTTGCCCAAGAGTTTCTCGCAATTTGTGATGAACTATCGGATGAACAAATTGGAATCCACCATTCAGAGCTCCTCAATATCTTTGAAGGCTGTGGAGCCTTACATGAAGCATGAGGAGAGCGGTTACATTAGTTGATTCCTCAAAGAAAGGTTCTAAGAGGAAGCGAAAGAGAAGGAAGAAAGGAAAGAACAAAAAGACAAAGAAAGGCGGAACCAGTATAAAGGGCACTTGCCATCATTGTAGCAAGGAAGGCCAATCTTGAGTCCATGAAGAAGAAGAAGGCATCCAGATGCCCCATCCTCTTGGTATCTTCGTTATTGATTGTCATTCTATTTCCTTAGACACTTGGGTATTGGATCTGGGTGTAGCTCACATATATGTAATGACATACGAGGGCTAAGGAATAGAAGAAGACTTGTCGGAGGAGTCAAATTTGCGAGTTGGCAATGGAGCAAAGGTTCTTTGCGTCCATCGGAACTTATTTCTTTGAAGCTCCTAGTGGACTAGTCTTGGAACTGGACAATTGCTATTATGTTCCTTCTCTAATAAAGAACATTGTTTCTATTTCCTGCTTAAATAGAAATGGTTTCCATTTGACGTTTAGTAACAATTGTTGTTATATAACTTTGAATGGCGTACTTTATGGAACTGGAACTTTGAGTAATGGCATTTATACGTTGGACGTATCCAGTGACATTTTCAATATCGAAGCGAGCAACACGCGTGCTCGAAAGGATAATCACATAGACTCCTATATGTGGCATTGTCGTCTTGGCCATATAAGCAAGAAACGCATGTCCGAATTACATCGATGTGGAATTCTGGAATCGTTTGAATTGGATTCATACGATACATGTGAATCATGCTTAAAAGGCAAGATGACTAAGTTACCTTTTACTGAAAAATGGTGAACGAGTGGGAGAGTTACTAGGTCTAGTACATACTGATGTATGTGGACCTATGTCAACTCAAGCTTTAGGAGGCTATAGCTACTTCATTACCTTCACCGATGATCACTCACGGTTTGGGTATGTGTTCTTGATGAAACATAAGTCTGAAGCCTTTGAAAGGTTCAAAGAATTCAGAAATGAAGTAGAGAAACAACATGACAAAAGTATTAAAATACTTCGATCGGATCGAGGTGGTGAATACTTAAGTCAAGAGTTTCTTGATTATCTGAGAGACAATGGCATATTGTCTCAATGGACTCCGCCCTATACACCACAGCATAATGGTGTATCTGAGAGGCGTAACCGGACCTTGTTGGACATGGTCAGGTCAATGATGAATCATGCGACTCTTCCCAAGTCCTTTTGGGGTTATGCACTTCAGACAGCTGTTTACTTGTTAAACAGAATGCCTACCAAGGTAGTCTCAACTACTCCATATGAGATATGGAATGGTAAGAAACCTCATGTATCTTACTTGAAGATATGGGGTTGTCCTGCTTATGTGAAGCGGACTGTATCAGACAAACTGGATGCTAAGTCTGATAAATGTCTATTTATTGGATACCCTAAGGAAACAAGGGGTTACCAATTCTATCATCCTGTGGAACAAAAGGTGTTTGTTTCAAGGCATGCTGTGTTTCTAGAGAAAGAGTTTCTCTTGCAAGAAAACAGTGGGAGTGTCGTCGAGCTTGAGGAGGCTCGAGAGACTCAAATAGACATTGATGAGATACCTGGTGAAGCACAACAGTCAACAACTCATAGTGATGAGCAATCGACTGGACCTATTGTAACACCACATCTTCGTAGATCTGGTAGAACACGCAATATTCCTGAGAGATATGGATTTCTCGTAAGTGAATCGAACGACGTGTTACTCATTGATGATGAGGAGCCTACCAATTATGAAGAAGTGCTGACAAGTTCAGAAAGGGATAAGTGGCTTGGTGCCATGAAGTCGGAAATGGATTCCATGTACGAAAACCAAGTTTGGAACTTGGTTGACCCACCTGAAGGCATAACGCCTATAGGGTGCAAGTGGGTTTTCAAGAAGAAAACCGACATGGATGGTAATGTGATTACCTATAAGGCTAGATTGGTGGCGAAAGGATATCGTCAAAAGCAAGGTGTTGATTATGACGAAACCTATTCGCCTGTAGCTATGCTTAAATCCATTCGGATGCTCGGCCATAGCGGCTCATTATGATTATGAGATATGGCGGATGGATGTGAAAGCGCTTTCCTTAATGGAAACTTGCTCGAGGACGTGTATATGATACAGCCTGAGGGTTTCACATCGGTTGATAAAACCAAGGTATGCAAGTTGCGACGATCCATTTATGGATTGAAGCAAGCATCCGGGAGCTGGAATATCCGTTTTGATGAGACGATCAAAAAGTTTGATTTCTCACAAAATCCAGACGAACCTTGTGTGTACAAGAAGGTTAGTGGGAGTGCAGTCGTGTTCCTAGTATTGTATGTCGATGACATATTACTTATAGGAAATGATGTGTCAATCTTTACGATCGATTAAGGTTTGGTTATCCAAGACATTCTCCATGAAAGACCTGGGAGAAGCAACCTACATCCTTGGGATTAAGATCTATAGAGATAGATCGAAACGGTTGCTTGGTCTTTCGCAGTCTACATATATAGACCGAGTGCTAAAGAGGTATAGCATGACGGAATCCAAGAAAGGATATCTACCCATCAGCCATGGGGAACACCTTACGAAGTCTATGTGTCCGCGCCGAAGGCGAGGATTTGCATGAGTAAGATTCCCTATGCATCCGCAATAGGATCTATCATGTATGCTATGTTATGTACGAGGCCCGATGTATCATACGCTCTGAGTGTCATGAGCAGATACCAATCCGATCCAGGAATGGATCATTGGGCGGCTGTTAAGATGATCCTTAAGTACTTGAGAAGAACTAAGGATGTGTTCCTAATATATGGAGAAGGGGACATGGTGATACGCGGGTATACGGATGCCAGCTTCTAGACAGACAAGGATGATTCCAGGTCTCAGTCTGGATACGTGTTCACCTTGAATGGGGGCGCAGTGAGTTGGAAAAGTTCCAAGCTTGACGCTAGCGATTCGCCACTAAGGCGTAATACATTTGCAGCTTTAGGCGACAAAGGAAGCGGTTTGGATCAAGAAGTTCATCTCTGAACTTGATGTGGTCTCATCAATGATCCAAACATGTACTTTGCCGCTATCATCTTATCAGAGAGATCATCAGTAGGAACGAAATACAAATCGAGAAAATTCCCACTGAAAGGAACTTAGCGGATCCTTTGACTAAAGCATTACCTCAAAGTAAGTTTGAGGGTCATGTTAGAGCTTATGGTATTGGATACCGTAGCGATTGGCATTAGGCCAAGTGGGAGTTTGTTAGTAATATATGAGAGATGTCCTAAGGCAATCGCCTTATGTATGAACCATTTATATGATAAATGAAGATTCACTATTTGAGTATACATGTTTCATGTATTTGATTGGATCTTAAACTCATTTACTGGATGTCCACGATACGATTCACAGCATGAGAGAATTTGTGATTGGATCACAACTAGTGAGTATCTCTATATGTGTAATTGTGATGTATCGGAATAATCCCTAGTCGATGAATTGATGGATTTGGACACCATCAATTCTGTCGAGACTAGCACGAGGTATACTCCTTGGTGTATCCAAGCAGCTGATTCTCACTGACTGGAGACATTGTGATGTCCGGAGTTAATCGTGGATGCTAGTTATGGTAACTAGTTCATTGGAGTGACCGGTAGTAAGACTTCATATGGTTCTCTGCATATATAGATATGTCAATGAAGTTCTTCACTTAAGTGCGATGTTCCTTTGACTTGCGGTATTCAAGTCATCTTGATCATGGAGACTTATGCTTTGACATCTTAAGCAAACATCTCTAAGGAGATGTGGACCCGGATGATTGGGTATAAGTCGAAGTGATCGAAGGTGTTTGAATAGCCTATAAAGGATTCACCACTCCTTGCGAGGAGATGTATACCCATGGCCTCTCGTCGGATTGTTACTAAAGTCTTTGGCCAAAGCATTACATGTTTAGAGTAAGGTACTCTTCGATACATGTGGAGTAACTAGAATCCGTAGGATGAGGAAATGACACTTGGGCTTGGTGTGACGTAGTCAGCCTAGTGGGGACTGACACAATAGACCATGTCCTGAACCAAGTGGGTATAAGATGAGTGAAGGGAATGGGACACGATTAATTCGAGCTACTGAAGGGTTTCAGAAATAGTTATGGATCAACCGTTGATCTTTTCGGTTAATTGGGGATCATGATGTACTACTAGGTGCCACTCATGATCGTTCTATAATTAATGGTTAATTATAGACGGCCAACATAAACCGAGAACCTATTTGGTCACACGCACAACGAGTGTAATCCAAAGGATTTAAAACGATCTTGAGAATGGGATTCTCAGACCGAGAGAAACTATGTTTGGTTGGACCAAACATAAAGCGAGCATGAAATTGTTTCAGTCGCAATGGAAGCGTGGATGGGCCGTGTCTTATGAAGACATAATGGATGGACCAAAATGGTTTGGTTCTAATCCAATGGATGAGAATAAACCAAAGGGTTTGGTTTATATTAAACGAATGAACCAAAGGTTGGTTCGGTTCGTTTTAACTTAAAATAAACCATCATGGTTTGGTTTATTTTAACTTATCTTAATGGAGCGGGTTAACGGGTTTTATGGATATGATCCATTAACCATTAAGAGAATTAGTTCTCTATAAAATAGGGCTTAAACCCTAATCCTAAAACGCTAATTGGAGTTGCCGCCCAACCTAGTTGTGCCGCCCCCTCCCTCTCCTCCACTAGTCGGCGCCAACCCTAGGTGTGCCGCCGCCCAGCCTTTGTGCCGCCGTCCAAGTCATTGCCGGCGACCAAGCTTCAGCCGGTGAACACATAGGTTTGGCATCAAGGTGAGCCTTTTCTTTCCTTGGTTGGCAGGCGCCTATATCCTCCACCAAGCTGTCCAGTTTTCTGGACAGCTTCTTCTCCTCTCGTCGGAGCGTCGTTTGGACGACGGTTAGTGCTCCGACAGCGGCTAACTTACCGGGGATTTGATCTCCGGTAATCCTCTGAGGTGGGGGACGAAGGATTCGTCAAACGGTTGACGAATACCTCTCCGGAGAAGCGAGTTTTGAGAACTCGTTTTAGGATCCGAATTTGGATTCGGATCGTGATCATCTCTCGATCACGTCGTCTTCAACACGAGGCTAGTAACCCGTACGAAGACGAAGCTCGTGACTTAGCGAAGTCATCCCGAGGAGCTCGGCGTGGATACGGATAGAGACGATTCTTACGAGGATCGTTCCGGTTGATGTCGTTCCCGCTACACGTCATACGAAAGGTATAACGTAGATAATTTTCTTTTATTGCAAATTTTAATTTACGGTTATGTCTACACTTGTTGTAATATGCATGCGTGTATTGTGTGTGTTGTAATAAATATAGATTTATTATTTTAATTGCTTCCGCTGTGCTCATGTTTACGAAACATGATCGAACACACACACGCCGCGGTGCCGGAAACCCAACAGTGGTATCAGAGCCCAGGTTGTGTTTCGACATAATCGTAAAAATGGTTTTGCGATAGTCATAATGTATTTCTGGAAATTTTCTAAATTTTGGAAATTTAGAAGTATTTATGGAAATTTTTTAATTTTGGAAATTCTAGAAGTATTTATGGAAATCTTCCACTTTTGGAAAGTTGGAAGTATTTATGGAAGTAACGGTTCCTACTCCACGGATCGGGCTCAAACGAGCCCTAGCGATGCCAAACACACACCACTATCAAATAACTCCTCGACACAAGTCGGAGGTGGAGAAACCTCTTACAATAAGATTACAACAATAATCTAAATACAACAAGCAAATATAATAGGAAATACAATAAGAGAAGTAAAGAACACTTTACAAAAACTCTTTAGATCGCTAGCTTGTTGATCGCTTGAATCGTGGTTGAAGACCCTGATTTGCAGCAGCAAATCGCCTCAAAAACGTCCAAGAAAATCGCTGCTTAAACCCTCATTCCGAGCTGCCTTTATAACTCCGTACGGCCGATTTCACCTATCGTCGATCGCCATAAGTCACCCCGATCGATGCCATCGTTGTCATGAGACAACGGATCGATCCACGCCGAAAAACTCCAGCGGATCTCTTGGCCGATCGCGCCAACATTGGCGCGATCGAACGCTCGATCGCCGATCGCCGATCGGCTACGGAGCGCTTGCTCGACACTCGACCGGTAGCGATCGCGAGCTATCATCGATCATTCCCATGAGCAGCTGATTGCGAGCAATCCAGCTCTAACCCGGCAATCGAACTCAATCGACTCACGGCCAAACCGCCATAATGCCGATCGCCAACCTCAAGAATGAGGTTTTAACCCAAGTATGGTGCCCCATACTTGCTAGACCACCCTTAGCCTAGACCTAAGCCGCCACCTCCATCACCTCACGCCTCTCAGATCCCTCCAAGTCATCCATGACTTGTTCATCCATCGCGCTAGCTTCCAGGTGCTTCCATCGGCTATGTCATGCTAACGGTGTCTACACCGCCAAGGCACATTGGACTTACGCCGCCAAGACTCCGCTTGGACTTTACGCCGCCAACCATTGGACTTATCGCCAAGACTCCCTCTTGGACTTTACGCTGCCAATATCAAACCCTTGGACTTCTCAAATGCCAAGACTCAAGCTTGGACTTTCCCTTGCCAACCCATGTTGGACTTTTCATGCCAAGACCATGCTTGGACTTTCCTTGCCAACCAATCTTGGACTTTACATTGCCAAGACCCATGCTTGGACTTTTACATTGCTAAGACCCATGCTTGGACTTTTCCTTGCCAACCCATGTTGGACTTTTCCTTTGCCAACCCATGTTGGACTTTCCATTTGCCAAGACCCATGCTTGGACTTTCCCATAATCACATGGTCAACCCTAGTCAACCATCAAAGTCAATTATAACCTGGGTCGATTGTATAAACAATCTCCCCAACATATTAACCGACATCAATGTCCAACATCAATGTCAATCCATTTTGTCAAATCCCTTTGTCAAACATCAAAACATCACTCGAGTCAAACTCGAGTCTGGTCAATCGTGACCTGGATCGATTGCACCAACAATCTCCCCCTTTTTGATGTTTGACAAAAACTAAATCAAATCATGAGTTAGAACACTAACTCAAATCCCTTACCAATTATCCCAAATTGGTAAATACTCACCAAATGTTCTCTCCCAAACATTCAAGTGAAAATGTAAACCAAATGTTCTCCTAAACATTCTACCCCTTTTTGACTAACATCAAAAAGGTTATCTCTCCAAGGAGGTCAATGTCTCATGTCCCAATGAGATCTTACAATCTCCCCCTTGATTTAAAAATATCTAGGATGCCTACCATCTTCCTAGTGATAAGTCCCATATCACTCAAGAGAGGCAATCCTATTCACTCTCTCAATTTCCAAATTGGGTATCAAAAATCATCAATTTTCCCAATTGATGATACTTTCCCAATAACTTCTCCTTTTCAAGGAGAAAAACACATCCATCATCCCAAGATGGATACCTCCCCCTAAAGGCTTGCTCCCCCTTGACCATTGCACCAACAATGTCCTTGGGGAGTCCCTAAGCCAATAGGAACTCTAAACCATCAAAATTAAGGTTGGAAATTCAACATTGAACTTTCCACCACCTCAAATTGATACTTTGACCTAACACCTCTCCAAATCCATATCCAATGAATTTTCACCCTTCATAATGCTTCCCAAAGCATATCCTAGGGTTAGGAGTGGTTAGGGACCTTTACCATGGCTGAAAATGGGCTAAACAACCTTGTTAACCCGAAATCAGACCTGGCAGTCGACTCCTGATAGTAATCAGTCGATTGCCACATACATCAGTCGACTGCCACCAATGGCAGTCGACTGGTAGCTGAATTTTCCGAAATTCAACTATCAGAATCCAATTTCAGAAAATCATAACTAATTATACGTATATCAAAAAATCACAAAATTTGATACGTATAATACTTATGACCAAAACAATGGGTGAAAAATGTTTGAAAAATATTTTACCCATAAAATAGTGAGTTTGATACAAAACTCAAAACCATTGAAATTTTCAATGTTTTGGCCCTATTTTGTATCAACTTCATCAATGGTGATTGCTATCAAAAGATAGACTTCACCAAGGTTTTCTAAATTGATTTTAAAATGATTTCAAAACCTTATTTTGGATCAAATTCCTTGGGCTCTAAGTACATGACTTGTACACAAGCTTTCCCAATGATCCACCAATAAAATTAGATGAGTTTTGGTTCAACTAGATGCAAAAACTATGCACCTTGAACTCAACTCATATCCTAGCATCTCACATGTATCTAGGGTGTATAAATACACATACATGTCAATTGGATGTGAGATGTGGGTTTTGTTCTCCCTAAACTAGGGTTTCATGCATTTTTCTAAGGCAACTCTATTTGATTCCCTTATAAATGGGACTCCAAGTCATGTCATAGTCCTTAAATCAATTTTAATCAAATTAGATGCATAAAAATGATCATGGCATAATGATAGCAAAATAAATCATGGCCAATGATCATGATGTCATGGCATATGATAAAATCTAAAAACACATGACATTTAAAACTTAATTCTAAGCATGATCATGACATTTAAATGATAAAAGTAAACATGATGTCATGTCATGGCATATGGCAAACAAATCATGGCATATAAAATATATAGGTATAATAATACCTAAATTTTAATATTAATTGCCATTTGATATAATTAAATATATTTTGCCATATTATCACTAATCTCCCTAGTGTGCCAAAAACCCAAAATGACACACTAAAAACCTCTAATCCTAAATTGTGCCTTTTCGTTCATTTTTTCAATTCTCATTATTAATACTTGCACATCCTAAAACCTTTAGGATTCAAATCAAACCACATTCCCAAGGTAGCCATAACCTTGAAAATGACCTAAAATGCCACCTTTGCCATGGTTGAGTTAACTACCCATCCAATCAAGGTTGGCACACCCTAAACCCATCTAGCGTGAATCAATCACGCTCTTAGGAACCCAAAATCTATTTGAGCTCCTAGGGTTAATTAGGTATTCCCTAGGGATAACCTCCCTAGATACCTTTCTAATGACCCTCCTAGGCTTGTCAGCCTTGGTCATTTGGGTCTTACCTAGGTTGACTCTAGGGGTGACTCCCCTTGCAACCTTCTTAGTGGCCACCCTAGGTTTCCTAGAAACCCTAGCCACTAGACACACCCTTTGGTCAACTCTAGGGATGACTTCCCTATTGACCTTGGTCTTCCTAGACCTAGTTAGTGTTCCATAATCTAATGGAACACTATGATAAGCTACCTTAGGCTTAGGTTTGTGACCAAAACCTTGCTTGCCCTTGGTTGACTTTTGACTCTTAGGTCCTTGGTGTTGACTTTGACTTTTGGACCTTGACTTTTGGTCATTTGACCCTTTAAATTGATTTTGTATAATTTTAAGGGTCTTCTCCAATTTCTCAAGCCTTGACCTCAAGGCTTGGTTCTCTAATTCTAATTGCCCGATTTTAGAATTTTGATTTAGACCATGGGCATGGGACTTTATAGGCATATGTCTAGTCCATTTAGGGTTAATACCTAGGTGCTCTTGCACCTTTCTAATGGTCTCTCTAGGTAAAATTGGTCTAGTGTTATTTGACCTAGGTTTATCCTTAGATGAATTATTTTTAGGGACATTAGTCCCAAATTTCTTCCTATTATCTAAGTGAATATTTTTAGCTCCTAAGCAATATTCATTCCTATTAGCATGCTTTTCATAAATTGCAAGAGAATTAAAATTATTTCTAGCATGCTTTTGCCTATTAAATCTAGAAGGTGCATTATTGAAATATACCTTAGGGTTTGCCTTGGAGGCTCCCCTACATATGATGCTCCTTCTTGCCCCTTCTTCTTCCCCCTAGGGCATTGACTCCGATAATGCCCCTTCGAATTGCACTTGAAGCATATGATGTGCTCCTTGCCTTTAGGTGTTGGGGAACCGACATCCTTGACTTTTGGTGCCGGTGGAGCCTTCTTAACTCGTTTAGGACACTTACTCTTGTAGTGTCCTTGCTCCCTACACTCAAAGCATATAATATGAATTTTATTATTATTTGAAATGCTCGAGTTACCTAGGTCCGTGGTAGGTGCCGGAGTTGAATTTTGAGCTTCCTCATCTTGACCGGATGTTGAAGGCACTTCTTGAGGTTGCCCCGGTGTAGATGGTCTCTCCCCCTCAATCACGGAGGTGGATGCTTCTCCCACCTCTTCTATTTTCTCTTCCGATCCGGAAGTTGACTCCTCACTTTCACTTGAGGATGAGCTCTCTTCTTCATCCTCCTTGTCTTCTTGGATTGAATGAGGTTCTTCATGGAATTTCGCCAAAATATTCCATACCTCTTTGGCGTCTTTACAATCCACATAGTCACCTAGGCTACACAAGATGTCATTAGGTACTAAATCAAATATAAATTTGATTACCTTCTTATTTTTCTCGAATTTCTGGAGTTGCTCCTCACTCCATTTCTTATTCTTGAGAAACCCTCCCTTTGGTCCCTTAGGATACTCAAATCCTTCCATCAAGGCAGACCATTCCTCAAGGTCTCTCATCATCAAAAACTCTTCAATTCTCGCCTTCCAAGAATTGAAACCTTCTCGTCCATAGAATGAATAAGGGACCGGTGTGTTGATGTCCCATCCTAATTGATCTTGGACTTCCATCTTTTACCCTCTAGCGTCTTGCTCCCGGTTGTTAATCCGTTGAAGAGCCACCAGGCTCTGATACCACTTGTTGGGGATTTGACGCCCGCTAGAGGGGGGGTGAATAGCGTGTGACCCGTACGTAGATGGAAATCGTTCGCGTGCTTGTCTACAATTCGTGTTAGCGCAGCGGAATAATAATAATAAAAGCAATACACGAAATACAATCACACACGAACACGATGATATAACGTGGTTCGGAACCGTAACGGTTCCTACTCCACGGATCGGGCTCAAATGAGCCCTAGCGATGCCAAACACACACCACTATCAAATAACTCCTTCTCGACACAAGTCGGAGGTGGAGAAACCTCTTACAATAAGATTACAACAATAATCTACATGCAACAAGCAAATATAATAGGAAATACAACAAGAGAAGTAAAGAACACTTTACAAAAACTCTTTAGATCGCTAGCTTGTTGATCGCTTGAATCGTGGTTGAAGACCCTGATTTGCAGCAGCCAATCGCCTCAAAAATATCCAAGAAAATCACTGCTTAAACCCTCATTCCGAGCTGCCTTTATAACCTGTGTCGGGCTGGATTTCCTCCTATCAGTCGACTGCCATAAGTCACTAGTCGACTGATGCCACTGTTGTCGTGAGACAACGGATCGATCCACGCTGGAAAAACTCCAACAGATCTCTTGGCGCGATCGCTAACGCCCGTAGTCGACCGCCAACTGACTCACGGCGTTCTCGCGGCTCGACACTGATCGCGCAATCGATCGCCATCCCTTGGCAATGACCGCCAGAGCCATCACCGATCGCTCCCATGAGCTGATTGCCGAGCAATCCTGAATGAGGTTTTAACCCAAGTATGGTGCCCCCATACTTGCTAGACCACCCTTAGCCTAGACCTAAGCCTTCTAGCCACCTCCATCAGCCTCACGCCTCTCGGATCCCTCCAAGTCATCCATGACTTGTTCATCCATCGCGCTAGCTTCCAGGTGCTTCCATCGGCTATGTCATGCTAACGGTGTCTACACCGCCAAGGCACATTGGACTTACGCCGCCAAGACTTCGCTTGGACTTTACGCCGCCAACCATTGGACTTATGCTGCCAAGACTCCCGCTTGGACTTTACGCTGCCAATATCAAACCCTTGGACTTCTCAAATGCCAAGACTCAAGCTTGGACTTTCCCTTGCCAACCCATGTTGGACTTTTCATGCCAAGACCATGCTTGGACTTTCCTTGCCAACCAATGTTGGACTTTACATTGCCAAGACCCATGCTTGGACTTTTACATTGCCAAGACCCATGCTTGGACTTTTCCTTGCCAACCCATGTTGGACTTTTCCTTTGCCAACCCATGTTGGACTTTCCATTTGCCAAGACCCATGCTTGGACTTTCCCATAATCACATGGTCAACCCTAGTCAACCATCAAAGTCAATTATAACCTGGGTCGATTGTATAAACAATCTCCCCAACATATTAACCGACATCAATGTCCAACATCAATGTCAATCCATTTTGTCAAATCCCTTTGTCAAACATCAAAACATCACTCGAGTCAAACTCGAGTCTGGTCAATCGTGACCTGGATCGATTGCACCAACACTAATCGAGCTTTATTCTTTATTATTTCACCTTGATCATTTAATTTATTTCTAAATACACATTTAGTGTCTATAATTGATTTATTTGTTGGTGGAGGTACTAAATGCCACACTTCATTTCTATCGAATTGTGTTAGTTCTTCTTGCATAGCTATTATCCAATCAGTATCAGGTAAGGACTCATCTATTGACTTTGGTTCTATCTTTGATATTAATGTGATTTGACTTAAGTTTCTTAAGGTCGATCTAGTTTGAACCCCTAGAGTTGGATTTCCTAATACTTGTTCAAGTGGATGGTTTGGATTAATTCTAGATATCTTTAAGTTGTCTTGATACTGGGTTTGTTCTTCTTCATCATGTATAATTTCATTTACCCCATCTTGATTAATTTTTAGTGTGTTTGTTTTGTAGAGGATTCGGTGAGCGCTAAAGGGGGGGTGAATGGCGCGTTCGTCGTTCCTTGACAGAATTTGATCGTGCTTGTCTACAATCGTTATTAGCACAGTGGAATATAGAATAAAGCAATAACGAAATACAACAAACACACCAATACACAAGAATGTAATGTGGTTCGGAACCTTAGGGTTCTAACTCCACGGATTGAGCTCAAATGAGCTCTAGCGATGCAAATGCAACCACTAATAAAAAACACTCCTCGAGAACAAGTCGGAGGCGGAGAAACCTCTTACAACATATTACAAAAGTAATACAATGAATACAAGTAAACTACACAAATACAAGTAAAGAGAACTTTACAAAATATGAACTTGAATGCTTGCTTTTGGTTGCTTTAGAGTAGCCTTGAAGGTTTGGATTGCAGCAGCAAATCCCCTCCAAATCACCTCAAAGAATCATACCAAAATCCTTCTCCACGAGCTGCTTTTATAAACTGCATTCGGGCAAGATTCCGCGTAGCAGTCTACTGCTCCTGTAGCCGTTGTCTCACAATGACTCGAGCCACATTGGATAAGTTTCAACAGATAGACCATCAGTCGACTGATCATACCTCCACTCGACTATCGAACCCTAACAGTCGACTTAGAAATATTCTGTGTCCGTGATCTCGACTATCAGTCGACCGCCTCCATGGCGATCGACTCACATCGGCCGATCGCCCCGCGGCGATCGCCAAGGCCTTTTGCTGCAGTCGAAAGTCATTCGACTCCCAACAGTCGACTGATCATAATCTCAATCGACTCCTACAAGTCGACTCGGCTGCCAAGTGTCAAAACACTTGATCAGTCGACTGGTCCCATAACCCTAGTCGACTGATAACCTCAAACATGAGGTTTAACCCCAAGTATGATACCCTCATACTTGCTAGACCACCCTTAGTCTAGACCTAAGCCTTCTAGCCACCTTCATCATCCTCATGCCTATCGGATCCCTCCAAGTCATCCATGACCTGTTCATCCATACGCTAGCCTTCAGATGCTTCCATCGGCTATTGTCATGCTAAGATAGTCTATACTGCCAAGGCACATTTGGGCTTATGCTGCCAAGACACACGCTTGGACTTTACGCCACCAAACCATTGGACTTATGCTGCCAAGACTCCTGCTTGGACTTTACGCCGTCAATATCAACCCTTGGACTTCCCTTGCCAACCTATGTTGGACTTTCCAATTGGAAAGACCCAAGCTTGGACTTTCCTTGCCAAGACCCATGCTTAAACTTCCCATGTCAAGTACACAAGACTTGGACTTCTCCATTATGGTCAACCCCATGTCAACCATATAGTCAACCCATTGTCAAACAATGGTCAACTCCTTTGTCAAACATCAATGTCAAACATCAAAATATTACTCGAGACCAACTTGAGTCTGGTCAATCGTAATCTGGGCCGATTGCAGTAAAAATCTTCCCCTTTTTGATGTTTGACAAAAACCAAACACTTTTGAGTTAGAACACTAACTCAATCCAATCATCCCAATTGTCAAAATTGGGAATCCCCAAATTCTCTCCTTTTTTGATATACATCAAAAAGGCTCTCCCCAAGGGCGTCAATGTCTCATATATCAATGAGATCTTACAATCTCCCCCTTGGTCCAAAAACTTCTAGGATGCCTTCACTCTTCCTAGTGATAAGTCCCATATCACTAAAGGGAAGCAATCCTCACTTCTCCAAATTTTCTCAATTTTTCACCTCATGAGGAAGACGCATCTATCATCCCATGATGGATAACCTCTCCCTAAAGGCTTGCTCCCCCTTGACTATTGCACCAATAATGTCCTTGGAGAGTCCCTAAGCCAATAGGAACACTAAACCATCAAAATTAAGGTTAAAAGTTCAACCTTGAACTTTCACACACCTTAAAAATTATACACACCCTAAACAACTCTCCTAATCCATATCCAATGGATTTTCACCCTTTATAATGCATTCTAAAGCATATCCTGTTGGATGATCGTGGCCCAGCTAAAAGAGGGGTTGAATAGCCCTCGTGAACGTTGATGGAATTTGATCGTTCTTAATCGTCTACAAAGTGATTAGCGCAGTGGAATCTGCTAAAACAAAACAATTAATACAAAAACAAAGAGAAAAGAGATGCAAACGCTAACGCCAAGATGTAATGTGGTTCACGACCCTTGCCGCTAGTCCATGGATGATTCGTATGGTGAATCACTCCCTCAACCAAAGCACTAATCTCTCCTTTAAGGTGGAGGTAAACCTTCTTACACAATCTCTCCTTCTTACAATAGAATTGAGATAAGAACAAGTAAGAGAAGTAGAAAACATTTAGGGCACTTGGGAGTATGTTTAGGAGTTAAGCATTAGTCTCCCAAAAGCCCTCAAGCCCTCTTTTTATAGAGAACAGGTCTTTCTTCCTGTTGGGAATGCAGCAGTCGACTACCGCCGTTCCAACAGCCTCTGACCACGTCAGATCATGACCGTTGTAGTCCAACGGTACTCCTAGCAGTCGACTGATGCTCTCATCGATTGGCGCTCTAATGCCGACTAATCGATGCGGCTATGGGTTACGTACTGCGACCATCTTAAGCGATCATGCCATTACTTGGCAGTCGACTGATGGTGAAGCAGTCAATTGTCATCCCTTGGCAGTCGACTGCTGGGTCAAAAACCCTCAGTCGAACACCGGTCGAGCACCAGTCGAGTGCCATCAACCCAGAGTAGTCGACTTCTATCTATATCAGTCGATTAGTGTCGGTTAAAACCTCAAATAAAACACTTGTTTGAGCATCCAATGGTCGGGTAAACCTCAAACCTCCTGTTTGAGCATCCGACACTTTCATTTGTCGGGTAGAAACCTCAAACTCATGTTTGAGCATCTGACTTATCCAAACGTCGGGTAAAACCTCAAACACATGTTTGAACGTCTTACTTGTCGGGTAAAACCTCAAACCTAAGTTTGAGCGTCCGACACTTGACTTAGCCATTTGGCTAAGTTCACCTATGAGCTACCCATCCCGGGTTACAATCATTCACTCTCATCTCCCATGAAGTCCCTCGCCTTGAAGCTCTCTTCGTCTGGCCACGTCCCTCGGATGCACCAAGCGCACGGCTTCTACAATTTCATCCTTCACGTCTCACCCTGAAGTCTGCTTCCTTTGGCTTCACTCCAATGCTCCTCGTCCGGCGGTCCCTTGGATGCACCAAGTGCACGGCTTCCGCAATGCCATCCTTCACCGATTCAAGGACTCGAGCCATGAGATGGTGAACTCACCAATTCTTTCATCACGCTAAACCGTGTGTGATTCACTTAGGTCCTGCACAACTTAGACACACATATCAAATCCATAGAAACCTAACTTAAACCCTTTGCCACACACATCAAAACCACATCATACATGGGTTGATTGCCCTAACATATCCTAGGGTTAGGAGCAGTTTGGGTAGCCTAACATAGCTGAAACATGGGCTAAACATCCTTGTTTACCCTAATCAAGATGGGCAACGACTACCAACAATGACGATTGATTTTATATAATCACCGACCGCCCACAAGCTATAATGATAATTGTAAACTATAGAAATCAGATTCAGAAATGATTTTCGGGAAATCATAAGTAATTATACATAATATGGAAAATCACGAAAATTCATATGTATAATACTTATGTCAAACATTATGGGAAAAAATATCTGAAAAATAAAATACCCATAAAATAATGATTTTGACACAAAGTTCAAAACCATTGAAATGTTTAATATTTTGGCCCTACTTTGTATCAACTTCATCAATGGTGATTGCTGTCAAAAGATAGACATCACCAAGGTTTTCTAAAATATTTTTGAAATGTTTTTAAAACCTTATATTGAACCATGGTTTATGGGCTTAATGCACATTACTTGTACATTAGCTTTCCTCATGATTCATCCATGATATAAGATGAGTTTGAGTTCATCTAGATGCAAAAACTATGCACCTTGAACTTAACTCATTTCCTATCATCTCACATGTGTCTAGAGTGTTTGAAAACACACACATGTCAATTTTATGTGAGATGTGAGTTTTTTTCTTCCTAAACTAAGCTCTCATGCATTTTCTAGGCAACACTACTTGATTCCCTTATACATGAGACTTCAAGTCATGTCAATTGTCCTTAAATCAATTTTCATTAAACCTAAATGCATGAATGATCATGACATAGGGGTGACTCTCCTAGGCTTAGAAGCCTTGGTCATTTGGGTCTTGCCTAGGTTAACTATAGGGGTGACTCCTCTTGTAACCTTCTTAGTGGCTTCCCTAGGTTTCTTCGAAACCATAGCCACTAGGCACACACCTTGGTTACCCTTAGGGATAACTTCCCTAGTAACCTTGGCTCTCCTAGACCTAGGTTGTGTTTCATAATCGAATGGAACACTATGATAGGTCTCCTTGGGCTTAGGTTTGTGACCCAAACCATTCTTGCCCTTGGGTGGACCTTGCCTCCTAGATGGTTCTTGCCTCTTACACCCTTGACTTTGAGTTCTAGACCCTTGAATTTGATTTTGCATATTTCTAAGAGTCTTTTCAAGTTTTTCAAGCCTTGACCTCAAGGCTTGGGTCTCCAATTCTTATTGTCCAATTTTTTAATTTTGATTTAGTCCTTGGGCATTACCATTTCTTCTAGGCATATGCCTACCCTTCTTAGGGTTAATGCCTAAATGGTTTTCTATCTTCCTAATACTTTCCTTAGGTAAAATTGTTTTAGGGACATTAGTCCCAAATTTCTCCTTAGTTCTAAGGTTACAACTCTTAGCACCTAAACAATACAATTTATTTCTACTAGCATGCTTTTCATGAGCAATGACAAGTGAATTAAAAGCATGATTTTTAACATTAAAACTAGAAGGTGTATTGCTAAAATATACCTTAGGGTTTGCTTTAGAGGCTCCCCCTACATGTGTAGCTCCTCCTTTCCCTTAGGTTTGCTTTCTTCCCCTAGGGCATTGACATCGGTAGTGTCCCCTTTGATGACACTTGAAGCACACCACGTGCTCCTTGCTCTTACTAGTGGGGACTCCGGCATCCTTTGAATTTTTGTTGACTTTTGGTGTCGACGGAGCCTTCTTGACCTTCTTAGAGCACTTGCTCTTATAGTGTCCTTGTTCCCTACACTTAAAGTATATAATATGAATTTTATTATTAACACATGTGTTTGAGTTACCTAGGTCAATAGTGGTAGAATTGTGGACTTCATCTTCTTGACCGAAGGTAGATGGTGCCTCTTGAGTTGGCTCCAGTGTGGAAATTCTCTCCTCCCCCTCAATCCAAGAGGTGGAGGCTTCTCCTACTTCTTCCACCTCTTCTTCCTCCTCGGATGTCGAACACTCTTCGACCTCCGACTCCTCACTTTCTTGTGAGGATGAGCTTGCTTCTCCTTCCGGCATCTTGAACTCCTTGGCATGGATAGTTCTTCATGGAGCTTGGCCAATTTATCCCATAACTCCTTGGCATCTTGAAATTCACCTAACCTAGACACAATATCCTTAGGTATTGAATTTAATATTAATTGTGTTACCTTATCATTTCTTTCAAAATCTTGGACTTGCTCTTCGGTCCATCATTTCTTCTTGAGGTATCCACCTTTTGGACCTCATGGAATTTCAAACCCCTTAACTAGGATCATCCAATCTTCAAAGTCCATCATGAATAAGTTCTCCATCCGTGCCCTCTATTGCTCAAAACCTTCTTATCCATAGAAGGTGTATGGAATTGGAGTGTTGATGTCTCATCCCAATTTTTCTTCAAAATTCATCTTCTTTCCTCTAGCTCTTAGCTCCCGGTTGTTAATCCGTAGAAGAGCTGCAAGCTCTGATACCAATTGTAGAGGATTCGGTGAGTACTAAAGGGGGGTGAATGGCGCGTTCGTCGTTGCTTGATGGAATTTGATCGTGCTTGTCTACAATCGTTATTAGCACAGCGGAATATAGAATAAAGCAATAACAAAATACAACAAACACACCAATACATAAGGATGTAATGTGGTTCGGAACCTTAGGGTTCCTACTCCACGGATTGAGCTCAAATGAGCTCTAGCGATGTAAATGCAACCACTAATCAAAAACACTCCTTCTCGACAACAAGTCGAAGGCAGAGAAACCTCTTACAATAGATTACAAAAGTAATACAATGAATACAAGCAAATACAAGTAAACTATATAAATACAAGTAAAGAGAAATTTATAAAATGTGAACTTGAATGCTTGCTTTCGGCTGCTTGAGAGTAGCCTTAAAGGTCTGGATCGCAGCAGCAAATCCCCTCTAAATTGCCTCAAAGAACCATACCAAAATCGTTCTCCACAAGTTGCTTTTATAACTCTCATTCAGGCTGGATTCCACCTAACAGTCGACTGATGGCAACCATCAGTCGACTGCTCCTGTAATCATTGTCTCACAATGACTCGAGCAACGTTGGATAAGTTCCAATGGATAGACAATCAGTCGACTGATCATACCGATCAGACGATTGATCATGCCTCCACTCTACTGTCGAACCCTAACAGTCGACTCAGAAACATTCTGTGTCTGTTATCTCGGCCATCAATCGACTGCCCTCCTTGACAATCGATTGCTCAAGTCATCAGTCAATTGTCCAAGGCTGGTAGTCGACTACCAAGGCCTTTTGCTGCAGTTGAACATCAATCGACACCCAGTAGTTGACTAATTATAATCCCAGTCAACTGCTACAAGTCGACTCTGTTGTCAAGTGTTAAAACACTTGACTAGTCGACTGGTCCATAACCCCAGTTGACTGATAACCTCAAACATGAGGTTTAACCCCAAGTATGATACCCTCATACTTGCTAGACCACCCATAGCCTAGACCTAAGCCTTCTAGCCACCTCCATCATTCTCACGCATATCGGATCCCTCCATGTCATCCATGACCTGTTCATCCATACGCTAGCCTTCAAGTGCTTCCATCGGCTATTGTCTTGCTAAGCTGGTCTATACCACCATGGCACATTTGGGCTTACGCTGCCAAGATACACGCTTGGACTTTACGCCACCAAACCATTGGACTTATGCTACCAAGACTCCCGCTTGGACTTTACGCCGCCAATATCAACCCTTGGACTTCCCTTACCAACCCATGTTGGACTTTCCAATTGCCAAGACTCAAGCATGGACTTTCCTTGCCAAGACCCATGCTTGGACTTCCCATGCCAAGTACACAAGACTTGGACTTCTCCATTATGGTCAACCCCATGTCAACCATATAGTCAACCCATTGTCAAACAATGGTCAACTCCTTTGTCAAACATCAAAACATTACTCGAGACCAACTCAAGTCTGGTCAATCGTGACCTGGGCCGATTACACCAACATGTTTGACCATTTGTAATTTCTTCTTCATCAAACTTTACATTAGTTGTTTCTTCAATTTTTAGAGTTTTCTTATTATAAATCCTATAGGCCCTACTAGTGCTTGAATATCCAAGAAATATTCCTTCATCAGTTTTTAAAGAAAATTTTCCAACAAAATCTTTTGTATTCAAAATGAATACTTTGCATCCAAATACTCTTAAATATTTTATTGTAGGTATTTTATTATTAAAAATTTCATAAGATATTTTATTAATAAATTTATTAATTATTACTCTATTTTGTACATAACATGCAGTGTTTATAGCTTCGACCCATAAGTAGCTAGGTAAATTATATTCATTTAACATTGACCTAGTAGCTTCTTGTAGAGTTCTATTTTTTCTTTCTATAATTTTATTTTGTTGAGGTGTTCCAGGACATGAATACTCATGGTGATATCCATTTTATAGACACATTGTTGTAAAATTTTTATTTTTAAACTCACCTCCATTATCACTTCTTATTCTTTTTATCTTAAGATCTTTTTCATTTTCTATTTGTTTAGTAAAGTTTTTAATTACTTCAAATGTTTCATCTTTTTGTTTTAGGAATTTTACCCATGTAAACCTAGAGTAATTGTCTATTATCACTAAGCAGTATAAATTTCCACATAGTGATTTTATTCCATTTGAATTGAACAAGTCTAAGTGAATTAAGTGGCGTTTGGTTTGAGTGTGAGAATAGAAATAGGAATGGGTTTGATAGTAGGGTGGAATGAGAATGGGTTTAGTCATTCCAATAATATTGTTTGGTTTATAAATTGGGAATGAAGGTGGAGACGATGTCGATGTCATCACCGACGGGTGACGGGCGACGGATGATGACTAACGACACCGTCAATGATTGTTGGCGGCCGACAGCCAGTGATCACCATCAGTTGCTAGCGGTTGTCGGCGGCTGATGGCCGATGACCGACAACCGGCGATCGATGATAGAAGATTGACGGTCGATGCTGGCATCGACGGGTGATCGACGGGTGGCGGGTGACGGGCAGCGGGCGACGGGCGATAGGTGGCGGACAGCAAGGCGACCTGAAATCGAGGTCGCCGACCACCGACGGTGGGTGGCCGCCGACGATCGACAATGGCGAGCGGGCGGGAGGCGACGGGTGATTGACGACAACCGACAATCAATCGAGGATCGGCGGGCCACGGCTGTTGGCCGGTGACCGTCAACGACCGATAACTATCGGTGGTCGACGACCGTCGGACGGGCGACGGCCGATGGGCGATGGCCGACGGGTGATGGGCGACGGTCGACGACCAATGAGTGATGATTGACGAGCTTATTGTACTTTCTGCTTCTCCTCATCATCCTCCTCATGAAATTGGCTACCTCGCTGGATGAGGACTCGTCGTCACTGTCACTATTTGTCTCAGATGAGGATGAAGATGACTCCTTCTTCTTCTCCTTTTTCTTGTTCTCCTTGTATTGCTCACCTGCAACAAAAGCAATACCTTTCTCTTTTGGACCCTTGTTAGCTTGCTCATGTAATTCCATTTCACAAAATAATTCATCCAACTTTATAGTAGACAAATCCCTTGATACTTTGTAGGCATCTACCATAGATGACCATAAAGCATTTCGGGGAAAAGACTTTAGGACGTACCTGATAATGTCTCTGTTTTCCAAATTTTTTCCGACTGAATGCAGCCCATTCAATACTTCCTTGAACCTTCCATGCAACTCACCAACAGTCTCGCCATCTTTCATAGCAAGATTTTGTAGCTGGTTCATGTAGAGATCTCGACTTGCTATCCTCGAGTCTCTTGTCCCTTCATTCAGTTCTATCAGTTTATTCCAGAGATCTTGCGCACTGATGAACGGACCCACTTTGTTGAGTTGATCCTTCGCTAGACCACATTGCAGAGTCACGGTGGCCTTAGCATTTGCTTGTGCCTTGCGTTTTTGTTCTACAGTCCACCTTCCAGACTCAAGTACTTTGCCTTTTGCGTCCATCAGTGTCGTGAAACCTTCAGTTATCGAAAACCACATACTATCTCAGTCATGAGATAGTACTCCATCCGGCTTCGCCAATACTGGAAGTTTGTTCTGTCAAAGAATGGAGGCATGTTTGTGTTGTAACCTTCTTGCATCGCCATTTGAACTTGCTCTTGCGGTTGTGAATCCGAAGAAGAGCACCTTGCTCTAATACCAATTGTAGGATCGTTGGCGTCGCTAGAAAGGGAGGGGGGAATGAATAGCTACGCTCATCTTTTCGATTCGTTGTACCCTTTTACAATGATTAGTACGCAACGAAAACAAGAAAACGAATACAGAAAAAATGACAAACGCAAACACACCAATTTTACGTGGTTCGGAACACAAGTCCCTACTCCACGGTTGAGCCCTCGTCGGCTCTAGTGATGCACACCACCACTATAAACTTCTCCTTCTCAGTGATACACCGAAGGTGGAGAAACCCTTTTGCACAGTTTATCAGAAACGTTACAAGAAAGCTTACAGTAGACAATGAAGAAGCAGTAAAATGAGTACAGATTTCAGATAATAGTTATTTGCATGCAAAGAGGATGAGACATAAAAACCCTTACACAATATTAAAGCCTACACCTTCCATTAATATGGTTAGAACCAGAGTTCCGTTTCTTGTTTGGGTTGTTGGACTCTCTCCAAGCCCGGCTCGAACCTGAACATGTTCAAACCATGGAATAGTTTAATACTAATATGGTAAGAGTCAGAGGTCAATTGTTAGCTTTGGTTGTTGGACTCTCTCCAAGCCGGGCTAATCGATTGAATGTACTCTAACCATATTAAAACTATGTCTTGATTAATGGGTTGGCTTTAACCTGGAGCATCGACTTGTTGGACTCTCTCCAAGGTCGATGTGAAGGGAGGTGAAGTTGGGTGATATGCATATGATGCATACTTGTTAATGAGTTAACAACCCGATGTATGTGTGAACATTCAATTAGTTGATAGCACATTGTGATAGTTGCATATATGTGATATGCAATCGGTATATTTGATACCTACCATCGTAGCTATGAATGACTTGTTGGACTCTCTCCAAGGTTGTTCATATCTATGATGGATATCAGCGCATTCGGAGATGGACCTACGATCTCCCGAAGTGATTTTGGGGTTTTTGAAATTCAAAAAATGAATGGGATTTATGAATGTATATTGATGCATTTTAAATCATCTTTCTCATATATGCTTATTTTGTATTTCTAAGTTAATCTATTGATCATAATGTCTTTGAATTTGCGTTCCATTTTGGATTCGAATAAATTGACTGGGTTAAACTTCTATGACTGTCTTAGAAACTTGAGAATTGTTCTCAAGGTTGAAAAGCTTGCAAATGTCCTCGAAGCGCCTCTTCCCGCCCGTCCTAGTGACAATATAACTCTAGACCAAATGTTGGCCTATGAGAAACATTTGACTGATTCTGAAATGGCGAGTTGCATCATGCTAGCCACGATGGTACCTGAGCTGCGGAAGTAGCATGAGCATATGGATGCTCATATCATAGTCTTTCATCTTTATGAGTTGGTTGATGAGCAAGTGAGATTCGAAAGGTTCAAAGTCTCCAAGATTCTCTTCACCTCTGAGATGCAAGAAGGTTCATCTGTGGTACTGCTCAACATGCTGAAGACTGTGGAGTCTTCTGTGAAGCATGAGCAGGGGACGGTGTTGTAAGTTGATTCCTCGAAGAAAGGTTCTTAAAGGAAGTCAAAGGAATAGCAGAAGGGGAAGAAAAAGGCTAAAATGGCAGAACCAGCTCAAAAGGGCACTTGCCATCATTATGGCAAGAAGGGACATTGGCGAAGAAATTGCAAGATTTATCTTGAGTTCGTGAAGAAGAATAAGGCATCGGATGCCCCATCTTCTTCAGATATCTTCGTTATTGATTGTCATTCTATTTCCTCAAACACTTGGGTATTGGATACTGGGTGTGGCTCATATATATGTAATGACATGCATGGGCTAAGGAATAGAAGAAGACTCGTCAAGGGAGAGTCAAATTTACGTGTTGGGAATGGAGCAAAGGTTGCTGCACTCGCCATCGAAACGTATTTATTGAAACTTCCTACAGGACTTGTCTTAGAACTGGACAATTGCTTTTATTTTCCTTCATTGATAAAGAACATCATTTCTATTTATTGTTTAAATAGAAATGGGTACCATTTAACTTTTAGTAACAATTGTTGTTACATAACTTTGAATGGCGTTCTTTATGGGACTGGAACTTTAAGCAATGGTATTTATACGTTGGACGTATCCAGTGACATTTTCAATCTCGAAGCAAGCAACAAGCGTGCTCGAAAAGATAATCAATTAGACTCCTACATATGACATTGTTGTCTTGTCCATGTGAGCAAAAAATGCATGTCCGAATTACACCGATGTGGAATTCTGGAATCGTTTGAATTAGATTCATAAGATACATGCGAATCATACTTAAAAGGCAAGATGACCAAGTTATCTTTTACTGGAAAAGGTGAACCGGTGGGTGAGTTGCTTGGTCTAATACATACTGATGTATGTGAACCTATATCAACTCAAGCCTTAGGAGGTTATAGCTACTTCATTACCTTCACCGATGATCACTCACGATTTGGGTATGTGTTCTTGATGAAACAAAGTCTAAAGCCTTTGAAAGGTTCAAAGAATTGAGAAATAAAGTAGAGAAACAACTTGGCAAGAGTATTAAAATACTTCGATCGGATCGAGGTGGTGAATACTTGAGTCAAGAGTTTCTAGATTATCTGAGGGACAATGGTATATTGTCTCAATAGACTCTGTCGTATACATCACAACTTAATGGTGTATCTGAGAGGCGAAACTGGACCTTGTTGGACATGGTCAGGTCAATGATGAATCATGCGAATCTTCCCAAGTCCTTTTGGGGCTATGCACTTCAGACAGCTGTTTACTTGTTAAATAGAGTCTCGACCAAGATAGTCTCTACTACTCCATATGAGATATAGGCTAGTAAGAAATATCATTTATCTTACTTGAAGATATGGGGTTGTCCTGCTTATGTAAAGCGGACTGTGTCAGGCAAATTGGATGCTAAGTCTGATAAATGTCTATTTATTGGATACCCTAAGGAAACGAGGGGTTACCAATTATATCATCCCTTGGAACAAAAGGTGTTTGTTTCAAGGAATGCTGTGTTTCTAGAGAAAGAGTTTCTCTTGCAAGAAATATGTGGGAGTGTCGTTGAACTTGAGGAGGTTCAAGAGACTCCAGTAGACATTGAAGAGATACTTGGTCAAGCACCTCGACCGATGACTCATAGTGATGAGACATCGGCTAAACCTATTGTGACACCACATCTTCGTAGATCTGGTAGGACACGCAATATTCCTGAGAGATATGGATTTCTCGTAAATAAATCAAACGACGTGTTACTCATTGATGATGAGGAGCCTACCAGTTATGAAGAAGTTCTGACAAGTTCAGAAAGAGATAAGTGGCTTAAAGCCATGAAGTCGGAAATGGATTCCATGTATGAAAACAAAGTTTGGAACTTGGTTGACCCACCTGAAGGCATAAAGCCTATAGGGTGCAAGTGAGTTTTGAAGAAGAAAACTGACATGGATGGTAATGTGATTACCTATAAGGTTAGATTGGTGGCGAAAGGATATCGTCAAAAGCAAGGTGTTGATTATGACAAAACTTATTCGGCTGTAGCTATGCTTAAATCCATTCGGATGCTCCTGGCCATAGCGGCTCATTATGATTATGAGATATGGCAGATGGATGTGAAAATAGCTTTCCTTAATGGAAACTTACTCGAGGATGTGTATATGATACAACCTGAGGGTTTCACATCGGTTGATAAAACCAAGCTATGCAAATTTCAACGGTCCATATATGGACTGAAGCAAGCATCCAGGAGCTGGAATATCCATTTTGATGAGACAATCAAAAAGTTTGATTTCTCACAAAATCCGGACGAACCTTGTGTATACACGAAGGTTAGTGGGAGTGCAGTTGTGTTCTAGTATTTATGTCGATGACATATTACTTATAGGAAACGATGTTTCTGTCTTATAGTCAGTTAAAATTTGGTTTTCCAAGATATTCTCCATGAAAGACTTGGAAGAATCAACCTACATCCTTGGGATTAAGATCTAGAGGGATAGATCGAATCGGTTGCTTGTTTTTTCGCAGTCTTCATATATAGACCGAGTGCTAAAGAGGTTTAGCATGTTGGAAACCAAGAAAGGTTTCCTTCCCATCAGGAATGGGATACACCTTTCGAAGTCTATGTGTCCGCGCATAGAAGACGAGAGGATTTGCATGAATAAGATTCCCTATGCATCCGCAATAGGATTTATCATGTATGCTATGTTATGTACGAGTCTCGATGTATCATATGCTCTGAGTGTCACGAGCAGATACCAATCTGATCCAGGAATGGATCATTGGGTGGTTGTTAAGACGATATTTAAGTACTTGAGAAGAACTAAGGATGTGTTCCTAATATATGGAGAAGGAGACATAGTGATATGCGGGTATACGGATGCCAACTTCCAGACATACAAGGATGATTCCAGGTCTCAGTCTTGGTACGTGTTCACCTTGAATGGAGGCGCAATAAATTGGAAAGGTTCCAAGCAAGACACTATAGTGGATTCTGCCCCTGAGGAACAATACATTGCAGCTTTGAAAGCAGCAAAGGAAGCGGTTTGGATCAAGAAGTTCATCTCTAAACTTGATGTGGTCTCATCAATGATCCAAACATGTGCTTCGCCGCTATCATTTGATCAAAAAGATCATAAGTAGGAAGGAAATACAAATCGAGAAGATTTCCACTAAAAGGAACTTAGCGGATCCTTTAACTAACGCATTACCTCAAAGTAAGTTTGAGGGTCATGTTAGAGCTTATGGTATTGGATACCGTAGCGATTGGCATTAGGCTAAGTTGGAGTTTGTTAGTAATATATGAGAGGTGTCTTAAGGCAATCGCCTTATGTTTGAACCATTTATATGATAAATGAAGATTCACTATTTTAGTATACATGTTTTCATGTATTTGATTAGATCTTAAACTCATTTACTGAATGTCCATGATACGATTCACAGCATGAGAGAATTTGTGATTGAATCACAACTAGTGAGTATCTCTACATGTGTAATTGTGATGTATCGGAATTATCCCTAGTCGATGAATTGATGGATTTAGACAACATCAATTCTATCGAGACTAGCACGAGGTATACTTCTTGGTGTATCCAAGCAGTTGATTCTCACTGGCTGGAGACATTGTGATGTCCGGAGTTAATCGTGGATGCTAGTTATGGTAACTAGTTCATTGGAGTGACTAGCCATAAGACTTCATATGGTTCTCTGTATATATAGATATGTCAATGAAGTTCTTACTGCAGCTTAAGTGCGATGTTCCTTTGACTTACGATATTCATGTCGCGCCGTAAGTGAGTCCCCACCAGACGAAAATCCGGCAGCATCTCCTTTGTACGGGTGACAATACCAATCTTGCATACAAGGCCTACACGGCCACTATACATCGGTCAACACGACCGGAATCCAAACAACACACGCAAGTCATAAATAGGCCGTAGGCCAACAATCATAGTAAATAAATGAAGTCTATCACATCTAGACCTACCCCTTCTGCCTTCTGGGCAGGAATACTCAACCAAATCCAATCGAATAAAAATCTGAATAAAGGTCCATAAGGATACCACATATCCACGAGTACATAAATCCAATTCCAGTCCTAAACATATCTTCTAATCAAAATATCCAAAAACCATAAAACAAATAACCAATAAAATTATCACGACGAGGGGGTTTGGCAGCTGAACTCTCCAAAATCTCAAACGGACCGATGTATCTAGGAGCTAGCTTACCACGGAGGCCAAATCTCTTCACCCCTTTCGTGGGTGAGACTCAAAGGAATACATGATCACCAATAGAGAACTCCAGAGGTCTCCGTCTCCAATCTGCATAACTCTTCTGGCGATCCTGCGCCTCTGTTATCCTACGTCTGATAGTACAGACCAACTCTGCCTCATGCTAAGCTCTCTGAGGTCCTAGCAACTAGGCCTCCCCAACCTCCTCCCAGAGGGTGGGTGTACGACATTGTCTACCATACAATGCTTCAAACGGGGCCATTTGGATAGCCAAATGATAGCTGTTATTGTAGGTGAACTCCACTAACGGCAAGTGGTCCTCCCAGTTGCCCCCGAAATCTATAACACAGGACCTCAGCAAATCTTCTAGTGTCTGAATGGTCCGCTCAGACTGTCCATCTGTCTGCGGATGGAAAGTAGTACTAAAATGAAGCTACGTGCCTAAGGCCTGCTGCAGACTCTACCAAAACCGGGGATCTCTATCTGATATAATGCTCAAAGGAACACCATGCAATCTGATGATCTCCTGACAATATAACTCTGCCAAATGATCCAGAGAGTCAGTATTCTGAATCGCTAAGAAGTGTGCGGATTTGGTTAGTCGGTCAACGACTTCCCAAATCGCGTCATGGCCTTGACGTGTCCTAGGCAAACCCACCACAAAATCCATGGTAATGTGCTCCCACTTCCACTCAGGAATAGGAATCCTCTGAAGTAATCTGGGTGGTCTCTGGTGCTCAGCCTTTACCTGCTGACAAATCAGACATCTAGCTACAAAATCTGCGATGTCTTTCTTCATGTCGTTCCACCAATACAAACACTTTAAATCTCAATACATGCGTGTTCTACCTGGGTGGATCACAAATCGAGAGCGATGAGCCTTCTGAAGTAACTCCTCCATGATCAGGTGAGACTGAGGTACGCATAATCTACCCCGAAAATATATAATACCTTCGTCATCTCTAAACTCATCATTGCCTAGAAGTTATACGACCGCCAATAAATCAGAAATGTTGATCACGGCACGAGCCTCCGGACTCGCCCGGATAAACGACCGAGCAACCATGGTAACGTAATGCCCCGCTCGCGTCACGCTCCTCAAGGCTCAACTCAGAGAAACCCTAAATCAAATCCGTGACTAAAATGCGGAAGGAAGCTAAAGTCCCTCGGGACTTTCGACTAAGTGCATCGACAACCACATTGGCTTTCCCTGGGTGGTAGCTAATGGTACAGTCATAATCCTTCAGGAACTCCATCCATCTCCTCTGTCGGATATTGAGTTCCTTCTACGTAAATAGATATTTGAGACTCTTATGATCAGTGAGAATCTCAAATGTAATACCATATAAATGATGCCTCCAAATCTTTAAGGCAAAGATAATAGCAGCTAACTCTAGATCATGTACTGGTAGTTTTTCTCATGCTCCTTCAACTGGCGAGAAGCATAAGAGACTACCCTACCGTGCTGCATCAATACTGCGCCTAAACCCTGGAGAGACGCATCGGTATAAAGGACGAAACCGTCATCCCCTGATGGCAATACCAGAATCGGTGCTGACACCAATCTCTTCTTCAACTCCTGGAAACTAGTCTTGCATGCCTCTGTCCACGTGAACTTCACGCCCTTCCTGGTAAGGCGTGTTAATGGCATAGCGATGCTCGAGAAACCCTCGACGAACCGTCTGTAATAACCGGCCAAGCCTAAGAAACTGCGAACCTCCTGAACTGATTTCGGCTGCTCCCAACTGGTAACAGCTCGATCTTTTGGGGGTCAACTGAAATGTATCTACTAGAAACCACGTCCCAGAAAACCGACTGAGAGTAACCAGAACGCGCACTTATTGAACTTTGCATAGAGTCGCTTCTGTCGGAGCCTATCCAAAACAAGGTGAAGATGTTGCGCGTGTTCCTCCTCGGAACGAGAATAGACCAGAATATCGTCAATAAAGACAATGATGAACCGATCTAGGAAATCCATAAATTCACGGTTCATCAAATCCATGAATACCGCTGGAGCATTGGTAAGCCCAAATGGCATTATAAAAAACTCATAGTGTCCATATCTGATACGGAATGCTGTCTTCTGAATTTATGAGTCTCTAACCCTTAATTGATGATATCTGGACCACAGATCAATCTTAGATTATACTGATGTACCTCTGAGCTGATCAAACAAGTCCTCAATACGAGGCAGGGGGTATTTATTCTTGATAGTGATGGTGTTCAACTGCCTATAGTCAATGCATAATCTCATCGATCCATCTTTCTTCTTCACGAAGAGAACTGGAGAACCCCAGGGAGATACACTAGGGCGAATAAAACCTCTGTCCAAAAGTTCCTGGAGCTGAACCTTTGACTCGTCCAATTCTCTCGGGGCCATACAATAAGGAGCTTTCGATGCCGACGACATCCCAAGAATTAACTCAATCGTGAACTCCACTTGCCTTCTTGGAGGCAGGCTCGGTAACTCCTCTAGAAAGACATCAGGATATTCTCGGACAATAGGAATGTCAGCAATCTGAGAGTCACCTTTGTCTTCTACATTGATCAATGATAATAGAAAACCCTGGCAACCGTGCAATAAAAGCTTCTGAGCCTGAATCGTAGAAATGGTCGATATGTCGTCGTCCCGGATGCTAGTGAAATCCCACGAGGGTTAGTTCGGAGGTCGAAATGTGACCACCCTCGTCTGGCAATCAACTGTAGCATGATATGCTGACAGCCAATCCATGCCAAGGATAATGTCGAACTCGACCATGTCCAGTACCAATAAATCTACAGTAAGTATGATGTTACCGAAATCTAAGGGACAACCTCGAACCTCCTGGGTAACGTCCAATGTATCACCGGACGTTAGGGAGATGGTTAATCGCTGTGATCTAATAGTAGGTAGTCTACCAATCTCTCTCATAAATGTACGAGAAATAAATGAATGTGAACTGCCAGTATCAATTAGCACAATAGCTGAAAATGCATAAAGTGAAACCGTACAGCGAAAAATGGATTCGTTGGCTCGCTGCGCATCCTCTCTAATAATCGCATGAATCCGCCCAATCTCCGATGGAGGTGGAGGTGGTATCACTGCCAGAGGTGGTTGTGTCTAGGCCTGAGACTGATACAAAGGCTGGTACGAAGGCTGATACGTAGGCTGGTATGATGGCTGCGACTAGTACTGTACCGGTAGCTACGGCTAATCCTGAACTAGTGGTGGGGGCTACAATTGATATCAATCGCGGTCGAGGTTGCGATCGGTATCGTGGCCGAGGTTGCATCGACATCGAGGTCCAAACAGAACCCTGTGACACCGTATGGGCACTGGAGTACTCCTGTCCATGCATGTCATATGCGACTCCTATAGGGGGAGTTGTCCTCTATGGGCATTGCGAAGGTCTGGCTGTTTGCCCCCTCTCTGAGTCCCAGACTGACGCAACTGTCCTCCCTGGATAGAAACCCCAGAAGCCACATGCTGAGCCTTCAACGAAAAATCTCGGCTCAGGTGTCCAAGCAGTTTGCAATAATAGCAAACTGATTGTCCCAAGGAGCAGGCTGAGACTGTATGCTCTCTCGATCCACAACAAGTACAGTAGGTGTCACTAGTGGGCGGCCTCCGACTCTGCTGAGAAGACTGGGAGGGTCTAACTGAAGATCGTCCTGATTTTTGAGGCCGGCTAGATGCCCCAAAGTGACTCTGACCCGACTGATTGCGGCCACTTTACTGTTGTCCAATAGTTTGTGGCTACTGGGTCTGTCCTGTGGTTCGTTCTGTCTGTTTTCTCTTGCTGTCAGTATTAGCTCTCTGTTGAGCCGACTCAATCAAAAGAGTTGTATCCAATGCCTCTCAGTAGGAAGAACTGCCAAATCCTGCCATCTTGACCTGGAGATGCCCATCTAGTCCTTGAACAAATTGCATCATGCGTGACCTGACGTCAGCAACTAACTCTGGACAAAACCTCGCTAACCGATTAAATTCTATATTATACTCCATCACTGAGCGATTATTCTGTCGTAGACTCAGAAAATCCTGACGACGCATCATCTAATATGATCGTGGGAAGTACTGACTCTCAAATGCCTCTCTAAATCTCACCCAGGTAATCTGTTGCTCGCCGATGATCGAGCGTTGCGTGTCCCACCAGACCTCGGCCTCGCCTCGTAAATGGAAGGCCGCCAACTCTACCTTCTCCCACTCAGAGCAGACCATATAGTAGAAAGTATGCTTCATAGTCTCGATCCAAGACTGAGCCATGCTCGGATCAGTCTCTCCGCTGAATAAGGTGAACCGGCTTTTCATCGACTTTGCTAAACCGGGTATCCGAGCTCGTGCCACAGCCATATCAGTAGGATGAGTAGGGGCCATCGTAGGAGTTGGCGAAACAACTATAGATTGTGCCGCTGCATACGCAGGGGTAGATACCGAGTGAGGGTCGACCGGCTCCACTGATGGGCCTGTCGGGTCCGTAGTAGTAGGCCCTACTAGCGGGGGTGTCTGAAGTGTAGCAACAGGGTCTCCCGCTGGTACATCGGATACCCCAGAAGTGGGTATCTCTGGAGGAGGAACCGCCGAGGACTGAGGATCCACGACTCCCACAGCACCATGTGGAATCTGACCCTGATCAACATGCTCACCCTCAGTAGATCTTTCTAGCAACTCTGTCGCCAAAGATCTCAATGTCCTCTAGCGTGGCTGCCCCGCACCACATCTTGGCGCAGGAGCACGCCCACCTCGTCTCATATCTGTTAAATTATTATAGATGTTACTACAAGTAGAAACATATAAAATTAATCATCATACCTATTTTGCCATCAGGAGAGGTCTAATCACCGCCAAATCCCCAAATTGTCCTCGTCAATAATTCCTCGAATTTCCGAAACATAAACATCGTTGGAAATCCATATCAATCCAAAAAAATGTCAAATTGACCTGCCAAAAAAAAAAACTTGCCAAACGTGGCGAACTCTGAAAAATCCAAAAACCCCTAGGAACTCGTAAACCTAGGTACTCTGATACCAAATAAATTGTCAAACCATATACAAATATGTATCCTGTATGCATGGCAATCATATGCAATATCCAAGGCAGCAATAAAAGTGCAGCAAACACAATACAAATGCTATCCATGCAAAATGCATTCGATGCAAATGACATGGTCACCCAGATGCCAGTCAGCCACCTCACACGCGATGGTGAAGCCGAGTGGGTAGGGCTATGACAACTGTGCACTTTTCCATCACTACTCCTGAGTGACCGAGTGGACAGGATGCTGTCGGAGTACACATATCCTCCTGCCCCAAACAGAGTGGGGGAGCAAAGATCTCATCTCCCGGTGTCATAGACCAGAGGAGGGATCCCTGCCTACTACCACGCTACCTCATCGCTACCCATGAGCGGACCAGCGGAGCCTGACAGAGTAACTACATACACCCTCCTGATGTACCACTAACCCATGAGTGCAACTATGTAATCGGGTCATGGCTCAACTATAAAGGAACTCTGTCTCCAAAGATGCAATCATGCAAGATGGTGCATGATACTAAAGCATGTAATACCAACTAAAATACATATCCGAATAATATGCACAACCAATAAGTACATATCAATGATCCAAGTAAAATAGGGAAGGTATAACCATAAACCGATCAAATGCATGTATCAAGTAGGCACAAAAACATGCAAAGCAGATAAACATGAAAATTATTGTAAGCTATACTACTAGCATATCAACATGACTATATCTAAGAGATAAGTCAAAATACCCGCCTGATAAAATGCCCGCAAAAAAATAAAATCGTCATGACCGTGGACCTGCCTCGTGACCGAAACCTGCATATAGCATAACTATTGTTAAGCACAAAAATATAATCCACTGACAAATCGAATACTTAATCGATTTCTTACATAACAAATTAACCCAAAGGCTTAATAAAATCTCGATCACCTTCCACCTAATATAACCGTCTTTTCATCCAATTACTCGAATATAATTTCTCAACCCCTATCATCATGTGTACAACATCCAAAAAAACCTCACAGCCCTCTCAATCGGCCAACAGTTGCTTCACAGTCATGCAAAAACCCCCAACCAAAACCCACGGCTCAGCCATCCTCCATCTAACCTACTCAACTGATCAAACTGCCACCGCTCCAATCCATCCCGCTGCAGCCCATATGGACTCAACAACACACCCACTTTCATTGAACGATTAAAAATCCATACCAAAACACTAACATAAGAAAAAGAGAGGGAAACGAGAGATATACTGAAAAATGCTATTTCTCCCCGACTGCCCTATTCACCGGCAAAAATCCACGCTGCCCTAAATCCCAACTTAGTGCACTTACTCCGGCAGAGGCTGTGACTCCCGTATAGAACACGGGGAAACTGCTGCCGACTCCGACTCCAGCCACGCGCGTTCCCTCACTGTCACCGCAACCGAGGGATGACCGCCAGTCCAACTGCTCACACTCGCTGTGGCCGCAGGTTGCCGCGAGGAAGAAGAACCAGAGGGAGTTGCCGACTCAAACTCCTGACCCAGTGCAATTGCCTGTTCTGCTTGTCCGTGGCACCGGCGAGGGGGGTTTCGCTCGCCGCCACTTGCAGAGGAGTGTGTTAGGGAAATCTCTTGCCATGATAAGGTTGTGATGTGTGTGGCAAAGGGTTTAAGTTAGGATGATATTGTTATTTGATATGTGCGTTGGAGTCTTGCAGGACTTAGTAATTCGCACATGGAGCCTTGGCGGGTTCACCCTCACAACCTCGGTCCTTGAGTCGGTGAAGGATGACTTTGCGGAAGCCGTGCGCTTGGAGCATCCAAGGGACCGCTGGACGAGATGACTTGAAGTGAAGCCAAGGAAGCAGACTTCGGAGGCAAGAGACGTGAAGGAGCATTGCAGAGTCGTGCGCCTGATGCTGCCGAGGGACGTGGCCGCGAACGAAGAGAGCTTCGGCAAGGGACTTCGAGTGAGATGAGAGAATGAGTGAAATGTAAGTAGCTCATTAGGTGAACTTGGTTTACCCGACCGCCGAAAGCTCAAACTTATGTTAAGTTTGAGTTTCACACTCCGACCGCCATGTAATGGCAATGATCGATCCGAGTCGAGTGTGTTCGATCGGTATCCGATCGATGGGCTTAGGCCCAGCCGATCGCTATGGAATGGCATGATCGCCAGAGGATGTCGCGTACGTAACCGCCAGAATCGATTGACAATGATCGATGAGGCGCAGAATGATCGTGAGGTCCATCACCGATCCGCCAAGTGTTCCGTTGGACTACAACGGTCGGGATCCGACGTGTTTGGAGGCCTTTGGAGTGGCGACAGTCGACTGCCAAGGGCAGCAGTCGACTGGTGGCGGCCAACGGAAAGAAATCAGCCCTCTCTATAAAAAGAGAGGGTGTGGAGCTTTGGGAGGTGAATGCTCAAGTTCTAAACGACCATCCAAGTGCTCCACAAGATTCAAACTCCTTCTCTTAGCTTTCTTTCACATCTATTGTAAAAGGAGTGTGCTTGATTTGTAAAGGTTATCTCCACCTAGCTTGGTGCAAAGGAGAGACCAATAGTGATTGGCTTTGAAGGAGTGATTCACCTCAGACGAATTGGGATCGTGGATTAGCGGTGTAGCCGTGAACCACGTTACATCTTCTTTGTTAGCGTTTGTATTTTCATTTATTGCTTTGTCTTTATTGTTTATGCTTCCGCTTGCGCTAACGATTGTGTAGATGAGCAAACAAAAGAGAGAATTCCGACATCCATCGTAAGAGGGCTATTCACCCCCTCTAGCCGGCCAATCGATCTCCAACAAGTGGTATCAGAGCCAAGTCGCTTGTCGAGGACTAACCGCCGCAACAAGCTCTACATCAAAATGGCTGGCTCAAACATCCATCCACCAAAGTTTGAAGGAGAATTCGCTTTGTGGAAGAAGCGAATGGAGGTATTTTTCGAAACGGATTTTGATATTATGATTACAATGGAATCCGGTTTCATTTTGCCTAGGGATGAAGAGGGGAAGCCAATAGAAAAGTCAAGATGGACCAAGAGGCAAAGAGAGGAGCACCTTGCAAACTCAAAAAGCCAAGCACCATCTATACAATGTGCTTCCTCAACAAGAAATAAATAGAATTGGAGAATGCCCAAGTGCCAAGGAGATGTGGGAGAAGCTAGTAGAGCTTCATGAAGACACTTCGGAGGCAAAGCTAGCAAGAAGAGACCTCCTTCGCTCCCAACTCAACAACATTAAGCTAGAAAAGGGAGAAAAGGTAATTTCCTTACATTCTCGTTTCAAGGAAATTATAACCGGTTTGTCAAGTGTAGGTGAGAAGCTATCCAACCGGGATATGGTAATGAAGGTCATAGATGCTTTTCCCCGGTCCTCAAAGTGGAGCTCCATGGTGGACTCCTTCTATATCTCGAAGAATTTAGAAGTGAACACCTTGGAGGAGTTCTTCTCAACAATGGAACTCCACGAAATGAGGCTTGAAGGTATACAAGAAGAGCCTAGAATCCAACCTTCAAGGGGAGTAACTTTGATGGCAAACAAGGGGAAGAAGAAGATGGAGATCCCCTCCTCCTCCGATGATGAAGCCTCTTCCTCCTCCTCCATGGATAGCACGGAAGAAGCGTATATGGTAAGGAGGGTAAGACGTGCATTAAAAGGTTTTAGATTTAACAAATCAAATGATAGGAATAGGAGACCAAGAGGAAAGATAATATGCTACAATTGCCAAGGAGAGGGCCACATAAGGGACAATTGTCCCCTCCTAAACAAGAGCAAGGAAGAGAAGAAAAAGAAGGAAGAAAAGAAGAAGAAGAAGGGGAGCAAGAAGAAAGAGGAGAAGAAGACAAAGGAAAAGGGGGAAGGCCAAGGCATTCAAAGCAAACACTTGGGATGACCCTTCCTCCTCATCTTCATCATCATCCGAGGAAGAAAATGCATTTGTCACCAACCTAGCATTGATGGCATTTGACGACTTGGATTGCTCTTCCTCCGAAAATGAAGGATCAAGCTCAAGAGGAGAGAGCTCAAGTGAAGGGGGAGCCTCTACATCCTCCTCATCCGAAGAAGAAGAAGAGGACATGGAAACTATGGTAACGAATCTAACTCCTAAGAAAATAGTTTCCATGGTTTCTAGCTTAACTAGAGATTTATTTAGAGCTAAAAAGAAGAACAAAAGCATGCTAGATCAAATTAAGGACTTAGAAAATAAGTTAGAAAAAGCATGCTTAAATGAAAATGAAAATATTTCTTCTTGCCATGATGATGCATGCTCACATGAATATATGCCATTTAATGTTAGTGATGCATGCATGGATGAAAATAGGGCCCTAAGGGAAAAGGTAGATTACTTGACAAAAGCCCTAGAAAAATTCACTATAGGCTCCAACACCTTGAACATGATCATAGGGAGCCAAAGAGCTAGCTTCAACAAAAAGGGCCTAGGTTATAAAGAAAAGAAAAATGAAAAGGCCTACAAATGCCTAATTGCTAGGGGTCAAGATAAGAAAAAGACAATTGCTAGGAAATGGATTCCTAAGGAGTATCTAGTGAACCCTATAGGCAAGAATTTGTATTGGGTTCCAAAATCCATCCTTAAGGGTTAGAAAACCCCTAGGGTAGTCAACCATATGCAATTGACCTATATCATATTTTGGTTGACTTAGGATGGCGGGACAACATTTTTAAATAGTGTTAGGTGATGATAACGTGCCTATAAATAGTTAATAATGCTTAAATCATGATAATTAATGTAATTGCTATGTATGTTTGCAATCATGATTTATGATTTTGAAATTTGGCACGTCATCATGGGAAATAGGGTTAAATCATGCTTCAGGTGATAATTTGTTTATTATCATGACATAATACCTAATGCATGATAACAATTCAATGAATACATGTATTTCATGATCATAATGTAGAATTAATTGATATATGCCTTTATGATCATGAGGATTGTTAGGTTGATACTTAACCTTGATAGAATTGTATGAATATAATGGTTAAGTATATACAAATACCCCCTAGGATACATCTCACACTCACCATAGGCTACTTTGATTGAAAACTTAGCATGGGTGAGATGTTAGGATGATACAAATGTCCACTAATGCCTATGGCATTTAGATGGTCATTTAAGGTATCAAAATAGCAATAATAGACCAATCATGGGGAAGACTTATGTTTAATTCATAGACATATTGCCCAAAGATCATGGTTGGATATTTCATATGTTTTCAAAACAATTTCTTACCCTAAAATCTATGTATTCATGTTTTGAAACAATTGGATGCAAAACTAGGTAGTTAACTTGATACTAGAATGATCAAAAACCTAGTGGTTTTTAAAGCTTTTGGATGTTTGGCAAAAACAAGAAAATCTAATGAATTTTCATGAAAACATATTTTTCATTAATAGATATACTTAAAAGAAATATGTTTCTCAAATTTCATGATTTTTCAAATTTTTTGGAATTTTTAATGCATTTCTGAAATTCGCCCAGAAAATCAGAATTTCGGAATCCATTGTGCGGTCATCGCCATATCGATAGCGATGATCGCTCACCTGAAAAACAGCCCAATATTTTCTGATTTTAGATTTTAATCATGTTTTTGATGTTCTCTTTCTATTTGACCTGATGCCATGAGTTTATAAATTAGGTTTAAATTTTTTGATGGTGTCAAAGGGGGAGAAATGTATGTTTAAGTAACGGGGAATATATTTTGGGGGAGAAATGATTATGCTTATGATAGGGGGAGAAAATTTTTATGGGGAGTTTCATGGATTAAGGGGGAGTTGCATGTTGCTATATCATGTTTATATTTACATGCCTTCTTACCTTAGAATTTTCATCAAATGTTTTTACCTAACTTAAACGGATTGCCACACATCAAAAAGGGGGAGATTGTTAGGGCAATCTCTTGCCATGATAAGGTTTTGATGTGTGTGGCAAAGGGTTTAAGTTAGGATGATATTGTTATTTGATATGTGCATTGGAGTCTTGCAGGACTTAGTAATTCGCACATGGAGCCTTGATGGGTTCACCCTCACAACCTCGGTCCTTGAGTCGGTGAAGGATGACTTTGCGGAAGTCGTGCGCTTGGAGCATCCAAGGGACCGCCGGACGAGATGACTTGAAGTGAAGCAAAGGAAGCAGACTTCGGAGGCAAGAGACGCGAAGGAGCATTGCAGAGTCGTGCGCCTAATGTTGGCGAGGGACGTGGTCGTGAACGAAGAGAGCTTCGGCAAGGGACTTCGAGTGAGATGAGAGAATGAGTGAAATGTAAGTAGCTCATTAGGTGAACTTGGCCAGATGGATGAGTGTCGGAGACTTGACCACAAGGGTTAAGGTTTACCCGACCGCCGGAAGCTCAAACTTATGTTAAGTTTGAGTTTCGACCCGATCGCTATGTAATGGCAATGATCGATCCGAGTCGAGTGTGTTCGATCGGTATCCGATCGATGGGCTTAGGCCCGAGTCGATCCATGGAATGGCACCATCGCTGAGGATGTCGCGGGCATAGAATCAGTAGCCGATCGGGCCGACTACGAGGTAGCAATCGATCCGGTGAGGTCCATCACCGACCGCCAAGTGTTCCGCGTTGGACTACAACGGCTGGAATCACGCGTGTTCGGAGGTCGTTGAGTGGCGGCAATGATCGCCAAGGGCGCGAATGACCGTGACGCCAACGGGAAGAAATCAACCCTCTCTATAAAAAGAGAGGGTGTGGAGCTTTGGGAGGTGAATGCTCAAGTTCTAAACGACCATCCAAGTGCTCCACAAGATTCAAACTTCTTCTCTTAGCTTTCTTTCACATCTATTGTAAAAGAAGGAGTGTGCTTGATTTGTAAAGGTTACCTCCACCTAGCTTGTGTTGGGTGGATGCTTCGGAGGCTCATTGGCTCCCATGTCCCCGGATTAAAATTTTCACTAATGAAAGACTTAATCCGGATGGGATGAGCTTCCTTGGCACAACCTATTCGTCGTCGTGCTAACAACTTGAGTGGTCGCTTGAACAAACTAGTTGTTCAAGCAACACAACTCTTCTAGTTGGTTAGCCGCGGAAAAGACGACGGATGGATCGCCGGTTTTTGTGTTTGTCTTCGGGGTCCATGATTATACAATATATATCCATTCATACACATGCATAATCAAAATATTAAAGAACATATTCAGATCTATAAATAAAGTTAAAAACAACTTTATACCTTACGATCTTCTATCGTATGTCCTATCCTTCTCGTGGACGACGTGTGGACGAAGATCCTCCACGAGTTGAAGCCTTCTTGATCACTTTCTTCTCTACCTTGTCCGCTGCGAACAAAGAGAAGCAATCACAAATACCTCTCCTATCTAGAACCGACCACCAAATTAGGGAATTTGGTGCAACCGCCGGCCAAGGAGCAAGTGTATGATGCGCCGGCCACCAAATGAATGGAAACCGCCGGCCACCTTGGAGAGATTGGAGGAAGATGATTGCCGGCCACCAATGGATGGAGAACCGCCGGCCAAGGAGCAAGGAAAAGGGAAGAGTGCCGCCCAAAACCAAGGAGGAGAAGAGAGGGATGATCGGCCAAACCCTAGCTTGCCCAAGCTTGTAGCCGCCAAACCCTAGCCGCCAATGGAAGATGAGCCAAACCCTAACCTAATTCAAAACCAATCTCCTTATCTTATCCTTGCCAACCCTAAGCACCTATTTATAGAATAGGGCTTAAGCCTCCTTAAATCTCATCCGTCGGATCTAGGGATTTAACATCCACCGTCGGATCTAGGGTTTTATCCCAACCGTCGGATCTAGGGTTTCATCTCAACCGTCGGATCTAGGATTTCATCCCAACCGTCGGATCTAGGATTTCATCCCAACCGTCGGATCTAGGGTTTTATCCCAACCGTCGGATCTAGGGATTTAATCTCAACCGTCGATTCTAGGGTTTCATCCTAACCATCTGATCTTAGGGATTTAATCCCAACCGTTGGTTCTAGGGTTTCATCCTAACCATCGGATCTTAGGGATTTAATCCCAACCGTTGGTTCTAGGTTTTGTTTTACATTCTTGGATCTAGACTTCACAAGGATTATATTAGGCTACGATAGGGACCATAAGGAGGAGTTGGGTCATGGCCACCCGATGGATCGGAACCACACAAACTTGATCCATCAATGATGTTCCATTCCACTAGAGGATCATCATTGAACTACCTCACCAACACCCATAAATTAATATGGCCCATATATTATTTGTACATTAATCTCCCTGTTTAAGATATCGAATGTCCACAATTAATTGATTTACTGACCATCAATTAATTAACATCTAATTTCCTCGAGTAGTACCACTCAACCTTATCATCATGTTGACTAAGTCAACCAGCTGGGTTTACATGATGAACCTTATGAGCTCCTCAAGGGGACATCATTAACCTAATATATAGGACACGGTTTCCTATAATCAACGGCACACCATGTAAATAATATTATTTCCCAACTTACTGCATATTGATTTAATCCATCTAAATCTCACCCATCGTAAATTAAAGAAATAAATACTAAGTACATGTGTTATTATATCGGATTAAGAGCATGTACAACATAATATCCGAGGTCCGATTCAATTATGTAGTGAATAAATTGAATCACCTCTATGTCGGTCCTACTCAATACACCTAAGTGTACTAGTGTAACTCTATGTTCAAGACAAAACAATACCAAGCTACACTACAACCATGCCAATGGTTTGTCCAAAACCATCTTGGTTGTGAGCCTCTACTTATATTCTACAAGGGACTGATAACATGATCTTCTGTGTCACACCAAGCACCATGTTATCTACAATGTAAAGTATTAGACAATATGCACACATATAATAAATATAAAGTGCAAACAATGATCATGTGATTCTTATTTCAAAATAAAAATGTTCATACAAAAGAGCTAGGCTTTCAGTATACATTCTAACAATCTCCCACTTATACTAAAAGACTATGCTGTCATCACACTGCCATACATCTGATCCCCATGTCCTCCACATGCCTATCAAATGCTTTCGCTGGAAGGGCCTTAGTGAATGGATCCGCCAGGTTATCCTCTGATGCAATCTTGGCGACAGCTACTTCTCCTCGCTTTACGATCTCTCGTATGAGGTGGTACTTGCGCTCTGTGTTTACTCGCCTTATGGGCTCGTGGTTCCTTCAAGTTTGCAACTGCACCACTTTTATCACAATAAATTGTGATAGTTCTGGGCAAACCAGGAATCACATCCAAGTCCATCAAGAAGTTCCTGAGCCATACAGCTTCCTTTGCCTCGAGGTCGCCACATACTCACTTCCATGGTAGAGTCCGCCATTTTGCTGACACTCCTCCATACTATGGTTCCACCTCCAAAAGTAAACACAAACCCCGAGGTAGACTTACTCTTGTCCCTATCGATTGGAAATCAATCGTGTAACCCAGGACTAATTGATCCGCCGCAGAAACCAAAGATATAATCCCTAGTCCTTCTCAGGTACTTCAATATATGCTTTACCGCAGTCCAATGTCCCTGTCCAGGATTACTCTGATATCTGCTAATCATGCCCACGGCAAAGCAGATATCTGGTCTTGTACATAGCATAGCATACATAAGGCTTCCTACTGCCGAAGCATAAGGAACCGCCTTCATGTCCTCTATCTCCTTTGATTTTCTAGGACACATCTCTTTAGATAAAGGAACTCCATGCCTAAAAGGTAGAAAACCTTTCTTGGAGTTCTGCATGCTAAAACGAGCAAGGATAGTGTCAATATATGAAGCTTGAGATAAGCATAACATCCTTTTCTTGCGATCCCTTATAACTTTGATCCCAAGGATGTGTCCCACTTCTCCCAAGTCCTTCATGTCAAACTGTTTGGACAACCATACCCTTACGTCTGATAACACTTTGATATTGTTGCCAACTAACAAAATGTCATCTACGTATAGTACAAGAAACACCACTACGTTTCCGTCACATCTCTTGTATACACAAGGCTCATCCGACTTCAATAAATCCATATGACCGGATTACCTCATCAAAGCGGATGTTCCAAGATCTAGAAGCTTGCTTCAATCCATAAATGGACCGATTACATACAAGATGCTCTTTGCCTTTAGCAATGAATCCTCTGGTTGGCATATAGATGTTCTCTCAAGACTTAGTTAAGGAAAGCTGTCTTGACATCCATCTACCAAATCTCATAATCCATATGAGTAGCTATAGATAAGAGAATCCGGATAGACTTAAGCATAGCTACCGGCGAAAAGGTCTCCTCATAATCGATACCCTCTTTCTGAGTATACCCTTTCGCAACAAGCCTAGCTTTGAAGGTCTCGACCTTCCCGTCTACTCCTCTCTTTCTCTTGTAGATCCACTTGCATCAAATGGTTTTTACACCATCAGGTGGTTCTACTAGCTCCCAGACTTGATTAGAATCCATAGATTCTATCTCTGAATTCATCGCACTTTGCCAAGATACCGCATCTCTATCCTAGATTGCCTCATCATATGTCCAGGGATCAGGTTCATGTTCACCAGGGACTAAGTCCAAAGACTCTCCCAAAAACATGAATCTGTCAGGTTGTCTAACAACCCTCCCACTACGACGAGGTGCCTCCTGTGTATGCTCTGTGACACGCGGTGCAGTGACTTGTGGTGTCTCCTCTTGTACCAGTGGTACTGAAGTTGGGATTTCCCCTGTCATCTCCTCAAGAACAATCCTACTCGTGGGCTTGTGATTCATCACATAGTCTTCCTCTAGAAATCTGGCATTCGTACTCACGATCACCTTCTGATCTCTAGGACTATAGAATAAACCACCCTTCGTTCCCTTAGGGTAGCCAACAAACAAGCGCGCATTTAGACGAGATTCCAACTTACCAAAGATCTCCCTTCAGTGTCTTTGGACTACTAAATGAATATGTCTTAGACTAGGCTTCGCCCACCCACAACTCTGTGGGAGTAGAGTCGACTTAGATGGAACCAAGTTCGAATGTGTGCGCTGTTTCAGAGCAAACCCCGTAACGAATCGGGTAACTCGAATAACTCATCATCGATCGACCATCTCCATAAGAGTCCTATTCCTTCGCCTCCGCCACACCATTCCTACTGGGTGTGCCAAAGTGACAATTGGGATTGAATCCCAACCTCCGATAAGTAACTCCTAAACTCTCCCAAGAGGTACTCGCCACCACGATCGATCAGAATGTCTTGATACTTTTACCTTGACGGTTCTCCACATCAGCCTTGAATTCTTTGAACTTGTCAAAGCATTCAGACTTACGGCGCATCAAGTAAATGTATCCATACCTTGAATAATCGTCTATAAATGAGACAAGTATTCAAAGCCACCTCTTGCCTCGGATAGACATAGGATCAAGACAAATCGAATGAACCAATTCTAACACATCTTTGGCTCTATACCCCTTGGCCTTAAAAGGCCTCTTGGTCATTTTACCTTCCAAGCAAGATTCGAGTTGGGAGATCCTCCACCACTAATGAACCCAAAGGTCCATCGGCTATCAACCTTTGAATTCTACTTAGGTTAATATGACCAAGCCTTAGATGCCAAAGATATGTTCGGTTCATTCATGAAGGTTCTTTTCTCTTATTAGATTTAGAAGATGAGTTATTTACTTATTTGCATCGTGGGAGTTTTTGGTTCAATAGTATATAAATTGCCAACCAATGTACTGTATCAGATAATCTCCTATTTCTTTTATAACCACCTTGTCATTAAAAGAAATGAATATCCATCCAAAAACAATTTAGAAATCAAATTAAATTCTTTCTAAAAGTAGGTACATAAAGACAATTTCTTGAAACCAAAAATTTATTCCTATCAAAAGATAAATAAACGCTCCCAACGCAATAGCCACCTTCAAGCATTGCCCATGAAGACTGTAATCTCTTCCTCGCTAGTCGTCGGGTTTCGGAACCCTGCAAAGTATTGCAGACATGATCGAGTGGATCCTCAGATCTACACACCGTGCAATCGTAGATAACACCGCTAAACATGTTTCAACAACTAAACAAGAAGATATACCTTTGTTCTTTCACGAGGACACCGCTTCCAATGTCCACGCTTGCAAGTGAAGCACTTGTCTTCGGCTTCTTCACTCCGCCGAGGCCCCCACCTTCTTCGCTCCACCTTGCTTCTTCTTCTTCTTCTTACCTTTGGTTTGGAAGAAGAAACCTTCTGAGCGACAATGGATTGAGAACTCTGACGAAAAAGCCCCTCTGCCGCATGGAGTTATGTCAGAAGCTCCGCCAACGAATACAACCTCTTGTTCAGGTTGAAGTTTAGGCGGACCTGCTCAAAACTCCTAGGCAGTGACTCGAGAACGATATCGACTGGTTTCCCATCGATCTCACCCGAGGACTTCCATCTCATTAAGATGAGCCATCATCTTGAGAACATGATCCCTAACGGGTGTTCCTCACCATGGTGGTCGCCATCAAGTTTCATTGCCTCCTCGCCTAGCCGCCCTACTCGATGTCCTAAAAGTTCCTTGAGATTGAACATCATGTCATAAGTCGGCATGGCTCGATGTCGATGTTGCAAAGACATTCGACATAGATGCCAAAATGTAACACCGCGCCATCTCATCTGCCTTAACCCATTTCTTATAATGTTCTTTCTCCTTTTCATCAGAGTCATCGGTGGGCTTAGGAGGACAGACCTCGAAGAGTACAAATTTGTACTCCTCCGCAGTTAAGACAATATCCGTTTCTTTTCCAATCAATGTAGTTTGACCAAGAAGTTTATTTTCTTTTAAAATCACAAAGAAGTGAGTTGAAAGCCATTTGAAAATCCTAAAAATCACAATGATCAAAATATTAGATTTCAAATATTATTGATTCCTCAAAACAATAAAATCTCAAATCAACCAACACCTCAAAACACCGAATATCGCATGCCACGATAGTGTGGACGATATACGAATTCTACATTTGTGAGAGGAGGTTTTACCCATTAATTTTATTATCTTGTCAACCTTACTTTTGACAAATAAAATTAATAGTTGGTTTCTTTAGCCCTACAAATAAAAGCAAAGGACTGATGGGGAGGATAACTTTATTTGTATCTAAGTGTGCACCATTACAAGATACTAAGGGAATTATTTCGGATTATGTGCCTTACCGATGGGGAAGTACACACGCTCCTAAATAATTTCCTATAACCATTATTTGACCTAGTGATCCGCAAACAAACCCATCCGATGGGGAGGAAGGCACTCAAAGCCAACGCGCAAGTTTGTTGCATCACACGTCAAATTGTAATAGAGGTCATGAATTAATTAAAATATCCCTCTCCCACTTAGTAAATTGAGATCGAGGAATTTTAAACATACACAACATGCATATAAAACAAATAAGCAATAAATATGGAAAAACAGAATTTTTTCCAACTATTATGGCATTGTCCTCCAATATGCATCCCGTCGTGTCGCCACCTCGTCCGCTCCACCTTTTCCCGTGCGCAAGTCACCAAAGATATCCGAGCCGAGATAAATCATTTTATTTACATCCATCGATCCTATACTCCACGAAAAAGTGTACAAATAATCTAGATCGAAAGTAAACTAAAATGATCGGCTAAACAATGTCGTATTTAATTACAAAAATTAAATACTAATCTAGCCTCGTCAACCCCGAGGATTCAAATAATAAATTTTTACACACATCCATTCACATACACACACATGGCCATAATAGTCGGATCTTATGCCTGCAACCAAAGAGTTAAACTACGCATATCCTACTATTATCCAGCACATATAATATATGAAAAATGCATAAAAAATTAACCGAATCCTAAACACACAAAACCGGAAACCGATGGCTCTGATACCAATTTGTAGGGTGGATGCTTCGGAGGCTCATTGGCTCCCATGTCCCCGGATTAAAATTTTCACTAATGAAAGACTTAATCTGGATGGGATGAGCTTCCTTGGCACAACCTATTCGTCGTCGTGCTAACAACTTGAGTGGTCGCTTGAACAAACTAGTTGTTCAAGCAACACAACTCTTCTAGTTAGTTAGCCGCGGAAAAGACGACGGATGGATCGCCAATTTTTGTGTTTGTCTTCGGGGTCCATGATTATACAATATATATCCATTCATACACATGCATAATCAAAATATTAAAGAACATATTCATATCTGTAAATAAAGTTAAAAACAACTTTATACCTTACGATCTTCTATCGTATGTCCTATCCTTCTCGTGGACGACGTGTGGACGAAGATCCTCCACGAGTTGAAGCCTTCTTGATCACTTTCTTCTCTACCTTGTCCGCAAGTAACAAAGAGAAGCAATCACAAATACCTTCCTATCTAGAACCGACCACCAAATTAGGGAATTTGGTGCAACCGCCGCCAAGGAGCAGTATGATGCGCGCCACCAAATGAATGGAAACCACGGCCACCTTGGAGAGATTGAGGAAGATGATTGCCGCCACCAATGGATGGAGAACCGCCAGCCAAGGAGCAAGGAAAAGGGAAGAGTGCCACCAAAACCAAGGAGGAGAAGAGAGGGATGACCGCCAAATCCTAGCTTGCCGCCAAAGCTTGTAGCCCAAACCCTAGCCTAGCCAATGGAAGATAGCCAAACCCTAACCCTAATTCAAAACCAATCTCCTTATCTTATCCTTGCCGCCCAACCCTAAGCACCTATTTATAGAATAGGGCTTAAGCCTTCTTTAATCTCATCCATCGGATCTAGGGATTTAACCTCCACCGTCGGATCTAGGGTTTTATCCCAACCGTCGGATCTAGGGTTTCATCTCAACCGTCGGATCTAGGATTTCATCCCAATCGTCGGATCTAGGATTTCATCCCAACCGTCGGATCTAGGGTTTTATCCCAACCGTCGGATCTAGGGATTTGATCTCAACCGTCGATTCTAGGGTTTCATCCTAACCATCGGATCTTAGGGATTTAATCCCAACCGTTGGTTCTAGGGTTTCATCCTAACCATCGGATCTTAGGGATTTAATCCTAACCGTTGGTTCTAGGTTTTGTTTTACATTCTTGGATCTAGACTTCACAAGGATTATATTAGGCTACGATAGGGACCATAAGGAGGAGTTGGGTCTTGGCCACCCGATGGATCGGAACCACACATACTTGATCCATCAATGATGTTCCATTCCACTATAGGATCATCATTGAACTACCTCACCAACCCCCATAAATCAATATGGGCTCCATATATTATTTGTACATTAATCTCCCCATGTTTAAGATATCGAATGTCCGTCAATCAATTGATTTACTGACCATCAATTAATTAACATCTATTTCTTCGAGTAGTACCACTCAACCTTATCATCATGTTGACTAAGTCAACCAGCTGGGTTTACATGATGAACCTTATGAGCTCCTCAAGGGGACATCATCAACCTAATATATAGGACACGGTTTCCTCCTATAATCAACGGCACACCATGTAAATAATATTATTTCCCAACTTACCGGGCATATTGATTTAATCCATCTAAATCTCACCCACTAGTAAATTAAAGAAATAAATACTATGTACATGTGCCCGTTATTATATCGGGATTAAGAGCATGTACAACATAATATTCAAGGTCCAATTCAATTATGTAGTCAGTACTAAATTGAATCACCTCTATGTCGGTCCTACTCAATACACCTAAGTGTACTAGTGTAACTCTATGTTCAAGATAAAACAATACCAAGCTACACTACAACCATGCCAATGGTTTGTCCAAAACCATCTTGGTTGTGAGCCTCTACTTATATTTTACAAGGGACTGATAACATGATCTTCTGTGCCACACCAAGCACCATGTTATCTACAATGTAGAATATTAGACAATATGCACACATATATAATGAATATATAAAATGCAAACAATGATCATGTGATTCTTATTTCAAAATAAAATGTTCATACAGAAAAGAGCTAGGCTTTCAATATACATTCTAACAGCTTGGTGCAAAGGAGAGACCAATAGTGATTGGATTTGAAGGAGTGATTCACCTCGGACGAATCGGGATCGTGGATTAGCGGTGTAGCCGTGAACCACGTTACATCTTCTTTGTTAGCATTTGTATTTTTGTTTATTGCTTTGTCTTTATTGTTTATGCTTCTGCTTGCGCTAACGATTGTGTAGACGAGCAAACGAAAGAGAGAATTCCGACATCCATCGTAAGAGGGCTATTCACCCCCTCTAGCCGGCCAATCGATCTCCAACAGAGTGATCGACCACAAGAGCTCGGGCGGCGGCGTCGAGTTGGACAAGAGAGAAAGAAGGGGTGCGGTGCACGTGAAAAGGATCCAGAAGAAGAAGGAAGCACGAGAGAAACTGTCGACTGAGGAGAGGGGTCGCAAGAGAGAGATTCGCGAATCGCGAAGAAGGAGTTAGGGATTTCGGGTCGCGAGAGAGAAAAACTGGCGCGACGGGGAAAATTGGGATCCATCCCTAATCATCCGAACTACCCCTTTATAAATAACTAAAAACCTAGGTTTTATATTTTTTTTTTATTAATCCCTTAGTAATTTAATTATCCCCGTAATTATCTCGTACGGGCTCCGTTTAAATCCAGAAAAATTCCTAAAATTCCCTAAAAATCTCAAAAAATTTCGAAGATTATTTCTCTAAATTTTTGGCCATTTTTTTTGGTATTTTATATTTTCCGTATTTAACAATTCAAGTCATCTTGATCATGAAGTCTTATGCTTTAACATCTTAAGCAAGCATCTCTGAGGAGATGTGGACCCGGGATGATTGGGCATAAGTCGAAGTGATCGAAGGTGTTTGAATGGCCTATAAAGGATTCACCACTCCTTGCGAGAAGATGTATACCCATGGCCTCTCGTCGGATTGTTACTAAAGTCTTTGGCCAAAGCATTACATGTTTAGAGTAAGGTACTCTTGGATACATGTGCAGTAACTTGAATCCGTAAGATGAGGAAATGATACTTGGGCTAGGTGTGACATAGTCAACCTAGTAGGGACTGACACTATAGACCATGTCCTAAACCAAGTGGGTATAAGATGAGTGAAAGGAATGGGGTACGATTCATTGTAGCTGCTGAAGGGTTTCAGAAATAGTTCTGGATCAACCGTTGATCTTTTCGGTTAATTGGGGATCATGATGTACTACTAGGTGTCACTCATAATCGTTCTATAATTAATGGTTAATTATAGATGGCCAACATAAACCGAGAACTTATTTGGTCACACGCACAATGAGCGTAATCCGAAGGATTTAAAACGAGCTTGAGAATGAGATTCTCAGAACGAGAGAAACTAGGTTTGGTTGGACCAAACAAGGAGCAAACATGAAATCGTTTCAGTCGCAATGGAAGCTTGGATGGGTCGTGTCTTATGAAGACATGATGAATGAACCAAATTGGTTTGGTTCTAATCCAATGGTGGAGAATAAACCAAAGGGGTTTGGTTTATTTCAAACGAATGAACCAAAGTTGGTTCGATTCGTTTTAACTTAAAATAGACCAAATCGGTTTGGTTTATTTTAACTTAAATTAATGGAGCAGATTAACGGGTTTTTGGTTATGAAGCAATAACCATTAGGAGAATTTGTTCTCTATAAAAATAGGGCTTAAGGGTTTTTTGAAAACCTAATCTAATCTTGCTGTCCCTCTCCCTCCTCTCCTTGTAGTCGGCGCCCAATCTCTTGCCGCCGCCCAGCCCTTGTGCCACCGTCCAAGTTATTGCCGGCGTCCAAGCTCCTGCCGGAGACCCTCCGGTGATCTTCCTTGGCTTCGACGACAAGGTGAGCATCTAGCTTCCTTATTTGGCCGGCACTAGTTCTCCACCAAAGCTGTCTAGTTTTCTGGACAGCTTGTTTCCTTCTTGTCAGAGCGTCATTTGGACGATGTTTGGAGCTCCAACAATGGCTTCCTTGCTGGTGATTCAATCTCTGATAATCCTCATAGGTGGAGGATGAAGGATTCATCAAACGGTTGACGAATACCTCTCCGGAGAAGCGAGTTTTTGGGACTCGGATTTGAATCCGAATTTTGATTCGGATTGTGATCTTCTCTCGATCACATCGTCTTCGACACGAGGCTAATGACTCATACGAAGATGAGGCTCGTGACTTTGTGAAGTCATCCCAAAGATACTCGGCGTGGATACGGATAGAGGCGATTCTAGCGAGGGTCGCTCCGGTTGATGCCTTTCCCGCTACACGTGATACATCAGGTATACGTAGAATAAATTTCCTTTTATTGCAAAATTTGAAACTACGGTTATGTCTACACATGTTATACTATGCATGCGTGTGGTGTGTGTGATGTAATAAATTAGATTTTTTATTTTTTATTTATTCCGCTGTGTACATGTTTATGAAACATATTCGAATACACTCGTCGCGGTGTTTGATACACAACAAGTGGTATCAGAGCCCAGGTTGTGTTTCGACATAATCATAAAATTGTTTTGCGATAGTCGTAATTGTATTTATGGAAATTTTCTACTTTTGTAAATTTACAAGTATTTATGGAAATTTTTAATTTTGAAAAGTCTAGAAGTATTTATGGAAATCTTCTACTTTTGAAAAGTTAGAAGTATTTATGGAAATTAATATTTTTCATAAATAAAATATTTGATTAGATTTAGAAATTTGTTTCCTAATTTAATCATGATTTGATTTGGGAATCAAATCTTAAATATATTTTATTTCCATAAATAGTTTTGACAATTTAGGAAATTTGTTTCCTAAATTAAAATTGACTTTCCTTAATCATCACTTTCTACAAATAAAATATGTGATTAGATTTGGAAATTTGTTTTCTAATTTAATCATGATTTGATTTGGAGAATCAAATATCAAACATATTTTATTTCTATTAATAGTTATGACATATAAGGAAATTTTGTATATGTCATAATTGTATGTCATGTAATTGCATATGATGCATATCATTATGTCATACGTGTCGTGACATGTAGATGTATGTCATGTATGTCATGTCATATAGATAATAGTTATTTGCATGCAAAGAGGATAAGACATAAAAACCCTTACACAATATTAAAGCCTATACCTTCCATTAATATGGTTAGAACCAGAGTTCCGTTTCTTGTTTGGGTTGTTGGACTCTCTCCAAGCCCGGCTTGAACCTGAACATGTTCAAACCATGGAATAGTTTAATACTAATATGGTTAGAGTCAGAGGTCAATCGTTAGCTTTGGTTGTTGGACTCTCTCCAAGCCGGGCTAATTGGTTGAATGTAGTCTAACCATATTAAAACTATGTCTTGATTAATGGGTTGGCTTTAACCTGGAGCATCGACTTGTTGGACTCTCTCCAAGGTCGATGTGAAGGGAGGTGAAGTTGGGTGTTATGCATATTATGCATACTTGTTAATGAGTTAACAACCCGATGTATGTGTGAACATTCAATTAGTTGATAGCACATTGTGATAGTTGCATATATGTGATATGCAATCGGTATATTTGATACCTACCATCGTAGCTATAAATGGCTTGTTGGACTCTCTCCAAGGTTGTTCATATCTATAATGGATATCAGCGCATTCGGAGATGGACCTACGATCTCCCGAAGTAATTTTGGGGTTTTTTAAATTCGAAAAATGAATGAGATTTATGAATGTATATTGATGCATTTTAAATCATCTTTCTCATATATGCTCGTTTTGTATTTCTAAGTTAATCTATTGATCATGATGTCTTTGAATTTGCGTTCCATTTTGGATTTGAATAAATTGACTGGGCCGAACTTCTTGGACTGACTTAGAAACTTGAGAATTGTTCTCAAGGTTGAAAAGCTTGCAAATGTTCTCGAAGCACCTCTTCCCGCCCGTCCTAGTGACAATGCAACTCTGGACCAATTGTTGGCCTATGAGAAACATGTGACTGATTCTGAAATGGCGAGTTGCATCATGCTAGCCACGATGGTACCTGAGCTGCGGAAGTAGCTTGAGCATATGGATGCTCATACCATAGTCTTTCATTTTTATGAGTTGGTTGATGAGCAAGTGAGATTTGAAAGGTTCAAAGTCTCCAAGCTCCTCTTCACCTCTGAGATGCAAGAAGGTTCATCTGTGGTACTGCTCAACATGCTGAAGACTATGGAGTCTTCTGTGAAGCATGAGCACGGGATGGTGCTGTAAGTTGATTCCTCGAAGAAAGGTTCTAAAAGGAAGTCAAAGGAATAGCAGAAGGGGAAGAAAAATGCTAGAAAGGCAGAACCAGCTCAAAAGGGCACTTTCCATCATTATGGCAAGAAGGGACATTGGCGAAGAAATTGCAAGATTTATCTTGAGTTCGTGAAGAAGAATAAGGCATCGGATGCCCCATCTTCTTCAGATATCTTCGTTATTGATTGTCATTATATTTCCTCAAACACTTGGGCATTGGATACTGGGTGGCTCACATATATGTAATGACATGCATGGGCTAAGGAATAGAAGAAGACTCGTCAAGGGAGAGTCAAATTTATGTGTTGGGAATGGATCAAAGTTTGCTGCATTCCCCATCGGAACGTATTTATTGAAACTCCCTACAGGACTTGTGTCATGCCCCGAGAGCATGCCGAACCGAAAATCAAATGGACAGCATCTCCCCTGTACGTGGCAACATTTCGGGTTAATACAAGGCTCGTAGGCCCACAATAACAACACAACATATAAATATGAAAACAACCACAACCACATAACAACTAATTACAACAACTACACAGCGGAAACATAAAACACAACAACATCAATCCCACACATGCATACCGGTATGACTAACACCAGAACATAAAGAAAATCTCGTCAAAACCCGCACCAACATGTGCGTACATCACATAATACATAACATCATGAAAACTCTGAATACATAACAAGACATACAGAAAATCCAACACAAACACGGAAGCCTCAGAGGTGAGATGAGATGTCAGCCAGCGGTGCTCCAAGTCCATCACGAAGTCGGCTACACTGCTACTCGCATGTAAAAACCTGTGGTCTATTGGGGTGGTGAGTAAAACTCAGCAGGTAATAGAAAACATGTATATATGTCATATCACATGTATTTTCAACAACATAATCTAGAGGTACAACAGGTATATCAGCATAGTATATAAATACAAGCATATACCGTCTAACCAAATGAACAACGTAAAATGCAGACATACCTGAAGTCTGCTACGTTACTCTGATCCAACCTGAACATATATCCAACACATATATATAATAGGAAGAGTAAGATCAACTCACAATATACTCAAGCTACAGGTCAAGGTATCTAATGGTCTGTCCAACCCATACTAGTATCCGACACAATCGTATAACAAATGCAAGAAACATGCATGAATATGATGTACACCCAAATGCAGTAAGCATAGTACAATCAAATGCAACATCACAATAATCATATATATATAGACCGCATCTATATATATATTAATCAGAACCATCCATATATATATATATATATATATATATATATATATATATATATATATATATATATATATATATATATATATATATATATATATATATATATATATATATATATATATATACACACACATACATATATGTATATATATATGGTAATATGCAAAGTGCCATCAGATACGACAATGCAGCATGCATGGTCATGCCTGGTCACCCCTACTCGCTACCACGACCCCAGTGTGGCCTAGGTGGCACGACATGACAACTATCCCAACTCACACCAACCACTGCTATAGAGTGGCCGAGTGGGCAGTATGATCAAGTAGTATATGAGCATAAAGATCTCGCTACACAACGGGGGTCCCTGCTGCTGGCCACTCCGACTAACACTACCAATGAGTGGTCGAGTACCACGTACCCAGGACAACTGCACGCAACTCCAACTACCACCGTCTATAGTGGTAGAGTGCGGCACAACAGATGCTCTGCCCTCACACCAGTTACTCCTCGGGGAGTGCTCTGGGAGGCAAGATGACTGACGACTCTCTCAACCCCAAGGGAGACTATGTCGTCAGAATGCATGCATATGACATGAGTATGCTGTCACTCGTATAGTCATCTACCACAGACTCTCTGTTCAACAAAGAGTCGTACCCATCTGATCAATACACTCTTTATCCTATAGAGAGTCGTACTAACTGATCGACGGACTCTCTATCCTGTAGAGAGTCGTACTCAACTGATCATAACTCTCTATCCAATAGAGAGTCGTACTCAACTGATCGACGCACTCTCTATCCAATAGAGAGTCGTACTGAACTGATCATAACTCTCTCTCCAATAGAGATTCGTACTCGACTAATCATATCAAGTTGGGACCCCCGGTCCACAGCGACACACTAATTGTTGGGTTTCCGGCACCGCGGCGTGTGTGTGTTCGATCATGTTTCATAAACATGAGCACAGCGGAAGCAATTAAAAATAATAAATCTATATTTATTACAACACACACAACACACGCATGCTATTACAACAAGTGTAGACATAACCATAAATTAAAATTTGCAATAAAAGGAAATTAAACTACGTTATACCTTCCGTATGACGTGTAGCGGGAACGGCATCAACCGGAACGATCCTCGTAAGAATCGTCTCTATCCGTATCCACGCCGAGCTCCTCGGGATGACTTCGCTAAGTCACGAGCTTCGTCTTCGTACGGGTTACTAGCCTCGTATTGAAGACGACGTGATCGAGAGATGATCACGATCCGAATCCAAATTCGGATCCAAAATGAGTTCTCAAAACTCGCTTCTCCGGATAGGTGTTCGTCAACCGTTTGACGAATCCTTCGTCCTCCACCTCAGAGGATTACCGGAGATCAAATCCCCGGTAAGTTAGCCGCTGTCGGAGCACTAGCAGTAAATCAAGCAGCGCTCAGCAAAGAAACAAGCTGTCAGAAAAACTGGACAGCTTTTGGTGTCTGGAGAATAGAGGCCAGGAGAAAGGCTCACCTTGATGCCGAACCTATAGGAGATCACCGGGAGGGTCGCCGGAGGTTCACCTGAGCTTGGAGCTTGAGCGAGGCAAGGAGTGGGCAGCGCCACCACAAGGCAACAATGTGTTGGGCGTTAGGCGGCTAGGGTTTGGATGATTTTGGATTAGTTAGGGTTTAACAATCCCTTAAGCCCACTTTTATAGAGAACTAATTCTCTTAATGGTTAATGGATCATATCCATAAAGCCCGTTAACCCGCTCCATTAAGATAAGTTAAAATAAACCAAACCATGATGGTTTATTTTAAGTTAAAACGAACCGAACCAACTTTTGATTTATTCGTTTAAAATAAACCAAACCCTTTGGTTTATTCTCATCCATTGGATTAGAACCAAACCATTTTGGTCCATCCATTATGTCTTCATAAGACACGGCCCATCCACGCTTCCATTGCGACTGAAACAATTTCATGCTCGCTTTATGTTTGGTCCAACCAAACATAGTTTCTCTCGATGCGAGAATCCCATTCTCAAGCTCGTTTAAATCCTTTGGATTACACTCGTTGTCGTGTGACCAAATAGGTTCTCGGTTTATGTTGGCCGTCTATAATTAACCATTAATTATAGAACGATCATGAGTGGCACCTAGTAGTACATCATGATCCCCAATTAACCGAAAAGATCAACGGTTGATCCAGAACTATTTCTGAAACCCTTCAGCAGCTCGAATGAATGGTGCCCCATTCCCTTCACTCATCTTATACCCACTTGGTTCAGGACATGGTCTATTGTGTCAGTCCCCACTAGGCTGACTACGTCACACCTAGCCCAAGTATCATTTCCTCGTCCTACGGATTCTAGTTACTCCACATGTATCGAAGAGTACTTTACTCTAAACATGTAATGCTTTGGCCAAAGACTTTAGTAACAATCCGACGAGAGGCCATGGGTATACATCTCCTCACAAGGAGTGGTGAATCCTTTATAGGCTATTCAAACACCTTCGATCACTTCGACTTATACCCAATCATCCCGGGTCCACATCTCCTCGGAGATGTTTGCTTAAGATGTCAAAGCATAAGTCTCCATGATCAAGATGACTTGAATACCGCAAGTCAAAGGACCATCGCACTTAAGCCACAGTAAGAACTTCATTGACATATCTATATATGTAGAGAACCATATGAAGTCTTACGGCTGGTCACTCCAATGAACTAGTTACCATAACTAGCATCCACGATTAACTCCGGACATCACAATGTCTCCAGCCAGTGAGAATCAGCTGCTTGGATACACCAAGGAGTATATCTCGTGCTAGTCTCGACAGAATTGATGGTGTCCAAATCCATCAATTCATCGACTAGGGATAATTCCGATACATCACAATTACACATGTAGAGATACTCACTAGTTGTGATCCAATCACAAATTCTCTCATGCTGTGAATCGTATCGTGGACATTGATAAATGAGTTTAAGATCCAATCAAATACATAAAACATGTATACTCAAATAGTGAATCTTCATTTATCATATAAATGGTTCATACATAAGGCGATTGCCTTAGGACATCTCTCATATATTACTAACACTAATCACCTTTCACTTAACCATTACACAACTCATGGTTGGTAACAGTATGCAACATACGGATATTGGAAATAAATCCTACATTTAGGGCATTACCTACCCATAGATGACCTTTTTGCCAATTTATAATTTGGGTCATCACCCGTACTGACATTTACACCCTACTAAACATCTAAGCCAATTTACATCACATCTATAACTCCTGAATCATGAAAGGGTATATGTGATATCAACAATTGAGCATAAATACATCCAACGATAAGTTCAAGCATACGATAATAAGAGCAGGGTCAAGATAATATGAACATATAACATGCTCATATCTATGTCTAAATCTGAATGCAATTACATCTACCGGACCAGGTAGGAAATTACCCACCTGCTAAATAGCTCCGTGAAATAATATCTTCACGTCCGTGGATCTGCCTCGTATCCACGTCTTGCAAATATCATCAATTATCATTCAGTGAAAGCATACAACAACAATACGAATTAGCTACTACGTTATCCACATATCCGTATCCCTTATCGAATACGATTTAGAAACCCCAATTAGCCAGACTTGACCATTTATTTTAAATCCATCGGTTTCAATTATAAATTTAGTTCATAAACACAACACTTAAATCATAGCTGCCTCCCTACTATAATTAATTCTATAATTAACATCCATCATTCTCGGTTAATAAGTATGCTAACCTACAACCGTTTACAGCCATTTCAATTAGGGATTTAACTATTGACACACTTCATCAAAACCAGCACTCTTTCGTTCCTCCCCACACAATCCCAATCGGCCAAAACTCCAACACTGATCGCAACAACACAGAACCACCATTTACATCCCATAACCAACTAAAGCTCCAATTCATAGTCGCACACAATCGGCTCGATCCATCGACCGACAACCCTCCGACCATCCTCTTCCATAGCCTCCCAAAATTAGTTTACATCCCTTACAACAATACAACTACCTTCCCACTGTTCAATACTCTAGGCAGGCAACAATTCAAGCAACAACAGTTGAAAAGGGATGATCAACAGCTATACCTGCACTTGGGATCCAGCTGGAATATTTTCCCCCAACCAGCCCTGTTCGCCGGCCAAAACCTCCGCTGCCCTAGCTTCGGCAATCAAACTAATCCTACAGCAACAACATCCAATAGATAACACCTCAAGCAATTTCTACCAACAAGGAATTCACAGACAATAGGAATTGATCTTGCTTACTGGGTGTTGAATCCCGTCAGCAACAAACTCCCCTGTTTGCCGACCCACCTCCTACCCAAATCCAACTTGGTTAATGAACGACCACCACTGCCTCAGAAACATCACGAAACACAGATCAATGATGAAGGATAGCCTTGACCTACCCAATTCCGAAGATGATCCCCTTGTTCACCGGCGAACTCAACACCCCCGAGGCACAGCCCTAGCTCCCGCTAGAACTCCCGGCTCCGACAGCGCTTGAGAAGTTCGGCTCCTGGTCGACATGCTGTCGTCCTGAATTCCTGACCACACGCATCGATGCTTGTCGACCTCTTCTCCTACAGCTGGATCTCCCACTGGAAATGCGTCTGCCGCAACTGAGATGTGGTGGAGACGATGGCACAGAGAGATTGCGGGAGAGGCGAGGGAGATCGAGGGTCGGGAAGAAGGGAATCGCGGGGCGTCTCGGTGCGACAGAGGAGAAAAGAAGGAATTTTTCGGCGAAGTCAACGGCGATTACTCTGATGCGCGAAACGCTCGCGTGAGGAGACTGCGTCGGCGAAGAAAAAACGGAAGGAAGAAGCGGTGGCGTTTAATGGGTTAACGAGTCAGGGGTTTTAAATGGGTTAGGCTTTAAACCCAATAAACCATTAATCTTAGATTTAATTAAATCTAGGTTAATTAAACTAATAAAATTCCTTAAGCTGTAATTAACTCCTAACCATAAAATTTTTTTTTTTGTGGTAGTTTACAACTTGTCTTAGAACTGGACAATTGCTTTTATTTTCCTTCATTGATAAAGAACATCATTTCTATTTCTTATTTAAATAGAAATGGGTATCATTTAACTTTTAGTAACAATTGTTGTTACATAACTTTGAATGGCGTTCTTTATGGGTCTGGAACTTTAAGAAATGGTATTTATACATTGGACGTATCCAGTGACATTTTCAATATCGAAGCGAGCAACAAGTGTACTCGAAAAGATAATCAATTAGACTCCTACATATGGCATTGTCGTCTTGTCCATGTGAGCAAAAAATGCATGTCCGAATTACACCGATGTGGAATTCTGGAATCGTTTGAATTAGATTCATACGATACATGCAAATCATACTTAAAAGGCAAGATGACCAAGTTACCTTTTACTGGAAAAGGTGAACCGGTGGGTGAGTTGCTTGGTTTAATACATACTGATGTATGTGGACCTATGTCAACTCAAGCCTTAGGAGGTTATAGCTACTTCATTACCTTCACCGATGATCACTCATGGTTTGGGAATATGTTCTTGATGAAACAAAGTCTGAAGCCTTTGAAAGGTTCAAAGAATTCAGAAATGAAGTAGAGAAACAACTTGGCAAGAGTATTAAAATACTTCGATCGGATCGAGGTGGTGAATACTTGAGTCAAGAGTTTCTAGATTATCTGAGGGACAATGGTATATTATCTCAATAGACTCCGCCGTATACATCACAACTTAATGGTGTATCTAAGAGGCGAAACCGGACCTTGTTGGACATGGTCAGGTCAATGATGAATCACGTGAATCTTTCCAAGTCCTTTTGGGGCTATGCACTTCAGACAGCTGTTTACTTGTTAAACAGAGTTCCGACCAAGGTAGTCTCTACTACTCCATATGAGATATGGGCTAGTAAGAAACCTCATTTATCTTACTTGAAGATATGGGGTTGTCCTGCTTATGTGAAGCAGACTGTGTCAGACAAATTGGATGCTAAGTCTGATAAATGTCTATTTATTGGATACCCTAAGGAAACGAGGGGTTACCAATTATATCATCCCTTGGAACAAAAGGTGTTTGTTTCAAGGAATGTTGTGTTTCTAGAGAAAGAGTTTCTCTTGCAAGAAAACAATGGGAGTGTCGTTGAACTTGAGGAGGTTCAAGAGACTCCAGTAGACATTGAAGAGATACCTGGTCAAGCACCTTGACCAATGACTCATAGTGATGAGACATCGGTTGAACCTATTGTGACACCACATCTTCGTAGATCTGGTAGGACATGGAATATTCCTGAGAGATATGGATTTCTCATAAATAAATCGAACGACGTGTTACTCATTGATGATGAGGAGCCTACCAATTATGAAGAAGTTCTGACAAGTTCAGAAAGGGATAAGTGGCTTAAATCCATGAAGTCGGAAATGGATTCCATGTATGAAAACAAAGTTTGGAACTTGGTTGACCCACCTGAAGGCATAAAGCCTATAGGGTGCAAGTGGGTTTTTAAGAAGAAAACCAACATGGATGGTAATGTGATTACCTATAAGGCTAGATTGGTGGCGAAAGGATATCGTCAAAAGGAAGGTGTTGATTATGACAAAACCTATTCGCCTGTAGCTATGCTTAAATCCATTCGGATGCTTCTGGCCATAGCGACTCATTATGATTATGAGATATGACAGATGGATGTGAAAACATCTTTCCTTAATGGAAACTTACTCGAGGATGTGTATATAATACAGCCTGAGGGTTTCACATCGATTGATAAAACCAAGGTATGCAAATTACAATGGTCCATATATGGACTGAAGCAAGCATCCAGGAGATGGAATATCCGTTTTGATGAGACAATCAAAAAGTGTGATTTCTCACAAAATCTGGACGAACCTTGTGTATACAAGAAGGTTAGTGGGAGTGCAGTTGTGTTCCTAGTATTTATGTCGATGACATATTACTTATAGGAAACGATATTTCTGTCTTATAGTCAGTTAAAATTTGGTTGTCTAAGATATTCTCCATGAAAGACTTGGGAGAAGCAACCTACATCCTTGGGATTAAGATCTATAGAGATATATCGAATCAGTTGTTTGGTCTTTCGCAGTCTACATATATAGACCGAGTGCTAAAGAGGTTTAGCATGTCGGAATCCAAGAAAGGTTTCCTTCCCATCAGGAATGGGATACACCTTTCGAAGTCTATGTGTCCGCGCACAAAAGACGAGAAGATTTGCATGAATAAGATTCCCTATGCATCCGCAATAGGATCTATCACGTATGCTATGTTATTTACGAGGCCCGATGTATCATATGCTCTGAGTGTCATGAGCATATACCAATATGATCCAGGAATGGATCATTGAGTGGTTGTTAAGACGATCATTAAGTACTTGAAAAGAACTAAGGATGTGTTCCTAATATATGGAGAAGGAGACATGGTGATACGCGGATATACGGATGTCATCTTCTAGACAGACAAGGATGATTCCAGGTCTCAGTCTGGGTACATGTTCACCTTGAATGGAGGCGCAATATGTTGGAAAGATTCCAAGCAAGACACTATAGTGGATTCTACCCCTGAGGAAGAATACATTGCAGCTTTGGAAGCAGCAAAGGAAGCGGTTTGGATTATAAAGTTCATCTCTAAACTTGATGTGGTCTCATCAATGATCCAAACATGTACTTCGCCTCTATCATTTGATCAAAAAGATCATAAGTAGGAAGGAAATACAAATCGAGAAGATTCCCACTAAAAGGAACTTAGCGGATCCTTTAACTAAGGCATTACCTCAAAGTAAGTTTGAGGGTCATGTTAGAGCTTATGGTATTGGATACCGTAGCGATTGACATTAGGCCAAGTGGGAGTTTGTTAGTAATATATGAGAGGTGTCCTAAGGCAATCACCTTATGTTTGAACCATTTATATGATAAATGAAGATTCACTTTTTGAGTATACATGTTTTCATGTATTTGATTAGATCTTAAACTCATTTACTGAATATCCATGATACGATTCAAAGAATGAGAGAATTTGTGATTGGATCACAACTAGTGAGTATCTCTACATGTGTAATTGTGATGTATCAGAATTATCCCTAGTCGATGAATTGATGGATTTGAACAACATCAATTCTGTTGAGACTAGCACGAGGTATACTCCTTGGTGTATCCAAGCAGCTGATTCTCACTGGCTAGAGACATTGTGATGTCCGGAGTTAATCGTGGATGCTAGTTATGGTAACTAGTTCATTGGAGTGACCAGCCGTAAGACTTCATATGGTTCTCTACATATATAGATATGTCAATGAAGTTCTTACTGCAGCTTAAGTGCGATGTTCCTTTGACTTGTGGTATTCAAGTCATCTTGATCATGAAGACTTATGCTTTGACATCTTAAGCAAGGATCTCTGAGGAGATGTGGACCCGGGATGATTGGGTATAAGTCGAAGTGATCGAAGGTGTTTGAATGACCTATAAAGGATTCACCACTCCTTGCGAGGAGATGTATACCCATGGCCTCTCGTCGGATTGTTACTAAAGTCTTTGGCCAAAACATTACATGTTTAGAGTAAGGTACTCTTGGATACATGTGCAGTAACTTGAATCCGTAGGACGAGGAAATGATACTTGGGCTAGGTGTGACGTAGTCAACCTAGTGGGGACTGACACTATAGACCATGTCCTGAACCAAGTGGGTATAAGATGAGTGAAAGGAATGGGGCGTGATTCATTGTAGCTACTGAAGGGTTTCAGAAATAGTTCTGGATCAACCATTGATCTTTTCGATTAATTGAGGATCATGATGTACTACTAAGTGTCACTCATGATCGTTCTATAATTAATGGTTAATTATAGACGACCAACATAAATCGAGAACCTATTTGGTTACACGTACAACGAGCGTAATCCGAAGGATTTAAAACGAGCTTGAGAATGAGATTCTCAGACCGAGAGAAACTAGGTTTGGTTGGACCAAACAAGGAGCGAGCATGAAATCGTTTCAGTCGCAATGGAAGCGTGGATGAGCCGTGTCTTATGAAGACATGATGGATGAACCAAATTGGTTTGGTTCTAATCCAATGGTGGAGAATAAACCAAAGGGGTTTGGTTTGTTTTAAACGAATGAACCAAAGTTGGTTCGGTTCATTTTAACTTAAAATAGACCAAATCGGTTTGGTTTATTTTAACTTAAATTAATTGAGCAGGTTAACGGGTTTTTGGTTATGAACCAATAACCATTAAAAGAATTTGTTCTCTATAAAAATAGGGCTTAAGGGTTTTGTGAAAACCTAATCTAATTTTGTCGTCCCTCTCCCTCCTCTCTTTGTAGTCGGCGCCCAACCTCTTATCGCCGCCCAGCCCTTGTGCCACCGTCCAAGTTGTTGCCGACATCCAAGCTCCTGCCAGCGACCCTCCGGTGATCTTCCTTGGTTCCGGCGACAAGGTGAGCATCTAGCTTCCTTATTTGGCCGGCGCTAGTTCTCCACCAAAGCTATCCAGTTTTCTGGACAGCTTGTTTCCTTCTTATTGGAGCATCGTTTGGACAACGTTTGGAGCTCCGATAGTGGCTTCCTTGTCGGTGATTCGATCTCCGATAATCCTCATAGGTGGAGGACGAAGGATTCGTCAAACGGTTGACGAATACCTCTCCGGAGAAGCGAGTTTTGGGGACTCGGTTTTGAATCCGAATTTTGATTCGGATTGTGATCTTCTCTCGATCACATCGTCTTCGACACGAGGCTAGTGACTTGTACGAAGACAAGGCTCGTGACTTTATGAAGTCATTCCAAAGATACTCGGCGTGGATACGGATAGAGGCGATTCTAGCGAGGGTCGCTCTGGTTGTTGCCTTTTCTGCTACACATAATACGTCAGGTATACGTAGAATAAATTTCTTTTTATTGTAAAATTTGAAACTACGGTTATATCTACACATGTTGTACTATGCATGCGTGTGGTGTGTGTGATGTAATAAATTAGATTTTTTATTTTTTATTTATTCCTCTACGCACATATTTATGAAACATATTCGAACACACACTCGCCGCGGTGCTGGAAACCCAACACAAGGAACACACTGATCTTGGTTTGGGATAGTTCTGAGGTGTGTAAAGTCATCAGTGTATTTTCACCGAAATTCGTTGTTGATCGTATAGTGTGCAGAATTGAAAATGTTTGGCACGAGCACACACATGAGGCTCTAAGAAATCTAGTAATTTATCAAATGACGCACTTTAAGTTTGGAATTGTCCAAACACAGTCTCATAGTTTCATATTTACCAAAGGACGTATCTCATTCCTTTTTTACCCCTCCCGCCAAACGTGGATACTAAGCTGGTCGAAAAAAATATGGTACTGAGAATTTAAATCTCAGACCCACTGTGTTCCTAGGAATACAATTTTCAGCACCACCTTTTTTCGGCCAGTTAATATTATACGTGATACTGGGAATTTAAATTCCAACAACACTGTGTTCCTGGGATTCTCAGTGCCACTGTGTTCCTAGGACTATAATTCCCAGTACCATCTTTTTTTTTAGGCAACTTGATATTGTATGTGGTGTTGGAAATTTAAATCCCAGGACCACTGTATTCCTGAGAATTTAAATCTCAAGATCACTGTGTTCTTGGGAATATAATTCTCAGCACCACTTTTTTTAAACGAGCTTGATATTGTACGTGGTGCTAGGAATTCAAATCTCATGACCACTGTGTTCCTGAGAATATAATTTTCAGTACCATATTTTTTTCGATTAGCTTGATATTCATATTTTACGGGAGGGGTAAAAAAGGAATGAGGTGCGCTCTTTGGTAAATATGAAACTATGAAACTGTGTTTGAACAATTCTAAACTTGAAGTGCGTCATTTGATAAATTGTCGTAATAAATTCATTTGTGATGCCTAAAAGTAGATATGAGAAGAATAGGTCCCTAAGTGTATTTTTGCCAAATTTATAAAAGGATATGCAAATTTCAGAAACTTATGGGATACAAACTCATGACAGTTCAAGGAACACATTGGTTTTAGTTCGGGATGATTTTGAGGTGTGGAGAGCTATTAGCGAATTTTAATCGAAATTCACTCATTAGCAATGAGGCTTCAGCCACAATCAATTAAGGTTTGTAGTGAATCAAGAAATTGAAAATAGAGAAATCGTGACCAGTAAGTCTCAAATAGAGAAACTCGTATTCATAAGTGATATTTGACCTCTAATTCACTAATGGTAAGAATGAATTAGTAATAAGGAGGAGAGTGACGGGCTCACAACATAGTGATTTGATTTTACACTACTCACCTATGAAGAAAATGTAGTGCTTGATCGTCGAATTTGCCACATTGTATAAAATAGTAATTTTGAAGACGAATGCAACAATGAAAGAAGAAAGTTGAAAGGATAAAACTCGCAACTTTTGTAGGAAGTCAATTAGGGCAAAAGTCAATGAAAGAAAATCGTAAGAATACAAGTTTTAAGGGGGCGTTTGGTAGACATTTTCTTTTCTATTTTTTTATTTTTATTTTCTACGAAAACGAAAAAATACGTTTGGTTCGTATTTTCCATCTTCATTTTCCAGAAAATAAAAGAGCATTTTTTGAAAAATTAAAAAACGAAAAATAATCATTTTCTATTTCTATTTTCATTTTCCAAAAAATAAAAGATTATTTTCTGAAAAACTATAAAATAAAAAAACTTATTTTCTATTTTCTAAAAAAAAAAAAAGAATGAAAATAAAAAACAGAGAATTCTCAAAAGAAAACAAAAAAAAAACTCTGTTTTCTATTTCCTAACTTTTGCAAACGATTAGGATTTTAGTTTGCATAAATCTAGGTCAAAAATGGCTAATGATTGAGTGAGTGAGAAGAAAAAAACAAGTCGGCGAATGAAAAACAATCGCGTTTTTCAATATTTCAAATGTGGCTCAAATACAAAAAAGGTGGTTCGGACAATACATATTTTTGGTTTATACAACTACAGAGGTATTCTAAAAATATGCAAATTAATAAATACAAAATTATGGTGTGCATTTTAGATAATAATGAATTTTGGGTGCACGAATTGGTAACATGCCTAAGAAAGTTCCTGAAGACTTTGCATTTTTGTAGAGCCAACTAATGAGAATTAGAATACAATCTTGTATCAATTTGAAAGTGCTATTTTTGACTTTAAATGGAGAAGATTTTGTATTTTTTTTTCGAAAAAGGATGTCCATTTTACTCTTACTCTTTTGTAACAATATACAGTGTCTCTTGACGAACTTGTCAAAGAGTGCACCTTTTGAATTGCCCAAATTATACATCTCAAAGTTTCAAATCCTCTCTAATTCAAATGGTTCAAGTTTTCAGGACTAATTCAGTTGATAAATACAAAGAGATTTATCTTTAATGACAGTAATCAATTCTTGGAGAAATCATAACCTTGGACTATCGACGATTGCTCTTTTTTATGCTTATCAAGTGAGATTCTAATTTATCCCCTCTATGATAGGGACAGTGGTAAGGTTCGCTAACATGACGGTTCTATATATTTCTAACTCAAATGGTTCATAATTATATACACAAGTGGAAAAAAAATGTAACAAACTTTTAAAATATTTTGAACCCCTTTTGAAGATAAAATGACAGTTAAACTTCTGAGAGACTAAGGCTGTGTTTAGTTTGTCTTCTCCATTTTCTATTTTTCTCGTATTTTCTTTTTCTATAAAATAAAAAATAATTTTTTTGTTATTTTCTATTTTCCAATTAGATACAACTTTATTTTTTAGAAAATGAAAATAAAAAAAAATCAAATAATATTTTTTGTATTTTTTTATCTTCTCAAAAAATGAAAATAAAAAACGATCAAACAACTCAGTCTAAGGAGTACTATTGTTATTTATTTTTCAAAATTTGTTATTGGATTTCTTTTAACCTCTCCTTGAGGATCAATTGAACCCATTAATGATATAATTCAACCTTTCTATAAAATACTCAAAAAAATAATAAAACGATTATGATTTAAATTCTAAATATAATGAATATTTTGAAAATTGATTTTTGAGTATGTGTAAATTATACAAGTAATTTTAATTGAAACTATTATAATTTTAAAAAAAGTTGAAAAATAATATTTTAAATAAGGGCCTCATTTTAATTTTTAGTCGGGTGGGGAGCATGTTGAAATTTCCCATCGTCCTTGACCGGCGGCCCTCCGTATCCTTATCGTTCGTCCCCTTCTCGCCGTCGACCGTCAGCTCGTGGCCTCGGAACGGAGTCGTCGGCGGACTTACTGTGACGAAGGAAGGAAATTTCGCCTCCCAACGTTGGTTCCCCTTTCTCGTCCAAGTCAGTCTCCTCCTCCAATTCTTCTTCGTCTTTTACTTCCCTTTTTTCTTCCCCTGTCGTGTCCGATTTCCGTTTGAGGAAGACGAGTCCAGCTTGTCGGATTTGTTCTCGTTACCTTAAATTCATCACAGATTTTCAATAGATTAGATGTTGCAGCCTGATTATCTAGATACTAGGGATTACTGTAGCTCTCAAAACCTTGACATAGAATGCAAATTGTTTGGTTGATCGAACATGATATTTCTTTGTAGCATACGAGTAGTTGGTTTCTTGGTATTGGCATTTGAAGGAAATATCTCTCTGGATCGCCTAAGATTTTATATTTATATATATGAAGGTTCAAATGGAGTCGCAATTCACCACACTTCTGGCAAGGCAATGGCTTGTTCCACCGCAGATTTCTGTAAGAAGCATGCAGACCTCCCCAACAATGAGAACTATGTTTCGATTTCGGTATTTCATGTTCAAGCCGATGTCTTTGAGTAGAAAGATCTGTTCTTGTAGACTGGGAAGTGATCTGGTAGACCAGAATGGTGTGGATGACCAAAATGAGGTTAATTCACAGTGGAAATTGGAGTTCCTAGGAGAGATTCCTTCATCTAAGACTCAAATTCCTATGAAGAAGGCCCGGGAAAGATCAAGAATACTGAATGATGCAGAGAGCATGGATTGGTGTGTCAAGGCAAGGAAGATCGCATTAAGAGCAATTGAGGTGAGGGGCCTGACTACTTCAATGGAGAAAATGGTGGTTCCAAAGAAAAGAAATAGGAAGAAAAAGGCCAAATCTAGCAAAAAAGAGAAGGAGATTAGTGGTAAAGATGCCTTCTTGGATGATCTAGAGGATGATGATGACTATGATTCTACTGTAGTCTCTGAGGATATTGATTTGAGTGAATTGAATTTGAAAAGTGGCATCAGCGATCTTAGAGAGAAAATCAATACAGTTGCAGATGGGATGTTCGAGAAAAAGCGGATAAATTCAAGGGAGGAATTCATTGAGAAGTTATCCCAGTTTACAGGAGCCTCAGATAGAAAGAAAGAGATTGCTTTGAACAAAGCCATCGTGGAGGCACAGACTGCTGATGAGGTCTTGGAAATAGCTTCTGAGGCTATCTCAGCAGTGGCAAAAGGCTTGAAACCTTCGCCACTTACTCCTCGAAATATTGCTACAGCTCTCCACCGCATTGCTAAGAACATGGAAAAGGTTTCCATGAGTAGAACTCATAGGCTGTCAATTGCCCGTCAAAGAGAGATGTCAATGCTCATAGGTATTGCAATGACTGTGCTACCAGAGTGCTCGGTGCAGGGGATATCAAACATAGCCTGGGCCATGTCAAAGGTTGGTGGTGACCTTCTCTATCTGTCAGAAATGGATAGAATTGTCGAGGTGGCACTTGTGAAGATTGGAGATTTCAATTCGCAGAATGTTGCTAACACTGCTGGTGCATTTGCTTTGATGCAACATTCTGCGCCAGATCTTTTTTTCGCCCTATCTAAAAGGGCATCTGAAATAGTTCATACTTTCAGGGAGCAAGAGATTGCTCAGTTCTTGTGGGCATTTGCTTCTTTAAATGAGTGTGCTGATCTTTTTCTTGACTCACTTGATGAGGCCTTCACGGATGCAGGCAGTTGGAAATATTTTGTGGAAGTAAAAAACTCACCTCAGCCAGAAATTTTAAATGCCAAGACTGAGGCAAGTGACCATGCTGAAAGTATTGTAAACAACTGTCTGGATTCATATACATTGAGATTTAACAGAGGTCAGCTTGGAAATATAGCTTGGTCTTATGCTGTACTTAACCGAATGGATTGCCCATTCTTTTCCTGTGTCTGGACCTCTTTAAGCAAATTTGAAGAGGGAAGGATCTCAGAACAATATAGGGAAGATATCATGTTTGCTACACAGGTTCATCTGGCCAACCAGTGTTTGAAACTTCAGTATTCAAATCTTGGCCTATCACTGAGAAGTGATCTAGAAGAGAAAATATCAAGAGCAGGGAAGACTAAGCGATTCAATCAGAAAACTACTTCCTTATTCCAAAAAGAGGTTGCTAGGCTTCTCATAAGTACAGGTCTCGACTTGGTGAAAGAGTATGTGGTGGATGGATACACACTAGATGCAGTACTTGTTGACAGAAAGCTTGCATTTGAGATTGATGGACCAACGCATTTTTCCAGAAACTTAGGCATGTAACAATCACATTCTGAATTTACCAAAAAACACCTCTTAGTCTTTTTTTTTTTTACCAAAAGACACTCTCTTTTCTTTCTGATTATACCCTTGGACTTCAAATTCCTATATATCCAACCACATAAGATTTCAATTGAAAATGTTGCCACAAGCTGATTTCAAGATCAGTTTGTTGCCCATTGTTTGGTCCAAAGTATTTAGACACCTTTAGAATTTGAGTATCTTAAAATGCATGTTTTGAATTTAAGGGAATAATAGGAAAAAAAGAGAGAGAGGAACACTTTTGGATAAAGAAAAATATTCTGCTTTTAGTTAAATTCAGGGTATAAATATGAAAGGTGTGATTTGTAGATTGCACCTGAAAATTTTGCTTGTCTGTGTTGTTCAACAGGTACTCCTTTAGGCCACACTATACTGAAGCGTCGATATATTGCTGCTGCTGGTTGGAAGCTTGTTTCTCTTTCTTTCCAAGAGGTAAAATTTTCCTGATATTGTTTTCCGATGAAAATTTAATATTGTCTTATACACATTTGTAATCATGTATTTAGACTGTAAAATATATAGTGAGAGATTTATTTGGAGGAAGTTTATGAATGGGTTCCTTGATAGACTAGGAGCATCAACCTGCTATATTCACTAATTCAGAAGAAACATATGCTCACGTTTCAATGATGTTTTTGTTGAGATTAAGCACCTTTATATGTAATTTACAACAAGCATCTCATACAAAACGGCGCATTGCTTTTAAAATGAGCACATTTGTTTTTTTTACTGATGGCTAAAAAGAAGTCATGGTAGTCTGACCTCTTTTCGTTGTATATAAGGAGTTATTTTGATGGGGTTCCAAAAGCCAATATCCATTACTTTAAGAGAAGAATGCACCACAGATGTAGTCTTTTTTCTGTACAATTTTGATCATGTTGGGTCACAAAAGCTAAAATGCAAGAACATATCATGATTGGATGCTGAACCTCAGAATCAGCTAGCATTCTGAAAATCATAGATCATTACTTTTAACTTTTGGCCTCCAGCGTTTGAGGTGATGTAGACAATAGTTCAAGGAATCTCTACGCTGTCTACAAAATATTCTATTAATCACTCGCACTGGAAAAACATTCTGAAGAACTGGAACATAGTCAATTAATCACTTGTGCTGTGTTTTATATTTTGTTAAGGATGGTCAATGCGTTATAATTTATAATAGGAGATGCTTTATGGTTACATGAACAATAAAATTTTACTTCATAGGAGTTTCTTGACTGATTATATTTCTTCTTGTTCTAGATACCATGCCCTTGTCTTAGAATTGTTTCACAATAACTGAAGCCGTTATTTCCTTGCAGTGGGAGGAACTGCAAGGATCTTTTGAGCAGCTAGAATACCTCAGGAAGATTCTGGGCATCGACACAAATGATGGTCTTCAAGTGCCAACATAATTAGTTTCGACGCGAAAGAGAACCAGCTGGGTAGATAATACATACCCTGGTGCTAGCAGTGATGTTTCCTCGAGGCAAAAACATCAAGGGTAGTCTCATGAATTTACATATATATAATTTTTTTTATTTTTTAACATCTGGTTGAAGAATCGACCATTATTTTCCCATGCAAGTTGTAGGTGCATTTTGTAGTGCCAAATGGAATTGAATGTCTCCTTAATGATATTTTTTTCCTACGTTTGGATAGACAATTTGAGGTGAAATTAAATGCTCTTTATCAAAGATGTTAAATTTTTTCTTTGCTCGTGGAATATTATACTATCATTTTAAATCAAAAATAATAAAAATATGAATTGGGTAGGTTAGAAGGGCACGACGGGATCAATAAATCGGAAGAGTTGGGTGGAAAGTTCTTAGGCAGTATGTATTGAGCATTGTGGATGGACTAAGTGGGTCAAACGGGACAATAGCCAATTTAGAGAATGAAACCAAATGATAAGCTAGACTAGATGTGTTGGATGAATTAAATGAACTAAATGGATCATTAATGCAGCATAAAGGAGGGAATTAAATACGATTTTCATTCAGAAACAAATTTATTAATTCTCATCTAGAATAAAAGAAGTGTAAGTTAGAGTAAAATCCCTCTGCTCTTGTTTATATTTGGATTCATATATAATTTTTTTTAGGATTTGATATCTGACAACCATCCAATCTTAGTTTTAACTCTCTATAAGGCTGAATTTTCGTTTTTACCCTTATTATTTACATAGGTTGATTAATTTTTTCATTCATCTTCTCCCACCGATTCATCTTGCAACCAATGTTCTAAAAATCGGCGATTTTGTGGCGGTGGAGCGATTAATCGACATTAATCAGGCGGTCAGAGTTCACGCCCGAGCATGCCGTGCAAATGAGGAGAAATGTCGACACGCCCATGCCAAGGCGTGTCGCACATTTGATATGGGCGTGTTGCAATGGATTTTTAATATTTTTTGCAATTATGTTTTTAATTCTTATATTTTGTAATTTTTATTTTTAAAATCTTAAACGTTTTTAATATTCTTGTTACTTGTTGAGTTTTGTTAGTTGTTATTTGTTACATGCATGTGGAGGCTATAAAGTGAGTTTTGACTTTTGAGTGCCCCTAATATATTAATTTTTTTAATATATTATTATATTTAAAATATTAAAAAAATCGACCTTTAGAGTAAGCTAGCTTTAGCGCTAGATGCGTGACCGCCTCTATCTAGCGCTTTTTAGAACACTGCTTGCAACAACCCATCTTCTTCCTTTCCCCTTAACAGAAACTCTCGGTTGATCCCGACTAAACCATTTGCTTGCGCCCTTGAAAACCATCAGCTCTCCTACCTTGACCACTAGCGACTTGAAGCAGCAAATGTGATAGCAGCAATTTTCTTCCCAACAAGTCATCGTCTTCCCTCTCCTAACGGTAACCCTAAATACTTGATTCATCCCTCACTTGACCAAACCGTTTGCTCGCCCCCTTGAAAACCATTTTGTCTCCCTTATTTCAACTACTAGCGACCCACAACATCAAGCAAATGCAATAGGAGTGAGCAAGGAGACTAACGAGCAAGTGCGTAAAAAAGATTAAACAAGGTAAATATGCTTAATTACATACAATTTTGGATATATTTTTTTTTATTATTACATTTTTTTTATTGATACAAAGAGTATCTAATTTGAGTCAATAGGTATTTAATTTTGTGCTTGAAATATTCTGATTTGATTTTTGGGGATGTAAAAAAATTATACTTTGAAGTTAATAATAATGGTTTTTGTTTGATGTCCATGAATTAAAAATATGATACCTAAATTGTTATAAAAGATTTTGTACCTAATGTGAGTCAATAGATACTTATTTTAGCTCATTAAATACTCTGATTCGATTATTAGTTGTGTTATTCATGAAATAAAATAATGATATCAAAATTTGTAGAAAATGTACTTAATGTTAGTCAATCGATACTTGTTTTGACCATTTAAATACCAAAATTTGATTATTTGAAAATGTCAAAAAAATTATTTAAAAGTTAATATTAAGTGACTTATATTTGTAGCCTTTGTCAATCGGTTCTTATTGTGGTACTGATTTTACATACAATTTTAGGTAAATATTTTGTGATAATTACATTTTTTTTTATTGGTATAAAGAGCATCTAATTTGAGTTAATAGATATTTGATTTTGTGCCTGAAATATTCTAAATCGATTTTTGGTATTGTAAATAAATTATACTTTAAAGTTAATAATATTGACTTTTGTTTGACGTTCATGACATAAAAGTATGATACCTAAATTGCTACAAAAGATTTTATATCTAATGTGAGTCAATAGGTACTTATTTTGGCTCATTAAATATCCTGATTCGATTATTATTTGTGTTATTCATGAAATAAAACAATGATACCTAAATTGGTAGAAAAAGTACTTAATGTTAGTCAATCGATACTTGTTTTGGCCATTTAAATACCAAAATTTGATTATCTGAGGATGTCAAAAAAATTATTTAAAAGTTAATATTAAATGACATATGTTTGTGGCTTTCGTCAATCGATACTTATTGTGATATTGATTTTGCCATATATTGCTTAATGTATTATCTAGGGTTTCTTATTAACTTATTTTATGGAAATATTTAAGGACTAAAACAATTAAAGAAGATAAGAAAAAGACAAAACCATGAGTGACAATATCATATCATTGTGGAGATATGTGGAGCTTATAAGCACTAACAATTGGTATCAGAGCCATGGTCCATGTCAAGCCATGAACCTCAAACGAAGGAAGTTGAGCTCCCACATCCGGATCAAGAGAACCAGACATCAGGAAGGAAGTCTAGTTGGGTCGGGGGGACCGAACAACTGGCAGGAAGTCCTGGTGGGTTGAAGATCGGACATCAAGCAGAGAAAATCCTTCGAGGAGGGATAGGCTTGAGGGGGGGCCCAATGTGGTCCTTCGTTTGAGGGGGGGATTGTTGGGAGTATGGGGAATACAATCAAAGTCCCACATTGGTAAGACATGGAAAAGATCATGTGCTTATAAGAAAAAAGATATCTCCATTGGTTTGAGGCCTTTTGGGTAAAGCCCAAAAACAAAAACCATGAGGGCTTGGGCCCAAAGTGGACAATATCATATCATTGTGGAGATATGTGGAGCTTATAAGCACTAACAGGTTGAAGATTCAAAAGCTTTCTATAAGCACCTCAAGAGTTTATGCAATGCTTAAACGCTTTGAAGTAGAGACATGCAGCTTTTGTTTTGGAAACAATATCATGGTGTCATTCACTTCTAGGGAGTTCTCAATCGTTATAGGTTTACCTAGCATTGGTCAACCGGTTAACATCGATTTGAAATTGGGTTCTAACTTCCTTGAGCGACATTTCAAGGGGATGAAATGTGTTAAGAGAAATGTCATCATAGAGAAGTTATTTGTGTTGGCGGATAAAGAATTAGAAATTGATGATTTTTTTAGGTTTTTTATTTTGCTACTTTTTAATTGTGTTATATTTCCTATTAGCAATTTTGGTACACCTAGTTTTATTTTTCCATACTTAGACAATTTGGAAACATTTTTGAGTATGGTTGGGGAAATGCAGCTTTTAGATTTTTGCGTGCTGAAATTGAAGACCATCTTGGATACTCCAAAGTGGACAAAAAAGAGAAAACATATATGGGAGGTTGCATAGTTGGACTGATGGTATTATTTTTCAGCATATATGTGTTATTTGTTGAGTGAGTAAATGTTAATCATTGTATTTGTATAGGGTTGGATTTATGAAAGAGTTCCTATGCTTGATCAACCTCGTGTTTTACATTGCTTTCCTCGATTATTCAAGTGGGGAGAGAGCAAAATTCCTGTTAATCCTAAAGGTGCAGAGGCTGCATTAATGGCGGTGAGGTCAAATAAGGTTGGTGCAATTTATTCTTTATCATTGTATAATTTGGTTTAAATGTGTTATTGAACTAAAAATTTATCTTTTTTACTTTTAAATTGTGTCAATCAAGTCATTCCTAGAGGAAAAAGTACTTGTTGATGATATAGAGAGGTTTGGTGAGGTAACAATTTTTAATCCAAGATAACAAATTTATTAAGAGTCTATTATTCAACCAATTAGCATGCTTAATTAACATTTCTATTTCCAGGTTGATTCTCGACTCAGTGATTCAGAATTGTTGGATCACATAAAAAGGCATGAGAAAGAGATTAAAGTGTTGAAGGAAAAAAAAATAAAGTGGTTGAAGAGGATACAACCCAATATGGCTTTAAGGATTCCCCACATATGCATGATGAAGGTCATACCGAGAAAGATGTAGCTGTGGATGTTGATCCTAGTGTTGAAAGTTTGAACAAAGTTGTTGACGACAAAGTGCTAATGAACACAGACGACAAAGATAAGTCGGAGAGTTTTTTTAAAGTGGTTATAGATGAAGTGCAAATGAACACAAATGCTAGAGATAATGATAATGTAGGTAGCAACACCAAAAAAGGAAAAGAGATGATTGTTTATAATCCAAAATCATCTATTGTGAAGACTGTTCAGAGAAGAACAGATAGATTGAAAAAAAAGAAACATCCGGACTACATGACACCCCCTAGTACTGCCCCAAAGCGAAAGAGTAAACAACATTTGACCCAAGTCATGGATGAGGTAGTTTCAGTAAATATTTTTTACAATGCCTGCATATATTTTATATATTTGACAAGTATTGTAGTGTTTAATTTTTTGATTGAATTTTGTATTTATATATTCTATTTCTATATAGGATGATATGAGTATAGATATTCAAGATATTGTTGATAGTGCTGTAGAGGAATCTCTACAGGAGTTCCGAGGAAGATTAGACTTTCATGGGCATGATAAAATATCAACGGAAGAAAAAAATATTATTGAGAAGTACATCTGCGGGGATATTTTGGGGTAAAAATATCTTATATTACTTTAATGTTTCTGAAATCTTATTTTGCTATTTTATTTTTTGAGTTGCTAAGTTTGGTATTTTGGCTTTGTAGTGGTGTAGTCTGGCAAGATGATGATGTATTATTGTATGGGTATGAGTTATTGCAGTGTTTGTTTGACACCGAACTACGATCTGACCTCATTCATGCCTATTTCAATGTTTTGAGCAACAAAGAAAATAACTATGGGCATGAAATATATTGTATGTCTCCCAATGTCCTGGTACATACTCTTAATAGTATTTGATTTATATTATCATCATAGTGATAGTTAATGATTATTTTTTAATTTTTTATAGAATGACGTGATTACTATGCTCGAAAATACCAAGCAGAAGAGGATTACAGATAACAATATTTCAGTATTTTTATCAAAATTGACCAAGAGTTCATTGGTCAAGCTGTTAGAGCTACAGAAAGAGCTCCTAGAACACTATAAACACATACTTTTCCCTATGCATTATAAAACACATTGGTTCTTGCTCGTGTATACTCCAAGCGAAAAATCTTTCACGCTGAAAAATTCTATTAGTAGCCCTATTTACAAATGTGCAGCGAAGAAATTTGTAAGTTGGATAAAAAAAATAAGTTACTTTTATTTTTAAAAATTTGTACACATCTTTTATGATTGATTTGTTAAATATGTTTATTTGAATTGGTTGTGCAGGCAAAATTTTTATCGAGATATCTTTGGAATGTGGAACAATGTGATATTGGCATAGGTGAAGTAATTGCTGTAAAGAGTCGACAACAAGGAAATGATTTGAATTGTGGTGTTTATATTTGTCTATGGGGTGAATGCTTTGCCCGAGATAATCCAACATTTTGGAAAGAAGAATGGGACACATCAATCGAAGGGTATAGAGCTCGGATTGCTTACCATTTTATTCGATAAGCGAGGCTTGTTCAAAGGATAATGACTTGCTCGGTCGTTATCGATTAACCCGGCGATCTTGTCTAATAGTTGTTATGTATTGGTGATGATGGAGTTATAATTATGTTTTAAATTGGTGTCCTGATATTATGAATTTATAGAACAGTATTTTGGTGGGATGATAATTTCATGTTTGATGTATGAATTGACCTTTGAGTGTTGGATTTATGGTATTAGTCTTGCCCTTTTCTTCTTCTACTTTTGTAATGATGGTATGTTATTCGTGCGTTAAGATCCTGCCAAATTTTTTAATATTTAAGGGGCCAAAATAAGTACCAATTGATTAATATTAAGTACTTCTTATACCTATTTAGGTATTATATTTTTATTTCACGAATCACACACACAATAATCGAATCAGAGTATTTAATGGGATAAAATAAGTATCCATTAACTAAAATTAGGTATCATTTTTAACAATTTATATATCATATTTTTACTTCATGAATGTCAAACAAAAGTCACTAATATTAACTTCAATGTATATTTAAGGGGTCAAAATAAGTATTGGTTGACTAATATTTAGGTTTATTTTATGAATCCCACAAACAAATTAAAGTCATTCAATAATTGAATCAGAGTATTTAATGAGCCAAAATAAGAATCCATGGACTAAAATTTGGTATTTTTAAAAATAATTTAGGTATTATATTTTGTTTATTTCATTGTCTAGAACATTTGTACTCAACACTCCCAAATTTGATTCTCTCGTACTCAGATCTTGGGTTTCCGTACTCGGCTAGATGCTTCTATAGGCATCCCACCAATTTCCCGAGTACGAGGAACCTTGGTCGAGTATCATTGTCCACCAAACATACTGCTTTCTCCGACTAATTGAGTACCCAACATTACTTGTGCTTTTGTACTCGACACTCTTAATTTCGAGTCTCTTGTGCTCAGTTCTTCCAAGTACAAGACTCCATACTTGAGTATGAGCCTTCTCATACTCTTTCCCGAGAATGAATACTTGAGCCTTCTCTTTCTAGTTTGCAGAGTACCTGATTTTTGGTCTAGTGTTTTAGGAGATCTTCTCCGATGCTTGAGCTTTTAAAGGGTCATAACATGTATTACTTGATGAAAATTAGGTATTTGTTGTATAACTTTAGGTATGCTATTGTTATTTAAGTGTTTAAGGGGTCACGCCAAGTAACACTTGATAAAAATTACATACTCGTTGTATCACTTTAGATATCCTATGGTTTATTTGATAAATGTCAAATAAGTCCTTCAAGATTAAATTCTAAGTGTAGTTTTTTAACCGAATTGAGTAGCTAAAGGGTCATAACAAATATCACTTGATAAAAATTAGGTACTCATTGTATCACTTTAGGTATTCTATTGTTATTTAATTGTTTAAGGGGTCACATCAAGTACCACTTAATAAAATTAGATATTCGTTGTGTCAGTGCCTATAAGATTCACATATATCCACAATGACATGATACTGTCCACTTTGGGCCTAAGCCCTCATGGTTTTGTTTTTGGGCTTTACCCAAAAGGCCTCATACCAATGAAGATATCTTTTCATCTTATAAGCACATGATCTTTTCCATGTCTTACCAATGTGGGACTTTGATTGTATTCTCAATACTCCAATAATCCCCCCTCAAATGAAGGACCACATTGACACTCCCCTCCTTCAAGCTTATTCGTCCTCGAAGGACATCCTCTGCTTGATGTCCGATCCTCAACCCATCAGGACTTCCTGTCAACTGTCTAGTCATCCTGACTCAGCTGAACTTTCTGCCAGTTGTTCAGTCCTTCTAGCCCAACTGGACTTCTTGCCAGTTGTTCGGTCCTCCTGACCCAACTGGACTTCCTGCTTGGTGTTTGGTTCTCTTGATCCGGATATGGGAGCTCAACTTCCTTCGTTCGAGGTTCATGACTTAACATAGATCATGATTCTAATACCAATTGTTAATGCCTATAAAAGTCACATATCTCCACAATTGCATGATATTGTCTACTTTGGGCCTAAGCCCTCATGGTTTTATTTTTGGGCTTTACCCAAAAGACCTTATACCAATGGAGATATCTTTTCATCTTATAAGCACATGATCTTTTTCATGTCTTACTAATATGAAACTTTGATTGTATTCCCAATACTCCAACATGTTGTATCACTTTAGATATCCTATAGTTTATTTGATGAATGTCAAATAGTCATTCAAGATTAAATTCTAAGTATAATTTTTTAATCGAATCGAGTAGTTAAAGGGTCATAACAAGTATCACTTGATAAAAATTAGGTACTCATTGTATTACTTTAGGTATTCTATTATTATTTAGTGTTTAAGGGGTCACGTCAAGTAGCACTTGATAAAAATTAGATACTCATTGTATCACTTTAGATATCATATAATTTATTTGATGAATGTCAAATAACTCATTCAAGATTAAATTTCAAGTGTAGTTTTTAAACTGAATTCGAGTAGTTAAAGGGCCATAACAAGTATTACTCGATGAAAATTAGGTATTTATTGTATCACTTTAGGTATGCTATTGTTATTTAAGTGTTTAAGGGGTCACGCCAAGTAGCACTTGATAAAAATTACATACTCATTGTATCACTTTAGATATCCTATGGTTTATTTGATAAATGTCAAATAAGTCATTCAAGATTAAATTCTAAGTGTAGTTTTTTAACCGAATCGAGTAGCTAAAGGGCCATAACAAGTATTGTTGGGTTTCCGGCACCGCGGCGAGTGTGTGTTCGAATATGTTTCGTAAACATGTGCATAGAGGAAGAAATAAAAATAATAAATCTACATTTATTACAACACACACATCACACGCATGCATAGTACAATATGTGTAGACATAACCGTAAATTTAAATTTTGTAATAAAAGGAAATTTGACTACGTATACCTTACGTATCACGTGTAGCGGGAAAGACATCAACCGGAACGATCCTCGCTAGAATCGTCTCTATCCGTATCCACGCCGAGTATCTTCGGGATGACTTCACCACGTCACGAGTCTCGTCTTCGTACGGGTTACTATCCTCGTGTTGAAGACGATGTGATCGAGAGAAGATCACGATCCGAATCCAAATTCGGATCCAAAATCGAGTCCTCAAAACTCGCTTCTCCGGAGAGGTATTCGTCAACCGTTTGACGAATCCTTCATCCTCCACCTATGAGGATTACCGGAGATCGAATTCCCGGTAAGGAAGCCATTGTCATAGCTCCAAATGTCGACCAAACGATGCTCCGACAAGAGGGAAACAAGCTGTCCGAAAAACTGGACAGCTTTGGTGGAGGAGTAGGGGCCGGCCAAAAAGGAAAGTTGGAAGCTCACCTTATTACCGAACCCAAGGGAGATCACCGGAGCTCCTCCGGCAGCAGCTCGACGCCGGCAAGTGGAGAAGACGGCAACAGCTGGTCACCGGTTGGAGGAGATGGGCGGCGGCACTAGGGTTGGCGCCGACTTCTTCAAAGGGGAGGAGGTGGGCGGCAACTCTAGGTTAGGGTTTTTGGATTAGGGATTAACAAACCCTTAAGCCCTATTTTATAGAGAACTAATTCTCTTAATGGTTATCGGATCATAACCATAAGGCCCGTTAACCCGCTCCATTAATATAAGTTAAAATAAACCAAACCATGATGGTTTATTTTAAGTTAAAACGAACCGAACCAACTTTGGTTCATTCGTTTAAAATAAACCAAACCCTTTGGTTTATTCTCCTCCATTGGATTAGAACCAAACCATTTTGGTTCATCCATTATGTCTTCATAAGACACGGCCCATCCACGCTTCCATTGCGACTGAAACGATTTCATGCTCGCTCCATGTTTGGTCCAACCAAACCTAGTTTCTCTCGGTCTGAGAATCCCATTCTCAAGCTCGTTTTAAATCCTTCGGATTACTCTCGTTGTGCGTGTGACCAAATAGGTTCTCGGTTTATGTTGGCCGTCTATAATTAACCATTAATTATAGAACGATCATGAGTGGCACCTAGTAGTACATCATGATCCCCAATTAACCGAAAAGATCAACGGTTGATCCAGAACTATTTCTGAAACCCTTCAGTAGCCCGAATGAATCGTGCCCCATTCCCTTCACTCATCTTATACCCACTTGGTTCAGGACATGGTCTATAGTGTCAGTCCCCACTAGACTGACTACATCACACCTAGCCCAAGTATCATTTCCTCATCCTACGGATTCTAGTTACTGCACATGTATCGAAGAGTACCTTACTCTAAACATGTAATGCTTTGGACAAATACTTTAGTAACAATCCGACGAGCGGCCATGGGTATACATCTCCTCGCAAGGAGTGGCGAATCCTTTATAGGCTATTCAAACACCTTCGATCACTTCGACTTATACCCAATCATCCCGGGTCCACATCTCCTCAGAGATGCTTGCTTAAGATGTCAAAGCATAAGTCTTCATGATCAAGATGACTTGAATACCGCAAGTTAATGGAACATCGCACTTAAGCTACAATAAGAACTTCATTGACATATCTATATATGCAGAGAACCATATGAAGTCTTACGGCTGGTCACTCCAATGAACTAGTTACCATAACTACCATCCACGATTAACTCCGGACATCACAATGTCTCCGGCCAGTGAGAATCAGCTGCTTGGATATACCAAAGAGTATACCTCGTGCTAGTCTCGACAGAATCAATGGTGTCCATATCCATCAATTCATCGACTAGGGATAATTTCGATACATCACAATTACACATGTAGAGATACTCACTAGTTGTGATCCAATCACAAATTCTCTCATGCTGTGAATCGTATCTCGGACATTCAGTAAATGAGTTTAAGATCCAATCAAATACATGAAAATATGTACACTAAAATAGTGAATCTTCATTTATCAAATAAATGGTACGACCATAAGGCGATTGCCTTAGGACACCTCTCATATATTACTAACAAACTCCTACTTGGCCTAATGCCAATCGCTACGGTATCCAATACCATAAGCTCTAACATGACCTTCAAACTTACTTTGAGGTAATGCCTTAGACAAAGGATTCGCTAAGTTCCTTTCAGTGGGGATTTTCTCGATTTATATTTCCTTCCTACTTATGATCTCTCTGATCAAATGATAGCGGCGAAGCACATGTTTGGATCATTGATGAGACCTTGGCTCTTTTGCCTGTGCAATTGCTCCATTGTTGTCGCAGTAGATCGATATTGCTTCAACAATGGTTGGAACCACACCAAGTTCATGAATGAACTTCTTGATCCAAACCGCTTCCTTTGCTACTTCCGAAGCTGCAATGTATTCTGCCTCAGTGGTAGAATCCGCTACAGTGTCTTGTTTGGAACTTTTCCAACTCACTGCGCCCCCATTCAAGGTGAACACGTATCCGGACTGAGACCTAGAATCATCCTTGTCTGTCTGGAAGCTGGCATCCGTATACCCGCGTATCACCATGTCCCCTTCTCCATATATTAGGAACACGTCCTTAGTTCTTCTTAAGTACTTAAGGATCGTCTTAACAGCCACCCAATGATCCATTCCTGGATTAGACTGCTATCTGCTCGTGACACTCAGAGCATACGATACATCGAGCCTTGTACATAACATAACATACATGATAGATCCTATTGCAGATGCATAGGGAATCTTACTCATGCAAATCCTCTCGTCTTCTGTGCGCGGACACATAGACTTCGAAAGGTGTACCCCATGCCTGATGGGTAGGAAACCTTTCTTGGATTTCGACATGCTAAACCTCTTTAGCACTCGGTCTATATATGTAGACTACGAAAGACCAAGCAACCGTTTCGATCTATCTCTATAGATCTTAATCCCGAGGATGTAGGTTGCTTCTCCCAGGTCTTTCATGGAGAATGTCTTGGATAACCAAACCTTAACTGACTGTAAGATTGAAACATCATTTCCTATAAGTAATATGTTATCGACATACAATACTAGGAACACGACTGCACTCCCACTAACCTTCTTGTACACACAAGGTTCGTCTGGATTTTATGAGAAATCAAACTTTTTGATTGTCTCATCAAAATGGATATTCCAGCTCCTGGATGCTTGCTTCAATCCATATATGGACCGTCGCAATTTGCATACCTTGGTTTTATCAACCGATGTGAAACCCTCAGGCTGTATCATATACACGTCCTCGAGTAGGTTTCCATTAAGGAAAGCTGTTTTCACATCCATCTGCCATATCTCATAATCATAATGAGCCGCTATAGCCAGGAGCATCCGAATGGATTTAAGCATAGCTACAGGCGAATAGGTTTTGTCATAATCAACACCTTGTTTTTAACGATATCCTTTCGCCACTAATCTAGCTTTATAGGTAATCACATTACCATCCATGTCGGTTTTCTTCTTGAAAACCCACTTGCACCCTATAGGCTTGATGCCTTCAGGTGGGTCAACCAAGTTCCAAACTTGGTTTTCATACATGGAATCCATTTCCGACTTCATGGCTTCAAGCCACTTATCCCTTTCTGAACTTGTCAGCACTTCTTCATAACTGGTAGGCTCCTCATTATCAATGAGTAACACGTCGTTCGATTCACTTACGAGAAATCCATATCTCTCAGGAATGTTGCGTGTTCTACCAGATCTACGAAGAAGTGGTGTTACAGTAGGTCCAGCCGATTGCTCATCACTATGAGTTATTGGCTGTTGTGCTTCACCAGGTATCTCATCAATGTCTATTTGAGTCTCTCGAGCCTCCTCAAGCTCGATGACACTCTCACTGTTTTCTTGCAAGAGAAACTCTTTCTCTAGAAACACACGGCATGCCAACAAACACCTTTTGTTCCACAGGATGATAGAATTGGTAACCCCTTGTTTCCTTAGGGTATCCAATAAATAGACATTTATCAGACTTAGCATCCAATTTGTCTGATACAGTCTGCTTCACATAAGCAGGACAACCCCATATCTTTAAGTAAGATACATGAGATTTCTTACTATTCCATATCTCATATGGAGTAGTAGCGACTACCTTGGTTGGTATTCTGTTTAACAAGTAAATAGCTGTCTGAAGTGGATAGCCCAAAAAAGGACTTGGGAAGATTCGCATGATTCATCATTGACCTGACCATGTCCAACAAGGTCCGGTTACGCCTCTCAGATACACCATTGTGCTATGGTGTATTTGACGGAGTCCATTGAGACAATATACCATTGTCTCTTAGATAATCAAGAAACTCTTGACTTAAGTATTCACCACCTCGATCCGATCGAAGAATTTTAATACTCTTGTCATGTTGTTTCTCTACTTCATTTCTGAATTCTTTGAACCTTTTAAAGGTATCAGACTTGTGTTTCATCAAGAACACATACCCAAACCGTGAGTGATCATCGGTGAAGGTAATGAAGTAGTTATAGCCTCCTAAAGCTTGAGTTGACATAGGTCCACATACATCAGTATGTATTAGTCCTAGTAACTCTCCCACTCGTTCACCTTTTCCTGTGAAAGGTAACTTAGTCATCTTGCCTTTTAAGCATGATTCGCATGTATCGTATGAATCTAATTTAAACAATTCCAGAATTCCACATCGGTGTAATTCGGACATGCGTTTCTTGCTTACATGGTCAAGACGACAATGGCACATGTAGGAGTTTATTTGATTATCCTTTCGAGCACGCTTGTTGCTCGCTTCGATATTGAAAACATCACTGGATACGTCCAACGTATAAACACCATTGCTTAAAGTTCCAGTCTCTTAAAGAACTCCATTCAAAGTTATGTAACAACAATTGTTACTAAAAGTCAAATGATACCCATTTATATTTAAACAAGAAATAGAAACGATGTTCTTTATCAACGAAGGAACATAAAAGCAATTGTCCAGTTCTAAGACAAGTCCTGCAGGGAGTTTCAACAAATACGTTCCGATGGCGAGTGCAGCAACCTTTGCTCCATTCCCAACATGTAAATTTGACTCTCCCTTGACGAGTCTTCTTCTATTCCTTAGCCCATGTATGTCATTACATATATGTGAGCCACACCCAGTATCCAATACCAAAGTGTTTGAGGAAATAGAATGACAATCAATAACGAAGATATATGAAAAAGATGGAGCATCTTATGCCTTATTCTTCTTCACGGACTCAAGATAAATCTTGCAATTTCTTCGCCAATGGGCCTACTTGCCATAATGATGACAAGTGCCCTTTTGAGATGGTTCTGCCTTTTTAGCCTTTTTCTTCTTCCCCTTTTGTTGTTCCTTTGACTCCCTCTTAGAACCTTTCTTCGAGGAATCAACTAACAACACCGTCCCCTGCTCATGCTTCTCAGAAGGCTCCACAGTCTTCAACATGTTAAGCAGTACCACAAATGAACCTTCTTGCATCTCAGAGGTGAACAGGAGCTTGGAGACTTCGAACCTTTCGAATCTCACTTGCTTATCAAACAACTCATAAAGATGAAGGACTACGATATGAGCATCCATATGCTCATGCTGCTTTCATAGCTTGGGTTCCATCGCGGCTAGCATGATGCAGCTTGTCAGTTCAGAATCAGTCACATATTTCTGATAGACCAACAATTGGTCCGGAGTTGCATCGTCACTAGGATGGGTGGGAAGAGGCGCTTCGAGGACATATGCAAGCTTTTCACCTTGAGAACAATTCTCAAGTTTCTAAGCCAGTCAAAGAAGTTCGGCCCAGTCAATTTATTCGAATCCAAAATGGAACGCAAATTAAAAGACATCATGATCAATTTTAGAAATACAAAATGAGCATATATGAGAAAGATGATTTAAAATGCATCAACATACATTTATAAATCCCATTCATTTTTTGAATTTCAAAAACCCCAAAATCACTTCGGGAGATCGTAGGTCCATCTCCGAATGGGTTGATATCCATCATAGATATGAACAACCTTGGAGAGAGTCCAACAAGCCATTCATAACTACGATGGTAGGTATCAAATATACCGATTGAATATCACGTATATGCAATTATCACAATGTGCTATCAACTAATTGAATGTTCACACATACATCGGGTTGTTAACACATTAACAAGTATACATCATATGCATAACACCCAACTTCACCTCCCTTTACATCGACCTTGGAGAGAGTCCAACAAGTCGATGCTCCAGGTTAAAGCCAACCCATTAATCGAGAAATAGTTTTAATATGGTTAGAGTGCATTCAACCAATTAGCCTGGCTTGGAGAGAGTCCAACAACCAAAGCTAACGATTGACCTCTGACTCTTACCATATTAGTATTAAACTATTCCATGATCTGAACATGTTCGGGTTCGAGCCGGCCTTGGAGAGTCCAACAACCCGAACAAGAAACGGAACTCTGGTTTTAATCATATTAATGGAAGGTGTAGGCTTTAATATTGAGTTAGGGTTTTTATGTCTCATCCTCTTTGCATGCAAATAACTATTATCTACATGGCATGTCATACATGACATACATCTACATGTCACGACACGCATGGCATAATGATATGCATCTAATGCAATTACATGGCATACAATTATGTCATGTACAATATTTCCTTATATGTCATAACTATTTATGGAAATAAAATATGGTTAAGATTTGATTCTCCAAATCAAATCATGATTAAATTAGGAAACAAATTTCCAAATCTAATCACATATTTTATTTGTGGAAATAGTTGATTAAGGAAAGTCAATTTAGGAAACCAATTTCCTAAATCATCAAAATTACTTATGGAAATAAAATATTTTTAAGATTTGATTTTCCAAATCAAATCATGATTAAATTAGGAAACAAATTTCCAAAATCTAATCAAATATTTTATTTATGGAAAATATCAATTTCCATAAATACTTCCAACTTTCCAAAAGTGGAAGATTTCCATAAATACTTCTAGACTTTCCAAAATTGAAAAATTTCCATAAATACTTCTAACTTTCCAAAAGTAGAAAATTTCCAGAAATATCATTATGACTATTGCAAAATAATTTTATGATTATGTCGAAACACAACCTGGGCTCTGATACCACTGTTGGGTTTCCGGCACCGCGGCGAGAGTGTGTTCGAACATGTTTCGTAAACATATGCACAGTGGAAGAAATAAAAATAATAAATATACATTTATTACAACACACACATCACATGCATGCATAGTACAACATGTACAGACATAACCGTAAATTTAAATTTTGCAATAAAAGGAAATTTGACTACGTATACCTTACGTATCACGTGTAGCGGGAAAGGCATCAACCGGAACGATCCTCGCTAGAATCGTCTCTATCCATATCCACGCCGAGTATCTTCGGGATGACTTCACCACGTCATGAGCCTCGTCTTCATACGGGTTACTAGCCTCGTGTTGAAGACGATGTGATCGAGAGAAGATCACGATCCGAATCCAAATTCGGATCCAAAATCGAGTCCTCAAAACTCGCTTCTCCGGAGAGGTATTCGTCAACCGTTTGACGAATCCTTCGTCCTCCACCTATGAGGATTACCGGAGATCGAATTCCCGGTAAGGAAGCCGCTGTCGGAGCTCCAAACGTCGTCCAAACGATGCTCCGACAAGAGGGAAACAAGCTGTCCAGAAAACTGGACAGCTTTGGTGGAGGAGTAGGGGCCGACCAAAAAGGAAAGGTGGAAGCTCACCTTATTACTAAACCCAAGGGAGATCACCGGAGCTCCTCCGGCAGTAGCTCGATGCCAGCAAGTGGAGAAGACGACAGCAGCTAGTCGCCGGTTGGAGGAAATGGGCGGCGGCACTAGGGTTGGCGCCGACTTCTTCAAAGGGGAGGAGGTGGGCGGCAACTCTAGGTTAGGGTTTTTGGATTAGGGCTTAAAAAACCCTTAAGCCCTCTTTTATAGAGAACTAATTCTCTTAATGGTTATCAGATCATAACCATAAGGCCCGTTAACCATGGTTTATTTTAAGTTAAAACGAACCGAACCAACTTTGGTTCATTCGTTTAAAATAAACCAAACCCTTTGGTTTATTCTCCTCCATTGGATTAGAACCAAACCATTTTGGTTCATCCATTATGTCTTCATAAGACACGGCCCATCCACGCTTCCATTGCGACTGAAATGATTTCATGCTCGCTCCATGTTTGGTCCAACCAAACCTAGTTTCTCTCGGTCTGAGAATCCCATTCTCAAGCTCATTTTAAATCCTTCGGATTACGCTCGTTGTGCGTGTGACCAAATAGGTTCTCGGTTTATATTGGCCGTCTATAATTAACCATTAATTATAGAACGATCATGAGTGGCACCTAGTAGTACATCATGATCCCCAATTAACCGAAAAGATCAACGGTTGATCCAGAACTATTTCTGAAACCCTTCAGCAGCTCGAATGAATCGTGCCCCATTCCCTTTACTCATCTTATACCCACTTGGTTCAGGACATGGTCTATAGTGTCAGTCCCCACTAGGCTGACTACGTCACACCTAGCCCAAGTATCATTTCCTCGTCCTATAGATTCTAGTTACTGCACATGTATCGAAGAGTACCTTACTCTAAACATGTAATGCTTTGGCCAAAGACTTTAGTAACAATCCGACGAGTGACCATGAGTATACATCTCCTCGCAAGGAGTGGTGAATCCTTTATAGACTATTCAAACACCTTCGATCACTTCGACTTATACCCAATCATCCCGGGTCCACATCTCCTCAGAGATGCTTGTTTAAGATGTCAAAGCATAAGTCTTCATGATCAAGATGACTTGAATACCGTAAGTCAAAGGAACATCGCACTTAAGCTACAATAAGAACTTCATTGACATATCCATATATGCAGAGAACCATATGAAGTCTTACGGCTGGTCACTCCAATGAACTAGTTACCATAATTAGCATCCACGATTAACTCCGGACATCACAATGTCTCCGGCCAGTGAGAATCAACTGCTTGGATATACCAAAGAGTATACCTTGTGCTAGTCTCGACAGAATCAATGGTGTCCATATCCATCAATTAATCGACTAGGGATAATTCCGATACATCACAATTATACATGTAGAGATACTCACTAGTTGTGATCCAATCACAAATTCTCTCATGCTGTGAATCGTATCGCGGACATTCAGTAAATGAGTTTAAGATCCAATCAAATACATGAAAACATGTACACTCAAATAGTAAATCTTCATTTATCAAATAAATGGTACGACCATAAGGTGATTGCCTTAGGACACCTCTCATATATTACTAACAAGTATCACTTGATAAAAATTAGGTACTCGTTGTATCACTTTAGGTATTCTATTATTATTTAGTGTTTAAGGAGTCACGTCAAATAACACTTGATAAAAATTAGATATTCATTGTATCACTTTAGATATCCTATAATTTATTTGATGAATGTCAAATAAGTCATTCAAGATTAAATTTCAAGTGTAGTTTTTTAATTGAATTCGAGTAGTTAAAGGGACATAACAAGTATTACTCGATGAAAATTAGGTATTTGTTGTATCACTTTAGGTATGCTATTTTTATTTAAATGTTTAAGGGGTCACGCCAAGTAGCACTTGATAAAAATTACATACTCATTGTATCGCTTTAGTATCCTATGGTTTATTTGATGAATGTCAAATAAGTCATTCAATTCTAAGTGTAGATTTTTAACCGAATCGAGTAGCTAAAGGGCTATAACAAGTATCACTTAATAAAAATTAGATACTCGTTGTATCACTTTAGGTATTCTATTATTATTTAGTGTTTAAGGAGTCACGTCAAGTAGCACTTGATAAAAATCATATACTCGTTATATCACTTTAGATATCCTATAATTTATTTGATGAATGTCAAATAAGTCATTCAAGATTAAATTTCAAGTGTAGTTTTTTAACCGAATTTGAGTAGTTAAAGGGCCATAACAAGTATTACTTGATGAAAATTAGGTATTTGTTGTATCACTTTAGGTATGCTATTGTTATTTAAGTGTTTAAGGGGTCACGCCAAGTAGCACTTGATAAAAATTACATACTTATTGTATCACTTTAGATATCTTATCGTTTATTTGATGAATGCCAAATAAGTCATTCAAGATTAAATTTCAAATGTAGTTTTTTAATCGAATTCGAGTAGTTAAAGGGATATAACAAGTATCACTTGATAAAAATTAGGCATTTTTTGTATCACTTTAAGTATTATATTGTTATTTAATTGTTTAAGGGATCACATCAAGTACCACTTGATAAAATTAGATATTTGTTGTATCACTTTAGATATCATATAATTTATTTGATGAATGCCAATTAGTCATTCAAGATTAAATTCTAAGTGTAGTTTTTTAACCGAATCAAGTAGTTAAAGGGTCATAACAAGTATCACTTGATAAAAATTAGGTACTCGTTGTATCACTTTAGGTATTCTATTATTATTTAGTATTTAAGCGGTCACATCAAGTAGCACTTGATAAAAATTAGATACTCATTGTATCACTTTAGATATCCTATAATTTATTTGATGAATGTCAAATAAGTCATTCAAGATTAAATTTCAAGTGTAGTTTTTTAACCGAATTCGAGTAGTTAAAGAGCCATAATAAGTATTACTTGATGAAAATTATGTATTTGTTTTATCACTTTAGGTATGCTATTGTTATTTAAATGTTTAAGGGCTCACGTCAAGTAGCACTTGATAAAAATTACATACTCGTTGTATCACTTTAGATATCCTATGGTTTATTTGATGAATGACTTATTTCAAGTGTAGTTTTTTAACCGAATTCAAGTAGTTAAAGGGTCATAATAAACACCACTTGATAAAAATTAGGTATTTATTGTATCGCTTTAGATATTTTATTTTTTATTTTATGAATGTCAAATAAGTACTTATATTCTATGGTGAGTGGAGAACATGTTTCTTTTAAAAATTAAATAATTGAGTACTTTTTCAAATAATCATAAAATTGGGTATCACTTGAGGTAAATTAAGTTCCGAGAGCCTAAAATTGAGTATTTTTTCAAATATTTCTAGAAAAAATTTGTCAAGGTGAATTTTAAGGTGCATTTGTAGTTGTATGAAACCACAACATATATAAAACTACCATTAAACACAACATTTTAATGATTAATGTATAAATCACTTCATAAAGTATCTCTCAGTTGCAATTACATAACCAACATCCAACTTTTAACCACTTTTAACCACATAAATGGATCATTAAAGTCTTATATATAAGTAACAAAGTTTTATACCAATACTAGTTTTGTTTAATACAAATCACAAAATGTCACTAGATCTTGTAGATATTTTTTAACAACCTTCAAAACTGCTTCCTTGGTTTAGCAATTGCTTATGCCTGCAAGAAATTAAAACAAAAAAAAAAAAGATGTTAGTTTGACATTTTGAAAATAAATAACAAACAATACGACATAATTAGTTTAATTATATGAAACGATATAGTATTAATGTCTATGTGACTCATACCAATTATGGCACTGGTTCTTTGCATGTTCGTCTATTATGCCCTCGCCCATGACATCTCCCACACATTGTCACACGTTGTTCAACTTGAGAAGGTATCCGCTTAGTCCTTCTACGTCCTGATTGGCTACGAGTTGTAGGAGCGTAAATGGTATCTCCATCATCGAGATAGCTCTCGTACATGTCAAATGTTGGAATGAGATTAATAATTCCTTTGTAAGCTTGGCGGTACATGTCTATCTTAAAATATCCATCACAGAATTGATAAACCGACATGGATTTTGATTCTATGCAAGAGCAAGCATGCTTGCATGGTAGTCTATAGATTTGCCAAACTCGACAAGAACAATGCCATGAATTCAAATCCACTACAAAACTTTTATCCCCATCTATGACTTCAAACCGAACTCCACAAGACTTGTGCACCTTTAAGGTTCGAGATTTACTATATACAACTGACATTTCCTTCTCCTTTTTTGGACTTAGTTCTTGTGTCATCTCTAATGTTTTTTCTCGCCTTTGGTGCATCATGGTCATAATTTGAATGCGTATATTATCTACCATAGCCACAATAGGTAGATAGCGAGCAGGTTTTATCCAATTGTTTCAGCTTTCAGCAATATTATTATTAATGACACCCCATTGATCACCCATAAACAGAGCATTGGCCCAATTTTCAGGGGACGAGTTCACAAGAAACTCCTGGGCAAGTGGCATCGAATTAGTTATACTTAACATATGTTGAGTAAACTCATATCTTGTTGGGGCGTATGCAGCTTTCTTCAAAACAGAAGACCAATATTTTTTGTTATGGAGAGAGTATTTATGCAATACCTACAAGAATAAAATTTAATATATATATATATATATATATATATATATATATATATATATATATATATATATATATATAAAATAACCAGTTGATAGAAAATAAACAAAAATAAATGGCTAACATATTGGTAAAGCAACATACAACGCACCTGTTTGACAAAGTTATCGACCAGATGTCTCAGACAATAAGCATGGTGACTACCAGGGAAAACAAATTGAATAGCCTTGATCAATCCAGGATGTCGGTCAGAGAAAAAAGTATAGTTACGAAATACCATGATGTATTGGGAAGCCAACATATGTTTTAACTGGTAGCAAAACCATTCCCAATTAGAATCATTTTCTGCATCCACAACTGCATACGCCAATGTAAAAATATCATCATTCGCATCCTTAGCCACAACAACTAATAGACATCCTTTGTACTTGTTCTTAATGTGAGTTCCATCCAAAAAAATTAATGGACGACAACCACTAATAAAACCAATAAGACATGCATGAAAACATATGAACAATCGTCTAAATTTATTTGTCATCGGATCAATTTCACATTCAGCATAACTCCCCGGATTTGTTTCTTTGACAACATGACAATACCATCACAACTTATCATATGACCCCTTATCAGTCCCATGAATATCATGCATTGCCATTTCTTTGCCCGCACAAACTTTATGATACTCAAGTTCTACTCCATAATCTCATTGAATGTCCTTCATCATTGTACATGGACGATATGATGGCTCTCCCCTTAACTTCTCCTTCACCACATTAGCTACCCAAGTTGAATCAGCTTTAGGGTGACCTCTAGTCCTCAAATTATCATCCCCACAACTATGGATTAAGTTGTATTTTCTTATGCCAAATAAATTGTCTGATTTATATTTGGAGGCATAAATTCTCCACTCACAATTTTCTTTGTTGCAAACAACTATGATTTTATCACTATCATTTTTCTTATAAGAAAATGATCGTCTAGTAGCAATAGCATAGTTTTTAAGACAAATCCTGAACTTTGTAGCATCTTTAAATGTTTGGCCTTCATAGGATATGCAATGCATCCAAGAATCAATATAGTTACTTATAGTGCAAACTTCAAGCTCATTGCCTCTGTTCAAACAAACTTCATCATCAAAATCAAACCTTACCATTTTAATACAAATCAAAACAATACATTAGCAACCAACTCAATTTTCAATTAATAACAATTGAACTTGCAATATAAATTATAATAGATATTTTAAAATTATTAACTAACTAATATACACAATCAATAATGAAAAATAATAGTCATGTGCTGCAAAAAAAAAAAAAACTAGTACAAAAAAATATATGAACATTGTAAATTCTGAATCTTGCACTCAAATCAAAACAACATTACAAATAAAAATTACCTTTCAATATTTATGTTAACCTGACTCTGATCATCTTTTGGAGCTGCTCTCAATTTGATTATATTCAATTTCATACAACTATGAAGATTTATCATATTTCGGATATCATCATCTTCGTTCAATGTTACTGCAATCTTCTCATGTGGTGCTATGTAATGCAATATCGTTAACTCGGGATTAATAGCATCACATTTTTTCTTTAGACTCTGGTGTTGGGGATCGATTGGCCGGCTAGAGGGGGGTGAATAGCCCTCATTCGTTGGATGTCGTAATTCGCACGTCTACAAGAGATTAGCGCAAGAGGAATATGCAAATAAAGACAAGCAAATAGAAATTACAAGAAAGCAAACGCTAACAAGAAGATGTAACGTGGTTCACGGCTACGCCGCTAATCCACGGTCCGATTCGTCCAAGGTGAATCACTCCTCCAAAACCAATCCAATATTGGTCTCTCCTTTGCACCAAGCTAGGTGGAGATAACCTTTACAACCAAGATCACTTTTCTACAATGGAATGAAGATTAAAGAAAGTAGAGGAGTGGAAAAATGTTTAGGGCACTTTGGGAGTAGTTGGGCGTTCAAGCATTAACCTCCCAAAGCCCCATCCCCTTCCTTTTTATAGAGGAAGAGGGTTTCTTCCCGTTGACACAGGATCAGTCGACTGATGCCCTCGATCAGTCGACTGGTCTTGTAGCCATTGCCCAATAATAGCCGCTTTCCACGTTGGATACCATCCAACGGTACTGGCATCAGTCGAGTGCTCAATTGAGTCGACTCCATTCTGCGTGCCTGCAGTTCCATCACGATCGCGCCTTCCGGCGGTCATCGTGACATCGATGCCACCATGGCGATCGGCAGCCAGCACTCGGTCTTATACGGTCGATCGAACCATCGACTTAGAGCCCGATCGCCATGACATGGCGATCGGCCGTGTCTGAAACCCCATCCGACACTTGGCCAAATGGCCAAGTTTCACCTAAGAGCTACCCTTCCCAGGTTACAATCGCTCACTCTCATCCCTCGGAGTCCCTCGCCTTCGAAGTTCTCTTCGTTCACGGTCACGTCCCTCGGCAGCATCAGGCGCACGGCTCTGTAATGCTCCTTCGCATCTCTTGCCTCGAAGTCTACTTCCTCCGGCTTCACTCCAAGCTTCTCGTCCAGCGGTCCCTCGGATGCTCCAAGCGCACGGCTTCCGCAAAGCTATCCTTCACCGACTCAAGACACGAGTCATGAGATGTGAAACTCGCCACGGCTCCATGTGCGAATTACTAAGTCCTGCACGACTTCAACGCACATATCAAATCAACATATCAAACTAACTTAAACCCTTTGCCACACCATCAAAACCATATTACGGCAAGAGATTGCCCTAACATCTGGAATATCTCTATTAGAGTTGCACCATTAGGAATTGAAATCAAATAAAGATCATTGACATAACGACAACTTCCAATAAATGAAAAATTAGCACCCCCAGATCCGACTTCCATCAATACAATGACTGTGGAATATCTGAAAAATTAAAATTTATCATGCTTTCTACAACATCATCTTCAACAAACAAACATTGAACTTAAAAAAATCATAAACAAATTTTTTATATACTAATCTAACCAATTTAAATGGAATAGGTTGCCATTAAAATTCAAAACATTAGAATTTGAAAGGGAAAGTTAAGAAAGGTTATAAAAATTAATGAAATTTTTAGTGACATACCCTATGAAGTTACTATTAGTAAAATTTAGGTATATATACCAATTCACAAAATATATTACATAGGGGTTGAATTTTAAGTAAAATAATTTGGAGTCAAAAAAAGTACTTATTAACTCATATTAGGTATCATATTTTTATTTCATGAACGTCAAACAAAAGTCACTATTATTAACTTCAAGGTATAATTTCTTTACATCCCTAAAAATCAAATCAGAATATTTTAGGCACAAAATCAAATACATATTGACTCAAATTAGATACTCTTTGTATCAATAAATTTTTTTATATAATTATCATAAAAAATTTACCAAAAATTGTATGTAATCAAGTATATTTACCTTGTTTAATCTTTTTTGCGCACTTACTCATTGCTCTCCTTGCTCGCTCTTATTGCATTTGCTTGCTGCAGTGGGTCACTAGTGGTTGAAATAAGAGAGAATGATTTTCAAGGGGGTGAGCAAATGGTTTGGTCAAGTGGGGGATGAACCTAGGGTTTAGGGTTACCGTTGGGGGAGGAAAGACGATGACTTGTTGGGAAGAAAATTGATGTTATCACATTTGCTGTCGTAGATCGCTAATGGTCAATGTAGGAGAGTGTCAGGATGAGTTTCCGTTGAGGGAAAGAAGATGGATTGTTGGAAGAAATGGAATCGGTGGGAGAAGATGGGTAAAAAGAATTTAACCAAAACAATGTAAATAATAAGGGTAAAAATGGAATTTCAACCTTGGAGGGAGTTAAAACTAAGATTTGGGTGGTTGTCAGATATCAAATCCTAAAAAAAATTACATAGGGACTGAATCCAAATATAAACATGGGCAGAGGGATTTTAGTCTAATTTACCGATAAAAGAAAATTAAAAATTTTATTAATTCAAAATATGAAAAATATATGAGATTTTCTTTTTTTTTTGTAGTTTGAGACATATTCTTTATAAAATAATAGAAATTTTATTTTTTTAATAAAAATCGAATAAACTTTTTTTTAATATATTTTTTTCTAAAAATTCTAACTAATTATAAATTAATAATTTACACAACTTTTAATAAAATAAAATTTTGACTGCATCATTCTTCACAATCGAACAAAACTTAACTTCGTTGAGTAAGAAGATGAACTAACAAATCAAGTCTATCAATACAGCATATTAGTGCAAGGTGACATCGTCTTTCCAACTGGATTAAGTAGTCGTTGCTCCATTTCATATAGAAATTTAGGGGAGAGGATTTGAAGTTCATCTTCAGTGATCCATGTATCATCAATCTCTTAAAATCCTTTTCAAACGATGAGTGTTTCCATTTGGAGAGATCACCATTTGATGGTATTTAATACTCTCAATTTGATGAGAAAGTGGGGTTATGGATGGAGTATCAAAATTGGTATGGTAAGTATATGACCTGTAGGCAAATCAACAAACAAAGAAGAAGACTTGAATGTCCCATGATATGATAGTAAGTCCTCAATATTGAAAATTAAATTAATATTAAAATTAATAGATAAATCAATAATATATGCATTAGTCTCAATTTTCTTACAATTTGAAATAGACCAAATAAGGAAACATAAAACTTTTGGAAGGAATTTTTAGGAAAGTGTTTTGGGTAAATATAGATAAGCATATAGTCCCCTACATTTTATTCCTTAAATTTACATGTTGTATTATCTTGAAATTTATAAGTTTCATTATTCAGTACGATTTTCCTCTTAACATCGACCTGGATCTTTCTGATTCACTCAGTAAAACTCTTAGCTAACTCAAAAGAAAGAGAAATAGTAGGTAAGGCAATTAGGTCAATAGGTGACAAGCTTTCAATCCATACAAGATTTCAAATGGACTATATCCAATAGATGAGTTTATTAAATATTTATAAGCAAATTCAACAAGAGACAAAATTGAGTTTTAAATTCTTGGTTTTTCACCCACTAAACATCTTAACAAGTTTCCTAAACTTCGATTAATAACCTTAGTTTGACCATCAATTTGCGGATGGAAGGCAGAAGAAAATTTAAGTTGAGTCCCAAATAACTTCTATAGGATTTTTCAAAAATAGCTAACGAACTTTACATCCCTATCTGATACTATAGTTGTGGGTAACCCATACAATCAACAACTTCCTTAAAAGAACAATTTGGCTATTTGTGATGCATCATTTGAAGGATTATGAATCAACACAAGTATTCAAAAAATCAAATAGAATTTGATAAGATTCATGTTACAAGATCTAGTTGTTGGGGATTGTTTGTATGACTAGAGGGGGGTGAATAGTCTCTTTCGATTTCTACACGAATAATTAGCGGAAGAAAAATACAAATCGAAAGCTAATAATGAAAATAACAACAATGACAATGATAACTCAAAGATGTAATATGGTTCGGAGATGAAGCTCCTACTCCACGGCGATCCTTAAGGTGGATCACCCCTTTCAAGCCTTCACTAGAAAACTCCTTTTGATGAGAACACCAAGGTGGAGAAGCTTTCTTTACAAGCACACTCTTCTTCTTACAAGATGATTGAATTAAGTTAAGGAAGAAGAGATTAAAGAACTTAAAAAGCTTAGGAGAAGACTTGGTGAGCTTAGGAAGAAAGATTGGAATGAAAGCACTAGCCTTCTTCCAGCTCCCCAAGCCTCCCTTTATAGACTTTGTGTCACGCCCCGAGGGAGTCCCCACCAGACGAAAATCCGGCAGCATCTCCCCTGTACGGGTGACAATACCAATTTTTATACAAGGCCTACACGACCACTATACATCGGTCAACACGACCGGAATCATACCACATCACACGCAGATAATAATAAGGCCTCAGGCCAACAAATCTAGGTAAACAAAAGTCCACTCTAACTAGACTTACCCCTTCTGCCATCTGGGCAGGAATACTCAACCGAAATCCAATCGAAATAAAAATCCGATCAAAGGTCCCTAAGGACATACCAAAACATCCACAGGTACAGATATCCAACTCCAGTCCTAAACATATATTCTAATCCAAATACCCAAAAACCGTAAACACAAATAACAAAATACACTTCCACGACGAGGGGGTTTGGCAGCTGGACTCTCCTGACAGCTCCATCCTGAAATAAATATAAATCAACGGGGTGAGTTCAAAGAACTCTGCGGGTATAGTAGATATGCAAAGTAAGGTATAGCTAACAATACTAATCATGCTGTCTGATCCTCATATATATGGTAAGCAAGAAATAAATGCAAAAGGATCAGATTTCACTCAGTCTCCTACGATATAGGAGCATGTGCCCTACTATAAGAGATAAAGTCATCACCATATAAGAACATGAATCTGTATGCATGACAATCATATGCAACATCCAAGGCATCAATAAAATGCAAAGAACACAATACAAATGCGATCCATGCAAAAATGCATGCCGTGCTAATGACATGGTCACCCCTGACGCCAGTCAGCCGCCTCACACGCAATGGTGAAGCCGAGTGGGTAGGGCTATGACAACTGTGCACTCTGCCATCACTGCTCCTGAGTGACCGAGTGGACAGGATCTTTGTCGAGTACACCTATCCTCCCGCCCCAAACATAGTGGGGAGCTAAGCTCTCATCTCCCGTCATAGGCCGAGGAGGGATCCTCGCCGCTACCACGCCGCCTCATCGCTACCCATGAGCGGTCCAATGAGTCGACAGAGCAATCGCACACACCTCTCGATGTACCACTAACCCATGAGTGGCGGTGTGGGCAGTTATGTAACTAGTCATGCGGGCTCAACAATAATGGAACCCCGTCCAGCCAGCATGCAATCATGCAAGATGGTGCATGATACTAAAGCATGTAAATCCAACTACAAATATCCATCCGAATAATATGCAAAATCAATAAGTGCATATAACTAATCCAAGCAACCATGATCCAAATAAAACAGGGAAGATATAATCATACTGATCAAATGCATGTAGCAAGTAGGCACAAAGCATACTAGGCATATAAACATGAAAAGTATTGCATGCTATCCTAACTAACATATCAACTTGACTATATCTAAAAGATAAGTCAAAGTACCCGCCTGATAATATATCCGTAAAAGAACCAGATCGTCACGACCGGAGACCTGCCTCGTGACCAAAACCTGCATAATGCATAACACATAGCTATTATTAAGCACAAAATATCATTCACTGACAAATCGAATACATAATCGATTCCTTCCATAACCAAATTAATCCAAAATAAATCCATCAAATCCAAGCACACGACAACGTGCTAAATACTACTATGTATCTCCAAGTAGACCCTCAACCCGTAGGTCATAAATTGTAATTAACTCCTCAATCCAAAAACATATCCTTGCAATTTATCTCACCATGATCAATACTCCTCATATAAAAATATTATCCATCTCACAACACATCAAACCTCAAGCATCAATCTCATTATCACCTAAATCTCATATCCTCCGAATACCATACCGATCAACCGAATAACACCGGAATCAGCCCAAATCGACCAATCAAACTCACCGACCCTAGGAATTCCACCGACAGCCGATACCCCCAACTCACAGCTCACGTGGTCATGAACCCCACGCGCCATTCCTCAGCGGTAACCTCCCAATTAAAACCTCACGCCCTCTCAACTAACAACCCCCAAATCCACAGCCATTCCTCTTCACCTAAACCGCACCCACTAAAACAAACGAAGTACAAAGAAAAACAAGCTATACCAGAAATTTGGAAGCTTCCCTCAGTGGTATTCTCCTCGGTGCGGCAGAATCTGGCTGGAGAACAACCGGCGCTTCGTCATCTAGGAGCGAGAGGAAACCAGCAATTTGTGGCGGTGGAAGTCGGCGTCTTGTGATTGTTGGTGACAGGCAGGGAAAGCGACGGTGGTGGTCGGCGCTTGCAAAGGAGAGGGCGTCGGTCTCGGCGTCGGCGTGAAGGGAGCCGGGCGTACTGGTGGATGGCGAGCTCACATCGCGTCGGACAGTACGCTCGTCGGCGGATTAGCGTGGCAGAGGAGAGGAAGCGTCAGCTGCGGTATGTCGTCGGCGAAGAAGAAGGCGCCGTGAGACACGTGGTCGCATGAGAGAAGAGAACGATGTTGATGGAGCTGAAGGAGAAACTTCATGGGGGAAAAAGGGAAAAGAAAATAGAAATTTTAGGTTTTTTCCATCTCGTATTTATCACCCTTTTATATAGACCCCTTTAAAGTCTACTTATTTTATCCCCGTATAAATCTCGTACGGAGTCCGTTTAAATCTAGAAAAATTTCGAAAAAATTCCTAAAATTCCCTTAAAAATCTCGAAAATAATCCCTAGGATTATTTCCCCGAAATTCTGACCATTAAATTTCATATTTTAAATTTCAGTATTTTACATTCTCCCCCACTAATAAAAATTTGGTCCCCAAATTTCCTACTCGTATATTAGTATGAGATGTCCCAACAACCATCTCAAGCATCTGGAGACAAGTCACACCTCAAGTGACTAAGTGGGGTTACTGATATCCCTTAAAATCAAATCACACTTGCTTCTAGTAGCTCTTCCAGAGTATGAATAGTATCTTCATATCGACCATCTATCATAAGTATCTAACTGTACCCGAGTGGAGCTCTATATTCGTGACCTGTTAAAGACTTTACCATAATCCTAAGGTAAATCTTGAATCGCTATCGCATACGATACTCAAAGATCCTCCATGAACTGGAAATCGCCACAATATAACCTATCCAGCGATCCAACAAACTCATCGTATGGATCGAATGAAAATGAGCGGACTTAGCCAATCATACTAAGTCCTTTCCGAATTCCAAATAATCTCCCAACACTGTCCATCATACTATGCTTTCACGTCCATCTCGGTACAGAACCTTGCTGATTATTTATATACCACCTTTACTAGTTGACACCGCACAATTTCGCACAATCAACTATGTCACGCATGTCGTTCCACCATGGAGAACGTTTCAACACTTACTATTTTCCGAATACAATCCGATACATCTGCAACATATAGAACCTATTGCAATCTTCAGCAATACTTATCAAAATATCATGACCAAGCCTCTTGGCTCTCGTAGTAATGTCAAAGGCACTACTTACAGGCAATGACATGCTACCACAACTGGGACTCGTAGCCAGTCAAGATGTCAGGTAGCTATCTAGCCACCTACGACATACAAATTCCACTATCACTAATTCCGAACCGGTAGAGCAAGAGTACAACTCTATGGTAAATGCTCTCTATCATCACAACCGGAATCTATCTGTTGTTCCCGAATCAATAATAACTCTTCCGAAATTCAAATGCAACTACACAGTAGCTAGCTAAAACCTCATAAGCATATCTGCTCATCTCTACAAAACAACATAACAACTCCTACTAGGTCCACGTCATATATATATATGACAACCCATCTCGTAGTTCCTCATTTGACGTAACCATGGGATACGTCTCAATCAACTAAATCAGAAACGCTCCATTCTCTGAAACATTGCATCCGCATACAATACCCTTCCTTCCACCCGAGAATGATCAAACAACACGGGTGTAAAAGTCAATCATTGTCTGAGCTGTGAAACTAATTTCACAAGCTTTAGACCAAATAAATTCCATCACCAGTCAGCGGTATAGTACCACTAGAACATCCTATCCATATCTATGGTAATAATCAAATCAATACCAAAAAAAATCATCATCTACGGTGGTCGAGTGCTCAACTCCAACTACCACCATCACAAATGATCCAATCGTGTCCAGAATACACGATTTCCCAAATCCCTGGACGACTAAGTCGTCAATAAGTCTAATAAGATAATCAAAAGCTCAAACAATTCATACCAAGTATGAAATTGTCATCGCTACACACATGTATTCTCTTTACTCTAAGCTGATGATATAAAAATCATCACAACGACAATGATAATTGTAGGACACCATGTCACTACAATATCATCATACCAATCACCAATCAATCCTAGAGTATATATAGGTATCCTATAGCTGATCTAAATAGATCATATATATCCACAATGAAGGATATTCATTTCCTTCTACAGCTACCGCATTCTATCATCGATAATCAATGCATAACCTCAAAGGTTCATCTCTCTTTTAACAAAGAGTTCCGGATCTTCTCTAAAAAAAATATTGAGACAGATAAACATCCCATACAACACCTTCTATAATAAGGTAAAACAATCTTTCATCGTCTTAACCAGTGTAGGCATACATGCCTTATCCATAACCAAATCACTATTAGTAGGGACTGATACTCTCTGAGGGTTTACTCCTTGACCTTCAAATGGGTGACTAGCAGGCCAAATCCCTAGCTTCCTAATTCGACATCAGTCGACACCTCTAAAGAATACGTACCTCTGAAATCATCATTAGATTACTCAAGATCAATACGTCATCGAACTCGTCCACACCCATGAGTAGGGGCAATTTCACTAAGTCAATAGTTTTCCTAGCCACAAAAGTACCGTAACTACTAAAGACAATACTTTTCCTATAGCTCAGAGATATCCTTCAGCTCGCCTGGTCCCAAAACCTGAGAACTCCCAAAAATCCAAGGAAAAGAAAATCCTCGATACACCAAAACCAAACCAAAACCGCAAACCAATAAAATGGTCACGTCCTGGGGGCATATCCGTCATCCAAATGACAAGGGAGCCCCTTAGTGACAATATCCAGAATCCATGGACCAAATCTAGTAAAAACCTCGAAATAGTTATAGAAATATAAGTATTTCAATAACTGCATGCATGCACGACTAAACATATATCCATTAAAGTAAAATAGTTTTATGACACCAGATCAAACTGCGATAAAATCCAAAGTGCATAATAAAATGCAACACCGATAAAGTAAATAAAACGGCATCCCGACGATGCAGTGGGACAAGCACGACAAGGAACTCTCTGAGCGACTCGAAAGTAGGTCAATATGACACGTCCTCCATCAGTTAACCTAGAGGATAAATGAGGAGGGGATAAGTACAACCACTCTGTGGATGTATAGACAATAGTGCAAAATCATAATGCACATAATGGAAGTCACAGGGAACAAGCTAGAGTAACCCAACCCTCAGAGTACCCATATCAGTCTGCTACTAACCCGATCAGCAGTATAATAAATATACCTGCAACATACACAACCACTGCAACAAGCAGTGTACATCCGGATACCACGACAAAGTCTCGTGGCTCTCACACAAAAAGGAAACTATCTATGAGCTACCTCGAAGGTAACCCATGGGCCGACAATCAATAGCACGGTCTACGCGCAACTATATGCTACCACGAATGAGACTCGTGGATAGACAGGCTGTATATAAATATCTAATTATTGACTGCACGCTCTGGCGTACTACCACCAATAGGTCGCGTGAGCAGTCGATTATCCTAGGTTGTTAAGCCTAGGGTTATCCAATACATCCAGTATAAAACGACCATTGACGTCGACAAAGATCATCGATCTATAATTAAACCCATTGAGGCAGTCAAGCGAGGGTTTCAACACCTCTAATACGAAATGTTTATCAAATACGATAAAGATCATCAACTTATAAATAAATAAGTCTAGATGATTAAATCTAGCCTTCCAACCCTTCTAACATGATCGGTATCAAGGTCGATCAAAATCATAAGTCCACTAATAATCGCGTCGAGACGATTAATCATAGGGTTTCGTCCCAACTAACAGGAAACACCTATCAAAGCCAATAAAGGCCACAAATCTACTATCAAGCCCTTCAAGAGGGTTAAGCCTAAATTATATCGTCCTACCAGTTCAATCATGCATGCCCCAATCTGCTACCACGAACATATCTCGTGGGTACTTAAGACGTAAAGTAGCTATCTTGCTACAGACATCATACGAATCCGATTATCACCAACTCTGAACGAATAACGCAAAAGTATAACCTTACAGTAGATTATCTCAACCATACATGGGAGACCTATTCGACCTCAAATACACAAAAACCCCTTTAGGGAAACTCTACTGTAACTTTCCTCAACCACGAATGGGTGATATTGTTGGCAGCCGATAAATATGAACAACGTTATATACCCTCTAAGGATTAATCGCATCCTAATCATATGACCTCTACTAATCCGATCACCATATCAGCTGAAATAGTAAATGTATAAACATATACTAATGAGCACATCCGGGTTATTACGCCTAGGGTTCCAACACCTAGGGTTCTACTAACGTTGTTTTATTCCTGAAATCCGCTCCTACAGAATAACCTCATCTAAGTTATTCTATCTCTACTAGTCTCAATCATAGTATCTCCGCAATATCACATAGCCAAATAAAACACATAACACGCTGTCTAATAAACGACAGCATAGTCCTACTAATAGCAATCAATGGCTGAAATTAATTAGAGTATAACTAAAGGGTCATGCCAGAACAAAGTCAAGGCAATAAATCAATAAAGCATCAGATGCTTATATATACTCTAAACTACATAAGCTATGTAATCATGTCCTCATGCCTTCTACGAATTTATCCATCTTATTCATATTATTCAACTAGTCCAATCATAATACTAGTCAAATCCTAAGAGGTAAACATCTACCAATAATATCTTATCATTTATATCACAATGATAACTAGCTACGTATAGCAGTTAATAACCATATGCTAACGATAAACCAGCAACCTAAAAATCTAACAGTCTAACAGATATCAAGTTAAAGCAATACTAGATAAAACATTATATCACCGCATAACCAATATAAATATGTACTAAATCTAGGAAATTTTCTAGAATTTATTTACCTGTTAGCTGTCTGGAGATGTCCTGTCGCCGCCAAATCCCCCATATTGACCTCGTCAATAATACCTCGAATTTCCGAAACATAAAAATCGTCAGAAATCCGTACAACTCCGAAAATACCCAGTTAACCTGCCAAACGTGGCAAACCCCCAAAAACCCAAAGACCCTCAAGGACTCGGAAACCTACGCTCTGATACCAAATAAATTGTCACGCCCCGAGGGAGTCCCCACCAGACGAAAATCCGGCAGCATCTCCCCTGTACGGGTGACAATACCAATTTTTATACAAGGCCTACACGGCCACTATACATCGGTCAACACGACCGGAATCATACCACATCACACGCAGATAATAATAAGGCCTCAGGCCAACAAATCTAGGTAAACAAAAGTCCACTCTAACTAGACTTACCCCTTCTGCCATCTGGGCAGGAATACTCAACCGAAATCCAATCGAAATAAAAATCCGATCAAAGGTCCCTAAGGACATACCAAAACATCCACAGGTACAGATATCCAACTCCAGTCCTAAACATATATTCTAATCCAAATACCCAAAAACCGTAAACACAAATAACAAAATACACTTCCACGACGAGGGGGTTTGGCAGCTGGACTCTCCTGACAGCTCCATCCTGAAATAGATATAAATCAACGGGGTGAGTTCAAAGAACTCTGCGGGTATAGTAGATATGCAAAGTAAGGTATAGCTAATAATACTAATCATGCCAGTACAGTCTCATATATATGGTAAGCAAGAAATAAATGCAAAAGGACTGTACTCACCTGAGTCTCCTACCCTGATATAGGAGCATGTGCCCTACTATAAGAGATAAAGTCATCACCATATAAGAACATGAATCCTGTATGCATGACAATCATATGCAACATCCAAGGCATCAATAAAATGCAGCAAACACAATACAAATGCGATCCATGCAAAAATGCATGCCGTGCCAATGACATGGTCACCCCTGACGCCAGTCAGCCGCCTCACACGCGATGGTGAAGCCGAGTGGGTAGGGCTATGACAACTGTGCACTCTGCCATCACTGCTCCTGAGTGACCGAGTGGACAGGATGTTGTCGGAGTACACCTATCCTCCTGCCCCAAACATAGTGGGGGAGCTAAGCTCTCATCTCCCGGTGTCATAGACCAGAGGAGGGATCCTCGCCGCTACCACGCCTCATCGCTACCCATGAGCGGCCCAATGGAACTCGACAGAGCAATCGCACACACCCTCCTGATGTACCACTAACCCATGAGTGGCAGTGTGTGCAGGCCATGTAACTAGCTGCGGGCTCAACAATAATGGAACCCCGTCCAGCCAGCATGCAATCATGCAAGATGGTGCATGATACTAAAGCATGTAAATCCAACTACAAATATCCATCCGAATAATATGCAAAATCAATAAGTGCATATAACTAATCCAAGCAACCATGATCCAAATAAAACAGGGAAGATATAATCATACTGATCAAATGCATGTAGCAAGTAGGCACAAAGCATACTAGGCATATAAACATGAAAAGTATTGCATGCTATCCTAACTAACATATCAACTTGACTATATCTAAAAGATAAGTCAAAGTACCCGCCTGATAATATATCCGTAAAAGAACCAGATCGTCACGACCGGAGACCTGCCTCGTGACCAAAACCTGCATAATGCATAACACATAGCTATTATTAAGCACAAAATATCATTCACTGACAAATCGAATACATAATCAATTCCTTCCATAACCAAATTAATCCAAAATAAATCCATCGAATCCAAGCACCTGCGACAACGCGTGCTAAATACTACTATGTATCTCCAAGTAGACCCTCAACCCGTAGGTCATAAATTGTAATTAACTCCTCAATCCAAAAACATATCCTTGCAATTTATCTCACCATGATCAATACTCCTCATATAAAAATATTATCCATCTCACAACACATCAAACCTCAAGCATCAATCTCATTATCACCTAAATCTCATATCCTCCGAATACCATACCGATCAACCGAATAACACCTAATCCCCAAATCGACCAATCAAACTCACCGACCCTAGGAATTCCACCGACAGCCGATACCCCCAACTCACAGCTCACTACGTGGTCATGAACCCCACAAACGCCATTCCTCAACAGTAACCTCCCAATTAAAACCTCACTGCCCTCTCAACTAACAACCCCCCCCAAATCCACAGCCATTCCTCTTCACCTAAACCGCACCCACTAAAACAAACGAAATCTGAAAAACAAGCTATACCAGAAATTTGGAAGCTTCCCTAAGTGGTATTCTCCTCGGTGCGCAGAACTGGCCGAGAACAACAGCGCCTTCGTCATCTAGGGCGGCGAGGAAACCGACGACAGGTGGCGGTGGAAGTCGTGTTGGGGGTCGGTGACTGGGCACCGAAAAGGCGAACGGTGGTCGGCGCTGCAAAGGAGAGGCGTCGGTCGGCGTCGGAGCGTGAAGGAGCCGGCGTCTGCAGTGGATGGCGAGCTCACATCGCGTCGGCGAGTGCTCGTCGGCTTAGCGCGGCAGAGGAGAGGCGTCGGCTTGCGGTATGTTTGGCGTGAAGAAGAAGGCGCCGTGAGACACGTGGTCGCGAGAGAAGAGAACGACGTTGATGGAACTGCCGAAGGAGAAACTCGCGGCGGGGGAAAAAGGGAAAAGAAAATAGAAATTTTAGGTTTTTTCATCTCGTATTTATCACCCTTTTATATAGACCCCTTTAAAGTCTACTTATTTTATCCCCGTATAAATCTCGTACGGAGTCCGTTTAAATCTAGAAAAATTTCGAAAAAATTCCTAAAATTCCCTTAAAAATCTCGAAAATAATCCCTAGGATTATTTCCCCGAAATTCTGACCATTAAATTTCGTATTTTAAATTTCAGTATTTTACACTTTGGGCATTTTTTCTTGTTAAGCTCGACTCCAGTTGACTGTTGCATACCAACAGTCAGGGGTACCAAATAGTCAAACTTGAGTTTTAATAATGACAAAGATTCAAAGTTAAGTCATATTATTATCTAATATGCTATGTTAAGTGTGCAGAACTTGGGTAGTTGTAGTTGAGTTTAAAGACACTAGAAGGAATAGTGGTCAAAGATCAGATGTTAAGCAACATGACAAAGGGCTAAAAGGTAAAGCAAGGTAAGCTCTAGGTGAGGAGCGGTGGTAAGGTCACTTCCTCGGTATGGGGACAATCCTAGGTATCGATCCGACTAAGGCTTCTGGAGTGATACTGCTATAACATGACTTAGGAGTTGGATAGACAAATTACGATCGGTAAGGCAGAATTTGAGGGAAGAAGTATAATGTAAGATCTATGATCTAGCCCAATTAAACCTAACTCGGGGAAATAGGCCGAATTGATGACAAGGAAATTCGGGGAAAGACGGAGAAGTCTGAGGGTCCAAAGGAAACTGGATAAGTGACTTGGGGAAGTGAGTCAGGGTAAAGACGGGGAACAACTTGAAAAATCAAGGTGAGTTATAAGCGTAAGTGCCTTGTGGCCAGAACAAAGCCAAAATATCAACTCGAAAAGCCGAGTTGAGTTATAGGCATCTCGGCTTAAACAAATTAGAAGGGTGAAGGGAAGCCAGTAGGAGGAACAAGACAAGGGCCATTCGGGAAATAGAGCCGAGTTGATGTAAAGGTCAGAAGAGGTAACTAGGGAAAATAAGGACCTTGGGGGAAAGCGAGGGTAGAGAAAAGGGGAAGATACTCCCCATTATGCTTTCTCATGAGAGTTTGTTACGCGACATAGCAGACTAGGACCCCACATGAGATTCTTAAGAACCTTCGATCGCTAACATCATAAGAAAATTATTCCTCAGGGGAAAAGGGCTCTCCACGTGGATGGTGATCCAGATAGTTTGTTAGACAACAACTGACTCTAGAAGCAGGGAGGATAAAAGGAAGAGGAGGAGAAACAAAGGGGGGGGGGGTTCAACTCAACTTCATCTTCAACCTGTGAACAGAGAAACAAGGGAGGGAGAGTTTTCAGAAAGAAGGCTGATCACTGGGGAAAGAAAGGATATTAGAGACGAAGGAAGGAGGCAAACCGTGATATTGAATATATTTGTCTCTACTTTGTACACATATTCTCTCTATAAGGGGTTTTCTCCATCCTTGGAAGTACTTCTGAGAAGGAGAGATTTTATAGTAAAGGTGTCTAGCGCCATAGCTCCCTGGAGAGCACATCCCGTGGAGTAAGAATTGGAATTCCGAACCACGTTAAATCTCTTGTCATTGCTCTTTATAGCATTCTTTGCATTCATCTCTTACTGTCTCAACCGGAGAGGACCCTAAAACCTCCCTGCACTTTGCATCCTAAAAGGAGGTGAAAAATCTATTGCCGCATCAGTTGGCGCCGTTTGTGGGAAACTTTCTATTGAGCAAGACGTAGAGATGCATTTGTAAGAGATCCCTCCTCTAGCGGCCTCTTCCATAGAGAAGAGCCCTATCACTCTATTACCGTCTCAGCTAAGGGCCATGGTAGATACAGTCCTATCTGAAGCTCTGGTAAGAGAAAGGAAAAGGACAAGATATCTCCATCCGCACTCTGAAGCTCTAGTAAGAGAAAGGAAAAGGACAGGATATCTCCATCTACACTCTGGTGAACCTTCTTAGAGGGAACAACCACTTGAAGAACCTTCCCATGTCCTTCCACCGGGTCCCCAGGAGACTGAAATATTGTTAGGAGAAATGTTGACGGAGAGAACGTATTAGTATCCTATCCCAGTGGCACCGATAAGACGTGAAGACCACGGGGAGAGTCAATCCACAAGGGCGCTTGAACCTTATGAGCCTTGTACCTTCATTGAAGACATTATGGTGGAGCAGCCACCGCCACATTTTCGGGTTCCCCAGGTGGGGATGTACAATGACACTTCTGATCCAGAGGAACACCTATCTCAGTTTAAAGGGGCAGCCTCCCTCCATTGCTATTCTAACGCCCTTAAGTGCAGGGCTTTCCGCATCACTTTGGCTGCCTCTGCTTAAAGATGATTTAAGTCTCTGCCCCTAGTTCCATTACATGTTTTGCTGATTTCAAGGGAGTTTTTCTTCAACAGTTTGCTAGTTGTAAAACCTATAATCATGATGCTTCTATTTTGCTTCATTTAAAATAAGACTCCTCAGAATCCTTAAGAAGCTATATTCATTGTTTCACTGCTATAGCCGGGGAGATACCCTTAGTCCTGCCTGATCTCTTGAGGGTCGCTATCCCTCATGGGTTGAAGGAGGGACTATTCCTCAGTTCCCTGTTAAGAAAGCTGACCACCAATTATGAAGAGCTCCTGGGCCGTATTGAGGAGTATATCAATGAGGAAGAAGGGTTGAGGGTAAGGAGGGTAGAAAAGAAATCTGCCTCTACCCCGGCAGAAAGGAGCCCCCCCTCTTATCCAACAGGGACTTCCTAGATGAGAATATGTCAAGCCTTTTCTGCCCGAAGTTCCTCGGATGGGACCACTGATGTCAGGAGTTTGTCCTATCCCTCCTTTGCAAATTATGGCTACTGATGTCTTGCCTCTCCCGCGGACATGGAAAGAGCAAGAGATGGAGGCGTACGATCTGTAACGCCCGTAAAATTCTAAGTAATTATATGGGTTTTAACGCTATAAAAGGTTTAAAATAAAATAAAATAAAAGATGGTTATAGGTAGGATTTGAACCATGAACCTCCTAATAGGGAGGTAGCCTTGACACCACTAGACCATAGGATGATTCATGGATAAGATATATAAAGAATGTACAAGACCATAGGATGATTCATGGATAAGATATACAAAGAATATAGATGGGAAGATGAGGAGTTGGTTCATCCCCCCCATGAAAGGATGATGGGTGTTCATTCCCTAGGTATTAAAGAGGATAATTAAGAGAAGGAAGATGAGGAGTTAGTTCATCCCCCCATGAAAGGATGATGGGTGTTCATTCCCTACGTATTAAAGAGGAGAATTAAGAGAAGAGAGGAAGTAAAACCCCACTTTCCTTCTTCATTATCCTTCTTCCTCATCCTTGACCGAATTTCTCATTCCCCTTCCTCCCTTTTTCATCCCAAGCTCTAGGGTTTCTTGTGTAGGGATTCTCAAGAGGGGTTTTCCAAGAGGAGTTCCCACAAGTCTTAGTATTGCTAGAAGATCCAACTCCACCGAAATGTTCCCTCCTCCTTCCTCCTTCACCGAGACCCTAATGCCCTTGTTTGGTGTTTTTGAGAGGGTTTCAAGGGGATACAAAGGCTTAGTATATGCTAGAGGATCACCCCTAAGGCTAAGGAACAAGGGAAGGTCTTCATCTCCTAAAAACCCTAGCAGTATACTAGTACGATAGCGAGAGGATGTAAGTATCTCTCCCTTGCAGTACAAGTAGCTCTTCGATTGTTTTATATAGCTTATTTTTCAATGTTTTGAAGATTATATGTTTGGATAAGATGATATATATGTGTGATCAGATTTACAATTAAGGTATATGTCTTTTTAAGCAAGATCTAAGATCACAAAGATGCTATCTTTCACCTATATCATAAGTAACTCTTTAATATACCCATTTATCTTCTATCACCATATTTTATTCGAATTTATATGTTCTGTCCAGATTATGTTTGTTTATATTTTTAGGTATTTTAAGTATATTTCATGTTGAAGCAAGACATAAGATCGCAAAGATGCTTCCCCTATAAGTTTTGGGGATAAAGAGCATGATTGCATGTCTTGAAAGGCTTCCTATATGAGTTTTGGGAGTACAATCATGTTAAATGTTTGATAAATGATAAATAATATATTTTGATCAGATTATATAGGTGTGTTTAGATTTATAGGTAAGTATCCCCCTCACCTGCGTACAAGTAGTTTTCGATTGATGTATTTGTGTTAATCCTCTTAAAACCATTCGGCCAAGACCTTGTTTGAGCTTTCCATGAAGATCCATGCCATATCTTGTATGAACATGATGAAGATAGGATGCTAGATGAATTAGGTTAAGTGTTTGAACTTTTATGACCTTTAAAACCATTCGGCCAAGCCACTCTAAACCCCTATATGTTCTTTTATGCCATGCTATAGCCAAGTTCATGCTATGTTTTGATAGTAAAAGAAGAAACATGATGTTTGGTTAACCTAGATTTAAGTTGATGAACCCTAAGCCTTGGACCATTCGGCCAAGCCACTTTAGACCCCTATGTGTGTTCTTTCATGCCATGTTTAGATGAGCTTAGGCTAAGTTTTGGTGTTAGATGAAGATAACATGCTCTATGCTAGGTTTTAAATGAGTTTATGTCATGTTTGATGTTAAAAGAAGATAACATGTTCTATGTCATGATATAGATAAGTTCATGCTATGTTTTGATGGTAAATGAAGATAACATGTTGTTTGTTTAACCTAGGTTTAAGTGGATGAACCTTTAGGCCCTTTGAACCATTCGGCCAAGTCCATCTAGACCCCTAAGGTGTCTTCTATGCTATGTTTTGCATGAGTTCATAATGACTTTTGGTGTTAGATGAAGATAACATGCTCTATGCTAGGTTTTAAATGAGTTTATGCCATGTTTGATGTGCCATGGTATAGATAAGTTCCTTCTATGTTTTGATGGTAAATGAAGATAACATATTGTTTGGTTAACCTAGATTTAAGTGGATGAACCTTAAGCCTTTGAACCATTCGGCCAAGACCCCTAATATGTTTCTATGCCATGTTTGATTGAGTTCACGATGACTTTTGATGTTAGATGAAGGTAACATGTTCTTGGTTAACCTAGAGTTAAGTGGTTGAGCCTCATGTCCTTTAAACCCATTCGACCAAGGTTTAATTAAAACCCTAAGTGCCCTCCCATGCCATGCTTTATGTGTTAAAGAACTAACATGTGGTTAGTTAGACCATATATAAGTTGTTTGGTGTTTAAAACTTTGATAGAACTCCATGAAGTTTAGGTCATTCTATGTATACTTGCTCATGATGTTTATACCTTATGCCATGCTTATATGTGTGTGATGTTGTGATCATGTTATGCTTATTAACTCGTAATTGTATGAATGTATGATTTTTTATAAAGAAGGAACATGATATGCATGAAAAGAATATGATATGTTATGAAGAAGAAATATGTTATGGTGAATGATATGTTATGAAGAAGAAATATGTTATGAAAGCCATATGATATGTTATGAAGAAGAAGTATGTTATGATATGAAGAAGAAAAACATGATATGCCATGATAAGGAATATGATATGTTTATGAAATGAAATATGATATATTATGATAAAAAGCATGTATGTATTTTACTTTCTGCATGGCTTGTACCAGGACCCTAACAACGTCCAAAGGGATGGGCTCCTAAGTTGCCCTAGGCCGACGGACTAAGATCGGGCCTAGGATGGGCTTCTATGTATGATTGCCCCTAGGTCGACGGACTAAGATCGGGCCTAGTACGGGATGGGCTCCCAGATGCCTTAGGTCGATGGACTAAGATCGGGCCTAGGATGGGCTTCTACGCTATGACGATGGCCCCTAGGTCGACGGACTAAGATCTGGCCTAGTAACCTAGTAGGTTCGAGACTTGCTACCTCGGGTTTATTTAGGGATGCGCGCTATGATGATGATGATGTGGTACAATGCTGGGCCCAATATGTTGAGATTTATGTTAAATACCTATGATATATGTTTTCGAAGAGCATCCTGCATATACCTTTATCTTATATATGTTTACATGCTGTGTTGTTATGTTATATATGTTTACATACTATGTTTGTTATGCTATATATGTTTGCATGTTATGATGGTTATGATATATATGTTTATATGCTATGTTTGTTATGTTATATATGTTTGCATGTTATGATGGTTATGATATATATGTTTACATGTTATGATTGTTATGTTATATATGTTTACATGCTATGTTTGTTATGTTTTATATGTTTACATACTATGTTTGTTATGTTATATATGTTTGCATGTTATGATGGTTATGATATATATATTTACATGCTATGTTTGTTATGTTATATATGTTACATGTTATGATGGTTATGTTATATATGTTTACATGCTATGGTTGTTATGTTATATATGTTTACATGTTATGATGGTTATGTTATATATGTTTACAGGTTATGATCGTTATGTTATATATGTTTACATGTTATGATTGCTATGTTATATATGTGTTTATATGTTATATGGCTGCTTACGATGTTGTATGTCTACATGTTATTGCCTGCTTATGTCTATGCTGATATATTTATGTTATGTCTGCTTATGTTATGATGTTATGTCATGTTATGCTTACGTATGTTTTTGTGAGTAGGACAGGATCTTACTAAGCCTATGTGCTTATAGTTTATGTTCCCTTGTACTGCAGATAAGTGTAAAGGGTGGATAAACTAAAGGGAGCAGCAGGAGGGGCAAAGTGTGTGTGGTAGTGGCATGGTGGAGGAGATATGTTATGTCCTTTATGCATGTTTTCCCGAAGATGATTTAGCTTATGAATTTGAACTAAGTACTTATGAACTGATGATGCATGCCCTATGTTTAAGAAGAAGTGTCTATGAAATAATGATGCATGTTCTATGTTAAGAAGAAGTATCTATGAAATGACGATGCATATTTATGTTAAAAAAAAAAAAGAAAAAAAAATAAGTCTAAAGTCTTTCGCTGTAAGAAGTATGAAATATGTATAAAGTCTTCCGCTGTAATGTAATGTATGCATGTAGGATCGCGTCACGCGCCGCCCCTCTGAACCCTTGGAAAGGGCGGGCGTGACAGGTTGGTATCTGAGGAGATCTGCCTTTCCACTACACACACACAAAGCTCCAAATCCTGTTGCTCCAAGTAAGAAATTCTATGTCTACTCTATTTCTTTCATGTATGATATGAAATGCTTTTAGCTTAAATATGCATGAGTATATGTAGGATAATCTTATGCTAGCCTTTAGTTTAAATATGCATGAATATATGTATGATAATCTTATGCTTATGTATGATAAGGAATGCTTTTTAGTTTAAAAATGCATGAATATATGTATGCTAATCTTATGCTAGCCTTATTATAATATATGAAGATAAGTGTATGATAAGGAATGTTTTTAGTTTAAATATGCATGAATATATGTATGATAATCTTATGCTAGCCTTATTATAATATATGAAGATAAGCATGGCTGGAAGACGCAGTAATAGAGTCGATGAGACCGTACCCCCACCTGATCTTATGCATGTGGTTACGGAACTCCAAGGACAGCTACAGGAGTTCTGTAGCCTATTCAAATCCCAGAATGGAAGTGGGAAGATATAGCTATGGATTTCATAGTAGGACTACCCAAAACAACCAATGGTTATAAAGCTATTTAGGTGATTGTTGAAAGATTGACAAAATCTGCCCATTTTCTAGCAATCAAATATCGTACTCAATGGAACAATTAGCCCAGTTGTATGTTGAGGAGGTGATCAGATTGCATAGAGTTCCTAAGACCATGTGATTGAGCCACAAATGGTACATGTTCAAGAAGATTTAAGTTATGAAACTCGACCTATTCAGATAATAGATCGAGAAATAGAGAACCAAAGAAGTACCCTTAGTGAAAGTCATATGGCAAAATCAAAAGTTTGAAGAAGCAACTTAGGAATGCGAGGATGACATGAAACAAAGTATCCGGAGTTGTTCTAAGTTTCGAGGACGAAACTTTTATAGGTTTGAAGGATTGTAACGCCCGTAAAATTCTAAGTAATTATATGGGTTTTAACGCTATAAAAGGTTTAAAATAAAATAAAATAAAAGATGGTTATAGGTAGGATTTGAACCATGAACCTCCTAATAGGGAGGTACCCTTGACACCACTAGACCATAGGATTATTCATGGATAAGATATATAAAGAATGTACAAGACCATAGGATGATTCATGGATAAGATATACAAAGAATATAGATGGGAAGATGAGGAGTTGGTTCATCCCCCCCATGAAAGGATGATGGGTGTTCATTACCTAGGTATTAAAGAGGATAATTAAGAGAAGGAAGATGAGGAGTTAGTTCATCCCCCCATGAAAGGATGATGGGTGTTCATTCCCTAGGTATTACAGAGGAGAATTAAGAGAAGAGAGGAAGTAAAACCCCACTTTCCTTCTTCATTCTCCTTCTTCCTCATCCTTGGCCGAATTTCTCATTCCCCTTCCTCCCTTTTTTATCCCAAGCTCTAGGGTTTCTTGTGTAGGGATTCTCAAGAGGGGTTTTCCAAGAGGAGTTCCCACAAGTCTAAGTATTGCTAGAAGATCCAACTCCACCGAAACATTCCCTCCTCCTTCCTCCTTCACCGAGACCCTAATGCCCTTGTTTGGTGTTTTTGAGAGGGTTTCAAGGGGATACAAAGGCTTAGTATATGCTAGAGGATCACCCCTAAGGCTAAGGAACAAGGGAAGGTCTTCATCTCCTAAAAACCCTAGCAGTATACTGGTATGATAGCGAGAGGATGTAAGTATCTCTCCCTTGCAGTACAAGTAGCTCTTCGATTGTTTTATATAGCTTATTTTTCTATGTTTTGAAGAGTATATGTTTGGATAAGATGATATATATGTGTGATCAGATTTACAATTAAGGTATATGTCTTTTTAAGCAAGATCTAAGATCCCAAAGATGCTATCTTTCACCTATAGCATAAGTAACTCTTTAATATACCCATTTATCTTCTATCACCATATTTTATTCGAATTTATATGTTCTGTCCAGATTATGTTTGTTTATATTTTTAGGTATTTTAAGTATATTTCATGTTGAAGCAAGACATAAGATCGCAAAGATGCTTCCCCTATAAGTTTTGGGGACAAAGAGCATGATTGCATGTCTTGAAAGGCTTCCTATATGAGTTTTGGGAGTAAAATCATGTTAAATGTTTGATAAATGATAAATAATATATTTTGATCAGATTATATAGGTGTGTTTAGATTTATAGGTAAGTATCCCCCTCACCTGCGTACAAGTAGTTTTCGATTGATGTATTTGTGTTAATCCTCTTAAAACCATTCGGCCAAGACCTTGTTTGAGCTTTCCATGAAGATCCATGCCATATCTTGTATGAACATGATGAAGATAGGATGCTAGATGAATTAGGTTAAGTGTTTGAACTTTTATGACCTTTAAAACCATTCGGCCAAGCCACTCTAAACCCCTATATGTTCTTTTATGCCATGCTATAGCCAAGTTCATGCTATGTTTTGATAGTAAAAGAAGAAACATGATGTTTGGTTAACCTAGATTTAAGTTGATGAACCCTAAGCCTTGGACCATTTGGCCAAGCCACTTTAGACCCCTATGTGTGTTCTTTCATGCCATGTTTAGATGAGCTTAGGCTAAGTTTTGGTGTTAGATGAAGATAACATGCTCTATGCTAGGTTTTAAATGAGTTTATGCCATGTTTGATGTTAAAAGATGATAACATGTTCTATGTCATGCTATAGATAAGTTCATGCTATGTTTTGATGGTAAATGAAGATAACATGTTGTTTGTTTAACCTAGGTTTAAGTGGATGAACCTTTAGGCCCTTTGAACCATTCGGCCAAGTCCATCTAGACCCTTAAGGTGTCTTCTATGCTATGTTTTGCATGAGTTCATAATGACTTTTGGTGTTAGATGAAGATAACATGCTCTATGCTAGGTTTTAAATGAGTTTATGCCATGTTTGATGTGCCATGCTATAGATAAGTTCCTGCTATGTTTTGATGGTAAATGAAGATAACATATTGTTTGGTTAACCTAGATTTAAGTGGATGAACCTTAAGCCTTTGAACCATTCGGCCAAGACCCCTAATATGTTTCTATGCCATGTTTGATTGAGTTCATGATGACTTTTGATGTTAGATGAAGGTAACATGTTCTTGGTTAACCTAGAGTTAAGTGGTTGAGCCTCATGTCCTTTAAACCCATTCGGCCAAGGTTTAATTAAAACCCTAAGTGCCCTCCCATGCCATGCTTTATGTGTTAAAGAACTAACATGTGGTTAGTTAGACCATATATAAGTTGTTTGGTGTTTAAAACTTTGATAGAACTCCATGAAGTTTAGGTCATTCTATGTATACTTGCTCATGATGTTTATACCTTATGCCATGCTTATATGTGTGTGATGTTGTGATCATGTTATGCTTATTAACTCGTAATTGTATGAATGTATGATTTTTTATAAAGATGGAACATGATATGCATGAAAAGAATATGATATGTTATGAAGAAGAAATATGTTATGGTGAATGATATGTTATGAAGAAGAAATATGTTATGAAAGCCATATGATATGTTATGAAGAAGAAGTATGTTATGATATGAAGTAGAAAAACATGATATGCCATGATAAGGAATATGATATGTTTATGAAATAAAATATGATATGTTATGATAAAAAGCATGTATGTATTTTACTTTCTGCATGGCTTGTACTAGGACCCTAACAAGGTCCAAAGGGATGGGATCCTAAGTTGCCCTAGGCCGATGGACTAAGATCGGGCCTAGGATGGGCTTCTATGTATGATTGCCCCTAGGTCGACGGACTAAGATCGGGCCTAGTACGGGATGGGCTTCCAGATGCCTTAGGTCGATGGACTAAGATCGGGCCTAGGATGGGCTTCTACGCTATGACGATGGCCCCTAGGTCGACGGACTAAGATCGGGCCTAGTAACCTAGTAGGTTCGAGACTTTCTACCTCGGGTCTATTTAGGGATGCGCGCTATGATGATGATGATGTGGTACAATGCCGGGCCCAATATGTTGAGATTTATGTTAAATACCTATGATATATGTTTTCGAAGAGCATCCTGCATATACCTTTATCTTATATATGTTTACATGCTGTGTTGTTATGTTATATATGTTTACATACTATGTTTGTTATGCTATATATGTTTGCATGTTATGATGGTTATGATATATATGTTTACATGCTATGTTTGTTATGTTATATATGTTTGCATGTTATGATGGTTATGATATATATGTTTACATGTTATGATTGTTATGTTATATATGTTTACATGCTATGTTTGTTATGTTTTATATGTTTACATACTATGTTTGTTATGTTATATATGTTTGCATGTTATGATGGTTATGATATATATGTTTACATGCTATGTTTGTTATGTTATATATGTTACATGTTATGATGGTTATGTTATATATGTTTACATGCTATGGTTGTTATGTTATATATGTTTACATGTTATGATGGTTATGTTATATATGTTTACAGGTTATGATCGTTATGTTATATATGTTTACATGTTATGATTGCTATGTTATATATGTGTTTACATGTTATATGGCTGCTTACGATGTTGTATGTCTACATGTTATTGCCTGCTTATGTCTATGCTGATATATTTATGTTATGTCTGCTTATGTTATGATGTTATGTCATGTTATGCTTACGTATATTTTTGTGAGTAGGACAGGATCTTACTAAGCCTATGTGCTTATAGTTTATGTTCCCTTGTACTGCAGATAAGGGATAAACTAAAGGGAGCAGCAGGAGGGGCAAAGTGTGTGTGGTAGTGGCATCGTGGAGGAGATATGTTATGTCCTTTATGCATGTTTTCCCTAAGATGATTTAGCTTATGAATTTGAACTAAGTACTTATGAACTGATGATGCATACCCTATGTTTAAGAAGAAGTGTCTATGAAATAATGATGCATGTTCTATGTTAAGAAGAAGTATCTATGAAATGACGATGCATGTTTATGTTTAAAAAAAAAAGAAAAAAAAAGTCTAAAGTCTTCCGCTGTAAGAAGTACGAAATATGTATAAAGTCTTCCGCTGTAATGTAATGTATGCATGTAGGATCGCGTCACGCGCCGCCCCTCTGGACCCTTGGAAAGGGCGGGCGTGACACGATCGGCAGGGTATTCTCCAACACCCGGCAGGATATAAAGGGATCCCTCATAATCCCCCAACCCTATTCTTCTACCAATACCACACAGAGTATGGGCACACTAGCGACCACTGTTTCAAGCTACAAAGTGAGTTGGAGCATATCAGAGCTGAATATCCACACCTACAACCACAGATGGGAGGGCAAGTGAGAAGAGGTCGCCGACCAAATACTGCTCGTCCGGGGCCTTACAACAGAAGCCCCCAGGCTTTCCCCACATCGTGTCCATGACCATCAAACATGGGAGGTGTCTCACAAGAAGGGTCAACTAGTGAAGGCGTATTAGCTGGTCCGGGTGACGTCCCTACTCGGGGAGTCATCAATGTTATTGTAGGAGGACCCACTGATGGGGATTCCAATAGAGCCAGAAAGTCTTACGCTCGCCTTATGGAAAGTTTGGCCATCCGAGAAGACCGAGCCATCCAATGTACACCTCTGATATCCTTCGGAACTAAAGATCTGCAAGGCATCCTCCTACCCCACACCGATGTTTTGGTGGTAAGGGTCTCCCTGACAAATTATGAGTTAGTCCGAGTCCTGGTGGACTCAGGGAGCTTAGTTAATATCCTCTTCCATGAAGCTTTCGAGCAAATGCAACTAGGAAATGTGCAGCTGGAGGATGTTGCGACTCCTCTATTCGGGTTTGCCAGGCACATGGTGCATCCTGTGAGGCAAATCTCTTTACCGCTTACTTTGGGCACAAAGGCCAGTCAAAAGACTAACATGATTCTTTTCCTTGTGGTGGATGCTCCCTCCACCTATAATGCTATCCTGGGTCATCCTTTTCTATCCCTTTTTTAGGCGGTGGCTTCTCCCTATCACCAGAAGGTCAACATCCCAATAGGTCAGCTCATCGGAGAAGTACGAGGGGAGTAGAGGGTAGCTCGGAGTTGTTACATCCAAATGGTGAGGGAGGATCAGAAGAAAGCTCGGGTGGATGATCCCAAAGGAAAGGATGTTGTTGCTTCGGGAGCATATGTTCTAGAAGAAGCCTTACCCAAAGCAGAGAAAATGGAAGAAGGTGAGTCTGTGGAGATAGCCCCTGGAAAAGTCACTCGGATAGCCCAGCAACTGGATGTGAAGGAAGAACTCGTTACTTACCTGAAAAGGAATGAAGATATCTTCACCAGATATGTGCATGACCTCACAGGGATTGATCCCCTAGTTCTGAGCATCATCTCAACATTATCTGGGGAGCCCGACCAGTTCAATAGAAGAGGCGACACTTCGGACCGGAGAAGGAAAGGTTATCGCCGAGGAGGTGGATAAGTTGTTACAAGGTAGTCATATTAAAGAAATTCAATTCCCTGAGTGGGTTTCAAATGTAGTATTAGTCCCTAAGCCTTCTTGGCAATGGAGGATGTGTATTGACTTTCATGATCTAAATAAAGCATGCCCTAAAGATTGTTATTCCTTGCCTCGTATTGATCAGTTGGTAGATTCTACTGTGGGGTATGAAGTGGTATCACTTATGGATGTGTATCAAAGGTATCACCAAATCCCCTTGGCACATGATGATTAGAAGTGGGTTAGCTTTATCACGACAGGAGGATTGTATGCCTACGTGGTGATGCCTTTTGGGTTAAAGAATGGAGGAGCCACCTATTAGAGGCTCATGGATAAGATATTCGATGAACAGAAAGGCAAGAATGTAGAAGTGTATGTTGATGATATTTTGGTAAAGTCAAGGCTCGCTCAGGATTTAGTGTCGGATCTTGAAGAAACCTTTGCCACCCTTTGACGCTATAACATGAAGCTAAATCCAAAGAAGTCTTTGTTCAGGGTGAAGAGTGGAAAATTCCTTGGATACATTGTGACTGAAAAAGGATTGCAAGCTAATCCAAAAAAAATTTAGGCTTTGTGTAATATGAAGTCACCAACTAACTTGCGGGAAACAGGGGCTACCCTTCTTCCGAATTCTACATAAAGCTACTCGGTTCCAGTGGGATGAACCGTGTAAACAAGCTTTTCAGGAGTTGAAGAAGTATTTAGCCGAACTTCCTCTGTTGGCCAAGCCTATTTCTGGAGAACCATTGAGGATGTACTTAGCATATCAGAAGGTGCGATCAGTTAAATGTTATTGAAACAGGAAGGTTCTCAACAACAACCTATTTACTACCCCAGCCATATATTGAAAGGGCAGAGTTACGATACACTTAGTTAGAAAAGTTGGCATACATTCTAGTCTTAATCGCTCGCAAGCTTAGGCCTTACTTCTTAGCTCATCCGGTGAATGTATTAATAAACAGTGAGCTAGGTCGAGTGGTCACTAAACCTAATTTTTCAAGGAGGTTAGCCAAGTGGGATGTGGAGTTAAGTGAATATGATATTCATTACCACCCCCAAACTGCTGTTAAGGCTCAATCGTTAGCTGATTTCCTAGCTGAAATGCAAATGGGCTTGGAGAATAGTTCGGCAAAAGAAGAAGAGGGAAAGGATGCCTAGAACATTTTTGTGGATGGATCTTCAGGAGATGGAGGAAGTGGAGTTAGAGTGGTATTAATAACCCCATTGAATGAAGAACTCACATATCCATTCATCTGGGGTATAAAGCATCCAATTATGAGGCGGAGTATGAAGATATTCTGGTAGGGTTGCAAGCAGCTCGGGTAGTGGGGGCCATTCAGTCATAATCCATTCAGATTCTCAGTTGGGTGTGTCACAACTTAAGGGTCCTTTTTCCATTCGGGAAGATAGTTTGTAGAAATACTTCACGACTTTTGAAAAAGGAAAGACTCATTTCCAGGAGGTAATCTTACAACAAATATCGAGAGAGAGAATCGAAGGGCGGATTAGTTGGCTCGGTTGGCCAGTGCCCTAGAGGGATGGAGGCTTCAGGACTCTGTCTGCATAGAAGTTTGTCACTCTTTGGTGGTGATGTGGAGGACGTGGAGAAGGAAGGTGATAGTACCTCCGACTGGAGAACCAACATCACGACTTATTTGCAGCGCGGAGATATTCCAACCGAAGGTGTGGGGCAACATCAGTTTTATTGAAAAGAGTGAAGCTGTTTGTAATTATTGACGGAATCCTAAACAAGATGTCTTTTGGCTGACCTCTATTGAAGTGTCTCAGGAAAGAGGACACCGAGTGGGTACTCAAAGAAATAATGAAGGATATTGTAGCAACCATTTAGGAGGAAGGGCACTGACTTGGAAGGTGTTATTTGTTGTACTATTCGAGCCGCAAAAACCACTTTTTTGCGTTATGGAAACCCCGGATGTCGGCCACGGATCCATGTGAAGGTAAATAAAACTACATGTATGTGTTTTAAAACTTTAGATCCACTCTAGATCTACATGTTAAGAGTTTACCCTCGATGCGACACTCTTCGCTTATCCCGCTCGTCCAAATGACTTGTCGGAAATCGAGAGTGTCAAGTGTACACTCCTCTATCGGTATCCACATGAACAATAGGTGGAGAAGATCACTTAGAGTGTACTAGCACACTAAGGAACCCACGGAAAGAGAAGAGGGAGAGAGCTTGAGGGAAGATCCAAGGAAGAAGATGAAGTTCACACACAAATAACTTCACACAAAGTGGCCGACCACTTCATGGAGGGGTTACATGTGTTGGGTTTCCGGCACCGCGGCGTGTGTGTGTTCGATCATGTTTCGTAAACATGAGCACAGCGGAAGCAATTAAAAATAAGAAATCTATATTTATTACAACACACACAACACACGCATGCTATTACAACAAGTGTAGACATAACCGTAAATTAAAATTTGCAATAAAAGGAAATTAAACTACGTTATACCTTCCGTATGACGTGTAGCGGGAACGGCATCAACCGGAATGATCCTCGTAAGAATCGTCTCTATCCGTATCCACGCCGAGCTCCTCGGGATGACTTCGCTAAGTCACGAGCTTCGTCTTCGTACGGGTTACTAGCCTCGTGTTGAAGACGACGTGATCGAGAGATGATCACGATCCGAATCCAAATTCGGATCCAAAACGAGTTCTCAAAACTCGCTTCTCCGGAGAGGTATTCGTCAACCGTTTGACGAATCCTTCGTCCTCCACCTCAGAGGATTACCGGAGATCAAATCCCCGGTAAGTTAGCCGCTGTCCAACCGCCGCCCAAACGACGCCCGAGGAGGAGAAGCTGTCCAGAAAACTGGACAGCTTGGTGGAGGAGTAGGCGCCGGCCAAAACAAGGAGAGAAAAGGCTCACCTTGATGCCGAACCTATAGTAGATCACCGGAGGGTCGCCGGAGGGTCGCCGGAGGTTCACCGGCTGGAGCTTGGATGCCGGCAAGGAGCTGGACGGAGCCACCATAAACTGGGCGGCAACAATGTGTTGGGCGGCAACAACATGTTGGGCGGCTAGGGTTTGGATGATTAGGGTTTAACAATCCCTTAAGCCCTCTTTTATAGAGAACTAATTCTCTTAATGGTTAATGGATCATATCCATAAAGCCCGTTAACCCGCTCCATTAGGATAAGTTAAAATAAACCAAACCATGATGGTTTATTTTAAGTTAAAACGAACCGAACCAACCTTTGGTTCATTCGTTTAATATAAACCAAACCCTTTGGTTTATTCTCATCCATTGGATTAGAACCAAACCATTTTGGTCCATCCATTATGTCTTCATAAGACACTGCCCATCCACGCTTCCATTGCGACTGAAACAATTTCGTGCTCGCTTTATGTTTGGTCCAACCAAACATAGTTTCTCTCGGTCTGAGAATCCCATTCTCAAGCTCGTTTTAAATCCTTTGGATTACACTCGTTGTGCGTGTGACCAAATAGGTTCTCGGTTTATGTTGGCCGTCTATAATTAACCATTAATTATAGAACGATCATGAGTGGCACCTAGTAGTACATCATGATCCCCAATTAACCGAAAAGATCAACGATTGATCCAGAACTATTTCTGAAACCCTTCAGTAGCTCGAATGAATCGTGCCCCATTCCCTTCACTCATCTTATACCCACTTGGTTCAGGACATGGTCTATTGTGTCAGTCCCCACTAGGCTGACTACGTCACACCTAGCCCAAGTATCATTTCCTCGTTCTACGGATTCTAGTTACTCCACATGTATCGAAGAGTACTTTACTCTAAACATGTAATGCTTTGGCCAAAGACTTTAGTAACAATCCGACGAGAGGCCATGGGTATACATCTCCTCGCAAGGAGTGGTGAATCCTTTATAGGCTATTCAAACACCTTCGATCACTTCGACTTATACCCAATCATCCCGGGTCCACATCTCCTCAGAGATGTTTGCTTAAGATGTCAAAGCATAAGTCTCCATGATCAAGATGACTTGAATACCGCAAGTCAAAGGAACATCGCACTTAAGCCACAGTAAGAACTTCATTGACATATCTATATATGCAGAGAACCATATGAAGTCTTACGGCTGGTCACTCCAATGAACTAGTTACCATAACTAGCATCCACGATTAACTCCGGACATCACTATGTCTCCAGCCAGTGAGAATCAATTGCTTGGATACACCAAGGAGTATACCTCGTGCTAGTCTCGACAGAATTGATGGTGTCCAAATCCATCAATTCATCGACTAGGGATAATTCCGATACATCACAATTACACATCTAGAGATACTCACTAGTTGTGATCCAATCACAAATTCTCTCATGCTGTGAATCGTATCGTGGACATTCAGTAAATGAGTTTAAGATCCAATCAAATACATAAAACATGTATACTCAAATAGTGAATCTTCATTTATCATATAAATGGTTCATACATAAGGCGATTGCCTTAGGACATCTCTCATATATTACTAACAGACTCCCACTTGGCCTAATGCCAATCGCTACGATATCCAATACCATAAGCTCTAACATGACCCTCAAACTTACTTTGAGGTAATGCTTTAGTCAAAGGATCCGCTAAGTTCCTTTCAGTGGGAATTTTCTCGATTTGTATTTCGTTCCTACTGATGATCTCTCTGATAAGATGATAGCGGCGAAGCACATGTTTGGATCATTGATGAGACCACATCAAGTTCAGAGATGAACTTTTGATCCAAACCGCTTCCTTTGCGGCTTCCAAAGCTGCAATGTATTCTGCCTTAGTGGCAGAATCCGCTATAGTGTCAAGCTTGGAACCTTTCCAACTTATTGCGCCTCCATTCCAGGTGAATACATACCCAGACAAAGACATGGAATTATCCTTGTCTGTCTGGAGCTGGTATCCGTATACCCACGTATCACCATGTACCCTTCTCCATATATTAGGAACACATCCTTAGTTCTTCTCAAGTACTTAAGGATCGTCTTAACAGCCGCCCAATGATCCATTCCTGGATCGGATTGGTATCTGCTCGTGACACTCAGAGCGTACGATACATCGGGCCTCGTACATAACATAGCATACATGATAGATCCTATTGCGGATGCATAGGGAATCTTACTCATGCAAATCCTCTCGTCTTCTGTGCGCGGACACATAGACTTCGAAAGGTGTTCCCCATGCCTGATGGGTGGATAACCTTTCTTGGATTCCGACATGCTAAACCTCTTTAGCACTCGGTCTATATATGTAGACTGCGAAAGAACAAGCAACCGTTTCGATCTATCTCTATAGATCTTAATCCCAAGGATGTAGGTTGCTTCTCCCAGGTCTTTCATGGAGAATGTCTTGGATAACCAAACCTTAACTGACTGTAAGATTGACACATCGTTTCCTATAAGTAATATGTCATCGACATACAATACTAGGAACACGACTGCACTCCCACTAACCTTCTTGTACACACAAGGTTCGTCTGGATTTTGTGAGAAATCAAACCTTTTGATCGTCTCATCAAAACGGATATTCCAGCTCCTGGATGCTTGCTTCAATCCATAAATGGATCGTCGCAATTTGCATACCTTGGTTTTGTCAACCGATGTGAAACCCTCAGGCTGTATCATATACACGTCCTCGAGCAAGTTTCCATTAAGGAAAGCTATTTTCACATCCATCTGCCATATCTCATAATCATAATGAGCCGCTATGGCCAGGAGCATCCGAATGGATTTAAGCATAGCTACAGGCGAATAGGTTTCGTCATAATCAACACCTTGTTTTTTGACGATATCCTTTCGCCACCAATCTAACCTTATAGGTAATCACATTACCATCCATGTCGGTTTTCTTCTTGAAAACCCACTTGCACCCTATAGGCTTTATCCCTTCAGGTGGGTCAACTAAGTTCCAAACTTGGTTTTCATACATGGAATCCATTTCCGACTTCATGGCACCAAGCCACTTATCCCTTTCTGAACTTGTCAGCACTTCTTCATAACTGGTAGGCTCCTCATCATCAATGAGTAACACGTCATTCGATTCGCTTACGAGAAATCCATATCTCTCAGGAATATTGCGTGTTCTACCAGATCTACGAAGATGTGGTGTTACAATAGGTCCAGCCGATTGCTCATCATTATGAGTTGTCAGCTGTTGTGCTTCACCAGGTATCTCATCAATGTCTATTTGAGTCTCTCGAGCCTCCTCAAGCTCGACGACACTCCCATTGTTTTCTTGCAAGAGAAACTCTTTCTCTAGAAACACAGCATGCCTTGAAACAAACACCTTTTGTTCCACAGGATGATAGAATTGGTAACCCCTTGTTTCCTTAGGGTATCCAATAAATAGAAATTTATCGACTTAGCATCCAGTTTGTCTCGATACATCCGCTTCACATAAGCAGACAACCCCATATCTTCAAGTAAGATACATGAGGTTTCTTACTATTCCATATCTCATATGGAGTAGTTGAGACTACCTTAGTAGGCATTCATTTTAACAAGTAATTTATGCAAGTGCATAGCCCCAAAAGGACTTGGGAAGAGTTGCATGATTCATCATTGACTGACCATGTCCAACAAGGTCGATACGCCTCGGATACACCATTATCCGTGGGTGTATAGGGCGGAGTCCATTGAGACAATATGCCATTGTCTCTTAGATAATCAAGAAACTCTTGACTTAAGTATTCACCACCTCGATCCGATCGAAGTATTTTAATACTCTTGTCATGTTGTTTCTCTACTTCATTTCTGAATTCTTTGAACCTTTCAAAGGCTTCAAACTTGTGTTTCATCAAGAACACATACCCAAACCGTGAGTGATCATCGGTGAAGGTAATGAAGTAGCTATAGCCTTCTAATGCTTGAGTTGACATAGGTCCACATACATCAGTATGTATTAGACCTAGTAACTCTCCCACTCGTTCACCTTTTCCAGTAAAAGGTAACTTAGTCATTTTGCCTTTTTAAGCATGATTCGCATGTATCGTATGAATCCAATTCAAACGATTCCAGAATTCCACATCGGTGTAATTCGGACATGCGTTTCTTGCTTATATGGCCAATACGACAATGCCACATATAGGAGTCTATTTGATTATCCTTTCGAGCATGCTTGTTGCTCGCTTCGATATTGCAAATGTCACTGGATACGTCCAACGTATAAACACCATTGCTTAAAGTTCCAGTCCCATAAAGAACCCCATTCAAAGTTATGTAACAACAATTGTTACTAAACGTCAAATGGAAACCATTTCTATTTAAACAAGAAATAGAAATGATGTTCTTTATCAACGAAGGAATATAAAAGCAATTGTCCAGTTCTAAGACAAGTCCTGCAGGGAGTTTCAACAAATACGTTCCGATGGCGAGTGCAGCAACCTTTGCTCCATTCCCAACACGTAAATTTGACTTTCCCTTGACGAGTCTTCTTCTATTCCTTAGCCCATGTATGTCATTACATATATGTGAGCCACACCCAGTATCCAATACCCAAGTGTCTAAGGAAATAGAATGACAATCAATAAAGAAGATTTCTGAAGAAGATGGGGCATCCGATGCCTTATCCTTCTTCACGGACTCAAGATAAATCTTGCACTTTCTTCGCAAATGGCTCTCCTTGCCATAATGATGGCAAGTTTCCTTTTGTGCTAGTTCTACCTTCTTAGCCCTTCTCTTCTTTCCCTTCTACTGTTCCTTTGACTTCCTCTTAGAACCTTTCTTCGAGGAATCAACTAACAGCACCGTCCCCTGCTCATGCTTCTCAGAAGACTCACGGTCTTCAAAGATGTTGAGCGATACAGATGAGCCTCCTCGCATCTCAGAGGTGAAGAGGAGCTTGGAGACTTCGAACCTTTCGAATCTCACTTGCTCATCAACCAACTCACAGAGATGAAGGACTACGATATGAGCATCCATATGCTCATGCTGCTTTCGTAGCTTGGGTTCCATCGCGGCTAGCATGATGCAACTCATTTGTTCAGAATCACTCACATGTTTCTGATAGGCCAACAATTGGTCCAAAGTTGCATCGTCACTAGGACGAGCGGGAAGAGGCGCTTCGAGGACATTCGCAAGCTTTTCCACCTTGAGAACAATTCTCAAGTTTCTAAGCCAGTCCAAGAAGTTCGGCCCAGTCAATTTATTTGAATCCAAAATGGAACGCAAATTAAAAGACAACATGATCAATTTTAGAAATACAAAACGAGCATATATGAGAAAGATGATTTTTTAAAATGCATCAATATACATTTATAAATCCCATTCATTTTTCGAATTTCAAAAACCCCAAAATCACTTCGGGAGATTGTAGGTCCATCTCCGAATGGGCTGATATCCATCATAGTTATGAACAACCTTGGAGAGAGTCCAACAAGCCATTCATAACTACGATGGTAGGTATAATCTATACCGATTGCATATCCCGTATATGCAACTATCACAATGTGCTATCAACTAATTGAATGTTCACACATACATCGGGTTGTTAACACATTAACAAGTATGCATCATATGCATAGCACCCAACTTCATCTCCCTTTACATCGACCTTGGAGAGAGTCCAACAAACCGATGCTCCAGGTTAAAGCCAACCCATTAATCAGGACATAGTTTTAATATGGTTAGAGCGCATTCAACCAATTAGCCCAGCTTGGAGAGAGTCCAACAACCAAAGCTAACGATTGACCTCTGACTCTTACCATATTAGTATTAAACTATTCCATGGTTTGAACATATTCGGGTTCGAGCCGGGCTTGGAGAGAGTCCAACAACCCAAACAAGAAACGGAACTCTGGTTCTAACCATATTAATGGAAGGTGTAGGCTTTAATATTGTTTAAGGGTTTTTATGTCTCATCCTCTTTGCATGCAAATAACTATTATCTACATGGCATGGCATACATGGCATACATCTACATGTCACGACACGCATGGCATAATGTTATGCATCTAATGCAATTACATGACATACAATTATGTCATGTATATAATTTCCTTATATGTCATAACTATTTATGGAAATAAAATATGTTTAAGATTTGATTCTCCAAATCAAATCATAATTAAATTAGGAAACAAATTTCCAAATCTAATCACATATTTTATTCATGGAATTATTTGATTAAGGAAAATCTATTTAGGAAACCAATTTCCTAAATCTTTAAAACTACTTATGAAAATTAAATATTTTAAGATTTGATTTCCCAAATCAAATCATGATTAAATTAGGAAACAAATTTCCAGAATCTAATCAAATATTTTATTTATGGAAAATATAAATTTCCATAAATACTTCCAACTTTCCAAAAGTGGAAGATTTCCATAAATACTTCTAGACTTTCCAAAATTGAAAAATTTCCATAAATACTTCTAAATTTCCAAAATTTAGAAAACTTCCAGAAATACATTATGACTATCGCAAAACCATTTTTACGATTATGTCGAAACACAACTTGGGCTCTGATACCACTGTTGGGTTATCGGCACCGCGGCGTGTGTGTGTTCGATCATGTTTCGTAAACATGAGCATAGCGGAAGCAATGAAAATAATAAATACTCCTATTTATTACAACACACACAACACACGCATGCTATTACAACAAGTGTAGACATAACCGTAAATTAAAATTGCAATAAAAGGAAATTAAACTACGTTATACCTTCCGTATGACGTGTAGCGGGAACGGCATCAACCGGAACGATCCTCGTAAGAATCGTCTCTATCCGTATCCACGCCGAGCTCCTCGGGATGAACCGCTAAGTCACGAGCCGTCTTAAATGCGGGTTACTAGCCTCGTGTTGAAGACGACGTGATCGAGAGATGATCACGATCCGAATCCAAATTCGGATCCAAAACGAGTTCTCAAAACTCGCTTCTCCGGAGAGGTATTCGTCAACCGTTTGACGAATCCTTCGTCCTCCACCTCAGAGGATTACCGGAGATAAAATCCCCGGTAAGTTAGCCGCTGTCGGAGCACTAACCGTCGTCCAAACGACGCTCCGACGAGAGGAGGAGAAGCTGTCCAAAAAACTGGACAGCTTGGTGGAGGAGTAGGCGCCGGCCAAAACAAGGAGAGAAAAGGCTCACCTTGATGCCGAACCTATAGGAGATCACGAGGGTCACGGAGGTTCACTGGAGCTTGGACGCCGGCAAGGAGCTGGACAGCGCCACCATAAGCTGGGCGGCAACAATGTGTTGGGCGGCAACAACATGTTGGGCGGCTAGGGTTTGGATGATTAGGGTTTAACAATCCCTTAAGCCCTCTTTTATAGAGAACTAATTCTCTTAATGGTTAATGGATCATATCCATAAAGCCCGTTAACCCGCTCCATTAGGATAAGTTAAAATAAACCAAACCATGATGGTTTATTTTAAGTTAAAACGAACCGAACCAACTTTTGGTTCATTCGTTTAAAATAAACCAAACCCTTTGGTTTATTCTCATCCATTGGATTAGAACCAAACCATTTTGGTCCATCCATTATGTCTTCATCAGACACTGCCCATCCACGCTTCCATTGCGACTGAAACAATTTCGTGCTCGCTTTATGTTTGGTCCAACCAAACATAGTTTCTCTCGGTCTGAGAATCCCATTCTCAAGCTCGTTTTAAATCCTTTGGATTACACTCGTTGTGCGTGTGACCAAATAGGTTCTCGGTTTATGTTGGCCGCCTATAATTAACCATTAATTATAGAACGATCATGAGTGGCACCTAGTAGTACATCATGATCCCCAATTAACCGAAAAGATCAACGATCGATCCGTAACTATTTACGAAACCCTTGATGGCTCGAATGAATCGTGCCCCATTCCCTTCACTCATCTTATACCCACTTGGTTCAGGACATGGTCTATTGTGTCAGTCCCCACTAGGCTGACTACGTCACACCTAGCCCAAGTATCATTTCCTCGTCCTACGGATTCTAGTTACTCCACATGCATCGAAGAGTACTTTACTCTAAACATGTAATGCTTTGGCCAAAGACTTTAGTAACAATCCGACGAGAGGCCATGGGTATACATCTCCTCGCAAGGAGTGGTGAATCCTTTATAGGCTATTCAAACACCTTCGATCACTTCGACTTATACCCAATCATCCCGGGTCCACATCTCCTCGGAGATGTTTGCTTAAGATGTCAAAGCATAAGTCTCCATGATCAAGATGACTTGAATACCGCAAGTCAAAGGAACATCGCACTTAAGCCACAGTAAGAACTTCATTGACATATCTATATATGCAGAGAACCATATGAAGTCTTACGGCTGGTCACTCCAATGAACTAGTTACCATAACTAGCATCCACGATTAACTCCGGACATCACTATGTCTCTAGCCAGTGAGAATCAGCTGCTTGGATACACCAAGGAGTATACCTCGTGCTAGTCTCGACAGAATTGATGGTGTCCAAATCCATCAATTCATCGACTAGGGATAATTTCGATACATCACAATTACACATGTAGAGATACTCACTAGTTGTGATCCAATCACAAATTCTCTCATGCTGTGAATCGTATCGTGGATATTCAGTAAATGAGTTTAAGATCCAATCAAATACATAAAACATGTATACTCAAATAGTGAATCTTCATTTATCATATAAATGGTTCATACATAAGGCGATTGCCTTAGGACATCTCTCATATATTACTAACAACATGCATGCATGTAATTCCAAGAGTCAATGACTCTTGGTCTCCCTCATGAGGTGGCACCCCATTATGTGTCCATGATGATGTGGAACAACATCATTGGCCAGCCCCATGCCAAGTCACCATGACATGACAATTGGTCAAGTCAAAATTGACCATTCATCTTCCCTCTCAAGTCAAGTTAAACTTGACCTATTATCTCCCATGGTTGATCAAATCTAACCACTCGATTCAAGTCAATTTGATTTAATGAATCTTTATTCATTATTTTAAATTGACTCAATGAATCAAATCTAAATTAGACTCATTCAACACTTGAATCAAATTGAGTCAAACTCAATTATTCAAATTTGGATTACTCTTAATCCAATTTGGTTCATCCCATGAACCTAATCCTCATGGTTCATCATATGAACCTAATCTCCATCTAATTGCCCTTTGTGTGTGACCCTATAGGTTTTTGTAATGTTGGCAATGCTCCTAAACCGATTTAGGAACATAAGTAATAAGTGATATCTAGCAACACATCATTGCTACCCAAGTTACAAGAATATTGAGATCCAACATCACCTTTGTGACTACTAATTGTGACTCTCACAATATGTGACAATGCCCCTCTATCCTTGACATCTAGATTGACCAATTGAGGCATAGACTGTCATCCTCGGTATAATCTATATCTTGAACTCCAAGTAGACTCACTCTAATCAAATGAGCTTAATATCTCATATTGACTCATTTGGGCATGGCCATGCACTTAGTGATCTCACTCTATCAAGAATAACGATGTCACTCCCATCATATAGGAGGGATAGATCCCATCTATATCACTCACATCCCTCCGCATAATTTTTTACATACCTAATAATCACCTTTATAGTCCACCCATTTACAGGTGACGTTTGACGAAGCCAAAGTATGCAACTCCTTTTGTAGGGAACTATGGTGACTTCAGGTTCAAGGACTAATAGTCATACTAATAGTCACATGAGAAAGTATATGACACTCATATAACGATCCATGATACTTTCTCATGGTGGGTCATGCAATATACATTCTCCAATGCATAACCATGTCTTAACTTGATATCTCATATCCATGACTTGTGAGATCAAGTCATCGAGTTAACCAACATGCTAGTCTCTACACATTAACATTGTCTCTGAATGTTAATTCTTGACTAGGAATGATTAAGAGTAATATTCTCTATATCATCTCATTATCGATTCAACCAATCGATTGATATAGATAAGAACCTTATACTCAAGGACGTTATTATACTTAGTTATTTGGCACCAATACAAGTAAATATAATAACCATGCCTTTATAAATAGGAATATGATACAATAAAGTCCATACAACAATCATCACATGATTGACTCTAGGGCTTTCACTAACAATCTTCCACTAGCACTAGTGCCAATCACCGTAGTATCTAATACCCAATTACCTAGTGTGGCCATCATGTTTTTTCTGTACCAAAGCCTTGGTCAAGGGATTTGCGATGTTAGCCTCTGTGGGTACTCTGCAAATCTTCACATCTCCTCTATCGATAATCTCTCGAATGAGATGGAAGCGCCGTAGTATGTGTTTGGTCAGCTGGTGTGAGCGAGGTTCCCTAGCCTGCGCAATCACTCCATTGTTGTCACAATAGAGCTCTATAGGATATGCTATGCTAGGAACCACCCCAAGCTCATTAATGAACTTGCGGATCCAAACTGCCTTGCTGCCTCTGATACATCGATATACTCGGCCTCTGTTGTAGAATCAGCAACTGCGTCCTGCTTTGAACTCTTCCAACTCACAGCACCACCATTCAAGCAAAACACGAACCCTGACTATGATCTATAATCATCCTGGTCAGTTTGGAAGCTAGCATCGCTGTAACCCTTTACAGCTAGCTCCTCATCGCCTCCAAATATCAAGAAATATTCTTTAGTCCTTCTCAAGTACTTAAGAATATTCTTGACTGCTATCCAGTGACACTCACCTGGATCTGACTGATATCTACTCGTCATGCTCAAAGCATACGAGACATCAAGATGAGTACATAGCATGGCGTACATGATAGATCCTATGGTCGATGCATAAGAGATCTTATCCATGCGATCTCTCTCCCCTCTAGAAGAGGGACTTTGAGTCTTCGAAAGACTCACACCATGTGACATCGGCAAAAGTCCCTTCTTGAAATTCTGCATGGCAAACCGTAGTAATACCGTGTCAATATATGTACTCTGACTTAGGCCAAGAAATATCTTAGATCTATCTCTATAGATCTTGATGCCTAGAATACAGGCTGCTTCACCTAAGTCCTTCATTAAGAAACACGCCCCCAGCCAAGTCTTCACAGACTGTAGCTAATGGATGTCATTCCCAATGAGTAGTATGTCATCCACATAATATACTAGGAAGACAACTGTGTTTCCATTAACCCTCTTGTAGACACAGGGTTCATCTTCATTCTTGATGAAACCAAACTGTTTGATCGCATCATCGAATCGAAGATTCCAGCACCGAGAAGCTTGCTTTAGGCCATAAATGGACCTTTGCAGTTTGCATACTTTTCTAGTATGCTGTGGATCTACAAAACCCTCAGGCTGTATCATGTACACATCCTCGAGCAAGTTTCCATTCAAAAACACAGTTTTAACATCCATCTGCCAGATCTCATAATCGTGGTATGCTGCAATAGCAAGCATGATCCGAATGGACTTAAATATCGCCACTGGAGAAAAGGTTTCATCATAGTCAATACCATGAATTTGCTTGAAACCTTTAGCCACCAATCAGCTCTTATAGGTATGCGTAAATCCATCCATGTCAGTCTTTCTCTTAAAGACCCAGTTACACCCAATGAGTTTGACGCCTTCAGGTGGATCAATCAAAGTTCATACTTGGTTAGTGTACATAGATTCCATCTCGGATCTCATGGCCTCTAGCCATTTCTTAGAATCTGGGCTCATCACACCTTCCTGATAGGAGGTAGGCTCATTCTCAATGAGCATAACGTCATCATGGTCAGACAAGAGAAATGAGTATCTCTCAGGCTGATGACATACCCTATCAGACCTGAGAAGAGGTAGGTCTACCTGAACAGGTTGTTGTTCCACAACTCTTTGTGCAACAATTTCATCACCCGCAACACTTTGTGGTTCATGTTCAACATCCATCAAGGCCTCAGTGCTATGGTCTTTATCTTGAATTTCTTCAAGATCGAATGTACCCCCACTAGTTTTTCTAGAAACAAAATCCCTTTCTAGAAATACCCCAGTCTTTGCCACAAACACTTTGTGCTGACTGGAAATGTAGAAGTAATATCCCTTCGTCTCCTTGGGATATCCAACAAAATAACACATATCAGATTTGGGTCCCAGTTTGTTTGAGACTTGACATCGAACATAAGTCTCACAACCCCAAATCCTCATGAAAGACATCTTGGGATTTCTCCCTGTCCATATCATATATGGTGTCTTTATCATAGCCTTGGATGGTACACGGTTAAGTATGAAGGCTGTTGTGTATATTCTCAATGAGCATATCCCCAAAAGGATATAGAAAGATCTATGTGACTCATCATAGATCATACCATATCTAATAAGGTACGATTCCTCCTTTCGGATACTCCATTCCACTGTGGTGTTCCAGGAGGAGTGAGTTGGGATAGAATCCCACACTCAGCAAGATAGTCACGAAACTCATGGCTAAGGTATTCACTACCTCGATCTGATCGAAGTATCTTAATACTCTTGCTAAGTTGATTTTGTACTTCATTTTTGAATTCTTTGAAGTTTTCAAAGGATTCTAACTTATGTGTCATCAGATACACATAACCATATCTACCGAAGTCATCAGTAAATGTAATGAAGTACCTGTAACCACCTCTAGCAGCAACATTGAAAGGGCCACATACATCATTATGTATAAGTCCTAACAAGTCTGTTGCTCTCTCGCTGTGTCCACTAAAGGGAGTTTTGGTCATCTTGTCTAAAAGGCAAGACTCGCATGTCTCATATGATTCAAAATCAAATGAGTCTAGCAGCCCATCCTTATGGAGCTGGGATAAGCGACTCTCATTTATGTGACCTAAGCGACAATGCTAGAGATAGGTTTGGTTCAACTCATTTGACTTGAACCTTTTGGTACTTATGTTATAGATGGGGCTCTCTAAGTCTAGAATGTAGAGTCCGTTCATTAGAGGTGCACTACAATAGAACATATCATTTAAATAAACTGAACAACATTTGTTCTTTATTATAAATGAAAAACCTTTCTTGTCCAAAAAAAAAACTGAAATTATGTTCTTAGTCAAAGCAGGCACATAACAATATTCATCTAGTTCTAGTACAAGCCCAAAGGGCAGAGATAGAAAATAAGTTCCTACAGCAACAACAACAACTCTTGCTCTATTGCCTACTCCTAGGTCCACCTCGCTCTTTGTCAAAGCCCTGCTATTTCTCAGCGCCTGCACATTGGTACAAATGTGAGATGCACATCTGGTATCTAATACCCATGATGAAGAAATAGATAGATTGATTTCTATAACATTTATACCTGAAGTAGTAGTCTCACTTCTCTTCTTCTTAAGATCTTCCAGGTATGCTTTGCAGTTACGCTTCCAGTGTCCAACTTCCTTACAGTGGAAGCAAGTCCCTTCCTTGGCCACCCCTCCTTTCAGTTTCAGTGCCTTGCCTTTTCCCTTGGCTTGGGACTTTCCCTTACCTTTAGGCTTGCCCTTGACTTTCTTCTTTTGCACCATCAAAATGGAGTCAGGTTTTTCCTTCTTAAGGTTGAGCTCAGCAGTTCTCAACATGCTAAGCATCTCAGGCAGAGGCTTATCAATTTCATTCATGTTGTAATTCATGACAAATTGATTGTAGCTTTGTGGCAAAGATTGCAAGATCAAGTCAGTGGCCAACTCTTGGCCAAGTGGGATTCCCAACCTCTGTAGGTTCTCTATGTACCCAATCATCTTGAGTACATATGGACCTACGGGAGTCTCATCTTGCATCTTGGACTGAAACAGTGCCTTAGAGATCTCATATCTCTCGTGCCTTGCTTGTCCTTGATACAATTGACGAAGATGTTCAACCATATCAAAAGCATTCATGAACTCGTGTTGATTCTGAAGCTCAGAGTTCATGGTCACGAGCATGAGGCATGACACATCTAATGTATCATCTTGATGCTTCTTGTAAGCATCTCGGTCAGCTCGCGAGGCAGTGGCAGGAGGTGCCTCCGGAATGGGCTGCTCCAGGACGTACAATTTTCTTTCTTGGGTGAGAACGATTCTCAGATTCCTGTACCAGTCCAGGAAATTAGCTCCATTGAGCTTGTCCTTCTCAAGGACAGAACGCAGGGAGAGAGTGTTCGTGTTTGTCGACATGGTAATCTACAACATACACAATACAGAAAATTAATATCATATTCCATTTATCATTTAATTAGGCATTTAATCAAATGATGCTCCCACTGAATTATAGGACTTTTGTAGAATCGAGTCATGGATGTGGTCAAACCACATTACTAGATTCATATAAATTAGCTATAATTCTCACAGGACAAGATCCACATCATACTATCCCTTGAGTTATCTTTGGCTAAATCGCCCAAGACTTAGTATGATCGGTAGGTAATAAATTATCAATTACATCTCTATGCAACTCTTGTTTATAGGATCAAGATCCACATTTACAAAATACCTTGAGTTAGCTTTGGCTAAATCGCCTAAGATTTAGTGTAAATGCGATCTTATCCTATCTTTCCAATGGTTGGAATATGCCTATAGTTTTACTCGATCCAATTGAGTTAACTAGTTTTACTCAATCTAATTGAGCTTATTCTCACCCAAGCCGTGATAGGCGGGACCAAGATTGTCCCTCCGCACCCTACCAAGATAATATGCGTTGCTCTGCTTTGGCAGATTCAACAACAACAAATGATCGAGGTAGTGATGGGTATCAAAACTTGGTAAGAATTTTTGAGTTGATTCGATTAAGATATAATCTAATCGTAAATGTGTATCATATACGCATTAAGGCCTATATTACCCTACACTAGCATGCATCACATACATACAAGCAATATACTAGCATGCATCATATACATACAAGAAAAATATCCTAGCATGCATCATATACATACAAGCAAAATTTATTAGCATGCATCACATACATACAAGAAAAACAAAGATGGAGTTATGAGGAGGGTGCCAATGACACATGGCGGTCAAAGGAGGCGCTTGGAGAAGCCGCTAACCCTAGTTTGACCGTTCGATCTTCTCATTGGCTTGAGAAGATCGTAGTAGGGCCAAGACCTCGTCACAATTAATATATATATATATATATATATATATATATATATATATATATATATATATATATATATATATATATATTAATTGTGATGAGGTCTTAGCCCTACTACGATCTTCTCAAGCAAATGAGAAGATCGAACGGTCAACCTAGGGTTAGCGGCTTCTCCAAGCGCCTCCTTTGACCTCCATGTGTCGTCGACACCCTCTTCGTAACTCTATCTACTAGTGGACCTTCCACCGCTCCATTTTGTACATTACAAACATGAAACTCGAGTTACATTCAAGTCTAAAACTATTTACAACTGGAATTTTAAAAGAAGAGGCACGATGCGTAAGTCGCATACCTTATATAACATGCACAACTACAAAAACGGTGTGCAAGACGTATTATGAATTACAACACATTTATCAAATCACATTGGGGTTCTTGGGTCATGCCCATCACAGAATTATACATAATTTTAAATTATCTATTTTACATAAATTTCTATAATTTTTCATATTTTTTTTTTCAATTTTATGAGTAACATCTCCGTAACGGTCCCGCTAAGCAATTTTTGGGCGCGATCGCGGGACAATGCCCCTTTCGGGGTTAGGGGCAGCTCCCCTAAGTGTCCCATCTTGATCTTACAGCGACTTAAGTCACTATCCCAAAAACCTAAAGCGAGAATTCGCCGTTCCGGAGAGTTTTTCTCGGTGGTTGAAGCCTACAAGTGTCCCAACACTTGTTGCTTCTACTCTTCGAGAAAAATACCCAAAAAATCTATAAAAATAGGAAATTTACAGAAACTTACAGATCTGTAATTTTTATATCTAATACAAAAACTACAAAAATTAAACACATACATGCTTTGCACGCGGCTCTGATACCATTGTTGTACTACCCGAGCCACAAAAATCGCTTTTTTGCGTTGCGGAAACCCCGAAAGTCGGCCACGGATCCGTGCGAAGGTAAATAAAACTATATGTATGTGTTTTAAAACTTTAGATCCACACTAGATCTACATGTTAAGAGTTTACCCTCGCTGCGACGCCCTTCTCTTATTCCACTCGTCCAAATGGCTTGTCGGAACTTGAGAGTGTTAAGTGTACACTCCTCTATCGGTATCCACACGAACAATAGGTGGAGAAGATCATTTAGAGTGTGCTAGCACACTAAGGAACCCACGGAAAGAGGAGAGGGAGAGATCTTGAGGAAAGATCCAAGAAAGAAGATGAAGTTCACACACAAATAACTTCACACAAAGTGGCCGGCCACTTCATGGAGGGGGGTTACATGCATGCATGTAATTCTAAGAGTCAATGACTCTTGGTCTCCCTCATGAGGTGGCACCCCAAGATGTGTCCATGATGATGTGGAACAACATCATTGGTTGGCCCCCATGCCAAGTCACCATGACATAGCAATTGGTCAAGTCAAAATTGACCATTCATCTTCCCTCTCAAGTCAAGTCAAACTTGACCTCTTATCTCCCATGGTTGATCAAATCTAACTACTTGATTCACGTCAATTTGATTTAATGAATCTCTATTCATTATTTTAAATTGACTCAATGAATCAAATCTAAATTAGACTCATTCAACACTTGAATCAAATTGAGTCAAACTCAATTAGTCTAATTTGGATTACTCTTAATCCAATTTGGTTCATCCCATGAACCTAATCCTCATGGTTCATCATATGAACCTAATCTCCATCTAATTGCCCTTTGTGTGTGACCCTATAGGTTCTTGTAATGTTGACACTGCTCCTAAACCGATTTAGGAACATAAGCAATGAGTGGTATCTAGCAACACTTCATTGCTACCCAAGGTACAAGAATGTTGAGATCCAACATCACCTTTGTGACTACTAATTGTGACTCTCACAATATGTGACAATGTCCCTCTATTCTTGATATCTAGATTGACCAATTGAGACATAGACCGTGTTATCCTCGGTACAATCTATATCTTGAATTCCAAGTAGACTCACTCTAATCAAATGAGCTCAATATCTCATATTGACTCATTTGGGCATAGCCATGCACTTAGTTATCTCACTCTATCAAGAATAACGATTTCACTCCCATCATATAAGAGGGATAGATCCCATCTATATCACTCACATCCCTTCGCATAATTTGTTACATACCCAGTAATCACCTTTATAGTCTACCCATTTACGGGTGACGTTTGACGAAGCCAAAGTATGCAACTCCTTATGTAGGGAACCATGGTGACTTCAGGTCCAAGGACTAATAGTTGTACTAATAGTCACATGAGAAAGTATATGCCACTCATATAACGATCCATGATACTTTCTCATGGCGGGTCATTCAATATACATTCTCCAATGCATACCCATGTGTCAACTTGATATCTCATATCCATGACTTGTGAGATCAAGTCATCGAGTTGACCTACATGCTAATCTCTACGCATTAACATTATCCCTGAATGTTAATACTTGACTAGGAATGATTAAGAGTAGTGTTCTCTATATCATCTCATTATCGATTCAACCAATTGATTGATATAGATAAGAACCTTCTACTCAAGGACGTTATTATACTTAGTTATTTGGCACCAATACAAGTAAATATAGTAACCATGCCTTTATAAATAGCAATATGATACAATAAAGTCTATACAACAATCATCACATGATTGGCTCTAGGGCTTTCACTAACATTATTGGCCAGATACTTTTCGCCAACTCTTCATCAAGATGGAACACAGTTAGTGCACGCCTGTCCAGTTTGTCAAAAGCATATCAACTGATCAGAGCGGCCCGCTGAGTTGATGAAGGCCATAGTCGCCTCTTGTCCTTTTGATCAATGGAGAATGGATATCGTCGGCCCCATGCCTACAACCCCTTTATAGAAGAAGTTCTTATTAGTGGCGGTGGATTATTTCTCTTGGGTGGAAGCTGAACCTTTAGCCAAGATCACAGAGAGTGTAGTGATATAATTTCTTTGGAAGAACATTGTTTGTTGCTATGGAGTCTCCTGAAAGTTGATCAGTGACAATGAATGCCAATTTCAGGGTCGAAAGATCAGAGAATAGTGTCAAAGTCTCAATATTTAGCAGGCCTTTACCTCGATAGCTCATTCTCAGGCCAATGGTTAGGTGGAAGTGGTCAACAAAATTATCATCCAAGGGTTAAAAACCAAGTTAGGGGCTAAGCGAGGAAATTGGGTGGACGAGTTACCTAGGATATTATGGGCTTATCGAACCACACCCAAAATAGCTACTAGAGAAACTCCCTTCATTCTGGTGTATGGAACAGAAGCCATCATCCTAGTGGAAACCATTTTAAATAGTGCCTGAGTTGAAGCTTACGAACCGGAGCAGAACCAAATTATGAGATGTACTGAATTAGATTTGTTGGAAGAAAGGCGGAAGCAAGCCCGAATCCGAGCTGAAGCGTACAAGCAAAGAATACAACAAGTCTTTAACAAGAAGGTAGTGTTGAAGAGGTTTTAGGACGGTGACTTAGTTTTGCGCAAAGTCAATTATGTCAGAGATCCTAAAAAGTTAGCTCCCAATTAGGAAGGACGATATACAATCACTCACTGAGTCACCGAATCAACATATTACTTAAAGGATGCTAACGACATAGAGTTGCCTAGGCCTTGGAATGTTGTGCATTTAAAATATTTTCATACTATGTAATTAGAAGACATTAATGAAAAGAGTTATGCATTTACATGTTTGCTATTACCCATAAAAAGAGGAATGCAACTTGACCACAGTTTCATATCATGGCAATCAGTGGTCCGCTACACTCACTAAGCGGCCCGCTACAGTTTAAAATGGGCAGGAGGGCATTAGCTGAAACTAATCTCTCAATTCAGCAAAGGAGAAATCAAGGAACATCATTGAGTAATCATCAAGAAATAGTGTAATCCAAATATTGTCCCATGTCAATTGGAATTAGTAATTGTTCACCCCTACTAGAAGGAGAAGGAAAACAGAAAAACTATAGCCTAAAATGGTCAGGGGGATAACATTTGAAGCTAATCTCCCAATTCAAAAAAGGAGTTGGTTGATGAGCCGGAGCAAACCCTTGAGCAACATACTGTCTGACCGCCTCATTAAAACCATCCTTGTAAGTGGCTTGCATCAGGGGGTTCAAGCGTTCTTGTCAGCTTTGGTTAGCAGCATGTACATTCTATAGAAACTTTATGCAACATTCTTTGTGCTCTAGGAAGTCCCGACGAACTCGGCGGTATTGACGGGATATTTGAGTGATAGTATCAGTCAAGATGAACATGCCCTGAGATTGGGAGGCATGATCTTGCTGGATGATTTTTGACATAGTCATCAGATCCCGTTGCATTGAGGTTGAGACTTCTTCCACAGCTTCAGTATAAGCCTTGGTGCAAGTAACTTCGTTCCTCACTTGCTACAAGGAAACTTCATGATGGTGCACTTGAGAAAGGGCTCGATTTCTCTTCGATATTAAAGCTGAACTATGGCAGATCTCCCTACTTGGGCTCATAGGGTAGCTATGGTATATGCATCCTTTTGTTTTTGCTTTTGAGCTTCTGACAGTTGAGCCCGACAATGTGCCAATTCCTGAAGTAAAGAAGTTTCTCTCTGTTTAAACATTTCTTGAGATACTGAATTGGTGATGGATTGCTGAAGAGTTTGTTGCCGAAGTTATATTTGATAATGAGAGAAAGAGAGCTTCAACTCTTGGTAGTTCGTCATCACTTGAAGACAGCAAATTAGAGAAAAAGTTATTACTAAAGATGCAGGCAAAATGGCCTAGAGGAGTTTACCAGTTCCAGGAAATGTTGTAGGCTTTCCATCCATGGTATTAGTTCATTGAAATTGAGGATGCATGAGTCCCTTGCAGAAGGAGAAGAAGCAATGATAGGAGTTGATTCACTCATAATTGGACAAGCACGATGTGCTATAGGGAACTATTCTATTGGTTCCAAAGAAAAAAGAAAAGAGGTTCCAGAGAGAGAAGGGGGAACATTAATGTGAGGGGAGGGGTTAAGGTTTTGGCTGGAAGATGGGGAACTCAAAGTTTTTGAAGACGAAGAGCGAGAAGAAAGCGGAATGGGGGATGTCACCGGTGCTATGGAGTTAGGAGTGTCAGTGATAAGGGGGGATGTGGAAGTGGTGAGAAAAAGGGTTGTAGCCAAGGAGCTTTCTTCATAGCCTACAAAGGTGGAAGACGAAAAGGGAAGGCTTAACGGTGGAGGAAGGATATTTGAGATTACTTGCTGAATAATTGTAGAGAGGGAGTGTTCTGAGGAAGGAAGGGAAGTAAAATAGTAAGATTTGGTTGTCCGGGTGACATGGACATTAGGGTGGAAGCTATGGTGAAAGGCGTATAGGCAGTTGGAGGGGATGTGATCGTTAGCAACTCTCCTCTTTGGCAGAGAAAGGGCACCAGAGGAGAAATCAGGACCGAACCCTTGACTGGGGCTTTCAGAGACTATAGGGATGGTAGAAAATAGGGCATTTGAATGGAGAGGTAATGACTTCGGTAGGGTTAGGGAAGTGGAAGATGAAGGCAGCATGGTAGGGATCAACATGGTGGGGGAAAGTGAAGCAGGCGAAGAAGAGGGGCTAACGATAAAAGCATCTTCATCTTGCCTCCGTCGATGCACCGCCCCTCACAATCTGATTTTTGTGTGAAAGAATGGGGGAGGTGATATAGGGCTACGTAGAAGTGGGGCGAAGGAGAAGGAAGGTTAGGGTTTGGTGGTAGTATGGACAGGGAAGGAGAAGACGACGATGCTGGAAGGAGAGTCACAGTAGATGGCTGTGGGGCAGTAGGGGATGATGTTGTCAATGAAGGGGAGGGGGTGTCATAAAGGAAGTGGCGGAAGGGATCCCTACGGGAGCCAGAGCGGTGGGTGGCGGTGCGAGGTTGGCAGGCATTTGACTCGAGCTCATTGGGGCATCTTGCATTTGTTGGGAAGCTGCTTTCTATAGGCAAGCCTTCATCTTGTCACAAAGAAAAAAGGTGTGTATGTGTGTGTGGGGGGGAGGGGGGGGTTGATGCAAGGGAAAAAAGAAAAGAATCTTCATACTGCACAGAAATGGGGGAAGGGTTTCGAAGACAAGAAGAGAGGAAGATGAAGGAGGGGAAGTCAAGGAGTCAAAATTAAAGAAGGGTGGAAGTCAAGGAGTCAAATTTAAATAAGGGTGGTATAATTGGGCCTGTGAGCCAAGATATGAGCCTTAACGAAGTTTCAGGCGTGATTTTTTAGTGGGTTGAGCCTTTGTCTATTCGTACATCTTGGCGAGGGCTGAAGTTTTTAGCCTTGTACGGTTGCGGAACGGAGGAGTCGGGTTTAAGGTAAATATACTTGTAAAGATTGGCGGAGTAAAAAATTCATTCTGATCTGATAAGGCAAGGCCTTAGATCAGATCGTCCCTCTTTTTTACAACTCGGCGATGGCCGAAGCTCTTATTCTCGTGCAGTGGCAGAATGGAGGAGTCGGGTTCAAGATAAATACACCTGTGAAGATTGGCAGAGTTAAAAATTCATTCCGTTCTTCCAATCTATTTTTATAGCAAGGCCTTAGATCAGATCGTCACTCTTTTTATAGCTTGGCGATGGTCGAAGCTCTTATCCCTGTTCGGTTGCGGAACGGAGGAGTCGGGATTAAGATAAATACACTTGTGAAGATTGGCAGAGTAAAAAATTCATTCTGATATGATAAGGTATGGCCTTAGATCAGATCGTCACTCTTTTTACAGCTTGGCGATGTCCGAATCTATTATCCCCGTGCGATTGCGGAACGGAGGAGTCGAGTTTAAGGTAAATAAACCTATGAAGATTGGCGGAGTAAAACATTCATTCCGATCTGATAAGGCAAGACCTTAGATCATATCGTCACTCTTTCACTACAAAAAAATGAGGCATTTGGATCGGAAATTTAGAAGCGGTTGGGAAAATGATGGTAAAGGAGGGGCTTTTAGAAGCGGTTTTCTTAACCGGTGCTAATACCGCTTCAATTGATTTTTTTTTGAAGCGGATGATTTTTCGATTCTGTTGCGTATGTTTAGAATCGGTTAACAAACGGCTCTATATAAATTTAATAGGAGCGGTTATTAACCGCTCCTATTGCTTTAGGAGCGGTTATAACCGCTTCTAATACCGCTTCAATTTACCATTTTTTGAAGCGGATAATTTTTCGATTCTGTTTAAGATATTTAGAATCGGTAATTATAACCGCTCCTAATACCGCTTCAATTGAACATTTTTTTTTATTTTTCCGATTCTGTTCAGTTTATTTAGAATCGATTTGTATAATAATTTTAGGATCGTTTAATAACCGATCCCAATTCTTTAGGAGCGGTTTATAACCGCTCCTAAAGGTTTATAAAAAGAGGTATTGTCTATTATCTCAAAACCCTAAGCAGCCGTACGTCTTGGATTAGAGGGGTGGTCGTATCTTAGATTTTATTTTCCAAAAAATCCTAGCTAGCCGGTTTGGATTTAAGGAGTGTATTATTTTCCAATTTCATCTCTCTGTTTCAGCAGTCTTCTCTATTCTAGCGGTCCATCAAATCAGTTGCGCCCTAGTTTCATCTGGCCTTCTACTTCTTTGTCATAAGCCTTTGATTTTGTTTGTGGAGGTAATTTCTTTGTTTAATTTTTATTATGTGATAAATTTTTTAAGTATTAATGGTGACAAAATTATAATCGATTAGAGTTTGTCTTTTTTTATGAATCCTTTGATTTATCTTTTTTCAAGTTATTTGTATTGTTTTTCAAATTTATTATTATATTTTGTGTATTATATTTTGTTTATTATGCTAAGCTTTATTTTCATATATTTTTTCCTCTAAATTGAATAATATAACAGATTTTTCGTGATTTTTTTATTTTATGAAATCATTCTATTTATATATTTGAAAATTTATATTTAGGAATTGTATTTTTATGTTTGTTAAATTCCTTAAAATTGGTATGTGTTTATCTACAAATGTTTATTTAATTTTGATATATCATATTTCAATGTGTAAATGTTTAAAAATTATTAACAGATCAAATCATGCGTATGAATGGATGGTCGCCCCACATGGCGATCTTGAGTATCGAGTGGGAATTCTATATTTTTTACGTTATGCATTTGGTGATGCAACTCAAGAAGTGACAAGACCATGTCCTTGTTGCAAATGCATAAACTCATTAAGTCATGATCGAGAGACAATACATGAGCATCTGATGATAAATGGTATCTTACAAGATTATCGAATATGGAATTTTCATGGAGAAAATCTAATTGTACAAGATCACGATAACAACCAACTTCGAGATTTAGCGCAACAAGTTCCTGAAGTAACTAGCCATGAACCCTTGGTACAAGAAATGTTGAATGATGCATTTGGAATGCATGAAGGATCTGCAAGTAATGAAAACTGTATTGGAGCATCGATTAGTAATATACCGATGGAGTCTAGTGTGAAAGATTTTTATCGACTAATAGAGGAAGGGAAACAACAACTATATACCGATGCACGAGTTTTCTAAACTGACATTCCTTATTGAGTTATTTCAATTAAAAGTTAGTGGAAAATGGAGTGATAAGTCATTCTACATTGTTGGACTTCCTTCGTCGAGTACTTCTCGCTCAAGTGCCTAAGTCTTTTATGAAGCAAAGAAATTAATTTCTAGATTAGGACTTCATTATGAAAAATACACGCTTGTCCAAATGATTGCATGATTTATTGGGGGAAAGTGAGAATGAAACAGGCTTGCAAAGTGTGTAACCTTTCAAGATGGAAAAATTTACAATCATCTAGGAGGTCATATAAAGGTGGAAAAAATGTCTTGTGGTTAATATTCCAAAGTCTTTTGGTATTTTCCATTGAAACCAAGATTGCAACGATTATTCATGTCATCCAAGACGTCTGAAAGTATGCAATGGCATTTCAAAAAACGAGTTTTGGATGGAAATCTAAGGCATCCAGCTGATTCTTGAGCGTGGAAGGAATTTGATGAACAACATTGTGAATTTGCATCTGATCCTAGAAATGTACGCTTGGGACTTGCTGCTGATAGTTTTAATCCATTTAAAAATCAAAGCACTGCACATAGTACTTGGCCTATTGTTTTGATGCCTTATAATTTGCCACCTTGGGAATGCATGAAGCCTCATTCTATTATTTTATCACTTATTCCAGTCCAAAAGCACTGGAAATGATATCGATGTGTATTTTCCTCTATTGAATTAAAAGATTTGTGGGAAAATGGAATTGCCACATTTGATGCTTGTAACAAAGAAATGTTTCAAAATGCGGCCGCATTAATTTGGACATTAGTGACTTTCCGGTTTGGGATGTTTATCGATGGAATACATATGCCAAGAATGCATGTCCAACTTGTCTTTGATAAGATGATGCAATGTACAAGCATGGCAAAAGTGGTCATTCAGAGGCCATCGTCGTTTTCTACCACTAGATTGAAATTGAACAATGTTAAGTTATGGGCAACTGTAACAACGCGAGTTAGATTTGGCTCCATTATCCGGATCGACGTTCTCTACGAATGACCTTAAACAAGAATGTGATTTTTGGTAAGAGTAATGCATCAAAACCAAATGTGAGAATGAAAACAGGGTCAATTAAACAAATGTGGAGAAAACAAAGCATATTTTTTAGTCTGCCATACTGGGAATTTAATTTGATCCGACATAATTTGGACCCTATGCATATTGAAAAAAATGTTTGCGACAACATTATTGGAACACTTTTAGACGATTCTAACAAGATTAAAGATAATTATGCTGCACGTAGAGATTTAAAGATTTTGGGTATTATGAAACAACTATGGCCCCGAACACAATCAGATGGTAGAGAGTATTTGCCACCTCCATGTTATTCTATGTGTAAAGCTGAAAAAAAGATATTTTGTTCAGTATTGAAAGATATTCGTGTCCCTGATGGTATGTCATCTGATATTTCAAAGTGTGTGGATGTTGGACGTTGCAAGATTATGGGCTTGAAAAGCCATGATTGTCATATCATGATGGAACAATTCCTTCCAATTGCTCTTCGCGGTGTTGTCAAAAAAGGTAACTGCTCCACTTATTGTTTTGTGTGAATATTTTAGAACAGTGTGCAAAGTCCCTACAAGAAGAAGAATTATCAAGAAGGAGTTGTTTTGGTTTTATGTCAATTGGAGAGAATATTTCCACCATCTTTTTTCACAATAATGGTTCATTTGGTGGTACATTTAGCGTATGAAGCCAGAATTGCTGGGCCTGTACATTATCGATGGATGTATCCAATAGAAAGGTACCTGGGAAAACTTAAAAATTTTGTCAGAAATAAAGCACGACCAGAGGCCAACATTGCAGAGGCATATTTAGCAGATGAATGTGTTGTGTTTTGTTCACGTTATATAGAGGGTAACATCTCATTCAACAATCATGGAACACGACATAAAGAGACACCAAATATTGACTTTCCCACACTTTCGATGTTTCCACAAGTAGGGCGACCAACAAAAGGACTTCAAGTACTTACCTTGGATGACAAAACTTTAACTCAAGGTCATAGATATATTCTCTCTAATTGTACAGCCTTGCAACCATATCGTGAGTAAGTATTACAGGTTTGGAAAAGAATGAATCAAAGACCTTTAGAAGCGGTTTTTGACCGCTCCTAAAGGCCAGTACCAAAAATACATCAAAGATTAACTTTTAGAAGCGGTCATTTTTGACCGGTTCTATTGGGGACCTTTAGAAGCGGTTTTTGACCGCTCCTAAAGGCCAGTACCACAAATACATCAAAGATTAACTTTTAGAAGCGGTCATTTTTGACCGGTTCTATTGGGGACCATTAGAAGCGGTTTTTGACCGCTCCTAAAGGCCGGTACCGGTTTGGCAACCTTTAGAAGCGGTATAATTTGATCGGTTCTATTGGTAACATTTAGAAGCGGTAAATTTTGACCGGTTCTATAGGCAAAACCTTTAGAAGCGGTATATTTGACCGATTCTATTGGAGACTTTTCAGGAGCGGTTTTCGACCGCTCCTAAAGGTCGTCCTTTAGGTTAATTTCCCTCTTCTTCGAACGAAATTTATTTCGTATTCCCACGGCTATATCTCGTCTCGACTCCAAATCCGTCTCCCATCTCGGAAAAACCTAACTTCCTTTCCCCTTACGAGCCATTGTCCGCCCGCCGCATTTGTCCGCCCGTAGTTGTCACGCGCCCAGCGATTGTCACGCCGCCGTATCACGCCGTATGTATCCACCGTAAGAAGCGCGGTATCCGCCGACCGCGGTATCTGCCCGTAAGAACTATCCGCCAGCTATCGCCGCCACGCGACTATCAGGTTTAACAAGCATGCGTGAACAAGCATATACTAAAGCAATACTACTATGTTTTAGGCTAGCATTTCTTGATGATTTCCATTATATATAACTTGTTCAACATAGTTTGATGATAAGAGGGAGAGGCGAAGCTTGATGGAAAAACTTCATTTTCATAGTATGAATAAGCATGGGTAGAAGTTCAAATAATTCACATATCAATTACTTCTGATGCACAATACATATATGTTTAAGAAAATAAACTAAACCAAATTTAAACTAGATAACTTGATTACAATACATATATGCTTTTAAACCCAATTTCTATGTTTCAGTAGTTTTTTTAAAACACAGAAAAGCTCATTTTATTTTATAAAAGATTTGTGTATACATATGTAATAGATATTGTTTGTATTTCCTTTATGTTCTTTTACAAATCCTCTTTTAAGTTATCTATCCGAGCTTGGTAAGAACTCAAAACATTAGAAGGGTTGATAACCTTTTTAGTAAACAAGCTTTAATACATACCTTTGAGCTTGATTGAGCTTAACTTGCGCTTTTATCTATTAAATTGCTTGAACAATGTTGAGCTTGGTTTTACTTAGTTACAAGCCTACTTATTATTGGATATGCCTACACCATGCCATGAGAAGCTTTTAATAAACATGCTTGAATACTCAACTTTAAGTTTGATTGAGCTTTGTTCATTGTGTTTTCTCTAATAAAGCGACTTGAACAATGTTGATCGTGGCTCAAATCGTACAAGCTTGCTTATCATTGTTGGAGATACTCATGTCTTCTCAAAAATATTTTTCTCATTTTTATAATCTGTCACAATTAATCCTAATTGCACAAGAATAATAATAGCAAGTGACTAATCAATCTAATTGTTGCACGATATTACTGATTTTTGTTTCCATTTAAGTTTCAGTTCAAATTTGGATTGTTGGTATAAACTTTCATCCTTAGTGGGTGTGTGTGCTCACATTTTATTAACTATAGATTTTGTTAATTGTTCATCATGAAAATATCACCAGGTTGATTATGCTTTTCACCTTTTTGGCAATCTTTCAATTGTTGTCACTTTGATTTCTTATTAGTTTGTTTAGCTTACCATATTATATGCTACTCTTATGCTACCTATGCAATGGGAAATAGGATAATTTTTCTATTAGTTTGTAACTGATTTCTATATTATTTTTAGGTAACTTTCGAAAATGGCAAACAAACGAATGCGAAAGCTACTCCAAAATAGTCAAAGATGATCTAGGGGAGAAGAATCAATTAATAGAAGAGTTGATGATGAAAATGAATCACAAGACACAACATCCCATTCACCATTAGAGATACAAAATGATACACAAAATCATGAGGTTAATGAGCAAGGTGAAATTTTTTTTGGATATGAATAGTGATTAGTTTTTGCAACACCAAGTGAAAATTATATTTTTCAGAGGAAAATGAGGCCATGTCTTCATCCCAAGCTCAACAAAGAAGACGTGGAAAGACTATTATGAGAGATATTCATGCTTTACATCCTGATCATGTGCTAGTAGTGAAATTCAATGAAAGGGGACAACCTTACGGTGATTTACAACCGACACTTGCAAATTTTATTGGGACTATTGCACGGAATGGACTTGTGTTGCCTCTAAACTTTTTAGATTGGAGAAAAATGCCGACAAATCGCTTGAATGATGCATGGGACCTTGTTACTGTAAGTTGACAAGTGTTAATTTCAAATTTGAATTTAAAGCATGCACATATTTAATTTTTTGTTTATAGGCACGTTTCTGTATCCCCAATCGCCATAGAAAAGTTATAATGCAAATGATGGGAACCGCATGGAGACGGTGGAGGACTGAAGTGAAAGCTACATCTTATGATTCTAATACTCCACTAGAAGAGCTTGTTGCAATACGACCCATTCCTCATGGGTTGACATTTCAAACTTGGGAAGTTTTATGTAACTATTGGAAGTCTACTGAGGTACAATTAGTATTAATTGTTTTTTACATATGTTTATAGATGTTATAATTTATTATAAATTTTTGTATCAGAAAACTTCAAAAATCAATAGAGAAAATGAAAACAAAAAGAAAGGGACCCATGCACAAGGATGCAATAGTATTCCATCGTTGGAATATAAGTTTGTAAGAATCAAAATTATTTTTTTTCTTCTTTACAGTTAATTTCTCACTGCTCATTTATTGTTTTAAACTTTAATTCTCTTATCCTTGGTGTTAAATGTGAATTTATTACCCTGTTAGTCTCAAGAGAATGGCAGAAAACCGAGTCGTATTGAAATACAACAATTAAGTCGAAGAAGTAAAAAGAAAGGAGGTGCTCCTATTGACGATGAGGCAATACGAGTTGAGGTAAGAATAATATATTTTACTCCTTAAGTTGGCTTTAAATTTTTTTTCATTCTATTAACATTTTATTTCCTTGTTAGAATTTACTTAAAGAGGCTGTGGATCGTCACCTCCAAGATAAACCTGAAGGAACACAACCAATAGAAGTACACGAGGAGGCATTTCGGTAACAATTTACTTATAATTTAATTTATTTTTTTATAGAAGTTAAATATGGTTCAACTTTAATTATGTTATATATATATATATAGTGAGGTTTTTGGACCCGAGCACTCTGGTCGAGTTAGATGTTTAGGAGCTGGTGCGCTACCTAGCCAAGTGTTCCCAGAGCAATGTAAACGCAACTCAATGTACTGGCAAGATTATCACTCTAATTCAGATTTAACAGATAAATTTAGGGAAATGGGAGAGAAAATTAAAGAAATGGAGTTGCGAGAAGCACAACGACAGACGGAAATAGAGGAGATGAGAAGACAGATGCAAGAAAATAATCAGTTTCAAAATTTTGCACGAGTAATGTTAAATATGATGTCCGAAGTCTTTGGGGCTCTCGTGGACTGAATTTTTACCTAAGACAAGTAATAACATTTCTCACACAAACAAAATAAAGGCAAAAAGGTATTTTTATAATTAAGTACATGATATCAAATTTATTTATTTTTGTAGATGGCAGCTATATTTACAAATATTATGCAACAACAATTTCCATCGACTGCGGAAGAAAATAGATATAGATCCTCCCCATCACCAGAACCAGATGACTAGAGAGAATTTTGAATGCAATCGTTGAGGTTGGTTTTTAAATACATATGTTTCTATTAGAGTATTTAATATTTTTATTTTTTAAATACATATGTTTCTTGGTTCTGCTATTTTCTATTTTCTGCTATTTTCTGCTACTGCTGGCAATGATCTGATGTCATTCCACAAAGGTTCTAGTTTGAAGGATACAATATATGAATATAACAACAAATTCGATAGGAAAAAATTATGCATGATAAATGTATACCAATGTATCAGAAATGGATTATTGAATACACTGAACATAATGGGAGGCTAGGAAAACATCAAAAATACTAGTTTTGCAGGCCTTCTATTTCATAGTACCTTAATGGACGACCCTTCTCCTTTTTTTTTTCAAAATTCTTCTCGAAATGAAAAGAAAAAGTAAAGTGAAAGGAGGAATAGTTTATTGTATTTCAGTGTACTGCATTGCAAAACAGTCTGCTCTTGGACAATCACATACAACAGCAACACAGAGATCCTTGGTATATTTTTGTCAAGCACAACTAATCTGAAACTGTGGTGTCTGATAAGATCTAATTTATGCAGATGCTACAGATATGTTATTGTCTAAGCATGCTCATTAAACATAATCTTTTCTGGATGAAACAGCTAGCAAATATGGGCATCAAACTGGAAGCATAGTTATTAAATACAGTAATGAACATAAGAAGAAACATTTCTGAATGACTGGATTGATTTATTTTTAGGAGGCATAAGTAAGTTTCTAAGATTCAGCTTTAGGTTTCCAGAATAATGGATTTTTTGCATTTTTAGCACCCATAGAGTACATAACAGGATATTTGTCCCCTGTAAATTTCTTCAAAACAGGGAATCTCATCATTGAAGTTTACATGGTCATATAAGAAATTGCAATGTATTATCCAATGACATGTTTTTTGTCTAATTAATAGACTCCTAAGCATATAGAAAAGGATAGGTTATCCTTGATACAAGTTTTTTGTCTAATTAATAGACTCCTAATTTAACGACTGCAAAAGGAATCCTTCATACAAGTTTTTGGCCGCAAGGAAACGGATGTTGCAAAAGGATTCCTTCATACAAGTTTTTATCAAAATCTGCCATTGAGATGTATTAACACTAGTGTGGAGTAAAATGTATTGAGATGCATTCTGAGTAAAATATATTTTTGAAGTTTTATGCACACAGAGGTAGCATAAATGAAAATCTCATAGTTTTGAAGTTACTTCTCCTTCGATTATATGTGGTATCTCTTCATCTGTTTTCTTCTATGAAGTCTGAAATCTAAACACTCTGTGTGAGTGGCATTTCTGATATGCACAACTCCAAAAGAATGTGTCTGCATGCATCTTGTTTCTGAGTGTTATTAAAGTGGTACTTTGAATGCTTTATCCTGCAACTGGAAAATGTTATATGTCAATAAATAATTTTCTTTTGTTTCTTCTGTGTTTCAACTGTTTTTTTATCAACTTCCTAGTCTCTAGATGACCGAGTCTTCTTATCTTATTAAGTTTGTCAAGAATATGAGGATTTGGAACCCGGAAAAAAGAAAAGAAGAAGAACCAGTATCATACTTAAGTTGGAGAAGGAAATTTATGATTTGAAGGTGAGATAGCCGCTTATCACCAACAGAAACTAAAGCTCATGGTAAGATGCGATAATTGCATCTCTGAAAGGGATGTAGAGATAAAATTGTTGAAAGAAGAACTTGTAAACGAGAAAGAAAGAGGTGATCTTGAGAAGAAGAGAGCCAAGTTGAGAAAAAAAGTTGCAGAGGGAAGAAAGTCAGCTTGAACAGAGCAAAGGAAGGTCAAGAACAAAGGAAGCTAGCAGAGATCGAGCGAAAGAAATCTGAGGAGCTTAAACTTTCTTTGAGAGATTAAGAACTGAACTTACCGATGCCAAAACAAAAGTAACGACAAAAAGTCATGAAACAGTGGAAAAGAAAAGTCAAGAACAAAGGAAGCAGAGACTGAGCAAAAGAAAGCTGAGGATGTTGCAAAAGGAATCCTTCATACAAGTTTTTATCAAAATCTGCCATTGAGATGTATTAACACTAGTGTGGATTAAAATGTATTGAGATGCATTCCGAGTAAAATATAGTGTGGAGTAAAATTTTAATGAGATGTATTAACATTTTGAACTTAAACATGAATATTATGTGTTAGTTTGATAATAAAATAAATTTGTTTTGTGAAGTGAAATGTGAATATTGTAAATTAATTTAATTTGGTATTGTATCAATATGATATGAGATCATTGTTCAAATTCGATATTAGAAGCGCTTATAAACATTAGGAGCGGTTTTTAACCGCACCTAAACCTTTTGCCATACAAACACATTAGGAGCGGTTAAAACTGCTCCTAAAACTCTGTTTATTACATCGACAACAGACACATTAGGAGTGGTTTTAACCGATTTTAATGTGTGGTATTAACTGCTTTTAAAATGTATGTTTATAGATGCGGTCATAAGTGCTTGTGATGTTTGTATAATAGGAGCGGTTGCAAACTCTGTAGAATCGGTTTTTAACGGATTCTATAGGTCTCCAACACAAGCGGTCACAAGTGTTTGTGATGTTTGTACAATATGAGCGGTTGAAAACTCTTTAGAACCGGTTAAAAACCGTTTCTATAGGTCTCCAACACAACCGGCTCTTTATTTTGAACCACCGGTTTATTTTACCGCTTCGGTTGTCTTTAGCATCGCCATTATCTACAACGGTTAAAAACCGATTCTAATTATTTAGAAGCGGTTGATAAGTGGTTCTAAAGGCTTTTTAAAACCGCTTCTAAAGGGTTTTTTTTGTAGTGTTTTTACAGCTCGATGATGGCCGAAGCTCTTATCCCCGTGTGGTTGCGGAACGGAGGAGTCGGGTTTAAGGTAAATACACCTGTGAAGATTGGCGGAGTAAAAAATTCATTCCGATCTGATAAGGCAAGGCCTTAGATCAGATCGTCACTCTTTTTATAACTCGGCGATGGCCGAAGCTCTTATCCCCATGCGGTTGTGGAACGGAGGAGTCGAATTTAAGGTAAATACACCTGTGAAGATTGGTGGAGTAAAAAAATTCATTCTGATCTGATAAGGCAAGGCCTTAGATCATATCTCCACTCTTTTTACTGCTTGGCAATGACCGAACTCTTATCCCCGTGCGGTTACAGAATGGAGGAGTCGGGTATAAGGTAAATACACCTGTGAAGATTGGCGAAGTAAAAAATTCATTCCGATCTGATAAGGAAAGACCTTAGATCAGATCGTCACTCTTTTTAACAGCTTGGTGATGGCCGAAGCTATTATCTCTGTGCGGTTGATGAACGGAGGAGTCGGGTTTAAGGTAAATACACCTGTGAAGATTGGTGGAGTAAAAAATTCATTCCGATTTGATAATACAAGACCTTAGATCATATCGTCACTCTTTTTATAGCTTGGCGATCACCGAAGCTATTATCCCGGTGCAATTGCAGAACGGAGGAGTCAGATCTAAGGTAAAATACACCTGTGAAGATTGACGGAGTAAAAAATTCATTCTGATATGATAAGGCAAGGCCTTAGATCAGATCGTCACTCTTTTTACAGCTTGACAATAACACAAACTCTTATCCCCGTGTGGTGGCGGATCGAAGGAGTTGGGTTCAAGGTGGATGCACTATGGAAGATGACGGATGTAAAAAATTATTCCGATTTGACTAGGTGGAGCCCTAGGTTAGATCGTCACTATTTTTCAGCTTATTTTTAGCACAAGCTCTTATCCCTGTGTGGTGGTGGGTCAGAGCAGTCGGGTTGAAGGTAGATGCATTATGGAAGATGACGGAAGTAAAAAATTATTCCGATCCGACTAGGCGAAGCCCTAGGTTAGATCGTCACTATTTTTCAGCTTATCTTCAGCACAAGCTTATCCCCATGTGGTAGCGGATCGAAGGAGTCGGGTTCAAGGTAGATGCACTGTGGAAGATGACGGAAGTAAAAAATTATTCCGATTTGACTAGGCAAAGCCTTAGGTTAGATTGTTACTATTTTTCAGCTTATCTTCAGCACAAGCTCTTATCCCCGTGTGGTGGCGGATCGAAGGAGTCGAGTTTAAGGTAGATGCACTATGGAAGATGACGGAAGTAAAAAAATTATTATTCCGATCTAACTAGGAGAAGCCCTAGGTCCGATTGTCACTATTTTTCAGCTTGCTTTCAGCACAAGCTCTTATCCCCATGTAGTGGCGGATTGAAGGAGTTGGGTTCAAGGTAGATGCACTGTGGAAGATGACGGAAGTAAAAAATTATTCCGATTTGACTAGGCGAAGTCCTAGGTCAGATCGTCACTATTTTTCAGCTTGTCTTCAACACAAGCTCTTATTCTCGTGTGGTGGTGGATCGGAGGAATTGGATTCAAGGTAGATGCATTGTTGAAAATGACGGAAGTAAAAAAATTATTATTTCGATCTGACTAGGCGAATAGGCGAATCCCTAGGTTAGATCGTCACTATTTTTCAACTTGTCTTCGGGTCTAAGGTATTATCCCTATGTGGTGGTGGATCGGAGGAGCCGGGTTCAAGCTTGGTGGATCGAAGATGTTGAAAAGCAACAAAATATTTCTGAAGGGTGGTGTTATGATATTTTATCCATCCCAAAAAGTCAGTTTTTGACCAAAAGAATATACCCCTTTTTTCATTTCTTAAAATCAGAATTACATTGCTGCAGAGTAAGGTTACATTCATTACTTCCTAGGATAAAAAAGGAAAATACATTCTGGTAGAATGGAAGTTAAGGGGCTTCATGAATGATTCTCTCTGGAGGTAGAATAGGGGCATTGCGATGACTTGACATGGCGAGGAGTTGTCTAACATGAGACTGATTAATGGACTTGAGCCTCGATAAGGCTTGTTGAGTCACTTCTAGTTCTTGTCACAACGAGTAGTTAGGGGTGGAAGATTGCTGCAGTCGATTCCTCAAATCTCTTACAAAGTCTTCCAGCTCTCATAGGCGCTATTGGTCTGTTGTTGGGGGTTCAGGAGGAAGCGGTCCGTTTTCTTGCTCTGAAGAGTTTGCCATTCGAAAGGTATAAGAATGAAGGAGTATACATGCCGAAGGTATAGCTGGACACTTTTATAGAGGAGGGGGAGTATTGACTCATCTTCTTAGAAAAGAAAACAAGTAAAAGCTGATAAGATGGGGAGATGAAGGGGTAGTGTTGGGAGTAGTTGATGCAATAATGAAGAGATGACCGAGCATACCCTACAGTGGAAGTAAACCATCATTGAGAATAATTCAACTGCGATACAGCGGTTTCCTTGTGATATTTGCTAAATCTAGCATGCACTATTAGTCTTCTGTGAGTAAGCAAAAATTAAAGTGATCTCTGTGCTAGAGATGCTTTTAGCGCCGACAATAATTATATTGGAACTCATTCCTTTTCTTACATATATATATATATATATATATATATAAACCGCATGAAACAACCAAGAGATACTTTCTTACTTATAGAGAACGAGGAGTACTAGAAGAGTCCACAGAAGACTCTCCTTCTAAGTGAGATAGTGCAGCTTCTAGAGGAGGAGGGATATCAACCGGCGGAGGAGGAATATCGGCCGGTGGAGGAGGAAGGTCACAAGGCATTGTAGCTACTGAAGGGTTTCAGAAATAGTTGATCTTTTCGGTTAATTGGGGATCATGATGTACTACTAGGTGCCACTCATGTTAATTCTATAATTAATGGCTAATTATAGACGGCCAACATAAACCGAAAACCTATTTGGTCACACGCACAACGAGCGTAATCCGAAGGATTTAAAACAAGCTTGAGAATGAGATTCTCAGACCGAGAGAAACTAGGTTTGGTTGGACCAAACAAAGAGCGAGCAAGAAATTGTTTCAGTCGCAATGGAAGCGTGGACGGGCCGTGTCTTATGAAGACATGATGGATGAACTAAATTAGTTTGGTTCTAATCCAATGGTGGAAAATAAACCAAAGGGGTTTGGTTTGTTTTAAACGAATGAACCAAAGTTGATTCGGTTCGTTTTAACTTAAAATAGACCAAATCGGTTTGGTTTATTTTAACTTAAATTAATGGAATGGCTTAATGGGTTTTTGGTTATGATATGATAACCATTAGGAGAATTTGTTCTCTATAAAATAGGGCTTAAGGGTTTTGTGAAAACCTAATCCAAGCAACCCATAGTTGCCGCCCACCCTCTCCCTCTCCTCTTGTGGTCGACGCCCAACCCTAGCCGCCGCCCACCCTTGTGCTGCCGTCTAAGCTTGTTGCCAGCGTCCAAGATCCAGCTGGCTATCCTCCGGAGACCCTCCGGTGATCATCCTTGGCTCCGGTGACCAAGGACTTGCTGTCCCTCTTTTCTTTGGCCGGCGCAAACTCCTCCACCAAGCTGTCCAGTTTTCTAGACAGCTTACTTTCTTTGAGTCAGAGCGTCATTTGGACGATGTTTGGAGCTCCGACAGCGGCTACTTTGCCGGAGATTTGATCTCCGGTAATCCTCATAGGTGGAGGACGAAGGATTCGTCAAACGGTTAACAAATACCTCTCCGGAGAAGCGAGTTTTTGAGGACTCGTTTTGGATCCAAATTTTGATTCGGATCGTGATCTTCTCTCGATCACATCGTCTTCAACACGAGACTAGTAACTCGTACGAAGACGAAGCTCGTGACTTTGTGAAGTCATCTCGAAGATACTTGGCATGGATATGGATAGAGGCAATTCTAGCAAGGATCACTCCGGTTGATGCCTTTCCCGCTACACGTGATACGTAAGTTATACGTAGAATAAATTTTCTTTTATTGAAAAATTTGAAACTACGATTATGTCTACACATACTGTACTATGCACGTGTGTGGTGTGTGTTGTAATAAATTAGATTTATTATTTTTTATTTCTTCCGCTGTGCACATGTTTACGAAACATGTTCGAACACACACTTGCCGCGGTGCCGAAACCCAACAGTGGTATCAGAGCCCAGGTTTTGTTTCGACATAATCTTAAAATTATTTTGCGATAGTCGTAATGGTATTTATGGAAATTTTATACTTTTGGAAAGTTAGAAGTATTTATGGAAATTTTTAATTTTGGAAGTCTAGGAGTATTTATGGAAATCTTCTACTTTTGAAAAGTTAGAAGTATTTATGGAAATTAATATTTTCCATAAATAAAATATTTGCTTAGATTTGGAAATTTATTTTCTAATTTAATCATGATTTGATTTGGGAAATCAAATCTTAAAATATTTTATTTCCATAAGTAGTTTTGATGATTTAGGAAATTTGTTTCCTAAATTGACTTTCCTTAATCAACACTTTCCACAAATAAAATATGTGATTAGATTTGGAAATTTGTTTCCTAATTTAATCATGATTTAATTTGGAGAATCAAATCTCAAACATATTTTATTTTCATAACTAGTTGGACTCTCTCCAAGGTCGATGTGAAGGGAGGTGAAGTTGGGTGCTATGCATATGATGCATACTTGTTAATGTGTTAACAACCCGATGTATGTGTGAACATTCAATTAGTTGATAGCACATTGTGATAGTTGCATATAAGTGATATGCAATTGGTATATTTGATACCTACCATCGTAGTTATGGATGGCTTGTTGGACTCTCTCCAAGGTTGTTCATATCTATGTTGGATATCAGCTCATTCAGAGATGGACCTATGATCTCCCGAAGTGATTTTGGGGTTTTTGAAATTCGAAAAATGAATGGGATTTATGAATGTATATTGATGCATTTAAAATCATCTTTCTCATATATGCTCGATTTGTATTTCTAGATTAATCGCTTGATCATGACATCTTTGAATTTGCGCTCTGTTTTGGATTCAAATAAATTGACTGAGCCGAACTTCTTGGATTGACTTTTGGATTCAACCTGAGAATTGTTTTCAAGGTTGAAAAGCTTGCGAATGTCCTCGAAGCGCCTCTTCCCGCTCATCCTAGTGAAAATGCAACTCTGGACCAATTGTTGGCCTATCAGAAACATGTGACTGATTCTGAAATGATGAGTTGCATCATACTAGCTGCGATGGTACCTGAGCTACGGAAGCAGCATGAGCATATGGATGCTCATACCATAGTCTTTCATTTTTATGAGTTGGTTGATGAGCAAGTGAGATTTGAAAGGTTCGATGTCTACAAGCTCCTCTTTACCTCTGAGATGCAAGAAGGTTCATCTGTGGTACTGCTCAAAATGCTGAAGGCTGTGGAGCCTTCTGAGAAGAATGAGCAGGGGACGGTGATATTAGTTGATTCCTCGAAGAAAGGTTCTAAGAGAAAGTCAAAGGAACAGCAGAAGGGGAAGAAGAAAAAGGCTAAGAAGGCAGAACCAGCACAAAAGGACACTTGCCATCATTATGGCAAGGAGGGCCATTGGCGAAGAAACTACAAGGTTTATCTTGAGTCTGTGAAGAAGAATAACGCATCCAATGTCCCATCCTCTTCAGGTATCTTTGTTATTGATTGTCATTCTATTTCCTTAGACACTTGGGTATTGGATACTGGGTGTGGCTCACATATATGTAATGACATACAGGGGCTAAGGAATAGAAGAAGGCTCGTCAGAGGGGAGTCAAATTTGTGAGTTGGCAATGGAGCAAAGGTTGCTACGGTCGCCATCAGAACTTATTTGCTGAAGCTCCCTAGTGGGCTAGTCTTGGAACTGGACAATTGCTATTTTGTTCCTTCTCTAATAAAGAACATTGTTTCTATTTCCTGCTTAAATAGAGATGGTTACCATTTGATGTTTAGTAACAATTGTTGTTATATAACTTTGAATGACATATTTTATGAAACTGGAACTTTGAGCAATGATATTTATACGTTGGATATATCCAGTGACATTTTCAATATCGAAGCGAGAAACAAGCGTGCTCGAAAGGATAATCAATTAGACTCCTACATGTGGCATTGTCGTCTTAGCCAGCCAAGCAAGAAATGCATGTCCGAATTACATCGATGTGGAATTCTGGAATCGTTTGAATTGGATTCATACGATACATGCGAATCATGCTTAAAAGGCAAGATGACTAAGTTACCTTTTACAGGAAAAGGTGAACGAGTGGGAGAGTTGCTAGGTCTAATACATATTGATATATGTGGACCTATGTCAACTCAAGCTTTAGGAGGCTATAACTACTTCATTACCTTCACCGATGATCACTCACGATTTGGGTATGTGTTCTTGATGAAACACAAGTCTGAAGCCTTTGAAAGGTTCAAAGAATTTAGAAATGAAGTAGAGAAACAACATGACAAGAGTATTAAAATACTTCGATCGGATCGAGGTGGTGAATACTTAAGTCAAGAGTTTCTTGATTATCTAAGAGACAATGGTATATTGTCTCAATGGACTCTGCCATATACACCACAGCATAATGGTGTATCTGAGAGGCATAACCGGAACTTGTTGGACATGGTCAGGTCAATGATGAATCATGCGAATCTTCCCAAGTCCTTTTGTGGCTATGCACTTCAGACAGCTGTTTACTTGTTAAACAGAATGCCAACCAAGGTAGTCTCTACTACTCTATATGAGATATAGAATAGTAAGATACCTCATGTATCTTACTTGAAGATATGGGGTTATCCTGCTTATGTGAAGCAGACTGTATCAGACAAATTGGATGCTAAGTCTGATAAATGTCTATTTATTGGATACCCTAAGGAAACAAAGGGTTATCAAATCTATCATCCTGTGGAACAAAAGGTGTTTGTTTCAAGACATGCTGTGTTTCTAGAGAAAGAGTTTGTCTTGCAAGAAAACAGTGGGAGTGTTGTCGAGCTTGAGGAGGCTCGAGAGACTCAAATAGACATTGATGAGATACCTGGTGAAGCACAACAGCCGATAACTCATAGTGATGAGCAATCGGCTGGACCTATTGAAACACCACATCTTCGTAGATCTGGTAGAACACGCAATATTCCTGAGAGATATGGATTTCTCGTAAGTGAATCGAATGACGTGTTACTCATTGATGATGAGGAGCCTACTAGTTATGAAGAAGTTCTAACAAATTCAGAAAGGGATAAGTGGCTTGAAGCCATGAAGTCGGAAATGGATTCCATGTATGAAAACCAAGTTTGGAACTTGGTTGACCCACCTGAAGGCATAAAGCCTATAGGGTGCAAGTGGGTTTTCAAGAAGAAAACCGACATGGATGGTAATGTGATTACCTATAAGGCTAGATTGGTGGCGAAAAGATATCGTCAAAAGCAAGGTGTTGATTATGACGAGACCTATTCACCTGTAGCTATGCTTAAATCCATTCGGATGCTCTTGGACATAGTAGCTCATTATGATTATGAGATATGACAAATGGATGTGAAAACAACTTTCCTTAATGGAAACCTGCTCGAGGACGTGTATATGATACAGCCTGAGGGTTTCACATCGGTTGATAAAACCAAGGTATGCAAATTACGATGGTCCATATATGGATTGAAGCAAGCATGCAAGAGCTGGAATATCCGTTTTGATGAGACAATCAAAAAGTTTGATTTCTTACAAAATCTAGACGAACCTTGTGTGTACAAGAAGGTTAGTGGGAGTGCAGTCGTGTTCCTAGTATTGTATGTCGATGACATATTACTTATAGCAAACAATGTTTCAGTCTTACAGTCAGTTAAAATTTAGTTGTCCAAGACATTCTCCATGAAAGACCTAGGAGAAGCAACCTACATCCTCGGGATTAAGATCTATAGAGATAGATCAAAATGGTTGCTTGGTCTTTCGCAGTCTACATATATAGACCGAGTACTAAAGAGGTTTAGCATGTCGGAATCTAAGAAAGGTTTCCTACCCATCAGGCATGGGATACACCTTTCGAAGTCTATGTGTCCACGCACAGAAGATGAGAGGATTTGCATGAGTATGATTCCCTATGCATCCGCAATAGGATCTATCATGTATGCTATGTTATGTACGAGGCCCGATGTATCGTATGCTCTGAGTGTCACGAGTAGATACCAGTCTGATCCAGGAATGGATCATTGGGTGGCTGTTAAGACAATCCTTAAGTACTTGAGAAGAACTAAGGATGTGTTCCTAATATATGGAGAAGGGGACATGGTGATACATGGGTATACGAATGCCAGCTTCCAGACATACAAGGATGATTCCAGGTCTCAGTCTGGATACGTGTTCACCTTGAATGGGGGCGCAGTAAGTTGGAAAAGTTCCAAACAAGACACTGTAGTAGATTCTACCACTGAGGCAGAATACATTGCAGCTTCAAAAGCAGCAAAGGAAGCGGTTTGGATCAAGAAGTTCATTTATGAACTTGGTGTGGTTCCAACCATTGTTGAAGCAATACCGGTCTACTACGACAAAAATAGAGCAATTGCACAGGCGAAAGAGCCAAGGTCTCATCAACGATCCAAACATGTGCTTCGCCGCTATCATTTTATCAGAGAGATCATTAGTAGGAAGGAAATACAAATCGAGAAAATCCCCACTGAAAGGAACTTAGCGGATCCTTTGACTAAGGCATTACCTCAAAGTAAGTTTGAGGGTCATGTTAGAGCTTATGGTATTGGATACCGTAGCGATTGACATTAGGCCAAGTGGGAGTTTGTTAGTAATATATGAGAGATGTCCTAAGGCAATAGCCTTATGTTTGAACCATTTATATGATAAATGAAGATTCACTATTTGAGTATACATGTTTTCATGTATTTGATTAGATCTTAAACTCATTTACTGAATGTCCATGCTACGATTCACAGCATGAGAGAATTTGTGATTGAATCACGACTAGTGAGTATCTCTACATGTGTAATTGTGATGTATCAGAATTATACCTAGTCGATGAATTGATGGATTTGGACACCATCGATTTTGTCGAGACTAGCACGAGGTATACTCCTTGGTGTAACCAAGCAGCTGATTCTCACTGGATGGAGACATTGTGATGTCCGAAGTTAATTGTGGATGTTGGTTATGGTAACTAGTTCATTTGAGTGACCAGCCGTAAGACTTCATATGGTTCTCTGCATATATAGATATGTTAATGAAGTTCTTACTGCAGCTTAAGTGTGATGTTCCTTTGACTTGTGGTATTCAAGTCATCTTGATCATAAAGACTTATGCTTTGACATCTTAAGCAAGCATCTCTGAGGAGATGTAGACCCGGGATGATTGGGTATAAGTCGAAGTGATCGAAGGTGTTTGAATAGCCTATAAAGGATTCACCACTCCTTGCGAGGAGATGTATACCCATGGCCTCTCGTCGGATTGTTACTAAAGTCTTTGGCCAAAGCATTACATGTTTAGAGTAAGGTACTCTTGGATACATGTGCAGTAACTAGAATCCGTAGGACGAGGAAATGATACTTGGGCTAGGTGTGATGTAGTCAACCTAATGGGGACTGACACTATAGACCATGTCCTGAACCAAGTGGGTATAAGATGAGTGAAGGGAATGGAGCACGATTCATTGTAGCTGCTGAAGGGTTTCAGGAATAGTTCTGGATCAACTGTTGATCTTTTCGGTTAATTGGGGATCATGATGTACTACTAGGTGCCACTCATGATCGTTCTATAATTAATGGTTAATTATAGACAACCAACATAAACTGAAAACCTATTTGGTCACACGCACAACGAGCGTAATCCGAAGAATTTAAAACAAGCTTGAAAATGAGATTCTCAGACCGAGAGAAACTAGGTTTGGTTGGACCAAACAAGGAGCGAGCATGAAATCGTTTGAGTCGCAATGGAAGCGTGGATGGGCCGTGTCTTATGAAGGCATGATGGATGAACCAAATTGGTTTGGTTCTAATCCAATAGTGGAGAATAAACCAAAGGGATTTGGTTTGTTTTAAATGAATGAACCAAAGTTGGTTCGGTTCGTTTTAACTTAAAATAGACCAAATAGGTTTGGTTTATTTTAACTTAAATTAATGGAGCGGGTTAATGGGCTTTTGGTTATGATCCGATAACCATTAAGAGAATTTGTTTTCTATAAAATAGGGCTTAAGGGTTTTGTGAAAACCTAATCCAAGCAACCCATAGTTGCCGCCCACCCTCTCCCTCTCTTCTTGTGGTCGGCGCCCAACCCTAGCCGCCGCCCACCCTTGTGCCGCTGTCCAAGCTTGTTTCCGGCATCCAAACTCCAGCCGGCTATCCTCCGGCAACCCTCCGGTGATCCTCCTTGGCTCCGGTGACCAAGGACTTGCTGGCCCTCTTCTCTTTGGCCGGCGCAAACTCCTCCACCAAGCTGTCTAGTTTTCTGGTGAGCTTGCTTTCTTTGAGTCGGAGCGTCATTTGGAGCTCCGACAGTGGCTACTTTGCCGGAGATTCGATCTCCGGTAATCCTCATAGGTGGAGGACGAAGGATTCGTCAAACGGTTGACGAATACCTCTCCGGAGAAGCGAGTTTTTGAGGACTCATTTTGGATCCGAATTTTGATTCGGATCGTGATCTTCTCTCGATCACATCATCTTCAACACGAGGCTAGTAACTGTACGAAGATGGGGCTCGTGACTTTGTGAAGTCATCCCGAAGATACTCGACGTAGATACGGATAGAGGCGATTCTAGCGAGGATCGCTCCGGTTGATGTCTTTCCCGCTACATGTGATACGTAAGATATACGTAGAATAAATTTCCTTTTATTGCAAAATTTGAAACTACGATTTTGTCTACACATGTTGTACTATGCATGCGTGTGGTGTGTGTGTTGTAATAAATTAGATTTATTATTTTTTATTTCTTCCACTGTGCATATGTTTACGAAACATGTTCGAACACACACTCGCTGCGGTGCCGGAAACCCAACAGAAGAGGCTTTCTAATTGCGCTCGGCTTGATGATAGGGAGGCCTCCAAATTCTTGATGGTGGGTTGAGCATGTAGGAGGGCAGCCGAAGACTTAGATTCTCTAGCCTTTGCTCTTTGAGTTGAACTTGATGCTCTGATAATTCCTGGGCCAGGGCATTGACATGCTGAATCTTCTCGGTTTGTAAGTATAATTGGACTTGGAGGGCATCAGTTTCTTTGCGGGCTTCCTCTTTTTTATGCCCTACTATCGTCAGCTGAGTCTTTAGGTCTTCATAACTAGCAGCTAAAATAGCCTCCCGCTATTTTCTTTCGGCTAGCTGTTGAGCCATTTTTTTTGTTGGACCTGGGAGGCGCTATGGCGAGCTACCATAGTGGATTGGTAGTCAGCTAAGTGTTGGGTCACTTTGTTATAATTGGTGACCACCTGTATAAGGAGAGGAAATATCTTTAGAGGGTAATACAAAGATATCTTAAGTGCAGTGAGAATAAGGGAGTATACCTCTGACAAATTTTGACGCATACGTTCAAAAGGGTCGTGCATGCCCGATTGAGTGAAGAGTTTCATTTCTTGTGTATTGCGGATCATGAGTGTAGATCCGAGGGTAGCAGAAGGATGGCTCAAAGGAAGAATATCCCCCATGGGAAGGGGGGTTCTTCCTCGAGTAGGGAAGGATCAGGAGAAATAGAATTAGGAATGGGAGAAATTGAAGGAGATAACTCTATGGGGGTGGCTAAAGAAGGAGAGGACATTGGAGGGTTGGTTTCCATGCTTGAGGGAGGAGGAAGTGAAGGAGCAGGTGATGGGGGAAGAGGCCCTTTAGGAGTGGGGGAAGCGATGCCAGGGGACTGAATGTCCTCCTCTATGGGATTGGAGATGACAAGGTGGCGACGTATGTTAAGTTTGAGTGGAGGTGGGCTAGGGGAATGTGAAGAGGAGGATGCTGGATGGGTGGAGGAGCTGGGGGCACTCCCCTTACGCAAGCAGAGTTTCTTGGGAGGCGAAGGAGGGAGAATATGGGAATTTCCCCTTGCCCATTTCTTTGAGGGCTTGTTGGCTATAACCTTATCTGCGCTATTCCTGGCCCTCTGCATCAAGTCGTTTGCAATACAAGACATCCAGAGTAATAGATAATAGTAATAAGGGTTAGCAGACATTACATATAAGATCTGGTTGGCATTCTACCTATGACGACGAGGTCATCTAGGTGGAAGGGGGTAATCCATAATGGCTCAGGATGTGAACGTCCAACAAGAGGTCAGAGTTGTAGTGGTGTTTTTTCAACACCTTATGGACCTCATCAACGGGGCATTGGAGTCTACAATCTTGGAAGGGGGGGGGGGGGTAACTCTGGAAGGTCAATCTTCTAGGTATTGGAGTAAGGGAGTGGAGCAGGGAGTTGGGGAAAGAAGTACAGATCCCTCCAGCCTTTATGGGAGGATGACATATTCAGTAAGAATTGATAGTCAGGACGACTAGCAAAATAAAAAATGCCCTCCTTTGAAGATTTCAATTGAAAAAGGCAATGAAACATTAACGGAGACAGGGAAAGTTCTAGGTGTTTAAATACTGCAACGGTACCTGCCAATGTTGGGATGTATACTGAAAAGTCTATCTTTTGTATGAACATCTTTATTTTGAAATAAGGATCACATGATCATTGTTTGCATATTTATGATGATGCATATTGTCTAATACATTACATTGTAGATAACATGGCGTGTGGTGTCACACGGGAGATCATGTTATCGGCTCCTTGTAAAGTATAAGTATAGGCTCACAACCGAGATGACTTTGGACAAACCATTGGTATGGTTGTAGTGTAATTTGGTATTGATTTGTTTTAACCATAGAATCACACTAGTACACTTTGTATGTATTGAGCAGGACCGACTTAGAGGTGATTCGATTTATTGCTGACTACATAATCGAATCGGACCTCAGATATTATATTGTACATGCTCTTAATCTCGATATAATAACGGGCACATATACTTAGTATTCATTTCTTTGATTTACCAATGGGCGAGATTTATAGATTAAATCAATAGGCTCGGTAAGTTGGGAAATGATATTATTTATATGGTGTGTCGTTGATTATAGGAGGAAATCGTGTCCTATATATTAGGATGATGATGTCCCCTTGAGGAGCTCATAAGGTTCATCATGTAAACCCTGCAGGTGAACTTGGTCCGACATGATGAAAAGGTTGAGTGGTACTACTCATGGAATTAGATATTGATTAATTAATGGTCAGTAAATTAATTAATCGACAGACATTCGAGCGGGGAGAAAATGTACACATAATATATGGAGCCCATATTAACTTATGGGGGTTAGTGAGGTAGATCAATGATAATCCTTTAGTGGATTAGATTATCATTAATGGATCGGACTTTATGTGGGCTTGATCCATTGGGTGGCCAAGATCCAACTCCTCCTCATGGTCCCTATTGTAGCCTATTAAAACCTCATGAAGCCTAGATCCAATGGATGAAAATAAAACTCTAGATCCAAAGGTAGAGATTAAATATCTAGATCCGACGGTTGAGATTAAATCTCTAGATCCGACGGTTGAGATTAAATCTCTAGAACCAATGGTGGAGATTAAAACAAGGCTTATCCCTAACTCTATAAAAGGAGAGGAGGGGGTGGGCGGCAAGGAGAATCCCATTAGAGATAGGATTAGGGCAAGGGGCGGCAAGCATTGGAGATTAGGGTTAGGGAGTTGGCGGGACCAAATAAGGAAAGCTTTTCCTTATCTTCTTCTTCTTCCTTGGTGGTCGGCACCCATACAACCCTTCCCTCCCTTGGCCGGCGTCAAATACAACCCTTCTCCTTCTCCTTGGCCGGTGGAAACAAGGCTTAGAGTGCTCCCTTGGAGCTCTTGGCCGACATCCATCCTTCTCATCCCTTTTCCTTGTTGGCCGGCGGCAAGCATCTAGCTTGGTGCTTGTTGGTTGGCTAAAGGAAGGAGAAGGGTTTTGTTTCTATTCTTCCTCTTGTTCGGAGTGAGCAAGGAAGGAAGATTGGTGATCTAGGAGCTTCGACTTTATGTAGATCGTCACCCACACGACGTCCAAAAAGAGGTAGGACATACGATAGAAGATCGAGAGGTATAATACTTGTCTATTTTCTTATGTAACATGTTTATGATTGTTTTCAATTATATATGCATGATATATTCTGTTTTGTGGCTAATATAACTTGGACCCCAAACATAAATACAAAAGCTGGTGATCCGTACATCGTCTATTCCGCGGCTATTCATAGAATAGAGGTTGGTTGCTTGAACAACAAGTTTGTTCAAGTGACTACTCTAATCGAATAGCACGACGATGAAATAGTTGCTTGGGTAATCCCTCTTGTCAAGGATAAATTTTTTTATCTGGGGACGTAGAAGGGATCGCCATGAACAAGCGACCGAGTTGAAGTGGGAAGCGAAGTTTCCTACCTTCAGGCAATACTCGAAAGGCATTAGAAGCTAACTGGTTACAGGTAGTCTATAAAACTCTAGCAGTTCAAAGTAGATAGCAGGTATCGGAAGTCAAAGGCCATTTATCAGCTGTTTAGAGAAGAAATAGTGAAGGTTGGGAGGGGGAAGATGTGGTCGATAAGAAGTAGAAGAGAAAAGGCATTTTACTGAAGGGTCTATAAATAGATCTTTGGAATATAGGAAGTGGTGGTCTCTGTTTAGCTGTGTGACGGTATCTTCGTACCAAGGGATCGAGCTAGGATTTGTTGGAGAAGGAGCCATAGTAGGGGAGGTAGGGGGGCACTTACTTGTGATTGAAAGAGGATGGTCTGTGGAAGAAAAGAGACTCCTAGGTGCTGATGGTTTAGGCGTAGGACAGTCGTTGGCGAGAGTTGTCAAGCGGAAGAAGAAGAGTTGGAATGGAAGTAGAAGAAGTTCTCGTAAGACGAATAGGTGGCCGAGGGTTTGTCTTTTAAACTTCCCCCCTAAAAATGAAAAAGCAGAGCTCATTAGCCCAGTAAGATGTTTAATACGTTTAAGGAAAGTAAGGAAAGGGAAAATCCTGGCCTGATAAGTTGAATAAGACCAGTAACAAGAGGAGAAGATAAGTAGGGTATGATCGAATAACGATGGTTAAAGGGGGTTTCTCATTTAGAAAGTCAAACTCAAAGCCTTGTTTGACTATTTTGGGGTGGTGGCTAATGATACTGCTATAACATGACTTAGGAGTTGAATAGAGGAATTACGATCAGTAAGGTGGAATCTGAGGGAAGGAGTATAATGTAAGTTCTACGATCTAGCCCAATTAAACCTGACTCGAGCAAATAGGTCGAATTGATGAGAGAGAAATTTGGGGAAAGACGGAGAAGTCTGAGGGTCCAAAGGAAACTGGATAAGTGACTCGGGGAAGTGAGTCGGGGTAAAGACAGGGAACAACTCGAAAAATCAAGGTGAGTTATAAGCATAAGTGTCCTGTGGCCAGAACGAAGCCAAAATATCAACTCGGAAAGTCGAGTTGAGTTATAGGCATCTCAGCTTAAATAAATTAGAAGGGTGAAGGGAAGCCAGTCGGAGGAACAAGACAAGGGCCATTCGGGAAATAGAGCCGAGTTAATGTAAAGGTCAGCAGAGGTAATTAGGGAAAATAAGGACCCTAGGGGAAAGCGAGGGTAGAGAAAAGGGGAAGATGATCCCCATTACGCTTTCTCATGAGAGTTTGTTATGCGACATAAAAGACTAGGACCTCACATGAGATTCTTAAGAACCTTTGCTCGCTAACATCATAACAGAATTATTCCTCAGGGGAAAAGGGCTCTCCACGTGGATGGTGATCCAGATAGTTTGTTAGGCAACAGCTGACTCTAGAAGCAGGGAGGATAAAAAGAAGAGTAGGAGTAGCGAAGGGGGGGGGGGGATTTTTTTAACTCAACTTCATCTTCATCCTGTGAACAGAGAAACAAGGGAGGGAGAGTTTTCGGAAGGAAGGTTGATCACTGGGGAAAGAAAGGAGATTAGAGACGAAGGAAGTTGGCAGACCGTGATATTGAATATACTTGTCTCTACTTTGTACACATATTCTCTCTATAAGGAGTTTTCTCCACCCCCGAAAGTACTTCCGAGGAGGGATTTTATAGTAAAGGTTTCTAGTGTCGGAGCTCCCTCGAGAGCTCATCCTGTGGAGTAGGAATTGAAATTCCAAACCACGTTAAATCTCTTGTGGTCGGAGAGGACCCTAAAACCTCTTTGCGCTTTGCATCCTAAAAGGAGGTGAAAAATCCATTGCCGCATCATGGAGGAATGCCAATTAAAGTCGAGATCGGACAGTCAAAGACTATCTCTATCATTATTATTGTATACTTCGGACTAATCTTGTGATGCAAGTGACTGAATGGAAACTCAAGTGGAGTAGTCGACTAGTCCAGTCGACTGTCGAAAGGAGCAGTTGATTGATGTAGGCAGATAGGTGAAAAATGCAAAGATAAGGTTCGATCGATCAAGAGCTATGCCAATTCATAATAAGATCGATCTTTATAGGATCTAAATATGGATCTAGATCTAGACCAAGTCACAGTGAAGGTCTATAAAAGAAGGGTTGGACACAAACCCTAAGATCAATGAATTGAATTGCGCTCAAGTACTCTCGCTCTCACAACTTCACGTTTGTGCTACAAACGTCACAACTCCGACCATGCTTCAACCATAAGATATTTGTTTCTTATTATCTCTCATATACTTAATCTCTAAAAGGATGGGTAAGGTTCTTACCAACTCCTTTACTTTTTGTATATCTCATGTCTCTTACCTCCAATGAGGAAGAGATCTCTTAGTTCATTTCCCATCGAAAGAGATCAAGGATCGCGGGCCTTTGATTAGCAGCCTCGTGGCTGTGAACCAAGTAAAAAACCATTTATGTTCTTGTTTGTTATTTCTTTATTTATTTTCCGCTGCAAACATACTTTGATTACTTGTTTTGTCGAAATGAAAGGAAAGTTTTTTATACGCTATTCACCTCCCTTCTAGCGTATCTCGATCCAAAAATTGGTATTAAAGTGAGGGTGTTTAAAATCAGTGCAACCACCTTTTTGAGCAACTTTTCTTTCGGTGTCATTTTTATTTTTCATGTATTTTAATTTTTCTCCTCTTCTCCCACACTAGTAATCCAAGACAAAGTCTTGGGACATTTTTTTGTTTTGTTCGTTCAAGTATTGGAAGAGATGATAATGGTCTTTGTCGTGGTACTGTTACAAAACAAAATTTATAATTAAACCAAACCCCCTCTACCCAAATGTAGTATAGAGATTACTCGGGTCGTCTTCCAACGAATACAATCGGTAGAATGGTTTTCTTAGGATAATTTCCATTATTGCTTTGGGGTTTCTTAATATAACGGGGGGGGGGGGGGGGTTTGTGATTTGAATTCTAACCTACGATTGCAAAATAATGAAAACTCTAAACTAACATGCAAGTAATATAACATGCAACAAATAGAACAATGCAGGAATTAAAGCAATAAAAACTAGAAGTTAAATTAAGACAAATACTTAATGTGCATAATTCAAAATTAAGATAAACAAAGTAAATCAAATGTAAGGGGTAAGTTAACAAACACTTGACATGTAGAAAATTAATCTAAACTAAACAAAAGAAAAATGATCAAATCACCCCATGATAGGGCCGATGTATGAACAAGTTCCTCAGGCTAAGTCCAACGGAGCTCGATCGAGACTCCGCAAACGGCGGTGGATGTGGGATGGCGCAAACTCCTAAATCTAGTAGCTTGATGGATGATCCGAACTCTCACAGATGCAGTTTAGCTCAAAGAAGTGTTGTTGGGTGGAACTCCTAGAATCCGAAGGAGAAGGTGGATGAGCTGTGGAGATGGAGGATGTCATCGAAATCCCTCGATGAAGCGATTCCTCCTCGAATTCGAGGAGGAAAATGGATGGAAGGGAGGTGGAGGCGGCTGCTAGGGGTCAAGGGAAGAAGATATGACATTTTGTCCAACCTTTCTTGCTTTTAAATGTGCTCCAACCCTAAATCAGGACCTGCGACATGGTCATGTATTTTTCTGAAGAAAAAAAAATACGGTGTTATAGTAACTTTGCTATAGTAACTTGCTACAGTAACTTTACTATAGTAACCTGCTACAATAACTTTGCTACAATACTTTGCATTTTTTTTCCATGTGAATTCCTCAATTTACTCTTAAATGTCCTACAAAATAAAGTCTATAACAAATTAGTGCTTAGGACATCAAATTAGCATGTATTTACATTAAAGCTCTAAAATGATTCATATTCGTAAAATATGATAAATATGTCGAATTACGCATATGAATGGATCAAAACATCGAGGAATGAATACAAAATATCATGTCAAAATGTGAGTTATCAATTCCCCCACACTTATTCTTGCACATCTCATGCAAGTAAACAAAACAAAGAAAATGACTAAAGATGGATTCCCCTAGTAATTCCCAATCATGCATAGAAAATCGTTAAAGAACGTTATCTAGGATCGTCAATTCTCAAAAACTCAAGCAATCATTGACTCAAATCTTACATAGGTTAACAAACAAGGTAATTTCAATCCATTATGAATAGACTAAGAATGACTAAGTCTCATAAGGTAAGTGGTAGTTTTTCTGGCTCTCATAAGCATGCAATAGTGGAGTTCACTCAAGCTACTCATGATTTATGCACTACCATATTCTTTCTTCTCTTCTACTCTTCACCTCTATTATATACATAGGAGTGAAAAATCATTGAAGGCTTATTAGGAATGTAAGGGAAACATGAAATAAAAGTAATGATGGTGTGTATGCAAGAAAAAGAAATGAAAGAGACAAATAAAATAGTGGAAGATATGGAAATAATGGAATGCTACATAGATTAAGAGATCTCTCATATACTTAATCTCTAAATACCCTTGCTCAACTATCAGATGTAATCGCTATTCCCAGTCCATTTCAAAATATCTCCTTTGAATCTCTTATATGCTCTATATTTCCTTGCCAAGTATTAATTAAATAAAATATATAAACAAATGACAAAATATATTACATTTATCATCCCCAAACCCTTCCTGCTACTCTCCATACTCCGGAATACCCATTCCTCCTTATTTCACCATATTCAACCTCTGAACAACACTATCCCGTGTCACCCTACTGGGCTCGGGAAACATACTCACTACTCGGGAAACACATACACTGATCTGTCAATACAACACTTCTCTCTGAGCAACACTATCCCATGCCACTCTATTGGGCTCAGGAAACATACTGTCTGCTTGGGAAACATGTACACTGATTTGCTAATACAACACTTGTCTCTGAGCAACACTGTCCTGTGCCACCCTATTGGGCTCGGGAAACATACTGTCTGCTCGGGAAACACATACACTAATCTACCAATACAACACTTATCTCTGAGCAACATTGTCCCGTGCCACCCTACTGTGCTCAAGAAACATACTGTCTGCTTGGAAAGTACATACACTGATTTGCCAACACAACACTTATCTTTGAGCAACAGTCCCGTGCCACCCTACCGGGCTCGAGAAACATACTGTCTGTTCAGAAAACACATACACTAATATACCAATACAACACTTATCTCTGAGCAATACTATCCCAAGCCACCCTACTAGGCTCGGAAAACATACTGTCTGCTCGGGAAACACATACACTGATATGTCAATAGAACACTTATCTCTGATCAATACTATTTCGTGCCACCTTACTGGGTTCGAGAAACATACTAACTACTCGGGAAGTACTTATACTGCTAAGGAAACACAATGATTTCCAGAGAAAAGCTTAATCTGATAAAAAAAACCTCGATCCTATCATAACTTCTCCCTCTTTAGTAAAACTGAAGAGCGAAGTCGAGTGATGTTTTATAAGTTCTCAAACCAAAAATTTCTCTTCCTTATTTGAAAATTGCAAAAATTTCTCTGCCTTAACTGAAAAACCCCACACCCATCATAAGTTTCCCCTCTTTAGTGAAACTGAAGAGCAAAGTCAAATGAAGTTTCACAAGTATTTACTGATATAGATTATGCCATAAACCACAAGCTGATATAGGCACAGTGCCTTAAGCTCTTACACTAGGCACATGATACTAAACTCTTATGCTAGGCGTAGGGTCCTAAATTGTCATGCTAGGCGTGTGGCCTTGATGCATCATGCTAGGCATAGGGCCTTAAATGTTATATGAGGCGCAAGGCCTTGAATGCAATATGAGGCACTGAGCTTGAATATTAGAACTTTACCTGCCCATTATAGTGGGCATTATAGTTCCCCATGGGGGAAGGTAACTACATAGCCCATAGGTTGTTATAGGATGCGTAAGAGCCTTGAGAACATTTTACATATGCCATATAGGTGGTGTTATAGTCTTCGTGGGGGAATGTAGCTACCTAGCCCATAAGTTGTTATAAGAGGCATAAGAGCTTGAGAACATTTTACATGTCATATAAGTGACGTTATAGTCCCCGTGGGGGAATGTAGCTACTACCTAGCCCATAGGCTATTATAGGATGCGTAAGAGCCTTGAGTTAGTTTTGCACTTCATAGTATTGCAATGAGAAAACGAATTACCTTCCAAGCTCATGATTTAGGCATAAAAATCCTAGATAAATATGCCATTGCATAAAAATTGTCTTAGAAAAAATATCACCGATCCTGTAAGAAAATTATATGGGGCTTGAAAAGTCTTAGACAAAATATCATTGATGCCTACAAGAAAATTATATGAGGCTTGAAAACCCTTAGAAAAAATATCATTGATGCCTGCAAGAGGATATTTTGACTAAGTATAAAAACCCTTAGAATAAATGTCATTGATTACCACAATAGAAAATTTAATTTGGTGCCAAAAACCTTAGAAACATTAATAACCCTTGCAAAAACACATTAGCTAGCCCATTAGGCTCTGTATTAGGTGTAAAATGCCTTAGAAATATTAATAAACTCTGCAAAAACATATTAGCTAACCCTTAGGCTCTGTATTAGGCGTAAAATGCCTTAGAAACATTTAAGAACTTCTGCAAGAGAAACAATTCTCAAGAAAAAAATATTAGGGTTAATAAAAATGCTTAACTTCCTCTTTCACCTTCATTGACCACCATACTTAGTTTCTATTTCCCTTTTGAAGATTACTACCTTTATTAACACTTTACCGTTCAAACTCTGCTCTCTTCAAAAACCCTAACTCCCTCCTCCGACACTTTCAAATTCTCCACAACCATCTCTTCTTCATGGCTTCCTCATCTTCCCCCATTCCCTGGTACGAGACAATCCCAAGCAGACTGACCCTCAACTATCCTTTTTTTCTCAATGAACCAAAGTATATCCCCGAGGGTTTCACCGCCATCATCCCAACCCCCAATCAACACCCCCATCAACCTCCGACCGACACCATCACCCTCTTTACAGGCCAACTAGAAGGAGGACTCCGTCTTCCTGTGTTGAAGCTCCTTTTCCACATTCTGACCTACTACGAGCTACCCATCAACCAACTGACCCCTAACTCCATTCATATCCTAGTCAGAACCCTAATCGTATTCCAACATCTTAATATCCCACAAAACCCTCACATCTTCCACCGTCTCTATCAATTAAAAATGGTTGATACAAGCGTGTTCTACTTCATGGCATGCCAAGATTACCAATTTCTGACCGACATGCCCACCTCCCACAAGGGTTGGAAGGATCTTTACTTCTATGTCCCCCTAGACCCCATCCTTCAATTCTCCTACTCTTGGAAAACCACTCTTCGAAGCCTCTCCGACCTCAAAATTGTTAAGACTACCATCAATTTCCCTTCCATTGAATCCATACTCCAAAACAAGCATTTCAGCATTACTGAAATATTACAAGAACTCATTCTGTCCTATTATAAATTATCCCCTATTCAATCGACATAAGCTCATCCCATTGGTAAGTCTTATTCAATTGTTTACTTACTGAATTTACCTTTATACACATAATAATACTACATTTTGCTTACTGTAGTCTGCATACTGATACTTTAATTTACACATTGCATTGATCTCAAAATGCATACTTATTCCTTCGCAGACATACTAATATCTTACCTTGCCAACCTATTGAATTTACTTTTGAATGCTAGCTAATATTCTAACCTTCTTAAGCACTGAACTGATCCCTAAATGCATACTGTCACTTCGTGCCACATAGTTACAGTTACTCTTCGAAGCCTCTCCGACCTCAAAATTGTTAAGACTACCATCAATTTCCCTTCCATTGAATCCATACTCCAAAACAAGCATTTCAGCATTACTGAAATATTACAAGAACTCATTCTGTCCTATTATAAATTATCCCCTATTCAATCGACATAAGCTCATCCCATTGGTAAGTCTTATTCAATTGTTTACTTATTGAATTTACCTTTATACACATAATAATACTACATTTTGCTTACTGTAGTCTGCATACTGATACTTTAATTTACACATTGCATTGATCTCCAAATGCATACTTATTCCTTCGCAGACATACTAATATCTTACCTTGCCAACCTATTGAATTTACTTTTGAATGCTAGCTAATATTCTAACCTTCTTAAGCACTGAACTGATCCCTAAATGCATACTGTCACTTCGTGCCACATAGTTACAATTTTTATTCCCCAATGCATACTAATATCTTACCCTGCATATTTACTGACTTTATTTTGAAATTTCCACTAATTTTTATTTTGCAGAGGATATGATGCATGTAGCCATTGCAAGGACTTTGGTAAAGCAACAAAAGAAAAAAAAAAGAGAAAAAGAACAGAATTGGCGACTACCTCCACTTTCACTCCCGAGCTTCCTTCAGTAATTTTCTCCTCTACTATTCCTTTCTTCAATTATCTCGATTCAATCTCATAAAGAATTATTTATACTTCTATGTCACAGGTTCCTTCGAAACTTCCCCCAGTTCCCATTATAACTATCATTGAGCCAGATCAACCACCCATCACTTTAATTTCTTCCGATCTTATTCCACCTCCTCCAGAACCACTTCCCAATCCCTTTCTTCCTCTTGATACTTCCCTACCCTCAGAACCTTCTTCCTCAGCTCTTCCTCTAGCATCTTTACCCCCTTCTGATACAACCGTTCATAGTCCATCACTGATACTTCTTATGATCCTATTGAACTTTCTTCCTCATCTCCTTCTCCCTCCTCCTCCACTGATGATCTTCTCTTGGCCACCTTATTTCCTACCAGACAACTACAACCCCTACCTCCCTCCAGCCCTATAACTCCAACATTCACCACTTCTTCTCCTTTAGAGCTATTGGTACAAGTTGCATCAGACTCTTACCCTAGCCACCTCCTCTCTTCACTCACTACCCTCCCTATACCCTACTATGTCCCAGACTCTCCTCCTATACTTCCTTCTCCTACAATCCCTTCTGACACACCTCTTCTTCTATCAGATTCTGCACTGCCATAGACTACTCCCCTCCCCACTCCTTTTGAAATTCCCCTAATCCTACAAGAATTGCAGGAAAGCCTCCAAACAGTAAGTTTTCTTATTTTACTAATGACTTTTTCTGTATAAATAGTTTATTTCACACTATTTTCATTCATTTTTCAGAGTACCTCAAAGCTTCAATCCTTTGGTCAGTGGTTCTCTGAATTCCAGAACCACCAGTGCAGACCATTAACTTCATATTCAGAACCACCATAACCTTCTGTAATGCCAGCTGCACCCTCAACCTCCACTATAGGCACCCAGACTAGCCATGAAGAATTCTCAACACTTAATCTGAGAATATAGACCAACCCTCCTTCCTCTCCTTATCGGGCAACAAAAGAGGCTGAATATCAACAAAAAATACAATGGTTACAGCTTCAAATAGGAACTTTGTTTGTCGAACGGGATCAACTAGAAATATAGAAAGAGAGTTTCTGTTCATCATAAGCAAGACATGCACAAGATGAAAGGAGAACTTTCCCTCAAGGATACAAATATCAGATTGTTACGAGAACATGATAAACTATCAAACAAAGTAATAGCCTCCCAACAATCAGAAATTCAGAAATGGATGCAAAGGGAGAGGGACTGACACTTTCAATCAGGCCAATGTTTCCAACCTATGCAAGATCTCATTGATGCCTTTGATGAATTCAAGGATAGAACCTTTAACAGTCTAGATGAATTCAACTTCCATTTTGAAATACTAAAGCAATATTTTTATGAACTGGCAAATGTTGCTAATGAGCAGACTAGACGATGATGGCATAAAATTTTATGACACTTGCAGTTGTAATAAACTAAAATGATGGCATAAAATTGTTTAAAAAAACTTAAATACAATGGAGTGGCCATCATCTCAACGTCATCAAGAGAATCCAGAGTTCCTTCAAAGATACAAGAGAGTAGGCATTACTGGGGCGACAATGCTGAAAACTCTCCTCGCCAATAGGAAGAAAAGAGATCTATTAGAATCATCCAACCCTATGGGAACCATACCCTATATATAATCGAGCTAGATCCATTATCAATCCATCATCAATAATGGATCTGGTTAATAGGTTCTACACATGAAACCCTATATCCAATAGCCCAATGCAAAACTTAATTACATCACCTTATTAGGTTTGAACCAATATGGCATAATCGAATAGGTTACAAAATCAACATGTAAGCCAACCAAATAGGAGACTAAATTCAACAATCTCCTACTTAGACCATATGTGATTTTGAATGTAACACATACTGACATTCCTTAATTGAACTCAAAAATTATATTATAGTGAATAAAAATAATTTGGTTCATTAACTTCACTGATATAAGACTAAACCGATCATAAGTACTATATATAATATATAACTAGATCTATTAGTAATCACAATGTCAATGTTGTTAATGACATAAATCAGATGTGGATGTATAACACGAGAATTGTATGAAATGTGATCTACCCATGACAATTCTCAACTAGTCCTCCTTATGACCTATAATAGGGTTTAAATCATGTTTACAGGCATATATGCTAACCATAATAGCGAATTATGATCATAACCTTATTACTCAAAATAGAGTCCTACATTATATTTATAAATATCATATGCAAACTACATTAGTAATCGTGATGTCTTTACTCATAGTGTCAAATGAAACATACACATGTAAAAGAAAACTTTATTTCATACGATAATCAAAATAATATGTGTTCATTACATAAAGCATTAATAATAAATAAATATAAACTTCCACTAAATGAGTACTTCATCTATATAAAGGACTTTCATACTCAGTACATTCAGATGAAAGGTTGTAGGTGGAAAGGTATTGGTAAATGGGTCCACCAACGTAGAGTATGTCTTAATATGCTCTATTATTATTTGACCACTCTAGACTCTTTTTTTTACCGCTAGAAATTTGATATCGATGTGCTTTGACGTTGACGAAATAAGGTTATTCTTGGCATAAAGTTTTGTGATTTTATTATCACAGTATATCTTTAATGACCCATCAATGCCATCTACAAATCTAATCATGTGATGAAATTTCACAGCTAAGTTTCGTGATTGAATGTTTCATATTAGACTATGAACTTTGCCTCTATCATGGAAGTAGTTATAAGTGTTTGTTTGATGCTTTTCCATGAAACAACTCCTCCTGCCAGCATGAAGGCATAATTTAATGTAGATTTCCTACTATCCAAGTATTTAGTGAAATCAGAGTCTGAATATCCAAATATCTCCAGGTGATTAAATCTTTGATACATGAGTATAAAATCTTTTGTTTTCTATAAATACCACGTTACTCTTTTCATAGCTTTAGTGTGCCTTTCCTAGATTACTTAAATACCTGCCCAACATTGCCACTATGTACATAATGTCTAGACATATATAAATTTGAGCATAGAAAAGACTCCCTACAACTGAAACATAAAGGAATTTCTACATCTATTTAATTTCAAGTTCAAGTTGCGGATACTATTGCAAGTTAAATCTATCACCTTTTAACACAAGAGTGTCTATAGGTGCACAATTCTGTATACCATAATGAATAAGCACTTTCTCAATGTAGGTCTTTTGTGATAATCTAAGCATACTCTTGGATTTATCACAACATATCTTTATGTCTAACACAAATAATGCTTCACCAAGATCTTTCATTTCAAAATTACCTGAAATGAATTGGGTTTATGTAGTAATTGTTTGTAATTACTTACCAACAACATGTCATCCACATATAGAATAAGTATGATGAACTTATTCCCATTTAACTTGACATAAATACATCGATCAATGGAGTTGTCTTTGAAACCAAAAGAGCTAACCACCTGATCAAAGTTTTGGTACCACTAACGGGATGCTTGTTTTAAGCTATAAATGGACTTCTTCAACTTATATACTAGGTGCTTTGAATCATCAAATTCATCTGGCTGGACTATGTATATTATTTCCTTAATGTCACCATTAAAGAATTTAATTTTAACATCCATTTGATGTAACTTCATATCACAATGAGTTACAAGTATCATGATTACCCTTAAGGAGTCCTTCATCAATACAAGAGAGAAACTCTTCTTGTAATCAATATCCTCATTCCGAGTGAATTATTTAGCTACAAGGTGTGCCTTATACTTTTTCAACATTGCCTAGTGAATTTCATTTGACTTTAAACATCCATTAACAACCAACAGGTTTCACTCTTTTAGGTAATTCAACAAGCTCCAATACGTCATTGTGCATCACAAACTTCATCTCATCCTTCGCGGCTCCAATCCATCTTTCAATGTTAGAGAACTGTAGTCGACTTTAAATATATGGCAGTCGACTGCTCAAGCCATCATTCGACTATCCAATTTTGGCAATTGACTGCCAGGCTATTTCCTGCAGTCGAACACTAGTCGACTCTGAGCAGTTCAATGGGCCATAATCCCAGTCGACTATTACAAGTCGACTCAGTTGTCAAGTGTCAAAACACTTGACCAGTTGACTGGTCCAAAGCCCCAGTCAACTGATAACCTCAACCATGAGGTTTAACCTTAAGTATGATGCCCTCATACTTGCTAGACCACCCTCAGCCTAGACCTAAGCCTTATAGCCACCTCCGTCAGCCTCACGCCTATCGGATCCCTCCAAGTCATCCATGACTTGTTCATCCATATGCTAGTCTTCAGGTGCTTCCATCATCTATTGTCATGATAATGTGGTCTACACTGCCAAGCCACATTGGGCTTACGCTGTCAAGACTACCGCTTGGACTTACGCTGCCAACCATTGGACTTATGCTGCCAAGACTCCACCCATGGACTTTACGCCGCCAACCATTGGACTTATGCTGCCAAGACTCCACCCTTGGACTTTACGCCGCCAATATCACCCCTTGGACTTTCCTTGCTAACCCATGTTGGACTTTCCATTTGCCAAGACTCAAGCTTAGCTTGGACTTTCCATGCCATGTACCCAAGACTTGGACTTTCCATTCCAAGTACACAAGACTTGGACTTCTCCATCATATGGTCAACCCCATGTCAACCATATAGTCAAACAATGGTCAAACCATCGTCAAACATCAAAATACCACTCGAGTCAAACTCGAGTCCGGTCAATCATGACCCGGATCGATTGCACCAATAATCTCCCCAAAACATTGTCAAACATCAAAACACTACTCGAGTCTAACTCGAGTCTAGTCAATCATGACCTGGGTCGATTGCACCAACAATCATCCCCTTTTTGATGTTTGACAAAAACCACAAACACCTTTGAGTTAGGCTACTCGAGTCTGGTTAATCGTGACCTGGGCCGATTGTACCAACAGTTTCAAAAGTATTTACTGATATAGATTTTGTTATAAACCACAAGCTGATATAGGCACAGGGCCTTAAACTCTTACACTAGGCATAGGAAACTAAACTCTTATGCTAGGCGTAGGGTCCTAAATTATCATGCTAGGTGCGTGGCCTTGATGAATCATGTTAGGCGTTGGGCCTTAAGTGTTATATGAGGGGTAGGGCCTTAAAATATCATGTGAGGCGCAGGGCGTTGAATGCTATATGAGGCACTGAGCCTGAATAGGACTTTACTTGCCCATTATAGTTGGCATTATAGTTCCCCGTGGAAGAAGGTGACTACATAACCCATAGGCTGTTATAGGATGTGTAAGAGCCTTGAGAACATTTTACATATGCCATATAGGTGGCATTATAGTCCCCGCGGGGGAATGTAGCTACCTAGCCCATAAGCTGTTATAGGAGGCGTAAGAGCTTGAGAACATTTTACATATGTCATATAGGTGACGTTATAGTCCCCGTGGGGGAATATAGCTACCTAGCCCATAGGCTGTTATAGGAGGCGTAAGAGCCATGAGTTAGTTTTGCACTTCATAGTAATGCAATGAAAAAATGAATTACCTTCCAAGCTCATGCTTTAGGCATAAAAGTCATAGATAAATATGTCACTGCATAAGAATTGCCTTAGAAAAAATATCACTGATCCTGTAAGAAAATTTTATGGGGCTTGAAAAACCTTAGACAAAATATCATTGATGCCTACAAGAAAATTATATGAGGCTTGAAATTCCTTAGAAAAAATATCATTGATGCCTGCAAGAGGATATTTTGATGAAGTATAAAAACCCTTAGAATAAATGTCATTGATTACCACCATAGAAAATTTTATTAGGTGCCAAAAACCTTATAAACATTAATAACCCCTGTAAAAACACATTCGATAGCCCCTTAAGCTATGTATTAGGCGTAAAATGCCTTAGAAATATTAATAACCCCTGCAAAAACACATTAGCTTACCTTTAGGCTCTGTATTAGGCATAAAATGCCTTAGAAACACTTAAGAACTTCTGCAAGAGAAACAAATCTCAAGAAAAAAATATTAGGGTTAATAAAAATGCTTAACTTCCTCTTTCACCTTCACTGACCACCATACTTAGTTTCTATTTCCCTTTTAAAGATCACTGCCTTCATTAACACTTTACCGTTCAAATTCTGCTCTCTTGAGAAACCCTAACTCCCTCCTCTGACACTTTCAAATTCTCCACAACCATCTCTTCTTCATGGCTTCCTCATCTTCCCTCATTCTCTAGTACGAAACAACCCCTAGCAGACTGACCCTCAACTATCCTTTCTTTCTCCATGAGCCAAAGTATATCTCCGAGGGTTTCACCGCCATCATCCCAACCCCCAATCAACGCCCCCATCAACCTCCGACTGCCACCTGTTAGGACAATCGACCCAAGTTATGGTTTGGATTATGGTTTTGATGTGTGTGGCAAAGGTTTAAGTTAGGATATTATTGTGGATTTAATATGTTTGTTGAAGTCATGAAGGACTTAGTAATTCGCACAAATGATGAATAGCTTTGGTAAGATCACCAACTCACAACCTCATGCTTGAGTCGGCGAAGGAGCATTGTGAAGTCATGCGCTTGATTCATCCGAGGGACTGTCGGACGAGATGACTTGAAGTGAAGCCAAGGAAGCAGACTTCGAGGGTAAGAGACGCGAAAGAGCATTACGAAGCCGTGCGCTTGGTGTTGTCGAGGGATGTGGCCACGAACGAAGAGAGCTTCGGCGAGGGACTTCAAGTGAGATGAGAGAATGAGTGAAATGTAAGTAGCTCATTAGATGAACTTGGCCTAAATGGCTGTGTCGGAGGCTCAACCGAGAGGGTTGAGGTTTTACCCGACCGTCGGATGCTCAAACGAATGTGAAGTTTGAGGTTTACTCGACATCAGTCGACTGCTGTGAATGGGCAGTCAACTGCTCCAAGTCGACTGTTGACTCAACTGGTGTTCGAGTCTCATTTGTGGTCGAATAGTTGACTGCTAGCTCTTGGCAGTCGGCTGATCACTACATCAGTCGACTGCCAAGGGGTTCAGTCGACTGATGTCGAGAGTTTCGAGCAAAGAATGGTTATCAATCGAGTGCTCGCTTTCGACATTCGAGTATTAGCTCCATCAGTCGACTGATGGGATGATCAGTCGACTGATGTGGGAGATATTGGTTGAAAACCGATGCGGATGAAGCCGTTATTGGGCAACGACTACAACAGCAGTCAACTGATCGGGGCATCAGTCGACTGCCACTGTGTTAACGGGAAGAATGAGCTCTTCTCTATAAGAAGGAGCCCTTGGACACTTAGGGTGCCCAATGCTCATGTTCTAATTGATCATCCAAGTGTCCCACAAGCTTTAAACTCTTTCTCTTATTCTTATTTCAAATCCATTGTAAGAAAGAGTGTTTTTGTGTTGTAAGAAGGTTTACCTCCATCTTGCTTTGGCTAAAGGGAAAGACCATATTGTATTGGTTTCGGAGTGATTCACCAGAGATGAATCGGACCGTGGATTAGTGGCATAGGGTCGTGAACCATGTTATATCTCTTTGTTAGCATTGTTTTTATCTTGTTTATCTTTATTGTTGTTTAGTTTTTATTTTTGCTATGCTAACCCTAATGTGTAGACAAACGAAAGATCGAATTCCATTCTACGACGACTTAGGGCTATTCACCCCCCTCTAGCTGCCCACCGACGTTCCAACAAGTGGTATCAGAGCAAGGTCGCTTGTCAACAGACTCACTGCCGCAACAAGCACTACATCAAGGATGGCCAACTCAAATATTCATCCGCCAAAGTTTGAGGGGGAATTCGCTTGGTGGAAAAAGCGAATGGGGGTATTTTTTTAAACCGACTTCGAAATTTTATTGATAATGGAAAATGGTTTCGAGATACCTAGGGATGAAGATGGGGAGAAAATAGAGAAGACAAGATGGACCAAAAAGCAATGGGAGGAGTACTTGGCAAAACTCAAAAGCCGCATTATCTTTACAACGTACTCTCTCAACAAGAAATTAACCGGATAGGGGAGTGTGTGAGTGCCAAAGAGATGTGGGAGAGATTGATAGAGCTTCATGAAGGCACCTCGGAGGCCAAGCTTGCAAGAAGAGACCTCCTCCGCTCCCAACTAACTAATATCAAACTTAAAAAGGGAGAAAAGGTAACCTCATTACACTCTCATTTTAAAGAAATTTTAAATGGACTAACGAGAGTAGGAGAAAAACTTTCGAACCGGGATATGCTTATGAAAGCAATCGACGCCTTTCCCTGGTCATCGAAATGGAGCTCAATGGTAGACTCCTTATACATCTCAAAGAACCTAGAAGTTAGCACCTTAGAGGAGTTCTTTTCAACCATGGAGCTCCACGAAACAAGGTTTGAAGGACTAGTAGAAGAGCCAAGAATTCAACCATCAAGAGGAGTAGCCTTGATAGCCGAAAAGGGGAAGAAGAAGAAGAAGAAGGAGACACCACCTTCCTCCTCCGATGAAGCATCCTCCTCATTCTCTATGAATAGCAATGAAGATGCTTATATGGTAAGGAAGGTAAGGCGTTCTTTAAAAAAATTTAAAATTTAACAAATTTTATGATAGGAGAAGGCACAAGAGGAAGTTCATTTGCTATAATTGCCAACAAGAGGGACACATGAGGGATGATTGTCCCCTCTTGAACAAGAGCAAGGAACAAAGAAGAAGAAAAGAAGAAAAGAAGAAGGGGAGCAAGAAAAAGGAAGAAGAGAAGAAGTCCAAGGAAAAAGAAAAGGAGAAGAAGGCAAAAGCACTCAAAGCAAGGACATGGGATGATCCTTCATCATCATCATCGGAGGAAGAAAATGCCTTTGTCACAAATCTAGCTCTAATGGCAATAGAAGATGTGGACACCACTTCCTCCGAAAAAGAAGAAATAAGCTCAAGTGAGGAGAGCTCAAGTGAAGGTGGAGGCTCATCATCATCCTCATCATCCGAAGAAGAAGACATGGTAACTATGGTAAAACACCTTCCCACTCAAGAAGTAGTTGCCATGATTTCTAGCTTAACTAGGGATTTGTTTAGGGCTAAAAAAAAAAATAAGAGTATGCTTGATCAAATTAAGGCCCTAGAAGAAAAACTAGAAAAACATGCATAAATGTTAATGATGATACATGCTCACATAATGATTATATGCCTCTAAATGTTAGTGATGCATGTATGGATGAAAACAAGGCCTTAAGGGAAAAGGTAGATCATTTAACTAAGGCCCTAGAGAAATTTACCATTGGCTCCAACACATTGAACATGATCATAGGGAGCCAAAGGGCTAGCTTTAACAAGAAGGGGTTAGGTTACAAGGGATCCAAGAATGAGAAAATATATCATTGTTTAATTGCCAGGGGTCAATCTAAAATAACAATGATAGCTAGAAAATGGATTCCAAAGGAATACTTAGTGAACCATATTGGAAAGAATCTATATTGGGTTCCTAAGTCCATCCTTAAGGGTTAGGAAAACCCTAGGATAGTCAACCGTAAGTGGACTTCACTTATATCATATTATATGGTTGACTTAGGATGATGTGGGTAGTGAAAATTAATTTATAAGCATGATGGATGAAGTGATTATAATGTTAGAATAATATACTTGATTTGAATAATGATACATGCTTATGACTTAGAATGATCGGGATTTTTTTTAAAATAGTGTTGGGTGATGATAATGAACCCATAAATAGCTTAAATCATGCTTTGGGTGATACTTGACTTATTATCATGATTTTATACCTAATGCATGATTACAAATTGATTGATACACTTGTTTCATGATCATAATGTGAAATCAATGCATATATGTCTTTATGATCATGTGGTATGTTAGAGTGATACTTAACCTTGTGTAGAATTGCATGAATTTAAAGGTTAAGTATATAAATACTTTTAGGAACATCTCACACTCACCATAAGGATAACCTTGATCGAAAACTTAGCATGGGTGAGATGTTAGGATGATACTAATGGTTCACTAATGCCTATGGCATTTGGATGGTCATTTAAAGTATCAAAGTAGTAATAATAGACCAATCATGGGGAAGGCTTATGTTTAATTCATAGACATATTGCCCAAAGATCATGGTTGAATATTTCATATGTTTTCAAAACCATTCCTTACTTTAAAATCTGTGTTTTCGTGTTTTGAAACAATTTAAAGCAAAACTAGGTGTTACAATTAATACAAACTTGATCAAATACTAGTTGTTTTTGAAACTTTAGGATTTTTGGAAAATCATTGAAAATATAAGTAATTTTCATGAAAACTCATTTTTCACTAATAAAGGACTTTAAAAGAAATGTGATTTCAAAATTTCACAAATTTTCAAATTTTCTAGAATTTCTGGTGCATTTCTGAATTTCGGTTTGAAAATTAGAAATTGTTGAAACCAGCGTGCCAATCGACTGATGTATGATTCAGTCGACTGGTGGCACTGTTCATAGCCTGATTTTAGTGTTTTAGGCTATTTTTGATGGTTTTTCGATCATTAGACTTTGATGCCTTGGATTATGACATTATGTTAATATTTTTGATGCTGTCAAAGGGGGAGAAATAGGGATGTTTAAGTTTAATTATGCTAGGGAGGAGATTAGCATGAGTTAAGGGGGAGTTGCATGTATTTAGGGGGAGTTTGATGCTCATGAATTGTTTACATGCTTTCCTTGCTTATGTTATTTTGTTTACAATTTACCTAACTTAAACGTAGTTTCCACACATCAAAAAGGGGGAGATTGTTAGGACAATCGACCCAAGATATGGTTTGGATTATGATTTTGATGTGTACGGCAAAGGTTTAAGTTAGGATATTATTGTGAATTTAATATGTGTGTTGAAGTCATGCAGGACTTAGTAATTTGCACATATGATGAATAGCTTTGGTAAGATCACCAACTCACAACCTCGTGCTTGAGTTGGCGAAGGAGCATTGCGAAGCCGTGCGCTTGATGCATCTGAGGGACTGCCGGACGAGATGACTTTAAGCGAAGCCAAGGAAGCTGGCTTTGAGGGCAAGAGATGCGAAAAAGCATTGCAAAGCCATGTGCTTGGTGTTGCCGAGGGACGTGGCTATGAACGAAGAGAGCTTCGGCGAGGGACTTCAAGTGAGATGAGAGAATGAGTGAAATGTAAGTAGCTCATTAGGTGAACTTGGTCGAAATGGCTAAGTGTCGGAGGCTCGACCGAGAGGGTTGAGGTTTTACCCGACCGCTGGACGCTCAAACAGATGTGAAGTTTGAGGTTTATCCGATATCAGTCGATTGTTGTGAATGGGCAATGATCGCCCAAGTCGATCGCTTGACTCGACCGGTGTTTGACTCGCTCAGTGATCAAACGATCATCGCCGCTCGGCGTTGGATCGATCTTCCATCACCGACGCCAAGGGGTTCAGTCGACTGATGCCGAGGGTTTCGGGCACAGAATGGTTATCAGTTGAGTGCTCGCTTCCGACACTCGACTTTTAGCTCTATCAGTCGACTGATGGGACGATCAATCTACTAATGTGGGAGTCGTTTGTTGAAAACCGACGTGGATGAAGCCGTTATTGGGCAACGACTATAGCAGCAGTCGACTGATCGGGGCATTAGTCGACTGCCGCTGTGTTAACGGGAAGAATGGGCTCTTCTCTATAAGAAGGAGCCCTTGGACACTTGGGGTGCCCAATGTTCATGCTCCAATTGATCATCCAAGTGCCCCACAAGCTTTAAACTCTTTCTCTTGTTCTTATTTCAAATCCATTGTAAGAAAGAGTATTTTTGTGTTGTAAGAAGGTTTACCTCCACCTTGCTTTGGCTGAAGGGAGAGACCATATTGGATTGGTTTCGGAGTGATTCACTGGAGATGAATTGGATCGTGGATTAGCGGCATAGGGCCGTGAACCATGTTATATCTCTTTGTTAGCATTGTTTTTTTTATCTTGTTTATCTTTATTATTGTTTAGTTTTTATTTCCACTGTGCTAACCCTAACGTGTAGACAAACGAACGATCGAATTCCATTCTACGACGACTTAGGGCTATTCATCCCCCTCTAGCCGGCCACCGACGTTCCAACAGCACCAGCACCCTCTTTACCGGTCAACTAGAAGGAGGTCACTGCCTTCCTGTGCTGAAGCTCCTTTTCCACATTCTGACCTACTATGACCTGTCCATCAACCAACTGCCCCCTAACTCCATTCGTATCCTAGTCGGAACCCTAATCATATTCCAACATCTTAATATCCCACAAAACCCTCACATCTTCCACTGTCTCTATCAATTAAAAATGGTGAATACAAGTGTGTACTACTTCATGGCATGCCAAGATTATCAATTTCTGACCGACATGCCCACTTCCCACAAGGGTTGGAAGGATCTTTACTTCTATGTCCCTCTAGACCCCATCCTTCAATTCTCCTACTCCTGGAAAACCACTCTTTAATGCCTCCCCGACATCAAAACTGTTAAGACTACCATCAATTTCCCTTCCATTGAATCCATACTCAAAAACAAGCATTTCAGCATTACTGAAATATTACAAGAACCCATACTGTCCTATTATGGATTATCCCCTATTCAATCGACAGGAGCTTATCCCATTTGTAAGTCTTATTCAATTGTTTACTTACTGAATTTACCTTTATACGCATAATAATACTGCATTTTGCTATCTGTAGTCTGCATACTGATACTTTAATTTACACATTACATTGATTGTTGGTGCAATCATCCCAGGTCACGATTGACCAGACTCAAGTTTGACTCGAGTAGTGTTTTGATGTTTGACATTGATGTATGACATGTGTTGGGGAGATTGCCGGTGCAATTGACCCAGGTCATATTTGATGTTTGATGATGGTTTGACCATTGTCATGGGAGAAGTCCAAGTCTTGTGTACTTGGCATGAAAAGTCCAATCTTGAGTCTTGGCATGGAAAGTCCAACATGGGTTGGCAAGGAAAGTCCAAGCATGGGTCTTGGCAAAGGAAAGTCCAAGCATGGGTCTTGGCATGTAAGGTCCAACATCGGTTGGCAAGGGAATGTCCAAGCTTGAGTCTTGGGAATTGAGAAGTCCAAGGGGAATATTGGCGGCGTAAAGTATAAGGGGGGAGTCTTGGCAGCATAAGTCCAATGGTTGGCGGCGTAAAGTCCAAGCGGAGTCTTGGTAGCGTAAGTCTAATGTGCCTTGGTGGTATAGATCAACTTAGCATGACATAGCCGATGGAAGCACCCAAAGGCTAGTGTATGGATGAACAAGTCATGGATGACTTGGAGGGATCCGATAGGCGCGAGGCTGACGGAGGTGGCTAGAAGGCTTAGGTCTAGGCTAATGGTGGTCTAGCAAGTATGGGGACACTGTAGGGGATCGAACGGTCGGCTAGAGGGGGGTGAATAACCCCTCTTTTCTTGGATGGTGGAATTTGCTCGTCTATAAAACTAATTAGCACAACAGAAACAACAAGACAAGCAAATATAAATAGAAATACTAAAACAAAAGATAAACAATGCTAACACAAAATGTAACGTGGTTCACGGCTACGCCGCTAATCCACGGTCCGATTCGTCCAAGGTGAATCACTCCTCCAAAGCCAATCACTATTGGTCTCTCCTTTGCACCAAGCTAGGTGGAAGTAACCTTTACAGCCAAGATCACTCTTCTTACAATAAGATTGAAGTAAAAGCAAGTAAGAAGAGTTTAAAGCTTGTGGGGCACTAGGAAGATCACTTAGAGCATAAGCATTAGCCTCTCAAAGGCTCACACCCTCTCTTTTTAAAGAGAGGGCTGATTTCTTCCTGTTAGCCGCCACTAGTCGACTGCTGCCCTTGGCAGTCGACTGTCGTCACTACAACGGCCTTCGAACACGTCGGATCCCGACCATTGTAGTCCAACGGAATACTTGGCAGTCGACTGATGGACCTCACGATCCGCGCCTCCATAGTCGATCGCTCTGGCCATAGCTTCTGGTTCGCGACATCCTTCGGTCAAATGATCGCCATTCCATGGCCGATCACATAAACCCATCAGTCGGATACCAGTCGAACCCACTCGACTCAGAGCAGTCGACTGCCATTACATGGCAATCGACTGGTGCCGTGTGAAACTCAAACTTAACATAAGTTTGAGCTTCCGGCGGTCGGGTAAACCTTAACCCTTGCGGTCAAGTCTCCGACACTCAGCCATTCGGCCAAGTTCACCTAATGAGCTACTTACATTTCACTCATTCTCTCATCTCACTCGAAGTCCCTCGTCGAAGCTCTCTTCGTTCGCGGCCACGTCCCTCGGCGATCAAAGCACGAGTCTGTAATGCTCCTTCGCGTCTCTTGCCTCCGAAGTCTGCTTCCTTGGCTTCACTTCAAGTCATCTCGTCCGGCGGTCCCTCGGATGCTCCAAGCGCACGGCTTCCGCAAAGTCATCCTTCACCGACTCAAGGACCGAGGTTGTGAGGGTGAACCCGCCAAGGCTCCATGTGCGAATTACTAAGTCCTGCAAGACTCCAACGCACATATCAAATAACAATACCAACCTAACTTAAACCCTTTGCCACACACATCAAAACCTTATCATGGCAAGAGATTGCCCTAACAATCTCCCCCTTTTTGATGTGTGGCAATCCGTTTAAGTTAGGTAAAAACATTTGATATAAATTTCTAAGGTAAGAAAGCATGTAAACATAAACATGATATAACAACATGCAACTCCCCCTTAATCCATGAAACTCTCTCTACAAATTCTCCCCCTATCATAATTTACTTAAACACAATTATTTCTCCCCCTTTGACACCATCAAAAAGATTAATACTAAGTTATAAACCCATGACATCAAGTCTAATAGAAGGAAAATACCAAAAACATGTTTAAAATCTGAAATAAAAAAATATTAGACTCTTTTCAGTGAGCAAATGATCGCTATCAAGATGGCAATGACCGCACAATGGTTTCCGAAATTCTGATTTTCTGGGCGAATTTCAGAAATGCATTAAAAATTCTAGAAAATTCAAAAAATCATGAAATTTGGGGAACATATTTATTGTAAGATTCTTTATCAGTGAAAATTAGTTTTTCATGAAAAGGCATTATATTTCAAGAGATTTGACAAAAATTCAAAAGTTTTAAAAACCACTAGGTTGTTGATCATTCTAGTATCAAGTTTAACACCTAGTTTTGCATCCAATTGTTTCAAAACATGAATACATAGATTTTAAAGTAAGAAATTGTTTTGAAAACATATGAAATATCCAACCATGATCTTTGGGCAATATGTCTTTGAATTAAACATAAGTCTTCCCCATGATTGGTTTATTATTGCGATTTTGATACTTTAAATGACCATCTAAATGCCATAGGCATTAGTGGACATTTGTATCATCCTAACATCTCACCCATGCTAAGTTTTCAATCAAAGTAGCCTATGGTGAGTGTGAGATGCTTCCTAGGGGGTATTTGTATATACTTAACCATTATATTCATACAATTCTATCAAGGTTAAGTATCAACCTAACAATCCTCATGATCATAAAGGCATATATCAATTAATTCTACATTATGATCATGAAACACATGTATTCATTGAATTTTTATCATGCATTAGGTATTATGTCATGATAATAAGCAAAATATCACCTAAGGCATGATTTAAACCCTATTTCTTATGATGATGTGCCAAATATCAAAATCATAAATCATGATTGCAAACATACATAGCAATTACATTAATTATCATGATTTAAGCATTATTAACTATTTATAGGCATGTTATCATCACCTAACACTATTTAAAAATGTTGTCCCGCCATCCTAAGTCAACCAAAATATGATATAGGTCAATTGCATATGGTTGACTACCCTAGGGGTTTTCTAACCCTTAAGGATGGATTTTGGAACCCAAAATAAATTCTTGCCTATGGGGTTCACAAGATACTCTTTGGGGATCCATTTTCTAGCTATTACCTTCTTTTTATCTTGTCCCCTAGCAATTAGGCATTTATAGGCCTTTTCATTTTTCTTTTCTTTATAACCTAGGCCTTTCTTATTGAAGCTAGCTCTTTGGCTCCCTATAATCATGTTCAAGGTGTTTGAGCCAATTGTAAACTTTTCTAGGGCTTTGGTTAAATAATCTACCTTTTCCCTTAAAGCCCTATTTTCATCCATACATGCATCACTAACATTAAATGGCATATATTCATGTGAGCATGCATCATCATGACAAGAAGAAATATTATCATCATTTAAGCATGCTTTTTCTAGTTTATTTTCTAAGTCCTTAATTTGATCTAGCATGCTTTTGTTCTTCCTCTTAGCTCTAAATAAATCCCTAGTTAAGCTAGAAACCATGGAAACTATTTTCTTAGGAGTTAGATTCGTTACCATAGTTTCCATGTCCTCTTCTTCTTCTTCGGATGAGGAGGATGATGATGTGGAGGAGACTCCCCCTTCATTTGAGCTCTCTCCACTTGAGCTTGATCCTTCATTTTCGGTGGAGGAGCAATCCAAGTCATCAAAGGCCATTAAGGCCAAATTGGTGACAAAAGCATTCTCCTCTTCCGATGATGATGAAGAGGATGAGGAAGGGTCATCCCATGTCTTGGCCTTGAATGCTTTGGCCTTCCCCTTTTCCTTTGCTTTCTTTTCTTCTTCCTTTTTCTTCTTGCTACCCTTTTTCTTCTTCTTTTCTTCTTTCTTTCTCTTCTCCTCCTTGCTTTTGTTCAAGAGGGGACAATTATCCCTTATGTGTCCCTCTCCTTGGCAATTGTAGCATATGATTTTCTCCCTTGGTCTTCTACTCCTATCATTGGATTTATTAAATCGAAAACCTTTTAAAGCACGCCTTACCCTCCTTACCATATACGCTTCTTCCGTGCTATCCATGGAGGAGGATGAGGATGCTTCATCATCGGAGGAGGAGGGGATTTCCATCTTCTTCTTCCCCTTGTTTGCCATCAAGGCTACTCCTCTTGAAGGTTGGATTCTAGTCTCTTCTTGTATTCCTTCAAGTCTTGTTTCATGAAGCTCCATGGTTGAGAAGAATTCCTCCAAGGTGCTTACTTCTAAATTCTTGGAGATATAAAATGAGTCCACCATGGAGCTCCATTTTGAGGATCGCAGAAAGACATCTATAGCCTTCATAACCATATCCCGGTTTGATAGCTTCTCACCTACACTTGACAAACCGGTTATAATTTCCTTGAAACGAGAATGTAAGGAAATTACCTTTTCTCCCTTTTCTAGTTTAATGTTGTTGAGTTGGGAGCAGAGGAGGTCTCTCCTTGCTAGCTTCGCCTCGGATGTGCCTTTATGAAGCTCAATTAGCTCTCCCACATCTCCTTGGCACTTAGGCATTCTCCAATTCGGTTGATCTCTTGTTGGGGAAGCACATTGAAAAGATGATGCTTGGCTTTTGAGTTTGCAATGTGCTCTTCCCTTTGCTTTTTAGTCTACCTAGATTTCTCTATTGGCTTTCCTTCTTCATCCCTAGGCAAAACGAAACCGGATTCCATTGTAATCATAATATCAAAATCCATTTCGAAAAATACCTCCATTCTCTTTTTCCACCAAGAGAATTCGTCGTCGAACTTCGGTGGGTGAATGTTGGAGTCGGCAATTTTGAATGTTGCTTGTTGTGGCGATTAGTCCTCGACAAGCTTTCCTTGGCTCTGATACCACTTGTAGGGGATCGAACGACCGGCTAGAGGGGGGTAAATAGCCCTCTTTTCTTGGATGGTGGAATTTGCTCGTCTACAAAACTAATTAGCGCAACGGAAACAACAAGACAAGCAAATATAAATAGAAATACTAAAACAAAAGATGAACAATGCTAACACAAAATGTAACGTGGTTCACGGCTACGCCGCTAATCCACGGTCCGATTCGTCCAAGGTGAATCCCTATTCCAAAGCCAATCACTATTTGTCTCTCCTTTGCACCAAGCTAGGTGGAGGTAACCTTTACAACCAAGATCACTCTTCTTACAATAAGATTGAAGTAAAAGCAAGTAAGAAGAGTTTAAAGCTTGTGGGGCACTAGGAAGATCACTTAGAGCATAAGCATTAGCCTCTCAAAGGCTCACACCCTCTCTTTTTATAGAGAGGGTTGATTTCTTCCCGGATCACGCCCTTAGCGCATTGCCACTACACGGCCTCTCGAACACGCCGGATCCGACCGTTGTAGTCCAACGGAACACTTAGCGATCGTGATGGACCTCACCGGATTTGCCGCCTCCGTAGTCGGCCCCGATCGGCCACGAGCGTTCGGTCCGTGACATCCTTCGGCAAATGACTACCATTCCATGGCAGTCGACTGCTGGGCATAAACCCATCATTCGAATACTAGTAGAACCCACTCGACTTAGAGTAGTCGACTGCCATTACATGGCAGTCGACTGGTGCCGTGTGAAACTCAAACTTAACATAAGTTTGAGCTTCCGGCGGTCGGGTAAACCTTAACCCTTGCAGTCAAGTCTCCGACACTCAGCCATTCGGCCAAGTTCACCTAATGAGCTACTTACATTTCACTCATTCTCTCATCTTACTCGAAGTCCCTCACCGAAGCTCTCTTCGTTCGCAGCCACGTCCCTCGGCAGTATCAGGCACACGGCTCTGCAATGCTCCTTTGCGTCTCTTGCCTCTGAAGTATGCTTCCTTGGCTTCCCTTCAAGTCATCTCGTCTGGCGGTCCCTCGGATGCTCCAAGCGCACGACTTCCGCAAAGTCATCCTTCACCGACTCAAGGACGGAGGTTGTGAGGGTGAACCCGCCAAGGCTCCATCTGCGAATTACTAAGTCCTGCAAGACTCCAACGCACATATCAAATAACAATACCAACCTAACTTAAACCCTTTGCCACACACATCAAAACCTTATCATGGTAAGAGATTGCCCTAACAGACACCATACTTAGAGTTAAAACCTCATGGATGAGGTTATCAGTCGACTGATATTATGGTCAGTTGACTGGTGTGAGTCAACGGGAGTTCGACTGCAGGAATTGGCCTGACAGTCGACTGCCAGCATTAGGCAGTGGACTGCTAGCCTGATCAGTCGACTGATCTAGAGATTAGTCTATTGTTGATCGGGTATTCGAGCACAGAAGCTTCCCGAGTCGACTATTAGGGCTTGGTAGTTGAGTGAAGGCTTGATCAGTCAACTGATGGGCATTATCAGTCAACTGATGGTCTATCCGTTGGACTTATCTGATGTAGTTCATGCCGTTGTGAGACAACTACTACAGGGGCAGTCGACTGATGGTCCCGATCAGTCGACTGCTAGGCGGAATCCAACCCAAGGAGAAGCTTTAAAGGGAGCTCATGGAGGAGGTTTTCACCATCAGTTCTTGGACATTTTTGAGGCGATTTGCTGGTTCAAATCAGGGTCTTCAAGCACGGTTCAAGCAATCAATAAGCAAGCACTCTAAAGCAATAGTTGTAAAGTTTTCTTTACGTTGTTTTGTATAATCATCTTGTATTTGCTTGTTTACTTCTTGTATTATTTTTGTAATCTTTGTAAGAGGTTTCTCCACCTTCGACGTGTTGTCGAGAAGGAGTATTTGTGATTAGTGGTGTGTTTTTGCATCGCTAGGGCTTTTAGAGCCCAATTCGTGGAGTAGAAACTATTCTGTTTCGAACCACATTATATCGGTTGTCTCTTATGCTTGTGTTGTCTTTTATTATTGTTATTATTATTTCCACTGCATTAACAAGTGTTGTAGAGATGAACACGATCAAATTCCATCAAGCAACGCCGATGTGCTATTCACCCCCCTCTAGCGGGTGCACAAGTCCTAACAAGTGGTATCAGAGCTAGGAGCTCTTCAACGGATTAACAACTGGTAGCAAGTGTGCTAGAGGGAAAGATGGAATTTGAAGAACAATTTGGATGTGATATCAACACTCCGATCCCGTACACCTTCTATGGACAAGAAGAGTTTAAGCAATGGAGGGCACGAATTGAAGACTTTATTATGATGAGGGACTTCGAAGAATAGTCCACATTGATAGAAGGATTCAAGTATCCGAGAAGGCGAAAGAGAGGTTTCCTCAAAATAAAGAAGTGGACTGGGAAACAAATCCAAGAATTTGAGATAAACAAGAAGGTAATAAAATTCTTGGTTGATTTAATTCCTAACGATATATTGTGTAGCTTAGGTGAATACAAGCATGCCAAGGAGCTTTGGAGTAAATTGGCAAAGTATCATGAAAGTTCATCACCGGTCCAAGAAGAAGGGGAAGAAGAGGAATGCTCATCGGCTCAATCGGAGGAGACCGAAGAAGCAAGCACATCATCCTCACAAGCAAGTGAGGATTCGAAAGTTGATAGAGAATCAACATCCGGATCCAGATCAGAAGAGGAAGAAAAGGTGGAAGAAGCCTCCATCTCTAGGATTGAGGGGGGAAGATATTAGATCATCCTCAATGTCGGAGCAAGAAGAATATGAACCATCTACCTCCGGTCAAGAAGAGGAAGAAGTCCAAACTTCCACCACCCTAGGTAACTCAAACATTGTAGTTAAAATTAAAAATCATATAATATGTTTTGAGTGTAGGGAGCAAGGACACTACAAGAGTAAGTGTTCTAAAAGGGTCAAGAAGGCTCAACCGGCTCCAAAGGTCAAGAATACCGGTGTCCCCACAATTAAAAACAAGGAGCACATGATTTGCTTCAAGTGCAATCAACGGGGCCATTACTGGAGTCAATGCCCAAAGGAGAAGAAAAAGACCCAAGAAGGAGCTACACATGTAGGGGGAGCCTCTACGGTAAACCCCCAATAATGCACCTTCTTTAATTAATAGGTAAAAGCATGCTAGGAATTTTGTTGCTATTACTCATGAACATAAGCATGCTAGAAATAGATTTTATTGTCTAGGTGCAAAATCATATAACATTTCAAATAAAGAGAAATTTGGGACTAATGTCCTTAGAAAAATCCTACCTAGGGAATCCATTAGGAAAGTAGAAGATTATTTAGGCATTAACCCTAAGAAGGGTAGGCATATGTCTAAGAAATGGAACAATGTCCAAAGAATAGATGAAAAATAAAAAATTGGACAATTAGAGCTAGAAAATCAAGCCTTGAGGTCAAGGCTTGAGAAACTAGAAAAGACCCTTGTAAAAATGCAAAATCAAATACAAGGGTCAAAGGATCAAAAATCTAGGTCTAAGAGTCAAAACCTAGGTTTTAGGAAGCAAGGTCCACCTAAGGGCAAGAGAGGTTTGAGTCACAAACCTAAGCCCAAGGAGACCTACCATAGTGTTCCATTCGATTATGGAACACAACCAAGGTCTAGGAAAACCAAGGTCACTAGGGAAGTCATCCCTAAGGTTGACCAAGGTAGATGCCTAGTGGCTAGGGTTTCAAGGAAACCTAGGGAGGCCACTAAGAAGGTTAAAAGGGGAGTTACCCCTAGAGTTAACCTAGTTAAGCCCACAATGACCAAGGCTTCTAAGCCTAGGAGGGTCATTAGGAGGGTATCTAGGGAGGTCATCCCTAAGTAATACCTAGTAAACCCAAGGAGCTCCAATAGGTATTGGGTTTCTAGGAGCGTGATCAATTCATGCTAAATGGGTTTAGGTGTGTCAACCTTGAAAGGATGGGTAGTTAACCTAACCATAGTAAAGGCGACACTTTAGGTCATTTTCAAGGTTATGGATACCTTGGAAATAGGTTTGAATTTAAATCCTAAAAGATTTTAGGATGTACCAATATTATTTAAGAAGTTTGATAAATTTATTAAATTGGCACAATTTAGGTTTAGAGGTTGAGATGTGTCATTTTGGGTTTTTGGCACACTTGAGATAAGCTAGTAATATGGAAGAATGAATTTGACCTTAACAAATGGCAGTTAATGTTAAAATTTAGGTATTATATACCTTTATATTTTATTTGACATGCTTGATTTGTCATATAACATGTCATGACATAATATCTACTTTTAATTATATAATATGTCATGATCATGCTTAGGATTAAGGTTAAATATCATGTATGCTTAGATTCCATTTTATGCCATGACATCATGATTATGAGCACATGCTTATTTATGTCATCATTAATGCCATAATCATATATGCATTTATGAAAATTGAGTTAAGGACAATTGGCATGATTTGAAGTCCCATGTATAAGGGAATCAAATAGTGTTGCCTTAGAAAAATGTATGAAATCCTAGATTAGGATTAACAAAACCCACATCTCACATCACATTGACATGTATGTGTATTGATACACTCTAGATACATGTGAGATGTTAGAAAATGAGTTAAGTTCAAGGTGCATAGTTTTTGCTTCTAGATGAACTAAAAATCATCTATATCCTGTAATGGATCATTGGGAAAGCTTATGTTCAAGCCATGTACATTGAACCCAAAGAACATGATCCAATATAAGGTTTTAAAAACATTTTAAAATCATTTTGAAAAACCTTGGTGAAGTCTATCTTTTGATAGCAATCATCATTGATGATATTGATACAAAGTGAGCTCAAACATTGAAGTTTTTCTTCACTTTTGAACTTTGTATCAATTTCCCTATTTTATGGGTAAATTATTTTTCACATATTTTTCACTCATTTTATTGCTTATAAGTAATGTACGTATGAATTTTTATGATTTTTCAAAATACGTAGAATTACTTATGCTTTTTCAAAACTCATTTCTGATAACTGAAATTTAGAAATTTCAGTTATCAGTCGACTGCCACCTATTGGCAGTGGACTGATTACTGTCAGAGTCGACTGCCAGAGCTGATTTCGGATAAACAATAATGTTTAGCCCATGTTTCAGCTATGGTAAGGTTCCCTAACCACTCCTAACCCTAGGATATGATTTGGAAAGCATTAGAAAGGGTGAAAATCCATTGGATATGAATTAGGAGAGTTGTTAGGGTGATTTATCAATTTTAAGGTATGAGAAAGTTCAATGTTGAACTTTTAACCTTATTTTTGATGGTTTAGTGTTCCTATTGGCTTGGGGACTTCCCAAGGACATTGTTGGTGCAATGGTCAAGGGGGAGCAAGCCTTTAGGAGGAGGTATCCATCATGAGATGATGGATGTATTTTTCCTCATGAGGGGGAGAATTGGAAATTTGAGATGCCCAATTTGGAAATTGGGAGAGTTCATAGGAGTGCCTCTCTTAAGTGATATGAGACTTATCACTAGGAAGAGTGAAGACATCCTAGATGTTTTTAGATCAAGGGAGAGATTGTAAGATCTCATTGAGATATGAGACATTGACCTCCTTGGGGAGAATCTTTTTTTATGTATGTCAAAAAGGGGGAGAATGTTAGAATTACCAATTTGGGAAAATTGGTTTGGGAATTTGAGTTAGGGGCCTAACTCAAAGGTGTTTGGTTTTTGTCAAACATCAAAAAGGGAGAGATTGTTGGTGCAATCGACCCAGGTCATGATTGACCAGACTCGAGTAGTGTTTTGATGTTTGACATTGATGTCTGATATGTGTTGGGGAGATTGCTGGTGCAATCGACCCAGGTCATATTTGATGTTTGATGATGGTTTGACCATTGTCATGGGAGAAGTCCAAGTCTTGTGTACTTGACATGAAAAGTCCAAGCTTGAGTCTTGGCATGGAAAGTCCAACATGGGTTGGCAAGGAAAGTCCAAGCATGGGTCTTGGAAAAGGAAAGTCCAAGCATGGGTCTTGACATGGAAATGTTAGGGCAATCAACCCATGTGATATGGTTTTGATGTGTGTGGCAAAGGATTTAAGTTAGGTTGTTATTGGTTTGATATGTGCGTTGGAGTCTTGCAGGACTTAGTAATTCGTACATGGAGCTTTGGCAAGTTTCACCAACTCACAACCTCGTGCTTGAGACGAAGAAGGAGCATTGCGAAGCCGTGCGCTTGATGCATTCGAGGGACCACCGGACGATATGACTTGAAGCGAAGCCAAGGAAGCAGACTTCGAGGGCAAGAGACGCGAAGGAGCATTGCAGAGTCGTGCGCTTGATGCTGCCGAGGGACGTGGCCACGAACGAAAAGAGCTTCGGCGAGGGACTTCAAGTGAGATGAGAGAATGAGTGAAATATAAATAGCTCATTAGGTGAACTTGTCCGAACGGCTAAGTGTCGGAGGCTCCACCGCAAGGGTTGAGGTTTACCCGATCATCGGGTGCTCAAATGGATGTTAAGTTTGAGATTTACCCGGCATCAGTCGATTGCCATGTCATGGCAGTCGACTGCTCCAAGTCGACTGTGACTCGACTGGTATACGAGTCTGGTTCATGTGCCATCAGTCGACTTCCATGGGGTGGCAGTCGACTGTTGAGACCACCAGTCGATTGATGATGGCATCAGTCGACTGGTCGTAAGGGTTTCGGGCACAGAATGCTAGGCAGTTGAGTTCTCACTTCTGACACTCGACTGATAGCTCTGTCAGTCAAATGATGGGACGATTAGTCAACTGATGTGGGAGCCTTTGGTTGGGATCCAATGTGGAAGAAGCCATTATTGGGAAACGACTACATGAGCAGTCGATTGATCGGGGCATCAGTCGACTGCTAGTGCCCAACGGGAAGAAAACAACCTTCTCTATTTATAGAGAAGGTGTGGGCTTTTGGATGGCTAATGCTTATGCTCCAATTGATCATCCAAGTGCTCCACAAGTGTTAAATGTTAGGGCAATCTCTTGCCATGATAAGATTTTGATGTGTGTGGCAAAGGGTTTAAGTTAGATTGTTATTATGATTTGATATGTGTGTTTGAGTCTTGCAGGGCTTAGTAATTCACATATGGAGCCTTGGCAAGTTTCACCTCTCATGACTCGGTCCTTGAGTCGGTGAGGATGGCTTTGCAGAAGCCATGCGCTTGGAGCATCTGAGGGACCACCAGACGAGAAGCTTGGAGTGAAGCCGGAGGAAGTAGACTTCAGGGCGAGACGCGAAGGATGGCGCTGCAGAGTCATGTGCTTGGCGCATCCGAGGGACGTGGCCAGACGAAGATAACTTCAAAGGCGAGGGACTCCGAGTGATGAGAGTGAGCGAATGTAACCTGGGAAAGGGGTAGCGCTCTTAGGTGAAACTTGGCCATTTGGCTAAGTGTCGGATGGGATTTCCCGACATTAGTTGACTACCATGTTATGGTAGTCGACTACTCTAAGTCGACGGTGACTCGACTAGTGTTCGAGTCCGGTTCATGCCAACTGACCGCCATGGAATAACAATGATCGCGAGATTGACCACCGATCGATGAAGGCATCAGTCGACTAGTCGCAAGTGTTTTAGGCACAGAATGGAGTCGAGCTCGCGGAGCACTCGACTGATCGAGCATCAGTCGACTGATGGTAAGATCAGTCAACTGATGATGTTGTTGTTGGATGAAATCTAATGTGGAAAGCAGCCGTTATTGGGCAACGACTACAGGACCAGTCGACTGATAGGGACATCAGTCGACTGCTTCTGTGTCAACGGGAAGAAACCCTCTTCCTCTATAAAGAGGAAGGGTGTGGGGCTTTGGGGGTCTAATGCTTTAACTCATAACATCTCCCAAAGTGCTATAAGGGGTTTTCCTCTCTTCTACTTGTTCTAATCTTCATTCTATTGTAGAAGAGTGATCCTTGTGTAAAAGAGGTTACCTCCACCTAGCTTGGTGCAAAGGAGAGATCTAGTGGATTTGGCAAAAGAGTGATTCACCTTGGACGAATCGGGATCATGGATTAGCGGCGTAGCCGTGAACCACGTTACATTTCGGTGTTAGCATTGTTTGTATTCTTATTTCTATTTTGCTTGTCTTGTTTTATTTTTCCGCTTGCGCTATTCTCTTTGTAGATGAGCAAAATCCACCACCAAATGATTGAGGGCTATTCACCCCCCTCTAGTCGGCTGATCGATCCCCTACATTAAACTCCTTCTTGTTCTTACTTCAATCTTATTGTAAGAAGGAGTGTTCTTGAGTTGTAAGAAGGTTTACCTCCACCTTGCTTTGGCTAAAGGGAGAGACCGATATTGGATTGGTTTCGGAGTGATTCACCGGAGATGAATCGGACCGTGGATTAATGGCGAGACCGTGAACCACGTTATATCATTTGTTAGCATTGCTTTTGTTTTTGTCTTTACTTTTCCGCTTGTGCTAATTATATTTGTAGGCAATCAACGAATGAATTCCACCATACGATGTTTAAGGGCTATTCACCCCCTCTAGCCGGCCACCAACGTTCCAACAAGGGGTATCAGAGCCAAGTTGCTTGTCACCGGACTCATCGCCGTAACAAGCACGACAACTAAAATGGATGGCTCCAACATTCACCCACCGAAGTTTGAAGGAGAATTCTCTTGGTGGAAGAAGAGAATGGAGGTATTCTTCGAAACCAACTTCGAAATTTTATTGATAATGGAAAATGGTTTTGAGATACCTAGGGATGAAGATGGGGAGAAAATAGAGAAGACAAGATGGACAAAGAGACAAAGAGAGGAGTACTTGGCAAACTCAAAAGCCAAGCATTATCTTTACAACGTACTCCCTCAACAAGAAATCAACCGGATAGGGGAGTGTGTGAGCGCCAAAGAGATGTGGGAGAGATTGATAGAGCTTCATGAAGGCACCTCGGAGGCCAAGCTTGCAAGAAGAGACCTCCTCCGCTCCCAACTAACGAATATCAAACTTGAAAAGGGAGAAAAGGTAACCTCACTACACTCTCGTTTTAAAGAAATTTTAATTGGACTAACGAGTGTAGGAGAAAAACTTTCGAACCGGGATATGCTTATGAAAGCAATCGACGCTTTTCCCCAGTCATCGAAATGGAACTCAATGGTGGACTCTTTCTACATCTCCAAAAACCTCGAAGTTAGCACCTTAGAGGAGTTCTTCTCAACCATGGAGCTCCACGAAACAAGGCTTGAGGGAGTAATTGAAGAATCAATTCATTAAGGGGAGTGACACTAATGACCAACAAGGGGAAGAAGAAGAAGATAGAGACTCCCTCCTCCTCCGATGAAGCATCCTCCTCATCCTCCATGAATAGCAATGAAGATGCTTATATGGTAAGGAAGGTAAGGCGTGCTTTGAAAAATTTAAAATATAACAAATCTTATGATAGGAGAAGGCACAAGAGGAAGATCATATGCTACAATTGCCAAGGAGAGGGGCATATAAGAGATGATTTTTCCCTCTTGAACAAGAGCAAAGAAGAAAGGAGGAGAATAGAAGAAAAGAAGGGGAGCAAGAAAAAGGAAGAAGAGAAGAAGGGCAAGGAAAAGGGGAAGGCCAAAGCACTCAAGGCAAGGACATGGGATCATCCTTCCTCATCATCATCATCGGAGGAAGAGAATGCTTTTGTCACAAACCTTGCCTTGATGGCATTTGATGATCTAGACACCTCCTTCTCTGAGCAAGAAAAATCAAGCACAAGTGAGGAGAGCTCTAGTGAAGGGGGGGGGGGGGGGCTTCATCCTCATCCTCGTCGGAATCTAAAGAAGAAGACATGAAAACTATGGTAATGAATCTAACTCTCAAGAAAATAGTTTTGATTTCTAGCCTAACTAGAGACTTATTTAGGGCCAAAAAGAAAAATAAGAGCATGCTAGATGAAATTAAGGCCCTAGAAAATAAATTAGAACAAGCATGTTTAAATGCTAATGATGATGATGCATGCTCACATGGTAACTATATGCCTTTTGATGTAAATGATGCATGTATTGAAGAAAATAGGGCTTTAAGGGAAAAGGTAGACCATTTGACTAAAGCCCTAGAAAAATTCACAATAGGCTCAAATACTTTGAACATGATCATAGGGAGCCAAAGGGCAAGCTTCAATAGGAAAGGCCTAGGATATAAGGGAAATAAAAATGAAAAGGCCTATGAATGTTTAATTGCTAGGGGTCAAGCCAAGAACAAGGCAATTGCTAGAAAATGGATCCCTAAGGAATATTTAGTGAACCACATAGGAAAGAACTTGTATTGGGTTCCTAAATCCATCCTTAAGGGTTAGGAAAACCTTAGGTTAGTCAACCATAAAGATTCATATGTTTTGGTTGACTTAGTATGGCGTGGACTTAATTTTTGAAATAGTGTTGGGTGATGATAATGCACCCATAAATAGCTTAAATCATGTTTTGGGTGATACTTGAATTATTATCATGATTTTATACCTAATGCATGGTTACAAATTGATTAATACACTTGTTTCATGATCATAATGTGAAATCAATGCATATATGTCTTTATGATCATGTGGTATGTTAGGGTGATACTTAACTTTGTGTGGAATTGCATGAATTTGAAGGTTAAGTATATAAATACCTTTAGTAACATCTCACACTCACCATAAGGCTAACTTTAATTGAAAACATAGTATGGGTGAGATGATAGGATGATACAAATTGTTCACTAATGCCTATGACATTTAGATGGCCATTTTAAGTATCAAAATAGAAATAATAGACCAATAATGGGGAAGGCTTATGTTTAATTCATAGACATATTTCCCAAAGATCATGGTTGGATATTTCATATTTTTTCAAAACCATTTCTTACTTTAAAATATGTGTTTTCATGTTTTGAAACAATCTAATGCAAAACTAGGTGTTAAAATTGATACAAACTTGATCAAAATACTAGTTGTTTTTGAAGCTTTTGGATTTTTGGAAAATCATTGAAAATATAAGTAATTTTCATGAAAACTCATGTTTCACTGATAAAGGACTTTAAAAGAAATGTGCTTTCAAAATTTCATGATTTTTCAAATTTTTTGGAATTTCTAGTGCATTTCTGAATTTCGTCCAGAAAATCAGAAAACCTATAATTTGTGTGCCAGTCGACTGGTAGTCTGAACCAGTTGACTGATGTACTATGCACGAGCACAATAACCTGATTTTATCAGGTTTTGATGGGTTTTTGGGTATTTTTCCTCCTTAGAGTTGATACCTTGGATTATAACATTTGGATAATGTTATTGATGGGGTCAAAGGGGGAGAATTATTAAGGTTTAAGTTAATCATGCTAAAAGGGAAATTTAGCATGTCTTAAGGGGGAGTTGCATATTTAAGGGGGAGTTTTGATGCTCATATTATTTACATGCTTTCCTTGCTTATGTTGTTATTGTTATTTGTTTACCTAACTTAAACGGATTGTCACACATTAAAAAGGGGGAGATTGTTAGGGCAATAAACCCATGTGATATGGTTTTGATATGTGTGGTAAAGGGTTTAAGTTAGGTTGTTATTGGTTTGATATGTGCGTTGGAGTCTTGTAAGACTTAGTAATTCGCATATGGAGCTTTGTCAAGTTTCACCAACTCACAACCTCATTCTTGAGACGGAGAAGGAGCATTGCGAAGCCGTACGCTTGATGCATCTGAGGGACCGTCGGACGAGATGACTTGAAGCGAAGCCAAGGAAGCAGACTTCGAGGGCAAGAGACGCGAAGGAGCATTGCAGAGTCGTGCACTTGATGCTGCCGAGGGATGTGGCCACGAACGAAGAGTGTTGGATCGAGAAGCGTCGCTAGAGGGGGGGGGGGGTGAATAGCGAGCGTAAATCTTTTTGTTCGTTTGTTCGATACATGAGTAAGCACAGCGGAAAAATAAATAGACACATTTATTTTTACTTGGTTCACAACCCATCAGTTGCTACTCCAAGGCCCTAACGGTCCTAGACCGCGTATGGAGGGCAAAACACTATAACATCTCCTCCTCGTTGGAGGTAGGATACAACGATTACAAAACTGAAAGTACGAGGATGAGGCAACAAGCCTACCTCACCTCGTTACGAATAAAAAAAAAGAATACAATAACAAAATATGTTACTTGTTGCTGCTGTCGATGAAGAAGGTGAAAGCTTGGCATCGCGTCAATGTTATGACGGTGTTGGAGCTTTAGCGTTGTAGGAGCACTTAAGAATAATCTTGATGATCTTTGGAGTTGGAATCCTCCCCTCCTTTTATAGAGTTTGGCCTCTAAATGTCTCCTCATCTTTTGGAACAGATCATGAAATTGTACCAAATTTTATCACGAAGTGGCCGCGTCAAACCTTATCCATTTTGACCTAGTGCAAAGGCTGATTCGTCGCCATCAGTCAACTGATGCCTCCCATCAGTCGACTGATGAGCATCAGTTGACTGCCCAATATCCAGCAATCGACTGCCAGCCTGGCTACTTCCCTGCAGTAAGAGGTTAGCATGAAAAATGATAAATTCAATGGTTTCTGACCGTCTGATCTCGAAGTAGACCTTCCACAGGAAGTCTTAGTCGGATCGCCGCCTACGGTCGTCACCGTAAAGAGGACACGACCTTACTTGCGCTTAATCACACGAGCTCACCTCAACTTGTAGCTTCTGCTTCTGGTCTTCCACCTGATTCCTTTGGCTCCCTTCGAAGTCATCCCGGTGTCGCCCAACCACCACGGCTCCCTCTGGGTGTCGCTGACCTTCAGCTCTAGCTTTAGCACTTTCTGCACATTTGATTTACCTCATGAGATAACGATATAAACTTAACTTTGTGTCTTTGCTATAATCAAAACACAGGTTCGATTATCTGGTGCCCCTGCACAAATAATCTTCCCCTTTTTGATCTAAGGCAAACCAACACAAAGTTAAGGGAAACTAAAGCATAAAATAAGTATAGTAAATGATGAATGTCATTTCCAAAAACTCCCCCTCAATCAAAACTCCCCCTCAATCCTAGGTGAGTTTTGAAAGAGATACTTTATTTTTCAAAATTAAATTTTGTGGTACTCCCCCTTAACTTTCACTCTTCTCCCCCTTTTGCTATAAATCAAAAAAAATGTTGGGGTTTTTGTATAAAATAGGGGTTTAAAACAATATCGTTTATGCTTGCATCTAAATAAATCAAATATAGTCCAAGCATGCGTCTAGCAGTAGTTAGATAGATTGGTTCGAGGTGTGTCCCTCTGCACCAATAATTTAAAGGTTTGTAATATAACCCTTAGGATTAGTTTGCTCTCCCCCTTAGTCAAATATATGAAGTATAAGAGATGTAGCGGGCACTAAACTTTGGCCTAAAGAGTTGTAAATAGTCATTAAGTACAATAGTTAAGAAAATGAGTAGCATTTTGAAGAGGTGTCTCACCCATTCTAGTTCACCTTATATGTTTTGTGAGACGATTTTAACTTAATTAAAGATAGTCAACCTTGGGTTAGATTCAGATTTAACATTTAGATCGTTAAGTAACTTTTCGAGAAATTGGCTTCCAGGTCGTGGCGAGGCACAGGGGCCTTCTTTGATCGGAACAACGACCACTTCCTTAGACAAAGCTAAATTCAAGAAAATATCACTTAAGTCACTTAGGGTTACTTCCTGGTCTAACTAGTTTAGGATACGGTGAGGTAGTTTCAGCTAGTTCCACTCGGTCAAGTGCACCAAGCTAGATACGCCTTATCTAGCTCGAATACATGAGACTTTGTTTCCCTAATGTACTATCATCTCGCCGCATCCTGATACTATGTTGTCAAGAGAATAAAAATTAAAATGTAATGGTTTTGCTAAGTAAGTGGGTATACTATTTTAGTGTTAGCTCCCCCTGGACCATTGAACCAATATGGTCTATTCAAATAATGAACTTGATCCTGGGGAATCCAATACTTATTAGTCCTTATATCTGAGTTTAATAAGACCTTTGGGACCCATGCTTGGACTCTTTGATGACTACGATTTACGATAGACATATAAGACCTATTCATAGTCGTTGACCTAAATCCAAGTCTGGCTTTGTTGTACACGACTCTTTGGGTTCCAAGTAGTCGGTTAAGGTTCTTAGATCCCAACGTGAACCTTTCCAACCTAGCCTTAACCTCTTGAACTCGGTCTTTCAAGAGAGAATTCTCCTCCTCAAGTTTTTCAATTTGGGTTGAGTTTCCCTCTTGAACTTGACTAGTTGAAGAGGTTAGAGTAGCCTCTTGCTTGAGGGTTTCAACCTCTTCAAGTAACGACTCAACCCTAGACTCGGACTTAGTTAATTTCCTAGTAAGAATTTTAATTGTATTGTAAAGCATATGAATTAGTGAGCGGTAATCTTAATTTTCTCTTTTGGCCCGGCTTTGAGTTGCTTCTCGAAGTAGTCCTCGAGTTCGGAGTCGGTGTTGTGATTGGATTCGAATTCTGACTCGAACTCTTCGGGTCTTGCCATGCATGCTATGCTGATGCCTTCTTCGTTGTCCCATGTTGCATGAAAAGCCTTCTTTTGATTTGATTTGAATTGTGCCCTCTTTTGGTTCTTTAGTAGCCTCCTTTCCCTCCGAACGATCTTCCACACTACGTTCACTATTGCTTCCACCTCTTCGAATTCGGACTCTGATTCGTCTTCGGGTTTGAGTCCATCTACTTGCCTGGTAGGTGGCTTGCTTCTTTGTCCTGCAAGTAGAGCAATACCTCTCTTGGTCCGGACCACGTTAGTCTGCTCGTGAAGTTCAAACTCAAAAAATAATTCATCTAACCTAAGCTTTGAAAGGTCCTTAGAGACCTTGTAGGCATCGACCATGGATGCCCACAAGGTAGTCCTAGGGAAAGCATTTAAAGCATACCTTATAAGGTCCCGGTTCTCTACGGCTTGCCCGATCGAGTGAAGACTGTTGACGATGTCTTTGATCCACGCATGTAGTTGGGTGGCGATCTTGCGATCCTGCATCTTTAGATTGTATAGTTTATTTAAAAGTAAATCTCTTTTACATACCTTAGCATCAAACGTCCCTTTGTGTAGATCAATCAATTTGTTCCAGAGGTCTTTGGCACTAATGAATGGTCCAAGTCGGTTGAGCTCCTCCTTGGACAAGCTGCATTGCAATATTTGAGTTGCTCTTGCATCGGCTTCGATTTGCCTCTTGGTTGCATTGGTCCACTTGTTGAAATCCAAGGGCTCTCCTTGATCATTGGTGGGTAGAACAAAGTCTGTTTGGATTATTATCCAAGTCTCGACTTGTGTTTTCAAGAAACACTCCATCCGACCTTTCCAATAACAGAAATCATTTCCGTTAAAGAACGGAGGTCGGGTGATGCTATACCCCTCAATGTGAGCCATTAAATATCTTTCAAAATATGAATAAAAACCAAAAGGAATTCCAAGACTTGGTCTTGGATTAGTAATGTGGGAAATAATAATAAATAAATAGAAATAAATAAGAAGAATAAGAAACTAACAAAAACTAGAAACTTACGACCTTCGATGTCCCCGAAAGGGTAGTAGACGTTGGTTTATGGGGATGGAAACAGCTTGTTATGAGGGTAAACCCTCATAAGAAATGTATATCTCTTAGAGAGCTTCGATTTGGTAGGTAGATCGTTTTGTGAGTCTACTTGTACGAAAGGTTATGACCATTTTACCGTCAACTACTCCAAAAGAGAATACTTGCAAACACACAACCAAAAGAAGCATACCAAGACTTCATCTTGGATTAGTAGTGCGGGAGGAAAAAAAACCTAAAAAAAAATGCGACTCGAAAAATACGAAAAGAAAACCAAAAAGTGCTAGATTGGTGGTTTCACCAAATCTTAGCGCCCCCGCTCTGATACCAATTGTTGGATCGAGAAGCGTCGCTAGAGGGGGGGTGAATAGCGAGCATAAATCTTTTCGTTCGTTCGTTTGATACATGAATAAGCACAGTGGAAAAATAAATAGACACGTTTATTTTTACTTTGTTCACAACCCAGCGGTTGCTACTCCAAGGCCCTAATGGTCCTAGACCACGTACGGAGGGCAAAGCACTATAACGTCTCCTCCTCGTTGGAGGTAGGAGACAACGATCACAAAACCGAAAGTACGAGGATGAGGCAACAAGCCTAACTCACCTCGTTATGAATAAAAACAAAGAATACAATAACAAAATATGTTACTTGTTGCTGCTGTCGACGAAGAAGGTGAAAGCTTGGAGTCGCATCGGCATTATGACGGTGTTGGAGCTTTAGCGTTGTAGGAGCACTTAAGAATAATCTTGATGATCTTTGGAGTTGGAATCCTCCCCTCCTTTAATAGAGTTTGACCTCTGAATATGTCTCCTCATCTTTTGGAACAGATCAGGAAATTGTACCAAATTTTATCGCGAAGTGGCTGCGTCAAACCTTATCCGTTTTGACCTAGCGCAAAGCGATCGTCGCCATCGATCGTGATGCTTCCCATCGATCGATAAGGATCGATCGACCGCCTAATATCCAACGATCATCGCCGATGACCACTTCTCTGCAGTAAGAGGTTAGCACGAAAAATGATAAATACGACGGTTTATGACCATCCGATCTCAAAGTAGACCTTCCACAGGAAGTCTTAGTCGGATCGCCGCCTATGGTTGTCACCGTAAAGAGGACACGACCTTACTTACGCTTACTCACATGAGCTCACCTCAACTTGTAGCTTCTACTTTCGGTCTTCCACCTAATTCCTTCGGCTCCCTCCGAAGTCATCCCGGTGTCGCCCGACCACCACGGCTCCCTTCGGGTGTCGCTAACCTTCAGCTCTAGCTTTAGCACTTTCTGCACACTTGATTTAGCTCATGAGATAATGATGTAAACTTAACTTTGTGTCTTTTCCATAATCAAAACACAAGTTTGATTATCTGGTGCCCCTGCACCAACAAAGAGAGCTTCGGCGAGGGACTTCAAGTGAGATGAGAGAATGAGTGAAATGCAAGTAGCTCATTAGGTGAACTTGGCCAAATGGCTAAGTGTCGGAGGCTCGACCGCAAGGGTTGAGGTTTACCTGACCGTCAGATGCTCAAACGGATGTTAAGTTTGAGATTTATCTAACATCAGTCGACTGCCATGTCATGGTAGTCGACTGCTCAAATCGTGACTCGGGTATCTGGTATACGACAGTTCATGTGCCATTAGTTAGTCAAGCGCCACGGGTGTGGCGATCATTGTATCGAACCACCGATCGGTGATGATGGCATCGATTGGTAGTCGCAAGGTGAGCCGCAGAATGGTGAGCGATCAGTGCTCGCTTCAAAGATTCGGTCGATAGCTCCATTAGTCTACTGATGGGATGATCAGTCGACTGATGTGGGAGTCGTTGGTTGGAATCCAATGTGGAAGAAGCCGTTATTAGGCGCGAGGGAGGCGATCATTGATCGGGCATCATCATCGCTAGTTCCCAACGGGAAGAAAACAACCTTCTCTATTTATAGAGAAGGTGTGGGCTTTTGGATGGCTAATGCTTATGCTCCAATTGATCATCCAAGTGCTCCACAAGTGTTAAACTCCTTCTTGTTCTTACTTCAATCTTATTGTAAGAAGGAGTGTTCTTGAGTTGTAAGAAGGTTTACCTCCACCTTGCTTTGGCTAAAGGGAGAGACCAATATTGGATTGGTTTCGTAGTGATTCACCGGAGATGAATCGGACCATGGATTAGCGACGAGGCCATGAACCACGTTATATCATTTGTTAGCATTGCTTTTGTTTTTGTCTTTACTTTTCTGCTTGTGCTAATTATATTTGTAGGCAATCAACGAACGAATTCCACCATACGATGTTTGAGGGCTATTCACCCCCCTCTAGCCAGCCACCAACGTTCCAACAGGAAAGCCCAACATGGGTTGGCAAGGGAAAGTCCAAGCTTGAGTCTTGGCAATTGAGAAGTCCAAGGGGAATATTTGCAGCGTAAAGTCCAAGGGGGGAGTCTTGGCAGCATAAGTCCAATGGTTGGCGGCGTAAAGTCCAAGCGGAGTCTTGGCAGCGTAAGTCCAATGTGCCTTGGCGGTATAGATCAACTTAGCATGACATAGCCGATGGAAGCATCTGAAGGCTAGCGTATGGATGAACAAGTCATGGATGACTTAGAGTGATCCGATAGGCGCGAGGCTGACAGAGGTGGCTAGAAGGCTTAGGTCTAGGCTAAGGGTGGTCTAGCAAGTATGGGGACACCATACTTGGGGTTAAAACCTCATGGATGAGGCTATCAGTTGATTGATATTATGGTCAGTCGACTAGTGTGAGTCAATGGGAGTTTGACTGCAGGAATTGGCCTAGAAATTGACTGTCATCATCGGCGATCATTGGCTTCAATCCGATCGATCCGAGATCATTCGACCGCCGTCGTATTCGCATAGAAGCTTCCCGAGTCGACTGTTAGGGTTTGGCAGTTGAGTGAAAGCTCGATCAGTCAACTGATGGGCATTATCAGTAGACTGATTATCTATCTGTTGGACTTATCCGACGTGGTTCATGCCATTGTGAGACAACGACTACAGGGGCAGTCGACTGATGTTCCCGATCAGTCGACTGCTAGGCAGAATCTAGCCCAAGGAGAAGCTTTAAAGAGAGCTCGTGGAGGAGGTTTTTGCCATCGATTCTTGGACACTTTTGAGGTGATTTGCTAGTGCAAATCAGGGTCTTCAAGCACGGTTCAAGCAATTAACAAGCAAGCACTCCAAAGCAATAGTTTTAAAGTTTTATTTACGTTGTTTTGTATATTCATCTTGTATTTGCTTGTTTACTTCTTGTTTTATTTTTGTAATCTTTGTAAGAGGTTTCTCCACCTCCGACGTATTGTCGAGAAGGAGTATTTGTGATTAGTGGTGTTTGTTTGCATTGCTAGGGCTTTTAGAGCCCAATCCGTGGAGTAGGAACTATTCGGTTCTGAACCACGTTATATCGATTGTCTCTTGTGCTTGTGTTGTCTATTATTATTGTTATTATTATTTCTGCTGCATTAACAAGTGTTGTAGAGACGAACGCGATCAAATTCTATCAAGCAACGCTGACGTGTTATTCACCCCCCCTCTATCGGGCGCACAAGTCCTAACATTGATCTCTAAAATGCATACTTATTCCTTCACCGACATACAAATATCATACCTTGCCTGCCTACTGAATTTACTTTTGAATGCTAACTAATATTCTAACCTGCTTAAGCACTGAATTGATCCCTAAATGCATACTGTCACTTCGTGCCACATAGTCACAGTTTTTATTCCCCAATGCATTCTAATATCTTACCCTGCATATTTACTGACTTTATTTTTAAATTTCTACTAATTTTTATTTTGCTGAGGATACGATGCATGTAGCTATTGCAAGGACTTTGGCAAAGCAGCAAAAGAAAAAAAGAAAAAGAATAGAACTGGCAACTACCTCCACTTCCACTCCCAAGCTTCCATCAGTAATTTTCTACTCTACTATTCCTTTCTTCAATTATCTTGATTCAATCTCACAAAGAATTATTTATACTTCTATATCATAGGTTCCTTCCGAACTTCCCCCAGTTCCCATTATAACTATTGTCGAGCCAGATCAACCACCTATCACTTTAATTTCTTCCGATCTTATTCCACCTCCTCCAGAACCACTTCCCAACCCCTTTCTTCATCTTGATACTTCCCTACCCTCAGAACCTTCTTCCTCAGCTCTTCCTCCAGCATCTTTACCCCCTTTTGATACAACCGTTCACAGTCCACCACCTGATATTTCTTATGATCCTATTAAACTTTATTCCTCATCTTCTTCTCCCTCCTCCTCCACTGATGATCTTTCCCTGGAAACCTTATTTCCTACCAGACAACTACAACCCCTACCTCCCTCCAACCTTATAACTCCAACATTCACCACTTCTTCTCCTTTAGAGCTATTGGTACAAGCTGTATCAGACTCTTACCCTAGCCACCTCCTCTCTTCACTTCCTACCCTCCCTATACCCTACTCTGTCCCAGACTCTCCTCCTATACTTCCTTCTCCTACCATCCCTTCTGACACACCTCTTCTTGTATCAGATTCTACACTGCCGCTGACTACTCCCCTCCCCACTCCTTCTGAAATTCCCTTAACCCTACAAGAACTGCAGGAAAACCTCCAAACAGTAAGTTTTCTTTTTTTACTAACTTCTTTTTCTGTACAAATAGTTTATTTCACACTATTTTCATTCATTTTTCAGAGTACCTCATAGCTTCAATCCTTTGGTCAGTGGTTCTCTGAATTCTAGAACCACCAGTGCAGACCATCAACTTCATATTCAGAACCATCACAACCTTATATAATGTCAGCTGCACCCTCAACCTCCACTATAGGCACCCAGACTAGCCCTGAAGAATTCTCAACACTTAATCAGGGAATATAGACCAACCCTCCTTCCTCTCTTGATTGGGTAGAAAAAGAGGCTGAATATCAACAGAAAATACAATGGTTACAGCTTCAGATAGAAACTTTGTCTGTCGAACGGAATCAACTAGCAATAGAGAAAGAGAAAGTTTCTGTTCAGCATAAGCAAGACATGCACAATATGAAAGGAGAACTTTCCCTCAAGGATACAAATATCATATTGTTACGAGAACATGATGAACTATCAAACAGAGTAATAGCCTCCCAACAATTAGAAATGGATGCAAAAGGAGAGAGAGTGACACTTTCAATCAGGCCAATGTTTCCAACCTATGCAAGATCTCATTGATGTCTTTGATGAATTCAAGGATAGAACCTTTAACAGTCTAGATGGATTCCACTTCCATTTTGTTATACTAAAGCAACATTTTTATGAATTGGGAAATGTTGCTAATGAGCAAACTAGGCGAGCCATCACCTTAACCATGAGTTGTTCTAACTCAAAGAAATGGAAGCTAAATGATGGGCAACCGAGCAAACCAAGATCTTAGCTCATATGGCCAAAAAATATGCAAAATATTTCCAAAGGGGCTTTGAAGGTGCACTGCAAACAACTAATGAGAAAAACCTTTTTGTTCCTGGTTTTCCCAACCTTAAGCTTGACATAGAATAGGCTTACAAGAAATTCCCACTGGAGGATTTTAACACTGACTCAGATACCAACTCTGAGTCCTAAATTTATATTTATTATTATCTATAATGAACAATTTAAACCTTTTGTAATGAACTTATCATATTTCATGAATGAATGCCCAACTTTCCTGTAAATGTCTTCTGTACTTAAACAACTTTGCAATGATCAATCTACCCCCCTATTTCTGTATTTGTGTTATACGTACCGTGTGTATATTTTCATAAATTTTATGAATTTGTACTTTATACACTGCCTATTAATTTTCCTATTACATATCATCCCATTCTATAATAAATGTTTATTCCCAAATCTATGCTGTGCTCACCCATTTTTCAGACTCCACAGCAACCTATGTACGCCTTGCAATAGAACCTGCCCATGGTATATCGCCTCTTGCAGTTGACTGATACACTGATGAATCCCTCTCTTTTTTTACTATTTCTAGCATACCTATCAGAAACTTGAGAGAAAAAGCGTCTTCTTATATAAAAATTCAGCCACCCAGGTAAAAATTTCAACCCCTCCTTTTCAAACCAACTACTTACAATATTCTGTATAACACTTGCAATACAATACACGATTTAGCCTACAATATACTATAATAAAAAAAACACAAATTTTACAACATCTAGCCATTGAAATAAGTGTGCAAGTGATATACATTCCATGGCCTTGTCAAAAGCTTTCCTTGAGCATCCTTTAAGTAATAAGCTCCTATTCCCGTTCGACTCTCCACATGGAAAGGGCCTTCCCACTTGGGTCCCAGCTTACCCCTGCATCCCTCAGGAAACACTTTCTTTAATACTAAGTCTCCCACCTGAAAAGCATGAGACACTATCTTTTTGTTATAAGTTTTAATTACTTGTGACTTATACCTTTCAGCATGATATAAAGTAGCATCCCTCTTTTCTTGAATTAAGTCCAACTCCATGTGTCGAGCCACCCTGTTGTCGCTCGGGATATAGGTCGTTACTCGGGCAGACTCTATACCTACCTCTACAGGCAACACTGCCTTTAAGCCATATACCATACTAAAAGGAGTTTCTCCTATAGATCTCCTAGGAGTGGTTCGAAAAGACCATAGTACATTAGGTAACTCCTCCACCCAACTACCTCCTACATGCTCCAACTTAGTTTTTAGTCCATGTACTAATTCTCTATTAGTAACCTCAGCCTGCCCATTACTTTGAGAATAAGATACCGATGTAAACACTTGCTCAATTTTAAAATCATGACACTATTTTGCCAATTTCTTACCCTGAAATTGTCACCCATTATCTGATATCAACCTTCTAGGAATACCAAAACGACATACAATATTCTGCCATAGAAATTTTAATACCATCTGCTCAGTAATACGAGCTAAAGGCTCATCTTCTACCCACTTAGACAAATAATCAATAGCCACTAACAAGAACTTTCTTTGACCTATCCCAACCGAAAATGATTCTACTATATCCATAACCCATTGGTTAAAAGGATAGGTTGATGAAACTGACTTCATATACTCGCCCGACTGATGTTGCCAATTATGATGCTTCTGATAACTTTCACATTGTTGTACCAACTATATAGAATCCTTCATTAAAGTAGGCCAAAAATACCCAACTAACAACACCTTCCGAGCCAATGACCGTCCCCCTATATGACTCCCATAGGCTCTTTCATGCACTTCTTGAGAACATAATTTGATTCTGTTTTTCCCACGCAACATAAAAAAGGTCCGGCATAAGTTCTTTTATACAGAATTCCTTTCGCCATACAGAAATGCATAACTTGTTGCTTAAATTGCCGAGCTCTTATAGGGTCACTTGGTAATTTATTATCTTGAAAAAATAAGACCAACTCTTTCCTCATCATCCTCTATAAATTCTTCCGATCTTTCTCCCTGAGGTATTAATTCAATTTGCGCAATCACTTCCCGAGTACTCCAATTCCCCAAAGAGCAAGCCAATTGAGTCAATTCATCAGCTTTCTGATTTTACAGCACCTTTGAGAAATCCTCTTTTGTTTTCTCTACTAACTCACAATAATTTCTACATTTGTCATACTTAACCTCAAATCCTCCCCCAGTCTGTTGCACCAGTAATTGAGAATACATATGCACTATCACCCACTTGACTCCAATATTCTTGGTAGCTTGTAAAGCTATAAGTAAAGCTTCATATTCAGCTTCATTATTAGATACCCTGAAATGCAATCTGACCGCTAACTTGACTTCTTCCCCTTAGGGGGAAATCATAATCACTCCAACTCCAGAACCTTCCATTTTAGAAGATCCATCTACATATATCATCCATGGATCAGACTCCTCTTTATGTATAGTTTCCACCAAAAAAATAGCTAATGCCTGAGCTTTAATAGAGGTACGAGGCTGGTAGGTAATGCCATATTCATTGAGCTTCGTAGCCCACTTAATAAGTTTTCTCGTAGCCTCTGGGTGAGTAAGTATTCTTCCTAAGGGAGTATCAGTGAGCACCACCAAGGGATGTGATAAAAAATAGGATTGTAACCTCCGAACAGTTAAAACCAATCCTCAAGTTAACTTCTCCAAGGGAAAACATTGCTTCCCCTTCGGTCGCTTGTGCATGGCGATCCTATCACACATCCCCGGATTAAAAAAAATAATCCAGATGAAGATCGATTACCCAAGCAACTGATCCATCATTATGCTATTCGATTTGAGTGGTCTCTTGAACAAACTTGTTGTTCAAGCAACCTAACTCTTTTCCTCGATTAGCCGCGGAATAGATGATGTACGGATTGCCGATTTTTGTGTTTATCATCGGGGTCCAAGTAAATAAACCACATACATGATACAAGAGAACTAAAATCAAAACAAACAAGATTATACCTCTTGTTTACCTCTTGATCTTCTATTGTATGACCTATCCTCCTCTTGGACGTCGTGTGGGCGACGATCTTCTAAGAGTCGAAGAATCCTAGATCTCGTATCTTCCCTTCCTTGCTCGCTCCGAACAAAGGGAAGAATATTCTCTATTCTTCTCCTATCTATTGCCGACCACCAAGCCTCCTTGCTTGGTTGTTGACGCCAGCCAAAGGAGAGGGAGTAGATGAACCAGCCAAGACAAAGGAAGAAGGCACCCTATCCTTTGTTGCCGCGGACCCTTAGAGAGGTGGAGGAAGTGCCAGCTATAGGAGATGGAGAAGATGAGGGTGGCGTCGACAAAGAGAGGGAGAGGAAGAACAAAACTCTAGCCTCCTTCTTGTGTTGCCGTCGGTCCTAAGGAATTGGACAAACCAAAACCCTAGCCTCCAAATTGTTGCCACCCAACCTCTCCAACGCCAACCCTAGCCCAACTTCTTGTGCCGCCCAAACCTCTCCAATCTCATATATAGATCTAGGATTTATGAGGTATTTATAATAGGCTATAATAGGGACCATGAGGAGGAGTTGGATCTTGGCCACCCAATGGATCCGAATCATACAAACCCGATCCATTAATGATGATCCATTCCACTAGAGGATCATCATTGATCTACCTCACCAACCCCCATAAATAAATATGGGCTCTACATATTATTTATACAAATATCTCCCCGTGTTTAAGATATCGAATGTCCATTAATTAATTAATTTATTGACAATTAATTAATTAACATCTAACTTCATGAGTAGTACCACTCAATCTCATCATCATGTTGGACCAAGTCCACCAGCAGGATTTACATGATGATCTTTCTGAGCTCCTCAAGGGGACATCATCATCCTAATACATAGGACACGATTTCCTCCAATAATAAATGGCACACTATGTAAATAATATTATTTTCCAACTTATCGAGCCTATCGATTTAACCCATAAATCTCGCCCATTGGTAAATCAAAGAAATAAATACTAAGTACATGTGCCCGTTATTATATCGGGATTAAGAGCATGTACACCATAATATCTGAGGTCTGATTCAATTATATAGTTAGTATAAATTGAATCACCTCTAAATCGGTCCTGCTTCTAGTGTAATTCTATGGTCAAGATAAACCAATACCAAATTACACTAAAACCATGCCAATGGTTTGTCCAAAACCATCTTGGTTGTGAGCCTCTACTTATACTCTAAAAGGAATTGATAACAGATCTTTTGTGTGACACCACACACCATGTTATCTACAATGTAAAGTATCAGACAATATGCACACATATAATAAATATAAAATGAAAACAATGATCATGTGATTCTTATTTCAAAATGAAGATGTCCATACAAAGGCTAGGCTTTCAGTATACATCCCAATAATCTCCCACTTATGCTAAAAGACTATGTTGCCATCAAACTGTCATACATCTGATTCTCATTCCCTCCACATGCCTATCAAAAGCTCTCGCTGGAAGGGCCTTAGTGAAAGAATCTACTAGGTTATCCTCTGATGCAATCTTGGCGACAACAACTTCTCCTCGCTTTACGATCTCTCGTATCAGGTGGTACTTGCGCTCTATGTGTATACTTGACTTATGGGCTTATGGTTCCTTCGAGTTTGCAACTGCACCACTGTTTTCACAATAAATTGTGATAGTTTTGAGCAAACCAGGTACACATCCAAGTCCATCAAGAAGTTCCTGAGCCATACAACTTCTTTGGCTGCCTCAGAGGCTGCCACATACTCAGCTTCCATGGTGGAGTCCACCATGCATTTCTGCTTGACACTTCTCCATATAATGGCTCTACCTCCCAAAGTAAACACAAAACCCGAGGTAGACTTACTGTTATCCCTATCTGATTGGAAGTCAAAATCTATGTAACCCATAGGAAGTAATTGATATGCCTAGTATACCAACATATAATCCCTAGTCCTTCTCAGGTACTTCAATATATGCTTTACCATAGTCCAATGTCCTTATCCTGGATTACTCTGATATCTGCTAACCATGCCCACAGCAAAGCAGATATCCGACCTCGTACATAACATAGTATACATGAGGCTTCCTACCACCGAAGCTTAAGGAACTGCCTTCATCTCCTCTATCTGCTTTGATGTTCTAGGACACATCTCTTTAGATAAAGGTACTCCATGCCTAAAAGGTAGAAAACCTTTCTTGGAGTTCTGCATGCTAAAATGAGCCAAAATAGTGTTTACGTATGAAGCTTGAGATAAGCACAACATCCTTTTCTTGCGATCCCTTATAACCTTAATCCCAAGGATGTGTCCCACTTCTCCCAAGTCCTTCATATCAAATTGTTTGGACAACTATATCCTTACGTCTGACAACACTTTGACATTGTTGCCAATGAGCAAAATATCATCTACGTATAGTACAAGAAATACCACTATGTTTCCGTCACATCTTTTGTATACACAAGACTCATTTGGACTTTGAATAGATCCATACGACTGGATTACCTCATCAAAGCGGATGTTCCAAGATCTCGAAGCTTACTTCAATCCATAAATGGACCAATTAAGCTTGCACATAAGATGCTCTTTGCCCTTTGCAATGAATCCCTTTGGTTGCTCTATATAGATGTTTTATTCAAGACTTCCATTAAGGAAAGCTGTCTTGACATCCATCTGCCAAACCTCAAAATCCATATGAGCAGCAATCGACAAGAGAATCTAGATAGACTTAAGCATTACTACCGGTGAAAAGGTCTCCTCATAATTGACACCCTCTTTTTGAGTATACCCTTTCTCAACAAGCCTTGCTTTGAAGGTCTCTATGTTCCCGTCTGATCCTCTCTTTATTTTGTAGATCCACTTGCATTTAATGACTTTTACACCATTGGATGGTTCTACTAGCTCCCAGACCTGATTTGAATCCATAGATTCTATCTCAGAAATCATCGCCCTTTGCCAAGATACCACATCTTTATCTTAGATTGCCTCGTCATATGTCCAGGGATCAGGTTCATGTTGACCAGGGCCTAAATCAGAAGATTCTCTCAAGAACATAAATCTATCAGGTTGTCTAACAACCCTCCCACTACGACGAGGTATCACCTGTGCATCCTCTGTGACATGCGATGCAGTCACTTGTGGTATGTCCTCTTATACCGTTGGTACTAAAGTAGTGACTTCCCCTCTTAATTCCTTCAGAACAATCTTACTCATGGGCTTGTTGTTCATCACATAGTCTTCCTTTAAAAATCGGGCATTCGTGCTAACGATCACCCTCTATCTCTAGGAATATAGAATAAACCACCTTTCGTTCCTTTAGGATAGCTTACGAATAGGTGCACTTCTGTATGAGATTCCAACTTACCAGCATCTCCCTTCAGCACATGTGCTGGACTACCCCAAATTCGAATATATCTTAGACTAGGCTTTTGCCCAGTCCACAATTCTATGGAAGTAGAAGGTACTGATTTAGATGGTACCAAGTTCAGAATATACACTACTGTATCTAGAGCATACCCCCAGAATGAATCTGGTAACTTAGAATAAGTCATCATCGATCTAACCATCTCCATAAGAGTCCTATTCCTTCGCTCCATCACACCATTCTCCTGGGGTGTACCAGGTGCAGACAGTTGGGATTGAATCCCAGCCTCTGAAAAGTAACTCCTAAACTCTCCCAAGAGGTACTCACCACCACGATCAGATCGTAGTGTCTTATACTTTTACCTTGATGTTTCTCCACGTCAGCCTTGAATTCTTTGAACCTGTCTGTTGGGATGTATACTGAAAAGTCTATCTTTTATATGAACAACTTTATTTTGAAATAAGAATCACATGATCATTATTTGCATATTTATAGTTATGCATATTTGTTTGATACATTACATTGAAGATAACACAGTGTGTAGTGTCACACAGGAGATCATGTTATCGGTTCCTCATAAAGTATAAGTAAAGGCTCACAACCTAGATGGTTATGGACAAACCATTGGAATGGTTGTAGTGTGATTTGATATTGGTTTGTCTTAGCCATTGAATTACACTAGTACACTTTGTGTGTATTGAGGAGGACCGACTTAGAGGTCATTCGATTTATTGCTGACTACATAATTGAATCGGACCTCAGATATTATGTTGTACATGCTCTTAATCCCGATATAATAACGGGCACGTATACTTAGTATTCATTTCTTTGATTTACTAATGGGCAGGATTTATAGAGTAAATATATAGGCTCGGTAAGTTGGGAAATGATATTATTTATATGGTGTGTCATTGATTATAAGAGGAAACCGTGTCCTATATATTAGGATGATGATGTCCCCTTGAAAAGCTCATAAGGTTCATCATGTAAACCCTGCAGGTGGACTTGGTCTGACATGATGATAAGGTTGAGTAGTACTACTCATGGAGTTAGATGTTGATTAATTAATTGTCAGTAAATTAATTAATCGACGGACATTCGAGATCTTAAACACGGGAAGATATATGTACAAATAATATATGGATCCCATTTTAACTTATGGGGGTTGGTGAGGTAGATCAATGTTAATCCTCTAGTGGAATGGATTATCATTAATGGATCAGACTTTATGTGGGCTTGATCCATTGGGTGGCCAAGATCCAACTCCTCCTCATGGTCCCTATCGTAGCCTATTAAAATCCTCTTGAAGCCTATCCGATGATGGAAAATGAAACTCTAGATTCGACGGTGGAGATTAAATCTCTAGATCTAACGGTGGAGATTAAATCTTTAGATCCGACGGTGGAGATTAAATCTCTAGATCCGACGGTTGAGATTAAATCTCTAGATCCGACGGTTGAGATTAAATCCCTAGAACCGACGGTGGAGATTAAAAGGAGGCTTGAGCCCAACTTTCTAAATAAGGCTCCTAGGGTGGGCAGCAAGTATAGAGAAGGAAAATTAGGGTTTGGGCCGCTGGGGCTTGGAGGGCATTGGGCGGCTAGGGTTTGGAGAATCCTTGGGCGGCAAGGCTTCATCCTATTCTCCTTGGTCGTCGCCCATCTTGCTCTTCTCAACCTTGGCCGGTGTTCATCCTCTTCTTCTCTCCATCCTTGGCCGACGTTGACTAGGGTTAGGGTTCTTCCCTTGGAGCTCTTGGTTGGCGCCCACCCCATTCTCTTCATCTACTCCTTGTTCTCTCCTTGGTCGGCGGCAATCACCAAGCAAGGAGGCTTGGTGGTTGGTTCTAGATAAAAGAAGAGTTTTGTTCAATACTTCCTCTTGTTCAGAGCGAGCAATGAAAGGAAGATCGTGATTTAGAAGGCTTCATCTCTTGGAGGATCGTTGCCCACACAATGTCCAAGAGGATGATAGGACATACGATAGAAGACCTTGAGGTAAACAAGAGGTATAAATCTTGTTTTGCTTTCCTTATGTTTCTTTGTATATTGTATGTATGGCATGTGGCTAAATTTACTTGGACCCTGAATACGAACACAAAAACTGGCGATCCGTACATCGTCTATTCCACGGCTATTCGAAGAATAGAGATTGGTTGCTTGAACAACAAGTTTGTTCAAGTGACCACTCTAATCGGATAGCATGACGAAGGAACAGTTGCTTTGGTAATCCCTATTTGTTGAGGATTATTTTTTTTAATCCGGGGACGAAGATGGGATCACCATGAACAAGAAATTGAGTTGAAGTGGGAAGCGAAGTTTCCTACCTTCAAGTGGTATCAGAGCTTCGGTTCCGCAAAACCTTCAATTGGTATCAGAGCCAGGTTTCCGGTTTTGTGTGTTTAGGATTCGGTTACTTTTATGCACTTTTCATATATTGTATGTGTCAGATAATAGTAGGATATGCGTAGGTTAACTTTTTGGTTGCAGGCATAGGATCTAACTATTATGGCCATATGTGTGTATATGATTGTATGTGTGTAATTGTATATTATTTGAATCCTCGGGGTTGACAAGGCTAGTATTTAATTTTTGTAATTAAGTACGACATTGTTTTGCCACTCTTTTTGTTTTAGTTTACTTTTGATCTAGATTTCATGTACACTCCTTCATGGAGTATAGGATCGATGGATGTAAATTAAAATAGTTTTTCTTGTCTCGGATCTCCGGATGGCTTATACATGGCGTAGGGAGGAGCGGAGGAGATGACAATACGATGGGAGGCATATTAGAGACAAAAGCCATAATAGTTAGAAAATATTTTTTTTCATATTTATTGGTTTTTGTTTGACATGCATGTCGTAGGCTAGGAAAATTCCTCAATTCTAAATTACTAAGTGGGAGAGGGATATTTTTATAAATTCCCACGACCTCCATTACGATTTGACATGTGATGCAAACAAACTTGCGCATTGGCTCTGAGTGCCTTCCTCCCCATCGGATGAGTTTGTTTGCGGATCACAAGGTCGAATATGGTTATAGGAAATTATTAAGGAGCATGTGTACTTCCCTATCGGAAGGCACAAAACCCGAGATAATTACTTTGGTACAAAGTAATGGTGAACACTTAGATACAAATAAGAGTATCCTCCCTATCGGAGTCACTGCTTTTATTTGTAGGGCCAAAGAAGAAGCAACTATTAATTTTATTTGTCAAAAAGTTAGGTTGACAAGATAGTAAAATTATTGGGTAAAACCTCCTCTTACAAATGTAGAATTCGTATACGTCCACACTATCGTGGCATACGATATTCTCGGTGTTTTGAGGTGTTGGTTGATTTTAAAATTTTATTGTTTGAGGAATCAATAATTTTTTGAAATCTAATGTTTTGATCTATGTGATTCTTAGGTTTTTCAAAATGTCTTTCAACCCACTTGCTGTGATTCTAAAAGAGAATAAACTTACTGGACCCAATTATGTTGAATGGAAAAGGAATCTTGATATTGTCTTGACTGCTGAGGAGTACAAGTATGTACTTTTCGAAGAGTGTCCTCCTAAGCCTGCGAATGAGCTGGAAGTCCTTGGAGCTGAGATCGATGGGGAAACCTAGGTCGATATCATTCTCTAGTCTCTACCTTGGAGTTTTGAGCAGTTTCACCTGAATTACAACATGAATAAGAGGTTGTATTCGTTGGCGGAGCTTCTGAAAGAACTCTAGGCAGCAGAAGTGCTTGCTCAGGCTCAGGCCATGGTTGCTCAGAAGGTTTCTACTTCTAAGCCGAAAGACAAGAAGAAGAAGAAACAAGATGGAGCAAAGGTGGTTGGAGGATCTCAGGGACGAGTGAAGAAGCCGAAAGGCAAGTGCTTTACTTACAAGCAGACTGGACATTGGAAGAAGGACTGTCCCAACCCGAAGAAGAACAAAGGTATATCCTTTGGTCTAGTCGTTGAAACGTGTTTAGTGGTGTTATCTACCGACACCTGGTGTGTAGATACTGGAGCCACTGATCATGTCTGGAATACTTTGCAGGGGTTCCAGGAAACCCGATGAAGGTGGCAGCTGTTGCAGTGGGAGATGTTTATTTGTCTTTTGAGAGGAATAAAGTTTTGGTTCTGAAAAAAATTACCTTTATATATCTTTATTTAGAAAGAATTTGATTTCGATTTCTAAATTGTTTATGGATGGATATTCTATTTCTTTTAATTATAGATTTGTTATAAAAAGGAATAGGGAGATTATCTGTTCTGGTGCATCGATAGGAAATTTATATACATTTGAACCTAAAGGTTCCACGATGCAAATAGAAGTTAATAACTCATCTTCTAATTCCAATAAGAGAAAAGAACCTTCGAAGATGAACCAAACATATCTTTGACATATAAGGCTAGGTCATATTAACCTAAGCAAAATTCAAAGGTTTATAGCTGATGGACCTCTGAGTTCATTAGTGGTGGAAGACTTCCCAACCTGCGAGTCTTGCTTAGAAGGTAAAATCACCAAGAGGCCTTTTAAGGCCAAGGGGTATAGAGCCAAAGATGTGTTGGAATTGGTTCATTCTGATTTGTGTGGTCCTATGTCTATCCAGGAAAGAGGTGGTTTTGAATATTTTGTCTCCTTTATAGACGATTATTCAAGATATGAATACATTTACTTGATGTGCCGCAAGTCTAAATGCTTTGACAAGTTCAAAGAATTCAAGGATGATGTGGAGAGATGTCAAGGTAAAAGTATCAAGACACTACAATCTGATAGTGGTGGTGAGTACCTCTTGGGAGAGTTTAGGAATTACTTATCAGTAGTTGGGATTCAATCCCGATTGTCTGTACCTAGCACACCCCAGCAGAATGGTGTAGCAGAGCGAAGGAATATGACTCTTATGGAGATGGTTAGATCGATGATGAGTTATGTTGAGTTGCCAGATTCGTTCTGGAGATATGCTCTAGATACGCCAATGTATATTTTGAACTTGGTACCATCAAAATCTGTGCTTTCTACTCCCATAGAATTGTGGACTGGTGGAAAGCCTAGTCTGAGACATATTCGGATTTGGGGGAGTCCAGCACATGTGCTGAAGGCAGATACTGGTAAGTTAGAACCTCGCACAGAAGTACGCATGTTCGTTGGCTATCCTAGAGGAATGAAAGGTGGTTTATTTTATAGTCCTAGAGATCAGAGGGTGATCGTCAGTACGAATGCCAGATTTCTAAAAGAAGACTATGTGATAAACCACAAACCCATAAGAAAGATTGTTCTGGAGGAATTAAGAGGGGAAGTAACTGCTTCAGTACCACCGGTACAAGAGGATATACCATAAGTCACTGCACCGCATGTCACAGAGGATACATAGGTGATACCTCATCGTACTGGGAGGGTTGTTAGACAACCTGATAGATTCATGTTCTTGGGAGAATCTTCTGATTTGATCCTTGGCGAACATGAACCCGATCCCTGGACATATGACGAGGCGATCCAAGATAAAGATGCGGTATCTTGGCAAAAAGCGATGAATTCTGAGAAAGAATCTATGGATTCAAATCAGGTCTAGGAGCTAGTAGAACCACCCAATGGTGTAAAAGCCATTGGATACAAGTGGATCTGCAAAAGAAAGAGAGGAATAGACGGGAAGGTTGAGACCTTCAAAGCAAGGCTTGTTGCGAAGGGGTATACTCAGAAAGAGGGCATCGATTATGAGGAGACCTTTTCATTGGTAGCCATGCTTAAGTCTATCATGATTCTCTTATTTATTGCTGCTCATATGGATTATGAGGTATGGCCGATGGATGTCAAGACAACTTTCCTTAATGGAAGTCTTGAGGAAAACATCTACATGAAGCAACCAGAAGGATTCATTGCAAAGGGCAAAGAGCATCTTGTGTGTAAGCTTAATCGGTCCATTTATGGATTGAAGCAAGCTTCGAGGTGTTGAAACATCCGCTTTGATGAGGTAATCTAGTCTTATGGATTAATTCAAAGTCTGGAAGAGTCTTGTGTATACAAGAGATGTGACGGAAATGTAGTGGTATTTCTTGTACTATATGTAGATGACATTTTGTTAATTGCCAACAATGTCAAGGTGTTATCGGACGTAAGGGTATGGTTATCCAAACAGTTTGATATGAAGGAATTAAGTGAAGTGGGACACATCCTTGGGATCAAGGTTATAAGGGATCACAGGAAAAGGATGTTGTGTTTATCTCAAGCTTCATACATAGACACCATTTTGACTCGCTTTAGCATGCAGAACTCCAAGAAAGGTTTTCTACCTTTCAGGCATAGAGTTCTTTTATCTAAGGAGATGTGTCCTAGAACATCTGAGGAGATAGAGGAGATGAAGGTGGTTTCTTCTGCTTCGGCAGTAGGAAGCCACATGTATGCTATGCTATGTACGAGATCGGATATCTGCTTTGCCATTGGCATGGTTAGCAGATATCAAAGTAATCCAGGACAAGGACATTAGACTGCGGTAAAGAATATATTGAAGTACCTGAGAAGGACTAGGGATTATATGCTGTTTACCAGGCAGATCAATTACTCCCTGTGGGTTACACAGATTCCAACTTCCAATCAGATAGGGATAACAGTAAGTCTACCTCAGGTTTTGTGTTTACTTTGGGAGGTGGAGCCATTGTATGGAGGAGTGTCAAGTAGAAATGTGTGGCGGACTCCACTATGAAAGCTGAGTATGTGGCAGCCTCTGAGGCAGCTAAAGAAGCTATATGGCTCAGGAACTTCTTGATGGACTTGGATGTGATTCCTGGTTTGCCCAGAACTATCACAATTTATTGTAATAACAGTGGTGCAATTGCAAACTCGAAGGAACCACGAGCCCATAAGGCAAGTAAACACATATAGCACAAGTACCACCTGATACGAGAAAGCGTAAAGAGAGGAGAAGTTGTTGTGGCCAAGATTGCATCGGAGGATAACCTGACAGATCCTTTCACTAAGGACCTTCCTGTGAGAGCTTTTGATAGGCATGTGGAGGTAATTGGAATCAAATGTATGACAGTTTGAGAACAGTATAGCCTTTTAGTATAAGTGGGAGATTGTTAGGATGTATACTGAAAATTCTATCTTTTGTATGAATATCTTTATTTTGATATAAGAATCACATGATCATTGTTTGTATATTTATAGTTATGCATATTTATCTGATACATTACATTGAAGATAACATGGTGTGTAGTGTCACACAGAAGATTATGTTATCGGTTCCTTGTAAAGTATAAGTAAAGGCTCACAACCTAGATGGTTATGGACAAACCATTGGAATGGTTGTAGTGTGATTTGGTATTGGTTTGTCTTGGCCATTGAATTACACTAGTACACTTTGTGTGTATTGAGCAAGACCGACTTATAGGTCATTCGATTTATTGCTGACTACATAATCGAATCGTACCTCAAATATTATGTTGTACATACTCTTAATCCCGATATAATAATGAGCATATATACTTAGTATTCATTTCTTTGATTTTCCAATGGGAGAGATTTATAGAGTAAATCGATAGGCTCGGTAAGTTGGAAAATGATATTATTTATATGGTGTGTCGTTGATTATAGGAGGAAACAGTATCCTATATATTAGGATGATGATGTCCCCTTGAAGAGCTCATAAGGTTCATCATGTAAACTCTGCAGATAGACTTGGTCCGACATGATGATAAGGTTGAGTGGTACTACTCATAGAGTTAGATGTTGATTAATTAATTGTCAGTAAATTAATTAATCAACATACATTCGAGATCTTAAACACGGGGAGATATATGTACAAATAATATCTGGAGCCCATATTAACTTATGGGGGTTGGTGAGGTAGATCAATGATAATCCTCCAGTGGAATGGATTATCAATAATGGATCGGACTTTATGTGGGCTTGATCCATTAGGTGGCCAAGATCCAACTCCTCCTCATGGTCCCTATCGTAGCCTATTAAAACCCTCTTGAAGCCTAGATCCGATGATGGAAAATGAAACTCTAGATCCGACGGTGGAGATTAAATCTCTAGATCCAACGGTGAAGATTAAATCTTTAGATCCGACGGTGGAGATTAAATCTCTAGATCCGACGGTTGAGATTAAATCTCTAAATCCGATGGTTGAGATTAAATCCCTAGAACCGACGGTGGAGATTAAAAGGAGGCTTGAGCCCAACTCTATAAATAAGGCTCCTAGGGTGGGCAGCAAGTATAGAGAAGGAGAATTAGGGTTTGGGCGGCTAGGGCTTGGAGGGCATTGGGCGGCTAGGGTTTGGAGAATCCTTGGGTGGCAAGGCTTCTTGCTCTTCTCCTTGGCTGGCGCCCATCTTGCTCTTCTCAACCTTGGCCGGTGCTCATCCTCTTCTTCTCTCCATCCTTGGCTGGCGATGACTTGGGTTAGGGTTCTTCCCTTGGAGCTCTTGGTCGACGCCCACCCCATTCTGTTCATTTACTCCTTATTCTCTCCTTGGACGACGACAATCACCAAGCAAGGAGGCTTGGTGGTCGGTTCTAGATAGGAGAAGAGTTTTGTTCTATAATTCCTCTTGTTCGGAGCGAGCAAGGAAAGGAAGATCATGATTTAGGAGGCTTCATCTCTTGGAGGATCGTTGCCCACACAACGTCCAAGAGGAGGATAGGACATACGATAGAAGACCTTGAGGTAAACAAGAGGTATAAATCTTGTTTTGCTTTCCTTATGTTTCTTTGTAAATTGTATGTATGGCATGTGGCTAAATTTACTTGGACCCTGAATACAAACACAAAGACTGGCGATTCGTACATCGTCTATTCCGTGGCTATTCGAAGAATAGAGATTTGTTTCTTGAACAACAAGTTTGTTCAAGTGACCACTCTAATCGGATAGCACGACGATGGAGACGGTTGCTTTAGTAATCCCTATTTGTCGAGGATTCATTTTTTTTAATCCGGGGACGAAGATGGGATCGCCATGAACAAGCAACCGAGTTGAAGTGGGAAGCGAAGTTTCCTACCTTCAAGTGGTATCAGAGCTTCGGTTCTGTAGAACCTTAAAGTGGTATCAGCGCCAGGTTTTCGGTTTTGTGTGTTTAAAATTCAGTTACTTTTATGCACTTTTCATATATTGTATATGCTGGATAATAGTAGGATGTGCGTAGGTTAACTTTTTGGTTGAAGTCATAGGATCCAACTATTATGTCCATATGCCTGTATGTGATTGTATGTGTGTAATTGTATATTATTTGAATCCTCACGGATGACGAGGCTAGTATTTAATTTTTGTAATTAAGTACGGCATTATTTAGCCACTCTTTTTATTTTAGTTTACTTTTGATCTAGATATTGTTGGGATGTATACTGAAAGCCTAGCTCTTTTTGCATGAACATTTTTATTTTGAAATAAGAATCACATGATCATTGTTTGCACTTTATATTTATTATATGTGTGCATATTGTCTAATACTCTACATTGTAGATAACATGGTGCTTGGTGTGGCACAGAAGATCATGTTATCAGTCCCTTGTGGAATATAAGTAGAGGCTCACAACCAAGATGGTTTTGGACAAACCATTGGCATGGTTGTAGTGTAGCTTGGTATTGGTTTGTCTTGACCATAGAGTTACACTAGTACACTTAGGTGTATTGAGCAGGACCGACATAGAGGTGATTCAATTTATTGCTAACTGCATAATTGAATCGGACCTCGGATATTATGTTGTACATGCTCTTAATCCCGATATAATAACGGGCACATGTACTTATTATTTATTTCTTTGATTTACCAAAGGGTGAGATTTCTATGGATTAAATCAATATGCTCGGTAAGTTGGGAAATGATATTATTTACATGGTGTGTCGTTTATTATAGGAGGAAACCGTGTCCTATATATTAGGGTGATGATTGTCCCCTTGGGGAGCTCATAAGGTTCATCATGTAAACCCTGTAGGTTGACTTCGTCAACATGATGATAAGGTTGAGTGGTACTAATCGAGGAGTTAGATGTTAATTGATTGATGGTCAGTAAATCAATTAATTGATGGATATTCGATATCTTAAACACGGGGAGATGGATGTACAAATAATGTATGGAGCCCATATTAATTTATGGGGGTTGGTGAGGTAATTCAATGATGATTCTCTAGTGGAATGGAACATCATTGATGGATCAAGTTTGTGTGGTTCCGATCCATCGGGTGGCCAAGATCCAACTCCTCCTAATGGTCCCTATCGTAGCCTAACATAAACCTCATGGAGCCTAGATCCAATGATGGAACATAAAACTCTAGATCTGACGGTTGAGATTAAATCTCTAGATCTGACGGTTGAGATTAAATCTCTAGATTCGACGGATGGGATGAAACCCTAGATCCGACGGTTGGGATGAAACCCTAGATCTGACGGTTGGGATAAAACCCTAGATCCGACGGTGGAGATTAAATCCCTAGATACGACGGTGGAGATTAAAGGAGGTTTAAGCCCAACTCTATAAATAGAGGGCTAAGGCTTGGGCGACAAACTAATGCTTGGAAGATTAGGGTTTTGCCTCTCAAGAGTTTGGGCGGCAAGAAATCCAAGGAGGGATTAGGGTTTGCCCCTTGGGCGGCTAGGGTTTGGATTGTGGCTTGGGTGGCAACAAGGTGGGAGATTAGGGTTTGCTTCCTTTCTCTTCCTAAGGTGTAGCCGGCGCCCACTCCATCTTCCTCCTTGCTTTGGTCAGCGCCCAAAGGATTAAGGTTAGGGTTTTGGCTTGGGCAGCAACAAGGTGGGAGATTAGGGTTTGCTTCCTTTCTCTTCCTAAGGTGTAGCCGACGCCCACTCCATCTTCCCCTCTACCTTGGCCGGCGCTCATTCTATTCCTCCTCTTCTCCTTGGCCGACGGCTATATCAAGCTCCTTGGCTTGGTGGTCAGTTCTAGATAGGAGAAGGAGTTTTGTTTGGTTCTTCTCTTTGTTCAGAGCGAGCAAGGAAGGGAAGAACGTGATCTAGGAGGCTTCAACTTGTGGAGGATCTTCGCCCACATGAAGTCTACAAGGAGGTTAGGACATACGGTAGAAGATCGAGAGGTATAAAAGTTTTACAACTTTTATTATTGATCTTTGCATGTTCTTATTATTATGTTCCTTATCTTAGTATGTGTTGATTATACTAGTTTACATTTGTATGTATTTGTATAATCATGGACCCCGAAGATAAACACAAAAACCGGCGATCCGTCCGTTGTCTCTTCCGCGACTAACCGACTAGAAGAGTTGATTGCTTGAACAACATGTTTGTTCAAGCGATTGCTCGAGTCGTTAGCACGATGACGAATTGGTTGTGCTTAGGAAACTCATCCCATCCGGATTAGTTTTCATTAGTGAAAATTTTAATCCAGGGACATGGGAGCCGACGAGCCTCCGAAGCCATACCAACAAATGGTATCAGAGCCACGATTTCCGGTTTTGTGTGTTTTGGATTCGGTTACTTTCATGCACATATCATATATTGAGTATGCCGGATAAAAGTAGGATGTGCGTAGGCTAACTTTTTTTGTTGCAGGCATAAGATCCGACTTTTATGGCTATATGTGTGTATGTGATTGTTTGTGTGTGATTGTATGTATATCATTTGAATCCTCGGGGTTGACGAGGCTAGATTTGTATTTAATTTTTGTAATTAAATACGGTATTGTTTAGCCGATCATTTTAGTTTACTTTCGATCTAGATAGTTTGTACACTCTTTCGTGGAGTATAGGATCGATGGATGTAAATTAAAATGATATATCTCGGCTCGGATCTCTTTTGTGGTTTGTGCACGGAAAAGGTGGAACGGACGAGGTGGCGACACGACGGGACGCATATTGGAGAACAATGCCATAATAGTTGGAAAAATTCTGATTTTTTCCATATTTATTGCTGATTTGTTTTATATGCATGTTGTGTGTGCTTGAAAATTCCTCATTTTCAATTTACTAAGTGGGAGAGGGATATTTTAATTAATTCCCGCGGCCTCCATTACAATTTGACATGTGATGCAACAAACTTGCGTGTCGGCTCTGAGTACCTTCCTCCCCAACGGATGGGTTTGTTTGCGGATCACTAGGTCAAATATGGTTATAGGAAATTATTTAGGAGCGTGTGTACTTCCACATCGGTAAGACACATAATCCGAGATAATTGCCTTAGTACCGAGTAATGGTAAACACTTAGATGCAAATAAAGGTATCCTCCCCATCGGAGTCACTGTTTTTATTTGTAGGGCCAAAGAGAAACCAACTATTAATTTTACTTGTCAAAAAGTAAGGTTGACAAGATAATAAAATTAATGGGTAAAACCTCCTCTTACAAATGTAGAATTCGTATACATCCACACTATCGTGGCATGCGATATTCTCGGTGTTTTGAGGTGTTGGTTGATTTAGAACAATGCCATAATAGTTGGGAAAATTCTGATTTTTTCCATATTTATTGCTGACTTGTTTTATATGCATGTTGTGTGTGCTTGAAAATTCCTCATTTTCAATTTACTAAGTGGGAGAGGGATATTTTAATTAATTCCCGCGACCTCCATTACAATTTGACGTGTGATGCAACAAACTTGCGTGTCGGCTCTGAGTGCCTTCCTCCCCATCGGATGAGTTTGTTTGTGGATCACTAGGTCAAAAATGGTTATAGAAAATTATTTAGAAGCGTGTGTACTTCCACATCGGTAAGGCACATAATCCGAGATAGTTCCCTTAGATCGTGTAATGGTGCACACTTAGATGCAAATAAAAAGTATCCTCCCCATCGGAGTCACTGCTTTTATTTGTAGGGCCAAAGAGGAACCAACTATTAATTTTATTTGTCAAAAAGTAAGGTTGACAAGATAGTAAAATTAATGGGTAAAACCTCCTCTTACAAATGTAGAATTCGTATACGTCCACACTATCGTGGCATGCGATATTCTTGGTGTTTTGAGGTGTTGGTTGATTTCGGAATTTTATTGTTTTGAGGAATCAATAATATTTGAAATCTAATATTTTGATCATTGTGATTCTTAGGATTTTCAAAATGACTTTCAATTCACTTACTATGATACTAAAGGAAATAAACTTACTGTACCCAAATAATGTTGATTGGAAAAGAATCTACATATTGTCTTATCTGCTAAGAAGTACAAGTATGCACTCTTCAAAGAGTGTCCTCAAGCCATGGTTGCTCAAAAAGGTTTCTACTTCTAAGCCGAAAGGCAAGAAGAAGGAGAAACAAGGTGGAGCAAAGGTGGTGGGAGGATCTCAGGGAGGAGTGAAGAAGCCGAAAGGCAAGTACTTCACTTGTAAGCAGATTGGACATAAGAAGAAGGATTATCCCAATCCGAAGCAAGAACAAATGTATATGCTTTGGTCCAGTCGTTGAAACATGGTTAGAGGCATTATCTACCGACACCTGGTGTATAGATACGAGAGCCACTAATCATGTTTGCAACACTTTGCAGGTGTTCCAGGAAACCCGATGACTAGCTAAAGGGGAGATTATCATTTACTTGGGCAATGCCACGAAGGTGGCGGCTATTGCAGTGGGAGAAGTTTTATTTATCTCTTAAGAAAAATAAAATTTTGGTTCTGGAAAATTCCCTTTATGTACCTTTATTTAGAAAGAATTTAATTTCGGTTTCTAAATTGTTTATGGATGGATATTCTATTTCTTTTAATGACAGAGTTGTTATAAAAAGGAATAGGGAAAATATCTGTTCAGGTACATTGATAGGAAATTTGTAAACACTTGAACCAAAAACCTCCCACGATGCAAATTGAAGTTTATAACTCATCTTATAATTCTAATAAGAGAAAAGAACCTTCGAAGATAAACCAAACATATCTTTGGCATCTAAGGATTGGTCATATTAACCTGAGTAGAATTCAAAGGTTGATAGCTGATGGACCTTTGGGTTCATTAGTGGTGGAGGATCTCCCAATCTGCGAATCTTGCTTGGAAGGTAAAATGACCGAGAGGCCTTTTTAGGCCAAGGGGTATAGAGCCAAAGATGTGTTAGGAATGGTTCATTCTGATTTGTGTGATTTTATGACTATCTAGGCAAGAGGTAGTCTCGAATATTTCGTCTCTTTCATAGATGATTATTCAAGATATAGATGACACCACGATCTGATCGTGGTGGTAAGTACCTCTTGGGAGAGTTTAGGAACTACTTATCAGAGGTTGAGATTCAATCCCAATTGTCTGCACCTGGCACACCCCAGCAGAACGGTGTAGCAGAGCGAAAGAATAGGACTCTTATAGAGATGGTTAGATCGATGATGAGTTATTCTGACTTGCCAGATTCGTTCTGGGGATATACTCTAGATACGACGGTGTACATTCTGAACTTAGTTCCATCTAAATCAGTGCCTTCTACTCCCACAGAGTTGTGGACTGGGCGAAAGCCTAGTCTAAGACATATTTGGATATGGGGGAGTCCAGCACATGTGCTGAAGGCTGATGCTGGTAAGTTGGAACCTCGTACAGAAGTGCGCTTGTTTGTTGGCTATCCTAGGGGAACGAAGGGTGGTTTGTTTTATAGTCCTAGAGATCAGAGGGTGATCGTTAGTATGAATTCCAGATTTCTAGAGGAGGACTATGTGATGAACCACAAGCCCACGAGTAGGATTGTTCTTGAGGAGTTGACAGGGGAAGTCCCGACTTCAGTACCACCGGTACAAGAGGATATACCACATGTCACTGCACCGCGTGTCACAGAGAATACACAGGTGATACCTCATCGTAGTGGGAGGGTTGTGAGACAGCCTGATAGATTCATGTTCTTTAGAGAATCTTCCGATTTGGTCCCTGGCGAACATGAACCTAATCCCTGGATATATGATGAGGCAATCCAAGATAAAGATGCAGCATCTTTGCAAAGTGCAATGAATATTGAGATTGAATCTATGGATTCAAATCATGTCTAGGAGCTCTTATGCATAGCAGCTCATGTGGATTATGAGGTGTGGCAGATGGATGTCAAGACAGCTTTCCTTAATGGAAGTCTTGAGGAGAACATCTATATGAAGCAACCAGAGGGATTCATTGCTAAGGGCAAAGAGCATCTTGTATGTAAGCTTAATCGGTCCATTTATGGATTGAAACAAGCTTCGAGGTCTTGGAACATCCGCTTTGATGAGGTAAATCCAGACTTATGGATTTATTCAAAGTCCGGATGAGTCTTGTGTATACAAGAGATGTGACGGAAACATAGTGGTATTTCTTGTACTATACGTAGATGACATTTTGTTAGTTGGCAACAATATCAGAGTGTTATCGGACGTAAGGGTATGGTTGTCCAAACAGTTTTGAAGGACTTGGGAGAAGTGGGACACATCCTTGGGATCAAGGTTAGTGTGCTAATCTCAAGCTTCATACATAGACACGATTATGGATCATTTTAGCATGCAAAACTCCAAAAAAGGTTTTCTACCTTTCAGGCATGGAGTTCCTTTATCTAAGGAGATGTGTCCTAGATCATCTGAGGAGATAGAGGAGATGAAGGCGGTTCTTTATGCTTCGGTAGTAGGAAGCCTCATGTATACGATGCTATGTATGAGACCCGATATCTGCTATGCCGTGGGCATGGTCTGCAGATATCAGAGTAATCCAAGACAGGGACATTGGACTACGGTAAAGCATATATTGTAGTGCCTGAGAAGGACTAGGGATTATATGCTAGTTTACCGGGAAGACCAATTACTCCCTGTGGGTTACACGGATTCCGATTTCAAATCTGATAGGGATAACAGTAAGTCTACCTCAGGTTTTGTATTTACTTTGGGAGGTGGAGCCATTGTATGGAGGAGTGTCCAGTAGAAATGCGTGACGGACTCCACCATGGAAGCTGAGTATGTGGCAGCCTCTTAGGCGGCCAAAGAAGCTGTGTGGCTCAGGAACTTCCTGATGGACTTGGATGTGATTCCTGGTTTGCCCAGAAATATCACAATTTATTGTGATAATAATGGTGCAGTTGCAAACTCGAAGGAACCACGAGCCCATAAGGTAAGTAAATTCATAGAGCGCAAGTACCACCTGATACGAGAAATCGTAAAGGAGGTAGAAGTTGCTGTCGCCTAGATTGCATCAGAGGATGACCTGGTAGACCCTTTCACTAAGGCCCGTCTAGCGAGAGCTTTGATAGGCATGTGGAGGGAAAGGGAATCAGATGTATGGCAGTGTGATGACAGCATAGTCTATTAGTATAAGTGGGAGATTGTTGGGATGTATACTAAAAGCCTAGCTCTTTTTGTATGAACATTTTTATTTTGAAATAACAATCACATGATCATTTTTTGCAGTTTATATTTATTATATGTGTGCATATTGTCTAATACTCTACATTGTAGATAACATGGTGCTTGGTGTGGCACAGAAGATCATGTTATCAGTCCCTTGTAAAATATAAGTAGAGGCTCACAACCAAGATGGTTTTGGACAAACCATTGGCATGGTTGTAGTGTAGCTTGGTATTGGTTTGTCTTGACCATAGAGTTACACTAGTACACTTAGGTGTATTGAGCAGGACCGACATAGAGGTGATTCAATTTATTGCTGACTACATAATTGAATCGGACCTCGGATATTATATTGTACATGCTCTTAATCCCGATATAATAACGGACACATGTACTTAGTATTTATTTCTTTGATTTACCAAAGGGTGAGATTTCTATGGATTAAATCAATATGCCCGGTAAGTTGGGAAATGATATTATTTAAATGGTGTGCCTTTGATTATAGGAGGAAACCGTGTCCTATATATTAGGTAGATGATGTCCCCTTGAGGAGCTCATAAGGTTCATCATGTAAACCCTACAGGTTGACTTAGTCAACATGATGATAAGGTTGAGTGGTACTACTCGAGGAGTTAGATGTTAATTGATTGATGGTCAGTAAATCAATTAATTGACGGACATTCGATATCTTAAACACGGGGAGATGGATGTACAAATAATGTATGGAGCCCATATTAATTTATGGGGGTTGGTGAGGTAATTCAATGATGATCCTCTAGTGGAATGGAACATCATTGATGGATCAAGTTTGTGTGGTTCCGATCCATCGGGTGGCCAAGATCCAACTCCTCCTCATGGTCCCTATCGTAGCCTAACATAAACCTCATGGAGCCTAGATCCAATGATGGAACATAAAACTCTAGATCCGATGGTTGAGATTAAATTTCTAGATCCGACGGTTGAGATTAAATCTCTAGATCCGACGGATGGGATGAAACCCTAGATCCGATGGTTGGGATGAAACCCTAGATCCGACGGTTGGGATGAAACCCTAGATCCGACGGTGGAGATTAAATCCCTAGATCCGATGGTGGAGATTAAAGGAGGTTTAAGCCCAACTCTATAAATAGAGGGCTAAGGCTTGGGCGGCAAACTAATGCTTGGAAGATTAGGGTTTTGCCTCTCAAGAGTTTGGGCGGCAAGAAATCCAAGGAGGGATTAGGGTTTGTCCCTTGGGCGGCTAGGGTTTGGCTTGTGGCTTGGGCGGCAACAAGGTGGAAGATTAGGGTTTGCTTCCTTTCTCTTCCTAAGGTGTAGCCGGCGCCCACTCCATCTTCCCCTCTACCTTGGCCGACACTCAACCTATTCCTCATCTTCTCCTTGGCCGGCGGCTATATCAAGCTCCTTGGCTTGGTGGTCGGTTCTAGATAGGAGAAGGAGTTTTGTTTGGTTCTTCTCTTTGTTCGGAGTGAGCAAGGAAGGGAAGAACGTGATCTAGGAGGCTTCAACTTGTGGAGGATCTTCGCCCACACGAAGTCTACAAGGAGGTTAGGACATACGGTAGAAGATCGAGAGGTATAAAAGTTTTACAACTTTTATTATTGATCTTTGCATGTTCTTATTATTATGTTCCTTATCTTAGTATGTGTTGATTATACTAGTTTACATTTGTATGTATTTGTATAATCATGAACCCCGAAGATAAACACAAAAACCGGCGATCCGTCTGTCGTCTCTTCCACGGCTAACCGACTAGAAGAGTTGATTGCTTGAACAACATGTTTGTTCAAGCGATTGCTCGAGTCGTTAGCACAACGATGAATTGGTTGTGCTTAGGAAACTCATCCCATCCGGATTAGTTTTCATTAGTGAAAATTTTAATCTGGGGACATGGGAGCCGATGAGCCTCCGAAGCCATACCAACAGATATCATGTACACTCCTTCGTGGAGTATAGGATTGATGGATATAAATTAAAATAGTTTTTCTAATCTCGGATCTCTGGATGGATTGTACATGGCGTAGGGAGGAGTGGACGAGATTGCGATGCGACGGGAGGAATATTGGAGACAAAAGCCATAATAGTTGGAAAATATTTTTTTCATATTTATTGCTTTTTGTTTGATATGCATGTCGTAGGCTAGGAAAATTACTCAATTCTAAATTACTAAGTGGGAGAGGGATATTTTTATAAATTTCCACGACCTCTATTACGATTTGACATGTGATGCAAACAAACTTGCGCGTCGGCTCTGAGTGCCTTCCTCCCCATCGGATGAGTTTGTTTGCGGATCACAACGTCGAATATGGTTATATGAAATTATTAAGCAGTGTGTGTACTTCCCCATCGAAAGGCACAAAACTCGAGATAATTACCTTGGTACCAAGTAATGGTGAACACTTAGATGCAAATAGGAGTATCCTCCCCATCAGAGTCATTGATTTTATTTGTAGGGCCAAAGAAGAAGCAACTATTAATTTTATTTGTAAAAAAGGTAGGTTGACAAGATAGTAAAATTAATGGGTAAAACCTCCTCTTACAAATATAGAATTTGTATACGTTCACACTATCGTGACATACGATATTCTTGGTGTTTTAAGGTGTTGGTTGATTTTAAAATTTTATTGTTTGAGGAATCAATAATTTTTTGAAATATAATGTTTTGATCAATGTGATTCTTAGGTTTTTCAAAATGTCTTTCAACCCACTTGCTGTGATTCTAAAAGAGAATAAACTTACTGGACCCAATTATGTTGATTGGAAAAGGAATCTTGATATTGTCTTGACTGTTGAGGAGTACAAGTATGTACTCTTCGAAGAGTATCCTCCTAAGCCTGCAAATGAGCTAGAAGTCCTTGGAGCTGAGATCGATGGGGAAACCCAGGTCGATATGATTCTTCAGTCTCTACCTAGGATTTTTAAGCAGTTTCACCTGAATTACAACATGAATAAGAGGTTGCATTCGTTGGTGGAGCTTCTGACAAAACTCCAGGCAGCAGAAGGGCTTGCTCAGGCTCAGGCCATGGTTGCTTAGAAGGTTTCTACTTCTAAGGCGAAAAGTAAGAAGAAGAAGAAACAAGGTGGAGCAAAGGTGGTGGGAGGAACTCAGGGACGAGAGAAGAAGCCGAAAGGCAAGTGCTTCACTTGCAAGCAGACTGGACATAAGAAGAAGGACTGTCCCAACCTGAAGCAGAACAAAGATATATCCTTTGGTCTAGTCGTTGAAACGTATTTAGCGGTGTTATCTACCGACACTTGGTGTGTAGATACTGGAGTCACTGATCATGTCTGCAATACTTTGTAGGGGTTCCAGGAAACCCGAGGACTAGCTGAGGAAGAGATTACCGTTTACTTAGGCGATGCCATGAAGGTGGCGACTGTTGCAGTGGGAGATGTTTATTTGTCTTTTGAGAGGAATAAAGTTTTGTTTCTGAAAAAAATTGCCTTTATGTACCTTTATTTAGAAAGAATTTGATTTCGGTTTCTAAATTGTTTATGGATGGATATTCTATTTCTTTTAATGACAGAGTTGTTATAAAAAGAAATAGGGAGATTATCTGTTCTGGTGCATTGATAGGAAATTTATATATATTTGAACCAAAAGCTCTCACGATGCAAATAGAAGTTAATAACTCATATTCTAATTCCAATAAGAGAAAAGAACCTTCGAAGATGAACCAAACATATCTTTGGCATCTAAGGCTAGGTCATATTAACCTAAGTAAAATTCAAAGGTTGATAGCTGATGGACCTCTGAGTTCATTAGTGGTGGAAGACGTCTCAGCTTGCGAGTCTTGCTTAGAAGGTAAAATCACCAAGAGGTATTTTAAGGCCAAGGGGTATAGAGCCAAAGATGTGTTGGAATTGGTTCATTCTGATTTGTGTGGTCCTATGTCTATTAAGGCAAGAAGAGGTTTTGAATATTTTGTCTCCTTTATAGATGATTATTCAAGATATGGATACATTTACTTGATGCGTCGCAAGTTTGAATGCTTTGACAAGTTCAAGAATTCAAGGCTAATGTGGAGAGACGTCAAGGTAAAAGTATCAAGACACTACGATCTGATAGTGGTGGTGAGTACCTCTTGGGAGAGTTTAGGAATTACTTATCAGAAGCTGGGATTCAATCCCGATTGTCTGCACCTAGCACACCCCAGCAGAATGGTGTAGCAAAGCGAAGGAATAGGACTCTTATGGAAATGGTTAGATCGATGATGAGTTATTTTGAGTTGCAGATTCGTTCTGGGGATATGCTCTAGATATGACAGTATATATTCTAAACTTGGTACCATCTAAATCAGTGCCTTCTACTCCCATAGAATTGTGGACTGGGCGAAAGCCTAGTCTGAGACATATTCGGATTTGGGGGAGTCCATCACATGTATGGAAGGCAGATACTGGTAAGTTGGAACCTCGTACAGAAGTGCGCATGTTCGTTGGCTATCCTAGTGGAACGAAAGGTGGTTTGTTTTATAGTCCTAGAGATCAGAGGGTGATCGTCAGTACGAATGCCAGATTTCTAGAAGAAGACTATGTGATGAACCACAAACCCATGATTAAGATTATTCTGGAGGAATTAAGAGGAGAAGTCACTACTTCAGTACCACCAGTACAAGAGGATATACCACAAGTCACTGCACCGCATGTCACAGAGGATACATAGGTGATACCTCATCATAGTGGGAGGGTTGTTAGATAGCCTGATAGATTCATGTTCTTGAGAGAATCTTCTGATTTGATCCCTGACGAACATGAACCTGATCCCTGGACATATGACGAGGCGATCCAAGATAAAGATGCGGTATCTTGGCAAAGAGCGATGAATTCTGAGAAAGAATCTATGGATTCAAATCAGGTCTAGGAGCTAGTAGAACCACCCAATGGTGTAAAAGCCATTGGAAGCAAGTGCATATGCAAAAGAAAGAGAGGAATAGATGGGAAGGTTGAGACCTTCTAAGCAAGGCTTGTTGCGAAGGGGTATACTCAGAAAGAGGGCATCAATTATGAGGAGACCTTTTCACCAGTAGACATGCTTAAGTCTATCCGGATTCTCTTATGTATTACTGCTCATATGGATTATGAGGTATGACAGATGGATGTCAAGATAGCTTTCCTTAATGGAAGTCTTGAGGAAAACATCTACATAAAGCAACCAAAAGGATTCATTGCAATGGGCAAAGAGCATCTTATGTGTAAGCTTAATCGGTCCATTTATGGATTGAAGCAAGCTTCGAGGTGTTGGAACATCCGCTTTGATGAGGTAATCTAGTCTTATGGATTTATTCAAAGTTCGGATGAGTCTTGTGTTTACAAGAGATGTGACGGAAACGTAGTGGTATTTCTTGTACTATACGTAGATGACATTTTGTTAATTGGCAACAATGTCAAGGTGTTATCGAACGTAAGGATATGATTGTCCAAACAGTTTGATATGAAGGACTTGGGAGAAGTGGGACACATCCTTGGGATCAAGGTTATAAGGGATCGCAGGAAAAGGATGTTGTGCTTATCTCAAGCTTCATACATAGACACCATTTTGACTCGCTTTAGCATGCAGAACTCCAAGAAAGGTTTTCTACCTTTTAGGTATGGAGTTCCTTTATCTAAGAAGATGTGTCCTAGAACATCTGAGGATATAGTGGAGATGAAGATGGTTCCTTATGCTTCGGCAGTTGGAAGCCTAATTTATACTATGCTATGTACGAGATCGGATATCTGCTTTGCCATTGGCATGGTTAGCAGATATCAGAGTAATCCAGGATAGGGACATTAGACTGTGGTAAAGCATATATTGAAGTACCTGAGAAGGACTAGCAATTATATGTTGGTTTACCAGGCATATCAATTACTCCTTGTTGGTTACACAGACTTCGACTTCCATTCAGATAGGGATAACAGTAAGTCTACCTTAGGTTTTGTGTTTACTTTGGGAGGTGGAGCCATTGTATGGAGTAGTGTCAAGCAAAAATATGTGGCGGACTCCACCATGGAAGCTGAGTATGTGGCAGCCTCTGAGGCAGCCAAAGAAGTTGTATGACTCAGGAACTTCTTGATGGACTTGGATGTGATTCCTGGTTTGCCCAGAACTATCACAATTTATTGTGATAACAGTGGTGCAATTGCAAACTCGAAGGAACCACGAGCCCATAAGGCAAGTAAACACATAGAGCGCAAGTACCACCTGATACGAGAAATCGTAAAGAGAGGAGAAGTTGTTGTGGCCAAGATTGCATCGGAGGATAACCTGACAGATCCTTTCACTAAGGGCCTTCTAGCGAGAGCTTTTGATAGGCATGTGGAGGGAATGGGAATAAGATGTATGACAGTTTGAGAACAGCATAGCCTTTTAGTATAAGTGAGAGATTGTTGGGATGTATCCTGAAAAGTCTATCTTTTGTATGAACATCTTTATTTTGAAATAAGAATAACATGATCATTGTTTTCATATTTATAGTTATGCATATTTGTCTGATACATTACATTGAAGATAACATGGTGTGTAGTTTCACACAGGAGATTATATTATCGGTTCCTTGTAAAGTATAAGTAAAGGCTCACAACCAAGATGGTTATGGACAAACCATTGGAATGGTTGTAGTGTGCTTTGGTATTGGTTTGTCTTGGCCTTTGAATTACACTAGTACACTTTATGTGTATTGAGGAGGACCGACTTAGAGGTCATTCAATTTATTGCTGACTACATAATTGAATCGGACCTCAGATATTATGTTGTACATGCTCTTATTCTCGATATAATAACGGGCACATATACTTAGTATTCGTTTCTTTGATTTACCATTGGGTGAGATTTATAGAGTAAATCGATAGGCTCGGTAAGTTGAGAAATGATATTATTTATATGGTGTGTCGTTGATTATAGGAGGAAACCGTGTCCTATATATTAGGATGATGATGTCCCTTTGAGGAGCTGATAAGGTTCATCATGTAAACCCTGCAGGTGGACTTGGTCCGGCATGATGATAAGGTTGAGTGGTACTACTCATGGAGTTAGATGTTGATTAATTAATTGTCAATAAATTAATTAATCGACGGACATTCGAGATCTTAAACACGGGGAGATATATGTACAAATAATATTTGGAGCCCATATTAACTTATGGGCGTTGGTGAGGTAGATCAATGATAATCCTCTAGTGGAATGGATTATCATTAATGGATCGGACTTTATGTGGGCTTGATCCATTGGGTGGCCAAGATCCAACTCCTCCTCATGGTCCCTATCGTAGCCTATTAAAACCCTCTTGAAGCCTAGATCCGATGATGGAAAATGAAACTCTAGATCCGACGGTGGAGATTAAATCTCTAGATCGAACAGTGGAGATTAAATCTTTAGATCCGACGGTGGAGATTAAATATCTAGACTCGACGGTTGAGATTAAATCTCTGGATCCGACGGTTAAGATTAAATCCTTAGAACCGACGGTGGAGAATAAAAGGAGGCTTGAGCCCAACTCTCTAATTAAGGCTCCAAGGGTGGGCGACAAGTATAGAGAAGGAGAATTAGGGTTTGGGTGGCTAGGGTTTGGAGAATCCTTGGGCGGTAAGGCTTCTTCCTCTTCTCCTTGGCCGGTGCCCATCTTGCTCTTCTCATCCTTGGCCGATGCTCATCCTCTTCTTCTCTCCATCATTGGCCGACGGTGACTAGGGTTAGGGTTCTTCCCTTTGAGCTCTTGGTTGGTGCCCACCCCATTCTCTTCATCTAATCCTTGTTCTCTCCTTGGCCGGCGGCAATCACCAAGCAAGGAAGCTTTGTGGTTGGTTCTAGATAGGAGAAGAGTTTTGTTCTATACTTCCTCTTGTTTGGAGCGAGTAAGGAAAGGAAGATCGTGATTTAGGAGGCTTCATCTCTTGGAGGATCGTTGCCCACCCAACGTCCAAGAGGAGGATAGGACATACGATAGAAGACCTTGAGGTAAACAAGAGGTATAAATCTTGTTTTGCTTTCCTTATGTTTCTTTGTATATTGTATGTATGGCATGTGGCTAAATTTACTTGGACCCTGAATACGAACACAAAAACCGGCGATCCGTACATCGTCTATTCCGCGGCTATTCGAAGAAAAGAGATTGGTTGCTTGAAAAACAAATTTGTTCAAGTGACCACTCTAATCGGATTGTACGACGATGGAATGGCTGCTTTTTGAAGGTAGGAAACTTCGCTTCCCACTTCAACTCGGTCGCTTGTTCATGACGATCCCTTCTACATTCCCAGATAAAAAAAATTATCCTTGACAAGAGGGATTTCCCAAGCAACCTTGTCATCGTCGTGCTATTCGATTAGAGTAGTCACCTGAACAAACTTGTTGTTCAAGCGACCAACCTCTATTCTACGAATAGCCGTGGAATAGACGATGTACGGATCGTCGGCTTTTGTGTTTATGTTCGGGGTGCAAGTTATATTTAGCCACAAAATAGAATATATCAAGCATATATAATTGAAAACAATTACAAACATGTTACATATGAAGATAGATAAGTGTTATACCTCTCGATCTTCTATCGTATGTCCTTCCTCTTTTTGGACGTCGTGTGGGCGAAGATCTACCAAAAGTCGAAGCTCCTAGATCACCAATCTTCCTTCCTTACTCATTCCGAGCAAGAGGAAGAATAAAAACAAGACCCTTCTCCTTCCTTTAGTCAACCAACAAGCAACAAACAAGTTGCTTCCCGCCGGCCAACATGGAAAAGGATGAGAAAGATGAATGCCGGCCAAAAGCTCCAAGGGAAGACCTTAAGCTATGTTTCGACCGGCCAAAGAGAAGGAAAAGGGATGCTTTGGATGCCGGCCAAGGACTGGAAAAGCTGTATGGGCACCGGGCACCTTGAGGAAGAAGTAGATAAGGAAAGAGTTTCCTTATTTGGTTTCCTGGAACCTCTGCAAAGTATTGCAGACATGATCAGTGGCTCCCGTATCTACACACTAGGTGATGGTAGATAACACCGCTAAACATGTTTCAACAACTAGACCAAAAGATATACCTTTATTCTGCTTGCGGTTGGGGCAGTCCTTCTTCCAGTGTCCAGTCTGCTTACAAGTGAAGCACTTGCCTTTCGGCTTCTTCACTCCTCCCTGAGTTCCTCCCACAGCCTTTTCCCCAGTTTGTTTCTTCTTCTTCTTGCCTTTCATCTTAGAAGTAGAAATCTTTTGGGTCACCATGGCATGTGCCTGAGAACTCTGATGAAATAGCCCCTCTGCCGCCTGGAGTTCTGTCAGAAGCTCCGCCAACGAATACAACCTCTTGTTCATGTTGTAGTTTAGGTGAAACTACTCAAAACTCCTAGGTAGAGACTGAAGAATGATATCGACCTGGGTTTCCCCATCGATCTCAGCTCCAAGGACCTCCAGCTCAATCAAATGAGCCATCATCTTGAGACCATGATCCCTCATGAGTGTTCCCTCGATCATGGTAGTCGTCATCAAGTTCCTCATGGCTTCCTGCCTAGCAGCCCAATTCTAGTGTCCGAAAAGCTCTTTTAGATTGAGCATCATGTCATAATCAGTGGTCATGGCTTGATGCTGATGTTGCAATACATTTGACATAGATGCCAAAATGTAACACCGCGCCATCTTATCGGCCTTTATCCACTTCTTATAACTCTCTTTCTCGTTTTCCCCAGAATCATCCGCAGGCTTAGGAGGGCACTCTTCGAGGAGTACATATTTGTATTCCTCAACAGTCAAGACAATGTCTAGATTCCTCTTCTAATCAACATAGTTGGGTCCAGTAAGTTTATTCTCTTTCAGTATCACAACAAGCGGATTGAAAGTCATTTTGAAAGAAAACCTAAGAATCACATAGATTTCAAAAATTATTGATTCCTCAAACAATAATATTTTAAAATCAACCAACACCTCAAAACATCGAGAATATCGTATGCCACGATAGTGTGGACGTATACGAATTCTACATTTGTAAGAGAAGGTTTTAACCATTAATTTTACTATCTTGTCAACCTAACTTTTTGACTAGTAAAATTAATAGTTGGTTCCTCTTTGGCCCAACAAATAAAAGCAGTGACTCCGATGGGGAGGATACTTATATTTGTATCTAAGTGTTCACCATTACTCGGTACCAAGTTAATTATCTCGGGTTATGTGTCTTTCGATGGGGAAGTACACACGCTCCTTAATAATTCCATATAACCATATTCGACCTTGTGATCCGCAAACAAACTCATCCGATGGGGAGGAAGGCATTCAGAGCCGACGCACAAGTTTGTTTGCATCACTTGTCAAATCTTAATGGAGGCCGTGGGAATTTATAAAAATTTCCCTCTCCCACTTAGCAATTTGAAATTGAGGAATTTTCTAGCCTACGACATGCATATCAAACAATAAGCAATAAATATGAAAAATAATTATTTTACAACTATTATGGCTTTTGTCTTCAATATGTCTCCCGTCGTATCGCTATCTCGTCCGCTCCTCCTCTGCCATGTACGAGCCATCCGGAGATCCGAGCCGAGACTAAAATCTATTTTAATTTACATCCATCGATCCTATACTCAACTAGGGAGTGTACATGAAATCTAGATCGAAAGTAAAATAAAATAAAAAGAGTGGCTAAACAATGTCGTATCTATTTTACAAAAATCAAATAGAAGCCTCGTCAACCCCCAGGATTCAACAAAATATACATTACACACATACAATCACATACACACATATGGCCATAATAGTTGGATCCTATGCCTGCAACCAAAGAGTTAACCTACGCATATCCTACTATTATCTGACACATATAATATATGAAAAGTGCATAAAAATAATCGAATCCTAAACACACAAAACCGAAAACCGTGGCTCTGATACCACTTGAAGGTAGGAAACTTCGCTTCCCACTTCAACTCGGTCGCTTGTTCATGGCGATCCCTTCTATGCTCCCGGATAAAAAAAATTTATCCTTGACAAGAGGGATTGCCCAAGAAACCTTGTCATCGTCGTGCTATTCGATTAGAGTAGTCACTTGAACAAACTTGTTATTCAAGCGACCAACCTCTATTCAACGAATAGCCGTGGAATAGACGATGTACGGATCATCGGATTTTGTGTTTATGTTCTAGGTCCAAGTTATATTTATCCAAAAAAAAGAATATATCATGCATATATAATTGAAAACAATTATAAACATGTTACATATGAAGATAGATAAGTGTTATACCTCTCGATCTTCTATCGTATGTCCTTCCTCCTTTTGGACATCGTGTGGGCGACGATCTACCAAAAGTCGAAGCTCCTAGATCACCAATCTTCCTTCCTTAATCATTCTGAGCAAAAGGAATAATAGAAACAAGACCCTTCTCCTTCCTTTAGTCAACCAACAAGCAACAAGCAAGTTGCTTGCCGCTGCCCAACAAGGAAAAGGATGAGAAAGATGAACGGCCAAAAGCTCCAAGGGAAGACCTTAAGCTATGTTTCCACTGGCCAAAGAGAAGGAAAAGGGATGCTTTGGATGCCGACCAAGGGCTGGAAAAGCTGTATGGGCGCCGACCACCTTGAGAAAGAAGTAGATAAAGAAAGAGTTTCCTTATTTGGTGCCGCCAACTCCCTATGCTCCTTGCCGCCCAAAACCCTAGCCTCTCCCCTTGATTCTTCTCTTCCACGCCAACCCTAAAGCCACCTTTTATAGAGTTTAGGGATAAGCCTTGTTTTAATCTCCACCATTGGTTCTAGGGATTTAATCTCAACCGTCGGATCTAGAGATTTAATCTCAACCATCGGATCTAGAGATTTAATCTCTATCTTTGGATCTAGAGTTTTGTTTCCATCCATTGAATCTAGGCTTCATGAGGTATTAATAGGCTACAATAGGGACTATGAGGAGGAGTTGGATCTTGGCCACCCAATGGATCAAAGCCCACATAAAGTCCGATCCTTTAATGATAATCCAATCCACTAAAGGATTATGATTGATCTACCTCACCAACCCCCATAAGTTAATATGGGCTCCATATATTATATGTAAATTTTCTCCCCGTGTTTAAGATCTCGAATGTCCGTCGATTAATTAATTTACTGACCATTAATTAATCCACATCCAACTCCATGAGCAGTACCACTCAACCTTTTCATCTTGCCGGACCAAGTCCACTTGCTGGGTTTGCATGATGAACCTTATCAGCTCCTCAAGGGGACATCATCATCCTAATATATAGGATACGGTTTCCTCCTATAATCACTAACACACTATATAAATAATATTATTTCCCAACTTACCGTGCCTATCGATTTAATCTATAAATCTCGCCCATTGGTAAATCAAAGAAATGAATACTAAGTATATGTGCCCGTTATTATATCGGGACTAAGAGTATGTACAATATAATATATGAGGTCCGATTCTATTATGTAGTCAGCAATAAATCGAATCACCTCTAAGTCGGTCCTGCTCAATACACACAAAGTGTACTAGTGTGATTCTATGGTCAAGACAAACCAATACCAAATCACACTCCAACCATACCAATGGTTTGTCCAAAGCCATCTCGGTTGTGAGCCTATACTTATACTTTACAAGGAGCCGATAACATGATCTCCCGTGTGACACCACACACCATGTTATCTACAATGTAATGTATTAGACAATATGCATCACCATAAATATGCAAACAACGATCATGTGATTCTTATTTCAAAATAAAGATGTTCATACAAAAGTAGACTTTTCAGGATACATCCCAACAATCTCCCACTTATACTAAACGACTATGTTGTCCTCAAACTGCCATACATCTGATCCCCATTCCCTCCACATGCCTATCAAAAGCTCTCACTAGAAGGGCCTTAGTGAAAGGATCTTCCAGGTTATCCTTTGATGCAATCTTGGCCACAACAACTTCTCCTCTCTTTACGATTTATCGTATCAGGTGGTACTTACGCTCTATGTGTTTACTTGCCTTATGGGCTCGTGGTTCCTTCAAGTTTGCAACTGCACCACTATTATCACAATAAATTGTGATAGTTCTGGGCAAACCAGGAATCACATCTAAGTCCATCAGGAAGTTCCTGAGCCACACAACTTCTTTGGCCGCCTCAGAGGCTATCACATACTCAGCTTCCATGGTGGAGTCCGCCACGCATTTCTGTTTGACACTCCTCCATACAATGGCTCCACCTCCCAAAGTAAATACAAAACCTGAGGTAGACTTACTGTTATACTTGTAAGATTGGAAATCAAAATTCGTGTAACCCACAGGGAGTAATTGGTCTGCCTGGTAAACTAGCATATAATCCCTAGTCCTTCTCAGGTACTTCAATATATGCTTTACCGCAGTCCAATGTCCCTATCCTGGATTACTCTGATATCTGCTGACCATGCCCACGGCAAAGCAGATATCTGTGTTGGGAGTATGAGGAATACAATCAAAGTCCCACATTGGTAAGACATGGAAAAGATCATGTGCTTATAAGAAAAAAGATATCTCCATTGGTATGAGGCCTTTTGGGTAAAGCCCAAAAATAAAACCATGAGGGCTTAGACCCAAAGTGGACAATATCATGCCATTGTGGAGATATGTGGAGCTTATAAGCACTAACAATTGGTATCAGAGCCATGGTCCATGTCAAGCCATGAACCTCGAACGAAGGAAGTTGAGCTCCCACGTCAGGATCAAGAGAACCAGACATCAGGAAGGAAGTCTAGTTGGGTCGGGGGGACCGAACAACTGGCAGGAAGTCCTGGTGGGTTGAAGATCGGACATCAAGCAGAGAAAATCCTTCGAGGAGGGATAGGCTTGAGGGGGGGCCCAATGTGGTCCTTCGTTTGAGGGGGGGATTGTTGGGAGTATGGGGAATACAATCAAAGTCCCACATTGGTAAGACATGGAAAAGATCATGTGCTTATAAGAAAAAAAGATATCTCCATTGGTATGAGGCCTTTTGGGTAAAGCCCAAAAATAAAACCATGAGGGCTTAGACCCAAAGTGGACAATATCATGCCATTGTGGAGATATGTGGAGCTTATAAGCACTAACAATCTGGTCTCGTACATAGCATCACATACATGAGGCTTCCCACCGTCGAAGCATAAGGAACTGCCTTCATCTCCTCTATCTCCTAGGATGTTCTAGGACACATCTCCTTAGATAAAGGAACTCCATGCCTGAAAGGTAGAAAATCCTTCTTGGAGTTCTGCATGCTAAAATGATCCATAATGGTGTCTATGTATGAAGCTTGGGATAAGCACAACATCCTTTTCCTACGATCCCTTATAACCTTGATCCCAAGGATGTGTCCCACTTCTCCTAAGTCCTTCATATCAAACTGTTTGGACAACCATACCCTTACGTTCGATAACACCTTGACATTGTTGCCAATTAACAAAATATCATCTACGTATAGTACAAGAAATACTACTACATTTCCGTCACATCTCTTGTATACACAAGACTCATCTGGACTTTGAATAAATCCATAAGACTGGATTACCTCATCAAAGCAGATGTTCCAAGACCTCGAAGCTTGCTTCAATCCATAAATGGACCGATTAAGCTTACATACAAGATGCTCTTTGCCCTTCGCAATAAATCCCTCTGGTTGCTTCATGTAGATGTTTTCCTCAAGACTTCCATTAACGAAAGCTGTCTTGACATCCATCTTCCACACCTCATAATCCATATGAGCTGCAATGCACAAGAGAATTCAGATAGACTTGAGCATGGCTACCAGCGAAAAGGTCTCCTCATAATCGATACCCTCTTTCTGAGTATACCCCTTCGCAACAAGCCTCTCTTTGAAGGTCTCAACCTTCCCATCTATTCCTCTCTTTCTTTTGTAGATCCACTTGCATCCAATGGTTTTTACACCATCGGGTGGTTCTACTAGCTCCCAGACCTGATTTGAATCCATAGATTCAATCTCATCATTCATTGCACTTTGCCAAGATACCACATCTTTATCTTGGATTGCCTCGTCATATGTCTAGGGATAAGGTTCATGTTCGCCAGGGACCAAATCAGAAGATTCTCCCAAGAACATCAATCTATCAGGCTTTCTAACAACCCTCCCACTACGATGAGGTATCACCTGTGTATCCTCTGTGACACACGGTGCAGTGACTTGTGGTATATCCTCTTGTACCGGTGGTACTGAAGAAGTGACTTCCCCTTTCAATTCCTGCAGAACAATCTTACTCATGGGCTTGTGGTTCATTACATAGTCTTTCTCTAGAAATCTGGCGTTCATGCTAATGATCACCCTCTGATCTCTAGGACTATAAAACAAACCGCCCTTTGTTCCTCTAGGATAGCCAATGAACATGCGTATTTCTGTACGAGGTTCCAACTTACCAGAATCCGCCTTTAGCACATGTGCTGGACTCCCCTAAATCCAAATATGTCTTAGACTAGGCTTTTGGCCAGTCCACAATTTTGTGGGAGTAGAAGACACTGATTTAGATGGAACCAAGTTCAGAATGTACACCACCGTATCTAGAGCATATCCCCAGAACGAATCTGGTAACTCAGAATAACTCATCATTGATCTCACCTTCTCCATAAGAGTCCTATTCCTTTGCTCTGCTACACCATTCTGCTGGGGTGTGACAGGTGCAGACAATTGTGTTGGGGATCGAAACGGCTGGCTAGAGGGGGGGAATAGCCCTGAATCGATGGATGTCATAATTTACTCGTCTACAAAAGGTTAGCGCAAGTGGAATATAATAAGACAAGACAAGCAAATATACAAGACAAGAATCAAAACACTAACGCAAGATGTAACGTGGTTCACGGCTACGCCGCTAATCCACGATCCCGATTCGTCCGAGGTGAATCACTCCTCCAAAGCCAATCACTATTGGTCTCTCCTTTGCACCAAGCTAGGTGGAGGTAACCTTTACAATCAAGATCACTCTTCTTACAATAAGAATGGAGTAAAAGCAAGTAAGAAGAGTTTAAAGCTTGTGGAGCACTTGGAAGGTCACTTAGAGCATAAGAATTAGCCCCCCAAAGCTCCACACCCTCTCTTTTTATAGAGAGAAGGCTTTTCTTCCCTTTGGCCGCCATACCGATCACTTTGCGCCTTGGTAGTCGATTGCCGCCTACAGTCTCGAACACGGATCCCGACCGCTGTAGTCCAACGAACACTTGGCGATCGTGATGGACCTCATCACGATCATGCTCCGTAGTCGATCGCCTGCTGCCACGAGCGGTTCTTGTGTGCGACCACGATCACGGCTTCGATGACCGATGGTCTTCGGATCGATTGCCCCATATGATCGGCTGGCCTCAAAACACTCTTCACCGACTCAAGGACGGAGTCATGAGATGTGAAACTCGCCACGGCTCCATGTGTGAATTACTAAGTCCTGCACGACTTCAACGCACATATCAAATCAACATAACAAACTAACTTAAACCCTTTGCCACACACATCAAAACCTAATCATGGCAAGAGATTGCCCTAACAATCTCCCCCTTTTTGATGTGTGGCAATCCATTTAAGTTAGGTAAAAACTTTTGATAAAAATTTCTAAGGTAAGAAAGCATGTAAACATAAACATGATATAGCAACATGCAACTCCCCCTTAATCCATGAAACTCTCTAACATGCAACTCTCCCTTAATCCATGAAACTCTCTCTCCCCCTATCATAATTTACTTAAACATAATCATTTCTCCCCCTTTGACGCCATCAAAAAGATTAACACTAAGTTATAAACTCATGACATCAAGTATAATAGAAGGAAAATACCAAAAACATGTTTAAAATCTGAAATCGTAAAAATATTGGACTGCTTTTTCAGTGAGCAATGATCGCTATCAATATGGCAATGATCGCACAATGAATTTCAAATTCGATTTTCGTAATTTTCAGAAATGCATTAAAGATTTCAGAAAATTTGAAAAATCAAGAGATTTGGGGAACATATTTCTTGTAAGATTCTTTATCAGTGAAAAATAGTTTTTCATGAAAAATCATTATATTTTCACGCATTTGCCAAAAATCCAAAAGCTTTAAAAAACCACTAGGTTTTTGATCATTCTAGTATCAAGTTTAACACCTAGTTTTGCATCCAATTGTTTCAAAACATGAATACATAGATTTTAGATTAAGAAATTGTTTTGAAAACATATGAAATATCCAACCATGATCTTTGGGCAATATGTCTATGAATTAAACATAAGCCTTCCCCATGATTGGTCTATTATTGCTATTTTGATACTTTAAATGACCATCTAAATGCCATAGGCATTAGTGGGCATTTGTATCATCCTAACATCTCACCCATGCTAAGTTTTCAATCAAAGTAGCCTATGGTGAGTGTGAGATGCATCCTAGGGGGTATTTGTATATACTTAACCATTATATTCATACAATTCTATCAAGGTTAAGTATCATCCTAACACTCAACATGATCATAAAGATATATATGACTTAAATTCATATTATGATCATGAAATACATGTATTCATTGAATTGTTATCATGAATTAGGTATTATATCATGATAATAAGCAAAATATCACCTAAGGCATGATTTACACCTATTTCTCATGATTATGTGCCAAATATCAAAATCAAAAATCATGATTGCGCATATACATAGCAATTACATTGATTATCATGATTTAAACATTATTAACTATTTATAGGCACGTTATCATCACCTAACACTATTTCAAAATGTTGTCCCACCATCCTAAGTCAACCAAAATATGATATAGGTCAATTGCATATGGTTGACTACCTTAGGGTTTTCCTAACCCTTAAGAATGGATTTTGGAACCCAAAATAAGTTCTTGCCTATGGGGTTCACTAGATACTTCTTAGGAATCCATTTCCTAGCTATTACTTTCTTCTTATCTTGTACCCTAGCAATTAGGCATTTATAGGCCTTTTCATTTTTCTTTTCTTTGTATCCCAGGCCTTTCTTATTGAAGCTAGCTCTTTGGCTCCCTATAATCATGTTCAAGGTGTTTGAGCCAATTGTAAACTTTTCTAGGGCTTTGGTTAAATAATATACTTTCTCTCTTAAAGCCCTATTTTCCCCTATGCATGCATCATTAACATCAAAAGGCATATAGTTATCATGTGAGCATGCATTATTTAAGCTAGAAGAAATATTATCATTTAAGCATGATTTTTCTAGCTTATTTTCTAAATCCTTAATTTGATCTAACATGCTCTTATTTTTCTTTTTTGCTCTAAATAAATCCTTAGTTAAGCTAGAAATCATAGAAACTATTTTACTAGGTGAAAGATTGGTTACCATAGTTTCCATATCCTCTTCTTCTTCGGATGAGGAGGTAGAGGAGGTTCCCCCTTCACTTGAGCTCTCTCCACTTGTGCTTGATTCTTCATTTTTGGTGGAGGAGCAATCCAAGTCGTCAAATGCCATCAATGCTAGGTTGGTGACAAATGCATTTTCTTCCTCGGATGATGATGAAGATGAGGAGGAAGGGTCATCCCAAGTCTTTGCTTTGAATGCCTTGGCCTTTCCCTTTTCCTTTGCTTTATTCTCCTCTTCCTTTTTCTTCTTGCTCCCCTTTTTCTTCTTCTTTTCTTCCTTCTTTTTCTTTTCTTCCTTGCTCTTGTTTAGGAGGGGACAATTATCCCTTATGTGTCCCTCTCCTTGGCAATTGTAGCAAATGATTTTCCCCCTTTGTCTTCTATTCCTATCATTAGATTTATTAAATCTAAAACCTTTTAAAGCACGTCTTACCCTCCTTACCATATAAGATTCTTCCGTGCTATCCATGGAGGAGGAGGAGGATGCTTCATCATCAACGGAGGAGGGGATCTCCATCTTCTTCTTCCCCTTATTTGCCATCAATGCTACTCCCCTTGAAGGTTGGATTCTAGGCTCTTCTTGTATTCCTTCAAGCCTTGTTTTGTGGAGCTCCATTGTTGAGAAGAATTCCTCCAAGGTGCTTACTTCTAAGTTCTTGGAGATATAAAATGAGTCCACCATGGAGCTCCATTTTGAGGATCGCGGAAAGGCATCTATAGCCTTCATAACCATATCCCGGTTTGATAGCTTCTCACCTACACTTGACAAACCGGTTATAATTTCCTTGAAACGAGAATGTAAGGAAATTACCTTTTCTCCCTTTTCTAGTTTAATGTTGTTGAGTTGGGAGCGGAGGAGGTCTCTCCTTGCTCTCTTCGCCTCAGATGTGCCTTCATGAAGCTCAATTAGCTTCTCCCACATCTCCTTGGCACTTAGGCATTCTCCAATTCGGTTGATCTCTTGTTGGGGGAGCACATTGAAAAGAAGATGCTTGGCTTTTGAGTTTGCAAGGTGATCTTCCCTTTGCTTTTTGGTCCACCTAGATTTCTCTATTGGCTTCCCTTCTTCATCCCTAGGCAAAACGAAACCGGATTCCATTGTAATCATAATATCAAAATCCGTTTCGAAAAATACCTCCATTCTCTTTTTCCACAAAGAGAATTCGCCGTCGAACTTCGGTGGGTGGATGTTGGAGCCGGTCATTTTGAATGTTGCTTGTTGTGGCGGTTAGTCCTCAACAAGCTTTCCTTGGCTCTGAACCACTTGTTGGGGATCGAAACGGCCAGCTAGAGGGGGGTGAATAGCCCTCAATCGATGGATGTCGTAATTTACTCGTCTACAAAAGGTTAGCGCAAGAGGAATATAATAAGACAAGACAAGTAAATATACAAGACAAGAATCAAAACGCTAACGTAAGATGTAACGTGGTTCACTGCTACACCGCTAATCCACGATCCCGATTCGTCCGAGGTGAATCACTCCTCCAAAGCCAATCACTATTGGTCTCTCCTTTGCACCAAGCTAGGTGGAGGTAACCTTTACAATCAAGATCACTCTTCGTACAATAAGAATGGAGTAAAAGCAAGTAAGAAGAGTTTAAAGCTTGTGGAGCACTCAGAAGATCACTTAGAGCATAAGCATTAGCCCCCCAAAGCTCCACACCCTCTCTTTTTATAGAGAGAAGGCTTTTCTTCCCGTTGGTCGCCACCAGTCGACTGCTGCCCTTGGCAGTCGACTGCCGCCACTACAACGGTCTCCGAACACGTTGGATCCCGACCGTTGTAGTCCAACGGAACACTTGGCAGTCGACTGATGGACCTCATCGCTTGATCGGCCGCCTCGTAGGTCGATCGCGCCGGCCACGAGCGGTTCTGCGGGCCAAACCCTTTCGACGGCCGATCACGCCTTTCGATCGGTGATCGATAGTCTTGGCATGATCGATCGACATATGTCCCGATCGCTAAAACACTCAGTCGAACCACGTTCGACTCAGAGCAGTCGACGACCATTCCATGGCAGTTGACTGGTGTCGAGAAATCTCATTTGACACTTAGCCAAATGGCCAAGTTTCACCTAAGATCTACCCCTTCCCGGGTTACATTCGCTCACTCTCATCTCTCGGAGTCCCTCGCCTTCGAAGTTCTCTTCGTTCGCGGCCACGTCCCTCGGCAGCATCAGGTGCACGACTCTGTAATGCTCCTTCGCGTCTCTTGCCTCGAAGTCTACTTCCTCCGGCTTCACTCCAAGCTCCTCGTCCGACGGTCCCTCGGATGCTCCAAGCGCACGGCTTCTGCAAAGCTATCCTTCACCGACTCAAGGACCGAGTCATGAGATGTGAAACTCGCCACGACTCCATGTGCGAATTACTAAGTCCTGCACGACTTCAATGCACATATCAAATCAACATAACAAACTAACTTAAACGCTTTGCCACACACATCAAAACCTAATCATGGCAAGAGATTGCCCTAACAAATTGGGATTGAATTCCAGCCTCTAATAAGTAATTCCTAAACTGTCTCAAGAGGTACTCACCACCACGATCTGATCGTAGTGTCTTGATACTTTTACCTTGACGTTTCTCTACATCAGCCTTGAATTCTTTGAACTTGTCAAAGCATTCAGACTTGTAGCGCATCAGGTAAATGTATCCATATCTCGAATAATCATCTATAAAAGAGACGAAATACTCAAAACCACCTCTAGCCTGGATAGACATAGGACCACACAAATCAGAATGAACCAATTCTAACACATCTTTGGCTCTATACCCCTTGGCCTTAAAAGGCCTCTTGGTCATTTTACCCTCCAAGCAAGATTCGCATGTTGGGAAATCTTCCACCACTATTGAACCCAGAGGTCCATCAGCTGTAACGCCCGTAAAATTTCTAGCAATTTTACAAGAATTTTTGGTTGATTATGATGGGCTTTGTGTGAGCTCTTTCAAAAATAAAAGAAAATGAGCCAAAAAGGATGCAAGGCCTAGGAATTGAACCCCAAACCTCTAGAGATAGCCAAGCCCTAAAGATGCATCCAATAACCAGAAGCCCAACAAGGTTGTACTATTATAGGAATATGGGAAATTATAGTTAGGGGTAAGGGAGACTAAGGGACTCTTCAAGTGAATAAATAGGGGGAATGAGGAGACATGAGTGATCAAATTGCTTTTCTCTCCTCTCATCTTCTTCCTCACCGAGATCCATTTCCCCTCCCTTTTCATCCTTTGTCCGAAACTCATCCAAGCAAGAAGAAGGCTAGGTTTGGCTTCCCTTAGGTCATCTTCCAACTAAAAGCAAAGCGAAGGATGTAAGTATCCCCTCACCTGTATACAAGTAGCTTTTTGATTGAAGTTGTTAAGTCAAATTCTCCATGAACCATTCGGCCAAGACCTTTACTTGGGTTTTCAATGAAGTTCCATACCATACCTTGTATGAATATGATGATGTTAGGATACTAGATGGATTAGGTTAAGAGTTTAACCCTAAAAGCCCCAAGAAACTTTCAGCCAAGACCATAACTAGGGCTCACCATGAAGATCCATGCTATATCTTGTATGAATATGATGATGATAGGATGCTAGATGGATTAGGTTAAGAGTTTAACCCTAAAAGCCCCAAGAAACTTTCGGCCAAGACCATAACTAGGGCTCACCATGAAGATCCATGCTATATCTTGTATGAATATGATGATGATAGGATGCTAGATGGATTAGGTTAAGAGTTTAACCCTAAAAGCCCCAAAGGATCATTCGGCCAAGACCATAACTAGGGCTCACCATGATGATCCATGCTATATCTTGTATTAATATGAAGATGAGGGATTTTTAGATGAGTTTAGTTAAGTGGTTGATCCATGAAACCCTTTTTGAACCATTCAGCCAAGACCCCTAATGTGTTCTTTATGCCATGCTTTAGGTGAGTTCATGATAACTTGTGATGTTAAATGATGCTAGATGAAGATAACATGCTCTAGGTTAGGTTAAGATGTGTTTTATGCTTTAGGTGAGTTCATGATAACTTTTGATGTTAAATGATGCTAGATGAAGATAACATGCTCTAGGTTAGGTTAACATGTGTTTTATGCTTTAGGTGAGTTCATGATAACTTGTGATGTTAAATGATGCTAGATGAAGATAACATGCTCTAGGTTAGGTTTGAAATGAGTTCATGCCATGTTTGATGTTAGAAGAAGATAACATGTTCCATGTCATGCTTTATACGTTAAAGAATTAACATGTGTTTAGTTAGACCATACCTATATATATAAGTTGTTTGGTGTTTAAAACTTTGATAGAGCTCCATGCAGTTTAGGCCACTCCATGTATACTTGCTCTTGATGTTTATCCCTTATGCCATGCCCTATATGTGTGTGATATTTAAGATATGTTTATGAAATGAAATATGATATGTTTATGAAATGAAATATGATATGGTTATGAAATGAAATATGATATGTTCATGAAATGAAACATGATATGTTTATGAAGTGAAATATGATATGTTATGAAGTGAAATATGATATGTTTATGAAATGAAATATGATATGTTCATGAAGTGAAATATGATATGTTTATAAAATGAAATATGATATGTTTGCGAAATGAAATATGATATGTTATGATAAGAAGCATGTAAGTATTTTACCTTCTGCATGGCTTGTACCAGGACCCTAACAAGGTCCAAAGGGATGGGATCCTAAGTTGCCCTAGGCCGACGGACTAAGATCGGGCCTAGGATGGGCTTCTATGTTATGATTGCCCCTAGGTCGACGGTCATAGTATGAACCTAGTACGGGATGGGCTCCCAGATGCCCTAGGCCGACGGACTAAGATCGGGCCTAGGTTGGGCTTCTATGTTATGATGATGGCCCCTAGGTCGACGGACTAAGATCGGGCCTAGTAACCTAGTAGGTTTGAGACTTGCTACCTCGGGTCTATTTAGGGATGCACGCTATGATGATGATGATGTGGTACAATGTCGGGCCCAATATGTTGAGAGTTATGTTCAAATACCTATGATATATGTTTTCGAAGAGCATCCTGCATATACCTTTATGTTATGATTGCTTATGTTATATATGTTACATGTTATGTTTGCTTATGTTATATATGTTACATGATATGGTTGCTTATGATATATATGTTACATGGTATGTTTGCTTATGTCATATATGTACATGATATGTTGCTTATGTTATATGTGTTGCATGTTATGTTTGCTTATGTTACAGATGCTACATGTTATGTTTGCTTATGTCATATATGTTACATGATATGGTTGCTTATGATATATATGTTACATGGTATGTTTGCTTATGTCATAGATGTACATGATATGTTGCTTATGTTATATGTGTTGCATGTTATGTTTGCTTATGTTACATATGCTACATGTTACGTTTGCTTATGTCATATATGTTACATGTTATGTTTGCTTATATGTTATGAATGTTTACATGCTATACTTAATGTCGATGTATGTGTTTTTGTGAGTAGGACAAGATCTTGCTAAGCCTATGTGCTTATAGTTTATGTTCCTTGTAATGCAGATAAGGGTAAAGGGTGGATAAACTAAAGGGAGCAGCAGGCGGGGCAAGGTGTGTGTGGCAGTGGCATGGTGGAAGAGATCTGTTATGGCCCTTATGCATGTTTTCCTTAAGATGATTTGTTTATGGACTTGAATTAAGCACTAAGTACTTATGAAATAGCGATGCATGCTCTATGTTAAGAAGAAGTACCTACGAAATGACGATGTATGTTTATGATTAAAAGAAAAAAAAATGTCTAAAGTCTTCCGCTGTAAGTAGTACGATGTATGTATGTACGATCGCGTCGCGCCGCCCCTCCGGAGCCTAGGAAAGGGCGGGCGTGACATCAGCTATCAACCTTTGAATTCTGCTTAGGTTAATATGACCAAGCCTAAAATGCCAAAGATATGTTTGGTTCATCTTCGAAGGTTCTTTTCTCTTATTGGAATTAGAAGATGAGTTATTAACTTCAATTTGCATCGTGGGAGCTTTTGATTCAAGTGTGTATAAATTTCCTATCAATGCACCCAAACAGATAATGTCCCTATTTCTTTTTATAACAACTCTGTCATTAAAAGAAATAGAATATTCATCCATTAACAATTTAGAAACCGAAATTAAATTCTTTCTAAATAAAGGTACATAAAGGCAATTCTTAAGAACCAAAACTCTATTTTTCTCAAAAGATAAATGAACGTCTCCCACTGCAACAGTCGCCACCTTCGTGGCATCGCCTAAGTATACGGTAATCTCTCCCTCAGCCAGTTGTCTGATTTCCTAGAACCCCTGCAAAGTATTGCAGACATGATCAGTGGCTCCCGTATCTACACACTAGGTGTCGGTAGATAACACCGCTAAACATGTTTCAACGACTAGACCAAAAGATATACCTTTGTTCTGCTTGCGGTTGGGGCAGTCCTTGTTCCAGTGTCCAGTCTGCTTACAAGTGAAGCACTTGCCTTTCGGCTTCTTCACTCCTCCCTGAGTTCCTCCCACCGCCTTTTCCCTAGTTTGTTTCTTCTTCTTCTTGTCTTTCGGCTTAGAAGTAGAAAACTTGTGGGTCACCATGGCATGTGCCTGAGCACTCTGACGAAATAGCCCCTCTGCCGCCTGGAGTTCTGTCATAAGCTCCGCCAACGAATACAACCTCTTGTTCATGTTGTAGTTCAAGTGAAACTGCTCAAAACTCCTAGGTAGAGACTGGAGAATGATATCGACCTGGGTTTCCCCATCGATCTCAGCTCCAAGGACCTCCAGCTCATTCAAATGAGCCATCATCTTGAGAACATGATCCCTCACGGGTGTTCCCTCGATCATGGTGGTCGTCATCAAGTTCCTCATGGCTTCCTGCCTAGCAACCCGATTCTGGTGTTCGAAAAGCTCTTTGAGATTGAGCATCATGTCATAAGCAGTGGGCATGGCTTGATGCTGATGTTGCAGTACATTTGACATAGATGCCAAAATGTAACACCGTGCAATCTCATCGACCTTTATCCACTTCTTATAACTCTCTTTCTCCTTTTCCTCAGAATCATCCGCAGGTTTAGGAGGGCACTCTTCGAAGAGTACATATTTATATTCATCAACAGTCAAGACAATGTCTAGATTCCTCTTCCAATCAACATAGTTGGGTCCAGTAAGTTTATTCTCTTTCAGTATCACATTAAGCGGGTTGAAAGTCATTTTGAAAGAAAACCTAAGAATCACATAGATCAAAACATTAGATTTCAAAAATTTTTGATTCCTCAAACAATAATATTTTAAAATCAACTAACACCTCAAAACATCGAGAATATCGTATGCCACGATAGTGTCGACGTATACGAATTCTACATTTGTAAGAGGAGATTTTGCCCATTAATTTTACTATCTTGTCAACCTAACTTTTTGACCAGTAAAATTAATAGTTGGTTCCTCTTTGGCCCTACAAATAAAAGCAGTGACACCGATGGGGACGATACTTATTTTTGTATCTAAGTGTTCACCATTACTCGGTACCAAGTTAATTATCTCGGGTTATGTGTCTTCCGATGAGGAAGTACACACGCTCCTTAATAATTCCCTATAACCATATTCGACCTTGTGATCCGCAAACAAACTTATCCGATGGGGAGGAAGGCACTCAGAGCCGACACGCAAGTTTGTTTGCATCACTTGTCAAATCTTAAAGGAGGCCATGGGAATTTATAAAAATTTCCCTCTCCCACTTAGTAATTTGAAATTGAGGAATTTTCTATCCTACGACATGCATATCAAACAATAAGAAATAAATATGAAAAATAATTATTTTCCAACTATTATGGCTTTTGTCTTCAATATGTCTCCCATCGTATCACCATCTCGTCCGCTCCACCTACGCCATATATCAGCCATCTGGAGATTCGAGCCGAGACTAAAATCTATTTTAATTTACATCCATCGATCCTATACTCCACTAGGGAGTGTACATGAAATCTAGATCGAAAGTAAACTAAAATAAAAAGAGTGGCTAAACAATGCCATATCTATTTTACAAAAATCAAATACTAGCCTCGTCAACCCCGAGGATTCAACAAAATATACATTTACACACATACAATCACATACACACATATGGCCATAATAGTTGGATCCTATGCCTGCAACCAAAGAGTTAACCTACGCATATCCTACTATTATCCTGCACATATAATATATGAAAAGTACATAAAAGTAACCAAATCCTAAACACACAAAACCAGAAACCGTGGCTCTGATACCACTTGAAGGTAGGAAACTTCGCTTCCCACTTCAACTCGGTCGCTTGTTCATGGCGATCCCTTCTATGTCCCCGGATAAAAAAAATTTATCCTTGACAAGAGGGATTGCCCAAGCAACCTTGTCATCGTCGTGCTATTCGATTAGAGTAGTCACTTCAACAAACTTGTTGTTCAAGCGACCAACCTCTATTCTACGAATAGCCGTGGAATAGACGATGTACGAATCGTCGGATTTTGTGTTTATGTTCGGGGTCCAAGTTATATTTAGCCACAAAATAGAATATATCATGCATATATAATTGAAAACAATTACAAACATGTTACATATGAAGATAGATAAGTGTTATACCTCTCGATCTTCTATCGTATGTCCTTCCTTCTTTTGGACATCGTGTGGGCGACGATCTACCAAAAGTAGAAGTTCCTAGATCACCAATCTTCCTTTCTTGCTCATTCTGAGCAAGAGGAAGAATTGAAACAAGACCCTTCTCCTTCCTTTAGTCAACCAACAAGCAACAAGCAAGTTGCTTGCCGCCGGCCAACAAGGAAAAGGATGATAAAGATGAATGCTGGCCAAAAGCTCCAAGGGAAGACCTTAAGCTATGTTTCCACCGGCAAAAAAGAAGGAAAAGGGATGCTTTGGATGCCGGCCAAGGGCTGGAAAAGTTGTATGGCCGCCGGCCACCTTGAGGAAGAAGTAGATAAGGAAAGTGTTTCCTTATTTGGTGCCGCCAACTCCCTATGCTCCTTGCCGCCCAAAACCCTAGCCTCTTCCCTTGATTCTTCTCTTCCACGCCAACCCTAAAGCCTCCTTTTATAGAGTTTAGGGATAAGCCTTGTTTTAATCTCGCGATTTAATCTCAACCGTCAGTTCTAGAGATTTAATCTCAACCGTCGAATCTAGAGATTTAATCTTTACCTTTGGATCTAGAGTTTTGTTTCCATCCATTGGATCTAGGCTTCATGAGGTATTAATAGGATACAATAGGGACCATTAGGAGGAGTTGGATCTTGGCCACCCAATGGATTAAAGGCCACATAAAGTTCGATCCCTTAATGATAATCCAATCCACTAAAGGATTATCATTGATCTACCTCACCAACCCCCAAAAGTTAATATGGGCTCCATATATTATATGTACATTTTCTCCCCGTGTTTAAGATCTCGAATGTTCATCGATTAATTAATTTACTGGCCATTAATTAATCAACATCTAACTCTATAAGTAATACCACTCAACCTTTTCATCATGCCGGACCAAGTCCACCTGCAGGGTTTACTTGATGAACCTTATGAGCTCCTCAAGGGGACATCATCATCCTAATATATAGGACACGATTTCCTCCTATAATCAACGGCACGCCATATAAATAATATCATTTTCCAACTTACCGAGCCTATCGATTTAATCTATAAATCTCGCCCATTGATAAATCAAAGAAATGAATACTAAGTATATGTTCCCGTTATTATATCAGGATTAAGAGTATGTACAATATAATATATGAGGTCCGATTCGATTATGTAGTTAGCAATAAATCGAATCACCTCTAAGTCGGTCCTACTCAATACACACAAAGTGTACTAGTGTGATTCTATGGTCAAGACAAACCAATACCAAATCACACTCCAACCATACCAATGGTTTATCCAAAGCCATCTCGGTTTTGAGCCTATACTTATACTTTACAAGGAGCTGATAACATGATCTCCCGTGTGACACCACACACCATGTTATCTACAATGTAATGTATTATATGCATCACCATAAATATGCAAACAATGATCATGTGATTCTTATTTCAAATTAAAGATGTTCATACAAAAGATAGACTTTTCAGTATACATCCCAACAATTTTGTAATCCCTATTTGTCGAGGATTAATTTTTTTTAATCCAGGGACGAAGATGGGATCGCCATGAACAAGCAACCGAGTTGAAGTGGGAAGCGAAGTTTCCTACCTTCAAGTGGTATTAGAGCTTCGGTTCCGCAATACCTTCACTGTCAAAGCATTCAGACTTACGGCACATCAAGTAAATGTATCCATATCTTGAATAATCATCTATAAAAGAGACAAAATATTCAAAACCACCTCTAGCCTGGATAGACATAGGACCACACAAATCAGAATGAACAAATTCCAACACATCTTTGGCTCTATACCCCTTGGCCTTAAAAGGCCTCTTGGTCATTTTACCTTCCAAGCAAGATTCGCAGGTCGGGAAATCTTCCACAACCAATCAACACAAAGGTCCATCAGCTATCAGGTTAATATGACCTAACCTTAGATGTCAAAGATACGTTTGGTTCATTTTCAAAGGTTATTTTCTATTATTAGATTTAGAAGATGAGTTATTTATTTCTATTTGCATTGTGGGAGCTTTTGGTTCAAGAGTATAGAAATTTCCTACCAACGCACCAGAATAGATAATCTCCCTATTCCTTTTTATAACAACTCTATCATTAAAAGAAATAGAATATTCATCCAAAAACAATTTAGAAACTGAAATTAAATTCTTTCTAAATGAAGGTACATAAAGGCAATTTCTCAGAACCAAAGTTTTATTCCTATCAAAAGATAAATAAACATCTCCCACTGCAATAGCCGCCACCTTTGTAACATTGCCCATGTAGACGATAATCTCTCCCTCACCTAGTCATCTGGTTTCCTGGAACCCCTACAAAGAGTTACAGACATGATCAGTGGCTCCCGTATCTACACACCAGGTGTTGATAGATAACATCACTAAACATGTTTCAAATACTAGACCAAAAGATATACCTTTGTTCTATTTGCAGTTGGGACAGTCCACCTTCCAATGTCCAGTCTGCTTGCAAGTGAAGCACTTACCTTTCGGCTTCTTCACTCCTCCTTGAAATCCTCCCACCACCTTTGCTGCGCCTTGTTTCTTCTTCTTCTTACCTTTTGGCTTAGAAGTAGAAACCTTCTGAGCAACCAAAGCCTGAGAACTTTGACGAAAAAGCCCCTCTATCGCCTAGAGTTCTGTCAGAAGCTCCGCCAACAAATACAACCTCTTATTCATGTTGTAGTTGAGGCGAAACTGCTCAAAACTCCTAGGTAGAGATTGGAAAATGATATCAACCAGGGGTTTCCCATTGATCTCCGCTCCAAGGACTTCCAGCTCATTCAAATGAGCCATCATTTTGAGAACATGATCCCTTACGGGTGTTCCCTCAACCATGGTGGTCGTCATCAAGTTTCTCATGGCTTCTTGCCTAGCAGTCCGATTTTGGTGTCCAAAAAGTTCCTTGAGATTTACCATCATGTCATAGGCAGTAGTCATGGCCTGATGCTGATGTTGCAGTACATTTGACATAGAAGCCAAAATGTAACACCGCGCCATCTCATCAGCCTTGATCCACTTCCTATAACTCTCTTTCTCCTTTTCACTAGAATCATCCATAGGCTTAGGAGGACACTCTTCGAAGAGTACATATTTGTACTCCTCACCAGTTAAGACAATGTCAAGATTCCTTTTCCAATCAACATAGTTAGGTCCAGTAAGTTTGTTTTCTTTTAGAATCACAGCAAGTGGGTTGAAAGTTATTTTGAAAAAAAAACATAAGAATCACATAGATCAAAACATTAGATTTCAAAAAATTATTGATTCCTCAAACAATAAAATTTTAAAATCAACCAACAACTCAAAACACCGAGAATATCGTATGCCACGATAGTGTGGACGTATACGAATTCTACATTTGTAAGAGGAGGTTTTACCCATTAATTTTATTATCTTGTCAATCTTACTTTTTGATAAATAAAATTAATAGTTGGTTCCCCTTCGGCCCTACAAATAAAAGCAGTGAGTCCAATGGGGAAGATTCTTTTATTTGCATCTAAGTGTTTACCGTTACCCAATACTAAGGCAATTATATCGGATTATGTGCCTTCGGATGGGGAAGTACACACGCTCCTAAATAACTTCCTATAACCATATTTGACCTAGTTATCCGCAAAACAAACACATCCGATATGGAGGAAGGTACTCAGATCCAACGTGCAAGTTTGTTCGCATCGCATGTCAAATTGTAATGGAGACCGCGGGAATTTAAAACAAATATCCCTCTCCCACTTAGTAATTTAAAATTGAGGAATTTTAACTATGCAAGCACAACAAGCATATAAATCAAAAGCAATAAATTCTTAGTAATATATGAGAGATGTCCTAAGGAAATCGCCTTATGTATGAACCATTTATATGATAAATGAAGATTCACTATTTGAGTATACATGTTTTATGTATTTGATTGGATCTTAAACTCATTTACTGAATGTCCACGATACGATTCACAACATGAGAGAATTTGTGATTGGATCACAACTAGTGAGTATCTCTACATGTGTAATTGTGATGTATCGGAATTATCCCTAGTCGATGAATTGATGGGTTTGGACACCATCAATTCTGTCGAGACTAGCACGAGGTATACTCCTTGGTGTATCCAAGCAGCTGATTCTCACTGGCTGGAGACATTGTGATGTCCGGAGTTAATCGTGGATGCTAGTTATGGTAACTAGTTCATTGGAGTTAACAGCCGTAAGACTTCATATGGTTCTCTGCATATAAAGATATGTCAATGAAGTTCTTACTGTGGCTTAAGTGCGATATTCTTGACTTCATGATTCAAGTCATCTTGATCATGGAGACTTATGCTTTGACATCTTAAGCAAACATCTCTAAGGAGATGTGGACCCGGATGATTGGGTATAAGTCGAGTGATCAAGGTGTTTGAATAGCCTATAAAGGATTCACCACTCCTTGCGAGGAAGATGTATACCCATGGCCTCTCGGGATTGTTACTAAAGTCTTTGGCCAAAGCATTACATGTTTAGAGTAAAGTACTCTTCGATACATGTGGAGTAACTAGAATCCGTAGGACGAGGAAATGATACTTGGGCTAGGTGTGACGAGTCACTTGTGGGGACTGACACAATAGACCATGTCCTGAACCAAGTGGGTATAAGATGAGTGAAGGGAATGGGGCACGAATCATTCGAGCTACTGAAGGGTTTCAGAAATAGTTCTGGATCAACCGTTGATCTTTTCGGTTAATTGGGGATCATGATGTACTACTAGGTGCCACTCATGATCGTTCTATAATTAATGGTTAATTATAGACGGCCAACATAAACCGAGAACCTATTTGGTCACACGCACAACGAGCGTAATCCAAAGGATTTAAAACGAGCTTGAGAATGGGATTCTCAGACCGAGAGAAACTAGGTTTGGTTGGACCAAACATAAAGCGAGCATGAAATCGTTTCAGTCGCAATGGAAGCGTGGATGGGCCGAGTCTTATGAAGACGTAATGGATGAACCAAAATGGTTTGGTTCTAATCCAATGGAGGAGAATAAACCAAAGGGTTTGGTTTATTTTATACGAATGAACCAAAAGTTGGTTCGGTTCGTTTTAACTTAAAATAAACCATCATGGTTTGGTTTATTTTAACTTATCTTAATGGAGCGGGTTAATGGACCTAATGGTTATGATCCAATAACCATTAAGAGAATTAGTTCTCTATAAAAGAGGGCTTAAGGGATGGTTTAAGCCCTAATCCACAACCCTAAGTTGCCGCCCACCACTCCTTGGAGAAATTCGGAGCTAACACTCCTCCTCCTTGCCGCCGCCCACCTTGAGGCTCCAACCGACGTCCAGAAGGCTGCTTCCTTCCCCCTCGCCGGCGTCGAGCTACTGCCGGTTAGTGCTCCGGTGATCTCCTTCATGTTTGGCATCAAGGTGAGCTCTATCTCCCTTGGTTGGCCGGCGCCTATCACCTCCACCAAAGCTGTCCAGTTTTCTGGACAGCTTGTTCTCCTCTCGTCGGAGCGTCGTTTGGACGACGGTTAGAGCTCCGACAGCGGCTAACTTACTGGTGATTTGATCTCCGGTAATCCTCTGAGGTGGAGGACGAAGGATTCGTCAATTGGTTGACGAATACCTTTCCGGAGAAGCGAGTTTTGAGGACTCGTATTAAGATCCGAATTTGGATTCGGATCGTGATCATCTCTCGATCACGTCGTCTTCGACATGAGGCTAGTAACCCGTACGAGGACGAAACTCGTGGCTTAGCGAAGTCATCCCGAGGAACTCGGCATGGATACGGATAGAGACGATTCTAGTAAGGATCGTTCCGGTTGATGCCGTTCCCGCTACACGTCATACGAAAGGTATAACGTACATAAATTTCCTTTTATTGCAAATTTAAATTTACGGTTATGTCTACACTTGTTGTAATATGCATGCGTGTGTTGTGTGTGTTGTAATAAATGTAGATTTATTATTTTTATTGCTTCCGCTGTGTTCATGTTTACGAAACGTGATCGAACACCCACACGCCGCGGTGCCGGAAACCCAACAGTGGTATCAGAGCCCAGGTTGTGTTTCGACATAATCGTAAAAATGGTTTTGCGATAGTCATAATGTATTTCTGGAAATTTTCTAATTTTGGAAATTTAGAAGTATTTATGGAAATTTTTCAATTTTGGAAAATCTAGAAGTATTTATGGAAATCTTCCACTTTTGGAAAGTTGGAAGTATTTATGGAAATTGATATTTTCCATAAATAAAATATTTGATTAGATTCTAGAAATTTGTTTCCTAATTTAATCATGATTTGATTTGGGAAATCAAATCTTAAAATATTTTATTTCCATAAGTAGTTTTAATGATTTAGGAAATTGGTTTCCTAAATAGATTTTCCTTAATCAAATAATTCCATGAATAAAATATGTGATTAGATTTGGAAATTTGTTTCCTAATTTAATTATGATTTGATTTGGAGAATCAAATCTTAAACATATTTTATTTCCATAAATAGTTATGACATATAAGGAAATATATACATGACATAATTGTATGCCATGTATTTGCATTAGATGCATAACATTATGCCATGCGTGTCGTGACATGTAGATGTATGCCATGTATGCCTTGCCATGTAGATAATAGTTATTTGCATGCAAAGAGGATGAGACATAAAACCCTTAAACAATATTAAAGCCTACACCTTCCATTAATATGGTTAGAACCAGAGTTCCGTTTCTTGTTTGGGTTGTTGGACTCTCTCCAAGCCCAGCTCAAACCCGAACATGTTCAAACCATGGAATAGTTTAATACTAATATGGTAAGAGTCAGAGGTCAATCGTTAGCTTTGGTTGTTGGACTCTCTCCAAGCTGGGCTAATTGGTTGAATGCGCTCTAACCATATTAAAACTATTTCCGATTAATGGGTTGGCTTTAACCTGGAGCATCGGCTTGTTGGACTCTCTCCAAGGTCGATGTAAAGGGAGGTGAAGTTGGGTGCTATGCATATGATGCATACTTGTTAATGTGTTAACAACCCGATGTATGTGTGAACATTCAATTAGTTGATAGCACATTGTGATAGTTGCATATACGTGATATGCAATCGGTATAGTTGATACCTACCGTCGTAGTTATGAATGGCTTGTTGGACTCTCTCCAAGGTTGTTCATAACTATGATGGATATCAGCCCATTCGGAGATGGACCTACGATCTCCCGAAGTGATTTTGGGGTTTTTGAAATTCGAAAAATGAATGGGATTTATAAATGTATATTGATGCATTTTAAAATCATTTTCTCATATATGCTCGTTTTGTATTTCTAGGTCAATAAATTGATCATGACATCTTTGAATTTGCGCACTATTTTGGATTCGAACAAACTGACTGGGCCTAACTTCCTAGACTGGCTTAGAAACCTGAGAATTGTTCTCAAGGCGGAAAAGCTTGCATATGTCCTTGAAGAGCCTCTTCCTGACCGTCCTAAGAACGATGCAACTCTAGACCAAATGTTGGTCTATCAGAAGCATGTGGCAGATTCTGAGCTGGCGAGTTGCATCATGCTAGCGGCGATGGTACCTGAGCTGCAAAAGCAGCATGAGCATATGGATGCTAATACTATGGTCTTCCATCTTCATGAGTTGTTCGATGAGCAAGCGAGATCCGAAAGGTTCGAGGTCTCTAGGCTCCTCTTCACCACGAAGATGCAAGAAGGTTCGTCTGTAGTGCAGTTTGTGCTAAAGATGAATGGGTACATCGAGCGGCTAGCTACCCTCGGTTTTGTGATGGATCATGAGTTAAGTATTGACTTAATTCTGCATTGTTTGCCCAAGAGTTTCTCGCAATTTGTGATGAACTATCGGATGAACAAATTGGAATCCACCATTCCCGAGCTCCTCAATATGCTGAAGACTGTGGAGCCTTCTGTGAAGCATGAGGAGAAGGCGGTTCTGTTAGTTGATTCCTCAAAGAAAGGTTCTAAGAGGAAGGCAAAAGAACAGAAGAAAGGAAAGAACAAAAAGGCAAAGAAGGCGGAACCAGCGCAAAAGGGCACTTGCCATCACTGTGGCAAGGAAGGCCACTGGCGAAGAAACTGCAAGATTTATCTTGAGTCCATGAAGAAGAAGAAGGCATCCGATGCCCCATCCTCTTCAGGTATCTTCGTTATTGATTGTCATTCTATTTCCTTAGACACTTGGGTATTGGATACTAGGTGTGGCTCACATATATGTAATGACATACAGGGGCTAAGGAATAGAAGAAGACTTGTCAGAGGGGAGTCAAATTTGCGAGTTGGCAATGGAGCAAAGGTTGCTGCGGTTGCCATCGGAACTTATTTGCTGAAGCTCCCTAGTGGACTAGTCTTAGAACTGGACAATTGCTATTATGTTCCTTCTCTAATAAAGAACATTGTTTCTATTTCCTGTTTAAATAGAAATGGTTTCCATTTAACATTTAGTAACAATTGTTGTTATATAACTTTGAATGGCGTACTTTATGGAACTGGAACTTTGAGTAATAGCATTTATACGTTGACGTATCCAGTGACATTTTCAATATCGAAGCGAGCAACACGCGTGCTCGAAAGGATAATCAAATAGACTCCTATATGTGGCATTGTCGTCTTGGCCATATAAGCAAGAAACGTATGTCCGAATTACACCGATGTGGAATTCTGGAATCGTTTGAATTGGATTCATACGATACATGCGAATCATGCTTAAAAGGCAAGATGACTAAGTTACCTTTTATTGGAAAAGGTGAACGAGTGGGAGAGTTACTAGGTCTAATACATACTGATGTATGTGGACCTATGTCAACTCAAGCATTAGGAGGCTATAGCTACTTAATTACCTTCACCGATGATCACTCACGGTTTGGGTATGTGTTCTTGATGAAACACAAGTCTGAAGCCTTTGAAAGGTTCAAAGAGTTCAGAAATGAAGTAGAGAAACAACATGACAAGAGTATTAAAATACTTCGATCGGATCGAGGTGGTGAATACTTAAGTCAAGAGTTTCTTGATTACCTAAGAGACAATGGTATATTTTCTCAATGGACTCCGCCATATACACCACAGCATAATGGTGTATCTGAGAGGCGTAACCGGACCTTGTTGGACATGGTCAGGTCAATGATGAATCATGCGACTCTTCCCAAGTCCTTTTGGGGTTATGCACTTCAGACAGCTGTTTACTTGTTAAACAGAATGCCTACCAAGGTAGTCTCAACTACTCCATATGAGATATGGAATAGTAAGAAACCTCATGTATCTTACTTGAAAATATGGGGTTGTCCTGCTTATGTGAAGCGGACTGTATCAGATATATTGGATGCTAAGTCTGATAAATGTCTATTTATTGGATACCCTAAGAAAACAAGGGGTTACCAATTCTATCATCCTGTGGAACAAAAGGTGTTTGTTTCAAGGCATGCTGTGTTTCTAGAGAAAGAGTTTCTCTTGCAAGAAAACAGTGGGAGTGTCATCGAGCTTGAGGAGGCTCGAGAGACTCAAATAGACATTGATGAGATACCTGGTGAAGCACAACAGTCGACAACTCATAGTGATGAGCAATCGGCTGGACCTATTGTAACACCACATCTTCGTAGATCTGGTAGAACATGCAATATTCCTGAGAGATATGGATTTCTCGTAAGTGAATCGAACGACGTGTTACTCATTGATGATGAGGAGCCTACCAATTATGAAGAAGTGCTGACAAGTTCAGAAAGGGATAAGTGGCTTGGTGCCATGAAGTCGGAAATGGATTCCATGTATGAAAACCAAGTTTGGAACTTGGTTGACCCACCTGAAGGGATAAAGCCTATAGGGTGCAAGTGGGTTTTCAAGAAGAAAAACCGACATGGATGGTAATGTGATTACCTATAAGGCTAGATTGGTGGCGAAAGGATATCGTCAAAAGCAAGGTGTTGATTATGACGAAACCTATTCGCCTGTAGCTATGCTTAAATCCATTCGGATGCTCCTGGCCATAGCGACTCATTATGATTCCATGTCTCAGTCTGAGTGTCATGAGCAGATACTAGTCTGATCTAGGAATGGATCATTGGGTGACTGTTAAGACGATCCTTAAGTACTTAAGAAGAACTAAGGATGCATTCCTAATAGATGGAGAAGGGTACATGGTGATACGTGGGTATACGGATGCCAGCTCCAGACAGACAAGGATGATTCCATGTCTCAGTCTGAGTATGTATTCACCAGGAATGGAGGCGCAATAAGTTGGAAAGGTTCCAAGCTTGACACTATAGCGGATTCTGCCACTAAGGCAGAATACATTGCAACTTTGGAAGCAGCAAAGGAAGCGATTTGGATCAAGAAGTTCATCTTTGAACTTGATGTGGTCTCATCAATGATCCAAACATGTGCTTCGCCGCTATCATCTTATCAGAGAGATCATTAGTAGGAACGAAATACAAATTGAGAAAATTCCCACTGAAAGGAACTTAGCGGATCCCTTCACTAAAGCATTACCTCAAAGTAAGTTTGAGGGTCATGTTAGAGCTTATGGTATTGGATACCGTAGCGATTGGCATTAGGCCAAGTGGGAGTCTGTTAGTAATATATGAGAGATGTCCTAAGGCAATCGCCTTATGTATGAACCATTTATATGATAAATGAAGATTCACTATTTGAGTATACATGTTTTATGTATTTTATTGGATCTTAAACTCATTTACTGAATGTCCACGATACGATTCACAACATGAGAGAATTTGTGATTGGATCACAACTAGTGAGTATCTCTACATGTGTAATTGTGATGTATCGGAATTATCCCTAGTCGATGAATTGATGGATTTGGACACCATCAATTCTGTCGAGACTAGAACGAGGTATACTCCTTAGTGTATCCAAGCGATTCTCACTAGCGAGACATTGTGATGTCCGAGTTAATCATGGATGCTAGTTATGGTAACTAGTTCATTGGAGTGACCAAATTGTAAGACTTCATATGGTTCTCTGCATATATAGATATGTCAATGAAGTTCTTACGTGGCTTAAGTGCGATGTTCCTTTGACTTGCGGTATTCAAGTCATCTTGATCATGGAGACTTATGCTTTGACATCTTAAGCAAACATCTCTAAGGAGATGTGGACCCGGATGATTGGGTATAAGTCAGTGATCGAAGGTGTTTGAATAGCCTATAAAGGATTCACCACTCCTTGCGAGGAGATGTATACCCATGGCCTCTCGTCCGGATTGTTACTAAAGTCTTTGGCCAAAGCATTACATGTTTAGAGTAAAGTACTCTTCGATACATGTGCGATCTAGAATCCGTGAGGACGAGGAAATGATACTTGGGCTAGGTGTACGTGAAGTCGACCTAGTGGGGACCGACACTATAGACCATGTCCTGAACCAAGTGGGTATAAGATGAGTGAAGGAATGGGGCACGAATCATTTCGAGCTTTGAAGGGTTTCAGAAATAGTTCTGGATCAACCGTTGATCTTTTCGGTTAATTGGGGATCATGATGTACTACTAGGTGTCACTCATGATCGTTCTATAATTAATGGTTAATTATAGACGGCCAACATAAACCGAGAACCTATTTGGTCACACGCACAACGAGCGTAATCCAAAGGATTTAAAACGAGCTTGAGAATGGGATTCTCAGACCGAGAGAAACTAGGTTTGGTTGGACCAAACATAAAGTGAGCATGAAATCGTTTCAGTCGCAATGGAAGCGTGGATGGGCCGAGTCTTATGAAGACGTAATGGATAAACCAAAATAGTTTGGTTCTAATCCAATGGAGGAGAATAAACCAAAGGGTTTGGTTTATTTTAAACGAATGAACCAAAAGTTGGTTCGGTTCGTTTTAACTTAAAATAAACCATCATGGTTTGGTTTATTTTAACTTATCTTAATGGAGCGGGTTAATGGGCCTAATGGTTATGATCCAATAACCATTAAGAGAATTAGTTCTCTATAAAAGAGGGCTTAAGGGATGGTTTAAGCCCTAATCCACAACCCTAAGTTGCCGCCCACCTCTCCTTGGAGAAATTCGGAGCTAACTCTCCTCCTCCTTGCCGCCGCCCACCTTGAGGCTCCAACCGGCGTCCAGAAGGCTGCTTCCTTCCCCCTCGCCGGCGTCGAGCTGCTGCCGGTTAGTGCTCCGGTGATCTCCTTCAAGTTTGGCATCAAGGTGAGCTCTATCTCCCTTGGTTGGCCGGCGCCTATCACCTCCACCAAAGCTGTCCAGTTTTCTGGACAGCTTGTTCTCCTCTCGTCGGAGCGTCGTTTGGACGACGGTTAGAGCTCCGACAGCGGCTAACTTACCGGGGATTCGATCTCCGGTAATCCTCTGAGGTGGAGGACGAAGGATTCGTCAATTGGTTGACGAATACCTCTCCGGAGAAGCGAGTTTTGAGGACTCGTATTAGGATCCGAATTTGGATTCGGATCGTGATCATCTCTCGATCACGTCGTCTTCGACACGAGGCTAGTAACCCGTACGAGGACGAAGCTCATGGCTTAGCGAAGTCATCCCGAGGAACTCGGCGTGGATACGGATAGAGACGATTCTAGCAAGGATCGTTCCGGTTGATGTCGTTCCCACTACACGTCATACGAAAGGTATAACGTAGATAAATTTCCTTTTATTGCAAATTTAAATTTACGGTTATGTCTACACTTGTTGTAATATGCATGCGTGTGTTGTGTGTGTTGTAATAAATGTAGATTTATTATTTTTATTGCTTCCGCTGTGTTCATGTTTACGAAACGTGATCGAACACAGACACGCCGCGGTGCCGGAAACCCAACATAAATATGAAAAATAATGAATTTTTCAACTATTATGTCTTTTGTTCTTTAATATGCCTCTAGTCGTGTTGGTACCTCATCCGCTTCTCTCTATGCCAAGTACTAGCCATCTTCTCAAAGGGGATCTGAGCCGAGAAAAATTATTTTAATTTACATCCATCGATCCTATACTCCACTAAGGAGTGTACATGAAATCTAGATCGAAAGTAAACTAAAATAAAAGAGTGGCTAAACAATGTCGTACTTAATTACAAAAATTAAATACTAGTCTCGTCAACCCCGAGGATTCAAATAATATTACAATTATACACAAACAATCACATACAATCACATATGACCATAATAGTTGGATTTATGCCTGCAAGCAAAAAGTTATCCTACGCACATCCTATTATTATCCGGCATATATAATATATGATAAGTGCATAAAAGTAACCAAAGGAGAGGGAGTAGATGAATCGGCCAAGACAAAGGAAGAAGGCACCCTATCCTTTGTTGCCGCCAGCCCTTAGAGAGGTGGAGGAAGTGCCGACTATAGGAGATGGAGAAGATGAGGGTGGCACTGGCCAAGAGAGGGAGAGGAAGAACAAAACCCTAGCCTCCTTCTAGTGTTTCCGCCGACCCTAAGCAATTGGACAAACCAAAACCCTAGCCTCCAAATTGTTGCCGCCCAACCTCTCCAACGCCAACCCTAGCCCAACTTCTTGTGCCGCCCAAACCTCTCCAATCCCTTATATAGATCTAAGTTTCATAAGGTATTTATAATAGGCTACAATAGGGACCATGAGGAGGAGTTGGATCTTGGCCACCCAATGGATCCGAGCCACACAGACCTGATCCATTCCACTAGAGGATCATCATTGATCTACCTCACCAACCCCCATAAATAAATATGGGCTCCACATATTATTTGTACAAATATCTCTCCGTGTTTAAGATATCGAATGCCCGTTAATTAATTAATTTACTGACAATAAATTAATTAACACCTAACTCCATGAGTAGTACCACTCAACCTCATCATCATGCTGGACCAAGTCCACCTGTAGGATTTACATGATGATCCTTATGAGCTCCTCAAGGAGACATCATCATCCTAATACATAGGACATAGTTTTCTCCTATAATCAACGGCACACCATGTAAATAATATTATTTCCCAACTTACCGGGCCTATCAATTTAACCCATAAATCTTGCCCATTGGTAAATCAAAGAAATAAATACTAAGTACATGTGCCCATTATTATATCGGAATTAAGAGCATGTACACCATAATATCTGAGGTCCGATTTAATTATATAGTCAGTCTAAATTGAATCACCTCTAAATCGATCCTGCTCAATACACACAAAGTGTACTAGTGTAATTCTATGGTCAAGATAAACCAATACCAAATTACACTACAACTATGTCAATGGTTTGTCCAAAACCATCTTGGTTGTGAGCCTCTACTTATACTCTATAAGGAACTGATAACATGATCTTCTTTGTGACACCACACACCATATTATCTACAATGTAAAGTATCATACAATATGCACACATATAATAAATATAAAATGCAAACAATGATCATGTGATTCTTATTTCAAAATGAAGATGTTTATATAAAGGCTAAGCTTTCAATATACATCCCGACACCTTTTAATAGATATTTGATATAATAAATTGAATGTTGCTGACCGTTATCATGCCAGACTAACACTGAACTTACAACAACTTTAGAAAAGAGCCAAATATATCCATAACATTTCCCCAGGCTGAGGCTTAGCTAGGAAAGGTGGCTTGGACAAGTACTCCTTTAGAGATTGAAAAGCCTTATCACAATGCTCATCCAAGTGGAATCGAGCAACTCTTTTTAATACCTTAAAGAAAGGAAGACTCCTATCTGCCGACCGAGATATAAACCGAGATAAAGCAGTAACTCTTCCCAAAATTGTTGCACTTCTCTCAAATTTTTTGGAGGCTACATCTATTGAATAGCATCAATCTTACTAAGATTAGCTTTTATACCCAGATCAGTAACAATATAACCCAAGAAACGCCCTTGAGTAACTCCAAATACACACTTCTCTGGATTCAACTTCATTCTATACTTGCGCAAAGTGCCAAAAGTTTCCTCAAGATCTGATATTAACTACCCAGGCTGCAAAGTTTTAACCAAGATATCATCCAGATACACCTCTACATTCCTCCCCAACTGCTTCTCAAAAATTTTATCCATCAATCTATGATAAGTAGCTCCAACATTATTTTATCCAAAGGGCATAACCATATAATAGAAAGTCCCCTCACAGTAATAAAGCTAACTTTATTCTGATCTTCCAAAGCTAATGGTTTCTGATGATAACCTTGATAAGAATCCATCATAGAAATAAATTGATGTCCCGTAGTGGAGTCTACTAGCTAATCAATACGGGGCAAAGGATAACAATCTTTGGGACAAGCCTTGTTGAGATCACAAAAATCCACACACATCCTCCATTTTCTAGAAGGTTTAGGCACTAACAATACATTTTACAGCTAGGACGAGTACTGCACTTCTCTAATATGCTCTGCCTTTGACAACTTATGCACCTCCTCTTTAATAATAGCAACTTTTCCAACTCCAAAGTGACGACGCTTCTGCTTAATAAGAGATACAGTAGGCAAAATATACAATTTATGCTATGATGTGAGCAAAACATATAGGGTTTTAGGAGTAGTTTTCACTCAAATTTCCCTACATTTTATACTTGTTTCAAGCATATTGTACTTTGTTTTGCATGCATTTTCTATTTTCTAGTTCGGAGATCTACTCTTTGTGCTTTTGTGTGCAGGATAACATTTTAGGGTATAAACGACACACTTTTGGAGCAAAAGGAAGGCATTCAGCAAGAGGAACGGAGGGAGGCATGACCCGGCCGTGTGAAATCACATGACTGTGCCCCACCAGCCCAGCACCACACACGGCCTGGCCATGTAGATCCACACGGCCGTGTGATGCTAGCATTTTTTGGCATGACTAGGGTTTTTTCATGGACTCGGGCAGCGCCGACCTCAAGTCTATATAAGGAAAGTCACACCCAAACCCCAGGGAGAGGCATGATGGACGGGACGACACACCGATGCCCTAAAAAGCATTGAAAACTCGCAACGGTGAGGAAGAAGATGGCTAGAGGATCGTATCTTGCGCTCCAACGTCGAAGAGAAGAACAAAGAGTAGTGAAATTTACTTTCTATTTATCTTCTGCATTGTAATGATCTATTCTAATATAGATTGTGTTCGTTCTTTTCCATCTATGAAGTAGAATCTTCAATTCTAGGATTAGGAAGTAACTTGTGTACGTAGAACATGCTAGATCGAATGTAAATTCTGTTTTTGGATTTCTATTCACAGTTCGTGTTTGTTTGATTCGATGAAAATTGTGTTTTGGTTTTCTATCTATTGTGCATAGCCGATACAAGGGGTGACATCCCTTGTATCAAAGATCTTGGAGAATTAAAGAGGAACCAAGGGGTTGTCCTCATCTCCGATAACCGTAGGTAGAAAGGTATGATGGAGTAGGGAACGAGACATGTTCCGACTCCTCATAGGGATTGATTTAGCATCCTAGTACCATCTATCTTATCTTAATGAAAGGGTTGGCATGGTTAAGGATATGTAGTTCCCGATTGATGCGAAAACTCATCGGGAAAGGGTATGATGTCCCTTCTACAATACCCTAATTAGAGAACCAAACTACATTTAATTGATTAGCATGTTCCATGTTGCACAAGTGAAACCGAAGCCCTCGGAACACGTTTTGAACCACGAACCAACCTTCCCTTCCTCCATGTGACATCGTACTAGAGATATGACCGTCGACAACTCTAAGAAATAAACTCTGAATAATAACGTCCACTGAATAATCGGTACTCGAATCTCAGTCTTTGTGGGATCGATAATCTATTTATTACTTGACGACATCCATGCACTTGCGGGCGTTGAGCGCGAGCACGTGCTTCGAGTCCTCGATGATTCTCATCGCTAGATTTTAAGTCACATTTGCATGCATCATGTTTTTGGCATCGTTGTCTGTCGTTCCCCAACTTCCAGCAGTCCACACGACCTAGTCGTGTAGATTCATAAGGTAGTGGCGCGTGAGGTATAAGGGGCACGCACCGTGTGTTTCTCCCAAAACCCACCGTGTGCTTCAATTTTTATTGTCCAAGTCATGTGAAATCATCTTCCCTACCTCCTAGGAGCCTCTCCAACCCTCAAGGAAGCCCAAAAGAAGCAAGGATGAGGAGGACAAGGCAAGTGATTCCCTGATCTACTACCTCAGAGCAAATAACAAGGAGAAGGGATGCCCCACAAGCTCTGGAGGAAGGTGACGCTCTTCCCTCCCTTGCATTTTGTAATAACAAGCATAGGGAAAGATTTAATATGCTTTCTACTCGAATAATCACCACTACTAGGTATCTAGATTAAGATCTCTTAGAAACCCAAGGTTTGTTTGGTGATATTCAAGCCCTATTTGCAAAAATGGGGTGGGGAGAGATCTTGGGGGTAAGACACCAAACCTATCCTATGATAGTTTTAGAATTTTTGAGTTCTTTAGAAGCAGAGATCTTGATGGGGATGAAGAGAGCAAAGAGGGTAGGATTACCTATAGGTTGTTTAACATTGAGCATGAATGGACATTACACCAATGGAATAACTGTTTTGGCTTGCCTAGTGGGGGGGGGAGGAGAACCCCTATTGGGTTTAATGCCCGGACCTTTTGGTCCGAATTGATGGAGGAGAGTGTTTATGACCCTTCTAGGGCCAAAGCCTTACGCCTCTATAACCCTATCTTCCGGTACATACATTGGGTTATGGTGAGTATAATTTTTGGGAGAGGAGAGAGTGACGGTGTAGTGAGAGCGAGTGAGCTGCTTTGCTTGTGGGACATGCTACAAGAAAGGAGTAACATTGATATAGGGTCTCATTTCATTAGACACATAGTGAAAATGGGCAAAGCGGCGAGGGGATAAATTATTTTGGTAGGCCTAATTACCCATATTTTCCATAGGATAGGGTACGACTACACAAGATTAGATAGCATAGAGTGGAACCCTAGGATTAACCTAGGAGTGTGTATGGAAGTGAAAATGATCATAAGAGAGGGACACTCTTTGTGCTTTGAAAGGAAAAACTTATCATCCCTTAGGCTCTCCGACCCCGATCGTACCACCATCACCAACAGCGTCAATTGGCGTTTGGACCTGATAGTGGAGTCCCCACCATATGAGGGTCCCTCCACTTCAGCACCCATCTCTCCCCCTGTACATCACTCTCCCCCGAGTCCACATATTTATAGGAGCCCACCTAGTCCACGCAGAGAGACTGCACCTGCACCACCATCTGTCTACTTTTGAGCAGGATGCAGGTACATTTGCCTACGATTTCTTCGAGTTCCGATCATGCGTCGATGACATATACGCTAAGCAACAAACGTAGAGGCAACGATGGGAGGAGCAGAGTGCCTTCACGCAGGCGGAGTTTCATGGCTTACGAGAGAATTTCTGGTGGGCAGAGGAGTTCTACGATGAGGCACGTATCTACTTCCAAGAGGAGGCTGCCCATCGCTAGAAGGAGGCCATATATCGCTAGGAGATTCGGCAGCACATGAGTGCCCAGTAGGCACAGTGGGCCTGGGAGGAGGAGCACAGAGCAACCACTGTATCCACCAGCTCACAGATCGACCACATGTACATGTGGCATCAGCGACTGAGCACCAGGTTTTTCTAGTAGCTCGACATGCCGAGACTGTCGGACTTCCCACCTCGGCTGCCATATTAGAGATATAGCTTCATACAAGTCTGGGGGAGACCCCAAGTATTGATTTATTTTGTTTCTAGCAGTAGTTTCTTTCTTGATACTTGAATTTATTTAGTTTTAGTTTGCATTCATCTGTTCATGTGTAGGTGTTTAGTTTCTTTCAACACTTAGTTTTTGCTTTCTTTAAGCTGCCTCAGTAGTATTTTTAAGATCTCTTTGTGAATTGTTTCCATAGGTAGCTTAACTTTATTTATCTCATGGTATTTTATTTTATATGCTCTAATGAATGTTCTAGACTTGCACTGGTTATCTTTTATTTCTAGAATTACACTTGACGAATATTCTGAAAGGAAGAATCTAGTACATACATAGTTATGATTCATCCAAGTAGTCTAGTACTTTGGAATCCATAGGTGACTCTAGGTTTAGCTTTTTAGTTACTAGAGATGCTCGAATTGTGTAAGCCCATTCAAAAAAATCAAAATCCCAGTGAGCAAAAAAAATAGTTATCATGGGTGGAAATGTTTATGTGCCCCTCTGAGATTGAGATAGGTTACTGGGAAAACACCTACCAATTTCTCTCAATACTGAGCACGCCTATGAGACTTTATGCTAGATCTAGGGAACGACCCTCGCTTATAGAAGACTAGTACCTAAAAGTCGAAAACCTTAGGAAAGCTATAAGATGACGACTTAACTTACCATGTAACGATATATCCCTTAAGACGAGATGACGACATAACACGTGCCCAAGAAGCTAACTTAGTGAATTTTTAGAACATATCTATTTTTCTTTGATTGAAAATACCACTTGATAAATCTAGTTAACATGCTAAATATGGAACAATATTTTTTAAAATTTCATGGCACTGAGGTTTGCTTGAGGACAAGCAAAGATTTAAGTCTAGGGGAATTGATGTGAGAAAAATATATATGGTTTTAGGAGTAGTTTTTGCTCACATCTTGTTTCGTTTTATACTTGTTTCATGCATATCGTACTTTGTTTTGCATGCATTTCCTATTTTCTAGTTCGGATATATGCTCTTTGTGCTTTTGTGTGAAGGACAACATTTTACGGGATAAACCGTTTACTTTTGGAGCAAAAGGAAGGCATTTGGCAAGCAAAAGGAAGGGAGGCACGACCTGACCATGTGAAATCACACGGTCGTGCCCCACCAGCCCAGTGACATACATGATCTAATCGTGTGGATCCACATTGTCATGTTGCGCTGGCATTTTTCGGCATGACTAGGGTTTTTTCATGGAATCGGGCAGCGCCGACCTCAAGTCTATATAAGGAAGGCCACGCCCAAACCCCAAGGAGGAGGCACGACAGCCGGGACGACACACCGACACCCTAAAAAGCTTCGAAAACTCGCAACGGGGAGGAAGAATATAGATAAAGTATTTTATCCTGCACTCCGATGTCGAAGAGAAGAACCAAGAGTACTTAAATTTACTTTCTATTCATCTCCTGTATTGTAATGATCTATTCTATTATGGATTGTGTTCGTTCTTTTCTGTCTATGGAGTAGAATCTTCGATTCTAGGATTAGAGAGTAACTTGTGTACATAGAACATGCTAGATCGAATGTAAATTCTATTTTACGATTTCTATTCGCAGTTCGTGTTTGTTTAATTCAATGAAAATTTTGTTTCAATTTTCTATCTATTGTGCATAGCCGATACAAGGGGTGACAACCCTTATATCAAAGATCTAGGGGAATTAAAGAGGAACAAAGTCCTCGTCTTCGATAATCGTAGGTAGAAGGGTACGATGGAGTAGGGAACGAGACACGTTCTGACTCCTCATAGGGATTGATTTGGCATCCTCGTATCGTCTATCCTATCTTAGAAAAAGGGTTGGCCTGGTTAAGGAAAGGTAGTTCCCGATAGATGCGAAAGCTCATCGGGAAAGGGTATGATGTCCCTTCCACATGACCCTAATTAGAGAACCAAACTACATTTAATTGATTAGCATGTTCCTTATTGCACAAGTGAAACCGAAGTCCTAGGATCTATTTTTGAACCTCGAACCAACCTTCCCTTCCTCCGTGTGACACCGTACTAGAGTTAGGACTGCCGACAATCCTCGTAATCATAACTCTTAGAACTAAACTCCAAACAATAACGTCCACTGAGCAATCAGTACTCGAATCTCAGTCTCTGTGGGATCGATAATCTATTTATTACTTGATGACATCCGTGCACTTGCATGCATTGAGCGCGAGCACACGCTTTGAGTCCTCGACGATTCCCATCACTAGATTTGATGTCGCGTTCGCGTGCATCATATTTTTGGCGCCATTGCTAGGGACTGATTGATTCAATATCGAATCAAGAGGTGGATAGTTGGATCGGACTTTGGCTAGATTTATTTACTTGCTTTATTTTTGTTTTATTTTATATACTTCAGTTTTAGAAATCTAGATTAAGTTTAGATTAATTTCAGTAGTTGCATTCATCAACCTTTAGTTTATATTTTCTGCATTTGATTTAGTATTTAGACTAGTTTATTTCCTGTTTTTAAGCATTAGGTATACTCTTAATTTAGTGGCTCGGTTCTTCGTATGCATAGAAGTTTAGGATCAAAAATTCTGTTTCCGATAGACCTAGAAATCAAAAGAACCTACCATCGCAGAAGAGCTGAGCAGAGAAGCATGGAGGATCTAGACACATTTGTGGTAAACTTAGGTAGCTGACCACTACGAGACTATGCTACCCCTAGTGCTAGAGGATATAGGTCGAGGATAACTGAACCATCAATTTCGACCAACAACTTTGAACTAAAACCTACGCTTATACACATGGTCCAACAGAGTCAATTTGGAGGAGCTACAACTGAAGATCCGAACCGACACCTGGAAACATTTTTGGAGATATTCTCAATGATGAAATTATCACTAGGACATATATCGCTAGGAGGTTCGACAACACATGAGTGCCCAGCAGGCACAGTGAGCCCGGGTGGAGGAGCTCAGAGAAGCCGCTGCATCCATCAACTCACAGATCGACCACATGTACATGTGGCATCAGCGACTGAGCACCAGGTTTTCCTAGTAGCCTGACATGCCGAGACTGTCGGACTTCCCACCTCAGCCTCCATATTAGAGGTATAGCTTCATACAAGTCTGGGGGCGAGACCCCAAGTTTGATTTATTTTGTTTCTAGCAGTTGTTTCTCTCTTGATACTTGCTTTTTTTTAGTTTTAGTTTGCATTCATTTGTTCATGCGTAGAGTGTTTAGTTTCTTTCAACACTTAGTTTTTGCTTTCTTTAAGCTGCCTCAGTAGTATTTTTAAGATCTCTTTGCGAATTGTTTCCATAGGTAGATTAACTTTACTTATCTCATAGTATTTTATTTTATATGCTCTAATGAATGTTCTAGACTTGTACTGGTTAGCTTTTATTTCTACACTTACACTTGACCAATATTCTGAAAGGAATAATCTAGTACATACATAGTTATGATTCATCCCAATAATCTAGTACTTTGGAATCCATATGTGACTCTAGGTTTAGCTTTTTAGTTACTGGAGATGCTCGGATTTTGTAAGCCCATTCGGAAAAATCAAAATCCCAGTGAGCAAAAAAAAAGGGATAAAAAATAATTGTTATGGGTGGAAATGTTTAGGTGCCCCTTTGAGACCGAGTTAGGTTACTGGGAAACACCTATCAATTTCTCTCAATACCGAGCACGCCTTTAAGACTTTATGCTAGATCTAGGGAACGACCCGCAATTAGGGAAGACTAGTGCCTAAAAGTCAGAAACCTTAGGAAACCTATAAGATGACTACTTAACTTACCATGTAACGATGTATCCCTTAAGACGATTCGCTTAGCACGTGCACAAGAAGCTAACTTAGTGAATTTTTGGAACATATCTATTTTTCTTTTATTGAAAATACTACTTGAGAAATCTAGTTGACATGCAAAGTATGGAACAATGCTTTTTAAAATTTCATTGCATAGAGATTTGCTTGAGGACAAGCAAAGATTTAAGTCTGGGGGAATTGATGTGAGCAAAACATATAGGATTTTAGGAGTAGTTTTCTCTCACATCTCGATGTATTTTATACTTGTTTCATGCATATTGAACTTTTTTTTTGCATGCATTTCCTATTTTCTACTTCGGATATCTGCTTTTTGTGCTTTTGTGTGAAGGATAACATTTTACAGGATAAATGGCACACTTTTGGAGCAAAAGGAAGGCATTCGGCAAGTGAAGCAAAGGGAGGTAGGAACTGGCCGTGTGAAATCACATAGTCGTGCCCCACTAGCCCAGCACCATGATAGAACAAATTTTTAATTGTCGCAATACCATTCCCAAATTATTTACCGAACCCCCTAACTACACTAATGCAGTACATGACTGAATCGAATCATCTCCCAACGAACCTAATGGCTGGATGTTTGTTTTTAAACAGAAGTAAACACTGGGGGTTTTTATAATTATTAAAACAATTAAAATGTAAAATCAAAAGAAAATATGAGAATTAATTGAACATGCAAAAAGAGTAAATCTAACTACCAAATAACAAGTAACAAGCAACTATCCTAATGCGCAAAAGTAAGTGATCACGCACCGCACTGTCACTATACCGTACAATGATCAAACAAATGTGAGCAATTCAACCATGCACCGCACTGTCACTATACGACACAGTGATCAAACAGTCACTGAAAAACTAAACTAACAGACAGAAAAGAAATCGACCAAGTACCGCACTGTCGCTATACGGTACAATGATCAAACAAATGTGAACAATCCAACCATGCACCGCACTGTTACTATACGACACAGTAGTCAAACAGTCACTAAAAACTGCAATAAATGAAATGCAATAAACGAAAGCAATTCAACCAAGTACTGCACTGTCACTATACGGTACATTGGTCGAATGTAAATGAAACTAACCTAACAACTAAAGCATAACACAAATAAAACTCTAACTACGACTAGAATTAAACACAAGTTAGAATACAGAATAAAATACAAGGTAAACCGCAGATTAAAATACAAAGTAAAATACTAGTGAAAACACAGGTTACGAACACTAGTAAATGTTGGTGCAGTGGGCACCTAAGTCGAACCTAAGTTTTGATTATAGCAAACGATATAAAGTTAAGCTTATATTGTTATCTCACGAGCTAAATCAAGTGTGCAGAAAAGTCTCAATGCTGGAGCTGAAGGCTAGCGACACCCGGAGGAAGCCGCGGTGGTCGGGCGACACTCAAGTTACTTCGGAGGGAGCCGAAGGAATCGAGTGGAAGGCCGGAAGCAAAAGTGACACGTAAGTATCGAGGTAAGCTTGTGTGTTTGAGAATAAGTGAGGTCGTATCCTCTTTACTGTGATGATCTTAGGCGACGATCCGACCTAAGACTTCCCATGGAAGGTCTATGTTGAGATCGGACGGCAAGTGGCCGTCGAATCCACTTATATTTTGAGCTAACTCTTTATTGTAGTCAAAAATCCTGGCCATCAGTTCAACCGGCCAGTTCAGCAGTGCCAGTTCAGCCAGCGTTCAGCCGGCTTCATCCGGTGGTCAAAAATCAGCCTCGAGGAGTCAAGCTTTATCACCATTTTTCAAGGAGTTTTGTGCCCATTTGTGATTGGTTGAAGACCCATTCGTTGAGGGGCTTAAAGGCTATAAAAGGAGGGCCAAACCTAGGGTTTCATCCTCAATTCTAAGTGCTCAAAAGCCTCCCTTACGCTGCAACTCTCCGACGACTCTACAACAACGAAGTGCTGCCAACAACCCTAGCTTAAAGTTTCTTTTGTTTAGTTGTTGGTATAATCTTAATTTGTTATTGCTTTCAATATTGCAATTCTTTTTAATCGAGGCTTTTCGTTGCATTTTACTTTAATAGAAGAGAGGGTTTGTCTCTCTATCTTTTTGCTTCGAAGGCTTTTGTAATCGTAAAACTCCTACCTCCAACGAGGAGGAGTGTTTTAGTGAATTGCCCTCCGTACACGGTCTAGGACCGTTAGGGCCTTGGAGTAGTAGCCGAAGGCTACGAACCAAGTAAAAAAACTATTTGTCTCATTTAGTTTTTATTTACATTTCCGCTGCGTTTAATTGTCTATCGAACGATTTAAAAGAAAAGTTTTTATCGCTATTCACCCCCCCCTCTAGCGATCCGCTTCGATTCAACAATTGGTATCAGAGCCGGGGGTTGCTAAGATTTGGTGAAACCACCAATCTAGCAATTTTTCACAGATTTATTTTTCTTTTATTTCTGTTTATTTCTGATTTATTTTGCTTTGTTAAATTTACTCCTTACTAATCCAAGACGCGAGTCTTGGTACCTTGTTTTGTGTTTTTTGTCGCTAGTTTCTTCGTCTTCGTCCCTTTTTGTCTTTTGTTCTAATGGCCCATCTCGAGGGTTTTAGCACCGTCCGACCTCCGTTTTACAACGGAGATGACTTCCGTTATTGGAAGGGTCGGATGGAATGCTTTCTCAAAACCCAAATCGAGATGTGGATCATAATCCAAACGGGTTTTACACTTATGATCAATGGACCATTGCGACAAAACGACAAGTCGAAGCCGACGCCAAGGCAACACAAATCCTCCAATGCGGCTTGTCCAAGGAGGAGTTAAATCGCGTCGGCCCCTTCATTAGCGCAAAGGACCTTTGGACAAAGCAGATCGAGTTACACGGCGAAGGATCTGATCAACCTAAGGTTTGTAAACGTGATTTGTTGTTCAATAAATTGTACACACTAAAAATGCAGAACACGAGTCCGCGACGCAACTCCACGCCTGTCCAAGACATAGTCAACAACCTACACGCAATCCGCAAAAGGTCGAAAACCGCGACCTTATAAGGTATGTTCTAAACTCTTTCCGAGGACTACCTTATGGGCATCCATGGTCGATGCCTACAAGGTCTCCAAGGACCTTTCTAAACTTAGATTAGATGAACTCTTTCGATTTCAATTACATGAGCCCCAACTCGAACCCGAGAGGGGTATAGCCTTGTTTGCAGTTCAAAGAAGAAGAAAATCGCAAGCAAGCCACCACCAACCGAGGAGGAAGATGAGTCCAAGAAGAAGTTGACCCGAAATGATCACAACTAATGAACCTAGCTCAAGGATAGCCAAGGGACGAAAGCAACCACAACTCGACCCAACCAAGGTAAGCCTAAAAGTTCTAATATTAGGTGTTATGAGTGTAACAGTTTGGACATATAAAGTCCGAGTGCCCCAAGCTCAACCACCAAGCACCTAAGAACAAGAAGGCCCTCAACGCGACATGGGAAGAAGCGCCATCCAAGAAGACGAAGACCACATCTTCATGGCGAAATCGATTGAGTTCGACACGGAGACCGAACTCGAACTTGAGTCAACCGAGGATGACTCGACCACGGTTACCTTCAAGTCAAGCCATGGATACGCATCCGGTTCAAAAGATACCCTTAAGGTGAGTCGAACCTTATTTAATACTTTACAAATAATACGGTTAAGGTTTTTGTCTAGAAGTTAGCTAAGTCCGAGTCCAAGGTCGAGACTCGTTGAGGAAGTTAAACTCCTCAAACACGAGGTCTCTAACCTCTTCGACTAGTCGAAGTTCAAGAGAAGGACTCAACTCGCTGAAAACTCGGTTGAGAACTCACTCTTGAAAAGTCAAGTCAAGATCTTAGGAATACGTTGAAAGGTTTACTTTGGGATCCAAAGGACTTGACCTCCTACTTGATCGCAAAGGGCCGTGGTACAACAAGGTCGACTAGGGTTTAACTCAAACACGACTAATAAGTCGATATGTCAATCGTAAGTAGACATAAAAAATGTGTCCAAGCATGGGTCCCTAAGACCACTTTGATTTCAACTCTAGGATCCAACTCATACTGGGTTCCCAAGGACCAAATCCACTATGTGGATAGACCGAACCGATTCAACGGTCTAGGGGGAGCCAGTACAAAACATGTTTGTGTTTTAACTTAGAAATTGCATGCTTAGATTTATTTTTGTTTTTTTTCTTTCGTGAACTCACTTAGAACACGTAAATAACCAACTAAAATCCTTCGAAAAGATTGAGCCTCGGGGAGCCTCTTTTCAAATAACCAACTAAAATCCTTCGAAAAGATTGAGCCTCGGGGAGCCTCTTTTCAAATAATCAACTAAAATCCTTCGAAAAGATTGAGCCTCGGGGAGCCTCTTTTCAAAAATAACTAGTTAGACGAGGAAATAATTTTAGGTGAGTCAAGTCATCATTTTCTTGAAAATGGCTTTGTCTAAGGAAGTGGTCGATGATCCGATAAAAGAAGGCTCAGGCTCTCGCCACGACTGAAGCCATGATCTTGAGAAGGTAAACTGGACAAGCCTAGGGTCAAATCCAAATCTAACATTACTTAAACATAAATGCACTTAATCAACTTAATTGAAAGTCATCTCACAAAGAACACATAAGTATAACATGCTTGATCATATAGACTCCAGTGAGATGACCTAGGTTTAACAACTTACAACCAATTTTTTTTTAAAAAAAAATATAATAATCTAACATCCAATCCAACCACCTTGTGTGTAGGATCAATGGATGTTGGATGTTAAGCTCCCCGACATACGACCGGGATCAACTCAAATTCGCAAAGCTTCGATTCAAACGACAAGGATCGGTAGCCTTTGGGAATAACGGCAAGCTCAAAATCATCGGATCAGGTGATATCGAGCTTAACTCGAATTTTGTTATTAAAAATGTATTACTTGTAGAGAATTTTGAATATAACTTGCTTAGCGTAAGCCAATTATGTGACAATAACTATAAGGTCGTATTTTTAGAAAATGAATGTGTAATTAAAACAAATAAAACAGCTAAAACAATACTCAAAGGAACTAGGACGAATAACATTTATACAATTAACTTAATCAAATCCTCAGCCAAATGTCTTATGATACAGGAAGAGGAATCATGGTTGTGGCACCGACGACTCGGTCACTCGCACCCAAGACTCGTCCACAAGATGAGTCAGAGTGGCTTAGTCAGAGGCTTACCCAACCTCAACAATTTGGTTAATAAAATCTGTAATGCTTGTCAACAAGGAAAACAACCTAGGACACAACACAAGTTAACTAACCAAGAACGAACCTCAAGTGTACTTGAGCTCCTGCATATGGATCTATTCGATTCACATGGAGCCAAGTCACTTAATAGAAGTCAATATTGCTTAGTCATAATTGACGACTACTCCAGGTTTACCTGGGTTAGGTTCATCAAACATAAAAATGATACCCTAGATCAATTAATCAATCTATTCAAATTAATCGAGAATCAAAAAAACCTTAAGGTTAAAAGACTTAGAAGCGATCATGGTGGTGAATTCAAAATCAAAGGTTCACCGACTGTAACCTAAACGGATACCAGCATGAATTCTCTTGCCCTAGGACCCCTCAACAAAATGGCCTAGTGGAGCGGAAAAACCGAACTCTACAAGAAGCCGCTAGGACCATGTTGAACGAATATGACCTACCTGATAGGTTTTGGGCTAAGCCGTGCACGACATGCTATGTCCAAAATAGAATCCTTATGGTAAAGAGGCACCTTAAGACCTCATACGAGATTTATCACGATAAAATACCTAACATCAAGTACTTTAGGTATTTGGGTGTAAGGTACATATCCTAAACACTAAGGATTACCTAGGAAATTTACATCCAAGACCACCAATAATCTTTCTAGGATACTCAACTACAAGTCGAGCTTATAGAGTATATAACCACGACACCCTTAGAGTCGAGGAGACTATCAATGTAGTATTTGATGAAGGACATGAACCTACAAAACCCCCAACAACCCCAATTAGCGAGCCGATTCATACTAGACCTAACTCTGATCCGGAGATCAGGTCTAGTGTTAATCCTAACCTAAGTCAACCAAGTCACTCTATTGATCAAGTGATAGATGACTCCAACCAAACTAATGTTCAACCAAGTCACCCCATTGATCAAGCATTAGGTGACACAAACCCAACCCAATCTAGGATTCAGACTAACCACCCTATCGATCAAGTGATAGGAGATCCTAATCCAGGAGTTCGAACTAGAGCATCCTATAGGAACCTTAGTCAAATTTCCTTAATTTCAAAGATAGAACCCAAATCAATTGAACAAGCTCTTCTTGATCCCGATTGGATTATTGCAATGCAAGAAGAGCTAGCTCAATTTACTAGGAATGAAGTGTGGGAATTAGTACCACCACCTAAAGACAAAACGATAATTGGAACAAGGTGGGTGTTTTGAAATAAGCTTGATGATAAAGGTGAAGTAGTTAGAAACAAGGCTAGGTTAGTCGCCAAAGGGTTTAGTCAAGTCGAAGGCTTAGATTACGATGAAACCTATGCCCCAGTAGCTAGACTCGAATCCATTCGAATGTTGCTAGCTTATGCCGCACATCGAGGATTTAAGATGTTTCAAATGGATGTTAAGTCGGCATTCTTAAATGGATACATTAAAGAAGAAGTTTATGTTAGCCAACCCCCCCGGGTTCGAAAATCTAGATAAACCCGACCATGTTCTAAAACTTAAGAAAGCTCTCTATGGACTTAAACAAGCTCCTCGAGCTTGGTACGAGAGACTTTCAATCCATCTTAAGTCAAAAGGGTTTAACTAAGGCTTAGTTGACCCAACTCTCTTCGTAAAAACCTTAGGTAAAGAAATATTCATAGCTCAAATTTACGTAGACGATATAATTTTTGGAACCTCTAACTCAGCCTTACTAAACGAGTTCATTTCACTCATGGAAAGTGAGTTTGAAATGAACTTGGTAGGCGAGTTAAGTTTCTTTTTAGGTCTACAAATTAAACAAACTAAGGATGATATATACCTATATCAACAAAAATACACTAAGGAGTTAATTAAAAGATTTGGAATGCAAGACGCTAAGATAATAAACACCCCAATGGCGATTAATGTTAACATAGGAGAAGACCTAGAAAGTAAGTCCATTGACTTAAAGTACTATAGGAGCATGATAGGAAGTCTTCTATACTTAACTGCGAGTCGACCCGACATCCTATTCGCAGTAAGTATGTGCGCCAGGTTTCAAACCTGTGCTAAGGAGTCTCACCTAATCCTAGTTAAGCGTATCCTTAGATATCTTAAGGGTACACTTAACGTTGGTATTTGGTACCCTAGATCTACGGAGTTCGAACTAATCGGCTACTCCGATTCGGATTATGCCGGTAGTAAACTCGATAGAAAGAGAACGAGTAGTTGTTGTCAACTACTCGGCTCAAGTCTAGTGAGTTGGTGCAGTAGGAAGCAACATTGTGTTGCCTTATCTGCCACCGAAGCCGAATACGTTGCGATGGGTGAGTGTGTAACTCAGCTTCTTTGGATGAAGCACACTCTCCGAGACTTTAGGTTGGACTTCACCAAAACTAAAATTTTTGTAGACAACATAAGTTCGATAAATCTAACTAAGAACCCTATATGCCATTCAAGGACAAAGCATATAGAGGTAAAACACCATTTCATTCGAGAACATGTAGCCAACGGCTCCATACAACTCGAATATGTTGACTCGAAGTCTAACCTAGCAGACATATTTACTAAACCACTACCCGAAGTCGAATTTAGTCTCTTGAGACGAAGATTAGGCATGTGCATAATAGAATAGGAACTTACAAATTATATTTTCTTACTACTATTTCTTACTTTTTTTTTCATGGAACTAGCATAGGACATACCTTAGATATCATGCACCTATAGATTTAAGGAGCCAATACATCTCACAACACATAGGACTAATGTGTTTGTGTACTTAGCCACATAGATGGGCGTGAGATATTAGGACCTTACTCCTGGTTCCAGATGTAGAGCTAGTACATCGCTATGAACCACGGAGTATAATCATACATACTAAGCGACTCTGACCAGGACTGGTTGATCCTTCATATCAATCAAGCCAAATATGAGTCGAACATTTTATAGATGAACTTATTTTCAGTATATTATTTTTAAAAATAAAAATGTGGAACATGCTTGGACTTTAAATTTAATATTTATTTTGTTTTCCACACACTCCTTACTCTTTTCGATATACAACAAAAGGGGGAGAAAAAGGAGAAAAAGGACAAAAGTTAAGGGATCAAAAATTTTTTTTTGATAACTTAACTCTTACTTCATAATTAAACCAAAAGTTAACTTTAAGTTTTGAAAACTTATTTAACATTTAACAAAAGGCCAAGGTTAAGAAATCATTTGGTTTCTTAACTTAAAACTTATTTTAAACACTATGGCCAATATTAAGTAATTTCGGTTACTTAATTCTTTTTCTTAGTAGCACATATCAAGGGGGAGAGTTAAAACCCTTTCTCATGTACTCACCCTCGGTCAAGGGGGAGGATTCCTCAAGGGGGAGCACTTGAAAAAGAATTTTTATATACTCCTACTCATTCATGCATAATCTCATACTTATTTTTGTCTTAACTTTGTATGTGGGTTTGCTATAAATCAAAAAGGGAGATTGTTGGTGCAAAGGCACCTAAGTCGAACCTAAGTTTTGATTATATAAACGATATAAAGTTATATTGTTATCTCATGAGCTAAATCAAGTGTGCGAAAAAGTCTCAATGAGTCAAGGCTAGCGACACTCGGAGGAAGCCGCGGTGTCAGCGACACTCGAGTTACTTGGAGGGAGCCAAGGAATCGAGTGGAAGGCCGGAAGCAAAAAGTGACACGTAAGTATCGAGGTAAGCTCGTGTGTACGAGCGTAAGTGAGGTCGTATCCTCTTAGGGATGATCTTAGGCGACAATCACCCAAGACTTCCCATGGAAGGTCTATGTTGAGATCGGACGGCAAGTGGGCGTCGAATCCACTTATATTTTGAGCTAACTCTTTATTGTAGTCAAAAATCCTGGCCATCAGTTCAACCGGCCAGTTCAACCGGTGGTCAAAAATCAGCCTCGAGGAGTCAAGCTTTATCACCATTTTTCAAGGAGTTTTGTGCCCATTTGTGATTGGTTGAAGACCCATTCGTTGAGGGGCTTAAAGGCTATAAAAGGAGGGCCAAACCTAGGGTTTCATCCTCAATTCTAAGTGCTCAAAAGCCTCCACTGCAACTCTCCGACGACTCTACAACAACGAAGTGCTGCCAACAACCCTAGCTTAAAGTTTCTTTTGTTTAGTTGTTGGTATAATCTTAATTTGTTATTGCTTTCAATATTGCAATTCTTTTTAATCGAGGCTTTTCGTTGCATTTTACTTTAATAGAAGAGAGGGTTTGTCTCTCTATCTTTTTGCTTCGAAGGCTTTTGTAATCGTAAAACTCCTACCTCCAACGAGGAGGAGTGTTTTAGTGAATTGCCCTCCGTACACGGTCTAGGACCATTAGGGCCTTGGAGTAGTAGCCGAAGGCTACGAACCAAGTAAAAAAACTATTTGTCTCATTTAGTTTTTATTTACATTTCCGCTGCGTTTAATTGTCTATCGAACGATTTAAAAGAAAAGTTTTTATCACTATTCACCCCCCCCCTCTAGCAATCCGCTTCGATCCAACAGTAAAAACACAATTCAAAGCCACTGGTGAAACCACATATTAAAAACACTAGCAAAAACACAATTGAAAACACTAATGCAAACACAATGTAATAACACCAGTGACAACACAAATGAAAACACAAGTGCAAATATGAAGAAAAACACAAGTGCAAATACAAATGAAAACACAAACTGAACCACAATCTGAAATCACACAAAGTAACAAGGTAACACAGTAAAACAAAAACAAACACAATACTGAATCAACAGTAAATCAATAAAGTAAATCAACAGTCATCCACAAACATCGAAAAGATACCACCCTCTCCGATGACCTACGATAATACTGAACACTCCAAGACTCTCAGGGTACGGATCTCTCATCGGAACCCGACGAGAGGTGGATCGATGCGGTAGTTCACAGCTCCGATGATGGATGCGGATCGCGCCGTGACCGACTAAATCAAGGTGGATGGAATCGATCCGAACCGATGATCGCCGCCACCACCGCTTTGTTGAAGACCGCCCTGGATTGGAAGAAGCGTTGTCGTTGGAGCTAGTCAAAGATTCTACGGGATCCCGACAGTAGCAAGTCACCCCTAGCTTCGCGTGACCACGTTCCACTAGGGTAGCTCAGCTCCACCGGCGAGGGCTCTGAGGATCGCTGGTGAAGACAGACGAACTCCATCGCTCGGTCGATGGATTGCCGCCACCCAAATGCAGCTGCAAACTCCGCTGGACCGAAGGAAGGAGAGGACGCCCGATGAAATGGAATCAGGGAAGAGCCTGGGTTGCCAGAATCTGTCTCCGGAGTGCTGCTGTGGAATCGCTGTCGCCATGGGATTTGGAAGAAGAATGCCGCGCGATTTGGGATGAAGAAGGAGCTGCGGTGTGTGGAGAAGATGATGGATTAGGGAATGCCATCGCCGACCTTGGTGGAGGAAGGGAACGATCTACGGTGCTCCAGGCGAATGTTGTGGAAGAAAACCGCCGGCGAAGTGCGATTTGGGAAGAAACTGTGGAAATTTTGGGAAGAAGAGAACTGTTGCGGCTCTGCGATATTGAAGGACTTCCTTCTGCGTGTCGCCGGCGACTCCTATGCGATCCCGCCACCGCTCGCGCGGAAGCGGAAGAGGACACCGCCGTCGCTCGCGAGGAAGAAGACCCGATCGTGAAGTTTCTGCTCTTCTGCCGATCCTGTTCTGCGTCGATTTGGGAGGATGTTTGATTAAATGAAAAACCTTAGCCGTCCGATCGCACACCCACTAATCTCAACCGTCCATTTGAAACTAGGGCTTGATTAAGCAATTAATCCATTAAGAAGGCTGTGATCCAACGGCTGTGATGTTAGTAATATATGAGAGATGTCCTAAGGCAATCGCCTTATGTATGAACCATTTATATGATAAATGAAGATTCACTATTTGAGTATACATGTTTAATGTATTTGATTGGATCTTAAACTCATTTACTGAATGTCCACGATACGATTCACGATGAGAGAATTTGTGATTGGATCACAACTAGTGAGTATCTCTACATGTGTAATTGTGATGTATCGAATTATCCTAGTCGATGAATTGATGGATTTGGACACCATCAATTCGCCGAGACTAGCACGAGGTATACTCCTTGTATCCAAGCGATTCTCACCGGTGGAGACATTGTGATGTCCGGAGTTAATCGTGGATGCTAGTTATGGTAACTAGTTCATTGGAGTGACCAGTAAGACTTCATATGGTTCTCTGCATATATAGATATGTCAATGAAGTTCTTACTGTGGCTTAAGTGCGATGTTCCTTTGACTTGCGGTATTCAAGTCATCTTGATCATGGAGACTTATGCTTTGACATCTTAAGCAAACATCTCCGAGGAGATGTGGACCCGGGATGATTGGGTATAAGTCGAAGTGATCGAAGGTGTTTGAATAGCCTATAAAGGATTCACCACTCCTTGCGAGGAGATGTATACCCATGGCCTCTCGTCGGATTGTTACTAAAGTCTTTGGCCAAAGCATTACATGTTTAGAGTAAAGTACTCTTCGATACATGTGGAGTAACTAGAATCCGTAGGACGAGGAAATGATACTTGGGCTAGGTGTGACGTAGTCAGCCTAGTGGGGACTGACACAATAGACCATGTCCTGAACCAAGTGGGTATAAGATGAGTGAAGGGAATGGGGCACGATTCACTCGAGCTACTGAAGGGTTTCAGAAATAGTTCTGGATCAACCGTTGATCTTTTCGGTTAATTGGGGATCATGATGTACTACTAGGTGCCACTCATGATCGTTCTATAATTAATGGTTAATTATAGACGGCCAACATAAACCGAGAACCTATTTGGTCACACGCACAATGAGTGTAATCCAAAGGATTTAAAACGAGCTTGAGAATGGGATTCTCAGACCGAGAGAAACTATGTTTGGTTGGACCAAACATAAAGCGAGCATGAAATTGTTTCAGTCGCAATGGAAGCGTGGATGGGCCGTGTCTTATGAAGACATGATGGATGGACCAAAATGGTTTGGTTCTAATCCAATGGATGAGAATAAACCAAAGGGTTTGGTTTATATTAAACGAATGAACCAAAGGTTGGTTCGGTTCGTTTTAACTTAAAATAAACCATCATGGTTTGGTTTATTTTAACTTATCCTAATGGAGCGGGTTAACGGGCTTTATGGATATGATCCATTAACCATTAAGAGAATTAGTTCTCTATAAAAGAGGGCTTAAGGGGTCTATGTTAAACCCTAATGGAGCCGGTGAACCTCCGGCGACCCTCCGGTGATCACCTATAGGTTTGGCATCAAGGTGAGGCTTTTCTTTCCTTGGTTGGCCGGCGCCTATATCCTCCACCAAGCTGTCCAGTTTTCTGGACAGCTTCTTCTCCTCTCGTCGGAGCGTCGTTTGGACGACGGTTAGTGCTCCGACAGCGGCTAACTTACCGGGGATTTGATCTCCGGTAATCCTCTGAGGTGGGGACGGCGATTCCAAACGCGGTTGTGAATACCTCTCCGGAGAAGCGAGTTTTGAGAACTCGTTTTAGGATCCGAATTTGGATTCAGATCGTGATCATCTCTCGATCACGTCGTCTTCAACACGAGGCTAGTAACCCATACGAAGACGAAGCTCGTGACTTAGCGAAGTCATCCCGAGGAGCTCGGCATGGATACGGATAGAGACGATTCTTACGAGGATCGTTCCGGTTGATGCCGTTCCCGCTACACGTCATACGGAAGGTATAACGTAGTTTAATTTCCTTTTATTGCAATTTTAATTTACGGTTATGTCTACACTTGTTGTAATAGCATGTGTGTGTTGTGTGTGTTGTAATAAATATAGATTTATTATTTTTAATTGCTTCCGCTGTGCTCATGTTTACGAAACATGATCAAACACACACACGCCGCGGTGCCGGAAACCCAACAGTGGTATCAGAGCCCAGGTTGTGTTTCGACATAATCGTAAAATGGTTTTGCGATAGTCATAATGTATTTCTGGAAGTTTTCTAAATTTTGGAAATTTAGAAGTATTTATGGAAATTTTTTAATTTTGGAAAGTCTAGAAGTATTTATGGAAATCTTCCACTTTTGGAAAGTTGGAAGTATTTATGGAAATTTATATTTTCCATAAATAAAATATTTGATTAGATTCTGGAAATTTGTTTCCTAATTTAATCATGATTTGATTTGGGAAATCAAATCTTAAAATATTTTATTTCCATAAGCAGTTTTAAAGATTTAGGAAATTGGTTTCCTAAATAGATTTTCCTTAATCAAATAATTCCATGAATAAAATATGTGATTAGATTTGGAAATTTGTTTCCTAATTTAATTATGATTTGATTTGGAGAATCAAATATTAAACATATTTTATTTCCATAAATAGTTATGACATATAAGGAAATTATATACATGACATAATTGTATGCCATGTAATTGCATTAGATGCATAACATTATGCCATGCATGTCGTGACATGTAGATGTATGCCATGTATGTCATGCCATGTAGATAATAGTTATTTGCATGCAAAGAGGATGAGACATAAAAACCCTTAATCAATATTAAAGCCTACACCTTCCATTAATATGGTTAGAACCAGAGTTCTGTTTCTTGTTTGGGTTGTTGGACTCTCTCCAAGCCCGGCCAACTCGAACATGTTCAAACCATGGAATAGTTTAATACTAATATGGTAAGAGTCAGAGGTCAATCGTTAGCTTTGGTTGTTGGACTCTCTCCAAGCTGGGCTAATTGGTTGAATGCGCTCTAACCATATTAAAACTATTTCCTGATTAATGGGTTGGCTTTAACCTGGAGCATCGGCTGGTTGGACTCTCTCCAAGGTCGATGTAAAGGGAGGTGAAGTTGGGTGCTATGCATATGATGCATACTTGTTAATGTGTTAACAACCCGATGTATGTGTGAACATTCAATTAGTTGATAGCACATTGTGATAGTTGCATATACGGGATATGCAATCGGTATAGATGATACCTACCGTCGTAGTTATGAATGGCTTGTTGGACTCTCTCCAAGGTTGTTCATAACTATGATGGATATCAGCCCATTCGAAGATGGACCTACGATCTCCCGAAGTGATTTTGGGGTTTTTGAAATTCGAAAAATGAATGGGATTTATAAATGTATATTGATGCATTTTAAAATCATCTTTCTCATATATGCTCGTTTTGTATTTCTAAGTTAATATATTGATCATGATGTGTTTGAATTTGCGTTCCATTTTGGATTCAAATAAATTGACTGGGCCGAACTTCATGGACTAGCTTAGAAACTTGAGAATTGTTCTCAAGGTGGAAAAGCTTGCGTATGTCCTCGAAGCGCCTCTTCCCGCCCATCCTAGTGACAATGCAACTCTGGACCAATTGTTAGCCTATCAGAAACATGTGAGTGATTTTGAACAAATGAGTTGCATCATGCTAGCCGCGATGGAACCCAAGCTACGAAAGCAGCATGAGCATATGGATGCTCATATCGTAGTCCTTCATCTCTGTGAGTTGGTTGATGAGCAAGTGAGATTCGAAAGGTTCGAAGTCTCCAAGCTCCTCTTCACCTCGAGATGCAAGGAGGTTCATCTCGTGGTATCGCTTCAACATGCTGAAGACTGTGGAGCCTTCTGAGAAGCATGAGTAGGGGACAGTGTTGTTAGTTGATTCCTCGAAGAAAGGTTCTAAGAGGGAGTCAAAGGAACAACAGAAGGGGAAGAAGAAAAAGGCTAAAAGGCAGAACCAGCTCAAAAGGGCACTTGCCATCATTATGGCAAGGAGGGTCATTGGCGAAGAAATTGCAAGGTTTATCAAGAGTCCGTGAAGAAGGATAAGGCATCGGATGCCCCATCTTCTTCAGAAATCTTCTTTATTGATTGTCATTCTATTTCCTTAGACACTTGGGTATTGGATACTAGGTGTGGCTCACATATATGTAATGACATACATGGGCTAAGGAATAGAAGAAGACTCGTCAAGGGGAGAGTCAAATTTACGTGTTGGGAATGGAGCAACGGTTGCTGCACTCGCCATCGGAACGTATTTGTTGGAACTCCCTGTAGGACTTGTCTTAGAACTGGACAATTGCTTTTATGTTCCTTCGTTGATAAAGAACATCATTTCTATTTCGTGTTTAAATAGAAATGGGTACCATTTGACTTTTAGTAACAATTGTTGTTACATAACTTTGAATGGAGTTCTTTATGGGACTGGAACTTTAAGCAATGGTGTTTATACGTTGGACGTATCCAGTGACATTTTCAATATCGAAGCGAGCAACACGCGTGCTCGAAAGGATAATCACATAGACTCCTATATGTGGCATTGTCGTCTTGGCCATATAAGCAAGAAACGCATGTCCGAATTACACCGATGTGGAATTCTGGAATCGTTTGAATTGGATTCATATGATACATGCGAATCATGCTTAAAAGGCAAGATGACTAAGTTACCTTTTACTGGAAAAGGTGAACGAGTGGGAGAGTTACTAGGTCTAATACATACTGATGTATGTGGACCTATGTCAACTCAAGCTTTAGGAGGCTATAACTACTTCATTACCTTCACCGATGATCACTCACGGTTTGGGTATGTGTTCTTGATGAAACACAAGTCTGAAGCCTTTAAAAAGTTCAAAGAATTCAGAAATGAAGTAGAGAAACAACATGACAAAAGTATTAAAATACTTCGATCGGATCGAGGTGGTGAATACTTAAGTCAAGAGTTTCTTGATTATCTAAGAGACAATGGCATAGTGTCTCAATGGACTCCGCCATATACACCACAGCATAATGGTGTATCTGAGAGGCGTAACCGGACCTTGTTGGACATGGTCAGGTCAATGATGAATCATGCGACTCTTCCCAAGTCCTTTTGGGGTTATGCACTTGACGGTGTTTACTTGTTAAGCAGAATGCCTACAGTAGTCTCAACTACTCCATATGAGATATGGAATAGTAAGAAACCTCATGTATCTTACTTGAAGATATGGGGTTGTCTGCTTATGTGAAGCGGTGTATGTCAGACAAATTGGATGCTAAGTCGATAAATGTCTATTTATTGGATACCCTAAGGAAACAAGGGTTACCAATTCTATCATCTGTGGAACAAAGGTGTTTGTTTCAAGGCATCTTGTGTTTCTAGAGAAAGAGTTTCTCTTGCAAGAAAGCAGTGGGAGTGTCGTCGAGCTTGAGGAGGCTCGAGAGACTCAAATAGACATTGATGAGATACAGTGAAGCCTGTGGTAGCAACTCATAGTGATGAGCAATCAATTTGGACCTATTATAACACCACATCTTCGTAGATCTGGTAGAACACGCATAATATTCACGAGATATGGATTTCGTAAGTGAATCGAGCGCGTGTTACTCATTGATGATGAGAGCCTACAGTTATGAAGAAGTCTTGACAAGTTGAGAAAGGGATAAGTGGCTTGGTGCCATGAAGTGGAAATGGATTCCATGTATGAAAACCAAGTTTGGAACTTGGTTGACCCACTGAAGGCATAAAGCCTATAGGGTGCAAGTGGGTTTTCAAGAAGAAAACCGACATGGATGGTAATGTGATTACCTATAAGGCTAGATTGGTGGCGAAAGGATATCGTCAAAAACAAGGTGTTGATTATGGCCGAAACCTATTACTTGTAGCTATCTTAAATCCATTCGGATGCTCCACGGCCATAGCGGCTCATTATGATTATGAGATATGGCGGATGGATGTGAAAACGGCTTTCCTTAATGGAAACTGCTCGAGGGCGTGTATATGATCTGACTGAGGTTTCACATCGGTTGATAAAACCAAGGTATGCAAATTGCGGCGGATCCATTTATGGATTGAAGCAAGCATCCGAGGCTGGAATATCCGTTTTGATGAGACAATCAAAAGTTTGATTTCTCACAAAATCGACGAACCTTGTGTGTACAAGAAGGTTAGTAGAGTGCGATCGTGTTCCTAGTATTGTATGTCGATGACATATTACTTATAGGAAGCGATGTGTCAATCTTCTGATCGATTAAGGTTTGGTTATCCAAGACATTCTCCATGAAAGACACAGGAGAAGCAACCTACATCCTTGGGATTAAGATCTATAGAGATAGATCGAAGCAGTTGCTTGGTCTTTCGCGGTCTACATATATAGGCCAAGTGCTAAGAGGTTTAGCATGTCGGAATCCAAGAAAGGTTATCTACCCATCGGGCATAGGGAACACCTTTGAAGTCTATGTGTCCGCGCCAGAAGGCGAGAGGATTTGCATGAGTAAGATTCCCTATGCATCCATAATAGGATCTATCATGTATGCTATGTTATATACGAGGCCCGATGTATCGTATGCTCACGAGTGTCACGGCGGATGCGATCCGATCGAGGAATGGATCATTGGGTGGGTATTAAGGCGATCCTTAAGTACTTGAGAAGAACTAAGGATGTGTTCCTAATATATGGAGAAGTACATGGTGATGCGTGGGTATCACGGATGCGACTCGGATGACAAGGATGATTCCATGTCTTATGCAGGTATGTATTCACCTAGAATGGGCGCAATAAGTTGGAAAGGTTCCAAGCTTGACACTATAGTGGATTCTTCCACTAAAGCGAGAATACATTGCGACTTTAGGCGAGGAAAGCGGTTTGGATCAAGAAGTTCATCTCTTGAACTTGATGTGGTCTCATCGATGATCCAAACATGTGCCGCCGCTATCATCTTATCGGAGAGATCATAAGTAGGAACGAAATACAAATCGAGAAAATTCCCCTTTGAAAGGAACTTAGCGGATCCTTTGACTAAAGCATTACCTCAAAGTAAGTTTGAGGGTCATGTTAGAGCTTATGGTATTGGATCTGTAGCGATTGGCATTAGGCCAAGTGGGAGTCTGTTAGTAATATATGAGAGATGTCCTAAGGCAATGCCTTATGTATGAACCATTTATATGATAAATGAAGATTCACTATTTGAGTATACATGTTTAATGTATTTGATTGGATCTTAAACTCATTTCTTGAATGTCACGATCGATTCACGGCATGAGAGAATTTGTGATTGGATCACAACTAGTGAGTATCTCTACATGTGTAATTGTGATGTATCGGAATTATCCTAGTCGATGAATTGATGGATTTGGACACCATCGATTACATCGAGACTAACACGAGGTATACTCCTTGGTGTATCAAGCGGTGATTCTCCTTGGTGGAGACATTGTGATGTCGGAGTTAATCGTGGATGCTAGTTATGGTAACTAGTTCATTGGAGTGACCGGTAGTAAGACTTCATATGGTTCTCTGCATATATAGATATGTCAATGAAGTTCTTCTTGTGGCTTAAGTGCGATGTTCCTTTGACTTGCGGTATTCAAGTCATCTTGATCATGGAGACTTATGCTTTGACATCTTAAGCAAACATCTCAGGAGATGTGGACCGAGATGATTGGGTATAAGTCGAGTGATCGAAGGTGTTTGAATAGCCTATAAAGATTCACCACTCCTTGCGAGGAGATGTATACCCATGGCCTCTCGTCATTGTTACTAAAGTCTTTGGCCAAAGCATTACATGTTTAGAGTAAAGTACTCTTGATACATGTGGAGTAACTAGAATCCGTAGGGACGAGAAATGATACTTGGGCTAGGTGTGGCGTGAGTCGACCTAGTGAGGGTGACACAATAGACCATGTCTGAACCAAGTGGGTATAAGATGAGTGAAGGGAATGGGGCACGATTCATTCGAGCTACTGATCGGTTTCAGAAATAGTTCTGGATCAACCGTTGATCTTTTCGGTTAATTGGGGATCATGATGTACTACTAGGTGCCACTCATGATCGTTCTATAATTAATGGTTAATTATATACTGCCAACATAAACCGAGAACCTATTTGGTCACACGCACAAAGAGTGTAATCCAAAGGATTTAAAACGAGCTTGAGAATGGGATTCTCAGACCGAGAGAAACTATGTTTGGTTGGACCAAACATAAAGCGAGCATGAAATTGTTTCAGTCGCAATGGAAGCGTGGATGGGCCGTGTCTTATGAAGACATGATGGATGGACCAAAATGGTTTGGTTCTAATCCAATGGATGAGAATAAACCAAAGGGTTTGGTTTATATTAAACGAATGAACCAAAGGTTGGTTCGGTTCGTTTTAACTTAAAATAAACCATCATGGTTTGGTTTATTTTAACTTATCCTAATGGAGCGGGTTAACGGGCTTTATGGATATGATCCATTAACCATTAAGAGAATTAGTTCTCTATAAAAGAGGGCTTAAGGGATTGTTAAACCCTAATCATCCAAAACCCTAAAGCTAGTTGCCGCCCACCTCCTTGGTTTTTTCGGCGCCAACAGCCTTGTGCCGCCGCCCAACCACTTGTGCCGCCTTCCAACTTGTTGCCGGCGACCAAACTTCAGCCGGTGAACCTCCGGCGACCCTCCGGTGATCTCCTATAGGTTTGGCATCAAGGTGAGGCTTTTCTTTCCTTGGTTGGCCGGCGCCTATATCCTCCACCAAGCTGTCCAGTTTTCTGGACAGCTTCTTCTCCTTCCGTCGGGTTTGGACGACGGTTAGTGCTCCGACAGCGGCTAACATACCGGGGATTTGATCTCCGGTAATCCTCTGAGGTGGGGGACGAAGGATTCGTCAAACGGTTGACGAATACCTCTCCGGAGAAGCGAGTTTTGAGAACTCGTTTTAGGATCCGAATTTGGATTCGGATCGTGATCATCTCTCGATCACGTCATCTTCAACACGAGGCTAGTAACCCGTACGAAGACGAAGCTCATGACTTAGCGAAGTCATCCCGAGGAGCTCGGCGTGGATACGGATAGAGACGATTCTTACGAGGATCGTTCCGGTTGATGCCGTTCCCGCTACACGTCATACGGAAGGTATAACGTAGTTTAATTTTCTTTTATTGCAATTTTAATTTACGGTTATGTCTACACTTGTTGTAATAGCATGCGTGTGTTGTGTGTGTTGTAATAAATATAGATTTATTATTTTTAATTGCTTCCGCTGTGCTCATGTTTACGAAACATGATCGAACACACACACGCCGCGGTGCCAGAAACCCAACATGTGATTCCTCTAATTTTGAATGGATGGATCTGATCCATCTGAGAGGATAATTACGATCGGTCAAATCTGTTGGGGATCGATACGGCCGGCTAGAGGGGGGTGAATAGCCCTCGTTCGTTGGATGTCGTATTTTGCTCGTTTTCATTGCGTTGCTTGTCTACGATTGTCCTTAGCCCAGCGGAAACAATAAAACAATAATAATACTAACAACAAATAAGCACACACAAACACACACGATATACGTGGTTCGGAACCGAATGGTTCCTACTCCACGGGCGAGCTCCTCGAGCTCTAGAGATGCACACGACAATACTCAAACTCCTTCTCGACTACACGTCGGAGGTGGAGAAACCTCTCACAAGCAATTACAACAGTAATATACAAATACAAACAAGAATACAAATACAATACAAAAGAAACACTTTTCACCGATTGCTTTTGATCACTTGTTTGTTGCTTGCTTTGATTGGCTCTTGAAGGACTGGAATGCAGCAGCAATTCCCCTCCAATAGCTCCACAAAAACCATGGCGAAATCTTCCAACTTGAGCTCCATTTATAACCTCATAGCTATTTTTCAGCATCACGATCGGATCGTGATATCGATCGCGGCAGAGCCGTTGTCTCACAGCGGCCGATCCACGCGTTAAGTTCCAACGGATCACACATCGATCGTGATCATCCATCGATCACGGCGAAGCTTGACTCCATTCTCGCTCGTGCGTCATGTCGCTGATTATTTGCCATCTCTATGACGCCTCCTCAGCGATCGACAGTCTCGATTGTTCAATTGTCGAACGGAACCGAGCACGACGAGAGCGGGATCGACACCTATTCCTGATCGATGTCGGCTAAAACCTCAAACACAAAGTTGTTTGAAGGCCCGACACTCGCCAGCCACTTGGCCAAGTCCACCTTATCCCTGGAGTTCCCCACCGAGCTCTCTTCCTCCGCCTTACGTCCCTCGGATGCAGCGCCCTCGACGCGCCATCCTTCACGTCTCATGCCCTAGAAGTATGATTCCCTTTGGGCTCACTCCATTCGCTCCCCGTCCGGCGGTCCCTCGGATGCACCAAGCGCACGGCTTCGCAATGCCATCCTTCACTGACTCAAGGACCCGAGCCTAGTGAACTTGCCAAGTTCTCAAGACTTCCCAAATGCACCAAGTGCACGACTTCGCAATGCATTTCTCACCAAGCACCAAGCGCACGACTTCGCAATGCTTTTGGATTTCCCATGCCAAGCACCAAGCGCACGCCTTCGCAATGCTTTGGACTTTCCCATGTCAAGGCTTCCCCCTTGGACTTCCACACCAAGCTCCATGCTTGGATTTTCCATGCCAACCCCATGTTGGACTTTCCCATGTCATGAGTTTTGTCTATCATCAAAATACTATCAAGGTACTGCTCGAGTCAAACTCGAGTCAACCTGGGCCGATTGCACCAACAAAATATGAAGGAAGGGCTCAAATGTTCAGATCGAAATGCATGGACTGGATCTCTCCAGATCTGAATAGATGGCTCAGAATCAGCTACATTCATCGGACTGTCCATAATGCTCAGATCTAATCTCTTAATCTAATTGTCTCTGATCTGGATGAAATGCTCAGATTAAGTCAACTTGAATAGAGTCTAGTCCAGTGGCTCATCTTGATCTCCTACAAATAAAGATAAATTTTACATATAAGTCCAAAATATAGGAGAATTTACAATTAGGTCCAAAAGATTATCCAACTCATAAAATATGTAAATAATCAATAATTAAACACACGAGAGGATGAAAACGATGATATTAAGGACCGAAATAATACAACAAAATGACAGTTATCAACTCTCTCACACTTATTCTTGCGCGTCCCGAGCAATAATAAAAATAAAGGAACACTGACTCAATCACTCATTTCCCCAAACAATACCCAGATCAATAATTCAGAGATAAGAAAAATAAGTTACTTAAAATCACCAAATCGATCTAGATCCTAGGTAGTCAAAAGATCCAACTCCTACAACAATCAACATGTATGATGATTTACAGTCAAATCAAATAGACTAAGCCTGATACAAAACCTCCCAAAATGGATAAATGCACTGATGCTCACATAATAACGTAGGAGTGGGGCGCCCTCAAAATAACATGCAATTTTGTACTACCATATGCTTGCTTGTCATCTACTTCTCTACTGCTATCAATACATCTCATACATGAATCAAAAGGATTTATCATGAATCGAAACAAGATCAAAAGTAGACTGTAGATAAAGTATGCAAAGAGTAGTACAAGACAAAGGTACAAATGAATAGGGAACAAGAGAAGAATTGGAGAAATAAACCTGATGAGTTGCTCTGTGAAATGCTCAGTAACTAGCAATATGGGAAGAGGCTAGGACAATTGGAAACTTTAGACTTGGATTCAAGATCAAATGGCTCTATCCAACACATTGCAATTCCATTTGCCTGCATTACAATTGCACTTTTTTTTCTTTCTTTTCTTTTTTTCTTTTTTTTTTGCAAAAGAAATATCAATGGCGCCATTTTTTTTTGTGTGCAGAAACTCAAGTACTAATCACAGACAAATATATCTCAGGACCAATGACCTCTAAAAATCATGCCTTCCATATCATGTTTCAAACAAAAATAATATAACTCCTCCCCCACACTTAAAAATTTTGTCCGTCTCGGACAATATAACCCATCAAACTATTCCTCCAACATGGAAAACAATAGATATACAAAAGATAATCCACAAAGATACAAAGACAATGGATAGCAATTGAAGAGATGAGACAAGTAAGACATGAAAGATGGAAGTATCAAGTGGATTAGACAATCAAACTAAGTCAGGAAAAGAATCCAAAAATGAAATCCTTCATCATATTCATGCAAGTAAATGTTACTGCAGTTTTGAAAAGGCTCAAAGCAAATTCTAGAGTAACAAGAATCACATGTGTTATCACACAAAAGTGGGTAGATGATATGAATGGCTTACAACCTCACTAGGTGAATCAACATCAAGCTTAGTCTATCAATAAAAAGTTCACCATCATAACAAGTGACTGCATGCAAGTGAAGTCTCCTATCATACACAAAAATCCACCATTTGATGATCAAACTTAACTAATTTTTACCACCTCTGAAATGATACTAAGGCATGCATAGGGAATATTATTTGACTCAACAACAACACTAAACCTAGGTAAACAAGCAATCAACCACACAAATTATTCCGAACATGAAAGGAAGAAAATAAATGTAGTAAATAAAAGAACACACTCCCCTTTCAAGTCGGAGAAAAAGCATCATCATGTCTGTCCCCACTGTATTCTCTAGAATAGACTTGATCTCTTTGCTCGACATTTCATGAGTCTGTTACAAAAGTGAGCCCGTTGATCGCTAATGATCGCCCTGGGAACACCAAATCTGCAAAATATGTGAGACTTAACAAAATCCACAATAACTAGAGAATCATCAGTCATGGTGGGGATGGCCTCCACCCATTTAGAAACATAATCATATGCCAAAAGAATATATGAAAATCCAAAAGATACAGGAAATGAACCCATAAAATCAATACCCCAAACATCGAAAATCTCACAGAATAACAAGGATTATTGAGGCATTGCTTTTCTACGTCCTATATTCCCTGTTCATTGACATCGCTAACAAAACTTGTAAAATTCAGAGGCATCATGAAATAAGGTGGGCCAATACAAACCAGACTCTAAAACTTTCCTAGCAGTTCTTTGGGGTCCAAAATACCCCCCACAAGCCAGAGAATAACAAAAAGTAAGTACATATGGAATGAAACTCATAATCAAGTCCACATCATCTAATAATTTGATCACTACAAAATTTTCAATGATAAAGATCATCCCATACATAATACTTAGCATCACTTTTCAATTTTTGGACTTGTGCATGAGTAAAATGTGAAGGTATAACACGACAACTAAATAAATAGCAAAATTTGCATACCATGGTGTCTTACCCTACAGGTGAAAAAAATGCTCATCTGGAAAAGAATCTGCTATAGGGGTGGGCATAATCTCCATCACAATCCTAGTCAAGCTGAAATACCACCTCCTTCTGCAACAATTTGGTCAAGGGTAGGGCAATCTGACTGAAGTCTCTGATAAAATGTCTGTAGAAACTTGCATGACCTAGAAAAGCACAAACTTCCCGCACAGAAGCGGGGTAAGATAAAGAAGATATAACATGAATTTTAGTAGGATCCACTTCAATACCATACACAGAAATAATATAACCTAAGACTATCCCATGATCGACCATGAAATAACATTTCTCACAAACATCTGATGGAAGTGATCCTAGGGTCGTCACCTGAAGCGTGCAACTCCCTACACATTCCATATCCTTGTCTACAATAAAGAGGGCCCACAGATAGGTCATAACAACAAATCATTATCAACATCAAAATCATCAGAATCAATAAAGTCACAACAAAATATAGAAGGTGCATAGATATCCAAATGAAAAATAGACTAAGAAATAAAGTTTATGCAGTTCACCTCATCAGCTATAACCACACTAAGAATAGAATGATCCTCCATCGAGTACCTCATAGCGTCCAAAATATTGAACCGAACTACAGTATCTCCTACCTCCATAGAAAGAGTATAACTTCTCGTGAACACACAGATCTTTAAAAAAAAACTTGGCATACTTGGGAATCTGCTAGCTCTTGGAATTCCCTAGCCTTTTCTTCAACAACCCCCATCCTAGGATGGGCCTCTGAGAGAAGAGAAAAACTGCTGCATAAAACTCAAGAAGATTATCGCCTGAAGACCTAGTCATCCACACAAACAAATACAATGAAAAACAAATATAGATAATAAGAAATACAATAATAACAAAAGAAAAAGAAAACAAACAAACAAACTACAGTTTAAAGACAAACGAACCCATTAAAGTTCCCCAGCAACGATGCCAAAATTTTGATAGAACGAATTTTTAATTGTCGCAATACCATTCCCAAATTATTTACCGAACCCCTAACTACACTAATGCAGTACAAGACTGACTCGAATCGTCTCCCAACGAACCTAATGGCTGGACGTTTGTTTTTAAACAGAAGTAAACACTGGGGGGTTTTTACAATTATTAAAATAATTAAAATGTAAAATCAAAAGCAAATATGAGAATTAAACATGCAAAAAGAGTAAATCTAACTACCAAATAACAAGTAACAAGCAACTATCCTAATGCACAAAAGTAAGTGATCACGCACCGCACTGTCACTATACGGTACAATGATCAAACAAATATGAGCAATTCAACCATGCACCGCACTATCACTATATGACACAGTGATCAAACAGTCACTGAAAAACTAAACTAACCGACAGAAAAGAAATCGACCAAGTACCTCACTATCACTATACGGTATAATGATCAAACAAATGTGAACAATCCAACCATGCACCGCACTGTCACTATACGACACAGTAGTCAAACAGTCACTAAAAACTACAATAAACGAAAACAATTCAACCAAGCACCGCACTGTCACTATACGGTACATTGGTGTAATGTAAATGAAACTAACCTAACAACTAAAGCATAACACAAATAAAACTCTAACTACGATTCAAATTAAACACAAGTTAGAATATAGAATAAAATACAAGGTAAACCGCAGATTAAAATACAAAGTAAAATACTAGTGAAACACAGGTTACGAACACTAGTAAAAACACAATTCAAAGCCACTGGTGAAACCACATATTAAAAATACTAGCGAAAACACAATTGAAAACACTAATGCAAACACAATGTAATAACACCAGTGACAACACAAATGAAAACACAAGTGCAAATACAAATGAAAACACAAACTGAACCATAAACTGAACCACAATCTGAAATCACACAAAGTAACAAGGTAACACAGTAAAACAATAACAAACACAATACTGAATCAACAGTAAATCAACAGTCATCCACAAACACCGGAAAGGTACCACCCTCTCCGGTGACCTACGATAATATCGAACACTCCAAGAGTCTCAGGGTACGGATCTCTCGTCAGAACCCGACGAGAGGTGGATCGATGCGGTAGTTCATAGTTTCGATGATGGATGCGGGACTGCCGTGACCACGAGAAGTCAAGGTGGATGGAATCAGATCTAGGAACTGATGATCGTCACCACCACCGAAGACCACCTGGATTGAAGAAGCGGAAAAGATTCTGCGATCCCCAGTCACCCCTAGCTTCGCGTGATCAAGTCCCACTAGGGTAGCTCAGCTCCGTCGGCGAGGGCTCTGAGGATCGCTGGTGAAGATAGTCGAACTCCACCGCTCGGTTGATGGATTGCCGCCGCCCAAATGCAGCTACGAACTCCGCTGGACAGAAGGAAGGTGGGGACGCCCGATGAAATGGAATTAGGGAACAACCTGGGTTGCCGAAATCAATCGTCGGAGTGCTGCTGTGGAATCGCTGTCGCCGTGCCATTTGGAAGAAGAACGCCGCCGATTTGGGATGAAGAAGCGGCTGCGCTGCATGGAGAAGATGATGGAATAGGGAATGCCACCGCCGACCTTAGTTGAGGAAGGGAACGACCGGCGGTGCTCCGGGCGGATGTTGTGGAAGAAAATCGCTGGCGAAGTGTGATTTTGGAAGAAACTCCGTGGATTTTGGGAAGAAGAGAACTGTTGTGGCTCTGCGATATTGAAGGACTTCCTTCTGCGCGTCACCGGTGACTCCTGTGCGATCCCACCACCGCTCGCGCGGAAGCAAAAGAGGACGTCGCCGTCGCTCGCGAGGAAGAAGACACGATCGTGATGTTTCTGCTCTTCTGTCGATTCTGTTCTGCGCCGATTTGGGAGGATATTTGATTAAATGAAAAACCTTAGTCGTCCGATCGCACGCCCACTAATCTCAGCCGTCCATTTGAAACTAGGGCTTGATTAAGCAATTAATCCATTAAGAAGGTTGTGATCCAACGGCTGTGATTCCTCCGATTTTGAATGGATGGATCTGATCCATCTGAAAGGATAATTACGATCGGTCAAATCTGGAGGAAGGGCTCAAATGTTCATATCGAAATGTATGGACTAGATCTCTCCAGATCTGAATAGATGGCTCAGAATCACCTACATTCATCGGACTGTCCATAATGCTCAGATCTAATTGTCTCTGATCTGGATGAAATGCTCAGATTAAGTCAACTTGAATAGAGTCTAGTCCAGTGGCTCATCTTGATCTCCTACAAATAAAGACAAATTTTACATATAAGTCCAAAATATAGGAGAATTTACAATTAGGTCCAAAAGATGATCCAACTCATAAAATATGTAAATAATCAACAATTAAACACACGAGAGGATGAAAACGATGATATTAAGGATCGAAATAATACAACAAAATGACAGTTATCATGCCACACATGGCCTGGCCATGTGGATCCACACGGTATTGTGGCGCTGGCATTTTTTGATGCGACTAGGGTTTTTTTATGGATTCGGGCAACGCCTACCTCAAGTCTATATAAGGAAGGTCATACCCAAAGCCCAGAGAGAGGGCACGATGGCGGGGACGACACACCGACACCCTAAAAAGCTCGGAAACTCACAACGGGGAGGAAGAAGATGGCTAGAGGATCGTTTCCTATGCTCCAACGTCAAAGAGAAAAACCAAGAGTACTGAAATTTACTTTTTATTCATCTCCTGCAATTTAATGATCTATTCTATTATGGATTGTGTTCGTTCTTTTCTTTCTATGGAGTAGAATCTTTGATTGTAGGATTAGGGAATAACTTGTGTACGTAGAACAAGCTAGATCGAATGTAAAATCTTTTTTAGGATTTCTATTCGCAGTTCGTGTTTGATTGATTCGATGAAAATTGTGTTTTGGTTTTCTATCTATTGTGCATAGCCGATACAAGGGGTGACAACTCTTGTATCAAAGTTCTAGGGGAATTAAAGAGGAACCAAGGGGTTGTCCTCATCTCCGCTAACCGTTGGTAGAAGGGTACGATGGAGTTGAAGGGTTTTGCTTATCAAGTCCGTGAGGGGGAACTTCGCTTCCCACTTCACCTCGGTAGCTTGTCCATGGCGATCCCTTCGATGTCCCCGGATTAAAAAAAAATTTAATCCTAGACAAAAGAGATTTCCCAAACCACCAAATCATCGTCGTGCTATTCGTTTAGAGAGGTCACTTGAACAAACTAGTTGTTCAAGCGACCATCCTCTATTCTACGAGTAGCCGCGGAATAGACGATGTCCGGATCGCCGGTTTTTGTGTTTATGCTCGGGATCCAAGTATTATTTAGCCATTTACAGATTTATAACATGCTTATAATTGAAAAACAAAAACAAGCAACAAACAAAAGAGAAAAGAGAATAGATATACCTCTTGATCTTCTTATGTATGTCCTTCCTCCTTTTAGACATCGTGTGGGTGACGATCTACCAAAAGTTGAAGCTCCAAGATCGCAAATCTTCCTTCCTTGCTCTTCCAAAGCAAGAGGAAGAATAGAAACAAGGTTTTTCTCCTCTCTAGAAACAACCAACAAGGAACTAAAACTATCCTTGCCGCCGGCCAACTAGGTGAAGGAGAAGATGGTGGAAAACAACCAAGACACCAAGGGAAGCCCAATATCTTGTTTCCACCACCTAAGGAGAAGGAGAAGGGAGCTTTTGGGCGCTAGCCAAGGCTGGAAAAGGGGCGGGAGAGGTGCTGGACGTTGGCCAAAAGAGGAAGAAGAAGAGAAGAATACCTTCCTTATTTGGTGCCACCCTTGCCTCCAAACCCTAATCCTAATCCTATCTCAACTAGGATTCCTCTTCCTTGCCGCCCAAAAACCCTAGCTCTCATCAATCTTCCCACGCCAACTCCCTTGACATCCTTTTATAGAGTTAGGGATAAGTCATGAATTAATCTCATCCATTTGTTCTAGGGATTTAATCTCAACCGTCGGATCCAGAGATTTAATATCAACCGTCGGATCTTAGATATTTAATCTCTACCTATGGATCTTAGAGTTTTGTTTCTATCCATTGGATCTAAGCATCATGAGGTGTTAATAGACTACATTAGGGACCATAAGGAGGAGTTGGGTCTTGGCCACCCATGGATCAAGCCCACATAAAGTCCGATCCACTAATGATGATCCAATCCACTAAAGGTTCATCATTGATCTACCTCACCAACCCCCATATGATAATATGGGCTCCATATATTATTTGTACATTTTGTCCCCGTGTTTAAGATCTCGAATGTCCGTCGATTAATTAATTTACTGACCATTAATTAATCAACATCTAACTCCTTGAGTAGTACCACTCAACCTTTTCATCATGCCGGACCAAGTCCACCTGTAGGGTTTACATGATGAACCTTATGAGCTTCTCAAGGCGACAATATCATCCTAATATATAGAACATGGTTTCCTTCTATAATCAATGGCACACCATATAAATAATATCATCTCCCAACTTACCAAGCCTATCGATTTAATCTATAAATCTCACCCATTGTTAAATCAAAGAGATGAGTACTAAGTATATGTGCCCGTTATTATATTGGGATTAAGAGCATGTACTAAATAATATCTGAGGTCCGATTCGATTATGTAGTCAGCAATAAATCGAATCACCTCTAAGTCGGTTCTTCTCAATACACACAAAGTGCACTAGTGTGATTCTATGATCAAGACAAACCAATACCAAATCACACTACAACCATTCCGATGGTTTGTCCAAAGTCATCTCGATTGTGAGCCTTTACTTATACTTTTCAAGGGGCTGATAACATGATCTCCTGTGTGACACCACACACCATGTTATCTACAATGTAAAGTATTGGACAATATTACATAACCATAAAAATATGCAAACAATGATCATGTGATTCTTATTCCAAAATAAAGATGTTCATACAAAAGATAGACTTTTCAGTATACATCCCTACAATCTCCCACTTATACTAAAAGACTATGCTGTCCTCAAAGTGTCATACATCTGATCCCTATTCCCTCCACATGCCTATCAAAAGCTCTTGCCTGAATGGCCTTGGTGAAAGGATCTGCCAGGTTATCCTCCGATGCAATCTTGGCCACAACAACTTCTCCTCTCTTTATGATTTCTCGTATCAGGTGGTACTTACGCTTTATGTGTTTACTAGCCTTATGGACTCGTGGTTCCTTCGAGTTTGCAACCGCACCACTATTATCACAATAAATTGTGATAGTTCTGGGCAAACCAGGAATCACATCCAAGTCCATCAGGAAGTTCCTGAGCCATACAACTTCTTTGGCCACCTCAGAGGCCGCCACATACTCAGCTTCCATGGTGGAGTCCGCCATGCATTTCAGCTTGCCACTCCTCCATACAATGGCTCCACCTCCCAAAGTAAACACAAAACCTGAGGTAGACTTACTGTTACCCCTATCAGATTGGAAGTCGAAATCCGTGTAACCCACAGGGAGTAATTGGTCTGCCCGATAAACCAGCATATAATTCCTAGTCCTTCTCAGGTACTTCAATATATGCTTTACCGGAGTCCAATATCCCTGTCCTGGATTACTCTGATATCTGCTGACCATGCCCACAGCAAAGCAGATATCTGGTCTCGTACAGAACATCGCATACATGAGGCTTCCTACTGGCGAAGCATAAGGAACCGCCTTCATCTCCTCTATCTCCTCAGATGATCTAGGACACATCTCCTTAGATAAAGGAACTCCATGCCTGAAAGGTAGAAAACCCTTCTTGGTGTTCTGCATGCTAAAACACTCCATAATCGTGTCTATGTATGAAGCTTGGGATAAGCACAACATCCTTTTCCTGCGATCCCTTATAACCTTGATCCCAAGGATGTGTCCCACCTCTCCCAAGTCCTTCATATCAAACTGTTTGGACAACCATACCCTTACGTCCGATAACACCTTGATATTGTTGCCAATCAACAAAATGTCATCTACGTATAGTACAAGAAATACCACTACGTTTTTGTCACATCTCTTGTATACACAAGACTCATCCGGACTTTGAATAAATCCATAAGACTGGATCACCTCATCAAAACGGATGTTCCAAGACCTCGAAGCTTGCTTCAATCCATAAATGGACCGATTAAGCTTACATGCAAGATGCTCTTTGCCCTTAGCAATGAATCCCTCTGGTTGCTTTATGTAGATGTTTTCCTCAAGACTTCCATTAAGGAAAGCTATCTTGACATCCATCTGTCATACCTCATAATCAATATGAGCTGCTATGCATAAGAGAATCCGGATAGACTTAAGCATGGCTACCGGTGAAAAGGTCTCCTCATAATTGATACCCTCTTTCTGAGTATACCCCTTCGCAACAAGCCTCGCTTTGAAGGTCTCAACCTTCCCATCTACTCCTCTCTTTCTCTTGTAGATCCACTTGCATCCAATGGTTTTTACACCATCGGGTGGTTCTACAAGCTCCCATACCTGATTTGAATCCATAGATTCAATATCAGCATTCATTGCACTTTGCCAAGATACTGCATCTTTATCTTGGATTGCCTTGTCATATGTCCAGGGATCAGGTTCATGTTCGGCAGGGACCAAATCAGAAGATTCTCCCAAGAACATGAATCTATCAGGCTGTCTCACAACCCTCCCACTATGATGAGGTATCACCTGTGTATCCTCTGTGACACACGGTGCAGTGACATGTGGTATATCCTCTTGTACCGGTGGTACTAAAGAGGTGACTTCCCCTTTTAACTCCTCCAGAACAATTTTACTCTTGGCATTGTGGCTCATCACATAGTCTTCCTCTAGAAATCTAGCGTTTGTGCTAACGATCATCCTCTGATCTCTAGGACTATAAAACAATCCACCCTTCATTCCCCTGGGATAGCCAACGAACATGCTTACTTCTGTACGAGGTTCCAACTTACAAGCATCTGCCTTCAGAACATGTGCTAGACTCCCCCATATCTGAATATGTCTTAGACTAGGCTTTCGCCCAGTCCACAACTCTGTGGGAGTACAAGGCACTGATTTAGATGGAACCAAGTTCAGAATGTACACCACCGTATCTAGAGCATATCCCCAGAACGAATCTGGCAAGTCAGAATAACTCATCATCGATCTAACCATCTCCATAAGAGTCCTATTCCTTCGCTCTGCTACACCGTTTTGCTGGGGTGTGTCAGGTGCAGTCAATTGGGATTGAATCCCAGCCTCTGATAAGTAGTTCCTAAACTCTCCCAAGAGATACTCACCACCACGATCAGATAGTAGTGTCTTGATACTTTTACCTTGACATTTCTCCACATCAGCCTTGAATTCTTTGAACTTGTCAAAACATTCAGACTTGCGGCGCATCTGGTAAATGTATCCATATCTTGAGTAATAGTCTATAAAAGAGACAAAATACTCAAAACCACCTCTAGCCTAGATAGACATAGGACCACACAAATCAGAATGAACCAATTCTAACACATCTTTGGTTCTATACCCCTTGACCTTAAAAGGCCTCTTGGTCATCTTACCCTCCAAGCAAGATTCATAGGTTGGGAGATCCTCCACCACTAAAGAACCCAATGGTCCATCAGCTATCAACCTTTGAATTCTGCTTAGGTTAATGTGACCAAGCCTAAGATGCCAAAGATATGTTTGGTTCATCTTCGAAGGTTCTTTTCTCTTATTGGAATTAGAAGATGAGTTATTAACTTCAATTTGCATCGTGGGAGGTTTTGGTTCAAGTGTGTACAAATTTCCTATCAATGCACCCGAACAGATAATGTCCCTATTCCTTCTTATAATAACTCTGTCATTAAAAGAAATAGAATATCCATCCATAAACAATTTAGAAATCGAAATTAAATTCTTTCTAAATAAGGGTACATATAGGTAATTCTTAAGAACCAAAAGTTTATTTTTCTCAAAAGATAAATGAACATCTCCTACTGCAACAGCCACAAACTTCGTGGCATCGCCCAAGTGCACAGTAATCTCCCCCTCAGCCAGTCGTCTGGTTTCTTGGAACCCCTACAAAGTATTGCAGACATGATCAGTGGCTCCCGTATCTACACACAAGGTGCTGGTAGATAACACCGCTAAACATGTTTCAACGACTAGACCAAAAGATATACCTTTGTTCTTACGGTTGGGGCAATCCTTCTTCTAGTGTCCAGTCTGCTTACAAGTGAAGCACTTGCCTTTTAGCTTCTTCACTCCTCCCTGAGTACCTCCCACCGCCTTCGCCCCGGTTTGTTTCTTCTTCTTCTTGCCTTTCGGATTAGAAGTAGAAACCTTCTGGGTCACCACTGCATGCGCCTGAACACTAACGAAATAGTCCCTCTGCCGCCTGGAGTTCTGTCATAAGTTCCGCCAATGAATACAACCTCTTGTTCATGTTGTAGTTGAGGCGAAACTGCTCAAAACTCCTAGGTAGAGACTGGAGTATGATATCGACCTGGGTTTCCCCATCGATCTCAGCTCCTAGAACCTCCAGCTCATTCAAATGAGCCATCATCTTGAGAACATGATCCCTCATGGGTGTTCCCTCGACCATGGTGGTCGTCATCAAGTTTCTCATGGCCTCTTGCCTTGCAGTCCGATTCTGGTGTCCGAAAAGCTTTTTGAGATTGAGCATCATATCATAAGCAGTGGACATGGCTTGATGCTAATGTTGTAGTGCATTTGACATAAATGCCAAAATGTAACACCGCGCCATCTCATCGGCCTTGATCCACTTCTTATAGCTCTCTCTCTCTCCTTTTCCCCAGAATTATCTGCAGCCTTGGGAGGGCACTCTTCGAGGAGCACATATTTGTATTCCTCAGCAGTCAAGACAATGTCTAGATTCCTCTTCCAATCTACATAGTTGGGTCCAGTAAGTTTGTTATCTTTCAGTATCACAGCAAGTGGGTTGAAAATCATTTTGAAAGAAAACCTATGAATCACATAAATCAACACATTAGATTTCAAAAAATTATTGATTCCTCAAACAATAAAATTTTAAAATCAACCAACACCTCAAAACACCAAGAATATCGTATGCCACGATAGTGTGGACGTATACGAATTCTACATTTGTAAGAGGAGGTTTTACCCATTAATTTTACTATCTTGTCAACCTAACTTTTTGACAAGTAAAATTAATAGTTGGTTCCTCTTTGGCCCTACAAATAAAAGCAGTGACTCCAATGGGGAGGATACTTATATTTGTATCTAAGTGTTCACCTTTTGATCCGCAAACAAAACCATCCGATATGGAGGAAGGCACTCATGTTAGTAATATATGAGAGATGTCCTAAGGCAATCGCCTTATGTATGAACCATTTATATGATAAATGAAGATTCACTATTTGAGTATATATGTTTTCATGTATTTGATTGGATCTTAAACTCATTTACTGAATGTCCACGATACGATTCACAGCATGAGAGAATTTGTGATTGGATCACAACTAGTGAGTATCTCTACATGTGTAATTGTGATGTATCGGAATTATCCCTAGTCGATGAATTGATGGATTTGGACACCATCAATTCTGTCGAGACTAGCACGAGGTATACTCCTTGGTGTATCCAAGCATCTGATTCTCACTGGCTGGAGACATTGTGATGTCCGGAGTTGATCGTGGATGCTAGTTATGATAACTAGTTCATTGGAGTGACCAGCCGTAAGACTTCATATGGTTCTCTGCATATATAGATATGTCAAAGAAGTTCTTACTGTAGCTTAAGTATGATGTTCCTTTGACTTGCGGTATTCAAGTCATCTTGATCATGGAGACTTATGCTTTGACATCTTAAGCAAGCATCTCTAAAAAGATGTGGACCCGGGATGATTGGGTATAAGTCGAAGTGATCGAAGGTGTTTGAATAGCCTATAAAGGATTCACCACTCCTTTCGAGGAGATGTATACCCATGGCCTCTCGTCGGATTGTTACTAAAGTCTTTGGCCAAAGCATTACATGTTTAGAGTAAGGTACTCTTCGATACATGTGCAGTAACTAGAATCTGTAGGACGAGGAAATGATACTTGGGCTAGGTGTGACGTAGTCAGCCTAGTGGGGACTGACACTATAGACCATGTCCTGAACCAAGTGGGTATAAGATGAGTGAAGGGAATGGGGCACGATTCATTCGATCTGCTGAAGGGTTTCAGAAATAGTTCTGGATCAATTGTTGATCTTTTCGGTTAATTGGGGATCATGATGTACTACTAGGTACCACTCATGATTGTTCTATTATTAATAGTTAATTATAGACGACCAACATAAACCGAGAACCTATTTGGTCACACACACAACGAGCGTAATCCGAAGGATTTAAAACGAGCTTGAGAATGAGATTCTCAGACCGAGAGAAACTAGGTTTGGTTGGACCAAACAAAAAGCGAGCATGAACTCGTTTCAGTCTCAATGGAAGCGTGGATGGGCCGTGTCTTATGAAGACATAATGGATGAACCAAAATGGTTTGGTTCTAATCAAATGGAGGAGAATAAACCCAAGGGTTTGGTTTATTTTAAACGAATGAACCAAAAGTTGGTTCGGTTCGTTTTAACTTAAAATAAACCATCATGGTTTGGTTTATTTTAACTTATATTAATGGAGCGGGTTAACGGGCCTAATGGTTATGATCCAATAACAATTAAGAGAATTAGTTCTCTATAAAAGAGGGCTTAAGGGATTGTTAAGCCCTAATCCAAAAACCCTAGCTAGAGTTGCCGCCCACCCCATTGAAGGTCTCGGCGCCATCTCCTTGCCGCCGCCCACTTCTCCTCCAACCGGCGTCCAGAAGGAGCTTTCCTTCCCCCTCGTCGGCGTCGAGCTGCTGCCGGTTGGTACTCCGGTGATCTTCCTTAGGTTCGGCGATAAGGTGAGCACATGGCTTCCCTTGGTTGGCCGGCGCCCACTCCTCCACCAAAGCTGTCCAGTTTTCTGGACAGCTTGTTTTCCTCTCGTCGCAGCGTCGTTTGGACGACGGTTAGAGCTCCGACAGCGCCTAACTTACCGGGGATTCGATCTCCAGTAATCCTCTGAGGTGGAGGACGAAGGATTCGTCAAACGGTTGACGAATACCTCTCCGGAGAAGCGAGTTTTGAGGACTCGTCTTTGGATCCGAATTTAAATTATGATCGTGATCATCTCTCGATCATGTCGTCTTCAACACGAGGCTAGTAACCCGTACGAAGACGAAGCTCGTGGCTTAGCGAAGTCATCCTAAGGATACTCGGCGTGGATATGGATAGAGACGATTCTAGTGAGGATCGTTCCGGTTGATGCCGTTCCTGCTACACGTGATACGAAAGGTATACGTAGTTAAATTTCCTTTATTGTAAAATTTAAATTTACGGTTATGTCTACACATGTTGTACTATGCATGCGTGTGTTGTGTGTATTGTAATAAATGTAGATGTATTATTTTTATTTCTTCCGCTGTGCACATGTTTACGAAACATGTTCGAACACACACTCGCCGCGGTGCCGGAAACCCAACAGTGGTATCAGAGCCCAGGTTGTGTTTCGACATAATCGTGAAATAGTTTTGCGATAGTCATAATGATATTTCTTGAAATTTTCTACTTTTGGAAAGTTAGAAGTATTTATGGAAATTTTTCAATTTTGGAAAGTTTAGAAGTATTTATGGAAATCTTCCACTTTTGGAAAGTTGGAAGTATTTATGGAAATTGATATTTTCCATAAATAAAATATTTGATTAGATTTTGAAAATTTTTTTCCTAATTTAATCTTGATTTGATTTTGGAAATCAAATCTTAAAATATTTTATTTCCATAAGTAGCTTTGATGATTTAGGAAATTGGTTTCCTAAATTGACTTTCCTTAATCAACTATTTCCACAAATAAAATATGTGATTAGATTTGGAAATTTATTTCCTAATTTAATCATGATTTGATTTGGAGAATCAAATCTTAAACATATTTTATTTCCATAAATAGTTATGACATATAAGGAAATTATGTATATGACATAATTGTATGCCATGTAATTGCATTAGATGCATATCATTATGCCATGCGTGTCATGACATGTAGATGTATGTCATGTATGTCATGCCATGTAGATAATAGTTATTTGCATGCAAAGAGGATGAGACATAAAAACCTTTTAACAATATTAAAGCCTACACCTTCCATTAATATGGTTAGAACCAGAGTTCCGTTTCTTGTTTGGGTTGTTGGACTCTCTCCAAGCCCGGCTCGAACCCGAACATGTTCAAACCATGGAATAGTTTAATACTAATATGGTAAAGGTCAGAGGTCAATCGTTAGCTTTGGTTGTTGGACTCTCTCCAAGCTGGGCTAATTGGTTGAATGCACTCTAACCATATTAAAACTATTTCTCGATTAATGGGTTGGCTTTAACCTGGAGCATCGCCTTGTTGGACTCTCTCCAAGGTCGATGTAAAGGGAGGTGAAGTTGGGTGCTATGCATATGATGCATACTTGTTAATGTGTTAACAACCCGATGTATGTGTGAACATTCAATAAGTTGATAGCACATTGTGATAGTTGTATATACGTGATATGCAATCGGTATAGTTGATACCTACCGTCGTAGTTATGAATGGCTTGTTGGACTCTCTCCAAGGTTGTTCATATCTATGATGGATATCAGCCCATTCGGAGATGGACCTATGATCTCCCGAAGTGATTTTGGGATTTTTGAAATTCGAAAAATGAATGGGATTTATGAATGTATATTGATGCATTTTAAAATCATTTTCTCATATATGCTCGTTTTGTATTTCTAGGTCAATAAATTGATCATGACGTCTTTGAATTTGCGCACTATTTTGGATTCAAAAAACTGACTGGGCCTAACTGTTGGGTTTCTGGCACCGCGGCGTGTGTGTGTTCGATCACGTTTCGTAAACATGAACACAGCGGAAGCAATAAAAATAATAAATCTACATTTATTACAACACACACAACACACGCATGCATATTACAACAAGTGTAGACATAACCGTAAATTTAAATTTGTAATAAAAGGAAATTTAACTACGTTATACCTTTCGTATGACGTGTAGCGGGAACGGCATCAACCGGAACGATCCTCGCTAGAATCGTCTCTATCCGTATCCACGCCGAGTTCCTCGGGATGACTTCGCTAAGCCACGAGCTTCGTCTTCGTATGGGTTACTAGCCTCGTGTTGAAGACGACGTGATCGAGAGATGATCACGATCCGAATCCAAATTCGGATCCTAAGACGAGTCCTCAAAAATCGCTTCTCCAGAGAAGTATTCGTCAACCGATTGACGAATCCTTCGTCCTCCACCTCAGAGGATTATCGGAGATCGAATCCCCGGTAAGTTAGCCGCTGTCGGAGCTCTAACCATCGTCCAAACGACGCTCCGACGAGAGGAGAACAAGCTGTCCAGAAAACTGGACAGCTTTGGTGGAGGTGATAGGCGCCGGCCAACCAAGGGAGATAGAGCTCACCTTGATGCCAAACTTGAAGGAGATCACCGGAGCACTAACCGGCAGCAGCTCGACGCCGGCGAGGGGGAAGGAAGCAGCCTTCTGGACACCGGTTGGAGCCTCAAGGTGGGCGGCGGCAAGGAGGAGGAGAGTTAGCTCCGAATTTCTCCAAGGAGAGGTGGGCGGCAACTTAGGGTTGTGGATTAGGGCTTAAACCATCCCTTAAGCCCTCTTTTATAGAGAACTAATTCTCTTAATGGTTATTGGATCATAACCATTAGGCCCGTTAACCCGCTCCATTAAGATAAGTTAAAATAAACCAAACCATGATCGTTTATTTTAAGTTAAAACGAACCGAACCAACTTTTGGTTCATTCAATTAAAATAAACCAAACCCTTTGGTTTATTCTCCTCCATTGGATTAGAACCAAACCATTTTGGTTCATCCATTATGTCTTCATAAGACTAGGCCCATCCACGCTTCCATTGCGACTGAAACGATTTCATGCTCGCTTTATGTTTGGTCCAACCAAACCTAGTTTCTCTCGGTCTGAGAATCCCATTCTCAAGCTCGTTTTAAATCCTTTGGATTTCGCTCGTTGTGCGTGTGACCAAATAGGTTCTCGGTTTATGTTGGCCGTCTATAATTAACCATTAATTATAGAACGATCATGAGTGGCACCTAGTAGTACATCATGATCCCCAATTAACCGAAAAGATCAGCAGTTGATCCAGAACTATTTCTGAAACCCTTCAGCAGCTCGAATGAATCGTGCCCCATTCCCTTCACTCATCTTATACCCACTTGGTTGAGGACATGGTCTATTGTGCCGATCCCCACTTGGTGACTCGTCACCTAGCCAGTATCATTTCCTCGTCCCTCACAGTTCTAGTTACTCCACATGTATCGAAGAGTACCTTACTCTAAACATGTAATGCTTTGGCCAAAGACTTTAGTAACAATCAGGCGAGAGGCCATGGGTATACATCTCCTCGCAAGGAGTGGTGAATTCTTTATAGGCTATTCAAACACCTTCGATCACTTCGACTTATACCCAATCATCCCGGGTCCACATCTCCTTAGAGATGCTTGCTTAAGATGTCAAAGCATAAGTCTCTATGATCAAGATGACTTGAATACGCAAGTCGAAGAACATCGCACTTAAGCCCGCAGTAAGAACTTCATTGACATATCTATATATGCGAGAGAACCATATGAAGTCTTACGGTTGGTCACTCGATGAACTAGTTACCATAACTAGCATCACGATTAACTCGGACATCACTATGTCTCGGCCCGGTGAGAATCGGTGCTTGGATACACCAAGGTATACCTCGTGCTAGTCTCAGCGAATTGATGGTGTCGAATCCATCGATTCATCTAGGGATAATTCGATACATCACAATTACACATGTAGAGATACTCACTGGTTGTGATCCAATCACAAATTCTCTCATCTTTGTAGATAAATATCGTGGACATTCAGTAAATGAGTTTAAGATCCAATCAAATACATAAAACATGTATACTCAAATAGTGAATCTTCATTTATCATATAAATGGTTCATATATAAGGCGATTGCCTTAGGACATCTCTCATATATTACTAACACTAACTTCCTGGACTGGCTTAGAATCTTGAGAATTGTTCTCAAGGCAGAAAAGCTTGCATATGTCCTTGAAGAGCCTCTTCCCAAGTCTGGGCGATGCAACTCGGACGAATGTTGGTCTATCGAAGCATGTGGCGGTCGATTTGGCGAGTTGCATCATCTTTGAGCGATGGTACCTGAGCTTCAAAAGCAGCATGAGCATATGGATGCTAATACTATGGTCTTTCATCTTCATGAGTTGTTCGATGAGCAAGCGAGATCCGAAAGGTTCGAGGTCTCTAGGCTCCTCTTCACCACGAAGATGCAAGAAGGTTCGTCTGTAGTGCAGTTTGTGCTAAAGATGAACGGGTACATCGAGAGGCTAGCCACCCTCAGGTTTGTGATGGATCATGAGTTAAGTATTGACTTAATTCTGCATTGTTTGCCCAAGAGTTTCTCACAATTTATGATGAACTATTGGATGAACAAATTGGAATCCACTATTCCTGAGCTCCTCAATATGCTGAAGACTGTGGAGCCTTCTGTGAAGCATGAGGAGAAGGCAGTTCTGTTAGTTGATTCCTTAAAGAAAGGTTCTAAGAGGAAGGCAAAAGAACAGAAGAAAAGAAAGAACAAAAAGGCGAAGAAAGGCGGAACCCGGTATAAAGGGCACTTGCCATATTGTGTGCAAGGAAGACCAGCGAAGAAAGCTGCAAGATTTATCTTGAGTCCATGAAGAAGAAGAAGGCATCCGATGCCCCATCCTCTTCAGGTATCTTCGTTATTGATTGTCATTCTATTTCCTTAGACACTTGGGTATTGGATACTGGGTGTGGCTCACATATATGTAATGACATACAGGGGCTAAGGAATAGAAGAAGACTTGTCAGAGGGGAGTCAAATTTGCGAGTTGGCAATGGAGCAAAGGTTGCTGAGGTCGCCATCGAAACTTATTTGCTGAAGCTCCCTAGTGGACTAGTCTTGGAACTGGACAATTGCTATTATGTTCCTTCTCTAATAAAGAACATTGTTTCTATTTCCTGTTTAAATAGAAATGATTTCCATTTGACATTTAGTAACAATTGTTGTTATATAACTTTAAATGACATACTTTATAGAACTAAAACTTTGAGTAATGGCATTTATACGTTGGACGTATCCAGTGACATCTTCAATATCGAAGCGAGCAACAAGCATGCTCGAAAGGATAATCAATTAGACTCCTATATGTGCATTGTCATCTTGGCCATGTAAGCAAGAAACACATGTCCGAATTACACCGATGTGGAATTCTGGAATCGTTTGAATTGGATTCATATGATACATACGAATCATGCTTAAAAGGCAAGATGACTAAGTTACCTTTTACTGGAAAAGGTGAACGAGTGGGAGAGTTACTAGGTCTAATACATACTGATGTATGTGGACCTATGTCAACTCAAGCTTTAGGAGGCTATAACTACTTCATTACCTTCACCGATGATCACTCACGGTTTGGGTATGTGTTCTTGATGAAACACAAGTCCGAATCCTTTGAAAGGTTCAAAGAATTCAGAAATGAAGTAGAGAAATAACATGACAAGAGTATTAAAATACTTCGATCGGATCGAGGTGGTGAATACTTAAGTCAGGAGTTTCTTGATTATCTAAGAGACAATGGTATATTGTCTCAATGGACTCCGCCATATACACCACAGCATAATGGTGTATCTGAAAAGCGTAACCGGACCTTATTGGACATGGTCAGGTCAATGATGAATCATGCGAATCTTCCCAAGTCCTTTTGGGGCAATGCACTTCAGACAGCTGTTTACTTGTTAAACAGAATGCCTACCAAGGTAGTCTCTACTACTCCATATGAGATATGGAATAGTAAGAAACCTCATGTATCTTACTTGAAGATATGGGGTTGTCCTGCTTATGTGAAGCGGACAGTATCAGAAAAATTGGATGCTAAGTCTGATAAATGTCTATTTATTGGATACCCTAAGGAAACAAGGGGTTACCAATTCTATCATCTTGTGGAACAAAAGGTGTTTGTTTCAAGGCATGCTGTGTTTCTAGAGAAAGAGTTTCTCTTGCAAGAAAACAGTGGGAGTGTCGTCGAGCTTGAGGAGGCTCGAGAGACTCAAATAGACATTGATGAGATACCGGGTGAAGCACAACAAATTGACAACTCATAGTGATGAGCAATCTACCGACTTATTGTAACACCACATCTTCAGAGATCCGTAGAACACGCAATATTCCCGAGAGATATGGATTTCGTAAGTGAATCGAACGACGGTTACTCATTGATGATGAGGAGCCTACCAGTTATGAAGAAGTGCTGACAAGTTCAGAAAGGGATAAGTGGCTTGGTGCCATGAAGTCGGAAATGGATTCCATGTATGAAAACCAAGTTTGGAACTTGGTTGACCCACCTGAAGGCATAAAGCCTATAGGGTGCAATTGGGTTTTCAAGAAGAAAACTGACATGGATGGTAATATGATTACCTATAAAGCTAGATTAGTGGCAAAAGGATATCGTCAAAAATAAGGTGTTGATTATGACGAAACCTATTCGCCTGTAGCTATGCTTAAATCCATTCGGATGCTCCTGGCCATAGCGGCTCATTATGATTATGAGATATGGCAGATGGATGTGAAAATAGCTTTCCTTAATGGAAACCTGCTCGAGGACGTGTATATGATACAGCCTGAGGGTTTCACATCGGTTGATAAAACCAAGGTATGCAAATTGCGACGATCCATATATGGATTGAAGCAAGCATCCAGGAGCTGGAATATCCGTTTTGATGAAACGATCAAAAAGTTTGATTTCTCACAAAATCCAGACGAACCTTGTGTGTACAAGAAGGTTAGTGGGAGTGCAGTCGTGTTCCTAGTATTGTATGTCGATGACATATTACTTATAGGAAACAATGTTTCAATCTTACAGTCAGTTAAGGTCTGGTTATCCAAGACATTCTCCATGAAAGACCTGGGAGAAGCAACCTACATCCTCGGGATTAAGATCTATAGAGATAGATCGAAATGGTTGCTTGGTCTTTCGCAGTCTACATATATCGACCGAGTGCTAAAGAGGTTTAGCATGTCGGAATCCAAGAAAGGTTACCTACCCATCAGGCATGGGGTACACCTTTCGAAGTCTATGTGTTCGCGCACAGAAGACGAGAGGATTTGCATGAGTAAGATTCCCTATGCATCCGCAATAGGATCTATCATGTATGCTATGTTATGTACGAGGCCCGATGTATCGTATGCTCTAAGTGTCACGAGCAGATACCAATCTGATCCAGGAATGGATCATTGGGTGGCTGTTAAGATGATCCTTAAGTACTTGAGAAGAACTAAGGATGTGTTCCTAATATATGGAGAAGAGGACATGGTGATACGCGGGTATACGGATGCCAGCTTCCAGACAGACAAGGATGATTCCAGGTCTCAGTCTGGATACGTGTTCACCTTGAATGGGGCGCAGTGAGTTGGAAAAGTTTCAAACAAGACATTATAGTGGATTCTACCACTGAGGCAGAATACATTGCAGCTTCGGAAGTAGCAAAGGAAGCGGTTTGGATCAAGAAGTTCATTTATGAACTTGGTGTGATTCCGGCCATTGTTGAAGCAATACCGGTCTACTGCGACAACAATGGAGCAATTGCACAGGCAAAGAGCCAAGGTCTCATTAACGATCCAAACATGTGCTTCGCCGCTATCATCTTATCAGAGAGATCATCAGTAGGAACGAAATATAAATCGAGAAAATTCCCACAGAAAGGAACTTAGCGGATCCTTTGACTAAAGCATTAACTCAAAGTAAGTTTGAGGGTCATGTTAGCGCTTATGGTATTGGATACTGTAGCGATTGGCATATATAGATATGTCAATGAAGTTCTTACTGTTAGTGAAAGCCCTAGAGTCAATCATGTGATGATTGTTGTATGGACTTTATTGTATCATATTCCTATTAATAAAGGCATGGTTATTATATTTACTTGTATTGGTGCCAAATAACTAAATATAATAATGTCCTTGAGTAGTAGGTTCTTATCTATATTAATCGATTGGTTGAATCGATAATGAGATTATAAAGAGAACACTACTCTTAATCATTCCTAGTCGAGTATTAACATTCAGGGACAATGTTAATGCGTAGAGACTAGCATGTAGGTCAACAAGATGACTTGATCTCACAAGTCATGGATATGAGATATCAAGTTGACACATGGGTATGCATTGGAGAATGTATACTGAATGACCCGCCATGAGAAAGTATCATGGATCGTTATATGAGTGTCATATACTTTCTCATGTGGCTATTAGTATGACTATTAGTCCTTAGACCTGAAGTCACCATGGTTCCCTACATAAGGAGTTGCATACTTTGGCTTCGTCAAACGTCACCCGTAAATGGGTGGACTATAAAGGCGATTACTGGGTATGTAACAAATTATGTGGAGGGATGTGAGTGATGTAGATAGGATCTATCCCTCCTATATGACGGGGGTGAAATCGATATTCTTGATAGAGTGAGACCACGAAGTGCATGACCTTGCCCAAATGAGTCAATATGAGATATTGAGCTCATTTGATTAGAGTGAGTCTACTTGGGGTTCAAGATTTAGATTGTACCGAGGATGACACGGTCTATGCCTCGATTGGTCAATCTAGATGTCAAGGATAGAGGGACATTGTCACATATTGTGAGAGTCACAATTAGTAGTCACAAAGGTGATGTTGGAGCTCAACATTCTTGTAACTTGGGTAGCAATGATGTGTTGCTAGATACCGCTCATTGCTTATGTTCCTAAATCGGTTTAGGGACATTGCCAACGTTAAAAGAACCTATAGGGTCACACACATAAGGGAAATTAGATGGAGATTAGGTTCATATGATGAACCATGAGGATTAGGTTCATGGAATGAACCAAATTTGATTAAGAGTAATCCAAATTAGACTAATTGAGTTAGACTCAAGTTGATTGAAGTGTTGAATGAGTCTAATTTAGATTTGATTCATCAAATCAATTTAAATTAATGAATAGAGATTCATTAAATTAAAATTGACTTGAATCAAATGGTTGGATTTGATCAACCATAGGAGATAATAGGTCAAGTTTGACTTGACTTGAGAGGGAAGATGAATGATCAATTTTGACTTGACCAATTGCCATGTCATGGTGACTTGGCATGAGGCCGGCCAATGATGATGCTCCACATCATCATGGACACATCATGGGGTGCCACCTCATGAGGGAGACCAAGAGCCATTGGCTCTTGGAGTTACATGCATGCATGTAACCCCCTTATAGTGGGTTATGGATGATGTGAAGTTAAGTTGTGTAACTTCATCTTCTTCCTTCTCTCTTCCCTCAAGCTCTCTCTTCCTCATCTAGCCATGAACGTCCAAGGGGTGCTAGCACACTCTAGGATGCTTTTCTCCACCTATTGCTTGTGTGGATACCGATAGAGGAGTGTACACTTGACACTCTCGAGTTCTGGTGAACCTTTTGGACGAGCGGGATAAGCGAAGGGCGTCGCTATGAGGGTAACACTCTCACCTTCTAGATCTATGGTAGATCTAGGGTTTTTATATAAACACATACATGTTTTGTTTTAATACATCTTTGCACGGATCCGTGGCCGGGGCTTCCGAGGTTTCCGCAACGCAAAAAGCGGTTTTTGCGGCTCAGAAAATCCCAACAGTGGTATCAGAGCCACGTGCGAAGCATGTATGTGTTTCGTCTTTGTAATTTTTGTATTAGATATAAAAATTACAGATTTATATGTTTCTGTAAATTTCCTAATTTTATATAATTTTTGGGTATTTTTCTCAAAGAGTCGAAGCAACAAGTGTTGGGACACTTGTAGGCTTCAACTGTCGAGAAAAACTCTCCGAAACAACGAATTCCCGCTTTAGGTTTTTGGGACAACGACTTAAGTCACTGTAGGATCATAGTAGGGACACTCGCAAAGTTAATTTTGCGAGTATGGGCGCTGCCCTATCCCCGAAAGGGGCTTTGTCCCGCGATCGCGCCTTCGAAACCGCTAATGACCGCATGAGAGGTGACTCATTAATTTGAAAAAACAAATTAGGAAAAATTATAGAAATTTCTGTAAAAATACATAATTTATAATTATGTATAATTCTGTGATTGTCATGGCCCAATGACCCCAATTTGATTGGATTATGTGTGTTGTAATTCATAATACGACCTGCGTGCCGTTTTGTGGTTGTGCGTGTTGTATAGTGTATGCGACCTATGCGTCGTACCTCTTCTTTTGATATTCTAGTTGTAATTAGTTTTTAGACTCGAATGTAACTCGAGTTTCATATTTGTAATGTACAAAATGGAGCGGTGGAAAGTCCACTCGAAGACGAGATTACGAGAAGGGTGACGACAACACATGGCGGTCAAAGGAAGCGCTTGGAGAAGCCGCTAGCCTTAGGTTGACCGTCCGATCTTCTCATTGGCTTGAGAAGATCGTAGTAGGGCCATGACTATATCACATTTAATTATATATATATATGTTGATATATATATATATATATATTTAATTGATTTTGCTTGTATGTATGTGATGCATGCTAGTAGAATAATGTTTGTATGTATATGATGCATGCTAGGATAATTTTCTTGTATGTATATGATGCATGCTAGAATAATGAATGTATGTATATGATGCATGCTAATATAGGATAATAAAGGCCTAAATGCGTATAAGATACACATTACGATTAGATTAGATCATAATCGAATCAACTCGAAAATGCCTACCGAGCCTTGATACCCATCACTACCTCGATCATTTGTTGTTGTTGAATCTGCCAAAGCAGAGCAACGCATATTATCTTGGTAGGGTGCGGAGGGACAATCTTGGTCCCGCCTATCATGCTTGGGTTAGAGTAAGCTCAATTAGATTGAGCAAAACTAGTTAAACTCAATTGGATCGAGTAGAACTATAGGCATATTCCAATCGTTGGAACGATAGGTCAAGATCGCATTTACACTAAATCTTGGGCGATTTAGCCAAAGCTAACTCAAGGTCTTTTGTAAATGTGGGTCTTGATCCTATAAACAAGAGTTGCATAGAGATGTAATTAATGTTACCCACCGATCATACTAAGTCTTGGGCGATTTAGCCAAAGCTAACTCAAGGCTTAGTATGATGTGGATCTTGTCCCGCAAGAATTATAGCTAGTTTGTATGAATCTAGTAATGTGGTTTGACCACATCCATAACTCGATTCTACAAAAATTCCTATAATTCAGTGGGAGCATCATTTGATTAAAGGCCTAATTAAATGATAAAAGGAATATGATATTAATTCTCTGCATTGTATGTTGTAGATAACTATGTCGACAAACACGAACACTCTCTCTCTGCGTTCTGTCCTTGAGAAGGACAAGCTTAATGGAGCAAATTTCTTGGACTGGTACAGGAACCTGAGAATTGTTCTCACCCAAGAAAGGAAGTTGTATGTCCTGGAGCAGCCCATTCCGGAGGCACCTCCTGCCAGTGCCTCGTGAGCTGACAAAGATGCTTACAAGAAGCATCAAGATGACGCATTAGATGTGTCATGTCTAATGCTCGCGACCATGAACTCTGAGCTTCAGAAGCAACATGAGTTCATGAATGCTTATGATATGGTTGGACATCTTCGTCAACTATATCAAGGACAAGCTAGGCATGAGAGATATGAAGTCTCTAAGGCATTATTTGGGTCCAAAATGCAAGAAGGGACTCCCATAGGTACATATGTACTCAAGATGATTGGGTACGTAGAAAACCTACAAAGGCTAGGATTCCCACTTGGCCAAGAGCTGGCCACTGACCTGATCTTGCAATCTTTGCCACAAGCCTTCAATCAATTTGTCATGAATTATAACATGAATGAAATTGATAAGCCACTGCCTGAAATGCTCAGCATGTTGAGAACTGCTGAGCTTAACCTTAAGAAGGGAAAATCTGACACCATTTTGATGGTGCAGAAGAAGAAAGGCAAGGGCAAGCCTAAAGGTAAGGGAAAGTCCCAAGCCAAGGGCAAAGGCAAAGAACTTAAACCCAAAGGAGGGGTAGCCAAGGAAGGGGCTTGCTTCCACTGCAAGGAAGCTGGACACTGGAAGCGTAACTGCAAAGCTTACCTGGAAGATCTTAAGAAGAAAAGAAGTGAGACTTCTACTTTAGGTATAAATGTTATAGAAGTCAATCTATCTATTTCTTCATCATGGGTATTAGATACCGGATGTGCATCTCACATTTGTACCAATGTGCAGGCACTGAGAAATAGCAGGGCATTGACAAAGGGCGAGGTGGACCTACGAGTAGGCAATGGAGCAAGAGTTGCTGCTGTTGCTGTAGGAACTTATGATCTATCTTTGCCCTCTGGGCTTGTATTAGAATTAGATGAATGTTGTTATGTGCCTGCCTTAACCAAGAACATCATTTCAGTTTCTTGTTTGGACAAGAAAGGATTTTCATTTATAATAAAGAACAAATGTTGTTCAGTTTATTTAAATGATATGTTCTATTGTAGTGCACCTCTAATGAACAGACTCTACTTTCTAGACTTAGAGAGCCCTATCTATAACATAAGTACCAAGAGGTTCAAGTCAAATGAGTTGAACCAAACTTATCTCTGGCACTGTCGCTTAGGTCACATAAATGAGAGTCGCTTATCTCAGCTCCATAAGGATGGGCTGCTAGACTCATTTGATTTTGAATCATATGAGACATGCGAGTCTTGCCTTTTAGGTAAGATGACAAAGACTCTCTTTAGTGGACACAGCGAAAGAGCAACAGATTTGTTAGGACTTATACATAGTGATGTATGTGGTCCTTTCAATGTTGCTGCTAGAGGTGGTTACAGGTACTTCATTACATTTACTGATGACTTCAGTAGATATGGTTATGTGTATCTTATGACACATAAATCAGAATCCTCTGAAAAGTTCAAAGAATTCAAGAATGAAGTACAAAACCAGCTTGGCAAGAGTATTAAGATACTTCGATCATATCGAGGTGGAGAATACCTTAGCCATGAGTTTCGTGACTATCTAGCTGAGTGCGGGATTCTATCCCAACTCACTCCTCCTGGAACACCATAGTGGAATGGTGTATCCGAAAGGAGGAATCGTACCCTATTAGATATGGTACGATCTATGATGAGTCACACAGATCTTCCTATATCCTTTTGGGGATATGCTCTAGACACAGCAGCCTTTACCCTTAACCGTGTACCATCCAAGGCTGTGATAAAGACACCATATACGATATGGATAGGGAGAAATCCCATGATGTCTTTTATGAGGATTTGGGATTGTGAGGCTTACGTTCGATGTCAAGTCTCAGACAAACTGGGACCCAAATCCGATAGGTGCTATTTTGTTGGATATCCCAAGGATACAAAGGAATATTACTTCTACATTCCCAGTCAGCACAAAGTGTTTGTGGCAAAGACTGGAGTTTTTCTAGAAAGGGATTTTGTTTCTAGAAAAACTAGTGGGAGTACCTTCGATCTTGAAGAAATTAAAGATAAGGACCATAACACTGAGGCCTTGATGGAGGTTGAACAGGAACCACAAAGTGTTGTGGGCGATGAGGTTGTTGCACAAAGAGTTGTGGAACAACCACCTGTTCAGGTAGACCTACCTCTTCGCAGGTCTGATAGGGTACGTCGTCAGCCTGAGAGATACTCATTTCTCTTGTCTGACCATGATGACGTTATGCTCATTGAGAATGAGCCTACCTCCTATCAGGAAGCTGTGATGAGCCCAGATTCTGAGAAATGGCTAGAGGCCATGAGATCCGAGATGGAATCCATGTACACCAACCAAGTATGGACTTTGGTTGATCCACCTGAAGGGGTCAAACCCATTGGGTGTAAGTGGGTCTTTAGGAGAAAGACTGACATGGATGGACTTACGCATACCTATAAGGGCCGATTGGTGGCTAAAGGTTTCAAGCAAATTCATGGTATTGACTATGATGAAACCTTTTCTCCAGTGGCGATGTTTAATTCCATTCGGATCTTGCTTGCTATTGCAGCATAGCACGATTATGAGATCTGGCAGATGGATGTCAAAATCGCATTTCTGAATGGAAACTTACTCGAGGATGTGTACATGACACAACCTGAGGGTTTTGTAGATCCACAGCATACTGGGAAGGTATGCAAGCTGCAAAGGTCCATTTATGGGCTAAAGCAAGCTTCTCGGAGCTGGAATCTTCGATTCGATGATGCGATCAAACAGTTTGGTTTCATCAAGAATGAAGATGAACCCTGTGTCTACAAGAGGGTTAATGGGAACACAATTGTCTTCCTTGTATTGTATGTGGATGACATACTACTCATTGGGAATGACGTCCCTTCGCTACAGTCTGTGAAGACTTGGCTCGAGACGTGCTTCTCAATGAAGGACTTAGGTGAAGCAGCCTGTATTCTAGGCATTAAGATCTATAGAGATAGATCTAAGAGATTGCTTGGCCTAAGTCAGAGTACATACATTGACACGGTATTACTTCGGTTTGCCATGCAGAATTCCAAGAAAGGACTTCTGCCGATGTCACATGGTGTGAATCTTTCGAAGACTCAAAGTCCCTCTTCTAGAGAGGAGAGAGACCGCATGGATAAGATCCCTTACGCATCTGCTATAGGATCTATCATGTACGCCATGCTATGTACTCGTCCTGATGTCTCGTATGCTTTGAGCATGACGAGTAGATACCAGTCAGATCCAGGTGAGCATCACTGGATAGTAGTCAAGAATATTCTTAAGTACTTGAGAAGGACTAAAGAATATTTCTTGATATTTGGAGGAGATGAGGAGCTAGCTGTAAAGGGTTACAGCGATGCCAGCTTCCAAACTGACCAGGATGATTATAGATCGCAGTCAGGGTTCGTGTTTTGCTTTAATAGTGGCGCTGTGAGCTGGAATAGTTCCAAGCAGGACACAGTTGCTGATTCTACAAAGAGGCCGAATATATCGGTGCTTCCATCTCATTCGAGAGATTATCGATAGAGGAGATGTGAAGATTTACAGAGTACCCATAGATGCTAACATCGCAGATCCCTTGACCAAGGCTTTGGCACAGAAAAATCATGATGGTCACACTAGGTCATTGGGTATTAGATACTATGGTGATTGGCACTAGTGCTAGTGGGAGATTGTTAGTGAAAGCCCTAGAGCCAATCATGTGATGATTGTTGTATGGACTTTATTGTATCATATTCCTATTAATAAAGGCATGGTTATTATATTTACTTGTATTGGTGCCAAATAACTAAATATAATAATGTCCTTGAGTAGTAGGTTCTTATCTATATCAATCGATTGGTTGAATCGATAATGAGATGATATAGAGAACACTACTCTTAATCATTCCTAGTCGAGTATTAACATTCAGGGACAATGTTAATGCGTAGAGACTAGCATGTAGGTCAACAAGATGACTTGATCTCACAAGTCATGGATATGAGATATCAAGTTGACACATGGGTATGCATTGAGAATGTATCTTGAATGACCAGCCATGAGAAAGTATCATGGATCATTATATGAGTGTCATATACTTTCTCATGTGGCTATTAGTATGACTATTAGTCCTTAGACCTGAAGTCACCATGGTTCCCTACATAAGGAGTTGCATACTTTGGCTTCGTCAAACGTCACCGGTAAATGGGTGGACTATAAAGGCGATTACTGGGTATGTAATAAATTATGCGGAGAGATGTGAGTGATGTAGATGGGATCTATCCCTCCTATATGACGGGGGTGACATCGATATTCTTGATAGAGTGAGACCACGAAGTGCATGGCCATGCCCAAATGAGTCAATATGAGATATTGAGCTCAATTGATTAGAGTGAGTCTACTTGGGGTTCAAGATTTAGATTGTACCGAGGATGACACGGTCTATGCCTCGATTGGTCAATCTAGATGTCAAGGATAGAGGGACATTGTCACATATTGTGAGAGTCACAATTAGTAGTCACAAAGGTGATGTTGGAGCTCAACATTCTTGTAACTTGGGTAGCAATGATGTGTTGCTAGATACCGCTCATTGCTTATGTTCCTAAATCGGTTTAGGGACATTGCCAACGTTACAAGAACCTATAGGGTCACACACATAAGGGCAATTAGATGGAAATTAGGTTCATATGATGAACCATGAGGATTAGGTTCATGGGATGAACCAAATTGGATTAAGAGTAATCTAAATTAGACTAATTGAGTTAGACTCAAGTTGATTGAAGTGTTGAATGAGTCTAATTTAGATTTGATTCATCAAATCAATTTAAATTAATGAATAGAGATTCATTAAATTAAAATTGACTTGAATCAAAATGGTTGGATTTGATCAACCATAGGAGATAATAGGTCAAGTTTGACTTGACTTGAGAGGGAAGATGAATGGTCAATTTTGACTTGACCAATTGTCATGTCATGGTGACTTGGCATGGGGCCAGCCAATGATGATGCTCCACATCATCATGGACATATCAAGGGGTGCCACCTCATGAGGGAGACCAAGAGCCATTGGCTCTTGGAGTTACATGCATGCATGTAACCCCCTTATAGTGGGTTATGGATGATGTGAAGTTAAGTTGTGTAACTTCATCTTCTTCCTTCTCTCTTCCCTCAAGCTCTCTCTTCCTCATCTAGCCATGAACGTCCAAGGGGTGCTAGCACACTCTAGGATGCTTTTCTCCACCTATTGCTTGTGTGGATACCGATAGAGGAGTGTACACTTGACACTCTCGAGTTCTGGCGAACTTTTTGGACGAGCGGGATAAGCGAAGGGCATCGCTACGAGGGTAACACTCTCACCTTCTAGATCTAAGGTAGATCTAGGGTTTTTATATAAACACATACAAGTTTTGTTTTAATACATCTTGGCACGGATCCGTGGCCGGGGCTTCCGAGGTTTCCGCAACGCAAAAAGCGGTTTTTGTGGTTCGGAAAATCCCAACACTTACTGTAGCTTAAGTGCGATGTTCCTTTGACTTGCGGTATTCAAGTCATCTTGATCATGGAGACTTATGCTTTGACATCTTAAGCAAGCATCTCTAAGGAGATGTGGACCCGGGATGATTGGGTATAAGTCGAAGTGATCGAAGGTGTTTGAATAGCCTATAAAGGATTCACCACTCCTTGCGAGGAGATGTATACCCATGGCCTCTCGTCGGATTGTTACTAAAGTCTTTGGCCAAAGCATTACATGTTTAGAGTAAGGTACTCTTCAATACATGTGCAGTAACTAGAATCCGTAGGACGAGGAAATGATACTTGGGCTAGGTGTGACATAGTCATCCTAGTGGGGACTGACACTATAGACCACGTCTTGAACCAAGTGGGTATAAGATGAGTGAAGGGAATGGAGCACGATTCATTCGAGCTGCTGAAGGGTTTCGGAAATAGTTCTGGATCAACCGTTGATCTTTTCGGTTAATTGGGGATCATGATGTACTACTAGGTGCCACTCTTGATCGTTCTATAATTAATGGTTAATTATAGACGGCCAACATAAACCGAGAACCTATTTGGTCACACGCACAACGAGCGTAATCCGAAGGATTTAAAACGAGCTTGAGAATGGGATTCTCAGACCGAGAGAAACTAGGTTTGGTTGGACCAAACAAAAAGTGAGCATGAAATCATTTTAGTCGCAATGGAAGCGTGGATGGGTCGTGTCTTATGAAGACATAATGGATGAACCAAAATGGTTTGGTTCTAATCCAATGGAGGAGAATAAACCAAAGGGTTTGGTTTATTTTAAACGAATGAACCAAAAGTTGGTTGGGTTCATTTTAACTTAAAATAAACGATCATGGTTTGGTTTATTTTAACTTATATTAATGGAGCGGGTTAACGGGCCTAATGGTTATGATCCAATAACCATTAAGAGAATTAGTTCTCTATAAAAGAGGGCTTAAGGGATTGTTAAGCCCTAATCCAAAAACCCTAGCTAGAGTTGCCGCCCACCCCATTGAAGGTCTCGGCGCCAACTCCTTGCCGCCGCCCACTTCTCCTCCAACCGGCGTCTAGAAGGAGCTTTCCTTCCCCCTCGCCGGCGTCGAGCTGCTGCCGGTTGGTACTCCGGTGATCTCCCTTGGGTTCGGCGATAAGGTGAGCACTTGGCTTCCCTTGGTTGGGCGGCGCCCACTCCTCCACCAAAGCTGTCCAGTTTTCTGGACAGCTTATTTTCCTCTCGTCGGAGAGTCATTTGGATGACGGTTAGAGCTCCGACAGCGCCTAACTTACCGGGGATTCGATCTCCGGTAATCCTCTGAGGTGGAGGACGAAGGATTCGTCAAACGGTTGACGAATACCTCTCCGGAGAAGCGAGTTTTGAGGACTCGTCTTTGGATCCGAATTTGGATTCGGATCGTGATCATCTCTCGATCACATCGTCTTCAACACGAGGCTAGTAACCCGTACGAAGACGAAGTTCGTGGCTTAGCGAAGTCATCCTAAGGATACTCGGCGTGGATACGGATAGAGACGATTCTAGCGAGGATCGTTCCGGTTGAAGTCGTTCCCGCTACACGTGATACGAAAGGTATACGTAGTTAAATTTCCTTTATTGCAAAATATAAATTTACGGTTATGTCTACACGTGTTGTACTATGCATGCGTGTGTTGTGTGTGTTGTAATAAATGTAGATTTATTATTTTTATTTCTTCCGCTGTGCACATGTTTACGAAACATGTTCGAACACACACTCACCGCGGTGCCGGAAACCCAACAACTCAGAGCCGACGCAGAAGTTTGTTTGCAACACTTGTCAAATCGTAATGGAGGCCACGGGAATTTATAAAAATATCCCTCTCCCACTTAGTAATTTGAAATTGAGGAATTTTCCTAGTCTACGACATGCATATCAAACAAAAAGCAATAAATATGAAAAATAAATTATTTTCCAACTATTATGGCTTTTGTCTTCAATATGACTCCCGTCGCATCGCCATCTCGTCCGCTCCTCCTACGCCATGTACGAGCCATCCGGAGATCCGAGCCGAGACTAAAACCTATTTTAATTTACATCCATCGATCCTATACTCCACGAGGGAGTGTACATGAAATCTAGATCGAAAGTAAAATAAAATAAAGAGTGGCTAAACAATGCCGTATTTAATTTACAAAAACTAAATACTAGCCTTGTCAACCCCGAAGATTCAACAAAATAAATATTTACACACATATGGCCATAATAGTCGGATCTTATGCCTGCAACCAAAGAGTTAAACTACGCATATCCTACTATTATTCGGTACATATAATATATGAAAAAGTGCATAAAAATTAACCGAATCCTAAACACACAAAATTGAAAACCTTGGCTCTGATACCAATTGAAGGTTTTGCCTGGAAGCTCTGATACCAATTGAAGGGTTTTGCTTATCGAGTCCGTGAGGGGAAACTTCGCTTCCCACTTCACCTCGGTATCTTGTCCATGGCGATCCCTTCGATGTCCCCAGATTAAAAAAAAATTAATCCTAGACAAAAGGGATTGCCCAAATCACCAAGTCATCATCATGCTATTCGTTTAGAGAGGTCACTTGAACAAACTAGTTGTTCAAGCGACCATCCTCTATTCTATGAGTAGCCGCGGAATAGACGATGTCCGGATCGCTAGTTTTTGTGTTTATGCTCTGGATCCAAGTATTATTTAGTCATTTATAGATTTATAACATGCTTATAATTGAAAAACAAAAACAAGCAACAAACAAAAGAGAAAAGAGAATAGATATACCTCTTGATCTTTTAATGTATGTCCTTCCTCCTTTTGGACGTCGTGTGGGCGACGATCTACCAAAAGTCGAAGCTCCAAGATCGCAAATCTTCCTTCCTTGCTCTTCCAAAGCAAGAGGAAGAATAGAAACAAGGTTTTTCTCCACACTAGAAACAACCAACAAGGAACTAAAACTATCCTTGCCGCCGGCCAACTAGGTGAAGGAGAAGATGGTGGAAAACAAACAAGACATCAAGGGAAGCCCTATATCTTGTTTCCACCACCTAAGGAGAAGGAGAAGGGGGCTTTTGGGCGCCGACCAAGGCTGGAAAAGAGGCTGGAGAGGTGTTGGACGTTGGCCAAAAGAGGAAGAAGAAGAGAAGAATACCTTCCTTATTTAGTGCCACCCTTGCCTCTAAACCCTAATCCTAATCCTATCTCAACTAGGATTCCTCTTCCTTGCCGCCCAAAAAACCTAGCTCTCATCAATCTTCCCACGCCAACTCCCTTGACATCCTTTTATAGAGTTAGGGATAAGTCATGAATTAATCTCATCCATTGGTTCTAGGGATTTAATCTCAACCGTCGGATCTAGAGATTTAATCTCAATCGTCGGATCTTAGAGATTTAATCTCTACCTATAGATCTTAGAGTTTTGTTTCTATCCATTGGATCTAAGCATCATGAGGTGTTAATAGGCTACATTAGGGACCATGAGGAGGAGTTGGGTCTTGGCCACCCATGGGTCAAGCCCACATAAAGTCTGATCCACTAATGATGATCCAATCCACTAAAGGTTCATCATTGATCTACCTCACCAACCCCCATATGATAATATGGGCTCCATATATTATTTGTACATTTTGTCCCCGTGTTTAAGATCTCTAATGTCCGTCAATTAATTAATTTACTGACCATTAATTAATCAACATCTAACTCCTTGAGTAGTACCACTCAACCTTTTCATCATGCCGGACCAAGTCCACCTGCAGGGTTTACATGATGAACCTTATGAGCTCCTCAAGGGGACATCATCATCCGAATATATAGGACACAGTTTCCTCCTATAATCAACGACACACCATATAAATAATATCACTCATTGGTAAATCAAAGAGATGAGTACTAAGTATATGTGCCCGTTATTATATTAGGATTAAGAGCATGTACTAAATAATATCTGAGGTCCGATTCGATTATGTAGTCAGCAATAAATCGAATCACCTCTAAGTCAGTCCTGCTCAATACACACAAAGTGCACTAGTGTGATTCTATGGTCAAGACAAACCAATACCAAATCACACTACAACCATTCCGATGGTTTGTCCAAAGTCATCTCTGTTGTGAGCCTTTACTTATTCTTTTCAAGGGGCCGATAACATGATCTCCTGTGTGACACCACACACCATGTTATCTACAATGTAAAGTATTGGACAATATTGCATAACCATAAAAATATGCAAACAATGATCATATGATTCTTATTCCAAAATAAAGATATTCATACTTAAGATAGACTTTTCAGTATACATCCCTATAAAAGTAGGAAACGGAACACTTTTCGACTCCTCATAGGGAATGATTTGGCATCCTTGTACCATCTATCCTATCTTAACGAAAGGTTTGGCCTTGTTAAGGATAGGTAGTTCTCGATAAACGTGAAAGCTCATCGGTAAAGGGTATGTTGTCCCTTGAACAAGACCCTAATTAGAGAACCAAACTACATTTAATTGATTAGCATGTTCCATGTTGCACAAGTGAAACCATAGTCCTAGGATATCTTTTTGAACCTCGAACCAACCTTCCCTTCCGCCGTGTGACACCGTAATCATAATCATAACCCTTAGAACTAAACTCTGAACAATAACGTCCACTGAACAATCAGTATTCGAATCTCAGTCTCTGTGGGATTGTTAATCTTTTTATTATTTGACGACATCCGTGCACTTGCGGGCGTTAAGCGCGAGCGCGCGCTTCGAGTCCTCGACGATTCCCGTCGCTAGATTTGAGGTTGCGTTCGCGTGCATCAAGTTTTTGGCGCCATTGCTGGGGATTGATTCATTCGATATCTAATCAAGAGGTGGATAGTTGGATCGGACTTAGGTTACATTTATTTACCTGATTTTTTTGTTTTTATTTTATTTACTTCAGTTTTAGATATCTAGATTAAGTTTAGATTAATTTCAGTAGTTTCATTCTTCGACCTTTAGTTTAAATATTTTGCATTTGATTTAGTATTTAGACTAGTTTATTTCCTATTTTAAAGCATTAGGTATACTCTTAATTTAGTGGCTCTGTTCTTCGTATGCATAGAAGTTTAGGATCGAAAATTCTGTTTCCGATAGACCCAGAAATCGAAAGAACCAACCATCGCAGAAGAGCTAAGCAGAGAAGCATGGAGGATCTAGATGCATTTGTGGTAAACTTAGGTAGCTGAGCACTACGAGACTATGCAACCCCTAGTGCTAGAGGATATAGGCCGAGCATAACTGGACCATCAATTTCAGCCAACAACTTTGAACTAAAACCTATGCTTATACACATGGTCCAACAGAATCAATTTGGAGGAGCTACAACTGAAGATCTGAACCAACACCTGGAAACATTTTTGGAGATATGCTCAACAATGAAATTCAATGGAGTACCTGTTGATGTGATCCGTCTGAGCCTATTCCCGTTCTCACTATGGGATAAGGCGAAGACATTGCTCCACTCCCTTCCTTCAGGAAGCATCACCACATGGGAGTAATGTGAGCAGTAGTTCTTGAATAAATTTTTTCCACCAAGTAAGATTGCCCACATGTGCCACTTGATCACGAGCTTTCTCCAGAAGGAGGGGGAGTCCTTGTTTGAAGCCTGGGATCACTATAAATGGTTGCTCTACGAATGCCCCCATCATGGTCTAGAGAGGTGGCTGGTGATCCACATATTCTATAATGGGATCACGTACGCCACTAAGGTGTTCCTCGATTCTGCTGCAGGAGGTGCTTTGATTAATAAGACTATCGAGGAAGAAGAGGAGCTGATCGAAGAGGTGGCCCAGAACCACCATCAATGGGCTTCAGAGTGTAGTCACCCAGCGCCTATAACCGGTGAATATGTTGTTAACTCCGTTGATCACCTAGTGGCAAGAATGGACACACTTAGCAGACGGTTCGACTCTCTAAACCCTGCTTTTGCATGTGCGGTCATACCTTTGGAGAGGGAGCAGCAACATATCAAGAGGACTATTATAGAGGGCGGGGCAGCTTAGACGAGTAGATTGAGGATGTTGATGCGGTTGGCGACCACTACCAAAGGCCGAACAACACATATTTCAGTACCTACAATTCCGGATGGAGGAACCACTCGAACTTTTCCTATAGGAATAACTCGGAGAATTTCCAATAATCGAGAGAATATGGGCAGCAACAGGGCAGCGGGCAATAAAAACCAACCAAGTCTAGACTGGAACTAATGATGGAAGACTTTATTGCTACCCAAACAAAGGCCAATGCAGAATTTCAGCACCAACATCAGAGATTGGAAGAGGCAATTAGGGAGTTGAAGGCCTCTATCGATGGGCTCGCAAGCTGCACTAAAATGCTGGAAACGCAAGTGGCTCAAATAGCCCAGGCCGTGTCACATACCATGGATGGCTCTCAACCATTACCTGGGCAAAATCAGGTTAAGGAAGTGGGAGTATGAGGTGAGAGAGTAGGTCAGAAAAACAAATACACCAAGGGGTGTGCAACCATGATATTGATGTTACCAAACCAGGATGAAATTAAAGATAAAATCCCACCCAAACTTGAGGACCCTAGTGAATTTGTTATACCTTGCATGATTTATGGTGAGAGCTTCGATGAAGCACTGTGTGATCTAGGGTCATCAGTTAGCGTGATGCCCCACAGATCCTACTTGGAGATGGGACTAAGTTGTATACAACCGACGGGCATGGGTATTCGCATGGCAGATGATACGATCAAAGAGCATGTTGGCATGTTAGAACATGTCCCTATGGTGATTGAGAATTTTTTCATACCCACAGATTTTATCATACCGGACACAGGGCCAAACCCTCAGAATCCCATCATTTTAGGAAGACCCTTTCTGGCGACTGCAGTAGCATGCATAGACGTGAAGGCACATAAAGTCTCCTTGTAGGTAGATGACGAGATCATAATTTTCAACCTTTCAGAGTTTAAGCATCCCTTCGCAGATGGGTATACCTCGTGTAGAATGACGATCACTTCACCAGAAAATACAGATTTAGAGACGGATGAATGGTTGTTCACAGAGCCACCGGAGCCAAGTTGAGATAATGGATTGTGGTCGTGCTAAAAGACCTTAAACAAAGAGATTCTTGATAGACACCCCAAGTTTAGTCTTTAGTTGTTTTAATTTTATTGGATTCATGTGTATAGTTTAGACTTCGATTTATGGACATTTACATTCTTTGCAAATAGTTTTAGGACTAGAAAGAAATTGCAAGATAGGAACAAAAACCCATTTTTGAGTGGTACGGGTGGTCATACGGCTATACCCCCATGAGAAAAAAACCCACACGGTAGAAAAACAGGGGCACATAGCCTGGCCATGTAGATTCACAAGTTTTTGCTCCAACTTCCAGCGGTGCACAGGGCTTGGCCGTGTGGATTCACACGGTCGTGGTGCGTGAGGTATAAGGGGCGCCACACCATGTGTTTCGCCCCAAACCCGCCGTGTGCTTCAATTTTTCTTGTCCAAGCTGTGTGAAATCATCTTCCCTACCTCCTAGGAGCCTCTCCAACCCTCAAGAAAGCCCAAAAGAAGCAAGGATGAGGAGGACAAGGCAAGTGGCGCCTCAATCTACTACCTCGGAGCGAAGAACAAGGAGAAGGGAAGCCCCACAAGCTCCGGAGGAAGGTGACGCTCTTCCCTCCCTTGTATTTCGTAATAATGAGGATAGGGAAAGATTTAACATGCTTTCTACTCAAAGAATCACTGCTACTAGGAATCTAGATGAAGATCTCTTAGAAACCCTAGGTTTATTTGGTGATATTCAAGCCTATTTGCAAAAATGGGGTGGGGAGAGATCATGGGGGTAAGACACCCAACCTAACCTAGGATAGTTTTAGAATTTTTGAGTTCTTTAAAAGCAGAGAACTTGACGGGGAGAGAGAGCGAAGAAAGTAGGGTTTCCTTTAGGTTTTTTAACTTTGAGCATGAACGAACATTACACCAATGGAATAACTATTTTGTCTTGCCTAGTGGGGGAGAGAGGAGAACCCCTATTGGGTTTAATGCTCAGACCTTTTGGTCCGAATTGATGGGGGAGAGTGATTATGACCCTTCTAGGGCCAAAGCCTCAAGACTCCAAAACCCTATCTTCTGGTACCTACACCGGGTCATGGTGAGTACAATTTTTGGGAGAGGAGAGAGTGACGGTGTAGTGAGAGCGAGTGAGCTTCTTTGCTTGTGGAATATGCTACAAGAAAGGAGTAGCATTGTTGTAGGGTCCCATTTCATTATACACCTAGTGAAAATTGGCAAAGCAGCGAGGGGAGAAATTATTTTGGGAGGCCTAATTACACATATTTGCAATAGGATGGGGTACAACTAAACAACATTAGATAGCATAGAGGGGAGCCCTAGGATCGACCTAGGAGTGTGTATGGCAATGAAAATGATCATAAGAGAGGGACACTCCTTGTGCTTCGTAAGAAAAAACTTATCATCCCTTAGGCTCCCTGACCCCGATCGTACCACCAACACAACAGCGCCAACTGGCATTTGGACCTGATAGTGGAGTCCCCACCATATGAGGGTCCCTCCACTTCAGCACACATCTCTCCCCCTGTACATCACTCTCCCTCGAGTCCACATGTTTATAGGAGCCCACCTAGTCCACGCAGAGAGCCTACACCTATACCACCATCTTTTTCTACTATTGAGAAGGATGCAGGTACATCACCTATGATTTCTCCGAGTTTCGATCGCGCCTCGACGACATATACGTCGAGTAGGAGACGTAGATGCAGCGATGGGAGGACCAGAGTGCCTATAGGTAGGCGGAGATTCAAATCTAACGGGGCATTTCAAGTGGGTCGAGGGGTTCTACGACGAGGCCCGTATCTACTTCGAGGAGGAGGCCATATATCTCTAGGAGTTTCGACAACACATGAGTGCCCAACAGGAATAGTGGGCCCGGGAGGAGGAGCACAGAGTAGCCGCTACATCCACCAACTCACATATCGACCATATGTGCATGTGACATCAGCAGCTGAGCACCAGGTTTTCCCATTAGCCCGACATGCCGATGTTGGTGCAATCGACCCAGGTCACGATTGACCAGGACTCGAGTTTGACTCGAGTGATGTTTTGATGTTCGAAAAAAACATATGACAATGTAATTGTCATGGGAAAGTCCAAGTCTTGGGTACTTGGCATGGAAAGTCCAAGTGGGACACTTGGCATTTGGTAAAGTCCAAGTCTTGAGTACTGGCATGGAAAGTCCAAGTGGGACACTTGGCACATGGAAAGTCCAAGTGGGAAACTTGGCACATGAAAAGTCCAAGCATGAGTCTTGGCAATGTAAAAGTCGAACATTGGTTGGCAAGGGAAAGTCCAAGCATGGTCTTGGCATTTGAGAAGTGCAACATGGGTTGGCAAGGGAAAGTCCAAGCTTGAGTCTTGGCATGAGAAGTCCAAGGGGTTTGATATTGGTTGCGTAAAGTCCAAGCGGGAGTCTTGGCAGCATAAGTCCAATGGTTGGCGGCGTAAAGTCCAAGCGGAGTCTTGGCGGCGTAAGTCCAATGTGCCTTAGCGGTGTAGACACCGTTAGCATGACATAGCCGATGGAAGCACCCGAAGGCTAGCACGATGGATGAACAAGTCATGGATGACTTGGAGGGATCCGAGAGGCGTGAGGCTGATGGAGGTGGCTAGAAGGCTTAGGTCTAGGCTAAGGGTGGTCTAGCAAGTATGGGGGCACCATACTTGGGCTAAAACCTCATGTTTGAGGTGTGCCAGTCGACTGGTGCCATGTGGCAGTCGACTGGACCGAGTCAACTAGAGTTTGACTGTGAGAAGTGGCCTAGCAGTCGACTGCTAGAGGATGGCAGTCGACTGATGGCTCGAGCAGTCGACTGATTGCATGATCAGTCGACTGGTGCTCGAGAATTCGACCACAGAGTGTAGTCTCACTCGACCGCTGGGACCAGCAGTCGAGTGAGGACACCATCAGTCGACTGATGGGTTTGATCAGTCGACTGATGGTAGATCCGTTGGACTTATCTAGCGTGGATCTAGCCGTTGTCTCACGACAATAGTGGCATCAGTGGACTGATGGTCCCGAGCAGTAAACTGATCGACTTTTTCCAGCACAGGAAAAAGCTTTATAAGGAGCTCGTGATGGAGGAATTTGGCATGGTTCTTTGAAGTGATTTTCTTGGGCGAAATTGAAGGGGGAAGTTGGTGCTTTCCAGTCCTTCAAAGCTAGTTCAAGGCAATCAAAGATCAAGCAATCAAAAGCTCTTGTAAAGTGTTTTCCTTTACTTGCATTTGTATTTCATTATCGTATTTGCTTGTATCTATTTGATTATTGTTGTAATCATCTTGTACGAGGTTTCTCTACCTCCGGATTGTTCTGAGAAGGAGTGTTTATTAGTGGTTGTGTGTGCATCACTAGAGCTCATAGAGCTCGATCCATGGAGTAGGAACCATACGGTTCCGAACCACGTTACATACTCGTGTTCTTGTTGTGTTTGTCGTATTTCGTTATTATACTATTTCTATTTCCGCTGCGTACTAACGAAATTGTAGAGACGAACACGCGATCAAATTTCATCAATGAACGAACACTACTCTATTCACCCCCCTCTAGCCATTACAAAGATCCTAACAAGTGGTATCATAGCCAGGTTGCTCTTCTACGGATTAACAACCAAGGGAGCATGCTAGAGGAACAAGATGGAATTCAAGGAGAGATTGGGTGACGACATCAACGTTCCGCCTTCCTTCGACCGCGAACATTTCGCGTATTGGAAAGGTAAAATGGAATATTTTCTAATGACGAATATAGAAAATTGGTTTGCCGTGATTATAGGTTTTGATGCTCCGAGAGGAGAGAACGGCGAAATCCTCAAAATGAAGTGATGAACCAAGGAGCAACGTCAAAAATTCAAGACAACCATTAAGGTAACAAAAATGTTGATTAATTTGATACCTAACGACATTTTGTCTAGATTAGGAAGCCATAAGGATGCCAAGGAGTTGTGGAACAAGTTGGTCAAGTTCTACGACAATCCCGAATCGGTCCAAGAATACTTGGAAGAGGAGGAGACCGAAGAGGAAGCTTCATCATCCTCACAAGAAAGTGGGGATTCGGAGGTTGATAGGGAATCAACTTCTGAATCAGTGGAAGAGGAGGTGAAAGAATTGGAGGAGACCTCCACCTCTAGGATTGAGGGGGAAGAAGTTAGACCATCCACTTCGGAGCAAGAGTCAAGTCAAGAAGAAGCCTCTACTTCCGGTCAAGAGGAAGAGCAAGCTCAAGTTTCACCTAGGTAACTCAAACACATCAATTTCTAATAAAAATCATATCATGTGTTTTGAGTGTAGGGAATTTGGGCATTACAAGAGCAAATGCCCAAAGAAGGTTAGGAAAGCTCCACCGACACCAAAAGTCAAGGATGCCAGTTCCCCAACATCTAAAGGCAAGGAGCACATCATATGCTTCAAGTGCAATTCAAAAGGACATTATAGGAATCAATGTCCTAGGGGGAGCAAAAATACCAAAGAGGGAGCTACACATATAGGGGGAGCATCCAAGGCAAACCCTAAGGTATATTTCAATAATGCACCTTCCTTAGTTAATAGGTAAAAGCATGCTAGAAGATTTAATTCTCTTGCTATTGTACATGAAAAGCATGCTAGAAGTAATAGACATATTTGTTTAGGTGCTAAAAAGGTCCACTTAGGAAATAAGGAGAAATTTGGGACTAATGTCCCTAGAAAAACCTTACCTAAGAAATCTATTAGGAAAATACAAGAACACTTAGGTTTTAACCCTAAATGGACTAGGCATATGCCTAGAAAGGACAATGCCCATGGTTTAAATCAAAACTCAAAAATTGGGCAATTAGAATTGGAGAACCAAGCCTTGAGGTCAAGGCTTGAGAAACTAGAAAAGACCCTTAGGAATATACAAACTCAATTTAAAGGGTCTAATGATCAAAAGTCTAGGTCTAGATCTCAAAGTCAACACCTAGGACCTCAAAGTCAAAAGTCAACCAAGGGCAAGCAAAGTTTGGGTCACAAACCTAAGCCTAAGGTGGCTTACCATAGTGTTCCATTTGATTATGGAACACAAACTAGGTCTAAGAAGACCAAGGTTACTAGAGAAGCTATCCCTAAGAGTAACCATAGTTTGTGCCTAGTGGCTAGGGTTTCTAGGAAACCTAGGGTGGCCACTAAGAAGGCTGCAAGGGGAGTTACCCCTAGAGTCAACCTAGGTAAGACCACAATGACCAAGGCTAACAAGCCTAGGAGGGTCATTAGGAAGGTATCTAGGGAGGTAATCCCTAAGGAATACCTAATTAACCCTAGGAGCTCAAATCAATTTTGGGTTCCAAAGAGCGTGATTGATTCACGCTAGATGGGGTTAGGATGTGCCAACCTTGATTGGATGGGTAGTTAACTCAACCATGGCAAAGGTGGCACTTTAGGTTATTTTCAAGGTTATGGTTACCTTGGGAATATATTTGAGCTTTAATCCTAAAAGATTTTAGGATGTGCCAATATTAATTGAGAAGTTTAATAAAATGATCAAATTGGCACAATTTAGGATTAGAAGTTAGTGTGCCATTTTGGGTTTTTGGCACATTTGGGAGAAAAGTAGAAATATGGAAAAATATAATTAATTATATCAAATGGCAATTAATATTAAAATTTAGGTATGCTTATACCTATACCTTTTATTTGTCATGTCCTGTTTGCCATATAACATGTCATGACATCATATTTATTTTTATCATTTAAATGTCATGATCATGTTTTAGGATTAAGTTTTTAAATGTCATCTATTTTAGATTTTATCATATGCCATGACATCATGATCATTGGCCATGTTTTAATAATGCTATTATTTATGCCATGATCATACATTTCATGCATTTAATTGATTAAAATTGATATAAGGACTATGACATGACTTGGAGTCCCATATATAAGGGAATCAAGTAGGGTTGCCTTAGAAGATGCATGAAACCCTAGATTAAGTGAACCAAAAATCCACATCTCACATCCAATTGACATGTATGTGTATTTATACACCCTAGATACATGTGAGATGCTAGGATATGAGTTGAGTTCAAGGTGCATAGTTTTTGCATCTAGATGGACTATAACTCATTTAATTTTATTAGTGGATCATTGGGAAAGCTTGTGTACAAGTCATGTGCATAGAGCCTAAGGAATATGATCTAAAATAAGGTTTTGAAAAACATTTTAAAATCTTTTTGAAAAACCTTGGTGAAGTCTATCTTTTGATAGCAATCACCATTGATGGAGTTGATACAAGATAGGGCCAAAACATTGAAAATTTCAATGGTTTTGAGTTTTGTATCAAACTCACTATTTTATGGGTAAAATAATTTTCAAATACTTTTCACCCGTTGTATTGACTATAAGTAATATACGTAACAAATTTCGTGATTTTTCAAAATACGTAGAATTACTTATGATTTTCTAAAACTCATTTCTGATAATTGAAAATTGAGATTTTGATGTCGATCGGCTCGGTGGCGATCGGTGATAGATGTCAGTCGACTAATTTCTGAATTACTCGACTGATAGCCTGATTTCGGGGTAACCAAGGTTGTTTAACCCAATTTCAGCTGCGGTTAAGGTCCCTAACCACTCCTAACCCTAGGATATGCTTTGGGAAGCATGATAAAGGGTGAAAATCCATTAGATATGGATTAGGAGAGGTGTTTAGGGTTTGTATCATTTTTAAGGTGTTGGAGAGTTCAATGTTGAATTTCTAACCTTAATTTTGATGGCTTAGAGTTCCTATTGGCTTAGGGACTTCCCAAGGACATTGTTGGTGCAATGGTCAAGGGGGAGCAAGCCTTTAGGGGGACGTATCCATCTTGGGATGATGGATGTGTTTTTCTCCTTGAAGAGGAGAAATTATTGGAAGAGTATCATCAATTTGGGAAAATTGATGGGTTTTTGATACTCAATTTGGAAATTGGGAGAGTGAATAGGATTGCCTCTCTTGAGTGATATGGGACTTATCACTAGGAAGATGGTAGGCATCCTAGATATTTTTAGACCAAGGGGGAGATTGTAAGATCTCATTGGAACATGAGACATTGACCTCCTTGGAAAGAAGACCTTTTTTGATGTTAGTCAAAAAGGGGGAGAATGTTTGGGGGAGAACATTTGGAGAATGTTTAAGATTACCAATTTGGGATAATTGGTAAGGGATTTGAGTTAGTGTTCTAACTCAATGTTTTGTTTGGTTTTTGTCAAACATCAAAAAGGGGGAGATTGTTGGTGCAATCGGCCCAGGTCACGATTGACCAGGACTCAAGTTTGACTCGAGTGATGTTTTGATGTTCGACAAAAACATATGACAATGTAATTGTCATGGGAAAGTCCAAGTCTTGGGTACTTGGCATGGAAAGTCCAAGTGGGACACTTGGCATTTGGTAAAGTCCAAGTCTTGAGTACTTGGCATGGAAAGTCCAAGTGGGACACTTGGCACATGGAAAGTCCAAGTGGGACACTTGGCATATGAAAAGTCCAAGCATGAGTCTTGACAATGTAAAAGTCCAACATTGGTTGGCAAGGGAAAGTCCAAGCATGGTCTTGGCATTTGAGAAGTCCAACATGGGTTGGCAAGGGAAAGTCCAAGCTTGAGTCTTGGCATGAGAAGTCCAAGGGTTGTGTAAAGTCCAAGCGGGAGTCTTGGCAGCATAAGTCCAATGGTTGGCGGCGTAAAGTCCAAGCGGAGTCTTGGCGGCGTAAGTCCAATGTGCCTTGGCGGTGTAGACACCGTTAGCATGACATAGCCGATGGAAGCACCTGAAGGCTAGCGCGATGGATGAACAAGTCATGGATGACTTGGAGGGATTCGAGAGGCATGAGGCTGATGGAAGTGGCTAGAAGGCTTAGGTCTAGGCTAAGGGTGGTCTAGCAAGTATGGGGGCACCATACTTGGGCTAAAACCTCATGTTTGAGGTGTGCCAGTCGACTGGTGCCATGTGGCAGTCGACTGGACCGAGTAAACTAGGGTTTGACTATGGGAAGTGGCCTAGCAAATGATCGCCTGAGGATGGTAGTTGATCGATGAGCCGAGCAAATGATCGATTGCATGATCACGATCGGGTGCTCGAATTCGCCACGAGTGTAGGTATCACTCCGACCGACCAAGAATGAGTGAGGACACCATCAGTCGACTGATGGGTTTGATCAGTCGACTGATGGTAGATCCATTGGACTTATCCAGCGTGGATCTAGCCGTTGTCTCACGACAACAGTGGCATCAGTGGACTGATGGTCCCGAGCAGTCGATTGATCGACTTTTTCTAGCACAGGTTGAAGCTTTATAAGGAGCTCATGATGGAGGAATTTGGCATGGTTCTTTGAAGCGATTTTCTTGGGCGAAATTGAAGGGGGAAGTTGGTTCTTTCCAGTCCTTCAAAGCTAGTTCAGGGCAATCAAAGATCAAGCAATCAAAAGCTCTTGTAAAGTGTTTTCCTTTACTTGCATTTTTATTTCATTATCGTATTTGCTTGTATCTATTTGATTATTGTTGTAATCATCTTGTACGAGGTTTATCCGCCTCCGGATTGTTCCGAGAAGGAGTATTTATTAGTGGTTGCGTGTGCATCACTAGAGCTCATAGAGCTCGATCCGTGGAGTAGGAACCGTGCGGTTCCGAACCACGTTACATACTCGTGTTCTTGTTGTGTTTGTCGTATTTCGTTATTATACTATTTCTATTTCCGCTGTGTACTAACAAAATTGTAGAGACGAACACGCGATCGAATTTCATCAACGAACGAACACTACGCTATTCACCCCCCCTCTAGCCATTACAAAGATCCTAACAGCCGAGACTGCTGGACTTCCCACCTCGACCGCCATATTAGAGGTATAACTTCATACAAGTCAATGGGGGAGATGAAAAGTTTTGATTTATTTTTTTTCTAGCAGTTGTTTCTTTCTTGATATTTGCATTTTTTTAGTTTTAGTTTGCATTCATCTATTCATGCGTAGAGTGTTTAGTTTCTTTCAGCACTTAGTTTTTGCTATCTTTAAGCTGCCTCAGTAGTACTTTTAAGATCTCTTTGCTAATTGTTTCCATAGGTAGATTAACTTTATTATCTCTTTGTATTTTATTTTATATGCTCTAATGAATGTTCTAGACTTGCACTAGTTAGCTTTTATTTCTACACTTACACTTGATGAATATTCTGAAAGGAAGAATCTAGTACATACATAGTTATGATTCATCCAAGTAGTCTAGTACTTTGGAATCCATAGGTGACTCTAGGTTTAGCATTTTAGTTACTGAAGATTCTCAGATTGTGTAATCCCATTCGAAAAAATCAAAATCCCAGTGATAAAAAAAAAGGATAAAAAAATAGTTGTTGTGGATGGAAATGTTTAGGTACCCCTTTGAGATCGAGTTATGTTACTGGGGAAACACTTACCAATTTCTCTCAATACCAAGCATGCCTTTCAGATTTTACGCTAGATCTAGGGAATGACCCTCGCTTAGGGCAGACTAGTGCCTAAAAGTCGGAAACCTTAGGAAAGCTATAAGATGACTACTTAAATTACCATGGAACGATGTATCCCTTAAGACGATTCGCTTAGCATGTGCACAAGGAGCTAACTTAGTGAATTTTTGGAACATATCTATTTTACTTTTATTGAAAATACCACTTGATAAATCTAGTTGACATTCTAAGTTTGGAAAAATGTTTTTTAAAATTTCATGGCACTGAGGTTTTCTTGAGGATAAGCAAAGATTTAAGTCTGAGGAAATTGATGTGAGAAAAATATATAGGATTTTAGGAGTAGTTTTCGCACACATTTAGCTGCATTTTATACTTGTTTCATGCATATCGTACTTTATTTTACATGTATTTATTATTTTCTAGTTCGGAGATCTGCTCTTTGTGCTTTTGTGTGAAGTACATCATTTTATGGGATAAACAACACACTTTTGGAGCAAAAGGGAGGTATGACCCCGCCGTGTGAAATCACACAGTCGTTCCCCACCAGGCCAACGCCACACACGTCCTTGCCATGTGAATCCACACGACCATGTGGCGCTGGCATTTTTTGTCACGACTAGGGTTTTTTCATGGATTCGGGCGGCGCCGGTCTCAATTCTAAAAAAGGAAGGCCACACACAAACCCCTGGGAGAGGCACGATGGCCGGGACGACACACCGATGCCATAAAAAGCTTCGAAAACTCACAACGAGGAGGAAGAAGACGGCTAGAATATCGTATCCTGCACTCCGACGTCGAAGAGAAGAACCTAGAGTACTGAAATTTACTTTCTATTTATCTCCTGCATTGTAATGATCTATTCTAATATGGATTGTGTTCGTTCTTTTCCGTTTATGGAGTAGAATCTTTGATTCTAGGATTAGGGAGTAACTTGTGTACGTAGAACATGCTAAATCGAATGTAAATTCTATTTTAGGATTTCTATTCGCAGTTGGTGTTTTTTTGATTCGATGAAAATTGTGTTTTGATTTTCTATCTATTGTGAATAGCCGATACAAGGGGTGACAACACTTGTATCAAAGATCTTGGGGAATTAAAGAGGAACCAAGTGGTTGTCCTCATCTCCGATAACCGTAGGTAGAAGGGTACGATGGAGTAAGGAACGAGACACGGTCCGACTCCTCGTAATGATTGATTTGGCATCCTCATACCGTCTATCCTATCTTAATGAAAGGGTTGGCCTAGTTAAGGATAGGTAGTTCCCGATAGATGAGAAGGCTCATCGGGAAAGGGTATGATGTCCCTTCTACAAGACCCTAATTAGAGAACCAAACTACATTTAATTGATTAGCATGTTCCTTGTTGCAAAAGTGAAACCGAAGTCCTAGGATCTCTTTTTGAACCGCGAATCAACCTTCCCTTCCTCCGTCTGACAATGTACTAGAGTTAGGACCACTGACAACCCTCGTAATCACAACCCTTAGAACTAAACTCTGAAAAATAACGTTCACTGAACAATCGGTACTCGAATCTCAGTCTCTGTGAGATCGATAATCTATTTATTACTTGACGACATCCGTGCACTTGTGGGAGTGAGCGCGTGCTTCACTCCTCGACGATTCCCATTGCAAGATTTGAGGTCGCGTTCGCGTGTATCATATTTTTGTTAGGGCAATCTCTTGCCATGATAAGGTTTTGATGTGTGTGGCAAAGGGTTTAAGTTAGGATGATATTGTTATTTGATATGTGCGTTGGAGTCTTGCAGGACTTAGTAATTCGCACATGGAGCCTTGGTGGGTTCACCCTCACAACCTCGGTCCTTGAGTCGGTGAAGGATGACTTTGCGGAAGCCGTGCGCTTGAAGAATCCAAGGGACTGTTGGGTTTCCGGCACCGCGGCGAGTGTGTGTTCGAACATGTTTCGCAAACATGTGCACAGCGGAAGAAATAAAAATAATAAATCTACATTTATTACAACACACACATCACACGCATGCATAGTACAATATATGTAGACATAACCGTAAATTTAAATTTTGCAATAAAAGGAAATTTAACTACGTATACCTTCCATATCATGTGTAGCGGGAACGACATCAACCGGAATGATCCTCGCTAGAATCGTCTCTATCCGTATCCACGCCGAGTATCTTCGGGATGACTTCGCTAAGTCATGAGCTTCATCTTCGTACGGGTTACTAGCCTCGTGTTAAAGACGATGTGATCGAGAGATGAGCACGATCCGAATCCAAATTCGGATGCAAAGATGAGTCCTCAAAACTCGCTTCTCTGGAGAGGTATTCGTCAACCGATTGACGAATCCTTCATCCTCCACCTCAGAGGATTACCGGAGATCGAATCCCCGGTAAGTTAGCCACTGTCAGAGCTATAACCGTCGTCCAAACGATGCTCCGACGAGAGGAGAACAAGCTGTCCAGAAAACTTGACAGCTTTGGTGGAGGAGATAGGCGCCGGCCAACAAAGGAAGCCAAGTGCTCACCTTTTCACCGAAGCCTAGGAAGATCACCGGAGGGTCGCCGGAGGATCACCGGCTGAAGCTTGGACGCCGGCAAGGAGCTAGACGGCGACACAAGGGCTGGGCGGCAATGAAGTTGGCGCCGAGAACTCCAAGGAGAGGAGGTGGGCGGGAACTAGGTTTAGGGCTTTTGGATTAGTGCTTAACAATCCCTTAAGCCCTCTTTTATAGAGAACTAATTCTCTTAATGGTTATTGGATCATAACCATGAGGCCCGTTAACCCGCTCCATTAATATAAGTTAAAATAAACCAAACCATGATGGTTTATTTTAAGTTAAAACGAACCGAACCAACTTTTGGTTCATTCGTTTAAAATAAACCAAACCCTTTGGTTTATTCTCCTCCATTGGATTAGAACCAAACCATTTTGGTTTATCCATTATATCTTCATAAGACACGGCTCATCCACACTTCCATTGCGACTAAAACGATTTCATGCTCGCTTCTTGTTTGGTCCAACCAAACCTAGTTTCTCTCGGTCTGAGAATCTCATTCTCAAGCTCGTTTTAAATCCTTCGGATTACGCTCATTGTGAGTGTGACCAAATAGGTTCTCGGTTTATGTTGGCCGTCTATAATTAACCATTAATTATAGAACGATCATGAGTGGCACCTAGTAGTACATCATGATCCCCACTTAACCGAAAAGATCAACGGTTGATCCAGAACTATTTCTGAAACCCTTCAGCAGCTCGAATGAATCGTGCCCCATTCCCTTCACTCATCTTATACCCACTTGGTTCAGGACATGGTCTATTGTGTCGGGCCTCACTAGGTCGACTACGCCACACCTAGCCCAAGTATCATTTCTCGCCCTACGGATTCTAGTTACTCCACATGTATCAAGAGTACCTTACTCTAAACATGTAATGCTTCGCCAAAGACTTTAGTAATAATCCGACGAGAGGCCATGGGTATACATCTCCTCGCAAGGAGTGGTGAACTTTATAGGCTATTCAAACACCTTCGATCACTCGACTTATACCCAATCATCTCGGTCCACATCTCCTTAGAGATGTTTGCTTAAGATGTCAAAGCATAAGTCTCCATGATCAAGATGACTTGAATACCGCAAGTCAAAGGAACATCGCACTTAAGCCACAAGAAGAACTTCATCGACATATCTATATATGCAGAGAACCATATGAAGTCTTACTACTGGTCACTCCAATGAACTAGTTACCATAACTAGCATCCACGATTAACTCCGACATCACAATGTCTCCACCAAAGGAGAATCACCGCTTGATACACCAAGGAGTATACCTCGTGCTAGTCTCGACAGAATTGATGGTGTCCAAATTCATCAATTCATCGACTAGGGATATTTCCGATACATCACAATTACACATGTAGAGATACTCACTAGTTGTGATCCAATCACAAATTCTCTCATGCTATGAATCGCATCGTGGACATTCAGTAAATGAGTTTAAGATCCAATCAAATACATGAAACATGTATACTCAAATAGTGAATCTTCATTTATCATATAAATGGTTCATACATAAGGCGATTGCCTTAGGACATCTCTCATATATATATTACTAACAGACTCCCACTTGGCCTAATACCAATCGCTACGATATCCAATACCATAAGCACTAACATGACCCTCAAACTTACTTTGAGGTAATGCTTTAGTCAAAGGATCCGCTAAGTTCCTTTCAGTGGGAATTTTCTCGATTTGTATTTCATCTCTACTGATGATCTCTCTGATAAGATGATAGCGGAGAAGCACATGTTTGAATCATTGATGAGACCACATCAAGTTCATAGATGAACTACTTGATCCAAACCGCTTCCTTTGCTGCTTCCAAAGCTGCAACGTATTCTTCCTTAGTGGCAGAATCCGCTATAGTGTCAAGCTTGGAACCTTTCCAACTTATTGCGCCTCCATTCTAGATGAATACATACCCAGATTGAGACATGGAATCATCCTTGTCTGTCTGGAGCTGGCATCCGTATACCCACGTATCACCATGTACCCTTCTCCATATATTAGGAACGCATCCTTAGTTCTTCTTAAGTACTTAAGGATCATCTTAACAGCCACCCAATGATCCATTCCTGGATCAGACTGGTATCTGCTCGTGACACTCAGAGCATACGATACATTGAGCCTCGTACATAACATAACATATATGATAGATCCTATTGCGGATGCATAGGGAATCTTACTCATGCAAATCCTCTCGTCTTCTGTGCGCGGACACATAGACTTCGAAAGGTGTATCCCATGCCTGATGGGTAGAAAACCTTTCTTGGATTCCGACATGCTAAACCCCTTTAGCACTCGGTCTATATATGTAGACTGCGAAAGACCAAGCAACCATTTCGATCTTTCTCTATAGATCTTAATCCCGAGGATGTAGGTTGCTTCTCCCAGGTCTTTCATGGAGAATGTCTTGGATAACCAAACCTTAACTGACTGTAAGATTGAAATATTGTTTCCTATAAGTAATATGTCATCGACATACAATACTAGGAACACGACTGCACTCCCACTAACCTTCTTGTACACACAAGGTTCGTCTTGATTTTGTAAGAAATCAAACCTTTTGATTGTCTCATCAAAATGGATATTCCAGCTCCTGGATGCTTGCTTCAATCCATAAATGGACCGTCGCAATTTGCATACCTTGGTTTTATCAACCGATGTGAAACCCTCAGGCTGTATCATATACACGTCCTCGAGTAGGTTTCCATTAAGGAAAGTTGTTTTCACATCCATCTTCCATATCTCATAATCATAATAAGCCGCTATGGCCAGGAGCATCCGAATGGTTTTAAGCATAGCTACAGGCGAATAGGTTTCGTCATAATCAACACCTTGCTTTTGACGATATCCTTTCGCCACCAATCTAGCCTTATAGGTAATCACATTACCATCCATGTCGGTTTTCTTCTTGAAAACCCACTTGCACCCTATAGGCTTTATGCCTTCAGGTGGGTCAACCAAGTTCCAAACTTGGTTTTCATACATGGAATCCATTTCCGACTTCATGACACCAAGCCACTTATCCCTTTCTGAACTTGTCAGCACTTCTTCATAACTAGTAGGCTCCTCATCATCAATGAGTAACACGTCGTTCGATTCACTTACGAGAAATCCATATCTCTCAGGAATATTGCGTGTTCTACCAGATCTACGAAGATGTGGTGTTACAATAGGTCCAGCCGATTGCTCATCACTATGAGTTGTCGGCTGTTGTGCTTCACCAGGTATCTCAACAATGTCTATTTGAGTCTCTCAAGCCTCCTTAAGCTCGACGACACTCCCACTGTTTTCTTGCAAGAGAAACTCTTTCTCTAGAAACACAGCATGCCTTGAAACAAACACCTTTTGTTCCACAGGATGATAGAATTGGTAACCCCTTGTTTCCTTAGGGTATCCAATAAATAGACATTTATCAGACTTAGCATCCAATTTGTCTGATACTGTCCGCTTCACATAAGCAGGACAACCTCATATCTTCAAGTAAGATACATGAGGTTTCTTACTATTCCATATCTCATATGGAGTAGTAGAGACTACCTTGGTAGGAATTCTGTTTAACAAGTAAACAACTGTCTGAAGTGCATAGCCCCAAAAGGACTTGGGAAGATTCGCATGATTCATCATTGACTTGACCATGTCCAACAAGGTCCGGTTACGCCTCTCAGATACACCATTATGCTGTGGTGTATATGGCGGAGTCCATTGAGACAATATACCATTGTCTCTTTGATAATCAAGAAACTATTGACTTAAGTATTCACCACCTCGATCCGATCGAAGTATTTTAATACACTTGTCATGTTATTTCTCTACTTCATTTCTGAATTCTTTGAACCTTTCAAAGGATTCAGACTTGTGTTTCATCAAGAACACATACCCAAACCGTGAGTGATCATCGGTGAAGGTAATGAAGTAGGTATAGCCTCCTAAAGCTTGAGTTGACATAGGTCCACATACATCAGTATGTATTAGACCTAGTAACTCTCCCACTCGTTCACCTTTTCTTGAAAAAGGTAACTTAGTCATCTTGCCTTTTAAGCCTGATTCACATGTATCGTATGAATCCAATTCAAACGATTCCAGAATTCCACATCGGTGTAATTCGGACATGCGTTTCTTGCTTACATGGCCAAGACGACAATGCCACATGTAGGAGTCTATTTTATTATCCTTTCGAGCACGCTTGTTGCTCGCTTCGATATTGCAAATGTCACTGGATACGTCCAACGTATAAACACCATTGCTTAAAGTACCAGTCCCATAAAAACTCCATTCAAAGTTATGTAACAACAATTGTTACTAAAAGTCAAATGGTACCCATTTCTATTTAAACAAGAAATAGAAATGATGTTCTTTATCAACGAAGAAACATAAAAGCAATTGTCCAGTTCTAAGACAAGTCCTGCAGGGAGTTTCAACAAATACATTCCGATGGCGAGTGCAGCAACCTTTGCTCCATTCCCAACACATAAATTTGACTCTCCCTTGACGAGTCTTCTTCTATTCCTTAGCCCATGTATGTCATTACATATATGTGAGCCACACCCAATATCCAATACCCAAGTGTCCGAGGAAATAGAATGACAATCAATAACGAAGATATATGAAAAAGATGGAGTATCTTATGCCTTATTCTTCTTCACAGACTCAAGATAAATCTTACAATTTCTTCGTCAATGGCCCTACTTGCCATAATGATGGCAAGTGCCCTTTTGAGCTAGTTTTTCCTTTTTAGCCCTTTTCTTCTTCCCCTTCTGTTGTTCCTTTGACTCCCTCTTAGAACCTTTCTTCGAGGAATCAACTAACAACACCGTCCCCTACTCATGCTTCTCAGAAGGCTCCACAGTCTTCAGCATGTTGAGCAGTACCACAGATAAACCTTCTTGCATCTCAGAGGTGAAGAGGATCTTGGAGACTTCGAACCTTTCGGATCTCGCTTGCTCATCGAACAACTCATGAAGATGGAAGACCATAGTATTAGCATCCATATGCTCATGCTGCTTTTGCAGCTTGGGTACCATCGCCGCTAGCATGATGCAACTCGCCAGCTCAGAATCTGCCACATGCTTCTGATAGACCAACATTTGGTCTGGAGTTGCATCGTCCTTAGGACGGTTGGGAAGAGGCTCTTCAAGGACATATGCAAGCTTTTCCGCCTTGAGAACAATTCTCAAGTTTCTAAGCCAGTCCAGGAAGTTAGGCCCAGTCAGTTTGTTTGAATCCAAAATAGTTCGCAAATTCAAAGACGTCATGATCAATTTATTGACCTAGAAATACAAAACGATCATATATGAGAAAATGATTTAAAATGCATCAATATACATTCATAAATCCCATTCATTTTTCGAATTTCAAAAACCCCAAAATCACTTCGGGAGATCGTAGGTCCATCTCCGAATGGGCTGATATCCATCATAGATATGAACAACCTTGGAGAGAGTCCAACAAGCCATTCATAACTACGACGGTAGGTATCAACTATACCGATTGCATATCACATATATGCAACTATCACAATGTGCTATCAACTAATTGAATGTTCACACATACATCGGGTTGTTAACACATTAACAAGTATGCATCATATGCATAGCACCCAACTTCACCTCCCTTTACATCGACCTTGGAGAGAGTCCAACAAGCCGATGCTCCAGGTTAAAGCCAACCCATTAATCGAGAAATAGTTTTAATATGGTTAGAGCGCATTCAACCAATTAGCCCAGCTTAGAGAGAGTCCAACAACCAAAGCTAACGATTGACCTCTGACTCTTACCATATTATTATTAAACTATTCCATGGTTTGAACATGTTCGGGTTCGAGCCGGGCTTGGAGAGAGTCCAACAACCCAAACAAGAAATGGAACTCTGGTTCTAACCATATTAATGGAAGGTGTAGGCTTTAATATTGAGTTAGGGTTTTTATGTCTCATCCTCTTTGCATGCAAATAACTATTATCTACATGGCATGACATACATGACATATATCTACATGTCACGACACACATGGCATAATGATATGCATCTAATGCAATTACATGACATACAATTATGTCATGTACATAATTTCCTTATTTGTCATAATTATTTATGGAAATAAAATATGTTTAAGATTTGATTCTCCAAATCAAATCATGATTAAATTAGAAAACAAATTTCCAAATCTAATCACATATTTTACTTATGGAAATAGTTGATTATGGAAAATCAATTTAGGAAACCAATTTCCTAAATCATTAAAACTACTTATGGAAATAAAATATTTTAAGATTTGATTTCCCAAATCAAATCATGATTAAATTAGGAAACAAATTTCCAAATCTAATCAAATATTTTATTTATGGAAAATATCAATTTCCATAAATACTTCCAACTTTCCAAAAGTGGAAGATTTCCATAAATACTTCTAGACTTTCCAAAATTGAAAATTTTCAATAAATACTTCTAACTTTCCAAAAGTAGAAAATTTCCAGAAATATCATTATGACTATCGCAAAACAATTTTACGATTATGTCGAAACACAACCTGGGCTCTGATACCACTGTTGGGTTTCCGGCACCGCGGCGAGTATGTGTTCGAACATGTTTCGCAAACATGTGCACAGCGGAAGAAATAAAAATAATAAATCTACATTTATTACAACACACACATCACACGCATGCATAGTACAACATGTGTAGACATAACCGTAAATTTAAATTTTGCAATAAAAGGAAATTTAACTACGTATACCTTCCGTATCACGTGTAGCGGGAACGACATCAACCGGAACGATCCTCGCTAGAATCGTCTCTATCCGTATCAGGGACCGTCGGACGAGATGACTTGAAGTGAAGCCAAGGAAGCAGACTTCGGAGGCAAGAGACGTGAAGGAGCATTGCAGAGTCATGCGCCTGATGCTGCCGAGGGACTTCAAGTGAGATGAGAGAATGAGTGAAATGTAAGTAGCTCATTAGGTGAACTTGGCCGGATGGCTGAGTGTCGGAGACTTGACCGCAAGGGTTAAGGTTTACCCGACCGTCGGAAGCTCAAACTTATGTTAAGTTTATGTAATGGCAATGATCGATCCGAGTCGAGTGTGTTCGACCGTATTCGACCGATCGATGGTGTAATGATCGCCATGGAATGACAAATGACCGCCGTAAGATGTCGCGGCATGTAATCCGCTGTAGCCGATCGGGCGATTCACGAGGCGAATGATCGTGAGGTCCATCACGATCACTAAGTGTTCCACAGACTACAACGGCCAAAATTGACGCGTGTTCGAGGTCGTTGAGTGGCGACCGATCGCCAAGCGATCGGTAGTGGCGGCCAACGGGAAGAAATCAGCCCTCTCTATAAAAAGAGAGGGTGTGGAGCTTTGGGAGGTGAATGCTCAAGTTCTAAATGACCATCCAAGTGCTCCACAAGATTCAAACTCCTTCTCTTAGCTTTCTTTCACATCTATTGTAAAAGAAGGAGTGTGCTTGATTTGTAAAGGTTACCTTCACCTAGCTTGGTGCAAAGGAGAGACCAATAGTGATTGGCTTTGAAGGAGTGATTCACCTCGGACGAATCGGGATCGTGGATTAGCGGTGTAGCCGTGAACCACGTTACATCTTCTTTGTTAGCGTTTGTATTTTCGTTTATTGCTTTGTCTTTATTGTTTATGCTTCTGCTTGCGCTAACGATTGTGTAGACGAGCAAACGAAAGAGAGAATTCCGACATCCATCGTAAGAGGGCTATTCACCCCCCTCTAGCCGGCCAATCGATCTCCAATAAGTGGTATCAGAGCCAAGTCGCTTGTCGAGGACTAACCGCCGCAACAAGCTCTACATCAAAATGGCCGGCTCAAACATCCATCCACCAAAGTTTGAAGGAGAATTCGCTTGATGGAAGAAGCGAATGGAGGTATTTTTCGAAACGGATTTTGATATTATGATTACAATGGAATCCGGTTTCGTTTTGCCTAGGGATGAAGAGGGGAAGCCAATAGAAAAGTCAAGATGGACCAAGAGGCAAAGAGAGGAGCACCTTGCAAACTCAAAATCCAAGCACCATCTATACAATGTGCTTCCTCAACAAGAAATAAATAGAATTGGAGAATGCCTAAGTGCCAAGGAGATGTGGGAGAAGCTAGTAGAGCTTCATGAAGGCACTTTGGAGGCAAAGCTAGCAAGAAGAGACCTCCTTCGCTCCCAACTCAACAACATTAAACTAGAAAAGCGAGAAAAGGTAATTTCCTTACATTCTCGTTTCAAGGAAATTATAACCGGTTTGTCAAGTGTAGGTGAGAAGCTATCCAACCGGGATATGGTAATGAAGGCCATAGATGCCTTTCCCCGGTCCTCAAAGTGGAGCTCCATGGTGGACTCCTTCTATATCTCGAAGAATTTAGAACTGAGCACCTTGGAGGAGTTCTTCTCAACAATGGAACTCCATGAAACGAGGCTTGAAGGTATACAAGAAGAGCTTAGAATCCAACCTTCAAGGGGAGTAACTTTGATGGCAAACAAGGCGAAGAAGAAGATGGAGATCCCCTCCTCCGATGATGAAGCCTCTTCCTCCTCCTCCATGGATAGCACGGAAGAAGCGTATATGGTAAGGAGGGCAAGATGTGCATTAAAAGGTTTTAGATTTAACAAATCAACTAATAGGAATAGGAGACCAAGAGGAAAGATCATATGCTACAATTGCCAAGGAGAGGGCCACATAAGGGACAATTGTCCCCTCCTAAACAAGAGCAAGGAAGAGAAGAAAAAGAAGGAAGAAAAGAAGAAGAAGAAGGGGAGCAAGAAGAAAGAGGAGAAGAAGACAAAGGAAAAGGGGAAGGCCAAGGCATTCAAAGCAAAGACTTGGGATGACCCTTCCTCCTCATCTTCATCATCATCCGAGGAAGAAAATGCATTTGTCACCAACCTAGCATTGATGGCATTTGACGACTTGGATTGCTCTTCCTCCGAAAATGAATGATCAAGCTCAAGAGGAGAGAGCTCAAGTGAAGGGGGAGCCTCTACATCCTCCTCATCCGAAGAAGAAGAAGAGGACATGGAAACTATGGTAACGAATCTAACTCCTAAGAAAATAGTTTCCATGGTTTCTAGCTTAACTAGGGATTTATTTAGAGCTAAAAAGAAGAACAAAAGCATGCTAGATCAAATTAAGGACTTAGAAAATAAGTTAGAAAAAGCATGCTTAAATGAAAATGAAAATATTTCTTCTTGCCATGATGATGCATGCTCACATGAATATATGCCATTTAATGTTAGTGATGCATGCATGGATAAAAATAGGGCCCTAAGGGAAAAGGTAGATTACTTGACAAAAACCCTAGAAAAATTCACTATAGGCTCCAACACCTTGAACATGATCATAGGGAGCCAAAGAGCTAGCTTCAACAAAAAGGGCCTAGGTTATAAAGAAAAGAAAAAATGAAAAGGCCTACAAATGCCTAATTGATAGGGGTCAAGATAAGAAAAAGACAATTGCTAGGAAATGGATTCCTAAGGAGTATCTAGTGAACCCTATAGGCAAGAATTTGTATTGGGTTCCAAAATCCATCCTTAAGGGTTAGAAAACTCCTTGGGTAGTCAACCATATGCAATTGACCTATATCATATTTTGGTTGACTTAGGATGGCGGGACAACATTTTTAAATAGTGTTAAGTGATGATAACGTGCCTATAAATAGTTAATAATGCTTAAATCATGATAATTAATGTAATTGCTATGTATGTTTGCAATCATGATTTATGATTTTGAAATTTGGCACGTCATCATGAGAAATAGGGTTAAATCATGCTTTAGGTGATAATTTGTTTATTATCATGACATAATACCTAATGCATGATAACAATTCAATGAATACATGTGTTTCATGATCATAATGTAGAATTAATTGATATATGCCTTTATGATCATGAGGATTGTTAGGTTGATACTTAACCTTGATAGAATTGTATGAATATAATGGTTAAGTATATACAAATACCCCCTAGGATGCATCTCACACTCACCATAGGCTACTTTGATTGAAAACTTAGCATGGGTGAGATGTTAGGATGATACAAATGTCCACTAATGCCTATGGCATTTAGATGGTCATTTAAGGTATCAAAATAGCAATAATAGACCAATCATGGGGAAGACTTATGTTTAATTCATAGACATATTTCCCAAAGATCATGGTTGAATATTTCATATGTTTTCAAAACAATTTCTTACCCTAAAATCTATGTATTCATGTTTTGAAACAATTGGATGCAAAACTAGGTAGTTAACTTGATACTAGAATGATCAAAAACCTAGTGGTTTTTAAAACTTTTGGATTTTTGGCAAAAACAAGAAAATCTAATGAATTTTCATGAAAACCTATTTTTCATTAATAGATATACTTAAAATAAATATGTTCCTCAAATTTCATGATTTTTTAAATTTTTTGGAATTTTTAATGCATTTCAATTAAGTAAAATCGTAATTGAATCCATTGCTGCCGGTCATTGCCATGCGATAGCAATGATCGCTCACCTGAAAAACAGCCCAATATTTTCTAATTTCAGATTTTAATCATGTTTTTGGTGTTCTCTTTCTATTAGACCTGATGCCATGAGTTTATAAATTAGGTTTAATCTTTTTGATGGTGTCAAAGGGGGAGAAATGTATGTTTAAGTAACGGGGAATATATTTTGGGGGAGAAAATTTTTATGGGGAGTTTCATGGATTAAGGGGAGACCATTTAGTGGATTGGTTTAACGGGGTGAATAGCCCTCGTACGTTTGACGTCGTAAATTGCTCGTCTACAAAAGATTAGCGCAAGCGGAATATACAAATACAAAGCAAAAGATAAACAATAAAACAACCGCTAACACGATGGTATAACGTGGTTCACGGCTACGCCGTTAATCTACGGTCCCCAATTCGTCCTCGGTGAATCACTCCGTTAAACCAATCCACTAAATGGTCTCTCCTTTGCACCAAGCTAGGTGGAGGTAACCTTTACAACCAAGATCACTCTTCTTACAATAGGATTGAAGTAAAGACAAGTAAGAAGAGTTTAAAGCTTGTGAGGCACTAGGAAGATCGTTTGGAGTATGAGCATTAGCCTCTCAAAGGCTTACACCCTCTCTTTTTATAGAGAGGGCTGTTTTCTTCCCGTTGGCCGCCACCAGTCGACTGCCGCCCTTGGCAGTCGACTGCCGTCACTACAACGGCCTCCGAACACGTCGGATCCCGACCGTTGTAGTCCAACGGAACTCTTGGCAGTCGACTGATGGACCTCATCAGTCGACTGATGCCTCCGTAGTCGACTGCCCAGTCGGCTACGAACGCTAATGTGGTGAAACCCTATTGATCACCGATCATCGCTTGCGATCGATCGATGGTCTTGGCAATCGCCCACGTATGCGATCCGCGGCGCCACAATCCGGGCCGATCGTATACCGGTCGAACTCACTCGACCAGAATGACTACGCCATGACATGGCGATCGATGATGCTCGAAAAACCCATCCGACACTTGGCCAAAATGGCCAAGTTTCACCTAAGAGCTACCCTTCCCTGGCTTACAATCGCTCACTCTCATTTCTCGGAGTCCCTCGCCTTCGAAGTTCTCTTCGTTCTCGGCCACGTCCCTCGGCAGCATCAGGCGCACGGCTCTGCAATGCTCCTTCGCGTCTCTTGCCTCGAAGTCTACTTCCTCCGGCTTCACTCTAAGCTTCTCGTCCGGCGGTCCCTCGGATCCTCCAAGCGCACGGCTTCCGCAAAGCTATCCTTCACCGACTCAAGGCACGAGTCATGAGATGTGAAACTCGCCACGGCTCCATGTGCGAATTACTAAGTCCTGCACGACTTCAACGCACATATCACATCAACATATCAAACTAACTTAAACCCTTTGCCACACCATCAAAACCATATTACGGCAAGAGATTGCCCTAACATCGGAGACTTGACCGCAAGGGTTAAGGTTTACCCGACCGCCGAAAAATCAAACTTATGTTAAGTTGATGGTTTATGCCCAGCGATCGTATCGCCATGCAATGAATGGTATCCGAAGGATGTCGCGACCGCAGAACCGCTTCGTGGCCGTGGCGATCGACTACGGAGCGGCGATCGTGATGAGGTCCATCAGTCGACTACCAAGTGTTCCGTTGGACTATAATGGTCGGGATCCGACGTGTTCGGAGGCCGTTGGAGTGGCGGCAGTCGACTGCCAAGGGCAACAGTCGACTGGTGGCGGCCAACGGGAAGAAATCAGCCCTCTCTATAAAAAGAGAGGGTGGAGCTTTGGGAGGTGAATGCTCAAGTTCTAAATGACCATCCAAGTGCTCCACAAGATTCAAACTCCTTCTCTTAGCTTTCTTTCACATCTATTGTAAAAGAAGGAGTGTGCTTGATTTGTAAAGGTTACCTCCACCTAGCTTGGTGCAAAGGAGAGACCAATAGTGATTGGCTTTGAAGGAGTGATTCACCTCGGATGAATCGGGATCGTGGATTAGCGGTGTAGCCGTGAACCACGTTACATCTTCTTTGTTAGCATTTGTATTTTCGTTTATTGCTTTGTCTTTATTGTTTATGCTTCCGCTTGCGCTAACAATTGTGTAGACGAGCAAACGAAAGAGAGAATTTCGACATCCATCGTAAGAGGGCTATTCACCCCCATCTAGCCGGCCAATCGATCTCCAATAATTTTTGGCACCGTTGTCGGGCGTGCCCCATCTTCCAGCGGCGCACACGGCCTGGCCATGTGAATTCACACGGTCATGGCCCGTGAGGTATAAGGGGTGCCGCACCGTGTGTTTCGCCTCTAACCTGTAGTGTGCTTCAATTTTTCTTGTCCAAGCCATGTGAAATCATCTTTCCAACCTTCTAGAAGCCTCTCCAACCCTCAAAAAAGCCCAAAAGAAGAAAGGATGAGGATGACAAGGCAAGTGGCGCCCCGATCTACTTCCTCAAAGCAAAGAACAAGGAGAAGGGATGCCCCACAAGCTCTAGAGGAAGGTGATGCTCTTCCCTCCCTTGAATTTCGTAATAATGAGCATAGGTAAAGATTTAACATGATTTCTACTCGAAGAATCACTTCTACTAGGTATTTAGACGAAGATCTCTTAGAAACCCTAGGTTTCTTTGGTGATATTCAAGTCGTATTTGCAAAAATGGGGTGGGGAGAGATCATGGGGGTAAGACAGCCAACCTACTCTAGGATAGTTTTAGAATTTTTGAGTTCTTTATAAGCGGACATCTTGATGAAGAGGGTAGTATTACCTTTAGGTTATTTAACATTGAGCACGAATGGACATTATACCAATGGAATAACTATTTTGGTGTGCCAACTGGGGGAGAGAAAAGAACCCCTATTGAGTTTAATGCTCGGACCTTTTGGTCTGAATTGACTGGGGAGAGTGCTTATGACCCTTCTAGGGCCAAAGCCTCATGCCTCTAAAACCCTATCTTCCGGTACCAACACTGGGTCATGGTGAGTATAATTTTCGGGAGACGAGAGAGTGATGGTGTAGTGAGAGCGAGTGAGCTGCTTTGCTTGTGTGACATCCTACAAGAAAGGAGTAGCATTGATGTAGGGTCTCATTTCATTAGACACCTAGTGAAAATGGGCAAAGCGGTGAGGGGAGAAATTATTTTGGGAGGCCTAATTACCCATATTTGCCATAGGATGGGGCACGACTACACAACATTAGATAGCATAGAGGGGAGCCCAAGGATCGACCTAGGAGTGTGTATGGCAATGAAAATGATCATAAGAGAGGGACACTCTTCTTGCTTTGTAAGGAAAAACTTATCATCCCTTAGGATCCTCGACCCCAATCGTACCATCACCAACAGCGCCAACTGGTGTTTGGATCGGATAGTGGAGTCCCCACCATATGAGAGTCCCTCCACTTCAGCACCCATCTCTCCCCCTGTACATCACTCTCTCTCGAGTCCACGTGCTTATAGGAGCCCACCTAGTCCACGTAGAGAGCTTGCACCTGCACCAGCATCTTTTTCTACTTTTGAGCAGGATGCAGGTACATCCACCTACTATAACTCTGAGTTCTGTTCGTGCCTCAATGACATATATGCCGAGCAGTAGACGTAGACGCAGCGATGGGAGGAGCAGAGCGCCTACTGCATGCGGAGTTTCATGGCTTAGAGGAGCATTTCCAGTGGGCCAAGGAGTTCTACGATGAGGCCCGTATCTACTTCCAGGAGGAGGCTTCCCATCGCTAGGAGAAGGACATATATCGCTAGGAGGTTCGGCAGCACATGAGTGCCCAGCAGGCACAGTGGGCCCGGGTGGAGGAGCTCAGAGCAGCCGCTGCATCCATCAGCTCACAGATCGACCACATGTACATGTGGCATCAGCGACTGAGCACCAGGTTTTCCTAGTAGCCCGACATGCCGAGACTATCGGACTTCCCACCTTGGCCGCCATATTAGAGGTATAGCTTCATACAAGTCTGGGGGGGGGGGGAGACCCTAAGTTTTGATTTATTTTGTTTCTAGCAGTTGTTTCTCTCTTGATACTTGCTTTATTTTAGTTTTAGTTTGCATTCATCTGTTCATGCGTAGAGTGTTTAGTTTCTTTCAACACTTAGTTTTTGCTTTCTTTAAGCTGCCTCAGTACTATTTTTAAGATCTCTTTGCGAATTGTTTCTATAGGTAGATTAACTTTTTTTATCTCATAGTATTTTATTTTATATGCTCTAATAAATTTTCTAGACTTGTACTGGTTAGCTTTTATTTCTACACTTACACTTGACGAATATTCTGAAAGGAATAATCTAGTACATACATAGTTACGATTCATCTCAATAGTCTAGTACTTTGGAATCCATAGGTGACTCTAGGTTTATCTTTTTAGTTACTGGAGATGCTCGGATTGTGTAAGCCCATTCGAAAAAATCAAAATCCCAGTGAGCAAAAAAAAAAAAAGGATAAAAAATAATTTTTATGGGTGGAAATGTTTAGGTGCCCCTTTGAGACTGAGTTAGGTTACTGGGAAACACCTATCAATTTCTCTCAATACTGAGCACGCCTTTAAGACTTTATGCTAGATATAGGGAACGACCCTCAATTAGGGTAGACTAGTGCCTAAAAGTCAGAAACCTTAGGAAAGATATAAGAAGACTACTTAACTTACCATGGAACGATGTATCCCTTAAGACGATTCGCTTAGCACGTGCACACTAACTTAGTGAATTTTTGGAACATATCTATTTTGCTTTTATTGAGAATACTACTTGAGAAATCTAGTTGACATGCGAAGTATGGAACAATGCTTTTTAAAATTTCATGGCACTGAGGTTTGCTTGAGGACAAGCAAAGATTTAAGTCTGGGGGAATTGATGTGAGCAAAACATATATGATTTTAGGAGTAGTTTTCGCTCACATCTCGCTGCATTTTATACTTATTTCATGCATATCAAACTCTTTTTTGCATGCATTTCCTATTTTCTACTTCAAATATCTACTCTTTGTGCTTTTGTGCGAAGTACAACATTTTATGGGATAAACGGCACACTTTTGGAGCAAAAGGAAGGCATTCGGCAAGCAAAACAAAGGGAGGTAGGACCCGGCCGTGTGAAATCACACGGTCGTGCCCCACTAGCCCAACGTCACACACGGCTTGGCTATGTGGATCCACACAGTATTGTGGCGCTCGCATTTTTTGACATGACTAGGAGTTTTCATGGATTCGGGCGACGCCTACCTCAAGTCTATATAAGGAAGGTCATGCCCAAACCCTAAGGAGGGGGCACGATGGTCGGGATGCCACACCGACGCCCTAAAAGGCTCAGAAACTCACAACGGGGAGGAAAAAGATGGCTAGAGGATCGTTTCCTATGCTCCAATGTCGAAGAGAAGAACCAAGAGTATTGAAATTTACATTTTATTCATCTCCTGCATTGTAATGATCTATTCTATTATGGATTGTGTTCGTTCTATTCTGTCTATGGAGTAGAATCTTCAATTCTAGGATTAGGAAGTAACTTGTGTATATAGAACATGCTAGATTGAATGTAAAATCTTTTTTAGGATTTCTATTCGCAGTTCGTGTTTGATTGATTCGATGAAAATTGTGTTTTGGTTTTCTATCTATTGTGCATAGCCGATACAAGGGGTGACAACCCTTGTATCAAAGATCTAGGGGAAATAAAGAGGAACCAAGGGGTTGTCCTCATCTCCGCTAACCGTTGGTAGAAGGGTACGATGGAGTAGGGAATGGGACCCTTTTCGACTCTTCATAGGGAATGATTTGGCATCCTCGTACCATCTATCCAATCTTAACGAAAGGGTTGTCCTTGTTAAGGATAGGTAGTTCCCGATAAACGTGAAAGCTCATCGGTAAAGGGTATGTTGTCCCTTCAACAAGACCCTAATTAGAGAACCAAACTACATTTAATTGATTAGCATGTTCCATGTTGTACAAGTGAAACTGCAGTCCTAGGATATCTTTTTGAACCTCGAACCAACCTTCCCTTCCGCCGTGTGACACCGTACTAGAGTTAGGACTACCGACAACCCTTATAATCACAACCCTTAGAACTAAACTCCGAACAATAATGTCCACTGAACAATCAATACTCGAATCTCAGTCTCTATGAGATTGATAATCTATTTATTACTTGACGACATCCGTGCACTTGCTGGCATTAAGCGCGAGCGCGCGCTTCGAGTTCTCGATGATTCCTGTCACTAGATTTGAGGTTGCGTTCGCATGCATCAAGTTTTTGGCGCCATTGTTGGGGATTGATTCATTCAATATCTAATCAAGAGGTGGATAGTTGTATCAGACTTAGGTTACATTTATTTACCTGCTTTTTTGTTTTTATTTTATTTACTTCAGTTTTAGATATCTAGATTAAGTTTAGATTAATTTAAGTAGTTTCATTCTTCAACTTTTAGTTTAAATTTTCTTCATTTGATTTAGTATTTAGACTAGTTTATTTCCTATTTTTAAACATTAGGTATACTCTTAATTTAGTGGCTCGGTTCTTCGTACGCATAGAAGTTTTGGATCGAAAATTCTATTTCCCATAGACCCAGAAATCGAAAGAACCTACCATCGCAGAAGAGCTGAGCAGAGAAGCATGGAGGATCTAGATGCATTTGTGGTAAACTTAGGTAGCTGACCACTATGAGACTATGCAACCCCTAGTGCTAGAGGATATAGGCCGAGCATAACTGGACCATCAATTTCGACCAACAACTTTGAACTAAAACCTACGCTTATACACATGGTTTAACAGAGTCAATTTGGAGGAGCTACAACTGAAGATCCGAATCGACACCTGGAAACATTTTTGGAGATATGCTCAACGATGAAATTCAATGGAGTACCTGTTGATGTGATCCGTCTGAGCCTATTCCCGTTCTCACTACGGGATAAGGCGAATACATTGCTCCACTCCCTTCCTTCAGGAAGCATCACCACATGGGAGTAATGTGAGCAGCAGTTCTTGAATAAATTTTTTCCACCAAGTAAGACTGCCCACATGCGCCACTTGATCACGAGCTTCCGCCAGAAGGAGGGGGAGTCCTTGTTTGAAGCCTGGGATCGCTACAAAGGGTTTCTCTACGAATGCCCCCATCATGGTCAAGAGAGGTGGCTGGTGACCCACGTATTCTATAATGGGATCACGTACGCCACTAAGGTGTCCCTCGATTCTGCTGCAGGAGGTGCTTTGATGAATAAGACTATCGAGGAAGCAGAGGAGCTAATCGAAGAGGTGGCCCAGAACCACCATCAATGGGCTTCCGAGCATAGTCACCCAGCACCTATAACTGATCAATATGTTGTTAACTCCGTTGACCACCTAGCGGCAAGAATGAATGCACTTAGCAGACAGTTCGACTCTCTAAACCCTGCTTCTGCACGTGTGGTCAATACCTTTGGAGAGGGAGCAGCAGCATATCAAGAAGACTATTATGGAGGGTGGGGCAGCTTAGACGAGCAGATTGAGCATGTCGATGCGGTTGGCGACCACTATCAAAGGCCAACAACTCATATTATAGTACCTATAATCCCGGATGGAGGAACCACCCAAACTTTTCATATAGGAATAACTCAGGGAATTTCCAACAATCGAGAGAATATGGCTAGCAACTGGGCAACGGGCAGCAACAACTGCCCAAGTCTAGACTTGAACTAATAATGGAAGACTTTATTGCTACCCAAACATAGGCCAATGCAGAATTCCAGCGCCAACTTCAAAGATCGGAAGAGGCAATTAGGGAGTTGAAGGCCTTTGTCGATGGGCTCGCAAGCCGCACTAAAATGCTGGAAACGCAAGTGGCTCAAATAGCCCAGACCGTGTCACATACCATGGATGGCTCTCCACCATTACCCAAGATAAATCTTGTTAAGGAAGAGGGAGTATGCGGTGAGAGAGTAGGTCAGAAAAATAGATTCACCAAGGGGTGTGCAGCCATGATATTGACGTATGTTACCAAACCAGGCTGAAATTAAAGATAAAATACCACCGAAGCTGAAGGACCTTGGTGAATTTGTTATACCCTGCATGATTTATGGTGAGAGCTTCGATGATGCATTATGTGATCTAGGGTCATCAGTTAGCATGATGCCCTATGCATCCTACCTGGAGATGGGACTAAGTGGTATACAACCGATGAGCATGAGTATTCACATGGTGGACGATACGATCAAGGAGCCCGTTGGCATGTTAGAATATGTACCTGTGGTGATTGAGAATTTTGTCATACCCACAGATTTTATCATATTGAACACAGGGCTAAACCCTCATAATCCCATCATTTTAAGAAGACCCTTTCTGGCGACTTCAGGAGCATGCATAGACATGAAGGCGCATAAAGTCTCCTTGGAGGTAGATGATGAGATCATAATTTTCAACCTATCAAAGTCTAAGAATCCCTTTGTAAACGAGTATACCTCATGTAGAATGATGATCACTTCACCAGAAAATATAGATATAGAGACGGATGAAGGGAGGTTCACAAAGCTACCGAAGCCAAGTTGAGATAATGGAGTGTGGTCGAGCTAAAAGACCTTAAACAAAGTGCTTCTTGGGAGACAACCCAAGTTTAGTATTTAGTTGTTTTAATTTTATTGCATTCATGCGTATAGTTTAGACTTTGATTTATGGTTATTTACATTTTTCGCAAATAGTTTTAGGACTAGAAAGAAATTGCTAGATAGGAACAAAAATCCATTTTTGAGAGGCACGGGTGGTCCCACGGTCATACCCCCATGAGGAAAAAACCCACACGACAGAAAAATATGGGCACACGGTCGTGCTCCAACTTCCAATGGCGCACACGGCCTGGCCATGTGGATTAACATGATCATGGCACAGAGGTATAAGTGGCACCGCATCGTGTGTTTCGCTCCAAACCCACTGTGTGCTTCAATTTTTCTTGTCCAAGCCATGTGAAATCATCTTCCCTACCACCTAAGAGCCTCTCCAACTCTCAAGGAAGCCCAAAAGAAGCAAGGATGAGAAGGACAAGGCAAGTGGCACCCCGATCTACTACCTCAGAGCGAAAAACAAGGAGAAGGGACGCCTCACAAGCTCCGGAGGAAGGTTACACTATTCCCTCCCTTGCATTTCGTAATAACAAGCATAGGGGAAAATTTAACATGCTTTCTACTCAAAGAATCACCTCTACTAGGTATCTAGATGAACTCTTAGAAACCCTATGTTTGTTTGGTGATATTCAAGCCCTATTTGCAAAAATGGGGCGGGGAGAGATCATGGGGGTAAGACACCAAACCTACCATAGGATAGTTTTAGAATTTTTGAGTTTTTTAGAAACGGAGATCTTGACGAAGAGGGTAGGATTACCTTTAGGTTGTTTAACATTGAGCATGAACGGATATTAGACCAATGAAATAACTGTTTTGGCTTGTCCAGTGGGGGAGAGAGGAGAACTCCTATTGGGTTTAATGCCCGGACCTTTTGGTCCAAATTGACGGGAGAGAGTGCTTATGACCTTTCTAGGGCCAAAGCCTCACGCCTCCAAAACCCTATCTTCCAGAACGTACATCGGGTCATGGCAAATAAAATTTTTGGGAGAGGAGAGATTTATGGTGTAGTGAGAGCGAGTGAGCTGCTTTGCTTGTGGGATATGCTACAAGAAAGGAGTAGCATTGATATAGGGTCCCATTTCATTAGACACCTAGTGAAAATGGGAAAATCGACAAGGAGAGAAATTATTTTGGGAGGCCTAATTACCCATATTTGCCATAGGATGGGGTAGGACTACACAGCATTAGATAGCATAGAGGGGAGCCCTAGGATCGACCTAGGAGTGTCTATGGTAATGAAAATGATCGTAAGAGAGGGACACTCCTTGTTCTTTGTAAAGAAAAACTTATCATCCCTTAGGCTCCCTGACTCCGATCGTACCACCACCACCAAGAGTGCCAACTGGCATTTGGACCTGATAGTGGAGTCCCCACCATATGAGGGTCCCTCCACTTCGGCACCCATCTCTCCCCCTGTACATCACTCTCCCACGAGTCCACGTGTTTATAGGAGCCCACCTAGTCCACGCAGAGAGCCTGCACCTACACCACCATCTTTTTCTACTTTTGAGTAGGATACAGGTACATCCGCCTATGATTTCTCTGAGTTCCAATAGCACCTCGATGACATATACATCGAGCAGCAGACGAAGAGGCAGTGATGGGAGGAGGAGAGCTCCTACACGCAGGCAGATTTTTATGGCTTACGGGAGCATTTCCAGCGGGCCGAGGAGTTCTACGATGAGGCCCATATCTACTTCCAGGAGGAGGCCATATATCGCCAGGAGGTTCAACAACATATGAGTGTCTAGCAGGCACAGTGGGCCAAGAGGAGCAGCACAGAATAGTCGCTGCATCCACCAGCTCACAGATCGACCACAACATGTGACATCAGCGGCTGAGCACTAGGTTTTCCCAACAGCCCGACATACTGAGATTGTCGAACTTCCCACCTCGGCCGCCATATTAGAGGTATAGCTTCATACAAGTCTGGGGGGGAGACCCCAAGTTTTGATTTATTTTGTTTCTACCAGTAGTTTCTTTCTTGATACTTGCATTTTGTTTTGTTTTAGTTTGCATTCATCTTTTCATACGTAGAGTGTTTAGTTTCTTTCAGCACTTAGTTTTTGCTTTCTTTAAGCTGCCTCAGTAGTATTTTCAAGATCTTTTTGTGAATTGTTTCCATAGGTAGCTTAACTTTATTTATCTCAAGGTATTTTATTTTATATGCTCTAATGAATGTTCTAGACTTGCACTAATTAGCTTTTATTTATACACTTACACTTGACGAATATTTTTAAAGTAAGAATCTAGTACATACATAGTTATGATTTATCCTAGTAGTCTAGTACTTTGAAATCCATAGGTGACCTAGGTTTAACATTTTAGTCACTGAAGATGCTCAGATTGTGTAAGCCCGTACGGAAAAATCAAAATCCAAGTGAGGAAAAAAAAAGGGATAAAAAAATAGTTGTCATGGATGGAAATGTTTAGATGTCCCTTTGAGACCAAGTTAGGTTACTGGGGAAGCACCTTCCAATTTCTCTCAATACCGAGCACGCCTTTGAGACTTTATGCTAGATCTAGGGAATGACCCTCACTTAGGGCAGACTAGTGCCTAAAAGTTGGAAACCTTAGGAAAGCTATAAGATGATGACTTAACTTACCATAGAATGATGTATCCCTTAAGAGGATTCGCTTAGCACGTGCACAAGAAGCTAACTTAGTGAATTTTTAGAACATATCTATTTTGCTTTTATTGAAAATACCACTTGAAAAATCTAGTTGACATGCTAAGTATAGAACAATGCTTTTTAAAATTTCATGGCATTGATGTTTTCTTGAGGAAAAGCAAAGATTTAAGTCTGGGGGTATTGATGTGTCCAAAACATATAGGATTTTAGGAGTAGTTTTCGCTCACATCTCGCTGCATTTATACTTGTTTCATGCATATCGTACTTTATTTTGCATGCATTTCCTATTTTCTAGTTCGGAGATCTGCTCTTTGTGCTTGTGTGGGCAGGATGACATTTTACGGGATAAATGACACACTTTTGGAGCAAAAGGAAGGCATTCGACAAGCGAAACTAAGGGAGGCACGACTTGGCCGTGTGAAATCACACGGTCGTGCCCCACCAACCCGCGCCACACATGGCCTAGCTGTGTGGATCCACACAGCCATGTGGCGCTGATATTTATCGGCGCGACTAGGGTTTTTTCATGGATTCAGACCGCGTCGACCTCAAGTCTATATAAGTAAGGCCATGCCCAAACCCTAGGGAGAGGAACAACGACCGGGACGGCACATTGATGCCCTAAAAAGCTTCGGAAACTCGTAATGAGGAAGAAGAAGACAGCTAGAAGATCGTATCCTGTGCTACGACGTCGAAGAGAAAAACCAAGAGTACTGAAATTTACTTTCTATTTATCTCCTGCATTGCAATGATCTATTGTAATTTGGATTGTGTTCATTGTTTTCCGTCTATGGAGTAGAATCTTCGATTCTAGGATTAGGGAGTAACTTATGTATGTAGAACATTCTAGATCGAACATAAATTCTGTTTTAGGATTTCTATTCGTAGTTCGTGTTTGTTTGATTCAATGAAAATTGTGTTTTGGTTTTCTATCTATTGTGCATAGCCCATACAAGGGGTGACAACCCTTGTATCAAAGATCTAGGGGAATTAAAGAGGAACCAAGGGGTTGTCCTCATCTCCGATAACTGTAGGTAGAAGGCTACGATGGAGTAGGGAACGAGACACATTCCGACTCCTCATAAGGATTGATTTGGCATCCTCGTACCATCTATCCTATCTTAACGAAAGGGTTGGCCTAGTTAAGGATAGGTAGTTCCCAATAGACGCGAAAGCTCATCAGGAAAGGGTATGATGTCCCTTCCACAAGACCCTAATTAGAGAACCAAACTACATTTAATTGATTAGCATGTTCCATGTTGCATAAGTGAAACCGAAGTCCTAGGATGTCTTTTTAAACCTCGAACCAACCTTCCCTTCCTCCGTGTGACACCGTACTAGAGTTAGGACTGCTGACAATCCTCGTAATCACAACCCTTAGAACTAAACTCTGAAAAATAACGTTCACTGAACATTTGGTACTCGAATCTCAGTCTATGTGGGATCAATAATTTATTTATTACTTGACGACATCCATGCACTTACAGGCATTGAACACGAGCATGCGCTTCGAGTCCTCGACGATTCCCGTCGCTAGATTTGAGATCGCGTTCGTGTGCATCATGCTCCATGATAGTAGAATCAATTCCTGATAAGTTATGGGGTTACCATGCAAAAATATCAATATTTTTATTAATACATCATATTAGATCAGCTTTAAGCTGCAGGGGAAGGTCCCGAGCTATAAAGTTAATATGTGCGACACACTTATCATCAACACAATGGCCTCCTAACCAGATTCCCCTATTTTTTCAACACCCCCCTTTTGAATAACACATATTGTATCTCCAGACTGCCTGAACTTCTGAAATGATTCACCCATATATTTTCCCTTCTGTCCTGTTCGGATAGCATACACATAGCACCTCTGAGAGAGTTGTTGATCACCCTTGACTTCCCCTACTTTATTCCCGATAGGAAACTTAATGTTCTAATGATAAGGAGAAGCCACAACCTGTAAATTGCTCAAAACAGGCCTACCTAAGATAACATTATAGGCGAAAGGCATGTCAACTACTATGAAATTGATAAGTAATGTTCTTCTCCTTATATCTTCCCCTAAAGATAGAGGCAACCTTATCTGGCCCATCGGCTGCATCTCATGACCAAAAAACCCAAATTAGGAGGTGTCGACCGGCTGTAAGTCCCTGATATGAACCCCCATTTGTTCCACAGCTGACCAATATATAATATCCAATGAGCTTCCTGGGTCTACAAAAAATCTTCCTACATCAAAATTAGCAATAAGGGTCTGAATGACTAAGACATCAGTATGAGGAGTCATTACTCCCTCTAAGTCACTGGAAATAAAACCCAACATTTGCCCTCTTACTCTAGGCAAAGCTATCACAGTTATACATTCTTCTCTACTATGTCTCTTTCGAGCCCCACTAGAATCTCCATTAGTAGAACCACTAGAAATCATATTAATAGAGCCTCTTGCAGGAGGCTGGCCTGCATGCATTCTTCTATCAGGAACCACTTCTATCACTTGCACGGGTTGTACAGGTCGATTAATAGGAGACCTTAGTTGTTTCCTCTACCATAATTTCTAACCCACGACCTCTGATAAGTAGCCAGATTCATCACCATATTCCGAATATGGGGATGAGCCCCCATAATTCTCCGCAGTTTAGAATCTAACTACTGAAAGTCCTGAGTACTGTGCCCATACTCTTGATGATAAGAACAAAAAGTAGGAGATGATAACCTCCTAGACCCTCTAGCAGCTCCAAAGGGTCTTCTTAATAACTGCTTCTCTTCACATATATTCATAGCCCGCTCCTTAGAAAAACCTTAAATGAGGAGCATATAGAGATTTGTCTTCTGAAAGTCGGGCGGGTCTTACCCATTTAACCTTCCTCTCTGGAATTTCTATCATTCTATAATCTTGAGAAGTTTGTTGAGACCTCTGACCATCCTCGAGATTAATAAACTTCTCTGCTCGAGATAATAAATCATCAAAATTTGTAGGAGGTCTTTTAGCAAAAGATTTAAAGAAATCCCCTTCTCTGAGCCCTCGAGTGAAGACTTCTACCATGATACTAGACTCCATATTGGGAATTTCTCGCGCTATGTAAATCTCTCACATATTGCCACAAACTTTCTTGCTCTTTCTGCTTAAGATAAAAAAGACTCAACGGTTGAGGCAAATATTTTTTAAAGCTAGAAATATGCCTTACAAATAATGTTGAGAAATCCTTAAATGAAGCAATACTTTGGGCTCTCAAATCACTAAACCATTGTTGTGCAAGTCCTACTAATGTAGTAAGAAACACCTGACATTTAATCCCATCAGTATAGCGGTATAATAAAGCAGAATTTTCAAATCTACTCAAATGATCCTTTAGATCAGAGGAACCAGTATATTCAAACATATATGGAATTCAGAAGTGCTAAGGTAATTCTTCGTTTAGAATATCATGTGTAAAGGGATTTAACTCCTCTATTTTTAAAATGGTACTTACAAAAGGAACATTCTCCTCAGGCTGTGCACTCTCAAGAGGAGCTACACACTTTTTTTTCTTCCCCTTGGCTTGCTTGAAAATGCGAGAGGAATCATTCTTCGGACGAGAACCTTTGACTACCTCTTCTTCAGAGTCCTCATCGGATGCATCCTCCTCCATCACCTTCTTCGGGGTGGCCCTCTGTGACATCTGATCCATCACAGCGGTCGTCACTTGCATTAGATCTTCCTTGTACAAGGGCTCGTGATGCCTTCTGCCAGTGCCCCCTTTAGAAGTACTGGAGATAGATTTCTCCTCATCTATAGGATCCTTCAGCATCCTCCTAGTGTTCACCATCACGACATTTGTTCAGTTCTCACAGACGACGCCAATTTGATGATGTTCACTTCTTCGACCTACCAAGATCTCCCTCCCTCTTCTTGCTAATCTCCTTTGATCACCTTAGATCCGGAAGTTCCCAGTTAGATCTGTCACCAAAAGGAGTGTTAAGAATGAAATAATGAACAACCTCTTCTCTGATCACCTTGAATCCTTAGGAAGAAAGCTAGATCTGCCACTTTACAAGAGAGTGTTATAGATGGGTCAGCTTCCCGACACGACCCCTCCGATGCTCAAGTCAGAAACAGTAGGATGAAGAAAGTAGAAGTGCATAAAGAATAAAGAAGAAATGAGAAGATCTTTGAGGTACCGAATATCGAAGAAACAACCATCCCACACTTCCTTCCACCTCCACCCCTTTTATAGATGATTTATTCCGCCTTCTCCTTGAATTTGAATTTACCTTAATACCCTTGCCCAAATGTCAGATGTAACTGCTTTTCCCACTCCTTTTCAAAATATCTCATTTGAATCTCTTATATCCTCTATATTTCCCTGCCAAGTATTAATTAAATAAAATATATGAACAAATGACAAAATATATTACATTTATCATCCCCAAACCCTTCCTGCTACTCTCTATACTCCGGAATACCCATCCTTATTTCACCATATTTAACCTCTGAACAACACTATCCCATGTCACCCTACTGGACTCGAGAAACACATACACTGATCTGTCAATACAACACTTCTCTAAGCAAAACTGTCCTGTGCCACCCTACTGGGCTCGGGAAACATACTGTTTGCTCGGAAAACATGTACACTGATATTCCAATACAACACTTATCTCTGAGCAACACTGTCCCATGCCACCCTACTGGGCTCGGGAAATATGTTGTCTGCTCAAGAAACACATACACTGATCTGCCAATACAATACTTATCTCTGAGCAACATTGTCCCATGCCACCCTACTAGTCTTGGAAAACATACTGTCTGCTTGGGAAACATATACACTGATCTTCCAACACAATACTTACCTTTGAGCAATAGTTTCATGCCACCCTACTGGGCTCGGGAAACATACTATTTGTTCGGGAAACACATACACTAATCTTCCAATACAACTTTTATCTCTGAGCAACACTGTCCCATGCCACCCTACTGGGCTCGAGAAGCATAAGTCTGCTCGGGAAACACATACACTGATTTATCAATAGAACACTTAACTCTGATCAATACTATTTCGTGCCATCTTACTGGGCTCGGAAAATATACTGACTGCTCGAGAAGTTCTTATACTTCTCAGCAAACACATAGACTGCCCGGGAAAAGCTTAATCTGATAAAAAAAAACCCCGACCCCATCAAACACGATATGAATTCTAACTAAAATCTTTCTCCTCTCCCCCTTTGACACACATAAAAAAAAGATAGGCAAATAAATCAAGTATGAGTAGGTTGTTTATGCCTTGAATCAAGGTATAAAATAAACTTAAAGCTCCCCCTTAAACCAAGACATATTCTAAATGTTAACATATTAAACAAAGTATATAAAAACATGGGTAAGAGTATTGCCTAACTTTGCACTATTGGGGATCAGTGTTGCGCTAGGGGGGGGGGGTGAATAGCGATTTTCAATTTCATGTTTCGATCATGATTGCTTGTCTGCAAAATGTTAATACGCAGTGGAATACAAAATATACAAGTACAAATAAACACAAAGATAACACAATCACAACATGTTATTTTACGCAGTTCGGAACTAGGGTTCCTACTCCACGGCGGTGCTATAATGATCTACCCTCACTATGAACCTCTCCTTCTCAATATGACACCGGAGGTGGAGAAACCTCGTACAAGTTCTTACAACAATAAGAAATACAATCAAATACACTAAGCAAATCAAAATACAAGTAAAAAAACTTTACAAATGAGCTTTGATTGATTGATCACACTTTGGTTGCTTTGGATAGCTTGGAAGGTCTAGAAAGCATCAACTTATCCCCTTCAAGATCACCAAGAATCACCATCCATCTTCTCCCTCATGAGCTCCTTATAAAGTTGCAACTCGGGCTGATTTTCATCTTCCAGTCGACTGCTCTTACCTAGCATTCGACTGGACACTATATTGTTGTCTCACAATGACTTAATCCATGTCAGATTAATGCCCATCAGTTGACTGCCCTGACCTAGCAATTGCCTGCTATATGCACCAGTTGATTGCTATAAGTCAGTAGTCAACTATTGAACAATCTGTGCCATAGCCACTTAATTTTGTTAGATCGATGCGGTTCGCTAGAGGGGGGGGGGGTGAATAGCGAAAAACCTTTTCTTTTTCTTTCGTTCGTTAAAACTCGAGAGATAATAAATTAATTGCAGCGGAAATGTAAATATAAAATAAAAGAGACAGTCGACACAAGGGTTTTACTTGGTTCGTAGCCGAAGGCTACTACTCCAAGGCCCTAGTGGTCCTTGACCACGTACGGAGGGCAGAAGCACTAAAGGAACTCCTCGTTGGAGGTAGGAGTTAATCGATACAAAAAAACTTTAAGGTAGAGGGACAATCCCCCTCTCCTCGTATACGATAAAAGCTCCGAAAAGTAGATGAACAACTGATAACAAAATAATACCGACATACAAAGACAAATAAGAAAAATTAAACCTAGACATAGGAAGGAAGGACTTCGTTGTCGGAGAATTGTAGCTTTGCGGAGACTTTTTGGAGGCTTAGAATTGTTGATGAAACCCTAGGTTTGGCCCTCCTTTTATAGCCTTTGAGCCCCTTTTCGAGAGGAACCCTAGCCAATCAAATTTGAGCACATCTTCCCTTGGAATTTGGTGATAATCCTTGACTCCTCGAATTTGATCATTGACCATCAGTCGACTGATGGCCATCATCGATCGTGATGGCGATCGATATCGATCGATTCTTGACCTTGGTCATGATGCTCGTAAGTCAAAGTTAGCACAACAAAAACATAATTTCGATGGTCGTCGACCATCCGATCTCGACCTAGACCATCTATAAGAAGTCTTTGGTCGGATCTACGCTTAAGATCATCCCTGTAAAGAGGATACGACCTTACTTACTCTCACACACTCGAGCTTACCTCGATGCTTACGTGTTGCTTTTGCTTCCGGCCTTCCACTCGATTCCTTCGGCTCCCTCCGAAATCACTCGAGTGTCTCTCGACCACCGCGGCTTTCTCCGGGTGTCGCTAGCCTTCAGCTCCAGCTATATCAATCTTCTGCACACTCGATTCAGCTCGTGAGAAAATAAAATAGACTTAACTTTGTGTCTTTGATATAATCAAAACATAGGTTCGATTTCGGTGCCTCACTGCACCAACAATCTCCCCTTTTTTGATATATGGCAAAAACACACAAAGTTAAGGAATTTAAGTGCATGAAACAGTAAAGACAAGAAGCAAAAGTAGTAGTAAAAATATTTCTCAAGTTCTCCCCTTAGAGGAACCCTCCCCCTTGATCGAGGGTGAGTACTTAAAAAAGACTTTTAGTTCTCCAAACACAAAAGATAATGAGTTAAGTAAATGACATTACTTAACTTAGGCTTCTTAGAGTCAAAAATAAGTGCAAGTTAAGTAATCAAAAGTTAAGTCAAAAGGTTAATTATTCAACAGGTTTAACTTTTGATTTCTTAACTTGGGCCTTTAAAGTTTTCAATTCCAAAGAGTTGAAACCTAAACCTTACTCCCCCTTAACTTAGGCCAGAATCAAAGTTTTAAGTTAAGTTATCAATTTCAACTCTTCGGAATTGAACTTTGGCCTTTTCTTGAACCTTAACTTTGGCCTTTTCTCCCCCTTTTGACATAAATCAAGGAAAAAGTGGGGGGTTTAAGAAAACCCTAAGTCCAAGCATGATGATTTTAAAAATAGTATGTGAAAATAATTCATCTAAATGTTCAACTCTAGTTTGACTTGATTGAAATGATATTATCAACAAGTCCTGATTAGAGTTGGTTAATATTAGTTGCATATTTATACTCCGAGGTTCATATTGACGACTTGATCTACATCTTGGAACTGGGTAGGGTCCTAACATCTCACGCCCATCTATTGGCTAAGTACACAAACACATTAGTCCTATGTGTTGTGAGATGTACTGGCTCCTTAAATCTATAGGTGCATGTTATCTAAGGTATGTCCTATGATAGTTCCATCAAAATGAAAAATAAGAAATAGTAGTAAGAAAATATAGTTTGCAAGTTCTTATTCTATTACGCACATGCCCAATTTTCATCTTAATAGACTAAATTCGGCTTCGGGTAGGGGTTTAGTAAATAGGTCTGCTAGGTTAGATTTCGATTCGACGTACTCGAGTTGTATGGCTCCGTTGGCCACATGTTCTTGAATGAAATGGTGTTTGACTTCTATATGTTTGGTCCTAGAGTGACATATTGGATTCTTTGTAAGATTAATTGAACTAATGTTATCTACGTAAAGTTTAGTATTCGTAAAGTCTAACTTAAAGTCGCAGA